>CM067550.1:55000-5055000 GCA_034509755.1 Anisodus tanguticus
CTAAAATTTCCGACGCCGGAAACCCTACCGGAATTCTTGGCGGCGCCGGAAACCCTACCGGAAACCCTACCGGAACCCTAGGCGGCGCCGGAAACCTACCGGAAACCCTACCGGCGACCCTCCCTGCTCCCGGAAACCACCCACCAGAAACCCTGCTACCCACCCCCCCCAATGGGCCTTGCTTGACCCAAAACCACCCGCTAAACCCTAATCAACCCGCCACCAAAAAAACCACCACCCTGCCGCCAGCAAAACACCCCTTCGCCACCCCACTGGTGCCGGAAATAACCTCGGCAATCCCCCCGCCGCAAGCCCCTCCTCCAGAAACCACTCCCTGCCCATTACCGCCACCCAACCCTAAACCGCTACCCAAAACCGCCCCTCCACTAAACCCTAAACCGCTACCCAAAACCGCCCCCCCACTAAACCCTAATTACCCGCAACCCGACCCGGAAAAAAACTCCCCACCCGAAACCACCCCTGACCCGGAAATCGACCCACCCGACCCGCTACCCATACCCGAACCCGAATCCCCAAATCCTGTTAACCCTACCCCCCCAAACCCGAACCCAACCCCTACCCCCCCATCCCCCTCTCGGCCCAATCCAAAAATACCCAGTCCAAAAATACAAGCCCACAATCCATTTCGATACGGGCTCAACATCAAACCCACCTACAAAGCCAATTCTTAATCCCACACCCCAAGAATACAACCCAATCATAAAAAGCCCATCTACTCAAAATTGGCTAAAAAATGCATTCTCATTCCCTCCACAACCTTGCACTCTAAATGAAGCCACCTCCGACATTCCCTCTCGTTAGTATCGCCACAATCACTCCTTCGACGGTGAGAAAAAGAAATGGTGTGAGACAGATGGAGAGGAGGTGGAGATGGAGGAAATTGGTTCGGGTTGTCCGACGAGAGAACGACTTCGACAAGTGTTTGACAGAAAATGGCGAAACATGGACATTTTATGGGAATGTCATCGTTTGAGGCGGTTAATCGAAGATAAACGAGCTTATTATCCAGATCTCGGTGTAGAGGAATATGTGGAATTGGGTGGTACAACGGATGATGAAGAAGAGATGGCTCTATTTCTAGCAGAACCAAAGACATAACTTCCGCGACTATGATGCATATGGATTATATGATGAGGACTCGAGACCGATGATATGGAGCTGGAGATAGGCAACATGAGTCATGAGGCCGATGAGGATATTGAAGAGGATGCAGAGCCGATTGCTGTGGAGGTCAGCCCAGATCGGTGCTTTTATTGGAGGGTCCTAATCAGGGGGCCCGGTAATGTGGATGAGATGGGAGGAAAGACGCCGGGAGAACTCTACTCGAGGCAAGCAAGACAGCAAAACGAGAGACAGGTAATGTCCGATCCCTTTGGTAATGTGGCTGGCACATCAGAGTGGTCGGAGGCCGAGGAAGACTCCTTGGCTCCAGAGCGCACGCTTGTCATCCAGAATGGGAACCTATCACCTCGAAATGGGCAAAGTAAGAAGAAGAAGCTCACAAGGAAGAACAGCTGGGATGGCAAGATGCCAACGGTAAGGAAAATGCCAATGAGAGAAGCCAAGAAGAAAGTCCAGTTCGATGCAGCCAATATAAGAGACCCTTCCAAATATGTTGGGCCTCCTGAGTCCCTAGTCAACTCCAAGAAGAAATGATCAAATTTCAAGAATACTTAGAAGACGAGAAGGAAGTGAAGCAGCAGTTGGAGGATTTTATATGCCCGAAGGTAGATGATCACATCTTCGTGCTTATTTTACTTCTCCATTATGTTAGCATCCTCATTTGTAATATCATCATAGAATGCATTATAAACTCTATGATGATCATAGAATATTTGGTATTGTCAAGTTCTTTCTTTTTACATTCTTGCTAGATTATAGCTTCTAGGCCTTATAGGAGTAATATAGTGGGGTAACAGGAAAGCTACCCCCTGCTTGTATTTCCCCTTTGGGGCCCCTTGTCTTTCTTTCATTATTAATAAAATTCCGCTAGACCTACGAGTCTAACGGCTTCAAAAAAAAAAAAAAAAAAAAAACCTAAACCCTAAACCCTAAACCCTAAACCCTAAACCCTACTTTTCACCGAAACAAGGCACGGAAAAACGCTCTCAACTTGAGGGCGATTTCCGGCTGTTTCGACGAAAACAACAACTAGCCCTTTTTCCGACTTCCGATGGCCACGACGGCCACTGGACGGCCTCCTCCCGAGGTCGTCCAGCCTCCGACAACATCCCCCACCATCCCCACACCCTTAGATTACTCGAAACTGTTCAAACCAAGTGTTTTGAACCATCATGTCTTCGCGGCTGGGGGGCAAAACCCTAGCAGTGGCGGCGGCAACACCACACCTTCACAAGTCCCTTTCAAGCCTATCACATACCTACATGGCGAGCCAACGATTCGATTCAACAAGGAGGAGATTGAGTTGATGATAAATCAACAAGATCTACGATTTGCAGTTGTTGGTAAGTTTAGTTATGGATGGCCCGAAATTAGTTCTCTTAGAACTTCAATCCCCAAGCAATGTGAACTCAAAGGAGAGGTTAGAATTGGTTTACTTTGCAATAGACATGTCTTGATTAGGTGTTCTTTGTTCGAAGACTACCTTACTCTTATGTCCAAGCCGAATTGGAACATTCAAGAGAAAGGGACTATCTTTTCGATGAGAACATTCAAATGGAGCACTTGGTTTGATTCGGAGGAAGAAACAAGCTTGGTGGTTACATGGATATCTCTTCCCGGATTGCCGCCTACATACTTTGGAGAAGCCCAACTATTTTCCATAGCGGCGGCGGCTGGAAGACCCCTTGCAATTGATGTGGCCACCAAGAATAAAACTAGACCTAGTTGTGCAAGGGTCAAAATTGAAATTGATTTGTTAAAGGAGCATCCCAAGAGATTTCAAATAGAAGCTGCTGACGAAACAGGAATTAAGTCGAAATGGTATCCATTTAGATATGATTTTCTTCCAAAATATTGTACAAATTGCAAGCTCCAAGGTCACGAATTGAGTGGATGTTGGAAACTACATCCAGAATTGATGCCGGAAAAGGAGCAAGGAAACGAGAAAGGAAAAGAGGCGGCGGCTAAGCCAGGTAATCCTCCTAACCCTCAACCTCCTACCTCTCTCCCTAGCCGTCAAAACCCCACTCCCAAAACCACCAACTCTATCCCTAACTTTCATCAAGGTTGGGTCACAATTACAAACAAAAAACACAAGAAAAACCATGCTCAAAACCGAAAACAGCCATCTGCTACTGTTCAGGCGGCTGGAACAGTGATTCCGGCCAATGGTAGGGTTGGAAAAATTGTTCCCACCGTAACCACAACAGCATCAATGGTTGCTGCCGGAAACCCCAACAAAAACCCTACCGGAAACCCTCCCATCCCAACAAAACCACCCACAAACCCTAAAACCGCCCACCAAAACCCTAAAACAACAAAAGCGGTAAACCCCAACCCTAACACTCACAACCCCACATCACGGTCTACAGAAATACCTACCGGAAATGCCATAATTCCGGCGACCGAAGCACCCGCTACCTCTCCTCTTTCCAGCGGCAATCAGCGAAAAACCGCTGATTTGCCGCCAGAAACCCTAGCCGGAATTACCGCAAACCCTACCCACTTCGATAACCCTACCCGACCCGGAAACCCGACCCACCTGATTACCTACCCAGCCCCATCGGATCCCCCCATCGGAAACCCCACTGGTTTGCCGAAACCACCAGCCCAAAACCACCCGCCACCACTTACCCAAAACCCTAAACCGCCGTCAGTGGTGGCTTTCGGAAGCCCAATCGAAACCCTACCCCACCCAAGCCCCAACCCGACACCCCTAGCCCACTCGCATCTCCCCAACCCGAGCCCAATCCCATCTTACCCGAGCCCAATTATATCTAACCCGAACCCAAGCCCAAATACCCAAATTATCCAACCCAATAATGCAAGCCCATCCCTTTCGGATTCGGGCTCCAACTTCAACCCAAATTCACAAGCAAAACTAAATCCTGCTGCCTTAGCATACAATCCAATCCCCTTCGACCCACATCTATCACTTTCATCTCAGCCCTGTACCCTTAATAAATCCAACTCTGACATCCCATCCGCCAGCCATACCAGGACCCCGGCAGTCACTTCTAGTGCTAGGAGGAAATGGTGTGAGACAGATGGAGAGGATGTAACCGATGAGGAGGCAGATGGGGATAAGGTAGAGGAGGAAGAAATGGATGTAGAGGAGCAGGAATTGGGTGAGGATGCTTCGGTAGACCAGCCAGGACAACTAGTTGCTCAAGAGAAGGAGCCTTCACCAATTGCCATTGAAGCTTTTTTTGAGCGGGTCAGGGCAATCAGTGCAAAAAAGAAGAAGATGTTTGAGTGGAGATGCGCCAGAGAAAATGAAAAAGCCAGAGAAAGAAACCCCTATCGTATTCCTGGAGAGTTTGATTACGATTGTGATTATGATTAAATTCCAGGAATATTTGGAGATTGATAAGGAAGCGATGCCGCAGATGGAGGATTTTATAAGGCCGGAGGTAAATAATCGTACTTGCGTGCTTATATTATTTCATCACTATGTTAGCATCATCATTTGTAATATCATCATAGAGTGTATTATAAACTCTATGATGATCATAGAATATTTGGTTCTGTCAAGTTCTTTTTTTCTACATTCTTGTTAGATTTTTCTAGTATTAGGCCTTATAGGATAGACTAGTGGGGTAATAGGATGAGTCCCCCCTGCTTGTACTTCCCCTTTGGGGCCCCTTGTCTTTCTTATTTATTATTAATAAAATACCACAAGCCGCGAGGCTGTGGCTTCAAAAAAAAAAAACCCTAAACCCTAAACCCTAAACCCTGAACCCTGAACCCTGAACCCTGAACCCTGAACCCTGAACCCTGAACCCTAAACCCTGAACCCTAAACCCTAAACCCTAAACCCAAAACCCTAAACCCTAAACCCTAAACCCCGATTTTCGGCGACTTCACCAAAAAATTCCTTCCGGCCTTCCATGGCCATTCCGGCCACTGGCCGGCCTCCTCCTGAGGTCGGCCACCACCCTCCCATCCCCGCGCACCCTCTCAACTACTCCAACGTCCTCAAATCATCCCCCACCATCCCGGTTTTGTCATCTCCCGAAACTGCCAACAATGGCGGAAACTCTAGCCATTGCGGCACTACCTCCCCCATGTCCATTTCGATTCCAATCAAGCCTATTGTCTACCTACATGGTGAGCCTACTGTTAGGTTTGAGAAGAAAGAAGTGGAGGTGATGATACATCAACAAGAATTACATCTTGCGGTCATAGGCAAGTTTAGCCATGGTTGGCCCGAAATTGGTTTATTGAGAACCTTGATTCCAAAGCAATGTGGTTTGAAGGCGGAGGTGAATATTGGATTGCTTTGTGATAGACATGTCTTGATTCGATGCACGATTGCGGAGGATTATGATACTTTGATGTCAAGACAAACCTTTGAAATAAAGGAGAAGAACAAGCCCTACTTGATGAGAACTTTCAAATGGGATGTTACTTTCAATCCGGAGGAGGAGACACGTTTTGCGTATGGATGGATTTCCTTCCCTGGATTGCCCCCACACTTCCATGGTGAATCCTCTCTTTTCTCCATGGCGGCTTCGGTGGGCAAGCCTATATCCATTGATTCGGCTACAAGGAATAAAACAAGGCCTAGTAGTGCAAGAGTAAAGGTAGAAGTTGATTTGCTACAAAGTCATCCCAAGAGTGTGTTAATTCAAGTGGGAGAAGGGCGGAAATTACATCTACACAACAAAGGATTAGATATGATTTCTTGCCCAAATATTGTACAAATTGCAAGCTACAAGGACATGACGCAATTGGATGTTGGAAACTCAATCCGGAATTGAGACCAAACAAGGAAAATCCGGCGGTGGCAAGAGGTTTGACGGCGGCAGGAGGAGAAAAAAGTAAGTCTCACCACCCTACTCATCCCCCCCTCTCTTCTACCTCTCACCCTACCAATTCCGAATGGCAAACCGTCAATCACAGACGGAAAACCACTGGAAAAGGCAACCCAAACCCACCCCAAAACACAAAAAACCCATCCAATTCGCTAGAAACCCCTATTCCGGCGACTGGAACAGTGAACACGACGTCACTGGCTGTCGGAAACACTGTCCAGGCGACGGAAAATACAATCCTACAAAAAAATACATTTTTTGAGATTTCCGCCGCGGAAACCCTACCGGAATCCTTGGCGGCGCCGAAACCCCATCGGAACCCTAGGCGGCGCCGGCGACCCCACCGAACCCTACCAAGACCCCCCCCCGTCCAGTGCGGCCCACCCACCCGAAACCCTAGCAGCTGTGGTGGCTGCTGGGCCAAACCCTAACGGAATGGCCCAAAACCCTAACCCTAACCCTAATACCACTTTACCCGAAACCCCCAATTCCCAAAACCCTAAACCACCTACCGGAAACCCCCTCCCGGAAACCTCTTCGGACACCACCCCACCAGAAAAAATCCCACAAAATTCCGACCCACCACCCATAACCCGATCCGCAACCAGCCCCACACAAAACCCAACCCTATCGGCCCAACCCACTGTCGGCCGACCCGGCCCACGCCCCAACCCGACCCTATCCATAAATTCAGACCCGGGCCCACATTGTCCAACCCGGGACCATCCCAACCCGACCCCACCCGCAACTACCCGCAACCCCCCCCAACCGAGCCCAAACCCTAATAACCCGAGCCCAATTCCAATCCAAAAACCGAGCCCACCCACGAACCCAAACCCGAGCCCAATAAGCACTCCAAGGCAGAATATTATTGTGCAGACTCAAGAGTATGAGACATTTGAAATCACTGGTACAGCGGGTAGAAGGCAAGTCGTTGTTGAATCATCCACCGAGGGCTCCAATTGCATGGCTATTACCGTAGCCAATCCTGACTTTGTGGCTGCTTTGGATGGAACTGTGTACACTGCGACAAAATCAGGTAAAAGACCTATCTCTTCTTCTAGTGAATTCACACCTAAAACTAAGGCTCCTGTCGCTGAGGAATGGGTGAAAAAAGCATTCTCATTCCCCGCGAAAGGATCCTCAAGTTCGACTAGTAGTAGTCGGAGAAGGAGATGGTGTGACAATGAGAAAGAAAATGAGGAGATTGAGGCATCGGTTGCGGCAATGGGATTTGGAGAAGATGAGTCAATTGAATCTATCTCTAGTCAAATTGCGGAGGCAGCTGCTAGTGGCGGATTTGATGGGCTTGATGAGTATGAGCGATTGGCGGAATCGGACGAGGGGCCCCCTTCTACGTAAAAACAACATGACCTACAAACAATTCTATGCCTTCAAAAATGCATATCATCCGGATATGACAGATGATGAGTTTGTAGCACTCATGAACTTGCCACATGCGGAATACATGGAAAGGTGCAAACAAGAACAAAGAAGATTTGAAGCAAAGTCCAACAAAAAGCAAGCAAAGAAGAGGACAATGGCTACGGCTACCACAAACGATCACCACACGTTCCAAAGCAAAGAAATGATCCAATTTCAAGAATATTTGGAAGAGCAACAGGAAAAGATACATCATATTGAGGATTTTATAAGCTCAGAGGTAGACATTAGCTTTGTACTTATATTATCCTATCTTTATGTTAGTATCATCATTTGTAATATCATCATAGAGTGTATTATAAACTCTATGATGATCATAGAATACTTGATTATCTCAAGTTCCTTTTTTCTACATTCAGGTTAGATTTCTTTTAGGCCTTTTAGGATAGTCTCGTGGGGTAATAGGAAATCTCCCCCCTGCTTGTACTTCCCCTTTGGGGCCCCTTGTCTTTTATTTTATTATTAATAAAATTCCACAAGCCGCGAGGCTGTGGCTTCAAAAAAAAAAACCCTAAACCCTAAACCCTAAACCCTAAACCCTAAACCCTAAACCCTAAACCCTAAACCCTAAACCCCAAACCCTACTTTTCACCGAAACACGGTCGAAAAAACGCTCTCTAGGAGAGGCGATTTTCGGCCATCCACTACCCATCGCCTTCTCGGCTTTCTATGGCCATTCCGGCCACTGGCCGGCCTCCTCCTGAGGTCGGCCACCACCCTCCCATCCCTGCGCACCCTCTCAACTACTCCAACGTCCTCAAATCATCCCCCACCATCCCGTTTTTGTCATCTCCCGAAACTGCCATTAATGGCGGAACTTCTAGCCCTTGCGGCAATGCTTCTCCCATGTCCTCTTCGATTCCAATCAAGCCTATTGTTTACCTACATGGTGAGCCCACTGTTAGGTTTGAGAAGAAAGAAGTGGAGGTGATGATTCATCAACAAAATTTAAATCTTGCGGTTATTGGCAAGTTTAGCCATGGTTGGCCGTAAATTGGGCTATTGAGAACCGCGATTCCAAAGCAATGTGGTTTGAAGGCGGAGGTGAATATTGGATTGCTTTGTGATAGACATGTCTTGATTCGATGCACAATTGCGGAGGATTATGATACTTTGATGTCAAGACAAACCTTTGAAATAAAGGAGAAGAACAAGCCCTACTTGATGAGAACTTTCAAGTGGGATGTTACCTTCAATCCGGATGAGGAGACAAGATTTGCTTATGGATGGATATCATTCCCTGGATTGCCTCCACATTTCCATGGCGAATCCTCTCTTTTTTCCATGGCGGCGTCAGTGGGCATACCCATCTCCATAGACTCGGCTACAAGGAATAAAACAAGACCTAGTAGTGCTAGAGTCAAGGTAGAAGTTGATTTGCTTAAAGTTCATCCCAAGAGTGTATTAATTCAAGTGGGTGAAGGGGCGGAAATTACATCTACTCAACAAAGGATTAGATATGATTTCTTGCCCAAGTATTGTACCAATTGCAAGCTACAAGGTCATGATTCAATTGGGTGTTGGAAACTCCACCCGGAATTGAGACCACACAAGGCAGATCTGACGGTGGCAGGAGGATTCACGGCGGCAGGAGGAGAAAAAAGTAAGTCTCACCACCCAACTCATCCCCCCCTCTCTTCTACCTCTCACCCTACCAATCCCGAATGGCAAACCGTCAATCACAGACGGAAAACCACTGGAAAAGGCAACCCAAACCCGCCCCAAAACACAAAAAACCCATCCAATTCGCTAGAAAACCCTATTCCGCGACCGGAAATGAACACGACGTCACCGGTCGTCGAAACACCGTCCTGTGCGACGGAAAACACAATCCTACAAAAAAATACATTTTTTGAGATTTCCGACGCCGAAACCCTACCGGAATCCTTGGCGGCGCCGAAACCCCACCGGAACCCTAGGCGGCGCCGGCGACCCCACCGGAACCCTACCAAAGACCCTCCCCGTCCAGCGGTCCACCCACCCGAAACCCTAGCACCGTGGTGGCCGCCGGGCCAAACCCTAGCGGAATGGCCCAAACCCCTAACCCTAACCCTAATACCACTCTACCCGAAACCCCCAATCCCCAAAACCCTAAACCACCTACCGGAAACCCCTTCCCGGAAACCTCCTCGGACGCCACCCCACCAGAAAAAAATCCACAAAATTCGGACCCACCAGCCACAACCCGACCCGCAACCAGCCCCACACAAAACCAAACCCAAGCACAAACAGTTTCGGCCCAGCCCACTGTCGGCCAACCCGGCCCACAACCCAACCCGACCCTACCAATATATTCTCGACCCGTGCCCACATATACTACCCCAGGACCCGCCTAACCTGACCCCACCCGCAACTACCCGCAACCCTCCCCAACCGAACCCAAACCCTAATAACCCAAGCCCAACTTCGGCCCAAAAACCGAGCCCACCCACGAACCCAAACCCGAGCCCAATAAGCACTCCAAGGCAGAATATTATTGTGCAGACTCAAGAGTATGAGACATTTGAAATCACTGGTACAGCGGGTAGAAGGCAAGTCGTTGTTGAATCATCCACCGAGGGCTCCAATTGCATGGCTATTACCGTAACCAATCCTGACTTTGTGGCTGCTTTGGATGGAACAGTGTACACTGCGACAAAATCAGGTAAAAGACCTATCTCTTCTTCTAGTGAATTCACACCTAAAACTAAGGCTCCTGTCGCTGAGGAATGGGTGAAAAAAGCATTCTCATTCCCCGCGAAAGGATCCTCAAGTTCGACTAGTAGTAGTCGGAGAAGGAGATGGTGTGACAATGAGAAAGAAAATGAGGAGATTGAGGCATCGGTTGCGGCAATGGGATTTGGAGAAGATGAGTCAATTGAATCTATCTCTAGTCAAATTGCGGAAGCAGCTGCTAGTGGCGGATTTGATGGGCTTGATGAGTATGAGCGATTGGCGGAATCGGACGAGGGGGCCCCCATCTACAGAAACAACATGACCTACAAACAATTCTATGCCTTCAAAAATGCATATCATCCGGATATGACAGATGATGAGTTTGTAGCACTCATGAACTTGCCACATGCGGAATACATGGAAAGGTGCGTACAAGAACAAAGAAGATTTGAAGCAAAGTCCAACAAAAAGCAAGCAAAGAAGAGGACAATGGCTACAACTACCACAGCGATCACCACACGTTCCAAAGCAAAGAAATGATCCAATTTCAAGAATATTTGGAAGAGCAACAGGAAAAGATACATCATATTGAGGATTTTATAAGCTCAGAGGTAGACATTAGCTTTGTACTTATACTATCCTATCTTTATGTTAGTATCATCATTTGTAATATCATCATAGAGTGTATTATAAACTCCATGATGATCATAGAATACTTGATTATCTCAAGTTCCTTTTTTCTACATTCAGGTTAGATTTCTTTTAGGCCTTTTAGGATAGTCTCGTGGGGTAATAGGAAATCTCCCCCCTGCTTGTACTTCCCCTTTGGGGCCCCTTGTCTTTATTTTATTATTAATAAAATTCCACAAGCCGCGAGGCTGTGGCTTCAAAAAAAAAAAAAAAACCCTAAACCCTAAACCCTAAACCCTAAACCCCACTTTTCACCGAAACACGGTCCGAAAAAACGCTCTCTAGGAGAGGCGATTTTTCGGCCATCACACCATCACGCCTTCTCGGCTTTCTATGGCCATTCCGGCCACTGGCCGGCCTCCTCCTGAGGTCGGCCATCACCCTCCCACCCCCGCGCGACCCCTAGACTACTCCAACCTATTCAAATCATCCCCCAATATCCCGATATTGGTTAACTCCGAAACTGCCAATAATGGCGGAAACCCTAGCTATGGCGGCAGTTCTTCTCCCATGGCTACCTCGATTCCAATCAAGCCTATTGTTTACCTACATGGTGAGCCCACTGTTAGGTTTGAGAAGAAGGAAGTGGAGGTGATGATTCATCACCAAGACTTAACACTAGCAATTGTTGGAAAGTTTAGCCATGGATGGCCCGACATAGCTTTCCTAAGGAATGCCATCCCAAAGCAATGTGGATTGAAGGCGGAGGTACGTATTGGTTTGCTTTGTGATAGGCATGTCTTGATTAGATGCACAATTGGTGAAGATTTTGACACTTTGATGTCAAGACAAACTTTTGAGATTAAGGAGAAGACTAGACCCTATTTGATGAGAACCTTCAAATGGGATGTCTCTTTTAATCCGGCGGAGGAGAGTAGATTTGCGTATGGATGGATTTCATTCCCCGGATTATCCCCACATTACTATGGAGAGTCTACCCTTTTCTCTTTGGCGGCGGCAGTGGGTTCCCCAATTGCCATTGATGCGGCCACTTTGAATAAAATAAGGCCAAGTTGTGCTAGAGTCAAAGTGGAATTTGATTTGCTAAAAAGCCATCCCCCACATGTTGTAATTCAAGTGGGTGAAGGAGATGGAATCACAACCGAATTACAAAAAATTAGATATGACTTCAAGCCAAAATATTGTACTAATTGCAAGCTTCAAGGGCATGATGTCGATGGATGTTGGAATCTAAAACCAGCATTACGGCCGGAAAAAGCTAAGGACAGTGATGGTGGCAAGGTGGCGACGGCAAAGGCGACAGAAGTGGAAATAGGCAAAGGTAAGGCTTCAATCCCTACTCCCTCTTCGTCTAACCCTAGCCAACAAAACCCTATCCCAACTGCCAATGCTTTGATTCATGCCCCATCCAACAATTGGACTACAGTCACTCGGAAAAACAAGAAAAACAAGAATCAAAACCCAAAACCACCCTCAAAAGTCACTGGAACAGTAATTCCGGCGACTGGAACAGTGATTCCGGAGCCTAGGGCTATCGGAAACACTGTCCAAGTGTCGGAATCTGTTTTCCGACCAAAAAACACCCCCCCTAAAATTTCTGACGCCGGAAACCCTCCCGGAATCCTTGGCGGCGCCGGAAACCCTACCGGAACCCTAGGCGGCGTCGGAAACCTACCGGAAACCCTACCGGCGACCACCCCTGCTCCCGGAAACCACCAACCAGAAACCCTACTACCCGCCCGCCCCATTGGGCCTTGTTTGGCCCAAAACCACTCTCAAAACCCTAACCCTAAAACCACCCCTCTTGAACCCGCCACCAACAATTCTGCCACCCTCCCACCAGAAAACCACCCCTCCGCCACCCCACTGGTGCCGGAAATAATCACGGAAACCCCCCTGCCGCAAACCCTTCCTCCCGAAACCACCCCCTGCCCAATACCGCCACTAAACCCTAAACCGCTACCCGAAACCGCCCCCCCACTAAACCCTAATTACCCGCAACCCGACCCGACAAAAAAATCCATACCCGACATCAACCCTGACCCGGAAATCGACCCACCCGACCCCCTACCCATACCCGAACCCGAGGCCACAAATTCAATTAACCCTACCCCCCAAACCCGAGCCCAACCCCTACCCCGAGCCCAACCCCCTCGGCCCAACCCAAACCCCTCTCGGCCCAATCCAAAAATACCCAATCCGAAAATCCAAGCCCACAATCCATATCAGATACGGGCTCAACATCAAACCCACCTACAAAGCCAATTCTTAATTCCACGTACCCCAAGAATACAACCCAATCACAAAAAGCCCATCTACTCAAAGTTGGCTTAAAAATGCCTTCTCATTTCCTCCACAACCTTGCACTTTAAATGAAGCCAATTCCGACATTCCCTCCGTTAGTACCGCCACGACCGCCCCTCGACGTGAGAGAAAGCGATGGTGTGAGACCGATGGAGAGGAAGTTGGGGAAGAAGGAGATGGTTCGGAGATAGAAGACATCATGTTGCTTCGACAAGCTTTTGACAGAAAATGGAGAAACATGGACACTTCTTGGGTATGAAATCCTTTAAGGTGCAGTTGAAGACAAGCAATTTTACTACCCATATCCGAGTGTAGAGGAGTATGTGGATTTGGGCGGAACCACAGAGGACGAAGAAGAAATGGTCGGTACCTAGCGAGCCCGCACATAACTCCCGGACTATGATGCTTATGGACTCTATGATGAGGACACAGATGATGAAGAGCCGGCATCGGGAAACGAGATATCATGGATCCCGAGATAGATGAGGCTATTGAGGAGGATGCAGAACCACTTGTCGTTGAAGACGTCTCGATCGTGTACACTTACTAGAGGGTCCTTCACGGTGGGGGCCTGGTAATGTAGATGAGATGGGCGGCAAGACACCGGGGGAGCTATATTCGAAGCAAAGCACGGCATGCCAAGCGAGAGACAGGTAATGTCCGATCCCTTTGGTAATATAGCTAGCACATCAGAGTGGTCAGATGCCGAGGAAGACTCCATTGTCCCGGAAAGAATGCTTGTCATTCAAAATGGGAATTTGTCTCCTCGCAATGTGCAGACTTCAAAGAAAAGACTCACAAGGAAGAACAGCTGGGATGGTAAGATGCCGACAGTGAGGAAAATGCCAATGAGAGAAGCCAAGAAGAAAGTCAAGTTTGATGCGTCAAAGATGAGGGACCCCTCAAAGTATGTTGGGCCCCCTGAGTCACTTATCAACTCCAAGAAGAAATGATTCAGTTTTACTCTTATTTGGAGGATGAGAAGGAAGTGGTGCCGCAGGTGGAGGATTTTATAAGTCCGGAGGTAGATGATCATATCTTCGCTCTTATATTACTTCTTCACTATGTTAGCATTATCATTTGTAATATCATCATAGAGTGCATTATAAACTCTATGATGATCATAGAATACTTAGTTTTGTCAAGTTCGTTCTTTCTTCATTCTTGTTAGATTTTAATTCTAGGCCTTATAGGATAGTCTAGTGGGGTAACAGGATTAGTCCCCCCCTGCTTGTACTTCCCCTCTGGGGCCCCTTGTCTTTCTTTATTATTATTAATAAAATACCACACGCCGCGAGGCTGTGGCTTCAAAAAAAAAAACCTAAACCCTAAACCCTAAACCCTAAACCCTAAACCCTAAACCCTAAACCCTAAACCCTAAACCCTAAACCCCAAAAAACCCCACTTTTCACCGAAACACGGTCGAAAAAACGCTCTCTAGGAGAGGCGATTTTCGGCCATCCACTACCCATCGCCTTCTCGGCTTTCTATGGCCATTCCGGCCACTGGCCGGCCTCCTCCTGAGGTCGGCCACCACCCTCCCATCCCTGCGCACCCTCTCAACTACTCCAACGTCCTCAAATCATCCCCCACCATCCCGTTTTTGTCATCTCCCGAAACTGCCATTAATGGCGGAACTTCTAGCCCTTGCGGCAATGCTTCTCCCATGTCCTCTTCGATTCCAATCAAGCCTATTGTTTACCTACATGGTGAGCCCACTGTTAGGTTTGAGAAGAAAGAAGTGGAGGTGATGATTCATCAACAAAATTTAAATCTTGCGGTTATTGGCAAGTTTAGCCATGGTTGGCCAGAAATTGGGCTATTGAGAACCGCGATTCCAAAGCAATGTGGTTTGAAGGCGGAGGTGAATATTGGATTGCTTTGTGATAGACATGTCTTGATTCGATGCACAATTGCGGAGGATTATGATACTTTGATGTCAAGACAAACCTTTGAAATAAAGGAGAAGAACAAGCCTTACTTGATGAGAACTTTCAAGTGGGATGTTACCTTCAATCCGGATGAGGAGACAAGATTTGCTTATGGATGGATATCATTCCCTGGATTGCCTCCACATTTCCATGGCGAATCCTCTCTTTTTTCCATGGCGGCGTCAGTGGGCATACCCATCTCCATAGACTCGGCTACAAGGAATAAAACAAGACCTAGTAGTGCTAGAGTCAAGGTAGAAGTTGATTTGCTTAAAGTTCATCCCAAGAGTGTATTAATTCAAGTGGGTGAAGGGGCGGAAATTACATCTACTCAACAAAGGATTAGATATGATTTCTTGCCCAAGTATTGTACCAATTGCAAGCTACAAGGTCATGATTCAATTGGGTGTTGGAAACTCCACCCGGAATTGAGACCACACAAGGCAGATCCGACGGTGGCAGGAGGAGTCACGGCGGCAGGAGGAGAAAAAAGTAAGTCTCACCACCCAACTCATCCCCCCCTCTCTTCTACCTCTCACCCTACCAATTCCGAATGGCAAACCGTCAATCACAGACGGAAAACCACTGGAAAAGGCAACCCAAACCCGCCCTAAAACACAAAAAACCCATCCAATTCGCTAGAAAACCCTATTCCGGCGACTGGAACAGTGAACACGACGTCACTGGCTGTCGGAAACACTGTCCAGGCGACGGAAAACACAATCCTACAAAAAAATACATTTTTTGAGATTTTCGATGCCGGAAACCCTACCGGAATCCTTGGCGGCGCCGGAAACCCCACCGGAACCCTAGGCGCGCGCCGGCGACCCCACCGGAACCCTACCAAAGACACCCTCCCCCGTCCGGGCAGGCCCACCCACCCGAAACCCTAGCGGTGTGGTGGCTGGCCGGGCCAAACCCTAGCGGAATGGCCCAAACCCCTAACCCTAACCCTAATACCACTCTACCCGAAACCCCAATCCCCAAAACCCTAAACCACCTACCGGAAACCCCTTCCCGAAACCTCTCTCGGACGCCACCCCACCAGAAAAAAATCCACAAAATTCGGACCCATCACCCACAACCCGACCCGCAACCAAACCCCCACACAAAACCAAACCCAAGCACAAACGGTTTCGGCCCTGCCCACCACCGTCGGCCAACCCGCCCACAACCCAACCCGACCCTACCAATATATTCGACCCAGGCCCACATATACTACCCCAGGACCCGCCTAACCTGACCCCACCCGCAACTACCCGCAACCCTCCCCAACCGAACCCAAACCCTAATAACCCAAGCCCAATTTCGGCCCAAAAACCGAGCCCACCCACGAACCCAAACCCGAGCCCAATAAGCACTCCAAGGCGTAATATTATTGTGCGACTCAAGAGTATGAGACATTTGAAATCACCGGTACAAACGGGTAGAAGGCAAGTCATTGTTGAATCATCCACCGAGGGCTCCAATTGCATGGCTATTACCGTAAGCAATCCTGACTTTGTGGCTGCTTTGGATGGAACAGTGTACACTGCGACAAAATCAGGTAAAAGACCTATCTCTTCTTCTAGTGAATTCACACCTAAAACTAAGGCTCCTGTCGCTGAGGAATGGGTGAAAAAAGCATTCTCATTCCCCGCGAAAGGATCCTCAAGTTCGACTAGTAGTAGTCGGAGAAGGAGATGGTGTGACAATGAGAAAGAAAATGAGGAGATTGAGGCATCGGTTGCGGCAATGGGATTTGGAGAAGATGAGTCAATTGAATCTATCTCTAGTCAAATTGTGGAAGCAGCTGCTAGTGGCGGATTTGATGGGCTTGATGAGTATGAGCGATTGGCGGAATCGGACGAGGGGGCCCCCATCTACAGAAACAACATGACCTACAAACAATTCTATGCCTTCAAAAATGCATATCATCCGGATATGACAGATGATGAGTTTGTAGCACTCATGAACTTACCACATGCGGAATACATGGAAAGGTGCAGACAAGAACAAAGAAGATTTGAAGCAAAGTCCAACAAAAAGCAAGCAAAGAAGAGGACAATGGCTACAGCTACCACAGCGATCACCACACGTTCCAAAGCAAAGAAATGATCCAATTTCAAGAATATTTGGAAGAGCAACAGGAAAAGATACATCATATTGAGGATTTTATAAGCTCAGAGGTAGACATTAGCTTTGTACTTATACTATCCTATCTTTATGTTAGTATCATCATTTGTAATATCATCATAGAGTGTATTATAAACTCCATGATGATCATAGAATACTTGATTATCTCAAGTTCCTTTTTTCTACATTCAGGTTAGATTTCTTTTAGGCCTGTTAGGATAGTCTCGTGGGGTAATAGGAAACCTCCCCCCTGCTTGTACTTCCCCTTTGGGGCCCCTTGTCTTTATTTTATTATTAATAAAATTCCACAAGCCGCGAGGCTGTGGCTTCAAAAACCCTAAACCCTAAACCCTGAACCCCGAACACGAACCACGAACCACGAACCCCGAACCCCGAACCCCGAACCACGAACCCCGAACCCCGAACCCCGAACCCCGAACCTCGAACCCCGAACCACGAACCACGAACCCCGAACCACGAACCCTGAACCCTGAACCCTGAACCCTGAACCCTGAACCCTGAACCCTGAACCCTGAACCCTAAACCCTAAACCCTAACCCTACCCGCAACCTAAACCCTACCCGTAACCCGGTGGATACTCAGCTTGACCCGCCGAACCCCACCCAAACCCGTAACCCGACAGAAAATAATACCGCCCAACAAAACCCTAATTCCATCCAAAACCCTAACCCTACCCGTAACCTAAACCCTACCCGTAACCCGGATACCCAACAAAACCCGGACAACAATACCCAAACCCGTAACCCAAATATCGCCTCCCAAAATCATAATCCCACCCAAAACCCTAACCCTACCCGTAACAATAATAATACCCGTAATCCTAACCTTAACCAAGTCCAAAATCCTAGTACTAATATTGCCTCCCAAAATCCCTATGCCGCTTTAGAATTGGAAGATACTGAAGAGGTTCAGGAAGGAGGAATAAGGGAGGCTACTCTGGAAGTAGCTACAGTTACTCCTGTTGTGACAACTAAACAATGGGTCGCAAATAGTTTTGAAGGAAATAATGTTCCTATGAATAAAGAATGTGTTGAAATTCCGTCAAACACTTCTTCGGAGAGAAACAGATGGAGTGATGAAGTAGAAGATGTGGTGGAAGAAGGAGAAATCCTTATTTCCGAAGAATCGACGAATTCCAGCTCACCGGATGATCCCGGAGAGGAGGAGGCAGGCAAAGAAAATAATTTGTCCATTGTTATCATCCCTGAGGAAGTGGATGCTCAAGAGGAAAAACAATTGGAGGATAACAGCGCGATTGAGGCTCAGCCAATTAATATGGAGGCAGAAACTACAGTTGAAGCTTCACAAATACAGGGCCAAAAGCCGGAAGAGAATATGAATGCAGAGAAAGGACAACATACAAATTCTTCTGTGTTGCCTGCTGTTAGGGAAGAGGAAATAACCTCCAAACAAAAGAGTGTCAGTAAGCCTAAGAAACAAGGCGCCAACGATCAAGCCATATCCCAACCCCCTAGGATAAGGCCAAAAAGGAATCTGGGCACCAAATCTAGCAATTAATGATGAATGCTCTTATTTGGAATATTAGGTCGGTGCTTACCCAAAAAGCATTTAATAGAGTGGAAACAATGCATAAGATGTCAAAATTCTTTCTTGTTGGTCTTATGGAACCTTTTCAATCAGCTGATCATCTAGAAGGATACCGGCAAAGGCTGGGACTTGCTACGGCAATCCACAATGTTTCTAACAAGATTTGGGCTTTTATTGCTGAGGAATGGCACGTGACTACGATTATAAATGAAATTCAGCAGTTGACGCTCAAGTTGCTTCATAAGTTTTCTAATTTGGAAATCTTTACTACTCTAGTTTATGCGAGATGTACGAAGGCCGAAAGAGTGGATCTTTGGGATTCGTTATCCAATTTGGTTGTTAACATGACAGCTCCGTGGTTTATTGGGGGTGACTTTAACGTCATCATCGAAGAGGAGGAGAAATCTGGAGGACAGCCAGTCACTACAGAGGAAGTGGAGGATTTCCGGAATTGCATTCAGAACTGTAATATAAATGATTTAGGATATAAAGGTAGTACTTATACTTGGTGGAATGGTAGGGGGGAATTGGCTGTGTTTTGAAAAGATTAGACAGATGTCTGGGTAATCTGCGCTTACAGCAACTTTTCAATGCTATCGAAGTCAATATTTTACCTAAAGTGTGTTCGGACCATTCGCCTATGAGAATTGAATTCAAAAAGATGGCCCGTCGGCTTCAAAAGCCTTTTAAGTTCCTTAATCTCTGGACTAAGCACGAGGATTTTGTAAAAGTGGTTGAGGAAAACTGGAAGATTCCTGGTGAAGGCAATGCCTTTCGCATATTCAATCTCAAATTGAAGCATATGAAGAAAGCTCTGTCAAAATGGAGTAAAGAGGCTTTTGGAAATTTCTTTCAAAAACTGGCTGATCTTGAAGTTGTAGTCGGGGTGCATGAAGAAGTTTTTGAAGGCAACCCCTCCGACGAAAATAGACAGAAATTAGAACAAGTTAAAGCAGAATGGAGGAAGGCAATCCACATTGAGGAAGCTTACTGGAAACAAAAGGCAGGCATGATGTGGTTTCAAGATGGAGATCAAAATTCAAAATTTTTTCATGCTCATGTTAATGGTCGCAGAAAACATCTCCAGCTAAAGAAAATTCAAGCTATGGATGGGCGTTGGGTAGAAACGGAAAGCGATATTGCAAAGGAAGCGGTTAAGTTCTATCAAGCACAATTCCGTGGAGCCCATACCCGCTTTTCTAAGAATCTTTTTGCCCACATCACAGAGAGCATAGAGCCGACCCAGAACCAGCAATTGATTGCTACACCTACCAAAGAAGAGGTTAAAGCCGCAGTTTTTGGCCTAAACCCGGACAGTACAGGAGGTCCTGATGGATTTAACGGTCTATTTTTTCAAGAGTGCTGGGACATTGTAGGTGACGAGGTGTGCAACATGGTGCTCTCATTTTTCCGAGGTGGGACACTGCCGAAGCATATCACTCACACTAATCTTGTGTTGATACCTAAGAAAAAGGATGTGACTTCTTTCGGCGATCTTCGGCCCATCAGTCTAAGTAACTTCATCAACAAAGTGTTCTCCAGGGTAATCCATAATCGGCTCGTCCTCATCCTTCCTAATCTAATCTCTCCAGAGCAAGCAGGGTTTGTAAAAGGCCGAAATATCATTGAGAATATCTTGTTAGTTCAAGAAATCGTTGCAGATATCAGGTTGAGAACTCATAGAGGTAATCAGCAGATTGTTCCCAATGTGGTTATGAAACTAGACATGACCAAGGCTTATGATCGTCTTTCCTGGGGTTTCCTTATGGGAGTCCTTCGCAAAATGGGCTTTGATGAAACTTTCCTTAGTCATATTTATGAATTGGTGGGTAACAACTGGTATTCGATTCTTATTAATGGTCAATCGTATGGATTCTTCAAATCCACCAGAGGAGTGAAGCAAGGGGATCCGTTGTCTCCTACCCTTTTTATTCTAGCAGCGGAAGTTCTCTCAAGAGCATTAAAGTCCTTAAATAATGATCAATCTTTCTGTGGATACGGCCTGCCGGATAAGAGCCCCAAAATCAATCATTTGTGTTATGCCGATGATACCATCATTCTTGCTGCAGCATGCCCGACTTCGCTTAAGAAAATCATGAATATTCTGGGAGACTATGAACAAGCTTCCGGGCAGCTCATCAATAAGCAAAAGAGTGCCATCTATCTCCATCACTCTGCTTCAGAGGCTCATGTTCATCTGGTGGAAAGAGAAACTGGCATAGCCCGTCAGCTCTTCCCAATTATGTATTTGGGCTGCCCCATCTTCTATTCTCGCGCCAAGATGACTCATTTTTCAGAATTATTAGCCAAGGTGGGACATAAATTGCAATCATGGAAGGGCAAAATGTTATCTGCTGGAGGCAGGGCTGTTCTGTTGAAACATGTCCTTCAAGCTATGCCACTCCATCTGCTATCAGCCATGAGTCCTCCTAAATTTGTAATTAAGAAGTTGCATAAAATGTTTGCTCATTTTTTCTGGGATAGTGGAGCCGGAGAGAGAAGCAGACATTGGACAAATTGGAATAGAGTTTGCCTACCTACTGAGGAAGGTGGCTTGGGTTTTCGGGATTTGACGGACACTTGAGAAGAGCTTTTTGCGAAACTTTGGTGGCGATTTAGGACTACCCCCTCCCTCTGGAGTGTATACTTGACTAACAAATACTTGAAGAAGCACGAAAGTGCTACTATCAACTGGAGAGGTGGCTCTCTCGTCTGGAAGAAGATGCTTGCAGCAAGGGATAAAGTGGAACAGCATATCTGGTGGCAGGTGAAGAGTGGTTCTTCGCTTTTCTGGTTTGATAATTGGACAGGTCTTGGCCCACTTTTTTCCCTCACTCCTTCACGTCAAAATAGAGAGGGAATTTGGAATATTAAGGATGCAGCAGTCGATGGTCATTGGCAGGAAGAGACACTTCGTCTGTATCTTGCGGATGACATTGTTATTCATATCCTTCAGAATATTAAAGCACCGACAGGGAATTTAGATGATGTACCGTGGTGGACACTAGAAAATAGTGGAAAATTCACGGTAAAATCGGCTTGGGAGTGGGTGCGGCACAAAGCTCATAAGCATGACCACTATAAGAAAATGTGGGTCAAAGGTATGCCTTTTAAAATATCCTTCAACTTATGGAAGGTGTGGCAAGGGAAGATCCCATTGGATGATGTGGTTAGAGTCTGGGGCTACCACATGCCGTCTATGTGCACATGTTGTGACATGCCTGATCAGGAATCAATCGCTCATGTCTTTCTCCAAAGTGAGGCTGCTACACGTGTCTGGGCCTACTTCTCTGGTCCCGCTGGTTTAAATATAGATGGAGCGCCCCTTCACCTAGCTATTCAGACATGGTGGAAGGCAGATGTGAAATCAATCTATAAACCATACTTTTGTGCCATGCCAGCCATCATAGTTTGGGAACTTTGGAAGAAAAGGAATGGAGACAGGCACAATAAAAAAGTGTCTATCAACAGAGTAATTTATCAAATTTCAGAGACCATTCAGCATATGGCTAAAGGGAGACACCCAGAGCTCGATCAGATGCCACACCGTTGGCAAGATATCCTTAAGCTTCTGGATCAATTCTCTCCCACCCTTAAGATTACCAAAGTGCTTTGGAACTTGCCTCAGCCTAGATGCTGGAAATGTAATACTGATGGAGCAACGAGAGGCAATCCTGGCAGAAGCGCATATGCCTTTTGTATTCGAAATGAGGAAGGTGACCTCATTCATGCGCAGGCAAAGGATATGGGCATAGCCACAAATACTGAATCTGAAACTTGGGCGTTGTTGGCAGCTACTAGATATTGTATCACGCAAGGGCAAGATTCTTTCATTCTGGAAACTGATTCACTAGTGCTGAAGAACATTATCACCCAGACTTGGTCACCAACTTGGAAAATTGCAACTCTTGTGGAAGACATTCTTCAACTACTAGCCAGGGTTCAGGGTACTGTCAAGGTTCAGCATATTCTCAGAGAAGGAAATCAACTTGCTGACCATCTAGCCAATATTGCTTTGGATGTGGGGGATGTTGAGATTTCTACTTTTGCAGACTTAGACAACAAAGGAAAGAGAATCCTGAATAGTGACAAGTTGCATTGTCCCTATCTCAGAGTCAGGAAAGCCACCCGATGCTGATGGATTTGCTGCTGATTTGGATATGGGAGATTTTATTGTACTATCCTATTTTCGTCCTCTTGGATGGGAATAGAATGGTACATGTTTTTACTAACCCTATGATTTGTATGTTTTATTGTGTGACAGGTTTGCAAGTTCAGAAGGGCATACATGCAGTACCAATGATTCATTATAGGCCCAATGGGGCATCTTCATATGCTCAAAATAATTTTCCACTCTCTTTTTCCTTTTCACTTTTCCATCCTAGTTTATTATACTACCTCTTTTCACTATTCTATTATTCTTCATTCTATATCGGTTTTATTACCATTCTTTTAGTTATCAAAACTCTAATTTCATGTATACTTCCTTTAATTTGGCCTTCTGCCTTTCTTCTGTTGGCCCTCTGGTTTTTTACAGAGGCAAATGTAGAAAAGCCTATCTTGGAATATCATCAATTTTATCATCATCATTATTTCTATCATCATTTTTATCATCCTTTTTCTCATCATAATACATATGGACGAGTGATATCTTGTTTTCTACTTTGTGTATTGACGAATCAGCAGGGTGTGGTATTGGTAAAATGTACCCAATCTCTTGTTGGTGAGACAATACACAAAGATGCTATTACCGTACTTCTTTCATTATATGATTCACAGGACATACTGCACCATCAGACATTTGGAGGATCATCCGCTTACACTGCATGGTGGAAATCTGAGAGTTTCAGACTCGGAGGACCACACATATCCTTACCATTTGAGGGAGTCAGAGTTAAAGGAGCGCATACAGTACATCATTGGTGGGAATTCGAGGTTTTCAGACTCGGAGGACCACATACCTATAGACAGACATCTATGGGAAGCAGGATCAGAGGCTCAGCACACACAGTTCATCATTGGTGGGAATCCAAGGGAATCAGACTTGGGGGACCACACATCTACTTGATAGCTGAGGGAGTCAGAGGTCGAGGTACACATACAGCGCATCACTGGTGGGAATTCGAGGATTTCAGACTTGAAGGACCACATATCTATTGGATTGACATGTTTACTGAGAGAGATCCCAAAGACTCTATAGTCGGAGGGGTACACACAGATATATTATGGTGGACTCAGAGATTGGAGGACCACCACATTGATTGCCATGGAAATCCAAGGGTAACAGACTTGGAGGACCATCGACACAGATTCACATTGGGATACACAGGTTCAGTACATTCATATAGCTTTGTTTTTCTCATACTTTTGATTACACAGGTTCGACATCACGCTACTAGAGAGCTACCAAGACAAAATTGGTATCAAATCTATACATTTTCAGAGTTGCTGATTAGTGACAACAGATACAGGGATTACATGATTTTGGGAGAATGGTACCAGAACCACTTATTGACGCATCACCAGTGTGTGGTATTAGTACCTAGATGTGCTCAATCTGCTGATGATGTGACAATAAGTGGGGATGGCATTCATATTAGTGACATACAGGATAATCTTCGTCCTGCCATATTTTTATACATGAGTTTCTATATATCCAGGGAAATATACCCTACATGTGCTAATAGGCACCAGACTCATGACAGACATCAGACTGAGAGGTGCAGCTTACAGGAAATACACTCCACATTCGCACACAGGCATCGGTCCCAGTACAGAGTTCAGCCTGGGAGCTTCTACCGGATAGGGGAAATACGCCCCACTTTTGCATACAGCACCAGACCTATGACAGACTTCAGCTGACTTTTAGCTTAGGCTGTTTTCAATTTTTATGCTTTTCATTATGTAATATCATTCTAAGGTTTTCAAACCTTACAATGATACATAGCTTAGTTTTTACTTTTTCCAGCCTTCGGGCATACATTGCACATTTTTGTAATTTGTTATTTTTATTATTAATAAAATTCCACTAGACCTAAGAGTCTAGCGGCTTCAAAAAAAAAAAACCTGAACCCTGAACCCTGAACCCCGAACCCCGAACCCCGAACCCTGAACCTTGAACCCTGAACCCTAAACCCCGAAAAAACGCTCTCTAGGAGAGGCGATTTTCGGCGTGTCATCTTCTTCACCTCTTCGACCAAATTCCGGCCATCCTGGCCGTGACGGCTACTGGGTGGCCTCCCCCCGAGGTCACCCAACCTCCCGCGACAAATCCCCAACATATTTCATACTCCAATATCGTCACCAACTCCCACAAAGTTGGCGGCGGTAATGTTTTGGCCGAGACTTCTCTTGGCCGAAACCCTACCCCTTCAATCCCACAAAAACCAATCTCCTACCTTCATGGCGAGCCAACAATTCGGTTTACTAATCAAGAAGTTGCATCTATGGTGGAACAACAAGATTTGAAGTATGCCGTAGTTGGTAAGTTTAGTCATGGAATGCCCTCTATTGCTTTCTTGAGGACGGCTATTCCAAAGCAATGTTCATTGAAAGCGGAAGTGAATATTGGGCTTTTGCACAATAGGCATGTGTTGATTCGATGTTCAATCGAAGAAGACTATGTCACTTTGATGTCAAGGCCTAATTTTTGGATAAAGGAGAACTCCAAATCCTTTTTGATGAGAACTTTCAAATGGGATATATGGTTTACTCCGGAAGAAGAGACAAGCATGGCGGTAATTTGGCTTTCATTCCCCAATTTACCTCCCAATTTCTATGTCCCATCGATTTTGTTCTCCATAGCTTCGGCGGTGGGGAGGCCAATTGCAATTGATGCGGCTACTTTGAACAAAACAAGACCTAGTTGTGCTAGGGTCAAGGTGGAAGCCGATTTGCTCCAAGAACATCCACAAAAGTATAACATACAAATCATGAATGGGGAGGAGATGGAAACAATTTCATATAAGATTCGTTATGATTTCCTACCCAAATATTGTACTACTTGTATGTTGCAAGGACACGATCTTCAAGGATGTTGCAAGGAACACCCGGAATTGCAATCGGAAAAGAGGAATCACGGTGAAGATCCAGTGGTGGCGGCGGCAAAAGGTAAGGCTCCTAACCCTACTCTACCCCCTACAAACCCTAGCCGTCAAAACCCTAACCCAAAACCGCTACCTACGGCCCCAAACCACTCCCAGGAATGGACCACCGTAACCCACAAAAGAAAAAAGCAAAACACCCAAAAACAGCCTTTGGTTTTGACGGAAAACACTGTTCCGATGACTGAAACAACTCCACAAGTGGTTTTGGACGTCGGAAATACAGCCTCATCGTCAAAACAGCCTATTCTCACCCAAATCCTCACTGAAATTGGCTTTCTGCCGACGGAAACAGTGATTCCGGCGTCATTAGCCGTCGGAAACACACCCCCCCGTCAAATCAGCCAATTTCCGTCGAGACACCTACCGGAAACCCTACCGGAAACCACCTCACTCTCCCGAAATCAGGCCCAAACCCTAATACCGCCCCAATAAACCCTAATCCAATACCGGGGTTGGGAAACCCTAGCCCTAACCCACCCAACCCGGAACCAACTCTCAAAACCGCAACTCCGGCGACCCAAACCACCGGAAACCCTATCGGAAACCACCCCGGAAACCCACCTATTCTACCGGAACCACCAATAAACCCTAATTCCGCCGCCCCTAACCCTAACCCTAAACCGGGGTTAGGGCACAACTGCCCAATACTACCCAATTTCGGGTCAAACCCGACCCTGAACCCGACCCCACAAAATCCTACTCCGGAAATCTCGCACCCCGGAAACACCCCGCCACCAGAAATCCCCCCGGAATCCGGCGCAAAATCAGCTTTGCCGCCGTCAAACCCTAACCCTATACTACCCGGAAACCCTAACCGAGAAACCCCTACCCGGAACCCTACCCAAAACAGCCCTAACCCGGCACCCAACCCAGCAGCCCACTCGGCCCCACCCAACCCGGAACCCGGCCACACACCCACTCGATCCCCCCACCCGAGCCCAAGTCCACACACACCCGCGGGGCCCACAACACTAAAATACACAAACCCAATTTCAAGCCCAAATCCAATTAATAATTCTCAACCTAATCCAATACCAAATATGCCATCCTTTCTACCACATCGGATTTCGCCTCCTAGCAAATTAGTAGTGCTAAATCAAGCGTGCTTAGATTTACCCACTGCTAGTAGTGAAGAGAGAAAATGGGGTGATGATAAAGAGGTGGAAGTTGCGGACAATGAAGACAGCTCTAGAAGGCTTGACAAAGGAAAGGCTCCTATGGAAAGTCAGAATGCGGATGACATGAATGAATCAACAGAAGATAGCACGGCATTCACACCCGGCCCAAGAAGAAGCAGAAGAGCAAGGAACAGGCAAGCAGCCAGAATGACATATGCACGTAAAGGATGATTCAATTTCATACATATTTGGAAGATGCACAAGAAAAGGTACACCGTATTGAAGACTTTATAAGGCCAGAGGTAGATTATAGCTTTGTTCTTATATTAGTCTTTCTCTATGTTAGTATCATCATTTGTAATATCATCATAGAGTGTATTATAAACTTTATGATGATCATAGAATATCTAGTTTTAGCTAGTTCTTTCTTTTTACATTCTGGCTAGGAGGCTTGCCTCAATAGGAGTAGCCAGGTGGGGGTATAGGAAGTCTCCCCCCTGCTTGTACTTCCCCTATGTGGCCCCATGTTTCCTTTTATGTTATTAATAAAACTCCACAAGCCGAGAGGCTGTGGCTTAAAAAAAAAAAAACCTAAACCCTGGACCCGGACCCCTGGACCTCGGATCCGGACCTCGGACCTCGGACCCGGACCCCGGACCCCGGACCCTGGACCCTGGACCCTGAACGCCGAACCCCAAACCCTGAACCCCGAACCCCAAACCCTGAACCCTGAACCCTGAACCCCAAACCCCAAACCCCAAACCCCAAACCCCCAAACCCCAAACCCCAAACCCCAAACCCCAAACCCCAAACCCCAAACCCCAAACCCCAAAACCCCAAAACCCCAAACCCCAAACCCCAAACCCCAAAACCCCAAAACCCCAAAACCCCAAACCCTAAAACCCCAAAATCCCCAAAACCCCAAACCCCAAAACCCCAAAACCCCAAAACCCCAAAACCCCAAAACCCCAAAACCCCAAAACCCTAAACCTCAAACCCCAAACCCTAAACCCCAAACCCCAAACCCCTAAACCCCTAAACCCCAACCCCAAAACCACAAAACCCCAAACCCCTAAACCTCAAACCCCAAACCCCAAACCCCAAACACCAAACCCCGAACCCCGAACCCCGAACCCCGAACCCCGAACCCCGAACCCCGAACCCCGAACCCCGAACCCCGAACCCCGAACCCCGAACCCCGAACCCCGAACCCCGAACCCCGAACCCCGAACCCCGAACCCCGAACCCCGAACCCCGAACCCCGAACCCTGAACCCTGCACCCTGCACCCTACACCCCTACACCCCGAGCCCCGAACCCCGAGCCCCGAGCCCCGAGCCCCGAGTCCCGAGCCCTGAACCCTAAACCCTAAACCCCACTTTTCACTGAAACACGGTCTGAAAAAACGCTCTCTAGGAGAGGCGATTTTTGGCGTGTCATCTTCCCCAAGCCTTCGACCATATTCTGGCCGTGACGGCTACTGGGTGGCCTCCCCCCGAGGTCACCCAACCCCCCGCGACCATTCCCCAACTTATTTCATACTCCAACATCGTCACCAACTCCCACAAAATTGGCGGCGGTAATGGTTTGGCCGAGAACTCTCTTGGCCGAAACCCTACTCCCTCAATTCCATAAAAACCAATCACTTATCTACATGGCGAGCCAACAATTCAGTTTACTAATCAAGAAGTTGCATCTATGGTGGAACAACAAGATTTGAAGTATGTCGTAGTTGGTAAGTTTAGTCATGGAATGCCCTCCATTGCTTTCTTGAGGACGGCTATTCCAAAGCAATGTTCCTTAAAGGCGGAAGTGAATATTAGGCTTTTGCACAATAGGCATGTGTTGATTCGATGTTCCATCGAAGAAGACTATGTCAATTTGATGTCAAGGCCTAATTTTTGGATAAAGGAGAATTCCAAATCCTTCTTCATGAGAACTTTCAAATGGGATATATCGTTTACTCCGGAAGAAGAAACAAGTATGGCGGTAATTTGGCTTTCATTCCCCAATTTACCTCCCAATTTCTATGTTCCATCGATATTGTTCTCCATAGCTTCGGCGGTGGGGAAACCAATTGCAATTGATGCGGCTACTTTGAACAAAACAAGACCTAGTTGTGATAGGGTTAAAGTGGAGGCCGATTTGCTACAAGAACACCCACAAAAGTATAATATCCAACTCATGAATGGGGAGGAGATGGAAACAATTTCATACAAGATTCGTTATGATTTCCTATCCAAATATTGTTCTACTTGCATGTTGCAAGGACACGATCTTCAAGGATGTTGGAAGGAGCACCCGGAATTACAACCGGAAAGGAGGCTCGACGGTGATGGCACAGTGGCGGTGGCGGCAAAAGGTAAGATTACTAACCCTACTCCACTCTCTACAAACCCTAGCCGTCAAAACCCTAACCCAAAACCACTTCCTACGGCCACAAACCCCACCCAAGAATGGACTACCGTCACCCACAAAAGAAAATATCAAAACCAACAAAAACAGCCTTTGGAAGCCCTGGAAAATACAATTCCGATGACTGAAACAGTAAATCCGGAAAATTTGAATATCGGAAACAACCCCCCCTCGTCAAAACAACCACTTCTAACACAAATCCTCACTAAAATTGGTGTCCTGACGCCGGAAACAGTGATTCCGGCGACTTTAGATGCCGGAAACATAGCCTCCACGTCAAAACAGCCTCTCCCCGTCGAAAACTCTCCCGAAAACCCTATCGGAAACCACCCCAGCATCCCGGCAGTTACCCTAAACCACAATACCGCCTACCAAAACCCTAACCCAAAACCGGGAGTGGGAAACCCTAGCCCTAAACCACCAAGCCCAGAAAAAACCACCCAAAAACTACCGCCACCCAAAATACCGGAATACCTACCGGAACCCACCCAAACCTATCGGAAATCCAACCAAACCCTAATACCGCCCCCCTAACCCTAATCCTAAACCGGTATTAGGGCTCACTACCATTTCAGCCTATTTTGGGTCAGACCCGACGACAGACCCACCACCAAAAAATCACACACCGGAAAACACACCTGCTGGAAACTTTTTACCGCCGAAAAGGCCCCCGGAAACCGACGCAATTCTGACATTGCCTCCGCCAAACCCTACAGTGCTACCTACCGGAAACCCTACCCGAGAAAACCCTACCTGGAACCCCACCCGACACAGTCCTGACTCGGAACCCAACCCAGCACCCTCTCGCCCACCCCAGCCCCCGCAACCCGCCCCACACCCCACACCCACACCCCCACCCGAGCCCAAGTCCACACACACCCGCGGGGCCCACAATACCAAAATACACAAACCCAATTTCAAGCCCAAGTCCAATTAATAATTCAAAGCCTACTCCAAAATCAAATATGCCATCCTTTCTACCACATCGGTTGTCTCCTCCTAACCAATTAGTAGTGCTAAATCAAGCATGCTTGGATTTACCCACTACTAGTAGTGAAGGGAGGAAATGGGGTGATGATGAAGAGGAAGAAGTAGCAGACAATGAAGAAAGTGCTAGAGGACTCCAAAAAGGAAAGGCACCTATGTCGAGTCAGGCTACTGATGACTTGAATGAATCAACAGAAGATAGTACGGCATTCTCAACCGGCCCAAGGAGAAGCAGAAGAGCGAGGAATAGGGCAGCAGCCCGGATGACCTATGCACGCAAGGGATGATTCAGTTTCATGACTACTTGGAAGATACACCAGAAAAGATACACCGTATTGAAGACTTTATAAGGCCAGAGGTAGACTCTAGCTTTGTTCTTATATTAGTCTTTCTCTATGTTAGTATCATCATTTGTAATATCATCATAGAGTGTGTTATAAACTCTATGATGATCATAGAATATTTAGTTTTAGCTAGTTCTTTCTTTTTGCATTCTGGCTAGGAGGCTTGCCTCAATAGGAGTAACCAGGTGGGGGTATAGGAATTCTCTCCCCTGCTTGTACTTCCCCTTTGAGGCCCCATGTTTCCTTTTATGTTATTAATAAAATACCACAAGCCGCGAGCCTGTGGCTTCAAAAAAAAAAAAAAACCTAAACCCTAAACCCCACGGTCCGAAAAAACGCTCTCTAGGTGAGGCGATTTTCGGCGTCACTTTCCCCAAAGCCTTTCCGGCCTTCGATGGCCATTCCGGCCTTAGATGGCCATTCCGGCCACTGGCCGGCCTCCTCCTGAGGTCGGCCATCACCCTTCCAACCCCGCGCACCCTCTAGACTATTCCACCCTCTTCAAATCATCCCCCACCATCCCGATTTTGTCAAATCCCGCAACTGCCAACAATGGCGGAAACCCTAGCAATGGCGGCGGTACCTCTCCCATGTCCCTCTCGATTCCAATCAAGCCTATTGTTTACCTACATGGTGAGCCTACTGTTAGGTTTGAGAAGAAGGAAGTAGAGGTGATGATTCATCACCAAGACTTAACACTTGCGGTTGTAGGAAAATATAGCCATGGATGGCCCGATATTGGTTTCTTGCGAAATGCCATACCAAAATAGTGTGGCTTGAAGGCGGATGTTCGAATTGGACTGCTATGTGATCGACATGTTTTAATTCGATGTACCATTGTTGAAGACTTCGACACTTTGATGTCAAAGCAGACCTTTGAGATTAAGGAGAAGAATAAGCCCTACTTGATGAGAACCTTCAAATGGGATGTCTCCTTTAATCCGGCAGAAGAGAGTAGGTTTGCTTATGGGTGGATTTCATTCCTCGGATTATCTCCACATTACTATGGCGAATCCACCCTCTTCTCGATGGCGGCGGCAGTGGGTACCCCAATAGCAGTAGATGCGGCTACATTAAATAAAACAAGACCAAGTTGTGCTAGAGTCAAAGTGGAGTTTGATTTGCTCAAGAACCATCCCCAACATGTTGTAATTCAAGTGGGGGAGGGAGATGGAATCACTACTGAATTACAAAAAATTAGATATGATTTCAAGCCAAAATATTGTACCAATTGCAAGCTATAAGGGCACGATGTTGATGGATGTTGGAATCTAAAACCAGCGTTGCGGCCGGAAAAGACTAAGGACAGTGATGGCGGCAAGGTGGTGACGGCAATGGCGAAGGCGGTGGCAACAAACAAAGGTAAGGCTTCAAACCCTACCCCTACTTCGACTATCCCTAGCCAACAAGTCCCAATCTCAACCACCAATGCCTTGATTCATGCCCCACCCACTAATTGGATTACAGTCACTAGAAAAAACAAGAAAAACAAGAATCAAAACCCAAAACAGCTCTCAAAACCCACTGGAACAGTGAATCCGGCCACTGGAACAGTTATTCCGGAGCCTAGGGCTATAGGAAACACTGCCCAAGTGTCGGAAATCGACTCCTCATCGAAAAATGACCCCCCCAAAATTCCCGACGCCGGAAACCCTACCGGAATCCTTGGCAGCGCCGGAAACCTTGCCGGAAACCCTACCGGAACCCTAGGCGGCGCCGGAACCCTACCAGAAATTCTACCGGCCCACCCCCATAATCCCAGAAGCCACCCAACAGCAACCCTACCAGCCGCCAATGCCATTGGGCCCCCCTTGGCCCAAAACCCCCTCTCAAACACTAACCCTAATACCGCCCCCCTTGAAACCACTACCAACAAACCCACTACCCCACCGCCAGAAAACCACCCTACCACCACTTCACAGGTGACGGAAATATTTTCGGCCACCCCCCCACCACAAACCGCAACCACCGAAACCATTCCCTGCCCAAAACCACCCCAAAACCCTAAACCACTACTGCCCGAAACCGCCCCTTCGCCAAACCCTAACCCACCGCAACCCGACCCACCAGAAAACCCCATACCCGATGCTACCCCTGACCCGAAAATTATACCCGACCCGCAACCCACATCCAGACCCATACCCAATACCAATCCTCAAAACCCGAGCCCTAACCCTAACCCGAGCCCACCCCCCAACCCTATACCCCTCTCGGCCCAACCCACTTTAAATCCGGCCCAATCCCAAAAAAACCAATCCGATACCCAAAGTCCACAATCCATTTCAGACACGGGCTCAACTTCAAACCCAACTCCAAAGCCAAATCTTAATCCCACAGCCACAGAATACAACCCACTCACAAAAAGCCCAACGACATAAAATTGGCTCAAAAATGCCTTTTCATTTCCACCACAACCTTGCACTTTAAATAAAACCACTTCCGAAATTCCCTCTGTTAGTACCGCCACAACTGCTCCCTCAGACAGTGAGAGAAAGAGATGGTGTGAAACAGATGGAGAGAAGAGGGCCGACGAGGAGGAGGTTGGTTCGGGTTGTCCGACAGAGAACGATTTCGGCAAATTTTTGACAGAAAACTAGAGAAGCATGGACAATTTATGGGCATGTCATCTTTTGAGGAGGCATTTGCGGATAAGCAATCTTATTATCCAGATCTAAGTGTAGAGGAGTATGTGGAGATGGGCGGAGACACGGATGATGAAGTAGAAATGGCTCTGTTCCTGGCAGAACCACCACATAATTTCTGAGACTATGATGCATATGGCTTATATGAGGAGGATACAGACGCTGAGATATGGAACTGGAAGGCAACAGGGTTCCTGCGGCCGATGATGAGATTGATGAGGATGCCGAACCGATTGCCGTGGAAGATGCCCCAGATCAGGTACATCTGCTAGAACGTTCTTTTCAAGGAGGACCGGGTAATGTAGATGAGATGGGAGGCAAGACGCTGGGGGAGCACTACTCAGAAGCAGCAAGGCAGGCCAAGCAAAGACAGGTAATGTCCGATCCCTTTGGTAATGTTGCTAGCAAGTCAGAATGGTCGGATGCCGAGGAGGACTCCCTGGCCCCAGACCGCATGCTTGTCATCCAGAAAGGGAATCTGTCGCCTCGCAATGTGCAAAGTACAAAGAAAAAGCTCACAAGGAAGAACAGCTGGGATGGCAAGATGCCAACAGTCAGGAAAATGCCAATGAGAGAAGCCAAGAAGAAAGTCCAGTTTGATGCTTCAAAAATGAGGGATCCTTCTAAATATGTTGGACCGCCTGAGTCACTGATCAACTCCAAGAAGAAATGATCAAGCTTCATGAATACTTGGAAGACGAGAAGGAAGTATTGCCGCAAGTGGAGGATTTTATAAGTTCGGAGGTAGATGCTAATACTTTCGTACTTATCTTATTTCTCTACTATGTTAGCATTCTCATTTGTAATATCATCATAGAGTGTATTATAAACTCTATGATGATCATAGAATACTTGGTGCTATCCAGTTCTTTCTTTTTACATTCTTGTTAGAATTTAGATCTTAGGCCTTATAGGAGTAGACTAGTGGGGTAACAGGAAATCTCCCCCCTGCTTGTACTTCCCCTTGGGGCCCCTTGTCTTTATTTATTTATTATTAATAAAATACCACAAGCCGTGAGGCTGTGGCTTCAAAAAAAAAAAAAACTAAACCCTAAACCCTAAACCCCGAACCCCGAACACCGAACACCGAACCCTGAACCTTGAACACCGAACCCCTAACCCTGAACACCGAACACCGAACCCTATTCCTCGAACCCTGAACCCTGAACAATAAGATCATGACCAATAAGATATGTCAAATGATGAATTGGATGGGCTATATATGGATATTCTAGATAATGGAAGTAGGGGTGACCAGATTCCTATACCCGAAGTTGCGAGCAATACACCAAGCATTACACAATCAACACAGTCCAACCATATAAAGAAATGTAATTTAAGAACAATGAAGTACTAGCAACTTTGTTTAAACTTTCTTGTGTGAAGAAGGATTTTAGACTTAAGAATGTGATTAATTCGCGTACTATGTATTGTTTTCGATGTGTACATCCAGGGTGCAAGTGGTGGCTGAGGGTTGTGAAGCTTATAAGTTCTGATATATTCTGTATTAGAACCTACGTAAAGAATCACATGTGTGGTTCTGAGCATATTACGAGTCATAATCCACACGCCATAGCAAAAGTGATCGGTGAATACTTCAAAGATAGGTTTTCTGATGGTAAAGGGCCCTCTACAAAAGATATGAGCCATTCAATGCATACAGAGTTGGGTTGTAAGGTCAGTTATTGAAAAGTTTGGAAGGGCATGAAGATTGCAAAGGCTCTGACTAGGGAGACACATAAGCACGGGTATGTAATGTTTGATGTGTACCATTATATGCTTCGGTCCGTAAATCCAGGAAGTAAGACGGCATTGAAGGTTGATGAAAATGGGAAGTTCAAGTCATTTTTTTGTAGCCTATGCTGCTTGGATGCTTGGTTTTGCCCAAATGAGAAAAGTTATATATGTCTATGGGACATTCTTGAGGAGTAAGTAGGAATGAGTGTTGTTGTCGGCTATGGCATAGAATGCGGAGAATCATATTTTTCCGGTGGCATTTTGTGTAGTGGACAAAGAGTATGATGCCTCGTACCAATATTTTTTTGAACAAATGAGAAGTTAGGTAGATGATACCACTGAGTTGTGCATAATTTTTTATAGGCATCCAAGTATCAAAAATGCGGTTTTGATTGTCTACCCTACATCTCATTATGGTTGTATATGAGGCACCTTGGGGAAAATATCTGAACCACCTTTCACAATAATAAGGTCTTATCTCATTTTTATAAAGCAGCAAAAGAGTACAAGATAGATGTGTTCAATGACCATTTAAATCAAATCAGAGATATGATACCTGGGGCCGCATAACATCTTGGGCGTGTTGGATTCCACAGATGGAGCATGGCATTCTGCCCGGGAAATAGGTATATTTACACACATCGTTCCAACAAGTATTTAACTTGTTGCAATAATTGAGTGACTTGTTTGAGTTTCTTAAACAAGTTACAGGACTTTTTGGAATAACTATGTTACTGTTGTGTTTTTTGATTTGTATATTAATTAACTTTCAGTTTTTTAGAATAAGTGATTGTTTATTTTAACAAGTATAATATTATGACGACTAACAATGTTGAGTCGGTGAATGCAATGTTCAATGTTGAAGGATGATTTCTCATTATTGCTCTATTTGATTCCATCAACATGAGATTTGCATAAAAAAAATCACGAGAGGTGTATGGACTTCATCAACTTACCAACCATCTTTGTTCCTTCAATGGAAAAAAAATATCAAAGTATATCAACCTGGGGAACAAGTTATTGGCCCATCAAATTTCCAATTGTAGGTTCAGTGTCACCGGTCATGGTAAAGTTGCAATGGTGAATCTTCAAATAAGATCTTGTACTTGTAGAATTTTTTACTTGAACAAAATAATGTATACACATCCTATGGAAGCACTCAGAGTCCATTATGGTGAAGACTCTGGAAGGTGGATTTATGAGTACTCATCTCCATATTATACGGTGGAGAAATACATAATTGCATATTATGAGAAAATTCATCCTATGCCTTCTGAAGAATCTTGAAAAGTTCCTTTGGAGATTTTAGAGAGAGAAATACCTCATCCATATGTTGATCCGAGCAAATCGGGAAGAGGCGGACAAAGAGAAGGCGTGAAATCGGGAAATCATTTCCAACATGGAAAAACAAATGCTTCATATGTAAAATAGTTGGCCACAAAAGAACTACATGCCCATCCCGAGTTGCTCCATAGTTGTTAATCTTGCACTATCTTGTAACAGTAATTACTCTTGTTGGTGTTTGTGAACTTAAATTTTAAGACATTTTAATTTTGTTCTTTCTTGTAATGGTAAACTCTGTTTTTGGTGCTTGTGAACCTAATTTATAATAGATGTTGATCTTGTTTAAATCATAAATATATGTTCTGTTGACATTTCTATTGTTAATGAATTGTTGAATAATTTCCACAAGTAAGGAATCTGTCGCAACAACTTTATTACTTGTTGGTGTTCTTTCAACAAGTGAACGACCTTGTTGCAGCAACTAATAAGTTGTTGAACATATTACAACAAATGAGAGTTTTTATGATGTACCAAATCTGTTGCAACAATTAAGTTACTTGTTGCGGTTTATCCAACAAGTGACATGACTTGTTACATCAACTGGTTGGTTGTTTGAGTTTTTTCAACAAGTGGACAGACTTGTTGCAGTAACTAGGTAAGTTATTGTGTTTTATCCAACAAGTAATATGACTTGTTCAACAACTATGTTACTTGTTACAACAGATTTGGTACTTCTTGCAACAGATTCTACTTGATTCGCCCATTTTTAGTGATCAACAAAGGGATTCAATGATATTTAGTGATAAACAATGGTAATCAATGATATTTAGTGATAAACAATTGAAATCAATGATACTTAATTAATTTGATTGTATTTTGAGTTAGGACGAATGATCAACTACGTGACTATGCACTAAAACGAGTGATCAAAAGAGTGATTTGATGTGAAATGCTTGATTCACCCATGTTTAGTGATAAATAATTGAAATCAATGGTATTTAGTGATAAATCATTGAAATCAATGATACTTAATCAATATGATGATATTTTGAGTCAGGACAAATGATCAACTACGTGATTATGCACTAAATCGAGTGATCATAAGAGTGATTTGATGTGAAATACTTGATTCAACAGAGCTCCCGCCGCCTTTGTCTGTCCTCTAGTAAGAAAATTTGGTACACCTCTCGGCTCAAGAAGCGTTGCGGGTTCACCAGGGTTGGGAGACCCATATTTAATAATAAATAATTGAAATCAATGGTATTTAGTGATAAACAATTGAAATCAATGATACTTAATCAATATGATAGTATTTTGAGTCAGGACGGATTATCAACTACATACTATGCACTAAAACGAGTGATCATAAGAGTAATTTGATGTGAAATACTTGATTCACCCATATTTAGTGATAAACAATTAAAATCAATGATTTTTAGTGATAAAAATTTGAAATCAATGATATTTAGTGATAAAAATTTGAAATCTATGATATTTAGTGATAAAAATTTGAAATCAATGATACTTAATCAATTTGATGGTATTTTGACTCAGTATGGATGATCAACTACGTGACTATGCACTAAAATGAGTGATCATAAGAGTGATTTAATGTGAAATACTTGATTCACCCATATTTAGTGATAAACATTTGAAATCAATGAAATTTAATGACCAATAGAGTAAAAATGTTATAATAACTAAGTACATTATTACAACAATTAAGTACATTATCGCAACAACTTAGTCACATGTTGCAACAATTGACGCACTTGTTGCAACTACTATAGTATATGTTGTAACATGTTTCTTACTTATTGAAATAGTTGTAATAAATGTTTGATTTGTTGCAACAACGGATACATCTATTGCAACGATTTTCTAAGTTGTTACTAAATATAATGCAACAAATAGGAAATCTTTTGCAACAACTTACTCATCTGTTGCAATATCTGCAACAATTGTTTGATTATTGACTTATTTGAAACTACTAAACATAATGTGAAAATCTAATGACATACTGTTTGATTTTTATCCAACAGTTGCAGAGGTTGTTGCAACAGTAACAAATATGTTTCAACAACTTACCTTATATATTCCAACAAGTTCATCAACTGTTTGATTTTTACCAACTAATTAGTAATATGTTGCAACAAATTAGTAACTTGTTTGAAACTACCGAAACAACTTAATAACATACATACTGATCCAGAGGTTGTACTGGTACTGAACACCAAACATACATTTGTAAATATATAACAAAATTACATAATCCATCAACATCACATAATTCACCAATAACATAAAAAAAGTAGAAACTTAAAAGAAATTGTTCAACAAGCCCAAAAACTATAAATCTTAAATAATTATTCAACATCCCAAATTCAAGGCTCTAACACCTTATCAACTATACCCACTGCACATATCCATTGCATCATTGTCACTATGTTGTCGTTCAATAGAGTCGTCGACTTTGTCATACAAGTTTCAGTAAACAACTGCTCTATGAATGCAAGAGAATACGACTACATGCCCTATTAGAGACATTATGAGAGATATTCTTTTTTCGAACAAACTCCCACGGTTCGTTGAGCAACTTTTCAGGCAAGTTCTTAAACAAGCCACTCTGCTTCAGCAGCTAGGGCCACAATTTTAACACGGGCTACATGTGACAGAAGAAATCATCATCTTCGTAACAAGAAAGGTTGCAATCATATACATTTATCACTCACTCATCAATTATGAACTCAAGAGTGACAAAATATATGACATTTACATTCATGACCATTATGACCTATTTTGCACCAACCTACAGACGACCACCTGGGATGGGTTTATCACCTATACAATACTTGACTATATTCTCATCCCACACAAATGAAGCAAGTCTTTCCTTCCTCAGTCAACTTTTCGTACATCTTCAACATATAATTGTAGAGTTGAGGTCCAAGATTATATCCCTGAAATTGTAGTACTCCGGGAAATCAATGTCTTTGATGCATTAGGAGCATTATTTCATCTACATACTTTAATATACAAATTAAAATAGTCAGTCACTAGTTGCAAGAATAGATGAGTAAAAATGTAAAAAAAAACAGTCAACTATTGCAATAACTCACACATCTGTTGCAACAGATATTGCAACAATTTGAAGGATCGTTGTAATGCGGATGCTTGATCTCGTCGCAATGTATACCTAAAGTATTCTTCCGAGACTTACAATGTCCAGTCATCACTCATCCATGATTGTCATCACCTTGAAGTTACTAGGCCAAGTAAATGCATTGAGTACTGCTGAGGCGCCTTTTTGAAATTAATTTGGCAGTAACCATTTTCTTCATTTGAGCATTCACATTCTTGTAAATATCTACGTATTTCAACACAATTGTCCCAATAATAGCAGGTGGAGGTTGATGAGTATTCTTTTGGGTAGATTTTCTTGAGCTAATATTGGCAAGTGCCTTTGTAATTGCTCTTCGCTTCTTCCTAATCGCAATAGGAGTATATGGCTCTAAAAGCCGCTTAGACGGATTGACACCCCTATTAGATATCAAACTCTGGATGAGAGCATTATTGTATGTTTGAGCCTTGGTTAATTCCTCAACCTTCTTAATCAACTCATTAATTATGTTCTTGCAAGTTTCGCATTGCCAAACACATAAAGGCACCTTAGAGATACCGGTCCCAACATAAGAAAATCTACCACTAAGCAGAGTATATCCACCAACTCCACCACCAAATTCACTATGAACATCATCATCATCTCTAATTTTTTTCACTGGCAATACCTGCCACAATATCATCAACCCCACCAACACCATCACTTACACCAACACATACATAATCACCATCACCAACACTAGCACCATCAACAACAACACCATTAACACTACTTGATTCCCTTGTGACGGTTGTCACTCCAGCCAATTCTACTTTGAACTATCAATCAATATGTCATGATCAGATTCTAAGGGAATAAAAAAGCAAGGAATGACATCAATAACTCTCCAACTGTCGAGACAAGCCACGGGTGCACAACCTACAACAAGAAAGCATATTTATCAAAATGGTGCCAAATCATGAAAAAACAACACATATTTAAAAGAAGTTATAAGATCTGTTGCAGCACGTGTCATTCTTGTCCAACAGATTGAGAGGTTGTTGCAATAGATTTTGTACTTTTTGTAAAAATCACTTACATGTAGCTATGAAGCATTCAAAAGTCAACAGAGTAACAAATACTGTAATCTGTTGCAATATATGTCAGACTTGTTGGACATTGTCCAACAGATGCAGAAGTTGTTGCAACATATTCAGAGGTTATTGCAGCAGACTATAAAAGTTGTTGCGCTAACTAGTTACCTGTTGTAAAATATTCAGTGTTATAAAAGTATTGCTTTTGGCAGCCAGCCATCAAAGGATCCTTGGACAAGAAATTTTTTTGGAGTAGTCCTTCACTTGATGCCAGAGGTGATGAATGACTTCAAATGCCCAAGCCTAGAAAAAAATATGCCATCAAAATCAGAATTATGACTACAATGCAAAAAAGATAAAAGATAAAACATTGAATAAGTTTACGATGAAAACCCAAGGAAAGCCATATAGGTTGACCGTCTTCACAATTGGCTTCAATTATTTCAATAAATATTCAATAGTCAACATATAGCTTTCAAAACCTCACGGATAGATATTGAATGCCTCTCGGTCCTCCGCAAGATTAAACAAACCAAGTGGTATGTTAAGGTTTCCGTATTTTGCCCAAAGAATACTTTGGACAAACCAAATTAAGCAAATAGGCTCTTCGGGCTTTCTGGACACAGTTCTGGACTTCAAATGTTCAAGCAACTGCTTCTCTTTACAACTCTTTCTCAATAAATCCACCAAATAAACATCCTTCTTACCTTTTGTACCCTTTCCTTTATTGGTTGGTTCCGACTTGATTGTCTGAGCTGGCTTCTTTAATGTAAAAGTAGGAAGAGACTCATGAGGAATATAACATCTCAAGCCTGTAACTATAACAAACTCCTCAAGCCAAAACAAACCGGCATGTCACAAAAATTTATCCAAACATCATACTTTGAGGTACAAATAATCCTACGTTTCAGAAGTCCATACACCATTTTCATTGAAAACTGTGCAACGATTCTTTTTGGAAAATTTAAGAAATATCCAAAATAGCTAGCCCTAAAAAAATCCTCCAACTCTAATTCTTTAAGTGTGCCCCTAAAGATATCAAAACTATTTCCCATGCCAGATTTGACCACAATATCACCGGTCAAATCATTATGATCATCCAACAGCGTCCTCATGTCGTACTTGATAATACTAATGTTTTTACTACATCTTCAATGGAAGGTCTTTTAGGATCTAAATCAACACTAGAATACTCAACAACATTAGCATCTACATTATATAGGTTTTTTTGTCTTATTTCACGTACGGTAGTGGACTTTTCATCTGTATTTTCTTCTTCCTCTTCATCTTCTTCATTACTCTTTTTCAGTTTCTACATCTTCTTCATCTTCTTGCTCTTCTTCATCTTCATTATCTTCTGCATCATTTTCTTCATCTACCTTATCTTCTTCATCTTCCTTATCTTCTTCATCTACCTTATCTTCTTCATCATTTTCTTCATCTTCCTTATATACTTCGTTTTCTTCAGTTTTATATCCTGATTCTTGGCCATCTTCAGGGTGTTCATTATGGCCATCTCCAGACACTTCTACTTCAGAGGTTTCCTTGGACTCTATGCCTTCTTCTCTATTAGAAGATTGTGGTTCATTTTGACTATTTGTTGATTACACAATTGTTGATTCTAAAATAGCTTGTTCAGCAAGCTCTTCTAATGGTGTTTGACCGTTGGATCGTTTACTCTTTCTAGATTCCTCAGTTGATCTACCTCATTTTTCTTTTAATTTTTGCCATTTTATCTTCACACAAGAGATAAACAAAAAAATCAATTGATTTGTGCATAATTCAAAGTAAATAGGGAAAAAGAATTGCATCAGTTGATCAAACAAAATACAACAAGTAACTGAATTTTTCAACAGCTGAAGAATCTTTGCAACAATTGATAATCTGTTGCAACAAATTAGTGAGTTGTTGCAACAGCTGAGGAAGTCGTTGTAACAGATGCTTCAGCTATTGGAAAGAATAAAACATTTGCAACTCCTCAGCATCAACCTTAGCAATTGTTTTGACTTTTTACAACAGATAGTGAATTGTTGCAACAACTGCTTCAATTGCTGCAAAAACCTCAGCAGTTGTTTTAATTTTTTCCAATAGCTAAGAAATTTGTTTGCCCCCAAGTTCAGCAGTTATTGGATAAAATCCAAACTTTTCCTAAACATACCATATCAGGACAACAACACCAACAACAAAAACATATATTTCACTACAAACACACAACAAACCATCACAAGTTAAACAAAATACACAAAATAATGGTTTTTTAAGCATGCAACCTCAACAAATGTTTGCAACTGTCAAACAAGTGCTGAAGTTGCTACAACAGCTTACTCAGTTGTTGGAAAAAATCAACAAAATTGCAAACCCTTTTTTCGAAACCCTAAGGAGAACAAGAACAAAAACAACACCAAAAATCATAATTTCACAATCACATACACTATTTACAAACACACAAACCCCAACAAGTGAAACAAATACCCTAAATAAGGGTTTCTCAACAACTGAACAACAAAATAAACAACATTGAAGACAAATCCATGTTCTTCTTCTTCTTCTTCTTTAACCAATATCATCATTTGTAGTCTACAATTTCAAAACCATAACTTTTACCCTTGAACTGATGTGAAAGAGAAAGGAGAAAATTGTTACTTTTCAAGTTGCAGATGTGACGAGTAAAGAGAGAAGGATGATCTTAGTTTAGTTCCCAAGACGAGCAACAACAACAACGACAATAACAATGGAGGACCAAATCGCCGATTTGAGAGAGAGAGAGAGAAGAGATGAGGGAGTGAGAGGTTTTATTTGACGGTTTCTTGAGATTTTTAAAATAAGTGGGGTCGTAGGGGTTGGGTTTGGGGTTAAAAAGCTGGGATGTTTGGATTTTATAAAAGTTTAAGAAGTTTTAAAAATTATAATTCAGATTCCATTTAACTTAATTAGGTTTTTAAGTGACCTTTGACCTTGGCTGGTCAAAGTTATCACCAATTTTAATTTCAACACTCAAAGAGTACCTTTAATTCATTTTTCGCTAGTTACCTTAATACTACTGTAAAAAGCTATACAATGTATGCAAGCAGTACCAGATATGACATTGAAATTAAGGGAGAATAGAGGAGCTTCCGGTCAATGTGAATTGACGGAAAAGCCCTCCAATTCCCCATTATATCCTCACATGAGTTTATGTGACATTTCCTAGGTTGCTCTTTGTGTGGAGTTACGAGGCAAAGGCAACAAGCCTTTTGATTTCTACATTTAATGAACGACTCGTGTTGTACATTTTAACATTTGTGTTGTTTTCTCTATTATTATATGTTGCTTTTGGTTTGTTCAATATTGCCAGTAGAATTCTAATATTTGTGTTGTTTCTCCATTATTATGTTGCTTTTGATTTGTTCAATATGTCTTTGCGTTTATTTTAGTAATTTTTCGTCGGATATTTTATATTCCTGTTGAACCCTCCATTAATTTAAATTCAGCCTACATAAAACTTATTCAAGGGGAAATACTTCCTAAGAATATCTTTTCCTTAATCTTTAATTTTCTCTGCATTTGTCTGGTTCCCTTTTAAATGCATGGGCCCAAATACAACTTTTAAAATACACGTTTCTGACTTTTAATAATGTTTCAATATTTGATTAATTGGGTTCTTACAATTAAAAGATTACCGACTTACAATTTTTTTGTAATGAAGATACTTCCTATTTTAAATTAGGTAGAGTACAGTGATTTAAGTTGCATGCTATGTGTGAATTGAAAAATCATGCCGAGGAAGTTTAAAAAAATCTGTCGCTTTCAAGTTATTTGTACAAAAGAATTTTATAAACTTAAATCTCCGCATTTTTATATAACTTAAATCTTAAACTTTTAAAACTATTACATTCTAAAATATTAAATTATATAATAAATTTTAACCTTAGAATACATTTCTTTAAAAGATAATGCTGGAGAAGACCAAAAAGTAAAAGAAACACAAATTTCATTTTGAAATATAAAATGCTATTATGAAATACATGTGCTTAGATATATGATTACAATTTTTAGGCTTAATACATTAATGACTCCTAAATATGTAAGTAAATTTTATTTTAACATTATGGTTTATTTCAATTGAACACGTGATAGATTTTTAAATGAAATTCAATATTAATAAGCATATGGTGTTCTCCACAGACATGATGTTCTATTACTTTGTGATATTCCAACAAATCTTCTATATTATGCGAATCAATCGAGACACGGTCGGTCCAATCAATACTTTCTCCGCTTTACTGATGAGCAGAACATATTATAGCAATCTTTAAATCTTATTTAACATCGTTGTACATATTATCACTACAAATTTATCTATAATGTACAATAAAATAATATAACTTTCTTTATGTTGGGCCCGGACAATGCCCGGGGTATCGTCACTAGTGTATATATAAACCGACAAAAATAATAAAACACAAATCGACAACACACCTTTACTTTGAAAATGGGGTTCAAATGGGAAGAGATTTCTCATTTGGACGACATAGTTTGTATGGGTTTAACTGCACCCCCCCCCCCCCCCCCACACACACTTTGCACGGCTCTTTCCGGCAATGTTTCTGATAATATATTGAGGTGGAGAGTCACTATGACTTTACTGTTAAGATTAGACAATAGCCGATGCAGCTTATACAGAAAATGGACACTACGTCTGTAGCCTTGGCATTACTTAAGACATCATACTAGATGTTCATCATTGAATCCATAAATAAATTATGATACACAAATTGATACGAGGATAGACCACAAAAGGAAAAGAACCAAATCAAGAAATAAACGAACCCAGTTTTAGAGTAACCCTCAAAAGCACTCCCATACTTACATGACACGCAATAGACTAAACAAACCAAAGACGAGGGGGAAAAAAAATGAAAAAATGATCTTTATCCAAGTGAAAAGAAATCCTTGCGTGATCAAACTGTGTATATGAAATGTGCAGATGAAACTAGAGCCCCTACAACTCAGAAGCAGGAGCAGGAGCAGAAGCAGGTGCCCTTAACAATGGTTGGAGAGCTTTGACAACAATACTCATATTAGGACGAAACTCAGCCTCATATTGTACGCACAGTGCTGCAACAGCTGCCAACTGAATTGAGCAAACAAGAAAAATATTACCAACAGACTTGTTAGAGACTTTTATGATCTTTCATTTTTTTTTTGGGGGGGGGAGGGGAGGTTGTAAAATACCTTACTTTACTGAAGGCAGGGGGAGCTTTTACCAATAAAAAAAATGACGTCAGAGAGGGGAAGGGGAGAAACCTTAGCAACTCCTTTTCCAGGAACTTCTTTTAGCTTTGGATCGATGCATTGCTTAACCTTATCTTCACTTAGTCTCGGAGTAGCCTACAAGCATTACAAAGATATAATTAAGAATAGAAAATAATCGTCACCAAAACAAACAAGGGGAAGGGGAACAAAATGAAATGCTCACCCAAGTAACCAAACTCTGTTGTCCACGAGGCATGGTATGATCTACAGGTTTTCTTCCCGTCAAAAGTTCAAGAAGAACCACCCCAAAGCTATACACATCGCTCTTTTGTGTCAATTGTCCTGTCATTGCATATCTGTAAACATTTTTTGGAAAGTTGGGTTTAGATAAAATTCCTCAAAACAACTGTCTGAAGAATTTCGCCACTAATAAATAGCAGAAAGAATGTTACATAGTAACATAGACCTCAACTTGGTTAAAATAGGATATGACACAACATGCAACAAATTAAAATTTCATATCAGTCACTAAGCTTTGTACCAAAACTTTAGGTACCTTAGTAGACAACTACTGTTATGAAGCAAACCTCCTTAAAAAAAAAAAGCTTCAAAATTCAGGCAAATTCATACAACAAAACCTAACAAGCCTGGTATTTCTATAGAAAAATGAAAAATAAAAGCTTGTTTAGACTCTTTATGCTTATGTGTATTTTGCACAAAAAGCATATCCCAACATCCCACCACAAATCTCGGTAAGGTTTAGCAGCATTTTTCTATAATGAGAAATCTCCGATTGTTAGTGGCGCACTGCTCGAAACTCGGTGAATAATGAGTCCACCCCTCTACCCTTCTTTACTTAAGTGTCTACAACAGGGATCGAACCGGTGATGCACCTAACACACACATCTTGTGTTGCGCTCTTACCACTAGATCAAAGAGCCCGGGGCCAAGTTTAGTAGCATTTTGGTAAAAGCATAACAAATTTTGCAAAATCCAATCGCCTAAGGGCTAGTACTGAGCTCGCAGAACGCACAATCTACTAAATCTACCGCGGGGACAACAAAAAGCTAAAAACAATCATTTCGGGATTCAATCACTACAAAGAATTTACATTAGACCTTCTTCCTTAAATTGGTGTAACCTAAACGCTTTGTCGTCATACAAGACTAGATAAGATTAAAAACGATCATATTTTCTTGAAGGTGCAAGTAGCACATATATTTAGGATAAAATACGAGAAGGTAGCTTGAAATGGTTTGGTATGTCCCGCATTGACCTCCCGATGCAACGGCGTGTAGGAAGTTGTCTCAAAAGACCTACCATCTGTCAGAACCCAAGCAGATTTAGTGAAAGATAGGGCTTGATTAAAAAAGGATCTATATAGGTGATACCAATTACAGTCAAACCTCTCTATAATGGCACCGTTTATCCAAAAATTTCATGGCTGCTATAGTGAGGTGTTATGTATGTATGTATACTGACATTTGATGTTTAGTTATCATTTAGCTGTTATAAACAAAGTACACAAACAATTATTTCTCTGTACTTTTTATGTTATAAACGAAAACAATATACTTGTTAATTTTAAAATCTCAATTGATTTTCATATCTCATTAATTAAAAATTGAAAAGACTAATAAATTCATAACTAGTTGTACCATACCAATACATAATTAAAACCTAAGCAACATATGCATTTAAAATTAATTGAGAATTTAAATACTTTGTTTTTATACATAATATATTTCTTACAAAATATTATTACACAATATTTGAGTAAGACTTGTGAAAAAGAGTGTACCGTTATAATGAATGTCATTGTTGTTATAGGTAGAATGTTGTTATAGAAGTAAAATATAACATGAAAAATCGATTCCGGAGAAAATCAAGCCGTTATAGTGAAATGTTGTTCTAACGAATGGCAATTATAGAGAGACTTGACTGTAGTTGGGATATGTGTTAGTCGTGTTAGTACGTTTAGCTATGCTTTTAGGAGTCTTTTATCCCAGAGAGTTGTTTATGCTGGTAGAAATAAAGAGAACATCTATTAGTACTTTTTATTTTTATTTAGAATAATGCTCGCCTTAGATGAATTTAAATGTAAAAACATGATCAACAAGGATTCATATAGTCAACCCCGACTTATTTGGGGCTGAAGCTTTATTGTTCTTGCACTCGTTATCCCAAAATAATCTCATTCCACAATTCTTGGTGCTTACACCAAAGCCACATAAGTTCTTAAGTTGACAGTACACTAAGGCTCATTTTAGGATACTGCATGTTAATGACTTTATGTTTACAGCAGATGACAGTTACATTCCCCTGATAAACACTAAGCATAGAGAGCTTTGTTAAGTATACATGTAGATTCATGGTCTCGTGGTCTAAGGTGAGAAATAGCATGTATAGTATACCACTATGGTTTTCTCCTTATTTAACATTTCAAGGATACTGTCAAGACCGAAGATTGAGATTAAAAGAAGACATCTTGGAGAACAGCACCATAATGAGTCTCTTAATTATTTTAAATGAGAGATGTAGACAGTAGCATGACTCCTCTGAGACCATACCCTTATTCCAGAAATTTTTTGGCAGATGTATTGAATCTAAAACTTCTAGCAAACGCACCTTGACGCCAAGACCTCTATCATAATTAACATATAATGTGTGTGTGTGTGTGTGTGTGTCAATGTGCATATATAGGAATGTATATCAAAAGCAATCTGGCGTCTTATGGTTTGTCCTACAGAACTACAGTTTCAAATGATTAGCTAATGATACAAAGCATATAATCTTTGCCGTAGTGTTTCGCCATCATATTCCCACAGATCACACTCATTCATACTAGTTTGTTTTCTCATTTTCGCATTTAAATTGGAATTTTTTGGTCCAGGATATACCTATTTGGAAAGAAACTTAATTTAGATACCTAAAAAGAATATAAAATTCAGTAGCATGTTGCAAGAAGCAATGAGATCAGAATTATTCAAATAGACCACTTCGATAAGTAAAGATTAGTCAAAGAAGAGTAAGGTGCAAGACATTACTCTGGTGCATGATAACCAAATGTTCCCAAAACTCGTGTAGAATGAAGACGAGCAGCCATGTCAGGAGACTGATTTGACAGATTAAAATCAGCAATTTTTGCTTTGTAGTCTTCAAAGAGAAGGATATTGCTTGATCTAATATCCCTGTGTATTATTGGAGGCTGGACCTTCTCATGCAAATACTCAAGGCCCCTTGCAGCATCAACAGCGATTTTTACCCGTTGCATCCAATCAAGTGTGGGTCCAGGTTGTGCCCCTTGTACTCCTTTCCTGCCTGCAAGTGTACATACAATCAGAAGCATATATACCACATATTCACATTTTCATTAATCTAATAATTTTTATCTCATTCAAATGACTTTCTGATACCATGCAGAATATCATGCAAGGAACCCATCGTCGCGAACTCATAAGCTAATACACGAAGGTTGCCTTCCACACAGTAACCAAGCAACTCCACCAGATTTCCATGCTTCAATCTTGAAACCATAGAGACCTTAAGAGGAAAAAGAAAATAAATATCAGAAGGGTCTGTGTATGATAGGACATGGAAGCAGCAAGAAAAAAATTACGTTAAGACAATACAGTTACCTGGCTCAGGAAGTCAACATTAGTCTCAGGCTCAGATGAAACATCAAGCTTTTTCACAGCCACGGCTTTGCCATTGTTTAGATTGGCATAGTATACTCTTCCATAAGATCCTTCACCAATTAATGCCTTCGATCCAAAATTGTCAGTTTCCTCTTTCAGTTCATCCAATGATAATGCAGGGACCTCTATAGTTGGTATTGCTTTTTGCACTTCCTTAGCAGGAACTGATGCTTTTGTCCCTTTCTGATATCCTGATGTGCATAACGAGGGAAAAGGATTAAAACCTATAACCTGGCCCATTATAACAGTAGGACTCATCTCACAAGTATACAACAACATAAATAACTATGCCACAGTCCCAAACAAGTTCGGGTCGGCAATATGAATCTTCACTACTTCATTTAAGCTCATTTCATATCCTCATCATACTACCAAAAGTGCAAGGCATTATCCTCCACATTCAATGTGCCCTCTACGAATTCAGTTGGCAGACACATAATATCCCCCTTTTTGATTGGTCTAACATGCATACCTGATAGATAAATGTAATTGGGGGGTATTGAAACCATATTTATAAGTGTAGGCTGAGAAAGAATAACTAATCTGCAGCCCTATACAGAATCTAAAACATCAACCACAGAGATAGTATCATCTGTCATCTGTGAGATTCCGAGTACACCAAAAACAAAAAAGCAAAATGCAATTCAATTTCATCTTTTGTACTGAGTTTTCCTTGTTCTCAAAACATCTGGAGTTCCTCTCTTTCCAGATAGACCACCAAATACATGCAGGGACAACTCCCCATCTTTACTATCTAGCTTTGTTGTACTTTGTCTCGGTACCAGCTTGGTACTGAATTTATATTAATACCTTTACTTATAAAAACAAATGAAAATTCTTCTCCCACTGCTCCCATTACAACACATAATGGCTCTGAAATCAAGTGAAAAAGGTTAGGTATAATGCACGCAGGCTAAGTCAAGAAAAGGACTTCCTTACTTTTCATTCATAGTAGTCTTAATGACTAGTAGTTTGAAGCCTTAAGAAAGCGGGTTTTTTTCGGCACTCGCTTCCTTCGTCTTAAGTAAAGTTCAGTTGACTTTTTCGATTCGGAATAAAGAACTTATAACACAAGAGATTTCCCCTACCCCCTATGTAATAAAAAAAAAAAGAGACTGACCACCAAACGGGCATCACCACTGCGGAAAACACCTCTCATTATATAGCTGCTTTTAGTACTTTTAAAGACACTGATCAGAGAACGACAACACGGGATAATCATAGTTGACTGAATCTCCAAAGTATTATTTTTTTGATTAAAACAGCTCATATTGTTGCCAATCTCCAAAATGTTTCTTTAATAGTAGAAAATAAAGTTACTGCACTAAAATAGTAAAAAAGCAAGTTCTATTTGTCTGACAATGAACTTTAAACATAAAACAGAACAAACCACTAACACCAACAAAGCACTGCTGGTAATACAAAAATAATATAGAAAACTAGTTTTTGAGAATGGTAACAGCAGACAGAAAACACTCATTGTTGTCCAACTTCAGCTTTCTTCTTCTGCCACAGCCAATCAAGAGATTTATCGGCGTCTCCCTGGGCACGGATAAATCCACAGAGAGCATAAGTGGTGAACTGGCCAGTGTATCGGCCAAACTCATCCAAATGCCCTACATTGAGCTGGACAGATGCATGATCCTTGGAAGTGATCAGCCTGTTAGTGGCAGAGCACTTCCTAGGGATGTAAAGGTCCATGTTTTGTCCCTCGTCGTTCTGCATCTTGACAATGGCTTTACACAAATAGACTTTAGAAGTGGAAAGCTCCTGGAAGACAGACAGAGACGAAACCAACGAATGTGCTTGGAGGAGAACATAAGCACAAGTATTAGCAATATCAAATGGGGCTTGAGCCAAAAGACCATTTTAGACAAGAAAAGGAGATAAACTTGTGTTTCATCTGATGTAACATAAGCACAAGAAAGATCAACCTACCATCAGCATTGTTGTTAGGGCTTTTGTGGAGGTGGTTTTCATGTGATGGATCAGACTCCTCTACTTTGCAGGTGCAACAGAACCACCTTCTCATCCTTACTCTCTTATTCAAATAAAGATCGTCTTTAGCCCTTGCGTTCTCCAAGGGTACAAAATAACCAGGAGGTGCATGTGACTGTGAAGTAAGTCAAACATAAGAATAGCTCAGTAGTAATACAATTTTATCATAGCATGCATGCCTTAACACATAAATCAATTGATTCCAAGATATTGAATTACTTTGAAACTCTTCATACCATTAGACATTCCAAAACCGTAATAACCAAAGATGAAGTTGAATGCTAACCCGATATCATCAAAGATGAAGTTGAATGATCAAGGCTATATACGCAGCATTCTTGCTCTAGGACATCTAAACGGAAGTTAATATACATTTTATGCCAATAACAAATGGAAGCAGAAAACAATTATAAAGAAGTAGATTATTGATAATAAAAGATGCAGAAACACATGTTGATGCTTTCAAATAATAAGATGGCCATATTCAGCAGAAGGGGGACATGAAACAAGGAGAGGAAGAAACTGATAGCACATGCACTAAATATAGAAAAATGTGAAATGCGATTAAATACGATACCCTATACAAACAAACCCTCCTCTCAAATTCAAAATTATCTCGCAAATAAAATGAATAAAATCAGAAAAGCATCAACTTTTCTACAAAACAAAGGCTTCAAGTTGAACATATCCAGAAAAAAGTCTTACCCCTAGTCCTTGCCTATGGAAATTGTCATCCATAGTCATCCCAACAAACAAAAATAAGCAGCTTATACAATTAACCAAAACGAAAAAAAAGGAGAAAGAGAGGAATAAACTGATAGCAATAGGAAAATGAGAAAAGTTGGTCATAAAAAAAACATTATAATAATTCAGAATTACACAACTCATTCATAAAAAAAGTTATGAGATAATTTTGGATGTATGTAAGTGCTCATGAGAATTTTCCTATTGGAAAAGGTCGACGTCAAAAGTCGAAGTGAAAGTCACTCATAGTTAAGTTTTTCAAAATGGATTTGAACAAGGTCCAACTTTCGATGAATGTTACGACCTGTCTATTCGGAGTTAGGGGTGATCTACCTATCAAATTAAAGGTCTATGAGTCTAGTTTTCAAATCTGCAAACCATTCGTCGATACAACGTCAGAGTAAAAAAATTATATGTGTTTTACTACGAACGTGCGCAATGCCAACTGCATGCGGACACGTGGCACCTCTAAAGTAAGTCAACCAAACTTATCTTTTTAAGCTAAAAACCTTGGGAATTCATTTCATAACTCATTTGGACGAAAGTTGGACAATTTCCTCTCAAAATTTTCTCAAGTTCTTCTCCCCTTCTTCAAAGAAACTTCAAGGTAATTTAAGCTTGGGGTTTTCTTCCCAGTTAATCATGTGGTGCTTGTATTGATTCTTCTCCAATTATAGTTGTTCGAATATTACTTCAATGTGAAGTAAAGTAAAGAAATCAGAGGATTTTGGCGGCCAAGGTACGATCATTCGTCCGTCTGCGAGCTCGTGTGAGCATCTAAGATATGTTTTCGGTAGGAACTCACGGGACGGTGATCGGAACCATGAGTTCAAGTTATTATAGTTTATAAAAGTGATTAAGGGGTTGTTTTGTGTTATGGAGTTTGGGAAGTATTTGATAGCTCGTGTTGAGCTTGTACGTTGTTAAAAGGTGACGGTGTGAAGTACACCATCGAAGTATAGCCTTAGGAGCTAGTCACTCTTTGATTGCTTGACGATATTGTCGGTATAATTGTAGTATGGTGTATGACTGTTGGTATAAATGTCATTGATATTTATATTAGCTCATCGTTAACAGGTTAAGCGTATATCGGAAGAATTGACCCATCGTAGTCATTAGAAGGATTGAATTGTGGTATGTAAGGTTATTCTTTTTTTTGCCGCTACGACACGACATGCAATTATTGATTCTCTTGCATGAGTTGTAGGGTTTAAGAACTACAAAAATATGTAACTTTGTGCTAAGTGTTTCACGAGTCAATAAGGATTATGTTACGTGTCTTTGAGTCTATACTTCACTCAGATATTTCGCTCATAGGATTGAGCTCCCAGATGATCGATATGTGATTATAGTACCTTACGTAAGATAAATCCTATTAGTAAGCCTTCAAATGATTGTTATTGAGTTATAGTACCTCATTAAGATGAATCGTATCGATATAATTTTCCTAAGCCTCCCAAAGAGTAAAAGTATTATGTGATGTTGTGAAGCGTTCATAGGATTATGTTGTATTTTAGATTACGGATAAGCTTCCAGATTTTGCATGTTCATGATAGTACATCATTTCAGATGTCCGTCAATAAATACATTGAAACATTTTCTCGGGCTTATGCTCTAAACGAGTTTCATATGAATCGTGTATTCTCCGAAAGCTCTGAGATCTTATAGTTAGATCTCGGTGGTCTATTTTGATGTGTTAGGTACATGGGCCACGTCTGGCCAATTACAGAAGATAGTTCTAAAGTACTTAAGAACAGAACAGTCTTGAGTAATGAACAAAGTCTTGAGAAATGAATCATAAGAACAGTAAGCACGTAGAGTATATGTCATATTCGCCTCATTTGACATGAAATTTTATCATACGTTTCTCTCCTAAATAAGGTTCTAAAAACCTTCCATTCATATAGTTGAGGATTGTTGGTTCCTTTCATATGAAATCGTTTATACGGTGTCAAGCTTCAGTATGGCCTTATAGGACCCTGGTATTTGTCATGAAATTCTTGTTACTGTTTTAATGTTCACCTATCCCTTTCATATGATATTGTTCTTGTCGTGTCGGGTTGTCATGTGATCTTATCCAGTTCCTTGTCTTTTAATCGAGATGTGCAGATTCCTCTACTCGAGATGTCCATGTCTTAGATGTCAAGCGAAGCATGCTTATAAGATAATGACCTTATATTGAATCATAGGTAATATTCTTCACAAGTTAACGAATAAGAACTCTTGATATTTCCATTATTGTTTGGTATGTTATGATTTATATGGCACTTGCACATGCATATGACATGAACGCATAGGTGATTTGTAGTGGTTGGTTATGGATGACCTAATTGTAAGCATAGCCCAAGCCATGTAGAGGTAAGTCTTATGGACGGTCTGATTTGCTACGCATAAGCGCCACCCTTATTATATTTCATTTGTGCACATCGTTGTACTTATATTATATTATGCATTTCACACATAGCCGGTATTGCATACTCGTTTAAAAGAAAAGAGAGAAAGAACTTAACATACGAACAAATCCCAGAACATTGCTACATATAGTAATCCAAAGATATACTCAAAATCATTCAGAGAAATATTCAGAATAACTTAAGTACAATAAGACTTGACGTGTGATTCTTTAGACTATTTCTTAGCCTCTTAATGTCTCATTTGATTCTGTTTCAGTTGTCTCTTATATGAGTTTCAGTATTTGCATATGCTATCATGTATGTCTTACAAACGAATACAATTCTTTCTATACTCACGTCCCTTTTACTGGGGACGTTATATTCATGTTGCATGTTCAGATACTCAGGTTGGCCGACTTCCTCGCTAGGAACTTATGGATATTCAGCTATTGATGATGAACTTCATTTCTATCTGGAGCCGGGTGGAATCATCGGGGCCATGTCCCAACAGTATGACAATTATACAGTTCTCATCATAGAGGCTTCAGACATGCATTGGTAGTCATTTGTATACACTTGTATGTCAGTCATATGTTTCAAGTCTGATGGCCACTTACATATATCTATATATGTGGGGTTCTAGTATGCCTTACTCAAATTTAGGGTGTGACATTTTTACCCTACAACTCAAACATATATTTTTAGAATATATATATATATATATATATGATTTTCTTAATAATTTAGATGTGATATGCACGTGTCCATAGTTGGTAAACAAATAAACACAAGAATTCAACTTATATTTGTACATTATTTATGTGATTCAATAGGGTTTGACTCCATCCATCTGATTTCGATCAAATGAGGAACTACACAACTGTCGAGGTATTATTTCCAATTGTGTAAGTATTGTCTGTTGTATATGTTCTTTGGAACTTCACAATTTTTAATTTTTTGGACTTTTTCAAAGACGATTCAATAGTTGAATATTGAACTTGTCCTCTTATGGAAATAACTCTCCTATGAGACTTGTCCAAGGCAAGCTTCATAATCAACCCTCTTCAAATACAAATGTCAACCGTTGTTGAATTGCAATACATCGACTATTTGTATATGAAAACTAAATGCATAACTAAGATGTAAAGTTTTAACCAATTTTTTTCTTCATATGTTCACATTATTCAAATCTACACTAAAAGAAACAGATCATTTGTCAGGAAAAACTTACTGATTGTTTGCTTTGATATTCGATACTAAACCTGCGTAAGTATGTAAAGTAAGTTTAATACTGAAAACGAAAGGCGCTGTTACTAATTCCAGAATAATTTATTTGGTCGAATGCGATACATATATTAACAATACGTGGTGGATAAGGCTTAGGCGTATCAAAAGACAAAAACTACCTTAAATTAGGCAATTCATACATAAGAATCAACCTATTATAATTCACCACATAACAATCTCTGCATTTTTATTCGCTTTTTATTCGCCGTGTATCAGTAACTGCGTTATCATCAATAGCATAGACAATCCCTGCATTATAATTTCCACATAACTAGACCATAAACAACCCCTAATAGTGTAATCTCAAATACTTTGCAGAATTTGTTGGAAGAGAACTTCAAAAGCACATGCGCACACCTACATAAAGATGGAAGCATGGAATCAATACACGAGGTTTCCTTCTAGTGTAAAATAGGCACAACATACAACTCTTATCTTTCATATAGTATAAATTATCATAGGAACACCATGACCAAAGAAAACTGGAAAGTGATATAACAAAACAAAAATTGGAGGAGAGTACATTATGTTCAAGTCCCCAACAGGGCTCTTTGTTGAAGTAAAAAGATTTTCATTGTTCGGACTGTCCAAAATATCTGCCAGATATTGTGACCAACACATTAAGCATTATAACTTCATCATCGAGTTCGGACTTGTCAGCTCTCAAGCTTGCACATTTTCGGAGTAATGACCGTAAGGAAGCACATGTATCGGAATCGACAGGAGTATCAACCGCAGCGCACAGAGCAAACAGCCATAAGCAGTCATCCCTTGAAAGACCATTCATGCTTTGCACAGCTGTAATTCGCTTCTTTAACATCGAAACTCGAGCTACAGCATCCGTTCGTAAGATAACAGACAAGGTAGGGTTGTTGCCAAATCCTCCCACAGAGACGACTTTCCTAGGGCAGGATCATCACCAGGATCGATAGGCAAGACTCGTCTTCTCCTGACATCAAACCATCAAACTTATCCAAAACAATGTTTTCAGGAAGCTGATCTGAAGAATGTTGTTGATCAACAATGATTGCAGAATGCAGCTGACTAGAAGTTCCAACATTAGCTTCCAAACGTGATAAAGCCTGTAACAAAACACAAATTCCTTCATGAAAAACATATGTAAAGAAGCACTACCGGCTCAAAAACTCCATACAAATAAAGCATTATAAAAAATTCACACCCACCATGCAACTTTTAAGTTCTGATCATATTTTAAGGGGAAAAGGAGCAGAGCTTGTAATAGGATACTTTGACGTTTGGATGACTCAAGTTATTGCATTTTTCATTTCTAAAAGTACTTCAATGCAAATAAGCGAGTAAAATACCGCCTTAGCTCTCGAAAAATCAGCAAGGAATGCTTCCTCCCACTCCTTGAGAGGCAACAAGTGCTCTAGACAAACTTGCAATATCGTGAATTTGGGGCATGTAAGACGTCTCGTTCTTTGTTTAATTTATCGCCTTGAACCGTTGCAACCTTCACTTTGGGCAACCGTAACGCTTCCCACCTAGGACAAATTCAAAGCATCCATATCATTTTAGCGCCAAATTCATGTCATGGCCACCGAACAGTTACGAAAACAAGGAAGTTTTGAAATACAATGTCTAGCTAACTCGTAAAAATATCCACCAAGTTTTTAGAATGTGTCTAAAATTTAGCTAACAAATGCTTCCATGAGTTTTAACTCGAATTAGAGCTTCATTCGCATGGCCACAAGTGTAAAATACATCAAGTACATTACGCTTTTGCAGACATGAAAGATATGTAGCCTAGTCTCCTACCGTGGCAGAGGAAAGCATGCAAGGTTAATTTGGCAAGCAGAGCCGAAAGCTCAAGAAGAGTACCAACCGGTCATAGGCAAGGTGATCAATGTTTCTTCCGGTTGGGCTAGCAAGACGAGCGGTACAGAGTGTTGATGCCTATTTTGCTTGTTCGGTTAGAAAATAGGAAGGCATGGAATTTAAACTGGAGGGTTTATTGGATTCCACATTAGCTTCTTCAACCCCCGGAAATTGGACACAGGAAAAACTAAAAATCCTTTACTTCCCTTTTTATTTAGAAATTAAAAATCCTTTACATCTCTTGCAACTATATCAAGTAATTGGAAGTTAATGAGAATACTCACCTAAGAGAGTAAACACAAGTGACTCCTCTTTTCCCTCGCTCCTTACATAGCAATAAGGTGAAGTTCATAGGTAGGCGATTGACGACTTGACGTATGCTCTAAAATAAGATTGCTCGAGCATGTGAGGATAGGGGTTATGAAAGTTAGTGAGAGAATGTCCAACTTCTCTCTAGAATACCGGTAGGCGCTTTTCTCGTTTTTCTCCAATCATTTTCTTGAAGTAATCGGTTAACAACCGAGCTATCTACGATTGAAAGAAGAACTTATAAGAGTGAAGCATGGTACAATTGGGTTGAAAGAACAAAAAAACTCCACTTGTCGTATGACTGTTAGTATGAGAGTGGTGTTGTGGTTATGCCAGTTGTTTCACAAAGCTTCAGTGAGACATGATAGCATCTACAGAAGATGGAAGATGCTTGACCAACCTTACCTGTATTATTGTTCCCAACATAACAACTACTATGGCGAGATACATACATAAGCATAGTTGCGTTTAAGGCGGAAGAAGTGTAATCATTCTACCCGAAAGTTGTACACAGTCGGGGTGGAAAGACTTGGCGACCACATTGTAATAAGTTGGTACCCAAGAATTAGAATAGGAAGAAAAAACTCCTTGTAGTATAGAAAGATTGGGTGTCGTTTGTAGAGAATCATGTCTTTTTGTAGGTTCTGTACTTTTTTTTGGACCTCTTGTATACGGCCGATTTTGGCCATTTCATTAATGAAAATATATTTACTTGATAAAAAAATAAGAAGAAGAAGACATGTGAGTGCAAATGCAAGTGGTCCCGAGATGGGGGAGGGGGTCATTTATTTCGAAAAGTACAGAACGGGATGGGTTTACTTCAGAAAATTTTCCAACCGGGGAGTAAGGCATTTATATTCTCGGTGGATATGTCCCCCTCAAGTTAAGAGTATCGCATCCCTAAGCTATTAAGATGGATAGAAAGGAGTCAATTCAAACTGTAGTGTGATCAGATGAGCCAGGTCATGTAGGAGCTCACTAGTAACCAGAAGAAGATATGTTCACAATTGAAATAAATTTTGAAATATTTGAGCATCAAATATAAATATTAATGCAATGAGTGAAGTATCCCAAAATCATTATAAACCTCTTTGGAAACACTTACATAACCAATGTAGGATGTATACTATTAGACGCCCTTCGGCATGTGTTATCCCTTTCTAGGGTTTACGTGCAAAATTTTGACTTTTTGCGAGTTATCTTTGCTCCTTTTTTGGTTTTTCTATGGGCTTTTTTTCTAAAACTGAAATGGCTCAACATGTTGAGAGATAGGCAGATAAGAGTGCCCGAAATAGAGTTAGTGACTGATGCACTGAACTTAGAGTGAAGCACAGAGCAACTCATTGGACTGAGTTCGGAGGAGGAACCCCGAGCATAGAAGTAGAGAGACAAATGTTGAGAGGATATATCATGTTACAGAATCTAAGTATCCAATCTAAGACCTACTTAAAACCTTAAGACACTGAGTTAAATAACCCGAGAGTATTAATAAATCCTATCATAGTGCTCGACAATCGATGTAGAACAGGTTTATTATTTAACACTTGCACCATTTTCATCAAGCACTCAAGACTTCTAAGTTTGACTAGAGCTAAGCCATTTGCGGGGAAGGAGACAAGGCTCATTTATAAGATGCAACTTCAAAGAAGATATCTTTTCATTTTATGACAAAAAGGTGGGATCGGTATTGCAAGAATTTTTTTTTTTTGATCAGAACAAAATATAACATAGGACTTCCTGTGGGGTCACCCATCCTAGTACTACAAATCTTTTGTAGTGCTATGACTGCAGTACGGAATAAAAGCTTCTTGCCGATAAGCTCGGGTGCTTCTAAAAGGGATGCATTTCTTTTTTTGGCCTTCTCCCCCTTTTTCTTTTTGTTTTGGGGGGAGGAGGTTGGAGGAGGGCGTACTCAATGGGTTATAACCTTTAGAAAGGGCAATGTTTTATGTCAATTGTTGGTTACGGAGTTTGAAATTTGAATTTTGATAATCATGATGTAGTAGTCCCTTTATTTTGATACTAAGCAAGCAACTCTAGATTAATTTTGCTATGATTGCGGTGATAGGGAAAAAGAAAGAAGAAGAATTAAGAGGGGGAAATAGTAGAGGACTTTGCGAAGCAAAATCTAAAATTCAGAGAAGAGAAGAGTGGGGAGAAGTAGCAGACAATGGGAGGAAAACAGCGAAACAATCACATTTTTTCCCTCTAATATAAATATTAAACAATCACCTGTTGTACTCGAGAAAATGTTTGTTAGAGAACTTTTGAAATTTCAAGCATGTTCAGTTCATATAAAAAGGAAGTAGCTAGGATACCAAGGCACACTAACTCGCTCAAAAACTTGTTGACAAAGAATGAATAACTCCCAAGTTAAGCTATCAACTAGGAGTGCAAAACGGGCCGGTCGGATCGATATGAGCGGGTCAAAATGGGTTAGAAAAACGAATAAAATATTTGACCCGCCATATTTAACACGGATAAAAAATGGGTTAACCGACGTAATAGTCGATGAGAACACAAGCTAAAAGTCAAAATAAGTTTAGACTCTCATAAAGATGAACCCATTAAAAATAAAAGGACATAAATGGGTATTGATAATGTGGATATCCATATTATCCATCCGGATATCCATTTTTAGTGGATAATATCCATATTTGATCCATTTTTAAACGATCAGTTATCCCACCTATGTCTAATGGGTTGGATTGGATGGTTCTTGTTTAAAACCATTTTGCCACTCGCTATCAACAAATCGCCAAATCGGCTTGTAACCGCTAGCAAACTTGTGGCCCAAGCCTTCTCTAAAAGCTAGCTACTAAAGAAAAAACCACTCCTTACATCACAAAAGACGAAACAACGGAGTATTAGTTTAAGATGGAATATTAGTTTAAGATGGAACATTTACTATTTGGAAGTCAAATAATTCTTTCTTTGACTCGATACTTTCAAACATTTTTTAGGTACTTCAAAAGCACTCCAAAGGAACAATGCGACTTGGACCGACAGATCTCAAGATTTAATAAAGCTCGCTAGGGAAGTGGATATGGAGATTGGGGTAGAAGAGGTGGATATGAAGATTGGGGTAGAAGAGAATACATTCGGGAGGGGGTGGTAGCAGTAAAAGTATGGAGTCATGAAAGGTGGATATTAAACTAAACATATTATAACACCATTTGGTTGGTGGAGTGTGGAGGAGTATTATGAAGGGGTGGGAAGATTTACGTGGTGCGGGGAGACCGAGTTGGGGGATGTCTTTCCTAATTTATATTGTGTTTCTGTTAAAGAGAGATGACATCCAACAAATCTATAGGTCTCACGAAGGGGTAATTCAAAGAGGACTTAAGATTCAAAAGAAACCTTCAGGCTTGGGGGAAGAAAATCACAATTTGGTTGATTTTTGTAAGGGTTGGACACACCAAACAACATATCGGATGCATGGAGCTAGTGGGAGAGTGAACATGATTTATTTATTGTTAGTTCTTTCTATAAGAGTTTGCTTGTAAGAGAGGAATGTTCTTTCCCTCGTGACTCCATTTGGATCCCTAGAGCCCCAAGAAAGGTGTGTTTCTTTGTATAGATGGTGGCAAGGGGCGTGATCTTAATAGTGGAAAATCTGAGAAAGAGGAGAATCACCTATGTTAGTTGGTGCTTTACGTGCAAGAGCGCGGGCAAACGTGTAGATCATCCCCTCCGCAAAAGTGGCTACGATGGCCCTTTACTTTTTTGGATTGCAATGGGTGATGCTGGGCGCAGTGAAATAGGCTTTGCAAAGTTGGACACATATGAGGGGAAAGAGAAGCCCAAGGGCATGGAGCGTGCCCCCCTCTCCCGTAATCATGTGGGTTATTTGTAAAGAGAGAAAATATGAGGGCTTTTAAAGGGGTGGAGCAAGTTTTTGTAAATTTGCAAAGTAGTTTTTTTCTCTAATTTCTTTTTGGTGTACTTACGAGGTCCCTGTGTGACCTCATTTGTTTTAGAATCATATTTTGGTGTAAGTTTTATTTGCGGATGATATTGCATTGATCAACGAGACGGCGCGTGGTGAACTCTAGGTTCGAGGTTTAGAGAAAGACCCTAGAGTCTAAAGGTTTCAGATTGAGTAGGACTAAGCGATGTAATCCAAGTCACATCAAGGCCGTTTACGAGGAGTCAAGCTCGAGACCTTCAAACCTTGCCAGGGTTGTTCATGAAGATGGACATGCTTGAGCACACCTTGGCGCCGTCCCGAAGGTCCCAAGTATTGATGATTGCATGGGAGGCTGAAAGGAGAAGGAAGTAGAAGTTGACACCATATGTGGCTCGCTGATGTGAAATGCAGATGGTGACAGAAGGAGAAGCTGACACCACATGTGGCACGCAAATGGTGACAGAAGGAGAAGCTGACACCACGTGTGGCTCGCAAATGGTGACAGATCACTGCGAACTTTTGAGTGCCACTTCGGGCCCTTCTTTGTAATAATCTAACATAAACTATAAATAGCTAGCTTAGGTCATTTCATTCCTTAGTTTAAGTTGATGATAGATATTACACTTCTTGAGAGAGTTGAGATCTTGTTGAAGTCTTTGATTAAACCTATTTTTGGAAAGGTTGGTTGTTTGGGAATCTAATTCCCTTGAGGTCTATCTAATAGGTTTAGGTGCTTGTTTTGGTTAATTCAATTGAGGTTTCAGGCCTCAATATAGCCTTTAGTTTCAATTGATTCCAACTCTTGTGTGTACCTTCTATCTTTACTTTATTGTTCTTAGATTTAGGGTTTTCGCATTTCAATATTGAATCACTAAGACAATGCGTAAAGTGCAAGTTCAATGCGATGACGAGTGACGTTGACGTGGAAGTGAGGCTAAACTCACAAGTCGTCCCAAGGAGAGGGAGTTTCAAGTACCTGGAGGCTATAATCCAAGGTAATGGAGAGATTGACGAGGATGTTACATATCGTATTGGAGCAGGGTGGTTGAGGTCTATGTACACTCTATCCTCTCCAAACCCCACTTATGGGATTACACTGGGTATGTTGTTGTATATTTTGGTGTATGTTCTCTTCTTTTGGTATATGACTTGTATAAAAAGTTCTCACAATTGTTAATAAAATTATTTACCTATAAAAAAGGTGCCTATGAGGCATCTCTTTAGGAACTGATGATTGTCACCTTCTTTGTCTAGGCTGGCCGCGGTTGCGATGGCTGACATTTATGGGGTTTCGCCATCAATTGCCGTTGAAAAATAGTAGTCGTATCAGCATATGTTCTCGATTGTGTGATAATGGCTCTACGACATCTGTCGGTCATATTTTCTAATCTCCCATCCCTAGCTTCAATGCGGGTGAAACGACCATATGTGTTGTAATTTTGATAAACCCTATAAATATAGTCTTGTATTTTCCTTCCCAACGTGGGTATAGATCCCCAACCCCCTTAGATGCTTGACTGAGGGCATCGCAAACCCGTCATCTAAATCAATTACTTTTAAAGTTTTATCACCTAAGAGAAGAAATCTCGTCTTCCACAGTATTTGAAGCGATCACGAGAAGTTACTAAGAAAGGACTCGTCGAAACATGTTTCGGACAGAGAGAAAGTAATTTTTGTTTTGGGCTAAACGGTAGATCATAACCCAACCCACCCAACTCAAAATCATTTTTCATTAATTTTTTTCTTCTTTCATAATTTATCTAATTACCAAATCAAACTAATAAAAGTTCTTTCTTTTATTTACTATGACTATATCAAACAGATCAAACCCAAAATTACTTATTTTTCTTTGTATTTTTTTATGGATCAATCTGTTATTAGAGCTAAAAGATGGTGCTACGGGAAGTTACCAAAAGAAGAAGCAATTTGGGGCCTTACTAATAGTTTAGAGGAAGCCCTAAATGGCTTGTACCAAGAACTAGGGACACGAGAGGGAGAAAGAGATGTTTAAAATGGAAGACTGAGAAGAGTAAGGATTTAAACCAACTGAAGCATATTAAGACGATACTAAACTAGTGTTGACAGGAGATAATAAAATCCAAAGAGAAATTGATACACTATTTTTATCAGTTGCTCAACTCGGACCATGAGAAAAACAGATCTCCATACATTTCTACCTTTAGCTCCAGTCGTAGAATTAGGTCGTCAAATGTAAAGGAGGCCATGGAAAAAACATAAGCATGAGCAAAGCATGTGGTCCAAACAGCATCCATATAGAAGTTTGGAAGTGTCTTGGAGAGGTTAGAGTAGGATGGCTTACCAAGTTATTTATTGTTATACCAAGCTATCCTCTCGCATTTTTTTATGAGAAAGTTAGTTTTAGGCACAACTTATCATCCTAGATCTACTATGAAGCCTTATTTTTCTTTTTGCAACATCCATAACATTATCCAACCATAGGCTAAAATCAACCCTTTTAGACACGGATAGAAAAATGGTACCTGACACGCCTAAGATACTCAAGTCCATCTTCAGGAGGACCAGAATCAAAATCGGTACTCCCGTAACTCTAAAGGCAGTGTCTTTGAATGCTACTATAATCATCATCGCTATCATCACTTTCTTCGTAAACATTGCTTTCTCCCTCATAAGAGATGCCAGCATCCCTACTGAGAGGAAACACCGAAGGAGAATTTCTAGTGTCTATACTCCCTTCTTGATCATCCAAGTGCTCTGAATGGTCATTACCTGAAAGGCATAAACGATTACTCACATACACTCAGCTACTTCTAATACACATATCTGAGCAAATCCACAAAATCAACTAATATATCATCCTCAAGCAAATTTCAGCTTGAGAGGTTTATTCACTTCAAATGCAAATGAAATTCATCAATTCAGTCACTTTACAACTGCAAGTATACCATACATTTACATCAGCAGTCTTAGATGAACAATACACGTAAACACATCATCACTTTATCTAGCACTGTATCAGCGTTTCATTTACAAGACCTATCTATCTACAATCAGGTTCAGATTCATCATTGTGGTAAGATCTGAGCAAATAAGAAATCAATGCTCATCCCAAACACTTCTCTGTACAGCAGAGGTATTGGACAACGGTTAGAAATGCTTTTCCCTTCAACCCTTTATCTCGAACTGGGTACAATACTAAAGACCTAATGGATAGGTAAATACAAAATGTTCTGTAGATTCATATGTTTTCCTCGCTCTTTGGCTGCCAAAACACATGTTCCAAGAAATTTAGAAACCCATCAAATTGACACAACCACAACAGAATGTGTAGAGAAGCAAACAATACATAAAGGCAAGAAATAGATTAAAATTTTTGACATGAAAGGTTAGCACGTCCTGCTGTCAAGAGTATATAATCTACAATATAACCCAAGTTACATCTAAACTTGCATTTGCCTGAAAATGGGGAAGGTTAATGATAGGGATCCGCGGTTGGAACACACTTCTCCAATGCACTAGTTGTGTCCTTATTTCCTTTTGTTTCTTTCTCCACTGACAGATAATGAACACTATTTCACAAAGATTGAGAGGCTTAAATCTATTGACAAGCTAAACTTGAGAACATAATTATTTCTATTAGACTCAAAAAAGCATCATGTAATCTTTACTGGCAGTTTCAGAAATATAGTAAAATTAATACTCTCAAGAAACAGCATTAGAAGAAAAAAAATAGAACACCAGAAAGAAAATTATCTTGATACAAATTCGGGTTATATGTATTTTTACATCTCTTGGACGTTTTTCTTATATATAATTTTTTATTTACCTATAAAAAATGAAAAGAGAAAAACGATACAACTTGAATTGGCTGGCCTGCGTTGATTTCCTGCTTTATATTTGAATAGCTCTACAAAGAAACATCCAAAAGCAATAATCTAACATGTCAATCTCTTAAAATGCTGACAGATAATATAACATGCTCACAAAGATTGAGTGAGAGGCTTAAATATTAAACCTCCAAATCTATTGACTCCAAAAAGCATCATGTAATCTTTACTGGCAGTTTCAGAAATATAGTAGTAAATTATACTCTCAAGAAACACCGCGTATCAAATAACAAACATCAGAAAAAGAAAATTCAACTCACCAGAAATGAGAGGGGTATTTTCTTTTCCAAGGTGTCTACGAGGGATGTGCTTAGAGTGAAGGAGGGCATCGTACTCCTTTTGCACAGTATCACCAAGCCCGCAGTACACCTCAACCCACATTTTCCTCTGTTCTTCCATTCCAATAAACCTCAAATTTTCCAACTCCTTTCTACAATATATCCTTTTCTCAGAAATGACCACATTCTTTTCTTTGGCCACCATTTTTTGTCCATTCTGTTGATGAGTTGCATTATTTTTCTTCCTATTTCTTCCTGATTTTCCATCAAAACCCCTGAATTTGTTATCAACTGAGTAACTTTTTCCAACTTGAGAGATATCAATCATTGCTGTATCATCAAATAATTCAATCTTGAGTGAACACCTCACAGACCCATCATCTTTGGACCCCACCAAATTCTCTAAAATATTCAAGCTTTTTCCCTTGATGGATTCATCAGCACTTTGGGTATTGTCATGAGTTTCAGAGGCACCCACATTGAGCTTCTCAGAGGTATCTTTCATCTTTACAAAGTTGAGCTTCTCGGAGATGTTTATCTCATCTTTCATCTTCACAGAGTTTGGCTTCAAAAGGGAGTCGGTGTTGGAGAACTCAGAATGAGAATCGAAACCGTCAGCCGTGAGGGAAAGAATGCGGTAAATTGGAGTTAGGGGTTTTGGCATTTATATGTAGAAGCTTTTTTGAGAATAGTCAGTCCCTTTGTATGCTCAACTCTATTTTGGTCCTTTATGTTTTCAAAAGATGAACACTTTTGATCCAAGTCTAATTAAATCCTGAGGGGGTCAATGGTCACAGTTTATAAACTTGTGACACATTGACACTATGGGGTCGTTTGGTATGATGTATTAAATTATACATGTATTAATTTTGATATTACTAATTTTTTATTTGGTACATTTTTATAACTTATGTATAATTAATACAAGTATGAAATTCTTTGATAGAGTGTACAAGAATAAATATATATAACAGAGTGTATTAGTAATGCCGACATTAATTATGTAGAGATTATTTTTTATCCACCGTTTAATTTGATGTATTAGAAATAACATACATTTCATAATGTCTAAAATTAATTGGTTGTTTAAACCTATATCATGTAATATACCCACCTTCTATTGTAATTACCAGTATACAAAACTAAAGTACATCTTCTCCTTTTGGTTTCTTTGCAACTAACTGTTGGAAATTTGCCTTTGGCGGGAGTTACAACCGACCAACTTTAACGGCTTAAACACTAGTGTAACGTATGTTGGAGAATCCGGTTCTTCACACATGCATGATCTACTAAGTACGTAGATAACCGTAGGGCCAAGAATCGTCAAATTTCATTGAGAAATGAAAGAGATATTGGTTCACGAAGTAAGGTGTTTGAAGCATGGAAAGTGTGGTATTGTGTGTAATTCTCCCTCATCGGTAGAGGAAGAAAGAATTGTTGTGTATATAAGATTCGAAATTGGTTTGGGGTTTGGGACCCCAAGGGGTATCCCATGTGTTTAAAGGAGGGAGGACCTAGATGTGCTTCGGTTCGAGGAAAGACCACACGCGCGCCGCCGCCGCGCGCCCGTCCCGTCCGGTTCCGGCTCCGAGTTCCGGTTCTCGGTTCACGGTTCACGGTCACGGTCACGGTCACGGCCGTGGGTTGTGGGTTGTGGGTCTTCCGATATTATCTTTTTGGGCCGAGAAAACTTTGCCGAAAGTACGTTTGGACCGAATTCTTTCGATGTGCGGTTTGGTCCCCGAAGTTTCAAGATGTACGGTTTGGTCCCCGAAGTTTCCGTAAAATCGAATTTCGACGGTCAAAAACGAAATGCCAAGCACTCAATTCAGCAATTTATTTTGGCTGAATTACTCCTCCTATAATGGCCAAAACAGTTGGTCTTTCTCCCATTTATGTTGGTGACTTTACTACCTCCATAATGGCCATTATTTGGCTATTATGGAGGCGATTTTCAGCAAGAAATGACCCCTCCCTCTCCTATATAAACACCACATTACACCATTGTTGAGCACCAAGACATATGCACGAAAATACATAAACAGATGCAGAAAAACAAAGGCACGAAAATACACAACCGAAATAGTTTTCTTCCTACAACTTCCAAGCATCATTTCGTTACTCAATATTCTTCACGGTAGCTCTTGAGTTTCCTTTGCTCAAGGGTTCCATTCTTTGTTTTATCTTGGGATACAAATTGTCCGGGACGTATAAAGGATACATACGGGGCAATATTGTCTTAAGGACAGAGTGCTACACTCGACTCAAAAACATTTTACATTTTTCCGTCTTCTACAAAACTGGAATTTCCAGTTTTTTACTTGTGTAACGATTGTAATTTCAGATTCCATGTTGAATTATTGAAATCTTTATTTATCCTTTCGAATACTTGTAATAGTTAAATACTTCCCGTACTGCTCTATAAAGTACCATAGAGCAAAATCTCCCAACACTAACATGTGTAATTGTCAAAACTTACTATCTTTCCTCTCAGCCATGAACCCCGTTTTTTTTACTGTTTACATTTAGTGAAATTCTGACAAGGTTAGTTTTGTTGATAAACTTATTATTCCACCATAGTTAAGTTTCTACCTCATTAAATGTGAAAATTTTAATATTTTAAAACTAAATTCACCTATCTAAACTATTATAATGTCAATTGAGGGAAGTACATCTTAATGAGAAGAGAAACGAATATATTGCTAAAGATGTCTAGCCAATTGACTTGTTCAAAATTGATAATGTACAAGGATTGTACATTACAAGAGTTGTGTGGTCTTCGTGAGTTGGTTAGAAAGTGTTTTGCCATTTTGATGATCATGCGCAGAGTACCATATTTGAAAGCTTGGATATTGCTTGAAACAAGTTGAGGAGAATATTGTTTCCTTCTAAACTTAGGACTCGTTATTTCTTATTTCCTTTGTAAGAAGGTTTACAATTTCTTTCAAAGAAGGATATCATATTTCATTTTCTTGGTAGGATTCTATTTTCCATAGTATTTTCCTTACATAATAGGATTTCTCTTTCCTTATGTTTAGTTATTTCTTTTTGTTGACTCAAATAAGAATGTAATAGCTATAAATACACTTTGTACACTAATTCATTTGAGGATCCCCCCCCCCCCCCCCCCCCCCCCCCCCCATATTTTAAGAGTAATAAACATCAATATGAAGTTTGGAATTGTTCGGATTGAACTCAAAATTTACAATTAAAACTAATTCCTTTCATCTTTAAATCTTTATATCTCTAGTTCATTCTTGTCGTTAATTCTCGTTAAGAACGATCTAATCCCAGTCGTTCTCAATATTTGAATAAGTCTTATTCGTGCAGATTCTTCCATGCTTTTCTTGTTTATTAATTCTAGCCCATTAGCTTTTATTGTCATTTTTTCATATTAATTTTATTCTAGAAAATTACCTCAAGAAATGAACTTTGAGGGTTTAAATATAGTGGAAAGAGGTCGGAGGGTGTGCGATTACTAGACTGACAAGAACTATTAAAGAATGAAATATGAGGTATTAAAGAATGAAATATGAGGTAATGCGAGTATAAGTATACTTTCTCAATTATTATTTTTGATATGAAATCAAGTATTGGAGATAATTCAAGCAGAGTAAATTAGGGATACTAACACTTTATTGTAGGCAATGACGCACCACCGACTTGAATTAACAATTACAGTAAATGCGTGGTGACCTTTACAATATGAATCATAAAATAAATAGATCAGTGTTTATTGACAAAGGAAAGTTAGTGTTATGAGCTCAAACCTGATTTTTTTCTTTCAATTGTTAGAATATACTATTAATAATGCTTTACATATACAGTTATTTATGGAATAATTATTTATTTATTTATTTATTCAATTCAATAAAGTGTTAAATTAAATAGATCATATGCGTCCTCAACCTATATAGTAGGTGATTTGGTGAATAGAATTTAAACTTATACACAGAAGGTTAAATCATTGATTCTTACAAATTTAAAAAATTAATTCACAATCGTAGATAAAAATTTGGACAAATCATCAGTATGATTGTAGCACGAGTATGAAAATCAAGATTTGAAGATAATGCACTATAATATAGTTCTAACTTCTCATGCTAGTGCATTTTGAATGTATTGAACATGACTAAGTAGAGATAGATATTTTAGATTGACTGGCAAAATCATATTTTTAAACTGTTAAATGTACTTATATTCTTAATTTTGATATAACTATTATGAGTTGTATATATTAATTGTCTATTTGATTTATTAGGGTGAAATCCTGAGATAATAATTTAGTTGATGAAATCCATGTCTCGGTTTAGGATTGATGATACGCCTTTTTGAGAAGCTTACATATTTTCATGTGCAAATCCAACTGGTGGATCTATGAATATGGCACATGAAATAAGTTAAGTAGTGCTCTAAAGAGAAATTAATCTTTGAATTATATTTGTCAGTAATTTAACTTTTTAATTAGTATATGTAATATTAACACGGGAAATTACATAAATGTTTAATGGGGGATTTTGAAATACAAATGGAGGAGTGTAATTACGAATTTCTAGTGGAATGGGAGGATCAGAATTGGTTTGTTGGACTGTCAGGCTTCTTTCTGTACTTTCATTTTGGTCCCTGAAATGTTTACATTTTGGTCCTGGAAGTTTCAGTTAAAACAGAAACAATGAATCTGACAACAGAAACATTGACTCTGAAGTTAGAAAGGCAACAGTTGGGAAAACCAACGGTCTGAAAGTGGAAGTTATATTGAAAGGAAAGATATGAGTATCACAGATGACATCTTAGGAATTGGATTTCTAAGACATCTAACTGACTGGTCTAACTCCAACTCAGTTGTGAGATAATTAACAGTCTCGTTGAAGCCACCCATAGATATGAATCATAGAACTGATTGAAATCATGGTGCACCCATATATGATGAGCGATATGTGCAGGTCACATGTAGTTCAATGTATTGTACACACTACAACCGACCTGATATCTGCCTACAAAGCAGATTAGTTGAACTAAGGTTCACTCATGATTCTGGAAATGATCGATAGAAGGCGTTAAGTCAGATATGACGATATCTGAAAATTCGCTTATCTACGGATTATGGTATTCTGGATGTCCAGCGGTTCTGGGAGAACACAGTGATGCAAACTGGACATCAGATATGAAGAACACCAAAGCCACAAATAAATGTGTATGGTGGGTCTTGGAAAATCCTCTAAGCAAAGTTGCATCAGCCGATTCATGTTGGAATCAGAGGTTATCGCTTTATACAAAGCATGAAAGAAGTTGAGTAACTTCACGACTCCTTAGAGGACGTCCCTTATTGGGAGAAACTAGTGTCTTCAACAGTTATACATTGTGGCTAGTCGGTCGGCTTCAGGAAGGGCACGGATGACGGCGTCTGGACATATCTGTCGGAGACATGAGACCGTATGGCAGTTGATCATCACGGGTGTCACTTTCTTGATTACTAATCAAAGGATATAGCGAACCCTTTAACTGAGGGACTACCCTAAGATCAAGAGTTTTGTCTGTCTAGGGGAATGGGCTTAAAACCCAAATAATATGAACTTTTGCGATGGTAACCCAACTATACTGACTGGAGATCCCAAGAATTTGGTTCAATGGGAAAACTAAGCTGCAAAAGGTTAAGTTGAGCGCTTCGGTGGAAGCAAAAGCACTTCGAATTATGATTTCTGTTAAGAAACATAAATCCAAAGCCGTTCCCGCGGTAGACATTAAAGTGCTACATGCATGGTGGGTAAAGGTTAAGTTTCTAAACCTTTAACGATCCTCAAACAGTTGAGATTAGGGTTGAGGAAACTTTTAATGATTCCTAACACTTGTGAAGTGGGGTATAGCAGGATACCTTGTAGGAGATCACCTATTTAAGTGCGAGGACAGGACGCCTCAAAGGAACACACTTAAGAATCCAAGTGTGTCCACGGCCACAACGGACAGAACAAAAAAAGAAACGAATAAATGGGAGGTATTGTGTTGGTACCGTTGTCTTGGCTTACATTAAACACTGACGGTTCAATACATCATGTTCACTGCACAGTAAGTAAGTCCGATGGTATTCAACTAGGGAAGGTTCAAAGCGGAAGCTACCTCTCCTGATGCAATATCTTTTCGTTGAAAGATTGCTAAAAGTAGGCACCTTGTGTGTGCGCCAAAATCTCTTTCAAGAGGGGATTGTTGGAAATTTACTAATGTGGAATTAAGTTTATCCCGTTATTTATGACTCGAACAACTGGGCCCCGCACGTCGAAAATATCATTTTCACACACGTGCAATCTTAGTGCCAAGTATCGTAAATTTCGTTAATGAAAGATATATTGGTACGTAAGTGAAATGTTTGAGACATAGAATGATGGATGGTTATTGGATGAATAACAAGTGTTCCACGTTGGTAAACGAATGAAGGATTGTGCGAAGTGTAAGATGGTACGGGTCAGAAAAGGGTCGCGGAGCCAAGAAGGGCCGTGGCGCCTCCCGGACTGGGCCGCGATGCCGGAGTGGCAGTGAGTTCTGTGTCGAATTAGCATCGCGGTGCTAATGTGGCAGAGCCGCGGCGCTTCATGGGCAATGACTGCTCGACGGAATCCCAAAAGTCTTGGCTGTTGAGGGGGTTTCAATGGCATTGAATCCACCAAATAATGGCCATTACTTGGACCATTATGTTGCTGCATTACTTGGGGGTTAAATGTCATCCATTACATGCCAATTGATTGCCATTGTGGAGCACTCGAGGAGGCCATCTTGCACACCTATAAATTGAAGCATGGGCTCAATTCTATAGATGAAGAGAAAGAACATATATGCACATATGAACAGAAAAACAACTATACAACACCACAAAAAAATCAGATTTTCCTGATAAACAATCCTTCTCTCAACAATCTTCATTATTCGTGTTCTTCGCTGAGGTCATTTGTGTAGGCTTTGCACACTTGATAGTTTGTTGTTTAATCTTGGGAGACTATTGTCCACACTTCCGTAAAGCCTATATACGGGGCAATCTTGTCTTAAAGACAGAGAGCCGTCTCTCGACTCAGACTGTTGTGTTGTGTTTATTTAATTGGTTGCTAAGTGTTTCAGATGTTAACTTAACAGATGAAGGACTCTAACCGTTCGTATTCTCAGCGGATCTACAAGCCACAAGTGTAGCAGTTCATGTTCTTGTATTTCCGAATACAAGTTATATATTTGAAGTTTCATTAATGATCAAGATATTGACAACTTGTTGTTGTCCTCTTTGTTGTTTATCATTTAGATCACTGTAATAGTTATTTACTATTCTCGTGGTTGCTTTACATATTCCAACATCAATTCTCACACGAATAGCATGACCTTTTGATAGAGAAATAAATAAACGAGAAAGAGATGAGGTTCAAATTAACAAGAATTCGAAACAAGATCACAACAATAAAAATTGCATTGCAAAACTTTCTAAAAGGTAGATGGGATTTGAGTATTTCATGTAAATGTTAAAAAGAGAGAAAGAAAGAGATCTTTTAAATTTGGGTAATTGAAACAAATATTTCAAAATTGTAGCCTAATTCAAATGACCACCATGTATTAGGATTAATTGGTTAAAAACAGTAACATATAAATTATAATTATTTGAATCGGATTATAAATTTGATAGCTCGTCAAAAATAATTACAAAGGTCAGTCATAATAAAAAAATATATATTATATATATATATATTTAATTATTATTATTTTAATAAACGGCGGTACAATATAATAAAATCCTAATTTATTTGGGTCACTTTTATTTCTCTTTTTTCAGCACTAAAAGTTGACCCAAAAAAAAGAAGAAGAGCTAAATAGTGGTTAGCTGCCAAAGAAAAAAAAGAAAAAGAAAAAAGGAAAATGGTAAACTGTCGGTGGAGTGGCATTAGCTCAAGTGGGTCAGCCTTCACAATCCACTCTTTGCTTGATTCCAAATCCAGCCTGTTTCCTCCGATATTCAATCTTCACCGTCCACTCTCATATACCTCCAATCTCCACCGCTCCTCACATTTATTGTCTCTTTCCTTGAAAAAGATACTCCATCTAACTCTTGCATTGCATTGGTACTCAAAAATCAATTCTTGATTCTCAGTAAGTTGTCTTTTCATCATTTTCACTATATTGTAAGTAGTATTTCTCTTTAAATAAATGTCTTTTATTCTTGTGTAGTCGGTCTCAAAGATTTCATCTTCCTCTTTGCAGCAGAACAGAAAAAGAAGAATGGGGTTCTTGAGAATCGGTATAATTTTGCTAATTGGGATTGCGATAATTGGTAGTGTGAATGGAGATGAGAATGAGTCATTTAGGAAGCGACCAACAATAGTCAAGATGGTGAAGGGTACCAAGATGTGTGTTAAGGATTGGGAGTGTAACAAATTGTCAAAATTCTGTTGTAACTTGACAATAACAGATTATCTAGACACAGACCAATTTGAGCTCCTATTCGCAAAGAGGAATTCACCGGTGGCTCATGCTGTTGGATTCTGGGATTACGGGTCTTTCATAAATGCTGCACACTTTACCAGCCTCTTGGATTTGGTACCACCGGTGGTAAGAAAATGCAGATGAAGGAAATTGCTGCTTTCCTTGGCCATGTTGGTAGCAAAACTACTTGTAAGTTTCCCACATCCAGATTAGTTAACAAATGTCATTATTATAAAATATATTGTTGATGATTACAACTTATTACTTTTAGCAGTCAATAGATTATCGAAATTGGTGAGTCAATTTATAAAAAAAAAATAGACTTTGTTATCTTTCCACTTATTAGATCCTTAGTGTGAAGGATTTTGATTGGGGATTTGATGCAATCAACTTGTGTTGAGCTAATTATTAAGGAAAACAGAACACTTTTAGTCAGACTAGTGCAAATAATTTTGTTGAAATAACTTCATTCAATGGATGACTTAACCTATTCCTGGTATCCTATCTGTTTGTACCTGGGCATGATTGTTTTTTGTTCACCCCTTCGTCCTTAACCTCTCGAGATTCATGTTCAACTGTAGTTGGAGTTTCTTTGACCACTTCAAATTTAACCTGGTAGCCTATTTTTCCGTGATATCTCTTGGTTCAATAGTCTTCTCTCGCTGCTAGCTTACAACTCTATGTTAACAGGTGGTTATGGAGTTGCCACTGGTGGACCATTGGCTTGGGGTTTGTGCTATAACAAGGAAATGAGTCCGAGCCAAGATTACTGTGATGACTACTTCAAATTAACCTACCCATGCACTCCTGGAGCTCAATATTATGGTCGTGGTGCCTTGCCTATCTACTGGTACATGTTCTTTTACTAATCTTTTGACAACATTTATAAATTGTTATTTGAATACACTGCTTTGTTGGTTTATCACTTACTACATTTGGCACGAGATTGCATTTTTGGATTACAGAACTATCTTGTTGGTTTACATGAAGTTTTGTGATTTGAGACTTAATTCTCCGAACAATACATATCCTACTTAAAGGAGAAGGAAAAGAAAAATGCATTTTGTTCCACTTGATATGCTTGAAAAAGAGATTGCAGTTATTCTAATCCAATTACTAATTCAAGTAAATGCAACTGCATAATGTCATTCTTGTCATGCCTGAGCTGCTTGCATGCTTTGATTGTACATTTGATTGGTGCTATTTCATTCAGCTAGCATAGAGAGGTATTAAAAATTTTCTTTTTATTGTTATTTCTACCCTAGGAACTACAATTACGGAGCTATTGGTGAAGCCCTCAAGCTAAATTTGTTAGACCATCCCGAATACATTGAACAAAATGCTACCATGGCTTTCCAGGCTGCAATTTGGAGGTGGATGAACCCAATGAAAAAGGGTCAGCCTTCAGCTCATGATGCCTTTGTTGGCAATTGGAAGCCCACCAAGAATGATACTTTGTCTAAACGACTTCCTGGTTTTGGCACGACCATGAACATTCTCTATGGTGATAGTGTTTGTGGACAAGGTGATGTTGACGCCATGAACAACATCATCTCCCATTTCCAGTATTACCTTGACTTGATGGGTGTTGGTCGCGAGGAAGCAGGGCCTCACGAAGTACTCACCTGCGGGGACCAAAAAGCTTTTAACCCAACCGCTGCCCCTGCTGCTGCGTCTTGAGACTTATGAAGGATTGGTGAGCATTCCTTCCTACTTTAGCCTGGAAGAAGCATACAATAAGTGGAGTGATATTGTGAAATTTATGGCGCTGAAACAGATTGGGAATCTATTGTGAAATGTTGTCATTCTTGTTGTCTATCATGTAATTTTTTGGACTTCATTTTTTTTTTTACGTTTATGGTTTGAAATATAAATATATCTGTGTAATGTGAAACCTCTAGATTGTAATTTGTAAAACTGTTAAAAGTTGCAATTCTATTGCCCTGTTGCATTTCGCGTACGTGTGACATGTTACCCACATGTTGCCAATTTGTTATAAGTTGTATAGGGGCTATTGGTGAGCCAAGGTGGGTGAGAGTCGGTGTTTTGGGAAAAATTTCAGAATTTGGCCAACTTTGTTTCTTACTGGAGACATCAATATTTCGAACCTCTTTACACACCAACTATCATAGGAAAGACACAACGTAACTCACTTTGAAACCATTCTTCTTTTTTGTATTTTCTGCACTATCATCCTTCCTATTTATCAAAGAAAAGTAACTGTTGAGTGAAAGGACCGACAGAATACTCTGCAAATAAGAAGTGAAATCCAAGATCTGAATCGAAGGAATCATGTTGACTTTCATCCATTTTTTTCTTCTACAGAAGAAACTTTCATCCATGTTTTATGTTTATACGAAAAATGCTAAAAACATGTATAAAATATCTGGTCTCAGCATGTAAGTTGCATCGTTTTGAAATCGTTACTAAAAAAGTTCTAAAGTAGACTTCGTAGCTCCATATCATCCTCACACGGAAAGTTTTTGTTTGGAGGTTTTTGTAGTCGAAGAATGAGTTTTAACTTAATGCTTGATTTTACGTCTACCCATTTAAGCCAACCCAAACAAGTTGGCCTCACTTCCTCCTATTGTTAGGACTTAGACGAAACGAAGACATTCACTAAAGAATTAGATTTTACTTAGTATATCATACATTAATACATTAATGTATGGACCGTACATTTGTACTTTACATCTGGGCGGTGGAAATTCTTTTTCATATATATATTTTGTATCTCGATTTGTGACTTCATTCCACACTTGTTCTAGACCCTAATACACTCCTTCATATCTCTCAAAGGTCTCCTAACCCCATAGACCTAAATTCAAAGCTAAATCTCACAAGTTCGACGTAGAGAATTCCGTGAATATCATTAACCTCTCTTCTTTCTTGTTGCGAATGTGGGGGGCGCTGTGTTCATGTCCTCAGGTACAGATAGACAGACAGACGTACCTCCTCAGTAGGGTACCTGTTTCTAGTCGTTGGTAGTTGCACTCCACTTCTCTGAAGTGGTTGTACAAAGTCGATAGATACTGTTATATATATTTATTCTTGTACACTCTATCAAAGAACTTCATACTTGTATTAATTATACATAAGTTATAAAAATGTACCAAATAAAAAATTAGTAATATCAAAATTAATACATGTATAATTTAATACATCATACCAAACGACCCCATAGTGTCAATGTGTCACAAGTTTATAAACTGTGACCATTGACCCCCTCAGGATTTAATTAGACTTGGATCAAAAGTGTTCATCTTTTGAAAACATAAAGGACCAAAATAGAGTTGAGCATACAAAGGGACTGACTATTCTCAAAAAAGCTTCTACATATAAATGCCAAAACCCCTAACTCCAATTTACCGCATTCTTTCCCTCACGGCTGACGGTTTCGATTCTCATTCTGAGTTCTCCAACACCGACTCCCTTTTGAAGCCAAACTCTGTGAAGATGAAAGATGAGATAAACATCTCCGAGAAGCTCAACTTTGTAAAGATGAAAGATACCTCTGAGAAGCTCAATGTGGGTGCCTCTGAAACTCATGACAATACCCAAAGTGCTGATGAATCCATCAAGGGAAAAAGCTTGAATATTTTAGAGAATTTGGTGGGGTCCAAAGATGATGGGTCTGTGAGGTGTTCACTCAAGATTGAATTATTTGATGATACAGCAATGATTGATATCTCTCAAGTTGGAAAAAGTTACTCAGTTGATAACAAATTCAGGGGTTTTGATGGAAAATCAGGAAGAAATAGGAAGAAAAATAATGCAACTCATCAACAGAATGGACAAAAAATGGTGGCCAAAGAAAAGAATGTGGTCATTTCTGAGAAAAGGATATATTGTAGAAAGGAGTTGGAAAATTTGAGGTTTATTGGAATGGAAGAACAGAGGAAAATGTGGGTTGAGGTGTACTGCGGGCTTGGTGATACTGTGCAAAAGGAGTACGATGCCCTCCTTCACTCTAAGCACATCCCTCGTAGACACCTTGGAAAAGAAAATACCCCTCTCATTTCTGGTGAGTTGAATTTTCTTTTTCTGATGTTTGTTATTTGATACGCGGTGTTTCTTGAGAGTATAATTTACTACTATATTTCTGAAACTGCCAGTAAAGATTACATGATGCTTTTTGGAGTCAATAGATTTGGAGGTTTAATATTTAAGCCTCTCACTCAATCTTTGTGAGCATGTTATATTATCTGTCAGCATTTTAAGAGATTGACATGTTAGATTATTGCTTTTGGATGTTTCTTTGTAGAGCTATTCAAATATAAAGCAGGAAATCAACGCAGGCCAGCCAATTCAAGTTGTATCGTTTTTCTCTTTTCATTTTTTATAGGTAAATAAAAAATTATATATAAGAAAAACGTCCAAGAGATGTAAAAATACATATAACCCGAATTTGTATCAAGATAATTTTCTTTCTGGTGTTCTATTTTTTTTCTTCTAATGCTGTTTCTTGAGAGTATTAATTTTACTATATTTCTGAAACTGCCAGTAAAGATTACATGATGCTTTTTTGAGTCTAATAGAAATAATTATGTTCTCAAGTTTAGCTTGTCAATAGATTTAAGCCTCTCAATCTTTGTGAAATAGTGTTCATTATCTGTCAGTGGAGAAAGAAACAAAAGGAAATAAGGACACAACTAGTGCATTGGAGAAGTGTGTTCCAACCGCGGATCCCTATCATTAACCTTCCCCATTTTCAGGCAAATGCAAGTTTAGATGTAACTTGGGTTATATTGTAGATTATATACTCTTGACAGCAGGACGTGCTAACCTTTCATGTCAAAAATTTTAATCTATTTCTTGCCTTTATGTATTGTTTGCTTCTCTACACATTCTGTTGTGGTTGTGTCAATTTGATGGGTTTCTAAATTTCTTGGAACATGTGTTTTGGCAGCCAAAGAGCGAGGAAAACATATGAATCTACAGAACATTTTGTATTTACCTATCCATTAGGTCTTTAGTATTGTACCCAGTTCGAGATAAAGGGTTGAAGGGAAAAGCATTTCTAACCGTTGTCCAATACCTCTGCTGTACAGAGAAGTGTTTGGGATGAGCATTGATTTCTTATTTGCTCAGATCTTACCACAATGATGAATCTGAACCTGATTGTAGATAGATAGGTCTTGTAAATGAAACGCTGATACAGTGCTAGATAAAGTGATGATGTGTTTACGTGTATTGTTCATCTAAGACTGCTGATGTAAATGTATGGTATACTTGCAGTTGTAAAGTGACTGAATTGATGAATTTCATTTGCATTTGAAGTGAATAAACCTCTCAAGCTGAAATTTGCTTGAGGATGATATATTAGTTGATTTTGTGGATTTGCTCAGATATGTGTATTAGAAGTAGCTGAGTGTATGTGAGTAATCGTTTATGCCTTTCAGGTAATGACCATTCAGAGCACTTGGATGATCAAGAAGGGAGTATAGACACTAGAAATTCTCCTTCGGTGTTTCCTCTCAGTAGGGATGCTGGCATCTCTTATGAGGGAGAAAGCAATGTTTACGAAGAAAGTGATGATAGCGATGATGATTATAGTAGCATTCAAAGACCTGCCTTTAGAGTTACAGGAGTACCTGATTTTGATTCTGGTCCTCCTGAAGATGGACTTGAGTATCTTAGGCGTGTCAGGTACCATTTTTCTATCCGTGTCTAAAAGGGTTGATTTTAGCCTATGGTTGGATAATGTTATGGATGTTGCAAAAAGAAAAATAAGGCTTCATAGTAGATCTAGGATGATAAGTTGTGCCTAAAACTAACTTTCTCATAAAAAAATGCAGAGGGATAGCTTGGTATAACAATAAATAACTTGGTAAGCCATCCTACTCTAACCTCTCCAAGACACTTCCAAACTTCTATATGGATGCTGTTTGGACCACATGCTTTGCTCATGCTTATGTTTTTTCCATGGCCTCCTTTACATTTGACGACCTAATTCTACGACTGGAGCTAAAGGTAGAAATGTATGGAGATCTGTTTTTCTCATGGTCCGAGTTGAGCAACTGATAAAAATAGTGTATCAATTTCTCTTTGGATTTTATTATCTCCTGTCAACACTAGTTTAGTATCGTCTTAATATGCTTCAGTTGGTTTAAATCCTTACTCTTCTCAGTCTTCCATTTTAAACATCTCTTTCTCCCTCTCGTGTCCCTAGTTCTTGGTACAAGCCATTTAGGGCTTCCTCTAAACTATTAGTAAGGCCCCAAATTGCTTCTTCTTTTGGTAACTTCCCGTAGCACCATCTTTTAGCTCTAATAATGATTGATCCATAAAAAAATACAAAGAAAAATAAGTAATTTTGGGTTTGATCTGTTTGATATAGTCATAGTAAATAAAAGAAAGAACTTTTATTAGTTTGATTTGGTAATTAGATAAATTATGAAAGAAGAAAAAAATTAATGAAAAATGATTTTGAGTTGGGTGGGTTGGGTTATGATCTACCGTTTAGCCCAAAACAAACATTACTTTCTCTCTGTCCGAAACATGTTTCGACGAGTCCTTTCTTAGTAACTTCTCGTGATCGCTTCAAATACTGTGGAAGACGAGATTTCTTCTCTTCGGTGATAAAACTTTAAAAGTAATTGATTTAGATGACGGTTGCGATGCCCTCGTCAAGCATCTAAGGGGGTTGGGGATCTATACCCACGTTGGGAAGGAAAATACAAGACTATATTTATAGGGTTTATCAAAATTACAACACATATGGTCGTTTCACCCGCATTGAAGCTAGGGATGGGAGATTAGAAAATATGACCGACAGATGTCGTAGAGCCATTATCACACAATCGAGAACATATGCTGATACGACTACTATTTTTCAACGGCAATTGATGGCGAAACCCCATAAATGTCAGCCATCGCAACCGCGGCCAGCCTAGACAAAGAAGGTGACAATCATCAGTTCCTAAAGAGATGCCTCATAGGCACCTTTTTTATAGGTAAATAATTTTATTAACAATTGTGAGAACTTTTTATACAAGTCATATACCAAAAGAAGAGAACATACACCAAAATATACAACAACATACCCAGTGTAATCCCATAAGTGGGGTTTGGAGAGGATAGAGTGTACATAGACCTCAACCACCCTGCTCCAATACGATATGTAACATCCTCGTCAATCTCTCCATTACCTTGGATTATAGCCTCCAGGTACTTGAAACTCCCTCTCCTTGGGACGACTTGTGAGTTTAGCCTCACTTCCACGTCAACGTCACTCGTCATCGCATTGAACTTGCACTTTACGCATTGTCTTAGTGATTCAATATTGAAATGCGAAAACCCTAAATCTAAGAACAATAAAGTAAAGATAGAAGGTACACACAAGAGTTGGAATCAATTGAAACTAAAGGCTATATTGAGGCCTGAAACCTCAATTGAATTAACCAAAACAAGCACCTAAACCTATTAGATAGACCTCAAGGGAATTAGATTCCCAAACAACCAACCTTTCCAAAAATAGGTTTAATCAAAGACTTCAACAAGATCTCAACTCTCTCAAGAAGTGTAATATCTATCATCAACTTAAACTAAGGAATGAAATGACCTAAGCTAGCTATTTATAGTTTATGTTAGATTATTACAAAGAAGGGCCCGAAGTGGCACTCAAAAGTTCGCAGTAATCTGTCACCATTTGCGAGCCACACGTGGTGTCAGCTTCTCCTTCTGTCACCATTTGCGTGCCACATGTGGTGTCAGCTTCTCCTTCTGTCACCATCCGCATTTCACATCAGCGAGCCACATATGGTGTCAACTTCTACTTCCTTCTCCTTTCAGCCTCCCATGCAATCATCAATACTTGGGACCTTCGGGACGGCGCCAAGGTGTGCTCAAGCATGTCCATCTTCATGAACAACCCTGGCAAGGTTTGAAGGTCTCGAGCTTGACTCTCATAAAACGGCCTTGATGTGACTTGGATTACATCGCTTAGTCCTACTCAATCTGAAACCTTTAGACTCTAGGGTCTTTCTCTAAACCTCGAACCTAGAGTTCACCACGCGCCGTCTCGTTGATCAATGCAATATCATCCGCAAATAAAACTTACACCAAAATATGATTCTAAAACAAATGAGGTCACACGGGGACTCGTAAGTACACCAAAAAGAAATTAGAGAAAAAAACTACTTTGCAAATTTACAAAAACTTGCTCCACCCCTTTAAAAGCCCTCATATTTTCTCTCTTTACAAATAACCCACATGATTACGGGAGAGGGGGGCACGCTCCATGCCCTTGGGCTTCTCTTTCCCCTCATATGTGTCCAACTTTGCAAAGCCTATTTCACTGCGCCCCGCATCACCCATTGCAATCCAAAAAAGTAAAGGGCCATCGTAGCCACTTTTGCGGAGGGGATGATCTACACGTTTGCCCGCGCTCTTGCACGTAAAGCACCAACTAACATAGGTGATTCTCTCTTTCTCGATTTTCCACTATTAAGATCACGCCCTTGCCACCATCTATACAAAGAAACACACCTTTCTTGGGGCTCTAGGGATCCAAATGGAGTCACGAGGGAAAGAACATTCCTCTCTTACAAGCAAACTCTTATAGAAAGAACTAACAATAAATAAATCATGTTCACTCTCCCACTAGCTCCATGCATCCGATATGTTGTTTGGTGTGTCCAACCCTTACAAAAATCAACCAAATTGTGATTTTCTTCCCCCAAGCCTGAAGGTTTCTTTTGAATCTTAAGTCCTACTGAATTACCCCTTCGTGAGACCTATAGATTTGTTGGACTGTCATCTCTCTTTAACAGGAAACACAATATAAATTAGGAAAGACATCCCCCAACTCGGTCTCCCCGCACCACGTAAATCTTCCCACCCCTTCATAATACTCCTCCACACTCCACCAACCAAATGGTGTTATAATATGTTTAGTTTAATATCCACCTTTCATGACTCCATACTTTTCTGCTACCACCCCCTCCAGAATGTATTCTCTTCTACCCCAATCTTCATATCCACCTCTTCTACCCCAATCTCCATATCCACTTCCCTAGCAGAGCTTTATTAAATCTTGAGATCTGTCGGTCCAAGTCGCATTGTTCCTTTGGAGTGCTTTTGTAGTACCTAAAAAATGTTTGAAAGTATCAGTCAAAGAAAGAATTATTTGACTTCCAAATAGTAAATGTTCCATCTTAAACTAATATTCCATCTTAAACTAATACTCCGTTGTTTCGTCTTTTGTGATGTAAGGAGTGGTTTTTTCTTTAGTAGCTAGCTTTTAGAGAAGGCTTGGGCCACAAGTTTGCTAGCGGTTACAAGCTGATTTGGCGGACTGTTGATAGCAGGGCTGGCAAAATGGTTTTAAACAAGAACCATCCAATCCAACCCATTAGACATAGGTGGGATAACTGACTGTTTAAAAATGGATCAAATATGGATATTATCCACTAAAAATGGATATCCGGATGGATAATATGGATATCCACATTATCAATACCCATTTGTCTGCTTTTATTTTTAATGGGTTCATCTTTATGAGAGTCTAAACTTATTTTGACTTTTAGCTTGTGTTCTCATCTGACTATTCTGTCGGTTAACCCATTTTTTATCCGTGTTAAATATGGCGGGTCAAATATTTTATTCGTTTTTCTAACCCATTTTGACCCGCTCCTATCTGATCCGACCGGCCCGTTTTGCACTCCTAGTTGATAGCTTAACTTGGGAGTTATTCATTCTTTGTCAACAAGTTTTTGAGCAGTTAGTGTGCCTTGGTATCCTAGCTACTTCCTTTTTATATGAACTGAACATGCTTGAAATTTCAAAAATTCTCTAACAAACATTTTCTCGAGTATAACAGGTGATTGTTTAATATTTATATTAGAGGGAAAAAATGTGATTGTTTCCCTGTTTTCCTCCCACTGTCTGCTACTTCTCCCCACTCTTCTCTTCTCTGAATTTTAGATTTTGCTTCTGCAAAGTCCTCTACTATTTCCCCCCTCTTAATTCTTATTCTTTCTTTTTCCCTATCACTGCAATCATAGCAAAATTAATCTAGAGTTGCTGCTTAGTATCAAAATAAAGGGACTACTACATCATGATTATCAAAATTCAAATTTCAAACTCCGTAACCAACAATTGACATAAAACATTGCCCTTTCTAAAGGTTATAACCCATTGAGTACGCCCTCCTCCAACCTCCTCCCCCCAAAACAAAAAGAAAAAGGGGGAGAAGGCCAAAAAAGAAATGCATCCCTTTTAGAAGCACCCAGAGCTTATCAGCAAGAAGCTTTTATTCCGTACAGTCATAGCACTACAAAAGATTTGTAGTACTAGGATGGGTGACCCCCTGGGAAGTCCTATGTTATATTTTGTTCCTGATCAAAAAACAATTTCTTGCAATACCGATCCCACCTTTTTGTCATAAAATGAAAAGATTTCTTGCTGAAGTTGCATCTTATAAATGAGCCTTGTCTCCTTCCCCGCAGTGGCTTAGCTCTAGTCAAACTTAGAAGTCTTGAGTGCTTGATGAAAATGGTGCAAGTGTTAGATAATAAACATGTTCTACATCGATTGTCGAGCACTATGATAGGATTTATTAATACTCTCGGGTTATTTAACTCAGTGTCTTAAGGTTTTAAGTAGGTCTTAGATTGGATACTTAGATTCTGTAACATGATATATCCTCTCAACATTTGTCTCTCTACTTCTATGCTCTGGGGTTCCTCCTCTGAACTCAGTCCAATGAGTTGCTCTGTGCTTCACTCTAAGTTCAGTGCATCAGTCACTAACTCTATTTCGGGCACTCTTATCTGCCTATTGCGCTTACCCTTCTATTTGCTCTAAGTTTTACTCTTCATCATATCAAGCCTCTCTGACTTACAAAACAGTGCTGTTAGATCCACTTGTCAACATATAGAAATGACTTTTTTGTGCTGGTCCACTCTCAACATGTTGAGCCATTTCAGTTTTAGAAAAAAAGCCCATAGAAAAACAAAAAAAGGAGCAAAGATAACTCGCAAAAAGTCAAAATTTTGCACGTAAACCCTAGAAAGGGATAACACATGCCGAAGGGCGTCTAATAGTATACATCCTACATTGGTTATGTAAGTGTTTCCAAAGAGGTTTATAATGATTTTGGGATACTTCACTCATTGCATTAATATTTATATTTGATGCTCAAATATTTCAAAATTTATTTCAATTGTGAACATATCTTCTTCTGGTTACTAGTGAGCTCCTACATGACCTGGCTCATCTGATCACACCACAGTTTGAATTGACTCCTTTCTATCCATCTTAATAGCTTAGGGATGCGATACTCTTAACTTGAGGGGGACACATCCACTGAGAATATAAATGCCTTACTCCCCAGTTGGAAAATTTTCTGGAAGTAAACCCATCATGTTCCTGTACTTTTCTGAAATAAATGACCCCCTCCCCCATCTGGGACCACTTGCATTTGCACTCACATGTCTTCTTCTTCTTATTTTTTTATCAAGTAAATATATTTTCATTAATGAAATGGCCAAAATCGGCCGTATACAAGAGGTCCAGAAAAAAGTACAGAACCTACAAAAAGACATGATAATCTACAAACGACACCCAATCTTTCTATACTACAAGGAGTTTTTTCTTCCTATTCTAATTCTTGGGTACCAACTTATTACAATGTGGTCGCCAAGTCTTTCCACCCTGACCTGTGTACAACTTTCAGGTAGAATGATTACACTTCTTCTGCCTTAAACTGCAACTATGCTTATGTATGTATCTGCCATAGTAGTTGTTATGTTGGGAACAATAATACAGGTAGAGTTGGTCAAGCATCTTCCATCTTCTGTAGATGCTATCATGTCTCACTGAAGCTTTGTGAAACAACTGGCATAACCACAACACCACTCTCCTACTAACAGTCATACGACAAATGGAGTTTTTTGTTCTTTCAACCCAATTGTACCATGCTTCACTCTTATAAGTTCTTCTTTCAATCGTAGATAGCTCAGTTGTTAACCGATTACTTCAAGAAAATGATTGGAGAAAAACAGAAAACTGGCCTACCGGCATTCTAGAGAGAAGTTGGACATTCTCTCACTAACTTTCATAACCCCTATCCTCACATGCTCGAGCAATCTTATTTTAGAGCATACGCCAAGTCGTCAACTGCCTACCTATGAACTTCACCTTATTGCTATGTAAGGAGCAGGGAAAAGAGGAGTCACCGTGTTTACTCTCTTAGGTGAGTATTCTCATTAACTTCCAATTACTTGATATAGTTGCAAGAGATGTAAAGGATTTTTAATTTCTAAATAAAAAGGGAAGTAAAGGATTTTTAGTTTTTCCTGTGTCCAATTTCCAGGGGTTGAAGAAGCTAATGTGGAATCCAATAAACCCTCCAGTTTAAATTCCATGCCTTCCTATTTTCTAACCGAACAAGCAAAATAGGCATCAACACTCCTGTACCGCTCGTCTTGCTAGCCCAACCAGAAGAAACATTGATCACCTTGCCTATGACCAGTTGGTACTCTTCTTCAGAGCTTTCAGCTCTGCTGCCAAATTAACCTTGCATGCTTTCCTCTGCCACAGTAGGAGACTAGGCTACATATCTTTCATGTCCTGCAAAAGGCAGTAATGTACTTGATGTATTTTACACTTGTGGCCATGCAGAATGAAGCTCTAATTCGAGTTAAAACTCATGGAAGCATTTGTTAGCTAAATTTTAGACACATTCTAAAAACTTGGTGGATATTTTTACGAGTTAGCTAGACATTGTATTTCAAAACTTCCTTGTTTTCTGTAACCTGTTCGGCTGGCCATGACATGAATTTGGCGCTAAAATGATATGGATGCTGAATTTGTCCTAGGTGGGAAGCGTTACGGTTGCCCAAAGTGAAGGTTGCAACGGTTCAAGGCAGTAAATTAAACAAAGAACAGACGTCTTACATGCCCCAAATTCCTGATATTGCAAGCTGTCTAGAGCACTTGTTGCCTCTCAAGGAGTGGGAGGAAGCATTCCTTGCTGATTTTTCAGAGCTAAGACTGGTATTTTCTGCTTATTTGCATTGAAGTACTTTTAGAAATGGAAAATGCAATAACTTGAGTCATCCAAACGTCAAAGTATCCTATTACAAGCTCTGCTCCTTTTCCCCTGAAAATATGATCAGAACTTAAAAGTTGCATGGTGGGTGTGAATTTTTTATAATGCTTTATTTGTATGGAGTTTTTGAGCCGGTAGTGCTTCTTTACATATGTTTTTCATGAAGGAATTTGTGTTTTGTTGCAGGCTTTATCACGTTTGGAAGCTAATGTTGGAACTTCTAGTCAGCTGCATTCTGCAATCATTGTTGATCAACAACACTCTTCAGATCAGCTTCCTGAAAACATTGTTTTGGATAAGTTTTATGGTTTGATGTCAGGAGAAGACGAGTCTTGCCTATCTGATACTGGTGATGATCCTGCCCTAGGAAAGTCGTCTCCTGCCGGAGGATTTGGCAACAACCCTACCTTGTCTGTTATCTTACGAACGGATGCTGTAGCTCGAGTTTCGATGTTAAAGAAGCGAATTACAGCTGTGCAAAGCATGAACGGTCTTTCAAGGGATGACTGCTTATGGCTGTTTGCTCTGTGCGCTGCGGTTGATACTCCTGTCGATTCCGATACATGTGCTTCCCTACGGTCATTACTCCGAAAATGTGCAAGCTTGAGAGCTGACAAGTCCGAACTCGATGATGAAGTTATAATGCTTAATGTGTTGGTCACAATATCTGGCAGATATTTTGGACAGTCCGAACAATGAAAATCTTTTTACTTCAACAAAGAGCCCTGTTGGGGACTTGAACATAATGTACTCTCCTCCAATTTTTGTTTTGTTATATCACTTTCCAGTTTTCTTTGGTCATGGTGTTCCTATGATAATTTATACTATATGAAAGATAAGAGTTGTATGTTGTGCCTATTTTACACTAGAAGGAAACCTCGTGTACTGATTCCATGCTTCCATCTTTATGTAGGTGTGCGCATGTGCTTTTGAAGTTCTCTTCCAATCATGGCCATGGGAGAGTTGAAAACAGCGCCTTTCGTTTTCAGTATTAAACTTACTTTACATACTTACGCAGGTTTAGTATCGAATATCAAAGCAAACAATCAGTAAGTTTTTCCTGACAAATGATCTGTTTCTTTTAGTGTAGATTTGAATAATGTGAACATATGAAGAAAAAAATTGGTTAAAACTTTACATCTTAGTTAGGCATTTAGTTTTCATATACAAATAGTCGATGTATTGCAATTCTGCGACGGTTGACATTTGTATTTGAAGAGGGTTGATTATGAAGCTTGCCTTGGACAAGTCTCATAGGAGAGTTATTTCCATAAGAGGACAAGTTCAATATTCAACTATTGAATCGTCTTTGAAAAAGTCCAAAAAATTAAAAATTGTGAAGTTCCAAAGAACATATACAACAGACAATACTTACACAATTGGAAATAATACCTCGACAGTTGTGTAGTTCCTCATTTGATCGAAATCAGATGGATGGAGTCAAACCCTATCGAATCACATAAATAATGTACAAATATAAGTTGAATTCTTGTGTTTATTTGTTTACCAACTATGGACACGTGCATATCACATCTAAATTATTAAGAAAATCATATATATATATATATATATATATATTCTAAAAACATATGTTTGAGTTGTAGGGTAAAAATGTCACACCCTAAATTTGGGTAAGGCATACTAGAACCCCACATATATACATATATGTAAGTGGCCATCAGACTTGAAACATATGACTGACATACAAGTGTATACAAATGACTACCAATGCATGTCTGAAGCCTCTATGATGAGAACTGTATAATTGTCATACTGTGGGGACATGGCCCCGATGATTCCACCCGGCTCCAGATAGAAATGAAGTTCATCATCAATAGCTGAATATCCACAAGTTCCTAGCGAGGAAGTCTGCCAACCTGAGTATCTGAACATGCAACATGAATATAACGTCCCCAGTAAAAGGGACGTGAGTATAGAAAGAATTGTATTCGTTTGTAAGACATACATGATAGCATATGCAAATACTGAAACTCATATAAGAGACAACTGAAACAGAATCAAATGAGACATTAAGAGGCTAAGAAATAGTCTAAAGAATCACACGTCAAGTCTTATTTTACTTAAGTTATTCTGAATATTTCTCTGAATGATTTTGAGTATATCTTTGGATTACTATATGTAGCAATGTTCTGGGATTTGTTCGTATGTTAAGTTCTTTCTCTCTTTTCTTTTAAACGAGTATGCAATACCGGCCATGTGTGAAATGCATAATATAATGTAAGTACAACGATGTGCACAAATGAAATATAATAAGGGTGGCGCTTATGCGTAGCAAATCAGACCGTCCATAAGACTTACCTCTACATGGCTTGGGCTATGCTTACAATTAGGTCATCCATAACCAACCACTACAAATCACCTATGCGTTCATGCCATATGCATGTGCAAGTGCCATATAAATCATAACATACCAAACAATAATGGAAATATCAAGAGTTCTTATTCGTTAACTTGTGAAGAATATTACCTATGATTCAATATAAGGTCATTATCTTATAAGCATGCTTCACTTGACATCTAAGACATGGACATCTCGAGTAGAGGAATCTGCACACCTCGATTAAAAGACAAGGAACTGGATAAGATCACATGACAACCCGACACGACAAGAACAATATCATATGAAAGGGATAGGTGAACATTAAAACAGTAACAAGAATTTCATGACAAATACCAGGGTCCTATAAGGCCATACTGAAGCTTGACACCGCATAAACGATTTCATATGAAAGGAACCAACAATCCTCAACTATATGAATGGAAGATTTTTAGAACCTTATTTAGGAGAGAAACGTATGATAAAATTTCATGTCAAATGAGGCGAATATGACATATACTCTACGTGCTTACTGTTCTTATGATTCATTTCTCAAGACTTTGTTCATTACTCAAGACTGTTCTGTTCTTAAGCACTTTAGAACTATCTTATGTAATTGGCCAGACGTGGCCCATGTACCTAACACATCAAAATAGACCACCGAGATCTAACTATAAGATCTCAGAGCTTTCGGAGAATACACGATTCATATGAAACTCGTTTAGAGCATAAGCCTGAGAAAATGTTTCAATGTATTTATTGACGGACATCTGAAATGATGTACTATCATGAACCGCGAGAACGGAAGCTTATCCGTAATCTAAAATACAACATAATCCTATGAACGCTTCACAACATCACATAATACTTTTACTCTTTGGGAGGCTTAGGAAAATTATATCGATACGATTCATCTTAATGAGGTACTATAACTCAATAACAATCATTTGAAGGCTTACTAATAGGATTTATCTTACGTAAGGTACTATAATCACATATCGATCATCTGGGAGCTCAATCCTATGAGCGAAATATCTGAGTGAAGTATAGACTCAAAGACACGTAACATAATCCTTATTGACTCGTGAAACACTTAGCACAAAGTTACATATTTTTGTAGTTCTTAAACCCTACAACTCATGCAAGAGAATCAATAATTGCATGTCGTGTCGTAGCGGCAAAAAAAAGAATAACCTTACATACCACAATTCAATCCTTCTAATGACTACGATGGGTCAATTCTTCCGATATACGCTTAACCTGTTAACGATGAGCTAATATAAATATCAATGACATCTATACCAACAAATCATACACCATACTACAATTATACCGACAATATCGTCAAGCAATCAAAGAGTGACTAGCTCCTAAGGCTGTACTTCGATGGTGTACTTCACACCGTCACCTTTTAACAACGTACAAGCTCAACACGAGCTATCAAATACTTCCCAAACTCCATAACACAAAACAACCCCTTAATCACTTTTATAAACTATAATAACTTGAACTCATGGTTCCGATCACCGTCCCGTGAGTTCCTATCTTAGATGCTCACACGAGCTCGCAGACGGACGAATGATCGTACCTTGGCTGCCAAAATCCTCTGATTTCTTTACTTTACTTCACATTGAAGTAATATTCGAACAACTATAATTGGAGAAGAATCAATACAAGCACCACGTGATTAACTGGGAAGAAAACCCCAAGCTTAAATTACCTTGAAGTTTCTTTGAAGAAGGGGAGAAGAACTTGAGAAAATTTTGAGAGGAAATTGTCCAACTTTCGTCCAAATGAGTTATGAAATGAATTCCCAAGGTTTTTAGCTTAAAAAGATAAGTTTGGTTGACTTACTTTAGAGGTGCCACGTGTCCGCATGCGATTGGCATTGCGCACGTTCGTAGTAAAACACATATAATTTTTTTACTCGACGTTGTATCGACGAATGGTTTGCGATTTGAAAACTAGACTCATAGACCTTTAATTTGATAGGTAGATCACCCCTAACTCGAATAGACAGTCGTAACATTCATCGAAAGTTGGACCTTGTTCAAATCCATTTTGAAAAACTTAACTATGAGTGACTTTCACTTCGACTTTTGACGTCGACCTTTTCCAATAGGAAAATTCTCATGAGCACTTACATACATCCAAAATTATCTCATAACATTTGTTGAACGGTTCAAGTCTTAATCGAATGTACTTGGATATTACATAAAATTTAAGTTTCATGAAATTGGTATTGCTAATATCATGATTTATTACATATTCGTTATACATAGGATAGGAACAAATAGAGTATATAATTAGTGTTGTAGTACTATACATAAGTTGATAAATATACCAAACAAGAAATTATAATACCAAAGCTAATACATACTATTATATGTCTATTATTTTCTCTATCAAACGAGCCCTAAGTATTTGAGATTATCTAAGTGCAATTAGTACTTGGTTAGTAGCTGTGACATCCACCCTAATATGTAAAAGTATTTCATAGCATTTCTTTTTACTCTCTCTGCCGTTCTCTCGGTGCTTTGCTTACCTGTTGTTGGCCTTTATTTCGGAGCATTGGACCACCAAGAAAAGAAATAAAAAACCCACAAACCCCCTTCCTTGTCTGAAACGTAGAGAAGAAAAAGCATCAGGTAAATTCCTATTATATTTAAAGGAAAACAAAAAGAACAATTTTATGAATGTTTTTTTTATGACCAACTATTATTATAATTCTGAATGAGTTGTGTGTTTCTTCTTTAGCCCCTTTTCTCATTTTCCTATTGCTATCAGTTTATTCCTCTCTTTCTCCTTTTTATGGATCTGGGATTTTCAAGATTTTCGTTTTGGTTAATTGTATAAGCTGCTTATTTTTGTTTGTTGGGATGACTATGGATGACAATTTCCATAGGCAAGGACTAGGGGTAAGACTTTTTTCTGGATATGTTCAACTTGAAGCCTTTGTTTTGTAGAAAAGTTGATGCTTTTCTGATTTTATTCATTTTATTTGCGAGATAATTTTGAATTTGAGAGGAGGGTTTGTTTGTATAGGGTATCGTATTTAATCGCATTTCACATTTTTCTATATTTAGTGCATGTGCTATCAGTTTCTTCCTCTCCTTGTTTCATGTCCCCCTTCTGCTGAATATGGCCATCTTATTATTTGAAAGCATCAACATGTGTTTCTGCATCTTTTATTATCAATAATCTACTTCTTTATAATTGTTTTCTGCTTCCATTTGTTATTGGCATAAAATGTATATTAACTTCCGTTTAGATGTCTTAGAGCAAGAATGCTGCGTATATAGCCTTGATCATTCAACTTCATCTTTGATGATATCGGGTTAGCATTCAACTTCATCTTTGGTTATTACGGTTTTGGAATGTCTAATGGTATGAAGAGTTTCAAAGTAATTCAATATCTTGGAATCAATTGATTTATGTATTAAGGCATGCATGCTATGATAAAATTGTATTACTACTGAGCTATTCTTATGTTTGACTTACTTCACAGTCACATGCACCTCCTGGTTATTTTGTACCCTTGGAGAACGCAAGGGCTAAAGACGATCTTTATTTGAATAAGAGAGTAAGGATGAGAAGGTGGTTCTGTTGCACCTGCAAAGTAGAGGAGTCTGATCCATCACATGAAAACCACCTCCACAAAAGCCCTAACAACAATGCTGATGGTAGGTTGATCTTTCTTGTGCTTATGTTACATCAGATGAAACACAAGTTTATCTCCTTTTCTTGTCTAAAATGGTCTTTTGGCTCAAGCCCCATTTGATATTGCTAATACTTGTGCTTATGTTCTCCTCCAAGCACATTCGTTGGTTTCGTCTCTGTCTGTCTTCCAGGAGCTTTCCACTTCTAAAGTCTATTTGTGTAAAGCCATTGTCAAGATGCAGAACGACGAGGGACAAAACATGGACCTTTACATCCCTAGGAAGTGCTCTGCCACTAACAGGCTGATCACTTCCAAGGATCATGCATCTGTCCAGCTCAATGTAGGGCATTTGGATGAGTTTGGCCGATACACTGGCCAGTTCACCACTTATGCTCTCTGTGGATTTATCCGTTCCCAGGGAGACGCCGATAAATCTCTTGATTGGCTGTGGCAGAAGAAGAAAGCTGAAGTTGGACAACAATGAGTGTTTTCTGTCTGCTGTTACCATTCTCAAAAACTAGTTTTCTATATTATTTTTGTATTACCAGCAGTGCTTTGTTGGTGTTAGTGGTTTGTTCTGTTTTATGTTTAAAGTTCATTGTCAGACAAATAGAACTTGCTTTTTTACTATTTTAGTGCAGTAACTTTATTTTCTACTATTAAAGAAACATTTTGGAGATTGGCAACAATATGAGCTGTTTTAATCAAAAAAATAATACTTTGGAGATTCAGTCAACTATGATTATCCCGTGTTGTCGTTCTCTGATCAGTGTCTTTAAAAGTACTAAAAGCAGCTATATAATGAGAGGTGTTTTCCGCAGTGGTGATGCCCGTTTGGTGGTCAGTCTCTTTTTTTTTTATTACATAGGGGGTAGGGGAAATCTCTTGTGTTATAAGTTCTTTATTCCGAATCGAAAAAGTCAACTGAACTTTACTTAAGACGAAGGAAGCGAGTGCCGAAAAAAACCCGCTTTCTTAAGGCTTCAAACTACTAGTCATTAAGACTACTATGAATGAAAAGTAAGGAAGTCCTTTTCTTGACTTAGCCTGCGTGCATTATACCTAACCTTTTTCACTTGATTTCAGAGCCATTATGTGTTGTAATGGGAGCAGTGGGAGAAGAGTTTTCATTTGTTTTTATAAGTAAAGGTATTAATATAAATTCAGTACCAAGCTGGTACCGAGACAAAGTACAACAAAGCTAGATAGTAAAGATGGGGAGTTGTCCCTGCATGTATTTGGTGGTCTATCTGGAAAGAGAGGAACTCCAGATGTTTTGAGAACAAGGAAAACTCAGTACAAAAGATGAAATTGAATTGCATTTTGCTTTTTTGTTTTTGGTGTACTCGGAATCTCACAGATGACAGATGATACTATCTCTGTGGTTGATGTTTTAGATTCTGTATAGGGCTGCAGATTAGTTATTCTTTCTCAGCCTACACTTATAAATATGGTTTCAATACCCCCCAATTACATTTATCTATCAGGTATGCATGTTAGACCAATCAAAAAGGGGGATATTATGTGTCTGCCAACTGAATTCGTAGAGGGCACATTGAATGTGGAGGATAATGCCTTGCACTTTTGGTAGTATGATGAGGATATGAAATGAGCTTAAATGAAGTAGTGAAGATTCATAATGCCGACCCGAACTTGTTTGGGACTGTGGCATAGTTATTTATGTTGTTGTATACTTGTGAGATGAGTCCTACTGTTATAATGGGCCAGGTTATAGGTTTTAATCCTTTTCCCTCGTTATGCACATCAGGATATCAGAAAGGGACAAAAGCATCAGTTCCTGCTAAGGAAGTGCAAAAAGCAATACCAACTATAGAGGTCCCTGCATTATCATTGGATGAACTGAAAGAGGAAACTGACAATTTTGGATCGAAGGCATTAATTGGTGAAGGATCTTATGGAAGAGTATACTATGCCAATCTAAACAATGGCAAAGCCGTGGCTGTGAAAAAGCTTGATGTTTCATCTGAGCCTGAGACTAATGTTGACTTCCTGAGCCAGGTAACTGTATTGTCTTAACGTAATTTTTTTCTTGCTGCTTCCATGTCCTATCATACACAGACCCTTCTGATATTTATTTTCTTTTTCCTCTTAAGGTCTCTATGGTTTCAAGATTGAAGCATGGAAATCTGGTGGAGTTGCTTGGTTACTGTGTGGAAGGCAACCTTCGTGTATTAGCTTATGAGTTCGCGACGATGGGTTCCTTGCATGATATTCTGCATGGTATCAGAAAGTCATTTGAATGAGATAAAAATTATTAGATTAATGAAAATGTGAATATGTGGTATATATGCTTCTGATTGTATGTACACTTGCAGGCAGGAAAGGAGTTCAAGGGGCACAACCTGGACCCACACTTGATTGGATGCAACGGGTAAAAATCGCTGTTGATGCTGCAAGGGGCCTTGAGTATTTGCATGAGAAGGTCCAGCCTCCAATAATACACAGGGATATTAGATCAAGCAATATCCTTCTCTTTGAAGACTACAAAGCAAAAATTGCTGATTTTAATCTGTCAAATCAGTCTCCTGACATGGCTGCTCGTCTTCATTCTACACGAGTTTTGGGAACATTTGGTTATCATGCACCAGAGTAATGTCTTGCACCTTACTCTTCTTTGACTAATCTTTACTTATCGAAGTGGTCTATTTGAATAATTCTGATCTCATTGCTTCTTGCAACATGCTACTGAATTTTATATTCTTTTTACGTATCTAAATTAAGTTTCTTTCCAAATAGGTATATCCTGGACCAAAAAAATCCAATTTAAATGCGAAAATGAGAAAACAAACTAGTATGAATGAGTGTGATCTGTGGGAATATGATGGCGAAACACTACGGCAAAGATTATATGCTTTGTATCTTTAGCTAATCATTTGAAACTGTAGTTCTGTAGGACAAACCATAAGACGCCAGATTGCTTTTGATATACATTCCTATATATGCACATTGACACACACACACACACATTATATGTTAATTATGATAGAGGTCTTGGCGTCAAGGTGCGTTTGCTAGAAGTTTTAGATTCAATACATCTGCCAAAAAATTTCTGGAATAAGGGTATGGTGTCAGAGGAGTCATGCTACTGTCTACATCTCTCATTTAAAATAATTAAGAGACTCATTATGGTGCTGTTCTCCAAGATGTCTTCTTTTAATCTCAATCTTCGGTCTTGACAGTATCCTTGAAATGTTAAATAAGGAGAAAACCATAGTGGTTTACTATACATGCTATTTCTCACCTTAGACCACGAGACCATGAATCTACATGTATACTTAACAAAGCTCTCTATGCTTAGTGTTTATCAGGGGAATGTAGCTGTCATCTGCTGTAAACATAAAGTCATTAACATGCAGTATCCTAAAGTGAGCCCTAGTGTACTGTCAACTTAAGAACTTATGTGGCTTTGGTGTAAGCACCAAGAATTGTGGAATGAGATTATTTTGGGATAACGAGTGCAAGAACAATAAAGCTTCAGCCCCAAATAAGTCGGGGTTGACTATATGAATCCTTGTTGACCATGTTTTTACATTTAAATTCATCTAAGGCGAGCATTATTCTAAATAAAAATAAAAAGTACTAATAGATGTTCTCTTTATTTCTACCAGCATAAACAACTCTCTGGGATAAAAGACTCCTAAAAGCATAGCTAAACGTACTAACATGACTAACACATATCCCAACTACAGTCAAGTCTCTCTATAATTGCCATTCGTTAGAACAACATTTCACTATAACGGCTTGATTTTCTCCGGAATCGATTTTTCATGTTATATTTTACTTCTATAACAACATTCTACCTATAACAACAGTGACATTCATTATAACGGTACACTCTTTTTCACAAGTCTTACTCAAATATTGTGTAATAATATTTTGTAAGAAATATATTATGTATAAAAACAAAGTATTTAAATTCTCAATTAATTTTAAATGCATATGTTGCTTAGGTTTTAATTATATATTGGTATGGTACAACTAGTTATGAATTTATTAGTCTTTTCAATTTTTAATTAATGAGATATGAAAATCAATTGAGATTTTAAAATTAACAAGTATATTGTTTTCGTTTATAACATAAAAAGTACAGAGAAATAATTGTTTGTGTACTTTGTTTATAACAGCTAAATGATAACTAAACATCAAATGTCAGTATACATACATACATAACACCTCACTATAGCAGCCATGAAATTTTTGGATAAACGGTGCCATTATAGAGAGGTTTGACTGTAATTGGTATCACCTATATAGATCCTTTTTTTAATCAAGCCCTATCTTTCGCTAAATCTGCTTGGGTTCTGACAGATGGTAGGTCTTTTGAGACAACTTCCTACACGCCGTTGCATCGCGAGGTCAATGCGGGACATACCAAACCATTTCAAGCTACCTTCTCGTATTTTATCCTAAATATATGTGCTACTTGCACCTTCAAGAAAATATGATCGTTTTTAATCTTATCTAGTCTTGTATGACGACAAAGCGTTTAGGTTACACCAATTTAAGGAAGAAGGTCTAATGTAAATTCTTTGTAGTGATTGAATCCCGAAATGATTGTTTTTAGCTTTTTGTTGTCTCCGCGGTAGATTTAGTAGATTGTGCGTTCTGCGAGCTCAGTACTAGCCCTTAGGCGATTGGATTTTGCAAAATTTGTTATGCTTTTACCAAAATGCTACTAAACTTGGCCCCGGGCTCTTTGATCTAGTGGTAAGAGCGCAACACAAGATGTGTGTGTTAGGTGCATCACCGGTTCGATCCCTGTTGTAGACACTTAAGTAAAGAAGGGTAGAGGGGTGGACTCATTATTCACCGAGTTTCGAGCAGTGCGCCACTAACAATCGGAGATTTCTCATTATAGAAAAATGCTGCTAAACCTTACCGAGATTTGTGGTGGGATGTTGGGATATGCTTTTTGTGCAAAATACACATAAGCATAAAGAGTCTAAACAAGCTTTTATTTTTCATTTTTCTATAGAAATACCAGGCTTGTTAGGTTTTGTTGTATGAATTTGCCTGAATTTTGAAGCTTTTTTTTTTTTTTTTTAAGGAGGTTTGCTTCATAACAGTAGTTGTCTACTAAGGTACCTAAAGTTTTGGTACAAAGCTTAGTGACTGATATGAAATTTTAATTTGTTGCATGTTGTGTCACATCCTATTTTAACCAAGTTGAGGTCTATGTTACTATGTAACATTCTTTCTGCTATTTATTAGTGGCGAAATTCTTCAGACAGTTGTTTTGAGGAATTTTATCTAAACCCAACTTTCCAAAAAATGTTTACAGATATGCAATGACAGGACAATTGACACAAAAGAGCGATGTGTATAGCTTTGGGGTGGTTCTTCTTGAACTTTTGACGGGAAGAAAACCTGTAGATCATACCATGCCTCGTGGACAACAGAGTTTGGTTACTTGGGTGAGCATTTCATTTTGTTCCCCTTCCCCTTGTTTGTTTTGGTGACGATTATTTTCTATTCTTAATTATATCTTTGTAATGCTTGTAGGCTACTCCGAGACTAAGTGAAGATAAGGTTAAGCAATGCATCGATCCAAAGCTAAAAGAAGTTCCTGGAAAAGGAGTTGCTAAGGTTTCTCCCCTTCCCCTCTCTGACGTCATTTTTTTTATTGGTAAAAGCTCCCCTGCCTTCAGTAAAGTAAGGTATTTTACAACCTCCCCCCCCCCCCCCCCCCCCAAAAAAAAAAAAAAAAAAAAAAAAAAAAAAAATGAAAGATCATAAAAGTCTCTAACAAGTCTGTTGGTAATATTTTTCTTGTTTGCTCAATTCAGTTGGCAGCTGTTGCAGCACTGTGCGTACAATATGAGGCTGAGTTTCGTCCTAATATGAGTATTGTTGTCAAAGCTCTCCAACCATTGTTAAGGGCACCTGCTCCTGCTTCTGAGTTGTAGGGGCTCTAGTTTCATCTGCACATTTCATATACACAGTTTGATCACGCAAGGATTTCTTTTCACTTGGATAAAGATCATTTCTTTTCACAGTTTGAGCGTACAATACACAGTTTTTTTTTTCATCTGCACTTGGAGGTATTGTGTTGGTACCGTTGTCTTGGCTTACATTAAACACTGACGGTTCAATACATCATGTTCACTGCGCAGTAAGTAAGTCCGATGGTATTCAACTAGGGAAGGTTCAAAGCGGAAGCTACCTCTCCTGATGCAATATCTTTTCGTTGAAAGATTGCTAAAAGTAGGCACCTTGTGTGTGCGCCAAAATCTCTTTCAAGAGGGGATTGTTGGAAATTTACTAATGTGGAATTAAGTTTATCCCGTTATTTATGACTCGAACAACTGGGCCCCGCACGTCGAAAATATCATTTTCACACACGTGCAATCTTAGTGCCAAGTATCGTAAATTTCGTTGATGAAAGATATATTGGTACGTAAGTGAAATTATTGAGACATAGAATGATGGATGGTTATTGGATGAATAACAAGTGTTCCACGTTGGTAAACGAATGAAGGATTGTGCGAAGTGTAAGATGGTACGGGTCAGAAAAGGGTCGCGGAGCCAAGAAGGGCCGTGGCGCCTCCCGGACTGGGCCGCGACGCCGGAGTGGCAGTGAGTTCTGTGTCGAATTAGCATCGCGGTGCTAATGTGGCAGAGCCGCGGCGCTTCATGGGCAATGACTGCTCGACGGAATCCCAAAAGTCTTGGCTGTTGAGGGGGTTTCAATGGCATTGAATCCACCAAATAATGGCCATTACTTGGACCATTATGTTGCTGCATTACTTGGGGGTTAAATGTCATCCATTACATGCCAATTGATTGCCATTGTGGAGCACTCGAGGAGGCCATCTTGCACACCTATAAATTGAAGCATGGGCTCAATTCTATAGATGAAGAGAAAGAACATATATGCACATATGAACAGAAAAACAACTATACAACACCACAAAAAAATCAGATTTTCCTGATAAACAATCCTTCTCTCAACAATCTTCATTATTCGTGTTCTTCGCTGAGGTCATTTGTGTAGGCTTTGCACACTTGATAGTTTGTTGTTTAATCTTGGGAGACTATTGTCCACACTTCCGTAAAGCCTATATACGGGGGCAATCTTGTCTTAAAGACAGAGAGCCGTCTCTCGACTCAGACTGTTGTGTTGTGTTTATTTAATTGGTTGCTAAGTGTTTCAGATGTTAACTTAACAGATGAAGGACTCTAACCGTTCGTATTCTCAGCGGATCTACAAGCCACAAGTGTAGCAGTTCATGTTCTTGTATTTCCGAATACAAGTTATATATTTGAAGTTTCATTAATGATCAAGATATTGACAACTTGTTGTTGTCCTCTTTGTTGTTTATCATTTAGATCACTGTAATAGTTATTTACTATTCTCGTGGTTGCTTTACATATTCCAACATCAATTCTCACACGAATAGCATGACCTTTTGATAGAGAAATAAATAAACGAGAAAGAGATGAGGTTCAAATTAACAAGAATTCGAAACAAGATCACAACAATAAAAATTGCATTGCAAAACTTTCTAAAAGGTAGATGGGATTTGAGTATTTCATGTAAAATGTTAAAAAAGAGAGGAAGAAAGAGATCTTTTAAATTTGGGTAATTGAAACAAATATTTCAAAATTGTAGCCTAATTCAAATGACCACCATATATTAGGATTAATTGATTAAAAACAGTAACATATAAATTCTAATTATTTGAATCAAATTATATATTTGATCGCCAGTAAAAAATAATTACAAAGGTCAGTCATAATAAAAAAATATATATTATATATATATATATTTAATTATTATTATTTTAATAAACGGCGGTACAATATAATAAAATCCTAATTTATTTGGGTCACTTTTATTTCTCTTTTTTCAGCACTAAAAGTTGACCCAAAAAAAAGAAGAAGAGCTAAATAGTGGTTAGCTGCCAAAGAAAAAAAAAGAAAAAGAAAAAAGGAAAATGGTAAGCTGTCGGTGGAGTGGCATTAGCTCAAGTGGGTCAGCCTTCACAATCCACTCTTTGCTTGATTCCAAATCCAGCCTGTTTCCTCCGATATTCAATCTTCACCGTCCACTCTCATATACCTCCAATCTCCACCGCTCCTCACATTTATTGTCTCTTTCCTTGAAAAAGATACTCCATCTAACTCTTGCATTGCATTGGTACTCAAAAATCAATTCTTGATTCTCAGTAAGTTGTCTTTTCATCATTTTCACTATATTGTAAGTAGTATTTCTCTTTAAATAAATGTCTTTTATTCTTGTGTAGTCGGTCTCAAAGATTTCATCTTCCTCTTTGCAGCAGAACAGAAAAAGAAGAATGGGGTTCTTGAGAATCGGTATAATTTTGCTAATTGGGATTGCGATAATTGGTAGTGTGAATGGAGATGAGAATGAGTCATTTAGGAAGCGACCAACAATAGTCAAGATGGTGAAGGGTACCAAGATGTGTGTTAAGGATTGGGAGTGTAACAAATTGTCAAAATTCTGTTGTAACTTGACAATAACAGATTATCTAGACACAGACCAATTTGAGCTCCTATTCGCAAAGAGGAATTCACCGGTGGCTCATGCTGTTGGATTCTGGGATTACGGGTCTTTCATAAATGCTGCAGCACTTTACCAGCCTCTTGGATTTGGTACCACCGGTGGTAAGAAAATGCAGATGAAGGAAATTGCTGCTTTCCTTGGCCATGTTGGTAGCAAAACTACTTGTAAGTTTCCCACATCCAGATTAGTTAACAAATGTCATTATTATAAAATATATTGTTGATGATTACAACTTATTACTTTTAGCAGTCAATAGATTATCGAAATTGGTGAGTCAATTTATAAAAAAAAAATAGACTTTGTTATCTTTCCACTTATTAGATCCTTAGTGTGAAGGATTTTGATTGGGGATTTGATGCAATCAACTTGTGTTGAGCTAATTATTAAGGAAAACAGAACACTTTTAGTCAGACTAGTGCAAATAATTTTGTTGAAATAACTTCATTCAATGGATGACTTAACCTATTCCTGGTATCCTATCTGTTTGTACCTGGGCATGATTGTTTTTTGTTCACCCCTTCGTCCTTAACCTCTCGAGATTCATGTTCAACTGTAGTTGGAGTTTCTTTGACCACTTCAAATTTAACCTGGTAGCCTATTTTTCCGTGATATCTCTTGGTTCAATAGTCTTCTCTCGCTGCTAGCTTACAACTCTATGTTAACAGGTGGTTATGGAGTTGCCACTGGTGGACCATTGGCTTGGGGTTTGTGCTATAACAAGGAAATGAGTCCGAGCCAAGATTACTGTGATGACTACTTCAAATTAACCTACCCATGCACTCCTGGAGCTCAATATTATGGTCGTGGTGCCTTGCCTATCTACTGGTACATGTTCTTTTACTAATCTTTTGACAACATTTATAAATTGTTATTTGAATACACTGCTTTGTTGGTTTATCACTTACTACATTTGGCACGAGATTGCATTTTTGGATTACAGAACTATCTTGTTGGTTTACATGAAGTTTTGTGATTTGAGACTTAATTCTCCGAACAATACATATCCTACTTAAAGGAGAAGGAAAAGAAAAATGCATTTTGTTCCACTTGATATGCTTGAAAAAGATTGCAGTTATTCTAATCCAATTACTAATTCAAGTAAATGCAACTGCATAATGTCATTCTTGTCATGCCTGAGCTGCTTGCATGCTTTGATTGTACATTTGATTGGTGCTATTTCATTCAGCTAGCATAGAGAGGTATTAAAAATTTTCTTTTTATTGTTATTTCTACCCTAGGAACTACAATTACGGAGCTATTGGTGAAGCCCTCAAGCTAAATTTGTTAGACCATCCCGAATACATTGAACAAAATGCTACCATGGCTTTCCAGGCTGCAATTTGGAGGTGGATGAACCCAATGAAAAAGGGTCAGCCTTCAGCTCATGATGCCTTTGTTGGCAATTGGAAGCCCACCAAGAATGATACTTTGTCTAAACGACTTCCTGGTTTTGGCACGACCATGAACATTCTCTATGGTGATAGTGTTTGTGGACAAGGTGATGTTGACGCCATGAACAACATCATCTCCCATTTCCAGTATTACCTTGACTTGATGGGTGTTGGTCGCGAGGAAGCAGGGCCTCACGAAGTACTCACCTGCGGGGACCAAAAAGCTTTTAACCCAACCGCTGCCCCTGCTGCTGCGTCTTGAGACTTATGAAGGATTGGTGAGCATTCCTTCCTACTTTAGCCTGGAAGAAGCATACAATAAGTGGAGTGATATTGTGAAATTTATGGCGCTGAAACAGATTGGGAATCTATTGTGAAATGTTGTCATTCTTGTTGTCTATCATGTAATTTTTTGGACTTCATTTTTTTTTTTTTACGTTTATGGTTTGAAATATAAATATATCTGTGTAATGTGAAACCTCTAGATTGTAATTTGTAAAACTGTTAAAAGTTGCAATTCTATTGCCCTGTTGCATTTCGCGTACGTGTGACATGTTACCCACATGTTGCCAATTTGTTATAAGTTGTATAGGGGCTATTGGTGAGCCAAGGTGGGTGAGAGTCGGTGTTTTGGAAAAAATTTCAGAATTTGGCCAACTTTGTTTCTTACTGGAGACATCAATATTTCGAACCTCTTTACACACCAACTATCATAGGAAAGACACAACGTAACTCACTTTGAAACCATTCTTCTTTTTTGTATTTTCTGCACTATCATCCTTCCTATTTATCAAAGAAAAGTAACTGTTGAGTGAAAGGACCGACAGAATACTCTGCAAATAAGAAGTGAAATCCAAGATCTGAATCGAAGGAATCATGTTGACTTTCATCCATTTTTTTCTTCTACAGAAGAAACTTTCATCCATGTTTTATGTTTATACGAAAAATGCTAAAAACATGTATAAAATATCTGGTCTCAGCATGTAAGTTGCATCGTTTTGAAATCGTTACTAAAAAAGTTCTAAAGTAGACTTCGTAGCTCCATATCATCCTCACACGGAAAGTTTTTGTTTGGAGGTTTTTGTAGTCGAAGAATGAGTTTTAACTTAATGCTTGATTTTACGTCTACCCATTTAAGCCAACCCAAACAAGTTGGCCTCACTTCCTCCTATTGTTAGGACTTAGACGAAACGAAGACATTCACTAAAGAATTAGATTTTACTTAGTATATCATACATTAATACATTAATGTATGGACCGTACATTTGTACTTTACATCTGGGCGGTGGAAATTCTTTTTCATATATATATTTTGTATCTCGATTTGTGACTTCATTCCACACTTGTTCTAGACCCTAATACACTCCTTCATATCTCTCAAAGGTCTCCTAACCCCATAGACCTAAATTCAAAGCTAAATCTCACAAGTTCGACGTAGAGAATTCCGTGAATATCATTAACCTCTCTTCTTTCTTGTTGCGAATGTGGGGGGCGCTGTGTTCATGTCCTCAGGTACAGATAGACAGACAGACGTACCTCCTCAGTAGGGTACCTGTTTCTAGCTGTTGGTAGTTGCACTCCACTTCTCTGAAGTGGTTGTACAAAGTCGATAGATACTGTTATATATATTTATTCTTGTACACTCTATCAAAGAATTTCATACTTGTATTAATTATACATAAGTTATAAAAATGTACCAAATAAAAAATTAGTAATATCAAAATTAATACATGTATAATTTAATACATCATACCAAACGACCCCATAGTGTCAATGTGTCACAAGTTTATAAACTGTGACCATTGACCCCCTCAGGATTTAATTAGACTTGGATCAAAAGTGTTCATCTTTTGAAAACATAAAGGACCAAAATAGAGTTGAGCATACAAAGGGACTGACTATTCTCAAAAAAGCTTCTACATATAAATGCCAAAACCCCTAACTCCAATTTACCGCATTCTTTCCCTCACGGCTGACGGTTTCGATTCTCATTCTGAGTTCTCCAACACCGACTCCCTTTTGAAGCCAAACTCTGTGAAGATGAAAGATGAGATAAACATCTCCGAGAAGCTCAACTTTGTAAAGATGAAAGATACCTCTGAGAAGCTCAATGTGGGTGCCTCTGAAACTCATGACAATACCCAAAGTGCTGATGAATCCATCAAGGGAAAAAGCTTGAATATTTTAGAGAATTTGGTGGGGTCCAAAGATGATGGGTCTGTGAGGTGTTCACTCAAGATTGAATTATTTGATGATACAGCAATGATTGATATCTCTCAAGTTGGAAAAAGTTACTCAGTTGATAACAAATTCAGGGGTTTTGATGGAAAATCAGGAAGAAATAGGAAGAAAAATAATGCAACTCATCAACAGAATGGACAAAAAATGGTGGCCAAAGAAAAGAATGTGGTCATTTCTGAGAAAAGGATATATTGTAGAAAGGAGTTGGAAAATTTGAGGTTTATTGGAATGGAAGAACAGAGGAAAATGTGGGTTGAGGTGTACTGCGGGCTTGGTGATACTGTGCAAAAGGAGTACGATGCCCTCCTTCACTCTAAGCACATCCCTCGTAGACACCTTGGAAAAGAAAATACCCCTCTCATTTCTGGTGAGTTGAATTTTCTTTTTCTGATGTTTGTTATTTGATACGCGGTGTTTCTTGAGAGTATAATTTACTACTATATTTCTGAAACTGCCAGTAAAGATTACATGATGCTTTTTGGAGTCAATAGATTTGGAGGTTTAATATTTAAGCCTCTCACTCAATCTTTGTGAGCATGTTATATTATCTGTCAGCATTTTAAGAGATTGACATGTTAGATTATTGCTTTTGGATGTTTCTTTGTAGAGCTATTCAAATATAAAGCAGGAAATCAACGCAGGCCAGCCAATTCAAGTTGTATCGTTTTTCTCTTTTCATTTTTTATAGGTAAATAAAAAATTATATAAAAGAAAAACGTCCAAGAGATGTAAAAATACATATAACCCGAATTTGTATCAAGATAATTTTCTTTCTGGTGTTCTATTTTTTTTCTTCTAATGCTGTTTCTTGAGAGTATTAATTTTACTATATTTCTGAAACTGCCAGTAAAGATTACATGATGCTTTTTTGAGTCTAATAGAAATAATTATGTTCTCAAGTTTAGCTTGTCAATAGATTTAAGCCTCTCAATCTTTGTGAAATAGTGTTCATTATCTGTCAGTGGAGAAAGAAACAAAAGGAAATAAGGACACAACTAGTGCATTGGAGAAGTGTGTTCCAACCGCGGATCCCTATCATTAACCTTCCCCATTTTCAGGCAAATGCAAGTTTAGATGTAACTTGGGTTATATTGTAGATTATATACTCTTGACAGCAGGACGTGCTAACCTTTCATGTCAAAAATTTTAATCTATTTCTTGCCTTTATGTATTGTTTGCTTCTCTACACATTCTGTTGTGGTTGTGTCAATTTGATGGGTTTCTAAATTTCTTGGAACATGTGTTTTGGCAGCCAAAGAGCGAGGAAAACATATGAATCTACAGAACATTTTGTATTTACCTATCCATTAGGTCTTTAGTATTGTACCCAGTTCGAGATAAAGGGTTGAAGGGAAAAGCATTTCTAACCGTTGTCCAATACCTCTGCTGTACAGAGAAGTGTTTGGGATGAGCATTGATTTCTTATTTGCTCAGATCTTACCACAATGATGAATCTGAACCTGATTGTAGATAGATAGGTCTTGTAAATGAAACGCTGATACAGTGCTAGATAAAGTGATGATGTGTTTACGTGTATTGTTCATCTAAGACTGCTGATGTAAATGTATGGTATACTTGCAGTTGTAAAGTGACTGAATTGATGAATTTCATTTGCATTTGAAGTGAATAAACCTCTCAAGCTGAAATTTGCTTGAGGATGATATATTAGTTGATTTTGTGGATTTGCTCGGATATGTGTATTAGAAGTAGCTGAGTGTATGTGAGTAATCGTTTATGCCTTTCAGGTAATGACCATTCGAGCACTTGGATGATCAAGAAGGGAATATAGACACTAGAAATTCTCCTTCGGTGTTTCCTCTCGTAGGGATGCGGCATCTCTTATGAGGGAGAAAGCAATGTTTACGAAGAAAGTGATGATAGCGATGATGATTATAGTAGCATTCAAAGACCCGCCTTTAGAGTTACAGAGTACCCGATTTTGATTCGGTCCTCCGAAGATGGACTTGAGTATCTTAGGCGTGTCAGGTACCATTTTTCTATCCGTGTCTAAAAGGGTTGATTTTAGCCTATGGTTGGATAATGTTATGGATGTTGCAAAAAGAAAAATAAGGCTTCATAGTAGATCTAGGATGATAAGTTGTGCCTAAAACTAACTTTCTCATAAAAAAATGCAGAGGGATAGCTTGGTATAACAATAAATAACTTGGTAAGCCATCCTACTCTAACCTCTCCAAGACACTTCCAAACTTCTATATGGATGCTGTTTGGACCACATGCTTTGCTCATGCTTATGTTTTTTCCATGGCCTCCTTTACATTTGACGACCTAATTCTACGACTGGAGCTAAAGGTAGAAATGTATGGAGATCTGTTTTTCTCATGGTCCGAGTTGAGCAACTGATAAAAATAGTGTATCAATTTCTCTTTGGATTTTATTATCTCCTGTCAACACTAGTTTAGTATCGTCTTAATATGCTTCAGTTGGTTTAAATCCTTACTCTTCTCAGTCTTCCATTTTAAACATCTCTTTCTCCCTCTCGTGTCCCTAGTTCTTGGTACAAGCCATTTAGGGCTTCCTCTAAACTATTAGTAAGGCCCCAAATTGCTTCTTCTTTTGGTAACTTCCCGTAGCACCATCTTTTAGCTCTAATAACAGATTGATCCATAAAAAAATACAAAGAAAAATAAGTAATTTTGGGTTTGATCTGTTTGATATAGTCATAGTAAATAAAAGAAAGAACTTTTATTAGTTTGATTTGGTAATTAGATAAATTATGAAAGAAGAAAAAAATTAATGAAAAATGATTTTGAGTTGGGTGGGTTGGGTTATGATCTACCGTTTAGCCCAAAACAAACATTACTTTCTCTCTGTCCGAAACATGTTTCGACGAGTCCTTTCTTAGTAACTTCTCGTGATCGCTTCAAATACTGTGGAAGACGAGATTTCTTCTCTTCGGTGATAAAACTTTAAAAGTAATTGATTTAGATGACGGGTCTGCGATGCCCTCAGTCAAGCATCTAAGGGGGTTGGGGATCTATACCCACGTTGGGAAGGAAAATACAAGACTATATTTATAGGGTTTATCAAAATTACAACACATATGGTCGTTTCACCCGCATTGAAGCTAGGGATGGGAGATTAGAAAATATGACCGACAGATGTCGTAGAGCCATTATCACACAATCGAGAACATATGCTGATACGACTACTATTTTTCAACGGCAATTGATGGCGAAACCCCATAAATGTCAGCCATCGCAACCGCGGCCAGCCTAGACAAAGAAGGTGACAATCATCAGTTCCTAAAGAGATGCCTCATAGGCACCTTTTTTATAGGTAAATAATTTTATTAACAATTGTGAGAACTTTTTATACAAGTCATATACCAAAAGAAGAGAACATACACCAAAATATACAACAACATACCCAGTGTAATCCCATAAGTGGGGTTTGGAGAGGATAGAGTGTACATAGACCTCAACCACCCTGCTCCAATACGATATGTAACATCCTCGTCAATCTCTCCATTACCTTGGATTATAGCCTCCAGGTACTTGAAACTCCCTCTCCTTGGGACGACTTGTGAGTTTAGCCTCACTTCCACGTCAACGTCACTCGTCATCGCATTGAACTTGCACTTTACGCATTGTCTTAGTGATTCAATATTGAAATGCGAAAACCCTAAATCTAAGAACAATAAAGTAAAGATAGAAGGTACACACAAGAGTTGGAATCAATTGAAACTAAAGGCTATATTGAGGCCTGAAACCTCAATTGAATTAACCAAAACAAGCACCTAAACCTATTAGATAGACCTCAAGGGAATTAGATTCCCAAACAACCAACCTTTCCAAAAATAGGTTTAATCAAAGACTTCAACAAGATCTCAACTCTCTCAAGAAGTGTAATATCTATCATCAACTTAAACTAAGGAATGAAATGACCTAAGCTAGCTATTTATAGTTTATGTTAGATTATTACAAAGAAGGGCCCGAAGTGGCACTCAAAAGTTCGCAGTAATCTGTCACCATTTGCGAGCCACACGTGGTGTCAGCTTCTCCTTCTGTCACCATTTGCGTGCCACATGTGGTGTCGCCTTCTCCTTCGTCACCATCTCGCATTTCACATCAGCGAGCCACATATGGTGTCAACTTCTACTTCCTTCTCCTTTCAGCCTCCCATGCAATCATCAATACTTGGGACCTTCGGGACGGCGCCAAGGTGTGCTCAAGCATGTCCATCTTCATGAACAACCCTGGCAAGGTTTGAAGGTCTCGAGCTTGACTCCTCGTAAACGGCCTTGATGTGACTTGGATTACATCGCTTAGTCCTACTCAATCTGAAACCTTTAGACTCTAGGGTCTTTCTCTAAACCTCGAACCTAGAGTTCACCACGCGCCGTCTCGTTGATCAATGCAATATCATCCGCAAATAAAACTTACACCAAAATATGATTCTAAAACAAATGAGGTCACACAGGGACCTCGTAAGTACACCAAAAAGAAATTAGAGAAAAAAACTACTTTGCAAATTTACAAAAACTTGCTCCACCCCTTTAAAAGCCCTCATATTTTCTCTCTATACAAATAACCCACATGATTACGGGAGAGGGGGGCACGCTCCATGCCCTTGGGCTTCTCTTTCCCCTCATATGTGTCCAACTTTGCAAAGCCTATTTCACTGCGCCCAGCATCACCCATTGCAATCCAAAAAAGTAAAGGGCCATCGTAGCCACTTTTGCGGAGGGGATGATCTACACGTTTGCCCGCGCTCTTGCACGTAAAGCACCAACTAACATAGGTGATTCTCCTCTTTCTCAGATTTTCCACTATTAAGATCACGCCCCTTGCCACCATCTATACAAAGAAACACACCTTTCTTGGGGCTCTAGGGATCCAAATGGAGTCACGAGGGAAAGAACATTCCTCTCTTACAAGCAAACTCTTATAGAAAGAACTAACAATAAATAAATCATGTTCACTCTCCCACTAGCTCCATGCATCCGATATGTTGTTTGGTGTGTCCAACCCTTACAAAAATCAACCAAATTGTGATTTTCTTCCCCCAAGCCTGAAGGTTTCTTTTGAATCTTAAGTCCTACTGAATTACCCCTTCGTGAGACCTATAGATTTGTTGGACTGTCATCTCTCTTTAACAGGAAACACAATATAAATTAGGAAAGACATCCCCCAACTCGGTCTCCCCGCACCACGTAAATCTTCCCACCCCTTCATAATACTCCTCCACACTCCACCAACCAAATGGTGTTATAATATGTTTAGTTTAATATCCACCTTTCATGACTCCATACTTTTCTCGCTACCACCCCCTCCGAATGTATTCTCTTCTACCCCAATCTTCATATCCACCTCTTCTACCCCAATCTCCATATCCACTTCCCTAGCAGAGCTTTATTAAATCTTGAGATCTGTCGGTCCAAGTCGCATTGTTCCTTTGGAGTGCTTTTGAAGTACCTAAAAAATGTTTGAAAGTATCAGTCAAAGAAAGAATTATTTGACTTCCAAATAGTAAATGTTCCATCTTAAACTAATATTCCATCTTAAACTAATACTCCGTTGTTTCGTCTTTTGTGATGTAAGGAGTGGTTTTTTCTTTAGTAGCTAGCTTTTAGAGAAGGCTTGGGCCACAAGTTTGCTAGCGGTTACAAGTCGATTTGGCGGATTGTTGATAGCGAGTCATTTGGCAAAATGGTTTTAAACAAGAACCATCCAATCCAACCCATTAGACATAGGTGGGATAACCGATCGTTTAAAAATGGATCAAATATGGATATTATCCACTAAAAATGGATATCCGGATGGATAATATGGATATCCACATTATCAATACCCATTTGTCCTTTTATTTTTAATGGGTTCATCTTTATGAGAGTCTAAACTTATTTTGACTTTTAGCTTGTGTTCTCATCCGACTATTCGTCGGTTAACCCATTTTTTATCCGTGTTAAATATGGCGGGTCAAATATTTTATTCGTTTTTCTAACCCATTTTGACCCGCTCCTATCCGATCCGACCGGCCCGTTTTGCACTCCTAGTTGATAGCTTAACTTGGGAGTTATTCATTCTTTGTCAACAAGTTTTTGAGCGAGTTAGTGTGCCTTGGTATCCTAGCTACTTCCTTTTTATATGAACTGAACATGCTTGAAATTTCAAAAATTCTCTAACAAACATTTTCTCGAGTATAACAGGTGATTGTTTAATATTTATATTAGAGGGAAAAAATGTGATTGTTTCCCTGTTTTCCTCCCACTGTCTGCTACTTCTCCCCACTCTTTCTTCTCTCGAATTTTAGATTTTGCTTCGCAAAGTCCTCTACTATTTCCCCCTCTTAATTCTTATTCTTTCTTTTTCCCTATCACCGCAATCATAGCAAAATTAATCTAGAGTTGTCGCTTAGTATCAAAATAAAGGGACTACTACATCATGATTATCAAAATTCAAATTTCAAACTCCGTAACCAACAATTGACATAAAACATTGCCCTTTCTAAAGGTTATAACCCATTGAGTACGCCCTCCTCCAACCTCCTCCCCCCAAAACAAAAAAAAAAGGGGGAGAAGGCCAAAAAAGAAATGCATCCCTTTTAGAAGCACCCAGAGCTTATCAGCAAGAAGCTTTTATTCCGTACTGTCATAGCACTACAAAAAACACCCTGGGAAGTCTTGAGTGCTTGATGAAAATGGTGCAAGTGTTAGATAATAAACATGTTCTACATCGATTGTCGAGCACTATGATAGGATTTATTAATACTCTCGGGTTATTTAACTCGGTGTCTTAAGGTTTTAAGTAGGTCTTAGATTGGATACTTAGATTCGTAACATGATATATCCTCTCAACATTTGTCTCTCTACTTCTATGCTCGGGGTTCCTCCTCGAACTCGGCCCAATGAGTTGCTCGTGCTTCACTCTAAGTTCGGTGCATCGTCACTAACTCTATTTCGGGCACTCTTATCCGCCTATTGCGCTTACCCTTCTATTTGCTCTAAGTTTTACTCTTCATCATATCAAGCCTCTCTCGACTTACAAAACAAAGGTCTTTGTTAGATCCACTTGTCAACATATAGAAATGACTTTTTTGTCTTTGGTCCACTCTCAACATGTTGAGCCATTTCGATTTTAGAAAAAAAGCCCATAGAAAAACAAAAAAAGGAGCAAAGATAACTCGCAAAAAGTCAAAATTTTGCACGTAAACCCTAGAAAGGGATAACACATGCCGAAGGGCGTCTAATAGTATACATCCTACATTGGTTATGTAAGTGTTTCCAAAGAGGTTTATAATGATTTTGGGATACTTCACTCATTGCATTAATATTTATATTTGATGCTCAAATATTTCAAAATTTATTTCAATTGTGAACATATCTTCTTCGGTTACTAGTGAGCTCCTACATGACCTCGGCTCATCCGATCACACCACAGTTTGAATTGACTCCTTTCTATCCATCTTAATAGCTTAGGGATGCGATACTCTTAACTTGAGGGGGACACATCCACCGAGAATATAAATGCCTTACTCCCCGGTTGGAAAATTTTCGGAAGTAAACCCATCATGTTCCCTGTACTTTTTCGAAATAAATGACCCCCTCCCCCCATCCGGGACCACTTGCATTTGCACTCACATGTCTTCTTCTTCTTATTTTTTTATCAAGTAAATATATTTTCATTAATGAAATGGCCAAAATCGGCCGTATACAAGAGGTCCGAGAAAAAAGTACGGAACCTACAAAAAGACATGATAATCTACAAACGACACCCAATCTTTCTATACTACAAGGAGTTTTTTCTTCCTATTCTAATTCTTGGGTACCAACTTATTACAATGTGGTCGCCAAGTCTTTCCACCCCGACTCGTGTACAACTTTCGTGTAGAATGATTACACTTCTTCTCGCCTTAAACCGCAACTATGCTTATGTATGTATCTCGCCTAGTAGTTGTTATGTTGGGAACAATAATACAGTAGAGTTGGTCAAGCATCTTCCATCTTCTCGTAGATGCTATCATGTCTCACTCGAAGCTTTGTGAAACAACCGGCATAACCACAACACCACTCTCCTACTAACGATCATACGACAAATGGAGTTTTTTGTTCTTTCAACCCAATTGTACCATGCTTCACTCTTATAAGTTCTTCTTTCAATCGTAGATAGCTCGGTTGTTAACCGATTACTTCAAGAAAATGATTGGAGAAAAACGAGAAAAGGCGGCCTACCGGCATTCTAGAGAGAAGTTGGACATTCTCTCACTAACTTTCATAACCCCTATCCTCACATGCTCGAGCAATCTTATTTTAGAGCATACGCCAAGTCGTCAATCGCCTACCTATGAACTTCACCTTATTGCTATGTAAGGAGCAGGGGAAAAGAGGAGTCACCGTGTTTACTCTCTTAGGTGAGTATTCTCATTAACTTCCAATTACTTGATATAGTTGCAAGAGATGTAAAGGATTTTTAATTTCTAAATAAAAAGGGAAGTAAAGGATTTTTAGTTTTTCCGTGTCCAATTTCCGGGGGTTGAAGAAGCTAATGTGGAATCCAATAAACCCTCCAGTTTAAATTCCATGCCTTCCTATTTTCTAACCGAACAAGCAAAATAGGCATCAACACTCTGTACCGCTCGTCTTGCTAGCCCAACCGGAAGAAACATTGATCACCTTGCCTATGACCGGTTGGTACTCTTCTTCGAGCTTTCGGCTCCGCCGCCAAATTAACCTTGCATGCTTTCCTCTCGCCACGGTAGGAGACTAGGCTACATATCTTTCATGTCCTGCAAAAGGCGTAATGTACTTGATGTATTTTACACTTGTGGCCATGCGTAATGAAGCTCTAATTCGAGTTAAAACTCATGGAAGCATTTGTTAGCTAAATTTTAGACACATTCTAAAAACTTGGTGGATATTTTTACGAGTTAGCTAGACATTGTATTTCAAAACTTCCTTGTTTTTTCTCGTAACCTGTTCTTTGGCCATGACATGAATTTGGCGCTAAAATGATATGGATCTTTGAATTTGTCCTAGGTGGGAAGCGTTACGGTTGCCCAAAGTGAAGGTTGCAACGGTTCAAGGCGTAAATTAAACAAAGAACGAGACGTCTTACATGCCCCAAATTCCGATATTGCAAGTCGTCTAGAGCACTTGTTGCCTCTCAAGGAGTGGGAGGAAGCATTCCTTGCCGATTTTTCGAGCTAAGACCGGTATTTTTCGCTTATTTGCATTGAAGTACTTTTAGAAATGGAAAATGCAATAACTTGAGTCATCCAAACGTCAAAGTATCCTATTACAAGCTCGCTCCTTTTCCCCGAAAATATGATCGAACTTAAAAGTTGCATGGTGGGTGTGAATTTTTTATAATGCTTTATTTGTATGGAGTTTTTGAGCGGTAGTGCTTCTTTACATATGTTTTTCATGAAGGAATTTGTGTTTTGTTGCAGGCTTTATCACGTTTGGAAGCTAATGTTGGAACTTCTAGTCAGCTGCATTCTGCAATCATTGTTGATCAACAACACTCTTCAGATCAGCTTCCTGAAAACATTGTTTTGGATAAGTTTTATGGTTTGATGTCAGGAGAAGACGAGTCTTGCTTATCTGATACTGGTGATGATCCTGCCCTAGGAAAGTCGTCTCCTGCCGGAGGATTTGGCAACAGCCCTACCTTGTCTGTTATCTTACGAACGGATGCTGTAGCTCGAGTTTCGATGTTAAAGAAGCGAATTACAGCTGTGCAAAGCATGAACGGTCTTTCAAGGGATGACTGCTTATGGCTGTTTGCTCTGTGCGCTGCGGTTGATACTCCTGTCGATTCCGATACATGTGCTTCCCTACGGTCATTACTCCGAAAATGTGCAAGCTTGAGAGCTGACAAGTCCGAACTCGATGATGAAGTTATAATGCTTAATGTGTTGGTCACAATATCTGGCAGATATTTTGGACAGTCCGAACAATGAAAATCTTTTTACTTCAACAAAGAGCCCTGTTGGGGACTTGAACATAATGTACTCTCCTCCAATTTTTGTTTTGTTATATCACTTTTCAATTTTCTTTGGTCATGGTGTTCCTATGATAATTTATACTATATGAAAGATAAGAGTTGTATGTTGTGCCTATTTTACACTAGAAGGAAACCTCGTGTACTGATTCCATGCTTCCATCTTTATGTAGGTGTGCGCATGTGCTTTTGAAGTTCTATTCCAACAAATTCTGCAAAGTATTTGAGATTACACTATTAAGGGTTGTTTATGGTCTAGTTATGTGGAAATTATAATGCAGGGATTGTCTATGCTATTGATGATAACGCAGTTACTGATACACGGCGAATAAAAATGCAGAGATTGTTATGTGGTGAATTATAATAGGTTGATTCTTATGTATGAATTGCCTAATTTAAGGTAGTTTTTGTCTTTTGATACGCTTAAGCCTTATCCACCACGTATTGTTAATATATGTATCGCATTCGACCAAATAAATTATTCTGGAATTAGTAACAGCGCCTTTCGTTTTCAGTATTAAACTTACTTTACATACTTACGCAGGTTTAGTATCGAATATCAAAGCAAACAATCAGTAAGTTTTTCCTGACAAATGATCTGTTTCTTTTAGTGTAGATTTGAATAATGTGAACATATGAAGAAAAAAATTGGTTAAAACTTTACATCTTAGTTAGGCATTTAGTTTTCATATACAAATAGTCGATGTATTGCAATTCTGCGACGGTTGACATTTGTATTTGAAGAGGGTTGATTATGAAGCTTGCCTTGGACAAGTCTCATAGGAGAGTTATTTCCATAAGAGGACAAGTTCAATATTCAACTATTGAATCGTCTTTGAAAAAGTCCAAAAAATTAAAAATTGTGAAGTTCCAAAGAACATATACAACAGACAATACTTACACAATTGGAAATAATACCTCGACAGTTGTGTAGTTCCTCATTTGATCGAAATCAGATGGATGGAGTCAAACCCTATCGAATCACATAAATAATGTACAAATATAAGTTGAATTCTTGTGTTTATTTGTTTACCAACTATGGACACGTGCATATCACATCTAAATTATTAAGAAAATCATATATATATATATATATATATATATATATATATTCTAAAAACATATGTTTGAGTTGTAGGGTAAAAATGTCACACCCTAAATTTGGGTAAGGCATACTAGAACCCCACATATATACATATATGTAAGTGGCCATCAGACTTGAAACATATGACTGACATACAAGTGTATACAAATGACTACCAATGCATGTCTGAAGCCTCTATGATGAGAACTGTATAATTGTCATACTGTGGGGACATGGCCCCGATGATTCCACCCGGCTCCAGATAGAAATGAAGTTCATCATCAATAGCTGAATATCCACAAGTTCCTAGCGAGGAAGTCGCAACCTCGAGTATCGAACATGCAACATGAATATAACGTCCCCAGTAAAAGGGACGTGAGTATAGAAAGAATTGTATTCGTTTGTAAGACATACATGATAGCATATGCAAATACTGAAACTCATATAAGAGACAACTGAAACAGAATCAAATGAGACATTAAGAGGCTAAGAAATAGTCTAAAGAATCACACGTCAAGTCTTATTTTACTTAAGTTATTCTGAATATTTCTCTGAATGATTTTGAGTATATCTTTGGATTACTATATGTAGCAATGTTCTGGGATTTGTTCGTATGTTAAGTTCTTTCTCTCTTTTCTTTTAAACGAGTATGCAATACCGGCCATGTGTGAAATGCATAATATAATGTAAGTACAACGATGTGCACAAATGAAATATAATAAGGGTGGCGCTTATGCGTAGCAAATCAGACCGTCCATAAGACTTACCTCTACATGGCTTGGGCTATGCTTACAATTAGGTCATCCATAACCAACCACTACAAATCACCTATGCGTTCATGCCATATGCATGTGCAAGTGCCATATAAATCATAACATACCAAACAATAATGGAAATATCAAGAGTTCTTATTCGTTAACTTGTGAAGAATATTACCAATGATTCAATATAAGGTCATTATCTTATAAGCATGCTTCACTTGACATCTAAGACATGGACATCTCGAGTAGAGGAATCTGCACACCTCGATTAAAAGACAAGGAACTGGATAAGATCACATGACAACCCGACACGACAAGAACAATATCATATGAAAGGGATAGGTGAACATTAAAACAGTAACAAGAATTTCATGACAAATACCAGGGTCCTATAAGGCCATACTGAAGCTTGACACCGTATAAACGATTTCATATGAAAGGAACCAACAATCCTCAACTATATGAATGGAAGATTTTTAGAACCTTATTTATGAGAGAAACGTATGATAAAATTTCATGTCAAATGAGGCGAATATGACATATACTCTACGTGCTTACTGTTCTTATGATTCATTTCTCAAGACTTTGTTCATTACTCAAGACTGTTCTGTTCTTAAGCACTTTAGAACTATCTTATGTAATTGGCCAGACGTGGCCCATGTACCTAACACATCAAAATAGACCACCGAGATCTAACTATAAGATCTCAGAGCTTTCGGAGAATACACGATTCATATGAAACTCGTTTAGAGCATAAGCCTGAGAAAATGTTTCAATGTATTTATTGACGGACATCTGAAATGATGTACTATCATGAACCTGCGAGAACGGAAGCTTATCCGTAATCTAAAATACAACATAATCCTATGAACGCTTCACAACATCACATAATACTTTTACTCTTTGGGAGGCTTAGGAAAATTATATCGATACGATTCATCTTAATGAGGTACTATAACTCAATAACAATCATTTGAAGGCTTACTAATAGGATTTATCTTACGTAAGGTACTATAATCACATATCGATCATCTGGGAGCTCAATCCTATGAGCGAAATATCTGAGTGAAGTATAGACTCAAAGACACGTAACATAATCCTTATTGACTCGTGAAACACTTAGCACAAAGTTACATATTTTTGTAGTTCTTAAACCCTACAACTCATGCAAGAGAATCAATAATTGCATGTCGTGTCGTAGCGGCAAAAAAAAGAATAACCTTACATACCACAATTCAATCCTTCTAATGACTACGATGGGTCAATTCTTCCGATATACGCTTAACCTGTTAACGATGAGCTAATATAAATATCAATGACATCTATACCAACATTCATACACCATACTACAATTATACCGACAATATCGTCAAGCAATCAAAGAGTGACTAGCTCCTAAGGCTGTACTTCGATGGTGTACTTCACACCGTCACCTTTTAACAACGTACAAGCTCAACACGAGCTATCAAATACTTCCCAAACTCCATAACACAAAACAACCCCTTAATCACTTTTATAAACTATAATAACTTGAACTCATGGTTCCGATCACCGTCCCGTGAGTTCCTATCTTAGATGCTCACACGAGCTCGCAGACGGACGAATGATCGTACCTTGGCTGCCAAAATCCTCTGATTTCTTTACTTTACTTCACATTGAAGTAATATTCGAACAACTATAATTGGAGAAGAATCAATACAAGCACCACGTGATTAACTGGGAAGAAAACCCCAAGCTTAAATTACCTTGAAGTTTCTTTGAAGAAGGGAGAAGAACTTGAGAAAATTTTGAGAGGAAATTGTCCAACTTTCGTCCAAATGAGTTATGAAATGAATTCCCAAGGTTTTTAGCTTAAAAAGATAAGTTTGGTTGACTTACTTTAGAGGTGCCACGTGTCCGCATGCAGTTGGCATTGCGCACGTTCGTAGTAAAACACATATAATTTTTTTACTCTGACGTTGTATCGACGAATGGTTTGCAGATTTGAAAACTAGACTCATAGACCTTTAATTTGATAGGTAGATCACCCCTAACTCTGAATAGACAGGTCGTAACATTCATCGAAAGTTGGACCTTGTTCAAATCCATTTTGAAAAACTTAACTATGAGTGACTTTCACTTCGACTTTTGACGTCGACCTTTTCCAATAGGAAAATTCTCATGAGCACTTACATACATCCAAAATTATCTCATAACATTTGTTGAACGGTTCAAGTCTTAATCTGAATGTACTGGATATTACATAAAATTTAAGTTTCATGAAATTGGTATTGCTAATATCATGATTTATTACATATTCGTTATACATAGGATAGGAACAAATAGAGTATATAATTAGTGTTGTAGTACTATACATAAGTTGATAAATATACCAAACAAGAAATTATAATACCAAAGCTAATACATACTATTATATGTCTATTATTTTCTCTATCAAACGAGCCCTAAGTATTTGAGATTATCTAAGTGCAATTAGTACTTGGTTAGTAGCTGTGACATCCACCCTAATATGTAAAAGTATTTCATAGCATTTCTTTTTACTCTCTCTGCCGTTCTCTCGGTGCTTTGCTTACCTGTTGTTGGCCTTTATTTCGGAGCATTGGACCACCAAGAAAAGAAATAAAAAACCCACAAACCCCCTTCCTTGTCTGAAACGTAGAGAAGAAAAAGCATCAGGTAAATTCCTATTATATTTAAAGGAAAACAAAAAGAACAATTTTATGAATGTTTTTTTTATGACCAACTATTATTATAATTCTGAATGAGTTGTGTGTTTCTTCTTTAGCCCCTTTTCTCATTTTCCTATTGCTATCAGTTTATTCCTCTCTTTCTCCTTTTTATGGATCTGGGATTTTCAAGATTTTCGTTTTGGTTAATTGTATAAGCTGCTTATTTTTGTTTGTTGGGATGACTATGGATGACAATTTCCATAGGCAAGGACTAGGGGTAAGACTTTTTTCTGGATATGTTCAACTTGAAGCCTTTGTTTTGTAGAAAAGTTGATGCTTTTCTGATTTTATTCATTTTATTTGCGAGATAATTTTGAATTTGAGAGGAGGGTTTGTTTGTATAGGGTATCGTATTTAATCGCATTTCACATTTTTCTATATTTAGTGCATGTGCTATCAGTTTCTTCCTCTCCTTGTTTCATGTCCCCCTTCTGCTGAATATGGCCATCTTATTATTTGAAAGCATCAACATGTGTTTCTGCATCTTTTATTATCAATAATCTACTTCTTTATAATTGTTTTCTGCTTCCATTTGTTATTGGCATAAAATGTATATTAACTTCCGTTTAGATGTCTTAGAGCAAGAATGCTGCGTATATAGCCTTGATCATTCAACTTCATCTTTGATGATATCGGGTTAGCATTCAACTTCATCTTTGGTTATTACGGTTTTGGAATGTCTAATGGTATGAAGAGTTTCAAAGTAATTCAATATCTTGGAATCAATTGATTTATGTATTAAGGCATGCATGCTATGATAAAATTGTATTACTACTGAGCTATTCTTATGTTTGACTTACTTCACAGTCACATGCACCTCCTGGTTATTTTGTACCCTTGGAGAACGCAAGGGCTAAAGACGATCTTTATTTGAATAAGAGAGTAAGGATGAGAAGGTGGTTCTGTTGCACCTGCAAAGTAGAGGAGTCTGATCCATCACATGAAAACCACCTCCACAAAAGCCCTAACAACAATGCTGATGGTAGGTTGATCTTTCTTGTGCTTATGTTACATCAGATGAAACACAAGTTTATCTCCTTTTCTTGTCTAAAATGGTCTTTTGGCTCAAGCCCCATTTGATATTGCTAATACTTGTGCTTATGTTCTCCTCCAAGCACATTCGTTGGTTTCGTCTCTGTCTGTCTTCCAGGAGCTTTCCACTTCTAAAGTCTATTTGTGTAAAGCCATTGTCAAGATGCAGAACGACGAGGGACAAAACATGGACCTTTACATCCCTAGGAAGTGCTCTGCCACTAACAGGCTGATCACTTCCAAGGATCATGCATCTGTCCAGCTCAATGTAGGGCATTTGGATGAGTTTGGCCGATACACTGGCCAGTTCACCACTTATGCTCTCTGTGGATTTATCCGTGCCCAGGGAGACGCCGATAAATCTCTTGATTGGCTGTGGCAGAAGAAGAAAGCTGAAGTTGGACAACAATGAGTGTTTTCTGTCTGCTGTTACCATTCTCAAAAACTAGTTTTCTATATTATTTTTGTATTACCAGCAGTGCTTTGTTGGTGTTAGTGGTTTGTTCTGTTTTATGTTTAAAGTTCATTGTCAGACAAATAGAACTTGCTTTTTTACTATTTTAGTGCAGTAACTTTATTTTCTACTATTAAAGAAACATTTTGGAGATTGGCAACAATATGAGCTGTTTTAATCAAAAAAATAATACTTTGGAGATTCAGTCAACTATGATTATCCCGTGTTGTCGTTCTCTGATCAGTGTCTTTAAAAGTACTAAAAGCAGCTATATAATGAGAGGTGTTTTCCGCAGTGGTGATGCCCGTTTGGTGGTCAGTCTCTTTTTTTTTTATTACATAGGGGGTAGGGGAAATCTCTTGTGTTATAAGTTCTTTATTCCGAATCGAAAAAGTCAACTGAACTTTACTTAAGACGAAGGAAGCGAGTGCCGAAAAAAACCCGCTTTCTTAAGGCTTCAAACTACTAGTCATTAAGACTACTATGAATGAAAAGTAAGGAAGTCCTTTTCTTGACTTAGCCTGCGTGCATTATACCTAACCTTTTTCACTTGATTTCAGAGCCATTATGTGTTGTAATGGGAGCAGTGGGAGAAGAATTTTCATTTGTTTTTATAAGTAAAGGTATTAATATAAATTCAGTACCAAGCTGGTACCGAGACAAAGTACAACAAAGCTAGATAGTAAAGATGGGGAGTTGTCCCTGCATGTATTTGGTGGTCTATCTGGAAAGAGAGGAACTCCAGATGTTTTGAGAACAAGGAAAACTCAGTACAAAAGATGAAATTGAATTGCATTTTGCTTTTTTGTTTTTGGTGTACTCGGAATCTCACAGATGACAGATGATACTATCTCTGTGGTTGATGTTTTAGATTCTGTATAGGGCTGCAGATTAGTTATTCTTTCTCAGCCTACACTTATAAATATGGTTTCAATACCCCCCAATTACATTTATCTATCAGGTATGCATGTTAGACCAATCAAAAAGGGGGGATATTATGTGTCTGCCAACTGAATTCGTAGAGGGCACATTGAATGTGGAGGATAATGCCTTGCACTTTTGGTAGTATGATGAGGATATGAAATGAGCTTAAATGAAGTAGTGAAGATTCATAATGCCGACCCGAACTTGTTTGGGACTGTGGCATAGTTATTTATGTTGTTGTATACTTGTGAGATGAGTCCTACTGTTATAATGGGCCAGGTTATAGGTTTTAATCCTTTTCCCTCGTTATGCACATCAGGATATCAGAAAGGGACAAAAGCATCAGTTCCTGCTAAGGAAGTGCAAAAAGCAATACCAACTATAGAGGTCCCTGCATTATCATTGGATGAACTGAAAGAGGAAACTGACAATTTTGGATCGAAGGCATTAATTGGTGAAGGATCTTATGGAAGAGTATACTATGCCAATCTAAACAATGGCAAAGCCGTGGCTGTGAAAAAGCTTGATGTTTCATCTGAGCCTGAGACTAATGTTGACTTCCTGAGCCAGGTAACTGTATTGTCTTAACGTAATTTTTTTCTTGCTGCTTCCATGTCCTATCATACACAGACCCTTCTGATATTTATTTTCTTTTTCCTCTTAAGGTCTCTATGGTTTCAAGATTGAAGCATGGAAATCTGGTGGAGTTGCTTGGTTACTGTGTGGAAGGCAACCTTCGTGTATTAGCTTATGAGTTCGCGACGATGGGTTCCTTGCATGATATTCTGCATGGTATCAGAAAGTCATTTGAATGAGATAAAAATTATTAGATTAATGAAAATGTGAATATGTGGTATATATGCTTCTGATTGTATGTACACTTGCAGGCAGGAAAGGAGTTCAAGGGGCACAACCTGGACCCACACTTGATTGGATGCAACGGGTAAAAATCGCTGTTGATGCTGCAAGGGGCCTTGAGTATTTGCATGAGAAGGTCCAGCCTCCAATAATACACAGGGATATTAGATCAAGCAATATCCTTCTCTTTGAAGACTACAAAGCAAAAATTGCTGATTTTAATCTGTCAAATCAGTCTCCTGACATGGCTGCTCGTCTTCATTCTACACGAGTTTTGGGAACATTTGGTTATCATGCACCAGAGTAATGTCTTGCACCTTACTCTTCTTTGACTAATCTTTACTTATCGAAGTGGTCTATTTGAATAATTCTGATCTCATTGCTTCTTGCAACATGCTACTGAATTTTATATTCTTTTTACGTATCTAAATTAAGTTTCTTTCCAAATAGGTATATCCTGGACCAAAAAATCCAATTTAAATGCGAAAATGAGAAAACAAACTAGTATGAATGAGTGTGATCTGTGGGAATATGATGGCGAAACACTACGGCAAAGATTATATGCTTTGTATCTTTAGCTAATCATTTGAAACTGTAGTTCTGTAGGACAAACCATAAGACGCCAGATTGCTTTTGATATACATTCCTATATATGCACATTGACACACACACACACACATTATATGTTAATTATGATAGAGGTCTTGGCGTCAAGGTGCGTTTGCTAGAAGTTTTAGATTCAATACATCTGCCAAAAAATTTCTGGAATAAGGGTATGGTGTCAGAGGAGTCATGCTACTGTCTACATCTCTCATTTAAAATAATTAAGAGACTCATTATGGTGCTGTTCTCCAAGATGTCTTCTTTTAATCTCAATCTTCGGTCTTGACAGTATCCTTGAAATGTTAAATAAGGAGAAAACCATAGTGGTTTACTATACATGCTATTTCTCACCTTAGACCACGAGACCATGAATCTACATGTATACTTAACAAAGCTCTCTATGCTTAGTGTTTATCAGGGGAATGTAGCTGTCATCTGCTGTAAACATAAAGTCATTAACATGCAGTATCCTAAAGTGAGCCCTAGTGTACTGTCAACTTAAGAACTTATGTGGCTTTGGTGTAAGCACCAAGAATTGTGGAATGAGATTATTTTGGGATAACGAGTGCAAGAACAATAAAGCTTCAGCCCCAAATAAGTCGGGGTTGACTATATGAATCCTTGTTGACCATGTTTTTACATTTAAATTCATCTAAGGCGAGCATTATTCTAAATAAAAATAAAAAGTACTAATAGATGTTCTCTTTATTTCTACCAGCATAAACAACTCTCTGGGATAAAAGACTCCTAAAAGCATAGCTAAACGTACTAACATGACTAACACATATCCCAACTACAAAGTCAAGTCTCTCTATAATTGCCATTCGTTAGAACAACATTTCACTATAACGGCTTGATTTTCTCCGGAATCGATTTTTCATGTTATATTTTACTTCTATAACAACATTCTACCTATAACAACAATGACATTCATTATAACGGTACACTCTTTTTCACAAGTCTTACTCAAATATTGTGTAATAATATTTTGTAAGAAATATATTATGTATAAAAACAAAGTATTTAAATTCTCAATTAATTTTAAATGCATATGTTGCTTAGGTTTTAATTATATATTGGTATGGTACAACTAGTTATGAATTTATTAGTCTTTTCAATTTTTAATTAATGAGATATGAAAATCAATTGAGATTTTAAAATTAACAAGTATATTGTTTTCGTTTATAACATAAAAAGTACAGAGAAATAATTGTTTGTGTACTTTGTTTATAACAGCTAAATGATAACTAAACATCAAATGTCAGTATACATACATACATAACACCTCACTATAGCAGCCATGAAATTTTTGGATAAACGGTGCCATTATAGAGAGGTTTGACTGTAATTGGTATCACCTATATAGATCCTTTTTTTTAATCAAGCCCTATCTTTCGCTAAATCTGCTTGGGTTCTGACAGATGGTAGGTCTTTTGAGACAACTTCCTACACGCCGTTGCATCGCGAGGTCAATGCGGGACATACCAAACCATTTCAAGCTACCTTCTCGTATTTTATCCTAAATATATGTGCTACTTGCACCTTCAAGAAAATATGATCGTTTTTAATCTTATCTAGTCTTGTATGACGACAAAGCGTTTAGGTTACACCAATTTAAGGAAGAAGGTCTAATGTAAATTCTTTGTAGTGATTGAATCCCGAAATGATTGTTTTTAGCTTTTTGTTGTCTCCGCGGTAGATTTAGTAGATTGTGCGTTCTGCGAGCTCAGTACTAGCCCTTAGGCGATTGGATTTTGCAAAATTTGTTATGCTTTTACCAAAATGCTACTAAACTTGGCCCCGGGCTCTTTGATCTAGTGGTAAGAGCGCAACACAAGATGTGTGTGTTAGGTGCATCACCGGTTCGATCCCTGTTGTAGACACTTAAGTAAAGAAGGGTAGAGGGGTGGACTCATTATTCACCGAGTTTCGAGCAGTGCGCCACTAACAATCGGAGATTTCTCATTATAGAAAAATGCTGCTAAACCTTACCGAGATTTGTGGTGGGATGTTGGGATATGCTTTTTGTGCAAAATACACATAAGCATAAAGAGTCTAAACAAGCTTTTATTTTTCATTTTTCTATAGAAATACCAGGCTTGTTAGGTTTTGTTGTATGAATTTGCCTGAATTTTGAAGCTTTTTTTTTTAAGGAGGTTTGCTTCATAACAGTAGTTGTCTACTAAGGTACCTAAAGTTTTGGTACAAAGCTTAGTGACTGATATGAAATTTTAATTTGTTGCATGTTGTGTCACATCCTATTTTAACCAAGTTGAGGTCTATGTTACTATGTAACATTCTTTCTGCTATTTATTAGTGGCGAAATTCTTCAGACAGTTGTTTTGAGGAATTTTATCTAAACCCAACTTTCCAAAAAATGTTTACAGATATGCAATGACAGGACAATTGACACAAAAGAGCGATGTGTATAGCTTTGGGGTGGTTCTTCTTGAACTTTTGACGGGAAGAAAACCTGTAGATCATACCATGCCTCGTGGACAACAGAGTTTGGTTACTTGGGTGAGCATTTCATTTTGTTCCCCTTCCCCTTGTTTGTTTTGGTGACGATTATTTTCTATTCTTAATTATATCTTTGTAATGCTTGTAGGCTACTCCGAGACTAAGTGAAGATAAGGTTAAGCAATGCATCGATCCAAAGCTAAAAGAAGTTCCTGGAAAAGGAGTTGCTAAGGTTTCTCCCCTTCCCCTCTCTGACGTCATTTTTTTTATTGGTAAAAGCTCCCCCTGCCTTCAGTAAAGTAAGGTATTTTACAACCTCCCCCCCCCCCCCCCCCCAAAAAAAAAATGAAAGATCATAAAAGTCTCTAACAAGTCTGTTGGTAATATTTTTCTTGTTTGCTCAATTCAGTTGGCAGCTGTTGCAGCACTGTGCGTACAATATGAGGCTGAGTTTCGTCCTAATATGAGTATTGTTGTCAAAGCTCTCCAACCATTGTTAAGGGCACCTGCTCCTGCTTCTGAGTTGTAGGGGCTCTAGTTTCATCTGCACATTTCATATACACAGTTTGATCACGCAAGGATTTCTTTTCACTTGGATAAAGATCATTTTTTCATTTTTTTTTCCCCCTCGTCTTTGGTTTGTTTAGTCTATTGCGTGTCATGTAAGTATGGGAGTGCTTTTGAGGGTTACTCTAAAACTGGGTTCGTTTATTTCTTGATTTGGTTCTTTTCCTTTTGTGGTCTAACCTCGTATCAATTTGTGTATCATAATTTATTTATGGATTCAATGATGAACATCTAGTATGATGTCTTAAGTAATGCCAAGGCTACAGACGTAGTGTCCATTTTCTGTATAAGCTGCATCGGCTATTGTCTAATCTTAACAGTAAAGTCATAGTGACTCTCCACCTCAATATATTATCAGAAACATTGCCGGAAAGAGCCGTGCAAAGTGTGTGTGTGTGTGGGGGTGGGGTGGGGGGTGGGGGGGTGCAGTTAAACCCAATACAAACTATGTCGTCCAAATGAGAAATCTCTTCCCATTTGAACCCCATTTTCAAAGTAAAGGTGTGTTGTCGATTTGTGTTTTATTATTTTTGTCGGTTTATATATACACTAGTGACGATACCCCGGGCATTGTCCGGGCCCAACATACAGAAAGTTATATTATTTTATTGTAATAAATTTGTAGTGATAATATGTACAACGATGTTAAATAAGATTTAAAGATTGCTATAATATGTTCTGCTCATCAGTAAAGCGGAGAAAGTATTGATTGGACCGACCGTGTCTCGATTGATTCGCACAATATAGAAGATTTGTTGGAATATCACAAAGTAATAGAACATCATGTCTGTGGAGAACACCATATGCTTATTAATATTGAATTTCATTTAAAAATCTATCACGTGTTCAATTGAAATAAACCATAATGTTAAAATAAAATTTACTTACATATTTAGGAGTCATTAATGTATTAAGCCTAAAAATTGTAATCATATATCTAAGCACATGTATTTCATAATAGCATTTTATATTTCAAAATGAAATTTGTGTTTCTTTTACTTTTTGGTCTTCTCCAGCATTATCTTTTAAAGAAATGTATTCTAAGGTTTAAATTTATTGAATGTAATAGTTTTAAAAGTTTAAGATTTAAGTTATATAAAAATGCGGAGATTTAAGTTTATAAAATTCTTTTGTACAAATAACTTGAAAGCGAGAGATTTTTTTAAACTTCCTCGGCATGATTTTTCAATTCACACATAGCATGCAACTTAAATCACTGTACTCTACCTAATTTAAAATAGGAAGTATCTTCATTACAAAAAAATTGTAAGTCGGTAATCTTTTAATTGTAAGAACCTAATTAATCAAATATTGGAACATTATTAAAAGTCAGAAACGTGTATTTTAAAAGTTGTATTTGGGCCCATGCATTTAAAAGGGAACCAGACAAATGCAGAGAAAATTAAAGATTAAGGAAAAGATATTCTTAGGAAGTATTTCCCCTTGAATAAGTTTTATGTAGGCTGAATTTAAATTAATGGAGGGTTCAACAGGAATATAAAATATCCGACGAAAAATTACTAAAATAACAATTTTGTGCATTTCATGACGTGATTGTGCATTTCATGAATATTAACTATAGTTTGATGTGATTTAATTTTGAGATTTCCCGAACTCTAAAGATAATAGTTGCACTAGGTATGTCTAATTCGAGTTTGCTCCATAATATTGAATACAAAGATTTTCTTTAACTTAAAAAGCTGATAAGTTGTAGATTCGTACTTGCAGACACGTAATAAAGTGCAAATTTGAGTAATTGAAAAATGGGGAGGAGAAAAAAAAAGAATTTTTGTTTGATTAACATAATCCTTAGGTCGCAAAAGGCCACCACAAAGTAATCATTCACAAAGCATTGGTAGTAAGCACAAAAGGAACTCTTTCTGTGACAAAAGAAGAGAAAGCTATTCAAGACTGGGACAATACGTTATTATAGAAAAGGAACGAATCAGGGGCCAAGGTGGAAGCTCAAATATAATTTGGGTTGAATTCAGTAATTTTTATTTTAATAATGTATTTATATTAAAAATATATTAAATATTTATAATATAAAAATTTAGAACTTAATTATTAACAGTTAAAGTTATCGCTTTAAAATTTAAAACTCATATAATATAAAAATTTAGAACTTAAGATCATCCTTCTCTCTTTACTCGTCACATCTGCAACTTGAAAAGTAACAATTTTCTCCTTTCTCTTTCACATCAGTTCAAGGGTAAAAGTTATGGTTTTGAAATTGTAGACTACAAATGATGATATTGGTTAAAGAAGAAGAAGAAGAAGAACATGGATTTGTCTTCAATGCTGTTTATTTTGTTGTTCATTTGTTGAGAAACCCTTATTTAGGGTATTTGTTTCACTTGTTGGGGTTTGTGTGTTTGTAAATAGTGTATGTGATTGTGAAATTATGGTTTTTGGTGTTGTTTTTGTTCTTGTTCTCCTTAGGGTTTCGAAAAAAGGGTTTGCAATTTTGTTGATTTTTTCCAACAACTGAGTAAGCTGTTGTAGCAACTTCAGCACTTGTTTGACAGTTGCAAACATTTGTTGAGGTTGCATGCTTAAAAAACCATTATTTTGTGTATTTTGTTTAACTTGTGATGGTTTGTTGTGTGTTTGTAGTGAAATATATGTTTTTGTTGTTGGTGTTGTTGTCCTGATATGGTATGTTTAGGAAAAGTTTGGATTTTATCCAATAAGCTGCGAACTTGGGGGCAAACAAATTTCTTAGCTATTGGAAAAAATTAAAACAACTTTGAGGTTTTTGCAAAGAATCGAAGCAGTTGTTGCAACAATTCACTATCTGTTGTAAAAAGTCAAAACAATTGCTAAGGTTGATGCTGAGGAGTTGCAAATGTTTTACTCTTTCCAATAGCTGAAGCATCTGTTGCAACGACTTCCTCAGCTGTTGCAACAACTCACTAATTTGTTGCAACAGATTATCAATTGTTGCAAAGATTCTTCAGCTGTTGAAAAATTCAGTTACTTGTTGTATTTTGTTTGATCAACTGATGCAATTCTTTTTCCCTATTTACTTTGAATTATGCACAAATCAATTGATTTTTTTTGTTTATCTCTTGTGTGAAGATAAAATGGCAAAAATTAAAAGAAAAATGAGGTAGATCAACTGAGGAATCTAGAAAGAGTAAACGATCCAACGGTCAAACACCATTAGAAGAGCTTGCTGAACAAGCTATTTTAGAATCAACAATTGTGTAATCAACAAATAGTCAAAATGAACCACAATCTTCTAATAAAGAAGAAGGCATAGAGTCCAAGGAAACCTCTGAAGTAGAAGTGTCTGGAGATGGCCATAATGAACACCCTGAAGATGGCCAAGAATCAGGATATAAAACTGAAGAAACTGAAGTATATAAGGAAGATGAAGAAAATGATGAAGAAGATAAGGTAGATGAAGAAGATAAGGAAGATGAAGAAGATAAGGTAGATGAAGAAAATGATGCAGAAGATAATGAAGATGAAGAAGAGCAAGAAGATGAAGAAGATGAAGAAGATGTAGAAACTGAAAAAGAGTAATGAAGAAGATGAAGAGGAAGAAGAAAATACAGATGAAAAGTCCACTACCGTACGTGAAATAAGACAAAAAAACCTACATAATGTAGATGCTAATGTTGTTGAGTATTCTAGTGTTGATTTAGATCCTAAAAGACCTTCCATTGAAGATGTAGTAAAAGCATTAGTATTATCAAGTACGACATGAGGACGCTGTTGGATGATCATAATGATTTGACCGGTGATATTGTGGTCAAATCTGGCATGGGAAATAGTTTTGATATCTTTAGGGGCACACTTAAAGAATTAGAGTTGGAGGATTTTTTTAGGGCTAGCTATTTTGGATATTTCTTAAATTTTCCAAAAAGAATCGTTGCACAGTTTTCAATGAAAATGGTGTATGGACTTCTGAAACGTAGGATTATTTGTACCTCAAAGTATGATGTTTGGATAAATTTTTGTGACATGCCGGTTTGTTTTGGCTTGAGGAGTTTGTTATAGTTACAGGCTTGAGATGTTATACTCCTCCTGAGTCTCTTCCTACTTTTACATTAAAGAAGCCAGCTCAGACAATCAAGTCGGAACCAACCAATAAAGGAAAGGGTACAAAAGGTAAGAAGGATGTTGATTTGGTGGATTTATTGAGAAAGAGTTGTAAAGAGAAGCAGTTGCTTGAACATTTGAAGTCCATAACTGTGTCCAGAAAGCCCGAAGAGCCTATTTGCTTAATTTGGTTTGTCCAAAGTATTCTTTGGGCAAAATACGGAAACCTTAACATACCACTTGGTTTGTTTAAGCTTGCGGAGGACCGAGAGGCATTCAATATCTATCCGTGAGGTTTTGAAAGCTATATGTTGACTATTGAATATTTATTAAAATAATTGAAGCCAATTGTGAAGACGGTCAACCTATATGGCTTCCCTTGGGTTTTCATCGTAAACTTATTCAATGTTTTATCTTTTATCTTTTTTGCATTGTAGTCATAATTCTGATTTTGATGGCATATTTTTTTCTAGGCTTGGGCATTTGAAGTCATTCCTCACCTCTGGCATCAAGTGAAGGACTACTCCAAAAAAATTTCGTGTCCAAGGATCCTTAGATGGCTGGCTGCCAAAAGCAATACTTTTATAACACTGAATATTTTACAACAGGTAACTAGTTAGCGCAACAACTTTTATAGTCTGCTGCAATAACCTCTGAATATGTTGCAACAACTTCTACATCTGTTGGACAATGTCCAACAAGTCTGACATATATTGCAACATATTACAGTATTTGTTACTCTGTTGACTTTTGAATGCTTCATAGCTACATGTAAGTGATTTTTACAAAAAGTACAAAATCTATTGCAACAACCTCTCAATCTGTTGGACAAGAATGACACGTGCTGCAACAGATCTTATAACTTCTTTTAAATATGTGTTGTTTTTTCATGATTTGGCACCATTTTGATAAATATGCTTTCTTGTTGTAGGTTGTGCACCCGTGGCTTGTCCCGACAGTTGGAGAGTTATTGATGTCATTCCTTGCTTTTTTATTCCCTTAGAATCTGATCCTGACATATTGATTGATAGTTCAAAGTAGAATTGGCTGGAGTGACAACCGTCACAAGGGAATCAAGTAGTGTTAATGGTGTTGTTGTTGATGGTGCTAGTGTTGGTGATGGTGATTATGTATGTGTTGGTGTAAGTGATGGTGTTGGTGGGGTTGATGATGTTGTGGCAGGTATTGCTAGTGAAAAAAATTAGAGATGATGATGATGTTCATAGTGAATTTGGTGGTGGAGTTGGTGGATATACTCTGCTTAGTGGTAGATTTTCTTATGTTGGGACCGGTATCTCTAAGGTGCCTTCATGTGTTTGGCAATGCGAAACTTGCAAGAACATAATTAATGAGTTGATTAAGAAGGTTGAGGAATTAACCAAGGCTCAAACATACAATAATGCTCTCATCCAGAGTTTGATATCTAATAGGGGTGTCAATCCATCTAAGCGGCTTTTAGAGCCATATACTCCTATTGCGATTAGGAAGAAGCGAAGAGCAATTACAAATGCACTTGCCAATATTAGCTCAAGAAAATCTACCCAAAAGAATACTCATCAACCTCCACCTGCTATTATTGGGACAATTGTGTTGAAATACGTAGATATTTACAAGAATGTGAATGCTCAAATGAAGAAAATGGTTACTGCCAAATTAATTTCAGAAAGGCGCCTCAGCAGTACTCAATGCATTTACTTGGCCTAGTAACTTCAAGGTGATGACAATCATGGATGAGTGATGACTGGACATTGTAAGTCTCGGAAGAATACTTTAGGTATCTGTTGCAGCAGATCAAGCATCTGCTGCAACAAATCCTTCAGCTGTTGCAATATCTGTTGCAACAGATGTGTGAGTTATTGCAATAGTTGACTGTTTTTTTACATTTTTACTCATCTATTCTTGCAACTAGTGACTGACTATTTTAATTTGTATATTAAAGTATGTAGATGAAATAATGCTCCTAATGCATCAAAGACATTGATTTCCCGGAGTACTACAATTTCAGGGATATAATCTTGGACCTCAACTCTACAATTATATGTTGAAGATGTACGAAAAGTTGACTGAGGAAGGAAAGACTTGCTTCATTTGTGTGGGATGAGAATATAGTCAAGTATTGTATGGGTGATAAACCCATCCCAGGTGGTCGTCCGTAGGTTGGTGCAAAACAGGTCATAATGGTCATGAATGTAAATGTCATACATTTTGTCACTCTTGAGTTCATAATTGATGAGTGAGTGATAAATGTATATGATTGCAACCTTTCTTGTTACGAAGATGATGATTTCTTCTGTCACATGTAGCCCGTGTTAGAATTGTGGCCCTAGCTGCTGAAGTAGAGTGGCTTGTTTAAGAACTTGCCTGAAAAGTTGCTCAACGAACCGTGGGAGTTTGTTCGAAAAAAGAATATCTCTCATAATGTCTCTAATAGGGCATGTAGTCGTATTCTCTTGCATTCATAGAGCAGTTGTTTACTGAAACTTGTATGACAAAGTCGACGACTCTATTGAACGACAACATAGTGACAATGATGCAATGGATATGTGCAGTGGGTATAGTTGATAAGGTGTTAAGAGCCTTGAATTTGGGATGTTGAATAATTATTTAAGATTTATAGTTTTTGGGCTTGTTGAACAATTTCTTTTAAGTTTCTACTTTTTTTATGTTATTGGTGAATTATGTGATGTTGATGGATTATGTAATTTTGTTATATATTTACAAATGTATGTTTGGTGTTCAGTACCAGTACAACCTCTGGATCAGTATGTATGTTATTAAGTTGTTTCAGTAGTTTCAAACAAGTTACTAATTTGTTGCAACATATTACTAATTAGTTGGTAAAAATCAAACAGTTGATGAACTTGTTGCAATATATAAGGTAAGTTGTTGAAACATATTCGTTACTGTTGCAACAAACTCTGCAACTGTTAGATAAAAATCAAACAGTATGTCATTAGATTTTCACATTATGTTTAGTAGTTTCAAATAAGTCAATAATCAAACAATTATTGCAGATATTGCAACAGATGAGTAAGTTGTTGCAAAAGATTTCCTATTTGTTGCATTATATTTAGTAACAACTTAGAAAATCGTTGCAATAGATGTATCCGTTGTTGCAACAAATCAAACATTTATTACACCTATTTCAATAAGTAAGAAACATGTTACAACATATACTATAGTAGTTGCAACAAGTGCGTCAATTGTTGCAACATGTGACTAAGTTGTTGCGATAATGTACTTAATTGTTGTAATAATGTACTTAGTTATTATAACATTTTTACTCTATTGGTCATTAAATATCATTGATTTCAAATGTTTATCACTAAATATGGGTGAATCAAGTATTTCACATTAAATCACTCTTATGATCACTCATTTTAGTGCATAGTCACGTAGTTGATCATCCATACTGAGTCAAAATACCATCAAATTGATTAAGTATCATTGATTTCAAATTTTTATCACTAGATATCATAGATTTCAAATTTTTATCACTAAATATCATTGATTTCAAATTTTTATCACTAAAAATCATTGATTTTAATTGTTTATCACTAAATATGGGTGAATCAAGTATTTCACATCAAATTACTCTTATGATCACTTGTTTTAGTGCATAGTCATGTAGTTGATTATCCGTCCTGACTCAAAATACTATCATATTGATTAAGTATCATTGATTTCAATTGTTTATCACTAAATACCATTGATTTCAATTATTTATTATTAAATATGGGTCTCCTAACCCTGGTGAACCCGCAACGCTTCTTGAGCCAGAGGTGTACCAGCCCTTACTAGAGGACAGACAAAGGCGGCGGGAGCTCTGTTGAATCAAGTATTTCACATCAAATCACTCTTATGATCACTCGATTTAGTGCATAATCACGTAGTTGATCATTTGTCCTGACTCAAAATATCATCATATTGATTAAGTATCATTGATTTCAATGATTTATCACTAAATACCATTGATTTCAATTATTTATCACTAAACATGGGTGAATCAAGCATTTCACATCAAATCACTCTTTTGATCACTCGTTTTAGTGCATAGTCACGTAGTTGATCATTCGTCCTAACTCAAAATACAATCAAATTAATTAAGTATCATTGATTTCAATTGTTTATCACTAAATATCATTGATTTCCATTGTTTATCACTAAATATCATTGAATCCCTTTGTTGATCACTAAAAATGGGCGAATCAAGTAGAATCTGTTGCAAGAAGTACCAAATCTGTTGTAACAAGTAACATAGTTGTTGAACAAGTCATATCACTTGTTGGATAAAACACAACAACTTACCTAGTTACTGCAACAAGTCTGTCCACTTGTTGAAAAAACTCAAACAACCAACCAGTTGATGTAACAAGTCATGTCACTTGTTGGATAAACCTCAATAAGTAACTTAATTGTTGCAACAGATTTGGTACATCATAAAAACTCTCATTTGTTGTAATATGTTCAACAACTTATTAGTTGCTGCAACAAGGTCGTTCACTTGTTGAAAGAACACCAACAAGTAATAAAGTTGTTGCGACAGATTCCTTGTGGAAATTGTTCAACAATTCATTAACAATAGAAATGTCAACAGAACATATATTTGTGATTTAAACAAGATCAACATCTATTATAAATTAGGTTCACAAGAACCAAAAACAGAGATTACCATTACAAGAAAGAACAAAATTAAAATGTCTTAAAATTTAAGTTCACAAACACCAACAAGAGTAATTACTGTTACAAGATAGTGCAAGATTAACAACTATGGAGCAACTCGGGATGGGCATGTAGTTCTTTTGTGGCCAACTATTTTACATATGAAGCATTTGTTTTTCCATGTTGGAAATGATTTCCCGATTTCACGCCTTCTCTTTGTCCGCCTTCTTCCCGATTTGCTCGAATCAACATATGGAGGAGGTATTTCTCTCTCTAAAATCTCCAAAGGAACTTTTCAAGATTCTTCAGAAGGCATAGGATGAATTTTCTCATAATATGCAATTATGTATTTCTTCACCGTATAATATGGAGATGAGTACTCATAAATCCACCTTCCAACGTCTTCACCATAATGGACTCTGAGTGCTTCCATAGGATGTGTATACATTATTTTGTTCAAGTAAAAAATTCTACAAGTACAAGATCTTATTTGAAGATTCACCATTGCAACTTTACCATGACCGGTGACACTGAACCTACAATTGGAAATTTGATGGGCCAATAACTTGTTCCCCAGGTTGATATACTTTGATATTTTTTTTCCATTGAAGGAACAAAGATGGTTGGTAAGTTGATGAAGTCCATACACCTCTCGTGATTTTTTTATGCAAATCTCATGTTGATGGAATCAAATAGAGCAATAATGAGAAATCATCCTTCAACATTGAACATTGCATTCACCGACTCAACATTGTTAGTCGTCATAATATTATACTTGTTAAAATAAACAATCACTTATTCTAAAAAACTGAAAGTTAATTAATATACAAATCAAAAAACACAACGGTAACATAGTTATTCCAAAAAGTCCTGTAACTTGTTTAAGAAACTCAAACAAGTCACTCAATTATTGCAACAAGTTAAATACTTGTTGGAACGGTAATGTGTAAATATACCTATTTCCCGGGCAGAATGCCATGCTCCATCTGTGGAATCCAACACGCCCAAGATGTTATGCGGCCCCAGGTATCATATCTCTGATTTGATTTAAATGGTCATTGAACACATCTATCTTGTACTCTTTTGCTGCTTTATAAAAATGAGATAAGACCTTATTATTGTGAAAGGTGGTTCAGATATTTTCCCCAAGGTGCCTCATATACAACCATAATGAGATGTAGGGTAGACAATCAAAACCGCATTTTTGATACTTGGATGCCTATAAAAAATTATGCACAACTCAGTGGTATCATCTACCTAGCTTCTCATTTGTTCAAAAAAATATTGGTACGAGGCATCATACTCTTTGTCCACTACACAAAATACCACCGGAAAAATATGATTCTCCGACAACAACACTCATTCATACTTACTCCTCAAGAATGTCCCATAGACATATATAACTTTTCTCATTTGGGTAAAACCAAGCATCCAAGCAGCATAGGCTACAAAAAAACACTTGAACTTCCCATTTTCATCAACCTTCAATGCCGTCTTACTTCTTGGATTTACGGACCGAAGCATATAATGGTACACATCAAACATTACATACCCGTGCTTATGTGTCTCCCTAGTCAGAGCCTTTGCAATCTTCATGCCCTTCCAAACTTTTCAATAACTGACCTTACAACCCAACTCTGTACGCATTGAATGACTCATATCTTTTGTAGAGGGCCCTTTACCATCAGAAAACCTATCTTTGAAGTATTCACCGATCACTTTTGCTATGGCGTGTGGATTATGACTCGTAATATGCTCAGAACCACACATGTGATTCTTTACGTAGGTTCTAATACAGAATATATCAGAACTTATAAGCTTCACAACCCTCAGCCACCACTTGCACTCTGGATGTACACATCGAAAACAATACATAGTACGCGAATTAATCACATTCTTAAGTCTAAAATCCTTCTTCACACAAGAAAGTTTAAACAAAGTTGCTAGTACTTCATTGTTCTTAAATTACATTTCTTTATATGGTTGGACTGTGTTGATTGTGTAATGCTTGGTGTATTGCTCGCAACTTCGGGTATAGGAATCTGGTCACCCCTACTTCCATTATTTGGAATATCCATATATAGCCCATCCAATTCATCATTTGACATATCTTATTGGTCATGATCTAAATTATTGTTCACTACCGGACTTCCAACCATGTACACTCTTGAAATAAGCCTAGCTACATCATTCAAATAAGCACGCAAACGAACCTGATCGGTTATCTTAAAAGGCAAGACCCTCTGGTTTTCAAAAGAGTTGTACATGTAAGTGATGGTAAGGTCTTTCGGTTCACAAGTTAATTCACAATAGGTGATGATTAAGTTCACAAAATCATCAAACACAACATCTCTTTGGACAGTCATCGCTATCATCTCTAACATGTCACTACCCTTCCATCGCCATATATATTGATGGTTCTTCTCGATCCATTCACCATGGCAATCAACCCCTATTGTTATTGAGTCCCTCATTAATGGTACATGAAGATATTTTGTTTTAAGAAAATCAGTCATGACATTATAATAACAAAATAAAACAATTAAGTTACTAGTTGCAACAACTTGATGACTTGTTGCAACAAGTAGTCTACTCGTTGCAACAACTCACGTAGTTGTTGGAGACAACTTTAGTTTTGGTATCTGTTTCACAACAACTGTAAAATATGTCCAACAACCAATGAAGTTGTTGCAACAAGCAGACGACTTGTTGCAATAAGTCATTGAGTTGTTTCAACAAGTCACTTAGTTCTTGAAGACAATTTTGGTTTTTGTCTCTGTTTCATCCAACAACTGTAAAATATGTCCAACAGTTGTTGTACTTGTTGCAACAAGTAACCTACTTGTTACAACAAGTCAGTGAGTTGTTTGAAAGAGTAGAAGATGTCCAACAACTTTCACAGTTATTGCAAAAAGGTCAATAGATGTTGTAAATTGTCTATATACATTTTTAGCAGTTGTTGCAACAAATTAGTACAAAAGTTGCAACAACTGCATAACTTATTGCAACTGTTGTAGAAACTACAACAACTGTTGTAATAAATTTAGAAGCTTTTATACAACATCTTTAGTACTTGTTGCAACAACTGCAACTGCTACTATAAATTGTTGAAAAATCAGCAGTTATGCCCAAATGAATAATTGAAACAAAAGAGCATTATTTTACTTACCAAATGAGCGAAAATCACTTATGAAGTAATGCCCAGTTCTACACGAACAAAATCCAATAAAAAAATTACAAAATTGAGTGATTTTGTTTTTTATTTTTTGTTTCTTGAGCAAGTTTTTCAAAATGTAGAAGAAAGCAATAGCAAAAGATAAGGAGAACAAGAAGAGAGCAGGAGAAGCAACAGAAGGAGAACAAGAAGAGAGCATCAATAGATGATGAAGAAGAAGAAGCAAGAAGACGAGAAAAATCGGCGTTGAAGGGGTTGGGGCTGTTGGCGTGCTTTTAATTTTTACTATTTTAACGTTTATATTGATTGGGTCAAAGTGTTAAAAATAAAACTTCGGAGCAAGTCTGAAAATAGTCAAAACTCCTTAATCAATAATTCAAATTTTATCACCCTTACTCAATAAAAATAACTTGAGTTACCTCCACTTAATTTTAATTTTTTTTGTTACCCTTGATTAATTTTTCGAGGAAACTAAGTAGATTAATCGTCTAAACCATCCACTAGCCTAGTGAACGTTTCTCTTTGATAAACTAATAAATGAAACAAACGCCTGTATAGAATGTTTTTATTTCTTAACAAATAGAACAAGTTGGCTCCTAATCTTTCACATCTCTCACAGGAATATGTGTTAATACTCTCACAAGATATGTAGCCAACAGATTTCTCTGCGCCATTGAATAACACTCCGAGATTCTCAATCAGCCTTTTTCCAATAAAAAAGTCCTTTACCTTATAATTGTAGTATATGATATACATCAATCAATCGTGTGTTGAATTTATAAATCATTTTCCTGTGGCATAGACGTTAGTGAGACCCATCTGATCTTCACCCGTCGGTTAAGATTTGCCTTAAATTTTATATCTTATTTGAATTTTATTATAATTATATTTTACTTTAAAGATATTTTCTTGATGATGTTTTTTTTTTTTAGAAAATTATTCTATCATATGATTTTTCTCCCAATAACTTTCATGCTTTTATATTTATTTTTTTGTATGTAGATCAATTGATCCAACCATATTAGAATATTATGTCTCTTTTAATATGTTTTTATTTATTGCCTAATTTATCGTCGATTAACATTTGCAATTATTAGTTTTCGCATTACGCCCTAATTATTTCGATGCCCCACAAAGTCAACATTTTTGCTCATCCAATTTGAGTTCAAACATAATTGATTCCACAAATTTGGGTTGACCTCTTATATTTTTATTAACAATTATTTACTTTCTTCTCCTCATATTTAGTTAAGCATATCTGAAGGCATAAAATAATGAATTCGTCCTACGTTGTTGAGAAAGCTATTTTGATAGTCCATCAAGTTTCTCAACTTTAAACTTTGATTCTGTATTGGACTTGCATATCCGTTTGTTTCAAAAGGTGTTTTAGCTTAGGGCTTATCTATATCAAATCCAATGTGATTCGGCCTTTTATCAAACCCACACCTAGCGATAGCTTAGTGCATCGGCTGTCCTTTAGGTGCTTTCATGTGTTTTTCTATGGCACAAGAAAAATCAATCATACTTTCATAGTTCGTTCATTTTTTCCTTCGTTTTAGTATCTGATCAACTCTAGCGGAGAATAAAACTTACAGTAAATGTCAAAAGCACAACCTAGACATCTTGCAAGACATTTCTGTTCCTTCTTTGACATCCGTCTACAATTTGAACCTATAATTGCTTCCTTTCTTGCGAAAAAATTATTAATAACTACTCAAAGTATGACAATCAGTGGGATCTAGTAGCTCAGTTGGTTGATTACATGAACTTCATCTTATTCGTGAGGGTTCAGATCTCCAAGTTGTAATCCTCTTCTCATTTCTATTTCCCCTACCCCGATGTAATAAAGAAAATTAGAAAAAATAGCTTGACAACCAATCATGTAATTGTCTAAAAAGTGTTGTGTGCTTAAACTCTAAAGATTGCTGCAAAAATTGCTACTTTAGTATTTCCATATTAATAATTCTCGTCTTCTACTCTTAATTTTTTACCATGTTGGAGGACCATCGGATCAGAAGATGACAATCTTGGATAGTATTCTAAGAGTAGATAGTTATTGAATTCTGGGGTTAAGGATAGCTATTAAAGATTCAGCAGCTTCATGTAAACCATTGTTGGAAATTTGCCTTTGGCGGGAGTTGCGACCGACCAACTTTAACTGCTTAAACACTAGTGTTACGCATATTGGAGAATCCGATTCTTCACACATGCATGATCTACTAAGTACGTAGATAACCGAAGGGCCAAGAATCGTCAAATTTCGTTGAGAAATGAAAGAGATATTGGTCCACGAAGTGAGGTGTTTGCAGCATGGAAAAGTGTGGTTTGGGATCAATTCTCCCTCATCGGTGGAGGAAGAAAGAATTGTTCTGTTTATAAGACTCAAAATTGGTTTGGGGTTTGGGACCCCAAGGGGTATCCCATGTGTTTAAAGGAGGGAGGACCTAGATGTGCTTCGGTTCGAGGAAAGCCCGCCCGTTCCATCCGGTTCCTGGTTCAGGGTTCCAGGTTCTCGGGTCACGGGTCGTGGGTCGTGGGCTGTGGGCTGTGCTTCTTCTGATATTATCTTTTTGGGCCAAAGAACTTTTCCAGATATACAGTTTGATCCCAGAAGTTTCATATGTACAGTTTGGTCCATAAAGTTTCCAGAAAGTCAGAATTGGACAGAGAGATCAGAAACGCCACAGCACTCAATTCAGCCATTTATTTTGGCTGAATTACTCCTCCTATAATGGCCAATCAGTTGCACATCTTCACCATTTATTTTGGTGGTATTACTACCTCCATAATGGTCATTACTTGGCCAGTAATGACACTTATGAAGGCAGTTCATCATCCCCCCTTCTACTATATAAAGACCCCATTGTCACCATTGTTGAGCACACTTTACACTAGACGAAAAACAGAAAATAGAATTCTTCTTCCTACAATCTTCTAAGCATCATTTCGTTACTCAAAATTCTTTACGGTAGCACTTGAGTTTCCTTTGCTCAATTGTTCCATTTCTGTTTTATCTTGGGAGACAATTGTCCAGGACGTATAAAGGATACATACGGGACAATATTGTCTTAAAGACAGAGTGCCACACTCGACTCAGCATACAAAAAAACAGTTCCAGTTTCTTGTTCAACATCTTTGTAATTTCAGTTTTGTTGTTGAATTATATTTTAAGTTCTTGTAAGTCTTAGCAGTTATTTGTAATTTCTGTTTCCTGCATCTTTGTAACTAACAAGTTTAAGACAATATTTGCTTACTGTAACTGCTGCAACATGGCTGGAAACATGAATGATGTTGCTGCTACTGCTGCTGCCTCTCGAGGCAACGTTGCTGCCTTCCTCGCGCTACGCCGCTGCGGCCAACTCTCGCTTCTTCTTCTGCTGCGCTCTTCGTTCAAGGCAGCAACTCCGCTGCCTTCCCGACTGCTGGTGCTCCACCTTCTGCCTCACACCACCATGCTCGCCCTGAAAAATTCATGGTATCAGAATTTAAGAGATGGCAGCAAAAGATGTTGTTCTACTTAACAGTTATGGGCATGACCCGGTTCCAAACGGAAGATCCTCCACAAGCTGGAGATGAAATGGACTCTTCGCCTGCTGAAACGGGTGAAGGGGGCCTTGGTATCCATGTCGTTAACGGTACGAAGATGGTTCGTGATGCGTGGAATCATAGCGATTTCATGTGTAAGAATTACATATTGAACTACTTGGCAGACCCTCTCTACACGGTCTATTGCATCGTTGGCACTACCAAAGAGCTGTGGGAAAAACTGCAAAAGAAGTACAACGCACAAGATGCGGGTACTATGAAGTTCATCGTTGGGAAATTTCTAAAATTCCAAATGGTGGATAGTAAGACAGTGATGTCCTAAGTCCAGGAATTCCAAATGATTTTACATCACCTGGATTTGGAAGGAATGAAACCAAACGAGCAGTTTTTGGTTGCATCGCTGATTGAAAAGTTACCTCATTCATGGAATGAGTTACTTAAAACTCAAGACAAAGGAGATGACCTTTGAAGAGCTTATTATCAAACTCCAAATCCAGGAAGATAATAAGAAGACCTTGCCAAGGGGTAGACAACCTGCTGAGGTGAAGGCGAATCTGGCTGAGGCCAAAGGGAACTCAAGCAAGAAGCGGAAGTTCCAGAAAGATGGCAAAGCCCACGCAGCGGAGATGTTCAGAGGTAACTGTCACCACTGTGGGAAACTTGGTCATAGGATCAAGGAATGCCGCAAGCTCAAGACTGAGCAACAACAGAAAGCCAAGTCTAAAGGCAAGGCGCAAGCAAACGTCGTCAAGGACACGCTCCTGGATGACATGATTGAGGAATTCTCGGCAGTGGTGCTAGAAGCCAACTTGGTTGAGAATCCGATGCAGTGGTGGATGGACACATGTGCTACTAGACACATCTGTTCCAACAAAGATGCCTTCTCCACGTACACACCGGTCACCGATAAGAAGCTGTTCATGGGCAACAACACTTCCTCTGACGTGCTGGTGGTAGGAAAGGTGGTCCTGAAGATGACTTCCGGCAAGGAACTCACTTTGAAGGAAGTGATGCACATCCCAGAGATTAGATGAAATTTAATTTCTGTACCTTTATTGGTTAATGCTGATTTTAGGCTAGTGTTTGAATCTAATAAGTTTGTACTCACTAAGAATGGCACATTTGTGGGGAGAGGCTTCGTCTGTGAAGGCCTCTTCAAAGTGAATGACATGTCTGTATTGCGTCCAAGTAATAAAGTTGAACCTTATTCTTATTTGCTTGAGTCTTCTAATTTATGACATTATAGATTAGGACACGTTAACTACAAGTCTATCCAAAGGCTAGTAAAGATGGAGTTATTGTCGTCTATCGACGTAAACCCTCAACATAAGTGTGAGGTGTACGTAGAGGCAAAACTCACCAAGCTTCCTTTTCGATCCGTCGAAAGGAATACCGCTCCTCTAGAACTTATTCATACAAATATATATGATTTGAAGTTCGCACAAACTAGAGGGGGGAACAAGTACTTTGTGACATTCATTGATGATAACACAAGGTATTGTTACCTTTACTTGTTGAAAAGTAAAGGATGAAGCCTTTGAAGCGTTCCGACGTTACAAAACAGAAGTTGAGAACCAACTAAGCCTACGGATTAAATCCATTCGTAGTGATAGAGGGGGAGAATACGTAGCGCCTTTTGAGGAATACTGTGCCCAAGAAGGCATTGTTCATCAAATGACGGCTCCATACTCACCTCAATCAAACGGTGTGGCGGAACGTAAGAACCACACATTGAAGGAAATGATGAATGCCTTGATTATCAATTCCGGTCTTCCCCAAAACATGTGGGGAGAAGCCGTCCTTACCGCTAATACGATTCTTAACAGAGTCCCACATAAGGGTAAGGACAAAACTCCATATGAATCATGGAAGGGAAAGAAATCCACCTACAAATATTTTAAGGTGTGGGGTTGTTTGGCAAAGGTTGAAGTACCCAAGCCAAAGCAGGTCAAGATTGGGCCAAAGACTGTAGATTGCATATTCATCGGATATGCAAATAACAGTAGTGCTTATCGCTTCTTAGTGCATAAGTCAGATATTCCAGATATCCACTAGGGTGCAATCATGGAATCAAGGAATGCTCTATTCTTTGAAGACACCTTTCCTGGAAAGGAAAAAGACATAACCTCTCGCAAACGAAGTTATGCACAAAGCTCTCAAGAATCGGGAGTCCTTGACTGCCCGGATCTGAATGGTTCAGATCTAGCGAATCTCGAGGTGGCTGAACATCCGGAATCTAGTGTTCCAGATTCTTAGAACTTGGAGACTCCAGAGATGGATCTAAGGCGAAGTAAAAGGGCTAGGAAGGATAAATCCTTCAGTCCTGACTTTGTAGCTTATATGGTTAATGATGAACCAATGACAATTGCTAAGGCGTTGTCAACTCCAGAAGCACCGGTCTGGAAAGAAGCTATTGAGAGTGAAATAGGCTACATTCTGCATAACCATACTTGAGAGTTGGTTGATCTTCCTCCGGGAAATAAACCGTTGGGTTGTAAATGGATACTCAAATGGAAATATAAAGCAGATGGGTCTATAGACAAGTACAAGGCCAGGTTGGTAGTCAAGGGCTATCGGCAGACAGAAGGCTTTGACTACTTTGACACATACTCCCCGGTATCCCGGATGACATCCATACATGTATTCATTGCGATCGCAGCTTTGCATGACCTTGAGATACATCAAATGGATGTCAAGACAGCCTTCCTAAACTGTAATTTAGAAGAAGAAATTTATATGGACCAACCCGAGGGGTATGTGGTTCAAGGGCAAGAGAAGAAAGTCTGTCGGCTTGTCAAATCTCTGTACGGGCTGAAATAAGCTCCGAAGCAATGACACGAAAAATTTGATAGTACTCTACTATCGAAGGGGTTCGCCATTAATGAGTGTGATAAATGTGTTTACACGAAAGGTAACTCTGACTCATTTATTATAATATGCCTGTATGTAGACGACATGTTGATCACATGAAGCAGTCCTAGGGTAATCCTAGAGACTAAGAACATGTTGAAACAATGCTTCGACATGAAAGATATGGGTATCGCAAGATGTCATCCTAGGGATTAAAATCTCTAAGACGTTTGACGGACTGGTCTTATCTCAGTCTCACTACATCGAGGATGTTTTGAGAAAGTTCGAGATGTTAGACAGTTCACCGATAAAGTCACCCATGGATACAAATAAAAAGCTTGATAAAAATCTTGGTGCACCTGTATACCAGGAGCGATATGCACAGGTGATCGGTAGTTTGATGTATATAACAAACTGCACTCGACCTGATATTGCTTATGTAGTCAATAAGTTGTCTAGGTTCACCCGTAATCCGAGTGATAATCACTGGAAGGCGTTGAATCGGGTATTACAATACCTGAAATACACGTTAACTTTCGGGTTACACTATTCGAGATATCCAGCTGTACTAAAGGGGTACAGTGATGCAAACTGGATATCTGATATAGAGAACACCAAGTCAATCAGTGGGTATGTATTTACAATTGGTGGTGAGGCTGTGTCTTGGAAATTCTCTAAGCAAACTTGCATCGCCCGATCCACAATGGAATAAGAGTTTATCGCTTTAGACAAAGCAGGTGAAGAAGCTGAGTGGCTTCATGACTTCTTAGAGGATGTTCCGTGTTGGAACAAACCCGTACCTTTGGTAATGATCCACTGCGACAGTCAGTCGGCTCTAGGAAGGGCACGCAATGCTATGTACAACGGCAAGTCTCGTCATATTCGACGGAGACATAAGGCCGTTAGACAACTGATCACCACGGGCATAATATCCATTGATTACATTAAGTCAAAGGATAATATAGCAGACCCATTGACAAAGGGCTTACCCAAGGATCAGATGGCTTGCCTGTCTAGGGGAATGGGCTTAAAACCCAAAATATAAGGACCAATACAGTGGTAACCCAACCTTACTAACTGGAGATCCCAGTAATTCGGTTTAATGGGAAAACTAAGTTGTAAAGGTTCAGTTGATCACTTCAGTGGAAACATGAGCACTTCGGATAGTGATTTCTGAAAAGAAACACCAAATCCAAAGCCGTTCTCGCGATAGACGTTAAGTGCTATCTGTAGTATGGGTAAAAGTTAAGTTTTCAAAACATGTATTGATCCTCACCAGTTGAGGTTAGGTTTTGGAAAACTTTTAATGGTTCCTAACACTTGTGAAGTGGGGTATAACAGGATACCTTGTAGGAGACCACCTATTTAAGTGCGAGGACGGGCCGCCTCAAATGAACGCACTTAAGAATCCAAGAAGTTGTCCATGGCCAAAACGGACAAAACATTACGAAGAAGAGAGTAAGGGAATTTGTTGTGCTGGTACTATTGACTTGGCTTACACTAAACACTGACGGTTCAAGACATCACGTTCACCGCGCAGTAAGTAAGTCCGATGGTATTTAACTATGGAAGGTTCAAAGCTGAAGCTACCTCTCCTTATGCAACATCGGTCCGCTAAAATATTGCTTGGAAATGAAAAAGGCACCATGTGAGTGCGCCAAAATCTCTTTCAAGAGGGGATTGTTGGAAATTTGCCTTTGGCGGGAGTTGCGACCGACCAACTTTAACGGTTTAAACACTAGTGTTACGTATGTTGGAGAATCCGGTTCTTCACACATGCATGATCTACTAAGTACGTAGACAACCGTAGGGCCACGAATCGTCAAATTTCGTTGAGAAATGAAAGAGATATTGGTCCACGAAGTGAGGTGTTTGAAGCATGGAAAAGTATGGTTTGAGATCAATTCTCCCTCATCGGTGGAGGAATAAAGAATTGTTGTGTTTATAAGACTCAAAATTGGTTTGGGGTTTGGGACCCCAAGGGGTATCCCATGTGCTTAAAGGAGGGAGGACCTAGATGTGCTTCGGTTCGAGGAAAGCCCGCCCGTCCCGTCCCGTCCGGTTCTGGGTTCCGGGTTCCGGGTTCTCGAGTCACGGGTCGTGGGTCGTGGGCTGTGCTTCTTCTGATATTATGTTTTTGGGCGAGAGAACTTTGCTAGATATATAGTTTGATCCCAGAAGTTTCAAGATGTACAGTTTGGTCCCTGAAGTTTCCAGAAAGTCAGAATTGGGCAGAGAGATCAGAAATGCCACAGCACTCAATTCAACCATTTATTTTGGCTGAATTACTCCTCCTATAATGGCCAATCTGTTGCACATCTTCACCATTTATTTTGGTGGTATTACTACCTCCATAATGGCCATTACTTGGCCAGTAATGACACTTATGAAGGCAGTTCATCAACCCCTCCTTCTACTATATAAAGACCCCATTGTCACCATTGTTGAGCACACTTTACACTAGATGAAAAATAGAAAACAGAATTCTTCTTCCTACAATCTTCCAAGCATCATTTCGTTACTCAAAATTCTTCACGGTAGCACTTGAGTTTCCTTTGCTCAATTGTTCCATTGCTGTTTTATCTTGGGAGACAATTGTCCAGGACGTATAAAGGATACATACGGGGCAATATTGTCTTAAAGACAGAGTGCCACACTCGACTCAGCATACACAAAAAGCAGTTCCAGTTTCATGTTTAACATATTTGTAATTTCAGTTTTGTTGTTAAATTATATTTTCAGTTCTTGTAAGTCTTAACAGTTATTTGTAATTTTCGTTTCCTGCATCTTTGTAACCAACAACCATCACATAGATTTTTATGAATAACAAAGACAACTAAGGCATGTGAAAGGTGGGAGTAAAATACCACTTGCGTGGATCCAAACATGTAAAGTGGATCAACATCTATCATTTTCAGAAACTTACAATTTTCAAAAAACTTATTTTATAATTTTGTTGAGAATATAACTAAATATTAAAAGTGTGGGAATGTCTCACCCTTCTACATTGTATTAGAGCATGCCAAAGATCCTGGGCCCATTATCAAAAATAATTTTCACGTGTTTGGTTCATGAAAAAAAATCAGACACACACTCGTAACCAAAGATATATATATATATATATATATATATATATTATGATAATTTTGATTTTTCTTGTTTAAAGTCATAATTTGAAAAAGTTCTCCAAATTTATTGATAAATTTTAAATAAAGAGCTCACTTCACTCGTTTGTAAGAAGTAATAAGCACAATTCCCTCTTCAGAAATTCTACTATAAAATGAAAAATATTTAGAACATATGGTCAAACCGCGTGCTTAATGTCGAACCAAATCAAACTAAAAGGACAAATTGTTTTTTTACGAAAAATATTCATTTAAGAGTTGAATAGTCGAAATTGGGAGGCGAATTCTGATAGATTTTGTTTCGACGAAACCAACGTCTCTCATCAAGTTGTAAGTGTACCTTTCTTTCTCTCAGAAACCCTAAATCCCTTTTTGTCCAAGTTGTAGGACTATTTTCATATTGTTTGATGGACCCGTAGAAGAAATTGAAATTCTCTAACACACTAGGAGGGAAAGAATTTCGCCAAATGATGGTTAATCATAGGGCAAATGTTACTTGGATGGGAGAAAACACTACATCAAAGTTTACATGTCTTCTTTCGATCCAATGGTCTGTGTATTCCAAATTTTGCTCGAATTTATTTAAAAACTTCAGTCAGTTGTAATGGATTAGTATATGTGTGAAGTTTGGACTCTGGAAGTGTAGTTTAATTGTATCTATAGGGTGTAATGTGAGTACATGGATGAAAGAAATAATCCCTTGATTATTTTCATTGATTGAAAGAGTTTATATACAATTTACATATTTCCATAATAGGAGAATCCTATTCCTATTCTACTCCTAAAACCTTATTCTACTTGGACATTAACTATACAATTATGGTAAATATACAATACTAATTATACAATACAATTATGTATATCATATGTATATTTAACACCCCCCGCATTCATAGCGGGTGGTCTTCGAACGACGAGACTGTCTCTAAAATCTTCAAAAAGGACCGAGGGAAGACCCTTTGTAAAGATGTCGGCAATTTGATACCTGGACGGGACATGGCAGACGCGAACTTGCACGAGCAGCCTTTTCGCGAACAAAGTGAATGTCCATACCGATATGCTTAGTGCGCTGGTGCTGAACCGGATTATCAGAAAGGTAGATGACACTAATATTATCACAATAAACTAAGGTCGCTTTCTGAATGGGACAATGAAGCTCTAACAGCAAATTACGTAACCAACATGATTCAGAGACCACATTAGCTACCCCTTGATACTCGGCCTCTGCACTGGAACGGGATAAAGTCGACCGACGCTTATACAATAGTCAGACGTAGACCGTCTGGTGTCCGGACAGCCACCCCAATCAACATCTGTATACGAGACAAGTGTCAACGTGGATGAAGGATATAAATGCAAGCCATAGTCAAGCGTACCCTGAATATACCGAATGATGCGTTTGAGCGCATTCATGTGCTCAACTCTGGGATCATGCATAAACAAACACACATGTTGTACGACATACGTAATATCAGATCTCGTGAATGTAAGATACTGAAGGGCCTCTGCAAGACTGCGATATCGGATCGGATCCTCGTATGGTGCGCCGGCCGCAGCCCCAAGTTTGGGCTTAGTATCAACTGGAGTGGAAGTGGACTTACAGGATGACATCCCAGCTCTCTCAATGATCTCAGTTGCATACTTCCGCTGGGATAAGAACAATCCACCTGTATGACGAGTGACAGCAATCCCCAAAAAATAACTCAAGAGCCCTAAGTCTTTCATAGCAAACTCAGAACTGAGCATTGTCATGATAAACTGGCGTAAGGCATCGGTAGAGGCAGTTAAAATAATATCATCCACATATAACAGTATATAGGCCAAGGACGAACCACGACGATATATTAACAAGGAATTATCCGACCTGCTGTGAGTGAACCCAATAGTCGAAACATAGTCGGCAAACCTCTTATACCAGGCCCGTGTAGACTGCTTAAGCCCATATAAAGACTTTTTCAACAAACAGACATGATGAGAATGTTGGGGATCCCTAAATCCCAAAAGCTGATGCATATAGACTGTTTTCTTGAGATCACCATGTAGGAAAGCATTCTTCACATCTAACTGATGAATAGGCCATGCTTTCGAAAGAGCCAAGCTGAGTACAGTGCGGATGGTAGCCGACTTGACCACTGGACTAAACGTCTCCCCACAATCCACACCAACCTGTTGAGTTTTACCATCACCCACAAGTCGAGCCTTATGCCGTGCAAACGAACCGTCTGAATTGTCCTTATGAGCAAAAATCCACATAGACTTATTAATATTAATACCAGATGGACAGGGCACCAACTCCCACGTCTTATTATCAATAAGAGCATTATATTCATCGGTCATAGCAATTTTCCAATTCGGGTCATTTAATGCAGACACAGGATTACTGGGTAAGGGTAATTTAAGAGCATCCGAATGTAAATTAAAATGCCTTTTAGGTTTAAAAATATTCCGTTGATTACGAGTGACCGGTCTATGACTCGGGGAAGAAGTGGGCGGAATTTGGGAATTTTCTGAACTCGGTACGGACTGGCCAGCAGGCGATGGGCTTGCTGGCCCAACTCGGGAAGCAGAAACAGTGGCGGATCCTTGGACTGGACTCGTTCCAGTATTGGGCTGGACCGGCCCAATTGCTCAAACTGGCCCAGTGAAAAAATTGGGCAGAGGGGGCTGAGACGGACCAGTGGGACCAGCGGGCAGTAGGCCCGCTAGAGGATTTGGGGTGCGAGATATGTTCGAAAAATTGGTGAAAAATATACGGAGATATACCATCATCAAAAAAATTATACGAACTGGGCACGAGATTACTAACTTTAGAAAACGTAAACTGGGATTCATAAAAAATGACATGACGACTAATGATGATTTTATTAGAGGATAAATCAAAACATTTGTAACCACGATGATTAGACGGAACCCCCAAAAATACACACGGAGTAGACCTGGCCTGAAGTTTGTTAATTGTGGTGGACGGAAATAACGGATAACATAAGCACCCAAAGACCCTAAGATGTGAATACGAAAGAATCTTATTATATAAAATATGAAGGGGGGAAGAATATGTCAAACCTTTGGAAGGAAGAATGTTTAGGAGATATGTAGCTATTTGTAAAGCATGATGGCAAAAAGACGGGGGTACGGAAGCATGAATCAATAAAGTGCGGACAATGTTATTAATGGTACGAATTTTGCGTTCGGCTTTTCCATTTTGTGAAGACATATGAGGGCAAGAAAAATGAAAATTGATTCCATTAGTGGCACAAAACTCCCTAAATAACCCGTTGTCATATTTTTTGCCATTATCACATTGGATATTTTTTATTTCTCATTCGAATTGGATTCTAATGAAAGCTCTAAATTTTAATATGGAAAAAACTTGAGATTTTTTCGCTATCGGAAAAGTCCATAAAAATTTAGAATAATCATCCAAAAAAAGAATATAATATCTATGACCCACAGAACTAAGAACATATGATGTCCATAAGTCGCTATGAATAATATCAAATGGCTTTAAAGTATGAGAAGTAGAGTCTACAAACGGCAACCTAACAATTTTTCCTAAAGAACAAGAATGACAATTCGGAGTACTACGCGTACAAAATAAAATTATTTTTAACTAAGACAAAATAGACCACCCCCGATGACCAAGACGAGCATGCCACAAGGAAGGAGCAAGAGCTGCAAATGCTGACGGCAAGGCTTGACTCGATAGACCGGAACTTGACGTGATAGGATAAAGATCTCCCCTACTATCACACCTCATGAGATGACTCTCCGTCTTGAAATCCTTCACAGTGAAACCAAATGAATCAAATTCAATAGAAATGGAATTGTCAGTGGTGAATTTACGGACAGACACTAAGTTTTTGATCAATTTGGGGGCATGTAGGATATTTTTCAAGATAAGGGGTGGATGAGGGTGAGACAGTTTTATGACCATAACCACGAATTGGAATAGAATTATCATTACCAACAATTATGTCATGAGAGTTGCTCAAATTGGAATAAGACGAGAGCGTAGTTGAATCAGATGTCATGTGGGTAGTGGCACCGGTGTCCATATACCAATTTGTGTTCGGAGGATTTAAACCAAGTTTGTGCATTGCGGCTTCAATGTCGGTAGAAGTGGGGGCCACTGCGTGATTGGCCTGCGGGGGTCGAGGCCTAAGCACCCCTGCTTGCTACCTCGTCCCAGAAGGCTGACTGAAACTGGGCCACTGAATGTTGGGCCGTGACTGAGGCTGGCCAACCCACTGCCATTGAGGTGAAAACATTGGGCTGCCACTGTTTGGCCCAGATTGCGGGGCCCACTGCCACTGCATAGGGGCCCAAAACTGCTGTTGCTGACCGCCCCGAGGGCTACCGCTGTCACCACCATTGTTCCGGTTGCCGCCATTGTTGCCGCCGCGATTTTGCCATTATTTTCCTTATTTTGTCCCTTTTTGCCGCCACCATTGTTGCGGTTTTGGCCGGAGTAGTTGGAACCGGTAGGATGAAAAGTGGACTCGGTCATCATGACTACGGGACTAGCCCCGGTAGCTGTCTTTTTAGCCATTCCCGCTTCTTCGAGTGTAAGCATAGAACGTGCTTGATAAAATTGCGGAAGAGGATTGCTTTGACGAAGAAGCGTGCCAACACCACTATAGGCCTCGGATAGGCCTGAAACCATTTGGAGGACCAAACGATCATTCGAAACCGGCACGCCAACGTTGAGGAGTTGGTCTGCCAATTCCTTCAATCTTTTGCAATAAGCCGAAACGTTAAGAAAATCTTCCATATTGACGTGGGAGAAATCCTGCTCAAGAGTAACAGTTCTAGAATTTTGATTATCTTGAAATATATCACGTAGTCTATCCCAAGTCGCATGCATCGTAGCGTCAGGTTCAATAATCGTTTGCAAAAGGTCGGTAGAAATTGTGGAATATATCCACGGAAGGACGATGGCATCAAGAGTCGTTCATAACTTAGGATCATCCTCGCGTCGTGGGACCTCCGTATCCTCAGGAGCCGCGGGGATTATGTGATGGATGACTTGATGCGAAAGTGCGTGAATTTTGAACAGTTCGGCCCACGTCGCATATTGGACGTTCTCTATTTCAAGTACAAGAGAGATGTTATTCTTGATGTTAGAAACTATAAGGGCAGGATGAAACGTGTTCCGTGATGTAGACATACTGATAGAACAATATCTGATTGAGGGATTGGAAAGAAAATTTTGGGAAGAGAGGAGAGACCGCGGGCACGAAATCCGAGAAAGAGGGCTCGGAAATTGAGGCAGATCGCCGGAATTGGGAGGAGGCCGACGGAAATTATGGAGAGAGGAATAAAAACCTAGACTTCTGATACCATGAAAGAAATAATCCCTTGATTATTTTCATTGATTGAAAGAGTTTATATACAATTTACATATTTCCATAATAGGAGAATCCTATTCCTATTCTACTCCTAAACCCTTATTTTACTTGGATATTAACTATACAATTATGGTAATACAATTATGGTAAGTATACAATATTAATTACACTCAAATACTACCTAAACTAATAAACAAAATCCGAAATATACATATGATATATTGTATATTTAACAATAGATGTATTGGATTCGGCTTGAGTTTACCCTTTCTTTCTAGTGCTCTTTATTTTTAAGTGACTTTGTTAATTCTGTACTGAACTTGATTTCGTGATAGAAGGAACATCCCTTTCTTTCTTTGTCAAGTGTGTGGACTTGACTTAATTGTTTTGGTCAATTGCAAATGCGTCATTTTTAATTTCATAAGATGTTGGTCAGTTTTTGGCCATGTTATCGAAGTTTTAAGGTAAATACTATTTTTTGGGGCTTTCTTTGGACTACTTATTAAGTGTATCAATCAACTCGATACCAAGGAGAAAAATCCATTCAATAGTTTGTATGACTCTTGGCTACGTTTCCATTCTCAATAAAACTTCATCAATTGTACTGTGAGGTAGAGACAAAGGTCAAAATGCGATATTTTTTGATAATGAAGTCCTCATTTTGCACTGATTTTGTTTAAGAGTAACATATGTTGTAGCTAAGTCTAGACTTTGTCAGATTTTTTTCTTAAACATATTTTTCAAGTCATCAATAGAGGTGTTTCCAGAGTTCAGTTACTTAAGGAAGGAACCCCCACCCCCACCTCATTCACCTATCCTGTAGGGAATTACCCATTATTGGTAAGGCAAGCTTGAGTAGACTACTGCAGCGTCATAAGGAAACAATAGGCCATTAATGTCACATAGGGAGCACGTCGGGGAGATATGATGATGTTCATGGTGGTCTTTGCTTTGGGGGATAGGAATGAGGGAGGAGTTTTGCTTTTGGATTTTGCGAAATCTTTTGAGTTAGCCATTGCTAACTCAAGTTTTCAAAAGAGGAGGAACACTTGGTGACCTACTAGCACGGTGGCTAAGACCCAGATAGACTACCTACTCGTTAGAAGGAGTGATAGAGGTCTATGTTAGGACTGCAAGGTTATCCTGAGCAAGAATCTAACTACTCAACATAAGCTTGTGGTTATGGATATGGATATCAAGAACATTTGAGCCCCATAAAAATGGATTTAGATATGAAGAGGAAGATAAAGAGGGTTGTTTATGGCTAGCCATGGATTAAATGGGGAGGTTTGACCACTAGCAAAGCTCGGGAGTTGGGGGAGAAGTTGATGGCTATGAAGGTTTGGGGGAGTAGCGGGAACGCGGATAGTATGTGGAGTAGGAATGTTGGATGCATCAGAGAAGCAGCAGAGAGGTGCTAGAGGTATCGATGGGTAACCTAGGTGGGCATAAATGAGAATGGTGGTGTAATGAAGAGGTCCAAGGAAAAGTAGAAGCCAAGAAAGTTGCGTATAAGGCATTGGTGGAAAGCATAGAGGAGGAGGCTAAGAGGAAAAACAGGAATGTATAAGGTAGCGAAGAAGGAAACGATGTTAGTGGTTACAACGGCTAAGATGACAGCCTTTGAGCATATGTATAAAGAGTTTGAGGCAAAGACGGGGATAAGTTGTATAGGCTCGCCAAGGCGAGAGAGAGGAGAGCCCGTGATCTAGACCAAATGAAGTGCATCAAGGATGAAAATGACGAAGTTTTGGTTAAAGAGGCTCACATTAGAAGGAGATGAAATACATGTTTTCATAAGCTCTTGAATGAAGAACGAGATATGGTTATTGCGTTGGGAGAGTTAGAACACTCCGAAAGTCATAGAGATTTTGGGTATTGTAGGTGCATAAAGTCTGCGGAGGTTGAAGGGGGTGAGTCGTAAGATGAGGAGGGGAAGAGCGACTGGACCAGACAAGATCCCGATGGAATTTTGGAAGAACGCAGAAAAAGTCGTTATGGAGTAGTTGAGTGGACTGTTCAATGTGATTTTTAGGACGGCTAGAATGTCGGAGGAATGGAGGTGGAGTACTATGATTTGCAGTACAAGAACAAGGGCGATATTGAAATTGCAACAATTATAGGGATATCAAGATACTAAGCCACACTAAGAAAGTTTAGGTGAGGCGGGTAGATATGAGGATGAGGTGGAGAGTGGTCATATCCGAGAACCAAGCGGATTCATGTCGGAGTGGTCAGCTATAGAAGCCATTCACCTTGTAAGGAGGCGGCTAGAGCAGGACAAGGAGATGAAGAGAGACTTACATATGGTGTTTATTGACCTCGAGAAAGCATACGACAAAGTCCTTAGGAGGTTCTATGGAGATATTTGGTGTCCAAAGATGTACCTGTGGCTTACATATGAGCAATTAAAGACATGTACGATGGTGCCAACACCAGGGTAAGAATAGTGTGAGGAGACTCAGAACACTTCTCGGTAGGGATGGGGTTGCACCAGGGTTCACCCCTTAGCCTGCTTTTGTTTGCCCGTGTGATAGATGAATTGATGCGGCATATCAAGAGGGAGGTGTCATGGTGTATGTTATTCGCAGATGACATAGTATTGATTGACGAGACGCGCTAGGAAGTTGGAGACAAACTCTTGAATCTAAAGTTTTAGGTTAAGCAGAACTAATACGAAGTACCTGGAGTGCAAGTTTAGTGACATAACGCATGGGGCGGAGGTGGAAGTGAAGATTGATACACAAGCTATACCAGGAGGGGAAGTTTCAAGTACCTCGGGTCTATCATACAAGGTAACAATGAGATTGACGAGGATGTCGTACATCGTATTGGAGCGGGGTGGGGAAAGAAGGCTGACTTTTGGGGTTTTGTGTGATAAAAAAGTGTCACCAAGACCTAAGGGTAAGTTTTATAGAGCGATGGTTAGACCTATTTTATTGTACAAGGCAGAGTGCTGGTCAGTCAAGAAAGCTCATGTTTAGAAGATAAAAGTAACGGATATGAGGATGCTCAAATGAATGTGTGGCCATATTAGAAGAGTATGATTAGGAATGAAGTCATACGGGGCAAGGTGGGAGTGTCCTCCGTGGAGGACAAGATGAGGGAATCGAGGCTCAGATGGTTCGGGTACGTGAATAGGAGGTGTGAGGATGCTCCAGTGAGGAGGTGTGAGATGTTGACCATAGTTGGTGTTAAGCGAGGTAGATGTAGGCCGAAGAAGAATTGGGGGAGGTGATTCAACAGGACATGACACACCCCAAATTATTGATGACATAACCCTAGATAGGAAGGTTTGGAGGTAGAGGATTAGGGTAGAAGGTTAGTAGGTATCCGAGTGTTGTAACAACTATATGTGTTGTATTATTTATATTTAGTACTTGCATAGTATCTTTGACTTCGTTTCTGTTTGTTACATGTTGCTTTATTGATTATGTTTATCTTGCCACTTTGTTGCCGATTTTTTTTTTCCGTTTAACCTGTTGCTGTACTGCATCGTTGAGCCGAGGGCCTATGGGAAACAACCTCTCTACCCACAAATGTAGAGGTAAGGTCTGCGTACATCCTACCCTCCGCAAAACCCACTTGTGGTATTACACTGGGTATGCTTTGATGATTCTGTGAGTACTTCTTTATCTTTGCTTATGTCTTCATTTTTATTTTGTTCCTTATTATCTGTTAGAATCTTGATTTTTGTTCATCACCCTGAAGCTGGATCTATCATCATAAAGGAATGCTGAAGTTTATATTTTCCTCTTATAATAGATGGAGCAACTTTTATCGTCTCTTGTGTTCAATGGTTCTATTATAGAAGCCATCACTGAAGCCAAGCAGCAGAAGAAGCTTTTTGTAGTTTTTGTTTCAGGTAAAGTGTTACCAATTCTCTGCAATTTATTTATGCTATAATTTCCATTAATGTGTCCTAAAAGAACCTGATGTAAGATAGATTTGGGTGATGTTGCACCAAGGTTGATGACATAGAATAAGAGTAGGTTCCCACGTAGCTTAGCTGGACCTAAGAGTAACGGGTGATTGGTTAGACTCAAGAAAAGTGTTCTTGACTGACCTTGGGAAGCAAATCCTCCCATTCAATCAAAAGGGAAGCTTTTGATTACTTGTCTGTTCATCCAGAACAATATGTGATAAGAATTGGGTTACTTGTATGATGAACAAAAAAGTAACGCGGAAGCGAATAGTACAAAGATTAAAGACTAGAAAAATAAGATAGGTGAAATTCGAGAAATAAATCCCCAAATCTCAAACGTAATGGCTAAGAACCCTAATTGATTGTAGTAGACCTGATAAGCAGACTAGGGCTAATCATGTCTACTAGCAGATTCAATTCAAGAACTTAGATGAAAGTGATCTAGACCCCTAATTGAATAACTAAAGACAATAAATAGTATAACGCTAATTTCCTTATTTAATTAATTCGAGTAAGAACCATAGATAGCAAGCACAAAATTAACCTTACCTCTTGGAAGATATCGTTCTTGTAAGGTTACAAGGCTGCATTTGTTTTTTTAAAAGATGTCTGAATCTGAATACACATGAACATAATGTTGTCCGTAGATCTGAATATTGAATAATTAAGACTGTTTGTTTTCTTAAGATCTGAATGTGTAAAATTTTTAAAACTATTAAATATAAAATCATAAAAATATAGTAATTAAATATTACTTCAACCTAATATTTGAAAAATATTAATGTAACATAACTAGATCACTAAATTGATAAAATATATGATACTTAATAGTAAATATTTGTAACAATTTATAATGTATCTAAACTACAAACCCAAGCAATATTGGATTGAAAAGCTGCATCAAATCGTTGGAGGCCTCTCTCCCACTTGCTCCCCTATCTATATCTTCCTCATCTTTTCCTCTTATATGATTGTGTTCTCACAGACCCATCAAAATTTAAGAACGAAAAAAGTGAATATTCCATCACAATTTATCACAAATTAAGAGAACAGTAAATGATTGTTGGTCTCCTCAAGGATGAAATCTACACTTTAGGAGAAACTTAAATGATTGGGAGGTGGAAAGTGCGGCCAAGCTATTGATGGACATTGAGGCCTTCACGGGTATAGTTGATGGGCCTGACACCATCAAATGGAGACATAACAATGATGGTTTTTTCTGTCAACAAGGCATACAAGAGAGGTATTAGGGGTGGTACTGAGGGCAACTCAGTTTTATGGAGGAATATTTGGGAAAACATAGCACCCTCCAAGGTAAAATGTTTCTCTTGGTTAGTTGCTAGAAGGGCATGCCTTACTCAGGAGGCATTGCAGAAGAAATGTTTGCCCGTAGTTCCCAGATGCTTTCTGTGTATGGAAGCCATAGAAACAAACAATCATCTTTTTTTTGCATTGTAGGTTCACTGCCCATATCTGGCAATTTTTTATTAGTTTCACCAAAGTGAACTGGACAATGCCAAAACACACTGCTGATTTGCTGGATTAGAAGAGGGGGAGTAAGAGTCAAAAGAAATGGTGGAGGATAATTCCGGCTTGTGTTTGGTGGACAGTTTGGAAAGAAAGAAATGGGAGATGTTTCGAAGATAAGTCCAATTCCATTTAGAAAGTGAAGTGGAATTGTATTGTATCTTTCTACTTTTGGTGTAAAGAACATTGTATAGAAGACGTAGAGGAGATTTTTCAGTTCTTAGGATCCTTGTAATCTACTGTTCTCTGTTTTCTTCCTTTCTTTTGTCTCCTTTTGGTGGTCGCCAACAATTTCCCTAAATGATGAGGAATACAACAGTACCATTTTCAAAAAAAAATTAAGAGAACAAATAATAAAGAATGAGAGAACCAAAATCATTGAAAGTCAAAGAATCACAATTTGCCGTGATTTTTCATCCATGGTATTCTTTATCAGACCCAATATATATATATGATTTTTCATGGTATTGTTGAACTTCAGTGGTAGTGTTAACTCACATAAAAGAAAACGTCTTTTCGCTGGAAGAAATAAAAATTACGGACTCCGACGAACATATGAATCTAAGTTGTTTTATTCCCCCAAAGAGAACAGAGAGTAGTAAAAGAGTTGGGGAAGAAATCAGGTTGGGTTTGTGGAAGAAAACGTTGTTGTTTTAAAGCTGTTAATACAGAGTTTATTAGTTTAAAAAATGCAGTTGAGGAATTGAGGTCTGAATGGTTATAAGACTTCCTCACAGATCTGAGCGAATCTGACCTCTTAAGACCCAATAAGTGGTAAACTTTTCAAAAAAACAAATGCACTTAATGGGCTGAAATCTGAATTCAGATTTCAGCCTTCCATTAAGTGCAAACAAATGAGGCCTAAGATAATTTCTAAGTAGCCAATACACATAGGTGTAAAGAAAAGAACTCTCAATAATATTGTTGTCTAAAAAAAGAACAGAATCCACCCCTATATATAGGGGGGAATTCGTGCAACCCTATCCTAGATAGCATGGGTTCGAATCCTACTTTTATGGAAATAATAAATCGTAAAACCTACCTAGGAAACTTTAAACTAGAAGAACAAGTAAATATTTATGTCACACTTCTTCCCAAAACTAACAAACAAAGAGTAAGGAAAAAGGGACAGTTTTGGAATCAAAGCTGCATCTAATTTGGACGTGTGTTTCCGGTCCCTTTGGGCATGATTCTCACGTGTAGTGCAGTCCCATTTGGGCTTGAATTTCAGGTGTAATTCAGCCCCGTTTGGGCTTGATTTTCAGCTCTTTTGGGCTCCATGTGGGCCCCAATCTCCTCCTCTTGGACTTGGGACTTGGACTATGAAATCCATGTAGCACTTAGCCCACTCTTTGTCACAATTCTTGGCCTTATTCTTGGCCTCTTCTTCAACGATAAGAACCTTCTTGATCTCTCATTGAAACTCATCAACCTTATCTTGATCTCCTTAGCTTCCAAAGCTTCATCCAAGTCCTGTAATGGAAGTATGACCATGGATGTTATCAATATGTATTATATATATTCCATGTTGGTAGAAGGATAGAAGAAATGCAGATGGGATAGGCTGCTTTAGTTACCAGTTACATACATCACTGAAGCCTTTGCTTAATTTTGAAATGATTATCTTTAGTATGCAGTTTTACAGAATACACCTGTTGCTAACAGTTAATGCAATGAAATACAAATTATTAGAAAAGAACACATGATGAAATATGAGTAGTAACTTGTTGGAGGCTGTATATTCCATCAAGTTTAAACCCTCTTTGGACAAAATTGCTTACTGTAAGAGAAAATGCTAAAATCATTTTCTGATAATTTACTATTCCACAATTCCCCAATGAGATTGTATTACCTAGCAATGTTCTTAAGGATAACAAAATGGTCTGATGCTGGTTCCATTTTCTGACTTAGTGAATTCTGGTGAGTTGTTTCATTTTCTATTTCATATCGAGGATAGATGGAGCTTTTACAAGAATATATAGTTGCTTTCTTCAGTATATGTTTCTGCAAATATTTTGTATTTCTTACTTTACCCTTTTTTCTTGGTTTTTTAGGGAGGGGGATTGAGTATATGAGAGATGGCTTTGATGCTTAGGAAATGCAAATATCTTTAGACTAATCATCCTAATTGTATTTCTATCAAACTTTTGTCTTAGGTGACAGTATGGAATCAAACCAATTGGAAACATCAATCTGGCTGGACCCAAGAGTAGGCTTATCCTTATGCTTCCTAGAATGGACATTAGGTTTGATACTTTTGGCCCTTCGATAGTGAGTTCACTTTCTCATCTTCCTTCGAATTGCTCAGGTTGCTGATTCTGTATCAAAGTACTGCATTTTGTTGCACATCCTAGAAGGAAGTACCGATGCCAGAAACTTCTCAGCGTTGTGTATCCTTTACTCTGTAGCAAGTTTCTTCCCCCTCCCTTCTTAAACCTTTGAATACTCTATTCCTCGTCTGTTTCTTTTGTTTTTCTACACATCCGTCTCTCTGTCGGTGCATGGGAGATTGAGAGTTTTCTTTTCTTTGGCTGTTAATTGCACATAGTTTGAGAGGGTGGGGATCTTTTTCTTGTAGGAGCACCATGGAACTCACGCTGGATAACATAAACAAGGAATTCTAGGACCTGATTTTATGGAGGTTTTCTAGCTGAAAATGTTGAAATGGAGTTTGTTAAAGAAGCTTCGAGCAGAGGTGATGGTAGGATGAGTTGGTACACAAAATGCATCTAAAAGGAAGAAAAACTAAAACTATCTTTTGGGGCAAGTCTAGAATAATTGTGTACCAATTACAAACAAAAATAATTGGTTCAAGGGTCTTCCTTCTGTCTAACAGAAGAACATTCATCATCCTGCCGGCAAGTTTCCAGGGATAACCGGGTCAATGTAAATACGGACTGGTCTTTTGTATCAATCATACATTTTGATTGGTTAAAAACTTAGATATGCATTAATGGAAAGGAATATCTACTTTATTGTAGGTATTAATTTTCTTGATATCACAGAAAACACTAAAGAATGTAAATTGGAAGCTCTTGTTAAATATTCTCAGACAAATGAGCTTTGGTGAGAGATGGTTGAAATGGATTGAATTTTATTTTGATAAGGTAAATAATTTTATTGACAATTGTGGAAATTCCGTGTACAAGACATATACCAAAAGAAGAGAACCTACACCAAAATAGGGTTCTCAACAAAAGAGATCCAATTCTCTATACAAATAGGGACCTCATAAGTTCACCAAAATGAAACTAGAGACAACATACTACTTTGCATTTTTACAAAATCTTGTTCTAGCCCTTCAAAAGCTCTCCTATTTCTCTCATTCCAAATAACCCATATGATTGCTAAGGGGGCAACACTCCATGCCCTTAGATTTCCCATCCCCCGCTTGTGAGTCCAACTTTGCAAAGCCTCCTTCACTAAGCCCGGCATCACCCATTGCATCTCAAACAAATTAAGAGCCACCCTCCATAAACTAGTAGCCTGTTAAATTTTCTGTCCTTGTGAATGGTGAACGAGTGGGTTTCTTCCCCTCTGCCCTTTCCTTTTTATTCTGGCCATGGAAGGGTTTGACAGCTTGATGAGGATAGCACTTCAAAACAGGTGGATCAAAGACTTCCAAATTGGAGGCAGTAGGGGGCAAGCTAAGGAAATTTGTCATCTGCTTTTGCAGATGACACAATAATATTTTGTGAACCTCAGGTGGAACAGATAAGATTCATCAGAATGATTTTGTTTATCATTGAAGCCTTCACAGGCAGTCAGGCTTGAAAGTGAACTGGGGAAGGAGCAACCTGTTTCCAATTAAGGAGATGCATAAATGTAGAAGCTATTCCTGTAACTGGGCACACTGGACTTCTCTATTGACCTTATTTTTGTGTTTGTATTCAAATGCATCTGTGTCCCATGTTGAATGATATGTAGTGTCCAGGGACTAGTCTATCTTCTTTAATTGGACTTCCAGTATTCTAACTTCGAAGGGACAAAGACAGTGGGAAGAGTAGAAAAAATGTTGAAGCATGCAGAGTTTCCAACGTGAACATACTTCTACATGTTTATCCTCTTAATATTTATTAGAAATGCTCCTCTTAATAAATGGAAAACCTGCTTTAATATGAAAACTGAGTTCAGTTGTCACAGAGGTCTACGATGGGAATGTTTTCAAAGCCATTCAAAACTGGGAAATCTTGTTGTCAATGTCATGTTGTTGATGTGCACTTTTCACGTGGATAAATCCTTACATTGAGCTACATAGATCCACAGAAGGCCGTCCCTTGTATTACAGCTACTGGATACAATGGTGTTCAACTTTGGCAACATGGTATGATTAGTTGTTTGAGATGTTACTGAGTTGTTGTATCTCTTTCTGGTTTCTTAATTATGTATCTAATTTTCAGGGGGCTTTGTTTCTGCTGATACTCTTGCATCTAGTCTTGAGAAGGCGTGGTTAAGTCTTCATGTTCAGGTATTCTGATGTCATAGTCGTATTTTCCATGGAGTTCATTCCGGTGCCGGAGATATAATTTGTTTCCCAATTGTCGTGATGCATAGTTTTACTAGGAAGACTACTAGCTTTATGATGAGCAAATTGCAGGGGATCACTTGTTTTGAGCCGTTCTTTTAGACTTTTTAGACCACTAGACTCTGCATTGTGAATGTGAGCAATTGCTAGAATCTGAAAGTTCTTTTACTGCTCTGAAGATTCTTTTGTTGTTGCTTCTTTTCATTGTATGTCTAGTGACATTAAGTCTCCATAAAATACTGAGGATTCCCCAGATATCCCCCTCCCCCCAAACAAACAACAGCCACCTCATCCCTGATCAACTCAAATTTCTTTTTTCATCTCAGAATTTGCTTAGCATAGAGATGTATACAGTTGAAATCTTTTTGAGTCAACCTACTTGTTTGAGATATCGAGCATCTTTATTGGAATAACTGGAAGAGGAGGAAATAATGTTGGGTATGCAGTTAAGAGTATTTGAGGAAAATGTGGTGACATTGTTTGTAGAATTGAATTTCGGGTGGTCGGATTTTTAGAGAGAAAGCGGACCTTCTCTCTCTACCCCATCTCATCACACACAGTACACATCTCTAGATGTTCAAATTTTTCAGCAACAAACTAGTTGGACAAAGTAATGCGTTGAATCACAAATGAAATATTCAGCAACTAGTTAGACAAAGTAATGTATTGAATCACAAATGAGTAATCATGTTTTTATTAACATTTATTGTTTTCGTTTGTAGGCAGAGTTATTTCCTGTCACATCGATAAATTATTAGTTTCATAACGAAGTAAGGTTGTGGGTTCGAGTCACCGAGGGAGCGCATAACCATATTAAAAAAAGGTTAGGTGCATCATATGAAGTAATAATAGATAGGATAGGCAGTCACATTTTGTAGGTAGTTTGGTGAGAGAGAAGTAGGAGAGCTTTTGAAGGAGTAGAGTCAAGTTTCTCTCAGTTGAGGAGTAGTATCTGCTCTCTTATTTATGGCGTAAACAGAAAGTTCCTTGTTGTGTAGATGATTGAGTGGAGTTTGTAGAGAATCATATTTTGTAGATCCTCACATTTTGGTATACCCTTTGTATACGGCTAGGGGTGGCCAACGAGTCGGGCGGGTTTGGCGGGATTGGGTCGGGGCGGGATTCGCCGAAGTCCCGTCCCGATCCCGGTCCCGTCGGAATCGGGTCGTGGCGGGAATTTTTTTTTTGAATTTAATTTATAAAATAACATATATAAACAACTCAATAATTGAACAAGATAGTGTAATAAAAACATCCCAAAGCTGTTTTTGTGCCTCTTATATTATTTAATAGACATTTTTTTTGTAATACATACAATTGTCAAAATTGCAACTTTGTGGTGTTGTTCAAAAGTTGCAAATTACATAGTAAAATTGCAATTAAAAAAATTACATTTTGAAAAAAACTTGTTCTAGTTTCTTGATAATTTCCTGTGGTTCTTCAGTTGGAATTGGTATTTGTTGGTCAAATTGCTCCACGTCGCTTCCACCACCTTCGGATAAGACTTCGTTATAGTTTTCATTTTCTTCTTCGTTGATCTCCGGTTGACCGCACCTTCTCCGCTCCGCTCGTATCCAATCTCTGAATAATACTACAATCTCCAAGTTGTCTCCAGCTAATGAGTGTCTGTGCTTTCTTATTTGATATCTGCCGGCAGAGCGTTTTCAGATGCCGTTGATGACGCTTGAATGTTCAAAACATCTCGGGCCATCATGAAAAGTGTCGGAAATGTCTTCTCATTCCCCCTCCAGTATTTCAGCAAGTCTTCACGTCCTTCTTCATTGAGAACTGCTTGGTACGGTACAGAACCCTGCAAAACAAAAATATCAAACTCGCTATTTGTGCAAAGAGGGGGTTTAGGGCGGGATCGGGGGCGGGACCGGGACCGGGCCTGGCGGGCTGGGACGAGACCATGTCCCGTCCCGGTTAGAGCCCGATACCACAATTTTTTTTAAAAAATGTCGGGGCGGTGTCGGGGCGGGACCGGCCCACTGGCCAGCCTTATATACGGCTAATTTGACCGTGTTTATGAATGAAAATACCTTTTCTTGATAAAAAAAAGAATAGGCAATCAGGTAGTAGTGACCATGGAATTCAAGAGTCAAGAGTTAATCTGTTCTACAACTTTGGTTGCTCTTTCGTGCTTCACGAGGCTTTACCATAGAGAAACATTTTGGTTAGATGGATACTCTTGCCTAAGTTTCTCCCGCCATTTTTTCCTACTCTGCCCCTGTAATCTGAAGGAAAAATGCAAAGATTGGATGTCATTTTGCTAGCCGTTCACTTTTACATCTCATTACTTCATAAACCTTGTTTAGCATAATATATTCAATTTGAGGCGGAAATAATCCGTTTAGATTTGGGTTTAAGCTAATGGATTTGCTGTTTAGTATGTTAGGAAGCACTGTATTTCCTTCATACTCGAGGTATACAGTGTTACCCACTTCATGATTTTGGGCTGCTCCACTTAGTTTATTATGTTGGTCCATGAATTTTTTAATCTCACCTTGGTTCTTTATATCTATTATTTATGGTTAACTGCAGGAGACAACCGCTACTTTCTTGACTGCTGCACTTGCTTCAAAGAAAGAGCTTGTATCTGGAGCTTCTTTTGTAACATCTGAAGTAGGGAGTTCTTCAAGTGCTCAAGTTTCACCAGCTCAGGCGGGGACACAGATACAATCTCCACTGGCTACACCGCTTAACAACTCTCAGATAGTAGAGGGAGAGGACCGTGGACATGCTGCTACAGTAAACCCCATTTACTGACATTCAGACCTTTGTTCACTACGGTCCAGCATAATATTTAAATTTAACTACTTTGCAGGAGATAGATTCCTCAGTGATTGACATGGCCACTCATGGATCAGCAGATGCTTTTGAATCTAGAATTGGTGAATTCAATGAGTCTACCGCTGTGATCACAATAGCAGAAAAGCCACTTGATCTTGTACAAGTAGATTCAACCAAGACTAAAGATGAATGTTCAATGTCAAAAGAGAATCCTGGTTTGTGTGATCAACAATCGGAACCTAATGAGGAAGCTCCTGGACAGATTGCCAATAAAGCAATGAAACATCCTGAGATAAATTTAGTTGAAGATGCAGCTGCTGAGAAAGCTGATCTTTCAGATGCTTCGTCAAATACATTTGATGATGTTTATTTAAACATTAGATTACCTGACGGTTCAAGTTTACAAGTGAAGTTCTTCGTTATGGATACTTTAAGGATGGTCAAGCACTACGTTGATAAAAACCAAACGAGCAGCTTTGGTTCTTACGATCTAGCAGTTCCTTATCCTCGCAAGGTTTTTGGTGATGAAGGTAATAGAGTATTCATATTGTCTTTCTTGTTACAATCCTTATCCTTTTTGTCCTTGTTTTGGGTGAGGCAACTTGACACTCTGAGTTGCTGGTACTGGAAATGTTCCACTTTTAATATCTAGAAGAGACTTTTTCCTTTGGTTAACATACATTCTCAAGGATTTCTAAATGTTGGTTAAAGTAGTTACCAAAAAAAATGTTGGTTTAAAGCAGTTAGGAAATGAGTCAGAACTCAGAAGATGTGGTTTTGCCCGAACGTTTTTGTTGTTTGGCTACAAATAGTCTCATTTGCCACCTGTAATTGCTTTAGCATGGATCATATATGAGATGATTTTTATCCAATAGTGCGAGTTCAGATTCTTAAAGCCAGCCTCAACTAGTCTGGAGTGAAGTCTTGATTGAGTTCGAAACATAGTATATATCAGTAACAACTAGTTTGAAACATATATATTCCACATGCTTACTTAGCATCTTCTTTAGAACCTTTACCTGGTTTTGTTGGATTCCAGCATATGATCCATGTACCGCTATCAAACATAGTTCTTTATGGTGCTTTGTCGCTATTAATACCATTTACTTCACTACCTCATACTTTATAGAGTGCAATTACATTACTGTTATACCTGATATATATCTTTTTTTCTTGAAACATGTCAACAGATCTAGATAGAACATTGTCAGATTTGGGTTTATACAATAGGCAAGCACTGATAATCGTTCTTCGTAACAAAGTGAATATTACATCTTTGCATGGTCCAAACAGTTCCGCTGAGAGTAACCGTTTAGCAAGTGGTGGAAATGAAGGCTATTTTGCTATGATCAGAAGACTCTTTTCATATGTAAATCCTCTATCTTATCTTGGTGGAAATTCCAACACATCAAACACTGCTCAGGATTCTCAAAATAGCATTTGGCAATATGGTAATTCCCGTTCCTTTCTTTTTGACCTATGTTACAGCTTCAGTTCTAGAGAATTAAAAATCAAGGACACGTTCAGCAAATTGTATCACTTGCACTTTCTATTATTATGTGAAAACAACATTTTCCCAACTTTGTGCCAAGACTTTTGACTGTCTCAGGTGTAATTGCGTCTCCATGTGCTAGTATCTAACTTTACAAGAGCTTTTACAGATTAATTAAGATAATGAGTGTGTAACTGAGCTTTTTGAGTTCCATTATCGGGTGTCTCGAACTGAGTTTTTGGGAGCTTTATTATTATCATGCTATTAAAAATATTCTGCTTATAAATGGATAATATCAAGGGCGGGCGGAACTAGGTAGGAGGAAATTGAACCTTCTTCATTGAAAAATTATATTGTGCAAATAAAGTGAACAAAAGTTTTAGGCTATATACGAATTGCTGAATCCCCTTGACATAATAGAGAATTCTAGTGAAGTGGCAAAGGGGCTAAAAAATTGCATTAGGTCACATGTTCAAATCGTAGATATGACATTTTATATTCTTTTGAATCCCTTGCATAAATTTCTGGCTATATCATGTGTTGACTGTCACGTTATGCCTTGTTAATTTGGTACTGTCTCACTTTATTGCCTTTGGCATGTAGGTCCAAACTCCACACCACAAAATAATCGGACGTCGGAACGTGAGCCATTCCGAACTCCTATAACTACCACAACCAATAACAGAGCTAGGAGGCCAGCTTCATCTCGCTTTGGGAGCAACATCCACACTCTGAAACATGATGAAGATGAGAATCAGTTTGGTGACAAAAACACATTCTGGAATGGTAATTCTACTCAGTTTGGAGGCGATGACAATGGTAAATAAAATTCCTGTGCACTTGCTTGTATATTGATGGGTCTATAAATAGCATAGTGACCACAGTTTGGTATGTTCTTCCCGTTAATCTTTGGAGTTAGTTTTGGCTTGAAGCTTGCTCTTTTTATCTTTACAATGATTGGCTTATCAAAAATTGCGGTTGCAAACCTGAATTGAGGTCATATCCAAAGGTGAGTTTAGTATCTCTAAACTCCGCTGAAGCGTTTTATGGTTTGCGAAACTGTTGCAGAAAGCTGGATAATGTTTTGGTCACTAATAATTCATAAGTACTCAAGTAGGTGTTGTACCTGTTCTAATAGATAGATCTATTGTTCTAATAGAAATGAGACATAACAAATCATCCTTCAAGTTAATCGTGTCTAGTCCAATAGGTTTATTTTGCCTGTGCATGTTAAATTGGTTGGGGTGGTCCACTCAGCTAACTAAGAATTGGCCTATATTAATGTTGTTTTTGGATACATATAGGTATGCGAAAACCTATCGATAACAAGTTCATCTGAATTCAGTCTTCTCAAAGTGAAACATAGATTTGTATGTGAAAATTTACTAAAATTTCAACAAATTTAAGATATGAAAACATAATTTTAGTACACTGAATTTAGTTTTGCGTAAACACAGAAATTACCTCTATAGATGTTTTTACGTATTTGAAAGTTGAAACACTAGTGATTAATGAACTATAATATTGCAAGTTCTACACATTGTACAGCCTAATTAGATGTCAATCGTTTTTAACACTCCAAATTAACAGTATTGAGATAGAAAATTTGACTTATGTAAGGTTATGGAACTTCGGCTTCCCCATCCTTTCTCCAATACAATTTGTACGTGTTGTGCATACAAATAGGTGATTGAATAGCAAACGTGAAGAAATTCTCACATCACGAATGTAATGCATAGAACATGAAACCATTTCACTGTAGTACTGATACAACCAAGGTGATTATAGTATTAAGAATGACACAAATTGAATATATGAGTTACATTTGCATTGACATCTTGCAAATGTGAAGAAATTTAAAGGAGTGTAATGAGCAAATGAAATAAACGGATACAATCAGGGAGATCGTAGTATTAAGAACGGCACAATTTGAATATATCAATTACGTTCGAACACAAAAAGTATCAGTTGGTGAATTTAGCGGTTGCCGATAAGTTTATCCGGTATGTCAACTTGAAAGATAGAGGTACGTATATGCTACTCCAAATCACGTAATGATTTGTAACAACATAGTTTTACGTATATGCTACTCCAAATCACATAATGATTTGTAACAATATAGTTTTTCCTCATCCGCTGCCGTATGTGTTCAAGTAGTTTTCACAACATGTACAAACAACCAAACTAGTTAGGTCAAAGCTCATTTACATCTTACTTCCAAAAGTCAAATTATCAAAAAACCCAAAAGCAAATGTTCGACAAAGACGAGAATTTGACCATCCAGAACCTATCGCTCTAGGTATCAAACTTACATAGATGTTTATCTTATAACTAGCATATCTAAGTATCTAATCATAACACAATGGCCAACTAAAATATCTAATCAGCAAAATAGCGTGGACCGCCAAAAATTCGAAGTTAGGGTTTGGCGAAAAGGCGTTTGTGAAGTACTTTACAACTTTAGGGTTTCTAAAGAATTAATAACAATATCGTCAATTGGCGTTACGGGGTCCTGAAACACGAATTCATAAATATCAGAGATTTGGTGTATATTAGCATGTGTTTTTTGACATTCGGTCTTCTCCGATTGACCTAAAATTTGATGAGCGATACTCATTGATTCGCCACAACAAACGCATTTTTTTGGCGTTTCAGGGTTACCAAAGCTCTCATTTTGTAGCACAAGGGTTTAGGGCTCTGATTGGCCTGAAATAAGGCAAGTCCATAACAAAATTTCTTTGCCACTTCGAGGTCCTGAAATGTGAATTATAAATAATAGAACTTTCGGTGCGTACAAGGATTTTTTGGCATTCGGTCGTTAAACTCTAATTGGCTTAAAATCTGGCAGGTCCATCACAAACGGCTTGATGAGCGGAACACTTTGCTTCTCCACGATAGGCGTCACTTTATTTGGTGTTTTAGGGTTCTATTGGAGTTTTCAATGTGTATTAGCACATGATTTTTTTTAGCATTCGGTCAACGGACTTTGGTTGGCCTCAAATTTAGTGTGTCCATCACAAGCGACCTTGTGCACAGTACACATTGCTTCACCACAACTAGCATCACTTTCCTTGGCGTTTTGGGGTCCTATTGGAGTTTTCAGTGTATATGAATTTTTTGGCTTTCGATCGACAAACTCTGATTGGCCTCAAATATAGCGGATTCGTCACAATCGGCTTGGTGACCGGTACACATTACTTCGCCATGATTAATAACGCTTCCTTTGGTGTTTCGAGATCCTAGAGGAGTTTTCAATGTCTTAGCATATGAATTTTTCGGCATTCGGTCGACGGATTCTGATTGGCCTAAAATTTGGCTGGTACATCACACACGACCTAGTGATTGATACACATTTTTCGGCGTCACTTTTGACGTTTTAGGATCTTACTGGAGTTTTCGGTGTGTATTAGCATATGATTTTTTTGGCACTCGGTCGACAAACAACGATAGGCCTCAAACCTAGCGATCCATCACAAACGGTTGACAGATAAACATTGCTTACCATGACTAACATCGCTTTCTTTGACGTTTTGGGGTCCTATTGGAGTTTTCGGCGTTTATTATAGCATATGAATTTTTCGACATACAGTCGACAAACTTCGATTGGCCTAAAATCTGGCTGTTCCATCACATACAGCCTGGTGACCAGTACATATTGCTTCGCCACGACTAGCGTCGCTTTCTTTGACATATCAGGGTGTTAAAATGTGAATTCATTATTATCGAGTTTTTCGTGTGTATTAGCACATAGATCTTGACATTCGGTCGACGGACTACGATTGGCCTCAAATCTAATGGGTCCATCACAAACGGCCAGGTGACCGGTAGACATTGCTTCGCCGCAACTAGCGCCGCTTTTTGTGGTGTTTCAGGATTAAATTGGAGTTTTTGATGTGCATTAGCATATGAATTTTTTGGCATTCGGTCGACGGATTTTAATAGGCATCAAATCTAGAGGGTCCATCACAAACGATCTGGTGATCAGTACACATTGCTTAGCCACAACTAGCGTTTCTTTCTTTGATGTTTCGGAGTCCTATCGGAGTTTTTGGTGTGTATTAGAACACAATTTTTTGGCATTCGATCTATGGACTCCGATTGGACTCAAATCTAGCAGGTCAATCACAAATGCCCTGTCGACCGATACATATTGCTTCGCTAGAACTAGCGTTGCTTTTTTGGCGTTTCGAGGTTCTATAGGAATTTTCGATGTGTATTAGCATGTGATTTTTTCGGCATTTGATCTGACAGACTCCAATTGGCCTAAAATCTAGTTGTTCCATCGCAAAAGACTCTATGGCTGGTCGACATTGCTTCGCTACGACCAGCGTCAATATTTTCTTGCGTTTCGAGGTCTTGAAATGTGAATTCCTAATTATTGAGCTTTCGGTGTATTAGCACATGATTTTTTTGCATTCAACTGACAGACTTTAATTGGCCTAAAAAATAGGGAGTCCATCACAAATCCTGGTGATAGATATACATTGCTTTGCCACGAGTTCGTTGCTTTATTTGGCGTTTTAGGTTTCTATTAGAGCCTAGTGACATGTATACATTGCTTCGACACTAGTGTGGTTTTCTTTGGCGTTTCGGGGTCCTATTGGAGTTTTCGGTATGTATTTATTAACATATGGATTTTTTGACATTCAGTCGATGGAATCCGATTAGCCTAAAATTAGGCAGGTCCATCACAAACGACCTAATGACCGATACTCATTGCTTTGCCGCGACTAGCGTCACTTTTTTGGCATTTTGGGGTCTTGTAACGTAAATTCATGATTATCGAGTTTTTGGGTGTGTATTAGCACATAAATTTTTCGTCATTTGATCGACGAACTTCAATTGGTTTAAAATCTAGCGGGTCCATCACAAACGGCGGGGTGACTTGTACACATTACTTCGCCACGACTAATGTCGACTTGTTTGGCGTTTCAGGATTCTATTGGAGTTCTCGATGTGTATTAGCACATGATTTTTTGTCATTCGGTCGACAGACTTTAACTGGTCTCGAATCTAGTGGGTCAATCACAAACTGCCTGGTGACTAGTACACATTGCTTCGCCACGGCTAGCATTACTTTCTTTGACATCTTGGGGTCCTACTGGAGTTTTCAGTGTGTATTAGCACATGTTTTTTGGCATTCGGTCGATGGACTACGATTGACCTCATATCTAGCGGGTTCATCATAAACGACATCGTAACCGGAACACATTGCTTAGCCATTACTAACATCGCTTTCTTTGGCGTTTCGGAATCCTATTGGAGTTTTCGTTGTGTATTAGCATATGAAATGTCTGGCACTACTAGCATCACTTTTTTGGTGCTTTGGGGTCCTGAAATATGAATTCATGATTATCGAGTTTTTGGTGTATATCAGCACATGAATTTTTCAGCATTCGATCAACAAACTTCGATTGACCTAAAATCTAGCAAGTCCATAAAAAACGATGTGGTGATTGGTACACATTGCTTTGCCACAACAAGCGTCGCTTTCTTTTGCGTTTTGAAATTCTATTGGAGTTTTTAGTGTGTAATAGCACATGATGTCTTTGCCATTCGATCGACAGACTCTGATTGACTTCAAATCTAGCTGGTCAATCACAAACAGTCTCGTGACCGGTACACATTACTTTGCCACAACTAGCGTCGCTTTCTTTGGCATTTCGGGATCCTACTGGAGTTTTCAGTGTGTATAAGCACATGATTCTTTGTCATTCGATCGACGGTCTCCGATTTGCCTCAAATCTAGCTGGTCCATCACAAATGGCATGTACACATTGCTTCACGACGACTAGCGATGCTTTCTTTGGCATTTTGGGATCCTACTGGAGTTTTCAGTGTGTATTAGCACATGATTTGTTTGGCGTTCAATCGACGGACTCCGATTGGCCTAAAATATGGCAGGTCCATCACAAACAGCTCGGTGATCGGTACGCGTTGCTTCGACACCACTAACGTGTCTTTCTTTGTTATTTAGGGTCCTATTGGTGTTTTATGTGTATTATAGCATCTGAAATTTTCTGTATTCGATCAACTGACTCTGATTGGCTTGAAATTTATCGGGTTCATAAAAAACGTCCTGGTGATCGATACTCGTTGCTTCGCCATGACTAGCATCACTTTTTTGCGTTTTGGGTTTCTGAGATGTGAATTCATGATTATCGAGTTTTCAGTTAGCACATGGTTTTCGGCATACGATCGACGGACCCTAATTGGCTTAAAATCTGCTAGGTGCATCACAGACGGTGTGGTGATCGATATACATTGGTTCGCCACAACTAGCGTCGCTTTCTTTAGCATTTCGTGATTCTATTAAAGTTTTCGGTGTGTATTGACTTAAAATTTGGCAAGTCTATCACAAATGACTTGGTGACCGATACACATTACTTTGCCATGACTAGCATCAGGTTCTCTATTATTTCGGGGTCCTATTGAAGTTTTCGGTGTGTATTAGCACATGTTTTTTTTCGACATACAGTCAACAGACTCTGATTGGCCTCATATCTAGCAGGTGTATCACAAACAACATGGTGATTGTATTGAAGTTTTCAGTTTTCGATCGACGAATTCCGATGGCCTAAAATTTTGTTGGTCCATCACAAACGGCATGGGGATGGGTGCACATTGCTTCGCCATGACAAACGTCATTTTCTTTGACGTTTCGGAGCCCTGAAACACGAATTCATAATTATCAATTTTTTGGTGTGTATTAGCACATGGATTTTTTGACATTCGGTCGACAAACTCCGATTGGCGTCAAATCTAGCGGGTCCATCACAAATGGCTTGGTGACCGATACACACTGCTTCAACACGACTGGCGTGGCTTTCTTTGGAGTTTTCAGGTCCTATTGGAGTTTTCGATATGTATTAGCATATGAATTTTTCAGCATTCAGTCAACGGACTCCGATTGACCTGAAATGTGGCGGATCCATCACAAACAGCCTGGTGATCGATACTTTATTGCTTCGCCATGACTAGGGCCATTTATTAGCTTTTTGGGGGTCCTGAAACGTGAATTTATGATTTTTCGAATTCTCAACGTGTATTAGCACATTTTTTGACATTCGATCAACGAACTATTTTGGCCTAAAATATTCCAGGTCCATCACAAACAACTTGGTGATGATACACATTGCTACGCCATGACTAGCATCGCTTTCTTTGGCATTTCGGGGTTCTATTGGAGTTTTCTATATGTTAGTTTGCATCGACATCTTCCTACGAAAGTTTTACTTGTTAACTAACACTTCTTTAACTCAAAAACTTCTTAACTTATAGACGCGTCTATTAGGAAAAGAAAAGAGAAAGGAAGAATCACCTGCCCATAACCCCCTTCCTCACCGTTGAGCACTCCTGATTTTCCCACTCTATCTCTCACCATGCTCGGTCTTTATTCTCCCTCCATATCTCTAAATTTAAAAACTTATTTATAAAATCCAAAAGAAACAAAAAAAGAAGAGGAAACACCAGACTTTGTTTGAAAATGGAGAGGGAAGAAAAGGCTCTTCAACGAAAACCCTTCACCAAAAATTTTGGTTCAAATCTGACTACCTCCTACGGAAAAAGTAGTATTTTTCATCATTCTTTCTCAAAGTGAGAAGCAAAGAAAAGAGAGAAAGAAAGATATGAGTAACAAATATTGAAGCATGGAAGGTCTAGGTTTCTTGTTGAAGATTTGTGTTTTCAATGTGGAGCTTGGCGCCTTGAAGGTGATACAAAGGGATGAAGGAAATGATAATATGAGAGATTTGCCGAGAAGTGAGCTATTTGTATGTGGTTGTTTATTGGTTTAAGAAAGGGAAATGGTACTGGATTACTAGAGATGATGAGGGGTAGCTATGGTGGTAAGAAGGTTTGGAGCAGATGGGAAACGATCTTTCCCAATGGACAATGGTCAAATATGCTGGTGAAATAAAGAACAAAGAAGGAAGAAATGTAAAAAATAAAAAAAGATTTAAGTGATCTTCTACACGTATCATGCTCGTGTATAACACCACCCAACATAAAGCGGAGATTCTCTTAGTATGGGAATATTAATTCCACTCCAAACAAGACTAGGGGAATAAGGGGTCCGCAAAATTTGAGTGAGTAAATAACTTTTCAGGACAAGTTTAGAATGTAATATATGCATTTAACCTTCTTCTAGCAGATAACATTACCTTTTACATTGATGCATTCGATAATCCACTCGAAGCATTCTGGAAGGTTGTTGCATACAGGTAGTACTAGTTGTAGACCAATGTCTTTTTTAGTATAAACATTATTGATCTTTAAAAATCAATTCCTGTACGCAGCAATAGTACAAAATTAAATTAGTGATTTATGTATACTTGTTTTCCTGTTGATGAACGATGTTACCCTTCAAGTACATCTGCAGAAGAGAACAAGTAGAAAACAAATCATCAAGAAGTATATAAGAGCACATAGTGAAAAACCAACAAATAAAGGCCAAAGGAAAAACAACAATAGCAATACACACATGTATGAAGGAAATAAATGAAAGAATAATTCATTTAATACTATGAAGGTAATAAGACCATCTTATATTTTAAAGGTTACTCGAGCAATTACAATAGCAGATAACCTAGACCATAAGCATTGCACAATCAAGATCAGTAGCCCAGACTGTTCCTGTCCTAGTTACTTGGCTCAGATTTGTCTAAAAACTCAAGAGAAAATCCAACAGTTTTCTAATATCTTCACGTTGCTCGTGCTGGGGATATCAGAATAATGTAACTTGCCAGAGGTTGGGGTGGTGAGGGTGAAATCTGTGTTGATCAAGGATTTGGGAGCCTTACGAACTCCTGTTGTCTGTTGTGTGTGTTGGGCTTGAAAAGAAACAAAAAGAAATGGGAGTAGTCAGTAGTCACACAAAAGGAATTATGCTTCCATGAGACTACCAAGCCACTTGCCTAAAGCCATCTTAAAGGTTCCATAGCTCTTTGGAGTTCTAACTCGAGTGGAAACAGAATCTTCAGTCCCTTTATAATTTCCCATTTCTTAAACTCTTAGTATTTGCTAAAACGTTTCAGTCTTTTCTTTGATTTTTGCAATCTTAGAAAATCCTCATTTAGCCTCGATATTTTCTGTAAGTCCAGACATGAAGGGAAGCCTTGGAATAACTGGTAAAGTTGCTGCTATGTGACCAGGAAGTCATGGGTTCAATCCGTGAAAACAACCTCTTGCAGAAATGTGAGATAAGGTTGCGTACAATAGACCCTTGTGGTCCGGCCCTTCCCCGAACCCCGCGCATTGCGGGAGCTTAGTGCACCGGACTGCCCTTTTTTTTTTGTAAGTCCACACAAAATGGATCAGGAGAGACAGAAGCAGGTCTAGAAAATAGGTAGACTTTAGCTAAGAGCCTCCACCAAGCCTGACATTTGGTTGATTCTTCTTAGAAAGTAGAGTGAGATTAAGGGTGTTTGGTATGATTGACATTTTCTCTTGTATTCCGTACGCAGGTTGAAAAATGTCATTTTAAGAGCATTTGCATATATACAAAGCAAACACTAAAGGTTTTTTGAATTAGGAATGCAACTTCTAGGGGTCGGGGGTAAGGTGGGGGAGGGGGTGAGGTGGAGGTGGGGAGTGGGGAATGGGTAGGGCAAGTAGGGGGTAGGGGTGGTGGTGGATACAGAGGCGAATCCAGGATTTCAAGAAGATGGGTTCACCATTGCTTCATCTAAGTATATTTCTTTTGCCTTTTGGGACTTGGGTAATTAGAAATAAAGGAAAAAAAGTAATTAGATGTAATATAAGAAAGAAAAACGTTTTTTGCCGTTTGGGTAATTAGAACTAAATAAGAAAAAGGGTTATTTCTAAGAGGAAAGTTAAAGGTTGCTTTTAGAAATAAAACAAAAAGAAAAAAAAGTGCAACAGGTCAGGTTCGATTCCCCGACCTTAAGAAATTAAACCATACCCCTAACAAGTGCTCCACTCAACCTGGTTTGACCATGCATTCTTTCAGTTAATATTAGATATATTTTTAGAATTACACATAATATATCGAGTTTAGTCGAGTGACCATGGGTTCACATGACTCAATTTTTGTACATAAATTCGCCTATGGGTGGATAGTGCCGGAGTGGGTTGGGGATGCATTAATGTGTTTTTATTGATCTAGAAAATGTTTTCCCTCAAATTTTTAATGAAAGCATTTTCTCCTATTTTGAGAAAAACATTTTCCAAGATATTTAGTGCTATGAAACAAGGGAAAATAGGAAAACATTTTCAGTCATACCAAACACGCCCTTAGAGATTAACATCTCAGTTGGATATTCTTCTAAATAATCAAAATAAACAGTAAGTACACAATGCTTCCTACAGGAGGCTATCCTAGGATTTAATAACTCTAGCAACCAAGGCAGATGTGCAACAAAACACAAAAACAACTGGAAAAGAAACACTTCCATATTTTCTTGCTCAAGGAGAGGATAGAAGAGAGTTGAAAATTATATTTGGTAAGAGGCCCAAATTAGAGCAGGTAAATTTTCTTGGAATCTACAAGAGCACATCGTACAAAACTGAGGATAGAATTGATGCCTTCCCCACACTGCTTGTTTAAGATCTATTTTACACAGCTGAAGGGAGAGAACAAGTAAAATTGACAGGAGTCTCCACTTCCAATTGGAAATGTCACTTAAATAAAAGCACAACAACAATGAACAACAAATTCTAGATCTGCTAGATAGCGAATGGAAGTAATAAACTAGGCATACCAGACCCAAAGCTTCAGCCACACTTCTCCTGGCCCCATCACCACACACACGTAGAAGATTGTTCATTAGGAACTCCCTTTGGTCTACTTTTAAGTGTTTCTCAAGTCCACGAGCCACCATCTCCATCTCAGGCTGTAAAGACATGCCAATAAAACAACAAATAGCATGAAATAATCTGAGACTGGTGCAAAGTGCATTGGCACCTTGAAATAGTGACAACCCGAAAAATCACTACAAGGACTGAATACCCCATAATCTAGGATGATCGGTAGTCAATTTCTGTTTTCCTCAGATAGTAAATTATACTCCATCAGAAATCAGGATCAAGAATAAGTTTATTAATTAGTTTTCCTGGATTCTTTTTCTTTTCTTTTAATATCAATGGCTCAATGCTAAGGCACTTCTAAAAGAATTAAAACAGCACACACCATGAGATACACAAGCAGAGCATAAAGCACACGAACTTAACAGAAGTAGGCAAAATTAAGAAAAACGAACCGAGAACTCTTCAGGAGGAAATATCTGGTGAATGGCACATATTTTTGACAGTTCCACCACAACTTCAGAATGCTTTCCTTGTATTTCCAAGGCCTGAAATTAATCGATCCTAGTAGCATCAGTACAAGTAAATTATATTGCATTCTTGACCATCCATTAGTTCATCATGTCAACTGTTTTATTTTAGAGGAAAACCAAAGATGGAAGACGAGCTTCTTCTTTTCCAAGATAATAATTCTCTCAATCACCAAATCCAGAGCAAAATATACATGAGTTCACTGGCTGATTCATTCAACATACCAGAGGCAGTTGATAGATTGGTTGGAATTACAAGAACCTACAATAGTTGTTTAGTTTCCTTACTCTTGAATATTAATCTATTGGGGCTTCGGAACTGATGCCTTATTTTATTAGCTCATCTTGGAGGTTTTCATTTTTAGGAAAGATCTAAGTTCTTCCTTTATTCAGGTAAAAGAGAAAGTATGGCAATGATTAGCAACTGTTTATTTGCTTCACGAGTCGGTTTAGGATGTGTTTTTGATTAATTTTGATTTTGATGATTAACAAATGATAGCATCTGCGGCTAGTAAAGTTTCGCAGAAGGTGCAGAAGTTTCCTACGAGATAGTAGTGGACCAGGAGAAAAGACTTAGACATAGACATTAGCTTAGAGTTCAGGGTATGAGAAGATATGAAATTGCTAATTAGGAGCGCTAACTAACCCATTCGGTTTTAATAGATCTCTATTTAATTCTCCCCCTAAGCTTACCAGTTCTCCCAAGTCCCAACCATATTGTTAAAGAAGAAGTGATAGCTTCAAACCGAAAGTAGATTAATGCAATGCTCTTTGTGGATGGATTAAGCCTTTTAATAGCATAGCCTGCTTCAAGAAGTCCAAGCGCAAAGATGAATTTAATTTGATGTAGTAGAAAAACCTTACCCAAGCTTGCAAGAACCTTGACCTAGTGCGTGCAGCAACAGCTGCAGACACCATTCTTCCAGCCCGTGTACTCTCAAGTCCAACATTATAAGCAAGCCCAGCAACGAAGTTTTGTGCTTCCTCGCCATCAATTAGAACAGAAGCTGACTGACTTGCAATGCTGCAGAAGAGCAAAGTAGCAGCTCTAAGAGGGTAAAAAGATGCAAAAGCAGGGCATTTAGCAATCAGTCATCAAGCTAAACGAGCTACCTTTCACAATAATTAAGAACAAAGTCGATTGCCATGCGATAAAGGGTATCACGTGCATTCTCAGTATCAAATGAAACTTTCACGTCTGATCTCCTCCCTATGTGCCGTAACTACAAACAGACCAGCATACAACAACATACAAATGGACCAGCATGTTAGCGCAGATTACAGCATAGCTTATGTTCTGGGAAAATAAAAAATCATAATGAAGTTGAACAATTCTTTAATCTTTTCTCCAGTGAAGTAAAAAAGATTTTTAAAAAGGAAAAGAGGAGATGAGACAATACCATCTAAAATAAAATAAAAAAAGGCTTATCTAACATGTAGTTCCACTAAAATTGGAAGTTTGAAAGATCATGGAAATCGGCAAAGACAACATTATACAGGTATTCCATCCCCTCATACCTTTACTGGATTGCCTACCACACTGCCTTCCGAAATGAAAAAGGCTTATCTAACATGTAGTTCCACTAAAATTTCAAGGTCGGAAGAACATGAAAATTGGTAAGGACAAAATTATACAAGTAAATGAAACCATCCCCTCATGCCTTCCTGGCTTGCCACAGAAAATAGCACGGTTCCTTTTTTTATAAGGTAAAGTTTGAAAATAGCACAGTTTCTAGACCACTATCTTGACTTGTTAAGTTTGAAATTGACAGAGACTAAACTGAAACTTTAGACTCCAGTTTAAAGATTATGTTCTCTGAATAAAAAAAAGTATCTACTGGCTGCTGCCACCAGATCAACTCTCCCACTAGCCCTCGGGGATATCTCACTTCTCAAAAAAAAAATCCTTATGCACTTCTAAAAATAAAATTCCTTATGATGGAAATTTATCACAAAAGGAAGAAAGACATACATGTAGTGCCCATTGATCTAGACTCTAGAGAATATGATAAGAGTATCATGGCAGGTCTTTTGGTGGGTGATGTAGAAGAAAGGAACTCATATTAAATATATAAATGTCATAAAAGACATGTATAACAAAGTCATCATTAGCGTGAGAACGGTAGTAAAAGGAAGATACAGAGGAGTTCCCCACAACAATAGGTCTACACCAGGGATCGACATTGAGCCCACACTTGTTTACCCTAGTTATGGATGAGCTAACCAACACAATATTTGTTGATGATATCATGTTAATTGACGAATTTAGCAACGGTGTCAACCAAAAGCTTGAACTATGGAGAACCACCTTAGAGAGTATGAATATGCTAGTCATACAATTAAAAACAACAACATACCTAGTGTAATCCTACAAGTGGTTGACATAGAGAAGTGTTACGTGATAGAAGAATGCCCTATCCAAGTGAAACGTAAGTTACATAACAACTATAAGACTGACAATGTTATATGATAGTGAATGTTGGGCCGCTAAAGTCCAACATATCAACAAGATGAGTGTGCAAAGATGTGGATGCTAAGATGGATTTGTGGTCATGCAAAATTAGATAAAATTTTAAATGACCAAATTGGCCAAAATGTGTAAGTAGCATGCATTGAGGATAAATGAGAGAAGGCCAATAAAGATGGTCTGGTCATGTCCTGCAACGACCTATAGATGCATCGGCCCATAGGTGTGACTGTGTGAAACCATGGTGAGTGAAAGTGAAACAGGACGGATAGACCTAAAATCACATGGAGAAAAGTTGTCTCAAAAACCCTACAAATTCTTGGCATTAATCAGACTCAGCTAAAGATAGCGCACAATGGAAGAAAAATATCCATATAGGTGATATCTACTAGTCGGGAAAGGTTCTAACCTTGTTAGGGAACTTTTGATATTATTAGTATTACTATTATTTATATCTATTTAATTTTTTTTCGTTTGGTATGATAATGACATGGAAAATGTTTTCCTCCATACCGAACACACCCTAAAGGGAGAAGTGAGGATTCATATAGCCGTCCCCGACTTGTTTGGGACAAAGGCATAGTTGTTTTCTTATGCCTATAGCTTTACATCACATTCTATTTCTTCTATTTCTTGCCATCATGACAACCATGGAGTCCATCATAACATAGCATTCTATTATGTATCCGCAAAGCATAAAAAGACTAACCAAGCTATAGCACATTGAACAGAAAAGTTTGTTATTCCAACTAAATTAAACAAAAAGGTAATTCCGTGAAACATCCATTTATTATGAGGTGATACAAGTCTTTAACTACCTATTACCAAGATGAGAAATATGTCGAATATCCTTAAAATTCAAGAAGATATCAATTGGCTGAACAAACTTATAAAAGTGAATAATTTCAAGTTTATGATATTTATATTACTTTCCTTTAGGCTCTGTTTGGAAAGCCACCTGGGAGTTGGAATTGGTCTAATTAAGGGTAATAATTACATAGCATAGTAATTACGATGACCTACTTGTTTGTCATAACGTAATTACAGTGAAATTACAAGCGTACTCTTTGGTTGCACGTGTAATAACACAGTTAGATTAATTTTTATTTTAAAAAAAAAGTTGATTGTCAAAATTAAAAGTTAATAGTTGACAAATATTAAATTACATTACATAGTGGCTTTCCAAACATGCTCCTATTTTTGGGTGCTTCGCAGCCTCACATCAGGGGTTGATTCCTATGAATTTCTCCCAACCAGAACTTTTTGGTATGGTTGCAACATAAAAAATGATCCTCCCTTTTGGTGCTCCAAAAAAGGGAGGAGATATTTTAACCCTACTGACAGGTAGAACCAGAAATCTAGATCCTTCAAGTGACTGTTGCAGCTTTTTTACTATATCGCACCATAAGTATTATTTACTCCGAAAGCAACTTTTTTTCAAATACAAACACTATAAACTGTTGTTCAAAAAACAAAACAAAACCAATTCTACTAAAAAGAAACTAAAACCAAAATGGTTACTCTTTGTTTGTTCCTGTAATAAAGCGCAAACAGAACAACCACTCAAATATATCTTTACCTAGTGTTTTGATTCTTCACTCACAGAAAACACTATCCATCGAAGACCCCCCATACTACCTTTTTCATGCATCTAAAGGTGGTTATAAATCAGTCCCTAACTTGCTATATTCCACTTCCCAATTGTCGACTACTAAACCTGCTGACTTCTTCTACAACAAAAAGTTCAAAAAGAAAATAGGAGGGAGGAACCAGAAAGATTGTATAGTGTGGCATCAGTTTTTTGGTTTGATAAGGTAAATGTATTTCATTCATAGACATGGCCTAAAAGCTGACCGTATACAAGGGGTATACCAAAAGGCAAAGAATCCACAAAAAGACATGATTCTCTACAAAATCCACCCATTTTTCTATACAACAAGGAACTTTATGGGTGCACCAAAAGAAAACAAGTGACCGAAGGCTACTCCTCAACTGAGTAAAAATCGACTCTACCTCCACAAAAGCTCTCCTATTTCTCTCTCCAAACAACCCACATTAACACAAGAGGAACCATGTTTAGTGTGGCAGTGTTAAAAAACTTTGATACAGGGGTTACTTCATTCTTATAATTTCCTTTCCTGAAATGGCTCTCACGTTCCCATATATTTATGTATATAAAGTTGCAAATCTGCGAGTTCTGCGAGTTCAAGGGGCTACTTGGAGCATATGAAGTCAATAGTCTGTATGACAACTCATTAAATATAAAGGGAATTGTAAACAAAATCAAAGAACTAAACAACTATGTAAACAATTCACATTTGTATAAGAAAAATAAGATTGTGAAAACTGAGAAGCCATTAACATACTGACTTGAATAATATCATCCGCCAAAATGTCCTTCCCCGTCATTCTATTGTCCAAGATGGCTGGAAAGTAAATTTGTAAACTGTGATTTAAAAGGAAATGCATAACTAACAATTATCATAGAAGCTTGGAACTTCAAGATTATGTTTTTCCAATATGAAACACAGAATGCAGTAGTTACACATGGCATACGAGTCAATAGAATCTAAAACCCGGTTATATGTTAACTATCCTGCAGCAGCAAAAGTGCATTTTAAGTCAAGTCCCTATAATGTGGTAACAGACTTTTTTTTGTTAAGGGTGTGGTAACAGACTTAGAAGCCACTACGACAAGCTATTTTTCTGCATGATAAGCTCTTTTAAGCCTCCATACACACAATACTTAAACTTATCTGTCAAACACTCCATGAACGCCCAATAAGAGAACCCACTGGATCAGAAAAATGACAGATGACAGGCAGACAGATAGACAGAGAGAGAGAGAGAGAGAAGTGAACCCAGTTGAAGAGTTGTCTTAATCTTTGAAATTGCTAAAGTCTTTCCATCATTTCCGTTACAGTAACCGGGGCCTGCAATAGCTACATGAAATAAGTGGGAATGCTAGACACAGAACTTTTTTATCAATATTTTCTTCCCTCCTTTGGACAAGTACCTCTTCTGCCAACCTGTTAGCCGCTTTTTCAACCCTCTCAATCTACTGGATTCCACATTGCTAGGTCATTGTTTGAAGCACCCAAAGGTAGGCCTAGGTAGGTTGTAGGTAATGCACCAACCTTACAATGCAACACCTATGCAAGATCTACAATATTATTCACTTCACCTACCTGTGTGATCTCAAATTTTCTGTGGTTAATCTTACGGCCTGACACATCCTGAAATGAAGAGAGGATCTGCCTCAAGTAGTATAGCGGGGTAACATCAACATCACTGAACACCATAGTATCCACTGAAATAGATGATGTGTAACCGTTACATTGCTATGTTCCTTAAACGAGGCATTAAATCCATTTATGAGACCTCCAGCAACAGCCTTTGCCCATCATTTTGCTCAACACTTCCATCACAGAAATAAATAACATGGGAGATAGTGGATCTCCCCGTCTCAAGCCCCTCGAACTACCAAAGAAGACACATAGACTCCCATCCACCATAACATAGTACTAGTGTCATTTAGCCCGTGCTAAGCCCGGACCCAAACTAATGTTAAAAATTAAATTTGTGGATATTTTCTTATTTTTAGCTGCTCTTACTTCTTCATTTTGTAATATCAGTTTGACATTTTCTAAAGAATTCTAAAATATTAAAGAACAAAAAGGTATCTGAAAGTTAAAGGAAAATAGCTTTCTTAGTTTATATATTAGACCTTTTTAAAATTAAAATCAAACAAATGAAAGCTTTTCTAATTTCTATTTTACTGCATTTTTTTGAGATTACAGTCTCTAATGATTCAAATTGAGCTTTTCATATGCTAAATTAATATCATTTATTTATTTGAATTGAACCCATATTAGCTAAATTCTTTCTTTGCAAAAAGATATTACAATATTCAATTAATGTCAAAAATATTTAATGCTATAATATTATTGTACGATGAAATCAATAAAGTTAACTTATAAATATATATAAGCAATTAAAAACCTTGGTATTGCAAGATACTTTTGTAGATGTTCTTTCAAATTAAACCATATAAAAGGATATTGAAAAGTCAATGAAATTAAATTATTCTTACTTTAAGTTTCCTTCCAAAAGATGCATGTTAAAAAATAACCATTTTTCCTTTTTCTTACTTTAATGAACCGTTTTATGGAATCTACATTGTAATAACTTTTTCATGTTGAACTTAACTATTTTATCCTAAATTATATAAAATATTTGTACTTGTTGCAATTGCTTAGTATTATTGCTCTTTGGAGATCAAATTGTATTTTCTTTAACTATAGTTTTTTTCAAAATTTCAGAATATACAACAACAACAACATACCCAGTATAATCTCACAAAGTAGGGTCTGGGGAGGGTAGGATGTACGCAGACCTTACCTCTACTTTTGTGGGGTAAAGAGGTTGATTCCGATAGACCCTCGGCTCAAGAGGAGAGTAGTGGGTGCAGGATTGCAAGGAAAATAAGACAGCAAAATATCAAGATACAAAATAAATGAAGCAACTCAAAAATTTCAGAATATATATGAAAATAATGCTTTATAGTTCCTCTTTTAATATAATCATTCATTAGGTAAATTTTACGTTAAAAGTATATATGAAAATAATGCTTTGTAGTTCTTTTAATATAGTCATTTATTAGGTAAATTTTACATTAAAAGTGTGCGCATGTAAAATTAGATTAATTAAACCTTACATCGGGATTCATTTTTCGATTGGACGGAAAGACTATAATTTACATTTTTGATACATTTTAAAAATATTTAACAATGATATAAGTTATTTGTGTTCTTTCTTTTAATTTAAAACTTAATCGTATCTTAAGTGAAATCTTTGTTAATTACTTGCAAGCACGTACAACACAAAATAACAGGAGAAAATAAAATAAATGTTACATTTAATCGGACAAATAAAAATTTAAAATAATAAATGACAAATAACATAAATAAATAATAAATAATATTATAAGAAAAATATTATAATTCAATAATTAAGCTTACATTAAAATATAAATTGAATGACATAATGATTTCCTTACGTGTCTATAATAATTTATCAAGGAAAAATATAATTTGAAATAAGTTTAATATTTTCACATTAAAGAAAGACTCAAATATGAATGAGTGTTCTTTGTGGGGGCCACTATGACATTTTCCATGACCATCACTTTTAGTGGCATGAAAAAAGTCCTTAAAGTTATTAAAATTTACCTAAATGGGTGAGAACTTACAAGGTAATTAAAGCTTCAAAGTAGGGACAAAATGGACAAAATATTTCATATGAGGACTACAAAACTTTGAGATCCTCCCTTATATATAGTAGTAATATGGCATGGAGATGCAAAAAGAGATCAATTTCCTCCCTTTGACCCCAACGCCCATCTTGACCATGATGAAATCTAGAAACTCTCAATTTACACGGTCAAAGACTTTCTCAAGATCCAGCTTACATAAGATCCCCGGTTTACATGGTCAAAGACTTTATCAAATAAATTCACTATTTGTTTTACGTTAAATAATATGTGGAGTACTCCATGATATAACAAATAAAGCAAGACGTGTAGGTAGATCAACTCATCATGTTCCCATTGAAATAGGATCCACAAGGAAAACCACTCTAGTCTTACAAGTAAATACTCAAGACTAGAGTAGGCTTACAAATTAGATAATGATCCCTATTTGTATAGAGGATTGGACCTCCTTTGTTGAGAACCATATTGTGATGTAGGTTCTCTTTTTTTGGTATACGGCTTGTATACGAGGCACCTTTGACTCTCATAATTGCTTCCAAGGCTGAATTATGTTGTTGTTCTCTTTAATATTAAGTGGCTTGAAACAAGAACTAACAGAGAAAGTTCCAGTATTTTGTCATATCCATTAAATAGTGTCAGGTTTTAGTGCCCTGGCCTACTTCTAGCTCCTTCCCATAAATTTTAGAGCCAAATAGGACAATTTCAGCACTACCTGTGCTGGCAGTATCCTCCCTTATCGCCAATGACCTCACCGGAACAAAGAAATCCTAGGGAGACACAAACACCCCCAAGAAGGATAGGTTTGTTACCTTCTTCCCGGCCACTCCGACCACCACCCACCCCTTTTCTGCAAGTGTTGAGTTCGTCGAAGCCGGAAACTCGACTTTCAGGTGTGACTAAACTTCTAGGATTAGGGTTTTGTTGCATCCCATCTCCTAGAATTGATGCATCAAGCGTTGGAAGTGGTTCATGAAGATTCCGAGCTATTGGGTTGCATCATGTTGAAGTTATGGTCGAATTCTGATGCCGGAACAATAGATTTTCGAAGAACTGAAAGCCACTTGACTGTAGGAGAGGGCCTTTCCCACCGGGTTGGTTAGTAACTAGTTCAAATTTCTCCGCCAAACCGATTCACTAACCCAGGGGCAGATAGGCCTTTCCCACCCCTTCTCCTCCTCAAACCCCGATCAATTTCAAATCCCGCCTCGCCCAAACCCCAATCGATTTCAAATCCCGCATCGCCCAAACTCCGCTTCTTATAATTACCGACAAATTTGCCATAGATTTTGGCACCAAACTCCTCTCTCCACCCATCCATGCCTTTTTTAGTCCCTCATCTACCCACTTGGCCTTCTCCTCCCTATTTTACCCACTTTCAGATCCCTTCACCATTATTTCAGGGTTGAACTCTGGTGTAAACCGAACCCAGCAACTGAAATCGCCCCTTCCACCACCAGACACTGCCACTTTCCCCCTTCTTCACATACACTCTGACCCTACCAAGATTTTCCAAATTACTATATGCACCCAGAAATCGCCAACACAGATCAATATCTTCCTAGATAGTTTATAGCACTAGATATGTGCTGGCAAGCCAAAGAAATTCACGACCATGATTTCTTCCCTTCTTGATTGTATTTTTCAGCCTGAAGACTCATACCATCTTTCCAACAAGAGATTATAATCAGTACCATCTTCTTCTTTTTTGATGAAAATGATAAGTACTATTGATGTCAAAAATCAACACTATGAGATCGTTGATTACCTCCAAACGAGAAGATAAACAGGTTTTATAGACATTAAAGATATGCTTAAGTTTATATTTTAAGAATCAGGATAGACCTACCCCAAAATTTAAGGGACCCTTAGTGTTAAAATTCAATTGTTTTACAACTACTATATGCATACATAGGAGAGTGTGCCAAGGGTTCAAGTTCTAGTTAAAGCTTCTAGTAATGACGATCATACTAGGAGTTCATGTCTTCCATTCTTCAATGGATTAAAATGCTTCATTTACTTAGATTTAGAAAGTATAAGCAATATGATTAGACATGAAAGAACAGTTGCATACCTAACAATAACCTGGAAAATAAAATTACCTCGAATCAATCTATTGGCCATTCTCTGATACTCTTCTTGATTCTCTGCTCCAACTTGATCCGAACCAGAACTCAAAACAGGCCACCATTTCGGCAACTGCTCAACAGAACTTTTCTTCTTTCGCCTCCTGGAAAACCTATTTTGACTACCCCAATCCCAATTACTGTTTCTGTCATCAATATCCAAAACATTTGGTTTCTTCCTATCAACCGTCTCATTTTTTGCAACAAGTACTTCTCTTCCACCTAAACTACGGTCTCTTTTATACACTAATTCAACGTTGTCGTTTCCGTTGTTCACTCGTAACCCCTGTACTAGCTTAAAAATAGCCCTAAGAGTGAAAATAAGTATGAAAGTGGTAACTACTAGAGTTCCTAGGAATTTAACGGTGGATCTTCTACAGGAGAAGGAAACTCTACCGTTATTGATATCTATACGGATGAGAGTTTGCAAGTCTTCAATGGCGGCTCGGCTTGAGTGTAGGAATTCGCCGAGCTTCGAGTGGAGAAGGTCCTTGATTGAGTATAAGGATTTGGTAGGCAAGTTATCGACGGCAAGGATGAAGTGGAGGTTGTTTTGATTGGACGGTGCGAGGTCTTCAGTGAGATTTGGGGAGAACTTTTTAAGGAGGCGGCGGCGCAGATGGCGGCGACGGGGAGGGGATCGAGAAATGACGACGTAGTGACGACATCGTTTAGGGGAAGTGAAGCGAATGGATGGTAAGATGTTATAGAGAGAGAGGTTCATGGTATTTGTGTGCGGTGCAAACGCAACAAGGTTGACATGACTAAACGGGAGAGAGATAGAATGAGACAAAATAAATATACTCCATGCCTCTTTGGATTGTGTTGCTAACTTCTGAACATAATTTTTCCCTATTCTCTATGTCCATCACATAGAGCAATTTAGAAACATTATTCACAACAGTTTATTAAACTAAGAATAATCAATTTTCTATGTGTCAAACACCTAACCTTCAGATTTTGGGAATATAAGTGGGAAATCTCTTCTCAAAGAGGTTTTTAACAACTCTAAAGAGAAATTGATCAACCTCACAACTGTGCCCAAACGATGTCCATCAGAAAGATAAAAAGTTCAGATTCCCAAAGACTATGTGCAGACTTCACTTGAACAACTGATTTTTCTTGGAAGCCATTCAGTTAAAAGAACAGACTGGAATTTGAGAATAAAATACAACCTGTCCGTGTGAAAGACCGGATTAACTATGCATTCAGGCATAAAGAAGAAGTTATGAACATATATCCTGCAATATACACAACCACAATAACTAGCCAGGATGGCAATTCAAGTATCACTCAACAATTTGCTTGAAATTAGAAAAAAATGATGTTAGATGGTGAATCTCGCCTTCTTTATTTGAGTACGTTATAGGCACATTATATCCAAATTCAGGGATGTTTCACGAGGCAGAGACAGCATAATTTACCACATAGGAACACTGCCAATATTTTGAGTCATCGTCTGCCCTTTAGACCAGCATAAACCAACATCCTTCTTGAAAATAAACATCAACAAAATTTATGGCACAGGACAATCATCAACATTCACTTGATTACAAGAATATATGAAAGAATTGATAATTGTAAACTGTTTACAAGAAATTCAATGTGTAACACTACATGTCTTTTTGTAAGTGGTATGTAACTTATACAACATCGGTAGCTCGTATTTGTATTGCATGACAACTATACTGCTGTTGTCTACCTAAAACTCCTCCATCAACATATTGTTCTCTCCAGATGAAACAATCCCGTGAAGCACAGAAGGATTGACCAAATTTTGGAGAAAAGAAAAGAGAAACAACAAGACTGTTTCTTCTTTATTTGTTCTGGATATTACACCGAGTGACCTTGTATTCTACACTCCCTGTAAATGCTCACCACAAAATGTGCTAGAAATGACCTACAATAACAATTTTGTGGTAAGCAACTTGTATTTACAGAAGAAAAAGGTATAATAACAATAAAACAAGCACCATATCCAGGAACAAAGTTTTAGAGACCAACAAATACTAAGACATGCAGGATAAAGTTCTCACATTAATCTGGTGGAACATGATGCGTTTTAGTTGTAAATCATTCGATATAGTCGGAATCTGACAATGCCAATGACATTAGCGTAACTTCGTGGTGTCTATATCTACATCTCATGACATTGCTAACTGAAAGTAGCATAATTACTGTAATCAACCTCAGATTTGGAAACTACTTGATATAAACAGTTCTTTAGTAAGTGTAAAATAAAACAATATTACTGGCATCTGTTGGTGGTGAAATTATTTATTCTTCTTGATTAGTTCTTTTTATACATAGCAACATAAAACAAGAAACAGGACATGATTAACAATTCCATTACATGACCAAGGTGCCACCAAACTCTCCTAGTCTTCTTTTTAGTCCTCCCACATGTTTTCCACGAATAAGAAGAGCAACCAAAGACATCTAAATCATAAAAACTTTGAACATGGTCTTAATTAATGTGTATCAAAGTTAACAACTTGGATCAGAAAGTACAGAAACGTCAGCAGACTTGAACCCTGTTTCCTTTTGTACCAGCTTGGTACTTTATTAATAAAATCTTACCTTATAAAAAAAAAAACATCAGCAGACTTACAGTTCATACAACTTCATCTTGGAAGAAGTGGCTGTCTTTCATCAGGTCCTACTCGATGACTAGCCTGGAAAAGAAATTAACATGAAATCCATCCAAGTTAAGTAGGAAATACAGCAAACACTCAGTATCTATAAATTTCTGATAAAAAGATCCATACTTCCTCATTTGCCCCTGCTGCCATATTTACGAAGGATGAATCTTTAGAGCTGAAAACAACACAAAAGGGAAGTATTAACAGATGCAGCTTTTTAAACTTTAGGGGTGGGTAGGGGTCAAAAGGAGGGGCGGAGGGAGCGAACATGCATCTCTGTGATGCACACACCTAAAAGTTTTAGCATTTGTTTCAGATCCATCTTTCAATAGATGGATTTGATGTTATGGTTGGAAAATAGCAGGTGAAGCTTTCAGGCCAACTCATAGAAAGGAAGAAAAAAGACTTGCACAATTGAGGTCTCACGAAGTATTTAGCAGCATAAAAAGAGAAATTAAATGCTTCTGTACATAGTATGGCCAATGCCAATCATCCCTAATAGTAAAATTTAAGTATGGCTTGTTGTCTTAGTATGTGAAGCTGCGACGTATCTTGCATAGCGAAGGACCTTATGCCAACAATAACTTGTAACTTTTCTTTTAAATATTATTTGAAGAAAAGGTCATGCATTCATCATATCAAGCAAATAAGGAGGTAATATTTGCAAAAAGAGAAACAAAAGCGACAGAAGCAACCCTTCAGCTATGCAGGGAGCAACAAATTCACACATTCTCTAAACTGGTTACATCTGAACTGACACTTAAAAATACAAAACATAAGCAATTCAATGATACGATATAAACCTAACTGACATGACACTTAAAAAGACAAAACATAAGCAATTCAATGATACGATATAAACCTAACTGACATGATACCACTTGTATACGGCCATTTTATGGCCTTGTTTATGAAATGAAATACATTCACTTTATAAAAAAAAATGACAAAAATCCGCGGCAAAGACACAATTTTGCAGCAGAGTTACATGCAATAATACATCTGCTACAAGTAAAAGATGGCTATAGTTGGATTATAGTGTTACTCGTTCCACCAGACCAAACATTTTCAACGAATGGTCGTACTGGGAGCAAGCCATCACAATCCTGCTTTCTATCACATTCTCAGCATATATAAGAAACAAAAATAGAATACAGCATTATCCTAAGAACCAGTAGCCGACAAGAAAAGATAACTTAGAGCTGAGACATACTTTACACTTAACAAGTAGAGTAAATACCTATGGTTCTCCCGGACATCAATCAACTCCAATGTCCCGTTTTGTTGGTCATCTTTTACTTTTGAAAGAGGTGAAAAGAACTGAAGTATCAAAGTTATATGGTCAGTCCAAAGAGAAAATGAGAAATATCAAAGGGACAACTCTCTCAATTTTATACCTGGTGCATTGATATGAAAACAACAGAAATCCCAAGAAGAAAGTTTACGGTCAGTGTATGACCAAACAACAAAGCAGATGCTATGCCTGTAAATATTGTTGCAACGGTCGAAGAATACTTCTTCAGAATCGTATCTGGCACAAACAAATAGTGTTATTCAGTAGAATACCATAAAGGATAATAAAATTTTGTTAAAAGTGAGATGCCTTACACAGAAGCACCAAGTAGAAACATATAAAAAAAACCATTAATTAGAGGATATGAAGAGCCAAAAAAAGGTGGAACAAATTGAGTAAATAATCTCACCAGCATATTTGAAAAAAAAGGACGACAGAATTCCTTGTGCCGCGTTGTTAATAATTAGAAGCATGGTTGCCTTCGAATGCCCCTCAAATATATCCAAGCTACCAGGACCTGAAAAATTCAGAAGAAACATTTAAGAGGCTAGAGGAATATTGTCCAACAAAGGCCCTACTCAGAAGTAAGAACGACTTTTTGATTGGTAGTCTGAAGTAGGATCCATCTTGATCCATGATCTTATATATTGCCACTTCAATTACCTCTATGAAGAAACTTTTTAAAACAAGGGCAGAACTTCTGCACAGGTTACAAGCATAGACATATATGTCATCATGAGGTTCCCTATAACCACTCCAATCAGAATAGATATATATAACCTGATTGCTTCCCTAACTATAAACATTGTATTTTTATCATTAAGAGATCTAGTATTATGATTTGTGATAAGAGGTAGTGATATGATTTTCAACCACTATGACGTTATAGTAACACGATTTACACTATGAGGGAGTGATGTGATTTGCAATTTTGCAGGTTTTCTCCTGGCGATACATTCTAATCCAGGGAAGGTGTAATAATATGGTATTTATAACTGTAACAGTTTACTTGAAGAAAAATCATGAAAGCAAGGATCTAAGAACTATAATGGATTAAAATGGCAAATTAACAATGTTATTCTTTTAACAAAACAATGAAATCAGTAAAGTCAAGTGCAGTTCTATTTAGTCAGTTATTATTTGCCTTGTCATGTACCAAATTTTGATTTATAGGAAAACCCTCAGAATCAAGTCATCAACCCATTACCTTTAAATACAGCAATCCCAAGAATGGCTAGAAAGTTGAATATAGCACCATATCCGTACAGAAATAAGTTCTGCAAATTAAACAGTAACATTTCAGATGGTTCAGGAAGAGGGTACGGATAGAATTCACGTCCCCTCTATGAATGGGGAAATTAGAACAATCTCTGTTGCTAGAGAGACGAGATCTGATATGCATTAACTGAAGTCCTAAAATTGGACAACTGATGCTGCTCTAGGAAAAAGATCCTAGTAGAAGTCGGATTAGCAAATAAGGCAAGGTAAAAGCTTGCACAAACAGTGAAACTGATAAATAGACGTTCTTTTATGTCCATCATACCAAAGAAGTATTCTGCATATGGAATAATAACTAATTTACAATGTTACATGTTTATCATACCAAGGACCTGTTCTTCATATTGAATCCTAACTACTGTGTTACATCTTTATTATTCCCTTGTACAAGGCATTCAAGTCAGAATTTACGGTTGACAAATGTTCTTGGACATTTCTAAAATGCGCTAAGTCTCCAACGAATCAAACATTGCAGTAAACTGGCACTGATAAGTACCTCAAGTACAGGAACATAAAAATGATACATCCATTCAAAAGTAACAATTGTCCCACGAAAGAAGGCAGAGGAAAATAATGAGCCAAGCTAACCACAGAACATTCTGATGATACAGAAATAAGAAAAATGGTAATTAGCCATGATGAACTTACCTGGAGATAAATGCTAGTGTCATATTGACTCTTCAAAGCATACTCATTGAATACTGAAGCCATAGAAGGCACAGTTACCTGTGTAAAAAACCCTCCTTTATCCAGTAATAAACTAGTATCTTAAATGCTGTCCAGGCGTTTACTAATGCCTTCTCAAATAACAAAACAAGATAGAGTCGATAGTAGGTTTCTTAAGTTACTTACAAAGATCAGTGTATAGATGTATGCAATTGTGGTAACTGGGAGAGCCAAAGAAGTGGTGCCTTCAGGAAGGGATCGAAGTTGATTAATGCTAATCCCGATTAGCAACAAAGCTAGGGCCTCCCACTGTAACATGATAAGACGTATTATATGGGTATACGACTTCTATCATCCTGCAAGAAGTTACAGAGGATGCTTCGCTCTTCCCTTCCCCCAAAATCAATATTGCAGCACTAGCTTATTTTACTAGTTTGAAACAACAAACCTGAATTATGGAAAATCGCCGTTTCATAATAAATTTTAACAGCACTGCAATCACCAAAACCTGCACTTTGACAACAAAGAAATAAAGATTAAGAAAAGCTCTACCACAACATTATATCCAAGAAAGTATTCTGAAAGATATCCTTTTTGCTGAAAGATATCCAAGAAAGTATTCTGAAAGATATCCTTTTTGCCGTTTCAGGTATCGAAAAGAAATAACCACCTTAATAAAGCTTTTGGCTTTAGGTAATGTTCACAGAGAGAGACAATTGAACAAAAAAGAGTAGTCCTTTTTCTTCTGCCCCGTAAGAAGGATTCGGACATATAACTTTGGACATTCTAGAATAGATGCTAAAAATACTCTTTCATTAGATTAGCCAATAAAGGGATAGCAGAGTAGTTGACTCCGACCCCTGTGCATAACATTATTTTTAGAGATAAAATTTGTAACCACCCCAAAATTCCTAAAAGAACTTAAATATAGCTCTTTATGGCTGATCCAAGCTTTTCCATGTTTTACTGAAGGGAAGAACAGAAAGATTAATATGATTATAACAAAAATTACCAGAAGCACTCTTCCTTTTTTTTTTTTGGGTGAGAAATGGCAAGTGTATTATTAATAGCACCAAGGTGGTGCTGTCAAGGTACCAACAGAATGTCCCTTCCTATTCGGAAAGGGATTCTATGTGTTCTATCACTGCTTCAGCATTTACAAAATTCTGTTTACACCAAAAATGAAACAAAAGTAAACAGTTTTTGATCTTTTGAATAGAGTTTCCGTTATCTTAAACACCTAGCATTTCGCACTCTCCAAACTCTTCCTTTTACCACTAAGAGAAGGGAAAGATGCATTAAAATCTAGCAATGACGAGATATCCAGTCTTTTTCTAAAGGCGATGTAACCACCTGCTAAAGACTACAAGCTATTTACAAAGAGTACTACACAGACTATCAGCCCATATTACTTGAAATTTCAAAAAGAAAATAGTGCTTTGCACTGGCAGCCTCCATAATACAGATTAGATGGGAGCAATTTCAGTCCAGTCCTGAACCAAAATTTTGGAATCTAGTCTGATCAGATTTGTATCAAGAAACAATGGCAACAACAGTAACGCTTCAATCCCAAACTAGCTGGGGATATATGTGGATGGAAGTTGATCCAAATTTAGGGTTAATCCAGAGTTGAATTCAGGGATGAAGTTGGATTGTGCTAATCTGAAATTAGCTACAATGTAATTTTTTTTGTAATTGTGGTGTCCAGCCAACTCGCACGCACCTCGACTAACTCCACGATGTACCTACAAACTCCCACCAGCACAGGACCAGGTAGCTCTATCCACCAAGGCATATGGGAAGAAGTCACCTAGTTCTTTTTGCCTCCGGTGAGAATTGAACCTGAGACCTCATGGTTCTCAACCCATTGACCACTAGGCCACACCCTTAAGTGCTACCTACACTGTATTAATGATGGAATAACTTTAATGTTGATCATCATGAACCGCGAATCAATGATTCAGACTAAACTTAATTTTGAATAGAGATGAGCTCTTGATATAGCATAAAAGTACCATTGGTTCGGATTTAAAACCAGCACGTCTATAACAAGATTGAACACTGAAGAATTTGGATATTACCCACCCCAACAAAATTTCAAAGTTAACAGCAGTTTCAGGCTAATAACTTTAGGGGTCATTTGGTTGGTGGAAAAGCTACCCACCAAATCCAATTATAATCATACAGTGGTATAATATTTTTATAGTTATTGTTGTGGTTTATAGTATTAAACTGTGCAATACATTGTCTAAAACATGTGTGTAGTTTTTATGTAGTTTAAGTTGGACAAAGATTTGTACCAGTACTACCCTTGGCCTATATTACATCACTTTGTCCAATCTTATACTTAATTATCACAGTTTGTGATTACAAATAATTAGATCAATATAATTAAGACACTTATACTAAAACACGAGAGGAATAATTAATTGAATCCTGCATTTTTCTTTTGAAAAATTACTTTAAACATTTTCTCATAATTTTAAATCAATACTAGGAACATCATTACGAACAAATGATGAAGAACAAACAAAAGAGGGTTAACAACCAAATAATAGTAAATCAATACTAGGAACATCATTGCGTATTCTAACACTTGCATTGCTAGTACACGTATCGTAGTCCACACTAAGTCGGTGAAATAGCATGGGAATTTCCGCAACTAATGCTGGTATTATTAATATAGAAATTAAAAAATGACAACGAAATACCTGTCTATTGATACCAAAATTAATACTGGAATTATTCTAACGATACCTTCATATATAGCTTCATGTTTGAGATCAAAGAAGCGATTTACTAATGCGGAATAACCAAAATGTAGGAAATGGTGCAACATAAAAGAAGAGGAATCAGAGTCAAAAAAGCAATTGAAGAATTCAGCAGAAAATCAGCAAAACAACCAAATGATATATTGTAGCAGTGGTCAAATATAGCAGTTACCTTCAGATTGCTTAGCATCTTCACTGTTGCTGGGTTGAAATATAACTGTACAAAAATAATTGAGGGAAAATGTCAGAAAAAGGAGACCTGTGGTAAAAAAATCCAGAGTTTATAGTCTGGTAGCTGGCAAGCTGTGACTTAAAGATTATATTGGACAGTGAAAAGATCTTAATAGTAGTAGAACAGTCAAATATAATATGTAAACATGACTCAGTACATTCAAAGACAAACATCAAATCAAGTTCTATAGAGGTGTCTCAATAACTGTTAAAGCAAATGGGGACATATGGCAAAGAACCTATAAGCCAATATAGAGTCACAAAAGATGAATTTAGTTCTCCATTTACATCTTAGCCATGAAAGGAAAGAGTCAAGACATCACTTGTCTCCTACAGCACCATGACATGGCATGTCTACACATGCCAGACCATCATCCAGTAGGGCATCTAATGATTGTAATTGGTTATTCAGCAACCTCTTTTATTTAGAATCTTTAGTCATGCTAAGGATAAAATGACAGCCAGAGTAGAAGTTTGTTATTAGTTATTAATAAATGACAATATCTATGGAATTATCACTCTATGTACTGAAGACTGAAGCAGCATTTAAGATTACTTATTTTGAGGTATAATCCAACCCCCTAGCTCACAAGTCAATACATAACCTTAGAAACTAGTACTGGATATATCCCAAGATTTTAGACAAACAATAAAGTCTGAGAGCAACTCTTCTCATGCCAGACCTGTGATTCTCGCAATGGATGAAACTAGACAATATTCCAACTTTATACCTATGTACAGTACATGCAAAAAACGCAGAGCCATAATGTACCATGCTGGACAAAATTACAAAACAATAGGAATTGCCACTCAGAGAACTGACAAGCACAGAAAGGCTCAACAAATAGTACCTGCATGATGAACTTTAGGTAGTTATTTATGGCATAGAGTAATGCTGGTACCGCAAGAAGCACATTGTTTCGTGCAGCCTGAAGAAAATATAAAATGGTCATGTAAAATTATCAAGTCATAGTAAGCCTGCTAAATGACTTAATAGCATGTTTGCACAAGAAATATTCTATAAGAAGCTGAAATAGATTGGTCCAAAGTAGTGGTTATAATAGAATGTTGAAGGACAAAAACAGTTAACCAGGATGCAGATAAGAATAACTCAATTTTAAAATGGATCTGACACTGCAACAATGAAAAGTGGAAGCTCTCATGCACTCAACAATCTACAAGGTATCAAAAGTCTTAGAATCTTTTTTGAAAAGTCAAAATAACTAGACACCAAGCAGGTGTCAAATGTATATATAAATTGTTTCTATGACTCGGCCGGAGCTATTTACTGGCATTTATTTTTTGATGACATGGGAACCCGCAGCCGCTACCCTTTTTGGGTGAGCTCAGGGTAAACCCAGCTCTTGTGCAATAGCTCGCAAACCACACAAGAGAGGTAACCCGCACTACGCAAGCCCCGTGCGACGAGCTCGACCCAAAAGGCAAAATCCCCGGCTGTCGTAGGCAGGGGGTTTTCGAACCTGAGACCTCCATTATGAAAGCCGCATGCTCAACCAATTGAGCCACCCTGGCATTTATCAAGTTTCCAACCACATATACAACTGTGAAAGGCAACAACTGGAGCTCCTTTTTTTCTTTTTGATAAGTGGTAACAACTGGAGCTTTTTCAATAAATATGCTACACTTCTCCTTTTTCTCCCCACTCTTCACCGACTCGGTCTTGTTGTTTATGGACCTTAGGTAGCATTAGAAGCTTAAGAAAGAGGAAAACCAGTTATTTGCAAGCATCAATTAGTCATTTAAATGATTTTTTCCCATTTCACATCAGACAACCTGACAATTGAAAGAAAAGGAGCAAAGCTAAGTAAAAAGGTTGAAGTTTTCTTTTCCAGCCAAGTGCAAACTTGAGTTGTCTATATGGAGAAGACAAAACTCATCTACAACAAAACTTGGCAGCTTGAGACTACGGAGAAATATGAAGAAGGTCCAACTTCCAAGCTCTGTCCGAGAAAACTCAAGTACGACAAAACTTGCAGCTCAACACTATGTAGAAATATGAGAAGGTTCAACTTCTGAGCTCGGTCCAGATTATATCAATGTTCGGCATGTCGTTTGCAGTTGTTCCAATAAACTATTCATTGACAATACTAAAAAAGTTTCCACGACTCTGGATCAACTTAGTGTCTTCATCCTTATTCTCCACATTATGGATCAACTCATGTTGTCATATTCTCCACATTATCTTTATTCTTGTTTCCCTTTTCTGTAGATAATATTCATACTTTAGAGCCTGGGATGTTGATATGAAGAAAAGTAGAACTGACAACAATATATTGACCCTTCTATGGAATGAATGCATGAAGGCGTCCTGATATGCAAGTCGAATTTTAGGAGTTCTTGAATTTTCTTCTCAGTAGACTCTATCCAGTGAAGAGAAGCATTTAGTTCTTTTTTTAAACTGATAACTTGTATTCCTCAGCATTAAGGCTATGCTGGCCACCTCCATTTAGTTCTTTTATCCAATATCAACTATATAAAGCATGGCAGGCAAGTGTTATGTCCATCTTGCACCTTTTCTTTACTGCATGATATCATTAGCGGCTCTTCACGATAGCAGTTCCCTTAAACCACTAACATTCAGTATTTCTTAACACTTAATACGCTTGAAGTCCATCCATTTGCATCAAGCTCAAATTCCCTTCCTGCATGTGTAGCTCCCACCTGGGAGCTTGGGCAATCACCATAAGAGGTGTGGTAAAAAGTTCCCTTTTTATACAACTCATGACATCTTTCTTCTGTGCAGGCTCCTACACATAAATTTGAATTGATGATTGAGAAGCTGTTTCGGTTGTCTGCGCACAAAAGCGACAATTTACTTGTCCCCTTGGGCAAGACAGTCATCCATGCAACGCATCTTTCTTATCCTTAGTGCCATACATATGGCAGGTTAATCATGTAAGAAGAGGACTCAACTGAGAGACTGGCTCCACAGATATTACATTACTTACAAATTTCAAACTAGCATAAGGAACATATGCAAGAATGTTGCTGTTACATGGACATGATAAGCAATAAAATAGGTTTTATCCCACCCTGGAGAACTAAGAGCAGTTACAACACTCACATCAACGACATTTTACCTGTACAAATGTGGATATTGAAAGAAGTGGCTTTTCTCCAACCTTTTGATGCCTGGCCTGCAGAAACATCCAACAGGAAACATGAATTGAGCTAACGAAAAGAAAATCTTATGAGTAAAACCAAAAAACATAAACATAGTGTACCTGGATTAGAAGCATTATTATTGCAAAGACGACTTTTGTTGCCTCTGTCAAGAAGTTGACACTTACGGGACTAAACTTGAATTTTCCATCCACTTTTGACATGAATACTAAAACAGGCTGAAAAAGGAAAAAAAAATAATGAGTGAGACATGTCTTTCTCATTTTAAGCAGCAAACTTGAATGCTTTGCTGATAGAAGCAAGTTGCAAAAGATATTTAGTGACAGCTATAATAAACTATATTCAATAGAAAAGCAAAAAATTTTAACAAGTACCAAAACAAATGGTGAATGTTTGGGAAAGGAGCAGAATCCACACGAAATCAAGAAGCTAAGTATACACTTTACAAATTACAGGTAGGACATAATCATTTGCATGCAAAAATTAAGAAACTTTCTTCTGAGAAGAGGATGAATAAACAGTTATAACATCTGAAAAGGACCGCTACCTGTAAACCAACCAGCATACAATCTCCTACAACCAAAAAGACATTAAGAGCACGTTGCTTTGATGAAATCTTGCTTCTGTGTCGATCATATGCCCTTGAAATAGTCTTTACAGTTGGAGAAACCAACTTGGAATGACAGACAGCACATTCTGCCATACCGTTCTTCATGAGTCAACTGCTTAGTATTTCAGCTCTAAAGAAAATTCACCTAAATACAAGAAACATGGTGAGTACAACAAACCCCACTTTATGGGATTACACTGGGTATGTTGTTGTATGGAGAGTACAACAATATAAAAGATCAAAAAATGAAAGGGCAAACAATTAAACAAACAAAGTAAGGAAAGAGCTTAAACAGATCAAGTGAAATACATGCACGGGTCATCCGGATCCTACATTTACTTAACCTTCTTATCTAACTACCATCACCCCAAACCGCATCTGCTGCATAACAAAGATCTATATTGCATGTATCATTCATTCATTCCCTAGACATACCCGTGTCAAATGGCTGTAACACGGATTTGGATACTTAATGCACACTCAAGTTGACGTATCAGTAAATAATATGCACACACCTATTATGGATAATGAATCCATGTGACATACACAGAGATAACCAAACATGAAACATTACTATGACAAAGCCTTATAAACCAATGGGCTACACTTGGTGACTCAGCTGCAACTAAATAGAAAAGCTAATTCATGACACTGACGACGCCATCTGCATACATACGTACATAAAAGGCAGTAACTTACTGAACAAAATGCACTTGTTGTTTTCGAATTCTTACTGCAGCTGCAGTTATTCAGCAATATAAATCCTCACTTCACCTCTCCCTATCATCAAGAGCAGAGATCAACCAAATCAAAATTCAAAAAGCACAGATCTCACTAAAAAAATGAAATCTTTTAGCATGAAAACAAGTTCGTATTGAATTGGACACGGATCAAACATGTAACATCCATTTTGATTAACAAAATGTAACATCTAAACGTACTACAAATAGATCTACATCTCAATCTTATATTAACAGAATTCAATATTTTCCATAAACAAAAACAAACTGACCTGTGAGAGAAGTGTCTGCAGGAAGACAAAATATTCCGGCCAGATCCAGACAACTCCGACCGATGGACCAACTTGAGCTGAGACAAGTAATTCTCAATTTAGGAAAATCGATTTGAGGGAATTCTCAAAGAGTGTTTGTTTGTTTGTTTTAATATGCAGGGAGAGAAGGGAGTTGGAAAGGGCCTATTCATTTAATTCGTATTTTTGATAAACAAATAAAGCAAGAGCCACATTCATGATTCATTTGGTGTTTCACTTGTTGGGAGATTTTGCTCTATGGTACTTTATAAAGTAGTACGGGAAGTATATAACTATTACAAGTATTCGAAAGGATAAACAAAGATTCAATAGTTCAACTAGTAATCGAAAATTACAAGATAACCACAAAACCGAAATTACAATTTTGTTGAAAACGAAAAAATGGAAGCTGGTTTTTTTGAGTCGAGTGTGGCACTCTGTCCTTAAGACAATATTGCCCCGTATGTATCCTTTATACGTCCCTGGACAATTTGTCTCCCAAGATAAAACAAACAATGGAACCCTTGAGCAAAGGAAACTCAAGAGCTACCGTGAAGAATATTGAGTAACGAAATGATGCTTGGAAGTTGTAGGAAGAAAACTGTTTTTGTTGTGTATTTTCGTGAGCTTTATGAACTCGTTATTTTTCTCGCTCTTTGTGGTGCTCAACAATGGTGTAAGGGTGTGTTTATATAGGTGAGGGAGGGGTGAAAAGCGCCTCCATAATAGCCAAATAATGGCCATTATGAAGGTAGTAAAGTCACCAACATAAATGGTGAAAGACCAACTGTTTTGGCCATTATAGGAGGAGTAATTCAGCCAAAATAAATGGTGAATTGAGAGCTTGGACGTTTCTCGCTTTGATCGTCGAAATTCCAACTTTACGAAAACTTCGGGGACCAAAGCGTACATCTTGAAACTTTAGGGACCAAGCGTACATCGAAAGAATTCGGTCCAAAGCGCACATCGAAACTTCGGGATCAAACCGTACTTCGGCAAAGTTTTCGGCCCAAAAAGATAATATCGAAGGCCCACGACCCACGCCCACGGCCGTGAACCGAGCCGGACGGCGGGCGGGCGGCGGCGCGCGCGTGTGGTCTTTACTTGAACCGAAGCACATCTAGGTCCTCCTCCTTTAAACACATGGGATACCCCTTGGGGTCCCAAACCCCAAACCAATTTCGAATCTTATATACACAACAATTCTTTCTTCCTCTACCGATGTGGGAGAATTACACACAATACCACACTTTCCATGCTTCAAACACCTTACTTCGTGAACCAATATCTCTTTCATTTCTCAATGAAATTTGACGATTCTTGGCCCTACGGTTATTTACGTACTTAGTAGATCATGCATGTGTGAAGAACCGGATTCTCCAACATACGTTACACTAGTGTTTAAGCCATTAAAGTTGATCGGTCGCAACTCCCGCCAAAGGCAAATTTCCAACATAACTTTCTCTATCAATAGTAAAACATATAACAGGTGTGAAGTTCTTCTCACGTAGTAGGTCCTCCTTTTTTCTTTAACAATATGACTTATAAGCTTATATATTTATATAACATGAATTTCATTTTCGAAGTCTTCTCCAACCCAACCAACATACTTTCCTATCATTGCTTTTCGGGGAATTCATCTATTAAAAGCTTAGAGCTTTAAACTAAATAATCTCTCCGTCATAATTTATAATATGTAGTTTGAGTGGGCATAAAATTTAAGAAATAATAAAAGACTTTTGAATTTTGTGGTTTAAAATAAATCAAAGATATTTGTGTGATTATAGATCATCTCGTTAAGCATAAAAATATATCATTCTTTTTTGAATTAACTAGAAAAAAAACTGTGTCATATAAAATTGGACAGATGGATTAGTAAATAATCACTAGTATTTTGAATTTTATTTTTATAATTAATATCATTCTAAAAATTTGTAACTAGCTAGTCACCTTGAAAAGCGACATGTGTTTTAATTTTGAAATCACTAGTATAGAAGGGAGAGACAAAACAAGTCATTATTGAAAGATTCAAAGACCGTCATTTATGTGAGTTGCAATTCTCAATGAGAAGTCACTCTTAGATTAGCGGCTCCAATACAAAATAGCAAAATACCTCTATCCTCCAAATCTTGCAATTTGCTAACCCGATAACTCAAAGTGCCGTTGTACAATAATAGTGTATTTACAATGTGATTATCAACATATATAATCATACTTAGGGACAGAGAAAAAAGATGATCATGCATTATTGTTTTGATATAACTTTAAATGTCAAATTAATCTTGTACAAGATCCAATGTAATTACAATATGATTATTAGGATAAATCAAAGTTAACACGGAGATAAGTATGGCCAGGTAGCTCTGAGCGAGCAATCTAAAAATATGCTATTGAAGGTTTGATCAAAATCACCCCAAGTTCAATATCTAGGTTGGAGAAGGGAAGTTGGGTAAAAAATGAGGCCCAATCATGCAATGAAAATTGGAATGTAACATGGGTCATTTGCATTTTCTCCTCTTTTGTGCTGGTTTTTAATTTTTGGCCTTCAAATGGGTTGGTCTTTAATTTTTTCTATTAAAAATTTGAACTTATGTCTTTGGGCATAAGTTACGCATCATAATATACACCAGTTACGTAAAAAAAAATATGTCACTATAGGCCTGAATTCAATTATAAAGGCAAAAGTTAAAAGATCAATCCATTTGAAAAAATTAAAGACTGGACCATTTGTAGAACACACCATGCAATTACTTGATGTAACATCTACTAGGCAAAGTTAATAAGGCCCATTGAGGATGGACTAGCCCATTTCTCTATCAGAATCTTGGGCCCTTTCTGGAGAAATATTGGGTTTTTCTTTCTTTCTTTCTTCCACACTTGTGGTAAAAGAGAAAAAGAAGAAGAAAAGAAAGAGTGAACTTAAATCCACAATCTTTAGATACTATAGATGTGTAGAATTTAATCAATCCAAACCCAAAGGCCTGGGTGGATGGTTTTTAATAAAATAAAAATCCAAGGCCCTCCCTTTTTGACCTTTTTCTTTCATCATTATTCACATGTCTACTCCATCCCCAAAAAGATTGAATAAATGAAAATAATAAAACAATTAGTTAAACTGAAAAAAAATGTAATTAGATTCTTCTTTAATCCTTTCATGAGTTAAACTCCATTCTATTGAATGGGGAGAGAGGATGGTAAGTTGTCTCATTATGTGAGTCCTAGTGAATTCTTAATTCTATTGTTTTAAATAAACTTTTCAATTGGCAAATAAATTAACGATACTTCAAGTAGATTGCCAAAAGAAATAGGGTTGCCACACTTCTCTACATGGATGTATATTGGACTTTTCCATGATAAAGAAATTAATTAAGTATAACTGATTCTTAAAAGGAAAACGATCAAGGACAATATATTACTATAGCTTAAGATATAATAACTCATCCGAATATGCCAAGAATGCATGTAAATAGCCTATAATAGTTTTGATGAGATAGGTTTTGGATTTATTATTTTGTATTTTCTAGACAAGGATGGAGATTGAAGAGGAAAATATGCAAATGCCATTTCAAGCAATATTGCTTTTCCTACACTACGAAGGATGAAAGTGACTTGTATGCATGTTTTCCACCTTCAGTTTATTATATTTACCATAATCCTTCTTAATTTCTCAAGTATATGTTCGTGATCATTTCTATTTTACTGAATAGACTAAACATTTCTACTGTGAAACCATATTTATTTAATAAAGGTAATGATTTAAGCTATGTACAGGAACATTATAAATACATTTTACACAATTATTAATTTAGTTTCGTCATTAATCGTGATAAGTCATTGTTAAATGTTAAATACACACAATATACATGTGTATATTAGGTCTCGGCTTTGCTCTCGGATTGGCTGATTATTATGTGTAATTTGTGGTAAATATTTAGTATCCTAGTTTAGGTAATGTTGTAATATAATTAGTATTGTATTACCATAATTAGTGTATTACCATAAATGTATAGTTAGAATAGAATAAGGTTTTAGGAATAGAATAGGAATAGGATTCTAATCTTTAATGGTATCACAAGTCTAGGTCCAACAAAAAAAAATTCTCGAATTCTTGTTGCTCTTCTCGGCCAAGACCGAACCCCCCCCCCCTCCTCGGGTTTGCCATTTGTTCTTCCGCTCTCCGAATCTCCCTTCCAAATCCCTCTATCACCTATTGTTCTTTCGTTATGTCTACGTCAAAGAACATGTTTCACTCTGCCCTTGTTGTTTCTAACATCAAGAATCATATCCCCCTAATTCTTGAAACATAAAACGTCCAATACGCGATGTGGACCGAGTTGTTCAAAATTCACGCTCGTTCGCATCAAGTCATCCATCACATAATCCCCGCGGCTCCTGATGAAACGAAGGTGCCTAAACGCGATGATGATCCTAAGTTATGGACAACACTTGATGCCACCGTCTTTCAGTGAATTTATTCTTCTATCTCTACCGACCTATTGCAGACGATTATTGAGCCAGACGCTACTGCGATGGCTGCATGGGATAGACTACGTGACATATTCCAGGATAATCAAAATTTCAGAGCTGTTACTCTTGAACAGGATTTTTCCCACGTCAACATGGAAAATTTCCCGAACGTTTCAGCATATTGCAAAATGTTGAAGGAATTGGCGGACCAACTCCGCAACGTTGGTGCGCCAGTTAATGAAGATCGTCTTATTTTACAGATGGATGCTGGCCTATCCGAGGCCTATAGTGGTGTTGGAACTCTCCTTCGTCAAAGTAATCCTCTTCCAAGGTTCTATTAAGCCCGATCCATGCTTACCTTGAAAGAAGCCGGTTTGGCTAAAAAAGAGGCTACTAATGCTAGTTCCGTAGTCATGATGACTTCCTCCACTAGTCCTCAAAATTTTGGTGACAATTCGAACCAAAACCGATCTCACAGGGGCAGTAAGAATGGCCAGAAATATAATGGAAAAAATCGCGGGGGCAAACGCGGCGGCTCCGACAGCAGTCGCGGTGGCCAAAATAGTGGTAGTGGACGCCATCCAGGTTATAGTGGGCCACCGACCCACTGGTCTCAGCCTTGGGCCTCTAGGCCGTGGGCTTAGACCAGTGTACAGTGGCCCTATGCCCACCTCCACAGCAATTTCCAGCGTCTGGCTAGTGGGCTTTCTAGTAGCCTCGATTGCCCACTGGCCCAGTAATTCCAATTCCAACAGTTACGGCCCAGGACAGCCCAGTTCTGGAATTCTTGGGCCCCGGCCTCCGCAAGCTCACCACGCAGGAGGCCCCACTCAGATCGATATTGAGGCCGCGATGCACACATTGGGTTTGACTCAACCGGACCCGAATTGGTATATGGACACCGGTGCCACTACCCACATGACATCCAATTCAGGTACTCTCTTATCTTATTCCAATTTGAGCAACCCTCGCGGTATAATTGTTGGTAATGGCAACTCTGTTCCAATTCGTGGTTATGGTCATAAAACATTGTCTCCCCCTCATCCACCTCTTATCTTGAAAAATACCCTACACGCCCCCAAATTGATTAAAAACTTAGTCTATGTCCGTAAATTCACTACTGACAATTCTGTTTCTATTGAATTTGATCCATTTGGTTTCTCTGTGAAGGATTTCAAGACGGGGAGTCCTCTCATGAGGTGTGATAGTAGGGGAGATCTTTATCCTATCACACCCAGTCCCGGTCCATCGAGTCAAGCTCTGCCATCAGCCTTTGCAACCATTTCTCCTTCCTTGTGGCATGCTCGTCTTGGTCATCCGGGGTCCTCTATTTTGTCAACTTTAGGTAAAAATAGTTTTATTTCATGTAAGGGTACGAGTCGTACTCCAATTTGTCAATCTTGTTCTTTAGAAAAAATTGTTAAGTTGCCATTTGTAGACTCAAAGTCTCATACTTTAATGACATTTGATATTATTCATAGCGACTTATGGACGTCTCCTGTTCCTAGTTCTGTGGGTCATCGGTATTGTGTTCTCTTTCTGGATGATTATTCTAAATTTCTATGGACGTTTTTAATAGCGAAGAAATCTCAAGTTTTTTCTATCTTCCTAAAATTTAGAGCATTCATCAGAACCCAATTCGACCGTGAAATAAAAAATATTAAGTGTGATAATGGCAAAGAGTATGACAATGTGGTGTTTCGGGAATTCTGTGCTACTAATGGGATAAATTTTCGTTTCGCTTGTCCTCATACATCTTTACAAATGGGAAAGCCGAACGTAAAATTCGTTCCATAAATAACATTATCTGCACTTTATTAATTCATGCTTCCGTACCCCCATATTTTTGGCATCATACTCTTCAAATGGCTACATATCTACTTAACATAACTCCTTCCAAAGGGTTGACATTTTCTCCCCCCCCCCCTTCAAATTTTATATAATAAAATTCCTACATATTCACATCTTCGGGGTTTTGGGTGTTTGTGTTATCCGTTATTCCCATCCACCACAATTAACAAACTTCAGGCTCGGTCGACTCCGTGTGTGTTTTTGGGGTTTCCATCTAATCATCGTGGCTACAAATACTTTGATTTATCCTCCAATAAAATCATCATTAATCGCCATGTCATTTTTTATGAATCCCAATTTCCATTTGCTAAAAGTCATACTCCCGTGCCTAGTTCATATAATTTTTTAGATGAACAAATATCCCCGTATATTATTCAGCATTTTTCGGATATCTCCCGCACCCAAAATTCTCCAGCGGGCCCACTGCCCGCTGGTCCCACTGGCTCGTCACAACCCTCTCTGCCCAGTTTTGTCACTGGGCCAGTTTCAGCGATTGGGCCAGTCCAGCCCAATCCGAAAGCGGTCCAGGTCGAGTTCGTTTCCGCCCCTGTTGTTGCTTCCCGAGTTGGGCCAGCAGGCCCAGTGCCTGTTGGCCAGTCCATCTCGCGCCCAGCAAATTCCCGAAATCCACTCAATTCTTCCTCGAGTCATAGACCGGTCACTCGTAGTCAACGGGGTGTTTTTACACCAAAAACATTTTAATTTGCATTCTAATGTCTCTAAATCCCCCTTACCCCGTAATCATGTGTCTGCCTTAAACGACCCGAATTGGAAAATTACTATGACTGATAAATATAATGCTCTTATTGATAATAAGACATGGGAGTTGGTGCCCCGTCCATCTGGTATTAATGTTATCAGTTCTATGTGGATTTTTGCTCATAAGGAGAATTTAGATGGTTCGTTTGCTTGACATAAAGTGCGGCTTGTGGGTGATGGTAAGACTCAGTAGGTTGGTATAGATTGTGGGGAAACGTTTAGTCCGGTGGTCAAGCCGGCTATCATTCGCACTGTACTTAGCTTGGCTTTTTCGAAGGCATGGCCTATTCACCAGTTAGATGTAAAGAATGCTTTCCTACATGGGGATCTCAAGGAAACAGTCTATATGCATCAGCCGTTGGGATTCAGGGATCCTAACCATCCTCATCATGTCTGTTTATTGAAGAAGTCCTTATATGGGCTTAAGCAGTCTCCCAGGGCCTGATATACAAGGTTTGCTGACTATGTTACGACTATTGGGTTCACTCACAGCAGGTCAGATAATTCCTTGTTTATCTACCGTCGTGGTTCGTCCTCGGCCTACATTCTGTTGTATGTGGATGATATTTTTTTGACTGCCTCTTCCAATGCCTTGCGCCAGTCTATCATGACTATGCTCAGCTTTGAGTTCGCTATGAAAGACTTGGGGGCCTTGAGTTACTTTTTGGGGATTGCTGTCACTCGTCATTCCGATGGATTATTCTTATCTCAATGGAAGTATGCAACTGAGATCATCGAAAGGGCTGGGATGTCATCCTGTAAGTCCACTTCCACTCCAGTTGATACAAAGCCCAAGCTTAGTGCCGCGGCCGGCGTACCTTACGAGGATCAAACCCGCTATCGCAGTCTTGTAGGGGCCCTTCAGTAACTTACCTTTACACAACCGGATATTACATATGCTGTCCAGCAGGTGTGTTTATTTATGCATGATTCCAGAGTTGAGCACATGAATGCCCTCAAATGCATCATTCAGTATATTCAGGGTACACTTGACTATGGTTTGCATTTATATCCTTCCTCGACGTCCACACTGGTCTCGTATACGGATGCCGATTGGGGTGGCTGTCCCGACACCAGATGGTCTACGTCAGGCTATTGTATGTTTCTTGTAAACAACTTGGTCGCCTGGTCTGCGAAGCGCCAGTCGACTCTATCCCGCTCAAGTGCCGAGGTTGAATATCGAGGGGTAGCTAATGTGATCTCGGAACCATGTTGGTTACATAATTTGCTTTTAGAGCTTCATTGTCCCATTCAGAAGGCAACCTTGGTTTATTGCTATAATATTAGTGCCATCTACCTTTCTGGTAATCCGGTTCATCACCAACGCACTAAACATATCGAAATGGACATTCACTTTGTCTGTGAAAAGGTTGCTTGGGGTCAGATACGTGTCTGTCATGTCTTGTCAAGATATCAAATTGCAGACATCTTTACAAAGGGTCTTCCCTCGGTCCTTTTTGAAGATTTTAGGGACAGTCTCAACATTCGAAAACCGCCCACTATGATTGTGGGGTGTGTTAAATATATTGTGTATATTGTGTATATTAGGTCTCGGCTTTTCTATCGGATTGGCTGATTATTAGGTGTAATTTATGGTAAATATTTAGTATCCTAGTTTAGGTAATGTTGTAATATAATTAGTATTGTATTACCATAATTAGTGTATTACCATAAATGTATAGTTAGAATAGAATAAGGTTTTAGGAATAGAATAGGAATATAATTCTCCCATTATGAAAATATGTAACTTGTATATATAGTCTTTCAATAATGAAAATAATCAAGAGATTATTTCTTTCAGTCATGAATATAATCATGCTTAAGCAGGTTACCAATTCATATACTTATTATGAAAAACGACATGTAATGAACTTTCAATTTATTTAATAGCGTCGAATTTATTTACACCGTCATAAGTGTATATTCATTAAACTTTTATAAAGAAAAGGTACGTGAATTTGTAAAAGGGTGCAAAACAAGAGTTGTTTTCAAGCCAAAATCGCAATTATAAGTCGAGGATTATTCATATGGCGGCTAATGGAGAAGAGATTATAGAACTCGATTTTTTCCAAAATGTGCAATTTTGGCTGAAAATTTTCATTAGTATAGAATTTTTTGTGAGAATTCCAAAAACAGGCAAAGATGTGATAATTAAGAATCATTATATACTATATTGACTGAGAGTATAAAATCTTTTCAATGCATATAACTTAAATTCCTTGTAGTTAATAAATTATGTATTAGCTCTAATTAATGCTTGCACGTTTACTAGATGATTCGAAATTGCATAATCACATAATTTTGGTCCCATGCCTTCCTTGTCTGTGTTATTTTCATTTAGTTTTCTTCTTCTATATTTCAAGTTCTGCATAAAGAATACTTTGTACAACAAAGTTTTACAACCTAAAAGTTATTCAGCAATTCAATTTCCCTTTAAAGTTTGTAAATATTCTCTATGACGTTTAAAACTCCATTACTGATGAGAATAATCCCTCTCAAAAAAATATGTTATTAGTTTGAGTTTATTTGTATTCATCCATGAATTCAATTGATGTTTCATATTTACATTCATCCTTGGAATCATTTGATGTTTCTCATAGTGAATATATTCCATATATATTTATGATATATTTTGTAATTAATATTTAGTGTAATTAATGTAAAATAGAGATCCTAATTCTATTAGAACTACAATTGTATGATATATATATATTACATTAATAAGAGAACTCCATCAAAGAGATTTATACTATTCTACGTGGTATGGAGAGCCAAAAATCCCTTCCTACCCTAAACCCTAGTGTGGCCGTTGTACCCCTCTTCTTCGCCTCCCTCTTCCGGCGGAAAATCTGTTGTATACAGCCCCATATACCACTGCTCCTTCGTGATATACAACCCGTATACCCTGCTTCTCCGTGTTATACAACCTCATCTCTACAAAAAAAACATGTATACCCCCGATATACCGTGATATACAGCCCCTCATGTTCCCCTTTTCTCGCCTCTATACATACGGTATACATGCGATATACAGCCAACCCGAGACACATATCACCCAAGCAGACCTGTATATCGCTATTATACAACTGATATAAGGCAGCCCCACACTAGATTTTCTTCAACCAATTTTCGGCTACCCTAATGGATTATCCCGCTTCCGCTTTCTCAACACCTGACGTCACAAATCCCCCTCCTTTCTCCACCCCCACCGCCTTTCATCCGACTTTTGCCATAACCAATAACAAGAACTTCATACCATTGATTCTTGATCAGGAGGATGGACAATACGCGTCATTAGTTGAACTCTTTCATATTCAACATGTGCTTACAACGTGCTTGACCACATTGATACCACCTATCCCCACCCTCCCGACGTCGACGACATGACATGGAGGTGACTTGATGCCATCGTTAGGCAGTGGATCTATGGCACTATCTCCAAGGACTTACTTCATACTATTATGAAGACCAAAGCCACCGCCCATGAGTTATGAACAAGGTTGGAGGAGATTTTTCAAGACAACAAACATACACGTGTCGTGTATCTTGAGGAGCAATTCAACACCACCCATCTTGAAAACTTTGCAAATATGACCAACTACTGCAAACATCTAAAATTGCTTGCCGACCAATTATCTAATGTAGGCAATCCAATTTCAGACAGAAAGATGGTTTTGCAATTGATTAATGGTTTGCCGAAAGGTGACTACGACACCCTTGCTACGATGATCCAACAATATGATCCCCTACCGTGTTTCAACAAAGCTCAGTCCCAGTTGTTGTTAGAGGAGATGAGATGAGCAAAATAGGATGAACACAATCCCAAGGCCTTGGTCGTTGATGACACTACCGACGCACCCACCTGTCAGCCACCACACTCCGACTACCACCCGCCGCAAAACAACCGCGATGGTGGTAGAGGCAAGGGCCGCGGGGCTGGCCGAGGAGGAAAAGGTAGAGGCCATAGGAATCGGGCCAATAATTCAAGCAATCCAGAATAGGCCCAGCAACCGCAACAGTGGGCCGGCCCACTGCCCTGGCCATTGTACGATAATTGGGCCTCACCCACCGGTAGCTTTCTAGTGGCTTAGCAGAGGCCCAGTATCCTGGGAGCCCATCCCGCGGCTACTCAGGCAGGCCCAGTTCCTCAGTCTCATTTCACATCGGCCCAACAACCGACAGATTTAGGCCAGGCTTTCGGTACTTTAAATATTCAGCAGCTCGATGATGCATGGTATATGGATACAGGTGCCACGTCTCACCTCACCAACAATTCTGGTAATCTTCTTCAATTGCACAATTTAAATACTCATCAATCTATTATGGTCAGGAATGGTCATCACATTCCAATTCAAGGATTTGACCACACAATAACTCCACCACCGCACCCCTATTACTCTCTTAAACACGTCCTATATGCCCCTAACATTATCAAGGACATATTATCTGTTAGAAAATTTGCCACTGATAATTCTGTATCAATTGACTTTGACCCGTTTGGTTTTTCTGTGAAGGACCTACGTACGGGGAGACTTTTTATGAGATGCAATAGTGTGGGGTCCTCTATCCCTTCCTATCCATGTCCGCTGCCCGTGTCACTCCACCCACCGCTCTAGCTACAATCTCTCCATCAACGTGGCATAGTAGACTTGGTCATCCACGAGCTTGTGTTTTTTATTTTCTTAAAAACCGCAATTTAATTCAATGTAATAAAGGGAAATTTTCCCATAGCTGCTCCTTTTGTCATCTAGGAAAATATGTTAGACTTCCGTTTACGTCTTATTTAAATATTTCTTTCTCTCCCTTTGATATTATTCATGCGGATTTATGGACATCTCCTATATCTCGAAACCTAGGTCATAAATATTATTTGGTATTACTGGATGATTTTTCTCACTTTCTTTGGGTCTATCCGATTAAACTTAAGTCTCAAGTTGTCTCCAAATTCCTTGAATTTCATACTTTTGTTAAAACACAATTTGAAAAAGACATCAAAACGTTTCAATGTGATAATGGCTGTGATTTCAATAACTCATTTTCATAACTTTTGTGCGGCTAATGGCATGGTTTTTCATTTCTCCTTCCCCCATACGTCTCCTTAAAATGGTAAAGCCGGACGAATTCTCTGCATAGTTAACAATATGATTCGTACCTTCATTTTTCATGCGTCTTCCCCCTACCTTTTGGGTATATGCGTTAAAAATGGTAGAATACATTCTTAACATCTTACCTACCCGTACGATCCAAAATAGGACACCCACAGAAATCATTTTCCGTCGGATCCCCTCCTATAATCACCTTTAAATTTTCGGTTGTCTTTGTTACCAAAATCTTGCATCCACTGTCCCTCACAAATTAGCGTCTCGCTCCACCCCTTGCGTCTTCCTAGGTTTTCCGTCAAATCATAAGGGTACTTGTGCTATGAGTTATCCATAAGTAAGTCATAGTCTCCCGCCATGTCACATTTGATGAGAACGTCTTCCCGTTTGCCAACATCCAAAAATTTTGAGTCACTGATTATGATTTCTTTGATATCTCGGACACCTCCCATCTACTTCAAAATGCACTATATTGGCCAAATACAAACCCGTCACCCACTGCCCCAGCTATGGACACCACTGTCATATCACTTAACCCATCGGACCCCACCAATTGCACCCGATCTGACCCGCCCAGCCCCGTTGCCCATTACCACAATGACTTAGCCTAATACACCCACTACCCAACCCAGTTACAACATTGCCTAACCCAATACCTTACGACCCAGTCCCACCGTCCAGCCCAGTGACAAAACTGCCCGGCCCAATACCTCACGGCCCAGTCCTGCCACTAACCATCACAACACGCAGTCCCCACCTACTGCTCCCTACACCCAATCCAGCCCCCCACCCACCGTATGGAACCCGTGCACAGCACGGGATTTTCAAACCAAAAGTCTACTTTAATTTGTCCACTCAAACCATCTCTCCGCTACCTAAAACCCAACCTTAGCCAAACTTGACCCGAATTGGAATGCGGCCATGCGTGAGGAGTTTAATGCGCTTACTTCACAGCGCTCTTGGGATCTTATTCCACGACCTGAGGGGGTGAATGTAATCCGTTGTATGTGGAAATTTTGTCATAAGTTCAGAGATAATGGTGCCCTTGAACGTCACAAGGACATACTTGTGGAAAATGGCATAGGGCAACAGGATGGTGTTGATTGTGGTGAGACTTTCAGTCCAGTGTTTAAGCCAGCTACCATCCGCACGATTTTGAGCATCGCTATGGGGAAAATTGGCCTATTCACTAGCTTGATGTGAAGAATGCTTTCTTACATGGGGATTTAAAAGAAATCGTTTATATGGATCAACCGCCAGGATTTGTGCATCAGGATAAAATGGGAACATTAAAAAATAAGTAGGTGGTGAGGGGTCATGGGTGGTAGTGGGGTGAGGGCGGTGGGGTGGGTGGTGGTGGTGGTAGTGGGGGTGGGTGGTAGAGGGTAGGGATTAGCTTGGGGTTGATAGAGGAGGGTTGGTAGTTGTGTGGGTGTGGGTTGGTAGGGGTGGTGGTGTGGGTGGGTGGGAGTAGGTGGATTTGGGTGGGCTATAATGGGAAATGAAATACATAACAACGTAAGAACCACCAAATCTGTGGTTATTGTAAACGTGTAAATATATTCCCTACCCATAATTAGAATATTTTCATATATTGTGTAAATATAATTATGGTAAGACTAGGATTCCTCTTTTGTATAGGCTTAGGATTCCTCTTTTGTATATGCTTAGTATTCCTCTTTTGTATAGGCTTAGGATTCCTATTGTTTAAGGGATGAATATTGTACTCTATATATATCTTGATATTAATGAAAGACTCCTCAAGGGAGATTAATATCATCTTACATGGTATCAAGAGCCAAATAAACAAAACCCTAAAAACCTTTCTCTTCCACAGCCGACGGCTGCCTCTCCTACGCTGCGGCCCTCCCGGATTTTCTTCTTGTTTTTTGGGTTTTGTTCTTCCTTTCTTCTCTTCTCTAAATGGCTATCCCTGATTCTTCCACACTTTCTGACGCCTCTACCTCCACAAATCCCACCACAAAGTCATCACCCCCGTTTCATCCCGCCATTACTATTTCCAACATCAAGAATCATATTCCCATTATTCTTGATCAAGAAAACAACAATTATTCTCCATGGGTTGAACTTTTTCGCAATCATGCATGTCTCTATAACATGCTTGACCATATTGATGACACTATTCCGCGCCCAACGGAGGTTGATGATTCTATCTGGCATCGTCTCGACGCCGGCGTCAAACAATGGATATATGGTAGTATCTCTCAGGATTTGCTCCTTACTATCATGAAATCTGACTCTACAGCCCTTGACTTGTGGAATCGTTTGGAGGAAATTTTTCAGGACAACAAGCACACTCGTGCCGTGTATTTGGATGAACAGTTCAACAAAACACGTCTTGAAAACTTCTCCAATGTCTCTGAGTACTGCAAGCAGCTTAAACTTCTTGCGGATCAACTCTCCAACATCGGCATGCCTGTCACTAACGATAAAATGGTGCTACAAATGATTTCTGGCCTTACTAAGGGCGAATATGATACTTTAGCCACCATTATTCAACAGACAGATCCGCTATCGAGTTTTAACAAAGCTCGCTCACAATTGTTGCTCGAAGAAACCCGTCGTGCTAAGCAGGATGAGCACGCCCAGCAGGTTTTAGTTGTCGACACACAACCCCAAGATTAGACGCCACCAGACAACTCCCAATAGCGGCAGGGCCGCGGCGGCAAGAGCGGAAAAGGTCGCGGCGGTAGAGGAGGCCGTGGTCGTGGCAAGGGTCATTGTTAACAGAACCAACAGCAGCAACAGCAACAGAGATCGCAGAACAACTGGGCCGCGACTCCTCAGCAGTTCGTCTATAGCGCCGCGGTGCCCCAGTACAGAGCCGCGGCACCCCAGTTCAGAGCCGCGGCGCCAAGTCCATTCCAGAACCAGCAGCCATACAATCCATATTCTTACCCCGATTTGTTAGGCCCCGCTCCCACCCCACAACAGAGCCCACTTCATGCAAGGTCGAGTCCCGCAGCCCCTCCTCCGCATGACACCCACCGAGTTGGGTCGGCGTTCGACACCCTATCTATGCAACAACCTCGACAATACTTGGTACATGGACTCAAAGCGGCACATCTCACGTCACCCAAACCGCAGTACTATTCCTAAACTGTTTTGTTTAAAGCATCCTCAATATGTTACGATTGGTAGTGGACAACGCATTCCAGTTAAGGGTTATGGTACCTCATACACACAACCTCCTCATCCACCCTTCTCCCTCAAAAACACCCTATATGCCCCACACATGATTAAGAACCTCATATCCGTCCGCCAATTTACTCGTAATAATTCTGTCTCTGTGGATTTTGACCCTTTTGGTTTTACTGTAAAAGATCTTCATACGGGGACACCTCTTACGAGATGCAATAGCATGGGGGATCTCTATCCATTCACTTCCACCTCCGCTGCCAGATCTTGCTCTCCCGTCACTCTAGCGGCCGTTTCTTCTTCAACCCGGCATAATAGGCTTGGTCATCCAGGAGTCCCAGTTTTTAATTTTCTTAGAGGCAACAATTTCATTGCTTGTAATGAGAAACTTGCCCAAAATTGTGTTTCTTGCTCTTTAGACAAACATATTCGTCTTCCGTTTAAATCATCTACTAGTGTTACATTTGCTCCTTTTGATATCATACATGCCGATTTATGGACATCTCCTATCCCTAGTTCTCTCGGTCATAAATACTATCTTGTGTTGCTTGATGATTTTTCACACTACGTTTGGTTATACCCTCTTAAATTTAAATCGGAAGTGTTTGTCAAATTTCTTGAGTTTCGCAATTTCATTCAAACACAATTTGGAAAAGGCATAAAATCATTTCAGTGCGATAATGGTCGTGAATTCAATAACTCTATGTTTCACCGCTTTTGTACCAATAATGGCATGGTCTTTCGCTTCTCCCGCCCTCACACCTCACCACAAAACGGTAAAGCTGAAAGAATCATCCGCACCATTAACAATATGATTCGCACCCTATTGATTCATGCCTCCCTCCCTCCACCCTTCTGGGTCTATGCTGCTAAAATGTCAGAATACACTCTAAATATTCTCCCTACTAGCACTCTTCACAATATGACCCCTACCGAAATCCCCTCACAAGCTTGCTCCTAGGTCCACTCCATGTGTCTTTCTAGGATTCCCGCCGAACCATAGGGGCTATCTATGCTATGACTTGTCGACTCGTCAGATCCACATATCTCGTCACGTCACATTCGACGAGACCACATTCCCGTTTTCGAATCTTCTAAAATTCCAAAAACAGGACTACTCATTTCTTGACGAGTCTGCCATCTCTCCCCTCATAATCGAACAACTCACATCCTCTGTTCCGTCGTCAGAGCCGCGGCACCCAAACTTCAGAGAAGCCTGTCAACCTTCTAGCACCGCGAGATGACTTTGTGGTGGGATTTGTGGAGGTAGAGGCGTCAGAAAGTGTGGAAGAATCAGGGATAGCCATTTAGAGAAGAGAAGAAAGGAAGAACAAAACCCGAAAACAAGAAGAAAATCCGGGAGGGCCGCAGCGTAGGAGAGGCAGCCGGCGGCTGTGGAAGAGAAAGGTTTTTAGGGTTTTGTTTATTTGGGTCTTGATACCATGTAAGATGATATTAATCTCCCTACTAGCACTCTTCACAATAAAATTTGAGTTTTTCATAGTTATTTAACCACAAAATTACAACGGGTTTACAACACATACAACATAATTTTAAAAATAATGAAAACAAACATGGTTTCATAGAAAACAGTACAATGATAAACTACGGGAAACAACCATCCAATCAGGGGGTAAGGAGTTGTTGGTGTCTGATTGGAGTTTCGAAATACAAGCTCTTTTCCTATTCTGATTGTTAAGTTTTTTTTTTTATAATTATTTTCAGCTCTGCAAGATGCCTCTATCATATAATTGGATTTTCCTAAATGGCAGGAAATACATTGTTACTATGATCAGAGCTACATTTTTTAATATATAAATTTAAACAAGAAATATTATTCTAGGACTGAATGACTTTATTCAAGCTCACTGTAAATATGATTCTAATACAAACAATTTCAGGAGAGGATTTTCTTTGTTGAATCTGTTGCGATTTTGAAAAAGGTTTTTGTAGATTACGTCACAGTTGTTTTGTGTATTATCTATTTGTCTTCATTTTCTCTGTGATTTTCTCTTGTATTTTGGTTGTGTTTCTGCATTAGCCAGTAAACAATCGGTGATGATTTTAGGAAATCTTCACGTCATGAAATTCTTGAGAACGATTATAGTGTGTGTCGTGGAATTAGTATTCTATACTTTTCTACTTTTAAAAAGGTAGTCGGGTGTACTAAGCTCTCGTTATGTGCTAGGTACGGGAAAGGGTCGGACCACAATGGTCTATTGTACACAGTCTTACCTCATATTTCTGTAAGATGATGTTTCCACGGCTTGAACACCTCCTGATCACATGACATCAACTTTACCAGTTACTCCAAGACCCCTTCAATACTTTTCTACTTTTATGTACACAAAAATAGAAAAATCAATGTTTGATTATTCTATAAATGATCAATCAATATTCGGAAGACAATTATATGAAGGAACATATATTACAATTCAAAAATTTATTGAAGATATATAAGACTTGAAATCTTTCATAAAAGTTCTCGAGATATATCAAGAGCGTCAATTTTCTAATTTAGATTCTTAATATCTTTAGTTTCTTTTGTTATTTTTATAATTCAAATTTGTATGCTTAATGAGTGTCTTAACACAACTCTACAGAGCTAATTAAGGTTTCTTCTTAACTGGTATTAAGAAGGGGATTTGGAAAGTTTTTGTGAATTTTTTTCTGAAACAGAAACTCAATGTGTTTGATTTTAGTAACCGCTTTTCAAAATTGAGAATATAGTTTCTGAAAAATTAGACAACCCAAAGGTTGATTTTGGAAAAAATTAACAAACTTGTTCTTCGAAATCTTAATGTGAAAAAGTAATGCAAACACGTCTTTTTTTGCAACAAAATTAAATCAAATGATGTTGACTGTTTTGTCGAGAAAATGAAATAATTAATGTGATCCCTTCTTCTAGAAGCTATGTATGTAACATCGTAGACTGTATAGTAGGTGTGAGGTCCTTGTCACTTACCACAACAACAACATGCCCAGTGAAATTTCATATCGTGGGATATGAGGAGGGTAGAGTGTACGCAGATCTTACCTCTATCTTGGTAGGTAGAGCGATTGTTTCCGAGAGACCCTCGGCTCAAGACATGCATATGCACAAGAAAAAATAAGAGAAAACAGTCATACACGGTCAAAAATTTTAAAGCAGTATAAAAATGATGGTATCAAAAGCGAATACGTAATGATAGCGCATTTTGAAAAAAAAAAGTAACTAACACATAGCAGCAGAAATCAAACTACATGGGACAATAAAATAATACTACGCCTATTCGTATGATATGCTAAATGGACCTACAATAATAACACTACAACCACCTGTCTGTAAGCGTAAGTAGGACTACGCTCAACTATCTACTACCCTTCTACCATAATCCGTGTCCTCCACAACCCCCTATCTAAGGTCATGTCCTTAGTCAGTTGCACCTGTGCCATATCCCGTCTAATCACCTCTGCCAATATTGTTTCGGCCTACCTCTACCCCTCTTGAACCCGTCCATAGCCAATCTCTCACACCTCCATACTAGGGCATTTGTGTCTCTCCTCTGCACATGCCCAAACCATCTCAACCTCGCTTCACGCATCTTATCCTCCACTGAGACCCCTCCCACTCTATCCTGGATATCATCATTTCTAATCATATCCCTCCTTGTATGCCCACATATTTATCTCAGCATCTTCATCTCCGCCACTCTTATCTTTTGGATGTGCGATGTCTTGACTGGCTAACACTCCGCCCCATACAACATTGTCGGTCTAACCACCACCCAATTAAACTTGTCTTTAAGTTTTGATGACACCTTTTTGTCGCACAAGACTCCAGATTCGAGCCTCCATTTCATCCACCATGTCCCAATACGATGTGTGACATCATCATCAATCTCTCAATTCCCTTGGATAATAGACTCGAGGTACTTGAAGCTTCCTTTCTTCAGAATGACATTAGTACCAAGCCTCACCTCCTCGCCTGTCTCAGGCTCGATCTCGTTGCTAAACTTGCACTCCAAGTATTCTGTCTTGATCCTACTCAACCTAAACCCTTTAGACTCCAGAGTCTGTCTCCAAACCTCCAGCTTAGCGTTCACTCCGCTGCGAGTTTCATCAATCAGGACTATGTCGTCTACGAATAATATACATCATGGCACCTCTCATTGGATTTGTCGTGTAAGTACATTCATCACCAAATCAAATAAGAATGGACTAAGAGCTGATTCCTGGTGCAACCCCAGTATCACTGGAAAGTGTTCTGAGTCTCCTCCTACTATCTGTACCCTGGTCTTGGCTCCATCATATATATTCTTGAGCCCTAGTGTACGCCACATATACATCTCTAGCCTCCAAAAATCTCCATAGAACCTCCATAGGTACTTTGTCGTATGCCTTCTCGATGTTGATGAAAACCATCTGTAAGTCTCTCTTTCTCTCCCTATACTGCTCTACCAACCTCCTAAGAAGATGAATGGCTTCTGTGGTCAAACGCTCCGGCATGAATCCAAACTGGTTCTTAGAAATGGAAACGCCTCTTCTCACCCTAATCTCCACAACTCTTTCCCAAACTTTCATAGTATGGCTCAGCAGCTTGATACCCCTATAGTTGTTGCAACTCTGGATATCACATTTGTTCTTGTACAAAGGAATCATTGTACTCCACCTCCATTCTTCACGCATTCTCGATGTCCTAAAAATGACGTTAAACAATTTCGTCAACCACTCCAACGTGCCCTGCCTGCGCTCTTTCAAAATTCAACTGAAATCTCATCAGGCCCAGTCGCTCGTCCCAGGAGCATCCTGCAAACAAAACCCTCAATTTCCTCAACCTTAATGCTTCTACAATACCCAAAATATTGGTACCTACCAGATTGCCCCAGATCCCCAGCACAATATCTCAATCTCATTTTTGTTCAAGAGTTTATGGAAGTAAGATTGCCACCTCTGCCTAATATGCACGTCATTCACCAGTACTTTGTCATCCTCGTCCTTGATGCACCTCACTTTATCTAAGTCACATGCCTTCCTCTCCCTCGCCTTGGCTAGTCTATACAACTTCTTATCCCCGCCTTTCTCCTCTAATTCCACCTACATATGTTTAAAAGCCGCTGTTTTCCGCCGTAACCGCAAGTTTTGCCTCCTTCCTCACCATCTTATACAGTTCCCTATTTGTCCACTTCTCCACCTCATCCTTGCTTTCTACCAATTTTACATACGTCGCTTTCTTCACTTCTACCTTATCTTGAACTTTACCATTCCACCACCAGTCCCCATGATGCCCACCACAGCTACCCTTCGAGACCCCAATCACTTCTCTAACTACCACTCGAATGCAACTGGCCGTCCTATCCCACATACCGATCGCATCCCCACTGATCCCCCAAGCCCCCTTGGCCATCAACCTCTCCCTCATCTCATTTGCGCTATTCATGGTCAAACTCCCCCATTTGATTCTTAACCTGTCATCCACAACCCTCTTATTCTTCTCCATCTTGATTTCTAAATCCATCACCAAAAGCTTATGTCGGTTGTAAGATCCTACCTCGGAATAACCTTGCAATCTTTACAAAGACATTTGTCTACCTTCCTAAGGAGCAAAACGTCTATCTGAGTCTTAGCCACCGAACTACGGAAAGTCACCAAGTGCTCCTCATTCTTCAGGAACCTCGAATTGGCTATCACCATCCCAACATCTCTAGCGAACTCCAAAAGTGAGGCGTCTCCCCTATTCCTGTCCCTGAGGCCAAAGCCTCCATGCACATCATCATAACCCCCCGAAAGTGACTCGATATGTCCATTGAAATCCCCTCCTATAAATAACTTCTCATTGGGTGGTATACCACTCACTACCTCATCTAAATCCTCCAAAAAGAGCCTTTTCTCCTCCTCGTCCAAGCCCGTCTGTGGCGTGTAAGCACTAATAATATTCATAGTGAACCCTCAAACTACCAACTTAATCGTCATCACCCTGTCATTGACCCTCCTAACCTCTACCACCTGATCTCTTAGCTCGCTGTCTACTAAAATGCCTACCCCATTCTTATACCTCAATCTACCCGAGAACCATAACTTATACCCGTCCACATCCTTAGCCTTAGGTCCTACCCATTTGGTCTCCTAGACACATGCTATATTAATCTTCATCTTCTTAAGAATCTTAACAAGCCCTATGGACTTCCCCGTTAAAGACTCAATGTTCCAAGACCCTATTCTTAGCCTAGCATCTCCCTTACCCCCACTTACCCAGCTTAACCCTCGTCCCCATCCCCGATCAAGAACATGACCCTAGTCTACCATCCGTTACCAAAGCCAATAAAGTAGATATAAAATGATAGACTACTCAAATATTTACCCGAAAACCAGGAAGGGATCAAAGTGAAAGCACTCGTTAGCATGAATCTAAAGGCAATTAAAATCATTACACCAAGAATGCTATAACTAAAGACAATGAGAGTAGATACAAGAACGTAAAGTCACCAATCAATACAGCGAAGAGGCAAAATGGAACAACAAGAATAAGGACAAATAATGGATACAGGTAACCGGAGGTATCAACTCAAGTTGAATCAAACCTGTTCGCCGACGACAATCACTGTTCACCGGTATTGTTCATGGGCACCAAAAGTACTATTCGCTGAAAAGTCGAGTCCCTGGTCGGAGCAGTGACGTACAATTGGATGACTGCGTTTACTACCGTAAGGTTGTTCACTTCCGGAGAATAAAGTTCACCAGAAAAACCATGTTCACCGAAAATCACTGTTCACCGGAAATCACGGTCGGAGCGCAGTGGTGTCCGTCGGTGAACAAGACCTGGTAGGAGCCGCGTCATACAGTTGCCTGGCGACGTTTACTACGGGAAAATCACTGGTCAGAGCCTACGGTGTCCGTCGGCGAACGGGACTCTGGTCACCGATCACCGGTCGGAGTGACACACCAAGGTGTGTGTTACCGTTGACGGGGGAGAAGAGAGAGAGTGTGTCTCCGTGTTACCGTTGCATGTTTAGAGGAGAGAGAAAGTTCATAGGAGAGAGAAACCTTGAAACAGACCCCTGGGAGGTCCTTGTCACTTATATGATAAAAATTATGAGGGTAATTTATCAAATTAGAGGGTGCTTCAGGTATTAATTCTTCTTAAAATGATAATATCTGTCGTTTTTCGTTACTAATTTCATGCCAAAACAACAAGGAATTCGGTCCACATAACATTTTCTAAATTAGTTGAATTTACCATCTAATCAATAATAAATTACTGCTTAATTCGCACGCATTATAATTTAGCTAGCCATATGAATCTCTTAAGGATCTATTTCATTCCAATACTTATAACTAATGTATCCCTTAAGGAAAATTAAATTAGTGATATTAGATACTCCATAAGTCTTATAATCCTAAATTAAACCTAATGTATGTGTAACAACAACAACTACTAATTAAGGCTTAATCTCAACTAGTTGGAATCGCTACTTATATGAGCGATTGCTTCAAATTTTCTCTACTTAGGCCTCATTTATTTTCATTAAGATTAAGACGTCTGAATCTGAATGAACATCTGAATGATTAAGATATTGTCTTTAGATCTAAACACTGCATAATTAAGACTGTTTGTTTTTCAACATCTGAATGTGCATAATGTATTTATTTAAACATAATAAATATACAATTCAAATAAAAAAGTAACTAAATATTAGAAATAAATATAAATCTAATAAAATAGAATTATTATTTGATAAAAAAATGAATTTATTTTCGTTGGTATGATGGAGATGTTTTGTAGTGGTAGTGGTGATAGTTGTGATGGTGGAGGTGGTTAATGTTAGTAATTAACGGTGCTGGTGGTGGTATCTAACGAATGTGTGATGATTGATGATGATGTTGGTGGTAGTTAGCGGCGATGCTCGTTATGGTGGTAGAGATGATTGGTAGTAATGATTGATTGTAGTGGTGGTAGTGGCTGATACTGACGACGACAGCGGTGGTGGTAGTGACTATGGCTATGACTGTTGATATAATTAATGACGGATGTGGTAGGTTTGGTAGTGACAGACAATAGTGGTCATTGCAGTGGTGGTTGGCGATGGTAGTTGTGGTGATTATGACGGTAGAGGTGGTTAGTGGTGTGGGTGGGGGTAAGATGGGGGTAGTGGGGTGAATGGTAGGTAGTTTGGGTGGGGTGGGCGGTGGTGATTATGATGACAGGGGTGGGTGGTTAGTGGTGGTGAGGGCGGGGTATAGAGGTGAGGGTTGCGAGGCTGGGGTGAGTGGTGGGTGGTGGGTGGTGGGGTGGGGGTGGAGCTGGTGGTTGTGGACAGAGTAGTGGTAAAAATTATCCATACAAAAGTGACTTCTAATGATATTAAGACTTTGTTCAAGATCTTAATAATTAAGATGACCTAATAAGTGCTTAGATATTAATGTAAATAAATACACTTAATGACCTATGGTCTGAACCATTCAGACTCAGATCTTCATTAGGAGGAAAATATGTAGGACATCGTTAAACCAACTCAAGAGGACATGATTCTTGATAGGAGGGTGTGGAGGTCGAGTATCAGTGTAGAGGGTTAGTAGGGTGCCGTGCAAATTTCTTTTCCGAACTATGAGTATTATTATATCTTTGTACATTTGCTTATTTTTTAGATCTCTAGTATAACTTGATTATTTCTTTCACATAGTTTATCTTATTATCATGTTGCTATTACTGCATATTATTACTGTTTTCTTTGCATTTTTTAATTTCTTGAGTCGAGGGTCTATCGAAAACAGTCTCCCTATCTTCACAAGAAAAGGATAAGATTATGTATACTCTATCCTCTGTAGACCTCATCTAGTGAAATTATATTGGATATGTTGTTATTATTATAAGAGGGTTATTTTATTTTATCCTTTGTGTGTGCTACTTAAACGGTTCTTGTATGATCTCATTCAATTTTCATGACCGTGTGTCCATCTTAAGACGTGCATTATATTATATTCTATGACAATCATATCTAATCAGGAGCGAATTTACATGTTAATTTTAGGGCACGTGAATTCATGGTTTCTCGGTAAAATTAAGTATTTTATGTATATATTTCTTAAACTTGATATAATATTAACTGTTGTAAGTCATATAAGAAGACTAAATGGTGCACTTAGTCGAAGATTGAGTTATTTATCTAGAGATCTAAGGATCAAATCCCACTTAAGATACTTCTATCTTTTTTTTTAGTGGTGCACCCTGCTCTAGAAATCCTAAATTCTCTTCTCTATCCAATATTCACTTTTATATATGTAGCAGTGTCGGTCCAACAATCATTCTTTGAAATTTGCCTCTGCTTTTGTTAGATATCTTCCTATCACATAGTACTGCTGCAACACTATTTTGCTTCAATATCCCATTTAGTTCTATCCGTTGTGCTTCACTACGAAGACTACGATGTCTGCATATTTCACCTTTTGTTCTTATGGACGCTAATTGAGTTTATAGTGCACGACATTTATCTCTATTAAGGTTCCACGATTTAAATTTTAGGAGTTCAACTTTTAAGGTTCTTAACATTTACTCCTTATGGTTATAAAGTTATGAGTTCATATCTACTATTTTGTTATAATTTTATTAAATATTTACTCATAAATTTACTCCGCTTCAACAATATTGGGTTCAGATGAACCCGGGATATACCGCAGGGGTGGATTCGTCCATGTCTATACTCTATAATAATATTTCACTATAACGCTCAAGTTATCTTTGGAACTGCATGACTTTCATAAATTATGTTATATTATATGTCTCTATAACAACATTATTTCAGTATAACAGTCAAAACAATATCTGGACAAATAATGTCGTTATAAAGAGATTTAACTGTATTTCAAACTTTTGATTTATTCTGTCATTTAGTTTCATCAATCCACGCAACATCAGCTGAAAAATGACATGCACCTTAATTTGGGACTTTGAAAAATTGCTCAAATTTCATATCCTTGTCTTAGTTTTTGTGTTACAATATTTATAGAGAAAACTAGCTTTTTACGTTTCTTGTTGGAAAGATTACTGTGACTCTCTTTCAATCAATTGTTACTGTGATGACCTTAGTTTCCCCATCAGCATTTTTTGCTTGGGAACTCTCTTATGATTAATTGTTACTACGTGACCTTTCCTATCAGTATCTTTTACTTGGCAATGTTAAAAAAAGAAAAAAGTGTCATTTTCCTTTTTCTAATCTCTAACTCGAGAAATAAATAAGACAGAAATAAAAAAAAAGTCATATTTGAAAATGAAGTGATTTGATTTTGAACTGACATCGTTTTGTTGTGTTCTCCATTGGTAAATAACTTCACTTTGAGAATTATATTTTAATTAATCAATTCATTACGCAACTCTTAAAGCATCGGTAGTATGAGTACAGAGTACTTCTAAATATTTCAGAACAAAAAGTGTATTTTATGGTTACTACTATGGAGTAATGTTTTTTTGGGAAAAGGGTCAGATTTCCCCTTCAACTATGCTTTATAGTTTAACATTGTCCTCCGTCAAACTTTGGGATCAAATTTACCCTTCCCGTTAGCAAATTTATTAAATTTTCCCTCAGCTGGACGAATTTCTGACTTGGACTCCATGTCGGATCCACGTAGACACCATGTAGGCTCCCACCCAATTCTTTTAACCCGTAACTGTTACCCCATCATTTAAATTGTTTCAACCCGGTCTATTTTAGAAGAAGAGGTAACTAATAATTTGGTGGCGGAGAGAGAATTTTTAGCGAGGAGCTTTTAGCTCCGGTGAACCGGAGCAGTCAGTCACCACCTAGACCACCATCGCCGTCTCCGGCGAAGTCGGTGACGAAACATAACCATTGATGATGATCAACCGGTGAACCGGAACAGTCACCACCTAGACCACCACCGCAGTCACCACTTAGATCACCTCCGCCGTCTCCGGCGAAGTCGGTGACTAAACACAACCACCGGTGATGACCAACCGGTGAACCGGAGAAGTCACCACCTAGACCACCGCCGCCGCCGTCTCCGGCGAAGTCGGTGAAGAAACACAAGCACTGGTGATGACCAAACACAACCACCGGTGAGCCCCCAAATACCCAAATTCGAACACCGCTGGTGACCACACCACCAACAACATCAACCCCTCACTGCCTCACCACTAGATCCGCCGACCACCACCGCCGGAGCTCCAAACTCCAACGATCTCGCCAGGCCACTAGCCACCCAACGCCTTCCCTTGCTCCCTCTCTCGCTCCCTTCTTCTCCATCGCCACCACTGCCCCGTCAACAACCCAAACCTCCGCGAACCACCCAACTCAGTCAACAACCACAAACTGCCTCAACACTACTGCCAAACGACACTATCACGCCCACTATTTTGGCAAAATGCCGACGATAAATCAACCCACCTTATGCTATTTTTTTATCGGTCGGAACCACTGCATTGATGGGGTAACGGAACCACTACCTCTTCTTCTAAAATGGACTGGGTTGGAATAATTTAAATGATGGAGTAACATATACGTGTTAAAAGAATTGGGTGAGCCTACATGGTGTCTACGTGGATCCGACGTGGAGTCCAAGTCAGAAATCCATTCAGCTGAGGGAAAATTTAATAAGTTTGCTAACGGAAAGGGTAAATTTGGTCCCAAAATTTGACAGAGGGCAATGTTAAACTATAAAGCACAGTTGGAGGATAAATTTGACCCTTTTCCTTTTTTTTGGGATTGATGTTAGATTTATTAGGGTTTTGACTTTTTGAAATGAAAGCTTAAGATTAGAGGTTGGATTAAATAGTAGACTTGAATTAAATGTTCTGAAGAAAGATAATTTATGAGGTTTGATAAAATATAACTAAAAGGCGTAATTTGAGTTCAATTGTTGCAGTTTTGTAGTTATTGGCATTCTTGTTAATCTGCATTATTTGTATTTGATTCTTGTTTGAGCTAAGGTTGTCGCTTGTTGAATGTAATTTATTTACATATTATTCCAAGTAGTTTATATATATATATATATATATATTATTTTCAAAGAAATAGGTTAATGGGATAATAATAAGAGTTATATATTTTTACATTTTAACTCTAGAAAGAAAGATTTTTTTTTATTCAGAAACAAATAATTCTCACGGAAAAATGTAGTGAAGGGAGTTGTCATTTCCATTCAATATATGGAAGTGTATGGTACCCTTGGATAAAGTGGAATTGACTCTAATTATAATCCTGTACGGTATATTTTTATGTTGGTGAAACATGATGCACGTCAATTTTCAACAAGACGTTATTATGTGTGGAGTGAACCTCATGGATATAATTAACTGGTCAAATCATATAATTATAAAATCGTCCTTAAAAACGTTTACCAGACCATGTACAACCTCAATGATCAAATCAAAAGGCAAAATTGAAGGGTAAAAACAAGAAAAAGTAAACATGGATAGGTGTACCTCTTTGACTAATTAATTGAGGCCAGTTTGAAAATAGATACTAGGCAATAGGGAGAGTGAAAAGTGAAAACTGATGGCTTTTGGATCTTTTATTTACTCTCTCTTATTGATAGAAGACAAAAGAAAAATTTAATCATCTAATAGGCTTTGCGTGGCTATATTATATATCAGTAATCATATAGGAGTAGTACTATAGTATCTGTTCTTCTTCTCTCCTTTTTTTTTTTTTTCTTTTCTTTTTGTTTAGCCAGAAGTGAATTATTACAATGTTCAACTTATTAAGTGCCCATCTCAAAAAGGGTAGAAAAATGTTCAACGCAGAATATCATTTCCATCATAGCTAGTACTGCCAAAATGAAAAATTCGTTCAACTCAACTAAAACGAGTTGGACAATTAATTTTTTAAGATAATTAGCCAAACATGAATCATATCTCCATATAAGCCCGCTATATAAGATTGGATACTTGATGGGTCAAATGGGTTTCAGAATATGGCCAAAGTGTCAAATACGAGTTCATATTCGATCTGACCCGTACAGGTGCTCAGCATCAATATCAATATTATTCTTCCATCTTCGGTTTTGTAATGTATACTCTTAATTTCCAAGCAGCTTGCATAATAACCACATCCAAAAACATATACTTCAAAGGTTCTCAAATATGAACTTGTATTATTATTATTTTTTCGCTTAAAAAAGAGCTATCAGCATTGGATGCTAGTTAGACGTTACACTAATTTACAAAGGAAAATAGTTACACTTATCCAGACTCATTTTTAAAAGTAATTAATAAGGCAAAACTAAAAGATGCAAATTATTATACTTTCGTCCTATCCATCATTATAATTTATAGGTATTGAAAAAGCTCCCCCGCAAAACTAGTCAATGCCGTGTTATGATACATCTCTATTAAGTAAAAACAGTAATTTAAAGGAATTAAGGACCACTTTTGAGGCAAGATTAGCTTTTCCGAGTCTTTTTTAAGCCTAGTCGTCGTGGTATGAGTTGTTATAAAGGGAGGAAAACAAATAGAACACCATGTGATTTTATACTTAGTATCATTTTCAAATCCATAACAGGAAGAGAGAAATAAAGTAACCTGCACAAAAAATTTCCACATGGATTAGGTGCCGCTGAATTTTCAGCAAAATGTTGGTATTTCTTTTTTCTTTTTCTTCTTCTTCTTCTCTCTTTTTATTTAAACTATATGTATGCACTATGTGACAAAAGAATGGGCTCATGATGGAAGGGGAAAATGAAATTAGTATACCGATAATTCTAGACAAATGTTTTCTTTAATGGGGATATCAATTAGTAGGTTATTGTTAGTTGTATGAGTAACACTGAAATATAGGCTGTTTTAAAAATATTGCATTCATTATTATTTCAAAACCAGACGGAATATAATATATGTATAATTCCTTTTCAATAATTGGACAATTTACGTTGACCAAAAATTTCAAATAGATTAATTTTGAAGATGCAAATTTTGGATGTCGTTGTACAATTTCTTTTTATGGTATTTAATATTTTATCTCTTGTTCTTCACCCGATGTTCAGTACCTGTATTGGTGCTCGACTAAATTTAACTGGTAGATAAAGTGTTCCCTAATAATGACCATTTCATACTCAGGGCTCGAACCGGTCGAGACATCTAGTTAAAGATTAAGGAATACTTATCACCCCAACCATCCTTATTTGGTACTAGGATATTATTTACATTACATGATTGATATAGAGAAAAGTTTCAAAATGTTGAGCAAAAGCTTAATCTCGCTATAGTGTTCGTCGAAGATTTTTAAAAATATTTCTTTCTGTTTTGAGAGTAAGATTCAGATCCATTCATTGTCTATATTTTAGTTTTGTTTCTATCGATCATATTTTGAAATTATCAAAAAAGTCTCGACAAGCAAAAAACAATTACAAACGTACACTAAACATGTAGATCATGTTTGTTTATTTTTATTTATAATCCTACAAAATATATATATAGTTGACGAACAACAATAATGAGACATACCTTCTAGGAAGGTGATAATATGATGATTGATAAACCATGATCCTCCATGTGATCACTAACGTACTTGAAATAAATTTTATCTTTTCAAATTCCAATCGAAAATCACAGAGGTGGACAATGTGTGGTGAAGCACATTATTCTAGCACCCTCTCCAAATATCAATATATTTCATCATTTTTGAAGGGAATCAACCATCAAGGTCGATCGTGTACATTACGCATTAAATTTGAACTTTTTATTTGGACACAAATGTTGAGACAAAGGATGAAAATGTGGATGATGTTAAGTTTTTTCATGATTTCTTACCTTATTTGATTATTTTTTTCTTGAAGCAAGGGAAAAACATATTATAATTGTTTTTTTTTTGCTTTCCTAAAAGAAAGATATAAATATCTTCCACATTTTGGCTAATTCTTGGATGAGATGGGTTTTGACCTCTATAAATTGAATCTACTTCTTACTTTTTTCTTCTTCTCAAGGGTAGTTCTTTAAGGTTGGAGAATCTTATTTAGGGGAGAATTTTCTCTCAATATTCTTTGTACTCTCTTTGTTACTTAGTAAATTGCTCATATATAACTCAAATGATCACCAAAATAAATTAATTTAGTATGTCTTTTTTGGTATATAAAGGGTCAAATATACCCTTCGTTACAAGTTGGGGCCAAATATATCCCAATCATTAGCAAAGTATTCAAAAATACCCCTTTAAAAAAATATTCTGAAAAATTAGATCTTTTAATTAAAAAATCCGTAAAGTATTTTTTTGAAAATAAAGTGTCCTAAAAATATATTTTTTAAATCTGAATTAATTTTAAAAAGAAATATTAAAAACCTGATTTTAAAAAATATATATTTTCCAGATTTTTGAATAAAAATGTAATTTTTCAGATTTTTTTTTAAAAACGAGTTTTATAACATCAAGAAAATTTCATATTTTCAATAAAAGACATTTTTTCCAGATTTGTTTTAATTAGAACAATCAAATTTTCAAATTGTTTTTAAAAACATTGTCACATAGGCACCACATAGAATAAGTTAAATGCTATATAGAATAAATTAAATACCTATATAATATGTTAAAATGAGGCATATTAGTGTGTATTTCCCTATATTATGTGTATAATTTGGGTGACATGTAGCATATTAATGTGTAAAAATGACATGTAGCAGATTTAAAACAAATCTGGAAAAAATAGATTTTATTAAAATATGAAATTTTCTTAATTTTATAAAACTCATTTTTTTTTAAAAATCTGGAAAATATTTTTTTTTTAAAAAAATCAGTTTCTTCAGATTTCTTTTTAAAATTAATCCGGATTTTAAAAAAATATTTTTAGGACATTTTATTTTAAAAAAATACTTTACAATTTTTTTAATTAAAAAATCTAATTTTCCAGAATATTTGTTTTTAAAAAAGGATATTTTTGAATACTTTGCTAACGGTAGGGGTATATTTGGCCCCAACTTGTAACGGGAGGGGGTACATTTGATTACTTTCACTAACGAAGGACAAAATTAACTAATAAACTAAAGTAGAGAGATATATTTGACCCTTTTCCCTTTTCTTTGTTATCTAATTTACCATCATCCAAAAGTTTGTTCTATTAATTTCTGCATGTCACTTGATTATTTGGAATGGAACATGTTTCTCTCTACTAGATGCGGAAACATAAAGGGAAATGCTAATAGTTAGTTTTTGTAATTTAGGTATTTAAAGATGAAAACACCAAAAAATCTCCGCGGTGGTTTGTGGTTGCATTTTCGTGAAAATCCCGATTGTACGAGGTGTTAAGAGTCCCACATCGGATATGAAATGAGAACATGGATTCATTATATGGATTTGGACAATCCTCACCTTACAAGCTAGCTTTTGAGGGTGAGTTAGGCCCAAAATCAATTCTTTAATGGTATCAGAGTCAGACTGAATCCAATTCTTTGTTCATCGATGTTGGACCCCCAAATTATATTATCCACGCTCCAGTTAACAAGCTGTGGGCGTGCTGGGGAGTATTAAGAGTCCCACATCGAATATGAAATGGGAACATGAACTCTTTATATGAACCTGAACAATCCTCACCCTAGAAACTAACTTTGGGGTTGAGTTAGGCCCAAGATCCATTCTTTACATGATGATCAGATGGGTCTGGCTCTGATACCATGTAATGAATGGATCTTGGGTCTAACTCAACCCCAGAAGCTAGCTTCTAGTGTGAGGATTGTTCAAGTCCATATAAGAAGTTCATGTTCTCACTCCATATCCGATGTGGAACACTTAACACGAGGGATGTCGAATCACAATGTTATCGTTAAGGCATATGCCCAAAGTAAACAACCTTTCGTCTTTCTTTTTTTTTTGGAAAGAACCTCTCGTCGAATAAGCGAGAAACAAATATTTTATATGAAATAAACATTTTGTTTTGGTAAATACGATTACTTTTTATTATAAAAGAAACATTGAATATGCAATTTGCTTGCGGAAACGTAAAAACTAGCCTGCATGACATGATCAAATAATATAATAAGTGACAAATTTAAGTAATAATATATATGTGTATTTTACACAAAACTTGAACTTTTTTTCTAAATAAAATGGATTTGTTCAAATCAATTTCAAATTTCCAATATTCTTTTTTGGAATTCAAATTTACTTCACTTAGAAACGCGAACGTTGCGACAGAAACGGCACCAAGGATGCACATATCCCATCTTATCTCATGTAGATAAAAATATTGTTTGTTTTTTCATTTAGATTTTAAAATCACGTTACTCGTTATTAATGCACTGACATTTCTGTAATTTAAAGTTATGTTTTTACATAAATAAAATAATGTATTCGAAATTTTATATTTATTTGTCCGTTTTAAAATAAAAATTATTATCAAATAAAACAAGGAAAGCCCACTCCCCGTAGTGCACAAATAACCGATTTTAAAGGCTCCGCGCCCATTCAAGTTGTGGCGGCCGTACATAAGTTTTTTTTTGTGGTAAGTTTAACCACTGTAAAATTAACTTTCAATAAATGTAATAAAGTTGCACAAGTCTGTGTATGAGTTACAAAGTTTGCATGAAATTTAGCATATTGTTTGTGCGTACAAGCAAATTTCAGACAATTCACATGCATGTTATTTGAAGTTTTGAAGTGGATTGTAATTAATGTGCTTAGCAATCAAGAATAGAATTATATCAGTGCAATAAACAAGAAATCGTACAACTACTAAAAAGGAGAAGAAGCAACTTTTATGTGTAAATTTGCCAACATGTACAGTTTGAATAATTTGGAAAAACTGAATATAAATTAAATGAGAGCGTCCAAACTGCCTTTTCGTTAAAAAATTACTTTCGAAGGATTGCTTGCAAGCATTCTACGAATAATTCTTAGAATGAGTGGGAGCTAACTGTGCAATGTAAGAAAACTAGGAGTTATTGTTTGAAAACGAACAACAATAAGGTAGAAAATGTCCTTTTCCTTTCCTCTTTTTATTATTTCACGTATTACATGTTTCTCTGCCGTTTGACACATAGATAACGAAAAATTAATCAATTGCCTCCACATGCAGTTCAATAAACTATCACTATATAGAAAATATAAGAAAGGAAAACTATCCTAACAAGTCTTCCCACAGTGGAGGAGTAATGGATCACAAAGGCTTATATGATTCCTAATATATTAAATTTGATATGAATCGGACTGATGAAATTTGATTTGATAAAAAAAAAAAAAGATTGAATCGGCTGAAAATAAATGAGGATCTAGAATTAGTTTTGTAAATTATTCAACTGAATTTATTATTTTTGACTCGAACTATATACAATATGCAAGAAAATAAAATAAACTAATATGTATATATATAATCAGATTAGACTAATTATTTTGAATTTATTAGGTCTTAATTTTTTAATTCACCTCTGGGTGGAAATTTAAATTAAACGGATGAGAAAGAGAACGTTATAGACCGAGTCCACCTTTGCCAAATTACAACTCGAATCTGGCTAATTTGAGGGCTTACTAAAGGAATCATATCAATGTAATTAGTTATTTAAAGGTTTTCTATAGTTTTAGTTTTACAAGGACGACCGTTAAGAAATAATTAAAATGTACTAAATCTGTTTTGTGCAGAGAGTGTTATCCCTATTGCAAACATCAAATAAATGTATTGGATTAAAGTTTTAAAGGAAGATTTTTAATTTGTATTACTAGAAATTGGTGACATAGAAAAGGAAGTTTCATCGGTTTACAGATCACTTTAAAAAAATTGTAAAAAGTGGCATAACAGAATAGAAGCAAAGTAAAGTCAACTAATTTGTAATTAATTAAGTATTAAAATTACGTCGGCTTGTAAATTTTGAATTAGTAGTTGTTATACCAAGTCATTCTCTTTCTGATACTATACAAAAATGAAAATAATAATATGTTCAACATAATTTCGTTATGTATGCACCAATGATACTAAATCCCCCGCCCCCACCCCCCACCCCACAAAAAAAAAACATTCAGATTACATAATAAACGCGGTATTGCAAGTTTTGAATTAGTAGTGCATACCAAGTCTTATTACTCAAGTTCTAATATTTTTATTTCCTGCATTGAATATTGAACATATATAAATGATACGGGAATATATTTTCAATATGGAAAAAAACGCTTCTCTAATTGATAATGAAGAAACATCAATACAAATAATCTAACTCTTATTCATGTATATTAATTAGTTAATTTATTATTCATGATGTATATACGAAAACGTTGAAGAGAGTTCCGTTTGGAATTCTTGAGACATTTTAATGTCAAACTAAATGTACCCTTCACAGTTTCTTGTGGACTATTTCCAGATTTCAGTTGACAAACAAATAATTTTTGTATAGACATCAACATTCAACAAACAGTAGTTTCGAACTAAATATGCATCTTCCATATTTAAGGGTTACTTTTTCTTGAAGCTATTAAGTCTGAAACAAGACAATGCCCTTGTTATACACTCCAATCACACCATCCTTAATTAGTGTTTACATCAAAGCAAATAATTTAGCTATTAATTACATGTAAAACGTCTATATGAACGATACACGTGTATTTATTATTTTGACATAAAGACCAAGTACAAGTAAGTGTTTTTCTCCTCCCCGAGCTAAATGTGATAGTCATGAAGACCTTCAACTTCAATGATTTTAGTTTCAAATGTTTTTCCTAAAAATCTGAAAAGATCTCTTGTTTAATAAATTTGTTCAATATTTTACAATAACTTAAGATTAAATAAGGTAAAAGTGGTGTATTTTAACCTAATTAACTTGTGTAACCATTTGAGGTCGCACGTGCATATATAGAAGGAGAAGATAAGATTCTTGTGCATTGGCATTTTTAACTTTCTCCTTGAAGATAAAATAATGTTCACATGAATAAGGCTTGATTAATCTAAGGGGTGAATGGTAACCCCTTTGAATACAGAAAAGGAAAATATCCAAATTAAAGGCAACTCCACCTACCTTTATTCCTTAGGTTCCCCAGCCCCACACACAAGTCCAACCCCACCACGGCGGCTAGGAAAACAGAAGACTAACAATATAGACCAAATTCTACTATCTCACTGTTCATTATTAGACTTTAATTACAACAACACAAATTAATATATTGAAAATGAAAACAGAAGAGTGAAAATGTTAGTAAAAAATAAAAATGATCCTTTTCCCTTGCACAATTATAGCATGCGTCTCTGTGCATATTGTATGTAAATCTATGTAGCAGGTAACCACTTGTTAGACAATGGAAAATGCAGAGTGATGAAGTAATGGAAATTTAAAATAAAATTAGAGTAAGTCCAGCTGTATAGAGTTCATTTTTTGAAAAGTCCTTATTCACAAATCACAATCAGACAAATTGAATTGGTGCCAATTGACAGCTCCACACCAACGACTGCCTTATACTAGTGTTACTATAAATACTTTGCCCATTGCTTCCAATTAAGTCATCACCTCTCTAACTAAACCACTTCTCTTCCTCTTTCTTTCTGACTCCTCTAAAGAGTCTTACTGATTTATCTATAGCCACCTTTGAGGAGCTGGTGGTGCAATTTTCCCGCTAACAATGATGCTTCCCGGTGGCGGCCCCGGCTGGGGTCGTCATTTGCCACTACAAATGTTAGTGGCATTGGCCATTTTGGCCGTTGCTAATATTGTTTCTGCAGACCCTTATATATACGCTTCTCCACCACCACCAACTTACGAGTACAAGTCGCCACCCCCTCCTTCACCATCTCCTCCACCACCATATGAATACAAATCACCACCACCTCCCTCTCCCTCTCCACCACCACCATACGTGTACAAGTCTCCACCACCTCCTTCACCATCTCCTCCACCACCATATATGTATAAATCACCACCTCCTCCATCACCATCGCCTCCACCTCCATACGTGTACAAGTCTCCTCCACCTCCTTCCCCCTCTCCACCACCACCATATGAGTACAAGTCGCCACCACCTCCTTCACCATCTCCTCCACCACCATATGAATACAAATCACCACCACCTCCCTCTCCTTCTCCACCACCACCATACGTGTACAAGTCTCCACCACCTCCATCACCATCTCCTCCACCACCGTATGTATATAAATCACCGCCTCCTCCATCACCATCTCCTCCACCACCCTACTACTATAAATCACCTCCTCCACCCTCACCATCACCTCCACCACCTTATTACTACAAGTCCCCACCACCTCCATCACCTTCACCACCACCACCTTACTACTACAAGTCCCCACCACCACCTGATCCCTCACCACCACCACCTTATTACTACAAGTCCCCACCCCCACCCTCTCCTTCACCACCACCACCCTACTACTACAAATCTCCACCACCACCTTCACCTTTACCACCTCCACCATACTACTATAAATCACCACCACCACCTTCACCTTCACCACCTCCGCCATATTACTACAATTCTCCCCCACCACCTTCTCCATCGCCACCTCCACCATACTACTACTCTTCCCCACCACCACCCAAGACATCACCTCCTCCACCATACTACTACTCCTCTCCTCCACCACCCAAGAAGTCACCTCCACCCCCATACTACTACAATTCTCCACCACCACCAGTTAAGTCTCCTCCTCCACCATACTACTACTCCTCACCACCACCACCTAAGAAATCACCTCCTCCACCATACTACTACTCTTCTCCTCCACCACCCAAGAAGTCACCTCCACCTCCCTACTATTACAGTTCTCCACCACCACCAGTTAAGTCACCTCCTCCACCATACTACTATTCCTCTCCACCACCACCAGTTAAGTCACCTCCTGCACCATACTACTACTCTTCCCCTCCACCACCTACTCCTTACTATCCTCCTCCTCATCCCTTGGTCGTTAAGGTTGTTGGAAAAGTCTACTGCTACAGATGCTATGACTGGAAATACCCAAAGAAGTCCCATGACAAGAAGCACCTCAAAGGTATACCACTGCCACATTCTCTTTTACATTATGTTTGTTCTGTTTAATATTTCTTCATAACTATATTCAGTTAGATATTTATTTGTGAATCTATAGTATTCTCTTTGTTCTTAAATTTTCCGAAATTAGTGTGTCTCCTTGACTTTTGGATCTTGGGATATCCCCTGCTTTATATATACCTTGAGACATGTTTGAATTTGTAGGCACCACCTTCATTGAATTGTATTTATAGTGACTTAAATTTAATTAGCATGTGTCAACCAACATTCTTTACCATAGTGAAAATGGACAGTTAATGCTTGATTCTAAAGTGATAAGTAATTTTTGTGAAAGAAATATCTTGTATACAGGGTTAATTATAAGGATAAGTTGTTGAAAAATTTGACAACTCTTTGCTATATTCCCCTACAAAAAGATGAAAAAGCTGATAAATACACTAAATATACTTGTAAAGGAAAAAAGCTTTTAAAAACCATTAAGTAGCATCTAACAAGTTTTTTACAATTGAATCATGAAAAAACATCAAAAGTAAAAGTAAGAATAAACATTGTCTCTTAATTATGCTTGCCATACAGCCATACAAAAAGCAGCCGTGATTATGGATCTGTGAGATGTATATTCATGATTAAGTAATTATTTGTGGTATTAAGATTTTCTTTTTCATGATGAAGTAATTATTGTATCTCTTAAAATATATAATAATGAGGTGAATTTGTTGGATATCACCAAAATAGTGAAAAAGCTACTGCTTCCTATGGTGCCAAACAGAGTCTTCGTTGGCTCACAAACTGCGCATTTAAATATCAATCATTCAACAAAAGGGAGCCTACAGCTTAAAAGCAGTAGCTGAATACAGATGGATAGATTCTTGATTTTTGAATTCCTTATTAGATAAAGAGGGGAAAAAATGAATGAGAGGAAAATGAGCTTTTCATCAGGTGATGGAACAGTTTATTTTATATTAAGAATAGGAGAAAGTTGGTTATTGTAGCTAGTGGGCAAAATAAGATTAAGATATGTTTATGATCTGTTAATGACTCAATTTTTAAGTATTAATCTAATTATCATTTTTCACACATGGAATAGGTGCTGTTGTTGAGGTGACATGCAAGGCCGGTGACAAGACAATCAAGAGCTATGGTACCACTAAGATCAACGGCAAGGTTGCTATCACTGTTGAAGGATTTGATTATGCCAAATATGGAGCAGATGCATGCAAAGCTAAACTACACAAAGCACCAAAGGGATCAAACTGTAACATTCCCACAAATCTTCATTGGGGCATGAAGGGTGCTAGCCTCAAAGTGAAGTCAAAGAATAAATATGAAGTTGTGCTCTCTGCAAAGCCATTTGCTTATGCTCCTAAAACTCCATATGAGGAATGCATGAAGCCTAAGCCAACTCCAGCTCCTTACTACTACAAATCTCCTCCACCTCCATCACCAACATACGTATACAAATCTCCACCTCCCCCATCACCAAAATACGTATACAAGTCACCACCTCCTCCAACCCCAACATACGTATACAAGTCACCACCTCCATCACCAAAATACGTGTACAAGTCCCCTCCTCCTCCAACCCCAACATACGTATACAAGTCCCCACCTCCTCCAACCCCAACATACGTGTACAAGTCACCACCTCCTCCATCACCTAAATACGTGTACAAATCACCACCACCTCCATCACCAAAATACGTGTACAAGTCACCACCTCCTCCAACCCCAACATACGTATACAAGTCACCTCCCCCTCCATCACCTAAATACGTGTACAAATCACCACCACCTCCATCACCGAAGTACGTGTACAAGTCTCCACCACCTCCATCACCGAAGTACGTGTACAACTCCCCACCACCACCACCTTACTATTACAAGTCTCCACCACCACCATCCCCATCTCCTCCTCCACCATACTACTACAAGTCCCCACCTCCACCATCTCCATCACCCCCACCTCCCTACTACTATAAGTCTCCTCCACCACCGTCGCCATCTCCTCCTCCACCATACTACTACAAGTCTCCACCACCACCATCCCCATCACCCCCACCTCCATACTACTACAAGTCTCCTCCACCACCATCGCCATCACCACCACCACCCTACTACTACAAGTCTCCTCCGCCACCATCGCCATCTCCTCCTCCACCATACTACTACAAGTCTCCACCACCACCGGACCCATCTCCTCCACCACCATACTACTACAAGTCTCCTCCTCCACCATCTCCATCTCCTCCTCCACCATACTACTACAAATCACCACCACCACCATCACCCTCACCCCCACCTCCCTACTATTACAAGTCTCCTCCACCACCATCACCATCTCCTCCACCACCATACTACTACAAGTCCCCTCCACCACCATCACCATCTCCACCTCCACCGTACTACTACAAATCTCCACCACCACCATCCCCATCACCACCTCCTCCATACTACTACAAGTCTCCTCCACCACCATCGCCATCTCCCCCACCACCATACTACTACAAGTCCCCGCCACCACCATCGCCATCTCCCCCACCTCCATACTACTACAAGTCCCCGCCACCACCATCGCCATCTCCTCCTCCACCATACTACTACAAGTCCCCACCACCACCATCCCCATCTCCTCCTCCACCATACTACTACAAGTCCCCACCTCCACCATTTTCATCACCCCCACCTCCATACTACTACAAGTCTCCTCCACCACCATCACCGTCTCCTCCTCCACCATACTACTACAAATCACCACCACCCCCATCACCATCACCCCCACCTCCCTACTACTACAAATCTCCACCACCACCATCACCATCTCCCCCACCTCCTTACTACTACCACTCTCCACCTTCACCTGTGAAGTCTCCTCCTCCTCCATACTACTACAACTCACCTCCCCCACCCGTAAAATCACCTCCCCCTCCAGTATACATTTACGGTTCTCCACCACCACCAGTTCACTACTAAGCAGTTTGAAAAGCTTGGCCATTTTCCACAACCACTCAAGTAAGTAGTTATTTGAATTATACTTTTAAAATCTTCTTGTTACATGACAATTTTTTATCGGTGGAATTATTTTATCTAAGTTTTAATTTTATAAATCTCTAATATATTTTTGTTACCCTTTAGCAGATTTCAGCTTAAGTCTCAAAATAAGTGATGATGGCTTCTTGAGGAGAAGATTCAGAGGTCCATGGTCAAATGCAATTAATCTAATCAATAAGGTGTTCAACTTTGCAATTCAAAGGTTGATTCCTAGCGACTTGGAACACTTTGCTTCTACTTCTCTAGTGGCCTTCTTACACATTGTTCTCTTGGTGTCTTCATGTGGAAGTGGCTTCGACAGCTTAGGTTTCCATTAAGGAAATAGTAATTATATCTAGTGGATCTTGGAGGTGTATTTGAGTTTTCAATGTTGCTTCTTTATAGTAATTTATTATTATTGTATAGGGCATTATATCTTTGTAATTTTATTCCTTTTCTTTTAATTATTGTTGGCTGTCTCCTAGTGCCTACTTGTGCTTTGTGCACCAAATCAATAAAGAGATAAATTTCGTTCACTTCACTCCTCTTGGTTACATGTGACGATGAGGTTCTTCCCCGGCAGACATATGAAAATAGTAATTCTATTCTTTAAAATATTACATTTCTCTTCATTCCCAAGAATCTCAGAAAATAAATAAGTAATATTCTTCCTTGATTATTACATTTCAAAGTGGTAGTAAATATACTAAAATACAAGCATAATCTTAGGCTACAATTACGGTAAGTAATAACTAAAATATACATCTACCATATACAGAATATACATAATTATGACTAATTATATTTTCCTAATCTATCACACCCCGCAGTCGAAGCGGGAGGTCGGCGTATGTTGAGACTGTCCCGAAAGTCTACAAATAAAATCAGCGGAAGACCCTTTGTAAAAATATCGGCAATCTGATAGCGTGACGGGACATGTATGACACGTACTTGTCCACGAGCAACCTTTTCGCGAACAAAGTGAATATCCAACTCAATATGTTTAGTGCATTGATGTTGAACTGGATTCCTGAGAGATAAATTGCACTAACATTATCACAATAAACCAATGTCGCCTTCGGAACCGGACAATGGAGCTTCAAAAGAAGGTTCCGTAGCCAACATGATTTAGACACCACATTGGCAACTCTTCGGTATTTTGCTTCGACGCTGGATCTGGACAATGTAGCTTGCCATTTGGAGGACCAAGATACCAAATTATCACCGAGAAATACACAATAACCAGACGTGGAGCGTCTGGTATCCGGACATCCACCCCAATCAACATATGTGTAAGAAATAAGAGTGTTTGTTGAAGACGGATATAAATGCAAGCCATGATCGAGAGTGCCCTGAATATAACGCACAATGCATTTGAGAGCATGCATATGATCCTCCATCGGGTTATGCATGAATAGAAAAACTTGTTCATATCATAAGAGATGTCGGGCCTCGTGAAAGTAAGATATTGCACGACACCTGCAAGGCTGCGGTAATGTGATGGATCAGCATATGACTTGCTGGAAGAAGCACTCAACTTTGGTTTAGTATCAACTGGAGTGGAAGACGATTTACACGAGGACATGCCAGCTCGTTCAATGATCTCTTCTGCATACTTCTTCTGAGACAAAAATAAATCACCTGCATGACGTGTTACAGCTATCCCCAAGAAGTAACTTAGTGGCCATAGATATTTCATTGCAAACTCTGAGCCAAGAAAAGACATGATAGACTTGCGAAAAGTATCAGATGAGGCAGTTAAGATAATATCATCCACATACAGAAGAATATAAGCTATATCACCACCCTGACGATATATGAATAGAGAATGATCAGACCTGTTGTTAGAAAACCCAATATTAGAACATAATCTGCAAACCTCTTGTATCAGGCTCGAAGAGCTTGTTTGAGCCCATTTAAGGATTTCTTCAGTATGCACACATGATTACGGTAAGTGGGGTCCATGTACTCCATAGGTTGATACATGTACACCATTTCATTGGGTTCTCCATGCAGGAATGCATTTTTTACATCAAGATGCTGAAGTAGCCATGCCTTCGAAAGAGCTAGACTTAGAAACGTGCCAATAGTGATTGGTTTGACCACCGGACTAAAAGTCTCACCGCAGTCCACACCCACCTTTTGAGTCTTTCCATCACCTACAAGATGGACTTTATGCCTCTCAAATGTACCATCAGATTTTTCTTTATGACTAAAAATCCACATAGACCAAATCACATTAACATCAGAAGAATGGGGCACCGAATCCCATGTCCTATTATTAATAAGAGCATTATATTCACCATCCATAGTCATTTTTCAATTCGGGTCATTAAGAGTAGACACAGGATTACGGGGCAACGGTGATTTGGTAACATGGGTGTGAAGATCGTATTTTTTGTTTGGCTTGAAAATCCTGTGTTGACTACGAGTGACTGGTCGTTGGGTCGGAATTAGAGTTGGACCGAAATTGGATAATGGGTCAGACTGCCCGGGAGTGGGTTGGCAGTAGGGCTGCCCGTGCCAGTCATTGGGTCGTGACCTAGTGGACTGCCAACCGCTGGGCCTCTGGGCAGTGGGCTACCAGTGAGGGGCTCGGCTGGGCTGGCAGCCATTAGGCTCGGTGACTGGGTTGAGCTGCTGACCAAGGCTCTGGAAAAAATTGGGCCTGTTTGGGAGGCCAATTTATGGACCAAATACGGGGATATACTATCGTCAAGAAATTCGTAGGTGGGAGGCACAAAACAATGCATTTTGGCAAAAGGGAAATTTGTTTCATCAAAAACTACGTGACGACTCACGATGATTTTATTAGAGGATAAGTCGTAATATTTGTAACCACGATGATTTGACGCATATCCCAAAAAAATACACGGAGTAGACCACAGTTGAAGTTTATTAATGATAGTAGAAGGAAAGAGAGGATATCATAAGCACCTGAAAATCCATATATGAGAGTATGATGGGTCCCTAAGGTATAAACTTTTGAGAGGGGATTGGTAGGCTAATTGTTTGCTCGGAAGTATGTTCAGAAGATAGGTTGTCAATTGTAATGCATGATGCCAAAAAGATGGTGGTAGAGAGGCATGGGAAAGTAAGGTTCTAACAATGTTGTTAATGGTTTGAATTTTTCTTTCTGCTTTTCCATTTTGAGATGAGGTACGTGGACACGAGAGACGAAAAGACAAACCATTAGTTTTGCAAAAATCCCCAAAAGGCCCATTATAAAATTCTATACCATTATCACATTGAATATTTTTAATTTCTCATTCAAATTGAGTGCGGATGTATACTCTAAATGAGAGAAATGTGAAAAAAAATTGTGACTTTTTAGACAAAGAAAACGTCCACAAAAAATTACAGTAATCATCCAACAAGAGAAGATAATATCTATGGCCCGAAGATATCAAAACGGGAGATGTCCAAATATCACTATGGAATATCAAAGGGCATAACAGTATAAGAATTAGAAGCAACAAAAGGCAACTTAACATGTTTATCAAGAGAACTAGAGCAACAAACATGAGAATTACGAGTTCTAGTACACTCAATAAATTTATTTTGTTTAAGGGAGGCAAAAACAGGCGCTCCCGGATGACCCAAACGTTCATGCCATAAAGAAGAAGCTAAAGTTGCAAAGGTGGATGGTAACGTGGCTTGATGTGTGGTTGTGGTAATTGGATAGAGCTCTCCCCCACTATCACATATCATTAGACGCATCCCCGTATGAAAATTCTTCACGAAAAACCCAAAAAGATCAAATTCAACAGAAACTGAATTGTCAGTGGTAAATTTTCTAACTGAAATCAGGTTTTTAATTAATTGAGGAGCATGAAGGACCTTCTTTAAAGCTAACGGTGGGTTCGGGGGAGATAAGTTTGTATTACCATAACTATAAATTGGAATTGAATGATCATTTCCGATAATTATACCACGATTATTGCTCAAATTAAAATAGGATGAGAGATTACCTTGTGCGGACGTCATATGAGACGTTGCCCCGGTGTCCATGTACCAATTGGCATCTGACGGGTTGAGCCCAAGAGTGTGCATCGCGTTCTCGATATCGGTTAGGGAAGCCACTGCCGCGTGGGCTACTGCCATTGGTTCGGCAGTGGCCCAAGTATGCTAGGCCCAAAATTGCTGGGTTGTTGGCCATTGGCAGGCTGCTGGGTTGTTGGCCATGGACTGGGCCTGGCCCAGTTTCCTGCGGAGAAGGGACTTGGGCTTATGCAACACATTTTTAGAAGAAAAGTTATTACTACGACAATTGGGTGGCATTGAAAATAAGGTCAAAGCTTCCGCAATGAAATTACTAAGGAAAAATCCAATCTTTCATGTAACAGGTACTGTATTTCGACCCTTAACATTACTTTACTTACATAATAAAAAGGAAATTATTTACCTTTTTCCTCCCGCACCAGTATTGCACTTACCGCTACCTATGAGACTGCCAAGTACATAAGCAACTGCTCTTCGTCATTTGACTTTGACATGAGCGGAGGGCCGGATAAGTACGTCTTCAGGTCCCTTAAGGCCTGCTGGCATTCGGGTGTCCATACAAAGTCATTCTTCTACTTTAAAAGTGAGAAAAACCTATGATATTTTTTTAAGACTAGGATATAAATCTGCTTAAGACCGCCACACGACTGGTCAACCGTTGCACTGCTTTAACATCCTCTAGTATGTCTGGTATGTCTTCAATAATCTTTATTTTATCAGGATTTATCTCGATCCCCCTCTGGAAAACCAAGAAACCCAAGAATTTTCCAGAGCCAATTCCGAAGGCACACTTCTCAGGATTCAACTTCATGTTGTACTTCCTCAGGACCTCAATGGTTTCCTGCAAATGACTTAAACGGCCTTCTGCACGAAGACTCTTAACAAACATATCTTCTATATATAATTCCATTGTTTTACCTATTTGCTTTTCAAATATTTTATTTACTAACCTTTGATTTGTGGCTCCGGTATTTTTTAGTCCAAAAGGCATAACGTTGTAACAATAAGTACCAAAAGTAGTTAAAAAAGATATTTTTTCTTAGTCTTCCGGATGCATCCTTATTTGGTTATACTCGGAATACGCATCAAGAAAACTCATTATCTCATGCTCGGCTATAGCATCGATCATCTGATCTATGTTCGGTAACGGGAATGAGTCTTTAGGACATGACTTATTTAAATCCTTGTAATCAATGCACATTCTAAACTTGTTCCCTTTTTTAGGTACTACAACTCGTTTGCTAACCAATCCGGGTATTGCACCTCCCGGATTGATCCTATATTAAGTAGTCTAGCTACATTTTCCTTAATAAAACTATTGTGGAGTTTGGATATCAACCATTTTTTCTGTCGTACCAGAGGGAAACTAAGATCCAGGCCCAACTTATAAGTTATGACTTCTAGAGGAATGTCTGTCATGTCTTTATGAGACCACGCAAAGCAATTAATGTTAGATATAAGATATTTAAGAATTAAATACCTGAGTTCCGGGGTCAATCCGGTGCCCAGGTATACCTTCATATCAGAGGTTTCCGGATTTAATGTGATCTGCTTCAATTCCTCTACAGTGGACTTGGTGGCATATAATTCATTCGGTACCTGAAAGTATCTAGGTACTTGATACCGGTTTGAAAACTCCTCTTCTGGATAGGCTGATACTTTTTCTACCGGCGGACCCTGGTGAACCTCTTCTGGTACTGACTTCGCTTTTTATAATTGCTATTTGGGGTTTGCTTCCACCTCCGGTTCATCTATCCTTGTCCAATGTGGAAGATATCCGCCTTGCAAGTCTTCACCTTTCAAGCCCCCGCATGAGCCTTTATGAACATGTTGGCGAGCTGGGTGAATGAACCAATAGATTGCTTAGGGAGTTGTGAATACCATATCAGAGACCACTTAGCAAGTGTTTCAGTGGACTTTTTTATCAGAACCGATTCTATTTCGTGTTCCCTTAGATCATTTCCTTTCACGACCATAATATAGGCCATGATATGCTCTTGTGGATCATTAGTTCCATTATACTTGGCCACACAAGGCATTTTAAACCTTTTGGGGGATCAATTCGAGCGCAGCCTCAAGCTTATACGCCAATTGAACATACTTCTTTGCATCCGGACCATCAACCATGGGAGGAGCCTCCGGTATTTGACTGAACTGGTGTTGGAACTCCTGTGCAGTTTTTTCTGCCTTCTCTACATTGGTATCAACTTTGCTTGTCATATCCTTCATGAATTTCAGGATCTTTTCCTGGAACGATTTTTTCGGGACTTCGCTCTCTGAACCATCATTGCATATCTGCCTTAATCATCACTGGTTCTGCCTTGACCATCGCCGGTTTCTCCATGGGTATTTGGTGGAGGAACCGGTCCTCCTATTGGAGTACTGCCCATATTTTTGGACATTAACTCCTCTTGATATCGCTTCAGACGCTCCAACACTTGCTCATTGCAGCATTCTGCGTCCCGAAATGATACCCATTAATAAAGGATGTCTCTGTTAGTGATATCACAGATTGAAAAAGGTCTATATGTTACAGGCCAAATCCATCAACGCCCTTTGTGGTTGTCAATATTTTTCACTTAGACATTAAATTTAGAGTTATTTCAACTAAACACTCAACCTATTCAAAAACTGTCATATCAAACACAAAATGGTGACATAGCAAAAAAAGTGTTGTTTACTCTCCTTAGGCGCGTAAATGAATCTTAAATAATAATTTCCTTCTTTTTGAGCAAAAAATTCATCTTTTCACTTTCATTAACATATAACTTTAATTAATATATATGTATATATTCTAAAAAAAGTAGGAAGCCTCTTATTAAAAGTTGGATTATAATAATACTCTTAAAAAATTAAACGAGTTTTTTATCCTTCAAGCAAAAAATATTATAGCAACATTTGTGTACAAAAATGGAATTACACATTCTACTAAAATAAAAAATAATGATCAGCATATTAAAGTAAGCACATTAAAGCAGCTCTCTTCATTACTCTCAATTCAATAGTCCTTATATGCTACTTAACGTTTAGAAAAGTTAAAAAATTGGATTGAATAATTATACCCCTCATCTAAAACAAAAAACTACAATTCACAAAAATAAAAGCCTCACAACTTCTCAGCTAACTTAATTATCTGTAACTTAAAGTTTACAGATATGAATGAATATTAATTATATTATGTCCTGCAAACCATTTATCTGTTACCAGCAATTCATTTGGTGAAAATTAGATATGTATAATTAATGATATAATATGAAATCTCTATTGTAAATTGTATTTTAGTGGTCATTCTTTGTTGATTTACTTAATGGTGGATAAGAAAAGATAATTATCTAAAAAAATGGAAGATTGATATTAGATAAATATGTTACAAATTAGTGAATTCTACTTTTGAAACTTGAAATGCTGCTACAGAGCATAGGTTTTCACTAAGATTACATTCTCTTTGTATTCTTTCATTTATTAACGTAATTCAAAAGAAATATAATCTTTTTTACTCTTTTCTTGAACTAATTCTCAATTTGTTGCTTTCCAGTTGTTCTTTTGTTGCATCTATCTTAATTCCTATGTTTCACCTCTTTAATTTACTGATTTTTATTGTATTTGGATTTTGAACAATGGTAGCATTCATCACTCTTTTTGTAAGTATTCTCGATACTGGATTAGTGGAATGTGATAATTTTGTACAAAGTTTTACTGAGAGGAAACCGTACTAATATTTGATAACAATAATCCCCTTCAATGTACCACATAGTGATACAAGACGATATACACGGCCAAACGGTGTATATCAAAAGGCTGATTTTGTATATTTCTTTACCATATTTGTAGAATTCTTGTACAAGTTTAATTATGATATTAGTCTTGTATTAGGAAAATCTATTAGAATTATAGTAGGAAAAGGTAGAGTTATTTTCCATAGTTAGGAATTGTATATTTGTATATATACCTCTTCATTAATGAAAATAATCAAAGGATTATATTCTTTCATGGTATCAAAAGTCTAGGGCACAGAATTTCCTTCTCCACAATATTTCCGCAGCCCCTCTTCTCGGAACACAGCTGGCCGTCGACCACTGTTCCAAATTTTCCGTCTCGGAATTTTTTTCTTGTTCTTTAGTTTTCTCCTTCCAAATTTCTTTTCCAAATCCCTCATTCACATGTTGTTCTTTCATTATGTCTACATCAAAAGAACATATTTCATCCTGCCCTTAGAGTCTCCAACATCAAGAACCACATCCCTATTGTTCTTGAGATGGAAAACATCCAATACACGACGTGGGCGGAATTGTTTAAGGTTCACGCATGCTCACATCAAGTGTTTCATCACATCATTCCCTCGGTCACAAGCAAGGAGAATGTGCCTGCCCCGGAGAATGACCCGGTGTTATGGACAACCCTTGATGCTACCGTTCTCCAGTGGATTTATTCCACTATCTCTACAGACCTCTTGCAGACGATTATTGACCCCGACGCTACGGCTATGGAAACTTGAAATAGGGTGCGTGATATTTTCCAAGATAACAAAAATTCCCGTGCTATCACTCTTAAGCAGGAATTTCCCATGTCACCATGGAGGATTTTCCGAATGTCTCAGCCTATTGTAAAAGGCTGAAGGAATTGACAGATCAACTCAAAAACATTGGTGCGCCAGTCACCAATGATTGTTTTATCCTTCAAATGATTGCAGGCCTATCCGAGGCCTATAATGGTGTTGGGACCCTCCTTCGTCAAAGCAACCTACTTCCTCCATTTTATCAAGCCTGGTCTATGCTCACCCTTGAAGAGGCAAGGTTGGCTTAAAAGGCCGCAACTGGAGCAAATTCTGCCATGATGGCGCAATCGCCATCAAGTTCCTACTCTCCATCATCTTCGACTAATTCCACTCCTAATTGGAACAACTGGGGTGGAAAACGGGGTCAAAATCAGAAATTTGGCGGAAAAGGATGCGATCGTGGGGGCAAAGGCGGCAGCCGCGATGGTAACGGTGGTGGCAGCAGGAGTCTGGGTGGCAGCCGGCAGGGGAAACTACAGGCTGCTGGGCCAGGGCAGTGTGCCAACAATGCCACTGGCCAATGGCCTATCTACCCCTTTCCCATTCCAACAAAGCATATTCAGCGAGTTGGGCCAGCCAACAGAGGCCCAATTCACAACAGTTTCAGCAGTTTTGGACTGGACAACTTGTTGTTGGGATTGGCCAGCCGACTGGCCTGCTTGGGCCTCGGCCTCAGCAGGCCTTCGAGGCTATGGGCCCAGCAGCATTTCCGACACCTACGGATATCGAAGCCGTAATGCATACACTTGAGTTAAATCCTCCGGACGCAAATTGGTACATGAACACCAGAGCCACTTCTCATTTGACATCGGCACAAGGTAATCTCTCGTCTTATTTCAATATGAGCAAAAATTGAGGCATAATTGTTGGTAATGGCGATTCAATTCTAATTCGTGGTTATGGTCACACAAATTTGTCTCCTCCACATCCACCTCTCGTCCTAAAAAATATCCTTCATACCCCTGACTTAATTAAAAATTTGGTGTCAGTCCGAAAATTCACAACTGATAATTGGATTTCTATTAACTTTGACCCTTTTGGATTTTCTGTGAAGAATTTCAAGACAGGGATACCTCTAATGATCTGTAATAGTTGGGGCGAGCTGTATCCAATCATCACCACCACCATGTCCACGAGTCCAATCACACTTTCAAAATTTGCCGCTCTTGCTCCGTCCTTGTGGCATGCCCATTTAGGTCATCCGGGGTCGTCTCTTCGTAGTAATAACTTTATTGATTGTAAGAGTACGAGTAGTGCTCCTATTTGTCCTTAGTGTCCATTAGGGAAACATGTTATATTACCTTTTGTAGCCTCTACTTCTAGTACGTTGATGCCTTTTGATATTATTCAAAGTAATTTATGGACATCTCCCGTTTTAAGTTCTGTGAGCCGTCGTTATTATGTTTTATTCTTGGATGATTATTCTAATTTTTTTGGACCTTTCCTTGTCTAAAAAGTCTCAAGTGTTTTCAACATTCTTAAATTTTTTAGCATTCATATGTACCCAATTTGAACGAAAAATTTAAAACATTCAATGCGATAATGGAAGGGAATATAATAATGGGTCGTTCCGCGACTTTTGTGACGCTAATGGCATATTTTTTCTATTTTCTTGTCCTCATACGTCCTCACAAAATGGGAAGGCAGAAAGAAAATTTCATACCATTAATAATATTGTCCGAACTTTGCTTGCCCATGCTCATTACCTCCCTTTTTTGGAATCATACTTTACAAATGGCTACCTACCTCCATAACATACTCCCTAACAAATGATTAGCATATATATCTCCCCTACAAATTCTTTATCATAAAGACCTGTCGCATTCTCATCTTCGGGTGTTTGTGCTATCCACTTATTCCGTCCACTACAATTAACAAACTTCAAACCCGGTCTACAATTTGTGTGTTTTTGGATTATCCGTCTAATCATCGTGGTTACAAATATTTTTATTTATCTTCTAATAAAATCATAATTAGTCGCTATGTTATTTTTTATGAATCCCAATTTCTGTTTGCTAAATTGTATAATCCCATGACTAGTTCGTATATTTTTTGGATGATGGACCCTCATCGTACATCGTCTAACAGTCGGCCCAACATTCCCGTTACCCATATCCGCCAATAGGCCCACTGCCTGCTGGCTCAAATACTCTCGGTGCTGGCCCAACACCGTTTCTGCCCAATCCAGTTCCATCGACCCAGCTAGCAGGCCCACTGCCTACTAGCCCAATAATGCCTTCCTCTGGCCCACTTCTTTCTTGCCTCTTACCTGTTTTACCTGAGCCTACTTCTCGGCCAGCATGCCCACTGCCTGCTGGCCCATCCAGCAACATTTCGATATCGTTACCGGTCCAGTCTACTTCTATTCATAGTCAAGGGCCCGTTACTCGTAGTTAATGTGATATTTCTAAACCTAAACGGTATTTTAATCTAAATTCTAATATCACTAAATCGCCCCTACCACGTAACCCAATGTCTTTCCTTCATGATCCGAATTGAAAAATAGCCATGGATGATGGATATAATGCTCTTCGACGTGGGAGTTGGTGCCCCGTCCGCCTGGTGTCAATATTATTCGTTCTATATGGATTTTTATTCATAAAGAAAATTCTGACGGTTCTTTTAAGAGGCATAATACCCGTCTTATAGGTGATGGTAAGACTCAACAGGTTGGCGTATTTTGTGGAGAGACGTTTAGTCTGGTGGTCAAACCGGCTACCATTCACACTGTTCTCAGCCTAGCTCTCTCAAAAGCATGGCCCATACATCAATTGGATGTGAAAAATGCTTTCTTACATGATGATCTCAAGCATACAATATACATGCATCCTCCCTTGGGTTTCAGAAACCCCGATTATCCTAATCATATATGTTTACTCAAAAAGTCCTTATATGGGCTTAAGCAGGTCCCACGGGCTTGGTATAAGAGATTTGCAGATTATGTGTCTACTATTGGGTTTTCTCATAGCATGTCTGATCATTCTATGTTCATCTATAGACGTGGTGCTTCTCTGGCATACATTTTGTTATATGTTGATGATATTATATTGACTGCCTCTTCTGATAATCTGTGCAAGTCTATCATGACTTTTCTCAGTTAAGAATTTGCTATGAAAGACTTGGGGCCCTTAAGTTATTTTTTGGGTATCGCGGTCACTCATCATGAAGGTGGTCCATTTTTATCAAAGAAAAAGTATGCACCTGAGATCATTGAGAGAGCTTGCATGTCATTTTGTAAGTCCTCTTCTACTCCGGTTGATACCAAACCAAAGCTAAGTGTTAATAGTAGCACACCATATGAGGATCCCACCCACTATCGCAGTCTTGCAAGGCCCTTCAGTATCTGACTTTCACGAGACCAGACATTACTTATGGATTCCAGCAAGTATGTTTGTTTATGTATGATCCACGGATTGAGCACATGCATGCGCTCAAACTCATTATACGATACATACATGGCACACTTAAGTATGGTTTGCATTTATATCCATTATCCGTCTCTACTCTCGTGTCATATACAGATACTGATTTGGGTGGATGTCTAGATATCAGACGTTCGACGTCTGGTTATTGGATGGTTCTTGGTGATAACTTGGTTTCGTGGTCAGCAAAATGTCAGACGACGTTATCACGTTCTAGTGTAGAGGCCGAGTACCGTGGGGTAGCCAATGTGGTGTCTGAGTCATATTGGCTACGTAATCTTCTATTAGAACTTCACTTTCCAATTCAAAAAGCTACCTTGGTTTACTGTGATAATGTTAGTGCGGTCTATCTCTGGAAATCCTGTCCAACATCAGCTTACTAAACATATCGAGATGGATATACACTTTGTTCGAGAAAAGGTAGCTCGTGGACAAGTACGCTTCCTCCATGTCCCTTCGTGATATCAAATTGCAGACATATTTACTAAGGGTCTTCCCTTGGTTCTGTTTGAAAATTTTAGGGATAGTCTCAGCGTACGACAACCACCCACTATGATTGCGGGGGTGTGGTAGAAGACGATATACGCGGCCAAACTGTGTATATCAAAAGGCGGGTTTTGTATATTCCTTTACCATATTTGTAGAATTCTTGTACAAGTGTAATTATGGTATTAGTCTTGTATTAGGAAAAGCTATTAGAATTATAGTAGGAAAAGATAGAGTTATTTTCCATAATTAGGAATTGTATATTTGTATATATACGGATATACCTCTTCAATAATAAAAATAATCGAGAGATTATATTCTTTCACATAGTTGTAAGCTATTTTTTAAAGTATTGACAAATTTGTTTCATCTAATGTAATTTTCCTTTAGATTTTTCTCTTATAACAGTTTTTACGAGATTATAAGGTGGAATTGTAAAGAGTGAGTTCTCTATCTTAATCTATGAGAGAAAGAACTAGATAAGGTACTTCAATCCTTTTAATGTCATCTGAAACCTTTATAACTATAAACACATTATGTTGTTGCCACAAAATATTCTGTTGTTATTTTACATTTTAAAAATCGAAGAAGTGACGAAATATTTTCACTAATAATATATCCATTTTATTTCTCTATTTCACTTATAAATTTCCTTTATCGCTTAGTTTAGATTTATATACAAATCATTTTATTTCTCTATTTCACTTATAAATTTCCTTTATCGCTTAGTTTATATTTATATCCAAGTCATTTTAATTTCAATTATGCCTTGTTCTTCAAGTTGTAAATTTCTGTCCTTCAAATGGTTTGTGATTTTTTTTTGTATCAATGCTATAATTTTACTATGTCAAAGTTACGTTATTTACATGCTTATTTGGTAAATCACGTGCTGACATGAAATATCAGACCAGGACGTTGATGCGGCAACAAACAATTAGTACCAACTCTTTTTTTTTTACAAAAAATATGGCGTAAATTTAATTATAATATTAATTTATGTGATGATAATATAAAATAAATTTATATGAAGAAGTGATGATTCATATAACCTTATTTATATTTAGAGATCATTGACTATCCTTCAACTAGGATTTCAGACTTAGGACAGTAGGATATGAAAGAAAAAAAAATATAATAGCTAAAACAACGTGATCAAATGTATGGTTGCGACGGGTAAAACGACGAGACATTATAAAATAAAATAAATAAGTATTTATTTAGCTTATAAGAAAGCACAAACTTAGAATTTTACATTTATGTGCAAGAAATTATCTCTTGTATATAAATACTCAAAATAAAAGAACATGGTCATGAAATTTTATAGGTCCTTCAAGGGATTGAGATAAAATTAAAAATAGCTAGCATCATTAATGTCTGAGTCCAAATCATTTTCGAATAACTATCTTGCTTTTTGTTTAAATAAATTATATAATTCTGGATATTATTTGAACATTTGATTAAATAAGCATTGAAACTTATTATATTTAAAGGTTCATCTCAATTTAATGTTGATTTCAGCAAGCTTGGAATTGTTGAGTATTTGAGTAGGAAGCACCATGACTTCTCGATATACATTGATATAAGATTTTTTTTAGCATGATCTAAGCCTCGAATACAAAAGTTGCCAAGAAACTCTGTACAAATAAATATTTTCCATGTAGTACTAATATTAAAAAAAAGGTTAAGATATTTCATTACGGTAGAATTTATCATGACAAGAAAATTACTCCAATTTATCAGTTTGGGTTTACGTATTTTCCTTCAAATTTAGAGTAACTTATCATACACTTTCTTTATATCATTTAAAAATGTTTATAACAACCTAATTAAATAGTAATAATTAAATTGCATAAATGGTGGTGAATAAGAAGTTGAGCAGTTCTATTTTTATGCTACACATTCATTCTCCCTAAATGTGACCAGCTGAATTACTCACCCATTATGTTGCCTTTAAATCAAGCACTATTTCAAGAACATTTGAATGCAAACAGGTAATTATACAATCTGTAAACATAATAAATGAAAAGTTTAATACAAATCAAGATTTTTTTAAAAAAAAAAAAGTAAAATAAGAACGTGGGAGCTGAATGGCCATAGTAAGCGGAGAGGCAGCCGGTTAGATTTCATTTACCGTAGTCTTTTCCATTCATTTGGATATTTTTAATCTTTCAGTGCTTATTGAATATTCTTCCTTTTCAATTTCTAACTGTTATTTGGAAGAACATTTAATATCATTTCAATTCTAAGTCTTTTTCACCTGTTAGACCTTTGGTTTACCTTTTCATCGGTTAAGAAAATCATCAACAACTTATATAAATAGATTCTTGAAAGAAGACACAATACTTCTATAATCATATATTATTGTGTAAGTTCAAGCAATTCCTTTCTTCTTCATTTTTTTCCTTTTTTCAGAGTTCTTGATTCCCGATTATGTTTTTTTCCCTTTAAAAAGTATACTACCGTGGGTGACTTTTTCAATAAATTACATTACTTCATAAATTTAAAAGTTACGGGTTATGTTGTATTTTTGTGTTCAGGTGAAGAAGTTATCATTTTTGTATTTTTTGTAAGTTTATTACTCCTCATATAATATTGTTAGTGATATTATTGTGGTTATATAATTCTTAATTCTAGGCTTATAAACAGAAATTCTTAGTTGAAGTATTTTGTTTTTATGAAATATAATATGTGGGGGCGTTGTCGAATATCGACACGTTATTGTATAATGTAAGATTGTATGTGTGTTTTTTTATCTACCTTGGAGTGAAGCCTGTCAGGTTTTGATTTTTTAGTTATGAGATTTTTGATATTGTTATAGTGTGTGTGTGACTTGCATATTTTGTGAAAATCTCCATATTGTCAATTTTATTTATTTCATGCTCATTTTGTCATTTCCATATTGATGTGTTGGGTTTAGGAAGGGAAAATATACTCTTTCTTTTTAATATAATATAAAATGGGAAAATTTCCTTGAAATAAATAAAAGTGAAAATAATTGAATAGTGATTATTCCTTTTTCTTTTACTTAAATATAAGTGGATAATTGAGATTGCACTCTATTGTACTATACATTCATGAAGAGCAGCTTTATATTGTTTCTACTTATATGCATGGCATTTCCAAAGTAGTTTTATCTTGCTAATCCTAATTATTGTATGCTGCTGAATTAACACTAATATCATGCTCACTGTAAAATAGTTATTTGAAACATGTTCTTTATATTCTTCATATTATCTTTTGTTACTCAACACATATTTTAATAATTATATGTTGTTATTTACTAAATAATTAGGGGTACACGTGCGTCGCACGTGTGGAAAATTAGTTATATTAAAAGCACGAAGGACCTTAGAAATGTTGATTGAACTTTTTGCACTTCATTAAAAAAACTCTTCAATAGACAAAATAGTCATTTAAAATTTCTCCTAATATTTAAAAGTTAAAAAGTTAATTTTCTTAATATCTAAAACTTAAAAAGTTAACAAACCAATCCAATCAAATATTCAAATCCTCAATTCATGATGGGCCAAACCACAACATACCAACAACTTAAAGGTTTTAATTTGAAGTTGATGCATTGAACAGATAACAAACATCCATAAAAATGCATATAGCTGAGTGGTCTGATTCTATCAGTTCCAACATGATCATGTAACAGAAAGGATTATTCATAAATCAGGACATATCAACTACTGGCCTCTCATATGACTTAAACAGGGGATAAGGTTCATGTAACATAGAGATTTAGTCAGAAACAAACAAGCATGCTAATGTCAAGCATACTAATGGCACAAAGCAACTGATCTAATGTATGTATATTTAGTTGGCCCTAAGAATTGGACTAAACTTAACAACCCCCTAATGGACTAACAAGGTAATTCAAATAAACATGAAATTGAGCATTCTTGAAAGAGCTAAAATTTATATACTTTAACTAAGTCCATCAAAGGTTGAGCATATATATGGTCATATGAGTATACTTCTACACAGTGAATGAAAGGAATAGATAGTTTGACAAATGTATGGTCATATAAGTATACTTCTACATGAGAGGAATAGATAGTTTGACAAAAATCAAAGCTGGGAGTCTATATTTAATAGGTATAAGATAAGCTAGACTGAATTCTTCTTAGGGACTGTTAGGTTGTCAAATCAAGATTCAGATTACACTTTCAAGTGAACAAGATAGATCATATATACTAAACCTAACCTTTCAACCGATGATTAATCACATCATTTTGCTTTACATTAAAAAGAAGAGCAACTAATCATACCTCAGGCTAAGCTAAACAGTCAGACTCTACCATTTTGGCCTTGGATAATCACTTAAATGGCTAATATTTGAGTAGAACAAGCAGGAATATTCATGGCAAAAGAGCTGACACACCACAAAACAAATATTCAAGTCATATAAGGCTTTGAAACTATTCAATTCATACTGGTGTAATAAGTAGATGAATGATTCAACAAAACCACAAGGGTGTAGACATGATATGCACTCATAGCATTTTATCCTAAGCATGTGACCTCTAAACATATAAACAGGAATTGGTATGCAAAGTGATTTAACCTAAGACTATCAACTGTTGATCCTAAACAAGATGTAGGCAGACTCAAATAGGTTCAACACATGATCATATATGACTCCAAACAAATACATATACACTTATGGCTAAGGGAAGGTAAGGAATTGGTAGCATACAAACTCATATACTCATATGTCAGAAGTGGGAATAGTACAACAAGGTAATTTATATCCCTATTTGATCCAGGCTAAGCAATGTGTACAATACATGCTATAATATGGATCAAGCAGACACCAAAATATGTAATATCTTATAGCAAAACTAAGCAAGTCATTTTTTTAGGCATAAAGAACATGTTAGGAATCTAGTTAGTCATATCAATAAAAAATATGCATCTCTAGATTCAACCTGACTGTTTACAACCTCAGAGGCAACATGTAATACTAAGATGATCCAAACAGACCTTTCAGGCCCAAGATTTTAGCTACACTATTCTAAGTCCCCCTCAGTCACTGCCATAGTTGACCTATTTAGATTAATAAATATGAGCCAACTTAGCTTCTACCTAGGCATATACATATTAGAGTACTTAACACAACCTTTTAATATGTACCTTACTAGCGGATTTATTCATATTTTCAGAAACAACATCAAGAACAAATAACCCCCCATACAGAAACCCTTTCCCACAAATTCCCCATTTCTAGTCAACACAAGTCGATTAGAATCAAAGGTCAATTCAATCCATCCTTCATAGGCAAACAATCAGAAATAAGGTTCCTACACATTTCAGCCACATGCAAAACATTGTTAAGAGTAAGAGATTTTCCAGAAGTTTTAAAAAAATCTTCCCTTTTCCGAGCACGTTGGTAGAAGACGAATTGCCCATGAACTAAGAGTGGCCAACGGGACGGGTCGGCCCGGTCCCACCCCGCTATTTAAAAAAATTTACAGTAACGGGACGGGACCTGGGCTCGTCCCGCTCGGAACTGGCTCGCCCCAGTCCCGCCAGCCCCACCAGCCCCGCCCCAATCCCGATTCCGCCCGACACCTCTCATTTGCACAAAATAGTCGTTGCACCAACGATCATTTTATATTTTGGTCATTGTGCAACAACCATTTTTGGCCTCCCCCCAACCCCTACCTGTTAATAATTATTTTAACCCCTAAGTTATTATATTTATACTTTAACCCAATTTCCCAACTATAAAAACCTCATTTTCTCTTCATCTTTCTCACAAATCTTCCTACAATCTCTCAATCTATCTCTCTATAAGTCTACATTGTCTACTAAATATTCAATTTTATTTATTCATTTGGGAGCGAAGTTGGAAACTAGCTTGAGGATCTTCCATCGAGCAAAGTTTTAATTTTCAATCTCTCGATTACACGTCGACGTTACGTCGGCGTTTGGTACATTCGTTCCTTCATTAAATTATTATTGTTTCTTTATTTTATTTAGCGCACTTATTTTCATTTACTTTAATTATTTATTTATATAATTAAAATGGAAGGATTTAAACGTATGATTACTGGTAAGGGTAAGGGTCAGACTTCTTCTAGTAGGGGTAACAAGGGCAAGGGTGCTTCTTCTAGTTATCCTATTCCTAGACATGATGATTTGGTTGATACACAATTTTTTCCAGAAATACCATTAGATTTAGACGATGAGATATTTTCTGGAACTCAACAAGACTTTAATTTAGAAGATAATCTAGATGACACACCCACTAATGTAGATGACAACACACCCACTAGTGCACCTCCAACTGGAACGCCTCCTATTCCCCCTAGTATGTGACGAGGCCCAGCAAAACGAAAATTAAAACCAGATGCATGAAATTTTTTTGATAGGGACGTAGAGAATCAAGTAGTTAGATATCAAATTTGTAAAGATGTTTTTAAATTTAAAATGGGAAAAGGTCAGGGTGGGACAGAGGGTTTAATGAGACATGTACAAAGGTTTCACCCAGCTAGGTATGCCCAATACCTGGCTGAAAAACCGGGTGCACAAATGTCCTCTCCATTGGCACAAGGTTCACATACTGTACCGGACCAAGTACATGATCAAATTAACCCTATGACGGGGGGAATTGTAGGCCCTACATACGATAAACATAGAGATAGGGAAGCAATAACAAAATTAGTTGTTGTGGAGGGTTAGCCCTTTTCATTTCCTTCCTCTCCTGGTTTTATTCATTACATTAGAGATATGTACAATCCTGCTTTTAACGGTTTTTCTAGATCAAATGTTAAGAGAGATGTATTTAAATTTGCACATGAATATCAACAATATTTACGTTATTCCTTATATCATTTTTCTGGTAAAGTATCTATCACGTCTGATATAGGCCGTAGTACTAACGGCCATGATTATTTAACAGTAATCTGTCATTGGATATATTATAGATGGTCTATGCAAAATAGATATATAGATGATAGGCACACTGGTACTTTTATTTTAGAAAATATTCATCAAGTTTGAGATTATTGCGGAATAACTGATAAAATTATGACTATTACATTAAATAACGCTTCTTCTAATAATTATGCTATTAGAATTTTAGAAGACGGTTTAACTCCATATTTTCCAAATCATTTTCATATAAAATGTGCGTGCCATATATATAACTTAGTTGTAAAGGATAGTCTATCACTTTTTGAAGACATTCTTAGTAAAATACAATTTGCTATAAATTTTATTTTTAAAAGTAATAGAATACAACGAAAAAAATATTATAAAAAAACTTGTCACGATTGCCAACTACCTTATAGAAAAATTCTCGAAGTACCCACTAGGTGGAATTCTTTATACGAGCAACTACTTATTGCTTATCACTATAGAAGACCTATAACTTTTTTTTAACGCCCATAATCGAAATCCAACTGATATGGTTGTAAATAGCGATTGGGAAAAAAATTCAGAACTTATTGTATTTCTAGAGAATTTTTTTCAAGCAACAAAAGAATTTTCCGGTATATATTATCCTACTATTTCAACTATGTTGTTTTATATAGCTCTAATATTTTTACTGCTTAGTGAATATATGGAAAAAGCGGCTATAAGGAAGCTATTAAAAAATATTTATCAAAATAAAACATATTTTATTCCTATTCCCACTATTTATATTATTGGTGTTGTATTAAATCCGACTATTAAAATAGACGGTTGTAAAGCACTTATTGAAACTATTTATGACTGTATAGTTGTACTACCACCTCCAACTCCCAAAAATTCAAATGGCCCACCACTTATTGAACTAACTAAAGAAAAAGTGTTGTCTAGCATAGAAGACGAATGCAAAAAAGTATATATGCATTACCAACAAGAAAGTGCTAACAACCAACCGACTTCTTCCACGATGATCATCATTCCTGTTTCAATCTAGGCTGTGTGCATCATAACCTCTACCATACTGATCCCCATCACCATACCTACCATATTTGTCCTCATCTCTGTAACCCCATTCTTTTTCTCTCCCATAACCATTTCTCTCTTCATCTCTGCCTCCATAACGATCCTCTTCATATCTTTCACTATAGCCTCGATGCATATCACCCATTCATGTGTCGCGGAATCTATCAAAATGATGAGAAAATTAAAAACACCTTGTCATTGTAAGGACTAACAAATGGAAAAGAACACAAATTTGACAAACTTTGCTTTTTAAGAATGTAGGCATACCTTCTGCTTAAATTTTATCATTCATTTCAGTTTTAAATTGTCACCCGGTCGTCAGGTAACCTATCTCAACTACGTCGGTTAAAGTGTCCTCAATTTATTACTATCGGCAATGGTCATCGCATTCCAATTGAAGGTTACGGTAACACACACACCAAACATCCACACCCACTTTTCTCCCTAAACCACGTCCTATACACACCTAACATCATTAAAAACTTAATCTCTGTTAGAAAATTCACTAGCAATAATTCTGTGTCTGTCGAATTTGACCTTTTTGTTTTTTTTTGTGAAGGAATTCAATACGGGGAAAATTCTTACACGCTGCAATAGTGTGAGAGACCTCTACCCATTCACTCAATCTTCCGCTGTCAGACCGCAAGCACCTCTATCCCTTGCGACGATCTCTCCCTCAACTTGGCACAACAGACTCGGACACCCCGGAGACCCAGTTTTTACTTTTTTTTAGGACTTCTAAGCATATTCAATGTAATAATGGAAAATTGCCCAACACTGTTTTTCTTGTCCACTAGGCAAACATACTCATCTTCCATTTATGTCATCAAACAGTGTTACTTTTTCTCCCTTTAATAATGTTCATGCTGATTTGTGGACATCTCTGATTGCTAGCTCTTTGGGTCATAAATTCTATCTAGTATTCTTAGATGATTTTTCACATTTTGTCTGGATTTACCCACTGAAATTCAAATATGAAGTTTTTGCAAAATTCCTCGAGTTTCAAAAATTCATTAAGACACAATTTGAAAAACCTATTAAATCATTCCAATGTGATAATGGACGTGAATTTAATAACTCGACATTTCACAATTTCTGTTCTAAACAAGGCATGGTTTTCCATTTTTCTTGTCCCTATACTTCTTCCCAAAACGGAAAGGCTGAAAGAATTATACGTACCATCAATAACATGGTCCGCACTCTTCTGTTTCATGCCTGCCTACCGCCGCCTTTTTGGGTCTATGCTGTCAAAATGGTAGAATCCCTTCTAAATATTTTACCAACTAGCACACTCCAAAACAAAACCCCTACAGAAATCTTATACCGTAGGCAGCCATCATATGATCACCTACTTATTTTTGGATGCTTATGCTACCCCAACATAGCCTCTACTGCACCCCACAAACTTGCCCCTCGCACTCTTTCATGTGTCTTCCTTGGTCTATCTCCTAATCATCGGGGCTACTTGTGCTATGACATTGCTACTCGGAAGATCATCGTCTCCCGTCACGTCACCTTTGACGAGACAATTTTTTTTTTCAAATCTCCGGAAATTTCAGACCACAAATTACATCTTTCTCGATGAACCAAGTCTATCCCCGGTCATCCAAAATCTATACCAACAGCAGCCCACTGTTCCGACAGTCTCACCACTGTCCGGCACCACCCCACCAGCTCCCTGCTCACCCCTACAGCCCCCAGTCGAGTCGAGTCGCATGCACCACCAGCGATATCGCGCCCGCACTCCAAAGAACCGATTCTCCGCAGTGTCCGCAGGTTTCCGAGCCAACCAAAGACACGAAAAACAGCCCATCTGAACTGCTGCCCACTGGTCCAGAACCAGTGTACTAGCAACCTCACAGCCCTGACCCACCACCACTGCCCTCACATCGCATGGAGACTCGTGCACAACACGGGATCTTCAAATTCAAGGTTCAATTCAATCTCTCCACACAAACCTTATCACCCATTCCAAAAAATCCAAAACTAGCAAAACTGGACCCAAATTGGAATGCGGCCATGTGCGAGAAATTTAACACTTTAACCAAGCAGAACACTTGGGATTTGGTACCTAGACCAGTTGTTGTGAATGTTATCCGGTATATGTGGCTATTTCGTCACAAGTTCAGAGAAAGTGGTGACTTAGAGAGGTATAAGGCAAGACTAGTTGCTAATGACACTAATCAGCAGGAGGGTATTGATTGTGGTGAAACATTCAGTCCGGTTGTTAAAGCCACTATCGGATCGTTCTCGGTATTGCTATGGACATGCATTGGCCGATTCATCACTTGATGTCAAGAATGCGTTTCTTCATGGGGATTTGAAAGAGACTGTGTACATGCATCAGCCTCCTGGCTTTGTTCATCCGGCAGCTCCGCAGTTTGTGTGTCGTCTCAAGAAGTCATTGTATGAATTGAAACAGGCACCCGCGCTTGGTATGATCGGTTCGCCGTGTATCTTGCGCAGATTGGTTTTGTATGTAGCGGGTGTGATACATCTCTCTTCACTTTTCACCGAGGTAGCAAAGACCTTTGCATATTTGCTATTATATGTCGATGACATTGTTCTTCTTGCCTCATCGTCGACGAGTTGAAGAATGAAATCATTGCTCTACTCAAAACTCGAATTTGCTATGACTGACTTGGGCAAACTAAGTTATTTTTTGGGTATATCGGTGACAAGATCTGCAACCACTATGTTCCTGTGTCAGCGTAAGTATGCAGAAGAGATAGTGTACAGGGCCAAGATGACAAATTGTAAAATTATGCCAACTCCGGTGGACTCAAAATCCAAGCTTAGTGCCAATGACGGTGCGCCCGTTTTTGATCCCACTCTATATCGGAGTCTAGCAGGTGCTCTTCAGTATCTTACATTCACTAGGCCTGATATTGCATATGTCGTTCAGCAGGTGTGTCTGTTCATGCACGACCCCCGAGAGTCCCATTTTGCCGCCCTTAAACGTATTATCAGATACGTTAAGGGCACACTAGACTTCGGATTACATCTATACCCCTCTGCCCCAATCAAGCTACTTGCCTACACGTATGCAGATTGGGCAGGATGCCCCGACACACGTCGCTCCACCTCAGGGTACTGTGTATTTCTTGGGGATAATCTTATCTCATGGTCCGCCAAGCGGCAGGCAACACTTTCTCGTTCGAGTCTTTGAAGCGAGAATATCGCGGTGTTGCTAACGTAGTTGCTGAGATCTGTTGGCTCCGAAATCTTCTTTTGGAACTCCAGTGTCCACTCCGCAAGGCGTCTATAGTCTATTGTGACAACATATCTGCCATCTATATGTCTCATAATCCGGTCCAACATCAGCGGACTAAACATATTGAGATGGATATCCACTTTGTGCGAGAGAAGGTTGACTGTGGTCATGTCAAAATATTACATGTGCCTTCCTCTTATCAGTATGCAGACATCTTCACAAAGGGACTACCGCAACAACTCTTCACCGACTTCCGATCCAGCCTTAGCATTCGGCCTCCTCCCGCTCCGTCTGAGGGGGAGTATTAGGGAATATTCGATATTCTCCGAATATTCCCTGTATATTTTGTAATTATGATAGATGTATATTTAAGGTAAATTAGAATTCGTACTATATTAGGAATCAACCTTTGTACAACTATATATATTGTGAATAATGAAAGGAATCCCAAGGAAAATTACTCCATCTATCATATACTATAAAATGAGCTCTTCAATTAGCTGATGTTTATACTTTCCACCTCTGATCTATCCATGCTAATCATCATCAGAGATCACCGGGAAGACAAAAGATAAGTTTTGTTGTGAAGAGAGAGAAACGGATCAACAAATTGTTACGACAAGTAAAATAGCCCCTGTCAAACAATGATTCAATGGATGTCCAGTGGTGAAAGTCAGTATAAAAAAGGCAAGTTCATATTTTGTGAAAGAAGTATTATTGAAATTGTTCTGAAGCAATTCTAATAACTGGTAATACTTTCACTGGTACTTCAGAATCACATACTTCTCGAAATGTATATGCTAAAGATTGATGGAGGTACTACAACACTGTTAAAAATCTTTCGGAGTCGAGGTGTGCTTTAGCCCGACTACCACCGTTAATATTTTCTTTTTATAAGAATTTTTCTCACTTCAATTTGTCAATAGCAACCAGAAACATGTTCAAGCATACACAAAATTTTGAACAATTTCCATCCGGAAGATAACAGGTTAGAGAAAAGCTTATGTTTTAATTACATTTTATCCGGAAAGTAAAAGATTTAACTTTAATTAACTAAATAAAAAATATAAATAAATTAGGTAGACGTGCCAGTCGTTTTTTGCGACACGCCGACCGCCGTTCCTTTTTTTTTTTTTTTTTTTTTTGTGTGGATCTGATAAAGAAATGATATTTCAGAAAATATCTAATTTGCTTAGTTGGACTAGTAATAATAATAGCATAGATCTGAAAATTTTATAAAGAGTTCGCCAAAATTTTGGAGTTTGTTTAGAAATATTTTTTTATTTTTCAGTTTTTGCGGGAAAAAATCTTTTTTTCCTCATAATTCATTGTAATTATTATTTTGGACCCAAAATCTCAAATGTAATCAGTTAATTGGCTATTTTGGCACGTCACCGGTGAGTGTATTACACACATTACATATTTAACTGAGTCAGTGAAAAGTGTCTAAATAGAATAGTAGAGGCCTATATGAGGTGTCTACTAAATAGAACAAAGCTTATTTAAGGTGTTTAAGTAAAAAATCTTACCGACCACAAGGAATCCGCAATAAATCGCCCTTTAAAAAATTTCGTAGCACCAGGATTTGACGGGTGACAAACACCTCCTTTTAAATAATAAAATTGTGGTTGGTGGAGAAAGTGAGTAATACCATCTTGAACCAATTAGGAGAGAACTAGGACCCCCACAAAATTAATATCATAATGGGAAATTAGGACAAGTTTAGAGGTTGTTTTGTATTATCCCAATTCCCAATAGAGGGGCGGATCTACTGTAATAATTATTAGTTGGAGCCAATAACTTTTGTCAAACTTTATATTTATATAAAAATTTACTAAATATTTATAAATATTTTCTCCGTTTATTTTTATTTGTCCACTATACTAAAAATAAATTTTACTTCTTGTCCACTTTAGCATATCAAGTGAAAGACAAACTTTTTTTTCTTGTTTTACCCTTAACATTAATGACTCATCTTCCAATTCTATTAAGAATATACACTCCAATTAATATGGATATTATGGTAACATATATACTTCATTTATTAATTTTTAAGGGGAGTACAAAGTCAATAGTGTACAAGTAAAAGTGAAGAGAGAGAGTATTTCAATGTGAAAATAGATATTATTATATTAACTTCATGTCGTTATAGAAACTCATAATTTTTTATATTACTAGAGAAACAAGAATTAACAATGAATAAATTTTATAGCTAAACATAAAATGGTTGCTAATCCTATTTAACGATGGAACGGATTAGTGAGGAAGTCGTAACAAATTTCAATTTTTTGCAGTGATATAAATTCAGAATACGCCTTTGTCCCGATAAATAAACCTTGAACATTAGATGCACCAAGTGATGTTGGAAAATTATTTACTATTTCAAGTACACAAGGAACAAAAAGGAAAAAAGAGGAGAAACACTACATGATGACATATGATGGTACTTGGAGAATTGCTAGCTAGCTTTGTAACCACCATTGGCCTGACATTAATCAACTTTTTCTCCAAACCAACTAACAGGTAGTAGTAGTAGTAGTACAAGTAATCTAGTTCAAGAGGCTCAAAGTGTCATAAGACTTTGGGGTGGAGGTGGCATTATCTTTGTTGGAAATTAGAGAGTCATGAACATACTTGCAATTAGGACAACAAGGTGATGACTCTGACACAATTATTAATAGATGACAATTTGAACATGGCAATGCTATCGTGCTGCTGCTTCCACTGTTGTTGCCTTTGTAATTTGATGATGAGTAGTTTTGCTTCTTTGAGTAGTAGTAGTGATTTTGATCATCCATTCTTTCTTGATGGTTGAAACTTGATGATATGTTTAATTCAAGGTCTAGCTTTTGGTCCTTTGGCCAATCCCATGTCTTCCTCAGTGTTTTTCTATTTAGGTAATACATTCTTCCTGACTGCAAACAAACACAAAGAAATATCATTAGTAAATACACAAAAAGGATGAGCTTATGTTTTGTGCATTGACTAATGGTGTAACTAATTTTTTGACCCATATAGTAATATGTAAAATCTCTAAATCAAGCCGGATATGATGACCTAAGACATAGTGTGGTAACTTGCTCTAACGATTACTATAGCAGTGACACTGTCAAAATTTTCACCAAGAAGCTTGTTCAACATCTATTATATATAGATAAAAGAGCTTGACCTTCAACGAACCCCTCTAGCTTCGTCACAGACTTGTAGTGTAATTTGTTTTTATGTTGTCGGTGTATACAACTTGAACTATAATTTAACGATAGACAAAGATAGATTTGAAGTGAAAACTTGGAGAAAGAAAGAAAAAGGTATACTTCAAGATCAAGACATTGTTCCCAATCCAAAGGAAGAGGATCTTTAAGTTGAAGATCAACACTTGCTTGAATCATGTCTTGCTTCCTCTTCATTGGGAGATTGATTTCATGAGATTCATAATTGGAAAGATGAGAAGGAGCCAATGAAAGTTCAGGGAATTCCATCACTATATTCAACAATCTCTCCACAAATTCATCAACTTTTGATCACCTATATATTCTTGCTTTATTATGGTGTAGTACTCTTGTATGAGCCAAAGGCAAATTACTTATAGGAGGGGAATAGAAGAGAAAGGACAAGCAAAATTTAAAGCATATCAGGAGTTGGACAAACTAAATTCCTCTACTTCACTTGAATTTTTTTGTTGGCAGAGGGGCAGAGGGTCATGCAAGAAGGTGAGTCTACTTAAAAGAGACCATAAATTGCCTTCATCAAACACATTTAAAGGAGGGCAGGCCAAGCATTTAATGAGACAAGTAGGTATCTCTTTAATGCCCCAAAATCCTACTAGCTCTCTCATATATTGCATTTAAAATCCCCTTCTACAGATGAAACATTAAAACCTCAATTTATTGTGGTGTTTGCATTTCAACGATTTCCATTTAATTCACCCGTGGCCAAAAGGAAATGCTAAAATATAGTAAAGATTTAAGTTATATGTACTGATCAGAATAAAAATAATTACACCATCAGGTCAATTTAACTGATTGTAGGGCCTTGTATTACTCTTTTTATTTTTTCAGATTATCAATATTAAATTCTCTATACGAAGGTTTACCTATTGTTCAAAGTGAATTTATTCTGATGATGCAAAATAGTTTACGCTAACAATGGGCCGAACTTAAACACAAATATTAAAGAGACATTAATTATGTTCCTAGGCAAGGTCCTTCAAGAATACTGTGACCTGCAAAATATATCTTTTTATAGTCCTTAGTTTAAACTACCACCTTCATCTCACATATAGTTCATTCATTAAACACTACAATTAATGTCTTCAATTATTAAAAGGAAATTTAGTGTATCCCAAAGTCAAGAGATTAAAATAGCGGAAAAACAAAAGATATCTTGAATGCAGAAAAGTTAGTTTTATGCAATAGTGCTGAACATAAATGGAGGGGATTAATTGAAGGCCTCCACTAGAAATATATGGATTCGTTACTTTTTGTTTAAGATTGAAATTGGAGAAATAAAACCATACTAGAATTGTAAAAAAGTATAATTCTCCTCAATTTGTGAATTTGTAGTTTCGAGTTTAGACGGGGAATGCAAAAGGGTAATAACCGAAAGCAAAGGAGCCCAGAGCTCGAAAAAGAGTTGAGGCAGCGGTGCAGTGCAGGCATTCTCAAAAAAGAAAGAAACGAAAACAGATAGCTTGAAACGTAATAAAAAGTCAGACTAGATAAGGAAGAAACGGTTATTCACTAGCTATTATCTTAAAACCTTATATCATGTCTTTGCACGGCCTATAATGATGAATGAAAATTTTGGCAAGGTTAAGAACAGTAGGTACCTATAACGGTGCCAAAATTAGCCCAAATACAAATGATCCGCCCAAGGTTTTATGGGTTTGGGCAAGAGTGATTTTGATGATGGGTTAGTTTGGACTATCCTAAGTTGACCCATCATAAATCAACATCCCAAATGAATCATGATGATGTCCAAACTTGATCCACGAAAATGTTCAATTTTAACGATTAGAGTTCCATTCTAAATTAAGATTTTTATTTATAAATAATTATTTTAAAAAATTCTTTATTATTTCAGACAATAAAAATACACCAACGCACCCCAACCACCCACCACACTATTCATCCACCTTACCCCCTCCCCTACACCAACCCCCACCCAAGCACTGAACCACCCTCACATCTCTGCCCCTACCTTGCCTACTCCACCCCACCCCCTAACCACCCCTACCCACTTCTACCCCACCTACCCCCACCTCCCGCCCGCCTACCCCCACCTCCCGCCCGCCCTACCCCCACCCCATTTTCAAATTTCTATTTTTTTTTACTATTATAAAAAATATAATTTTTTTTCTTACACCCTACCCATACCTACCCCCTCCACCCCCACCCCATCGCCCTACCCTATCCTTAAATTTCTATTTCATATTTTTTTACTTTTATAAAAAATATGAAATTTTTTCTTACCTCCCCCCTGCTGCCCTAACCCCACCTACCCCACCAATCCTCAAATTTCTATTTCATATTTTTTGTTACTTTTATAAAAATAATTATTAAAAATATGAAAAAATTTCTTATCTACCCCTACCCCACTCCACCCCCATCCCATGCCCTACCCCCATCCTAAAATTTCTATTTCATATTCTTTTTTACTTTTATAAAAAAAATTATAAAAAATATGAATTTTTTTCTTACCTCCTCCCCCACCCCAATACCTACCCCATCCTCAAATTTCTATTTCATATTTTTTTACTTTTATAAAATAATTATTAAAAATATTAAATTTTTCCTTACCCCACAACCCCCCTGCAGTCCCACACCACCCCCGAAGTTTTTATTTTATATATTTATTTTACTTATATATAAAATTTTATTAAAAATGAGAAATTTTTCGTACCCCATCAACCAACCCCCTCACCCCACTACCCCCGCCACCAAATTTTTTACTTTATATATTTATTTTACTTTTATAAACTTTTTATAAGAAATGAGAAAAATTTGCTTACCCCATCCTCACCCCCACCCCATCCACCCGAAGCTTTTACTTTATATATTTATTTTACTTACACGATTTTTTATAAAAAATGAGAAAATTTTCTTACCCCACTACCCCTGCCCTCCCACTCATTATTTTATATATTTATTTTGCTTTTATAAACAATGAAAAAAGTCTTTAAAATATTATTCTTATTTTAAAAATAAAGATATGGAAAAATCAAATATCATACAAAATAAAATAACATCATAGAAGGTAAGTTTGAAATTTGTGAAAGTAATGGGTAAGTTTGAAGTTTGTAAAAGTAATGGGTCAAGTTGGGCAAATTGGGTTATGACCCATTATTTAGCCCATCTTGACCCGCTCATCTTTGCCCATGTAAGTTTTGGGAGAATTGGTCATTGACTCATCTATTGATTCAGTCCATCTTAACCCGCCCAACTTTAGCCCAAACGGCACATCTGCCATCCATACCTATAACGTTTGTCGTGATATATTGGGAGTTGGAAGAAAAGATAAGGAAATTGCTTAAAGTTTTGATCTTATTTATTTTTCATACAAATTGGAAACCAGAATGATTATTTATACGAGTATCATGAAATTTGAAGTATATGAATTTTATAAAACAAGTTTAAGAATCTGTTATACATGATTTAACTTTAGACCATAGATTTCATTAAGTCACCCTCTAGCTTCACGATAATTTGAGTTAGAATTTAGACAAGTACAAGGCCAGGTTGGTAGTCAAGGGCTATCGGCAGACAGAAGGTCTTGACTACTTTGACACATACTCTCCGGTATCTTGGATGACATCCATACGGGTATTCATTGCGATCGCTGCCTTGCGTGACCTTGAGATACATCAAATGGATGTCAAGACTGTGGGCTGTGCTTCTTCTGATATTATCTTTTTGGACCAGAATTGTTTCATATGTACAATTTGGTCCCTGAAGTTTCAAGAAAGTCAAATTCGGCTGAGAACTTTGCTATATGTACAGTTTGGTCCCTAAAGTCTCAAGAAAGTCAAATTCAGCAGAGAACTTTGTGGTTTCTGGAACGTCAACCAGCACTCAATTCAGCCATTTATTTTGGCTGAATTAATCTTCCTAAATGCCAATCCGTTGCACATCAATTCACCATTTATTTTGGTGAATTACTACCTCCATAATTGCCATTACTTGGCCAGTAACAGGCAATTATGTGGGCAGTTGGTAAGCCTCTCCTTCAACTATATAAAGTACCATTTGCACCATTGTTGAGCTACACAAAAACAGAAACGAAATCAGTTCATCCTACTACCTTCCAGCATCATTTTGATCACTCAAAATTCTTCATGGTAGCACTTGAGTTTCCTTTGCTCATTTGTTCATTTGCTGTTTTATCTTGGGAGACAATTGTCCAGAACGTAGAAATGATACATACGGGGCAATATTGTCTTAAAGACAGAGTGCAAACACTCGACTCAGCATACAAAAATTGATCCAGTTTATTGTTCAAGTTTATTGTAATTCTAGTTTATTATTCAAGTTAATTGTAATTTCAGTTGCTTGTAATACTTAACAGTTATTTATTTCCGTTTCCTGCATCATTGTAACCAACAGGGAGTTGGAAGAAAAGATAAGGAAATTGCTTAAAGCTTTGATCTTATTTATTTTTCATACAAATTGGAAACCAGAATGATTATTTATACGAGTATCATGAAATTTGAAGTATATGAATTTTATAAAACAAGTTTAAGAATCTGTTATACATGATTTAACTTTAGAACATAGATTTCATTAAGTCACCCTCTTGCTTCACGATAATTTGAGTTAGAATTTAGTTGAAAATGATTTCTCCTTTACACAAAATATATAACAAATGGTACACTCTTCTCGTACTACCAATGGGTAGCAATTGTATCTTCCTATTGTGAGTGGATGTATTAATTTCTTTTCTGTGAAATCCTCATTTGCAATTAATGAGAAGTTGGGAGATCTGCATCTATGAATTAATTTCATTAAAGAGAGAGGGAGTATATATTATCTACTACTACACCTCATTTATTGGTATGTGAACAAGTACTTGCAGTTAGCCTGCAAACCTAGTTGGATACTCCTTCAATTGGAAAAATTCACATCAATTTATGTTTACCTTGCTCGCTCCAACAACAGTAAAAGCTTGTATTTAATTTTAAGAGTACTAGCACTTCCTCTTTTCCATTTTAAATATCGTTTTAGAAAAACAAATTTGGTTCAAAACGAGTCTCGTTTTAAAACCTAAAAATGCATTAATCATTACAATTTTTTAAACATCTACCCTTGCTCAACTGTTATTATTCATTTTCTAGAAGAGATAAATAGTCATTCCGTCAACTAATCCATATGATTGATTAAAGGAAACATGATCCAAGTTAAATATACAAATTCGAAATCTTGGAGGAATTTAGCCATGATTTATATCTGAAGGAATATTGTAGTTCTTGAAATATAATCTCCAAACTATTTAAAGAGATTATCATTTCAATATTACTAGAAAAAATTATTCATTTTATTGAAGGCGCGCAATGCTGACACATTAATGTGATCGTGCAAAAATTGAAGCAGTCACACCAAGAGTCCAAAAAATCGACCCAAGACACCACTGATTTGATGTGGTTGCCCCAAATGCCAGTCCAGATGAAAAATGAAAGGATAATATTGGCATTCTTGTATTACTTTGAGAAATTAAACAAATCATCTTCATAGAATTGAAAAAAAAAATGTTTAAATTTGTGTCTTCGGATCACCAGGTCATCAAACACCTCTTGAGGCCAAAAACCAAGTGGTGTATGAGTGTTTGTAACAAATAACCAACAATTTCCACTGTTTAGGTCCTGCTTTTCAATAGAGAAAATTGTTAACAAATAAAGTTATTGCTTTTGTACTTCAGTCAAAACTGTACGGGCAAGCCACTTTGCGGACTGTATTTTCTTCTCAAATATATAAAAAAAAATTGGTATATGAAAATTCATTGAAAGTAGCATTTTTTATGTGGAAACACGATGATAGTGTTATGGATTTTCGAACTTAAACAAATGAGGAATTCAGTGTTATGGATTCTAACAATTGGTTAATTAAAGTTAAAAATCTACGAGATTTCGGGTTCAAACTCAGCAAAAAAAAATCGCAAAATAGAGTTTGGATTTGCAAGACAGAGTTTGTCTTCAAGCATAAGGCAAATTCTGTCTGCCTTAAGGTAGAGTTACTACCTAAAGACAAACTCCGTCTGTCTTAAGGTAGAGTTTGAAACTCTGTGTTAAGGCATAGTTTATAAACAAACTCTGTGTTAAGGCATAGTTTATAAACAAACTCTGTCTTGCGATTTTTTAAATTTTTTTTACTGAACGGGTGTTCGAACCCGGGACTCGGGAGTTTTAGGCAAAAAACAAAAATTAAAGATTTTTAATTTGAGAGGCAAAAATTAAAGACCACCCGAAATAAGGGCATTCCTACGATTGCCGGTTGTAGTATCAGTTGGGTTAGATAACAGGTAGCGAGTCTCTGTAATACAAGTAGGCCCGAATAGTTAGTTGCTTGTATCACTTTTCTCTCACAGAAAATAACATAAAATCATTTCAGTTTCTCTCTCAACCACTCACATGAATCCTAACATTCTTCATCATTTCTAAAATCTAGTTGTTAACACAGTTAATTACGACCCAAATTAGCAATTCTGATGAATGATAGATCCTAGTCTAACATTCATATCAACTTGAGTAAATGTTCTTACTAATTAGATAGCGCGTTAATAGTATAACTAGGTAATTTACCCACGAGAAAATAGTTTCATCAAGCTTATGAATGGTGCTTCCATAATATACGAATAATAAAAATAACGTAAAGGAAAATTCTTGAAAGAATTTAAATTATTTAAAAGAATATTTTCGAACATAAAGTATAAGATTTATCATTGTAATGTCTCAAAAAAGCTCTAATGAATGATAGTAAATGTATAACACATTCATCAATTTCATCAACATGGTTGTACTCCATATTAGACAAACTCTTAGATATCAATTTTGCAAATACTGTAAAATGATATTAATCTCTCTTGGAGAGTCTTTCATTAATATCAAGGTATATATAGAGTACAATATTCATCCCTTATACAATAGGAATCTTAAGCCTATACAAAAGAGGAATCATAGTCTTACCATAATTATATTTACACAATATATGGAAATATTCTAATTATGGGTAGGGAATATATTGTTTCCTATATTTACACGTTTACACACCCCTCGGGGAGCGGAGGAGGCCGGACGCTGAGACTGGATCTGATGTCAAGAAATAACTGTCTGGGAAGTCCTTTGGTAAATATGTCTGCATACTGATAGGATGATGGAACATGTAACACTCTGACATGGCCTAATGCAACTTTCTCACGAACGAAGTGTAGGTCTATCTCAATATGCTTGGTTCGCTGATGTTGAACCGGATTATGAGAAAGATAGATGACAGAGATGTTATCACAATACACAATAGATGCTCGACGCAAAGGACACCGAAGTTCTAACGAAGTAAATTTTCGAGCCAACAAATCTCGCCTACTACATTTGAAACGCTCTCGTACTCGGCCTCGGCAAGATCGGAGCGAGATAGGATAGCTCGTCGCTTGGCGGACCAAGAAATCAGATTATCCCCTAAGAAAACACAAAAGTCGGAGGTGGAGCGTCGCGTGTCTGGACACCCTGCCCAATCTGCATCCGTATATGAAAGCAATATGTCTGGTGCAGAGGGATATAGGTGCAAACCATAATCAAGAGTGCCCTTAATGTATCGAATGATACGCTTAAGAGCGATGAAATGAGACTCCCGGGGCATGCATGAATAAGCACACATGTTGAACAAAGATAAGCTATGTCCGGCCCGGTGAATGTGAGTTTGCGAAGTGCACCGTAAGGCTCCTATACGAGTAGGATCGAGACCGGAGCACCATCCATAGCACCGAGCTTAGATTTGGAATCAACCGGAGTAGGCACCTCTTTGCGGTTCGCCATCTTAGCCCCGTACACAATCTCTTCGCATACTTACGCCGACACAAGAACATATGATTGGCCAGACCTAGTCACTGATATCCCCAAAAAGTAACTCAGCTTCCCCAAATCAGTCATTGCAAATTCGGACTTGAGCAAGACAATAATCTCATTTTTCAATCCGTCAGAGGAGGCAGTAAGAACAATATCATCCACGTAAAGTAATAAGTAAGCAAGTGCTACTACCTCGATGAAAAATGAAAAGTGATGTATCACTCTTCTTTGCATACAAACCCAATCTGCAAGATATACATGGCAAAGCAATCATACCACGCACGGGGGCCCGCTTCGAGCCATATAGTGACTTACGGAGACGGCACACATAGTGAGGAACTGCTGGATGGGTGAACCCTGGTGGCTGATGCATGTAGACTGTCTCTCTTAGATCCCCATGTAAGAATGCATTATTCACATCAAGCTGATGGATCGGCCAGTGTTTGCCTATGGCAATGCTTAAAACTGTACGGATGGTAGCCGGTTTGACAACCGGGCTGAAGGTCTCACCACAATCAATGCCCTCCTGCTGATTTGTGCCATTAGCCACAAGACGGGCCTTATACCTCTCAAGATCCCCATTGTCTCCCGAACTTGTGACGAAATAGCCACATACAACGAATGACATTCACCCCCTCAGGTCTAGGTACTAGATCCCATGTGTGCTGTTTAGTTAAAGTATTGAATTCCTCATACATAGCCGCATTCCAATTAGGGTCTTGTTTGGCCAATTTTGGGTTCTTTGGAAGTGGAGAGATGGTTTGGGCAGACAAGTTGAAATGGACTTTAGGTTTGAATATTCCATGCTTTGAACGAGTTTCCATTGGATGGGTAGGGACAGTGGGTGGCGGAGTGGTGTCTGAGACGGGGGGTAAAGTCGGATAAGGAGAAGGTGGGGGCGAAGCCGTCGGAGGCGCCGCGGCTCCTGGATCGAGAGTCGCGGCGCTAGAAGGTTGACAGGCTTCTCTGAAGTTTGGGCACCGCGGCGCCTCGGCACGGGGCCGCGGTGCTGTCGATGGTGTTTCAAAAGATTGTTCTCTGGAAATCAGGCGCCGCGGCGCCTTCCCTTGAGGCCGCGGCTCTGACGATGGAACAGAGGATGTGAGTTGTTCGATTATGAGGGGAGAGATGACAGACTCGTCAAGAAATGAGTAGTCCTGTTTTTGGAATTTTGGAAGATTCGAAAATGGGAATGTGGTCTCGCTGAATGTGACGTGACGAGATATGTGGATCTGCCGAGTCGACAAGTCATAGCATAGATAGCCCCTATGGTTCGGCGGGAATCCTAGAAAGACACATGGAGTGGACCTAGGAGCGAGCTTGTGAGGGGCGGTGGAGCTAAGGTTGGGATAGCACGACAACCAAAAATTCGTAGATGATCATAAGAGGGGATTCTATGGCAGAGGATTTCGGTAGGGGTCATATTGTGAAGAGTGCTAGTAGGGAGAATATTTAGAGTGTATTCTGACATTTTAGCAGCATAGATCCAGAAGGGTGGAGGGAGGGAGGCATTAATCAATAGGGTGCGAATCATATTGTTAATGGTGCGGATGATTCTTTCAGCTTTACCGTTTTGTGGTGAGGTGTGAGGGTAGGAGAAGCGAAAGACCATGCCATTATTGGTACAAAAGCGGTGAAACATAGAGTTATTGAATTCACGACCATTATCGCACTGAAATGATTTTATGCCTTTTCCAAATTGTGTTTGAATGAACTTGCGAAACTCAAGAAATTTGACAAAAACTTTCGATTTAAATTTAAGAGGGTATAACCAAACGTAGTGTGAAAAATCATCAAGCAACACAAGATAGTATTTATGACCGAGAGAACTAGAGATAGGAGATGTCCATAAATCGGCATGTATGATATCAAAAGGAGCAAATGTAACACTAGTAGATGATTTGAACGGAAGATGAATATGTTTGCCTAAAGAGCAAGAAACACAATTTTGGGCAAGTTTCCCATTACAAGCAATGAAATTGTTGCCTCTAAGAAAATTAAAAACTGGGACTCCTGGATGACCAAGCCTATTATGCCAAGTTGAAGAAGAAACATCCGCTAGAGTGACGGGAGAGCAAGATCTGGCAGTGGAGGTGGTAGTGAATGGATAGAGATCCCCCGTGCTATTGCATCTCGTAAGAGGTGTCCCCGTATGAAGATTCTTCACAATAAAACCAAAAGGGTCAAAATCCACAGAGACAGAATTATTACGAGTAAATTGGCGGACAGATATGAGGTTCTTAATCATGTGTGGGGCATATAGGGTGTTTTTGATGGAGAAAGGTGGATAAGGAGGTTGTGTGTATGAGGTACCATAAACCTTAACTGGAATGCAATGTCCACTACCAACTGTAACATATTGAGGATGCTTTAAACTAAACAGTTTATGAATAGTACCTGCAGACTGGGTGACGTGAGATGTGGCGCCTGAGTCCATGTACCAAGTATTGTCGGTCGCGTTGCACGAGAGAGGATCTTTCGAACGCCTGACCCAACTCAGTGGGTGTCATGCCGGAGGAGGGCTGCGGGACCTGACCTTGCATGAAGTGGGCCTGCTGTGGGGCTAGAGTGGGGCCTAACAAACCGGGGTAAGAATACGGATTGTATGGCTGCTGGTACTGGAATGGACTTGGCACCGCGGCTCTGAACTGGGGTGCCGCGGCTCTGTACTGGGGCGCCGCGGCGCTATAGACGAACTGCTGAGGAGCCGCGACCCAGTTGTTCTGCGATCTCTGTTGCTGTTGGTTCTGTTGACCGCGACCCTTGCCACGACCACAACCTGCTCTACCGCCACGGCCTTTTCCACCCTTGCCGCCGCGGCCCTGCCGCCGTTGGGAGTTGTCCGGTGGCGTCGATCTTGGGGTTGCGTGTCGACGCTAACACCTGCTGGGCGTGCTCATCCTGCTTAGCACGACGGGTTTCTTCGAGCAACAATTGTGAGCGAGCTTTGTTAAAACTCGGTAGCGGATCTGCCTGTTGAATTATTGTGGCCAAAGTATCATATTCGCCCTTAGTACGGCCAGAAATCATTTGTAGCACCATTTTATCGTCAGTGACAGGCGTGCCGATGTTGGAGAGTTGATCCGCTAGAAGTTTAAGCTGCTTGCAGTACTCAGAGACATTGGAGAAGTTTTCAAGACGTGTTTTGTTGAACTGTTCTTCCAAATACACGGCACGAGTGTGCTTGTTGTCCTGAAAAATTTCCTCCAAACGATTCCACAAGTCAAGGGCTGTGGAGTTAGATTTCATGATAGTAAGGAGCAAATCCTGAGAGATACTACCATATATCCATTGTTTGACACCGACGTCGAGACGATGCCAGATAGAATCATCAACCTCCGTAGGGCGCGGAATAGTGTCATCAATATGGTCAAGCACGTTATAGAGACATGCATGATTGCGAAAAAGTTCAACCCAAGGAGAATACTGGTTGTTTTCTTGATCAAGAATAATGGGAATATGGTTCTTGATGTTGGAAACAGTAAGGGCGAGATGAAACGGGGGTGATGACTTTGTGGTGGGATTTGTGGAGGTAGAGGCGTCAGAAATTGTGGAAGAATCAGGGATAGCCATTTAGAGAAGAGAAGAAAGGAAGAACAAAACCCGAAAAACAAGAAGAAAATCCGGGAGGGTCGTGGCGTAGGAGAGGCAGCCGGCGGCTGTGGAAGAGAAAGGTTTTTAGGGTTTTGTTTATTTGGCTCTTGATACCATGTAAGATGTTATTAATCTCCCTTGGGGAGTCTTTCATTAATATCAAGGTATATATAGAGTACAATATTCATCCCTTATACAATAGGAATCCTAAGCCTATACAAAAGAGGAATCCTAGTCTTACCATAATTATATTTACATAATATATGAAAATATTCTAATTATGGGTAGGGAATATATTGTTTCCTATATTTACACGATTACAAATACTATTTGAGAAGCTTTACGCCCTTAGTTATAAATTTTAAGAAAAATATAGTTCGTGTACGTCAAATTCACTGTTTATATTTGAAACATAGATATAGTTGCAAAACAAACTTTAGAATTACATAAATACATATATATTTAGACCATGACCTGAAGCAGTTCTCAACTGCAGATGCTCTATAGTCCAAAAAGACTGGGAGAGTTTCTCTGTTTGATAAAGTAGGGTGAATTAATTCTCGTTGGGGATCAGTGCTCACTCCTTACGTAAATGGCCTGAAAGAAAAAAGCAAGCATCCTACACACATTTTTTTTTTCCAGAGAGCATTGACCAGACATGACTGATACATGATGTGTTAACCGAATCAAAAAGCCTAAAATCATAACAATTAAAAACAGTCCAGAGAGCTTTTACCTTATAACTTCAAGGCATATAACTAAATATCAACCATTGATGGAAACTCCAAACTTAGCCGCTAAAATATCAAGAGCACTGGCACAACTAAAATTTCCATCCATTAGATAATTTTCAATAGCTCTGGCAGCTGCATAGGATTTGCATACTACAACAACCATCTGATCTACTCCAAGATATGTTTAAAGCATGCTAAGGCAAGAAAACACACTCAATTACATCCATACTGCCAAGAAAGTTCTTATACTCAAATCATTTTAAAGAAAAGAATCCAATGCCAACCTGCTATGCTTATGGGTCCGAACCTCGTTAAAAATGCAACAACTCCATGTATGTCATGAGCATATTCGAGATGTAGTTGTTCAGGTTTTGGTGATCTGAGTAGCTTGTGGACAACATACCATCCTAAATTAATTATAAAACGATCATATATTTGAGGGATCGAGCAAAAGAAATTATGAAATATATTAAAAGTTAACTAGTTTAGGACTTGCCTCGTAATGTATGAATAACCTAGTCAAGTTGTCACCATATAAGGTAGGGTCAACCTAAATAAGAAAGAATATAATAATATAAATGTACAGGTGAAATGACAGCTCACTTCTCTATTTATTTGTGTAGCTAGAAATATTCACTCATTTGACTTACTCTCCAACCTGTATATTATTTGGTCTTTTAATTATTTTCAATCGACATGGCACTATGTTGTTAGACGTTCGACATGAGGATTATAGACACTAGCTGCCATCCCAGCTCCAAATTTGTTACTTGGATTGTCTACAGAAAGAATAATTGCAACCTGAAGAGTATATATACTAATTAAATTTCAAAGTTCATCGCAAAAAGCTAGGATTTAATTTAAACATATTTCATTTTAGTGATTTGCTATTGATTTAGCAATGTTTACATCATTATATCAAGGCTTATTCGAGAGCGATAACAACTATCGTGCCAACAAGATTCATGGATACAGTGGCACAACTAGAAATCCATACAAAAGATTTTTTTTTAAAATACTAGAGTGTCACACCTAATTTACATTTAAATCAGTGATCTAAAACCTCTTTTGCCACTTTACTGTAGAATCGTCCCTCATGTTAGAGAGATTCAACAATTCATATATAACAAAAAAATATTGATTTTTTTCTATTTGCGGATGCAGTACATTACGACAACTATGATGCAGTTTATAATGCAGAAAGTGTCAAATTCTAGCAGATACAGTCGAATTCAATACAAGTATAAACTTAATTAGTATTAGGGGTGGACGTATATAGGTTCGATTCGGTTTTGTACAAAAAAAGTATGAACCGAATAAAATTTGTTTTTTAAAATAAAAACCGAATCAAACTTTTTTTTAAAAATAAATGATATATCGGTTTATATCACCGAACGTATCGGTTTATATAGGTTTTTTCAATTCAAATATAAAGTCCAAAAAAAATATTTAAAGTCCAAAAACATAAAGTCTCTATCACATATATTCTTAAAACATGTAAAAAAAACTCCAAATTAAAGTTTACATCCCCACAAAATAAAAGTTCAACACTGAAATAAAATAAATGGGTCGGGAGGTTTTTTTTAAAAAAATTGAATTTCCAACACTGAAACTGACATTCACACCTACATTATCACGAAATTTCGACGTTGAAATGTATTATATATCGTGAGATCTTTACTAAAGAAAAGAAAAAATTAGAAACGAATTTGAGGGAAAACACAAATTGATTGGGAAAACGGACGTTTTCCTAAAAATTGGCGGCGCGGTTTGACCGGCCACGTCTCGAAAAAATACGCAAAATAAAAAAAATCGGGTAAATCGGACCTCCGAGTGCAGAGTTATGACCATTTAAAGTTGCACCAATTTACAACTACTTTCTCTCCCTACATTTTATGTCAATGCTTTCGTAGTTCATGGCGCATTCGACTTCCATAAAAGCTTCATAGATTGATTTCAATGGTTATGATTCAAGAGACAACAGTAGCCTAAAAGCAAAATAAGATTAATTACAAATTTGCCCCCAATTTTCGGTTCGGTTCATCAAAAATTCTAAAGAACAGAACCGAATTATTTAATCCTGATTTGGTTCGATATTTTAAAAAATTGATTTTTTAAATTTTTTTAACCGAATAAAAACCGAACCAAACCGCCGATTCAGTTCGATTTTTTCGGTTCAACGGGTTTTATGCCCACCCCTAATTAGTATCAAGTAAGTACTAGCATTTATTTGTCCTTATTCTGAGGCTTAAGTATCAATTTGCTATTATAAAAGAAAAGCGTGAGAGATGTCAATTTCACTACTAAAATACAAAAAATAAATCATATAAATATGATAAATCATGATATGTACCTTGTACCGTTGCAAAGGTTTGTATCTGTTAATGTTGGATTTGATCTTATGATATTTGAACCAACATATCTCCTAAAGTATTGATATGAATGTATAAGTATGTTGGAACAAATGTTGCACAACATTTGGAACAACATTTTCTGAATAGATTTTGCCTTACTTCACGCGATGCAATAATATTGAGGTAAAAATGACTTGGCAAGATAAAAAGGAGCTGGTAAAAGACGAGTAAGGACTAAGTCAAAAGTTGTTGCTTGTCGTGAGGATCAAGCCAAAGCTGTTGAGATTATTACTCTCTGATCTTCTCCAACCAAACCCACCAGCAGTTCACCTTTCCCTCAACTTTCACAACTGATCGATGAGCTTTTCAAGGAAGACTTTCTACTATAAATAGAGAGGCTACTACAAAGTATCGATATCCAGAACCAGAAAGTAAAAATACCAAGAGAGCTCTCGGGATTTCATTTCAGAAATCTGGATCACCAGTGTTGCCTGAGTGTATTGACAACATTCTGTCCAACATTACAATTATTGTTTAGATTCTAGATTAGTTTTGTATGGAGCGATTGTAATGAGAGGGTTGTATATTTCTACTTAGTTAAATTTTTCAGGCAGAAGTCATCTGCGACTTCAACTTTTAATTCCTTTCCGTTTTATCTTGTAAATCTGTAAAGAAATGAATTTGTATATTTGTATATAATATATATACAATACATTTGGTCAAATGCAGGTTGCTCGTAGAAGTTCACACAGTCGTATATATCACCATATTCAGTCTATTGATAAAAAAATTTGAAATATTAATGATTTACGTTTTACCCAAGAGTATTAGCATTGTATACATACAAAATAGGCATATGATATATATGGATTTAAAGTTGATGAAAAGATCATTTGAGAATGGTAACAAAGATATCAACATTTCAAAAGCGCACAGATTGAATAAAAAAGGGGATCACTTAATGACAAAAAATTAAAATAATTAAAAAGAAAAAATAAGTTACAAAATACAAATATAATCACCAGAAGTAAGTTACAACTTACAATAAGCTAGTATAACTTTTTAGCTATTGAAAGTGTACTACCTTAATCGTTTTAATTCCAGGCTTATTTAGCAGTTTTAGTTGCTTCTCCAACTCTAAATCTTCTTGTTTGGATAACTTTGTTCCTCGAACCCCATCATAACTCAAATATAGAAGTAAGGTATTTGAGGCATGAAAATATAGTGTGGGAAAAATCTACCACATCAGTGGGAAAATGAAGAATTGTTCTTTTTATAAGCCTAAAAATGGATAAGGGTTTGGGACCCTAAGGGGTAACCCATGTGTTTGAATGAGGGAGGACCTAGGTGTGCTTGGGTTCAAGGCAAGGCTCACACGCGCGCCGCTGCCGCCTGCCCATCCCGTCTGGTCCGGGCTCAGGCTTCTGGGCTGCTTCTGATATTATCTTTTGGACCCCAAACTGCTTAGTATTTACAGTTTGGTCCCTGGAGTTTCAGGAAAGATAAAATTAGGAAGAGGTTCACAGCGGAAGGCGGAAAGTTTCTGCCCTTTGGGCTGGTTTTGGAGCATTGAATCTCCATTACTTGGCACTTGAATTCAGCCATTATTTGACTAATTGTAACCCCTCAATATGTGTCATTACATGGCTATTGAAAGCCATTAGTTGGCTAGTTGAGAGGTCATCCTCCTAAACACTATAAAGTGAAGACCTTATTCTAATTTTGAGGGTAGAGAGCAGACAAAAAAAGAGAGAAGACAAGAGTGGAGAAAAAAAGGAAACACAAGTCTTGAACAAGAGCAGAAACTCTTCATTTTCCTCTAAATTTTCCATTCTTCAGCAAGTCGTTTCATTTTTTTTTTCTTCGTCAGAATCAACCTATTTGTTTTGTAGTGTTGATTAGTTGTTGTTTTGTCTTGGGAGACTATTGTCCGCTAACGTAAAAGTAGATATACCGAGCAATCTTGTCTTAAAGACAGAGAGCCATCTCTCGACTCAGCCGGTGGTGTTGTGATTATCTAATTGGTTGCTAAGTGTTTCAGGTGTGAACTTGAAACTCAAAGGACTCTAACCGTTTGGATTTTCTGCGGTTCTACAAGCCACAAGTGTAGCAGTTCATGTTCTTGTATTTCTGAATACAAGATCCAGATTTGAGGTTCTAGTACAAGATTAAAAGATTGACAACTTCTTGTTGTAATCTTTGTTGTTTATCATTTCGAAGCACTTGTAATAGTTATTTACTTCCCGTACCGCTTTATATCCAACACCCGTGATATACACTACTTATGATAAGTGTATATCACGGTATACACATCATTTATCACTCCTCTCTATTTTCTTTCTCTCCATTTTCTCCAAGTTCCTACTTAGATGGAAGCCACATGTCATGATTAAGAATTAAAGATTAAAATTTTATTATGCAAAACAAAATTCTAACCATGATTTAAATATTTCCTTTATTTACTCTCAAAAAAATTTCAATAACACAATTCTAGCTAAACCACTATCTCATCCTTAATATATCTAAAATATCTTTTCCTATTTACTACAGACTCTTTCTTTTAACAGTTTTTTGTTATAACATAGAAATATAGAATTACGTTGCTATTTTGTTTCTAAATTTCTCGGCAACTTTGAGTTATAGACAAAAAAAAAAAAAAAAAACTAACGTCATGCAGATTTGCGTTTAATTCAAAATTAATAAATATTTTTTATTTTTCAAAATCTATAACAACATACTCCGTTGATTCAATTTAGTTTTAGTGTTCCCACTGAGCATTAGATGTCTATTACTCTCATGTTTAATGAGAAAGTGGAAAAGAACTAAGGACAAAAATAAAGATGAACTCGTACTAAAAGAACTAGGGAAAAAAATAAAGAACTCATACTAGTACAAAAAGTAAAAATCCGTTAAAATTAAAGAGCACCTAATAAAATAGGAAAAGAGTGAATTTTTAAGTATATTTATGGATGAGATAATGTTTTAGCTAGAATTATGAGATTGAAAGTTCTTTTGAAAGTAAATAAAGAAAATATTTGTTATTTTAATCATGGTTAGAATTTTGTTTTGAATAATGAAATCTCAACCTTTAATTCTTAACCATGACACGTGGCTTACATCTAACTAGGAATTTGGGGAAATGGAGAGAATGGAAATGGAGAAGAGCCCCATCCACATTGTGAACGGTAGTACTTATGCATTTTCCAACAAATTGTGGATTTTCTTTTTGGTTTTCAAGCATCTAAAGAATTATTATACGGTCTTATTTACAAGCATCTAAAGAATTATTATACGGTCTTAAAGTATTAATGAGAGATGGATTTAGGATTTAAATTTTATTGGTTCAATTTTTAAGATTTTAGTATTGTATTTACTATATTTGTTGTAATTTTAGTAAATTTTATACTTTGTATTGAAAGTATTGGATTCAGATAAAATAAATACGATAAAGTTGGATCCGCCCCTGAATTATTATCATACTATCTCCAATATCTTATCGCGCTCTTTAGTTTGTTGGGATAGAACTTTAGGAATTAAAATTTTATTAATGTTGAATATTTTGACAATGGAAAACTAAAATTTCAATGTTAAAGAAGAGGATGCAATTCATAATTGAGTTCTGCATTCAAAAGGATGCTTCAGCAAAAGTCTTTCATGAATACAAAGGGATTTTGGATTGAAGGAGAAACAGAAACATTGCGTGGTGGTCGAAGAAGCAAAGAGAAAATGCGGATCTACTATTTGAAAGATGTGAAGAGGGAGGTGTTTGAAGGATAAAAACAAATGAAAAAGTTGGTAACCTGTTATATAGTAGGTTGATACTACCTAATAGTGTAATTGATACACTGACATTGCACCAAGTTTACTTAAACTATGTTTAATCTTATAAATGGTTATCCTCTTTATTTGTTATGAGTTTGAAATAAATATCCTAAAATGGTTTCTTTTGAATGAGTTTTTCCTCTACGCAAAAGTAAGGTAATAATATTAAAAGAGATGTTAAATTGGAAAGTTAAATTTAGTTTGTGATAGCAATGGATCTTTCAGTATTTCGTTAACTCTAGGCAAGTTATTGCTAAAATCTGCTTTTTATTCTTGTGATATCATAGCTCTTTTTTGGACTATATGTCTCATCTTTCCAAAAACGAACATATCTCTAACTAGTAATTAGGGGCAACTTCAGAATATAGTGTTTCCACCTTTGACAAGAATATATAGGAAAGACAAATATATTTTATTTATTTGGCATAAATATCGATAGAGGGTCTATCGGAAACACTAATGTATTTCTACGAGGTAGAAGTAAAATCTTCTTCATACAATCTATCATTTTCAGATCCCATCTTTGAAATTACTCTGAGTATGCTATTATTATTGTATTTGGAATGAATATCGAATGTGAATAATTATGGAATTCCTTTCATATTTGTATCCTTGAAGAGAGGGCCAGAATCTAGAGGAATTCAATAGGAACAACTTCAATTTAAATTGTCACATCTCAAGATCCACAAGTGGAAATGTTATAGATGAAAGACTTAGTAGGCGTTTGACCACATATTTCAAGTACTTTTTATTTTATTTGAAATTTATGAAGATAAAGTTGAAAATAGAGTTGTGTTTGATTATATTTTTTTTTATAAATGAAAGAAGATAACACTTTATTTGAATTTTGTGAAGATGGAGTAAAAACAGATTTGGAGCACTTTTCCAAATTTGGAATCCAAGTCCAAATCGAACTTGCAAATTTTATAACCAAACATTGATTTTGAAAATAACTGAAAAATATTCCGCAAAAAATGTTAACTAAGAACAAAAACAACAGTTGTCAAACGATTGCTCACTTTCTCATTGGCATCTGCCTCCTCATTTTGTAAGTTTTCTTTTGCCCAATCATTTCAAAATGAACAAGTAAGATTCATGCCTAAGTGATTTTGTAACTGGTGCATATGTTTCCCTCGACAGTTATGACAGATACTATACTGTTAAGCAAGAAATTAGACAGAAAAGACAATGAAAATCCCATTAATTACAAATTAAGATATGCTCTTATTTGTCAATCAGAGAATAATAAAAAGAATCTGTTGACACATACAATCTTATGTTGTATTATCAATTATATATAAGTGGTAAAAGTTACAAAATCTTCCTTTCTGAAGGAGGAAACATTACCACCGTGATTCTCGTGTTTTAGTGTTTCCTCTTTGTTTATGGTTTCTTATTTGAAAGTTGAGATAATTAGTTGGCTACATTTAATAGGCTAAACTACTAAAAAAAATTCCACTTGATGTCTTAATCATTCGTCGTATTATTTCCTTTATTTTTGAAAATAAATGTATATATGACTATTTTTTGGAACGAACACCTTGTATTTCCTTTACTTTACCCAAATTAAGACTCTTTCAGGATTGCTTCTTTTCGATCGATTCCACATTGTAATGACTCTTATTTCCATTTTTAATTTGATGCATATTTTTTCAGCAAACGGTCAGATATACATTTATTTTCTTGATACATGCATTGGGTACGTTTAAGCATTATCCGGTGTAGTTGAGTTCCTTAATTAGCTAGTGGAATACAATTTATGTGTGTTCATTAAATTCTTGATTAACCTATTTCTTAACCTCGTGAAACATTACAATTAACAGAAAGTGAAAAATATTTCTTCCCTTTTGTTTTCTTCTTTCTTATACTTGTAAGAGAATTATACGCTACAATATTATATATCCAATCCTAAAAGAAGTAAAATAGTACCAAAAGCATATGTTCATATATGACTATTTGAAGTGTTAGTTGAACTTGGTTTGTAAATTTCAACTTCTCTCTTATTTATTTTCAGACTGGATTTAGAATTTTAGATCAGGGGTAAAAGAAAAAGATTGTCCAAAAACAAAGATAATTCTACCAAGGATGAAAAGCATGTTTTCCATTTTTTCTAGCAAGTTCTGGTAGAAACTTTTATTTTACCATAATTATTATATATCTCATCTTTAGACTTTAGCTTTTATAAAACTTCTAAAATACTTGTTGAAAGCTAGACAAGAATTTATGAACTTGAACAAAGATGTCACCAACGGCTGTTACTCCTAGATGAAAGGGCAGTACAGTCTGTTACACAAAGCATCCGGCCTTGGGATGTTTGGGACTCCATCAGAAACTCTAAACCAAATGGAGGTTTGGAGTATCAATCATTGCTTTAGGGAAGGGAACAAAGTTGCGGATGAATTGGCTAATTGGGGGCTAAGATGCAATAACACTTCTTGGATCTCTCAGTTCCAATTAAGTAGGTTCAGGGAGTTGCTTCTCCTCTGTTGAGTAAATCTTTTGATCAATAAAAGGCATCCCCTCTTGAAGGTGGATGAGTTAAAAAAAAAACTATTCTATGCAAGCATTAGTGGTCGCTTTCATAACTAGAACCCGTGACCTACAAGTCACACCGAAACAACTTTTTCATTGCTCCAAGACTTTCTTTCAACTCGTAGATGAAAATAAATTGAACAAGTTTTTTGTAAAAGATTATTGAAGGCTTGAGAAGAATTTAAATGGGAAAGCATGGTTAGTAATGATTTATATAGCATACCTAACTCGTTGGGGATTGAGGTATAGTTATTATTGTTGGAAATTTGCCTTTGGCGGGCAGGTGCGTCCACCCGTATTTAATGAATTAAACACTAGTGTTCCGCATGTTGGAGGCTTTGTCTCTTCACACATGCATAATCTACTAAGTGAGTAGATGACCGTAGGGCCAAGAATCGTCAAAGTTCGTTGAGAAATGAAAGAGATATTGGTCCACGAAGTAAGGTGTTTGAGGCATGAAAATATGGTGTGGGACAAATCTACCACATCGGTGGAAAAAAGAAGAATTGCTCTCTTTATAAGTCTTTTAATTGGCTAAGGGTTTGGGACCCCAAGGGGTATCCCATGTGTATAAAGGAGGGAGGACCTAGATGTGCTTGGGTTCAAGGCTAAGCCCACACACGTGCCGCCCGTCCGGTCCGGTCCGGTCCGGTCTCGGGGTCGTGGGTCGTGGGACTTTCTGATATTATCTATTTGGACCCCCAAATTGCTTAATATTTATAGTTTGGTCCCTAGAGTTTCTGAAAAGTTGAATTTGGGAACGACGTTGGAGTTGATTTTGGGGCGTTAGTGGGCATTAAACCAGCCATTACTTGGTTGATTAACTCCTCCATAAACAGCCTCCTTCAATGACCATAATCAGCCTCCCTAATGGTCATTAACAACCCTCCTAATGACTATTAACAGCCATGTTTTGGCAGTTGAAGAGTCCCTCCCTCATGCTATATATTGATGCCTTTTGGCTCAATTATGTTGCACATACAGTGACGAAAAACACAGAACATATACACAACAAAAACGAGACAGAAATATATACACAGAGACAAACAGAAGAGTAAAACACAGTCCTCAACGTGAGCAGTAACGTTGGGACGAAAAACAGAAACTCTTCCTTCCTTTTGCATTTTATTCAGCAAGGCGTTTCGTGTTTGTTTTCTTCGTCAGGCTCAACCTATTTGCTTTGTAGTGTTGAGATTAAAGTGTTGTTTTATCTTGGGAGACTATTGCCCGTTAACCTAAAAGCATATATACGTGGCAATCTTGTCCTAAGGACATAGTGTAATCACTCGACTCAGCACACAGTTGTAACCATCCAGATTTAGTGTTTCTTGATTTCAGTTTATCAAGATTCAAGACACAACAAGCTTGCGGCAGTTCTAAACATTGGCCTATTTGTTTATCCTTTCGAACACTTGTAATATTTATTTACTTCTCGTACTGCTTTACAACATCCAACAATTATTATTGTATCGAAAATCAGGATATAAACCATTATATTTTGAATTCAAGCACGGGCAATAAAATATATTTGCAGAAAATTTTATCACATTTTTTGAATTGAGTATTAACTCAATGGCAGAATTACTAACCTAATGGGGTGCAATTTTGAATTCTGGCCATGTACTTCCCTTTCCACTGCCCTAAGCCTCTCCTGCTCAAAAGAAATTACAAATGTTTTTCTTTTTCACATTCTGTGTATATAAAATATAATAATTTACGTAGTCGATGTCATATCGTAATAACGGTAAATTTGCAAATAACGGTAAACATTTAAAATATGAAATGTAAGGGCCCCTACCCCCACTCCCAACCTGTTCCCTAGCGGCAACAAAACACATCGATTTGGTAATAATTTGATCCATACTCAGTGTTTATATTAAATCATATTGATTTAGTGTCGTTATGTGAGAAATTTAAGTGATAATATATTACTTAATTATTGTCTAGTGATAATAGTGGATATAAAATCGTGTTATGTATTTAGAGTTGATATAAACACCACGGTACCAAAACAAAATTGTGACAACAAAATTTGTTACAATTTGTCACAAAATCCAATTTGGAACGAATATGTGACAAGCTATTGGTCGTCCCACAGATCAAGCAAAATTTTGTGTCGGATTAATAACTCCATGACAAATTACATACCGCCCATCACAATAGAGACAAAATTTCTTAATCTATCACAAAATATTTTCCCAGTGACTTGTGTATAATCATGATCAAGTGCTTAATCAAAAGTTTCGAGATTGAGTTTTGGAAATGAATTTTCAGTAAGAAATGCTTTCCTTAAATGAACTTCATCACTACAAGAAAATACAGAAATGACAACAACTCTTTGGCAACAAAAATAATATTGTTGGCAAAATTCTATATTTGGCAATACCTTAGTTTTATTGTTGGCATAAATTTTTAAAATGAACTTTTTTTTGTTGTCAAACAATTTAATTTTGTTGGCATATGTTGATTATTGTACAAAAAGTACTTTTGGCAACAACAAAAAAGTTATTGCACGTCGTTGCAATAACCACCGATGGGAAAGGTTTATGCAACAACAAAAAAATGTTGTTGCCAAAAAGTATTTTTGGCAACAATAGTCAATACTATGAAGAAAAAAAAAATGTTGGCATTTGTCTTCTATCTTAAGTGCATACACAACATGAATCTGAATAAGTAGAGCCAGTGATTTAATTTACTAGGATATTGGAAGGTTAAAAAATGTACAGTAACTTGAGACAAATAGTATTCTTGATTTGGTACATTTGAGTTGTGTAACATCTATTTAAGGTTAATCATTTATGTTGAAGTCGTTGACCATGACTTCCATTAGTATCGTCAGCTTCAACATGCATATAATTAATTTCTAGACAGCTTTAATTTAGTATTCGTAATTTAATGCTAAAAACCGGTCTAAGTCTGCGATTATGTCCCTAATCAGATCTTTAATGCTAAGCTACTGTACGAATTGCTGCAACAGATCTTTTTTTTTTTTTTTTTTTTTTGATAATCCAGGTTTCCAGGCTTGCGCCTGACTACTTCACTGGTATTACCCAGACGTCCTGGAGGTAATAGCACCGGTCCTTCAACACTATTACCAGGTAAACCGCGGGATGTGCTCCGGTGGCCAGTTTTTCTGGGAGCGTACAACTGATCAATGAGACAAGGTCAAATTCCCCAACATGCAGAGTTTCTTCGTGCTTGTGGGGAATCGAACCCACGCTGTCCCATGACAGAGCGCCTTATAGCGCCCAGGCTTTGCCACTGGACTATGCCCCGGAGGACTGCAACAGATCATATTTAAACTATAGATCACTCTCCTAATTCAATGTATGACACATATCATTTGCATGATCAAGGGTTCGGATTCGAGCCCGTATTGAGATGCATGTCTTAATCAGAAAAGGGTTAAAAATGTCATCCATCCATCTATTGGATCAAATTTGTCCTTCCTTCCATCTGAAAGGCTCAAAAATTCCTTAACGTATTAGAAAATGCTCAAATTTGCCCTTTCCTTCCATTTTTGAATCAAATTTGCCCCTAAAGTTATTTTCATGCTTAACATTGCTCCTCCATTATGCTAAATATTAATTTTTGTACCAACATATGCTTAAATAAATATTGACAAAAGTTTGCGTTGAGAAAAATCGGCGTAGCTAAATATTGACAAACCCCGTAGTGTACCTCTTGTTTGATGATAAATTATCTTGCTATGATCATCTGAGGTATTGCTGCTGCATGGTCTCATATTCTTTATGCTTGAGAATTTTTCTTTTTTTGCTTAAGTGTCTGAGAATGATTTAAGTAAGGTGTGAATTTGCTACTCGTTATCCAAAGTTTTCTATTTTGAATGCTTTCAAGACTGCAACTATATACATTTGGTTTGATATTTGTTAGAAGTATTTCTAAAGTATAGTCCATTCTAACTAATTTAGGATTTAGACATAATTAGTTAATTGTGTTATTTGTATAGAAAACCTAGAGGGATTCAAAATTCTCGCAAGTTTTTGATCTGGTTCGGTTAATAAATTTTTTTATGCCAACAGAACAGTATGCTACATCAATTGAATATGGGAGGTCAAAAAAATAATTTTATCGCTCAGCTACGTTAATTTAAAATCAATTTTGTGTTGGGTTAAAATTTTATGTGGAATAATAAATAAAAATCACATGTTTAATTAAAATTTAATTAATTATCATATAATTATGCCATTAATGGAGGAATAATTTTAAGCCTAAGAATAACTTTAAAGACAAATTTGATCAAATAGGTGGAAGGGAGCATTTTTTAGCCTTTTCTAATACGTTAAGAGCATATTTGAGCCTTTTAAATGAAAGAAATGGCAAATTTGATCCAATAGGTGAAATGAGGACATTTTTAATCAATTCTAATAAATTAAGGACATTTTCTGTAAAATTTTTAGTATCATTTGCCAGAAAAGTCTAGATAAAAAAGAAATCGGATCCTAATCTACTTACACTTAACAATTAATTAATTAATTAAAAGCTTTTTTTACTGTCTCAAGATAATTTTTTATTTATTAAAATCAACTCTAACGAGATTATAGACCACTCTCCCATTACAATGTATGACACATCATTCGCTTAATCATGATCAAGGGTTCGAGCCCCTGCTTAGATGCATGTCTGAAAATTTTTAGCCTCATCAGCTAGAAAAGTAAGTTAAAAAAATCAAATCCTCTACTTACACTTAACAATTAACTAATCTGTTAGTTTTCCTCTTTGTGATAATGTGTTGAGCTTCAAAGCTCAACAATGGAGGCTATGGTTATCAACATTCATTGTAGAAGAAAAAGGAGAGAACAATTTTATTTCATTTATGTTTCAACTTAGTACAATGTGTGAGGACTCTCATATATTTAAATCGTAGAGGAATGCCATATTTTCATCTTAGCTAGCAGTGGTCCCCACGTCATTTCATAACAACCTTTCTAACTAATTTCTTAACTAACTAACCGATTGTATTAATTACTTCTAATCAACATTGTCTAATGCTAATTATCAACATTAATACATCATGTTTCAATACTCCCCCTCCAGCTGGAGGGTAAAAAAACATCTATGACTCCTAGCTTGGAGAGAAGAAAATAATGTTTAGATACTCCAAGACCTTTTGTCAGCAGATCTGTCAATTGATACGTGGTGTTGATATAGGTAGGTTGAATGAGATCGTTCTTGAACTTCTCTCTCACAAAATGACAATCTATGTCGATATGTTTTGTTCTTTCATGAAAAATTAAATTTGCAGCAATCTGTATTGCTACTTTACTATCACAATGAAGCTTCACTGGCAATGTCACCTTAACCTGTAGTTCTTGGAGAAATCCTACTAGCCAAACCACCTTAGAAAGTGTTGAAGCCATGCTTTTATACTCGGCTTCAGCTGAGCTTCGACTGATAGTATGTTGTTTCTTTGATTTCCAAAAAATCAAAGATCCACCCAGTTGCACAACAAAATCAGTGACTGACCTCCTTGTATTTGGACAAGAGTCCCAATCTGAATCACAAAAATCTGACATTTTATCAATTGAACTTCTTCTCAGTAGCACTCCAAGTCCTGGTCAGCTTTTCACATACCTAACAACTCTCAAAGTTGCATCATAATGAGACTTCTTGGGTATTTGAATGAATTAGCTTAGAACTTGTACTGCAAAACATATGTGTGGTTGAGTGATGGTCAAATATATCAACTGTCCCAATCAATTTCTGATAGCTTCCCACATCTCTTAGTAAAGGATCATTTGTTTCACCAACTGTTTCATCATAATCTACAGAGGTAAGCTTTATATTTGCATCCAAGGGAGTAGAAGCCACATTTGCACCACTAAATTTAGTGTCAGATATCAACTCAAGAGTGTACTTTCTTTGGTTCAATAAGATTCCTTCTTTAGATATCAGCACCTCCTAGAAAGTATTTCGGTATCCCCAAATCCTTGACCTTAAACTGGCTATGCAGATATTGCTTTGTTTCATCAATAAGAGTAGAATTACTACATTTTATGAGTATGTCATCAACATATATCAAGATGATTACTAGATCACCCCTATGATGTTTAGTGAACAAAGAATGATCATGGGAACTTTGTGAATATCCTGCAGTGATCAAGGCAGTGATTAATTTGATATTCCACTATCTTGATGCATTCTTAAGACCATACAAGGACTTCACAAACTGACAAACTCTGGACTCCTCCTGTTTATGAAATCCTTGTGAAAGGGACATGTAAACATTTTCCTCTAGGTCTCCTTGCAAGAATGCATTATTAACATCCACTTGATACAACTCCTAATCTAGTGCAACTGCAATGCTAATGATTGTCCTGACAGTCATTATTTTTGCCACTAGGGAGAAGATTACATGATAGTCTAAACATACTCTTTGAGTATAACCTTTGGCGATCAACCTTACTTTATATTTATCTACCTCACCATTGGCCTTGAGTTTCACTTTAGAGCCAACGGTCTATTTTCCGGGAGGCGATTCTACAAGCTATCATGTATGATTTTCTTCCAAAGCATTTATCTTCCTTTGTATGGCTTCTACCCATAGTTTATTCTGAGAAGCTTCCTTAAAATTTCTAGGCTCCATGGTCACAGAAAAACAACTTAGATAAGCTTGATAGGTGGATGACAGATGAGAGTATGACACATAATTGGAGACGGAGTGTGAATTATCTCCAGATGGATTGTGTGTAGTGACATAGTTATTATGCCAGATAGGAGGCCTGGTAGCTCTACTAGACCTACTAGAAATTGTAGGGAAGTAATGGTTCTACTTGAGCAACAACTTCATTTTCTTGTGGAGCTATAGAAACTACAGGTTTTGGTGTTGATTCTGCAGTAACAGATGGATCATTTGCCTATCTATCTTCATATGCTACTGTTAGTGATGGCTCCTCACACACTCTTACTTCAGTACTTTTCATGTGCAAAGGAACATTGTTGTCAAGCACAAATTCATGGTTTGAGGAAATAACCAATAATGCATCTTCCTCCTACACTTCATTAGAAGGTAGAGGCATAAGAAATATATCATCCATGTTGGAAACTGCACAATGTGGATCATGAAAAGGAAAAATCATCTCCCTAAAAATGGCATCCCTGCTAAGAAACACCACCTTCTCATTAAGATCATATAGCATGTAACTCTTATAAGTTTCTGAATATCCTATCACACATCCTTTCTTGCTCTCTCAGCAAATTTGTCCCCTTTTGGTAATTGACTCACATAACATAAACACCCAAAAACTCTTAAATGATCTAACTTAGGCAATTTACCAAAGAACAACTCATAAGGACAATTTCCTCCTAAAACAACAATAGGAAGTTTGTTAATTAGATATGTGGCAGTTTTCACACAATCTCCTCAAACCTGAGTGGAATATCACTTTGGAACTTCAAAGCTCTAGCCACTTTTAGGATGTGCATATGTTTTCTCCCTATAGTATCATTTTGCAGAGGGGCATAAGGGCAACTACTTTGATGTATAACACCATGAGATGCAAGTAAATCATTACACTTGGAATTAAAGAACTCTAACCCATTGTTTGATCTGAGTACTTTAATATTTCTATCAAATTGATTTTTGATGAGTGAAAGAAAATCTGTTAGAACACCAAACACTTCACATTTTAATTGAATGAGACAAATTCAAGTATATTTGTTGTAGTAATCTATAATTGTGACAAAGTATTGCTTTCTATCATAAGTAGGCTTCTTATATAGTCCCCACAAATTCATATACACCAATTGAAAATAAGCTACAGATTTACTAGTTCTGATAGAAAACTTCAATCTATGATGCTTCGCTAAAGGACAAATCTCACATTGCTCCTGAATACTATCTAACTTCATTGAGGAGATGTTCCTCACTGCTGCTATAGAAGGATGGCCCAATCTCATATGTGAGAGTTGTCCATCTTTATTAAAGTGAAGTAGCTCCTACGGTTGGTTTTAGTTCCTTCATTGGTACCTTCAATGTGTACAAACCTCCCTTTTCTCTTCCAATTTCTAATATCTTGCTAGTGTAGAGCTCCTAAAACACACATAATTCAGGCAATAAAATAACTGCACATGACAACTTTAGTAATCTTAGAGACAAATACCAAGTTGAATTTAAAGTCTGGCACATGTAGTACATTATGGATCTTCTTTACTTCTAGAATCATTGTGTTTCCTGCATATGTTATCTCAGATTTTCACCTGTAGGTATCTGCACTTCACTATTTTGTTGATCTCTTAAACTTCTAAGAGTTGTTAGGATATCTTTGCAAGGTGTAATATGATGTGATGCACCTGAATTCACTATCCATTTTAGCACATTGGATAATAGAGAGGTCATACCTGCCATGTTGGATTTAAACTCTGATGATTCATTCAGTTGTTTTTTAATCTCTTGACATTGTTCTTCAGAAAACAATCCTCCAGTTCTGACTTGTAGTCCTTTTGAAGAAGAACCTACATCATCTGCCTGATTAAATTAACATGAAGCCTGAATTCACCACTTTGTTCACTCTCTTTTTGCTTTTGAAGTCTGCTGGATAGTCAACAATTCTATAGCAATCATCACTCTTATGGTTCATATATCCACAATGAATACAAGTATGCATTGCAGGTTGTCCTGGTTTCTTATACTTATATATCCTTGACCCTGATTCCTTCCTGCAAGCATAGTCAAAACTTTCCTATCTTAATCAACAACACCTAGAGTTCTTTGACTCTCCTCTTATGTTGGTACTGCGTATGCTTCATTAATTGTCTTACATGAGCCTTTAGCCAACAAATTACTTCTTATATTTCCACAGCTCTCATTTAAGCCCATGAGGAACTGCAACAATCTCTGTGATTTAAGATGATTCACATATGGTTTTGTTCAACACACTCACAACCAGGAAATGATACCATCACATCCAATTCATCCCAGAGGTCTTTCATTTTAGAGTAATAACTAGTAACAAAGTATGTTCTTTGTCTCAATGTGGCAATTTCTGTCCACAAGTGATAAATCCTTGTGAGATTTGTTCTATCGAAGCTTTCCTTGAAATCAACCCAAATTTTCTTAGCATTCGAAGCATACATAAGGCTAGGAATCAATTCACTCGATACAGTACTTCCTATCAAAGACAATACAATTGCGTTACATTTCTCCCAAAGTTTTACTAATTCACCTTTGTACTAACTTTTCACACATGTTCCTTCAATGAACCCTTATTTTCCTTTTCCTCTTAGAGCTAATTTCATAGATCTGCTCCATAGAGTGTAACTCTCTGATCCTTTAAGCTTTATTGGAATAAGAACAAGTCCTGGAACATCCGATGCTTATAAATACAAAGGATGTGAGTGATCGATTGTTACAGTCGTTTCTTCTGTCATTTTTCAAGCTCAAAGCTATCTTCAATGGAGTTTCGTCTATCACGGAAGCCGGTCTTAGAATTTCTGCTCTGATATCATGTTAGTTTTCTACTTTGTGATAATGTCTCAACAGTGGAAGTTACGGTTATCAACATTCATTGTAGAAGAAGAAGGAGCAAATAATTTTATTTTATTTCTGTTTCAACTTAGTACAATGTGTGAGGACTCTCATATATTTAAATCGTAGAGGAATGCCATATTTTCATCTTAGCTAGCAGTGGTCCCCACGTCATTTCATAACAACCTTTCTAACTAATTTCTTAACTAACTAACCGACTGCATTAATTGCTTCTAATCAACACTGTCTAATGCTAATCATCAACATTAATACATCATGTTTCAATATAATCAAATCACTATTTCAAAGCTTATAATAATATTTTATATGTAAAAGCATCTTAAACGAGATTATCATGAATACAAATTAAAAAAAAAAAAAAACAGAATGTCGGAAAGACTTGTGAAATATACTTATATTGTGTTTTATTACTAATATAGTTTAGACTCTGTCTATTAATTAATACATTATCATTACAACGAATTGTTCAATTATTTGCTTCTTTAAGTATTAACACAACTTCTTAAAAATTTTGCTTGATCACCACACGATTGATTTCTACTTTAATTTCATATATGATGACAAAGATGTATTGGATCTACAGCTAGTCCAGTAATCTTTATATCATTCGGCTATGATATAGGGTAGAAATATGAATCTTTGAAAAATCGAATATTATTTAGAGTAAATGTAGATCGATCAATAACATTAAAGAGTTTTTTTTTTTCATTTGAGAATTTGATTCAGTTCAGAAGAGAAAATAGCGCAGCTGATTTAGGCCAAACTTAATGAAAACACAAAGAATTGGAGACTCAAAGAATTATAAAATACCACTTTAATTATTATTCTTTTATACTAATATGTTAACTCTTCTGTACTTGTAAAAAAGAATATAAAATACTTTAAAATATTTGCACCATCATTTCCATCCCGCCCTTTTGTGAACCCAACTTTTGTCTCTTATGGATCAACTACCCTATAAATTAAAAGTCCCTTTGGTTGTAGTTGTAGATAATGTTTAATTATGTTACATATTTAGGTATAGTTTAACTTATACAGTGTAACTTACACCTGGGAAGCAAATTACCTGCTAATTTGCTGCAATAAGTAAAGAAAATTTTATACAAGGTCATAGCTAGAACTTTGCCTACAGGTTTCGTAGGACCTAGTAGCTTTAACTCAAGTCATGTATTTGTATTTAAAGATTAATTTATTATGTATAAATAATTTATCAAGAATCCAGTAAACTGCATTTTTTAGACTTCAAAACCCATAAAATTCAAAATCCCAGCTTCTTTAATATGATAGTATAACTTCTTTTATATTATTGGTGGATACTAGTTAATTAAACTCTATAATTACTGTAAACATGTAAATATATTTCCTACCCATAATTAGAATATTTTCATATATTGTGTAAATATAATTATGGTAAGACTAGGATTCCTCTTTTGTATAGGCTTAGGATTCCTCTTTTGTATAGGCTTAGGATTCCTATTGTATAAGGGATGAATATTGTACTCTATATATACCTTGATATTAATGAAAGACTCCTCAAGGGAGATTAATATCATCTTACATGGTATCAAGAGCCAAATAAACAAAACCCTAAAAACCTTTCTCTTCCACAGCCGTCGGCTGCCTCTCCTACGCCGCCTCCCTCCCGGATTTTCTTCTTGTTTTTCGGGTTTTGTTCTTCCTTTCTTCTCTTCTCTAAATGGCTATCCCTGATTCTTCCACACTTTCTGACGCCTCTACCTCCACAAATCCCACCACAAAGTCATCACCCCCGTTTCATCCCGCCCTTACTGTTTCCAACATCAAGAACCATATTCCCATTATTCTTGATCAAGAAAACAACCAAAAGTATTCTCCCCGGGTTGAACTTTTCGCAATCATGCATGTCCCTATAACGTGCTTGACCATATTGATGACACTATTCCGCGCCCTACGGAGGTTGATGATTCTATCTGGCATCGTCTCGACGCCGGCGTCAAACAATGGATTTATGGTAGTATCTCTCAGGATTTGCTCCTTACTATCATGAAATCTGACTCCACAGCCCTTGACTTGTGGAATCGTTTGGAGGAAATTTTTCAGGACAACAAGCACACTCGTGCTGTGTATTTGGAAGAACAGTTCAACAAAACACGTCTTGAAAACTTCTCCAATGTCTCTGAGTACTGCAAGCAGCTTAAACTTCTAGCGGATCAACTCTCCAACATCGGCACGCCTGTCACTGACGATAAAATGGTGCTACAAATGATTTCTGGCCTTACTAAGGGCAAATATGATACTTTGGCCACAATTATCCAACAGGCAGATCCGCTACCGAGTTTTAACAAAGCTCGCTCACAATTGTTGCTCGAAGAAACCCGTCGTGCTAAGCAGGATGAGCACGCCCAGCAGGTGTTAGCTGTCGACACGCAAACTCAAGATCAGACGCCACCAGACAACTCCCAACAGCGGCAGGGCCGCGGTGGCAAGGGTGGAAAAGGCAACGGCGGTAGAGGAGGTCGTGGTCGTGGCAAGGGCCGCGGTAAACAGAACCAACAAAGCAGCAACAGCAACAGAGATCGCAGAACAACTGGGCTGCGACTCCTCAGCAGTTCGTCTACAGCGCCGCGCGCGCCCGATTCGAGCCGCGACGCCAAGTCCATTCCAAAGCATTCTCAGCAGCCCATACAATCCGTATTCTTACCCCGGTTTGCTAGGCCCCGCTCCAGCCCCCACAACAGCCCACTTCATGCAAGGTCGGTCCCGCAGCCCCTCCTCCGCATGACACCCACCGAGTTGGGTCGGGCGTTTCAAAGACCCTCTCTATGCAACGATCGACAATACTTGGTACATGGACTCGGGCGCCACATCTCACGTCACCCGGTCTGCAGTACTATTCCTAAACTGTTTCATGTAAAGCATCCTCAATATGTTACAGTTGGTAGTGGACAACGCATTCCAGTTAAGGGTTATGGTACCTCATACACACAACCTCCTCATCCACCCTTCTCCCTCAAAAACACCCTATATGCCCCACACATGATTAAGAACCTCATATCGTCCGCCAATTTACTCGTAATAATTTCGTCTCTCGTGGATTTTGACCCTTTTGGTTTTACTGTAAAAGATCTTCATACGGGGACACCTCTTACGAGATGCAATAGCACGGGGGATCTCTATCCATTCACTTCCACCTCCGCTGCCAGATCTTGCTCTCCCGTCACTCTAGCGGATGTTTCTTCTTCAACCTGGCATAATAGGCTTGGTCATCCAGGAGTCCCAGTTTTTAATTTTCTTAGAGGCAACAATTTCATTGCTTGTAATGGGAAACTTGCCCAAAATTGTGTTTCTTGCTCTTTAGGCAAATATATTCGTCTTCCGTTCAAATCATCTACTAGTGTTACATTTGCTCCTTTTGATATTATACATGCCGATTTATGGACATCTCCTAACACTAGTTCTCTAGGTCATAAATACTATCTTGTGTTGCTTGATGATTTTTCACACTACGTTTGGTTATACCCTCTTAAATTTAAATCGGAAGTGTTTGTCAAATTTCTTGAGTTTCGCAAGTTCATTCAAACACAATTTGGAAAAGGCATAAAATCATTTCAGTGCGATAATGGTCGTGAATTCAATAACTCTATGTTTCACCATTTTTGTACCAATAATGGCATGGTCTTTCGCTTCTCCTGCCCTCACACCTCACCACAAAACGGTAAAGCAGAAAGAATCATCCGCACCATTAACAATATGATTCGCACCCTATTGATTCATGCCTCCCTCCCTCCACCCTTCTGGGTCTATGCTGCTAAAATGTCAGAATACACTCTAAATATTCTCCCTACTAGCACTCTTCACAATATGACCACTACCGAAATCCTCTACCATAGAATCCCCTCTTATGATCATCTACGAATTTTTGGTTGTCTATGCTATCCCAACCTTAGCTCCACCGCCCCTCACAAGCTCGCTCCTAGGTCCACTCCATGTGTCTTTCTAGGATTCTCGCCGAACCATAGGGGCTATCTATGTTATGACTTGTCGACTCGTCAGATCCACATATCTCGTCACGTCACATTCGACGAGACCACATTCCCGTTTTCGGATCTTCCAAAATTCCAAAAACAGTACTACTCATTTCTTGACGAGTCTGCCATCTCTCCCCTCATAATTGAACAACTCACATCCTCTGTTCCGTCGTCAGAGCCGCGGCGCCCAAACTTCAGAGAAACCTGTCAACCTTCTAGCACCGCGACTCTCGATCCAGGAGCCGCGGCACCTCCGACGGCTTCGCCCCCACCCTCTCATTATCCGACTTTACCCCCCGTCTCAGACACCACTCCGCCACCCACTGTCCCTACCCATCCAATGGAAACTCGTTCAAAGCATGGAATCTTCAAACCCAAAGTCTATTTCAACTTGTCTGCCCAAACCATCTCTCCACTTCCAAAGAACCCAAAATTGGCCAAACAAGACCCTAATTGGAATGCGGCTATATATGAGGAATTCAATGCTTTAACTAAACAGCACACGCGGGATCTAGTACCTAGACTTGAGGGGGTGAATGTCATTCGTTGTATGTGGCTATTTCGTCACAAGTTCAGAGACAATGGGGATCTTGAGAGGTATAAGGCCCGTCTTGTGGCTAATGGCACAAATCAGCAGGAGGGCATTGATTGTGGTGAGACCTTCAGCCCGGTTGTCAAACCGGCTACCATCCGCACAGTTTTGAGCATAGCCATGGGCAAACACTGGCCGATCCATCAGCTTGATGTGAAGAATGCATTCTTACATGGGGATCCGAGAGAGACATCTACATGCATCGCCACCATGGTTCACCCATCCGGCAGTTCCTCACTATGTGTGCCGTCTCCGTAAGTCACTACATGGCCTGAAGCAGGCCCCCCGTGCGTGGTATGATCGCTTTGCCAGGTATATCTTGCAGATTGGGTTTGTATGCAACAAGAGTGATACATCACTTTTCATTTTTCATCGAGGTAGTAGCACGGCTTACTTATTACTTTACGTGGATGATATTGTTCTTACTGCCTCCTCCGACGGATTGAAAAATGAGATTATTGCCTTGCTCAAGTCCGAATTTGCAATGACTGATTTGGGAAAGCTGAGTTACTTTTTGGGGATATCAGTGACCAGGTCTGCCAATCATATGTTCTTGTGTCAGCGTAAGTATGTAGAAGAGATTGTGTACAGGGCTAAGATGGCGAACTGCAAAGAGGTGCCTACTTTGATTCCAAATCTAAGCTCAGTGCTATGGATGGTGCTCCGCCTCTCGATCCTACTCGTATAGGAGCCTTGCGGTGTGCACTTCGCATCTCACATTCACCGGGCCGACATAGCTTATGTTGTTCAGCATGTGTGCTTATTCATGCATGCCCCCAGGGAGTCTCATTTCACTGCTCTTAAGCGTATCATTCGATACATTAAGGGCACTCTTGATTATGGTTTGCACCTATACCCCTCTCGCACCAGACAAAGTTGCTTTCATATACGGATGCAGATTGGGCGTGTGTGTCCGGACACGCGACGCTCCACCTCCGGCTTTTGTGTTTTCTTAGGGGATAATCGATTTCTTGGTCCGCAAGCGACAAAGCTACCCTATCTCGCTCCAAAGTGCCGAGGCCGAGTACGAGGCGTTGCAAATGTAGTAGCCGAGATTTGTTGGCTCGTAAATTTATCGTTAGAACTTCGTGTCCTTTGCGTCGGGCATCTATTGTGTATTGTGATAACATCTCGCCATCTATCTTTCTCATAATCCGGTTCAACATCAGCGAACCAAGCATATTGAGATAGACCTACACTTCGTTCGTGAGAAAGTTGCGTTAGGCCATGTCAGAGTATTACATGTTCCATCATCCTATCAGTATGCAGACATATTTACCAAAGGACTTCCCAGACAGTTATTTCTTGACTTTAGAGCCAGTCTCAGCGTCCGGCCTCCTCCCGCTCCGACTGAGGGGGTGTGTAAACGTGTAAATATATTCCCTACCCATAATTAGAATATTTTCATATATTGTGTAAATATAATTATGGTAAGACTAGGATTCTTCTTTTGTATAGGCTTAGGATTCCTCTTTTGTATAGGCTTAGGATTCCTATTGTATAAAGGATGAGTATTATACTCTATATATACCTTGATATTAATGAAAGACTCCTCAAGGGAGATTAATATCATCTTACAATTACTATCCTTTTAATAAAGAAAACAAGAGAATATAAAATGAGTTTGCGACCGCGATATTCATTCTAACCCATGCATGACAACCTTACGACAATTTACGTACTCTTCCATATTCTTTTTGTGGGATTCTAAGGATTTCATCTTGAGATTCTATACATTGTGTTTCTTTTATTTCTTTGTTTTTTTTCCTCTAAATTTTGGTCGGAGAAGCACTCTTGCTATTAAGACTTTCAACAATCTGACTAATACCTGTGTGAATAGAACACAACTACTATTCATTAATTCCAACAAATTTGGGTATAACACCTTTTTATGGAGTTTATCGTTTTCCTTTACTGAAATTGGACGTTACATTATAATTCATATATGCATGAGAAAATATATGTAGCACAATGCTTTAACTTCAACGACAATTAGCACAAGTCCGCTAAAATAAAAAATGATTACGAAGTTAATTAATGTACATATACCAAAAATCTGTTTATATTGTCATTAACTTTTTTCTTTTAATAATGTCACCTCGAGATTGTTGAAATTTGTAAAAAGCATGTGTAATACTAGAAGGGATGATTAGGCCGATCCCCGTACAAATCAAATGGAGAAAAAAGTATCAATTCCCTCCTTTTTTCCCCCTTGCATCAAGGTGCAAGTAAACTTTAAAATATAACATATAATGCCAACTAGTTTCAAATTCAAGAATAATTTCACGATGGATGAAACAAATTTTTCTTTGACTATTCTAAGATATGTTCGAAGGATTTAGAGAGGAAGGCTAGCTACTTCTTGACCTCATTCTTTTACGTGATCCATATTTGGAATTCCTTTTTCTTTTTCCAAATTTTCCATATATAGTAGAATCCAAAATTTCAAATCAAGACACATCTTGTTTTTCGTTTTCTTGATTTCTTCTTTCCAAATACTCGTTTCGTCTCTGTCATCTTCATCATTTATAGAGTCAACCTCTATTACATCAATTTCCTATCTTCCATGCTATGGTAACTAATTGAGTTTTTCTTCCTCAAACAGTCAAACTAGCTAGGAACAAAAGAAGGGACTAATTATGCATTTAAGGTTGATCTTGTTGTTTCACGAGTGAATTATAAGCTCATTAAGAGATTTGCCTATAATTACCTAATATATGATTTGATTGTATAAATATTTACTTAAACTTAAACTCATATAAAAATGACAGATTTTAGTGAGGGCAATTGATTACCCCTATTTTAGGGTGGTTTTTAATTTTTGCCACTCAAATTGGTGGTCTTTAATTTTTGTCATTCACTTAAAAAATAATCGAAAATAACTTTGAGGTGTGGGTTTGAATCTCAGAAGAGTAAAAAAGAACAAAAAATTCGCAAGGCAAGATTTCATTAGAAAATATATTTGTTCGGCCAAAGTTGTATATAAATTATGCCTTAAGGGGCATAGTTATTAGTTTCTATGTATTTATGCCTCCGAAAATACCTCTGAGGTTGTGGGTTCGAATCTCACCAGAATCAAAAAGAAAAAAACCGCAAGACAAGATTTCATAGAAATTATGTCTATTTGGCCAAAGTTGTTTATAGATTATGCCTTAAGGGGCATAGTTTCTATGTAACTACGCCTGAAGGCAAAGTTTTGTTGAAAAATTAAGATTATGTTTTGTCCGGCTAGTTACATAGAAATTATGCCCCAAGGGGCATAGTTTCTATATAACTTTGGCGAATAGGATAATTTCTATGAAAATTTTGCCTTGTGATTTTTTTTTCTTTTTTTGCCTCTGCTGGAATTCGAACTCAGAATCTCTGATTTAGTAGATCCACAAATAAAGGGTACTTTGGCCCATAAATTTTTATTAAATGAGAAGTATGGACAAAAATTAAAGACCAGCTAATTGAGGGTCAAAAATTAAAGACCAGCCCATATGAACGACAATCCAGACAATTTTTTGTTTTAGTAATAGTATTCGAATAAATTAGGTCCCAAAGACTGAACACAAATATTGAGAATTCATATAGACAACCCAAGTAACTAGCGATATTTCAAGACATAGTTGTTATGATTGTTGCAGTATTGTTATGCCATATTGCTTGTAGCATGCTTTCAGTATAGATACCCTCTTTGATTTATAGTTGCTATATATATATTATTTAGTTTCTCAAAGGCAAACGAAATTTTTTGATAAAGATATTTACTTGTTCCTATATATTTAAATAAAAATATTGTGTCAGTTTAATTGGAAAAAAATTAGTCAAAATTGATATAGGCTGAAACAAATAGGTTCATAAGTTTTGGACGGAGGAATAATAGTTAAGATATTCTTTGAGCAATTTTTTTTTTAATTTCTTCATTCCTGTCTATTGACCTGGTCTGAGAATCTATTACTGACTACCAAATAACATATCATAATTAATCATGAAATAACAACTTTAATATACACCATGCATCTCCCTCTATTTATCTTCTTAATTTCTTTCCCGCTTATTAATTTTGTTTTCTGTTTGGGGAAGTTTTTTAGTCGGTGACACCATAACCAAGTACTCAGAGGCTGATTTAATCAAATGAGAAAAAATAACTAAAGAGAATATCGATCCTCTTCAAAACTGAATCGTTATCGATAACCCAACCACAAAATTGGATTTACTGGCTTATTGATATTAGGTTATCGGATTAGCGGTTGGGGAACAATTTTTTTTTTATATAATTAACGGCTTATCAGTGTGAAAGCAGCTTACTCAATTTTCTTATTGGGTAAACCTTTAACCCGTTAAAAAATTATCATATTTATATTTTTACCCCTAAACATATAAAATATTAAATATATATTATAAACCTAAAGCACGAAAGTCTAAAACTAAAGTCCCAGAATAATTTCTCTAAAACGCAGCTTGCCAACAAGTCAACAAAGGCGATTTTTTCAACAACAACAACAGTACTCTTCTCAACATGTTTAAGTTTGATTCTTTAAGTTTTTTTTTCCTATGAAGATTTTGGGTTTTATGTTCTTGATGGTTTACAATTTTAGTGTGAATTAGTTCTTGAATGGGTTTCAAGAGTTTCACCTTTCTATTGTTGTTACTGACTAATGTGCGTTTATGCTTGTTTAAGTTTGGTTCTTTAATCAGTGATATATCTATTAGTTTAATACTTAATTTAACCCGAGCATTTGCATTGTCACTGGAGAGGGTATTCTTGTTCTGAAAAAAATTAATGATGCTGATACAGTTTAGGCTGGTTTTGGTCATCTGAGAATGTTTGCTACCTGCTGCTTGCTCTGGTTGTTAATGTAAACAATTAACTTAGACCCTAGAAGCAATGCCCTGGCATGCAGCTTATGAGTGTTTTGTTGCAGAATGGGTTTTCCCATGAACTCAAATGCATGATCTGATGGTCATATATTAGTTTTGGTTCGGATGTGCTTTTAATGAGAAGTCCTTTTTTTTGTAAGGTGGGTGGATTTCATTAAAATAGTAGGTACATGTGGAGATATTATACAGTGGTAGTTGTTACATAATCTAATCGATACACCGCCCGCTAACCATCCGATAATTGCTAACCCGATACCGAACCAATTGATATTTTATCGGTTGACTCGCAGATTAATACATTTAAAAGTCGATAATCGATAAGCCGAACTGTAGAGCGTAATAATCTGCCCGATAAGCAGCCCTAACTTACGAAACTTGCTTTTACTGATATATCAGGAGCTACTCCACGAATTGCTTGACATACATTGAATAGTGATATAATTATGTCTTTTGTTAAATCATTTTAACGGCTCGATCGATAATTTGATACGCCACTCATATCGAGTTGATTTTCCTTGCATTATTTACAATCATTAATATTTAATTATATATGTGTGTGTTGCAAACAAAACACCTCATGACCTTTCTAGAGGATGCAAAAAAAAAAAAAAAACCATCTATTTTAGGTTAAAACACGTCACTCTAGACCATGCCATGGCGTTTTTAAGTCCTTTGGGACTGAACCAATTTCACCATATTCATAGCAGCATTTTTCAATTGCAAGGCATTGAAGTTTAATTTATTTTTAGCTCCAGAAATGACACACTCCTTGGCTCTATTGAAGAAATCAATGCCTTCTTCTCTTTGAACTTGCAATCTCTTTGGACACTTGAGCAAACTAAGATAAGTTCCTAAGTCATGTACACATGAAGGATTATGCATCTTGAAGAAATCTAACAAGATTTCAACTCCAACATGTGCATAACATGAGCAACTCCAAGGTACCTCATACTTCCCACCCAAAACCCTAAAATGCTCATTAAGGAAAACCCCGGGAAGTTTTGTTATGGGGTCATTTACATTTGTTATTCTCAAAACTTTTACACCTAATTCTTCACACCTCTCTTTGAAGCCTGAGTTTCCAACTCTTGGCCCTCCAAAGGAAAAAACGGTCACAGGTACCGTGTGATCAGAATTCAACAACTTGTCACGATTTAGGCCCAACTCTGCAATGTCATAAGCTAGTAAGAGGGCTAATGCACTCCCCATGCTATGTCCTGCCAAAGTTATGCTCATATCTTCCCCTTTGTACTTATTTAGTACTCTCCCTACCTCGGATAGTAATTGCTCGCGGCAACTTCCAAGGCCAAACTTTTTTCCCTCATTGGAGGTGTACAAACTCAAGAATCCAGCTTCAACCTTAACCCGAGGTCTCGGATTATGAGGATCAAGACGAGCATGAGTCAATGAGCTCATAAAATTGGCTATCCATTCAGGGTTGGTGACCGTTCCCCGAAAAGTAACAAGCACATCTCTCCTCCCAAGTCTCTTTGTTTCTTCATCATTTGATACTGCAATGTAACCAATCCATTTCCCACATAATGAGCCAATACTATTGCCACCAATTGAGAAGACATTTATGTCTGGAGTAGCATAAATGTATTTTGTTACTTGATAGCCTGACTCACCCAACCCTACTTCACTCAACATCCTCCTCTTCCCATACTTGGAATTTAAGTATCTTCTTGAATTTGGATTAAGATCGAAAGCATCATAACAAGCAGCCACAAACTCTCCATATCGGATAATCTCCTCTCGGAGGAGAGAGTCCAATGGATCTATTAGGTTTTCCCAGTTTTTTGACCCTTGAACTTCTCTCCACATGTAAGCCAATCTATCAGTATTACTACTACTACTACTACTATTACTATTACTACAACTACGATCCATTGTAGTATTAGTACTAGTAGCATTGTTCTTCGATATTTCCTTAGTGGATATCACCGTTGGTGATGGTTTGGGACTGAAACGTAGATGTTGTTGTATTGTTAGAGGTGGTGCAGGTGCTACTGAGATACCTTCATTTGGTCTTACCATACAATGCTTAGGCAAAAACTCTTCTGAAAATGTAGGAAAGTTCACATTTGGAATATTTGGTAACCTAAGCATTGTATGAAAAAGAGAATATTTAAGAGGAAGAACTAGAGAGGGAGTAAGAGCTCTAGATGAATTATAGATCAAGGGTTATTTACTTATATATATGTATATATTGTGTTTATTTGTCATGGACTGTGGTGAGAATTGAAAAGGGTGTTGTTGAAGTGGCGTATGGAGAGAGGGGCGGGGGTGTAGGGGAAAAAAGGATGAAAATAAAGGCATGTTTGGCGAGTAATTTGACTGAGTAATGAAAAATTATGTATTATGTGATAAATTAAGTGGTCGGTTGGGCCTCAAGTCGTGACTATAATTAATTGTTTAATTTTTGCGGCTGCAAATAAAATAGGTTACGAGGCGAAAACCTAATGGAAAAATACGGTTTTGCTAATTTCCCAGAAAATTCTTCATTCCTGGAAAGAGGAAGAAGAAGATAGGACAAAGGCTTAACTTCAAAGGTGCGTTTGCTATGTTGACGAATTTGAGCGTGTTTCTTATTTTGGTTTTCTTTTTCGTCCATTGTTTTTCCTACTGAAAAGTGAAAACCCATGTACTATCAGAAAAAATTTAACCATACCATTCGTTATTCTTTAGGTTCAAATATACCCATGATATTATACTTTATATCTAAATATATACCCCTGATGTTACACTTTGGCACATATATATCCCTCATTTTAACAGAGGGACACGTGTCATCGTCCTATTGACCTATTTTAAAATATTCCCCAATTAATTAAAATCCAACCCATAATCTCATATCCGATTAAACGACCCGTATCCATACCCAGAAAATTTCAAGCTTCGAAAATGATGATCCTATTGGCCTATGATCAGAAGCATCAAACCTGAATAGAGAAGCAAGGCCTGAAAACTTGTCCGGCAATTCACCTGAAAAATGGTTTGCAAAGAGCTTTATTTGTTGTATGCTTTTGAGCAATTACCAGTTGAGTCAACTTGGTACGATTCCACAAGAACTCAGGAAGTGAACCATTAAGGAGATTGTTGGCTATGTTGAGCTCTTGTATTTTGGGTAACCGGCCTAAGTTCGCCGGAATTTCACCAGAAAAAAATGTTGGAATTAACATCAAGGAAGGTCAAGTTACCAAACCTGGTTATAATGAAGGATATATTTGTGTCAAAGTATAACATCAGGGGTATATTTGAACTTTTAATATACCGACGGAGATATATTTGAACCTAAAGTATAAAGATGGATATATTTAAACCTTTTTTGATAGTACATGGGTATATTTGACCCTTTTCCGTTTTCCTATGGTATGTTATTATTCTTTTTATAGTGTATCCTAGTAGGAGAAAATACATTTTCCATTTGGAAGTCGTCTTATGTACTAAAAAGGAAAGTTTTACCATATATACCACCACAATATATCTAATGTAGGACCAACCTTTGTTGATTAAAATTTGATCGATAAAAAAATGGTCCTTAACATAATTATTTTTCTCCCATACGCTTGTTGAATATTACTTAGCTATGCACTAAATTGATTTTGGTGATGACAACCCAGGATATCTAATATTTGGTCTAGTTAAAATTTAGATTTTATATTTTTATTAAGATTATAACGTATGAATCAGAATGTGTATATGAATATTCAGATGTTATATCTATAGATTATCAAATACTTAATTTTACAATTGCTTTTTTAATATTTAAATGTGTATACGACAACAATAACTTACCCAGTGATATCTAAATGTGTATACTTCTCTTTATTTAAAACTTAATAAATATATAATTCAAATACATTACTAATAAATATTATATTTACAAAAGTAAGAAAAAAAATAATTCACATACTGTTATGCAAATTATTCAATTTTTTAAATGAATCACACTCTAAAATGGTCATATTTATCGGTGGTGATCAACGCTGATAGTTGTAAAATGGTGCCTGGTGGTAGTCATGATTGGATGGGTCGGGGGAAATTGGCGATGGTGGTTGTACAGTGATGGTTGGTGGTGATACTGTGGTAGTGAGCAGAAGTGATGAATTATGTGGTGATGACACTAAAGGTAAAGGTGATTTGGGATAGAGGGTGATAAAGATGATTAGCAGTGATGATTAGTGCTCATGAGTTGCTATGAATGCTTATTTTATTATTAATTGTTGATTATTGAAAATTGGAAATCCTCGTCATTTCGATATATTCTTTCATTCTCATGTTATCTAGGAGAAATGCCCAAATCATTACTAATTTATGTATCTTTCGCCCAACCAGTATAAAAATGAACAATCTAATAATTAAATAATAAATCCACTATTTACCATCAAGACGCATGTTGAGATGTATAAAATCTCTCGACCCGTACTTAGAGTTTCGAACTCGAGTTTTAAGATTAAAAACTTTCTAGTAAATCACACTTCTTGCTTTAATAAGTCCTATATATGTGTGACATAAATCTGAATTATTAAGTCAATTGATTACGTATTGAAATTGTCATATCAAAAAAGAAAAGTAACATTGGTTGCTCCAACTTATTCCAAATCTTTTACAAAAAAATGTTTTTCTATTATGTTTACGTTTATCTTAGTTTCTTGGTTGAAGTCATTGACAACCTCTTAAGTTGTCCACATAATTCACTTAAGGGGCCGTTGGCGACTTTCAGAGCTCTATTGCATCTCAATTATTGGAAAAATTAATCTTGCTTCGTGGATTATGATTTATTTTAGTTAATTGAACTTCTCACATGTTTTGTCCTGAGATTATTTTATAATGGTAAAACAAAATTCAACATGATCAACGCGATACAAGTTTTACCGATGGGAGAATTCAGTATAGGAGTTTACTCGTAAGAAAGTCAATGCGGATGGACCCACCTTTTCACTCAAACCAGTATATTTATTTTTTGGGCTAAAAAGAAACAAGTATATTCATGTATCTATAAAAGAAGCTCTATATTTTAACATTCTTCCAAGATTGAGGGAGATGAATGCATAGATTTTCTCAGCCCAACACGAGTTTTAGATGTACCCATGATATTTTATTTAACTTGTAGTTTCTTTAATTAAAAATGAAACATGACCAACCCAATAATAATTGGTAGCAAAATCACACAAAAAAAGGATGTTAAATTTTAGTTTGTGGGTTCTGAATCAGATTTTTTTTCTGGATTCTGAATAGATTATTTATGCATATTAAATAAAAAATTTAACTGACGGACCCGTAGCTTTAAGGCTGACTCCACCCCGAACGCATACATCATGACTTTAAATATTTAACTTCTACTCCACTTTCTTGTAATGTTTAATTTCATCCCGAAATGACACACACTATTGTGATCATTATATACCTACAAGTTTTATATGGACTTTATCTTTATGTACAACTTTTTTTTAAAAAAAAAAAAAATACTCCGATTCCTAGCTAGTGTTTGATGTTGTTTGATTGACCATATTCGGCCTTTAGTTAAATCAAATGTTGGATTTTGGTCTAACGATAGTTTCATTTATAACAATTTACACATGTTGCAGACCAGGTAACAAGGGCTTTAAGATTATTGGGTGATCCAACATAACTAATATAAGTAGGAGTGACCATAGTTGGGCAAAATCAAAATTCGAACTTCTCTGATTGATGGTTCAGATTTTCGTATCATGCTTCAGATTTTGAATATAAGTTTTGAAATTTCAGATTTGAGACTTTGAATTTTTAAATATTCGAAAATCTGAATATTTTATAGCTTATATTTAGTTTACCCATTAGACGTTAGCCCAATGCAAAGTCTAATAGTGTCAATACTGAGAGTCCGAAAATTAATTGACCCACAAAATAAGAAATGAAACAAAATAACTCATAAAAAAATGACATAAGTACCTTTTGTGCTGAATTTCCTGCGCAAAAGGGGTATTATAAACCCTAGGCAGCTCACGTTTTTTAAATGGTCACTTTAAGTCCAATTACGCAATAAATTGTTGCGTTTTACAATCAATTATTCATCTACCCATTTGTACTTGATTTGACATGACACTATGACAATTCATCCATTTTTCTATTTATTATGAATTTTGGATGAGGTAAAGACTCATCCATCTCATAAGTTTAAATCATCAAAATTTGAAGTTCTTGAAAAAATATCCAACTCCAAAGTTCATAAAAAATGGCCTATCCTCCTTCAACTGTTGCATTTTCTTTATTTTGGAATGGAGAGATTCTTCATGATAATAATATTGTTCGTTATAGTATTCCACCACAATACCATGTTAAGTTTCCAATTACCTTGGATTACTCAACATTACTCAATGTCATACACAAAAGAATGAAAGTTAGTAAGCGTGAGTTTGCATTATCTTCAATAGGCAGATATCCAATATCCATTGCACCACAAGGTTTAGTGCTTTATAACGAGTGGAATATCACTGATGATGAGTCTTTGAGGGCGCTAGAATAATATAGGGGCTTAATCACCCTCAATATTCTTGAAATGTATGTTGAAAAGATGCCTATCAATCATAGTGAAGTCTTGGCCAGGACTCGTCAAGAAGTCTCAAAAATGCCAACGGCGCCTCGTTCTCAAATCCTTCAAGTCCAGCCTACTCATGGTAACACTTATACGAACATGAGTTCTTATGAAGATATTTTGAGTGGTCAAGTGCCGTTGGAAACTCTAAACCAGCAATTTAATCAAAATTATGGGAAAAAATGGTAAATATCCATTTTCATTATTATTTTGTGTAGTAGCACATGTTTATTATACATATGGTAATAGTAATATTTTTTGTATCTTTTTAGGGGTTATACACCTGATATGAGTAATATTGGTCAATCCTCTCAATTCGGTGCAGTTGATTATTATCGGTAGGTATACTTTTTAATACTTAAATAATATAAGTATTTTGATGTTTAGTATTTACAATACTTAAATTACCTCTGTAGTGAAAAATTATTCATAAAACTCGCCAGTCGTACCAAACGTTAATTTCGGTGCAATTAATCCTTCTTCAAACCCAGACAATATTGATCATTATCGATAGATTCATCACCTTGATATTAATTAATCCATATATATAGTTTGATGTTGGTATTTAAAATATGTTACCTATTTTTCGTGTAGGAAGAGGTCTTTACTAGATGGTGAAGATTATCCAAATCATATAGAAACATCATCGAGTGATAGCGATGATTTACCGAATGAGGTTGATATTCATCCTCATAGGCAAGAACAACAGTTAGTAGAAATGATGCAAAGTCGGTCATACCAGCAAGAACCGCTGGCAGAAAGCCCAATTCACCAGCAAGAACCGCTGGCAGAAAGCCCAATTCACCAGCACGAACCGATAGAAGAAAGCTCAAATTACCAGCATGAATTGATAGAAGAAAGCCCAATTCAGTGGCATTCTGACGTGATTCCATATCTTGACAATCTTCAAGGTTATCCTGATGCCTTTGTCTTCACTAGAGCAGATGATCAAATTCGCCAAAAATATGAAAAGAACCGGACGATCTTGTAAATGATTGAGTAATTGGGCATTCTGACGTGATTCCATATCTTGACAATTTTCAAAGTCGTCTTGATGCCTTTGTCTTCACCATAGAAGATGATTAAATTCATCAAAAATATGGAAAGAACCGGGGATCTTGTAAACGATACAGTTCACCTTGCAAAAGGCGTGATTTTCTCTTCCAAAAGGCAATGCAAAGAGCCGTCAAAATTTATAGCATCAAAGAAATAAGGGAGTTTAGAATTGACGATTCAACCCGAAAGTTGTGGAGATTGGTTTGCATACGTGAGCATCAAGGTTGTCAATGGATACTTCAGAGTATTGTTATTCATGATAGTATGTGGACTATCACAAAATTCTGCTCACATCACACTTGTGATATGAATGACAGTCGAGTAAATTATTTTAATTTAGATACAAATATGATTGCTCAAGTGTTACTTGTTGATATTGCCAAAACTCCAAGGTACCATATTCGACCAAATTCATTATATTTTTTACATCAATTAAATTATCATTGCTAAATGTTGTTTGTTTAAATTTATCCAGGTTCCCCATCAAAGAATGCATTAGAAACATTGTGAGAGTATATTGTAAAATGATAAGCAGGAGAAAGGGATATCTCGGGCGCATGCGTGCTTTTGACATGATTTATGGTACCTGGGAGGGCTCTTTCCAGCAGTTGCCAATGTATATGGCAGCTCTACAACCCTTCAATCCTGGTACTATTGTAGAGTGAAACCTCAACACCAACCTGGTGTGGCCGGTAATATTTTTAATTTTGTGTTTTGGATATTCAAATCATGCATTGATGGTTTTGGTCATTACCGTCCAGTCATATACATAGATGGCACGTATGTGTATGAAATATACGACATCAAGCTACTGATTGCAGTAGGAATGGATGCTAATGGGTCGATATTCCCTCTTGCTTTCGTCATTGCCGCTAACGAGGTCAACGAGACACGAGGGATGTTTTTGACATATTTGAGACGATATGTTATTAAGGATCGTATGGGTATATGCATGCTATCTTATCGAAATTTCGGCATATTGAACAATATGTTTCGTTTGGAAGGGTGGAAGCCTCCCTTTGCTTATCATCGCTATTGTTTAAGACAAAAAAAGGCAATTTTTCAAACGGCCTTTATAAATAGCACACTAAACAAATTGATGTGGGCGGCTGCAACAGAGCATAAAATTATTTTTTTTTGGATGAAGATGATCAAGGAAGTGAAGCCGAAAGCATATGATTGGTTGAAGGCAATCAATGTTGACAAATGGACATTACATGCAAATGAAGACAGGAGATGGGGGATGCTAAAACCAAACAGCTCAGAGTCATTCAATGGTTTGCTAAAATCAGCACGGGGGCTGCTCGTTACTACAATGGTGAGAATAACTTATAAGCAAGTTGTGGAGCGATTTGTGGCTAAAACAAAACAGGTTAAAGCCATATTAGCATATGGTGAAAATGGATGCCAAATTCGGAAAAAATGTTCGAGCATCATAGGAAAAAATGTGAGTAACACAATATGGAAGAGTATAACCATGCTGAATGTGTGTTTGAAGTTAAGAAAAGTTCCTACCAATGTTGGGGAGGCAACATTCATACAGTTTATGAGATTACGAAAACGTGCAGTTGTGGTAATTTGAAATCATACCACATGTCGTGTTCTCATGCCACCAAGTGTTTTGAGGCAATTCGAAAAATGGTATCAAATTATGTGGCATCGGAATACAATGTCAAAAGTTATCTTAAAGCGTATGCCGGTCGTTTCTACCCACTTGGTGATTAGGCTTATTTGCCAAATAAGCCATTTTCAATGATTGGAAACAAGGAGTATATCCATAAATTGTGTGTTAACGCACTAACTCAAATTCCAAATCAAATAAATGTTCCGGATAGGACATTCTCTTGAAAGTGCTCGATGTGTAAGGAGTTTGGCCATGATAAGCGTTTGTGTAACCTACGGGTCTGTGGCGGTGCAAGTACCTCTAGTGGTGGAAGAACCTCTCGTGGTGGAAGTGTTATACCCTATAGTTTAGAATTTTGTCATGTCACGGATTGATATCGACATCTCGGGAAGAGATACGATCTTACGAAAGAGTAATAAAAGTTTATAATTTATTTATGGAAGTTTCAGATTGTTTGGAAGTCAAATGGATCGAAGAAAATATGTTTAGACAAAATCAGAAAAAAATATGCTATTTGACGGAGGTATTGACGGACTATCAACATGCAAGTTGAACCGTCAAAATTTCTGCAATTTGAGATCCTAGATTCTATTTTTATGGTCCATATTGACGGACCGTCAAAAGTTTGATAGACCGTCAATCCGACCGTCCTTTTGCGGTGGTAGAAAATTTTGACAGGTTTAAATTCGAATTGACCGAATTAGGGCTCATTTTTCCTTCAAGAACGATTCACAAGATCTCTATAAACCCTTCCAAAGGTAACCCAACATCCCAAGATCAAATCAAAGGTCAATTATGCAAGATTAATGTGATAATCCTTGTGGTTATCATAAGAATCATCTTCTCCGTATTGAATCAATTTTGAAAACCCTTAGTGATGGAATAACTTGTTGTTTTAAGAGAATTTAGATGCATAAAGGTAAAGATTTATCCTCCTCTACTTGTTATTATGATTAATTGATGATTTGGAGTAAGTTGTGAAAGGAGTTTTGTAATCGGAACTCGTAGACATATGAAATCATGATGATATGATTTGCGGCCTATCTTACTTGAAGTATGAGTTGATATTGATACATAAACTGATTGTTTGTATTGTGAAACTAAGCAAGAACGTCTTAGAGACTTGTGGGATTAAATTACCTATGTATCCCTTGTTAAGAGGTCTACGAACCTATATGCTTAAGGTTGTCGATAAGATGCCTAAATGAAGTTTCTCTATCGGATATGGATTTGATTTTAACAACAACCCTTTGTTTGATATAGATAATCATCGGTAAGGAGTGAAAGGACTCGTAGAGTGATTATATCTTCAAGGATAAGGTATGTAAGGCTATCCCTTCCTTTTAAAAGCATGAAATTCAAAGAGTTAGCATTTTCAAAAGAAACGTCGAAAGCTTCATTCGATTTGTCTATCGTAATCGCTTGTCGAGAGTTGTCCATTGTTAATTCTACTCTTATAACCATAGTTGTTTGGTTACTGGTCTATCTTATCATAAGCCGTCTGAAGAAGTATTCCAAAGAATTAATCGTCAGAGACGACTAAAAGTCATTCCAAAAGTAAAGTCAAAAGAGTATGAGTTCCAAAGAGGTCTGAAGTGCTATTATTATTATTATATATATACATATATATATATATATATAATTCACACTACTGTTGTAAATAGCCGGTGGATAGTTGTACATGTACATTATACACATCGCGCCGCGCTATAGTCAGTCGGGTAGGCACTTAGATGTGCATCCATACATACACCTCAGAGTATACCTGAGGGAAATGATATGTTATGCACCTCACACCATAAGTCGAGGGTAATTTATACAGTAAGTCCTATCCAGACAGGTTGTATTTGAGTTTCAGAGTTTCATTATTTGCCTCATATGGTATCCAGGTTGTTTTATGCATTCCTTAACAGTTTATCACTTCATATTGTTTTTATACCTTCTTTACAACTTACAGTTCCATATTGTTATTCATGTTTTACATACTTGGTATATTATTTCATGCTGACGTCCCTTTTGGTGGGGGCGCCGTGTGTTCATGTCGCAGGTTCTGATAGGGACTAAGTTAGGCCACCTGATTAGAAGTTGTCGAGTTCAGCCATCAGTAAGTAAGCTTTGTCTTTCCCAGAGCTTCTTGGTCAACTAGTGAGTATGTTTTGCAAAGTATGTACAATAGGTAGGTCGAGGCCCTGTTTTGACCATATGATAGTATAGTTATTCGTAGAGACTTATAGACTTATCTGGTATGTACAGTTTTTGATATATAGCCTTGTCGGCTATGTTATTTTTGGTTGAACCACGTTGTGACCTTGTCGGTCCTGTTATGTATATATGTTAGGCGAGTTTATTTTGTTCAGTGTTGTTGTTATATTATGTCTCAGGACGTCCTTATTGGCTGAAAGTTCTACTCATACAGAAGCCTGGTCATCAGAGTGGTACGCTCGGGCCAGCAGGGCATTGGGTGCCGATCACACCCCCTAGTTTGGGGTGTGACAGAAAGAGCCTCACGTGGTTGAAGAACCTCATGATTTTATGAATGTATTTTAATTCTGCTTGATGTATTCTAATTGTCTTGAATTATGAATCTTAAGTATTTTTCTTCTTGTAATGAATAATGTATTATTTGTTTTCAATGAAGCATCTTGAATTAGGCATTTTATCATCAAGAAAATTCTATTGAAAAATTTCATAGCATACAAAAATTTAAAAAGTAATTTGATCTTCGTCGCTTTCTGGAACCACCTCGTCGTCGTCTTCATTTTCATCATCCTCTTTACTTGCATTCTCTTCTTCATCTTCTTCCCCTTCATTTCTTTCTCCACCATCCTCGTTGTAGTCTATATCTCAACTATCATCATTAGGAGCACTCGCTTGGTTGACACAACAATATGGCACTCCACAATCTAATATTTGTGGTAAATATTTTGGAAGACCTATTCATTCTTGAATTATTGGATAAACTGGATAAGAAGAGTCTCGATGAAGATTTTTTACTTTCTAACAGTTTTCAATGATCTTCTTCATCCGCTCCTCGAAAATTAAGATCGTCCAAAACATGATACATATCTAGTGCGTTCTGCATTTCTGAAATTTCTTTCATCAAGTGTTGGGTAACCAGTGGTTCATCCTTGAATTTGGAGGTTTGATATGTAGCAGACAAAGCTTATGGCACAACTAAACTATGGCAGCGACATAATACCTCATAATCACACCTTTCAAATATAATAAACGCATTGAATCTTTTCACCCTAAATGATAGCTCCTTCGGGTTTTGAGGAGAGTGTGTCACCCTTAATTATGTGTGCAACAACTTTTAAATCAACATTGATATAAATTGGTTAATTTTTAAAGGGACAAAGAACACTATACCATTTTTCATCAGATAAATCTGTGTAACATCCTAATATCTCTTTTTCAAAATATGATTCAATTATGTTTATGTTTGTTTCTATCCTATCATGAGACCTTCTTAAGCTACCCTCGCCTTTTTGTCTATTTTTGAACCAACTATTGAACGTAAATTTTCTAGGCATTTTTAAAATGTGAGTTTTTTTAACCGAATGAGTTATATAAAAGTTCTTAAGCGAATGAGTTATATAAAATTCATGTTATATAAGTGTGTCATATTTTGCGCATGTAAAAGTTGTGCAATATAAGTGTGTCATATAAAACGGTCAAAAGATAGTGTTGTCAAATCAAGGATGTCATTCCGAAAACTCATATTTTACGTATGTAAAAGTTGCGCAATATAAATGTGTCATATAAAGCGGTCAAAAGCGAGCACAATGTTGTCAAATCAAGGAGTAGTTTATAACATTAATGACGAGCAACTAGCATTCACATCAAAATTAGTTATTATGTCAATATTTTCTAATATTGGTTCTATTTTACTCCAGCAGACATATTCGAAGCAATGGGTAGGACATGAGAACTAGATGATAATTTTAAATACTCAAATAATCAGAACCACATATACAATCAAGAATATAATAATACAATTAGAGTTGATTGGAATTAGCGTGTGTTAGGACTGAAAATATTCTTTTAATTTTTTATTATTTGTACGTCAAGATCAACTATAGAAAGCTTTGATTTCAAATGGTTGACAAATTAAATCTCTTTATTATCTAATATGCCACTTGACTCTTGTGTTCATTCTCAAGTCATCAATTTGTGTGTGCAAGTATAAGAAATTAGAATTAAACATTTTTTCTTAGGCTGCAGCACTTGTTCACTCTTCTTTCTTTACGTGTTACAATTTGAACACCGACCAACTACCCCAACATTTTTTTGTTTTTGTTTGTCTACTCCAAAAGAAACATAAAAATGTTTTTTAACTGGTCTATATATCCTTTTTCACGTTGATGGGTCCCATGTAAGTAATTTGGTCAAATCTTACAGTGGAGAACCATGCAAAATATATGTGCATTTGGCTGCGATCGGAACATTATTTTGAACACTGTGATTGTCTTTTCTTTTTTCTAGTATTATCCATAAGAACTAACACTGAGTGTGTTATAAATTTTTTAAGTTTATGTCACACTTTAACTATATTGGAAATAATTACTCTTTCCGTCCCAAAAATTGACACTTTTCACTTTTCGAGAGTTAAACTTTCTAATTTTGACCGTATGTTAAAACATAGAATCTTTAAATCTTTTGAAATAAAATTTACATATTTGAAAACTACGTAAAAACTACTATAAGTTACCATAATTAATAATTTAAAATATTTAAAAGACATTTGAAAAAATTACGGTCAAAGAACAACTCGTTTGACTAAACTACTATAAGTTACCATAATTAATAATTTAAAATATTTAAAAGACATTTGAAAAAATTACGGTCAAAGAACAACTCATTTGACTCTCGAAAAGCGAAAAGTGTGAATCTTTTGGGATGGTCTAAGAAATAAGTTCTGAGGAAATTATTTATTTCGTATGACGATAAGAAAGTTACTTTGTTAGAATCTATTTTTCGCTAGGTTTTCGTTGATTTATTGTTTACTTAACATAACGTGATTAAAACGAGTGAGATGAATTTATAAAGTTTTGTCGTCATTTCATATAGACTTGGTCCAAACAAACATTTGATATATATCAATTCCAGGTGTTAGTAGAGTGAACTTCAGACACTAGAGAAACTTGGACTTACAATAAGAGCTACAAATGATATTCTATCTCAAAATAAGAATTACAAATGATATTGTGTGTCTATATACACAAAAAACGTATCACAGGCTGAAGCTTTCAATTTCAGAATGAAAAAATCCATGCTATCTATACTGATGCCCTTCTCACAAAGTTTGTTTGTTCATCCTTTCAAAGTTCAACTAAGTTAAGGAATCATTCTGCAGTAATAATGAAGTGCTATACAATTAAGATACAAAAAAATGATTCAGCTGACTTGTTGTGAAGCAGTTCTGGATACAGGCTCTTCTGAGGTTGTGAATCACCTAAGAAAAAGCAACAACTTACACATATACATCACATTCCTGTCAGGAAAAGTGACGCTAAACATGCTTCTGTTGATCTGGTTACATCCTTGGAAATGAAATGCTTATTCATTTATGTCATGGTCATGTCTATGAATCAGTACTTTCAAATGATATCTAGGTTGCCAGACTAGTATAATGATGCTTGTGTTGGTACTCTATTGTACTTTATAAAGCAGTACGGGAAGTAAGTAACTATTACAAATGTTCGAAATGATAGATAAATGGTCAATCTTCAAAACTGCCGCAAGCTTGTTGTGTCTTGAATCTTGATAACCTTGCAAGGCCAATGTTGAGAACTACCGCAAGCTTGTTGTGACTTGAATCTTAATATCCTGAAATCAAAAAACAACTAAATCTGGATGGTTACAACGTTGTGTGTTGAGTCGAGGGATTGCCCTCTGTCTTTAAGACAAGATTGCCCCGTATATATGCTTTTACGTTAGCGGGCAATAGTCTCCCAAGATAAAACAACACTTTAATCTCAACGCTACAAAGCCAATAGGTTGAGCCTGACGAAGAAAACAAATATGACTCGACTTGCTAAAGATATGGAATAGGAAGGAAGAGTTTCTCTTTACTCTTCTATTTTGTCTCTATGTATATAGTGTGTCTCTGTAGTGTATATCTTGTGTATACGTGAGGGTTTGGTCACTATTTTTCAGTCACGAATTGCACTGATTTTCGCCACTGTTTTGAGCAGTTTTTTGCCACTGTTTTGTGCTCTTTTGTGACTGAAATTTGCTGCTATTTTCGTGTGTTTTCTGGTCTGTTTTCCAGTCTGTTTTCCTTTCCCGAATTGAGCCAAATGAGGCTCAATATAAAGCATGGAGGAGGGGTTGTACCACTGCCCAAAACAGGTTGTTAATGGTCATTAGGAGAGCATTAAAACAGCCAAGTAAAGGCAGTAAATGGCCATCAAGGAGGCTGAATTATGGACATGAAGGAGGGTGATAATGGAGGAGTTAATCAGCCAAGTAATGGCTGATTAATGCCACAAAAAATAGTCCCAACGGTAGGCTTTCTGCCTTCCGTCACCTTCCCAGAAACTATGGAGACCAAACTGTAAATATTGAAACTTCAGGGACCAAACTGTACATTTGGCAGAATTCTCTGGTCCAAAAAGATAATATCAGAAAGTCCCCACAGCCCACACCCGGACCGGACGGGACGGGCGGGTGGCGGCGCTCGTGTGGGCTTAGCCATGAACCCAAGCACATCTAGGTCTTCCCTCCTTTAAACACATGGGATACCCCTTGGGGTCCCAAACCCTTTACCAATTTGAGACTTATATAGAGAGCAATTCTTCCTATTCCCACCGATGTGGTAGATTTGTCCCACACCACATTTCCATGCCCCAAACACCTTACTTCGTGGACCAATATCTCTTTCATTTCTCAACGAAATTAGACGATTCTTGGCCCTACAGTCATCTACTCACTTCGTAGATCATGCATGTGCGAAGAGACAAGGTCTCCAACATGCGGAACACTAGTGTTTAATTCATCAAAGATGGGTGGACGCATCTCCCCGCCAAAGGCTAATTTCTAACAGCTTGTTCAAGAACCAAGTGGAGTGGATTAGCATTCTCTTTGAGAAATAGAAAGTAAAATGTTTCAATCAAAATCCAATAGAAGTAAAAGAGAAGGATAAACCATTAAAAAGAACACGTCAAGGACTAAAAGTTGACGACGTGACAACTGACCTTACTGTCAGCAATCACACAATTTCAGATGCATCGTCTGGAGCTTTAAGTTTTCCAGTCTTGAGTATATTTTCCAGTGTATTCTGACATCTGAAGAAGTAGATGTTAGTATGTCTATGGAAAATCTATTCTGGAAAAAGAATGCTACTTCAAATACCTCTAAGGTAGATGGTCCAGGAACATGTATGGCGATACTATTTAATCTTTGAACGCTTCTCTTTTCGCTACATAGGCCCTAAACCTGCAGGTTCTCTCCCAAGTTCTCCAGCGTTTTCACAATGGTTTATGAAGGCCATCCTTATGTGGCACAATATGGATAACCAGACCAGGTAAATACAACTCTGGGATACTCAATGATGTCTTATTTTCGGAAGATGGAACAGCCTCCATAAATTCGGTTAAAGGATCACCGAATGGACTTGAACCAGAGGAGGAGCAATTGAAAGGACTGCTGAAACAATTTGATGAATCAGTTGAACCGATTTTATTATCAGAGCTAAAATCTGTATCTATGTCATGCAAAACAGAGGATCCTGGTTCATGCTTTGCCAATCCTACAGAAATAGTAGCACTTTTGCATGAAAAAGTGAAATAGTTACCGAAAGAAATAATCTCTTGATTATTCTCATTAATGAAAATAGTAAATATACAAGTTACAATTTACCATAATAGAAAACTTATTCCTATTCTAAACTCAAAACCTTATTCTAGTAGTACAATATTCCTATAACTATGGTAAGTGTACAAAACTAAGTAAGGTAATACTTACACTAAAATATTACAACAACTAGTACAAAGTCTACCCAATTACCGTGGGCTTTCTATACAAAACCGAGAATCAATATTCATAAATATACACATAATATACATGTGTATCTCGTGTATATTATATGTATATTTTAACACACCCCGCAGTCGTAGCAGACGGTCTTCGTACGCTGAGACTGACCCTAAAATCTTCAAAAAGAACCGAGGGAAGACCCTTTGTGAAGATATCTGCAATTTGATACTTGGAAGGGACATGGAAGACTCGTACTTGTCCAAGAGCTACCTTTTCTCGAATAAAGTGAATGTCCATCTCGATATGTTTAGTGCGCTGGTGCTGAACAGGATTACCAGAAAGGTATATGGAACTAACATTATCACAATACACCAAGGTAGTTTTCTGAATAGGACAATGAAGCTCTAAAAGCAGATTCCTTAACCAACATGACTTAGAGACCACATTGGCTACCCCTCGATACTCGGCCTCTGCACTAGAATGTGATAACGTTGACTAACACTTAGCAGACCAGGAGACCAAGTTATTACCAAGAAACATACAATAGCACGTAGACCGTCTGGTGTCTGGACAGCCACCCCTATCAGCATCTGTATACGAGACAAGTGTAGACGTCGACGAAGGATACAAATGCAAGCCATAATCAAGTTTCCCCTGGATGTATCGAATAATGCGTTTGAGCGCATTCATGTGCTCAATCCTGGGCCCGTGTAAGACTGCGATAGCGTGTCGGATCCTCATAAGGTGAGCCAGCCACAACACCCAACTTGGGTTTAGTATCAACCGGAGTGGAAGTGGACATACAGGATGACATCCCAGCCCGATCAATGATCTCAGCTGCATACTTCCTCTGTGACAAGAACAACTCACTTGCGTGACGAGTAACAACAATCCCAAAAAATAACTCAAAGGCCCTAAGTCTTTCATAGCAAACTCAGAACCGAGCATGGTCATGATAGATCGACGTAACGCATCAGAAGAGGCAGTCAATATAATATCATCCACATAAAACAGTATATAATCCAAGGAAGAACCACGACGATATATGAACAATGAATTATCAGACCTGCTGTGATCGAACCCAATAGTCGAAACATAGTCTGCAAACCTTTTATATCAAGCCCGTGGAGACTGCTTAAGCCCATACAAGGACTTCTTCAACAAACACACGTGATGAGGATATTTGGGATCCCTAAACCCCAAGGGCTGATGCATATAGACTGTCTCCTTGAGATCACCATGTAAGAAAGCATTATTCACATCTAACTGATAGATGGGTCATGCTTTCGAAAGAGCCAAGCTGAGCACAGTGCGAATGGTAGCCGGCTTGACCACTACACTAAACGTCTTACCACAATCCACACCAACCTGGTGAGTCTTACCATCACCTACAAGACGAGCCTTATGCCTCATAAAATAACCATCAGAATTGTCCTTATGAGCAAAAATCCACATAGACCGAATTATATTAACACCAGATGGACGGAGCACCAACTCCCACATCTTATTATCAATAAGAGCATTATATTCATCGGTCATAGCAATTTTTGAATCAGGGTCATTTAATGCAGACACATGGTTACGGGGTAGGGGTGATTTAAGAACATTAGAATTTAAATTGAAATGTCTTTTTGATTTAAAAATACTCTGTTGACTACGAGTGACCGGTCTATGACTCAGGGGAGAATTGGGTGGATTTTGGGAATTAGCGGGACACAGACCGGCTAGCGAGCAGTGGGCCGCTGGCCCAACACTGGAATTTGGTGCCTGAATTGGACTAGATATCGTCACTGGAACAGTGGCGTTACCGGGCTGTGAAGCTGGCCCAGTTACGGGAACTATTGCTGGAATTGTGGGGCCAACTGGCAGTGGGCCCGCTGGTGGATTTGAGGTGCAGGACACGTCCGAAAATGGTGAATAATATACGGGGATATACCGTCATCCAAAAAATTATACGAACTAGGCATGGGACTACTCAATTTTGCAAACGGGAATTGGGACTCATAAAAAATAACGTGGCGACTAATGATGATTTTATTAGACGATAAATTAAAATATTTGTAACCACGATGATTTGACGGATACCTCAAAAAACACACAAGAGGTAGACCGGGCATGAAGTTTGTTAATTGTGGTAGACGGAAAGAGTGGATAACACAGGCACCCAAAGACCCTAAGATGTGAATACGAATGAGTCTTATTATATAAAATTTGAAGAGGGGACGAATATATCAAACCTTTGGAAGGGAGAATGTTAAGAAGATTTGTAGGCAGTTGTAGAGCATGAGGACAAAACGAAGGGGTACGGAAGCATGAATCAATAAAGTTCGGAGAATGTTATTAATTGTACGAATTTTGCGTTCGACTTTCCCATTTTGTGAAGACGTATGAGGGCAAGAAAAATGAAAATTGATCTTGAATATTTTTGTTTTCCCGTTCGAATTGGGTTCTAATAAATGCTCTAAATTTTAAGATGGAAAAAACTTGAGATTTTTTCGCTATAAAAACTTAGATTAATCATCCAAAAATAGAACATAGTACCGATGACCCAAAGAACTGAGAACATGAGATGTCCATAAATCGCTATGAATAATATCAAATGACATTGAAGTATGAGAATTAGAGTCTACAAATTGTAACTTAACAATTTTCCCTAAAGAAGAAGATTGACAATTCGGAGTACTACACGTACCCTTACATGAAATAAATTTATTTTTATCTAAGGAAGACAAAATAGACAACCCTAAATGACCTAGACGAGCATGCCACAAGGAAGGAGCAAGAGCTGCAAAGGTTGATGGCAAGGCTTGACGCGAGAAATCGGAACTTGGCATGATAGGATAAAGATCTCCCCTATTATCACACCTCATGAGAGGACTCCCCGTCTTGAAATCCTTCACAGAAAAACCAAACGGATCAAATTCAATAGAAACGGAATTATCAATGGTGAATTTACGGACATACACCAAATTTTTAATCAATTTAGAGGCATGAAGGGTATTTTTCAAGACAAGGGGTGGATGGGGGAGACAAAGTTTTATGACCATAACCACGAATCGGATTAGTATTACCATTACCAACGATTATGCCACGAGGGTTGCTCAAATTGGAATAAGACGAGAGAGTACCTGAATCGGATGTCATGTGAGTTGTGGCGCCTGTGTCCATGTACCAATTTGGGTCCGGAGGAGTTAATCCCAGCGTGTGCATTGCGACTTCAATATCTGTCGGAGAAGGGATGAAAGTGGGCCCCTCAGCCGCAAAGGCCTGCTGTGGCCGAAGCCCAAGCAGGCATGGGACTGGCCAAGGCCCAACTGGGCGAGATTGGTGCTGCTAAAGCTGGGCTAGGACTGCGTGACTGCTGCTGGAAATTGGGTCTGGGCTGGGCAGTGGCCCAATTCCCGTATCCAGTACCTGATTGTGAAGATGGGACAGCGGGCCACTTGCAGTTGGCCCATGGACAGTTTGCTGGTGGTCCAGCTAGCTGGGACCCCCAGTAGCTCATCCTCCACCGTTGCCGCTGCCGCCATTACCACCACGGCCACCACCTTTATTTTTATTCTTGCGATTCTGACCTTTCTTACCGCCACCGTTGTTACGATTTTGGCCTGAATTGTCATAAAATGCCGGAGAACCATTGGATGTGGCCATCACGATGGAGTTAGCGCCAGTAGCCGCCTTTTTAGCCAAACCAACCTCCTCTAGTGTAAGCATAGACCTAGCTTGATAAAATTGCGGTAGAGGGTTACTTTGACGAAGTATCGAAGCAATCCCGTTATAGGCCTCAGACAGGCCTCCAACCATCTGTAGAACGAGACGATCATTGCTAACAAGAGCATCAACATTGCGAAGTTGGTCCACCAATTCCTTGAGTCGTTTGCAATAGGAGGAAGCATTCGGAAAATCCTCCATAGTGACTTGGGAAAATTCATGTTCAAGGGTGACAATACGGGAATGTCTGTTATCCTGGAATATATCACACAATCTATCCCAAGCAGCCATAGTCGTAGAGTTGGGTTCAATTATCATTTGTAAGAGGTTGACGGAGATAGTGGCATAAATCCACTGGAGAACCGTAGCATCAAGAGTAATCTATAATTTAGGATTGTCCTCCTTGGTGGATACATCTTGCGTGCCAGGAGGCGGAGGAATTATGTGGTGGAGGACTTGATGTGCAAGTGCATGAATTTTGAACAACTCTGCCCACGTCCCATATTGGACGTTTTCTATGTCAAGAACAATAGGAAGAACGCTCTTGATGTTAGAAACTGTTAGGGCAGGATGAAACATGTTCCTATCAGTCATAGTGAATAGAACAAGAAATTTGGACAAGAAAATTTTGAAAGGAGGCCTCGGGTTTGAGGAAGAAACCGAGAGGAATTTTCTTTTGGGAGAGGAGCGGAAGTATTTGAGTCCTAGATTTCTGATATCATGAAAGAAATAATCCCTTGAGTATTCTCATTAATGAAAAGAGTATATATATACAAATTACAATTTACCATAATAGAAAACTTATTCCTATTCTAAACCCAAAACCTTATTCTAGTAGTACAAGACTCCTATAACTATGGTAAGTGTACAGGACTAAGTAAGGTAATACTTACACTAAAATATTACAACAACTATGTACAAAATCTGCCCAATTACCGTGGGCTTTCTATACAAAACCGAGAATCAATATTCATAAATATACACATAATATACATGTGTATCTCGTGTATATTATGTGTATATTTTAACAATTACAAATAGAAGAAACTGCACACAAATACAGTTAACTAGACCCCACATTGTGTGATTTCACTGGGTATGTTGTTGTTGTTGTAGATAAGTGATTATCATACAATTGGTTCAAACAATAATTTTAGTTCAATCAAAACAAAAGGTTACTTCCTTTAGTAAAATCTGACTTTCCAACACACTAATTCTGATTATAAAGCTGGTTAAATCAAACAATTCGCATAATAATCAACAACAGTAGCTATATCTGAGGGTAATGTAGAAATATGGAAGAAATTAGTTCAATAGATAAGTGATTAGTTCAATCAAAACTAAAAGTTATTTACTTTAGTCAAACCTGATTTTCCAACACACGAACCAGGCACTAATTCAGATTATAAAGCTGGTTTAAACAAAACAGGAAGGAAATGTTGACACGTGGAAGAAAATAGAGCATACAGATTAGTGGAAGGTCCTCTGTTACAGCAGATTCCAGCACCGAAGGATGCAATGATAATTTCTGCAATAATATTATTATGATTTGAAAACTAGTTAATTAGGACAAAAACATAGCAGCCAATTACCCCCCAAAATATAAATTAATAAATAATTATACCGCCTTCTACAAATGGGTTTTGCAGATGAGAGATAATATGCAGAAAAAAATTGTAAAATGGGAGGGGAACTGTTTACTAGAAGAACAAACGGTACTACTGTAATAACATATTACTACTAGTATTAGATTTAGAAATTGAAATATTTAGAAAAGAATTTGATATTTCATTTTTTATTTTTTGCTTCAAGTCTTTGAGATTTTATTTTTTATTTTTTATTTTTTGCTAGTGTTGGTGAATTCAATTTAACTAGCCAAACAATAAAAAGTACTAAAAATATATATGATGGAGTATTTATACGTTTAACTACCCAAACAGTAAAAGTATACTTTCCATAATAAATGGTGTTTTTAGCTTATGCACATCCTTTAAGAAATTATTCACTCCTATAAAATTATGAATATGTTTACTAACTTACCTCTAATTAATACTTAGAAAAAAAAATACTTAATAATTCTTGATTATGTAAACAAGGATAATTTTAAAAAAAATAAGATTAATTTCTTTTTAAAATTTAAATACACGCTTATTTTGAAATAAATTAAAAAGCCTAAAACATTATTTATCTAGAAACGGAGGAGTACTTGATAAAAAAGACGGAGATCAGACTCGACCCGCTAGAAAAAACCGATATAATTCGATACGTTCGGCATATAAACCGAACATATCGATTTTTTAAAAAAAAATTGTATTCGATTTTTTTTAAAAAAAAACAATTTTTATTCGGTTCATATTTTTCGGATACAAAACCGAACCGATATACGTCCACCCCTAATTTTAGATAGACGTATAGAAGTATATGTCAGCACACCCAATGAAGAAGGTTGGTGGAATATATGAGAGACAAACAAATACTCCCTCTATTGATCTGTTTTTCATTTTTCATTTTATTTCAAAATAAGTGGTGCTTTAAAATTTTAAAAAGAAATTAATCTTATTCTTTTAAAATTATCCTTATTTATATAATCAAGAATCATTAAATTGCTTTTCTAGAAAAAAGGTAAAATTTGATTAGGAGTAAGTTAGTAAAAATATTCATAATTTTTTAGAAGTGAGCAATTTCTTAAAGGGTGTGCATAAATTAAAAACATTATTATTCTATGCGTTGAGGCACACAATAAATTTAAAAGATAATTACAGGTAACTCTATTAATACTATACTAATTGATAATTTAGAATAAATTAAATTAAATGGAAGAGAATAATATGTAGGTTAGAGTAGTGGTTAGGTTGTCAAACTGGTGCAAGGAGTAGTGCCTAATATTGACAGATTAGTTAATACAAGTCGACAAATGAAAATCAATATATCACTTATGTAACCTTCATATGTCTCAAATTCTGATTTAATCTTTTCTCTATCAAATCTATTTTTAGAGCATTTTTTCCTTGTGAAGAACAATATAATATATAAGTATGCTGTCCTTTTCTTTCCCTTTCAAACACACAGAATATAGAAGCTATGATTTTAATTATATATGAAGGACAAAATGACAATAGATGGAAAAAGTATGTGCAAGAAGAATTAAATTAGCAGTACACCAAACTCATTGACCTTTTCCATTTCGTTATGTGAGGACGAAGGAAACATTGTGACTATTTTGAATAATAAAATGTCCCTTGGCATTCACTGAGTTGACACCATGCAATGGGGTTGGAGGAATTGTAATATGAGCTAGATTCATTAAGGATTAATCAAGACAATTTAGTCAAATGGGTGACTATTATATTGATATCCAAACAAACAGAAAAGGAATTGAATCTTGGGATCTACTTAAATCAAAGAGAAAGATTAGCAAAAAGAGAAAAACGGAAAATTATGCAAGCTCTCCATATTCTAGATCCATAGAACATAATCAGAGAAAAAAAATTATATTTGATATATGCAATTATCCATGATTATATTGCCCCTAATTAGATAATCTAATACTAGTAATGTAAAATGCAATGACACAATCCGTGTATTAAGATCTATAGTTGAGATACATAAACTTCTCTATAGACTATATGTTCCATTTTATGTGTTATGTTTTATATTTTAAGTTTATCCTAAAACAATTGTTATTTTTCTCTTTTCAAAAATTATTCAATCTTAGTATTCATCTTTTTTTATGACATGATTTGTTGAAACTCACGAAAGTTAGTATTAGTAACTTTAAAAGAAAAGAGAAAATGAAAATAAAAAAGATGTGAAACTTCCACCAGCATTAAATTAAAAGGATAATAATAAATACGTACATATAATTAACTTACATGTCAAAAGTCTTTTTAAATCAAACACTTGTTATATAAAACGAAGGAGACATAACATTTTACAATCATTTGGGCATGAACTTCCATTGATGAGTCGCAATCCAACTAGTTAGTGGCGGAACCAAATCTGTCACTAAGAGTTTTCAAAATATAAAAAGATTAAACTCTCCTTGAACAAAAATAGTTTCGCACACCACAGTATCTAGAGTAGTAGTTAGGTGGCAGATTACTTCTCCATTCTAAGAAATAAGTAGAGCCCACAAATTAATTAAACCAACTCTTCTATGGTCCAGGTGCAACTATTCTGCTCGTGATCACGGTCCATTTTGTCGTGCATGAAGATCAAGAGTCGAGAGATACATATATCCATTTTTATATTTTTGCCATTCTTTAATGGATTAATTGTTAGATCCTTAGTGAACATCATTCGGTTCGTGGGATAAGGAATAACAATCTCAGTATAAAATGCAGAATTATGTTGTCCAGTATTTGGTTGAGTTTCCTATTTCAGGATTAGCAATCAAGGGAGTTAGTTCTTTTCTTTAGCACCTGAGGGGGGGATTTAGATAACTATTATAATAAACTTCATGAGGGTTTAACTTTATGTTTTCCCTGCTTTGTAATCTCTATGGGGGAAAAAGTATAGTCCCATTCCTATCTAGTGAAAGCTTATAAATAACAAGTCACATACATAAACTTCTATATCTCAGTTTAACGGAACAACATAGTTTCTTTTTCAACTTTTGGTTAAGCATCCACCATATCTCTTAACTTATATTACATCTTACTTCTATAAACTCATAATACAGATAGTTGCATAACATAGAGAACTATAATCCTGTAAGACCTTTCAATCACCCTCCACAAGCACCATTGGTCTTGGCCTCTTTCAACAGTTTCACCACATCGAACATTGTTGGTCGCTTCCATGGCTCGTCATTGGTGCATAACCTTGCAATAGCAAGAACGCCCATCATTTGATCCTTCCATAATCCTGAACCAGAAAAAAACGGATCCAACGTTTCGATCTCCCTGCCATTTGCAACCATCCACCTCACCCAACCAACAAGATTTCCTCCCTCAACATCAGCCTGTCCTGTTGGTGCGCGTCCTGTTAGCAATTCCAACATCACCACTCCAAAGCTGTAAATGTCACCTTTGGTTGTAGCCATCATGGTCTGTCCATACTCGGGTGGTATATACCCGAATGTACCAGCAAGGATTGTACTAACATGGCTCTCACATGCACTAATAATCCGAGCCAGGCCAAAGTCCGATACTCGTGGTTCAAAATTCCTGTCTAGGAGTATATTGCTTGACTTGATGTCTCTATGGATTATGTGTGGAACAAAACCATGGTGTAGAAAGGCAAGTCCACGAGCTGACCCTAAACAAATCTTGAAACGAGTTGGCCAATCGAGTACCTCTATTGCATCTCCTTGGTTTCTCAACCAGAAATCAAGGCTTCCATTCTCCATGTATTCATATATCAAGAATCTCTCATCTGCAAAGACACAATACCCAAGCAATGGCACCAGATTTTCATGTTTTACTTTCCCAATCGTTTCCATTTCAGCAAAGAACTCGCGATCACCATGCATGTGACCACCATTTAACCTCTTAACTGCAATAGTCCGGCCTTCAGGCAGTTTGGCTTTGTATACAGTACCAAAGCCACCATCACCGATAATATAACTCTTGCTGAAATTCTCAGTAGCTGAGAGAATAGCTGTAGGGTTAATCCGTAACAAAGACTGCTCGAACGTTGCAATGTTGATACTCAGATGCTCCTTTGGCTTCTTAATTAAAAGCTCGTTGGTAGACATGGGGTCTGTTTTCTTTCCTTGCTTACCTTTACCAAGAAGTACAGCTTCTTGTCTCAGAATTTTCCATCTGAGGACTCCGATTAGCACCACGAGAGAAATGATCGATGCACCAAAGGCGATACCCAAGACGGACGCATGGCTTAAAATTGGTCCAGATGTATAAGTTTCTTCCCTGGGAGGTAAAACAGGTTCGCTTGGTATGCAGTTCCTAGCTTTAGTGCACACATCAGGAGCTAAGCCAGTGAATTTGTTGCCAGAGAAATTGGAAAAAACAAGGCCTTCTATGTCACAAATGCTACAAGGAAAAGACTTTTGGAAACTGTTGCTGGATAAGTCAAGATATGTCAGGGATGCAAGAGCGGAAAGTGAAGGCAAGTTGTCTGTAATTGAATTGTTATGGAGATCTAGTATGGACAAGGACGTTAGATTAGAGAGAGAATCGTCAAGAGCACCAGAGAGTTGGTTGTTGCTAGCATTTAGGACCAACAAAGAGCTGGAGGTTCTAACGTTAAAAGACAATGAGCCTGAGAAAGAATTCATGCTGACGTCCAGGTAAGTCAAACTTTTGACACTAAATACAGAAGGGGGCAATAAGCCAGTTAACCGGTTATTTGAAAGGTCTAGCTTGACTAAACTTGGCATCATAGAGTCTAGATTATCAGGAATAGATCCACTTATCTGGTTATGAGAAAGTATGAGACCTTGGAGGCTTGTCATTGAGAACAGCTGAGAAAAAACTGGACCTGTCAAGGAATTGAAAGATAGATCAAGCGATGTTAAATTACCGAGCAGAGAAATTTCACGAGGAATGCTCCCCGTGAGCTTATTTCCCTGTAGAAGTAATTCCGTCACAACTATGCAATCCTTCATTGAGAATGGGATGGACCCTGTTAGTTCATTGTTGGACAAATCAAGCATGCCGTAGTGCTGAGTGAATTCGGAGTCCGGTAAAGGAATGTTCTGGAATCCGCAACAAATTTCCTCAGGTATAGGACCAGAAAAATGATTGTTAGACAGAACCAAATTGTCTAGCAATTTCAGCTTAGATATTGATCTGGGAATTTCACCTGAAAGTCTGTTTGCACCAAGGTCAAGAGATACCAACTTTGTACATTCAGAAAGCTCCAATGGAATACCTCCGGTTAACTTGTTTCCATGAACAGAGAGATTGGTCAGATTCTTCAAGTTACCAATGGTACGCGGTATGCTTCCTTCAAACAGATTATTATCAAGTTGCAATCTCTGAAGGGTTGAAAGTTTTGCAATAGTTGACTGAATTGGACCTTCAAGCAGATTGTTGGCGAGTGAGATCCCCATTAATGTTTTCGACTCCCATAGTTGATCTGGTACCTTCCCGGAGAATTGGTTTTTCGACAGCTCGAGAGTAATGAGCTGAAGCTCCCCTAGATAAGCCGGCAGTTTACCTGAGAGGTTGTTTCCAGACAACACCAAATCTGTGAGGCTTGAACAATTCCTGAAAGTACTTTGGATGTCACCAATGAAGTTGTTATCCGACAAATGCAGAATGCTCAATGATTCAGCACTACATATCCCTGAAGACAACTCACCAGACAGCCTGTTTGCACTGACATCAAGAAGGGATAGCAACGGGAGATAAAGTGGCGGTAGAGATCCAGTTAGGAAATTCTTCGACACCATTATTGACTCTACTTCCGTCCAGTTGGAAATCCACATAGGCAACGGGCCTGATAAGTGGTTTGAGTCGAGCACAAGTGATTTAAGTGAACCCAACCCAGAAAGGCCTTCAGGTAATGGACCGGAAAACGAGTTAAAGGACAGATTTATTATCTTGAGCTTTTTACAGTTCCCTAGCTCTGAAGGGATTGTTCCAGACAATCCGGCATTTGAAGCAATAAGGTAAAGCAGATTTTCTAACTTCCCAAAGCTTGAAGGGAGCTCTCCATCAAATTCATTCTGTGCTACATTCAAGTAAGTCAAATTACACAACTCCGAAATCTCTTCAGGAATACTTCCCGTGAATTTGCAGTTTTGGAGATCAAGCACCTTCAGCTGCTTCAGATGGCCAATTGTTCCAGGAATAGGTCCAGTCAACATGTTGGATAAGAGAATAAGAATTCTAAGCTTACTTAGCTTTCCAATTTCTGGACATATCAATCCAGTCAAGTTGTTTAAACTAGCATCAACATATAGAAGCTCCGCCAAATTACCCAGGCTGGAAGGTAGACTACCAGAGAAGAAATTTGAGCTCAAATCAAGAGACTGCAACTTATCCATGTTTCCAATTTCGTTAGGAATATCGCCAGAAAACGAATTTGCATGAACTGAGAGTTCCCTGAGCTCCTTTAGCTCACAAACTGTTGATGGTAAGCTGCCTGAAAAACCGTTATTATCAAGCACAAGATGTCTCAGGTTTCTCAGGTTAGATATAGCTGGAGGCAGCTGGCCAGTTAACCTATTGTCAGTCAAGTCTAGTGTCTCCAAATTCTCCAGACTCCAAACATCGATCGGTATATTACCAGTAAGGGCACAATGGCTGAGGTTCAGGTGCTTCAGGGATCGAAATTTTCCAATGTTTCCAGGAAATGCTATATTTAGTGGTGACACTGAACATGGAAAATCAATCCGGATAACACGTTCGCCTTCACACTTTACGCCGGTCCAATTGCATGGAGCAGTCTTTGTATCAAACCAACTGGGAATGACATCCCTTTTCTGGACAAGAGAATTTCGGAGAGCCTTTAGTAACTCAATGCCATTGCCCAAATAGCCAGTTGTGACTACTTGTTGTGTAAAGCAGAGAAGGATGATCATTAGTACACAAGCCTCCCATGTTGAACCTTTTTTTGTCATTTTGAACTACTTCAGGCGAATAACTGATGATCAACGGTAGATGAAAGAATGACTCTGCAAGGTATTCCATGAATAAGATGAAACAAAGCTATAAACTGAAATGTTTATGCATCATGCCAAGATGAACAAAAAGCTATGCGCAAACATAGAGAAAATGACAAATGTAGTCCCTTATGTTTGAGGGTAGGTTCTGAAAGAGAATAATCCCTTGTTGATTTCATTAATGTAAAGGGTTTATATATATATATGATATACAATAGTCATCCTAGGCTGTAATTACGGAAATCAAATATACAGATGTACATGATCATTAATAATATCAAAAGAATATACTGTGTATATTCCATCACACCACGAAGTCATAGCGGGTGGTTGTCGTACGCTGAGACTATCCCTAAAATCTTCAAACAGAACTAAGGAACACTTAGTAAATATGTCAGCAATTTGATAACGTGAGGGGACATGCAAGACACGTATTTGTCCACGAGCTACCTTTTCGCGAACAAAGTGAATATCCATCTCGATATGTTTAGTGCGCTGATATTGGACAGGATTCCCCGAGAGATATATCGCACTAACATTATCACAGTAGACCAAGGTAGCTTTCCGAATAGTAAAACGAAGCTCTAAGCGGAGGTTACGCAACCAACATGATTCAAGCACCACATTGGCAACCCCTGATATTCGGCCTCCGCACTGGAGCGCGACAAAGTAGCATCGCGTTTAGCCGACCAAGAGACCAAGTTATCACCAACAAACATACAATAACCAGACGTCGAACATCTGGTATCTAGACATCCACCCTAATCAACATTTGTATAAGACATGAGAGTAGATATCGATGATGGATATAAGTGTAAACCATAATCAAGAGTTCCCTGAATGTAACGCACAATGCGTTTGAGAGCGTGCATGTGTTCTTTCCTCGAATCATGCATGAATAAACACACATGCTTCACTGCATAAGTAATATCGGGCCTCGTAAACGTGACACATTGAAGAGCCCCGCAAGACTGCGATAGTGGGAGGGATCCTTATATGGTGTGCTAGAAATAGCACTCGGCTTCGGTTTAGTGTCAACCGGAGTAGGAGATGACTTACATGATGACATGTCAGCCATTCAATAATCTCCACTGCATACTTCCTCTGAGAGAGAGATATACCACCTACATGACGAGTGACAGCTATACCCAAAAATAACTCAAATACCCCAATCTTTCATAGCAAATTCAGAGCTGAGACGGGATATGATAGATTTGCGCAGTTTGTCAGAGGAAGCAGTCAATATAACATCATCCACATATAACAGAATGTATGCCATAAAATTACCATGATGATAGATAAACAAAGAATGATCAGACATGATGTAAAAAAACCCAAGAATACACACATAATCTGCAAACCTTTTGTACCAGGCCCGAGGAGCCTGTTTTAGCCCATACAAGGACTTCTTCAGCAAGCACACATGCTTAGGATGATCGGGGTCCCTAAAACCCAAGGGTTGATGCATGTATACAGTTTCCTTGAGTTCGTCATGTAAGAACACATTTTTTACGTCAAACTGATGAATGAACCATGCTTTTGAGAGAGCTAGACCGAGAACAGTGCGAATAGTTGTTGGTTTGACCACCGGACTAAATGTCTCTCCACAATCTACGTCAACCTATTGAGTTTTGTCATCACCTACAAGACGGGCCTTATGCCTCTCAAAACAACCATCAGATTTTTCCTTATGAGTAAAAATCCACATAGAACGAATCACATTGACACCATGCGGACGGGGCACCAACTCTCACGTCTTATTTTCAATAAGAGCATTATATTCATCATCTATGGTCATTTTCCAATTCGAGTCACGAAGGGCAGACATTGGGTTACGTGTTAGGGGTGATTTAGTGCCAGTAGAGTTGAGATTAAATTATTGATCTAAAAATACCATGTTGGCTATATAGGTAACGAGCCCTTGACTCGGAATAGAAGTGGGTTGTACCTGGGTTGGTGTAGTGATGTCGGTATCGATCCGGGTTAGGAGGAACTAGGTCGGCTGGAGGCTGAAATTTGTTGGGCCAGCAAGCAGTGGGCCTACTGGTAGAAACTTTGGACCAAGAGGGGCGGGATGGCTAAGTCCAGTAGGCAGTGGGCATGCTGGCAGAGGCTGCTGACCGTGACCAATTGAGCCAGCAGGCAGTGGGCCTGCTGGCAGAAAATTCAGACAAGGGAGTGTTGGGCCAGCAGGAATTGGGCTGGACCGTGCTTGCTGGTCCAGGTCCCGAGGAGTGGGATGGACCAAATGGTGGACCACATACGGTGATATCCCATCATCCAAAATTCATAAGACTTGGACACGTAATTATGCAATTTAGCAAACGGAAATTGAGTTTCATCAAAAATGACATGGAGACTAATGATGATTTTATTAGAGGATAAATCAAAACATTTGTAACCACGATGATTAGATAGATAACCCAGAAACACACAAGCGGTTGAGCGGACTTGAAGTTTGTTAATGGTGGTGGAGGGTAATAGAAGATAACATAAACACCCATGCACCCTAATATGAGAATACGAAGGGTCTTTTTGATAAAGAATTTTGAGTGAAGATTGGTATGCTAATCATTTGGTAGGGAGTATGTTAAGAAGGTAAGTTGACATTTGTCATGCATGATGCAAAAATGAAGGTGGTAATTATGCATGGGCTAGTAATGTACAAACAATATTATTAATGGTGCGGATTTTTCTTTCGACTTTCCCATTTTGTGATGACGTATGTGAACATAAAAACCGAAAAGATATACCATTAACCTTACAATATTCTATAAATGACTCATTATCAAACTCTTTTCCATTATCACACTGAATGTTCTTAATGTCCCGTTCAAATTGAGTACGGATGAATGCTCTAAATGATAGGAATGTGGAATAAACCTGAGAATTCTTAGATAACGAAAATGTCCACAAAAAATTAGAATAATCATCCAATAGTAACACATAATAACGGTGGTCTGAAGAGCTCAAAATGGGAGATGTCCAAAGATCACTATGAATAATATCAAATGGCAACAAACTACCAGAAATTGAGGCAACAAACGGCAATTTAACATGTTTCCCAAGCGGACAAGGACAAACATTAGTATTACGAACACTATTACTCAATAAATTTATTGTTTCTAAGGGAGGAAAAAACAGACGCTCCCGGATGACTCAAACACTCATGCCATAAGAAAGGTGCTAAAGCGACAAACGTTGACGTTGTGACTTGTTTAGTTGAGATGGGATAGAGCTCACCTCGACAATCACATCTCATTAGATGTATCCCCGTCCAGAAATTCTTCAAAGAAAATCCAAAAGGGTCAAATTCAACAAAAACTGAGTTATCAGCTATAAATTTCCGAACATACACCAAATTTTTAATTAATTGAGGAGCATGAAGGACATTTTTCAAAGCTAAAGGTGGGTTCGTGAGAGACAAATTTGTGTGACCATAACCACGAATTGGATTAAATTACCATTACCAACAATTATACCACGATTTTTGCTCAAATTCAAATAAGACGAGAGATTTCCTGGCGCCGATGCCATATGAGAAGTAGCACCGGTGTCCATGTACCAATTTGCATCCGGAGGATTTAATCAAAGTGTATGCATTGCCGCCTCAATATCCGTGTGGGTCGGAGATACGGATGGGCCCGCAACAGCGAAAGCTTGTTGTGGCCGAGGCCCAAGCAGGCCAAGTTGCTGCCATGCCGAGTTATTGCAAGGCCCAGGCCCATTCTGGACTTGCTGTTTTTGTTGCCGTCCACTGGGTCTGGCCCAGTTTTGAGATGGGTAAGGGTTGGGCGGCATGGGCCACTGCCCATTAGCCCAAGACAGGCCCCATGGCCACTGGGACAAGCCTGCTGCCGGGGGTGCTGTGGCTCGACCCCCTGCTGACCTCCACGTCCGCTACTGCAGCCACCGTTGCCGTCGCAGCCACCGTTGCCGTCGCAGCCACCACCCTTGCCACCGCCACGTCCGCCACCGCGTTTTTTTCCATGGTTTTGACCCTTTTTGCCACCCTCGTTATGATTTTGACCATAATTTTCGGAGAATGATTGAGAGTCATCAATTTCGCGGAACGTGGCCACCATCATGGTGGAATAGGCTCCGGTTGCAGCCTTTTTAGCCAACCCTGCTTCTTTCAAGGTGAGCATTGAATGTGCTTGGTAGAACGGTGGGAGAGGATTGCTTTGGCGAAGAAGAGTTCCAACCCTATTATATGCCTCGAAGAGGCCTGCAACCATCTTAAGAACGAGACGATCATTCGTGACGGCTCGCCGACGTTCTTGAGTTGATCCGACAATTCCTTAAGCCTTTAACAATAGGCTGAGGCATTCGAAAAATCCTTCATATTTATGTGAGAATTCATGCTCAAGGGTCACAGCACGAGAATTTTTGTTATCTTGAAATATATCACGCAACTTATTCCAAGCTTCCATTGCCGTGGCGTCGTATTCGATAATTGTGTGTAGGAGGTCCGAAGAGATAGTGAAATAAATCCATTAGAGGATAGTAGCATCAAGAGTTGCCCACAACTCTATTTCATCATCGGTGGAAGGCACCTTCTCTTTGCCTTTTTCCGGTTTGATGATGTGATGGAGAACTCTATGAGACCTTGCGTGAATTTTAAAAAAAATCGCCTATGTCACGTATTGGACGTTCTTCATTTCAAGGACGATAGGGATGTTGTTCTTGATGTTGAAGACTTCAAGTGCAGGATGAAAAATATTCTTTGTGTTAGACATGATAGATGAACAAGAGAGGAATTAGGGTTTCGGAAAAAAAAGTTGAAGGGATGTTCGACGGGTGAGGGCGGCGGAAGTGAGTGGAGAAGGAAAAAATTTCCCTAGACTGCTGATACCATGTAAATAATGGATCTTGAGCCTAACTCAACCCCAAAAGCTAGCTTGTAGGGTGAGGATTGTCCAAGTCCATTTAAGGAGTCCATGTTCTCTTTCCATTTCCGATGTGAGACTCTTAACACTCCCCTACACGTTCAAACCTCGTTAACTGAAGTGTGGACAATATAATTTGAGGGCCCAATATCGGTGAACAAAGAATTGGAATGGGCTTGACTCTGATACCATGAAAGAGAATAATCCCTTGTCGATTTCATTAATGTAAATGGTTTATATACATGATATACAATAGTCGACCTAGGCTATAATTACGGAAATCAAATATACACTTACCTTACACAAAAGATTACTACCATAATTACAAATGTACAGGATCATTAATAATATCAAAAGAATATACTGTGTATATTCTATCAGGTTCAAAATAGTCCCTTATGTATGCACTTACTAGTTTTGGTCCTTTTAAGTATGCCAAAAGATAACACTTTTAATCTCTGTAAAATATTTACTGAGCTTTGTCTATTAGATTTGGCAGGAACTAATAAAATAAAGGAAATTAGCGGAAACTCAAATTTAGAGGTAAATTTTTTGTAGTTTCTGCTGTTTTTGATTTATTTCTAGAGTGGTGCAACTTTTTGAGGTGTAATTTCTGCTATTTATTTCATATTGTTTAGTGCAGTTTTTTTGTGTTGCATATTTAAGGATTTGATGAGACTTTGTTGATGTTCATGGTTAAATCTTTTTTCTTCATTTTTCTGTCAAATCTAGCGAGCATAAATTGTTAAATATTTGACGCAGACTAGAATTGTTAAATATTTGACCAAAACTGTTAAGTGCATACTTAAGGGACTATGTTGAACTTGTGGTTGGCCAGTGGGCCGGGTTAGCCCGATCCCGGTCCGACACCGCCCCGGTCACGCCCTGAACCCGACCTTTTAAAAAAAAATTGGTATCGGGACTCGAACCGGGACGGGACATGGTCTCGTCCCGACCCATCCCGACCAGCCCCAGGCCCGCCTGTCCTGACCCGATCCTGATCCCGCCCGAACCCCTCTTTTGCAAAAATAACCATTGCACCAACGACCATTTTACATTTTGGCCGTGGTGCAACGGCCATTTTTGGCCTCCCCCAACCCCCTTAATATTTATTTTTAACCCATAAGTTATTATATTTACACTTTAACCCAATTTCTCAACTATAAATATCTCATTTTCTCTTCATCTTTCTCACAAATCTTCCTACAATCTCTCTTAATCTCTCAATCTCTCTCTACAAGTCTACATTGTCTACTAAATATTCAATTTTATTTATTCATTTGGGAATTGGGAGTGAAGTTGGCAACTAGCTTGAGGATCTTCCATCGAGCAAAGCTTCAATTTTCAACATCTCGATTACACGTCGACGTTACGTCGGCGTTTGGTACATTCGTTCCTTCATTAAATTATTATTGTCTGTTTATTTTATTTAGCGCACTTAATTTCATTTACTTTAATTATTTATTAGTATAATTATAAATTTATAATGGAAGGATTTAAACGTATGCTTACGGGTAGGGGTCATGTTTCTTCTAGTAGGGGCAACAAGGGCAAAGGTCCTATTTCTAGACAGAATCTTATTCCTACACGGGATGATTTTGTTGATACTGAACATTTTTCTACAATACCATTAGATTTAGACGAGGAACTATTTTCTGTAACTCAAGAAGACTTTAATTTAGACGATGATCTAGACAACACACCCACTAATGTAGATGACAACACACTCACTAGTGCACCTTCAACTGAAATGTCTCTTATTGCCCCTAGTATGAGACGAGGTCCAACAAAACGAACATTAAAATCAGATGCATGGACATTTTTTGATAGAGACGTAGAGAATCAAGTAGCTAGATGTAAAATTTGTAAAGATGTTTTAAAATTTAAAATTGGAAAAGGTCATGGTGGGACGGGGTTTAATGAGACACGTATCAAGGGCTCATCCAGCTAGGTATGCCCAATACGAGGCTTCAAAACCGGGTGCGCAAACATCCGCTCCATCGGGATATGGTTCACATACTGATACTATCCTGGACCAAGTACATGGGTCAAATTAACCCTATGACGGGAGAAATTATAGGCCCTAAATACAATAAACATAGAAATAGGGAAGCAATAGCAAAATTAGTTGTTGTGGAGGGTTTGCCTTTTTCATTTCCTTCATCTCCCGGTTTTATTCATTACATTAGAGATATGTATAATCCTGCTTTTAACGGTTTTCCTAGATCAACTATTAAGAGAGATGTATTTAAATTCGCACATGAATATCAACAATATTTACGTTATTCATTATATCATTTTAATGGAAAAGTGGTTATCACTTCTGATATAGGCCTTAATACTAACGGCCATGATTATTTAACGGTAACCTGTCATTGGATATATTATAAATGGTCTATGCAAAAACCTATCTTAGCGTATAGATATATAGATGATAGGCACACTGATACTTTTATTGCAGAAAATATTTATCAAGTTTGCGATTATTACGGAATAACTGATAAAATTATGACTATTACATTAGATAACGCTTCTTCTAACAATTACGCTATTACAATTTTAAAAAATAGTTTAACTCCATCTTTTTCAGGTCATTTTCATATAAAATGTGTGTGTCATATATATAACTTAATTGTAAAGGATGGTCTATCACTTTTTGAAGAATATAAAAAAACTTGTCATGATTGCCAACTACCTTATAGAAAATTCCAGAAGAAGTACCCACTAGGTGAAATTTTTTATACGAGCAACTACTTGTTGCTTATGACTATAGAAAACCTATAACTTTATTTTTTAACTCTCATAATCAAAATCCAGCTGATATAGTTGTAGATAGCGATTGGAGAAAATTTTCTGAACTTATTGTATTTTTAGAGAAATTTTTTCAAGCAACAAAAGAATTTTCCGGTATATATTATCCTACTATTTCAACTATGTTGTTTTATATAGCTCTAATATTTTTATTACTTAGTGAATATATGGAAAAACCAGCTTATAAGGCAGCCATTAAAAAAATGTTTATCAAAATAAAAAATATTTTATTCATATTCCCACTATTTATATTATTGGTGTTGTATTAAATTTGACTATTAAAATAGAAGGTACTAAATCATTTATTGAAACTATTTACGATTGTATAAAAGTACTACCACCTCCAAGTCCCAAAAATCCAAATGACCCACCACCTATTGAACAAACTAAAGAATAAGTGTTGTCTAGCGTAGAAGACGAATGCAAAAAAATATATAGGTTTTACCAACAAGAAAGTGCTAGCAACCTACCGGCTTCCATACCATCTTCTTCTTCTTCAACACAACCTCACAAAAGACATGTTGTTGTTGCGGCTAGTATTGAAAGCCTCAGAAATAGAATGTGCGGCCGTACCGCTACTAACCAAATTAGCAAGTTTGATATTTTTGTTTTGCAGGGTTTTGTACCGTACCAAGCAGTTCTCAATGAAGAAGGATGTGAAGACTTGCTGAAATACTGGAGGGGGGAATGAGAAGACCTTTCCGACACTTTCAATGATGGCCCGAGATGTTTTGAACATTCAAGCATCATCAACGGCGTCTGAAAGTGTTTTTTCTGCCGGCAGATATCAAATAGGAGAGCACAGATACTAATTAGCCGGAGACAGCTTGGAGATTGTAGTATTATTCAGAGATTGAATACGAGCGGAGCGGAGAAGGTGCGATCAACCGGAGATCAACGAAAAAGAAGACGAAAACTACAACGAAATCTTATCCGAATGTGGTGGAAGCGACGTGGAGCAATTTGACCAACAAATACCAATTCCAACCGAAGAACCACAAGAAATTATCAAGAAACTAGAACATGTTTTTTTCAAAATGTAATTTTTTTAATTGCAATTTTATTATGTAATTTGCAACTTTTGAACGACACCACAAAGTTGCAATTTTGACAATTGTATTTGTATTACAAAAAAAATCATATGTCTATTAAATAATATAAGAGGCACAAAAACAGCTTTGGATGTTTTTATTATACTATCTTGTTTAATTACTGAGTTTTTTATATATATGTTATTAAAAATAAATTTAAAAAAAAAACGCCCGGATCCCGATCCCGCCCCGACCCGATTCCGACAGGATTGGGATCGGGACGGTACTTCGGCAAATCCTGTCAAACTCGATCCCATCCCCTCCCCCGTCCCGACCCCGCCAAACCCGGCCCGCCGGTCCCGATCCCGGCCCACTGGCCACCCGTAGTTGAACCTAACCTCAAACATAAGAGCACATTTTTTATTATTTTATCTGCAAACATACACCTGAATTCATTTTGTTTAGCAAAGACATGGACAGAAAAAACAAAGCTTCTTTGATCAACGACAACCAGCCCAAAAAACAATTCAGTTCAATTTGCAGATATGCAGATTTGGCTGACTGAAGTTCATGAAGAAGTTGGAGGAAAACACATTCTTCAAACAATTTTTAGCATTCAGAAAAAAGTCCTAGATACAAAATGGCAAGATGAAATTAAACTTATGCACCTTTTGCAATGTGCACCTTCAAAGACACCCAAGAAACCTGCTATGCTCAAACTCTCCTATAATAAAGCAAAAAACTGTATGAATTTCAATTCTGTTTTTGTCATCATATAACAAATTATTGGATATGCTCTTAGATTATGGTATGGTATCAAGAATTGGTTTAGAGAAATAAATATCCAAGACCAGTGTATTCTACAGTATCTAGTACAAAGTACAAAAAACAGGCTTAAATACATAGTAATTATATTGTGTTAACCATAATAAATTTGATTTGAATACAAGAAAATTTGAACCAAAGAAATCTGAAAATGTAAGAATAAGCACAATTGCTATGGTTTGCTTTTCTTTGAGCCGAGGTCTATGGAAATAACCTCTCTACTTTCATGCAGGGGCGGATTTAGTGGGGGCCAGGGTGTACACCCGAACACCCTCGATAAAAAATTACAGACTTTCATCATTTATGTACATATATTAACTTTTGAACACCCTAAACAAATGCAAAAGGTTAGCTCAAGTGGTACAGCGTGTTCAAAATTATCTCTAGCATCCTAGGTTCAATTCTTAAGGATAACATGATTTTTTATACTTAGCTTTTGTTGTTTTTTTCGAACCCCCTTAGTAAAAATTCTGAATCCGACATTGCCTTCATGGTAGGGATAAGGTATATGTACACTCTACCTCATAATTATAGAAGAGTTTTAGTACTAATAATATAAGTAATCACTTAAAATTTCCCAGTTAAACCTTCATCTAAAGCCAGTAACAAAATTATAACAATGCTTTGTACAAAGTACAAAGTTTATTGTTAAAATTGTCATTTTTAAGCAGAACTAAAGCCAAGAAAAATGCCAAAAAAACAAGGTTATCAGTTACATTACTGGAAAATCAATAGGTCACAAAAAGACAACAGTAAAACTGTGGAGCAAAAAATGACCCTCAAAAAAAGCTGATAACTTTATAGGCATTGGGCTCAAGAAAGATCTGAAGAACATTTGATATGCACGTTATTCAAAATAAGAAAAAAGGCCATAAATCTTTAAACATTTCTCACACGCATAAATTTACTAAAAATAGCAAAAAACTGTACAACAACCAAATGGGTTCCATACAAAAAGAGAGGAAAAAAGGAAAACATTTATAAATCTACACGTTATGTGTAACTGGACCTGTTCAAAGGTCGGGTCAGGGCCGGGTCAGGTGGCTTTTTTTTTCCTGCTTGCCCTACCCTGGCCCTGACCCTACGGGTCACGGGTCAGCCCTGATCCGTCGAATTTTTTTGGTGGGCCAGGGTCTGGTCGGGCCGGTCGGGTCGAGGATTATTTTTTTATTTTTTTAGAAATTGAATTTCCAAAACTGAAATTGGCATTCACCCCTACATTACCACGAAATTTCGACGTTGAAATGTATTGTATATCGTGAGATCTTGACTAAAGAAAAAAAATTATAAATCAATTTGGGGAAAACACAAATTGATTGGGAAAACGGACGTTTTTCAAAAAATTGGCTGCGCCAAACCGCCTTGTGGCAGTTTGACCGTCCCTGTCTCGAAAAAATATGCAAAATCAAAAAAAAAATCGGATAAAACGGACATCCGAGCGCAGAATTATGACCATTTAAAGTTTCACCAATTTACAACTAATTTATCTCCGTACATTATGCTTCCGTGATATTAACAAAACGACTAATAATATAAATATATAATTAATAATCAGCTACCGTTTTTATCTTATTTTATGTCGAGCTAAATGTAGATTAGAGCAATACATACATATACATATATATATACATATACATATATATATATATATATATATATATATATATATATATATATATAAAACATGCATTATATCACTTATTAATGACAAAAATATATATAAGTACAAAATAAATATTAATGAAGGAAAAATTTGGGGTCGGACCGGGCCGGATCAGACAGGTAAATTTTTCTGACCCTGGCCCGACCCTGGCCCTGATCGGATCGAGTGGCTCTCAGGTCAGCTAAAAGCTGGCCCTGGCCCTGGTTTTTTCGGGCCGGGTCAGGTCCCCGACCCGGTGGACAGGTCTATGTGTGACTTAAATGATTAAAAATGAGACTCTCCCATAACACTTCTTAATGTCTTTTTTTCCAAACTCAAGTAATAAAGTACTTATAGTTAATAAAAAACTGCCAAGAACAGCACTAACTGAGATAAAAATTTATTCATAACAAGTTCATGTATACACAAGAATAGAATGAAACCGGTTTAAACAACATGTATAACCTAACAAATCTTTTATCACAACCTACAAGCTAAATAAAGAAAAAAATAGACATAAATTAAAAAGGAAAAAAAGAAAACTACAAAAAGAAAACCTCACTTTGAAAGAAATAATCACTTTATTATTTTCATTAATGAAAGAGTATATATACAATTTACAATTTTTCATAATAAAAAACTTATTCTTATTTTAATCTCAAAACCATATACTAGTAGTACAAGAATCTTATACTTACCAATACTAATTAATGTAATATTTACACTAAAATATTACAACAAACATTACCTAAATTCTAGCCCAAACCGTGGGCTGACTTATGTACAAACCCGAGACACCAAGAGACTATACATACGATATACATGTGTATAGGGTGTATATCGTATGTATATTTAACACACTTAACAAAAATGAGCTAAGAACCAAAAAAGATGGCAATGCAAATCAGGAAGTTTTTTTTGAAAGAAATACAACAACAATAGCATACCATTATATTTCCACAAGTGAGGTCGGGTCTGGGGATGATAGGATTTACGCAGATCTTACCTTCCAGTAGACCATCGGAAATAGCAAATAAAATCAAAAAGAAAGAAGAAAGGACACAACCCTAATGAACAAAAATGAGCTAAAAATACAGGGAAGGTGGTAAAAATGGTGTGCTTAGAAAATAAAAATCCCAAAAAGCTAGTACCTTTGTGGGTGTTAAACTCACACACACTTGAAGCACAACAAAAAACACTGAAACTGATCAGATACAACAGAACCCAGTTACACAAAATGAGCTAATAACAAATAGGAATGACAATGTTGCAGAAAATCACACACCAAAAAAATTATAAGCACAAAAAAGATATAAAACAACGGGAAGGAAAAAACATCGAGTTCTTGGAAACCAAAGAAAAAACTTCAAAAAAAAACTACATTTTCAGAGTGATATTCAGTTCCATAAAATTTATGAGCTGTTTTTGAATACCCAATACTCAAGAAAATCTCAACGGTGTGATATTCTGTTCCGTACACTTTGTGACTGTTTTTGAAAACTCACACACGCATCATTTACTCAACAAAAGCACAAAAAAAAAAATGAAAGTGATCAGATACAACAAAGCCCAGTTACACAAATGTGCTAAGAACAAATAAGGATGACAATGTGGAAAGAATCAGCATAAAATCACACATTCAAAAAGATTATAAGCACAAAAACAAGCTAAAACATTGAGAAGTAGAAAAAAAAACATGGAGTTCTTGGAAACTAAAAAATAAAAAATAAAAACTACCTTTTTCAGATGAAGAAGAAGAAGAAGAAGCTGGTGTTGTTTGATGATGGAGTTTTTTTCAGTTCCGTACAATAAATGGGGTCTCTTTTTGAAAACCCAATACTCAAGAAAAAGCACAAAACAAAAAAACTGAAAGTGAAAATGAAATCTGTAATCCGAAGAGGATCAGAAATTTGATTCTTTTGTTGAGTAGTACTAGTAGTAGTCATGAATATATGGTGTGTGCAGGGGCCGGGGTATGGTGTAAAAGGCGTGAGGACTGAGTTGATACCATTTGGTTTCATTTTCACATGCATCCAAAATAGGGACTGCGATAAGGACGGTTACGTTCTTTGTTTCAGTAGCTGAGCTCACACCCAACAAGAAATTTCTTTTTCCACTCAGTTTCTCTTTAGACTTGTTGTTTGTTATGCATAGGCTCATTATTATCATGTGTTACGAAAATAGGCAAGGGAGGGAACAAATAAATGGTTTTCTTCTTTGTGTTTAGTTTATTGGTATTAAAAAGAAAGTTGGGAATACTTTTGCCTGAGAAAATGACAAAAATGTTCCTTATTGTTTGGTAGAAAGTTTACGAGTGGCCAGTGGGCCGGGCTCGGGTCTGGCGGGCCGGGTCTGACGGGGTCGGGGTCGGGGCGGGACGGGAGAAGGGGCGGGGTCGGGTCCGGCGGGCTCGGGCGCGTCGGTCGGGTGCGGCGGGACCGGAGCAAGTCCGGTCCGATCCCGATCCCGTCGGGCTCGGGTCGGGGCGGGCTCGGGGCGGGCTCGGGCTCGGGGCGGGATACGGCGGGTTTTCATTTTTTTATTTTTTTTTAATTTTTAAATAACATATGTATAAAAAAAACTCAATAAACAAAATAAGATAGTGTAATAAAAACATCCCAAGGTTGTTTTTGTGCCTCTTATATTATTTAATAGACATATGATTTTTTTGTAATACAAATACAATTGTCTAAAATCTAAATTGCAACTTTGTGGTATTGTCCAAAAGTTACAAATTACATAATAAAATTACAATTAAAAAAATTACATTCTCAAAAAAACCTGTTCTAATTGCTTGATGATTTCATGTGGTTCTTCGGTTGGAATTGGTATTTGTTGGTCAAATTGATCCACGTCGCTTCCACTACCTTCGGTTAAGATTTCGTTGTAGTTTTCATCATCTTCTTCGTTGATCTCCGGTTGACCGCACCTTCTCCGCTCCGCTCGTATCCAATCTCTCGAATAATACCGCAATTTCCAAGTCGTCTCCGGCTAATGAGTGTCTGTGGTCTCCTATTTGATATCTGCTCGCAGAAAAAGCGCTTTCGAGACGCAGGTTGACGACGCTTGAATGTTCAAAACATCTCGAGCCATCAATGAAAGTGTCGGAAAGGTCTTCTCATTCCCCCTCCAAGTATTTCAAAGCAAGTCTTCATGTCCATCTTCATTGATAACTTCTTGATACGGTACGAACCCCGTAAAACAAAACTATCCAACTCGCTAATTTGGTTAGTAGTAGAGGTACGACCGCACATTCTATTTCGAGGCTTTCAATACTAGCGCGAAAAAAGACATGTCTTTTGTGAGGTTGTGTTGAAGATGAAGAAGATGGTATGGAAGGCTGGTAAGTTACTAGCATTTTCTTGTTGATAAAATCTATATATATTTTTGCATTGGTGTTCTACGCTAGACAATACTTCTTCTTTAGTTTGTTCAATAGGTGGTGGGTGATTTAGATTTTTGGGACTTGGAAGTGGTAGTACTTCTATACAATCGTAAATAGTTTCAATTAGTGATTTAGTACCGTCTATTTTAATAGTAGGATTTATACTAGAACCAATAATATAAATAGAGGGAATAGGAATAAAATATTTTTTTAATAGCGCTGCCTTTATAATTTGGTTTTTCCATATATTCACTAAAATAAAAATATTAGAGTTATATAAAATAACATAGTTGAAATAGTAGGATAATATATACCGGAAAATTCTTTTGTTGCTTGAAAAAATTTCTCTAAAAATACAATAAGTTCGGAGATTTTTTCCCAATCACTATCTAAAATCATATCGGTGGCTTTTTATTATGAGAGTTAAAAAATAAAGTTATAGGTAATTTATAGTCATAAGCAACAAGTAGTTGCTCGTATAAAGAATTCCACCTAGTGGATACTTCTTGTGGAATTTTTCTAAAAGGTAGTCCACAATCATGACAAATTTTTTTATATTCTTTTCTACGTTGTACTTTATTACTTTTAAAAATAAAGTTTATAGCAAATTGTATTTTACTAAGAATGTCTTCAAAAAGTGATAGACCATCCTTTACAATTAAGTTATATATATGGCACGCGCATTTTATATGAAAATGGTCCGGAAAAGACGGAGTTAAACTATTTTTTAAAATTGTAATTGCGTAATTGTTACTAGAAGCGTTATCTAATGTAATAGTCATAATTTTATCGGTAATTCCGTAATAATCGCACACTTGATAAATATTTTTCGCAATAAAAGTACCAAAGTGTGCCTATCATCTATATATCTATACGCTAAAATACGTTTTTGCATAGACCATTTATAATCTATCCAATGACAAGTTACGGTTAAATAATCATGGCCGTTAGTACTACGACCTATATCGACGTGATGGATACTTTGCCATTAAAATGATATAATGAAAAACGTAAATATTGTTGATATTCATGCGCGAATTTAAATACATCTCTCTTAACAGTTGATCTAGGAAAACCGTTAAAAGCAGGATTATATATATCTCTAATGTAATGAATAAAACCGGGAGATGAAGGAAATGGAAAAGGCAAACCCTCCACAGCAACTAATTTTGATATTGCTTCCCTATCTCTATGTTTATTGTATTTAGGGCCTACAATTCCCCCGTCATAGGGTTAATTTGACCTTGTACTTGGTCCGGGACAGTATCAGTATGTGAACCTTGTCCCGATGGAGCGGGCGTTTGCGCACCCGGTTTTGAAGCCTGGTATTGGGCATACCTAGCTGGATGAGCACTTACTACGTGTCTAATTAAACCCCCCGTCCCACCGTGACCTTTTCCAGTTTTAAATTTTAAAACATTTTTACAAATTTTACATATGGCTACTTGATTCTCTACGTCCCTATCAAAAAATGTCCATGCATCGATTTTAAAGGTCGTTTTCTTTGGACCTCGTCTCATACTAGGGGGAATAGGAGGTATTTCGGTTGAAGGTGCACTAGTGGGTGTGTTGTCATCAACATTAGTGGGTATATCATCTAGATCATCGTCTAAATTAAAGTCTTTTTGAGTTCCGAAAATAGCTCCTGGTCTAAATCTAATGGTATTGTAGGAAAATGTTGAGTATCAACAAAATCATCTGTGTAGGAATAAGATGACTAGAAGAAGTACCCTTGCCCCGGTTGCCCCTGCTAGAAGAAGCACCCTTACCTTTACCCTTAAACATACCTTTTAATCCTTCCATTTTAATTATGATAATAAATAAATAATTAAAGACAATAAAATTAAGTGATCTAAACTAAATAAACAGACAATAATAATTTAATGAAGGAACGAATGTACCAAACGCCGACGTAACGTCGACGTGTAATCGAGAGGTTGAAAATTGAAACTTTGCTCGATGGAAGATCCTCAAGCTAGTTGCCAACTTCACTACCAATTCCCAAATGAATAAATAAAATTGAATATTTAGCAAACAATGTAGAATTGTAGAGAGATATATTGAGAAATTAGAGAGATTGTAGGAAGATTTGTGAGAAAGATGAAGAGAAAATGAGTTATTTATAGTTGAAAAATTGGGTTAAAGTGTAAATATAATAACTTATGGGTTAAAAATAAATATTAAGGGGTAGGGGGTTGGGGGAGGGGGGGCTAAAATGGTCGTTGGTCAACGGCCATAATCTAAAATGGTCGTTGGTGCAACGACCATTTTTGCAAAGGGGCGTGGTCGGGGTCGGGGTCGGGGCGGGGTCGAGTCTCGCGAGCCTGGGGCGGGCTCGGGTCTCGCGGGACGAGACATCGTCCCGTCCCGAGTTCGAGTCCCGCCCCCGTAATTTTTTATATTTTTTTTTTGGCGGGGTCGGGGCGGGACCGGGGCCGGCTCGGGACGGGCTCGGGTCGGGGTCGGGCTGTCCCGGCCCACTGGCCAGCACTAGTAGAAACGCCTCCGAAAGTATTAGCGTACTCAAAAAGCCTGATAGTTCCGGAGCCTTAGCATAGCTTTCTTCCACTCCCAACAACTCTCATCACATCAGTCTTCCTAGATCAGAGGACGGTGACGTCATTACGGTGACGTCATTACGCTCACGTCGTCATAACTTTAGAGGGCATAGTAGTCTAGTTTTATTTTATATATGCAAGACTTAGAAGAGAAGGAACACACATTGTATTATCTCTAACCCTACACTTGTGACCAAGATCTCTTTGAAACAAATACAACATTCTCAACTCTTGTTCTTACATTACATACTGTTCATTTTAGATCTAGCATATTTAATCATTTTACTTGTTTATTCTTGTATTTATTCGATCTTTTACCCTATTTACTCGTAACCTAACTAGTAGCACCAGACTCGTTCAAGAGGTTCTTCGGATCGGATACAACCTACTTGTCTTTAAACCCTTGAATACAAATCTCTAACTGTATTTTTGGTTAGAATCATTTTCACCAAAAAAAGAGTTTGGCGCCGTCTATGGCGATAGAAAGTTGTGGTGGTGTCTCAATTTGTAGTTGATCTTCTTGAAAAAACTAAACGGAAACACTACACTCAGAAAGAAGAAGAAGTATGTCAAGACAAAGCAGCAGCGCTCATGATCACAGGGATTCAGAGAAGAACAGGCCCCCGTCGAACATCAGGGACTAGCAGATCGATCAGGAATGCTACGCATGGAGTCAGATGAGCAACACAAATAAGAGCAGAGTAGGGGAACCACGGATAACGAGAAGGATGAAAGGACTCGGAAGAAGACGCCCGAAGGAAGAAGCTCGGCCAAGTCTCAAACCAGTAAACCCAGGCCCGTTGAGAAGGGAGGATCCTTCACCAAAGAAACGATCGGAGTTGTCCTAGAAGCACAAAATGAGATGATGTTATGCATGGAAGCGGTAATGGCCGCTATAGCTACTCATTCCAGGACAAGGACTTCGCCATCAAACCAAAATGTTGCAAAGACCTCGGCATCACCTAAAGCCAATAAGAAGAGAGATGAGGACGGGAAGGACCAGATGGACGCATTCACAGAGGGACTGTGTCGGGTAGAAAAATAAATGAATGAACGGATGAGCCAGATACCTGGGGTGCCGCCCATTATAAAAAGCGCATGAGTCAGGAGGTACGGTGTCTTATAGTATTTGGAAATCGCAGCCCCATCCCTATCCCAAAGAAGTTCAAGATGCCTGACATATCAAAGTATGACGGCACCACAGATCCAGAATAGCACATTGTGACCATCGAAGCAATTTTCAATCGGCACGACCTCAAGCAACACAAAATCGAATTTGTCATGCTGAATAAATTAAGCCAGACGCTCATAAAGGGAGCACTCTCTTGGTATAATCTTTTGCCCTAAAACTCTATTAATTCCTTTGCTACTCTTGCAGATACTTTCGTCAAGGCACACGCAGGGGCCCGGAGGGTAGAGACACACAAATATGACGTGTTTATAATAAAGTAACGGGGAGACAAACTGCTGCGAGGATTTGTAGATAGGTTTTAGAGGGAGAGAATGTTGTTACCAGACATCTCGGATGATTAGGCAGCAGCCACGTTTGTGGATGGGTTGACCCCGAATAATTCAAATGCCTCCAGAAAACTAAGGGAAAGCTTGTAGAGGTTTCCGGCGAAAACATGGGGTAAAATAAATCTCATGTACACATCCAAGATATGGATCGAGGAATATCAATGAGTGATGACATTGGCATACACGAGCAGCCGCCCTCAAGAAGGCCAGGTCACGAATACAACAATAATACTACAAACGGGGGACGGTACGAGCCGTATGATTCCAGGAGATTCACAGGCGTAGGGACAAGCTGTGGCAACACCCAGAATCATCAAGGTCTCATTGAATGAGGTCATCGGCGATCAAAAAGGTCCACATCAAAAAGGGACTGGCCCCCCAAAGCTATTTGATAATAATTTTAGCATAAACACAGCAGTATCACACCCCAAACTAGGGGGTGTAAATGGCACCCGGTGCCCTATTGGCCATAGCGTACCACTCTGATGACCAGTCTCTTGCACAAGCAGCACTTCCGACTGACAAGATTGTACTGAGAGATATCACAATAACAACTCTGGATAAGAGGGATTAACCCAACACACATATATACAATGAGACCTAACTTAAAAGCACTCAAGGGAAAATCCTCTCTTTTGCTCCATACTGCGAAAAGCAAGTAGAGGAGCATCCTTACAAGCGTTGAATACCCAAGTAGCTTATATTACCCATGGGTGTCAATGCTTCAGTTTACCAGTTATTTTAAGAAATTTATACCATATTTCGGTTACTCTACTGTGTATAACAAATATTAGACTTCTCAGACTTGTCCCAATCATCTAGTTTAACAAAAGCTAACTTAGCCGATAAGTCTATACACACATTTTATACATACAAAATAAGTTTGTGAGCTTCTACGAGTGACTGAACTGACATATGGCCGGGATAGGGTGCCGACCTACCCATACTATACATAAATCTACAAAATACTCCATATAAGACCAGGAAGCTCCGAGAAGATGAAGCTTACTTACCGACAGATGGACTCGACAACTCCTACTAAGGTGGCATGATAGAGTCTCTATCAGAACCTGCGTCATGAACACATAGCTCCCTTGGAAAAAGGGACTTCAGTACAAAATAATATACTGATTATGTAATGCATGAATAATAAAATGAATCTATAAGTTGTAAGGAAAACCATATAAGCAGATGAAGCGAATAACTATAAGGAAAAGCATAAGCAATCTAAGGGAAGTGTTGCTCTTAATCAGATCCTGGTTGTGCTTGATCTGTCTATCGTAACGAGTTGACATACTCTTATACCTCCCCTCAAGTACATTCAAATCCCTTTCAGTAGAAGTATTATCTCTCTGGCAAGCCTCGAGTTCAATCCCCATAACTTGAATTCGCTCACCCGTGTCCATTTCTCTCTGAACCATATTGGCAAAATGCTTTTGATGTTCGACCCACTTCTTCTGAAGATCCAGGAGCTCCTTATGAAATTTAGCAGCCTCCTCGCTGTAAATTTTCCTGTCATGTTCTTATGGGGCCAACTTGGCCTCCAGCTCCTCCCTTGATATCATTATCTAGAACTAGGAGTCACTCTTGTAAAGTCTAGTACTCCAAAATCCTCTCTTTTTTCTCTCTCTCTCTCTCTCTCTTCCGCAAGCTTTCGTTGAAAACCTTCCACGGTGAAAAGGCTCGCCTAAGAAGAAGAGAAATTCAAAAAACCAAATGTCATGATATGAAAACAAACTTAATGAGCAGACCAGGAAGAGAAAAGAAAGCGTACCTACGCGGCCACATGAGCACTAACATTGAGCAGACAATCGTTAGAGACCCTACTCATCTCTATTTATCCTTTTCACTTGCCAAGGGTCGCAAGTAGTTGGCCACCTCTACCGCCTATGAAAGAAAGTTGTATTCCTGAGGGATGGAGAGGTAACCTGCCGACGAACCATGGGATTACGGATTGGAGCAGGATAAGTATCTACTAGCCACAATCTACGGGAGCTCCGAGAGCCCTCACCGCGTGCACCAGTATTGGGACCCTCGGTTATCCCTCTAGATACATGACTTTGAGGGGTAGGGGCTCGTCTTTGAGGAACCAGATTAGCGGTGGCCCGTGATGATGATGGGACATAATAAATAGGAGCAGGGCCTGGAGTCACACCCCCAACCCTGGATGGAGTAAGAGTAAAAGGAGCACAGGATTTCAACTTATCTTATAAATCCATCTCCCTAAAAAGTCCGGTAACAGCGGCGTCAGACCTGTCAGTCCTTTGGCGGATAAGTTCCGAGGTAGGATCTTCTTCTTCCTCACTGGCATTGGATGCCAAATTGATAGCTACGAGAGGAATGACTTGAGCTGCTAGGGTCGACCTCTGACTATCTTTCCCCATAGCACTCGGTCTATTGTTTTGGTTGGGGAGGAGAAGAAGGAGACAATGACCTTTTGGACACGACAGAGTTTATGACCTCCAAGTTTCGGTCCAGTTGAGATATAATTTACTGAAAAGCCACATCCAGATCTTCAGGAACCTCTGCGTATGACCGGACTGATGTTCCCTTCAGAATATCATGATTTCTCCCCTTCTAGTTATGTTTCAGCGCAATCTCCTGCCACATTCGAAGGGAAGAAGGTGCGTAATTGAGAATTTTTTAGACCCGACACTGGTTCAGGTGTCCACGCTATGGCTGATAAAAGAAGAAAAAGAAAAGTCAGAAACATCATTAAGAATCACTGAAGACAATAATAAGGGTATGCCTGAACAGTGTACTTACACTCAAAATTTCATCACTCTGAGATAAACGCCTATGGTGGCTTGGCTAGATCCCTTGTCATGATAACAACATATCTCTCTGTCCATCCACGGTCGTAGTCATTATCAATGCTAGCAATAAGCGTATTTTGGCCATGGTAGGATAGCTAAATAACTCCCGCTCTAAAAAATTTGGGAGAATAGAGGTGATTAAGTGGGTGAGGGTAAAGTCCTCCCCCACCTGAGCAGAAAGGTACCGAAGACATGTTATCGTCCTCTAAAATGCTGGTCCAATCTGGGTCAGGCACACTTTGTATTTCCGATAAAATTCCAAAATCACGAGATCGATAAATTTACCCAACCGCAAGGGAAAGGGGTATGTGTACACATGAGTATCTCTGCCGGTAGAAAGTGATAACATATCCTTCTCTAGGGAGGAGCACTTCTATATTGGTCCGGCCACAATCCACCTACACCCGACATAGATAACGAGCGCTGATAGAATATTTGTACGTACTAGCCGAACAGGATCGCTCTGAATCTATGGAGACCGGGCGCTTTGTGAGATCTTTTAAAGAACACCAGCTTCTAAGAAGGTAGGCGTTAGCCTATTGATTGGAAGAACTTCTTCTTCTTCTAAGACGTCCTACTAGTCGACGATAGGGATTCTACGATGGGAAACTTGTGAATAGGGACGACTGAATCGCCCTGAGCTAGGCTTTGAGCCCGAGTGGTAGCGTCGCCGACAACTAAAGAATCTGAAGACACGGTGAGAAGATTTAACTAACGAAGAGAAAGGGATAACGCCTTTTTGTTTGAAAAAAGTGAAGCATCAGAAGATCGGAGAGAATGAAAGAGAACCCTTATATAAGAGACAATACGTAGAAAGGTCAGAAAAGGAGTAACATTTTAGTTTAAAGGAAATTAAGCCATCATTATGACATCTCCTCCAGAGGAAAGATGTCGATAGATGCGTGACACGTGTAAAGTAAGTGATACAAGGATATCATAGCATTTAATGCGAAGGGATGGCATGAGAAAAGACTATAACCAGCTGGATTGGCGCACCCATTCCAAGATACGCCCCATAAAAGCAAAAATTAGCGGTTGAAGGACTCTTCTACTTCCCATTCTCATGAGTTTCAAGGTCCCAAAAAGTGGGAGACTATCTGTATTGGGTAGAAACGCCTTCAGAAGTATTAGCGTACTCAAGAAGCCTGATAGTTCCGCAGCCTTAGCATATATATCTTCCACTCCCAACAACTCTCATCACATCAGCCTTCGTAGATCATAGTGTCGCGGCGTGCGTGGGTACAGTGACGTCATTACGCTCACGTCGTCTGTCGCGCCCGATTTTTGACCCGCTCGCAGGTCAAAGCGGAGCACGGCGTATTTCGGTGATTCCTGGGTAAAGAATTGAGGAGTCGCCACCTAATTATTTTTTATGGTGAATTAGGACACCTAAATATTTAAACTAAATGCTGCAATGTAACTCCAATTTTAAGGTCTGCGAAACTAGCGAAATTCTAGATAAGGGTTCTTTATTATCCTAAAGGGAAGGTTAGGCATCCTTTAAGATCCGCTAACTTGCGGTTATCCGGTCAAACTCAGGTTAATTATTACTAGAAAAATATATGTTTTTACAAGTATAACAGATTTAAAGATGTTTGCAAATAATTAGTAAATGATGCATTTTAAAAAGAAAGATACATGTAGAGATTTTTTAAATATGCATTTGTATGGTATTTAAAGAGAAATACATGTAGAGTTGAAAAAATAAGTATTTGACAATTGATAGTAAAACAAATTATTTATAATGCCAAAGAAGTAAAATTTGGGAAATCAATGAATTGTAAATTGACAAAAGATAAACTTATTCGGTATGATTTAATAAAGCAAATAAAAGGTGACAAAAGTTGTTTTGAAAATCTTGAATACGCGTGACGAGCCTAAAATAAATAAACTAGCGAAGGATTTCTAAGTTTGAATTTAACCGAGCCTACAAATAAATAAGCTAGCGACGGGTTTCAAATCTTAAACTACCCTATGAATTAATCCTAAGTTTGCCTATTCTAAGCATTTCAATAGTTACATAAGTGCGATAAATAATATTACAATACAAAGCGGGATAAAAGTGAATTAAAGAAAGAAATAAAATAAATAAACACCGAGGAATAATCGCCTTTATTTACTTTAATCCCCGCAAGTCGTCAAGAACAAACGGTTAGAAACAGTTAAATACAAATAACTTCATATCCGTATTCAAAACAGTGAATGTTTTGATCACGGAGGGCTCAGACTTAAATTTTGAAAAGAACATTCCAATCACGTCGTGGCTGCAAACATATGACTAATGTGGTTTATTTTGATTGCCTCGCCTACTAAACGTGTTGGTCTCTCGGGTGAAATAGAAAAGATCACTATAATCACGTCGTGGTGCGCGAATATATAATTCACCTCGCCTACTAAACATGTTGATCTCGGATGAAATAAAAGGTTTAAGTTTTCATCATTGCCCGAAGTTACATTTCCGTCTTTACAACTATGGAGGCCTCAAAATCGACGGATATTTTTCATCACCGAGTGTAGTATCGTGTTCAAATCAAGCAAAATTAAATCAAAGCGAAGCGATAGCGATAGCGATAGCGATAGCGATAGCGATAGCGATAGCGCAGCGAGCGAAGCAAAGCGAGAGAGGTAATTTCCGAAAAGACGTAACGTTTAGTTTAAAAACAAGTAAAAAAAAACGGATATTTGAATGCGAAACGATGGATTTGAAACAGAAAGCAATGTCCGAAAGGTGCGGTGTTTAGTTTAAAACATAAAAATGGTAAAGACAAGAAATGTGAATCTGAAACCGGGCAAGACGACAAACTAAAACAAAAAAAACGGTGCCGAACAGATGCGGTATTTGTTCAAAACAAGTAAAAATAGTAGAAAAGTAATCGAAACCGAAGCGATGAACTGAAACAGAAAAATAGTGTTAAAGCGATGTTTTCAGCCAAGAAACGACAACAAATGGGTTTTAAAATAACGCAAAGAGTGGGCTGAAAACGCGAAGCCGTGGCATGTCCGAAACGACCTAAAGTAGCAGGCTTTTAGCCAAGAAAACGGCGACAATTGTGCTAAAAATACAACGGTGATAAGACATCAAATGAGCTCAAAATGCAGCAGTAAAATGTTTCCGAAAAGAAGTGTAAATGGTCCAGATTGCGGCGGTGTGCGTGGCAAACGCAGCAAGCAGAATAATGGCTCAAAAGTGCGTAATCATCCCAAGTATTGCAAAGACAAGCTGGCGGTCTCGAGAATCGCGACCAAAATGAACAAACCCTTAACGAGAACCATTTAAAGATGGCATGTATCCGAGAATCTCAAGGTGCAACGGATACCACGGCCCACGGTGGCACATCAAAGACATAAAGGAAAAGGTAAACGTAAAAACAAATCACACTAAACCTCAAACTTGAAAGATAAGAAGACAAAGAGGGGCTACCACCATTCATTTCCGATGCCGCAACAAGATTCAAAAGGCTTCTTGAACCTTAGGCATGGCAGGCTATCGAAGAAGGCTAAACCCAACCGAAGCTTGTCTTCGCTTTCAACCTTGACATAACAAGATAAATATAAAACCTAACATATATATTCGAAGGTCTCAAACAAAGACAGGAACAACATGAGATGGAAGGACTGGAAACACAGACTTATCATTCAAACTTGTAGAACAGTGAGTGATTTCAAACATAGAGGATTCATATAACATGAAATACAAACCCTTCCAGTCATATACATATTCAGCCATGTAGAGGCGTTGATATTCATGGAATATTCAAAGTATACATGATATGCTTAGGAATATACAAGGATATACAACCTAGATATTCATCTGGGGTATACCTAGATGTCTATACTTTGTATACACTGAAACATGCCATTACATGATCATGATTGAGTTGAACATAAGAGGCGAATAAGCAATATCATAAAATGAAACCAGCTAGTTCATACGGGTACGAAATACTAGCATAGGCCTTGTTTAACAATTTAACATATAGGGCATGTGCAAGATGGCTTAGGAGAACTTTACATGCTAATATGGAGGAATTTGGACACTTAAGCAAGTAAAGCAAGTATATAGTCAATTTGATAAACATGCAGACCTAGAAATAAAAGGTAACTAAACATACATGGCATTTGATATGTAGAATCACATAAGCTGGACTAAGCATTTATAGTCACATTCATGCTATGCATTAGGCATGATAAACCTTAAATAAGTGAGATAGACACATAAACACGCTCATAGGCATACAACCACAGAATTGGCTAATCCAAAGATGACATTTTTGTAGGCACATCGCTGTCTAAGCTAGACCAAACATGCATATCTTTTCAGGTAAGCAACATACACTAACCACATGGTTAAAAAAAAAATGATTTTTTTTGCTATCACAAAAACAAACTTACACTAAGATAAGCAAAGATATATGCACAACCAACTTAGGATAAATATGGGAGGCAAATAGAAGAGACTTTCATGGTCATTAAAAAAAATAACAACTTAAGTATGCAAGGCCACAGGCACAAGGACATACACAATAATAGCTTAGGTTGTATGAGACATAATGATACTCCAAATTAGACATGGCATGACTCAATATGGTTATCAAATGAACCTTAAGTCAACAAGCTGTTATATCAAAGCAAAGAAATATCTAGGACATGTTAAATTAAGCACAAGAACTCTGATAGGAACAAACATGTTTCAATAGTAATTATATTATCCCTAGTAAATCATATCCAGAAATACAGACATGCATGAGGCTATATATTGGTTATCTCCAGATTCATTTTTCATCCAGACTTAGGCAGACTAAATGAGTGTTCACAGAGAATACTAACATGCATCACATCACTCACAAACCACAAGGATATATGGACGGGACAAATACATAGAATATCCTAAGTGTTTCATCATGAATAGGCAGTGCATTTAGGATTCGAGCCTAACTAGTCATATTAATCTCTTGAAAAGGGTAAGCGAGAACCGAATAATGTAGACAAGTGTGGTAAGGTAAGCAATATGGCACAGTCTTGGTTATCCTCGGATTAAACAGACTAACCTAAACCAAGCATCAACCATTTAGATTATTATTTAACCAAACAGAGACTAGGTGACATATTATGAGCATTTTAAATATATTCAAACCAAGTAAGATGTCCAGAGGCCAACATACACATTATACAAGCATTGATTTCTCTTAACAACATGTTCTTAACTTAAAATTGGTGTTGAATGGCATAGCAAGGACACGGGGACATGGATTGGCTAAACGAGAGTCTTTAAGAGGTCGAACATGCCTCTCAAACCAACATCATATGAACCAAACAATCAAGAAATGGTTAAAAATAAGCGTAGTTAACACACTAATAATTGGTTAATGAACACAAGCAGTAACCATTATAACCAGACATGCTTATTATGCTTAATAGATAACCTAATGATCCCAGGCAGTGGCTAATTTGACAAAACATACATAATAATTAACTAGCATGCTCAAACAATAATTAAACATGCTTAATCAACACGCAAACACATAATGTAAATTACACTAAGCTAATCACATAGAAGATCAAAAAGGGTGTGTGTTTACTTACCTTCTCGGGTAGCGAAGCGAGGCGTTGTTTTGAAATGTCGAATCCGCGCGAAAATGTTTAGAATTCTGATTTATTTTCGATTTCGAATTCTGATTTTCCTCTGAAATAGAATTCTGCTTTCTGATGTTCGACCCGACCCGGAGTGACCCGACCCGGCAGTGACTGACGACCCGAATCGAATTGAAACAAAAGAAATCAGATATTTTGAGGGTGAAATTTAGGGAAAAGAAAAGTAGTATTTTTTCGGAATTTTTAAGTTGAAGAACATATGCAAGAACAAACACTTTTAAGTAGATTTCGGATTTTTGAAATCCGGAATCTTCCCAATAGTGAAGAACACAAACAAAGTACAAAGCAAAACCTTTAAGAAAATTTCGGACTCATAAACATAAATTTTCGGACTTAAAATCGACCCCAAAAACTCTAAAATATCGACTTCATAGAGAGATTTTCGGACCTCCTCTAAATGAAGAACAAAGGGGATATTTATAGGTGGATTTCCCCCCAAGAAAGAGTTTGAAATTTGAATTAAAGGCAAAAGAAATCTGAACTTTGTAAGCGGATTTTAGGGGTATGGGTATGGTGAAGTGATGGGAGGGGTGTGGTGGTGTCAGGGTTTGGTGGCAGGGAGTTGGTGGTGGCAGTGGGTGAGGCGACCGGCGTGTGGGGTCGGGTATGGGGGGTATGGGGGGTATGGGGTGTGCGGCGGTTGAAGGGTTTTAAAGGTTTAGGTTTGTAGATTTTTTTGTTTTGGGTTTTGTTTGGTTTGGGGGAATTAAAAGGGGGATGGGTTAAAAGAATTGGGCTGGGTCGGGTTGGACGATGTGGGCTGGTCCGGCAAATTGTTGGGTTGGGGTTATAAGGGAATGGGAATTGGTTTAGGGGAAATGGGTATTTAATTGGGGAGTTTGGCTTTGGGCTTGTTTGGTGTGGGCCGTTTGGGGGGGTTTGTTTTGTTTTGTGGGTTTTGATTTATTTTGGGTGAGGGGAGATTAAAGATGGTTGTTGGGCTTCGGTTTTGGGCTGGCCGGTTGGGTTGAAAAATAAAAGGGGAAGTTGTATTGTTTTGGGTTATGTAGAAATTGTTTTGGGTTTTGGGGAAAAAAAAGTTATGGGTTTAGAAATTGTTTTGGGTTAGGAAAATAAAAATGGGTTATGGATTTTAAAAATATGAAAAGGGGCTTAATATTAAAACATATTTATATATTTTTTGTAAAAGATGTGAATTATTTAAAATAACGTAACGATGTGATAATAATAAAAATAAAATATAATATTTGCGAAATGTTTAATGCTTGATAAAAACGGAAATACGATGCCATTTTTGCGAAAATAAAATAAAATAACATAGAATATTATGGATAAAACTATGGTTATGATAAAGATGCAAATGATAGAAAAAATGTGAATAATGATAATAATAAGGTATATACACATATATGCCTATATTAAAAATTGTTTTAAAAGTGTCAAAAATATTAAAATTTACGAATAAAATCATAAAAGATGGGACAAAATTGGGTGTCAACATCGTCATAACTTTAGAGGGGCTTAATAGTCTAGTTTTGTCTTATAAATGCAAGACTTAGAAGAGAAGGAACACTCATTATATTCTCTGTAAGCCTACACTTGTAACCAAGATCTCTTTCAAGCAAATACACCATTCTCACCTCATGTTCTTATATTACTTGATGTTCATTTTAGATCTAGCATATTCAATCATTTTACTTGCTTATTTTTGCATTTATTCGATCTTTTACCCCGTTTACTCGTAACTTAATTAGTAGCACCGGACTCGTTCAAGAGGGTCTTCGGATCGGATACAACCTACTTGTCTTTAAACTCTTGAATACAAATCTCTAACTGTATTTTTTCTTAGAATCATTTTCACCGAAAAACACTTATGATTGGGGCCGGTTTAAAATACCCCTTTAAAACAAATTTGAATTTTAAAAAATTTCAAAAACTAACAGTTTTAATTGCCGTGAAATATTTATCGAACCCGGTCAGTTAGATTTAAGCGGTATACAAAAAACAAATTAGCAGAAATTCACATTTGGAGGTACAATTTTAGGTATTTCGGTCTTTTTCTAAAAGTTGGTGCAGTTTTTTAGGTGCATTTTATGTTTAAAAACTACTCTTTAGTTACATGTTATAGTCAATTCTTCACTCTAAAAGTTTTTCAAGTTTGAAAGCAACCTAACAAGAAGAAGGATAAAATAAATCTCTTGGAATTAAATTCCGATGTAAAAGATAAAATTTATATAATTCTCGAAGAACATTATAGCGATTCCTCTGATACCGATGAATACAACGATAAAGAGTTACTAGATGTCGACTACAACTCAGACAGTAGTAACTCCAGTAATCCATGTAACTGCACAGGAACCTTATGTACCTGTGGCAGTAAGTCGGTAAATGTCATTTCAAACAGTACTAAAGAATTTTTCTTTGATATGATATATCACATCGAAGACGAAGATATCAAAAGAAAATATTTAACCGAATTAAAACACATTGTCATCAATCATAAGGATAATAAGAAAGAAATCGTCCCTTTCAATATGAAAGGAGTCTTCAACAAATTTAAAAACCAAAAGCAAGACTCTACTTTGCAGGATCTGCAGACAGAGCTGGCACAACTTAAACAAGAGATAAAAGATGTTAAAGAAAGGCTCAGCTCTATAGAGCTTGAATCATTTGCAAATAAGCTTATTAAGGACTTAAACCCTTTGGGCAACGTCCACTCAGAATCAGGAGTATCGAACTCTAAAAATTTAGAAGGAACATAAATCAGTTCTGAAGAAGAATAAGAACCTTCAGCTTCTGAACAACCAAGAATAAAAATAATTTCAATAGTTAAAGTCCAAAGTTATCATATCCCGGTAAAACTGGTGATAAATAAGAATTTTGTACTAAACAAAATAGCATTGTTTGACACATGTGCAGATCAAAACTGCATTTCCGAATTATTAATCCCAACAAAGTACTTAGAAAAAAATACTACCAAATTATACACCGCCAACGGTGAAAAGTTAAAAATAAATTATAAACTTTCAAAGGCTCATGTTTGTAATAACAGAGTCTGTTTTGTTAATGATTTTGAAATCACAAGAGACATTAACGAAGAAGTAATTTTGGGTACTCCGTTTGTGACCCAAATTAAACCATACACGGCAAGAATAGACGGTATCTATTCCATCACCTTAGGAAAATAAATAATCTTTCCCTATTTACGACCTCTTTCAGAAAATGAAAGTAATTTTGTTAAGAAAAATACTATTTTCCGGATTAATCTATTATCAAAACAAATTAATTATCTCAAAGAAGATATACAAATTAAAAGGATAGAATCCACTTTAAAAACCTCAGAGGTAGACGAAAGGGTTAAAAGCTTTCAGACCCTTGTAGAAAGGGAAGTCTATTCTGATTTACCCAATGCCTTCTGGGAAAGGAAAAAACACATAGTAGAACTACCTTATGTAGAAAGCTTCAACAAAGAAGAAATCTCTACAAAGGCTAGACCTATCCAAATGAACCATGAACTCTTGAAACATTGTAAAACGGAAATAAATGATCTACTCCAAAAGAAGATAATTAGATCCTCCAAGTCTCCATGGAGTTGTTCAGCCTTTTATGTTAACAATAGTGTCGAAAGAGAAAGAGGAGCACCTAGGCTTGTAATTAATTATAAGCCCCTTAATCAGGTATTAAAATGGATTAGGTACCCGATACCTAATAAAAGAGACCTATTAAAAAAAACTTACAAAGCTAATATTTACAGTTAGTTTGACATGAAATAAAGATTTTGGCAAATCCATGTAAGTGAGAAAGACAAATATAAAACAACTTTTAATGTTCCTTTTGGACAATACGAATGGAATGTTATGCCATTTGGGCTCAAGAACGCCCCGTCATAATTTCAGAATATAATGAATAACATATTCAACCCATATAGCCTATTCTCTATTGTCTATATAGATGATGTTCTTATTTTTTCAGAAAGTATAGATCAGCATTTTAAACACCTTCATACATTTCTAAAGGTTGTCAAAACAAACAGCTTAGCAGGAAGCGCCAAAAAGATAAAGATGTTTCAGACAACAATCAGGTTTTTAGGATACGATCTTTACCAAGGTACCTACAAACCAATCTGTAGAGCCGTAGAGTTCTCAACCAAATTTTCTGATGAAATAACTGATAAAACTTAGCTGCAAAGGTTCTTAGGTAGCCTAAATTATGTAGCAGATTTTATCCCAAATATCAGACATGTCTGTGAACCCCTTTACAAAAGACTCAAGAAAAATTCAGTCAATTGGTCAATAGAGCAAACCAAGTCAGTTAAACAAGTCAAAAAAATAGTCCAGAAACTTCCTTGCTTAGGAATCCCAAACCCCAAAGCATCTATGATTGTTGAAATAGACGCCTCCGGCATCGGATACGGTGGCATCCTTAAACAAAAGATATCCCTCGAGTCTGCTGAACAATTAGTAAGATTCACAACCGGTGTCTGGAACCCGGCTCAAAAGAACTATAGTACTATTAAGAAGGTGATTTTATCTATAGTGATATGTATCACTAAGTTTCAGGAGGACATGATCAACAAAGAATTTTTATTAAGGATTGACTGTAAAGCAGCCAAAGACGTTTTACAAAAGGATGTTAAAAACCTTATTTCAAAACAGATTTTTGCCAGATGGCAAGCATTATTATCAAGTTTCGATTTTCAAATCGATAAAAGGTGAAGAAAACTCTTTGCCGAATTTTTTAACAAGAGAATTTTTGCAGGGAAAAAATGAGACCGAGCTTCCCAGGAACTCGGCCTAACAAGCCCCTTTCCAACTTAAACCAGAGGAAAAGATAAAAAATCCTTTCCAAAGCTCAAGTGGACCAAACAAACCAGTTCCCAAACCCGAACTCCTAAATAAATATTCGGCCTTGGCTGAATTTCCCCTTTTACCCAAAGGAACCATTCCCTCTCCATTAACGGAGCATATTACTGAAAACAATAATTCAGTCATTCAAAACCACCACATCCAAGAATGCGGTAATTCAAACCCGGGATAGCAACGCTATGAAGACCCCAGAATCATATTCGGAAGCGGTAAAACCAAAGACTCCTCAGAAGCAGAAGGAGACAGTTCAAGTAAACAAAGACATCCCAAAATGGGAGTTCGTCAACACACAGGTTGTGCCAATAATAGCATTATAAACAATGTGAAAATTTCATGGTAAAAGAACTTCTAAAGCCTTACTATACAAATTATCAGTACGTCGATACTGACAATATTATGAGTTCATTTTAGCAGATACTGACTCGATCCAAATCGAGCACGCTTATTTTATTTTTTTCAAAAATCACCAAAATTATGTCATTTCCTCTCTTTGGATAAAGAAGGTTTATACATACTGAATATTATTGTAAAAGTTGTTTACTGTAATGGATTGAAACTCCTTGCGTTCAATATTTGTAAGTGTAACTGTGTAATTATTAGTATCATCTTCTATAGTCGACAGGAGTTCAATTATGATAATCTGACATAGACTATGATATCATAACAACTGTAACGGAAGCAAATCATTAAACAAAAAGATTATAATGAAATCAGATCACAAAAGAACAAAAGTAATAATTTCAACACACTTTAGAATCAACCGTTTACGGGAAAAGAGTTACTGAAAAGGAGTATTAAGTTTTATTTTATTGTAGGAAAATGTTCTATAGAAAAATCAATTCTCAAATTAACTACTATTCCTATTTCATAAACAGTTGCTGAAATAACACTCTTATTTCTCTGATTGGTTAGATATCATTAATTTTAATATAAAATCCCACATAAAAGTAGTACAATATTTATATGATTGCCGCATTGTTAATGCAACATTTGATTGGTTGCACGAGAAAAAAATAATAGCCACATATAAAAAGCATGCATGATATGATTGACTGTACTAATTAGTAAATCATCCTCGCCCCAATTATATAATGTGAAAATCTGTGTATTACTTTGAGTTATAATATGTATAGTCGTCAATATGCACTAATTCCGATAATTTGATAGGATTGAGCTTAGATTTTGAAGCTCATTTAAGAATGAAATTTTTTAGCCCGGTACAAGTAAGTTTGCTGATCCATAGGCTTGAGCGTGCTGAATTGGGTTGACCCGTTGACCAAATATTTTTTTTAATTAAAATTAAAAAATAAAAAACAAAGTAGAGTACTTAATATTTAACTAATTAACATTGCATGTAAACAGTAGATATAAATGAAAATGAAGATGTTAAGACAATTTTATCGCAAATAGATTCAGATGTGCTTGATGAAGATGATGTATTAGTGTTGGATACGTCATAAGTATCATGTAAGTTTTTTTGAGGATTTTTTACTTTTAATTGATGGAAAATTATCATTTTGTGTGTGTTTTATTGAGATCTATTGTAACAAAGCTAGGTTAATATTCTTATTTAGTTTCACTGAAGTTTTATGTCCAACAAGATCGTTTTCTTGTGCGGTTGTACCCAAGATATTTGAATAAGATGGTAGAGAATTCCTATTGAAGCCATACAACCAAATCTTTACTTGAAGCCCACCTTAATAACTATTATTAGAATTATTTGTTTGTGGAATTGAGATTTGGTTACCAAGTAGTAACACCAAGTAAAATCATTCTGTGAATATTTATGTTAGCATTTTAAATTAGAATATAAATTAAAAGAATGATGAAAATATATATATTTTTAAAGTAGGCTGGCACGGCCAGGCCCGTAGTCCATGTAGTTATGTTTGGGCTTGTTAAAATGATGGGTGACCTCGGCTTGGTCTGTCAAATTTAAAAGCCTGTGTGGGCTAGCTCGAATAGGCTAGGCCAGCACATTTTGACAACTTTAAATTAATATGCTTCTACCTGTATAGAGCTAATTGGTTAAGCCCTTTCAAGTTGATTAACTGTTCCCATTTGTGCATGAGAAAACGTTAACTATGTGTAGGGTGTCAAATCAGCGAATTGATTTGAATTTAAACGAATCAAAATTGATCGGTTAATAAATGGCCGGATTAATTTACTTAGGCTGAAAGGACCTGAGTCAAAATATGCTAAACAATGGATCATAGTCCAATTTATCCAACTCTTTTCAAGTTTTAATTTCTTTGTTTATTTTCTTTATAATTTGTTTAGTTACCTAGTAAAATATTTTTTCTTTGCAAAATATTTTGACAAGATTTTTCATGAATCAATTTAGGTAAATTTCAGCCCAACTTTTGATAGACTACTGAATAGGTCAAAATTGAACAAGTTGAGCGAGTCATGTTTTCAATTTTTTCATGAGCTAATTTTACCACTTCAACTATATGTCATACAACTTTCTTTAGAATAAAAAGAAGAGATGATATATTGATTGATATTAAGCATACAATTGAACTTTGTAAGTGAACAAAATAAATTTTACAATGCCTACTATTTTTGTATTAGTATTTCATTTCCTCTGATTCTTTGAAAAGAATCTGAGAGCAATATAAAACAGAACCCTGTAAAAAACAGCCCATCCCAACATTACATACACTTTTTCCCATTTCTTGCCTAAATCTTGTGAAATATTAAGTGATTTCAAGATTCCAAAACCAGTAACGTCTCTTCCAAGAGGATCTTTTCCAAATGATTCATTTGTTTGATACTGGTTCATCAGAAGTCCTTCATATGGATAAGTCATAGTTGATACATAATTCATCCATTTCCAGTACTTTGGCATGTCATTGTTGCTCAAGAAATAGCCACAGAACAAGAAAAATAGGGCGGTGAACGCAATAACAGCTGCATATCCTAGTATGTAATTTGGTACCACTGAGCTCACGAATATAACGAATGAGTTGGTGGAGAGTAGTGACATGAACAGAACTACCAAGAAATATATGAATGGCCCTCGAAGCGATAGCGCAAACCAAACAATCACTGCATAAACTGCAGCCTGGAGAGCTAGGAACGGTAGGTAAGTAATTAGACCTGCAACATTATGTACACAAGACTTATTAGAAAGATGTTTACTAGTACATTTATTCCAAAAGATATTTACTTTTTAAATACTAACATGGAGTAATATGTTCAAGAAAAGTAATTAGACCTGCAACATTATGTAGACAAGACTTATTAGGACGATGTTTGCTAGTAAATTCAGTCAAAAGTATATGTACTTTTAGTTACTAATATGGAGTAGTGAGTTCAAAAAAGTTACTAGACCTGCAACACTATTTACAAGACTTATTAGGATGACGTTTACTAGTAGATTTAGTCAAAAAGATATGTACTAATAAGTTCAAAAAAAGTAATTAGACCTGCAACATTATGTAGACAAGAGTTATTAGGACGACGTTTACTAGCAGATGTATTAAAAAAGACATGTACTTATAGTTACTAACAAGGAGTAATTAGACCTGCAATTGTGTAAGAAGAGGCCCTGTACTTATTGTGAGAGGTCTCGCGGATGAAGACAAATCGTTCTTGAATGAAAGCAGGAACAGCATCATTGGACGAAAAGAAAAAGAGGGTGCAAGTGAAGATGAAGAAACTGAGGCGATTTGTTATCCCTTGAAGGTTCGCTTTAGGATGTAGGAACATAGTGGCCATCATAATTCCCATGGCTGTTAGTACTACAAGCCTAGACAGGAAAAGTTCAGGGGTGCGCATGATGTTTATAAAGTTTCGTCTCATCAAAATCCATGTCTCTGAGATGAAGGAATTCACAAATTTTGGCCCGAGATCATGGAAAGAATGATTGGTATCGGTAGCAAAATCATTGGGCGTCAAATAGTCATATTCATTGACTGTGTAGTCACTACTATTAGGAGTTGGGGTACTTTGAACGATCTCCGTAGAGTAGGCATAGAATCCTGGAGAAGAACTGCACAAATATCCCAAAATGGTTAGTCAGATTTAACTTGTATATACTGACAGTGTAAATACTTTTTTACATTATCATAGCATTTCAACACTTTGTAGTAAGTTATCTGTCTTATTTTTCTCGTTATTAGCTTGTAGTTATCTTTTAGGTTGTCAGTGTATAAAAGTTGAATTCTAATTTCCAACTTGAAAGACATTTGTATATCATGAAATAGAAGTGAGTGAGTGTTTTTACCCCATAACACTTGGACTCCTATGATCATTGCGCCTAGCCGGTGAAAAGCCTAGAGATTGTAGAACACCACTATTGCTGGCAGTCCAGGACTTAGATGTATTCCAGGGACTCCTAACACTATGATCAAATCCTGTATCATCTTGTGCACCGGTTTGCAAACGAAGACGTTTGCTCACCTTGTCACGACCCTGTGCCTCCATGATTTGATGCTTAGCACGATGTGATGGTCGGGCAGGTGATGGAGGCACAGTGGAAGCTGACATCTCGTGTGTTGCTGCACCTATTGGTGGAGGTTTCATACCAGTCAGTGCAAATGCTCCTATTGCTTCTACTCCAAGCTCAGATTGATCATATTCCTGAATCACATCAAGTAAGTGTTCTATCGAGCTTTCGTTCTTTGGCACTTTACGTCCCATCCTGACAAGATGGTGAGCTACATCGTTTGGTGCTCCTTGGTACATGAGTTGTCCGCGAGCCAGGATGATGAGATGATCAAGAAGCAACTGAATGCGGTGTGAAGGTTGATGAATCGTTAGAATCACAGTGCTTCCAGATCGGGCTATATCGTGCACCTTCTCAATTACGCTATGAGCACTAGTTGAATCAAGTCCTGAAGTAGGCTCATCCAAGAACAGCAATGAAGGTCCATGTATTATGTCCACCCCAATTGACACCCTACGACGTTCACCTCCAGATACTCCTCGAGTCCCTTCATCACCTATATAAGTGTTCCTAGTCGTCTGCATTCAAATAAACGATCATAACCACACAATGATTAAAATTTAGGAAATTCAAGAGTCCTGAAAGAATGACCCTCCAATTAAGTATAGGATTATCTACTAACACATGTTAAAAGTTAAAGTACTTATATTTGATTCTCAAGAAACATAACAATTATACAGCCATACATCTCTATAACACATTTCACTATAACAGCCAAGTTTTCTTTGAAACGACGACTTTGGTATGATGTCCTTCGAACGTGGATTCACGTAGAACATCGCGCCACGGTGCAGGTCTAGCTCTTGCCTATGGGCGTTTTCTGGCATCAGATAGAAGCACCACCCCTGAATTTCTACTTCTTTTAGTCTTTTTGTTCCTATTGATCACTTTATTTGTGATAAGAAGAAGAAATCAAAAAAAATATGATTCTTTTTCTCCTTTTTTATTTCTTCCTTTGTCTGTTTTCTTGCCTTTTTCGATTGATTCTGGATTGCTTTTTCTCTTTTATAGAGCTGCCCGTAGCTTTGATTTTTGGGGTCTCATCGGCTTTGAATGAGCAAATTCGGATAGAGAATCTGGAGAAATGGAGATACGATCGGGAGGAGCTAATTTAAACCCCTCCGGTAAAATAAGAACAACCCCCACGTTCACCCCCCTTTTTTACCATTAGGAAGAACTTGTTGATTTTCCATATTATATTAGTATATTATATGTTCTATATAACAACATTTTGCTATAGCAGCCAAAATATTTTCAGACAAACGACGATGTTATAAAGAGGTTTGACTGTATAACATTAGAGAATGAGTTGTCGTCAACTTACAGACAATCCAAGTTGCACGATTAGCTTCTCAACACGCTCCTGTTTTTCAGTCCTAGAGAGTGATCCCAATCTAAAATCAGCAGCAAACATGAATGTCTCATAGACAGTAAGCATTGGAAAAAGTCTATCCTCTTGCATTATATAAGCTGAACTTCCTTTAATCAAACTTGGGCTCATATCAAGCCCACCCATAGACACTTTACCCTTAAGGCTTCCACTTGCAATTCTACCAGCCAATCCATCTAAAAGTGTAGACTTTCCGGCACCACTTGGGCCCATAACTGCAGTAATGCAACCTTTTGGTGCATAACCTGTTATTTCGTGCAATAAGTCCACTTCTTGACTTAACCATTTACCATTTTCATCTTTGATCCTTTTTGTCACTGTGTATGTTAGGCTTGAGAACTCGAGCCCGCCCGTGTAATTTACCGGCTTCCCTATGTCCACTACATGCCCCATCGTCAAATAATTTACGTTGTCAGTGCACAAAACTTAAGCTCGCCTGTGTGATTTATCGACTTATTGAGGACTAGTTGTATGTCTCCCAAAAAAGTTGGATGATTTGCAGGGGAATTATAAAGGTAAGGCTGAGAAAAGACTTCTCACAGCTTGTGGCCTAGTGACAGGAGGCATTTCCAAAGCTAATATAATTATATTTAGCATTGATTAATCCGTTTTGAGTTTGTTTTGATCAATAGGGAGAAAAATACTTTCTTGTTTGCTTCAGCAACTATTTTTAATTTCTGCTTGTCTTATCTTTGATCCATTTTCTAATATCCACATGAATGTTACCATTTTAACTTTTGCATGATTTATTGGTTGAATAATTTATCTAGAGATACTATCCTCCAAAGTTAGTCTACTTTGGTTTTCCCAGTAGTAACCTCTGTTAAAATACTTGTAAGACAACGATCTGACAGAAACTAAGTTAATTACAACACTGAACTTCTACTTCAGAGACGTGAGTTCTATTGTTGTAAGGATGTAACTTATATATACTAACATGTTGCAAAGATTTTTTTAAGCTATGATTGTATTTTGACATGTTATACTCTATGTCCAGTTTTATTTGTAACATATTGATTTGACACGCTTTTAAACTAAGTTTATCATATTTTTCCTAATTATTGTTAATTACCTAATTATTGAAATCAATTAAAGCTTACCAAAAACTGTGCTGCCAACTAATTAAGTAATTGGGGTTCGGCTCTGCTCCATTAGTTTTTTCTTCATTAATTGTCAATACATCCCGTGATGAATGACACGTGTCCTAGTTATTATAAAAGGTTGAGATTGATTTTTATCTTATTCTCTATTTTTTGTTAAACTCTATTAATAGTACTAATTAGAAAATTAAAAAAGGGAACTAAGTTTTACTGTTGATCACGCGCCTATTTTATTCTTTTTAATCTTAAGGAAGGCTTCTGTACGTGAAGTCTCCCATTGACAAACAAAAGGTGTCATGACTAGGTTTATCTCTTTTGTTTTGTTGTATTTAATCATACATTTTACTTAATTAAAATCATGTTGATTTTCTGCATGTAAAAGAATAATTAAGTATTATTTAATTAAATAATTACTAAAAAGTATTCAAATGTAAGAATGAAAAAATAAACTTGTAGCTTCTTTTTTTGTCAATGTCAAATAACTTGTTGGGTTTCAATAAATAATTAGTAGTAAAACTATATTTGACTATAGATGAACAATTCATTAAACATGTAGAAAAATGTATAGTTAAATACAAAATAAAAAAAAACCTAGCAATGGCAGCCTTCGATTTTGTCAGTAGACGGGTATTTTAGTTCCCTTTTTGATTTTCTAATTAGTACCATTAATAGAGTTTAACCAAAATTAGAGAATAAAATAAAAATCAATCTCAACCTTTCATAAAAATTAGGATACATGTCATTCATCAAAGAGTATTAAGTTCAACCAAAAATAGAAAATAAGATAAAAATCAATCTCAATCTTTTATAATAACTAGGACACGTGTCATTATCAAGGGATGTATTGACAATTAATGGAGCAGAGCCGAACCCAAATAATGGGTCCCAACAATTCACATATTTCTCGTAAAAAAGTTGTGTTGGAAAAAGAAATTAAAACTTTTGACTTATTAATACTAAGGGTAAAATAGGAAGAAAAAAGATAAATTATATCTTGATTTTATAAAGTCGACAAGTAAAATTGGACAACTATTTTTAATATAGTGGATAAATAAAACTGGACGGAGGGAGTAACATGTAACAGCTATATATATATATTTGGAAAAAATTAGTATTACACAAAATGAAATACTAGAGTGTGTGTCTGTATAAAAGAATGTGGATTTTGCATATTGTTATGCAATTATGTATATTAGAACAATTGAATGGGTTTTTTCTAATTATAGAAATATTATGCCATAGTAAGTCAAAGAAAATTTTGAGTTATATAAAGCTTATTATGTGTAAGATTGAAGGCCATACCTTTTGGATAATATACACCTAACGATATCTTTGAAAAAATATTACTCCTCCCAAAAAGAATGATTAGACACAAATTAACATACAGATTTCTTAAGTACTTTAAAAGTATTTCAAATGCGAAAACTACGTACATCCATCCTATATAGGATAAATCTCAAAAGTTTTATATATAGTTAATTTTTTGAATATTCCAAATCTAGGAAAATGTTTGATTTCTCGAATAATAATTGTTTTTTTGGGACAGAAATATCTTTAATTATCTTCATTTTCTTTTCTTTTTATCCTAATTTGTTTATTTTAACATATTATAATTCTCTTGAAGCATATCCTTGTTTTGGTCAATCAAAGTTGCTGATTTTTAACTCTATTATAGTGAGCATTTTGACTTCTTTCACGTAAGACTCTCATATTAAGAGAGCTCTCAATTGCTGACTTCGTACAAGTGTTGTCCATAATATGGGTATCAATTATCATATAATGAAAACAAAAATTTTTGAAGAGAAAAATATGGTAAGCTAATATTGTGGAAGTAGCTTTGCTATACATACACCTTGTTGTATATAGATCTTATCACTTTAAGCTATGAGGTTCGTGGTTCGGTTTTGGACGGTTATCCTTTAAAAGGAAATCAAGTCAATTAAATTAATTTTTAAATGTTGGAATCAAATCAAATTATAATTAAGTTAATTTTTTATTACTTCGGGTTTTGTTGGTTAATCATGTGAAAATATATGGCAATATACTTCCAAGCTAACATATATTAGATTGACTACATCCAATATAACACTGCCAAATCAATTATTCTTTAAGAAAATAATGAACTATATATGCAATCAATTTATATGTATTGCTGCTTCCTCGAGAAAATCATATGCATTTAGTTATTTTCAAGGAACTTAATAAAACTTTTTAAAATGATTTTTTTGTGCAAAAAATTAAAGAGATGTGATTTACCAAGATATTCTGAAGATGATTGAATTAAATAATCAAAAATAATTAAAGGACTCAAAGACAAGTTATATATGTATGTGTGTCGCGCGCAATTATAAGTTGTAAATAGGCATTTATGTTAGTCGGGTTGATTCAATTTTTTTGTTTTTTTCTTAAAATCAAAATAAAATTTATCGGTTTTTAAAATTTTAGAAACAAAACTTAACCAAAATCAAAATACTTTCGATTTTTTATTTAGTTCGATTTTCCGTGAACACGCTTCTCTCTAGTATATGATTGTACGAATACTTTTTTACATTCCATGCATGTTGGTTCCAACATTATAAACTCTAATTAATTTTTATTTTTTTTGGATTAATCTTTTTATGTTGTTAGCAACGTCTAATATGTTATAACCGTACTTTACACTATTATTTTTCAAATTATCAATTAATATAATTGTAAAGAGTTATATGTAACTATTTTTGAAGTGATATAATTGTATGAATATGTTTTATAATGGTTTTTTACATTCCATGCATGCTCACTCCATAATTATTAACTTGAATTACTAATTACTAATATTCTATTTCCCTTGTCCTTATATATTGAAGCTAATGAAATGGAAGAAACAAAGAGCGAGGAGGAGCCAAAAGAAACGGAACAGTACGGACGCGGTGGTGGTGGAAGCTGGGGCGGCGATGGCGGTGGTGGCGGCTGGGGTGGTGGAGGCTGCCGATACGGTTGTTGTGGTAGTAGATATGGAAGGTGTCAAAGGTGTTGTTCTTCAGCTGCAGAAGCAAAAGCTTATGATGAAAATGAAGTTCAGACTTAAAAGATTTTCAAGACTATATGTAGGGATGAAAGAATAGTTAAGCATCCACATGTAGTTAATATAATGAAATAACTAGGAGAGTTTATGTATGAATAATATGGATGCTTATATATATGTTTTATTTTATTTTATGTTCGTTTCACTACTAGGGATGAAAGAATAGTTAAGCATCCACATGTAGTTAATGTAATGAAATAACTAGGAGAGTTTATGTATGAATAATATGGATACTTATATATATGTTGTTTTTTTAATTTTATGTTGGTTTCACTACTAGGATGAAAGAATAGTTAAGCATCCACATGTAGTTAATATAATGAAATAACTAGGAGAGTTTATGTATGAATAATATGGATGTTTATATATATGTTTTATTTTTAATTTTATGTTGGTTTCACTACTAGGATGAAAGAATAGTTAAGCATCCACATGTAGTTAATGTAATGAAATAACTAGGAGAGTTTATGTATGAATAATATGTTGGAAATTTACTATTGAGGAATTAAGTTTATCTCATTATTTATGACTTGAGCAATTGGGGCCCCGCACGTCGAAAACATCGTTTTCACACACGTGCACTCGTAGTGCCAAGTATCGTAAATTTCGTCACTGAAAGAGATATTGGTACATACGTAAATGTTTGAGGCAGAGAATGATGGACGGTTATTGGATAAATAACAAGTGTTCCACTTTAGTAAACAAATGAAGGATTGTGCGAAGTGTAAGATGGTACGGGTCGGAAAGGTCCGCAAAGCTGAGAAGGGCCGCGGCGCCCCCTAAGCTGAGTCGCGACGCTAATTGCCAATGTTACCTACTGGAGTCACGGCGCTGCGGCGCTTCCCTGGCAGTGTTTGCTCGACGGAATCCTAAAAGTTTGGTTGTTGAGGTGGTTTCAATGGCATTGAATCCATCCAATAATGACCATTACTTGGACCATTATGTTGCTGCATTACTTGGGGTTAAAGGACATCCATTACATGACAATTGAATGTCATTATGGGGCATTTTAAAGGACATCTTGCACACCTATAAATTGAGGCTTTTGACTCAATTTTATAGATGAACAATGAACATACATACAAGTTAACAACACCACAAAGAGATCATATTTCCTGATAGAAATCCTTCTCTTAGCAATCTTCGTTATTCGTGTTCTTTGCTGGGATCATTTGTGTAGGCTTTGCACATTTAATAGTTTGTTGTTTCATCTTGAGAGACTATTGTCCACACTTCTGTAAAGCCTATACACGGGGGTAATCTTGTCTTAAAGATAGAGAGTCATCTCTCGACTCAGCCGGTGGTTTTGTGATTATCTAATTGGTTGCTAAGTGTTTCAGGTGTGATCTTGAATCTACGAAGGACTCTAACCGTTCAGATTCTCAGCAGTTCTACAAGCCACAAGTGTAGCAGTTCATATTTTTGTATTTCTGAATATAAGATTCAGATTTGAAGTTCTAGTTCAAGATTAAAATATTGACAACTTGTTGTTGTTGTAATCTTTGTTGTTTATCCTTTCGATCACTGTAATAGTTATTTACTATCCCCGTACGTGCTTTACATATCCAATAATTTTAAGACAATATCGTATTAGTGTTCGAAAGATGTTTGCCATCAGATATGGTCCCAAATCTGGCTGTGGTTTTCTTCTTGAAAACAGTTCTGTTGACAGTTCTGTTAACAGTTCAAACACTGTCTCTGTCAACAGCCGTGCTTTCAAATCTGGTCCTAGTTTTTGGCTTTCTCTTTGACGATAGTTACAAATCTGTTTCCGTCGAAGGTGGGATATCTGGATCTGACACTGAGCTTCAAGATACCGTTGATAGTCATGCTAGTACAGCTAAATATCAAGGACGAGTTGGTGTCACCGCTCCCGAGGGTGGTGGAAACAAACGCCCACAAGAGGTTGAGGATGTCAACTGGGACAAGAGGAGAAGGTTGAAGATGTTGTTCTATCATGTAGCAGAGGGCCTATATCTGTCCCAGACAAAGTATCTGAATTATGGTAAGGAGGATGTGAACACTAAGTCTAACTGAAGTGGGCTAGGATCCAAAAGGTCTAAGTTAATTTGTCCTTCCTTATCTATAGTATGTTTAGATAATATCTGAATAAAAGTGTGTAAAGCAAGGCTGAGAATATGAAAGTGTTTTCATTAAAAACTCATATTCCTTACACTATAAAATCAGATATTGAATCTTCTTCCTTCCCATTTAAAGATTTGACTATTGTAAACAAAACTTAAAAGATCCGTTCTTTTGAATGTAATTATTAAAAGTGTGTAAAGTATGTTTGCACATACGAGGGAGAAATATCCACTGACTGTGCGAAAACTGTTATCACTCTTAAGCAAGCGCCAGGAATTGTCTGGGCACCAATCTCAACGGAAGAAGACTAAAAGATAATGGCTTTTCTTAAGACGTTGAACCTGTCACACTATTTGACAGAAGATCCTTCATTTGATAGGATTGTATTGGACACTCAGTCGTACAAAGCCTACGGACGACTGGAGTGGGCCAGAGTTTCCAGGTCTTAAATGATCTGAAGGCCAAAAGAAAGGCAGAAAAGAAATTGGACACTCAGTCTGCCAAAGCAACTGGAGTGGGCCAGAGTATCCAGATCACATATGATCAGGTTACGCCCTAACCACGAGCAAGATGTTGTTCTTGTGAAGCAACGCCACCTCTAAAGTATAAAGGGTTGGAGAGGTTGTCCTCAAAAGGATTTCAGGGAATGAGATCACTCTAAAAGGAGGCGATACATGTCCCAAACTTGTTTTCAGGGACGTTGTTGGTCAACCTGGCTTGAGACTAGTCCAACAAGTCTGTAATAACTAAGAATGGTATAGTATGTCTGCAGCCAAATAAATAATATATTTGTAATTCGTGCATCTATGCCATCATGGATTAAGACACGTTAAATAGAAAGTCATTCAAAAGATAACTAAGTTGATATTGTTACCTTCTGTCGACTTAAACCCTCTAAATGAATGTGAGGTGGGCGAAGAGGCAAAATCACCTTTCTATTCCGTCAAAAAAATAGCGAAAGAAGCACCGCTCCTCCAGAACTTAATCACACCTACATGGGTGAATTGAAGTTTGTACAAAATAGAGGGGGGAGACGAGTACTTTGTGACTTTCATTAATGATGGTACAACGTATTGCATCCTTTGTTTGTTGAAAAGCAAAGATGAAGTTGTTGAATCGGATAAGCGCTACAAAGCAGAAGTTGAAAATCAACTAAGCCTACGGATTGAGGAATTCATAGTGATAGAGGGGGAGAATGTGAAGCATCGTTTATCAAACGACTGCTTCTTACTCACCTCAGTCTAACGGTGTTAGCCAAGCGCAAATCCATACACCCAAAATATGTGGGGCAAATCAATCCTTACCGCTAATGTGATTCTCAACAGAACTCCGCATAAGGATAATGATAACCCTCCATATGAAACATGAAAATGATGCCACCTACAAATGTTGTTATGTGGGGTGGCTTGGTAAAGGTTGGAATATCGAAACATATCAAGTTGGACCTAAGACTGTAGATTGGATATCCACTGGATCTGCAAATAACAGTAGTGCTTATCGCCTCTTGATGTCAAAGAATGCTGAATTCTTTGAAAATAACTTTCCTTGAGAAGGAAAAAGAAGTAATTGCTAGAGGTTAACAAGAAACCGCTAGTACATGATTGTCCGGAACTTAATGTTCCAGATCTACAGAACTCAGGAATTCTAGATATTGAAACGATACGGAGCAAAGAGGGGACAAAGACTTGTTCCAGGCCTTCTAGCTTGCATGGTTGAGAATGAACCATGGACAATTAACTAAGAATTGTCATCTGCAGAAGCACTGCTTTGGAAAAAAGCTACATAAAGAGAAATAAATTTCATCAGATAGAACCATACTTGTGTAATGATTGACCTTCTTCCAGGAAAAAAACCTTTGGGTTGTAAAAGCGAATACTCTGTTTTTGTGCCTCTTATATTATTTAATAGACATATGATTTTTTTGTAATACTAGCCGCAGAAACAGCATGTCTTTTGTGAGGTTGTGTTGAAGAAGAAGAAGATGGTATGGAAGCCGGTAGGTTACTAGCACTTTCTTGTTGGTAAAACCTATATACTTTTTTGCATTGGTCTTCTACACTAGACAACACTTCTTCTTTAGTTTGTTCAATAGGTGGTGGGTGATTTGGATTTTTGGGACTTGGAGGTGGTAGTACTTCTATACAATCGTAAATAGTTTCAATAAGTGATTTAGTACCGTCTATTTTAATAATCGGATTTAATACAACAGCAATAATATAAATAGTGGAAATAGGAATAAAATATTTTTTTTATTTTGATAAACATTTTTTAATAGCTGCCATATAAGCTGGTTTTTCCATATATTCACTAAGTAATAAAAATATTAGAGCTATATAAAACAACATAGTTGAAATAGTAGGATAATATATACCGGAAAATTCTTTTGTTGCTTGAAAAAATTTCTCTAAAAATACAATAAGTTCAGAAAATTTTACCCAATCGCTATCTACAACTATATCAGCTGGATTTTGATTATGAGAGTTAAAAAATAAAGTTATAGGTTTTCTATAGTCATAAGCAACAAGTAGTTGCTCGTATAAAGAATTTCACTTAGTGGGTACTTCTTCTGAAATTTTTCTATAAGGTAGTTGACAATTGTGACAAGTCTTTTTATATTCTTTTCTTCGTTGTATTCTATTATTTTTAAAAATAAAGTTTATAGCAAATTGTATTTTACTAAGAATGTCTTCAAAAAGTGATAGACCATCCTTTACAATTAAGTTATATATATGGCACGCGCATTTTATATGAAAATGATCTGGAAAAGATGGAGTTAAACTATTTTTTAAAATGTAATAGCGTAATTGTTAGAAGAAGCGTTATCTAATGTAATAGTCATAATTTTATCGGTTATTCCGTAAAAAACGCACACTTGATAAATATTTTCTACAATAAAAGTACCAGTGTGCCTATCATCTATATATCTATACGCTAAGATACGTTTTTGCATAGACCATTTATAATCTATCCAATGACAAGTTACCATTAAATAATCATGGTCGTTAGTACTACGGCCTATATCAGAAGTGGTAGACACTTTGCCATTAAAATTAAATAATGAATAACGTAAATACTGTTGATATTCATGTGCGAATTTAAATACATCTCTCTTAACAGTTGATCTAGGAAAACCGTTAAAAGCAGGATTATACATATCTCTAATGTAATGAATAAAATCGGGAGATGAAGGAAATGAAAAAGGCAAACCCTCCACAACAGCTAATTTTGACATTGTTTCCCTATCTCTATGTTTATTGTATTTAGGGCCTACAGTTCCCCTCGTCATAGGGTTAATTTGACCCTATACTTGGTCCGGGACAGTATCAGTATGTGAACCTTGTTCGGATGGAGCGGACGTTTGCGCACCCGGTTTTGAAGCCTCGTATTGGGCATACCTAGCTGGATGAGTCATTGCTACGTGTCTCATTAAACCCCCCGTCCCACCGTGACCTTTTCCAGTTTTTAATTTTAAAACATCTTTACAAATTTTACATCTAGCTACTTGATTCTTTACGTCCCTATAAAAAAATGTCCATGCATCTGATTTTAATGGTCGTTTTGCTGGACCTCGTCTCATACTAGGGGGAATATGAGATATTTCAGTTGAAGGTGCACTAGTGGGTGTGTTGTCATCAACATTAGTGGGTGTATCATCTAGATTATCGTCTAAATTAAAATCTTCTTGAGTTCCAGAAAATTGCTCTTCATCTAAATCTAATGGTAATGTAGGAAAATGTTCAGTATCAACAAAATCATCATGTGTAGGAATATGATGACTAAAAGAAGTACCCTTGCCCTTGTTGCCCCTACTAGAAAAAGTCTGACCCCTACCCGTAAGCATACGTTTAAACCCTTCCATTATAAATTTATAATTATACTAATAAATAATTAAAGTAAATGTACCAAACGCCGACGTAATGTCGACGTGTAATCGAGAGGTTGAAAATTGAAACTTTGCTCGATGGAAGATCATCAAGCTAGTTGCCAACTTCACTCCCAATTTCCAAATGAATAAATAAAATTGAATATTTAGTAGACAATGTAGACTTGTAGAGAGATAGATTGAGAGATTGTAGGAAGATTTGTGAGAAAGATGGAGAGAAAATGAGGTATTTATAGTTTGAAAATTGGGTTAAAGTGTAAATATAATAACTAATGGGTTTAAATAAATATTAAGGGGGTTGGGGGAGGCCAAAAATGGCTGTTGCACAACAGCCAAAATGTAAAATAGCCGTTGGTACAACTGTTATTTTTGCAAAAGGGGAGGTTTCGGGCGGGATCGAGTCGGGACCGGGGCGGGATCAGGATCAGGCCGCGACTGGGGCGGGCCGGGACGAGACATTGTCCCATCCCGGTTCAAGCCCTGATACCGCATTTTTTTAACTACTCAGGTTCGGGGCGGTGTCGGGGCGGGACTGGCCCGACTCGGCCCACTTGCCAGCTCTAGTTATTTCCACCTCGTTTTTCACCACGATTTTGACCATTTTTGCCGCCACCGTTGTTGCAGTTTTGGCCGGAACTGTTGGATACGGACGGAGAAAAGTTGGACTCAGTCATCATGACGACAGGAGGGGCCCCAGTGGCTACTTTCTTAGCCAATCCAGCTTCTTCGAGTGTGAGCATGGAGCGGGCCTGATAAAACTGTGAAAGAGGACTGCTCTGACGAAGAAGCATACCGACGCCACTATAGGCCTTAGATAGGCCTGCGACCATCTGAAGGACAAGATAATTGTTTGTAACTGGCGCACCAATGTTGCAGAGTTGGTCCTCCAATTCCTTTAACCTTTTGCAATATGATGAAACGTTGGGGAAGTCTTCCATATTGACGTGAGAGAATTCCTGCTCAAGGGTAACAACACGAGAATTTTTATTATCTCGAAATATATCACGCACTATATTCCAAGCATCCATCGCTGTAGCGTCTGGTTCGATAATCGTTTGCAACAAGTCGGTAGAAATAGTGGAGTAAATCCACTGAAGAACGATAGCATCAAGGGTTGTCCATAACTTATGATCTTCCTCGGGTTTGGACACCTAGATATCCGCAGGAGCCGCCGGGATAATGTGATGGAGGACTTAATGCGAGCGTGCATGAAAGTTGAACAGTTCGGCCCACGTCGCGTATTGGACGTTTTTTATTTCAAGAATGATAGAGATGTGATTCTTGATGTTAGAAACAGTAGGGGCAGGGTGAAATGTGTTCTTAGCCATAATAACAACGCAAGACGTGATGTAGGGATTTGGGAAGAGAGGAGGTACCGTCGGCACGCAATCCGAGAAAATAAGCTCGAAACTCGATTCAAGGGTGACAGAATTTTGAAGAGGAAATTAAGACCTAGACTTCTGATACCATGAAGTAATAGATTTTGGATAAGGTAGCTTGGCGTTTGGCAGATCATGAGACCAAGTTATCACCAAGGAACACACAATACCCAGACGTAGAGCGTATGATGTTCGGACAACCACCCCAATCAACATTTGAGTAAGAGACAAGTGTAGAAGTCCAGTATCGAGGGGTGGCCAATGTGGTTTCTGAATCATGTTGGCTCCATAATCTCCTCTTAGAGTTTCACTCTCCAGTTCACAAAGCTACCTTGGTTTATTGTGATAATGTTAGTGTGATATATCTTTCTGGCAATCCGGTTCAACATCAGCGCACTAAATATATTGAGATGGATATCCATTTTGTTCGCGAAAAGGTAGCTCGTGGACAAGTACGTGTCCTCCATGTCCCTTCCAGGTATCAAATTGCGGACATATCTACCAAGGGCCTTCCATCAGTTCTATTTGAAGATTTTAGGGTCAGTCTCAGTGTAAGAAGACCGCCCGCTATGACTGCGGGGGTGTGATAAATACCCGTGATATACGCCTTGTATATCACGGGCTGCCTTCGGAAAATTGGATAGTTGGGCCGTGATATACACGGTGTATACATACCGTGTATATCACGATTTATTGGCTTAGTTTAGGTAATGTTTGGTTGTAATTATTATTGTACACTTACCATAATTGTATTACCATAATTGTATAGTTAGTGTCCAAGTAGAATAATGTTTTAGGAGTAGAATAGAAATAGAATTTTCCTATTATAAAAAGATGTAAATTGTATATATACTCTTTCAATTAATGAAAATAATGAAGAGATTATTTATTACGAATCATTTATGTTACATTAAGACTTGCGATAACACGTACATGTTCAGGAAAAAGATTTACCTATTACAAAGATTGTGCAACTTGATTTTTAATTTTTTTTTTTCAGTTTTCTCAATCTCCCAAGGAGACAAACATTTATCTAATCACTCCTAATTTAGAAATTGCACTCAATCAACATAGGTTTCACTCATTCCTTCTCGACGCCTCTTCTTGTCACTTTTGATCAAAATCTTTTTGTGATTTTCTATTCTCTTATGAGAAACGGTTTTATGCTTATCAACTTGTTTGTCACTAATGCTTTCATCTGTTAATCCATGACTCCCTATAGACATTAGAGGTCAATTATGTTAAATTGATCTAGTACAAAAGATAAACCTCCTCTCATACAAATTTAAAAATAAGCTGATAATTAAGTTTTAGGCTTGCTCAAGTAATTCTCCTCATGTTTATGGGTATAACTCAATATATAGCTAACCTTTGGACAAATGTATAATTTCACCAAAATAACAATACTTTTCTTCTTTACCCTATTTTCACATAGTAACTCTATGGAAGATCAAGATTAGTTTCTTTACGTAATGAACCTCCTTAAATTTTCGTCTTTAATTTGAAGTTCCTTTTATTAGAAAGAAAAAAACTCGATAGGAAGTGCTGTGGTGAATCAATTAAACTTTATTGTCTACCAAAAATAAAACTAATTATGGAATAGCAACTGAAAGGTTAAAAAAAAGTGAGAATACCTTAGATAAATGAAAAGAAGTGCAAAAACTTGGAGCAAACAAAGGCCAAGAACCAGAAGTTGAGGACTTTATACAAGGAAAATGACTTTTTATATTTCATTTAGTGGTGTATTTAACCAATTAATTTTTAAGAAATGTATTCCAAAGTCAGCAAATGACTAAGTCATGTGAATCATCATATCCAACATGGTTTGAAGTGTATATACAAATTCTTCGTTTTCATTTTTTTAAATACGTCTAGTCTTTGAACTTCATACATATAGGTCAATAGTTATGTTTTTTTCCTTGTGCTTTCTATCGCATTTGGAATAATTAACCTTCAATTTGCTTTAGCTACCCCGAATATACTATTTGTAGTAGGTAATTTTAAATAAATCAAAATATAACTTGATATGACAAATCAGTTAGAACTTTCGAGACGAGATTATTGTATTTTAATTGTTTTGACATATTAATTTTGAATGAAATATTAATGAATATCGATGATTCAGCGAAAGAAGAAAAATAATTAACAAAGCAGCCTGGAAGACTTTTATTCGGAGAAAAAACGGACTTTAAATTGTATTAATGTATAAAAGAATTATACTGCATATAACTTAAATCCAATCCAGAAATATAGTAGAATTTGTTATATTAATAAAATATTGCACCGAGCTGCCTTTTTAATAATATGCTTAATATATACCTTATTCTTTACACTCTTTTACTAAAGCAGCAAACCTCCGATTTCCCACCTAGATATATATTATAATACAATCACAAAAAAAAAAAAAAAATACAAACCAGTCAAAGGACAACCCGTCTTATTCTTCTCCTTTCGAGACCCCTATTTTCCAGAAGATAGCATGATTTGAGCTAGAACAGCAGATTTGTAAACAAGAGTGTGTTTCACAATTGTTGTAGGGTGAGTCATGAGCCCTCTTTAGACTTCTCGCCAGCAACTTCGAAGAAGAAATAGTTCCAGCAACTCCCAAAAAATGCACCAATAATGATGAGAATAACAAACCAAGCTCGTCCTCGAAATTCCCCCCCAAAAAAACTTAGTGTAGAAAGCACAAGGGAAAATCATGCATATTCCCACACAACTAATGAGCCAGTGAGGCTAAGAACATGCTCAAAATATGGCACACAAAGGGTCAAAATCAAGATTACTAATAGCAAAATTGATCCCACAATTCCTCTTATCATCATCTTGGCTTTAGATTTCATTGAATTTGGCAATTTATCTTCTAGCTCAATAGCAAATGGTGCAAATTCCAATGCATATTTTGTCATTGGTGTGAGAACTGTTGCCCATAATGCAATTTTAGTGATGATTTGGTCGTGGGGCATATTTAGAGTTATTTGTGAACTCACTTGTGGACCAAAGAGTTTTGCTCCCATGAAAGCTAAGGATACATATAGTGTTGTCACTAGTGAGAAGCTCACAATTGATACCTTCAAACACAATAAAAATATAAATAATTAGTACAACAGAAATAATGTATTAAGTCTATGTACAACATTTAGATTAATATTTTGCAAATGATGACTAGCTATACTATATATGCATTATGCAATTCCTCCTATTCATGTTGCTAGCATCTAGACTAGTTTTTACCCTTTTTCTTCTTCTCTTGAGTTTAATTTATATACCATGTTACGAATAAAAGATAAAAATTGCGGTAAGTTGACAACTAATTCAATGTAAAATAGATCTTTATATTATATGTAAAATATTAAATAAAATTTGATCAAGAAACATGATCTGACTGGTGATAAATGAAGGGTTGCTGGGTCTTAAAGTGGATTCTATGACATAATCAAATTCTTCCAAAAATGTGGGAAGATTCTTGTGGGGAGGCGCTGGGGTTTAATTTAGGTAAAAAATAATTTGTACCTCGTGTTTAACACCAATTAAATGAACATGTGCGTACGTGACATATATCTTCAAATACACTGTTATCACTAAATCATAGGAGTAGGTTATTAATATATATATTCATATTTATTTATCACTTAATTATGATAAATTAGTGGAGTATAATTTAGTGTAAATATTGGGTTCGTTTGAGTATTTACTGTTTAATTTGTGTATGTACCTACCAGTTAGATTCTAGCGGATGAAAGAAAATTTTGCAATTGGAGTTGTAAAATGAACAAATGCTTACATACTACAACTAAAGTTAATTATATGCTGTTTTTTATGACATGCAGCCAAACACCTTATATTCCATAGGAACTGGGAATCTTCAAAGGCTAATATATAAAGGGAAATTTCCTCATCTTATTATAACATAATCATAACTAAGTTCAATTAACCCAATAAAATATAAAAAACAAAAGAAAGTCTGTTACCTACATGATAAATGTACATACACTGCTTATTTGTTCATGAGTTTAAATTTTATGTCGACGTTAATTTATGTACCACTTTTATATTGCATCTTCAACATGCACTCTCATGTATAAATGTTACTTACTTTGTCATGATATAAGCTTCTTTCTATTAAAACTGTAAATGGTTATGTTGTACCATATTAATTTCGTCGTTTAAGCAATGTGGAAAAAGAATTTCCATATTATTACACAGAGAACTTATGAGGGTTGGGATTCCAACTAGAAGATACTAATGGTTGCAAAAGAATATGAATCTTTTTAAATTTTATTCTCCATGATAAAAAAGAGTATTTAAATTTCCTTTTTCCCTGTTTCGAAATACCTTTGCTGACTTAGATTAAAATGATGCTTAAAGAACCATATCCAAATCTAATATAGTTCCTTCCTTTTAGGAAAATAGAAAAAGATAAATGCATAATACATAAACATGCCCTCAAACTTAGGCTCAGCTGGCAAGTATGCCCTCCAATTTTGGGTGTGCACAAGTAGACACCTCAACTTGTATAAAGTTGAACACGTAAACACAAATGTTGACGTGACACATAAATTTTGGAGGTGTCTAGATGATCATTTTATAAGTTGGAGTGTTCAACGGACAAAATGGAGATAAGTTGAGGTGCCTATTTGTGCATATCCAAAGTTGGAAGGCACACTTGCCATCCAAGGCCATGTTTATTTTTGCTGGAGTTCAAATCGACACAATTCACCCTTTAAAAAAAATCCTTTAAGTTTGAACTGCATAATTTGAGAAAAGACATTCATAATACTGATATGGAGTTTTATTTGTATAAGTTCGAAGCCTTGGAGTTTCACTTTAATATGTTTCAGAATGGAGTGCTACCTGAAAAAACCTCATAGGAAGTATTTGAGAAAATAAAGAGATACTTTCAGTTCGAAATGTAAAAAAGAACACTATAATGAAGAAAATTCATGGGTAGTACTGGAAATAACATGATAATTTCATGGATAATACACCTATACTGACCAGGATACTATCCTAGAGTTAAATTCTATGAAATTATTGTTGGGAGTTTTTGCTCTATGATACTTTATAAAGCAGTACGGGAAGTATATTACTATTACAAGTATTCAAAAGGATAACCAGTGATTCAATAATTCAACATGAAATCTGAAAATTACAATTGTTACACAATAAAAAACTGAAAATTCCAGTTTTGTAGAAGACGGAAAAATGTAAATTGTTTTTGCTGAGTCGAGTGTGGCACTCTGTCCTTAAGACAATATTGCCCCGTATGTATCCTTTATACGTCCTGGACAATTTGTCTCCCAAGATAAAACAGCAATGGAACCCTTGAGCAAAGGAAACTCAAGAGCTACCGTGAAGAATATTGAATAACGAAATGATGCTTGGAAGTTGTAGGAAGAAGATTTTTTTTTTCGGTTGTGTATTTTCGTGCATATCAAGTGTGCTCAACAATGGTGTAAGGGGGTGTTTATATAGGTGAGGAATGGGTGATTTATGCCTCAAAAGCGCCTCCATAATAGCCAAATAATGGCCATTATGGAGGTAGTAAAGTCACCAACATAAATGGGAGAAAGACCAACGGATTTGGCCATTATAGGAGGAGTAATTCAGCCAAAATAAATGGCTGAATTGAGTGCTTGGCTTTTCTGTCTTGACCGTCGAAATTCGAACTTCGGGGACCAAAGCGTACATCTTGAAACTTCGGGGACCAAACTGTATATCTGAAATAATTCTGGTCCAAACTGTATATCTGAAACTTCTGGGATCAAACTGTACTTCTCCCAAAACCCAAAACCCGTGACCCGACGGGACGGGCGGGCGGCGGCGGCGCGCGTGTGGTCTTTCCTCGAACCGAAGCACATCTAGGTCCTCCCTCCTTTAAACACATGGGATACCCCTTGGGGTCCCAAACCCCAAACCAATTTCGAATCTTATATACACAACACTTCTTTCTTCCTCTACCGATGAGGGAGAATTACACACAATACCACACTTTCCATGCTTCAAACACCTTACTTCGTGAACCAATATCTCTTTCATTTCTCAATGAAATTTGACGATTCTTGGCCCTACGGTTATCTACGTACTTAGTAGATCATGCATGTGTGAAGAACCGGATTCTCCAACATACGTTACACTAGTGTTTAAGCCGTTAAAGTTGGTCGGTCGCAACTCCCGCCAAAGGCAAATTTCCAACAATTATAGTATAAGTTCCAACTTATATCCATTCGAACATAGTATAACTACAGTTTCACACTTCAATTTTTTGAATTCATGAGAGTGTTCTAAAGTATCAAACTCAAGAGAGTATTTTGATGTTCAAGAAAAACCAAAGGCGAAGCAGAAGCAGATCGATGAGAGCAAAAAGCGTTCAAATTGCAATCACAACAGTAAAAAGCGGACAAAACTAATTTTCTCTTTTGTTGTGCTGAATTGATAGCAATGTTCAAATTTCAATATATCATGTTTCATCTTCATGAGTAAGACAAAGTGTTCATATTGGATAGGAGTATTAGAATTTGGTTTACATTATTTGAGTTCTTAATATGTGTGGTTTGCAGCCCTCTATTCTTAATTGCAATTAGCTATTTAGCAGCGTTGGAGTTTTTTTTTTATTTTATTTTGAGATCTAGTTCTATAGTACCAAATGAACTAGCAGAGTCTGAATAAAATTTTAAATTTCGAGCAAAAAAAAGTTTAAATCAAGGTAATTTTTGTTGGCGATCTTTGTTTATCCTAGGAGTGGCCAGTGGGCCGGGCTCGGGTCTGGCGGGCCGGGTCTGGCGGTGTCGGGGTCGGGGCGGGACGGGAGAAGGGGCGGGGTCGGGTCTGGCGGGCTCTGGCGGGGTCGGGTCTGGCGGGACTGGAGCAAGTCCCGTCCCGATCCCGATCCCGTCGGGCTCGGGTCGGGGCGGGGTCGGGCTCGGGTCGGGATACGGAGGGCTTTTTTTTTTTTTTTTTAAAATAACATATGTATAAAAAAAACTCAATAAACAAAACAAGATAGTGTAATAAAAACATCCCAAGGCTGTTTTTGTGCCTCTTATATTATTTAATAGACATATGATTTTTTTGTAATACAAATACAATTGTCTAAAATCTAAATTGCAACTTTGTGGTGTTGTCCAAAAGTTACAAATTACATAATAAAATTACAATTAAAAAAATTACATTCTCAAAAAAATCTGTTCTAATTGCTTGATGATTTCATGTGGTTCTTCGGTTGGAATTGGTATTTGTTGGTCAAATTGATCCACGTCGCTTCCACTACCTTCGGTTCGAGATTTCGTTGTAGTTTTCATCATCTTCTTCGTTGATCTCCGGTTGACCGCACCTTCTCCGCTCCGCTCGTATCCAATCTCTCGAATAATACGCAATTTCCAAGTGTCTCCGGCTAATGAGTGTCGTGGTCTCCTATTTGATATCTCGCTCGCGAGAAAAAGCGCTTTCGACGCGTTGACGACGCTTGAATGTTCAAAACATCTCGAGCCATCATTGAAAGTGTCGGAAAGGTCTTCTCATTCCCCCTCCGGTATTTCGGCAAGTCTTCATGTCCATCTTCCTTGATACGGTACGAGAACCCCGCAAAACAAAAATATCCAACTCGCTAATTTGGTTAGTAGTAGAGGTACGACCGCACATTCTATTTCGAGGCTTTCAATACTAGCCGCGAAACGAAGATGTCTCTTTTGTGAGGTTGTATTGAAGATGAAGAAGATGGTATGGAAGTTTGGTAAGTTACTAGCATTTTCTTGTTGATAAAATCTATATATATTTTTGCATTGGTGTTCTACGCTAGACAATACTTCTTCTTTAGTTTGTTCAATAGGTGGTGGGTGATTTAGATTTTTGGGACTTGGAGGTGGTAGTAATTCTATACAATCGTAAATAGTTTCAATTAGTGATTTAGTACCGTCTATTTTAATAGTAGGATTTAATACGAGAACCAATAATATAAATAGAGGGAATAGGAATAAAATATTTTTTTATTTTGACAAACATTTTTTTAATAGCCGCCTTATAATTTGATTTTTCCATATATTCACTAAGTAATAAAAATATTAGAGTTATATAAAATAACATAGTTGAAATAGTAGGATAATATATACCGGAAAATTCTTTTGTTGCTTGAAAAAATTTCTCTAAAAATACAATAAGTTCGGAAATTTTTTCCCAATCACTATCTAAAATCATATCGGTGGCTTTTTATTATGAGAGTTAAAAAATAAAGTTATAGGTAATTTATAGTCATAAGCAACAAGTAGTTGCTCGTATAAAGAATTCCACCTAGTGGATACTTCTTGTGGAATTTTTCTAAAAGGTAGTCCACAATCATGACAAATTTTTTTATATTCTTTTCTACGTTGTACTTTATTACTTTTAAAAATAAAGTTTATAGCAAATTGTATTTTACTAAGAATGTCTTCAAAAAGTGATAGACCATCCTTTACAATTAAGTTATATATATGGCACGCGCATTTTATATGAAAATGGTCCGGAAAAGACGGAGTTAAACTATTTTTTAAAATTGTAATTGCGTAATTGTTACTAGAAGCGTTATCTAATGTAATAGTCATAATTTTATCGGTAATTCCGTAATAATCGCACACTTGATAAATATTTTCGCAATAAAAGTACCAAAGTGTGCCTATCATCTATATATCTATACGCTAAAATACGTTTTTGCATAGACCATTTATAATCTATCCAATGACAAGTTACGAGTTAAATAATCATGGCCGTTAGTACTACGACCTATATCGGACGTGATGGATACTTTGCCATTAAAATGATATAATGAAAAACGTAAATATTGTTGATATTCATGCGCGAATTTAAATACATCTCTCTTAACGGTTGATCTAGGAAAACCGTTAAAAGCAGGATTATATATATCTCTAATGTAATGAATAAAACCGGGAGATGAAGGAAATGGAAAAGGCAAACCCTCCACGGCAACTAATTTTGATATTGCTTCCCTATCTCTATGTTTATTGTATTTAGGGCCTACAATTCCCCCGTCATAGGGTTAATTTGACCTTGTACTTGGTCGGGACAATATCGGTATGTGAACCTTGTCCCGATGGAGCGGGCGTTTGCGCACCCGGTTTTGAAGCCCGGTATTGGGCATACCTAGCTGGATGAGCACTTACTACGTGTCTAATTAAACCCCCGTCCCACCGTGACCTTTTCCAGTTTTAAATTTTAAAACATTTTTACAAATTTTACATATGGCTACTTGATTCTCTACGTCCCTATCAAAAAATGTCCATGCATCCGATTTTAAAGGTCGTTTTCTTGGACCTCGTCTCATACTAGGGGGAATAGGAGGTATTTCAGTTGAAGGTGCACTAGTGGGTGTGTTGTCATCAACATTAGTGGGTATATCATCTAGATCATCGTCTAAATTAAAGTCTTCTTGAGTTCCAGAAAATAGCTCCTGGTCTAAATCTAATGGTATTGTAGGAAAATGTTGAGTATCAACAAAATCATCCTGTGTAGGAATAAGATGACTAGAAGAAGTACCCTTGCCCTGGTTGCCCTTGCTAGAAGAAGCACCCTTACCTTTACCCTTAAACATACCTTTTAATCCTTCCATTTTAATTATGATAATAAATAAATAATTAAAGACAATAAAATTAAGTGATCTAAACTAAATAAACGAGACAATAATAATTTAATGAAGGAACGAATGTACCAAACGCCGACGTAACGTCGACGTGTAATCGAGAGGTTGAAAATTGAAACTTTGCTCGATGGAAGATCCTCAAGCTAGTTGCCAACTTCACTACCAATTCCCAAATGAATAAATAAAATTGAATATTTAGCAAACAATGTAGAATTGTAGAGAGATATATTGAGAAATTAGAGAGATTGTAGGAAGATTTGTGAGAAAGATGAAGAGAAAATGAGTTATTTATAGTTGAAAAATTGGGTTAAAGTGTAAATATAATAACTTATGGGTTAAAAATAAATATTAAGGGGTAGGGGGTTGGGGGAGGGGGGGGGGCTAAAATGGCCGTTGGTGCAACGGCCATTTTTGCAAAGGGCGGGGTCGGGGTCGGGGTCGGGGTGGGCTCGGGGCGGGCTCGGGTCTCGCGGGCCTGGGGCGGGCTCGGGTCTCGCGGGACGAGACCTCGTCCCGTCCCGAGTTCGAGTCCCGCCCCCGTAATTTTTTTTTTTTTTTTGGCGGGGTCGGGGCGGGCTCGGGACGGGCTCGGGTCGGGGTCGGGCTGTCCCGGCCCACTGGCCAGCTTTAGTTTATCCTAGATCACACGAAACTAATTTAATATAATTTTACATAGAATAAAGAATTTTCACCTGTCGTTCTTTTCGATTTATGTATTAAAGCAAATATGAAAAGCAAAGTGGATTACGAAAAGATAATTATATAAGAAGGACAAAAAATTTAAAAACTAATTAATTGGTTAATCATTTTGAATTATTTTTGGGTTAAATGTGCCATAGCTTGAAAGAAAAGGTTTTGTGTGTTTAACTAGGTTAATCGAATCAATTTCTCCTTGATCAATTTCTTAATATATATTCCCCTCCGTTTCAATTTATGTGGATTTTTTTGGAGTAACAGGGTTAAAATATTATACTTTTAATCATAGTTTTGACAAGGTTTTCAAGTTTGTAAAAATAAAATTTATATATTTGAAAACTACATAAAATGTGTTATAAGTCATGATAATATATAATTCAAATAATGTAGAAAATATGTAAGAAAATGTAGTAAAAAAACATCTCGTAGCTCCCCAAATAATAGTAGGTTCACATAAATTGAAACAGGGGAGTAATAGTTATTATAACTATTCTTAAACTAATATTTGAGCATTCCAAAAGTAAGTATTTTCATCTAATTGCACGTAGACAAATTATCTCTCCAAACAAATTTTATCTTTCAAAAATCAAACTTTCACAAAAAAACAAAAAAAAATCACATTTTTCACAAGAACTAACATGAATTGTTCAACGTATTTTTCTCAAAGTTAAATCTAATACTCAAAAATAACTTTTTTTTTCAAAGAATTATTTCTAATTATTTTCAAAACATAATTTCCCTAACACCGACCACGTTCTAATTTTAAGGAAAACTTACGTCAATATAACGTCATCCAAATTTAATTACCAGCAGTAGTCCAAATATACAAAATTCATATATGTATATTATACATATAATATATGTACATTATACCTATAATATATATGTATGCTATATATAGTACTCCCGCTGTCTCAATTTATGTGGCACAATTCAAATTTATAAACTTTGATCGTGAATTCGGACATAGAAGCATTAATTTTTTTTAAATAAAAAAATTATATATTTGAAAACTACATAATAGTACTATAAATCACAATAATTAATAATTTAAAATAATTAAAAGGTGTATAAAGAAATTTAAATTAAAGAAAGACTTAGTTGACTCTCAAAATTCCTACTGTCCTATACAAATTGGGATAGAGGGAGTATATATATACAAAATTTATAAACTAAATCAAAAATGTATTGGGCTGTAATTTTCCCTCTAATATTTATTTATGGCCCAACTCGCACTCACCGACCCGTACCCATTTCTATACCCAAACCCCCCTTTTGGTTCTTTAAGTAAACAAAAGCTAGGGTTTTTCACTTTCTCTATCTACAGTTCTTCCATCGTCACTAGCCATGGTTAGTTCTCTAAGCCATTCAACTTCATTAATCTTAATTATCTTAACACATTATTATTAGTATTAGTATATACTGATGTTTTTCTTTTATGATTTGTTTAAATTTGTGAATAATAGCCTCAGGGAGATTATATAGACTTGCATACGAAGAGATATGGGCGTCGTCATGATCACTTTGAGCGTAAACGTAAGAAGGAGGCTCGTGAAGTTCACAAGCGCTCCCAAATTGCACAAAAGGTCCTTTCTTTTTAATCCTAATTCATTTTCTGTTTCTGTTTTTGTTATTTATTGTATGGCTTAATAGCACTTTTGGTCCCTCGATTATTGATAAATTATGATTTTAGTCCCTGTGATATTCGACTAAACACATTTAGTAGGCATTTGACCATAGAAATCAAATATATTCCACTTTATTTGGAATTTCTTAAAGTTGGAGTTGAATATGGAGTTGTGTTTGGTTATAGTTGGAGATCCCTACTCTTTAGGCGTGTATTAATATCTGTTGCTTCATTTACTTTGTATCTGGATTTTTTTGCCGTCTTATTTGCCTTGCAATCCTTCATCGTTTTGAGCCGAGGTTCTATCGGAAACAAGGTAGAGTTAAGGTCTTCATACATCCTACCCTCCCAGACCTCCACTTTGTATGTTGTATTTGGTTGTTTGAATGTACTTAAAGTGAAAAAAAGTGAAAACAACGTTTTAAGTGTTTTCCAAATTCCAAAGATGGATTCAAGTTGTAATTGGAATTTTCATGCCAAAATGATTTTCAAATAAAGTGAATAAATTTTGGGAAAAAAGTGAATAATTCTCATGGCCAAACAGGTGAAATGTGCACTTTTTGATCCCGTTGCTTGTGAATAATCACATGTTTTCTTAAGTTTTAGTTGTTCAACCATTTAATCACTGATGTGTTATAGTAAAGTTGTATTTTTGCTCCATATTTAGGGGTAATGTACTTGTAAAAATAGTTTAAATACAAAATATTTCATACAGAAAGGGACTAAAATCACACATTTTAATTAATTGAAGGTTAGATGTCCTTAGTTGAATATCACAAGGACCGAAATCAGAATTTAACCTTAACAGAAGGACCAAAAGTGCTATTATCCCTTGCTGTATTGTATGAAATTTGTGCTAATTTTTTTGCGTCCAAAACAGACTTTGGGTATCAAGGGTAAGATGTTTGCTAAGAAGCGGTATGCAGAAAAGGCTCAAATGAAGAAAACGTAAGTTCTTAACTGTGTAATTACCATTTTAGGCATGTTGATTTGGATCTTTTACCGAATTATTCACTTGGATTTTGTATTATGATTGTGAGCATCAATTTTGTTAGCTATGGATATGGTGTGAAACCTTACATAGGGGAACAGACAATGGCATGTCTTTTGACCAGCGAGAAAAAAATTAGTGAATGATAGTATGAAGGAGCAACTCTTTCAATATCTTTTGAAATTAAGTGAATTGAACTAATATGTATGGTTGCTTTAGTAAATCACACAAACTAGCATTCTCAAACTTATACCTTGAGGAGGACTCAACCTACATGCTCTTTAGCATGGGATTTTGAGTCTCGCCTCTCTCTGAACTGATGAGTGATGAAGAAAATTGGCTCACATCCAGCAGTAGGTAAAACTTGAACTTCGGTTGAAGTACGGTTCATACCATCAGTAGGTAGTTTTAGACAAGTTGAGTCCTTTTACTACTACTAATTGTTTCCAATTCAAGGTTATTTAAATGTTAAACATAGTTTCTCTTACATTTTGCAGTTGTCCATTGAAATAATTGTAGACTTTTATTGTCTAATAAGGTTAGCTCCGATATCACTTTGATTCTGGCAGGAGTAATTGTTGGAAAATTAAATCAGTGAACAGTATGCTCTATATAGATTTAGGTCATATAGTCAATAAAGATAAGAATTAGAAAGTTTTCGCCTCTTACAGCGAAGTAACATATCCATATATTCTGACTACTGCTGCTACAATCTATGGATGATGCTATTTGTGGTGGCAAATTTTCTAAAACCAGTTATAGAATACTTGGTGCTTATCTGTTCCTGATGGATGAGGCATGTGAAGAAGTAATGGTTCTTCATAGTTCAGACACCAAATCCCGGACCAGTTCCTACAGTTCCTAATGAAGAAGTTGTAAAGTTTCTAATATTCTATCCAATTCACATCTTTACTTTGTTTGCCTCGAATAGATTGGCTATGCATGAAGAGTCATCATCCCGACGCAAGGTTGATGATGACGTGCATGAGGGTGCTGTCCCTGCATATCTGATGGATCGTGAGACTACCACAAGAGCTAAGGCATGTTGAGTTTGATGCTGTGTTGAGCTTGTCTATTTTGTTCAATTGTGGTACAATGAACATAGACTGAGAACTGTTTTGAAATGTTGAACCTTCTGTGTAGATTCTTAGCAACACAATAAAACAAAAGAGGAAAGAGAAAGCTGGAAAGTGGGAGGTGCCTCTACCTAAGGTAAAGTTAGAATAGCCCTTGTAATTTTTAGCATTGTAATTTTTGTCTTTACACTAGTTTCAATATTATCTCTCTGCCTTTATGTTGGTTCTTCACTCTTGTTCGGTGTATCCATAATTCTTGCCAAATATGTTTATGGTGTGATTGAAGGGCCTGTCATTTACTTCTGTTTCTGAAATATTGACGTCGCTCTATGTGTCTGTTTGACTGGTCACAAGTAGAGATACTTCAGACTTCAGTTTGTGCTCTTAAGACTGCATTTGTGGATCTTTCATCTCACATGAGATATGTTTAGCTATAGGGATGATTCTTATTTGTTGTCTTAGATAGGTACAGAGACTCCACTGAAAATAGATGACCCACAAAGGGTTGCGATTCCAATATCATATGAGCAGCACTGTAATTCCTTATATGTAAATGCCTGATTTTTTCGTTTACTTAAATTGCTTCTTAATAAGATACTTCACCTTACAGGTTAGGCCTGTGGCTGAAGATGAGATGTTCAGAGTGATAAGATCTGGCAAAAGGAAGAGTAAGTATTCTTCAATGATCTAATTTCGTTCTGTTGGTTAGCCTATATCTACAGGTTCTTAATTTCAGCTCCTCGCGCTTGTCTTTTGTTGTGTTATTTGTGTTCTTTGGAGTTGTTAGGAGTGACTTCTTGACCATTTTGATTTGTGCTCATCTTTGCAGCCAAGCAGTGGAAGAGAATGGTTACAAAAGCCACCTTTGTCGGAACAGGTTTTACCAGGAAACCTCCAAAGTATGAGCGGTTCATCCGCCCCTCTGGTTTACGGTTCACTAAGGCCCATGTGACACACCCTGAACTTAAATGTACGTTCAACCTTGAGATCATCGGGGTGAAGAAGAATCCCAATGGTCCAATGTATACTTCACTAGGTGTTATAACCAAGGGAACCATCATTGAGGTAATCTTCCCTTTTCAAGACTGCACCCAGTTTATCTAGTTTAGCTTGCATTGCTAATCGTCTTGCTATAAAATCAAGGTTAATGTCAGTGAACTTGGTCTTGTTACTCCTGCTGGGAAAGTTGTATGGGGTAAGATATGCTTTACTTACATGTTACACTTCCGGGATTCTTTTTGCTTCAAATTCTGATGATTCATTTTATTGGTTGGTGAATGCCAGGGAAATATGCTCAAGTGACGAATAATCCCGAAAACGATGGTTGTATCAATGCAGTTCTCCTCGTGTAGTACCTTCTAACAGAGAAGAGACTGCACCCTTTTTGTTTGAATGGAGTGCTGCGTACCTATACGTATCTCATCGTTGCTGCTTGATACTGATTGTGACGGAGTTGTAGAACCGGAGAGGAGAAATGAAGAACTGATCGTTGGAACTTGCAACTGTACCATTAGCATGGTGCTGTAGCGGCGATTTAGGTTTTCGTTTAATGTGTTGCTATTGGCATCCATGTTTATTGAATTCCTTGAGGTGGAACGTAGCATGTAGGTTCGTTTACAAGGAAGAATCAAATCAGCATTACGTTATTCATCAGAAATGTCCCAAAACCTTTATATTGCTAGCATCAGTAAATTCTCAAGTCGATCAACAATTTTAAGCATTTAGTATATCATATCTTATAATAGTAGCAACTGAGGCTAATGCAAAGGTCAAGGTTTACCAATTTCCTATTTATTACACCTGTTTAACAGTGAACATTGTGTTACACTTTCCTTTAATGTAACATCAACCACCCCTAGTTTAGACAAGAACTTTGTTTTCCAAAGTCAAATGCAGAATCAATTTATTTGGATATAATTAAGGGACAACTTCAGCTTAACATACTCCTTTGACCTCGAGACCTACGGATTATTAGTGAAACACAAGTAGTCAAACACACTAAAATCCCACTAAACTGATTTTATCAATCTGAACAGAACTCAAACGTCCAACTGAAATCGAGTCATTGCTACAGGTATATAGATATCTTTCTTATGAGTTTGAAACTTACAAGTTATCTTTTAATGTGATTGAGTTTTGAATTAATAATTTATATGTATTCAACGGACTTTAGTACAAATACAAGGTGTTACATGAACCCGTAACCTAAGAGCTGGCTCTGTTCCAATTTGCAAACCAAGGATAGAGAAAACGAGAGGAGGTCAAACGATACATTTTAAGGATCATTTGTTTACTTGCAAAAAAAGTGGAGATTATAATGCAAATAATGTTTATAAAATAATTAATAATAAAGAAATTATTATGTTGCACGTGTATGTTTGATAAATTATTACATTATATCTCGCATGGTATGTACTATATGTATTTTCCTACAATTTATTTCTCCATCCGTCTCAATTTAAGTTTCTTACTTCTTTTTTTTTGTCTGTCCAAAAAAGAATATCTTTCTCTGTATTTAATAAGTTTTCCAATTCTAATATCCTATATGACAAATTTAAGATCACAAAATTTAAATGACATATTTTAATTTAAAATCACAAAATTTAAAAATTTCATTTATTTGTTAAATTTCGTGCAAGTCAAACTAAGAAATGAATAATTGTTGGATGAATACTTCTTATTAATGTGGCTCACTCAACCAAACATTTTATTATTTCTCTTGGTGGGTTTGTAACTTTGTATTGTAAGGTTCTAAAATAAAAAAGAAAATCTTGCACTTTGGCGGGAGTGAATTACCAGTATAACTATAAATATGCATAATTGAGCATTTCCTTTAGCGGAAGCTTGGATCCAGATTAGGGTTTTTTCTACGATGCTCAAAGGGCGAGAAAGCTTAATCAGATTAATAGGTCGCCGTCGCCGTCACTCTCTACTCAGCCCATCCTATGCTCCTCAGGTACCTCTCTTTTGGTCCCCTAGTCATTGATAAATTCTCATTTCTGGTTGTGACGTTAGGCTAAATACATATAACCTTTATTTAATTCAAAATGTGTGGTTCAGACCTGTTAAGAGGAGGTGTGCGGTTGCACCAATAAGGTGCGACTGATTGACTATAACAGGTTTTGGGAGACGTAGAAGTAGGCCGAAGAAGAACTGAGTGAGTTGATTAGATAGGACATGACATTGGTTGTGACTTTAGGCTAAACACATTTAACCTATAATTAATTCAAAATGTGTGGTTCGGACGTGTTAAGAGGAGGTGCGCGGTTGCACCAGTAAGGAGGTGTGACAGATTGGTTATAACATGTTTTTTGGAGACGTAGATGTAGACCGAAGAAGAACTGGGGAGTTTATTAGACAGGACATGCCACGACACATTTTGGTTGTGACTTTAGGCTAAACACATATAACCTTTAATTAATTCAAAATGTGTGGTTCGGACGTGTTAAGAGGAGTTGCGCTAGTAAGGAGGTGTGAGAGATTGACTATAACAGGTTTTAGGAGACGTAGAAGTAGGCCGAAGAAGAATTGAGAGAGTTTATTAGACGGGACATGACATTTTTTGGTTGTGACTTTAGGCTAAAACACATATAACCTTTAATTAATTCAAAATGCGTGGTTTTGACTTTAGGCTAAAAGACATATAACCTTTAATTAATTCAAAATGTGTGGTTCAGACATGTTAAGTGGAGTTGCGCGATTGCACCAATAAGGAGATGTGAGAGATTGACTATAATAGGTTTTAGGAGAGGTAGAAGTAGGCCGAAGAAGAACTGGGGGAGTTTATTAGACAGGACATGACATTTTTTTGGTTTTGACTAGGCTAAAAAACATATAACCTTTAATTAATTCAAATATGTGGTTTTGGCCTCAAATAAGGAGTAACAATACAAAGTTAACATAGTAACATGAATGATTAAATGGTTTAACAGTTAATAATTCATTAAACTTGTGAAAATTCACAAGCACAGGTATCAAAAGCGAACATCACTATTAATTGAAGGTTATATGTGCTTAACCATATATCACAACAACAACAACATATGCAGTGAAATCCCACAACGTGGGGTCTAGGGAGGGTAGAGTGTACGCAGACCTTACCTCCATTTTGGTAGGTAGAGCGGCTGTTTTCGAAAGACCTTCGACTCAAGACAAAGCATACGCTCAAGCAAAGCAAGAGAAACGGTCAGACTCGGACACATAATTTAGAGCAGTATGAAAATGATTGTAACAAAAGCGAATAAGATATGATAAAGCATTCTAATAAAAGGAAACAGTAACTAACGCTGGTAAATAAGATAAATAAAGTACACTAAAGAATTCATAGCAGTAGAAATCAAACGACAGGGGACTATAAAGCAATATTGCGTCTGCTTATGATAGGCTAAGCAGACCTACAATAATAACACTACAACTACCAGTTTGTAAGCGTAAGTAGGACTACACTCAACTAACTACTACTCTTCTATCCTAATCCGTGTCCTCCACAACTCCCTATCTAAGGTCATATCCTCAGTAAGTTGCACATGTGCCATATCTCGTCTAATCACCTCTCCCCAATACTTCTTTGTCTACCTCTACCCCTCCTGAACTCGTCCATAGCCGATCTCTCACACCTCCACACTGGGGCATTTGTGTCTGTCCTCTGCACATGCCCGAATCATCTCAACCTCGCTTCCCGCATCTTATCTCCACCGAGGTCACTTCCACTCTTTCCCGGATATCATCATTTCTAATTTTATCCTCTTTGTATGCCCACACATCCATTTCAGCATCTTCATCTCCGCACCTTTCATCTTTGGAATGTGCGAAGTCTTGACTGGCCAACACTTCGTCCCATACAACATAGTCGGTCTAACCACTACCCTATAGAACTTGCCTTTAAGTTTTGGTGGTACCTTTTTATCGCACAAGACTTCAGATGCGAGCCTCCATTTCATCCACCCTCCCCAATACGATATGTGACATCGTCATCAATGTCTCCATTCCCTTGGATAATAGACCTGAGGTACTTGAAGCTTCATTTCTTTGGAATGACCTTAGTACCAAGCCTCACCTCCATACTTGTCTCATGGTCGCTCCCATTACTGAACTTGCACTCCAAGTATTCTGTCTTGGTTCTACTCAACCTGAATCTTTTTAGACTCCAGCATCTGTCTCCAAACCTCCGGTTTAGCGTTCACTCCGCTGCGAGTCTCATCAATCAGGATTTTGTCGTCTGCGAATAACATACACCATGACACCTCCTCTTGGATTTATCGCGTCAGTCCATCCATCACCAAGACAAATAAAAATGGACTAAGAGTTGATCCTTGGTGCAGCCCCATCATCACTGGAAAGTGCTCCGAGTCTCCTCCTACTGTCCGTACCCTGGTCTTGGCTCCGTCATGCATATCTTTTATCGTCCTAGTGTACGCCACAGGTACACCTCTAACCTTCTATGGAAATGTATTCATTTTAGGGTCTTCTAATTGCTCCTAAGGAAGATAAGGATGAGGTAACCACTGGTAATGGAAATGGAAATGGAGGTGAAGAAATGGTTGATTGTCCTGTTTATGGAAACAAGGTCCGAGGAGAGATTAACTCTCATTTAGGTAAATTTTTGCTTTAGTATTATGTAGAGTTATTTGTGATTTGCATGTTAATTAAATTGTATTTTTGAGCATTTTTAGGACATTTTCTGCCCTTTTTAGCCTGATAGTAGAGTAAACGTGGTATCTTGTCATGTTTTATGCATGTTGCGATCACACTTTGGATCGAAGGAAAATGTTTAAGTTACTGGAGAAGGTGTGAGATAAAGGTGAACCTATTAGCTTTGGTTCATAACCCTCTGTATGGGAAAACCCCCCACTAAATAAGTACATATAATAGATTTTGAGTCCAGGAAATCAAATGGGCTGTGGTAGAATTCGAACTCGAACACGTAAAGTTTGAGTACTAGATCCGCCTCTGGAGAAGCTATTTGAAGCATTAAATTTCTTATGATATGATTTGTTAATTATGGATGAATTATTAACTTATTTCCAGAATGTTAATGAGTTATGTTAGGATGGAGAAAGCATTTGGTACTAACACAATGTGAACATAAGCTAGTGGAAACTTTCTTGCTTTCAAAATTTAAAGAATTCATTTTTAAATTGTTGACACTCTTTTTGAGTATTCCTTTTGCAGTTTTTGTTTAGTTGACAGCACAAATAAAAAAAGATCTCAAGAAAAGAACATATTGGTTAAGAGAGATTCATGGCCTTTGCCTGTACTTCGGCATCATGTGAATTTTAACAATTTGACAGTCACTAGACTACTAATTCTCAGTATTGAGCAGACATAAGATCCAGTTTTACAAGGTAAAGTACAACTGCAGAAAGAGAACCATGAAATTTAGTCCTCTGTCTTACACCTTTTTTCCTTTTGTCAAGTCTAAAACTAGCCTGTTTTTGTTGCAGCCGTAGCAACAACTTCATTGATTTGTTTATAATCTGATGTATTCTTTTATTCGTTTAACTTGAGCTATTTGGAAACTTACAGTGGAATGTGATTTTCTCAGATAAGTGCCTTGATAGAGGAACTAAACGAAAATCGAGCCAGTTCACCCTTTTCCAGTTGAAATTCGGCACACGACGTAAAGTAACAGTCTCATCGGTCGAGTCAGACTTTACAAGGACCGACGTTGGTCTGAGTGCCGATGATGGTAATATCTGTGATCTGGCTTCTGACATTAGCAGCTCAGATGGTCCCCTAAATAATCTACAAGATGAGTCCATTTCATCATCAGTCTCACTTACTTTGACAACCAACAGATCCAACATTTGTACAGGAGAGAGTAGTGTTTGTAATGGGGTTAATAGAATGGAAAACTTAGATGGTCTCGTCAAATTCGATGATGAATGCAAACTTCTATCTGGTGCAAAGCCCACAATTTCTGAGCAAGAGGATTCTCTTCAGCACCAAATAAGTGATGATAGAATTGACAACATCACAGACTCACCTGTGTCACTTTCTGAAAACATGACGTCTAAATGTGTTGAGCCTTTGGAAGATGATGATAACTCTAAGATTTTGCTTGATACTTTCATTGTTGGCCGTAAGTTTGGTGGTGACATAGAGTTAACTATTGGAGCAATGGTAATGCTTTTAAGGGATTCCCAAAATGTCAAGGATACTTATGCAATCAAGGTTGATCTTCACTATGGTTATCATTAATTGATAACGTTGTATCTAAAGTATGTGTCTGAAAAGCATAGCTTGTATATTCTGGCAGGTTCTGACAGAAGATACTAGTCACAGTAAAGAGCTAGGTTTCATCCCCAGGGAATTGGCACAGTATTTTTGTGAATACTTGAAAATTTGAATGGTCCATTAATGGATGAGTCAAGAAGCTTCTTGATCTTATTAGGTTCCTTTTTCTTACCTTAGGTCCATGGTTTCGGATGGCTAGCATATCATATACCGAAATATGTGATTATGGAGAAGCTGTTAAAGGGATTTCTGGTAGACACATTCTATAACATTGTGGTAAATTCTATGTTGTCTTGCTTTAAGGGTAGCTGAATGCAACATCATCTAAGTCATTTTCTTACTTTGCAGAAGCAGAATGTGTTACTTCAATCAAACCAATTGATAAACTACAAATTGATGACTTAAAGGAGGTTTTGAATGTTCTTAATGTTGGTGAACTACGGGACCTTCTCTGTAGTCTTAACAAGGTTTGTGTTTATCTATTTTTATATCTACAAATTGATGACTTTTCTTGTGCCTGAAGGTTTATATCTGCCACTGGATGTATTGGTACATGCAATCCACTTGATAGGATGTCATGGAAATATTTCATTTTTCTGCTGGGTAGATAGTTCTGGCTGAAATTTGATCAGTTAAAAAGGCGGGGAACTGGTAGATTAGTTATTGAGACCAAACACGTGGAAGATTATTCCTTGTAGAAAACCAAGTGAAAATTATTGCAATTTTCCTTTTAGTTCTATAACATTTTAACTCATGCTTATGCTTTCCACTCTTAAGATAATCTATCCCTACTTCAAAGTTTATCTTGATATCATTTTATTCTCCTTTTGGTAGTTATGTTTTGACTTTCATCTTCAAGGGAATTTTTTTTCCTGTTATTGTAAGGTGGATGTTTAGTTAGCTTGTATGTGTCTTGACGAGGATTTCCCATGACCTCGTCGGATATTGGGGTACTTAATCTCCAAGCAATCAGAAGATCTAAAAAATGAAGATTTAATCTTGCTAATGTACTTGCGATATCATTTAACATTTCTTCCTAGCAACAACAACAACAACAAGAAATCCCAAAGGTTAAGAGCATTATGGAAGGCTCCATCTAATTTTGATTGATGCCATAGTTAATGCTCCAATAATGAGATTGGCTTCTGATGACTACACAGAAACAGGATACTGTGTGGACAGATACGGGCCATACAACTCATAGCACTTAGGTCATGTACCCAACTCTTGTCGTTTGTTCTTTACATGCATTTTGTTAAAGTGAGTGGAAAATCAGATTTCTTTTGTGTGTTTTGAAATATAGGTTGTGTTAGTTAAATAAGCAACTTAAGATTCGATCTGTGTACTAGGTTACTAATCTTTGCCTCTTGTAACTTTCTACTGCGTTGGCATCCCCTTGGTGGCCATATCAATACAATTTTCTATATTTACCTATCTAAGATTGGGTAATCTTAATTAGCCTGGGATACGAAGTAGTAGTTTTTCCATACGAGGGAAAAGAACAAAAGAAAATAAATAAAGTAGTAGTTTTTCAGAGCTAGTGCTTGCCTTCGGTCTTCTCTGGATCTGTTCAGTTCTTAATTTCTGTATGACTAAGCTTGGTTTGCACGAGAGAGAGAGAGAGAGATAAGGAAAGTAGAGTGATTGTCTTCTGTGCAATTGAGGAAACTGTGAAAATTGAAGTTTAAAAGAAATGGGTAAGTAGATTCAGTTAGGTGGTACAGAAAAAAGAAACCATTTTGCTTCAGCACCTGCTGTCATAATAGCAGCGCTGCAGGCAACAGTTGTAAGTTTTAGTAGTTGCTTTTCTGAGGTGTTCTCATTGATTAACTGCCTGGAATGTTTTCTCTTCCATAATTTTGTTGGATATTAGTTGTAGTCATATCAGGTTCTCTTGGAAGATTGGGGTTGAACAATTTTATGTGTCTCTGAAGTCGAATATTCTAGATGCTACTTAATTGTTCATTGCATTCTCCCTTTTGTTTGTGGGACTTCCATGTTCAGTGATAATGGCCCCTTTCAATTGTCTTGTTTGAGTTACATTTACCTTTCTTACAAGTGTGCTTTAGTTTGAGATTTAGCTCAGTCGCATAAGAAGATTGTCCAGAAGTCTGATCATGGTACAAGAAAGCAAGATTACATTGCTCGGGTTCTTGGTGCATATGAAAGTGGTTTATGGTAGGTTGTTCTTAAATTTTGTATTCCTTGGTTGTCACTCTGTACCACACCTTAATATTCTTTCATGTAATTGCTTCAAAATGTCATCAATGCTACCCCAACCTTCCAAGTATGATTCTAGGGAAAACTGGGAACTGCATCGGATATCTGCATCAGCTGAATCTGTCTTTTGGCGTGCTGAGGTGATCTTTGAGAAATTTCTATTATGTTGTCTAGCCTCTATGAAGGATAAACCCATGATAGAGCTTCGGACATGCATTTCCATGCCACATGCCTTTTGGTGATGGAGACGGGGCCTTGGAGGCCATGGAAGGACAAGTCATAAAGGCTTACATTGTGTGGATGATTGCTTGGAAGAATCATGGAGATGAGGGTCAATTGATAGAAGCCACAATGTGGTTAAAAGTGCAATTCATGACTAAAGAGTGTAATTAGTGGTTAGGAATGCAATTCGTGGCTAGGAGTGTAAATTTGACGATAGGATTGCAATTCAAGAGGAGAAGGGCCCATGCTGGTTGTTTGTGCAAAGGCCTCTTTTGGGTCTTTGTTGTAATAGGAATACTATATAAGGAACCCTTAGCATTATTTTCATCCTAAGCTTGAAGATGAATCTTGAACTCATACGAGTGTGTTAGTATTATCTTAGGATAGTTTGTAGTGTTAATTAGTGTTTAGTGATAGATAATTAAGGTGGATTTCTTAGTTGGTTATTGAACCCAATTTCATAATTGAGTTCACTTGTGGATTCATTTGAATCATCTCTTTTGTTGAAATTGAATAGTATAGGTTCTTTTGGTTTAATTCAATTGAGAGGGTTTGGATTTCATATATCCAAGTTTGTCCATAAATTCATTACCAATCGGGTCTTGCTTCCATCCCTCTATTTTCATCCCAATTTCTTCAATTCTCATCCTCAATTTTCTTATTATTTTAGTTTCCGCGTTTTTGTTGTTTGAATCCGTGTCTTCCACAAGCCGGATCGTATCATATCTAATAGTAACTGATAATATAGGTACCAAATTTGGCATTGCTTCTTGATATTATCATTGTTGGGAGAATTCCCAGCCTTGATTTATGTTGTCAAATCTTCTCCATCGTTTTCTTCCTTTGCTTTGTTTACTATCATTCTTAGCTGTAAATCTATAACTCGCAGAACAAATGTTTTTCCAACTACAAACTACCGTACACCTTTAAGGAGCAAACACAAATGCAAAACTGGCATTTCTCTGTTCCACCATCAATAAACCATACAAACCGATGATCATAGGAAAATAATATGCACATGCATACAAAGTGAAACATATCTACAATGAGAAAATGTTTGGATGAAGAATCAGTTTCGATACAAGAGGATTCTCAGGCCACCAACTGCAAATGTTAAGATGAGAGCTGGGTTCTTGAGTCAATCTTCTTGCTAGGATAAACATCGCGAATATTGTCCAACCGATGCATAACTCGATGAAACTTGCAAAGTAAACCACTTCCTGAACGATGTGTCGTACCAAGACCTCCTCGTTGCTAGAGACATGCTGGAAAATTCTTCGATTCCTCTCTTGCCACACTTGATATATGAAGCATGTCATAGTCATCCGGTATATGTGAGCATGCGGTGCATTACACTTCGCATTACTGTAAATCCCAAACCTGTCTTCCCTTCCCATAATATATATGCACCCATAATTTGTCCTTCTTACTGGCCAGATTCCATAGTAACTTTTCAATAGCAACTTGGTTCCAGATTAGCATGTTAGTGATGTTGATACCACCAGTTGATTTAGGTTGACAGAGTATGTCTTATGCTTCAGCATTGTCAGTCCACAAAAACCTTCTAGAATTTTGATCACTTTATTTGGGATTACAAATACCTGAGACCAGAATGTTTGGATGGAAAATAGGATACTTTTGATCAATTGTACCCTAACTGATAGAGTAGTAGCTTTAAGACCTGAAACAAGTTTACATATTTGTACAAAAATATTATAGGAGTACATTTAATATATTCATAACACATTATGGTGAACATTGATTCATTGTATCTGATAGAGTAGTAGTATTTGTTTAAATGTATATTTACACTTTTGTACAAAAATATTACATGAGTAGTGATGGGTTGAAGGGTAAAAAGGTCGTTCAACATTTGATGGACATTTTGGCAATTCAACTTTCAACTCAGGGGATTCTCACTTTTAGAATAGTATGATATGAAAATATGTTATTAGAGTTGTAATTTGAAGCAAAATTTCCCATTTACGATTTAATGTAAGAAATAGTTATACTATCAGGTCCATGGGCGACTTAAGATTGATGGCCTAAAGCCAACTTTAACAAGAGACCTTATTTTTTCTGCTCAATATTTTTTAAAAGAAAAATTAGCCTATAAATCTATCATAGGTAAAAACCAATGGAGGTCTTGGGTTGAGCCACAAAATGAAAAAAAAATCTTGCTAAGGAGCTTCTATTTTTAATCGGCCTTCCATGTCTCGAAATCAAATTATTCGGAAAATTTAATACATGTATCGGACACCGAATGAAAAAAAATTGAGGCCCCCAAAAATTTGGAGCCTAAAACCCCCGCTTTAGTGGCTTGGCCCTCCGGCCGACCATGATTATGTCATTTACTAGATAATTACGAATAAATCTCTGTGAAAATAGGCTAAATATAATAATTGACATCTTATCATAAATTCAAGTGCATTGTTATATAGTGTTTAAATATCTTTACAATTATTAATGTATAAGTTAAACTCTAAAACAAATTATTACAAATCATAAACTCTTATGATTAAAAGTATTTGAAAAATTAGGTAGGAAATATGACCCGACTCTTTTTCGATGAAAGGGGTTAGTACTTTATAGATGTGAAACATGTACCTTCCATTATATTAGCAAATAATAAAAGAGTTTGTCTTATACATTATTAATGTAATTAACTTTTTATATTATTTCGTCACTGAAAGAATGTTTACATGTACGTCTCACTAAAATATAAAATTTAAAATCTTGAAAATAAAACATGTTACTTGTTACAACAAATAATGATGACCAGATGGTGTAAAATTATTTACACCAACGATATATATTACTTAAAACTCATAATAAAATGTAGAACCTCAGTGATTCCCCAAAAGATTGACTTTTATCTAGGCTATAACTTTTTGATAGAATAGGAAAATATCATTAGTCATAATTATGTATATTTTGTATATGGTAGATGTATATTTTAGTCATTACTTATCGTAATTGTAGCTTAGGATTATGCTTGTATTTTAGTCTATGTACTACCACTTTGGAATGGAAGAATCAAGAAACATATTTCTTACATGGTATCAGATTCTAGGAAAAGATCCTAAACCCTAATACCTTCTCCTTTCCTTCACCGTCGACTGACCCCCCCCTCTCTTTGTGCCGCCGATCCTCCCCCACCACTTTCGTCGGCCATGTATGACCCGAAATTAAATTTTCATCCACCCCTCGCGGTTTTCAACATTAAATCTCATATCTCCATCACTCTTGAGATGGAAAACGTCCATTATGTGACATGGGCGGAGTTTTTCAAAATTCACTGTCGCTCACACAAGGTTATCCATCACATCATCCACCGGAATCCACCGAAAAAAGGCAAGGAGAAGGTGCCAAAAAACGATGATGAAAGGGAATTATGGTTAACACTTGATGCGACGGTTCTCCAGTGGATTTATGCCACAATTTCAAGTGATTTTCTGCATACTATTCTTGAGCCTGACTCCACGACTATGGAGGCTTGGGAATGCTTACGTGACATATTCCAAGACAATAAGAATTCACGGGCCGTCACACTTGAGCAAGAATTCTCCACCACTGACGCGACGAATTTTTTGAATGCGTCTGCATATTGTCAACGACTCATGGTTCTGTCAGACCAACTCAAGAACGTCGGGGCGCCGGTAACTAACAATTGGCTCGTGTTACAAATGGTTGTCGGCCTCACCGACACATATAGTTGAGTAGGTACGCTCATCTGCCAAACCAACCATCTTCTGCCGTTTTACCAAGTCCATTCTATGCTCATCCTAGAAGAAACAGATTTTACCAAAAAGACGATCACCGTGTCGAATTATGCCATAGTTGTCGCTTCTTCCGATGATAATTCTTCATAATTTGAAAATTCACCATCAAAATGTGGCCAAAAGGGACGAAATAACGATAATGGAGAAAAGAGATAAGGGCGGCGGTGGTGGCAGCCAGCAGCAACAACCAACCCAGTGGCAGTCGCCAGCCAGTGAGGCAGTGGGACAACACCGTGGGGCTGACAGTGGCCCTGGGTCGTTCCTCCCTGTCCATTCCTCTATGGAAATTGGGCCAGTCCTACACCTAGGCCATCAGCCTAGGCGCAATGGTCCATCCAACAGCCTAACTCAGCTCAAATTCTTAGGCCACTGTTGGGTCAGTGGCAGCAGGCCCACTCAACAGTGGCATCCCCTACCAACATCGAGGTCACAATGCACACTCTTGGGATAAATCCACCCGACACAAATTGATACATGGACGCCGGTGCAATGTCTCATATGACATCCTCACAAGGTAATCTCTCATCCTATTTTAATTTGAGCAATAATCGTGGTATAATTATCGAAAATGGTCATTGAATTCCAATTCATGGTTATGGTAATACAAACTTATCTCCCCCGAACCCACCGTTAGCTTTATTTAGAAGGTCATTCATGCTCCTCAATTAATTAAAAACCTTATTTCAGTTAGAAAATTTACCACTGACAATTGGGTTTCTGTTGAATTTGATCCTTTTGGATTTTCCGTGAAGGACTTTCAGACGGGTATGCATCTAATGAGATGTGATAGTCAGGATGAGCTATATCTAATCACCATAAACACACATCAAGCCACGTTACCATCCACTTTTGCAACTTTAGCTCCTTCTTTATGGCATGAACGTTTGAGTCATATGGGAGCGCCTGTTTTTGCCTCCCTTAAACAAAATAAATTTATTGAATGTACTAGAATTCGTAATTCTTCTGTTTGTCGCTCATGTTCTCTTGGAAAACATGCTAAGTTGATTTGTTGCTTCTAATTCTTGTACTGTTATGTCTTTTGATATTATCCATAGTGATATTTGGACATCTCCCGTTTTGAGCTCTTCAGATCATATATATTTCTTTTATTGTTGGATGATTACTCTAGTTTTTTGTGGTCGTTTCCTTTGTCTAAAAAGTCATAAGTTTTTTTCCACGTTTCTATCCTTTAGAGCTTTCATCCGCACTCAATTTGAACAGGATATTTAAAAATATTCAATGTGATAATGGTAGAAAATTTGATACTGGGTCATTTTGGGATTTTTGCAAAACTAATGGACTGTTGTTTCATCTCTCGTGTCCACATACCTCATCTCAAAATGAAAAAGCAGAAAGAAAAATCTGAACCATTAACAACATTGTTAGAACATTACTAGCTCATGCCTCTATACCACCATCTTTTGCCATCATGCATTACAAATGGCAACTTATCTCCTTAACATACTTCCGAGCAAACAATTAGCCTTTACATCCCCTCTCAAAACTCTATATCTAAGGGACCCATCTTACTCTCATCTACGGGTATTCAGGTGCTTACGTTATCCTCTTTTTTCCTCTACTACCATCAATAAACTCCAACCCCAGTCTAATCCGTGTATTTTTTTGGGATATCCATCAAACCATCATGGCTACAAATGTTACGACTTATCATCTAATAAAATAATCGTCAGTCATCACGTGGTCTTTGATGAATCAAATTTTCCCTTTGCCAAATTGCATGGTTCTATGGCTCCTACCTACGAATTTCTTGATGATAGCATGCCCCCGTACTTGGTCCATAAATTGACCTCTCAATCAGGCTTAATTTTTCCTGGTAGTTCATCCCATTTACTGAGACTAGTGGTTGCCAGTCCAGCGGAGCCTCTCTGGCAGCCCACTGCCGAGAGGCCCGACGCCTGGCAGTCCGCTGGGTCACGACCCATCTTCACCTGCCAGGCAGTCCAGCCGATGTCGGCCCATGCCGGCGATCCGGCCGATCCGGCCCACTACCAGCCAGTCCATCCCTACCACCAACCGGACCCGTCTCCACTCTCAGCCCAACTCTAATTCTAGCCCAACGGCCAGTCACTCGTAGTCAACACAGTATTTTTAAGATAAATAAAAAATATGGTATTCACGCCTATGTTACCAAATCACTGTTGCCCCATAATCATGTGTCTGCCCTTAATGATCTGAATTGAAAAATGGCTATGGATGATGAATATAATGCTCTTATTAATAATAGTACGTCTGGACGTGGGATTTGGTTCCTCGTCCTCTTGATGTTAATGTGATTCGGTCTATATGGATTTTTAGTCATAAAGAAAAATCTTATGGTACATTTGAGAGGCATAAAACTTGTCTTGTAGGTGATGGAAAGACACAAATGTTGGTGTGGACTGCGGTGAGACTTTCAGTCCGGTGGTTAATCAGCCATTATCCGCACGGTACTAAGTCTGACTCTTTTGAAGGCATGGCCGCTTCATTAGCTTGATGTAAAAAATGCATTCCTGCACGGAGAACTCAATGAAACGGTATACATGCATCAGCCTATGGGGTACAGAGACCCCACTTATCCTAATCATGTGTGCCTGCTGAAGAAATCATTGTATGGGCTCAAACAAGCTCCTCAGGCCTGATACAACAGGTTTGCAGATTATGTTTCTAATATTGGGTTTTCTAACAGCAGGTCTGATCATTCTCTCTTCATATACCGATAGGGTAATGATATAACTTACATTCTTCTATATGTGGATGATATTATATTGATTGTCTCATCTGATGCTCTTCGTAAGTCTATCATGTCACTTCTTAGCTCGGAATTTACAATGAAAGATCCAGGGTTACTGAGTTACTTCTTAGGGATAGCTGTTACACGCCATGCATGTGGTCTATTTTTATCTCAAAAGAAATATGCAGAAGAGATCGTTGAATGAGCCGACATGTCCTCATGTAAGCTGTCTTCCACTCCAGTTGACACTAAAACAAAGTTGAGTGCTTCTTCCAGCAAGCAATATGCTGATCCATCACATTACCGCAGCCTTGCAAGTGCCCTGCAGTATCTTACTTTCATGAGGCCTGACATATCTTATGATGTACAACAGGTTTGTCTATCCATGCATAACCCGATGGAGGATCACATTCATGCTCTCAAACGCATTGTACGCTACATTCAGGGCACTCTCGATCATGGCTTGCATTTATATCCGTCTTCGCCATCCACTCTTATTTCTTACACAAATATTGATTGGGTGGATGTTCGGATACCAAACGGTCCACGTCTGGTTACTGTGTATTTCTCGGTGACAATTTGATATCTTGGTCCTTCAAACGACAAGCTACTTTGTCCAGATACAGTGCCGAAACAGAATATCGAGGAGTTGCCAATGTGGTGTTTGAATCTTGTTGGCTACGAAACATTCTTTTGGAGCTCCAATGTCTGATTCCGAAGGCGACATTGGTTTATTGTGATAATGTTAGTGCAATTTATCTCTCACGGAATCCGGTTCAATATCAACGCACTAAACATATTGAGCTGGATATTCACTTTGTTCGCGAAAAGGTTGCTCGAGGATAAGTACGTGTCTTACATGTCCCATCCCGCTATCAGATTACCGATATTTTTACAAAAGGTCTTCCGCTGGTTTTATTTGAAGACTTTTGGGACAGTCTCAGCATACGCCGACCTCCCGCTTCGACTGTGGGGGTGTGATAGAATAGGAAAATATCATTAGTCATAATTATGTATATTATGTATATGGTAGATGTATATTTTAGTCATTACTTACCGTAATTGTAGCCTAGAATTGTGCTTGTATTTTAGTATATGTACTATCACTTTGGAATGGGAAAATCAAGAAAAATATTTCTTACACTTTTTAAAATTATTATTAAGTTATATATACAGACGGTAAAAAATATTTAGACAATCAGTCATTTTTTTGGATTGGTAATATAATCCTCGTTGAAGGATTTGCTGATGAAATGATCTCCTACCCCACTTATAATTTGAATAGAAGTTTAAATGACCTTCAAATATTCTGTTTTTTATTTATTGATATCCTGATAATGATTATATAACATTTTCAATGAACTACAAAATCAAATCTTCCAGGATTCGATGGAGTTGAGATCAACTCAGCAAACAACTACATAATTGAACAATTCTTGAATGATCAAGTCAACGATAGGACTGATGAATATGGTGGAAGCATTGAGAACCGTTGTAGATTTGCTCTTGAAATTGGAGCAGATAGAGTTGGAATAAAACTCGAAAAATGACTCGAACCCAGAAACTCTGTCAACTTATCTGGCTAGTCAACTCACTAAGCTCGGAGTTTTATATCTTCATGTGTTCGAGCCAAGGGACGAACCTCATAATAATTACCTTCAATTTATAAGAAGGGCATTTTAAGGGACACTTATTGCTCCTGCCAGAAATATGTGTGTTCCTAAACGTGATTGTCTTATAAATAAAAGGCAAACTTATAGTTGTTGTTTACTTTTCTAGTTGTTTGGCTAAAATAAGTGATGATGATTTTACTAGCATCTTGGATGTGGAGTAAATGTCAAATTACGCACTATGTAATTTATTTGATGTTCTAATATTGAAGTAATGTGTGCTGATCATATTATATACTCTTATATTGGTCCCGTTATTATTATCTACTCGAAATGGTGCGTCATACCTTATTTTTCAGAGAACAAATAAAATGGATGTTCACCAAGAAGAAAGCAATATTTTCTAAATAAAAGAAACAAACCTCATCAAATAAAACCAAATTGAAATAAAAACACCAAATTAAAAAGAGCAAGATCAAATATTATTGCATATTTATCATCTCCACTTCCATCTTCTCCATTGCAATCTCTTCTCATGCTATTGCAAAATTAAAAGATGGAAAATATTTCAATGAAGAAGATAGAAAGTGAAGATGCTCGATACACAACTTCTTGTATTCAGAATCCACTAACCGAACTAATCTATACTTTGAGTTACACAAGACAGCGATGAGCTTTGCATTATAAAATACGCTTTAGCTGACAAACTTATGATTAAGAAAACGAAGACGGGTGATCATTTATACTATCATCTGTCACAAAAAAGATTAATCTCATTTGGAAATTCAATTATGATTTGGAAACCAGATTGGCATTGTATTCTAGATCCTACAATTACCATTTCTCATGAGATATTATAGCATTTTTCTTCAATTTTCTTGTTATCTAAATAATTTGAGGTAAATCATTGATGAAACATGGTGTCTTATCTGAGATGTTTTTAATATGTTGACATACTTGAAGTTTCTTATTTTTGTCAGTACCAATTAAATGGGATATACCTAATATGAATAGGTAAGTGTTTAAATGAACTTACTAAATGCAATCAGCAGCAATAATGCCAAATAAGAAAGTAATAGAATGAATTTCTTATTTTATCAATGTAACATATGCTATAACTTCAATATTTATCTTACATAATTACTTATCTGATTCTGACCGTTTATCTTGCTTTACTCTTTACTCTTGCTTTGTTTTGATTGTTTTGCTTGTGATTATTATGGTTTGTCTTGAGCGGAACGTCTCCCGAAAACAGTCGCTCTACCTACCAAGGTGGAGGTAAGGTCTGTGTACACTCTACCCTCTTCAGACCCCACGGTGTGAGATTTCACTGGGTATATTGTTGTTGTAACATATGCTATAACACATAATACGTGATGTATAGCCAAATATGGAAATAATGAACTTCACTAGCTTATAAAAAATTATTCATTTTATGGACGTTTCATACTGGAAACTGGAAAGAGCTAGTATTAATTTTGATGTCAAACTTTTCTTATAATTAGATAATACTTGCATTATTTCAAACTCGTGACATGCACCTAACCCACACAAGGCATTTTTCAAACCCGTGGCATGCACCTAACCCACACATCACAAGTTGCACTATTACCACTAGACCAAAGTCCCAAGGGTTTGAATGTGAAAGTACTATAACAAAACATTGTACAATCTTTCAAGATATCATTTCCCTAACTTTACTTTCCTGTGACAGTTGCAGCAAAATGCTGTTCTTTTTTCTCTTTTAACAAACATTTGAAAGTACAAGTGAAGTAAAATGGTACATCAGCGAGGTTGTATATAACCACCAGAAACAAAGCTTACTCTCAAGGTGCAACTGTACATAGTAATGCCAAGATCAACAACCGATAACCATATGCCTTGAACTAATTGGAAGAATTTGTGCAAAATATTGGGGCTCAAACTGCAGAACCCTTTTGTCCTAAAGAGTTGAAGAATTATGCGAACGAATCAAGATATCTACAAGAACGCCTTCGGTTGTATTCTAGCAAGCTTCCATAGGTTCGATCCCAAATTCCAATGTAAAGAGACTCATCGTCCGGACTCAGAGATACCCCTGAAATCTCGCCGAAAAGATCGATTTCCTGTCGTTTCTTGTAGTCGGACTCGGTACTGTAAATGTGAACAAAATCTGCAGGTTCAGCCACTACCAGGAACCGTCCATCAGATGAGAAACGGATAGATCGAGCAGCACCAATGTTTCCCTTGAGAATGGCCGTGGACACGGACAAGTTTCTCAAGTCCCAAATCCGACACGTCTTATCTTGATTCCCAGTGGCGAATGTACGCCCATCTGGATGCCACGCACAAGCAAAAGAGTAGTCTAAATGACCAACAATTGAAGCCACCGTCTGTTACAGTAAACAAACAAGCTTCCCTTAGATCAGATTTTGGAAGTTCAGCAAATGGAAAACTCACACGACAGCCGTAATATGGACAGACATCTTTGAAGGAAAAAAAAGAATTTAGAAGTCACTCTCTTTACATAATCAAAAAGGTGCACTTTATCCGCCGACTTTGTTGTAGATCCAGTAAAGTGAACCAGATAAAACGGAGTCTTGAGATTTAATAGTATGTACATGTATCCGTTTCACAATGGCTAAAAATTTAAAATACCTTTCCATTGCGGGAATCAACAAGTAAACCATCTAGATCATCCCCAACAACAGTAAAAAGCTTGCAATCTGGGCTCATCGAGGTGTGCTGCATCAATTATCAGTGAAATAATAAAAATACATGAGCTCATGAAGGATGCAGCTTCGAACAGAATTGAAATATCTGTGCATATAGAGCATGTAGACGGGAAGAACTAAATGAGGAGAATAGAAGATACTATAAAAAAGAAAATGCCACTCGCACTTTACTAGGACGAGTGGAAATATGTTATGCTTTTTCCATGACGACAGACTTTGAGCTTTGAGCAAATGAAAAAACTTCAATAACCCATTAAAGCACGGCAAAATAATTTGCTAGCTAAAAACAAGTTACGAAGTCAAAACAGTAGTTAAACAGATACAACATTGAGCAGCATACGAGGTGGAAAAAGGAAAACATGAAATTGAGCAACAAAAGAGTATCTCAGGGGTATGTCAGAGCAAACAGCAAATATGTTGGCAATCTAATATAGAAGAAGGTCCTGAATCACAAAGTAAATACGAAAGAAGTTATAAAATAATCACTTCCAGCCTCAATTTTAAATCAGAAAGTTGCAGTCCATCTAAACCCTCATACTAGAGTTTCATTTAATTAAGAAAGTGCCTTATACTAGAAATTCATGAAACTATTATATCCCACCAACACAATAGATGTTATGATGATGCGGAGGAGGACAATCAAATTTATACTTCACGAACAACCAAAAACTACTAAAGTAACTAGATAGGAAGTCAAAAAAGGCAAGAAATGGGAAGAACAAAAAATTGCAGTAAAAGCACGTAAAAAACTAACATTGACTGGCCAAGGGAATTGAAAGTGGTTCATTTGCTGAAATTTTTCCATGTCGTACTCTCTCACACCACAGTCGTTGTTGGCTGCCATAAAATGAGGCCCACAACTGCACAATGTTTATACTTAACTTTCATCAGTTGAAGTTTCAAGCTAACGCTCAACAACTGATTATTATGACATTCATACTACGTACCTGACGCTATCGTATATCTCAACAGCATTTGTGATTGCATTATCCTCATAAGTGGTCCTTGCACAGAAGCTAACCCCTGGCTTGTCCAAACTCTGCAATATTTGAAGTAAAGTTAAGAAAATACCACAAGGATGTACATTGTAATCAGTAGGACTAACAGCATGTTTGGCCAACCTTCTAAAATCAACTTATTTTGAAAAGTATTTTTCAAAAAGTACTTTTGGCGAGAACAAGTTTGTGTTGGGCTCTGATTAATTTGAAAAGCACTTTTGAGCAGCAATTAGTGTTTGGCCAAGCTTTTAAAAAGTGTTTCTAAGTGTATTTCTCAAAAGTACTTTTGGGAAGAAGCTACTTTTTTCAGCATCTCAAAAACAACTTCTGCTTCTACTCAAAAGCACTTTTTCTTCTCCTAAAAGCTTGGCCAAACACCTCAACTTTGAAAAAACAGCAAATTCTTTTTTAAAAAAAAAAAACACTTTTGGCCTCGAAGAAGCTTGGCCAAACAGACTATTAGCTGAAAGGACTTTTTAAAAAAAATATGTTTCCACCAACACACCAGCTCTGTTTCACTAACCCAGCTAGTCTCAAATATTAGCAGTCATTAAGAGAAACATGAAATTCCCCAACTACCTTACAAATGAGTTCTCCTTGGAAGCCCCCAGCAACCACAAAACGGTTCTTCACTGCCATCGTGCTAATTTGGGTTTGTGTCAGACCCTCTAACAAACTTCCTGCGTGTTTCTAGAGGCCCAAGCAACACAAAAGAGTAGGTAAAACGAAGCAGAAAGAGAAGATATAGTTATACAAGCAAAGAGAAAAATGTTAAAAAGGAAGAAATCAGGTGGAACGACTTTCTGTGTTGCGGCGGGGAACGGTGTATGCACACAAGAGACAATTTTCTCCATACTACATCACGCATAAGAGGATTATTATTATTAGTATTGTATCATTATTTTATTCTTCAACTACCGTTGTTTCTTTTACTTTGGTTATCTTTACTATAATTTTTAGCTGTCAATACTTTTCTTTTCTTCGATATTTTCGTCATAGCTTTTGTACTCTTGTATTAGTCAAACCTGTTTTGATAAACGCTTTTGTTGAGCCGAAGGCCTATCAGAAACAACCTTTCTACCCCACAAAGGTAGGGGTAAGGTCTGCGTACACCCCACCCTCCGCAGACCCCACTTGTGGGATTACACTGGATATGTTGTAGTTGTTTTTATTGTTGTACATCACGCTTTAGAGGAGGGAAAAAGAAGTAAGAGCATAGCAAAAATAAAGTAGGTTTTCAGTTACCTCTGTCGGTACTATATGTCCAGAGAAGTTGACAACTTCTGAGAGGTTGCGGGAAATGGAAGACCAATGCATAAGTGAATCGTTCGAAATCAAATACACGTCATGTTTTGAAGTTGCCCACACCAAGTTCCTTAGCTGCCAACAAGAGTCATAAGAAGTCATTGAAAGATCTCCATAAAGAAAATTGACCCAAAAAGTGTTTTTTTTTTTTAAAAAAAGGGTATCACAGAAAAAAATCCTAACTTTGAAACTGTATCTAAAAGATGCTAGCCCCCCAAAGCATCGCATATGGTATCTAACCACTTACAAGATAACAATTGACATGAATAGTGAAATAGAGATATAATTCATTTGGAAACCTAATTATTTCTGTCTATCACTGGAGGAAACAAATAAACAACTTCTTGTTTCTTATTTGAATACGAACGGGAAAAGAAAAAATACAACACAAGAAATCAGTGTCAGGCACAGAACAGGAAAATTGTAAGAACATGATCTTTCTCTTTAACTCCTTTTCTTCTTCATGCCGATGAATTATAAGAACATTTATCGTAGTGTATGCAGACCTGAAAATGGAGTATTGTAGGCTTCACGGATCTAGCATTGTAAAAGAATTCGTAGTAGTTGCCACCCTTCTCCACTTGTTTGCATTCCTGAAAATGCATAAATGACCAGCAATGATGAGAATCTTACTAAATGGAAGCCCTTTAACTAAATAAAATGTATAAAAGTTGCAGTGTCGGAGACCTTATCCACAGCTTCCCCTGACAAAGGGATGTTCTCATAATTTCTGTACTGTTCGAGCCTTGTCAATCTGTAGCTTTGCCTGGTTATGTTCAATCCCTCCCATGTGATACCTTGTATATCTTTTCCTTTTCTTGCTTGTGCAGCCGATGTATCAGTCACTTTTGTTGGCTAAGAAAATATCACAAATAAAATACGCTTAAATCATGGACCTTTGGACAACATAAGTATCAACAAGCGAGTCAAGTCTAACATATGCAAAAGCAATAATTAGCTGAACTATAAACAACCAATGAGGAACAAGGCAATATCCGATAGAGGCTAAAGGAGGGTATAAGTAAATCAAGTTATGTTTTACTAACCATATCATCGTCGTCAAGGTTTGTGTCCTCATTATCTAATTCCCCCTCAAATTCATCCGATGAATCAGTCACCTCCGCCATGTAATCCAATTGGTCGACCCGCATCCGCATGCCCTCCCAGACTTTTCAACCCTGCATACAAGAAAGTCAAATAAAACCCAATGCACTTTCCCTGATGAAGCGTGTAGATTAAGGGTGTGTTCGGTATGGTGTTTTCCAATTTTCCCCATGTTTGGTTGGTCAAAAATTTTGGAAAACATTTTATCTAGGAAAACAAGTTACTTAAAGATGAGGAAAATGACTTCTTTAGTAGAAGTAGGAAAAACAAATTCTATAAGTGGCATTTCACATTAAATGTCTCCTCCGCACTCTCCCAACACAACTCATGTCCACCCCCCATCCCCACCACCCCCATAGTGTTTGCCTAGATTATTGAAAATGTTTTTTGTACTATATTTTCTGCTTACACCAGACACCAAAAAATAAGTTAAGAAACCCACTTGTTTTCTTCGAAAATATTTTCATTAATACCAAACACACCCTAAAGAAAGCCCCAAAAACAGAACAAAAGGCAAAGGAGATATGGGGAATATTGAAATTCTTCACTGGAAAATGCACTCAAAACTCCCAAACAAAAAAAAAGAAAGAAAATCAATGAAAAATGTATAACATCTTCCTGCATACTTGATCTTAAAACCTAGAAATGGCAAAACACCATTAGCCCTCCCAACATCTCCTACCCTAACCCAAAGAAACCCCAAAAAGAGACGAAAACTAAATAATCTCCTAAAGCTAAACTGCTATTGAAGACTCTAATACTGAGTTATCATCAATTTGACTATAGTAATACTTTATCTCACTGCCATAAACAACCCTTAATCAGAAAAAGTTTCCCAATTAAGAAAAAAAGGAAACTCCTAAAACTAAACTAGCATTGGAAGAACACAATGCTGTGACTATAATCAATTCCAAACTAACCTATTTTTTGTCATACATAGCAAAACCCAAAAATACAAAGAAAAAAAATTATTTCTTTGAATTATGCAGAACAACTCCTAATAGTAAACCACCATTGCAAGCTAAAATACTGAGCTTTTTGCTAATAAATCCATAAACCCAAGAAAAATATTCAATTTTACTTGTAATCACCTATCCTTTTGTCATATATAGCAAAACCAAGAAAACCATTCCATAGAAAATAAAAAGAAATAAAATATCTTTCTTTAAATTAGCCACAACAACTCCTAATACTAAATCACCATAGAAAGCTATAATGCTGAAATTACTGCTAATAACTCCATAAACCCAAGAAACATATTCAATTCTACTATACCAACTACCCATAGAGATAAAAAAAAAAAAAAGCTTTCTTTGAATTACCCAGAATAACTCCTAATATTAAACCACCATACAAAAAACCACAACAACACAAATAAATAGTAAAAAAACTGGGACTCTGTGCATAAGAAGAATACTTACAAGAACTAACCAGAAAATTGGTTCAAACAATACCCAAATGTATAAAGATGGAATTTTTGAGCTTTCTTGTTGTTGTTGTTATGCAATGTGAATGTATAATACGCTACCTATGTAGTACTTATTATTATATGTGTGGTTTTGTAGGTATGAATATGATGCTACCCATTTGTTGGAGTTGGGTGTATATAATTGTAAGTGGTGGTAACTGTAATGAAGATATAAATGCACGCGCCCCACTATCAAAGGGGTCCTCTTTTTTCTTGACATTTTTTACGAGAAAATGACAAAAATAATGTTCTGTTATCTTTTTAGTTTATCATTCGGTATCCCGCCTGATTATATCTGAATTTGCACCGCATAGGACTCATTCGGAGGAAGCGCTTCCTATCAAATATCTTTTCATACCCAGGGTTCTGTGTTAGGCAAAAATAGGGTCCACTGGCAAGAGCCTCCCCGATCCCTCCGTTGCGCCCGGACCAATCCCCCCATTTATTTAATAATTTCTATCGCTAGAGTCACATCAGGCAACCGTCATCATGAGTTGGCTGATTCTGTCATGTGGAGAAAAGGGGCTTGTCACATCACCCATATTTCTAGGGTTGATAAGTCAATCTTTGACTTATTTACGAAGAAACATAGATGAGAAGGAAGGAATCAAAAAGACTCTTGCCCCCATTCCGCAGCCTAGGATCCCTATCCCATAAGCATTGATATGAATTAATGGGAAAGTCGAAGGATCTAGTTCCAATATAGATCACGGGGTCCCTCAGGTCTGATAAACGGAGGCGTAAGACTAAATGGGTGTCCGAGAAGCCAGACAAATTCGAGGAATCTTTACAACTGGTACCCATTTCCACCAACTTCCATCACATTGTAAAGCCCGAGCAGAGTGTTGAGACGCATGAGCATGGGAAGTTCAAAGATGTCACATCATCCCAACTTTAGGGTTTTGGAAAGGTCAACTTTGGCTGATATATATACATAGCTTAGCATGGAAGGGATCTATCTTACACTTTGGCAACAAACCCTAGTTCTTAACTTTCTTATTTTTCGTAAGGAAAATGTCTCCGTTTTGTGGGATTTGTAAGCAGATTTGTACAAGTATTCTCTGGTATATGCACCACGGACACTCTTCTTGCTTTGATTCATACACATTATCTTTCATATCTGTCGCATTTCATATTGTTACACCATATACTTACTCTTGTGAGGAGTTTCAAGGATTGGATACAACGCAATTGTCTTTAAACCCTTTATTTACAAATCTCTAACTGATTTTCTAGTTTAATCATATTTTACCGGAAAACAGTTTGGCGCCGCCTATGGGGAGATACAGTTGTGGTATTGTCCTGATCTGTGGCAGAAATTCCATTACAAGAAATGGACGGCGGTCATAGCATTCCATCAAAATGAGTAGAAAGACAAGGGCTCATAAGGCTTTTTCCCGAGTTCACAAATCTCAGAGTCACTCAACTCTGATTATTCGTCGGGACCATTGCTACCTCTACGAAAGATAGAAAGACATGACAAGGGCTCCGCGGTAAATAACCGGGTGGATAAGAAGGACCGGTAAGGGGCTACATGTGGGGGATCAGGGAAAACCTTCGATACCCAATGTACAAGATCTAACTTGCCCTGGGGTGGGCGATTCCACTTCTCAATGGAAGATCGGGCCAAAGAGGGGAATGGCACTGCGAGAGCAGGCAAACAACGTCTCTAGAGGGATAAGCGAGCAGCCCGAAAGCAATAGAACAGATCAGAAGTGGGACTAGCCGGAGAAGAAACCAGATCAAGTCCCAGAGACACGAGAGAAGCCCCATTCCTTAGTATGGGGGGACATCCCTTCCCTCGAATAATCAAAACTCATTCTGGAGGTGGCGGCCAATGGAGAAGTCATTCCCCTTGAAGTCGCTAGGAACCAAACTACAAACACACCATAACACGGCCCCAAAGACATGAATGTATAGTTATTTGAAAACTTGAATAAATAAGGGTCCTGAACCCTACCTCTTTGAGACAAAAGATCAAGTAAATCATGTCACACTCTTAATTATTGGTACAAATGTGTCCCTTCGGGCATAAAAATACCATTGGGCCTCCGAGCGTAAGGGCTTAGCCATCCATATGCCTAAATATGGTGAGGTTGAGACGTCCTCATCACCGACATCAAACAAAAAGAGCCCTCTCATTTATTATGAATCAGACCTAAATGAATTGTTGGTCATAAAATACGCAATCGGAAGTAACATGCTTGGATTGGGAACAATGATCGATCAAAATAATATATATATATATACACGCATATATTCCTGTTACATCGCGATGCTTATAAAAACAGAAACCAAATCGCTCGTCCTAAACACAAATGTTCGAAAATTAATATAGAGCATAGTTTCGCTAAACGAGGTCCGAAGGCAGTAGTCCCCGGCGGTTAGGTGCTCGCCTTCAAAGGATCGGGCAAAGCTCTCATCCGACTCAATAAAAACAACACCAACAGAATACACTCACCAAAGGGATGTGACATGTGATATTAAGGTAAAGGGATTTCTCCCCTTCAATCCTGGTAAAAGAGCACGCTCGGTGACTCTCAAGATATAACACCCCACACCCCAAAAAAAAGGGATCCAAGCATGAGCCTTGACAGCAAATAAGGCACCAAACAAGTGCCCCGCGATCCGCGGCTCTAGGGGGAATGTTAGGGGACATTTTCTGAACCTGGAAGCAGTACCTAATCTTCTAACATAGATGAACTGGAACCAACCCCAAAGGTTCCAATATCCTAAGAAAGGCACATGACAAATAAGCAAGAGGGATAATTAGGTAACTTCTTAAGGAAAATACCCAAGTGACCCGTAATCGCACCGGGATTCCTTATCATCGGTTCGCACTTGGCCAAGGTTACGTAAAAATATCATGAAAGAACCCTCCCCTTCAAAGGACTGTCGAGCCCGAGGTCATTAGGAGAGAAAAAAATAAAAAATGGAGGGAAATGAGAATATTAAACCAGGAACTTCAAAGCAAAGGCAAAGCATCGACTAGGACTGGCGATGTAACAAAGCCCTAACGTAAATCACTTGAGGGAGTCTCCGTTAATGATCTTAACTAAACACAAAAAGGCTAATATTATTTCATCCCCAAAAAGCGGGAAAACGGTGAGAACTTATAGGCACAGTAAAAACTTACACAAAAAGCCTATAGTTCTATAAGTATGAAGAAAATGTAGCCAGTTAAAGTGGCGCGCATGCCAAAAACGTTCTACAACAAAAATAAAAGGGGGACCAAGGTCCACATGAAACATCAACATAATCTAAGAAGAGAGATGAGTTTCCTCCTCGTCTATGAAGCTAGCAGTAGAACTTGAAGAAGAAGGTGACTCGTTATCAAGACCCCGTATGTCTGCCTCTATGGTCTTCGGGTCCTCTTTAGCCTCAAGTAAGGAGGAAGGAACGTCTACCTGACCCTGATCCACCTATATGAGGATATCCACACGAGAGCGCAGAACAGAAAAGTCTCGAAATAGCAAGGCACTAACCTAATTCGCAGACCGAAAATGCCCCAAGTGATGCACACGAGCCCTAAAAAGAACACGAGAGGCCTCTAAGGATAGCATTATGTCCCTGGCAGCGGCGCGATTAGCTTCTGCCCAAGATAGCCTCTTTTGCATGCGGTGACTAGAGGTCGTGAGGTCTCGAAGGGCATCTTCTCAATTGGCCAAGGTTTGTCTTACTTCTTCCCACTCGAACCCAAGAGTGTCTCGGAGAGACCAAAGCTCATTATTCTCTTCTTGAGATTGGGCAAGATTCATCTTGAGGCGCTGGTTCTCGGCCATCGACCTCTCAAACTCTCAAGAATGAAAAAGAGGCATATCTCGAGCCCGCTCGATCACCAAGACAATGTCTGCTTTAATCTTTAATAAATGAAGGAAAAGTAGAAATTAGTAAATCTCATGTCCTCCTAAACAAATCTTAAGTCTAGAAACACGTCCATCATGGTAAAATAGACAACATACCCGGATGCACATATCAGCTAGACGAGACAGAGAGACTTCCAGGTTAGGGCCAAGAGAGCCCAGAGGCAGATGAGGATTCAGAGATAGGGTTATGGTATTGCTCGGATAAGTCTCTATATCACACAGAGGAGAGAAATTGTGGGCGGAAGGTTGGATCCTACAGTCGAACCAAGGAGAACGTTGAACATACCTCTAATATGGTGTGCCCCTCATATCGACCCACCAGCGTGCGATATGTCATCCCTGGTCTCCCTCCAGTAATCATAGGGTTGATCCTCAGACCTTGCCTCGGTGCCAGCTCTGCCAGAGTGAGAAGCATTCGTGTCCTAGGGAGCCCCCGCTTCTGCTTACCCTTGGCTCCAGCATTTTCATAAGAAATACGGACCACGGCGTCCTTCCGAACAAGCATATTTGAGGGAGGAGACCTTCGAATGGGGATACCTACTGATGAAAATGAGAAGTCAAGATAAAAATAAATGGGGAAGAGTCATAAAAACAAAAAAGGGCATATATCGCCCCCATTTACCATGATCATTTCCCTCCCATCGCTTCCTGGATATGCACATCCACATCCTATTGTTGTCCCAAGAGACATGCAGGAGGGCCATCACCCAGCCTAATATATTGGAAAATGGATCGGGCTCAAACAATGGAGCTATAAAGAGAAGACAAACAAGAGGATTAGGTAAAAGGTAGTAAAAAGGGAAAACAAAATATCACTGACACTTACGAGAGACATTCCACCGCTTGGGGAAAGGTTCAGAGGATAGGCGTGGAATGAGGCTGGTCCGAATCATCACGAATTGATCAATCCATCTGCGATGATGTAGATCCTCGACACCAGAGAGAAGCTCCCGATATCCTCGACAAACGAGATGAATCACCCCACCCTGGGACATATGAGGGGAGTACAAATGGAATGAATTATCAAGGGTAAAGGGGAGACAAGTCGAGTCAACCAATGCTTGCAAGCACCGAATCACCCGCCAAACTTGTAGAGATACCTGACCCAAACAGACTTGATAGCGGCGACAGAAGACTTCGACCACATCATGAACTGAGAGGCCTATGCCGATGGTGAAAGGGTAGGTGTATACCACTGACATACCCGTAATATAGTGGGTTATGTTGGTGATGGTCATAGGACGAACTTCGACATTGGGTCCCCATTCGTAATCCGCACGCACTTAGGGGATCGAACTATCAGTGATCAAAGAGAGAATATTTTTGACAGACTTACCCGGATGGATAACTTGGAAGTCTTGGACATAGTCAAAAGTGGATAGGACAATATCTAAAGTCGACAACCGTAGGTCTGACTCTTGGGGAAAGAAGAAACAAAAGGTTGATGATCTGGTGAGGAAAATGATGATGAAGAAGAGTGAGACATGATAATAGAGTTCAAATTGAGAGACAAGAAAAGGACAAAAGAAAATTTTCTCTTTCAAAGAAAAGAAGGGAAGTGATGTTATCAAAGGGCAGGGGAGAAGCGATTTATATAGGGCACAAGGTGATCGTTTGGCTTAAATGATGAAGTAAAGCGTTAGTTCAGTGAAGCGGTGATCGATGCCTCTAGAGGGGAGTTGCCGTGCACTGACAAAGCGTCGTATCAGGAGGAAGATACAATATTTCAGCAGTTCCGCGCATGCAATTGAAAAGGAAGAGGACAGCATGACATGACTCTTCCACTTCCCGGGCTCAAGTTGCATAGACCCCAAAAAGTGGGGGACTATATGTGTTAGGAAAAATTAGGGTCTGGGGAAAGTGCCTCCTTGTCCCCTCCCCCCCTATCATTAGAGTCACATTCATGGACGAAGCCAACCATTTTTACCCATGGGGGCTGGTACTATATTATACAAAATTTAAAAAGTAAGTAATAAAATTTAAATTCTAAATAACATAAATACAACTCGTTCAAGAATAATGAAAATATAATCATAATTTTTCTCGATGAGATTTCATAATCTGAAACCGTTGCATAACGGCTTTGTTACTGATCTCATACAAAATTTCGTTCTCAATATAAGGTACTAATAAATCATTAAGTCAATCGTCCGATATTCGATTTCGCAGTCGATCTTTGATGATGCTCATAGCAGAAAAGGCTATCTCTACACTTGCAGTAGCAACTGACAAAGTTAATGCTAGGGTAAGAAGCGTGTAAACCAAAGGATAGATTCCGTGTCTTTTTATTTCCACCATCTTGTTTTCAAGATCTCCAATGCTAACAATTTTTGAAAACTCAATGCTACTACGCATATCAATAATATAAGTCTCAAGTTGATTATCAAGTAACTCTAGATCATGTGAAGAAAACTTTCGGGGATACAATCGAGCAAACTTGATGAGACTTTCCTTGTTGAAAGCAAAGAATGAATTGCTAGGATTAAGGCACCCAACAAAAAGAAGCAATTCATCATTTATCACAGAAAATCAGCTATTTAACTCCATAAGTTGTTTGTCCAAAACACCATAAAAGCACTCAATGCGAAAATAAGTATCATTAGTCTTTTCTTCAGTTCTCCGCTTGGACCGCCGAGGAGATACATACTTTTCATTCATGTTAGAGACAACAATCTCATGATTAAAACAAAACAAAGAAACTTCATTAACTAGAGAATCCCATCCATTGTCTCTCAAATATTGCAATATTTACTTTGAAATCTCCACTAATCTCATAGCATTCTTTATCTCTTGCTCTTTTTTTTTTTTTGCAATGCTAATGACAACTCATTCTTTATTTGCTCATTATTATCAACAAGCAAATGAAAAACTTCAAGATAGTTGCCCTTATTTCTCGACAGCTCAGATTCATAGCTACCTCGAAATGATAGTCCTTGATTCAAGCATAAACTCACAGATGTAACAGATGCATTCAACCAAATACGGTAGATGGTTCTCTCTTTATTTGCTTTATGAGTAAATAGAGTAGAAACACTTTCTGTAAGGTTTTGATTCATTAGATCTTGACATTTATTTTTTGATTGATTATGAAAACTGCTATATCCTCCAACATGAACATCAAATCTCTCCTTCTTTTACCAATTATTGAATCCAACTCCGACAAATGAATCTGCCCCACCTTGATTATTTTGAGTTCTAAAAAGATAGCAGTAAAGATATGCTGGCTTTGTTGTGTATTCATAGACTGGTACTTTTTTTCTTTTGTTGGGCTTATGGATTTTCTTTTGCAATTTTATTGGGCTTATGGATTTCCTTTTGCAATTTTATTGGGCTTGGATAATTTAAGAGTAGCAAAAGGTTGGGGGCTAATGTTTTTTGTGGGTGGGGGAATTTTTGGCAATTGTTAATTCAGTAATAGTAAAAAAAAATTGTTGGGGTCTATAGCCCCTAGTGGGGCATGTGAGGCTTCGTCCCTGGTCACATTAGTCAACCTTCATCGTGAGCTGGTTGATCCTATCACGTCGAGAAAGAGGGCTTGTCACATCACCGATATTTCTAAGCTTGATAAGTCTGTCTTTGACTTATTTATGAAGAAGCTTAGATGAGAAGGAAGGAACCTAAAAGATCATCGCCCCCGTTCCGTAACCTAGAATCCCCACATAAACATTGATATGGATTAATGGGAAAGTCGAAAGATCTCGTTACAATATAGATCATGGGGTCCTGGGCCCTCAGGTCCGATAAATAGAAGCGTAAGACTAAATGGGTGTCCGAGAAGCTAGACAAATCTGGGGAATCTTTACAGCTGGTACCCATTTTCATCAACTTCCATCACATCGCAAAACCTCGAGCAGAGTGTTGAGACGCACGAGCATGGGAAGTTCAGAGACATCACATCATCCCAACTTTAGGGTTTTGGAAAGGTCAACTTTGGTTGATACATATACATAGCTTAGCATGGAAGGGATCTATCTCACACTTTGGCAACAAACCCTAGTTTTTAACTTTCTTATTTTCACTAAGGAAAAGGTCTCCGATTTGTGGGATTTGTAAGCATAGTTGTACAAGTATTCTCTAATATATGCACCACAGACACTCTTCTTGCTTTGATTCATACACATTATCTTTCACATCAGTCGTATTTCATATTGTTACACCGTATACTTACTTTTGTGAGGAGTTTCAAAGATTGGATACAACTCACCTGTCTTTAAATCCTTTATTTACAAATCTCTAATTGATTTTCTAGTTTAATCATATTTTACTGAAAAACAAGTTTAAACCCGAGATCTCTAATTAAGGGAGGAGCAGTCCCATCAACCACATTCTTTGGTGGCAAAAGAAATGGTCTATCATGTTTGCGAGTAGGTTTATATAATTCTCTTCAGTATGTCCTTAATTATAGGATTTGGGTTCAAGTTTCTAGAGTATTTTTTTTATATGGGGCGATTTCCCATTAACGGGTCTTATGCAACATAAATTTGGATTAATTGAGTCTACGCGACATGAATTCGGATTAATCAGGGTACCAGATGGTAAAAATAGTATTGAATCTTTAATTTATCAAAACTAGCACTTTAAATCTTCATCAAAAAATGGCCGAAGTGATCACATAGAGGGCACTATCAAAGGATCATTTAGCGGGTCAATAACTCTGGCCACATAGGTTGTCTTAACTCAAAACATATTCAAAAACGTACCTCAGCTGACCATCAGCCTGAGCTTCAGACATTCTTCCTGGAATAGTACTTCAAGATCCATTACATGTCCAAGGACTTTATCCTCTGCCCGACCTCAGTACCTTCTCATATGAAAATTTTGCTAATTAAAGCATTTTCACCATAATACTCGGTAGTCTAGTGTGACATAGCTCAACACAGAGTGATTTAGCCTATCATTTAGGCTAAATTAGAATATAAAATTTAAAATAAAACAAAATAAAAGAAATGAAAATTACCGAATATTAAGAGGTTGTGCTCAGCAGAGAGCGAGTTATACAACAATCAATTTATCAAAACTAGCACTTTTAATCTTCGTCAAATATTTTATGAACTCTAATAATTAAATTTAACTTGAATTGAAAAAAAGTATCCAAAAACTTTATAAAATTTCTGTCAAATATATATATATATATATATATATATATATATATATATATATATATATATATATATAAACTGTACCAAACACTAGAAATATATCAAAAGTAGAAGAAACTGTACCTTAAAAAATTGCACTGGAAACTATAAAATAAATCAAATGTGTGTTTCTGTAATTCTTGTAAAACGTTCTCATTAAATCTAACAATCATTTGACGAAAACTAAAAAATATTTTTTTGACACATTCAAAGGACAAAATTGATTGGAGATATATTTAAATGACTATAACATTTTTTTCAATTTCTCCTTACTAGTCTTTTTCTTTTCGTGTACTTTTCGATTTTCTATTCCCTTTAATTTATTGCAGAAGTAAAATACCGGAGAAATCTATTAAAAGGGTATTTTGACCAGGAAATTCTTCAATGGAATAAGAAAATTATAAAATGAACACTTGCGATATGTATTATATGTAACAAAAATGAATAAATAAACTTTTTAAGCACCAACACAAACTTTATTATTTTGTATATTTTTTTTGGGTCAAAGGATGATATATACATAATATATTAAATATTGTAGTATAAGGCTTAGACTTTGTCCCTAAACAGTCTTTTTCAAAAACTAAAGTTACCAAAGGGGAAGGGACTTCATAAAGACTCGGTTTATGAGCCCAAATGACTCCATCAACACGAATTTAGAAATTCAAAAACAAGTTTTGCTCGATTATATATATTTTTTTGTTGGAAATTTGCCTTTGGCGGGGAGATGCGTCCACCCATCTTTGATGAATTAAACACTAGTGTTCCGTATGTTGGAGACCTTGTCTCTTCGCACATGCATGATCTACGGAGTGAGTAGATGACCGTAGGGCCAAGAATCGTCAAATTTCGTTGAGAAATGAAAGAGATATTGGTCCACGAAGTAAGGTGTTTAAGACATGGAAATGTGGTGTGGGACAAATCTACCACATCGGTGGGAATAGGAAGAATTGCTCTCTCTATATATGTCTCAAATTGGTAAAGGGTTTAGGACCCCAAGGGGTATCCCATGTGTTTAAAGGAGGGAAGACCTAGATGTGCATGGGTTCATGGCTAAGCCCACACGCGCGCCGCCGCCGCCCGCCCGTCCCATCCGGTCCCGGGCTCGGGTTTCGGGTCACGGGTCGTGGGCTGTGGGCTGTGGGCTGTGGACTGTGGGGACTTTCTGATATTATCTTTTTGGACCAGAGAACTCTGTCGGATGTACGATTTGATCCACGAAGTTTCATATGTACGGTTTGGACCGAATTCTTTCATATGTACGGTTTGGTCCCACGAAGTTTCAATATTTACAGTTTGGTCCCCGAGTTTCGGGAAGGTGACGGAAGGCGAAAGCCTACCGTTAGGACTGTTTTTTGAGGCATTAATCAGCCATCACTTGGCCGATTAACTCCTCTATTAACGACCCATTAGTTGGGCAATTGAGCACCTCATTCATGGCATTAAAAACCTGCCATTACTGAGCCCTCGCTTTAAGGCCCATTACGGCCTTGTTTTTCATTGTTGGATATCCCCTCCTCATGTTATAAATTGAGCTTCATATGGCTCAAAACGATAGCAGAAAACTAGCCGAAACAAGCTGAAAACAGACCAAAAACACACTTGAAAAATCAAGCAAAAACCGGTGGCTGAAAAATCAAGCAAACCGGTGGCTGAAAAATCAGCAAAACGGTGGCTGAAAATCGGTCAAAAACGGTGACCAAACCCTCACGTATACACAAGATATAAACTATAGAGACACACTATATACACAGAGACAAAAGAGAAGAGTAAAGAGAAACTCTTCCTTCCTATTCCATATCTTCAGCAAGTCGAGTCATATTTGTTTTCTTCGACAGGCTCAACCTATTGGCTTTGTAGTGTTGAGATTAAAGTGTTGTTTTATCTTGGGAGACTATTGCCCGCTAACGTAAAAGCATAAATACGGGGCAATCTTGTCTTAAGGATAGTGGGCTATCCTCGACTCAACACACAACGTTGTAACCTTCCAGATTTAGTTGTTTCTTGATTTCAGGATATCAAGATTCAAGACACAACATACTTGCGGCGAGTTCTCAAAGTTGGCTTTGCAAGGTGATCAAGATTCAAGACACAACACACTTGCGGCAGTTTTGAAGATTGACCATTTATTTATCCTTTCGAACATTTGTAATAGTTATTTACATCCCGTACTGCTTTATAAAGTACGATAGAGTACCAACAACTTAAGACAAGATTGTGTTGTATTACTATTAGTGTTCGAAAGATGTCGGTCAAAAGTTGTGTGACCAAATCTGGATATGGCAATGGTTTTTACGGTAGAAGAGAGTGATGATGATGAACGTGCTCATGGTGTCACCGCTACCGAGATTTGGTTGGAACAAGCGCTCTCGAGAGCACGAGGATGTCAAGCGGGACAAGAGGAGAAGGCGAAGATGTTATTCTATCTTGCAGCAGAAGGCCTATATCTGTCCCAGACAAAAGATTCGAATAATGGTAAGAAGGAAATGGACACTCAGTATGATGAAATGACTGAAGTGAGCCAGAATCCGAAAAGAGGATAAGTAGTTTTTCTTACTTGTCAAGAATAAAGATTAAATGATGTCTCATTAAAAATTGATTAAAGTAGGAGGAATATGAAAATAATTTATATTCCTTACGCTTTAAAGAAAAAAATCAGAAGTTTAATCTCATCTTCTTTCCCGTTTAAAGATTGGATTTTGTAAACGACTTAAAAAGATCCGTTCTTTTAAGTGTAATGATTAAAAGTGTGTAAAGTATGTTCGCACATACGATGGAGAGAGATCCACTAAGCGTGCGGCGTTACCACTCTTAAGTAAGCGCCAAGAATTATCGGGCACCAATCATAACGGAAGAAGTCTAAAAGTTAAAGACGTTGAGCTGTCACACTATTTGGCGAGAAGATCCTTCATAGGATGATATTGGACACTCAGTCATACAAAGCCTCCGGGTGACTGGAGTGGGCCAAAATTCCTTTGATATAATGATATTGGACACTCAGTCATATAAAGCGTCCGGGCGACTGGAGTGGGGCCAGAATTCGTTTCACAGGAAAAGTAATGGACACCTAGTAAGGTGGGCCAGAGTTTCCAGGTCTTAAATGATCTGAAGGCCTAAAGAAAGGCAGTGAAGAAATTGGACACTCAGTCTACCAAAGCAACTGCAGTGGGCCAGAGTATCGCGATCACATATGATCCGGTTACACCCTAACCACGGGCAAGAGGTTATTCATGTGAAGCAACGCCACCTCTAAAGTAGAAGGGGTTGGAGAGGTTGTCCTCAATAGGACTTCAGGGAATGAGATCACTCTAAAATGAGGTGATACATGTCCCTAACTTAGTTTAAGGGACGTTGTTGGTCAAGCTAGTTTGAGACTAGTCCAATAGGTCTATAATAACTAAGAATGGTACAGTACGTCTGTAGCCAAATGAATGATATATTTGTAATCCGTGCATCTATGCCATCATAGATTAAGACACGTTAAATAGCAAGTCATTCAAAAGCTAACGATGTTGAGATTGTTGCCTTCTGTCGACATAAACCCTCAAAATAAATGTGAGGTAGATGAAGAGGCAAAATCACCTTTCCAAATTCCGTCAAGGGAATAGCGAAAGAAGCACCGCTCCTCTAGAACTTAGTCACACCTAATTGGGTGATTTGAAGTTTATACAAAATAGAGGGGGGGAGACAAGTACGTTGTGATCTTCATTGATGATGGTACAACGTATGGAATCCTTTGTTTGTTGAAAAGCAAAGATGAAGTTGTTGAAGCAGATAAGCGCTACAAAGCTGAAGTTGAAAACCAACTATGCCTATGGATTGCAAAATTCGTAGCAATAGAGGAGGAGAATGTGAAGCATCGTTCATTAAACGACTGTTCATTTCTCACTTCAGTCCAACGGTGTTAGCCAAGCGCAAAGTCGTACGCCCAAATTATGTGGGGTGGCTTGGTAAGAGTTGGATTACTGAAATATGTCAAGTTGTACCTAAGACTGTAGATTGCATATCTACTGGATCTGCAAATAACAATAGTGTTGATCGCCTCTTGGTGTCAAAGAATGCTGAACTCTTTGAAGATAGCTTTCCTTGAAAAAGGAAAAATGAGTAATTGCTCAAGGTTAACAAGAACCGCGAGGGCTCGATTGTCCGGAACTAGACGTTCCGTATCTACGAGACTCGAAAGTTTGCGGCTATCCGGAACTTAATATTCCGGATCAACGAGAACTCGGGGATTCTAGATGTTGAAGCGAGACGGAGCAAAGAAGGGGACAAAGACTTGTTCCGATCCTTCTAGCTTGTATGGTTAAGAATGAACCATGGACAATTAACAAATAATTGTCATCTCCAAAAGCGTTGCTTTGGAAAGAAGCTAAAGAAAGAAATAGATTCTATCATATAGAACCATACTTGCGTAATGGTTGATCTTCCTCCGGGAAAAGAACCTTTGGGTTGTAAAATGTGCTCCCCTGTGAGTAGCTTCACATCCGGGGCCATTGTAGTCTTACATGGCATGGATGTTGAAACAACCTTCCCAATAGGAGAGTTGGAAGAAGAGGATCGAGTTGGTTTCTTTGGACTGTTGGGCTTCTTCCCGAACTTTCATTTTGGTCCCCGAAATGTTTACATTTTGGTCTGAAAGTCTCGGATAAAACGAGAAACAATGAATCGACCACGAAACATTGACTGCGAAGTTAGAAAGCCAACGGTTGGAGAATCAACGATCGAAAGTAAAAGTCATATTGAAACAAAGTCTCGATATGAAAGATATGGGTATCACAGATGACATCTTAGGAATTGGATTTCTAAGACATCTAACGGACGATCGATAGTTGACGGTCTCGTTGAAGCCACCAATGGATATGAATCATAGAAGCTGATTGGAATCATGGTGCACCCATAAACAAGGAGCGATATGCTCGGGTCACGTGTAGTTCAATGTATTGTACACACTACAACCGACACGGTATCGTCCTACAAAGCGAGATCGTTGAACTAAGATTCACCGATGATCTTAATACATGATCAATAGAAGGCGTTAAGTCGGATATGACGATATCGAATTATTCGCTTATCTACAGATTATAGTATTACGGATGTCCCGGCGGTTACGGGAGAACACGGTGATGCAAAGCTGGACATTAGATGCGAAGAACACCAAAACCACAAGTAAATGTGTATGGTGGGTCTTAGAAAAACCTCTAAGCAAACTTGCATCGACCGATTCATGATGGAATCGGAGTTTATCGCTTTATACAAAGCATGAAAGAAGTTGAGTAACTTCATGACTCCTTAGAGGACGTCCCTTATTGGGAGAAACCCGTGTCTTCGGCGAGTTATACACGTGGCTAGCCGGTCGGCTTCGGGAAGGACACGGATGACGGCGTCGGGCATATCTGTCGGGATCGTCGGGAGACATAAGACCGTATAGCGATTGATCATCACGGGTGTCACTTCCTTGTTTACTAACTAAGGGACAACCCGGAGATCAAGTGTTCTGCTGTCTAGGGGAATGGGCGTAAAACCCAAACAATACGAACCTTTGCGGTGGAAACCCAACCATGCGATTGGAGATCCCAAGAATGTGGTTCAATGGGAAAACTAAGCGGCAAAAGGTTCGGTTGAGCGCTTCGGTGGAAGCAAGAAGCACTTCGGATGATGATTTCGTACGGAAACATGAATCCAAAGTCGTTCCCGCGATAGACATTAAAGTGCTACTGCATGGTGGGTAAAGGTTAAGCTTTTAAACCTTTAACGATCCTCAAATGGTTGAGGTTAAGGTTGGGGAAACTTTTAATGATTCCTAACACTTGTGAAGTGGGGTATAGCAGGATACCTTGTAGGAGATCACCTATTTAAGTGCGAGGATGGCCTTCTCAAATGAACGCACTTAAGAATCCAAGTGTGTCCATGGCCACAACGGACAGAAACGTAAGAAGGAAAATGAATAAGAAGAGTTATTGTGTTGGTATCATTGTCTTGGCTTACACTAAACACTGACGGTTCAAGACATCACGTTCACCGCGCAGTAAGTAAGTCCGATGGTATTCAACTAAGGAAGGTTCAAAGCGAAAGCTACCGCTCCTGATGCAATATCTTTTCGCTGAAAGATTGCTGAAATGTAGGCACCTTGTGCGTGCGCCACAATCTCTCTTTCATAGAGGGGATTGTTGGAAATTTGCCTTTGGCGGGGAGATGCGTCCACCCATCTTTGATGAATTAAACACTAGTGTTCCACATGTTGGAGACCTTGTCTCTTCGCACATGCATGATCTACGGAGTGAGTAGATGACCGTAGGGCCAAGAATCGTCAAATTTCGTTGAGAAATGAAAGAGATATTGGTCCACGAAGTAAGGTGTTTAAGACATGGAAATGTGGTGTGGGACAAATCTACCACATCGGTGGGAATAGGAAGAATTGCTCTCTCTATATATGTCTCAAATTGGTAAAGGGTTTAGGACCCCAAGGGGTATCCCATGTGTTTAAAGGAGGGAAGACCTAGATGTGCATGGGTTCATGGCTAAGCCCACACGCGCGCGCCGCCGCCGCCCGTCCCGTCCCATCCGGGTCCGGGCTCGGGTTTCGGGTCACGGGTCGTGGGGCGTGTAATTTGTGGGGACTTTACGATATTATCTTTTTGGACCGAGAGAACTCGTCGGATGTACGGTTTGATCCACGAAGTTTCATATGTACGAGTTTGGACCGAGAATTCTTTCATATGTACGATTTGGTCCCTGAAGTTTCAATATTTACAGTTTGGTCCCCGAGTTTACGGGAAGGTGACGGAAGGCGAAAGCCTACCGTTAGGACTGTTTTTTGAGGCATTAATCAGCCATTACTTGGCCGATTAACTCCTCTATTAACGACCCATTAGTTGGGCAATTGAGCACCTCATTCATGGCATTAAAACCTGCCATTACAGCCCTCCTTTAAGGCCCATTACGGCCTTGTTTTTCAGCTGTTGGATATCCCCTCCTCATGCTATAAATTGAGCTTCATATGGCTCAAAACGAGTAGCAGAAAACTAGCCAGAAACAAGTGAAAACAGACCAAAAACACCTTTGAAAAATCAGCAAACCGGTGGCTGAAAAATCAGCAAACCGGTGGCTGAAAAATCAGCAAAACGGTGGCTGAAAATCGGTCAAAAACGGTGACCAAACCCTCACGTATACACAAGATATAAACTATAGACACACTATATACACAGAGACAAAAGAGAAGAGTAAAGAGAAACTCTTCCTTCCTATTCCATATCTTCAGCAAGTCGAGTCATATTTGTTTTCTTCGACAGGCTCAACCTATTGGCTTTGTAGTGTTGAGATTAAAGTGTTGTTTTATCTTGGGAGACTATTGCCCGCTAACGTAAAAGCATAAATACGGGGCAATCTTGTCTTAAGGATAGTGGGCTATCCTCGACTCAACACACAACGTTGTAACCTTCCAGATTTAGTTGTTTCTTGATTTCAGGATATCAAGATTCAAGACACAACATACTTGCGGCAGTTCTCAAAGTTGGCTTTGCAAGGTGATCAAGATTCAAGACACAACACACTTGCGGCAGTTTTGAAGATTGACCATTTATTTATCCTTTCGAACATTTGTAATAGTTATTTACATCCCGTACTGCTTTATAAAGTACGATAGAGTACCAACATTTTTAAATTTTACTAATCATATTGCTCTATTTAAATTCATCTGATGTATGAGTATATATACAAAGTGTAACTCCCTCTATATTTTCTAAACGTGTAAATCTTTAAAAAGTTAAACCACTCCTAAAAAAACGTAAGACCTACAATATTAAAAGTGTTAACATGCATGTCTAAAACATATTCACAATTAATAGGTATTGCATATATAGATATTTTCTTTTTATTGCGCCTATCTTTCACTAAGTTGATATGTATAGATTCGATCCTAGAGATCATATGTCATTCAAGATAATTTCTTTCATGTGATTTTATGTCTACTTTTTTTTAACATTGTTACTCACCATGATTTCACACCGACATGTTGATGCATTTAGAAATCGGTACAAGACATGACCAAAAATAATATATTTTTTTAATTTTCGATGTGTGCTACTTGAGTCTTTCTCACAAATATGATCATTGAAAGTAAGGGTTAAAAAGGAGAAACTACATATGAACTTTGAAGCAATAACCATGTGTTAAATTAACTATTGGAACAAGTCTTCTAAATTTCCCCTTCTGAGACAAGTTAATTAATATCTATATTATGTCCAAATTAATTAGCCATACGTAATATGTTATCAGCAAAGACCTTGAATGAAAATTAACTAGCCGAATTACAAACTCATGCAGGATTGTGATTATATTATTTATATCCAATTATCGATAGTCCCTGTCAAGGTTCTTTGTCAGTAGATAAGCATTACCTAAAAGCTATCATCATTATATATAGAAAGAAGAAAATGTACATCAAATGTGTCAATTACATTCTTACACTTCATAAACCATGATAATTACACGTGACAAAGAAAAATATCAAGTGATTTATATTTTAATGTTTAAGTTTTGATGGACAGTATGTATTGATAGAACATAATAGATATTCAATAAATTAATCAAAGTTACACCCAAACTAGCTGAACATTTAATTAAAACAAATCGTACATGATTATTACCTTTAATATATTTTAAACATTGGCGAAGGTCCAAATTTGTCCTGATATTATAGGAAATTGTTCAATTTTGAAACGTGTTATACTTTTATTATTTCATTTATACCATTGTCGTTAGCAAATCATCTTATATTTATCCAAATGTCCAAATTTTTCGCGTAAAAAGGTCCAATTAACCTTTGTTTTTTACAATGTTTCAAAATACCTCAGATTAGAAGTTTTGTTAGGAGGTCAAGGGTAAAAATACAATTTTTTTCTTGACGACTGAATAATATTAAATCGAAAGTTTAACGGAAGATAAAATCACTTAATTTATGATATTACAACAACAAATTTGACCATTTTCTCTTCAAACATTTGTCTTGTTACCTATGCCAAATTTAGGATACGACATAGATAAGCGTTGGCTAACTCATCATGATAAGCTTTTGTTAGGTGCTATGAACCATACTTATCAATCATACCAAAAATGTTGGCTAGATAAGCTTTAGCTAACTCATCATAAGTCATGACTAGTCTTTTCTCTATCCCCACATATATCTTTCGATAATGTATTCAATAATTATATACAACAATAACAACAGATCCAGTGAAATCTCACAACGTGGGGTATGGTGGAGGTAGAGTGTACGCAGATCTTACCTCTACCTTGGTAGATAGAGCGGTTGTTTCAGGGAGACCCTTGGCGCAATACAACGATGTGAAATATATTTGATATGATTGACCCCACATTTGGGACTGCTAGATAATGGAATATGTAGATGATTGAGCCATCACTTTCCAAGAATTTGTTTCATTCTTTAAAGCTTAATTTGAGTGCCACGCCTTCTCTACTATAATTAATGAAATGTTGCATACATTTGTCATAATCATTTTGCCGCTGTTCTTTGAACAAAGGATTTATAATTGTCTGGTTATAACTAGTACGAACCTTAATAATGATTTGATCAATAAATCTAAGTATCACACTATCAGGAAAAAGAAAATAAGAATTACGTAAACTTGCTTTTAACACTATAATTTCTTCAAAGTAATAATATCATAGGCACGATCCGGCTAATTCATAAGCGCATCATCGACATAAAGGACAAGATGGCAGGTATACACCTAGGCGGACCAACCGACTCATCCTAAAGTGCAACCACGATTTTTTTAACTGCAATAACCTACATATACACCATTGAAGCTGAAATTATCGCACCAATTGGCACCAAATTTGTCAAGACAATCTGACTCTGTAAAAATTCCTTACACTAACAATATATATAACTTAAAACTCATTTTTAATTAGAGGATAAGTTAAGCCGAAGACAAATTCCAATGGTTTGCGATTTCACATAATTTTAAATAATACTCCGTAGTAAATATTACATTCAGTGATGAACCCATGTCATGATTTATTACCCAAAAAAAAAAAAAAAACCCGCAAATGAGAAGAGCCTATTTCTTTAAAATTAATAACAAAGATAATAAGTATATGGTACATCAAGCTTAATGCAATTACACCGGATGAGAATGTTCACACAACTAAAAAATTATAAGATATTATAAGAAGACAACACGAACAAAGTGGTTAGCTTGTCAAGAAGCCTACCCAATTTATGTTGCTCGGATCCTTAAAAAATGTACAGGTTTTGGAGGATTTGACAAACAACTGTCGATGTTTTTAAAGAATCCGAGAAATATCGCAGCTCGGATATTGTAAGAATGAGAACCAAAATATATGTACAGAGATCTATTTACATTATGCATTTTATAACCCAACCTCATACAAAAATGGAGTGGTCTAGTAAATGTTCTATAAAACACACAAAAAGGCACCTTCCCAAGTTCAGTATCTTAGTTTTCCTATCATCAGCCAATACTGTATGTAACAAAATGAGCTCATGTGCAACAAAACTAATTTTTACGAGTATTTTAGCATTGTTAATCCGTGGAACTCATTATTTATTTTTAAAAGTAAGGTACTATCCAGAATTATTCGAAGGCTAATTAACACTTAATTTTAAAGGTCTCCTAATTAGGACTTGGTCATTGAAATAAGCTACTATTTTTATAGAAAGTGGATAAATAGCAATTACAATGGAAATGAAAATAACTAAAGGGGAATAGTAAACTGCTCTATTCTATTGTTTTTCTTTAGCACGGTGCGAGAGACACGCATCGGCTTTGTGACCGGGATCAAGACCCGTTGCTCCGAGTTGTTGATAATAAAGGGATAGAGGATTAGTAACAGAACAATCAAACATTAAGTTGCATAATAACGTGTTGAAAATTTACTAATGTGGAATTAAGTTTATTCCATTGTTTATGACTCGGACAATTGGGGCCCCTCACGTCGGAAATGTCGTTTCCACACACGTGCAATCTTAGTATCAAATATCGTAAATTTCGTTAATGAAAGAGATATTGGTACGTAAATGAAATGTTTGAGACATAGAATGATGGACGGTTATTGGCGAAATAACAAGTGTTCCACGTTGGTAAACGAAGGAAGGGTTGTGCTAGGTGTAAGATGGAACGAGTCGGAAAGGGCCGCAGAGCCGAGGAGGGCCGCAGAGCCGAGGAGGGCCGCGACGCCTCCCAGAATGGGCCGCAGCGCCGCGGCGCCCCCCTTGCAGAGCCGCGACACTAATTCCTTGTTTGGCATTTGAGAGCTGCGACGCTAAATGCTACAGCGCCGCGGCGCTTCCCAGGTAGTGTTTGCTCGACGGAATCCCAAATGTTTGCATGTTGAGGTGGTTTCAATGGCATTGAATCTACCCAATAATGGTCATTACTTGGACCATTATGTTGTTGCATTACTTGGGGTTAAATGTCATCCATTACATGGCAATTGAATGTCATTATGGGGCATTTGAAATGCCATCTTGCACACATATAAATTGAGGCCTTTGGCTCAATTCTATAGATGAACATATATGAACAAGACAATATACATACAAGTATACAACACCACAAAGAGATCAGATTTTCCTGATATCAGTCCTTCTCTTAGTAATCTTCATTATTCGTGTTCATCGCTGAGATCATTTGTGTAGGCTTTGCACATTTGATAGTTTGTGGTTTCATCTTGGAAGACTATTGTCCACACTTCCGTAAAGCCTATATACGGGGGCAATCTTGTCTTAAAGACAGAGAGCCGTCTCTCGACTCAGCCGATGGTGATGTGATTATCTAATTGGTTGCTAAGTGTTTCAGGTGTGAATTAGAATCTCAAAGGACTCTAACCATTCGGATTCTCAGCGGATCTACAAGGCACAAGTGTAGCAGTTCATGTTCTTGTATTTCCGAATACAAGATTCATATTTGAAGTTCCAATTCAAGATCAAGATATTGACAACTTGTTGTTGTAATCTTTGTTGTTTATCCTTTCGATCACTGTAATAGTTATTTACTATTCTCGTACGTGCTTTACATATCCAACAATTTTAAAACAAGATTCTATTAGTGTTTGAAAGATGTTGGTCGACAAGTGAGTGACCAAATCTGGATGTGGTTTTCTTCTTGACAACCGTGCTTTCAAATCTGGTCCTAGTTTTGGTTCTCTCTTTGATGACAGTTACAAATCTATTTTCGTCAAAGGTGGGATCTCTGGATCTGATGCCGAGCTTCAAGATACTGCTGATATTCATGCTAGTACGGCTAAAGATCTAGGACGAGTTGTTGTCACCGCTCCCGAGGGTGGTGGAAACAAGCGCCCACGAGAGGCTGAGGATATCAACCGGGACAAGAGGAGAAGGTTGAAGATGATGTTCTATCATGTAGCAAAAGGCCTATATCTGTCCCATACAAAGGATCTGAATTATGGTAAGGAGGATATGGACACTCAGTCTAATTGAAGTGGGCCAGAATCCAAAAGGTCTAAGTTAATTATCCTTCCTTATCTATATTGTGTTTAGTTAATATCTGAATAAAAGTGTGTAAAGCAAGGTTGGGAATATGAAAGTGTTTTCATTAAAAACTTATATTTCCTACACTCTAAAATCAGTTGAATCTCTTTCCTTCCCAGTTAAAGATTGGACTATTGGAAATAAAACTTAAAAGATTCATTCTTTTGGGTGTAATTATTAAAAGTGTGTATAGTATGTTCGCACATACGAAGGAGAGAGATCCACTGACTGTGCGAAAACTGTTACCACTCTTAAGTAAGCGCCAGGGATTTCCCTAGGCACCAATCACAAGGGAAGAAGACTAAAAGCTAAAGACGTTGAACCAGTCACACTATTTGACAGAAGATCCTTCATTTGATAGGATGATATTGGACACTCAGTCGTGCAAAGCCTACGGGCGACTGGAGTGGGCCAGAATTCAGTTGATAGGATGATATTGGACACTCAGTCGTACAAACCCTACGGGCGACTGGAGTGGGCTAGAATTTCCAAGTCTCAAATGATCTAAAGGCCAAAAGAAAGGCAGAAAAGTAATGGACACCTAGTGAGGTGGGCCAGAGTTTCCAGGTCTTAAATGATCTGAAGGACAAAATAAAGGCAAAAAAGAAATTGGACACTCAATCTGCCAAAGCAACTGGAGTGGGCCAGAGTATCTAGATCACATATGATCCGGTTACGCCCTAACCACGGGCAAGAGGTTGTTCATGTGAAGCATCGCCACCTCTAAAGTAGAAGGGGTTGGAGAGGTTGTCCTCAATAGGACTTCAGGGAATGGGATCACTTTAAAAAGAGGTCATACATGTCCCAAACTTAGTTTAAGGGACGTTGTTGGTCAAGCTGGTTTGAGACTAGTCCAACAAGTTTGTAATAACTAAGAATGGTACAGTATGTGTGTAGCTAAATGAATGATATATTTGTAATATGTGCATCTATGCCATCATTGATTAAGACATGTTAAATAGAAAGTCATTCAAAAGCTAACGAAGTTGAGATTGTTGCCTTCTATCTACATAAACCCTCAAAATGAATGTGAGGTACGCGAAGAGGCAAAATCACCTTTCTATTCCATCAAAGGAATAGCGAAAGAAGCACCGCTCCTCTAGAACTTAGTCACACCTACATAAGTGAATTGAAGTTTGTACAAAATAGAGGGAGGGAGACAAGTTCCGTAAAAGGAATAGCGAAAGAAGCACCGCTCCTCTAGAACTTAATCATACCTACATTGGTGATTTGAAGTTTATACAAAATAGAGGGGGGAGACAAGTACTTTGTGACCTTCATTGATGATGGTACAACGTATTGCATCCTTTGTTTGTTGAAAAGCAAAGATGAAGCTGTTGAAGCAGATAAGTGCTACAAAGCAGAAGTTAAAATCAATTAAGCCTACAGATTGAGGAATTCGTAATGATAGAAGGGGAGAATGTGAAGCATCGTCCATCTAATGACTGCTCATTACTCACATCAGTCTAACGGTGTTTGCCAAGCGCAAAACCATATGCCCAAAATATGTGGGGCAAGTGATCTTTACCGCTAATGCGATTCTCAATAGAACTACGCATAAGGATAAGGATAACCCTCTGTGTGAAACATAAAAAGGATCCCACCTACAAATGTTGTGATGTGGGGTGGCTTGGTAGAGGTTGGAATACCGAAACAGATCAAGTTTGACCTAAGACTATAGATTGCATATCCACTGGATTTGCAAATAACAATAGTGCTTATCGCCTCTTGGTGTCAAAGAATGTTGAATTCTTTGAGGATTGCTTTTCTTGAGAATGAAAAAGAAGTAATTGCTCGAGGTTAACAAGAACCCGCGAGTGCCTGATTGACCGGAACCAGATGTTCCAGAGATACAGGACTCGAAAGTTGCTGACTATCTGGAATTTAATGTTCCAGATCTATAGAACTCAGGAATTCTAGATGTTGAACCGAGACGGAGCAAAGAGGGGACAAAGACTTGTTCCAGGCCTTCTAGCTTGTATGGTTGAGAACGAACCATGGACAATTAACAAAGAATTGTCATCTCCAGAAGCGCTGCTTTGGAAAGAAGCTACAGAGAGAAATAAATTCCATCATATAGAACCATACTTGTGTAATGGTTGACCTTCCTCCGGGAAAAGAACCTTTGGGTTTTAAAAGTGGATACTCAAAAGTGAGTACAAAGTAGATGGATCAACTGACGAGTACAAGGCCTCGGCTACTTGTACATGTGCTCCCGTGTGAATAGCTCAACATCCAGGGCCATTGCAGTCTTGCGTGACATGGATGTTGAGACAACCTTCCTAACCGGAGAGTTGGAAGGAGAGGATCAGAGTTGGTTTATTGGATTGTTGGGCTTCTTCCTGAACTTTCATTTTGGTCCCTGAAATGTTTACATTTTGGTCCTGGAAGTTTAAGATAAAACAGAAATAATGAATCTGACAATAGAAACATTCACTCTGAAGTTAGAAAGCCAACAGTTGGAAAACCAACAGTCTGAAAGTGGAAGTCATATTGAAACAAAAGTCTCGATATGAAAGATATGGGTATCACATATGCCATATTAGGAATTGGGATTTCTAAGACATCTAACGGACTGGTCTAACTCCAAACTCAATTGTGAAATAGTTGACAGTCTCGTTGAAGCCACCAATGGATATGAATCATAGAACTGATTGGAATCATGGTGCACCCATATACAATGAGCGATATGCGCATGTCACATGTAGTTCAATGTATTGTACACACTACAACCGACCTAATATCGACCTACAGAGTAGATCAGTTGAACTAATATTCACTCGTGATTATGGAAATGATAGATAAAAGGCGTTAAATCGGATATGACGAAGTCTGAAATGTTCGTTTATCTACGAATTACGGTATTTTGGATATCCAGCAGTTTTGGGAGAACACAATGATGCAAACTGGACATCAGATATGAAGAACACCAAAGCCACAAGTAAATGTGTATGGTGTGTCTTGGAAAATCCTCTAAGAAAACTTGCATCGGCCGATTCATGATGGAATCAGAGTTTATCGCTTTATACAAAGCATGAAAGAAGTTGAGTAACTTCACAACTCCTTAGATGACGTCTCTTATTGGGAGAAACACGTGCCTTCAGCAGTTATACACTGTGGCTAGTCGGTCGACTTCAGAAAGGGCACGAATGACGGCATCTGGACATATCTATCGGAGACATAAGACCGTATGGCAGTTGATCATCACGGGTGTCACTTCTTTGATTACTAATCAAAGGATATAGCGGACCCTTTAACTAATGGACTACCCGAAGATCAAGAGTTCAGCATGTCTAGGGGAATAGGCTTAAAACCCAAACAATACGAAACTTTGCGGTGGTAACCTAACCATACTGACTGGAGATCCCAAGAATTTGGTTCAATGGGAAAACTAAGTTGCAAAAGGTTCAGTTGAGCGCTTCGGTGGAAGCAAGAGCACTTCGGATTATAATTTCTGTAAAGAACGTAAATCCAAAGTCGTCCCCACGATAGACATTAAAGTGCTACATGCATGGTGGGTAAAGGTTAAGCTTCCAAACCTTTAACGATCCTCAAACGGTTGAGATTGAGGTTGGGGAAACTTTTAATAATTTCTAACACTTGTGAAGTGGGGTATAACAGGATACCTTGTAGGAGATCACCTATTTAAGTGCGAGGACAGGCCGTCTCAATCGAACGTACTTAAGAATCCAAATGTGTCCACGACCACAACGGACTGAACAATAAGAAGAAACGAACAAAGGGGAGGTATTGTATTGGTACTGTTTTCTTGGCTTACATTAAACACTGACGGTTCAAGACATCACGCTCACCGCGCAGTAAGTAAGTCCGATGGTATTCAACCAGGGAAGGTTCAAAGCAGAATATACCTCTCCTGATGCAATATCTTTTCGCTGAACGATTGCTAAAAGTAGGCACCTTGTGTGTGCGCCAAAATCTCTTTCAAGAGGTGATTGTTGGAAATTTACTAATGTGGAATTAAGTTTATCCCATTATTTATGACTCAAACAATTGGGGCCCCACTGGTCGGAAATGTCATTTCCACACACGTGCAATCTTAGTGCCAAGTATCATAAATTTCGTTAATGAAATAGATATTGGTACGTAAATGAAATGTTTGAGACATAGAATGATGGACGGTTATTGGCTAAATAACAAGTGTTCCGCGTTGGTAAACGAAGGAAGGATTGTGCTAGGTGTAAGATGGAACGGGTTGAAAAAGGCCGCGGCGCATCCCGGACTGGGCCGCAGCACCGCGACGCTTCCCAGGCAATGTTTGCTCGACGGAATCCCAAAGGTTTGGCTGTTGAGGTGGTTTCAATGGCATTGAATTCACCTAATAATGGCCATTACTTGGACCATTATGTTGTCGCATTACTTGGGGGTTAAATGTCATCCATTGCATGGAAATTGAATGTCATTATGGGGCATTTGAAAGGCCATCTTGCACACTTATAAATTGAGGCCTTTGGCTCAATTCTATAGATGAACATTTATGAACAAGACAATATACATACAAGTATACAACACCACAAAGAAATTAGATTTTCCTGATATCAATCCTTCTCTTAGTAATCTTCATTATTCGTGTTCTTCACTGAGATCATTTGTGTAGGCTTTGCACATTTGATAGTTTGCGATTTCATCTTGGGAGACTATTGTCCACACTTCCGTAAAGCCTATATACGGGGGCCAATCTTGTCTTAAAGACAGAGAGTCATCTCTCGACTTAGCCGGTGGTGTTGTGATTATCTAATTGGTTGCTAAGTGTTTCAGGTGTGAATTAGAATCTCAAAGGATTCTAACCGTTCGGATTCTCAGCGGATCTACAAGCCACAAGTGTAGCAGTTCATGTTCTTGTATTTCCGAATACAAGATTCATATTTGAAGTTCCAATTCAAGATCAAGATATTGACAACTTGTTGTTGTAATCTTTGTTGTTTATCCTTTCGATCACTGTAATAGTTATTTACTATTCTCGTACGTGCTTTACATATCCGACATAACGTATATAGCAAGATTTACACGAACCTAAAAATAACATGGATAGCTACTCTTTCAAATGACTAAACTTAAGACTTGCTTTTAACAAAATTTAGACCACACATTTTAGGTATGTAAAGCAATAATAAGGACCAAAACATTCATTAGGATCCTAGTTTCTAATAAGGAATTTATCATCACAAAGTCTTAACTAAAATAGGTATATATGTAGGCATTAAAATGCAGCAGAGAATATGGATGATGTGGAACTTCTACAAAACAGTTTACTTAAATTACAAAATAAGATCTAAAAAGATTAAGCACATGTTTGGTTTCGATTCTGGCAACCAAGAAGAAAATGAGTAAAATCTGGGTGATTGGATTTTCTCTCCAAAATCAATTCTCCTCTTCAAAATTGATTCTGGAAGAAGCTACAATTTCTAGCTTCTAAGGTGAGTAGAATCAATTCTACATTTATTTCAATTTGGATTTTTACCTTTTCCTTCATTACCCTCTTTAATTTTCATCAACAACTCTACCCTATGCCATTTATGAAGATGTAACTGATCAAGACTTGCTTATGTATTAGTATTAGGCCTTGCTTATGTATTAGGGAATCTAAATTATGTATTGGAATCTTTTGTGATGTCTTTTTATTACAAAGTCACTTAACTTTGTTTTGTAACTGAAAAGTCACCAAACTTTCATCTTTGTAACACAAAAATCACTTAACTCATTTTAGTCAACTTTTGTTGACGTGACAAGTCTTTAAAAATTAATCCTTATTTAGAATAAACTCACCCATTTTTATCATTTGGTGATCCGCCCCACTAAACCGACTCCCTAACTAAAATTTTATAACAAAACACTAAGGACTGAAATTTTACTAGTAATGTGGCTCGATTCTCCTCCCCACTTAGGCCTTCAAACTTTTCCTCAAGTTCATCGGTTTACTATGACACTACTGCTAAGCTATTTGCAAGTAATAACAACTTTTCAAGAAAATTCATATATTCTATTCACAAAATATTACGCAAATCAATTGAGTCTAGTTGTACCTTTGTTCTTCTTTTTAGCGTATTCAGAATACAATTTTCTCGAGCAAGCACCTTGAATTTTACAAAGAATGTCATAAGAAGTTGGTAGTGATTGTCGGGAAGATAAATGCCACATCGATAATCAATGTTTCAACTCACTTAGTTAATGTAGGAGACGAGAAATAGTGATTTTGTTCAAAATTACTATATTAATCATTTGCTTTACAAAATTTACACTACTGATCAGTTCTCGGACATCCCTATCAAGTCCACTAAATTTATTGGATAGCGGGTTAGGGGTGGGTCACTAAATGATAAAAATGAGTGAGTTTATATTAAGTGATTTTTGTGTTACAAAGATGAAAATTGAGTGATTTTTCAAGTAAAAAATAAAGTTAAGTGATTTTTGTGTTACAATAAGTATAGTTGAGTGATAAATTAACTCAAATAAAGACCATCCATTATTATTTTATTAAATCTATCAATATTTTGTACATTGTGTAATATTTTATGTTGGATTTTATATTTTTTGAAAATTACCCCCCACTCCCCTCCCCTAAAAAAAGGCAGAAAAATGCCACTTTGCGCTTCCCTTTTGATTTTAGTACCAAAATTCCATTTCGAAAACAACCAACAAACGAGGTCAACAGTCAACACCCAAATTCTTCTTAGTGTAGTTATATATTGTTCCCCAATTCCTTACCCATAAATCATACTAGTAATAATGGTGAAATTGGAATTATTGTTGGTTTTTATAATAATTGGAATTGGAATTGGGAGTGCAAGTGGTGGAATTGAAGGAGTAATAAAAGTGAATTACAAATTTTCCGGGTCGGAGCGGACTCTCAGTGCACTAAAAGCCCATGATCAAAAACGCCATCTCCGTCTTCTCGCCGGCGTCGACCTCCCTATCGGCGGCACCGGCCGCCCCGATTCCGTCGGGTCTGTCTGCACTTTTTATGCCTTTCTTATTGTACTGTGTGTACTTCATGCTTATATACTTGTACCTTAGGTTTGACTAATGAAGACTTCATGCTACAGCTTGTTTCGATAGTTATTAGTACCTATTGTGTTGTAGTTTAATTACAATATTTGTTTTGATTGTATCGTTAAATCTGTCGTTATGTAATGGTGAAAATCCCATTTTGTGTAACGACTGATTTGGTATGATCGTGTCGTTACCTTATTTTCTTTATTTTGTCTTTATTTATTATCTAATAATCCTATTTTATCCTTATACTACCTTTTTATAGTAGCTCTACTCCGTACACTACCTTTCTTGTAGGTTTATCCTTACATTATCTAACGACGTGATTACACATGGTATGTTGTTGTATTATCTAACAACGTGAAACGATACAATCTATCCAAAGGTATTTAGTAAAACAATACAATATGATACGATGCAACACAATATAATATAATATAATATAATATGGTACATTATGAAATATGTAACAACCATCCAAACAGAGTGTTATATATCATGTATCTGTAATATGCATAGTTGAGGCAGAAGTACAATCAAACCTCTCTATAACATCGTTTGTCCCGATATATATTGACCGCTATAGTGAAATGTTGTTATAGAGAACATATAATACAACATAATATGAAAGATCGATTCCACATAAAACATGATTGTTATAGTGAAATGTTATTATAGAGAGGTCTGGTTGTATAAACACATATACTTTAGGGGTCGTTTGGTAGAGTGTATAAAACGGTACGGAATAGGGTGTATTAGTAATGCTGGGATTAGTAATGTTGGGATTAGTTATGCTGGCATTATTTTTTATCGACTGTTTGGTTTGTTGTAGTATTAAATAACATGCATTGCATAATTTTTAAATAATACTGAATAGAGTGTATTAGAATAGGAATAGTACTGGTATTGTTAATGCCATGGTTTACTACGTATAAGAATAGTACTGAATAGTTATACATAAGTTGAAAACACTACTAAACAAGGGATTAAATAATATCAAAGCTAATACTTGCATTATTTTCTCTAATACCTCCTGCCAAACGACTTCTAAGTTTGCTAGTTTAATGTGCTGTACTTTGGGCTTTACTGCACGTACTGTTATTGCTTATACTGTTGCTTTCTCCTGTTTGTGGATGGTAACCCAAATGTGGTGTTACATGTCTAATTATGCATTATAGTTATAGATTTTTATTATGTTATTCTATACATTGATTGCTTTGGTTTGTTGAATAGGAATGAGTTTGCAAGTTGCTGCAAGTTGATAGTAATTTGCTAAAATAGGCTACTTTGGATTATAGAGGAAAAATATTAATGTTGGGGCTTTTCTAAAGTCGAGTTGAGTTTAGTGGCACAGTTGCTATTGTTTTGTAAAAAAAAGGGTAATAGTCTGATTGTCGAAGTTAGCATTCCAAATCGCTAATGAACTATTGTACCGTGGTGAACACAATTTGTAATTCAATTAGTGAATAGTGTAAAGTTGGCATTTATATGATAGTGGAAAAGTTACATGCTTTAGTTTGTGCCTTTGTGGTAGCTCATCATCTTACTCAAGAGCAACTGTTCGAGAATATATGTTTCCCTAGTAATGATATGTTAGGCATATATGTATGCTTATTTTGGTTGTGCATGGAAATTTTCCTTAAATATGTTAGTAGAAGCTTGATTAGTGCTTTGGATTTTGAATTTGTAGTTGACTTGACAGAATTTCTCGGAAGTTACTGGATGATTTAAATTCCGAAGTATGTAAATGTTTGACAAAAGTCTATTCATGTAGTGATTATTAGTTTTAAGAAGATGGTTGATGTTGAATAATCTTGTGCAAATATAGAAAAGTCCATAGGTTGAATAATAGTATTTCGGCCCTAAGGCTTACAACGTTGGTTCTTGAATAAATTGAAGAATGATCCATGGATTTTTGTGCAGTATCTTATGTAGCAAATTGCTCTGAAAACCCTTACCTTTTACCGTGTTGGGTCATTTTAAGCCTGCTATTGTAGTTATAATCTGAATTTTAATATATTATAGGCTTTACTATGCCAAGATTGGGATTGGAACACCATCAAATGATTATTATGTGCAAGTGGATACGGGAAGCGACATAATGTGGGTTAACTGCATTGGATGTGATCAATGCCCTAGAAGAGGATATCATGGTGTACGTTTCTTAACTTTTTGATTGTATATCCTTATCCAGCTCTCTGTATATGCTTGCTCCCAGAAAAAAGAAAAAAAAAAGATATTTGTTATGCTCTCTTCCTCCCTTTCTAATTTAAATATGCTTTTGGGCAGCTGGAGCTAGCATTCTACAATCGAAAGGATTCTCTCTCTGGTAAATTAGTTTCTTGTGGAAACCAGTTCTGCAAGGATGTCAATAGAGGTTCGGTATCAGGCTGCTATGGTAACAACTCATGTTATTTCAGTGAAAATTATGGAGATGGAAGCTATAGTATGGGCTACTTTGTGGAGGACGTTGTTCAATATGATCAGGTGTCTGGTGATCTCCAAACTAACTCAACAAATGGAACTGTAATTTTTGGGTAAGATGTATGTTGGATGTATTCTTAGAACAGAAATTACTTCTTAGTAGCTTGTAGAAATCTTGTAATCCTCAACTGAAACTTGATATCTAGACACTTATTAGTTGAAGGGGAGTCCTACAGGAAGAAACATTGTACAATCCTAGGGGTCCGTCTCATTCTGTTTTCAGTTTTTCTTATTGATGCCCTTATTGTTTTCTATATTCATGAATTGGTCATACTTTAATCTGGACCTGACTTTATTTTTCCCTGCTCTTCAGAGCAGAAGTTAATTAAAACTTTACTTTTTCAGCCTTCCAGGAATCTAGAGATATTTCCGGTGGGCCTGGAGTGGATAAGGAGGAGAGGAAGTAAAAGAAAGTTAAAGTCATTTCCCTGGTTTAGCTTAAGAATTCTTTGATTGTGCATTTATCCAGATTCTCTTTTCTTGATTTCATCCCTCAATTATCTTTTTTAATTCCTCTAAAAGCAGAAAAACAGGAAATCATATTTAATTGTCTCCTAATTTTACCAAATAATGTAAGTGTTTCCGTAGAGGAGGTGAAGAGAGGATTGCTAGAATTGTCCCATCTTTGAGTTCGAGTATGAGGGTACCAGAGTGAATCAAATAGTCTGTCTCTCCTCATTTGAATTAAATACAGTGTTTGTGACAGTGTCATGAAAAGCACCTTTTCTTAGTAATTCTCAGCTCCATTGTAGCTAACGTTTATATTTGGGGTGCTTTCTTCATCTTCTTTTTCTGAGTTCTTGAATCTGTTGTTTGTCTTATTCCTCCCTTTATTATTAAATTTATTTATAGCAATCTGAAAATGCTATAAGTGGTCGCGGGGCAAAGGGTTGTAGTGGTAATTGTTTATTTTAGCTGCCTGATTCACATGATTTGGTTCCCACTCAGAGACCCTTCAACACATTGTGCAGTTAGTTGGTGGCCTTCGGCTGATATATTGAGTGAAACAACTACCCAATCTCATTTTTTCTCTTGTGCGTTTGATGCTCTTTACTCTCATGTTTGTTAGATGTTTGTGGCAATAATTGTTTTAGTTGGTTGAATTTGCAGTTCCTTACTGTTGAGTTCTCCCACATCGGTGGGATAAGTGGCCTTTGGTCTCCTTATATGGCTTGGGCAACCCTCCTCCCTTTGAGATAACTTTTGGGGTTGAGTTGAGCCCAAGATCCATTCTTTCATGGTATCAGAGCAGGACCCATCTCACTCTATGTTGGCCCCAAATTAAATTGACCACGCATCAGATGTCCAATGTCCAGTCCTGGGCGTGAGGTGGGGTGTTGAAGAATGAAAAAAGTACCACATCAGTGGTTAATGAGATGGGTGGTCTCCTTATATGGATTTGGACAATCCTCCCCTCATAAGTTAGCTTTTGGGATTGAGTTAGGCCCAAAATCTATTCTTTACTGAAAGAATGTGTTTTGGGCCTAACTCAACCCTAAAAGCTAGCTCGAAGGGAGGAGGATTGTCCAAGCCATATAAGGAGACCAAGGACCACTTATCCCACCGATGTGGGAGAACTCAACTCCCCGCATGCCCAAGGCTGGGCATCTGGAGTGTGGACAATATAAGAGGGGGGCCCAACATTGGAAACAATGAATTGGGATGGGCCTGACTCTGATACCATGTAAAGAAGGGATCTTGAGCCTAACTCAATCCTAAAAGCTAGCTTATGAGGGGAGTATTGCCCAAGTCCATATAAGGAGACCACTCATCTCATTAACCACCGATGTGGTATCTAACTGTGAATTTTTAGAGGGGTTTTCTGTTTACAAAAGCACTTCAGAGCTATGTAACATGGATCCTTCATTTTCCATATTAAACCCGTGCTAATGGGTGTGAAATGAGTATTAAGTACTTTGTTTAGACTTTAGATTCTTCACAATGCAATAAAATTAGCAAAAGACACACATTCACACCCGATGCTTACACCCTTAATGCGTAAACATGTCCATGTAACATAACTTCAGAAATTTGACGTGTTCATGCTAATTGGAAGCATTTAGCTGAGGGAAATTTAAGGATTTCCCAACATAAATGCGTGCCCCTGACAATGTATTGAATAGTGTGTTTTTATAGCTCCAATATCGTTATGAGCCTAAGGTCTTTTCCACAAAATATCTAAGACTTATAGGGGGCAACATTTAGTTTATTAATTTAAGCTTTAACTTTTGTTACTTGGGGACATCTCCTTCTGTAATATCTATTATCTCTCTGTTCATAGTCTTTCCTTAGAGTAAGTTCTATGTTTGAGGAAGTTCATGCTATGAGATTTGGGAAATAGTTAAAATCAAAATATTTGCATCTGCTTAAGGATGTGGAAAATTTATCCCTGATTTACTCTATTTTCAGTTCACGAGTCGTTGATTTATGAATTTATACGTACTTGAAGTTGTTCCCTGATATTGTTTAGTTCATTTTCCATTTACAGCTGTCTTCAGAATAAACCTGCTGAAATTGAATTCTTCAGCAGAATCAGCACACCATTGTTTGTTGCTGGTACTATTTAGTACTCCCTTCGTCCCAATTTATGTGACATCATTTGACTAGGCACAGAGTTTAAGAAAGAAAGGAAGACTTTTCAAATTTGTGGTCCAAAATAAGCTTTAGAAATTTGTGTGGCTATAAATCATCCCATAAATTTAATTTATTTTTAAATATAGAAAGGTGATATTCTTTTTGGGACAGGCCAATAGCCTGTTTGGCCAATCTTCTAAAATCAACTTATTTTGAAAAGTGCTTTTTTTTTTTTTCAAAAGTACTTTTGGTGAGAAGCAGTTTGTGTTAGGCCAATTAATTAAAAAAACACTTTTGAGCAGCACTTAGGGTGTGTTCGGTATGACGGAAAATGTTTTCCTAGAAAATATTTCTTGGAAAATAAGTGAATTTCTTACTTATTTTCTAGTGTTTGGTAAGTAGGCAAAAAATATTATCTCAAGAGCCTTTATATATAATCTGGCAAAACACTATGGGGTGGAATGGGGTGGGAGTGGTAGTTCGGGGGTGGCGGGGTGTGATGGTCAAAGGGTGGGGGTTGGGGGCATTGGGTGGGTGGGGTGGGGGCAATGAACTTGAAATGTCACTTATGGAACTTGTAGGGATACTTCCATTAGGAAAGTCATTTTCCTCATTTTTTCAAGGAACTTGTTTTCTTAGAGAAAATGTCTTCCAAAATATTTTGGCCAACCAAACATGGAAAAATTGAAAAACATTTTCCGGAAATGTTTTCCTCCCTACCAAACACACCCTTAGTGTTTGACCCGGCGTTTAAAAAGTGTTTCTAAGTGTATTTTTCTCAATAGTGCTTTTCAAAAAAGTGCTTCAGGTAAAAGCTACTTTTTTTAGCTTCTAAAAAACTGCTTCTGCTACTTCTCAAAAGCACTTATTTTCTCCCAAAAGCTTAGGTCAAACACCTCAGATTTTTAAAATAAGCACTTTTGGAGAAAAATAATCTTGATCAAACAGGCTACAAAAAGAAAATTGTGCCACATAAATTGGGATAAGGGAGAATTAATTAATGTAAGAGACTAGAAGTGCACCTTAGTAGTTTTGAGCATAGAACTTTCACTCATCAATGTTTTTTATTGGAGTTAATATGTATTGTTTGCCAAAAGATCATTGATGAAGGCACGTGAAACAAGTTGCACCAACAAAACAATGCAAAAATAATTTCACCAGCCTAGATCTAATAGCATTTTGTTGCCTATTGATGAGGACCCGGGTGAGGACTGTGGGAGGAGACTTGGAGCACTTTTCGATGGTGATAGGGTTGCATCAGGGATCAACTCTTAGCCCATTTTTATTTGCCTTGTTGTTGGATGAACTGACGCAAAAAATTCTAGGGGAGGTGTCATGGTGTATGTTATTTGCAGACGACATAGTTCTGATTGAAGAGACTCGCGGCGGAGTGAATGCTAAGTTGGAGGATTGGAGACAGATCTTGGAGTCCAAAAGGTTCAAGTTGAGCAGAACCAAGACGGAATATTTGGAGTGCAAGTTTAGCGATGTAGCATATAAGGAGGGAGTGGAAGTGAGACTTGAGGCACAGGCCATCCAAAAGCTAGGAAGTTTTAAGTATCTTGGGTCCATTATTCAAGAAAATGGAGAGATTGATGACGATGTCATACACAGTATTGGGTAGGGTGGATGAATGGAGGCTCAGCTCTGGAGTCTTGTGTGATAAGAAGGTGCCACTAAAACTTAAAGGCAAATTCTATAAAGTGGTAGTTAGACCTACTATGTTGTATGGCGCTGAGTGTTGGCCAGTCAAGAAGTCCCACGTCCAGAAGATGAAGATGGCGGAGATGAGGATGTTGCGATGGATGTGTGTGCATACTAGGAAGGATGTGATTAGAAATGAAGTTATTTGGATAAGGTGGGAGTGGCTTCGGTGGAGGACACGATTGGGGAAGCGAGACCGAGATGATTCGTATATGTTCAGAGGAGAGGCACGGATGCCTTAGTGCGGATGTGTGAGAGGTTAGCTTTAGAAGGGTTCAGAAGAGGCCGAGATAGGCCGAAAATGTTTTGGAGAAAAGTGATTAGGCGGGACTTGATGCAGTTAAAACTCACAGAGGACATACCTTAGATAGGAGGTTGTGGAGGACGCGAATTAGGGTAGAGGGTTAGGTAGTAGTACGGGTCTCATGTATCTTTCCGTACTAGCAGGCGTAGTGTTACCTTGTAGGTTCTTGTCTTTCGATTTCATGTTACTATCTGCTATTTTTTGTTCTCTGATTATCATACTAGTTGATGCATTTAAGTATTTTGCCATGATCTCTTTACTTTACTTTACTCTACTTTGTTCAAACCTTATCTAAACTTTTTTGTCATGTTGTCATGTTTTCTCTTGAGTCGAGGGTCTTTCGGAAACAACCTCTCTACCTCCCAAGGTAGAGGTAAGGTCTGCGTACACTCTACCCTTCCCAGACCCCACTCTGTGGGATTACACTGGGTATGTTGGTGTTGTTGTTGCATTGATTCTGGAGTTTTTTAATGTTGAATATTCTCATTTGGAGCCCATGATTGTGCTTTATAACTTCTTTGGCCAAGCTTCGAAAGTTAAAAGCGCGTGTATTTTAAGAGAAGTGCTTATTGTTTGGGGAGTTAAGGTGCTTGTCCAAGTTTTTAGGGGAAAAAGTGCCTTTAAGTAGTAGTAGAAGTTGTTTTCTACTGAGGGGTAGAAGCTGAAAAATGTAGCATCTCATTACCAAAAAAAGATAATATTTACCAAACTATTACAACTATATGGACAAAATATAACCTCACGCATTATCGACAACACATCTATGACCAAAGTCCTATAAACATGCTCCCTCTCTCTATTTTTGTGATTTTAATTTTTACATTTTCGTTAAATAAAATTGAAAGACATAATTAAAGTCGCTCGTTATAGATATTTGAAACTTTTTTTTGTATTAGTACTAACTACTAACTGAAAAGTGAATCCTTACATGCTTTTTTCTTTTAGTAATTTGACTCTCAAAAACACTTTTAATAAGATTGCTCAAATGAATACTGCTTCTATGATACTAAACCAATGCGCTTCTAAAGTGCTTTTTCTGAAACTTCATTTGACAAAGTACTTCTCAAACTAAGCAGATAGGAAGCTTGATCGAACAACCTCTAAGTTGGGCTGAGATCTGGTGGCACATTTTGTATTAATTCATTTTTTGTTCTTCTTTTTATCTTGGGTTTAGTTTATTGACATTATTCCTCTTGTTTGGGCAGGTGTGGGGGTACACAGTCTGTAGATCTAAGGTCCTCAGATGACGCTCTTGATGGGGTTCTGGGATTTGGGAAATCAAATTCATCCATGCTTTCCCAGCTGGCTTCGTCCGGACGAGTGAAGAAAATGTTTGCTCATTGCTTGGATGGTGTAAATGGTGGTGGTATATTTGCCATTGGGAACGTTGTCAAACCAAAAGTAACCATGACAGCATTAGTACCAAACCAGTATGTGAATTGTCCTGCTATGTTCCAACATATTTTGGTTATCTTAATGCACTTCTTGTTGGCTTTTACTATTTCAACCAACATAAATATTAATGGACCAATATCTAGCAGTAGCATTTTACCAGGAGATTCATTCTTTTTAGGTTGTTATTTTTAAGTCTTCAACTTAAAATTTGAAATTGTCTCATTGATTTGCCTCATGTTGGACTCCAGGTTTCTCCTTCAGGGCCTTGATGACACCCCTTATTTCTATTCATCCCAAAAAGGAAAAAAAGAGGATTTCCAAGTAATTTATATTGACTTTGAGTAACATCTAGGGACCTTGTGAAGATTTGTTTCCTGGAAGTGGCTTATTCATTTACTTCTTGTATGTCTTCTGAATTCCGAGGACTTGGTCCCCAGTTAGATTCAGACTTAATCAGTATAGGATGTAAGATTCAGATCTTTATTACTATAAAGAGGGTACTGTCTGTGATAGAAAACATGAATTACCATATTGTGAACAATAAGCTTAAATTTGACATTGGAAACATGAATTACCTGTATTGGTGAACAATGAGCTTAAATTTGGCACTCTTACAAAGATGAATTAATATGGGGCGGTACTCTTGTTCCTGCAAGTAGATTCATTAAGATCCTTTTTGCGTAAGTAGAGAACTTTCACTAAAAGAAACTCTAAAAGCCATGGTGGAATGGTGAGGTAATATCCTCCATTTGACATTACACATTCTTCTAATGGTGTGAACTGTGAACCGTGTTCATATGATCCTTCTGAGGAATGCCCTCTTAACTTAACTATTTCATGGATCTTTAAATCTCTTATATGTGCAAATATCAATAAATGAGTTTACTTGATGTAGCTTAAATTGTTAATCTGTCTTCTTTTTTGTTATTCTCCCTGTATATCTATCAAATACCTTATCTATAAGAAGATCTCTAGTACAACTGGTCTTCCCTGTAAACGTTCTTCTCTTTTCAGATTTTTGTGAGTAATTCAGCATCACCTTATCTGCACTTTAGTTCAGCAAATAAAAATGATTTTGATGCGTCATACTGACTGACATTATCCTGGAATAATTTAGGCAACACTACAATGTCAATATGACGGCTGTTGACGTTGGTTACCAATCTCTAAACCTTTCTGCTGAAGTATTTACAAATGGAGTGAACAAGGGAGTTATTATTGACAGTGGAACAACCTTGGCTTATCTTCCTGCGGCGATTTATGGTCCACTAGTGAAAAAGGTAAGTCAGCTATCCTCCCATAATCCTATTGGAGGTCACTCAGTTACTCAAATGAATCAAAAATGTTTGAATTTGGATTTTAAATGTTTGTTTATAACATTTTGAAGCATTTATATATTTTAAATTATTGTTAGATACTCTCCTGGCAACCTGATCTGAGATTGCGTACAGTTCACGATGAGTATACATGCTTTGAATACTCTGGAAGGTATGGTGCATACTGAGTGAATTTATATGTTTGCTGTGTCTGCAGATGATGTGTAATTTGTTCAACAAGTTGATACTTTATGCTTTACATTTGTTTATCTAGAAACAGTGGCATTTGGAAGTTATGTTACATTGTACTTCTTGAGATAGGTTTTATCCGATTAAAAATATATTGACTACCAATTCTATCTCAAGATAAAGCTGTCAGTTGATAATTGTGTTAATGCCAAATTGATTATCTACCTGGTCTATATGTAGTCCAATCATTAGCCTGAAATATTTCTGCACTTCTGGTTACTAAAATAGCTATGGTTTTTCATATGTATATTGATTTGTTGAACATACACCCACTTGATATAAGCGACCGCAGCATTTATACTTCCTCTGAATATTTCATTACTAATCAAAGAAAGAATAGGAATTAAAAAGAAAAGGAAAACATTCTGCTAATATGAGGTTTCCCCCTAGTGGTCCATGCTAAGAGTGAACTATTTTAATGTACAAGATCCTTGATTTTTTTTCTCTTTTCATAGGTGACACTTCGTTCTTGAAGGTTTCTCTTGCAGTTATGTGTGTACAGTTCTTTTAACCCTTCAAATTCACTAACTTATAAAGCAACTTTTTGCGTCCAACTTGCAGTGTTGATGATGGATTCCCTCAAGTCAATTTTCATTTTGAAAATTCTCTTTCTTTAAGAGTTCGTCCACATGAGTATCTATTTGCCTACGTAAGTATCTTCTCCTTTGCAAATCATCTTTTTTCTCATTAGAAGTTTCAAATTCTCTTTTTTCTAGGTACTTTGGTAACTTTGTGGCTTTTGGAGTGTTATCTTTTTTAGAATGGACTTGGTGAGTTATTCTATATGTATCAGTAACAACAACATACCCAGTGAAATCCCACAACGTGGGGTCTGGGGAGGGTAGAGTGTACGTAGATCTAACCCCTACCAAGGTAGGGAGGTTGTTTCCGAAAAATCCTCGGCTCAAGAGAAAGCACAGAAGGACAAGAAATTCAAAGTAGTATGAAAATGGAAATAACGAAAGCGCCTAAGCCATTATAAAGCCGTTTGAAAAAGGGACAGTAGCTACCACTAATAAAATAAGATAATCGAAGTACAAGAAATACCATATAGTAGCAGAAATCAAAGCACCAAAACTATAGAGCAATACCGCGACTACTAATATGAAGGGATAAGCGAGACTACCTACTAGCCTTCTTTCCTAAGTTGAGTCCTCCATACCCTTCTATCTAAGGTCATGTCCTCGATAAGCTGTAATTGCGCCATGTTCTGTCTAGTCACCTCTCCCCAATACATCTTCAGTCTACCCCTACCTCTTCTGAAATTGTCCATAGCCGACCTCTTACACCTCTGCATTGGGGCATCTGTTTCTCCTCTTCACATGCCCAAACCATCTCAGTGTTGCTTCCCACATCTTGTCCTCCACCGAGGCCACTTCCACCTTGTCCCGGATAGCCTCATTTCTAATCCTGTCTCTCCTCGTGTGCACACACATCCATCGCAAAATTCTCATCTCCTTAACTTTCATCTTTTGAACGTGAGAGATCTTAGCTGGCCAATTCTCTGCCCATACATCATAGTCGGTCTAACCATCACTTTGTAGAACTTACTCTTAAGTTTTGGTGGCACCTTCTTATCACATAGCACTCTGGAAGCGAGCCTCCATTTCATCCACCCTGTCCCAAGACGATGTGTGACATCATCGTCAATATTCCTGTTGACTTGTATAATAGACCCAAGATACTTGAAACTACTTTTCTTTTGGATGGTCTGGGTACCAAGCTTCACTCTCACGTCAGCCTCATGAGGTGCGTCACTGAACTTGCACTCTAAGTATTTTGTCTTGGTCCTACTCAACTTGAACCCTTTAGACTACAGAGTTTGTCTTCAACCCTCTAGCTTAGCGTTAATTCCGCTGCAAGTCTCATCGATCAGGACTATGTCATCCGCGAAAAGCATACACCATGACACCTCACCTTGAATTTGCCGCGTCAATCCATCCATCACCGAGGCAAATAAAAACGGGCTAAGAGCTGATCTTTGATGCAACCCCATCACAACTGCGAAGTGATCTGAATCTCTTCCTACTGTCCTTACCCTGGTCTTGGCTCCATCATACATGTCCTTGATCGCCCTAAAGTACGCCACAGATACACCTCTAGCCTCCAAGCATCTCCATTGGACCTCTCCTGGAACTTTGTTGTAAGCCTTTTCTAGGTCGATGAATACCATGTGTAAGTCCCTCTTCTTTTCCCTGTACTGCTCCAATAGTCTCCTTACAAGATGAATGGCTTCTGTACTTGAGCGCCCCGACATGAATCCGAACTGGTTCTCTGAAATAGACACACCTCTCTTCACCCTCATCTCCACCACCCTTTCTCACACTTTCATGGTATACTTCTATAGTTGTTGCAACTCTAGATATCGCCCTTGTTCTTGTACAAAGAAATCATTACACTCGACCTCCATTCTTCGGGTATCCTTGTCGTCTTAAAGATGACATTAAACAACCTAATCATCCACTCCAAACCTGCCGTGTCTTCGCTCTTTCAAAATTCCCCAAGAATCTCGTCATGCCCGATTGATCTTTCCCTGCGCATCCTACGAACAACACCCCTAACCTCCTCAACTTTAATACTCCTACAATACCCAAAATTGCGATGCCTCTCGGAATGCTTCAAATCTCCCAATGCAATGTCTTTGTCCCTTTCTTGAAGTATGACTGCCATCTCCATCTAATGAGAATGTCCTCCACCAATACTGTCATCCTCGTCCTTGATGTACTTCACTTGATCCAAATCACGTGCCCTCCTCTCCCTCACCTTGGCTAGCCTGAACTTCTTATCCCCACCTTTGTCCTCAAGTTCAACATATAGGCGTTCAAAAGCTGTCGTCTTTGCCGTCGAAATCGCCAACTTCGCTTCCTTCCTTGCCGTCTTATACAGTTCTCCGTTCGTCCACTTCTCCACCTCATCATTGCTTTCTACCAACTTCGCATACACCATTTTCTTTGCTTCCACCTTCCCTTGAACTTCTCCATTCCACCACCAGTCCCATCGATGCCCACCACCCGTCCCCTCGATGCCCCCAACACCTCCCTAGCTACTGCCCTAATGCAACTGGTCGTCCTATCCCACATACTGGTCGCATCCCCACTACTCTCCCATGCCCCCATAGCCATCAATTTCTCCCCCATCTCCAGGGCACTAGTCATGGTCAAACTCCCCCGTCTGATCCTAGGCCGGTCCTCTACGCCCCTCCTCTTCTTCTTCAACTTGATCTCTAAATCTATCACCAAGAGCTTATGTTGGGTTGTAAGGTTCTCACTCGGGATAACCTTACCGTCTTTACAAAGACCTTTATCGGCCTTCCTAAGGAGCAAAAAGTCTATCTGAGTCTTAGCCACCGAACTACGGAAGGTTACCAAGTGCTCCTCCTTTGGGAAACTCGAATTGGCTACCACCAGCCCAAAAGCTTTTGCATTTCCAAAAGTGAGACTCCTCCATTCCTGTCCCCGAAGCCAAACCCTGCATGCACATCGTCATAATTGACCATAAAAAATGTTGGAAATATACTGTCAAGTGCTCAGTATTGCATAATTCCAAAGCAGTAGATGTTTAATTTTTACTTAAGCTGCAATAGTTAGGGTCAGCAAGCCATCTGTTTTGACATTCTATTAGAAAATTCTCCATCTTCCAATCATCTTGGCAAGATCTTCACCCATCAAGAAGGAAAATTCAATTTATCAACATCAAAGAAAGGTGAGCAGATTATAGATATATGCTAGTCTCTTTACTAATCATTGATCTTGGTTGTAAGAAAAGTTTCATCTTATTGTTGTCACTACTTGAAGAAATTAGTTGTGTTTATGATACACGATGTGCTGTGGTGTAGTGAAAATGAAATCCAATCAGGTTATATCCAACAAACAACCGGAGAATGGGTGAATCTTGAAACTCCTTAACCAAATTATATCGTCATCTTTTCAGAGCTGAAGAATGTTGCATATTTTCCCATGTTTTCTGAGGTGTAAACATGTATTCTCCTCCGTTTTGGGTTAAGGACATGTAATCTACTGATTTTACTCTTCATCTCCTTCAATTTGATCATTGACACCTTCTCATTTTCTGCAATCTCCACTTCAAAATTTGCAAAGTTTTATTCAAGTGTGGCTTCTTGGTACTTAGAGATGTTGCCGAAAGGCTCAAAGCCTTTGCAGTATTCCTTCTTTGGTGTCAGCTATTGAATTTTTGAGTACTCCAAAGATTGGATATCTGGCCTATTGCAATAATTAATAAAAGATGTTTCTCTTTGCTTCTGATAGAATGTAAAGTTTGGAATTGTGGCATCAGATGTTCCATATGGTTATGTTGGATAAACACCAACTTAGCAGAAGATGTTCATATCTTTGTTGAGTTGGTTTAGTATAGATAATGGGTTTCTAGTATTATGAGATGAGTAATTTTTTTTATTGAAATTGATTTTTTCGTTGAATTTAGCATTTACAGTTTAGAACTTTTCACTAGCCACGTCATCTGAAAATGGAGGCTATCACCTTCAGAGTTGAAGCTGATGTTGCTGTTTCAGGGATTATATTTTGCTGCTATCCCATATATCCATTTAAATAAAATTGTTGGGCGTGGAAGTGGTAAATCAAAGTGGATCATCCCATTTTTCTATATAACTGCCCCTCTTCCCACCTGCGATTTCATTTTATTGTTGGTCACACTTATTTATTACTTTGACATATTTTGTTTAGACACAACAGGAGACTTGATTCCTATTTGTTGTTTTTAGGAAAATTTATTTTGCATTGGATGGCAAAATAGTGGTAATCTATCTCGTGACAAATGGAACCTCACGGTTTTTGGAGGTGTGTTTTTACCTACTTATTGCTTATTTTGTTTTGATTGCAAATTATCCGTCTGCTTTGAACTGGAGGAAGGGTAAATACTTATCCGCACCGTGTGATTATACCAAACCACATCAGCTTACCATGGTTAAGTGATTAATTGAGGTGCTAATTTATATTAATTAACCATGATTAAAGAAAAAAAAGTAAATATACAAACACATGACATGCATCTATTGGTTTGGTGTAAACACTGGGTACGTTTTGGTTTAATTATAACTCTGCACTTTTATGGTTATCCTTGCTGACCGTTTAATTAATTTCGTTGTTCTGTATTTCTCTTCCATTTATGTACTTCTGTTATTCTCCTATTAGGTTTTACTGATGATAATTGCATGTTAATGGCTTACTTAGGCCCTGTGTTATTTGCACTCCGTTGATATTCTTTTTGCAACTTAACGCATTCCAAATTCTTGGGGAATTGATATTCTTGAAACATTCTTTGTTGTGTTGATATCCAATGACCATCATTATCAGCATCATCATTTTCTTTAGCGAACTAACAAACGGGAGATACTTAACATAGCAATATCACTTGTTTGCTTGGACACGGTATTCAATATAGAAGGAAGACCTACATAAGCTAAATGTGCATACAAAAACCAAATAAAGTATCAAGCAAAAAAAAAAGAATGTCAAGCAAATTGATGGGATAGCGCGTTTAGACTCAGCTGTATTTTGTCAATTGCTCTGATAAAAGATGCATGTGACTTCTTTCAATCATGCTCTTAGGTGTCCTTGGATCTACTTAAAGATGATAATTGATATTTGCGGTAAAATAATGATGTCTTTTTTCTTGTCTATCGGTAACAACCTCTCTACCTTTACAAGGTAGGGGTAAGGTCTGCGTACATTCTACCCTCCACAGACCCCACCTGGTGGGACTATACTCGGTATTATGTTGTTATTGTTGTTGTCTTCTTTTCTTCTGAAGCCTTGAAGTAAACTGGTGTTTGCAGATTTGGTTCTCTCGAATAAGCTAGTCTTGTATGATCTTGAAAAGCAGGCCATTGGTTGGACCGAGTATAACTGTAAGTTGTACTACTTTGACACCTAAACTATGTTTTGATATATTGCAATTAGATGTCGTGCTTCTCTGTAGAGTTAATTTCTGCTCATCCTGAATAATTTTTCTCCGACCAGGGTAGTTTGTCCATTGAATAATCTACAGGTCAAAACATTAACAATTTTAGTCTAACAGTTTTTAGCTCATACTTTTTTTCGGGAAATTTCGCTACTCCAGTGTTCATTTTAAAGTAAGTACCAATAAAGAAAAATAATCATGCCTTTTGAGTTCTGGCAATGGCATATTGGTAAAAGAAAACTGAATGATGCTGCGGGTCTGCTTGAAAATTTGGGTAAAGAGATGTATCATGTTGTTGCCTCCAACGTTCAGTCTCCATACCAACTCATTAAATTTTAATTTGTCGTTTTCTACAGGCTCATCGAGCATCGGATTGAAGGATGAAATTACTGGATCAGTACATTTAGTAGGCGCTCACTCTCTGTCAGGTGCTTCTAGATTGACTGCTCAAATGGCTCTAACCTTCTTATTAGTGGCTCTGCTGCACTATTCTCTATTTAACGGGCAGAGCTGACATGAATATTAGCTTCCCGGTATTTGACACTCGGGTTAGGAAGCATTCATACTGAAAGGGATTCTTCAAGTATTGGCACGGCACAGCAATTCACTGGATGTCAAGTAGGAGTGTGCATATTTTACATACAGGATTGGCTGATGATAGGAAAACTAAGATACAGAACTTGGGAAGGTGCCTTTTTGTTTGCTTTATAGAACATTTACTAGATAACTCCATTGTTGTATGAAGTTGGGCTGTATGTTATAAAAATGCATAATGTACATAGATATGTGTATATATATTATGATTTTGATTCTTACGATATCCGTTCGAGGTGGAGCTTGCCCAGACACCGCCGTTACAACAGAAAATCCGGGCAGGCTTCTTGACAAGCTAAGCACTTTTGCTGTTGAGTTGTCTTATAATATCTTATAGTTTTTGAGTTGTTGCGTGAACGTTCTCTTCTGGTGTAACTCCATTAATATAAGCTTCAGGACCGTATGTTTTATTATCTTTATGATTTTTTTTTCCTGAAAGGACCCTAACAAAATACCTTGACCGTAAGTTAGTACATAAACAAACAAAGATATAGTCTCTTCTCGTTTGCGGTTCTTGAGAGTTAATTTGACAAAGTTTTTTTTAATAAACCTTGACATGGGTTCATCATTGTATATAATATTTATCATTTAAAATTATGTGAAAAACATGAACCATTGGAATTTGTCTTCTATTTAACATATCGACTGTATCAATAAAAAGAGTTTAAGTTATATATGCTATCAGTAATTTTTTTATACCATCAGGTCATCTAATGAAAGCTTTAAGTTGGACGAAGCAATTCTTATTTTCTTTTTCTTCATAGTGTGATACTTGATTTCTTGATATCATTATTTATGTTCCTACTAGTTATGTCCATGCTATTATAAATCCTTTGTTTCAAGAACACAGGCAAAAAAAAGTATGACATTTGTATGCGACATTTCAATAATTAGTAGAGAAGATGTGGCACACAAATTAAGCTTTAAAGAATTGAAGAAATTCTAAGAAAGTGATGGCTTAATGTGGGGTCAATCATATCATATTTCATATTAGGTTGGCAAATGTGTTGCTATATTACTAGCTATTATTATTGAATACATTATTGAAAGATGTATATGGGGATAGAGAAAAGACTAATCATGACTCATGATGAGTTAGCTAGAGCTTATCTACCCAACATTTTTGGTATAATTGATAAGTATGGTTCATAACACCCAACAAAAGTTCAATAGGGATGAGACCAATCGACCATGGTATACGTATATGTCGTGCCTTAATTTTGGCATAGGTAACAAGACAAATGTTTAAAGAGAACTGGTCAAATTTGTTGTTAGTACTCTCTGAAAATAAGTGATGTTATTTCCGTTAAACTTTCGATCTGATATTAGTTAGTCGTTTAAGAAAAAAGTCGTGTTTTTACCCTTGACCCTCTAATAGAGCTGTAATCTGAAGGTAATTTCAAATCATTATAAAAAATAAAAAGTAAATTGAATTTTTTTTTCGCGAAGAATTTGGACATTTGGGCAAATATAAAATGATTTGCTAACGACAAGGGTATGAATGAAATATTAAAAGTGTAACAGGTTTCAAAATTGAATAATTTCGGATAGTATCAAGACAAATTTGGCTATCGTACTTTCTATCAACATATGTATCATATTACTTTGTCCATAAAAAACTTAGATATAAGGTATAACTCACTTAATATATTTATTTTCTCTTTCAGGTGTAATTATCATGGTTTATGAAGTGTACGGAAGTAATTAACCATTTGATGTACATTTTCTCTATATAAGATAGCTTTTTGGTGATGCTTATCCACTGGAGAAAGAACTTGAGAGGGACTATAAATAATTAATTGGATATAATCAAAATCCTGCCTGATTTGTAATTCGGCTAGTTCTCATTCAAAGTCATTGTTGAAATAACGACATAGGACTAATTAATTCGGACGTAATATAAATATTTATTAACTTCTTAAAGTTTAGAATAGTTAATTTAACACATGGTTAATTATTGCCTCAAAGTTCAAACATGGTTTTAGCAGGTAGATGTACTCAAATATCGAAGATAAATAAGAGGTCGCTTTTGATCATGTTTTACATTAAACTTTAAATGTATTGATGTTACGTGTAAAATCGAATGAGTGACGTCTACGCTTTAAATGTATTGATCATGATTAATCTTTTGTAACATTAGTTTTTGAAAAAGACCATATATAGGGACAGTAAGCTTTATACTACAACATTCAATATATTATGTATATTATCCTTTGACCCAGACTTTTTTTTAATACAAATTGATAAAATTGGTGAAGGTAGCTTCAAAGGTCTAATTTTTCTTTAAACATAGAAGACATTTCGCAAGTGTTCTTTTAAAAAATCTTCTTGTTCCATTGAAGAATTTCCTGGTCAAAATACACTTTTAATAGATTTCTCTTGTATTTGACTAGTTTAAAATAGTTATTTAAATATAAGTTTGTTAAAAATAAATACTTTTAGTTTTCATCAAATGATGGATAGATTTAATGAGAATTAGGGAATTATTTTTAACAGAAACTCATAATTGATTTATTTTATGGTATCTAATATATATTTTTGAGGTATAATTTCTTGTATTTTTGATACATTTACAATGTTTGGTGCAATTTTTGAGATGCGACGGAACTTTCATAAAGTTTTTAATTAAATATTTTTTTCTCAATTTCGTTAAATCTAACAGTGTAGTTTATTACATAATTGATGAAGATTAAAAGTGTTCATTTTAACAACTTTAAAGAATTAAAACTTTTTTTTATCATCCGATGTACAATATTCGTTCTGGTGCCTCGACTAATCTTGATTCACATAGTGTAATATTTAATTAATTTGAATTCACGTTGCGTAAGATTCAACTAATATGGATTCAAGTTGCATAAAGCTCAACTAATTAGGATTGACGCTCCATATTATTTACTAAAGAGGAAAGTGTTGGAATCAAAGCAGGACGGGAAGTAAATAAATATTACAAGTGTTCGAAAGGATAAACAAACAGCCAAGATTATAATTGTCGCAAGCTTGTTGAGTCTTGAATCTTGATAACCTGAAATCAAGAAACACTAAATCTGGATTGTTACAACTGTGGCTGAGTCGAGAGACGACTCTCTGTTTTTAAGACAAGATTGCCCCGTGTATATGCTTTTACGTTAGCGGGCAATAGTCTCCCAAGATAAAACAACAACTAATCAACACTACAAAGCAAATAGGTTGATTTTGACGAAGAAAACAAACATGAAACGACTTGCTGAAGAATGGAAAATTTAGAGGAAAAGGAAGAGTTTCTGTTCTTTCTTTTTATTGATTTTGTCTGCTCTCTTATCTTTTTGCTGTCTTTCTTTTTTTCTTCTCCCTATCAAAACTGTTTCAGGTCTCAATATATAGTGTTTAGGAGGAGGAGAGGTGTATTCATGGCCAGAAACGTTTTGTAGTAAGTGCAAAACGTTTTAGATGGTTAATGTCATAAACTGTTGGTTTTCTGGCTGCTAACATCATTCTTGAAACTCCAGGGACCAAACTATAAATACTAAACAGTTTGGGGTCCAAAAGATAATATCAGAAGTAGCCTAGTAGCACGAGACCCGAGCCTGGACGGGCGGTGGCGGCGCGCGTGTGGAGCTAGCTTCGAACCCAAGCACACCTAGGTCTTCCCTCCTTCAAACACATGGGTTACCCCTTGGGGTCCCAAACTCTTATCCATTTTTTAGGCTTATAAAAAGAACAATTCTTCATTTTCCCATCGATGTGGTAGATTTGTCCCACACCATATTTCCATGCCTCAAACACCTTACTTCGTGGACCAATATCTCTTTTATTTCTTAACGAAATTTGACGATCCTTGGCTCTACGGTCATCTACTTACTTAGTAGATCCCTAGTGTTTAAGTCATTAAATATGGGTGGACGCAACTCCCGCCAAAGTCAAATTTCCAACAGAAAGTACTCTATACTCCCTCCGGCTTAAATTATTTGTCGTGGTTACTAAAAATAGTTGAATCAAATTATTTATCATTTTAGAAGTTAAGGCATAATTAATTATTTCTTTTCTATTTTACAATTTGTCATTAACAAAGATGACACATAAATAAATTAAATATTTAATAGAAATATATTATAACTTAGACATAAATAAATGTATAAAAAAACTAATTATATACACCCAACCTCAAGGAATGGGTAGCATCATACCATACCTACAAAACCACACATATAATAATAAGTACTACATAGGTAGCCTATTTTACATTCACATTGCATAACAAGAAGAAGCTGAAAAATTCCATCTTTATAGTTCTTGTAAGTATTCTTCTTATGCACATATACCCAGAATTATTTTCTTACTATTTCTTTATGTTGTTGTGACATTTTGTGGAGTTGTTAGCAGTAATCACAGCATTGTAGCTCTTTACGGACCATGGTGATTTAGTATTAGGAGTTGTTCTGGGTAGTTCAAAGAAAGTATTTTTGTTTCTTTTTATTTTCTTTTGTGGAATGGTTTTCTGGCTTTTTCTATGCATGCCAAAAAGATAGGTAATTTACTAGTATAATTGAATATTTTCTTGGGTTTATGGAGTTATTAGCAATAGTTTCAGCATTTTAGCTTGCAATGGTGGTTTACTATTAGCAGGAAGTTTGTTAGAGGGTCTGACACAAACCCAAATCAGCACGATGGCAGTGAAGAACCGTTTTCTGGTTGCTGGGGGCTTCCAAGGAGAACTCATTTGTAAGGTCAGTTTGGGTATTTTCCTGTTCAGATTAGCTGTGTCAGTGAAAAAGAGATGGTGTGTTGGTGGAAACAGATTCATAGTTTAAAAAAAAGAAAAGAAAATTCCTTTCAGCTAAATCAGCACGAGATTCATAGCGTTTGGAATTATGTACTGGAAGTGAGTCCCATGCTGAAAATCTCCTTTCTTTCCCGACATGTTATTTACTAATGCTGAAGATATGTTCCTATACTAAATGGTTGACTTACCATTATGAGCTATTAAATGATTTAGTCCTACTCTCTACGGATTGGCGATTACTATGTACATCGTTGCTTTCTTTGTGGTATTTTTTTTACTTTGCTTCAAATATTGCAGAGTTTAGACAAGGCTGGGGTTAGCTTCTGTGCAAGGACCACATATGAGGATAATGCTATCACAAATGCCGTTGAGATAAATGAAAGTGTCAGGTAGTATGAATGTCATAATAATCAGTTGTTGAGCGGAGCTAGCTTGAAACTTCATCTGATGAAGGTAAGTATAAACATTGTGCAGTGGTGGGCCTCGTTTTATGGCAGCCAACTACGACTCTGGTGTCAGAGAGTACGACATGGAAATATTTCAGCAAATGAACCACTTCCGCTTCCCTTGGCCAGTGAATGTCAGTTTTTTACGTGCTTTTACTGCAACTTTTTGTTCTTTTCTTTTCTTTACCTTTTTTAATCTTCCAATCATTAGTTACTGTAGTAGTTTTTGGTTGTCCGTGAGATATAGATATAATTGTTTTTTCATACAAGTGAACTGGCAGGTGGTGGAAAAGTTCCAAACTGGTAATTGTCATTGTCCTCCTCCTCATCATCTATTGTGTTGGTGGGATAGAGTAGTTTCATGAATTTCTAGTACAAGACACCCAAGGGTGTCGCCTAGTGGTCAAAGAAGTGGGAGGAGAACCATGAGGTCTCAGGTTCAAATTCCAACTGATACAAAATGTCAAAAACATTAGGTGATTTCTTCTCATCTGTCCAAGCCTTAGTAGACAGAGTTACCTGGTACCTGTTGTCTTGGATGGGTTGCAACTTTCTGATTTGAATTGAGGCTGGAAGTGATTATTTTATAAGTTCTTTCGTATTTACTTTGTGATTCAGGACCTTGTGACAAGTTTTTTTAGTATCTGAGTAATGATCAAAGGATTTATACATTCAGTTTTTGTTTGGTGGTAGATTAGAGGGGCTAGTAGGATGAAGGCCAAGCACTTTAAGATAAATCCCATCATTCTCATTTTTTTCATCTGATAGGACCAATTTATGGGGGGTGAATATTTGAGATTTGGCGGTGCCATAAAGGTTTGCAGTGAGGAGTACAATCGCTGTGACCGATGGTGCAACTTCTTATATATTAGATCGCCAACCTGATCACTTTTTGCTCTGACATCGTCGAGTACCCCTAAGATCTATGTTGCTCGGACTCTTCAAAAATGCCCATGGGTGCATGTCGGATTCTCCAAAAGTAGTGCATTTTTGGAGGATTTGACATGGGTGCGGCAACATTTTTGGAAAGTCTGAGCAACATAGCCTGAGATTCACTATGGTCAATTTCATGTTTTTTTACCTTGTATGCTGCTCATTGTTGTATTTGTTCAATTACTATTTTGACTTCGTTACTTGTTTTTAGCTAGCAAACTTTTTTGCCATGCTTTAATGGGTTATTGAGGTTTTATCATTTGCTCAAAGCTCAAAGTCAGTCGTCATGGACCCAGAAAGGAGGTCAACGGCTCAACGCACGTAGTGAAGTGCAAGTGGCATTTTCTTTTGTTATAGTATCTTCTATTCTCCTCTTTTTCTTTATACTGATGGAAGAATATCACATTCTTAGATAGTAATATCCCCCTATTAGAGGTATGAACTGGCATGTAAATGGTGGAAGTACATAAGCTGCTGTCCAATTTTCATCTGGATTAAAAATTATTTCTTCATGTCTATATGCATAGATATTTCAATTCTGTTCGAAGCTGCATCCTGCATGAACTCATGTATTTATATTTCACTGGGTGATTGATGCAGCACACCTCGATGAGCCCAGATAGCAAGCTTTTTACTGTTGTTGGGGATGATCTAGATGGTTTACTGGTTGATTCCCGCAATGGAAAGGTATTGCAAATTGTTTCACTCTGATAGTAGTATTGATTGGAAACGGATACATGTACATACTATTAAATCTTAAGACTCCGTGTTATCTGGTTCACTTATTAGGTTATACTGGATCTACAACAAAGTCAGATAAAGTGCACATTTTCGATTATGTAAACACGTCATGTCAGTTTTGTTAACTCGGAAGTCCATTCTGAAGCATGTTATGTTAATATGGTTATTGCACTAATGATGAGGTGATTATTTGGCAAATATATTTCGAAAAAAATGCAAATTTTTGCAATGTGTGTTTGTTTCTTGTATTTTCTCACATAGATCTTTCTTGTGGGAGCGCAATGTGTTTGATTTCTAAAATTTCCTTTTCCTTCCACGATGTCTGTCCATATTACGGTTTTCGTATGAATTTTCCATTTGCTGAACTTCCAAAATCTGATCTAAGGGAGCACTGTTAACAGACGGTGGCTTCAATTGTTGGTCATTTAGACTACTCTTTTGCTTGTGCGTGGCATCCAGATGGCCGTACATTTTCCACCGAGAATCAAGATAAGACGTGTAGAATTGGACTTGAGAAACTTGTCCTCGTCTACAGCCATTCTAAAAGGAAACATCGGTGCTGCTCGATCTATCCGTTTCTCATCCGATGGACGGTTCCTGGTGGTGGCTGAACCTGCAGATTTTGTCCACATTTACAGTTCCGAGTCAGATTACAAGAAACTTCAGGAAATTGATCTTTTTGGTGAGATTTCAGGGGTATCTCGTAGTCCAGACGATGAGTCTCTTTATATTGGAATCTGGGATCGAACATATGGAAGCATGCTAGAATACAACCGAAGGCGTTCTTGTAGATATCTTGATTCGTTCGCGTAATTCTTTGCACAAATTAGTTCAAGGCATATGGTCTCAGTTCTTGATCTGGGCATACTATGTACAGTTACACCTTGAGAGTATGCTTTGTTTCTGGTGGTTATATACAACCTCTCTGATGTACCATTTTGCTTCTCTTGTACTTTGAAATGTTTTGTTAAAAGATAAGAAAAAGAACAGCATATTGCTGTAAATGTCACAGGAATACTAAAGTTAGTGGTTAGGAAAATGATATCTTGAAAGATAGTACAATGTTTTGTTTAATGACTTTCACATTCAAAAGCCCTCGGAGCTTTGGTCTGGTGGTAACAATGCAACTTGTGTGACCGGCTCGAACTCTGCCACAAGGGAAAAGTAAAGTGACTCGCTGTAACAACTTAACTCACTAGTGATATTGTCTGTTTTGGGCTTAGACCCGCACGGCTTTAAAACGTGTCACTAGGGTATAAGATCTGCTTATTTATATACCCAACATGTGAGACTCTTCTCCTAAGCTAGGGTAATAATTTTATTGGCACTAAGTATTACAAAAAAAATAGTAACTCCCTTACAAAGACCTTTTTGCAAGTATTAGATAATTTTAAGACGGTTTCCGTGACATAAAAAATAGTACTAGTTGTTTTTAGTATGAAACGTCCATAAAATGAATAATTTTTTTATGAGCCAGTGGAAGTTCATTATTTAACTTCCATAATTGGCTATACGTGATGTATTATGTGTCACATCGTATGTTATTGATAAAATAAGAAAATCATTATATTACTTTCTTAGTTGGCTTTGTTGATGCATATTGCATTTGTAATTACATACTTGAGTCACTTTTATTTTATGCTGGAAATATAATGGACCATATATTCACATTGAAGAGAAAAACACTTGTTATATTTAGTAGGTACATTTAAACACTTACCTGTTCACATCAGGTATCACATTTAATTAGTACCAAAAATAAGAAACTTTAAAACTCAATATGTCAACATATTCAAGATATTACACCATGTTTCATCAATGATTTACCTAAAATCATTTGGTATAATTTCTCTGAGAAATGGTAAGCAAATCTCGTTTCTCCAAATCATAATTGAGTTTCCAAATGAAATATTTAAGGAAATTAATCTTTTTGTGACATATGATAGTATAAAAGACCACCCGTCTTCACTTTCTTAATCATAAGTTTGTCAGTAAAAGCGTGTTTTGTTCATCGTTGTCTTGTCTCAGAGTATAGATTAGTCGGGCCAATAAATTCTGAATACTAGAAATTGTGTATCGAGCATATCCACTTTCTATCTTCTTCATTGAAATCTTTTCCATCTTCTCATATGGCAATGGCATGAGAATAGATTTCAATGGAGAAGATAGCAGTGGCGATGATAGATATGCAAAAGTATTTGATCTTGCTTTTTTTAATTTGGTGTGTTTATTTGAATTTGGTTTGATTTGAATTTTTTTATTTTAATGCACTAAACTTTACCTAATATTATAGTAAAGTCACATGATTACTTTTTATCACATTAAAATAGCTAAACTTTACGATTATTATAGCAATAAAGTGACAACACATCTTATTAAATTATTTTGGTTTCTCTGTTTTCAGTTTTAAATTCCGTGAACAACAAATTTACCCATGTTTTTTATTTTGAATTCAATATTCTAACGAAAAAAAATCAAATATCAATTGCATATGAATGTAAAACAAATACTGATAAGTTTCACATTCTAGAAGTAAAACAATAAATGGTTTACATTAGCCTTGTATGGGCTGGACTTCGTAAATTGTAAAACTGAATGTGGGCTTCGAAGGCCCATTATTTGGATTGAGATTTTCTGTGTCATTTGCACTTTTCCCTATTTTGTACTGGTCTTTAGTGTTTGCCCCTCAAATAGAAGTTATGCCTTTTGGGACATAATTTCTTTACGGAATCTGACACAAGTTATATCGGATTTCATAAAGAACTTATGCTTCGGAAGGTATAACTTCCATTTGAAGGGCAAAAATTAAAGGCCAACCCATTTGAAGGAAAAGCCGTGCAATTTCTAGATTTTTTTCAGTAGCCGACCCATCAGAGAAGTTGGGTTGGGCCCTGAAAATCTAAATGTTTTAAGAGAGGCAATTAGCAGGAATGCCTTCAAACGGGAATGGTCTTTAATTTTGCCCCTCTTATTTGTGGTCTTTAATTTTGCCCTTCCGCCCCTGTTAATCACATATTAAAAGACTATATTACTTCTGATCCCCAAACATATAAAAACCTCAACGAACTTCAATGGCAAACGAAAACTCAAACAACTGAATCGCAAAAAATTGCATAAATCGGCAATCGCAAATCTCAAATCCAAAAAGGTAAAAATTATGATTAAGTTTCAATTTAACATAATTCAATTATTGAATATATACATTCAACTAAACTTAATTCAATTCAATTAAGCGGTTTGATTAAGTTAAAATTTGTTAATATTTTAAAATATTTGTTTTGTTTAGTTTATTCTGGGCGTATATCGGTTCGGTTCGGTTTTGTATCCGAAAAATATGAACCGAATAAAAATCATTTTTTTTAAAAAAAATGAATACAACTTTTTTTTAAAAAAAACCGATATGTTCGGTTTATATGCCGAACGTATCGGATTATATCGGTTTTTTCTAGTGGGCCGGGTCGGGTCGGGAATTTTTTATTTTTATTTTTAAAATTGAATTTCCAAAACTCAAATTGACATTCACACCTACACTATCATGAAATTTCGACGTTGAAATCTATTGTATCTCGTGAGATTTTTACTAAAGAAAAAGAAAAATTAGAAATCGATTTGGGGAAAACACAAATTAATTGGGAAAACGGACGTATTTCTAAAAATTGGCTGCGTCAAACTGCCAATTTGACCGGCCCCGTCTCGAAAAAATACACAAAATAAAAAAAAATCGAGTAAAACGGACATCCGAGCGTATAGTTATGACCATTTAAAGTTTTATCAATTTACAACTACTTTTTCTACCTACATTTTATGTCAATGTTTCCATGATATGTTAATCAACTTCATGCCGCATGCGACTTTCATAAAAGCTTCATAGATTAGTTTCAATGGCTGTGATTCAAGAGATAGTAGTAGCCTAAAATAAATAAATATATATATATATATATATATATATATATTTAATTCGGTTTTTCGGTTCGGTTTGTATCCAAAATAAAAAAATCGAACCGAATAACTAAATGCTGATTCGGTTCGATTTTTCAAAAATTCATTTTTTTTAAGAAAAAACCGAACCGAAGGTTTTTTCGGTTCTCAGGGTTTTTTGCCCACCCCTAATTTATTCTAACAATGAATTGATCATATCTATTACTTATTTTTTATTTTCATTAGTTTATACTAGAATTGATCTCTATTGCTTATATCTGATTTTGATTATGTTGCTTTTAATTATTATATAATTATGCCGATTAGGCAGAGTTTGTTGAATAAATCTGCCTTAGATGAGACATAATTTTAGCATAAACTTTGCCTAATAAAGTAGATATAGACATACATAGTCTTTTGATTATGTTGCTTTTAAGTAGTATATAATTCTTCCAATTAGGCAGAATTTATTGAATAAGTCTGCCTTATTATGCCAGATGAGGCATAATTAGAGTTTGTTGAATAAGTCTACCTAATTATACCGTATAAGGTTTCTATAGTACTATTTTGTTATTTTGATTAGTTTATATATTGCTTTTGATTAGTGTATAACAATGCCTTATTCGGCAGAGTTTGTTAAATAAGTTATGCCTTACGACATAATTTTAGCATAAACTATGCCTAATAAGGCAGATATAAACATACAGAGTGTTAGGACTATTTAGACATATAAGTTATGTCAAACTATGAATAATTATGCTGGATGGGGCATAATTTACGTTTCCAAAGAGATACACAAACTATTAGAGGGAAGATCAAGAAGTTTCAACAATATAAGTGACACTGCAATTATTTTTTCATTCAACTTAATATTTGCTTATGCAAGAAAAGAATAAAAAACATGTCTGATCAGACAAAACTTTAGTATGACATAAACTATTGGATTATAAATTATCTGTATAACTTTTACGACAGTTACTTTTTCAGTCAATTGAATATTTTTTATGGAGAAATCTAGAAAACCATGGGGACAACATGCATCTACATAGCTTTGATGACAAATGGAACGTCAGCTACAATTATGTGGATCATGAGACGAAACTAATACTTGTCAAGGATGGTATAACATTCAAGGAATTCGCTCAACAAATATTTGAGACACTCATACAAGAAACCCAACAAAAAGAAACAAATATATGGTTTGACACAAATGAAAAAACGTCATGCGTGTAACAAACGACAATGAACACTTGCATGTACCTGATCAACAATGACAATAGCTTCAGAAAGTCCCGTTACATAATAGATGGCAATGAAACTAATACATGACGACACACATTGCCTACATGTTATAACAATTTCCTAACAGAGATTAAAGGACAATGCATAAAATAAATTGACAGACAAAGATAACTCTGCCTCTATAATAACGAAAATATGGATGTAATTGACATTGATGAAAAGATTACTTGCTACACTCGCACAAGTGAAGCTTCACCAAATATAAAATTTCCCACTCCCAATCCAATAGTTTCACTAGAATCACAAGGACAACCATCTAACATTACTGAACAAAGCCATTGCATACCCCATTTCTAGACTCTAACGATTGATACTTCAGCAGAGAATGAAACACTAACTCCAAACTCAACACTTGAACAACCACAAAGACAACCTCTCTACGTTTCATAGGTTGAACCCAACGATCAAATCACTTCCCCGCATTCAATAATAGAAAATTCAATGCATATTGCATTATTGGCTCCAGCAATGACAGTTGAAGAAACTCAAAAACAAGCATCCAACATTAAAAAAGTAGTGAAGAGGAAGATGATACAAATTAAAACAACAATTTTGACACCTAATGCATCAATGGATCAAGTACAAACCGGGATTGTCTTCAAAGACAAAAATGATGTCAAAAAGTGCATGAATAACCTAGCAATTACCCTTCATCAACAATACAAAGTAGAAAAATCGTGTATTACATCAGATGTCTAGACTCAAATTGCATATGGCGTTTCCACATTATGGGTGAAAGACTTGGGACTTTTCAAGGTGATGAAGTTTGAGAAGAAGCATAGTTGTTCAATTGATTTCATTACCTCTGACATGAGGAATGCAATATCAAAGGTCATATCCGAATACTTCACAGATCTTGTACGACATACACTACAAGAGATAACCCAAAAATTTGCGATTGAAGAAATGAGAAGCAGATATGAGCTGCACATTGGTTACTACAAGGCATGACGTTCCCTAAAACACACTTATGATTAGGGATGGCAACGAATTGGATCTGGACCGGATCCTACTAGATCCAGATCCAGATCCGTTTTTCATACCTGGATCCAGATCCATCGGGTCCATAAAAATCAGATCAAAATCCGGATCCATCGGATCCACCGGGTCCACGGATCGGATCTGGATCCACATGTAAAAAAATTGTCTTGAATAATATTCTCACATGTTGAAACTTTTTTGACAAAATAAAACTCAATCTTATTGAAAAAAATGATTGAGTTCATTCAATCAACACATGCTAGAAAAAACAGAAGAAAACAAATTAAAGTTTACAAAATTCATAGACAGATTTAAGTAAAAAGTATATTGTCCTTTAACATGTCTAATTCTAAGACATGGAAGTTCATCTTTGGTCATTCCAAGACATGTCTAATTCTCTGTTTGTCCGAGACAAATTTGATATTTTGCTTTTACTTTTGAGGAAAGGTCAATACCCAAATAAATTACATCAAAACATGAAGTAACAGTAGTCAATTAGCACCTCTAGGCCACTCCAGACTCTACAACCATGTTAAACAAAATAATAGTCTCATTGATCACATGTGACTTATTTTTCTTATTTTTTTGTGAAATAGCCTACATATTGCAATAACTTAAAATTCAATGACAACAAAAATTACAAGTGCAAGAATAAACCAAGAGACGACCAGCTCGGTGGTATGATCGGAAATAACTTTGGAGGATGTGGGTTTGTTGGGAGAAGAGAGATAAAAGAGCTAAAATAGCTAAAACAAGGGAGTAGTTACAACTCTCTACTGAATTTTTTTATTTTTTTATTTTCTTTAAGTCTTTAGAATTTTATTTTTCTTACTTGATTATATATGAAAACATATTTGCTTACCAATTGTATGCTATCCAGCCTGCTAATTTATTTAATGTGCTACTAATTTTCTAGTAAGGATCAATCTTTAATTATACATTTAAATGACACAAGTTAAAAGAGAAGGAAGCCTTTTTACTCGCATGGTACGAGACAATTTTTAATTTCTGCAAACCAACTTCTAGACATATATATGTGACAAAAGCTAGTAATCACATCCTTTACAGTTCTACAACTCAATTGTTATTTGTTAAGGACATCTTTTGATCCCTTTTAGCACCTCTCCAATATGAAAAAATATTACTTTTTAAAAAGAGATAACTAAAAAAATTCATTTCAATAAATATTTATGATTAAACATATAATTTACATATCAGAAATTATGAAATTTTTTAAGAAAATACTTATAAAATTACATTCTAGGTTATGGATATATTTAATAAAAAACGGATCCACGGGTCGAATCTGTACCGGATACGGATCTCAAATACAAGATCCAGATCCAGATCCGATCCGTCAGAAATGGATCCGGGTCCGATCTGGATCCGTCGGGTCCAAATTTTGAAGATCCATATCCTATAAAATGAATCTGGATCTACCGGATTCGGATCGGGTCCAGAATCCACTGCCATCTCTACTTATGATGTGATAAGAGGGAATTTAGAGGATAACTACAAGAAGCTGCCTCAATATCTTCACATGATTAAAGCAAGAAATCTTGGCACACAAGTGAACTTGGTGGGAAAATGAAAAAAAGTTTAAGTATTTTTTTTTTGTTTACGGAGCATTTCCCTAAACAGAAAAGACGAGAAACGAAATAATGAAAAAGAAAAAAAGAAAGAAAGAAAGGATTCGTATAAGTCAGGAATACTTTCGTCCAGATATTTTCATTAAATGGATATGAGGGGCAAAAAATTAAAGACCACAAAAATGAGGGGCAAAAACTAAAGACCAGCGTGTATGAAGGGTTCTACACGCAAAAAAAATAATGTTTTAAGAGACACTAGCATCCTTTATTTATACATTTTGGGATTTTCGCTCATTGCTTTCTGCTTGTCAATTTGAATTGCATTAAAGTTATAGTTCAAACTTCATATGAAATGAATATTCTCCACAAAATCTTGAAATAACGTGTAATTTGAACACGTAAATTTTTTGTCTTGATCAGAGCGAGAAAGTAATTCTCTTTTGCTTTACATATTAAGAGACAAAGGCAGAGCTATTAATTGTTCAAAAGTTCACTAATACTTTCTTAAGGCAAGAGGGAAGCACTGCGAGCCAAACCCGTCTTGTTCACTTCATTCAGATGAATCGAGGGTTCCAAACTTTCTAAAAGTGATAATTATATGTTATCTCTTGCACTCTCTTAAATTGTATATCCCTTTATATTTTTTATATAAATACCACAAAAAGTAGCTTCTATGATTTGGTTATAGGAATTCTAGTGATACAGTAGACACGGTAAGTACTTAACATAGAAATGAAGAACGGAAAGTTAAGACAGTGGGACTACTATCTCCAGCAATAGTCTGACGTAAGCCGGAAAACTGGATACAAGAAAGCAGCTAGCAAGTAGACCTCTCTTTTCAATTCACCCAAAAGTCGAAAAAAATAAGTCGAGAGATTGAAAAGTAGTAAAAAATTTACTTACCTCCTGAAGCAATATTGTCTTTGCCTGGTGGCTATATGTATTTGAAGTTAACCCGATGATTTGACCTTCTTCACAAGAGGAATCTTAACCTAAAAAGTTTTGTGTACTTTAATTTCTAACATTTTTACTCCAAAACTTAACGTAACGTTGTACTTTTTAGTTCTTCTCTTCCCCCTTTTTTTTTTTGTCTTGTATGCTACTGAGAACTCTCTGTGAGTGTGAAATGAAAATGGGAAGTTTTTTTTAAAAAAAAAAAGAAAAGGGAAGTTTGATTTTCTTCTTTTGTTCCTTTATAAAAATGAATATGTTAATCAGAAAAATGTTCAAATTTTCCTCTCTAATTTTGATTATATTTTAAAATTACCCTCTATTATAATTAGATTAAAATTTGTAATAAGGAGAACAAGGAGATGGAAGGGGGCAGGAGGAACTAAAGAAAGAGACAGAAGGAAATTGTCAGAAATAAGCCATTATTTTCCACTTAATGGGGACTTGTGACGTTTCTTTTAACGAAAGATAATCTAAAATCGTTACACAAAAGATTAGCTATATATGCCATGATTAATAAATCGTACTGAAAAATAGTTTTCTTTGAATCTTTTTATGATATTTAGTTTGGAACCATAACGCCGATTATTAGTAAAATGTTGCATATATATTACATACTATACGGTATATCTCACATTTAATTACTTATATAATGTAGGAATATCAGTGTTAAACAAGGCGCCTTGTTTAACAATCAGAATTTCTTTTGTTGAACTAGAAATTATTACTTAATGGAAGTAATCCAGTATTATGTGTATTCTTCCTTATCTGTAACTTTAATTATAGACCTGGCCTTGATCAAGGTCCGTGCTCATCAACTAATAGTTATTATCTCAGAAATCACATTTCTTCTTAATTCAATTTCATTCAACAAATAAAGGTGACTTTCGAAAATAATAATTATTATTAGTTGAGTGACCATATGAAAAATCAACTTCCCTGATCAGTAAGAACCGAATATATATGTATATATATAATAGGAAGGGGATATATACACACACCAGCAATATGGCAATGATGCATAGCTCTCATTGAGTTGTGCAAGTCTGGTCATATTGAGCATGTGATGAGGTATTTGTGTTGATCGAAGCTGACAAAAACTCACAGATGGGAATGAAAAGGAGTCGCAGGATATATATATACCCACCATTCTCATCTATTCTTCATCATATATCAGCTACAACCGGTGGTACTGACCATCCCTCTTAGATTCTGCCTGTATAGCAGGTAGGAAACTAGGTATCCGCCAATAATTATAAGCACTGACATATATGTGTCCTAGCACACAGGACGGTAATTTTATTAAGGGGATTCAAAAAATTAATATTCTCTAATTATAATATCATCTTATTAAATTTTTAGATAATATAATAACACAATTCAACATCATATCAGAACAGGTAGGAGGTCTCAAAGTTAAAATTAAAAAGAATCAAGACACACAGGTAAGGAAGCGTGTGTTGAGAAATAATAGAAATAAGTAAAAAAATGTGTTTTTTTCTTTGACAATATAAATTTTTAGACGAGAAATCAAACACGTCAACAGAAATAACTGTGTCACTGACCGTCAGTAGCAAGTGGAGCCACCTCTATTGACACTAATTAAGTTTTGTACTTTGTCACAAAAATATTACTCATTGATGGTACGTTATACTTTAGATTTGTCTCTTATTTTAAGGTCTTTCTCAATTTTCACGTGAACCATTGCATCAGATAATTGATAATACTAATCACCTCATGTAATAACATTTTATCAGTCTAGTGCTTTTTGTTGAGAATTAGTCAATAAATTTTACTTATATATAAATGATCATCGAAAATAAATATTGGACACTTTAATTACAGTATTTATTCAAAAATAATATCCACCATCTGAAATAATATTCACAGTGTATATAACAGAGAAACAATAATGACATCAATAATTTTACATGAAAAACCTTCTGAATAAAGGAAGAAATCACGGGCCAAGAGGAGCAATTGATATCACTATAATGAAGAATTTTACACTGTGTAGTCACGCGTATAAAAACTCAAAATACCACTACACACTCAAAAGAAATAGCCCTCTTTTGATTTTTCCACCTCACTACAATATCGCTCACTCTCTAGTTTTCCTCACACACTATTTCATGTTTGTGATGCCTCACTCTTCTTTTCTCTCTATGTTTTTTGTGTGTTTTGAAATGACAAATTCTGCTCTATTTATAACAGAGAATTACATATGGTGAGGTAAGCACTTACATCATGAAAATGTGAACAAGGGAATTGGTCGATTGCCATTTTCTTTGTTGCATCATTCTTTGACAAATTTTGCTTCATTGATTTATGGGATTTGCCTTTCCCATATGAGATGGACCTTACAAATCCCCCCCTACAGTCTCATACACCTGAAGGAGGTATTTTCATCTTTTCAGATATAGTTCATCCCAGTGAGCTTCACACAAAGCTCAAGCTTCTCCCTGGGAATAAATTTGGTCATCATATCAACCGTATTCTTGTCTGTATGAATCTTCTTCAGCTCCATAAGTTTTTCTTCTATCGCATTGCGTGTCCAGTGATATCTCACGTCGATATGTTTCATCCAGGAATGATAAGTGAAATTCTTGCTTAAGTCAATAGCACTTTGACCATCACAAAATACTATTGATTGATCCTGCTTTAAACCGAGTTCCTGAATTAACCTCTTCATTTAGAGCATCTCTTTCCATGCTTCCGTAGTTGTGATATACTCTACTTCTGTCGTAGACAAAGAGACACACTTCTGAAGTTTGGACTGCAAGAAACAGCTCCCCATACAAAAGAAAATAGGTATCCCGATGTAGAGTTTTTGCCATCAAGATCTCCTGCCATACCTTTCCAGGGTTCGAAAGAAACTTGCTAACCACTCCAACAACATGCGCGATGTCTGGCCGAGTACACATCATCACATACATCAAACTCCCGATTGCATAGGAGTATGGAATAGCCTTCATAGCTATCTTGTCCTTTTCTGTTGTTGGACACATCTTTTTACTCAGTTTAAAATGATTCGACATAGGAGTACTGACTGGTTTTGCATGCTCCGTGTTGAAACGTGTTAACACCCTTTTAATGTACTTTTCTTGCGACAATCATATCTTTTTCATTTTTCGGACACGAGAAATCTGCATGCCGAGAATATATTGGGCTACACCTAAGTCTTTCATGTCAAAGAACTTAGCCAACTCATTATTCAAGTCACCAATGAGCTTGGCATCTTGTGCAACATCAACATATCATCCACATATAATGATAAAATGATGAAGTTACCGTTAGGAAATTTCCTAACGTAGACATAATGATCTACTTCTGTTCTGCCATAGACATGATCCACCATGAATGAATCAAACTTCTTGTACCATTGGCGTGGAGCTTACTTCAGTCCATACAAGCTATTCTTCAATCTACAGACCTTATTCTCCCCCCTTTAACTGCAACGCCTTCTAGTTGCAACATGTAAATTTCCTCATCTAAGTTACCATAGAGAAATGTCATCTTCACGTCCATTTGTTCAAGCTCTAGGTATAAGCTGGTTGTTAGACCTAGTATGACTCGAATAGAGCTCATCTTCACTACAGAAGAAAAGATCTCGTCAGAGTCGATTCCTTTCTTCTGTGTAAAGCCTTTTACGACCAACCGAGCTTTATATTCACCTTCTTTGTCCCCGCTCTTCTTCAGATTGACCACCCACTTGTTCTGTAAGGATTTATTAACTTTAAGAAGATTCACCAGTTGATAGGTGTTGTTCTTCTGTAAAGAGCTCAGCTCTTCCTCCATCGCTTTCATCCAATTGTCTTTGTCGGTGTGAGACTATACTTCCTGAAAGCTTTCTGGCTCTCCCTCACTAGTAATCAAGATATACTCTAAACTAGGATATTTAATTGATGTCTGGAGCTCCCTAGTAGACCTTATAGTCTCAGGCTCCACTATCTCCTGAGGGGTCGATTGCTCCTCTGCTCAGCACCTTCTATGTCTTTTTCTCCATCAACAGTTGTTGGTTCTTATTCTCCATGTTCTTCTTCTATATCTTCCCCATATGTGTTATCGTCTGATGTGGTAGATATTAGTGTAAGATCGACTACACCTTCGATCTCAAGGTCTTGACTTTTGCACTCCGTAAAAATCTCATTTTCACAAAAGATGGCATCTCTACTTCTGATCATCTTTATGTTGACTGGATCCCATAGACTGTAACCGAATTTTTCATTATCATACCCGATAAGGATACATGGAATAGCCTTGTTGTCCAACTTCGACCGTTGTTCCTTCGGTATGTGCGCAAATGCTTTGCAACCGAAAACTCTGATGTGCGAGTATAACACGTCTCTACAGTCCACACCTTCTCTGGTATATCATATACTAAGAGAGCGGATGATGATCGATTGATGAGGTAACAGGCAGTACGAAAAGCTTCACCCCTGAATGACTTAGATAGCTTTGTCATTCTTAGCATACATTTGACACGTTACACAATGGTACAGTTCATCTATTCAGCTATATCATTGTGTTGTGGCATTCCAGGCACTATCTTTTCATGCCGAATCTCATATGTGGCACAATAGGATTTGAAAAGATGGAATGTGTATTCTCTGCCATTTTCGATGTGGAGACACTTCAGCTTCTTTCCCGTCTCTCTCTCCACTATAGCATGAAATTGCTAGAAATATTCAAAATATTGATCCTTAATTTTCAACATGTAGACCCATAACTTTTGTGAATCATCATCGATAAAAGTAACAAAATATTTGCTACCCCCAGAGACTCCACCTAGAGTGGACCGCAAATATCCGAATAAACTAGATCTAATTTATTCTCCTTTCTCGTACTTTTCTTTGAAAAAGTAACTCTATGTTGCTTTCCAAACAAACAGTGATCACAAGGGTCTAGTGGAGTACCTTTGGCTGAAGTAATAAGAGATTTTCTTGCCAACTGCTACAATCCTTTCTCACTGATATGAGCCAACCTCTGATGCCACAAGTTTGATGAAGTATCACTCTCAGCAGCAATCGTTGAGCCACCACAAACCTTCGTAAGTGTCTTGTATAGAGTGAAATACATACTTCCTCGAGAAACAACCAACGAACCCTTACTCAACTTCCGTTTTCCATTTTAAAAAAATTGACTATAAAAATCCTTATCCAAGACATGCGTGAATATCAAATTTAATCGTAAATCATAAACATGGCGTACCTCTTTCAATGTTAATGTGCACCCGAGATCCGTCTTTAGGCACACATCACCAATTTCAACGATCGCTGCTCAAGTGGAATTGCTCATCCTTACGCTGCCAAAGTCACCAGCCTTGTAGGTCGTGAAGAGTTCCTTGTGAGGAACACAGTGATATGAGGATGTTGAATCTATCACCCATTCAGCATCTGAGTTACCAACATGGTTGCATTCACCCGTTGTTAGTGCCACATCTTCAATCATCGATACCACAACCTTTGTATTTTGATCTTTGGTGTTTTAGTTATTTCGTTCTTACTTCAGGAGCTTACAGAACCTTTTTATGTGGTCAGGCTTGCCACAATGGTAGCACTTCCTTCAGTCTCTTGATTTTGATCTCCCTTTTGATTTTTCACGATCACTTGATCCTTGAGTTCTGCTCCGTCCTCGATTTTCGGTGAGAAATGCTTGTCCATCGTGATAGCTAAGCTCTTTCGCCTCATTTTTGTATTTTGAGTGCAATCCATCACGATTGCTAAGGATAACGTTCCTTCCAGGGCAAAATTGCTCAGGGATACTACAAGAGTCTCCCAACTATCAGGTAATGAGCCTAATAGAATTAGTGTGTGCATCTCGTCACCGATATTTATCTTCATTGTTGTGAGTCTATTCACAATGTTTTTAACCTCGCAAAAATATTCAGAAACGGGATGCCCTTCTTTGTACTTCAAATTCAAAAGCTTTCTTAATAAGAAAGCTTTGTTCTGTGTCAACTTCCTCTCATAGATATTTTTCAGCTTAGTTCAAAGTTTATAGGCGTCGGTCTCTTTGGCTATGTTGCTGAAAATAATGTCGTCCACCCATTGTCGAATCGTGGCAAGAGCTTTCCGGTTCACCTTCGTCTACTCATTGTCTTCTTTGATGTCTTTGTCAAACGGACAAACCCCTTTTGACCTCGATCGGCTCGAACATATCATTGCACACAAGCAAGTCTTCCATCTTTGGTCTCCACAGCATGTAGTTCATCGCCGTGAGTTTTATCATGGTGCCGATAAATTTAAAGGTGTCCTCCATTTACTAAAGATAAAATTTACTGATAAACTTAACAAAGCTCTGATACCACTTGTTGAGAATTGGTCAGTAAATTTTACTTATATATAAATGATCATCAGAAATAAATATTAGACACTTTAATTACAGCACCTACCCAAAAATAATATCCACCCTTTGAAATAATATTCACAGTGTATATTAGCAAGAATAACAGAGAAGCAATAATGACACCGATGATTTTACGTGGAACCCTTCTAAATAGGGAAAAAAAACTACGGGTCAAGAGGAGCAACTGATATCACTATAATGAGAAATTTTACATTGTGTAGTCATGAGTATAAATACTCAAAATACTACTACACACTCAAAAGAAATAATCTTTTTTTTTATTTTTCCACCTCACTACAATATCGCTCACACTCTCTAGTTTTCCTCACAAACTATTTCTTGTCCGTGATGCCTTACTCTTCTTTTCTCTCTATGTTTTTGGTGTGTTTTGGAATGACAAATTCTGCTATATTTATAGCAGAGAATTACATATGGTGAGGTAAACACTTATATCATGAAAATGTGAACAAAGGAATTAGCCGGTTGCCATTTTCTTTGTTGCCGCATTCTTTGACAAATTTTGCTTCCTTAATTTATGGAATTTGCCTTTCATATATGGGATGGACCCTACATGATTTGCTTATCTTAACCATGTTAACTAATGGGGCAAAAACACGAGTAAATACTTATTCATTAGCGTTTACATTAAATTATTTAAGTGATTTAACGAGGTGAAAATACATGTTAATTGATTATAATTAAATGTTGAAAGCCTATGAACAAACACATAACATGCCTCCATTGATTTGATGTAAACATCAAATGCTCTTAAGTTTAACCAAAAAAGGGTTACATCGATCATCCCATGTTGCATGTTGACTCAATTTACATTAATAAAAAAATAGTATGAGAATCTGCTATATGTGTTTTGTCTTGTTTCCGAGAGAACTCTATGTCATGGGATTTCACTGTTGTTGTAGTAGTATGTTGTTGTAGAATCTGCTATATATGTGTGATTCGAATTTGAGTGTAATAGGCTACTTCTCCGATAATAAAAGAGATATTTCTTGAAAATAGTGCATGGGGAAGAGTATGCAATTATAAGGAACGTGTATAGGGTAAAAGTGAAATTAGAAGTTTGTGTGGAAAATGAGGATAAGTTTGAGGTTTGAAATAATCATCACATGATTATATATCTCATTGACATGTACTTTTATTTTATAAATAAAAATGCCTTTTCTAATGTTTACATTAATTCCACATCATGGTAATTGAGTTAAATCTAGAATATTCAAGAAAATAATACAAGAAAATGTTACTTTCGTTACAATTTTATGGCTTCCACCCTATATTTTGATGTTGCCATACATGTTGTTTTTGGTTTAAATGTTACCATATTTTTATTATAAAACTTTCTCAACTAACAAGAACTCAATTTCATTTAATTAACTAATTTAAAATTTTGTGTGATGTTTTTTCTCTTTCAAACTAAACTTTTCAACTACTATTCTTTTATATAAAAATTACTTATTATTTATATATTATACTAGTTAACATGATCTTTACCATCACGGGGTATGGTAGCTAGGATTGATGAAATCCCGTCACTGTTAATCAGAACACTAAAAGTCTCAGGTTCGAATTCTATGAAAGGAGAAATTCTTCGTAGGGAGTGTTTTTCCCCTTTAATGGATTATGCATAACACGAATTCAGATTAGTCGGGTCAGATTACATGTCACTTAGTCTACAGCTGCCTAATTGGTAAAATGAAGAAGGGGGGAAAAAGAGAAAGATAAAACAGTTACATCAAAACAGAAGACTAGAGAAATATTGCATTATGAGAATCCCAGAGAATTGGAGAATCAAACGTCAACAATCAATAAAAATATTCTTCATAGATCAATCAATTTGAAATTAAGGAAAAAGGAAAGATATATAATATTATTATTAAAAATAAATAAAAGATCTCAGAAGTGCATGTAGCTAGGAGTCTTACTGGTGCATGTAGCAGTATATAAGATTTATAATATGAATATTTTTACGTTTTCCAGAGATATAACACATTATTTTAAGATTCCATTTTCAAATAACATGACCATATTGAACTACTTTAGCCTCAAATTAAATACAAATTCAATAATTTATAATTTTGGGACAAGTTGATAATGGCAAAAGAACAAAACACGGGTGTGTGGACCTACCGACTTTTAGCATCTTTCACAGCATGCATAGTCAAAATTTCAAGTTGCACCCGTGACCCTCTTTTTTTTTTTTTTTTTTTGTCACGGTCCTTCAGCCCTATTATTAGTAAATCGTGAGATGTGTCTAATGATCAGAGTTTGAGAACAGAGCAACTGATATCACCTACAAGGTCCTACCCTCATTTGTTTCTTGTGATTATGTGAAAGTGTATTTTATTTTTTAAATTATGTGAAATTTTCTTGAAAAAATTATTTGAAGTGTATATAAGGTCATTTCTTTGTTTTCTGTTTTCACGCAAAACCAAGAGCATGTTTTACAAACGAAAAAAAAAAATCTCTTTAACTTAAAATGAATATTAAAATAGTTCTCAAACCAAAGGTTTTTAGTATATATGTTAATAAGTTAGAAAAGGGCATGTAAATAAGTCCTTTATACACGTTATTATTTAGGAAAATGGATAGAGAGAGATGTTTTTTTTACAATAGATAATTTTTTTCATAGATTAAAAGTATAAAAGGCCAAGAATGATTTATATATTTAGTATATGCTAACTTTTGCAGATTTATTAATGTAAAGTTACTTTACAGTTGAAACTAGAAAATGTTTAAAAGGTTCTCGACAAATAACATGTGTCATAGAAAGAGTAAACTTGTTTATTCATCGAAATATGCTCTAAAAAGTGCTAACAAACTATATTCAAGAAAATATTCTTGGACAACAACAGGAAATGGTTTTTGGATTTTCCTTATATTTGAAAATTATTGACATAGAAAATGAAAGGACAAAGCAATAGATGGTGAAACAAAGGACACACTATTGGGAAGCCCTAAGAATAATCCAAAAATTCAAAAATGTAAAAAAGAAAAAGAAGTTTAAATTGCAAAAGAAAAAAAAGGAGTAAAAATAACTAGGCTTTGGGAATTGGAGGGGGAATGTGTCAGATGAACTTATCTTTTGGACCATGTTGTTGATTGTCTCATCATCTTTTCACAGCTTGGTGTATTCTTTTGTTCAAACAACCACAACATTCTCCTTAGATTCCATTTATCTTTTCTTTTTCACTTCAAGTTCAAAGTTCAAACTTCTAAAAAATATTTGCCAATTACATTCTTTTTTTGGTTGGTTTTATATTTGGTATCTCATATCTACTTTGAATCCCAGAAGTTTTGATTAATTTGAATATGCACTGTATAAAACAGTATAAAGAGTAATCAATACCTACTTAAGGGTTCTGTCTAATTCGAATTCACATCGCATAAGACTTATTATAGACAGAAAAATCGGTACCGCTTTTGATACCGATTAGTTCGAATTCGAGCCACATAAATCTCATTACAAAGGAAAGCGTTGAATTTTCTCCATTCTCATAACCCGGACCTCTGATTAAGATTGAAGAAATTTTATCCATCTCATCGTAACTTGTGGTGGTCCAATTACGTTCATTGTTCTTTCTTAACTATCTTCAATCCAATGAGTTTATGTATTTTCATTCTTCTTTAAGTCATGTTGAAGTTCAAATGAAAATACAAAATTTTACTTCTTTACAATATTTATGTGACTTTTACAACAAGTTGCACCATTATTTAAAACGGAAAGAAATAATCTCTTGATTATTCTCATTAATGAAAAGAGTATATATACAAATTACAATTTTCCATAATAGAAAACATATTTCTATTCTAATCTCAAAACCCTATTCTAGTAGTACAAGACTCCTATAATTATGGTAAGTGTACAAGACAAATTAATGTAATACTTACACTAAAATATTACCTAAAACTATACATCAAATATGGACTATACACTGATTGTTTTCTGGACCATAAGTGTATATCACGGTAATGTTATGTATATTTAACAAATTCCCGCAGTCACAGCGGACAGTCTTCGTACGCTGAGACTGTCCCTGAAATCTTCAAAAAGGACAGAGGGGAGACCCTTTGTAAAGATGTCTGCAATTTGATACCTGGAAGGGACATGGCATACTCGTACTTGTCCACGAGCTATCTTTTCGCGAACAAAGTGAATGTCCATCTCGATATGTTTTAGTGTGCTGGTGCGAAACCGGATTACCAGAAAGGTAGATGGCACTAACATTATCACAATACACCAAGGTAGCTTTCTGAATAGGACACTAAAGCTCTAAAAGAAGATTACGTAACCAACAGGATTCAGAGACCACATTGGCTACCCCTCAATACTTAGCCTCTGCACTAGAGCGGGACAACGTCGACTGACGCTTTGCAAACTAGGAGACCAAGTTATTGCCAAGAAACATACAATAGCCAAACGTAGAGCGTATGGTGTCCGGACAGCCACCCCAATTAGCATCTGTATACGAGACAAGTGTAGACGTCGATGACAGATATAAATGCAAGTCATAGTCAAGTGTCCCCTGGATGTACCGAATAATGCGTTTGAGCGTATTCGTGTGCTCAACCCTAGGATTATGCATAAACAAACACACATGTTGTACGACATACGTAATATCTGGTCTCGTGAATGTAAGATACTGAAGGTCCCATGCAAGACTGCGATAGCGGGTCGGGTCCTCATACGGTGAGCCAGCCGCAGCACCCAACTTGGGTTTAGTATCAACCGAAGTGGAAATGGACTTACAAGATGACATCCTAGCCTTCTCAATGATCTTAGCTGCATACTTTCCTTGAGATAAGAACAACCCACCTACAAGATTAGTGACAGCAATCCCCAAAAAATAACTCAAGGGCCCCAAGTCCTTCATAGCAAACTCAGAACTGAACATTGTCATGATAGACTGGCGTAATACATCGGAAGAGATAGTCAAGATAATATCATCCATATATAATAGTATGTAAGCCAAGGAAGAACCACGCTGATAAATGAATAATGAATTATCAGACCTACTGTGAGAGAACCCAATAGTCGAAACATAGTCTGCAAACCTCTTATACCAAGCCCGTGGAGACTGCTTAAGCCTATACAAGGACTTCTTCAACAAACAGACATGATGAGGATATTTGGGATCCCTAAACCCCAAGGGCTGATGCATATAGACTGTCTCCTTGAGATCACCATGTACTAAAGCATTCTTCACATCTAACTAATTAATGGGTCATGCTTTCGAAAGAGCCAAGCTGAGTACAGTGTGAATGGTAGCGGGCTTGACCACCAGACTAAATGTCTCACCACAATCCACACCAATCTGCTGAGTCTTACCATCACCTACAAGACGCGTCTTATGCCTCGCAAAATAACCGTCAGAATTGTCCTTATGAGCAAAAATCCACATAGACTGAATAATATTAACACCAGCTGGACGGAGCACCAACTCTCACGTCTTATTATTAATAAGAGCATTATATTCGTCGATCATAGCAATTTTCCAATTTGGGTCATTCAAAGCAGACACAGGATTACGGGGTAATTGTGATTTAAGAACATTAGAATTTAAATTAAAATGTCTTTTTGGTTTAAAAATACCCCATTAACTACGAGTGACCGGTCTATGACTCAGGGAAGAATTAGGTGGATTTCATGAACTACCGGGACACGTGACGGACCGGCCAGCAGGCAGTGAGCCTGCTGGCCATAACACTGGAAACGTGTGACGGTAATAGGCTGGAACACGTCACTGGAACAAAGGCGGTAATGGGCTGGGAATCTGGCCTAATTACCGTCACTGGCCCAGTTACGAGACTGGATACAACGGCTAGAACAGTGGGTCCAGCGGGCAGTGGGTCCAGCGGGCAGTGGGTCCACCGGGCAGTGGGTCCACCGGGCAGTGGGCCCGCTGGTGAATTTGGGGTGCGGGACACGTCCGAAAAATGGTGAATAATATACGGGGATATACCATCATCCAAAATATTATATGAACTAAGCACGGGATTACTAACCTTAGAAAACAGAAATTGAGATTCATCAAAAATTACATTGCAACTAATGATGATTTTATTAGATGATAAATAAAAACATTTATAACCGCAATGATTTAACGGATAACCCAAAAACACACAAGGGGTAGACCGGGCCTGAAGTTTATTAATTGTGGTGGACGGAAAGAGTGGATAACACGAGCACCCAAAGACCCTAAGATGTGAATACGAATGAGTCTTATTATATAAAATTTGAAGAGGGGGCGAATATGTCAAACCTTTGGAAGGAAGAATGTTAAGAAGATATGTAGCCATTTGTAGAGCATGATGCCAAAACGAAGGGGGTACGGAAGCATGAATCAATAAAGTTTGGACAATGTTATTAATGGTACGAATTTTGCGTTCGGCTTTCCTGTTTTGTGAAGACGTATGAGGGAATGAAAAATGAAAATTGATCCAATTATTAGCACAAAATTCCCGAAACACCTCATTGTCATATTCTTTGCCATTATCACATTGAATATTTTTTATTTCCTATTCGAATTGGATTCTAATGAATGCTTTAAAATTTAAGGTGGAAAAAACTTGAGATTTTTTCGCTAGCGGAAAAGTCCATAAAAACATAGAATAGTCATCCAAAAAAAGAACACAATACCGATGACCCAAATAACTAAGAACATGAGACGTTCATTAATCGCTATGAATAATATCAAATGGCATTAAAGTATGAGAATTAGAGTCTACAAATGGCAACTTAACAATTTTCCCTAACGCACAAGATTGATAATTCAGAGTACTACGCATACCCTTACATGAAATAAAATTATTTTTATCTAATACAGACAAAATAGACGACCCCGGATGACCAAGATAAGCATGCCACAAGGAAGGAGCAAGGGCTGCAAAAGTTGATGGCAAGGCTTGACTCGAGAGACCGGAATGTGGCGTGATAGGATAAAGATCTCCCCTACTATCACACCTCATGAGAGGACTCCCCGTCTTGAAATCCTTCATAGAAAACCCAAACGGATCAAATTCAATAGACACGGAATTATCTATTGTGAATTTATGGACAGACACTAAATTTTTAATCAATTTGGGGGCATGAAGGGTATTTTTCAAGATAAGGGGTGGATGGGGGGAGACAACATTTTATGACCATAACCACGAATTTGAATTGAATTACCATTACCAACAATTATGCCACGAGGGTAGCTCAAATTTGAATAAGACAAGAGAGTACCTTGATCGGATGTCATGTGGGTTGTGGCTCCAGTGTCCATATACCAATTTGGATCTGGTGGATTTAATCTAAATGTGTGCATTGCGACTTCAATGTCGGTTTGTGGGGGGGTCGTTGCATGGTGGGCCTGCGGAGGCCGAGACCCAAGTACACTGGCATGCTGCCCCGGCCCATATATTGGTCTGAAACCCCAGACTGGACCCGAGAAACTTGGCCTGAGCTGTTGAGAAATTGGGGCCCAATTTCCCGGGTAATAAACTGGAATCTCACCACTGTTTGGCCCATATTGGTTGGCCCACTGCCACTGCATAGGGGCCCACTACGGGGCACAAGACTGCTGCTGCTGCTGACTGCCCGAGGGACACCACCACCACTGTTCCGGCTGCCACCACTCTCTATAACCCGTGTTGCCGCCGTGATTCTTCCCATTATTTTTCCTATTTTGACCCTTTTTGTCGCCACCATTGTTGCGGTTTTGGCCCGAGTTGTTGGAACCGGAGGAAGGAAAGTTGGACTCGATCATCATGACTACGGGACTAGCGCCGGTAGCCGTCTTTTTTTCCAAGCCAGCTTCTTCGAGTGTAAGCATAGAACGAGCCTGAAAAATTATGAAAGAGGGCTGCTCTGACGAAGAAGCGTGCCAACACCACTATATGCCTCAGAAAGGCCTGCCACCATCTGAAGAACAAGGCGGTCGTTGGTAACTGGTGCACCAACGTTGCGAAGTTGGTCTACCCATTCTTTCAACCTTTTGCAATAAGCTGAAACGTTCGGGAAATTTTCCATGTTGGCGTGGGAAAATTCCTGCTCAAGAGTAACAGCTCTGGAATTTTGATTATCTTGGAATATGTCACGCAACCTATTCCAACCAGCCATTGTCGTAGCGTCTGGCTCAATAATCATCTGCAACAGATCGGTAGAGATAGTGGAGTAAATCCACTGAAGGACGGTGGCATCAAGAGTCGTCCACAACTTAGGATCATCCTCGCGTTTAGGCACCTCCGTATATTATGTGATGGATGAATTGATGCGAGTGTGCGTGAATTTTGAACAGTTCAGCCCACGACGCATATTGGACGTTTTCAATTTCAAGAATAAGAGGTATATGATTCTTGATGTTAGAAACAATCAAGGCAGGGTGAAACGTTTTCTTAAAATTAGACATAACGAAATAAAGAAGAGGAGATTTTGAAGGGAAACAGTACGGAAACCGAGGGCAATAGGCTCGGACCGAAGGAAAATTTTCAACATAGACTTCTGATACCATGAAAGAAATAATCCCTTGATTATTCTCATTAATGAAAAGAGTATATATACAAATTACAATTTTCCATAATAGAAAACACATTCCTATTCTAATCCCAAAATCCTATTCTAGTAGTACAAGACTCATATAATTATGGTAAGTGTACAAGACTAATTAATGTAATACTTACACTAAAATATTACCTAAAATTATACACCAAATATGGACTATACACGGATTGTTTTCTGGACCAATCCCTTGATTAAGTGTATATCACGGTAATATTATGTATATTTAACAAAAACATATATCTAGGCGCTATACCTATATTATATTTGATCATTTAATCTTTCATTTCTTTTCTTCAAAGCTAGCTAGTCAAAACAAAACCTCTATTTGAGACCAAAGGAGAAAACTAGAAATTGTTGTAAGTTATAATTTTGTCTCTTCCTGTTATTGTAATTTGAAACTTATAGAAACATGGTTTATGTTATACATGTTAATGTTTGTTTTTTCTCTTGGCGTGATATGTTTAACAAGCTGAGGATACATAAAAAAAACAAATAATGGCAGTACTGAATAAAGTAAGTTGTTTATTGAGTTAATACAAGGAGTAATTTAAACAAGGATTTAAATTATATAAATTGATAGTGTATATAAATGGCTATAGGAGTGCATTATTTAAATGGTTATAGCAATATATTTTTTAAAATCATTATAACAGTTAAATTATTTGCTTTATTTCTAAATTACCAAATTAAGATTATTATGGATATATAGTTATCTATTTTTCTAGTTACTTTAACCTAATAGTGTAAAATTAAAATAACTGTCAATGTATAGAATTATTAAACACTTTAACCTAATAGTATCAAACCTGAAATTAACCTATATACACTGATATCGTAAAAGAAAAATTATACTATTAATGTAATTTAACATGTTATAGCATATGCATGCCTTATTTTGCATGTTACTAATTTTGTTACTATAAAAAATGGAATAAGTGTCCTGTGACGGATAAGTTACTAAACAACAAAATTTTATCGCTAATTTTATTTAATAATGGATCATCACGGATTATCAATAAATCCTGTTTAGCAATAATTAGTGGCTGATCTTTAGCTAATTTTTATTTTTTTGTAGTGACTTATAACGGAAAGTTAAGTATATTTACTTTTTAAGGTGGACTTTAGTATAAAAAGATATTACACTATAAACGTATAGAAGTTAATCTGATCCAACTCTTACTCCCCAACCCTTCCCTACTCTCACCCCCCCCCCCCCTCTCTTTTCAAGAATCCAATTATAGGGGGGAGGGGGTGACTAGAAACCAAAAAGGAAAGAGGAAAGAATGCTTGTTTTTCATCACCCTCTAACTCAGAAGGACCACCACAAAACTCATAAGAGCCCACTAAAATAAACTATCAATCTTAGTCTTTATTTCTCTATCTCTCTTGTGAATACAGTTACTACTACATTTTCCTTTCCACCTTGTACACATGAATATCTAACAATAATCCCAAACTCAACATTCATCCAATGAAACTTGTACTCCACTTCCTAAAATTCACACCCTTTTCCCCTTTCCATTTCCTTCTTTAACTGAAAAAAACATTGTTTGCTTCTCTTGTTGTAGGAACTAAAAATACCATCATGAAAATGGGATCTTTTAGTCCTTTTTTAGTTCTAATACTTCATGTTGGCTTCTTATATGGATCTTTATTAGCTCATGATACTACTAATCGTCAGCTTAATGATGATGTTTTAGGCCTCATTGTGTTCAAATCAACCATTCTTGATCCTTACTCAAAACTCTCTTCATGGAATGAAGATGATAACTCTCCTTGTGCATGGGAGTTCATCAAATGCAATCCAATGAATGGTAGAGTCACTGAACTTAACTTAAATGGCTTAAGTTTATCAGGAAAGATCGGTAGGGGGCTCGAGAAGTTGCAGTCTTTAAAGGTATTATCTTTATCAAACAACAACTTTACTGGTGCAATTAGCCCCGAGTTAACCTTGCTGACGAATCTTGAAAATCTCAACTTTAGTCATAACGGCCTAACGGGGAATATCCCTGGATCTTTTTCAAATATGACCTCTTTTTTACAGTTTCTTGATCTGTCTGAGAATTCGTTATCTGGACCTGTCTCTGATACCATGTTTGATAACTGTGCTGATTCGCTACGTTATCTGGACCTGTCCGGGAATTTTCTTGAAGGTGCATTTCCTAAAACAGTTTCCAAATGCACAAGTTTGAATCATCTCAATCTTTCAAGAAACCATTTTTCTGGTGACCCGGGATTTTCCGGGGGACTCTGGGGATTGACAAGGCTTAGGACATTAGATCTTTCACATAATGAACTCTCGGGATTAGTACCAATCGCTGTTTCAGTTTTACATCAGTTGAAAGAGTTTTTGTTACAAGGGAATCATTTCAGTGGAGACTTACCAGCTGATATTGGATTTTGTCCACACATGAATAGATTAGATTTGAGTAATAATCTATTCACGGGACAAATTCCAAATTCACTTCAAAAGCTAAATGCTATTTCTTTTCTTAGTTTATCAAACAATTTGATAAATGGAGATTTCCCTCAATGGATTGGCAACATGAGCAGCTTGGAATACTTGGATTTTTCAGGCAATAGTTTAGAAGGGACATTGCCTGATTCAATAGGGGACTTGAAAATGTTGAAGTTCTTAAGTTTATCTGGTAATAAATTAAGTGGAAACATTCCAAAGTCTATGGTTTATTGTACTAGTTTATCGACTGTTCGGATAAAAGAAAATGCACTGACTGGTAGCATTCCTGAGGGACTGTTTGGTATAGGTTTGGAAGAAGCAGATTTTTCAAGAAATGAGTTAACCGGTTCAATCCCTTCTGGTTCTGGCAAATTCTTTGAATCTCTTCAAGTTCTTGATCTATCAGGAAACAATCTTACTGGAAATATTCCAGCTGAAGTGGGACTTTTCTCCAAGTTGAGATACTTGAATCTATCTTGGAACAATTTTCAATCAAGATTGCCTCCTGAAGTTGGATACTCTCAGAATCTAACGGTGTTAGATCTTCGACACAGTGCTTTAGTTGGATCAATTCCTGGTGATATATGTGATTCTGGTAGCTTGGGAATTCTTCAACTTGATGGAAATTCATTCACTGGACCTATTCCTGATGAGATTGGAAACTGTTCATCCCTCTACTTATTGTAAGTACATTTATTCTGATTTATCTCATTATAGTACAGTTAGAGACCTCTCTACAACAACCATGTTTTCTGTGGAACCGATCTTTGATGTTATGTTATATTATATGTTCTCTATATCAGCCAAAAAATATTGGGACAAACAACGTTGTTATAGAGAGGTTTGACTGAATGATACTTTGTTTATCAAAGCCAGTTTTATAGAAAGGGATATATATTTATTCTGAAAATGCGGTATTGAGAAACTGCATACTATATTTTGTGTATCACTTTTGCTTTGTTTATTTTCCTAGTTGTTGAATTGAATGTCAAATTTGCTAAATGCAGGAGTTTGTCACATAATAATTTAAGTGGCTCAATACCAAGGTCCCTTTCAATGTTGAAGAAGCTCAAGATTTTGAAGCTAGAGTATAACCAATTGAGTGGTGAAATACCACAAGAACTTGGCAAATTGGAAAATCTTCTGGCTGTTAATATATCCTACAACAGGCTCGTTGGACGCCTTCCGTTGAGTAGTATATTCCAGAATCTAGACCAGAGTTCATTGGAAGGGAATTTGGGCATTTGTTCACCCTTATTGAAAGGTCCTTGTAAGATGAATGTGCCAAAGCCTTTGGTTCTTGATCCTTATGCTTATGGAAACCAAATAGGTGGTCAAAACCGAGGCTATGGAACTTCAACAAGTAACAACAAAAGTTTCAAGCACCATAGATTCCTCAGTGTTTCATCCATTGTAGCAATATCTGCTGCAGTTGTGATCACGGTTGGAGTCATTATAATAACCTTACTAAATGCTTCTGTTCGAAGGAGGATCACATTCGTTGACAATGCCTTGGAAAGTATGTGTTCGAGTTCTTCAAAATCCGGGAGCTTAGCCACTGGAAAGCTCGTGTTGTTGGACACCAAATCGTCCCCGGATTGGACTAATAACAGTCTTGAATCAATCCTAAACAAGGCGTCTGAAATCGGTGAAGGTGTCTTCGGGACTGTCTACAAGGCTCCATTGGGAGGAGAAGGAAGAATAGTAGCTATCAAGAAGCTTGTGACATCAAAGATCCTCCAATATCCTGAGGACTTTGATAGAGAAGTAAGAGTTTTAGCAAAAGCAAAGCATCAAAATCTAATATCCTTAAAAGGGTATTACTGGACTCCTCAACTTCAGCTTTTAGCATCAGATTATGCACCACAAGGAAGTTTACAAGACAAACTACACAGTTTAAATTGGTCCACTCGATTCAAGATTGTGCTCGGGACAGCTAAGGGACTAGCACATTTGCACCACGCGTTTAGGCCAGCAATCATACACTACAACATAAAGCCTAGCAACATCCTCCTTGATGAGAACTTCAGCCCGAAAATATCAGATTTCGGGCTGGCAAGGCTGGTGACAAAGCTCGATAAGCACGTGATAAACAACAGGTTCCAGAGTGCACTAGGCTATGTAGCACCTGAATTGGCATGCCAGAGCTTAAGGGTGAACGAAAAGTGCGACGTTTATGGCTTTGGGATGTTGATTCTTGAAATTGTCACGGGGAGAAGGCCAATTGAGTATGGAGAGGACAATGTGTTGATACTCAATGATCATGTGAGAGTTTTGCTAGAGCAAGGCAATGTGTTGGAATATGTTGATCCAAATATGGATGCATATCCTGAAGAGGAAGTTTTGCCTGTTTTGAAGTTGGCTTTAGTGTGCACTTCACAAATACCATCAAGTAGGCCTTCCATGGCTGAAGTGGTTCAAATCTTGCAGGTCATCAAAACACCAGTTCCTCAAAGAATGGAAGCATATTGAACATGTCACAAACTTTATGTTGACTTCTTATATATCATTTTGTTTCCTATAAATCCTACTGTTATTATGTTAACCTCCTAATTTGATGTTTTTGAACTACATAGTGATAGAGATAGCTTGGTACTTCTCTGTCATTTGATGAAATATATGGGAGGGTTCAAGACTTCAATCTTGTTTGCTTGTTTTTTTTTTTTTTTTTTTGAGATAAAATTTATTGGTTTTACTTAACTTTCCATAATATTTTTGGCAGATGAAACACTATGCATTTGTATGAGAAAAGGTATCCATTTTAGTGAAAGCGGATACTTACAACTTTATAATTAGATGGTAACTGCTTCTGTATGTGGTCCTTTGTGCCTAAAGCATTGACAGAAATCACTTTATAATTTATACTATATTGAGTGAAATCTCTGTTTAAACTATCTTTAAAGTGCCCTTTCCTTGATTTTTTCTGATGGCATTAGGAGAGTGTGGTTTTATATTTTTTTGCTGTTAGGAGTATAAAATATTGAGATTTGGGTGTCATAATCATCCTTTGACATCTATATAGGTAAGTCATTGTCTTTTGTACGTGATAACTAAATGCCAAAAAATCACAAGTTTAAATACAGTTATCTCCGGCCACCTACTACACAATTAAAATAAAAAAGGTAATAGTCAATAGTATACACGCGAACAAATAAGTATCACGAGACCAACTACTTTTATAATTTTTAGACTAGTATGAACAACTTTATGACTATTGAATACAAATTTTACTAACCATATATCAGTTCTCGATCCACCTACTTCTACTTCAGTATAGGTGGCAAAAGGGAGTATAAGATCATCTAAAAAAGCCAAAAAGACTAGTACCAGTATGTTTGGTCAAATTTCTCGAAAGCAAAAAGCACTGGTAGTAAAAAAAATGCTTATTATTAGGGAGTTGATTTATTTGACCTTCAAGGGAAAATTAAGTGTTTTTGAGAAGCAACAGAAATTTTTCAGAAACCAAAAAAAAAAAAAAAATCTCCAACAAAACTTGAAATCTTGATCCTTGATTAGTCAAATCTCCAAAATGCACTTTCATAATAAACAATTATTGAAAGTTTGGCTAAAACAAGCTAGCGTCTCAAGGAAAGGAAAACTTTCGGGTGCGAAAGTTTCTACAAGTGTGCACAAACAGTTTAATCATACGAAAAGTAGCAAGCAATCTGGACGATTGACAAAAAAAACTAAGGCCATCGATACAGAAATCCCTAATACTTTATAGACTAGATGTTTTCACATTTATAAGTCCGATTAGAATCTGAAGAACGTCGTAAGATAATTCGTCTTCAATTTCATTTCCTCGGCTTGTAGGCTACACTAGATGACCAATAACAGAAAGAATATAAGCAAAAGGTAAAGAAAGAATAAGATGCCTACAGAGAAAAAGGTCATTCTCTTTCCCTCTCAACTCAGTATGTGAAAATAACAGCACAAAATCTAAGGTACAAAATGCCCACTCAAAACTTGCTCAGTTCTCCTGCAGAGCCTTCATCAGATACAATCTACTGAAGCTTTGTCCCGCAACTCTGCAATCCACATAGAAACAAGTCCATGTCAGAAGAAACGAAAAATTACAGGAAAGACAAAAACCAGGAAGAACACGAAATAACAAATTAAATAGTTGAAAAATGACAAGCACCTGGTATCAAAAGTGACCAACACAAGTAAAAGAAATAAGCCAAGGATCAGCTTACATTCAGCCATCATGTGTCAAACTCAAAGATAAAGGCAAACAGTAAGCAAACAAGACTAACTTACCCATTAATCTGGTTACAGTAATTTGCAATTTGATTGGTTATGAGAAAGCTATCCAACCGCGAGGGCTCTGGGAGTGGCTTAAAGACGGGATTAGAGGGATCCTCTTCCGGTAGTGGCTCTTCTCCTGCGGCTTTACGTGCCATGTTCTCAGCCCTGTAAAGAACAGAGGCCAGATTAAATGGATATAATTAAATGTGAACAATGAAGGACCTCTAATTATAGAAATTATGATATACAAACTTCACTGGAGCATACCTCAGCAAAAGATTTAAGCTTGACTACAAGGTAGATTAAAAGCATCTAAGGATGTAAATAACAAATCTCGCTATCAATTTAGCGATTGGTAAATGCCTTTCTCTTCCTATCCTTATAAAATCTTTGTATGCTAAAGTTGACCAGTAATATTTCCTAAGCAACTAAATATTACACCTCAAGAAGTGTCAAATCTTCTTTAACCTATGGCTGCATATGAAATTAGTCAGGAGCTCTCTGGTTGAGGCCTAGATCATCCACAGTTCACTAATCTTACCAAAACTGCTGTAACCTTTTTTTTATAACCAAAAACTGCTGTAACCCTTCTTTTAAGATGTCCTAGAAAAGTGACCAACGACTCAAATATCCCAAAATAAAATAGATACCTTCTCTTTTGAAGCCAGGCTTGCTGCTGAGTTTGTTGACGAGAAAGATTCCGGTAATAGAATTGGAACTGCAATAAAAGTATCAATCTTAGTAAATCATCGCACCTATTTGACCACAAGAAAAGGAAAGACTGACCCATGAAGAGGAAAGACAAACCTTTTGTTGTTCCATCGACAAGTCATCCATGCATTCAATCAAAAATTCCACATTCCTCTCCAAATATGGATTGGTTGATAATTGTAGGCGTTCATAATCACACTGATAAAGGAAAAATAATTCTGGGTTACAGTTTGGAAACATATATGGATATTCAGTATTCTGCCACATTTCAGTTACATTACCTGGGTTACAGGTGTATCGGGTTCCAGTTCAGTCATAAAAGCACTAATGAGTGCAGAATTTGAAACTTTTATCTGTCAAGAAAAAAAAGGAAATTAATTTCTGCGATAAAATTGAAGGATTTGGCTGAATTCCTGACCTAGGAACTATGTCCCTATACTAACACCAGGCAGACATGATCACTGCATGGTATTACTCAAAACAATGTGCAATTCCATGAACTAGTGTGGCAGCAATGCAAACGTCAAATCTAACCTTAGGAGGATGAAGAATTTTTTATAAAAATACAGAAAAAAAAAAAAAAAAAAAAAAAAAAAGGGGGGGGGGGGGGGGGGGGGGGGGGTCCCTTGGGAAAAAAGGCTGATAAATCAGATTTCTATATCTCAAACAACTTATCTTCAAATCAATACAACTGTCTCTGACATGCAAACTGGTAACAGAGGTTATGAAGGACAGATCACTTGACGAAAAATCTACATATGATGACATAAGTGCCACACAGTAAACAGGATAAGGTTAGAAGCATACTGGTATCTCTTCAAAGATGTCAACCCATGAAAGATTCTTTTCTCTCAGCCTATAACAAAAACAAATATCAGCAATTAAAATGAGTTTACTTATATTTAAACTAGTACAATAACCACTATCTTGAGAGGGAAAGTAGAAAAGGAGCAACTCAAGAATAAACACACTTCTCTCCAGTAAAGTTGTTGCTCTTGTAGAGTTCCATGAAAGAGTCAGAAAGCTTCAATGCTTTCAAAGCTAAAACACCTTGGTTGGACCTAGAAGGATCATAGATTATGCAGACACAGCGTTTGATATTCTCCTGCAATCACAAACATCACAGAGTCTAAGTACACCGAATTGTTCACATCAGTAGCAACTAATGAGAAAAATAGAAGTACCTAATCAATCCAACACTTGGGAAAACAAATTAAGAAGAATATCAGCAAGAAAACTTATTTCTTTAAAGTACCCAGTGTTTCACATTTCAAATAATAAAGAGCAAATGCTAGTAGATTTTCCACAACTTAAGCAAGAATTAACGAGTAAAACCAACTTGTGACTTTCAATTTTAAAATCTTCTCCATGGATGATAACTCAAGCAACTGATCAGGAGTTGACTTTGAGCAGCATTTTGGTCCACTCAACTTCCTAAAGGGGTTACATTTCTCATGTTGCTTTAAATAATGAACTCGGTATCCTTGTCGGTTGGGGTTTCCCTGCTAGGGAACCAGCAGGAGATTAGTAATAAAAAGCATACCAATGAAAGTTCGTTTATACAGCTATAGTTGAGGTCCGTGCAAGAAAGCCCAGACACCACCATTATCCCCAAAAAAGATCATTTACTCCTTCATCACTGTTGAAGTGGGTCATAAAGCAGCTATATAATTTTGGGTTATGGATGATCACTTTCTATTGCTTCCAGATTCACTATCCAACATGATCGACTGTTAGAATCTGGAATTTACACGGCTCACATTCAAACTTGACTCCTTTTCTGCATATACATTTGGTCCGATTCCATGAGCGTTTCCTCATCCTTGCCCACCAAGAAGGCTACATCCCTTCAAAGATAAATGTTTCCATGGTCCTTAATTCATTAAATTCATTAAAGGCTAACAAACAATTCCCGTTTCACATTTTCTCTTCCAGCAGAGCACCAAGTTATTAGTTATCTTTTATCTAAAATATGTTGTTGGAATGATCACTCACTAGATTTTGAGTCTTAAGCTGCAAATAGGTGGTTAAGGAACTTCAGGGGCACTAGTCTTGCAAATCTGCAGATCGTTTGCATGATACATTGGTCTACCAGGCATAGACCCCTAGTGTTTGATCTTTAAACTAAAAGGAACACAGTCTGGAATGCCTTGGTCTCTTTTAGCATCCCTCTAAAAAACAGTTTTATAGTGTTGTTAATTTCATCCTTTCTCCCTTTTCTTCCTAGGGCCAGCAGGAAGGGGGTCGCAACATGGCATCTTCTAAACTGAAAATGACTTGCAGGATAAGTCCAGTATATCTTAGGTCGCTGCAGAAAGCCAGAAACTGACAAGTTCAGAATCCAACAATGAGAGATGGAGATGGATACCTGGTAATTCATGAAGGTCTCTATCAGTTCCACAGTCTGATATGAACCAAACAAAGTTGATTGATACCTGGAAAATAACCACCAATGAGATCCATAGTAGGGGCAAATTAGTAAAAAAGTAAAAGTTAAGATGACAATAATGTAGGAAAGAGGGGGAAATAGAGCAAGATTTTCATGTCTTTTTAATATTGTGTAACAAGTAAGACTGACAATAAAGTAAGAATGTTTTCCTGCAAATAGATTCATTTTCCTTGAGAACAAGTCTGACAGCAAAAAAACAGTATTATAGAGAACTAGCCCAAAAACATACATATTTTCTTAAATAGAAAGAAGGAACCTCATAGTTCTACCCAGATTAAATAATGTCTTAATAGTCAGAAAGCTCTCTTACCAACCAACAGTGTTGTTGTCAACATTAACCTCCCTCAGGCATCTCATCATTTCAAGCTGATAATTAGCACCCTCAGCTTCAATCTCCTCATCTTCCTCACGAACCTGAGCAAAATAGATGTGAAAAAAGAATTTGTTAACATAATTTCAAAAAACATTTTCTGTATTCTGTATAAATAATAAGCAAGAAAGATCAGACTTCACCATACCGGAAAGGGAAAACAGTTAGTGACTTCAAGAACACTCCCAACATCCAATCCAAGGAGTTGCCCAGTGACCAAAGCCGGTGAAAACTCCTGGCAATGCTTTATTATTTTCAAAATAACCTGTAGCACAGAGTTTACTTCAGAAAACTACACATGAAAGGCAGTCTATGGATGCAGACATACTATAAAAAGAGAGAACAAATCACTTTTTCCCCACCCATCTTTCGCTGTGCTACTTCACATCTCTCGGAACATTGTAATACAACATTAAGGATATACATGTAAATTATTCTCTTGATCCCTTCTTACATGTCCTACTATTACTTGTGGTTTGTCCAAAATAGCGTCCACTTAAATCAAAAAGGAAAAGATTTGATACTCCACCTCTCTCAATAGAAGAGGATGCAGAATCAGTAGAAAGAGAATTTCTCATGGATGGTAGACTTCTGAACTTCTACTAGGCTACAAACTTTCACAATGATGCTGTTAAAAGCCATGGATATTAGACTACAAATACGGCCTAGTAGTTGCAGCAAATTTAATCTCCACAATCTTGCTCGTTACATGAGTTCACCCTGATTTTGTTTGGTGAGCAGATGACTATGTATGTGTGCACGAGGTCTAATTTGTTTCATCCTTGCAAGGAAATTATCTACATTCTTTTTGTGGAGAACAAAGGTTAAAGGTAGGGCAGCAATTGACATTGAGGATTGATTGCACCACTCATGGTTTAGACAAAAACTATTCTGACGAATGATCATCCTTGAGGACAAAGGGTAAGCAATAAGGGAGGGTATTGATGCACACTAAACTAGTAAGAAGAATCTGGAGAAAAGAACAGGAGGAAGGTCAGCATAGCAAAGACAAAAGTTGGGAAATACAAGAGCCAATAGCTTGATTCAATTATCATCAGTTAATTAGTAAGAGCAAGCTAGTGCACAGGGCTAGTGCACAGGGTACATGCTACCTCCCACCAGAACAGAAACAGTGTTACTCTGCCCACCAAATTTTAGGCAGAAAGAATTACTTCACCTAGTGTTCTATGTTCTCGGATTTGAAACTTGGCTCCCAACTCCCAGATGGAATAGATAGGGCCCCACAAGTTTTGATTTCAAGGGTACGAGGAATTCTCAACCAAAGAAGTGCTCTCTAGTAGTTTTCCATCAGGCAGCTTTTCCTGTAACTCTACTCGACTTGGATTATATATCCAAAAAGGTCTGCTCTCGGCCCTTAGGCCACCCTCTTTGGGGAAAGAGATCACTCAGTTCTTTTCCTTCTTCTGTTTCTACTTTTTGTCTAACCAAATTGGATTTATACTTTATCGACTTATTTCATATCATGGTTCAGACCTTAAAAATCAGTGAGGTTTGCCCTTCCTTTTCGATGCCTGTAGAACTACTGTCAATGGTTTACTCAATTACTTTTATGTATTGTTTTGTACATGTATTAGTTATGCAGGTTTCTAAATTACAAACCAAACACCATATTAGATGTGTTGAATGTCATACATAGCAAAACAATGCTACCAAACATGATATTACTTATGCAGCATGAATAACTAGCTCCTAATCAGCTACCAAACAACCCCTAAGTGATATTTTATTCGCTTTTGTCCAATACTTGGTGGACAAAGTTACCCGTTAGCACAGTGGGAGGTAACAAGTACCCTGGAATCACTAGTAAGCTGAACTGAACATCACAGTTATAAAAAAATAAAAAATAAAAAGATATACCAGTCCTTCAATCTGAACAACTCTGAGTGGCGGTGCAGCAGCCTCCTCCGTAGCTGCAACTTGCAAAAACGACCGTGCTGTTGCTGCATCAATCAAATTAAAGAGATTAATTGTTAACTACACATAATGTACAAAATTGGAAGGAAAATTGAACGTACGATTTGCCATGATGAAATTAATTGACTGAATCCGAAGCTTTGATTGAGAGAAATATATGAAAAAAAACAAAACCCTAATTGATGAGAGATGTGTTGTTATTAATGGGTCGGCCCACTTCTAGCCATACAAGGATTGGATGGAGTAAACATTTCAGGACGTAGCCTATTTGAACTCGGTTTGTAAAATTATTTAACTTGTAACCAATTTTGTTAAACAGTATACAAAAATAATGTGCCGCCTCCTTAAGTGAATTTAAATGAAGTGGAATTGTTGGTAAATCATTGTGATTGGTTGGTTAGATTTGTATTTATTTTAATAAATTGATAATTGAGGTTTATTTTGGGGTATATTTGGTGGGTTATTTTAATTAGGTGGGTCGGGTTGAAAAAGGACAATCGTGTATTTTTAAGTTAAATTGGGGAATTGAAGTTGATTTGGGGGATTTCATTCATTTGAGGATAGTTTTGTTAACTTTGGTAACAGCATGGTATAAATAACCTCAAATTGTAACCGATGACAAAACTAGCTAATAAATGAAAGTGTATGGGTATTTTGACCCTTTTCCCATTTGACCTCATTTGGAGTAAATTCGAGCGTTGAATTATATGTTGGATTGTTGAAATTCGAACAATAAGTAGGGTTGGCAATGGATCAGAGGTGGATCGGGTGAAGCTCAATCCGCCTCCACCCGTCAACCATCCATCCACCATCCGATCTATCCATCACCCTATTTTTTTCTTCATCCACATCTGATCCACCCTATCATCCACTGGTGAATCGGATGGATCGGATGCTTCGCGGATGAAAATTATAGCACAATCAGTCAATCACCTAAAATCTTTGGTAAAACAGGGGAAAAAAGTACATCAAATAAATATCATCATATTATTTTTACAAGTCGTGTCTATGCTCCAAACATGCAACCAGAAAACGGAAATGAGCCAAAAGCCAATAATAATCCGAAGTAACATCAATGACTTCAATAGACTAAAATATTAAATCCATGAGGTCTTCCGTCTTCATATCACATCCTCTAAGATCTATTCATTTTCTAAATCACATATACATGTCCTCTCCATCCTGCCATTAATGAAATAAAAGCATATAAAAAAACAAAACATATAAAAAACAAAACATTATTAAAGCAAATATTATCGTAGGAAATAAATGTGATTAGTTTACCGAGTTAACATCAATGACTTCACTTGTAGAGCTTCCATCACCTCCTATATCGGCATCATCCAAAATAGTTGCACATGTGTGTGCATTATCAAAAGAAGATTCTAAAAAAAAAAAAATCACCAGAACTCATAAATTATCATCATATCAATTTCAAAAAAAATGGTTCAAGTGAATGTAAATCAAAAATATATATTACCTGAATACTCTCCAAGGATCCAATTTTGCATGCACATAAGTGCTTCCACTGTATCGATATGAAGGCTCGAACGATGGGACTAACCACTCTACCGCCCATACTAAAAGCACTCTCAGAAGCTACTGTTGATGCAGGTATTGCTAATATATCTTTATCAATTTTTCTCAAAGTTGGATACTTCAAGTCATTCTTCCAAAAATTAAGGATATCAAACTCACTACTCTCCGATAATGCATCCTCTTCAAGATAGTGGTCTAACTCACACCGTACATTACCTTTTCTTTTCTTAGTCTTTTCATCAAAGTTCATTTATCATAAATACCACCATTATCAGAAGCATTGCAATCACTAGGTCGCACTACAAGTAGGAGACACAACATCCTCTCTTTCGGATTTCTCACGGTACTCCTGCAACAAATCATACAACAAACTCTTTATCCGACCTTTCAATTTAAAAAAAAAACTATTCATGTTATAAGTTAGGGTTTGATAATCCGATCTTTCAATAAAATACAACTGGAAACTGAAGAAAGTCTCTATGTGTTGCTATGTTATGTCTATTTCTATTTTGATTTAGATAAATAAATAATGTGATATTTTTTGGCCCAAACTTGGTAATTGCAAAGGAAACAGACGTGCAAACTTGAGTCCATTAGTCACCACTAAAAGACCATATGTATATTAAAAATAATAATTAATTTATAAACGGGTGGATGGATGAGTCGGGTGGTGGATTGGATGTATGTCCACCCGAATCCGACCCGATCCGTCACCCGATTAAAATCTGTGTTTTATCAGATTTTCGTCCATATAATCGGATTGGATGGATCGGATATCCATCAGGTCAATGTGAAATTGTCAGCCCTAATAATAAGTTGTTATTTTTAAGCATAATTGGCTAAAACTCAATGATATATGCCTGAAGTTTAGATAAAAAAATATTTGAACTTCAATAATATAAGTCTAAACTTCAAGTAAAAATATCTAAACAACATGCTCAAACTTCGGACATTTTTGTTCTGAAGCGGATAGACTTGCTAAATTTTATAAATTTAGATCATGGCTTAAATATCGATTCCAAAGTCGGTTATTTGTGCACTTATCCCTTGATTGGACCAGCTTTCAAACACGTGGAAATTTGGGGACACAAACTATTTTTTTCAAGGGAAAAACATAGCAATTGCCCGCATGACCTATTTGACACTTCCATTTAACATTGTATTCAATTTATTTTAAAATTTTTAATTGGTAATCAGTATAAAGAACTTCAAACAAAACTATTTCTCCCGTCTTCTTCTTTCTTTCTCCCCTATTAATATGTGTAGCATTTAAAATTAATATGTATTGCATTTAACATTGCTACTCAATGACAATGCATCTTAGATTTTCACCGCAACAAATATAAAAACAAGTGTAGACAATTTATGTCTGACAATTTGTATGGCTAAAGTTAAATTATCTAAGTTTCCTTTGCCAATAACCCCAAAACTTCATGTGATCATGTCTGAAGTTTGTTGCTAAACTTTAGACATAAATTTATGGAACTTCATTCACTAATGCCTAAAGTTAGTTTCGGAGCAGTTAAATTTACAAAATTTTATATACTCCTTTTATTTTGTGTTTTTACTAGGGATGGCAATGGTGCGGAGCGGGTGCAGGACTATTTAAGTGTCCCAACTTTTCTGACAGCTTTCGAGAGGAGTATTCCCTTTGCTGCATTGTTCGAATGGATTCTTGAAAAGTCCAAAGAGCGCAGACTAGCCACGGAGCTTGGATACGGTTTCCCGATCGGAGATCCATGGATCACAGACGGTATCTCCCCATGGCCTTTCGCCTGCCTTTCTCGACTTCAGGGGGAGAATCTACCGCTGCGGGCTTCTGCATTTCCACGAACGTGATCTATCAAGAAGTCTTATTACCCCCCTACAATTAGCTAATTACTGCCAATTCTTGCTGTCTTAAAGTGAAATGAATTTGAAATTTCTTATTCATTGCGTTTTGACCACAAAGAAAAATGACAGTAAACTGAAAATGGCCAATTATAGAACTTCTCAGTCAATATACTTTGATGCAGAACAAAATCACAATAAGTATAAGTAGTACATAAAATGATACATTCTTTTTGTGAAACAATACTTAGCTAGCTTATATCTAAGCTAGGAATCTCAGAATCTGAGATAACACAAATGAATACTTACGATACTATTTGCTTTGTAATCAAAATATTTGCTTCAATAATCATTATAGATTGAAGACAAAAAAGAAGCTAAATCATAGTTCATCATGAACGTTATGTTCTTCAATTTTCTGCTCAATTTTCTTGTCATTTGAGTTGAGACACTCTGCTTCCGGATGAACGTAACCGGCTATAATGCCCGTGGCGGAGTTGCAGTATACCTCAGCCGTGCCATCTCTAGCCTCTAAGTTGACATTGTCCAGAGTAATATGGCTGCAAGGCACGGTATCACTACAAGCGAATTTCATCGCCTTTTGGCTCTTTGTTGTTCCAGTAACGTTCCGATAAAGTACTTCACTTATCTCAACTGCAGATGTCTGTAATGTCAAAATAAACAACACACATTTTGTCATACTTCCCTTTCTCAACAACATAAGCACACACGAGTTAACTTGAGAATTATGTTATATACCTGATTTTGGCAAGGTTTTTGTGAGTCACAATAGAATTGATCAATGATGATTGGGTTCGAAACATCTTCCATTTGTACATTTTGGAAGCGGACTGTTCGAACATAACCTGATCCTCCCTGTGAAAATTAAGGACTTCAGATCAGTTTCAATATTGAATGTAAATGCAATATGAACAAGGGACTAATCTTATTGCTTAATTAACTAAGTTCATGACAAGAATTTATATATACCTGCCATGTTTTGATTCTAAGGCCATTTGTGGTACCTTTGAGGAATGCAGTATCCAATACTACTCTATTCACAATGCCGATTGAATCGTCCTTGCCAAGGCTCCCAATGCTTCAAAATGATCAATCATGTAACAGAATTAATTGAGGGAACAATAGGTTAGAATAATACTTCATCTAATTGTATGTTAGACTGCATGAGTATTCTTAAATGAATATCACTGCCTAAAGAATAGCACGCGGAGATAGCTATGAATTTCTCTAAATTGACTTTTTCATTGAAGCTTTAGTGTGAATGTTAACGGAGTGGGAAGTATAACCTTCTTTATAATATTAGATATTCTTGATCTTCATCGCTCAACTTCCCACTCTTCCGGTGAGGCAAAATTTCACCACACTACACTACGCTTCGACACAAAAGAAGAGGACGACGTTGTTTATTATCAAGGGGTGATTTACCTGTCCTCTTTTCCTTTACCTTCAGTAAGTTAGAGCATCTTCTCTTATTAGTCCTTTCAGTCAGTTCCTTTTCGGTTAACTACTTAGGATGAATCCCACAGAGACAATCTCGAAAATAAGAATACACTATTTCACAGTAGTCTTGTCAAAAGCAAGTCATTTTTTAACATGCTTTACTGAGATTTTCAAAAATAATGCATACGCGAACACAGCCATACCTGATTCCGTGTCCTGGACCACAGTAGATTTTCTTCATCTTGATGTTCGAACTAGCATTGACAATTGATACACAATCATCACCTACATATATCAAAAACAAGTTAACCATATTTATTCTTTTACCATAAGACACATCATGAAATTTGTGCATGTCCATTACACAATGCAAGTAAATCAGATAGGTGAAACTTGTAAAATTGCATAACTAGCAATGTTGCGGTTTTAGTAAATGCCAGAAAAATCAAGAGAAAACTTGAACATAAATAACATGAGATATAGGCTATATGTTGCTCGGACTCTCCAAAAATGCTACCACAACCGTGTCGGATCCTCCAAAATTGCACTAGTTTTGGAAGATCTGAATTCTGACATGTACCTGACGACATTTTTGAAGAGTTCGAGCAACAAATCATAGAGAGGGAGAGTCACAAAAACCTGTCCCAATTTTGCAGTCTTGGAGTACAATATTTGTTGATTCACTTATATGGATTCCATCAGTATTAGGACTATCTCCGGGAGAAGAAATCTTAACACCAGTTACGCGTACAGAGTCCGATCGCGAAATTACAAAATGCATCTGTTGGCTATTCTGGAATGTAAGGCCCTTCACCCTTATACCTGAGCTTGAGTCTATGGTTAATGCCTGCAATTTGAAGTTAATTTCTCATAAGTTCATTAAGTGGTTAAGAGTAATAATAAAAGAAAGAGTAAAGACTATAACAATAATGTGCTTACTCTTGGTGCTGATTTGCAAGGCTGTTATAAAAAAAAACAAAAACAAAGAAAAGAAACAGTTAGAACATCACCTAAAAATAGTTTTGTTCATAAACAAAGGCGAATCTAGGAGCTAGATTTGTTGAGTTCTGAATGAGTGTGATCATATTATATGTATACAACAACTACGTCTCAATTTCATACAAGTCAGGGTCGTAAATGAATCCTCACTGACTATATCGCTCCATTTTAGCTCATCTCATGCCAATATTATGCAAAATACAAATAAAAGAGTACTAGAAGTTCCCTATATTTAATTTTCTACTGGTATATATATCTCTAACATGACTAAAAGAGTCCTAGAAAGCATAGCACCTAAAGTAAGAATACTAACATGACTAAAACATATTCCCAACTAATTAATATCGCCTATATAGACCTTTTTTCTTCTATTATACCCGATTTTCTCCAAGTATACATGGATTCCAAGATATTTGTAGGTCCTTTAGACAACTATCATCCATGTGATATTATCATTAGGCCTGCCTCGTCCCTTCTTAACATTATATATATACATAGTCGAGCAAAATCAATGAGTTCAGTTGAACATGCAGAACCAGCTCTAGATTCACCTCTGTCGGTAAAAAAATTAAGAGAAGAGAGTGTGTTACATTGGACTTGTTCTTCTTGCATGATGCTGCCCACCATTTGCTGCCTGATCCATCAATAATTCCATTTCCTTGGAATGTAACTCCTGTTAAATTGTTGAACACAAGCCAAGCTTTTGTACTCTTTGGATCCCAGTTCTCTGGTTCACTTGGTGCTACTATGGTTCCTTCAACCTGTTAATAAAACAAATTACATTTTCAATTTATGACAAAATAATTATAAACAAGCTGGTTTGGTAGCTATACTCCTAGTAAGGAGCTGTTTGTCCATAAAAAGAATTTCCGTTTATTCTAAAAAGAAATTCAAAATATTATTTAGTTATGCAGCGGACTGACTTTTTCTAAAACAAAAATAGAAGAGTTTTTCAAGTGAAAAATTATTTCTCCTCACAAAATTTCAACGTTTTTTCAAGTTAAATATATGTCCAAACACAACTTTAATTGCCAAATACTCTTTTTCAACTTAACTTCAAATATAGCTCTTTTTTTTCAAACATCACATCTTTTATGTCCAAACGCCTACTAATGTGATCATTTATAAGTAGCACACTTTCATTTATTTAATCATTTATGCCACTTTACGTACAAAATAATAGTGAAGGTTTCCAAAATAACCCTTAACAAATTAAAGTCCTGTTTGACCCTTATTAATTTATCAAAATTTCTAAAACTCCGCCAAAAGTTTGATCTTCTATAATTTTTATTTTTGAGCAATGCTCACGAGTTTAGTAACTTTTATATGCTAAAATGTAGTTTTGAGACTTTAAAATACTGTTATAGTAAATAATAATCAGTGATCATATGTGAAATTAATCTAATAATAACCTGGATGATCAATCCGTTGTCACAAGGCCCATTGAACTTGGTTGCATTTACTAGATAAGTGCGTCCTGGAGGGACTAGAAAAACTGATCTTCGTTTTGAACAAGCTTGTTTCCATGCATCTTCAAAAGCCTGAAATAATAATAAATAATAATAGCAATTCTAGATAGTGGAATAAAGAAAGCAATTTTAGCATCTACTGAACCACAACCTATATTGTTCGGATCCTCTAAAAAAGTGTTGGAGCTCGTGTCAAATCTATTGAAAATTCAATGTTTCGGAAGGATCCGAACAAGAGAGTGACGATATTTTTGAAGAATTCGAACAATATAGACTACAATTACATAAATGATAGAGAAGAGTAAACACTATAAATAATGATCTCAAGATGAAATTTTTGATAATTGTTACCATTACTAATTACTATTATCTTTGTTCCAATTTATGTGACACTCTTTTCTTTTTAGTCTTTACAAAAATACATTTTCTATATTTAAAAATAATTTACTTTTAAACTTCTCATTTTACCTTTATAATATTATTTATAGCTACATGAATTTTTACATAAGTTTCAAAAGTCTTTCTTTCTATCTTAAACTTTGTGTCCGATCAAACACTGTCACATAAATTGGGACGGGTTAGTAATATACATGGTGCAATATCTCAAGCAGAAGATGATTTTTAAGAACATATTAAATTCTGATTCCAGAAAAAACATCCAAGTTTTTTCTGGAATCAATTTCATTGTGATGTTAATATTATATGTTCTTTATGACAACATTCCGCTATAGCAGTGAAAGAATATCCAAATAAACGGTACCATTGTAGAAAGGTTTGATTATATAATCTAATTCCTTTAGCAGAATAAAAAAACATATTAATCATTCACCTTGGTGTCATCTGAAGTTCCATCACCAGCTGCACCAAAGCTATCTACATTCACAAGAACTTTATTGCCTCTACCATGTTTCCATAGTTCAAAGAGTTCATCTTCATCTTCATCATAAATGTCATCAAAACCTTCAAACTCTGACAAATTTTCTTCTTCAATGATATTCTTTTGTGCACTTCCAAGAGACTCCAATAGAAAAACAAGAAACAAAATGAAGAGTATTTTTGTCTCTGTCTTAGCCATTATAGTTTTTAGTACTAGTGGTTTTCGTTTCTTTGCCTGTGATTTTGGATAAATCAAGTGAAAACCATTGTATTAATATTTATATGAGGTGTACTTAGTGGTGAAAATTGAAGGATTTAGTGGAGGTATTATATCGCTTGGCTTGAAAGTAGATAAAAGTTGCAATTTTTCTACATACCCGTACTTTAAGTGTAAGATTAAACATTTTTTTCAAGGTCTTTGCTTTACTTCTCAGACATGATCCACTTTGGTATTCATTAGTCAAAGTGCTTCCAAAAAAATTTATTGTAATCTCTCCTACTAGAGCAACTACATGAAATTGTCACGGTTCAAAGGTTCATTTAATTTCAAAAAGTTCTCTTTTATACGTGGTAAATTAGCTTTTGTACACCGATAACATAAATAAGATTTATAATATCAGATCACCGAGATAACTTGTGTTGTCTAGTTAGCTCACGAATTGTATTAGAGTTGTCTAGTATTAGAGCAACTACGTGAATGGAAGCCCTAGTAAAACGGCAACAGTAACTTTAACTGTCCTAAGATGGCAAAATTTCTTGTTGTATAAGTAGCAAGCTGCACGACTAATATGTCAATTGCCCAACTGTCTTCTACATGAACCCGATGAAATTGAAGTCTCCGTACATTAAAGATACAGAGTGCAAATAGCTAGACGATAAGATCTCATACACTTTAACTATAACTTCACAGTGACAAACTTAATCGAAGATGCATAAATAATAGGTGGAAGGTGGTCATAGCTGGAACTATTGAACCAACTCCATAATGAAATAGGGGTGGGCAAAAAATCCGGAGAATCGAAAAAATCGAACCGAATCGAAATTTGGTTCGGTTTTTAAAAAACCGATTTTTTGAAAAACCGAATCAGAATTTAGTGATTAAATTTTGGATACGAACCGAACCGAAAAATCGAATTAAATATATATATTTTATTATTTTAGGCTACTACTATCTCTTGAATCATAGCCATTGAAGCTATGAAGCTAATCTATGAAGCTTTTATGGAAGTCGCATGCGACATTACTTTATTAACATATCACACAAGCATTGACATAAAATGTAGGGAGAAAAAGTAGTTGTAAATTGATAAAACTTTAAATGGTCATAACTCTGCGCTCGGATGTCCGTTTTACCAGATTTTTTTTTGATTTTGTGTATTTTTTCGAGAAAGTCAGTTTGGCACAGCCAATTTTTAGAAAACGTCCGTTTTCCCAATCAATTTGTGTTTTCCCCCAAATCGATTTCTAATTTTCCTTTTTCTTTAGTAAATATCTCACGATACACAATAGATTTCAACGTCGAAATTTCATGATAGTGTAGGTGCGAATGTCAATTTCAGTTTTGGAAATTCAATTTTTTAAAAAAAATTTAAAAATTCCCTGACCCGGCCCATTAGAAAAAACCGATATAATCCGATACATTCGGCATATAAACCGAACATATCGGTTTTTTTTTTTAAAAAAGTTGTATTCGATTTTTTTTTTAAAAGAAGCGATATTTATTTGATTTATATTTTTCGAATACAAAACCGAACCGAACCGATATACACCCACCCCTATAATGAAACATAAGAAAGGAAGTGGAGGAACAAACTTAAACGTGAAGAGAAAGATATACGGTGTTTTAGTCGCTATTTGCTTTTATTTAGTCGGCGTTTTTTCATGCAAATTCAATATGTCGTTACAATATGTAATACTCTCTCTATATTATTTTATTTTAGATTGAATATTATTCAACTTTCGGTTTCTTTTCAGCGTATTGTGCTTTTGGTATTTAAATTAGCAACTAGTTAGCAAAAAATACACCTCAACTATCAATTAGTACTTTTCCTACATCAACTATCAGGTAGGGAAAATGAATTATTAATAATTGAAGTGTGTTTTGCTAACTAGTTGATAAGAGTTTAGGTAGTAAACTCTCACACATGTTAGTGCGAGTAAAAAACTAAAAAAATGATACTTGAGAAATATTTTTAACCCTTATTTCGTGTGTTAATTGGTTCAAAAAGAGCCATATCACCTAGCACATCACCGACGTATCAATTTGACATTATTTTGGGTGGATATAGCCCGTCAATTTTCTCCAAATCCATCCTTGCATCATTCAAATTGAAGTCTTTAGTTTATTTATACCAAACGTATATTCATTGCAAACATTGCTGGGGGAAAAAACAATTGGTAACTGTTAGGACCATAATAGAGACTTTTTTTGTGTATGCAATGCAAATTAGCGGTAAAGGATAGATTATGCAACCAAGTAATAGTTTTATTCCCTCCAAAAATAATTTATCAGATCACTTGCAGCGCACGACTTTTTTCATCTAAACAATTAAAAAATTTAGATGTGTTGAATTGAGCAAATCAAAATTGGCTAAATTTATAAATGGACAGGTCACTAACCCGCTCAAACTTGCGCAGACGATACAGGTCGTATTTCATGTGCTAATTTCCAACCCAAACTCCAATATACCATTAGACATGATCTAGAAACCCAGAACCAGTGCTACACTAACATCATGGTAATCATATACAAACAGCACTATAAATTTGCTGTTTCAATTCACTTAATATTCCTCCATATACTCTTCAGATTATCACTAATATATATCAGTAGCTTTTCCTGCTCAGGTATTAGTTGTCTCAAATTTCTTATCACGTTGAAGGCTGTTATCATTCTAATTACTTTAGAACAGTCAATTTCTACTGTTAGTTATCGTTGTTGCAAAATTCTGAAGGGATGTATGAACAAGTTTAAAGCAGAAAGTTGGTTCTACAAATCAACTGATATATCAGTTATCCAATCTTCAGGATTAATTCGTATGCTACTTTAGTTAGACTTCCAGTTATCAAACCAACAAACTAAAAGCTAATATGGTACTTGGAGCAAACATTATCGTATCTGCCACACAATACAATACAATACAACACCACCATCCTTTTCATACAATCTTCTCGAATTGGTTTCATTTCTTTTTTATTATGAAATGAATTTAACATAAACATGAACCACTGATATTCTAAATGTAAGAAATAAGATAAACAGAAGAGTAGATTGAAATCTCTTACTTGAATCCTTTTAATTCACATGGTTACGTCTAATGTGGGACAGTACACACTTTTCTTATATTACATTTATGTGTAATCTACTTACAGAATCAACAGTGTCAAATTTATGGATACACAAATCCTGGAACATCTGAATGATATTAGCTCCATGAGCAAATTCTTCACCTGTCCTCTAATGTTCTTCGAGTCGCCACGCAAACGGAAGATGTTAACTTTGTCAAATACAAGGTTTGCTTGGAGTGAGACGAATAGATTATGAGGTCCTAGAGCTGAAGAAAATGCATTTGATGGGACGACTTGGGATTCAGAGATTGGAGGTTTTAACAAACTCAAAAGTATTGTGGATTGAAAGTGTAGATATCAGGCCTTGGGAGATTCCAAGTCTTCACTTTCAAAGACGGTACAATTAGTTGGCTGATGTATGTAGCCTTCAAGAGATGATGTTGGAGAACATAAATAAGGCGATAAAATCTGCAAAGGCTATCCAAATGCAGGAAGCAAGGGACATCAAGAACGCATACAAAAAAGCAACAAGAAATTTTGGAACAGAAATCGAAGACAAGGAAAAAGAGTCAAGCTCTAGAGAGTTTTAAATTCAGGCTCACCGCTCAAAGTCGTTCGAGCTTTCCCTCTAGTGACGCATTTTAAAGCCGTGCGGGTTTAGACCTAAAGCGGACAATATTACTAATGGGCTGGACTGTTACAAATGCTATCAGAGCAGGACTCCCTCAGTACGGTGGTGGGACAAACCTCAGCGAGGACGCTTAGTCCCAAGGGGGAGTGTATGTGACACCCATGACAGAGCGCAAGCCTCTGAAGAAGGGGTGCACATTACACCTTAGACGAATCCCACATCGGAATGGGATAAAAAAGTTAGGGACCTTATAAAAACAAGTTCAGAATCAACTATTGAGGTGCCTTTTGGGTTAAAATCCAAGGGACAAATCCGTGCGGGTCTAGGCCCAAAGCAAACAATACCTTAACAATTGGACCAATGTCGTGTAACAGCCCAGTCCGCTAATGATATTGTCCGTTTTAGGCTTAGGCCTGCACAACTTTACAACGCATCACTATGGTATTAGACATGCTTCCTTATATACCCAGCATCCCTCCGTATTCTGTCGATGTGGATTCTCCTAGCTGGGGTGTCACATACACCCCCTCTTATAGACTCAGCATCCTCGCTAAGGTTTGCCCCACCGTATGGGACTTGCCTAGACTCCGTACTGAAATTTGCCTCGCCTATCCGGAATTTGTCTTAAACGCAGTTGAACTTTGACCCACCATCGACAAGGCTAACACATGAATGACTTTGATACCATCTGTAACAACCCAGCCCGCTAGTGATATTGTTCGTTTTACGCCTAGGCTTGCACGACTTTAAAACACATCACTAGGGTCTAAGGTATGCTTCCTTATATACCCAACATCTTTCTCGTGGGAGAATCTCACATCGGCAAAAACATGGGAGGAATACTGGGTATACAAGGAAGCATGCCTTATAACCTAGTGACGCGTTTTAAAACTGTGCGGTTAGTGTTGTAAGTCAATTCTTGAAGTCTCCTTGTGACCGTCATTGGAATGCAATTATTCGCATCCTTCGATACATAAAATCTGCTCCAGGGAAAAAACTACTCTATGAAGATCGAGGACATGAGAAAATTGTTGGCTATCCAGATGCAGACTATGCAGAGTCACCCTCGGACAGACGATCCAATTATGGATATTGTGTGTTAGTTGGGGGAAATTTAGTGTCTTGGAAAAGTAAGAAACAACATGTGGTTGCTAGATCTAGCACAGAAGCAGAATATCGGGCTATGGCAGTGGCGGCAAGTGAACTCATATAGATCAAGCAATAACTGAAAGAGTTACAATTTGGAGAGATTAAAGAAATAGAACTTGTGTGCGATAATGAAGTTGCACTTCACATTGCATCGAATCCAGTGTTTCACGATAGGACCAAATACATAGAGATTGATTGTCATTTTGTCAGGCAGAAGGTACTCTCAGGAGACATCGTTACGAGGTTCGTGCGATCAAATGATCAGGTTGCAGACATATTCACCAAGTCCTTAGCCGGTCCTAGAACGAGTTACTTATGTAACAAGCTTGGTACATATAATTTGTATGCACCAGCTTGAGGGAGAGTGTTATCCTGGGATGATACTATCATATCTGTAAATATAATAGGTAAAATATATGTAATTATGAATTGATTTGTATGGATTCCCTTTTCTTTTTTAGGACATGTAAAATTACTTATCTATTTAAACTCAATAGCTTGAGGGAATAATCAAGCTGAGTTCTTCTCATTTTCACTTCCGATTCACAGAGATATTGTTACAAAGTTTGTAAAGTCAAATATCTTGCATCAACCTATAGATGCACCAGTATGTAGGTGTGAAACTATTGTGAGTGAACGTGTAAAAGGGACGAGGTAAACCTAAAATTACATGGAAAAAAAGTTGTCTGAAAAGACCTACAATTTCTTGGAATCAATACTGACTTGGCTAAAGATATGCCATAATGAAAGAAAAGGATACACATAAGTACTCCCTCCGACCCAATTTATGTGATATAATTTGACTAGGCACGTAGTTTAAGAAAGAAATGAAGATTTTTGAAACTTGTGATCTAAAACAAGACAGAGATATTTGTGTGACTGTAAATCATTTCATAAAGGGTAAAAAGGAAAGTTGTCAATTAAATTATTTCTAGATATAGAAATGTATCATTCTTTTCAGGACATACTAAAAATGAAAGTGTATCACATAAATTGGGACAGAGGGAGTAACATTTACTACATGGGTTTGGTCTTTGTTAGTAAGTTAATTTTGTACCTATTGCTTATTTAGGAGTGTTTCAACCTTATCATAGATTTATATGCCAATAAAAATACAGAGAACTTTTAATATTGTTACTATTTTATATATATTTAACTTATTTTTCACCTTTATTTTTATTTAATATGATGATGACATGAATTGAGCTTAGAGGGTGTTTGGATTGACTTTTTAAAAATAGCTTATAAGCTAAAATACATAAGTTGAGAATGCCCAATTTTTTACTTTTAGCTTATTTTTATACTTTTTTTTGCCTAAACGTAAGTGCTTAAAAGCACTCTTTATCTTTTTCCAAACACCAGAAAAAGTAGAAAGAGCTTAAAAACCAAAAAACACTTAAAATAAGTTAATCCAAACACCCTCTAAATGGAGAAATATAGTCAATAAGAATTCATATAGCCAACTCCAATTTTTTTAGGATCGAGGCTTAATTATTGTTGTTGATTAAGAGCCTATTTGGCCAAGCTGTCAAAAACGGCTTATTTTGAGAAGCACTTTTATCAAAATAGTTTTCTAGAAAAGTACTTCTAAAAAAAATGTTTGGCTAATTCATTTGAAGAACACTTTTTTCAGTATTTGATAACCAGACTGTGTTTGACCATCTTTTTAGAAAGTGCTTTTGAGTGTCATTAAGTTTCTGCTTTTATTTAATTAATATTAAAAATACATATTAAAATTTTTAATCAATATAATAATTGATAAATCAAAGGAAATATTGGTGTCGTATAGAAAAGTAGAAAGTAGTAACCAAACGAAACAGAAATGGTGTTTTATAATTAAAAATGAATGAATTAATTTGGGATATACTAGGCAAATATGTACTTAAGGTAGAGATATTTTTGTCTTGAACAAAATAATTTTTTGCTTCTGCTTTTTAAAGAAGCAAATTTTTTTAGCTTCTTCCCGACAATAGAAAAATTGCTTCTAACTCAAAAGCACTTTTACTTATCGGCCAAACACCTTAAAATTCCAAAAACAATGTTTTTCCCCGAAAAAAGTGCTTTTGACCTTCAAGAAGCTTGACCAAACAGGCTCTAAATAAGCTACTGATAGACACTTTTCAATATTAAATGCATGTCTGATCGATTAACATAATATATCAAAACTAAATTTCAACAAGAGTTTAATAGATGAATACATTATGCATTACTGTGATAATTCACCTGAGCATATGAACAGATCTGAGGCACCCATGCTACAGTCATTTGGCTCAGATTCACCCTGGGGCTTTAAACATGGATGTTCTTGAGGCTGCATCTGGAGTTTGATCCCAATCAGAATAAAGATATAAATATGCGACGAGAGCAAATCAAAACCCAAGTAAAAATGTGGATAACAGGGAAGCAGCCACTGAAAGTTGTTGCAAATAATTTCCATGGGAAGTTTGGTTGCCATGTGTTTAATCATCCAGTCAAAACTTGATAAATACATTAACTAATACATCTTTTAATAACTTGAGAACCGACCCAGAAATCAAATTACTTAAACAAGATTGAGCTTTAGGAGAAAATCAAAATTGCACCTGTGGAAAGATTTCATGACCATATTTGAACATAATAGAGAAGTCGTAAAAGGGAAGATGCTCAGAAATACATTACTTCTCCCATTTCAAATTGACCATAAAGATTCCAACTAACTTTCATTAGAGAGATGAAAAGGCCAGAGCTAACTTTGAATTTATTCTCAGTGTTGGGAAGTAATAAAGTGGAATTGAGTAGTTGAAATCTCATAGCACATACTATTGAGAATTAAATGAACAATAGCAATGTAAAAAATACTCATGTTTAGTTCTGTAATAGTGAAATCCCGGCAGGCGCACTGAAGACCAGAATCATAGTACACCAACCAAAGAATTTCATGTTCATAACATCTGACAAACTAATGAAGGAAAGCAGAAGCATAAATTTTGAGGGAGTTGGAAAAAAGACAAAAATCATTGGCAACACCAACAGTCTACATAAAAATAATGTGCTGAAACTCAGTAGAAATTCAATTAGATCATTGACTATGTCAAGATACTCCTTCAACATTTACATTAGAAGTCCAAAACATGCCTAGTGAAGTCTTATCTAGGATATATACGATCACATGTGCTTTTTTACTTTTATGCACTTCATGAAAATAAAAAATTGTAAAATTTAAAACCTCTTGCAAGTAAGTTTTTGATATTCCACTCTTAACCATTGATCAGCATTTCATGATCTTTGTGGTCTTGTTGTATCACTAAATTTTTCATCCATTCTTCAATCTCCCCGTCCGGCTCCCGCTCCATCTAAAGTCAACACCAAGAAGATATAGACTTCAATTAATAAAGGAAGGTCGCAAAATACAACTTTTGAAATGATATGAAGCAAGACAAGATATCCAGATGGCAGTTCACACACTATATAGACAACAAATCCAGCTTCTGAAGATTGGCCTGCTCGATCAAAGAAATGGTCAGGCCTACCTGCAAGTGTGACAATCCAGATTGACAATATAATAGTACTACGGTAAAAGGACTTTATATCAAGCACATACACATATGCTGCAAGTATTGCACCCTAAGCATTCAGAAAACACGTCTAGTGATAAATCAATATAACCACCAGCATGCTATAAGCATTTTACATCATTAAAATTTGCATCAGAAACTATCACTTTGAAGCATCAAGATTGTGGTTTAAGGGCAGGTCAGCCCGGTGCACTAAGCTCCCGCTGTGCACGGGGTCCGGGGAAGGGCCGGACCATTAGAGACTATTGTACACAGCCTTATAAGTATCAATATTGTGGTTTAAGCTTAATTGAAAAAAGAAATGGGGATTAATGATTGTAGAGTATTGGCGGAAAGGAAGAAGTTGAAATCATGTCATCCGAAAACCAGAAATTGCATAGAATATTCAAATTAAAATAATACGGTCAACCAGATCAAGTGTAGAACTAGAAAGGAATCTCTCTGTCCGGACAAGCTAAGTAGCAGGTTTGAATGGGTTCAAGGTAACCGAGCCGCATTATAGTATTTTAGGTTTCTAGAAAAAATACTATTTTAAGAGATAAAACATTTTGCAGTAAATTTCAAGAGCCTCTAAACGGTGTTTCTTTAATCTGATAAGTTGAGATTCTCCTAATTGATTTGAAGTCCATATCTAGCTAGTATCCTAAGTTGAGATCACATGTTTACTATGTTTGGGACATGGATAAAAATGCAATGCCTGACATAACATGCTAAACAGAATGAAGAATACAAAAGCTCGCACTGAGATATTTCCTTGTAATTGTTCAAGTATAGAGTATATAGATGTATTTTAATATGTCAATGTACTATTAAGTTATCATATTATGTACGCTCGGTTGCTTCAACAAAATAGAAACTGGAGTCTTTATAAGCCTCTTCAAATTTTCTATTCTCCAAGATTTTTAATTTAAATTTGTTCTTTCATACTTGATGCAGGCATAAATGTTCGCTGATCAGACAAACAAAATGAAGTACAATACACGCATCCAAAAATTGTTGAAGAAATGTACCCAAAAAATGGGGGGAAAAAATGAAACAAAACAACAAAGTTTGTTTAACATTTTGAAATAAAACTGAAGGAACCACCTACCAGAACAAAAGAAAACTTAATGAATTTGGTTCTATAAATATGACTAAAAACTAAAACAAATACCAACATTATTTCAGTACACCAATTCCAGTTTTCAGCTGAAACGAATGGATGCCATCCCAACACTTTGGAGGTCTTTCTATTCAAAATGCTTCACTGATTTTCTTCATTACACAGTAGATTTTGAATAAAGTAGTCTACATGCATGTGCAAAGGAATAGTGTTTTCGGTATTACTAGTAGATTTCTTGGAAGGCTGCGTACCTGCTACAAGGGATGCCCAACAAATTTGTTTCCCACCAACTTCATTTCTCTTAGACTTGCAAAATTAAATTAAAATAGTTCTGAACTTCATCAATTTGTCACGTAGCACTATATTAACAACATCATGGTATTTGTTTTTTGATGACAAGGGAACATGCCCTTCGGATGCGCACAAGGTAAACCCCGCTCATGTATAATAGCTCGCAAACCACACAGAAGAGATAACCCGCACTAGACAAGCCCCTTGCGACGAGCCCAACCCAGAAGGCATATCCCACATCATGGTATTACAGACGTATTTTTCTTCATTTTCACTGAGAATGGGACTTCTTAAATTTTCTTAGGCAAATATTTCATCTTCTGTTCTTATTTTGATTTAACCATAGAAACTAATTTTCTAGTCTAACACAGATGATCATAGTATTTTATCAGCATTTGTAAGTAAGGATGCGAGCTGGAGATCAAAGTCGGTAAGAGTAATAACAACAACAACAACATACCCAGTGAAATCCCACAACGTGGGGTCTGGGGAGGGTAGAGTGTATGCAGAACTTACTTCTACCTTGGTGGGTAGAGCGGTTGTTTCCGGGAGACCCTCGGCTCAAGACAAAGCCATAATCACTAGCAAAGCAAAGTAAGAGAAACAGTCAGACCCAGACAAGAAATTAAAGCAGTATGAACATATTGATAACAAAATCGAATACGCCATGGTAACGCATTCTGACAAAAGGAAGCAGAAGCTAACACAGATATAAAAGATAAACAAAGTACACTAAGGAACACATAGCAGCAGAAATCAAACTACAGTACTGCGCTTATAAGTGTGATAGGCTAATCGGACCTACAGTAATAACACTACAACTATCAATTTGTTAGCGTAAGTAGGACTACACTTGACTATCTACTACCCTTCTACCCTAATCCGTGTCCTCCACAACCCCATGTCTAAGGTCATGTCCTCAGTAAGTTGCACCTGTGTCATATCTCGTCTAATCACCTCTCCCCAATACTTCTTCGGCCTACCTCTACCCCTCATGAACCCGTCCATAGCCAACCCCCTACACCTCCGCACTGGAGCATCTATATCTCTCCTCTGCACATGCCCGAACCATCTTATCCTCCACCGAGGCCACTCCCACTCTGTCCCGGATATCTTATCATCGGTAAGAGTAATGTTCAACCAAATAAGAGAAGCAATACGAAAGACATTCAAGGTCATTGGGGAAGGGGAAGGGGAGGGGTGAGAGGCGCTTGAGAGTTATGCAGTATACAAGGCCCTGGACTCCACTGGTTCACCTTAACCTTCTTCCAAAAGTGCTGAAGCGATAGCAAGAGAGGTGATTTCATATGATGCATTTCAAAATATCGGGAATCTTGAATAAAGCTTCAGCGCAAATGAAGTGGCCGATGCTAAAATGAAGGGAGAGTGAATTATCTTGTGCTAGTATGATCACAACTCACAAGAAGGCATGTAACCACACAAAGTGGGAGTTTCTACACCTCATTATGATTAAGATTGGGACTTGGTGAAATCGAGTATGTGAATCAAGTTCTGCATTTCTGTGGTCAAATATTCAGTGACAGTGAATGAAACCCCATATGGATTCTTTGGTAGTTCCAAATATTTAAGACATAAGAAACTACTATCTCATATGCTATTCATTTTGGTAATGAACGGCGAACTCATTGTGTAAATGAACAGAGTTGTGGCATGAGACTCATCATTGCTGCTTTTTAGCTATGGCCCATGACCCCTTAGTCATGCCTTGAAAAACTCCCAACGCTAGAGCCATGGACGGCCCGTGGCCTCGTCCTCTCCACGTGACAAGTGCGCCCATGCCTGCATGCACCCCCCCCCCCCTTTTTTTTTTGGCATGTGCATCTGTGCCCCACGCATTGTTATTAAAAGTCATCATTTCATTGCTTAAAGCAAAGAAGCAATACGAAGCGAGGAGTTATGCTTCATGGGTGAAGTGCGCTTCAAACAATGACAAGCAAATTGATCCACAAGAAGTCTGATTCTTTAAATTTCAACTTTGATAAGTTGGATCAATAGTTATATTATTGTACTTTGGATAGTGAAGTTAGTTATTTTAATTACAATTTGATGATTATAGTACTAAATTCATATATGTTTTAGGGGTAAGGTCAGCGTATATACTACCCTCCTCAGACCCCACTTGTGGGACTACACTGGGTATGTTGTTGTATTTTTAAATTTTTCATAAATTGTGTGCTTCATTACTTATAATTGCTTTTTAAATTATAGATTATTCATTTACTTGTTAATTTATTATATAGCTAACTGTTAAGAGGATTAATAGTTAACTGTTAATAAGGGGATCTGCAACTGAAGTTTCCCATTTGCTGCAAGCCCCTTCAGTTTCACCGAAATTACCATAAACAATTCAACAATATTCACTATCTCTCTCTCTCCTAACGGTAACACAACCACCGCTGTAAATTCTTGGTCGCTGACTGTCATCCCGGCGGCGAAATACAACACAGGTAAGGTCTTGCCCTCTTCCTCCTATTCTCTCCTCCCTCTCTATATTTCCTCTCTGCCTTTTTATCTTTCTTTCTGGCCGGAATCCGACGTCCGTCGCCGGTGACCACTCCGCCGCTGCTCACTCCCTGCCCTTTCTTCCCCCATCTGTGTGTGTGTGTGTGTTCGCATCTGCGAACAGTAACAGTTCCGATCCAGATCTTTTCCGGCGACGAGCCCGACATGCCCCAGCGTCCGACCATCTATACCGGCAGTCTCTTCTGGCCGGTGCTCCGATGAAATCACTGGTCCAGCGAATTACTAACAGGTTCTATCTTTCCCTCTTCACTTTTAAGTTTAGCGTGGTCGTATCTGCTTGTTGGGATTTGTATAAGTTTATTGCATCCTATTCTTGGTTTGGCAGTAGGTGCATTTTGGCTAATTGATCATTCCTGCTATTTGATTTAGTCCATCATTTAATTTGTCTGCTTGCGTTTCATAGCTTCTTGCTTATGGTTGTATTTGTGGATAGGGTTGCATACTTGATTTAGTTTTTGGTTCACATCTGCTTGCTGTAGTTCGAAACTGTTCTGGCCTGCCTATTTATATTAGTGCTTTTTTGCCTTTAGTTCACATCTGCTTGCTAATAGCTCGGTGTTGTCTTTAGACTCTTGCTTTCTATTTTTCGGGCAAATTCTCATCTAGTTTAGTGGCTTCCGAGTATGATGGTAGTTTGAGGTCGTGTCCTCGGTTGGATGCGGGGGCAGGGGAGGTAAGGGGTCCTGAGAGCTCCTAGGTTGAGAGTTGGATCGTGGAATATAGGAACTTTGACGGGTAAGTCGATATAGTTAGTGAAGATTCTTAAGAAGCGGAAGGTCAATATAGCCTGTTTGCAGGAAATCAAATGGGTAGGTACCAAGGCCTTGGATGTCGATGGGTTTAAGTTATGGTACTCAGGACGCTCGAGGGGTAGGAATGGAGTAGGCATTTTAGTGGACAGGGAACTCAGGGATCAAGTAGTGGGTGTTAGGAGAGTGAACGATAGAATGATGGCCATTAAAATAGTTTTGGGAGGGTTAACTTTTAACATAATTAGTGCTTATGCGCCACATGCGGGTTTGGCTGAAGAGGACAAAAGGAACTTCTGGGAGGAGTTGGACGAGTTTGTGAGGGGGAAGATAGTGTTAGACGGAGATTTTGATGGTCATATAGGGGCTACTACAGGAGGTTATGATGAGGTGCATGGCGGGTTCGACTTTGGGGATAGAAATGAGGGAGGAGTGTCACTTTTGGACTTCGCGAAAGCTTTTGAGTTGGTCATAGCTAACTCGAGCTTGCGCAAGAAGGAGGCACACTTGGTGACCTACCGTAGTGCGGTGGCTAAGACCCAGATAGATTACTTGCTCCTTTGGAAGGGTGATAGAGGTGTTTGCAAGGACTGCAAGGTTATTCCGGGCGAGAACTTGACTACCCAACATAAGCTCGTGGTTATGGACTTGGAGGTCAAGAGAGAGAAGAAGAGGAAGGTTGATCTTAACCGGCCGAGGATTAGATGGGGAAGCCTGACTGGGGTCAAAGCCCAAGAGATGAAGGAGAAGTTGATGGATATGGGGGCTTGGGGGAGTAGTGGGGACGCGGATAATATGTGGACTAGGACAGTCGAATGCATCAGAGAAGCAGCTAGAGAGGTGCTAGGGGTCTCAAGGGACAACTCAGGTGGACGTAAAAGGGATTGGTAGTGGAATTAAGACGTTCAAGGAAAAGTAGAAGTCAAGAAGGTTGCCTATGCAGCGCTAGTGGAGAGCGTCGATGAGGAAAAGAGTAGGAATAAGGAGAGGTATAAGGCAGTGAAGAAGGAAGCGAAGCTAGCGGTCATGGCGGCTAAAACAACAGCTTTTGAGCATTTGTATGAAGACCTCGAGTGCAAAGGTGGGGATAGGAAGTATAGGCTCGCCAAGACAAGAGAGAGAAAGTCCCACGACCTGAATCAAGTGAAGTGCATCAAGGGCGAGAATGGCAAAGTGTTGACAGAAGATGCACACCTTAGACGGAGATGGCAGACATACTTCCATAAGCTTTTGAATGAAGAAGGGGATAGGAATGTCGTGTTGGGGGAGTTAGAGCATTCCGAGAGTCGTAGACTTTGGGTATTGTAGATGCATTAAGGTTGCGGAGGTTAGAGGGGTTATTCGTAAGATGAGGCAAGGTAGAGCGACCGGGCAAGATGAGGTCCCAGTGGACTTTTGAAAGAACACAGGGAGGAAGGTACGGAGTGATTGACTACATTTTTAACATCATATTTAGGATGGCTAGGATGCCAAAGGAATGGAGGTGGGAGTACAATGGTCCTGTTGTACAAGAATAAGGGCGATATTCAGAATTGCAATAACAATAGGGGTATCAAGCTGATAAGCCACACTATGAAAGTCTGGGAGAGGGTAGTCGAGATGAGGACGAGGAGGGATGTGTCGATATTCGAGAACCAATTTGAATTCATGCCGGGGCGATCGACTAGCGAAGCTATTCATCTTGTCAGGAGATTAGTGGAGCAATATAGGGATAAAAAGAGAGACTTGCACATGGTATTCATTGATTTAGAGAAAGGAATATGATAAAGTCCCTAGGGAGGTCCTTTGGAGATATTTGGAGTCTAGAGGTGTGTTTGTGGCCTACATTAGGGCGATTAAGTACATGTACGAGGGCTCCAAGACCTAGGTTAGGACAGTATGAGGTGATTCTGAGCACTTTCCGATCGTGATGGGTTTACACCAAGGATCAGCCCTTAGCCCGTTTCTCTTTGCCTTAGTGATGGATGAAATGACACGGCATATTCAGGAAGGGGTGTCGTGGTGTATGTTATTTGCCGACAATATAGTTTGGATTGACGAGACGCGCAATGGGGTTAACGATAGGTTGGAAGTTTGGAGAATGGTCTTAGAGTCAAAAGGTTTTAGGTTAAACATGACTAAGATGGAGTACATAGAGTGCAAGTTCAGTGACGTCACAAGAGGAGACAAATGTGGAAGTGAGGATTGAGGCACATGCTATACCCAAAAGAGGAAGTTCAAGTATCTTGGGTCCATAATTCAAGGAGACGGGGAGATTGATGATGATGTCGCACACCGCAACGGAGAAGGGTGGATAAAATGGAGGCTCACCTCCGGGGTGCTTTGTGATAAGAAGTTGTCACCTAGGTTGAAAGGTAAGTTCTACAGAGCAGTGGTTAGACCAGCGTTGTTGCATGGGACAGAATGTTGGGTTGTCAAGAACGTCCACGTTCAGAAGATGCATGTAACGGAGATGAGGATGTTCAGATGGATGTGTGGTCATACTAGAAGAGATATGATTAGAGAAGCGAGACTGCGATGGTTCGGGCATGTGAAGAGGAGGTGTGAGAATGCGCCAGTTAGGAGGTGTGAGAGACTGGCGATAGCAGGAGTTAGGAAAGGTAGTGATAGGCCAAAGAAGAACTGGGGAGATGTGATTAGACAAGATATGACACAACTTCAGCTGACTGAGGATGACCCTAGATAGGAAGATTTGGAGGTCGAGAATTAAGATAGAATGTTAGTAGGTAGTTGAGTATTGTCGCATTGTGTGTGAGAGGGGTAGAGGGATAGCTCTCCATCCCCTCTTCTCCTTTTCTTTGTAGTATTATATAGGTTTCGCGTAGATACATACTCTTATGTGTGTATTCCTAGGTGTTGTTTTATTTGTTTTGTTATTGTGATATCTTGCTGTCTTGATTCCCTTGAATTTCTGCATTGACTACGTTCTTATAAGCCGAGGGTCTATCGGAAATAGCATCTCTACCCCCACACAGTCTTATCCTCCCCAGACCCCATTGTGTGGGATTACACTTGGTATGTTGTTGTTGTTGCAATAGTTAACTATAAATTATTTATTTGTTGTTATGTCTTTTAATTATTAGTTAGTTAATGATTATGTATGTATTTTGTAATTTGTAATTATTTATTTAGTTAATTTATTATTTATATAATTGTTAATTAGAAGACAATTATAGTTAATTGTAAATTATTATTTATTTTTATGTCTTTTAATGTTAATTAGTTAATGATTATGTATGTATTTGTTAAATTGTAATTATTTATTCATCTAGTTGTATTTAGCGAATTGTTGATTAGTTAATTTTAGTTAATCCTCAATTAGTTTAACACATCTCAAGTATATATATTGAACTTAAAATAATATAAAATTCCATTAAAAAGACTTGAAAACTAAGGGTAAATATCGCATGTGAATTATAACTACCAAAAAAGAATAGCAAACGATAAATTTAATTTGAAAAAAAATATGGATTTTACACCATACTTACAAGGACTTGGAAAAAAGTCTTCCAAGCAAATGAGGATGAGTATCTTGGAATTTCAAGATATAGCTTCAAAAACGAATAACACAAATTTTAAACTTACAAGAAAATACGAGATCATCTACTATACTTACAAAAAAGACTTGAAAAAATCTTTTTAAGAAAGTGAAATCGCGTATCTTGGAATTTCAAGATGTAGTTGAAAAACGAATTAAAAAAAAAAAGCCCAGTGCACTAAGCTCCCGCTATGTGCGGGATCCGGGGAAGGGAAGAGCCACGAATAACGACAAGACAATTTTTTACTTACAAAAAAATTGGATCATCTAACATATTTACAAAAAATATTTGAAAAATGCCTTTTAAGTAAAAATAGGACTTTGAAATTTCAAGAAACAATTTGAAAAGTTTTGAAAAAACAAATAACGAATGATAAATTTGAAACTTAAAAAAAAAATTGGATCATCTACCATATTTACAAAAAGACTTGAAAAAAGTCTTTTTTAAAGAAAATGAGGATGGGTTCTTGGAATTTCAAGATGTAGATGAAAAAACAAATAACATACGATAAATTTGAAACTTACAAAAAAATCAGATAATCTACCATATTTAGATAAAAAGATTGTTTTCAAATCTTTTTAAAAATGATGAGGATGAGTATCTTGGAATTTCAAGATGTAATTGAAAAAATGAATAAAGAGGAGAAAATAACCAAATGAGCCCCCAACATTTGAGTGAAATCCCAACACCACACCATATCTTTGCGGGGGGTCCTATTACCCCTGAACCTTTTTAAAATGGAATATATTGCTCCCTAAAATGTCAATCCCAGCCATGTGTTGGAGAGTGAAGTGCACACGCCTAACACCTGAACATTTAATTAAAAAATATTTTTTAAAATATTTTTTAATTATGCTTTTTTCATAACTCTCGCTTCCCCCTTTCTCTTCCCGTACATTTAATTAAAAAATATTTTTATTCCTTTTTCATAACTCTCTCTTCCCCTTTCTCTTCTGTGAACCCAACATAACAATCCCCACCCCCTAAACACCCCTAAACATTCCACTGGTGGACCACCGCACTATGCCGCCCCGATCACCACCACCCCCCAACTTTCTCTCGTTTTCCCCCTCAATTTCTCTCTCTCTCTTTCTCCCACTCTCTCTCTTCCTCTTTTATATTTTTCATGCGGTGCCGCCACTGGTCAATCAGAATCCGGCGACATTAGAAAAGACGATGTGAGCTCTGTTCAATTATGGCATTCAGAGATTGGCGCATTTCATCATGTTCTTTTAGGGCATGCAAAATTTCTTTAATTTCCGACCCAACAAATTTATAACTATGAACAACGGAATGTAACCCAAATCAAATTTCCTATTTTGTGTCTGAAATTAGTATCCTTGACTGCCTGTTTTTAAATCAATAGTAAAATGGTGATAAGAAAAGGAAAAAAAAATGGCCAAGAAAAGAACAAAAATGGATCGGACTTGGAAGTTCAGTGTGTTGACCAAACTTTGCTTTGTTATTTCAGAAATGGAGCTATGGTGCTAACGGTGAAAGCCAAAGGGAAAGAGCGAAACGAAGTGGAGCGAGGGGGAAGGAGGATCTACTTGGAATTGGCTGTCAGTGAATCCCAAGTATAACATAGAGGAAAGAAAATCTCGAAGACGAAGAAGCTTTAAATTATAATAATAATTAATTAGGTGTAATTAAATGTAAAGTAGCTCTATAAAAAGTGACGCGTGTATAAATTAATTAGACCTCGCGCAGAGCGGGAGCTTAGTGCACCGGACTGCACTTTTTTCTCACATGCCTCCAAGAGAGTGCACACTCTCTGTGCCACCTCACAACCTAAGGGTGAGTATATTCCATTATTAAAAAGTTCATAAGGGTAATAGGACCCCTGCAAAGATATGGTGTGTAGTTGGGATTTCGATCAAACATTGGGGGTTCATTTGGCTATTTTCTCAATAAAGACCGATAAATTTTGAATTTACAAAAAAATTGGATTATAAACAATACTTAAAAAGTCTTTTAAAAAAATTAGAAGTATCTTGGAAATTCAGGATATAGTTTGAATTTTTGAAAACACTTGAACTAATAATGAACGATAAATTTACAATAAATAAAATATTATTTTTTTACGTTGTCAGTATAGATACGTGTTGTTTACCCTAGGCCCATAACATTTGATGTACTTGGTCTACATGCTAGCCATAGGCCTGACCTCATATGGCGCTAGCGGATGAGGGCAAATGAGGTGATGCATCCACGTCGCATCAACGATGCTTGGCAGATTATTTATGCATGCTCCATATCCTCACATCGTAGAGCGTCTAATTGTGATCGGCATTTTCACTTTGTTAGGGCTAGTTGACTACAGTTTGATTGGAAGCTTATCACAGTCAGGCTAGAGTGCTGGAAGTGGAGACACAAACTTTCGATCTCCGTATTGGTGAGGCTACCATCATGCTATAGGACGTGGAGGTGATGTTTGGATTGCCATTACACGGAGATCCAATACACATTCAGGCTAGTGGTAGGATTGGTCAGTTGACCACTAGCAGGCGGAGATGCTCGAGCTCACCGGCTTTCGATCGGAGGAAGGTGATTTCAGGGGTTCTAGCCGATTGACCATGTCGTCCATTTGTACCCACTTAGAGACACTGCCACCTATTGCAGTGATTGATTAGCAGTCCCAATCTATTGATGATATTCGGTGGCATTTTGTTACCGAACATGTCGGGTAGCCTCATGAGCCTACGATTTCTGAGATTTGTGGACCGTGTACACGAGCTAGCATATTACAGTTGGAGCAGTGCTATTCTGGCATACCAATAAAGAAAGCACAACCATGCGTCTATTGGCAGTATGTGCGATATCAATGGATTCATTCCTCTTCCCCAGTAACATATTTAAGTGTGTATTCCTAGTTTCTAAAATATCTTTCAAAATGACGACTAGAAAACATAAATTTTTCTATGGTACTTTCAAGTATGGACTTGGAGAGAGTGTTGCCTTTTTCAGCCAATTCCCTATTCTCGGGTCGCAGATGAGCCACAGTTATCCTATGCGAGGTGGACGCAGGGGATTGGCCGAGCCGAGGAGGTGCGACACGTTCTTTCTCTAGATACGGATCAACTCGATAATATGGCAACCGATTATGTAAATTTAACACTTACTTTATTACTTTAATATTTAGGACTCACTTTTTCTTTGGCTAATTACTTGTTTCATTTTGTAACAGTTTGTATGGATGTCGTACGCACCGATCATTGCTATGTTGCCCCCATATTGCTTAGAAGGTCAGGACGTGTGGAAGTCGCATGTCTCGCTTATATGTCTGGACATTGTGGAGGAGCACGCGACCAGTCAAGTCTTGCAACAATTCGGGCGTGCACATTGTGTACCTGATCCTCTTAACTGGTTGACCATGCACCGTGAGTGGGAGGGATAGCCGAAAGTTTATGATGAATTTCTAGGCTGGGTGGAGATGCAGATCTTGAGTTGGGATAAAAGGCTCGATAAGATCATGTAGGTTGCCAAGCATGTAGGCATTATCGCTGATGACGACGATTACATGGTGTGGTATCGTTGTATCACACACACGTTGATGGCAACCTCATTCACCCAGTGGGGGTCGTCGAGGATTAGCCGCATCCGCAAGGCAACACCACGCATTGGTAAGTTTAGATAATTTCACTTTCTATTTAATATCTTAGTATATAAATTTCCTTTAAATTACTAATTAATATTCAAAACACATACAGGCTAAGGGTCTACAACTCTACATTATGTGCACCAGATGGTGTTAGATGCGCAAATGTTGCAAGTAGATGTTGAAGCGCTATTTCATGAGAAGGGTAGTACGCTTTCTTAGATCTCAACCGAGACGTGGTAGGTCGCACAAGAACATAGGCGGCTTTCATTTGACCCAGCATACGTGCCGGCAGGTGATTACCAGCAAGCACCTGAGGTGCCGCCTACTCGTGGTGGAGGTGTCGGGTGAGGACGTGGTGGCGGACGTGAACGTGGACGCATGCTCTAACAAGACCGCCATCACCTAGCAGAAGAGGTTAATGATAGGTCTGATGTGACGCTCCCACAGATCCGTCTACTTCAGCACGTCCCGCGAATCTATCAACTTCAACATGCCTATCAGGTCCGTGTACTTCAACACACCATTTTTCGATCCACCTCAGCCTACCTCCAAATCAATCCAATCCCCTTTATGCTCCTTCACGGATGACTAAGTTTCAGTGCGTGATAACATTGATTGGGTGTCTTTCAACATAGATGTTCCTGGACCATCATGTAATGTAAGGACCGACAAACGCGAGATGTGCAGGGTGGCACACTGCTGAGCTTCAATGGTTCAAACTGTTTCATACATCATCTAGTTGAGACGGCGGTAAGTCAAAAAAAAAATATTTTTTTAATATATATATTATGTAATACAAAAAAAGTACTTATTATTTTATATTTCTTGCATACATTAGGATTCGTCGATTCTCCATCCGCCGGGACACTTCCGAGCCATTCGCCGAGGACCCCACCAAGACACATGATAGACTTTTAATAATATTTAATTCATTTGATATATGATCAATATTAGTTTAACTTAGTATTTATTTTTTAAACTGAATTTTGTAGCTTCTTTCGTACCCCGCTCAGGACCCCACCTAGGACTTCGTCGAAACACGAGTTAGTTTCTTATTAATATTTAATTCATTCAATATTTGTTTAAATTAGTACTTAATTTTACATACTTGCAGCTTCATCCATCGGCACATGCGGACTCTTCTGTAGATGATGTCGTCGATCCCGACAGATTTCTTGTGACACTACCGTCACATTCTAGCAAAAGGCACATTCCCACTAATCTAAATAAGGGGGCATTCCAATAAATGCAAGGAAAAGGAGAACGGGACGTGCTCGGCCAGACGATTATGGCTTAGAGCATCCTGCCATTAAGAGGAGGCGGGATAGGGATGACCCTAGCCATGACCATGATGGTGTGGGTGGTGGGATGGTATAACACTTAGGTCGGCAAATAGGCTAAAAGGCATAAGGGTTGTGGCACACACTGATAGTTTTATATATGTAACTAATTTGTATATTTCACAGTAAATATTATATTTTTTGCGTATCTATTTCTTAATGACGAATATTATGTAATGTTTTATTATTTGTTAATTTTACCTACTTGTAACCATGTGTGACATCCTTACATATAAAATTAATAGTGAAAAATAAATCGTTAAAATTCGAAGTGAACAAACGCCGTGAAATACACGTAAAATATATGTTATGCACTTCACAAAAAATCGGCTAACGATGGTTAACTTTGGACGTTTGACAGGTTCACAATTAATTATTTAAAACTTACTAACTAACAAATTAAATATTAAACTAAATGGCAATTAACTGATTAACTAATCAACAAAAGAAAAAGATAACAAAAAATATAAGAAAATAAAAAAACTATCAGTTTGAAAAATACATGTAAAAATTGGGAAAATTCAAAAAAAAAAAACAACTAACAGATGGTTAACAGTTGGTCGCTTGGGCCATTAGTCAGATCCCCTGTAGCGCATATATTCTTACGTTATAGGTAGTTTGGGTTCAGGTTTTTTTCACCTTACTTCGGTCCACTTTGACTTTTTTCCTCTCATTTAGGTTCAGAACTCGTGTCTAGGAGAGGTGATTGTAGGATGGCTTATTAAACTATTTAATGTAATATTAAGAAGCGGTATCCAATGAATGAATAGAGAAAAAGTACATTGATTCCTATAAGCATAATACATAAACAGGCCCTCAAACTTGGTCTTAACTGGCGAGTATGCGCTCCAACTTTGGGTGTGCACAAGTAGACACCTCAACTTGTCTCGACTTTGTCAGTTGAACACTCCAACTTATAAAATGATCATCTAGACACCTCCAAAATTCATGTGTCACGTCAACATTAGTGTTTACGTGTTCAACTTTATACAAGTTGAGGTGTCTACTTGTGCATACCCAAAGTTTGAGGCTTACTTCCTAGCTGAGGCTAAGTTTGAGGGCATGTTTATATTTTATGTCACGTCAGCATTTATGTTTACATGTTTAATTTTATACAAGTTGAGGTGCCTATTTGTGCACACCTAAAATTGGGGGGCATATTTGTCAACTGAGGCCAAGTTTGAGGACTTGTTTATGTATTATGTCATTCCAATATATACGATGGTGATACTTAAAGCTATGCAAACTATGGTGGCATTAAACTAAAGACTCATGAAATTTTGGTAAGGAGAGTGTATACATGGGACACTGCAAGAGTAACATCCAACCAGTTTGGATTTATACCTTGATAGAATTGCAACAAAGGATATATCCTTACTTGAAAAAATGATGGAAATTCATAGCAAAAGGAAAAAAGATCTACGGATGATATTCATTTACCTAGAAAAAGCATATGATCAATCACCAAGAAAGGTTCTTTGGTGAATGTTGGAAAGATGTGAGAACATTAGTAGCGAATACAAGATTCGCCATAATTGTGGATTTATACGGAGGATCAACATTAACCCTTACTTATTTACCCTAGTTATGAATGAGTTAACTTAATACGGGTCTGATGGTGTATGCTACTTGTTGATTATATTGTGCGAATTGACGAAACCAACGAGAATATCAACCAAACATATCAACATAGGAGAAGCACTCTAGAAAGCCCCTTAGGGACATGTGATAAAAAGGGAGAAACATTTCAAAGAGCAAGGGTTCTAGGATAAGTAGTAGTAAGACCGAATATATGCCATGCAAGTTTATCCACCAGAAGAAAAGTGAAGTTGATGAGATTAGATGGAATTGTGGTGCCTAAATACAGACAATTCATATATCTAAGCTTCACGTTTTGGGATAATGGTATGATAAATGAAGATATTGCACAATGAATCAAACTAGGATGGTTAGAAACGGAGAAATGCTGATGCATGATATATGATAGAACATATATAAGACCAGCAATGTTGTATAGTGCGAATGTTGGGGCATTGGCTCCAATATATCCACAAGAAGAGTGTCGTAGAGATGAAAATGCTAAGATGAATGTGTGATTGTACAAGATTAAAAATGACCATATATGACAGAAGGTCTAAGTAGCACACATTGAAATAAAAATGAAAAAAGAACTTTAGATAGTTTGATCATGCCATGCATCTAACACTCCAGATACACTCATCCATAGGTGTGAAACCATGGTGAGTAAAGGTGTTTAAACCGCCAACGTAGACATAAAGTTACATAGATAAGTTATCTCAAAAGACTTATCTCTTGAACTTCATGCAAACCTAGCGAGAAAGAAGGTACCATGTAAGAAAAAATCTATAGACAATACCAATTAGTTGGGAATATATTTTTGTCATAATAGTATGTTTACTTTGGGTCCTACATTTTCGAGGAGTCTTTTAATCAAATTAAAAATTTACATGCCAGTAAAAATATAGAGAACATATGTTACTTTTTTTAATGTTAGTGTGAAATGAGCTTAAATGGAGTGACATAGTTAGTAAGGATTAATGGAGCCAACCTCAACTTGCTTGGGACTGAGCAACCATTTGTCAAAGCTTTGGTGGATATAGTTATTAGATACCCGTGTTGCTGGGAGGTAACAGGTACCGATGAAATTAGTTGAAGTGCGCACAAGTTGTGGCCCGGAATTTCACAAATATTGCTTTAGTAGCTAGAGATAAGCAAAAAGGAAGTCCGAAAACAGAAGTAGCAAAAGAAGTGGACTAGCTTACTAGATAAAGAGGACTCACATACAAGAACAAGAAAGATTTATTGTTTGAGGAAGAAAGTGAATAGAAGGTAGAGAAACAGTATAGGGAAAGGCGTTATAGAAAGAGAATAAACACAAGACTGAAAAGGAAAAGCTAAAGTATACATCAACCAGAGTCTCCCTCCGTCCAATTTATGTGATATAGTTTGACTAAGCACGGAGTTTAAGAAATAAAAGAAAAAAATTTAAACTTGTGGTCTAAAACAAGTCAGATATTTGTGTGGCTGTAAATCATTTCATTAAGGGTGAAACGGAGTTTCAAGATAAATTATTTCTAAATACAAAAATATATCATTTTTTTAGACAGACTAAATGAAAGTGTATCACATAAATTGGGACAGAGTACTTATTTTCGAATTTCTCTTACTATTTTTTAATCTTCAAAATAAATGAGATAACCATTTAACAATGGAATCACTTCACCCATGGAAACGCATCACTCTATTGCTTTAAGCGACTTAAGATGGCTTTTGATCACATTACACAATATTTTTCAGTTGAATTGTTTAAGTGACTAGAACTTTTTTTTAAAACAGTGAGTTGTATAAAATATAATCATTTGTAGAATCACCTTTAGCATTTTGTCACGTCCAAAAGGAAAGTATGCTATATATACAAGTACAGAAGTAGAATAATTGAAGTAAAGGATCATCCAAACAGAACTTTACAGTAGGAGTCTAACCATTTTAACTCGCCTCAGTTAGATCATCCTCAAGACTTCTCTACCTACTTGAAAAGTGAAGTTTCAATTTTAGGTACTAGTTGTAATTGTAATGCTAAGAATAGGTCAAAGGAGAATCTCCAGTCTACTTATCCTTCCAAAGTTGAAAGAGAATCTACTCCTACTAGTGCACAGCGAGAAAAGAGGAGCAACAATTTGCTAAAGTTCTAAATGCTGTTACAATTGATAATACTGACTATATAGGTTGCAATCAACTCAGATGAAACATGTTCTTCGTTAATCTGGCAAGAGGGCAAGATTCTTCATAGTTCTAAATTTGACTAGCAGGAAAGCTTAACATACTCAAGCACCAAATTTGTTTAACAAATCTAACTCCTGGGCCTTCGGACAACTTCCAGTCAAACTACAAGATTTCTCCACTCAAGCTCTAATATTTTCTGACTGAATACCAACCAAATGGCAGGTGTTGTTACATCCTTTGGCTTTATTAACTTAGCACAAAAACATAGTAGAGGAAGAATGGACTAAGGAAGCATACATCTCCAAATGCCCAACTATAGTTGCAAACGGTAACACACTCAAACTTCCCTCCCAAGAAATTACCTGTCTGCAGACTAATCAAAATAGTACAGTGCAAAAGTGATTAACTGATAGAATCTAAACAGACTACTGCTACCATTGTTCATCCTGAAATGCATCATTGTCATCAAAAAGATGCAAGGCACTATATCCTTCAAAATGTCATGGTTTGACCTAAAATGTGCTATGTTGGTTTAACATGCACGATTCATATTTACTGATGAAGTATGCTTTAGACAATGAATTATATCATAACTACAGTCTAGGAAAGCTCATTACCTTCTAACTTCTCATCAGAATTACATATCTCTGAGGGGAGAGGATATTATCAAGGAACTATGAGCTAAAGAAAACGCATTTCCTTCAACCAGTCGTTTCCCCTCTATGAGGCCTTTACACCTGGATGTTGATGAAAATTGAGACTTAAAATTGTACACATGGTTGACTTGCAAAAAATGGGCTCGAGATTCAGAGAATGGCATCTTCATTGCATTGACAATATCTCAAATTTCTACAGAAAAGTAGGCAGTATGGGTACTGACTAAGGAAGACATAAATGAATAGAAAGTATAGACAGACTAGTTGGGCAATTCTGTACAGAGACACCCATGATCAGAATGAGAAGTGGAGGAATATAAAAGGCCGCAAAAGAAGTTCCAGAACAACTCAAGCCTTAGTACAAAAGGCAGAAGAAAACCGCAAGCCCTTAAGGTATCTGAACCAGGTAGAAGTAGGCAAGACCGCAAGAGGGAGCAAGCGACCAAAGACACGTCAGGGAGGACTTCTGCACAAGAGGTAAACTGTTATTAGTTTATGGAAAAAACGAAGATGATGATATGTGTGAAAAGTTGATGAACTAGATGAAGAATGAGGCTACTTTTAGCAACCGGCACTTTGTAAACATGTGAATTGATGTGCTAGACAAACCAGAATACGACTCCGGAAAGGACAGTGAAAATATGAGAGAATGAACACAAGAAGACACCAAAAACCCAGGATAAGAAAAGGTAGAAGAGAGTACTCTCACTGATGTTCCAGAATGGTTCCATGTACTGAAGGTCAACGGAAAGGTGGTTCTCAACTTCTCATCAAGCTCAAATCTCACAAAATGCTAAATCACCATTTGTGGTGATCCTATTATTTTACATTAATGTCACCCTCATTACAGATAATACAAGTATATTGTTTAAAATTGATTCTTATCCAAGAAGGATAACACGATCTTTAAGCTTAAAAGAGTGTTCTTAAGGTTTCCAGTAACAGTCTCGGATAACAAAGTTCCAACTGTTATTTCAATAATCTTAATTCAGGATATAATGTATTCCTAACTTGTCACTCGTACCTCTATTAATAAATTATTTCTTGTCCGCAAATACACCCCCTACCCACCTATTATATACAGGTACCTATATATATATATATATATATATATATATATTCTGTCCACACTTTTTTGTTGCATTAGTGGGTATGCTTCCCACACTATAGTGTACAGTTTAACATCTGTGCCAAATATATTGTTCACATTCTAACTAACGTCTTAGTAAAACAAAGTAATTAAGCCACAACTGACATACGCGTACAACAATAGAAACAACATGACAAATTAATAACCACCGTCATACAGATTGAGATAATCTGTATTCATGGATAATAAATAAAAAGCAGAAGATCAACAGATTTACAAACCTCTTTTATTCTCCTCCCCAGTCTATTAACTCATTGCGTGGTGCATACACCTTTGCCATTCGTTCCTCAGCTTCAGTATCATTTACTACACCTCGGCATCTTGGGAACCCACAATAACACGCAAGTTGTTCATCGATAGAGAAGAATCTGCAACATGAACAAATACAATTTAGCACAGAACCGATGGGAATGATAAAATACTAGAGTAAGATGAGAGACAAACCTGTAATCATATGTCAGTTCCTCCCATTGTTTAATATCTCGTTTAGCAAATATGATTATATGTTGATTGCTGTTGACACTTATAACCCTTGAGTAGCAATTTGGCTGCACAAAAAGTGAAAGTTGTGAATTGGAGCTCAGTTACAGAATGTCTTCTCAAGTACGAACAACCAAAACCACCAATACATTCTCCATTGTAGCATTTTTTTCTAAATAAACCCATTAACTAGCCAATGAAACATACATTTGGATCTCACCAAGGAATCGATGTGTTTACCCATATGATAAATTATGCTTAGATCCCACTCCATAATAACATAAAGTACTCCCTTCGTCCCAATTTCTGTGAAGGTATTTGACCAGGCTCGGAGTTTAAGAATGAAAGGAAGACTTTTGAAACTTGTAGTCTAAAATAAGCCAATAGATATGTGTGTGGCTATTAATCATTTCACTGAGGGTAAAATGAAAAGTTTAAAGTCAAATTATTCAAAGATATAGAAAGGTGTCACTCTTTTTTGGACTAACTAAAAAGGAAAGAGAGGCGCATAAATTGGGACGGAGGGAGTTATAACTGACATGTCATGCAAAGGCTTATACATCAGCCCACTTGGCATTCTCATGCCATCTTAAAAGTCCTAATAAGAATACTAAAATCAATGAAGTATTGACACTACTTCAACTTCATGGATGAACTTCTTGCTTGTTCCTCCCCGAAACACAAGAGCAAAGCTTAGACTTAACAAATAATGTTGCTCCCGGATATAATCAAAGTTAACCTTTCAAAAGAAATATTCTATCCTTTTCGGAGATCTAAGGTCACAACAAATCCTGAAACCATTAAGATGGATCCGAATTTAGATTTTAAATAAGGAGACCCAACATAAGGATTTATCTTGTGGGTGATAAGCTACAATTAGATTTTTAAACTTTGTAATGCATATGCATCTGTGCGTATGTAATCTCACAGAATAATGCTTTTAAGAACAGAATATGTATTAAAGCATGCATTATAAAGATGTTTCAATAATACACCAATTATAATTTGTCAATTAGATTGAAAAGACCAGTTCCACAAGTCTGTTTTCAGACCCATGTTTATGGCAGAAAACAAATGATGCCGTCTTTGTTCATGTAATACTGGTATTTTCCATCTAGTGCGGAAAGAAAAGTTTACCCACAATAGAATAAAACCATCAAAGAAACAGAGAAATAGGTAAAGAAGGATATTACGTACTTCACATGAATGGTTGATCAAATGTGCAATGCTTCCAGCCCTTGTGGCATCTATAACACGCTCATCATCAATCCGAAACATGTATGTTCCAGCACCCTGAGAGTAGAAATCATGTTATAATATGGTGCAACAAGATATTTTCCACCAAATCACCTACTGGAGCAGCTTTGGTCCTTCATCAAGCTAGTGGACAAAAATGGGTCAAGCAAAATCGAAAGGGATGCTTATGAAGTGCATAGGATCTATTTATCAAGAAATCAAAAAATGAAGCACATAGGTGTCTAACATCTTTCAATAGATACTCCAACTACTAGGTCTTAAGCATTGACCTTTGACCAGAATAAGTAACACGATTACCAACAATTCATTTTTTTGTGACCTAATGTCCTATGCGGAGCAATGCAACTTGGGAATTTTAATTTTGTAAGTACATTTTTCAAGCCTTAGGAATAAGTTTATTTATGGATCTCACTTTTCCTACCGCAGGTATTCATGCAATGTAACCCTTACTTCTGATATGCATGAACCCAAAATGTTTAAAAATATGCTTAGCGTACAAATTAAAAAATATCAATTCACCTCTAGCGAATGCAAATGCTCCTTGTCCCCCCCCCCCCGGGGGGGGGGGGGGGGGGAATTATGCAAACACAAAGAAAAGACATTAGGAAACTTGTATCCTATCTGTAGCTAAAGTTATGCAGAAGATGCAATTTAAGAGATTTGCAGCCATCAATTGTACTTCCGCCAATCACTCCTAATAATGGCCCACTAATAGTGAGAGCTCTGGGAATACGGGTATTTGGAGTTAGGAAGGTCTAACTGGGGCACATATTGTGTTTTCTGGCTTACACTCTTTGGAAGTAAGGTCTGCGTACAATCTACCCTCCCCAGACCCCACTTTGTGATTTCACTGGGTATGTTGTTGTACTCTTTGGAAGTGATAAAGATTACATTTCTCTCCAACCAGTGTTCAGAACTATATCTTCAATAACCTAACAAATAAACTGCTACCATGGAAACCAAAAAGATAGTCATTTAGAAACCACAAGAATGACCGAGTAACATGTAAAACCATAAGCCAGGATAAAATTCTTACCACTAGTGAGTTGTAAATTAGGTGCTCCCTTCGGTCAGCAATAGGAGGTCTAACAAGTTCTCCAGTGTATTCAATTACCTATTACGCAAAGGAATTGTCAGTCCTTGGTCTTGAAACTCTCAAACAAAAGAATATAAGCATGAAATAGCTACTTGTTCACAAATCATAGCGCCGTAATAAAAAGAAAGGGACGAATTACCATGTCCCCTGCTTTATGAGGGAGCTTGGTAAAGATGCCAAATCCATGTATTCCAGATTTCCCTGGAGGCAATGACAATCTCAAAGATAAATTATAACTTGTAAGAGAGGGCAAGTGGTGATATCAAGAATACAAAGGAGGCTCAAAGTAGCATCAGCTAGCAAAATAATCTAGTTAGGGAATAGCAGAATATTCAAATGGATCTACTTTCAGCTTTATTTAATCAGTTACTCTATTTCTACCATGAGCAATAACACAACAGAACTCCCAAACAGTGAAAGGCACAATTAAAGGATAAGAATAAAATTGCAGGTGCATACAGCACACGTCCATTTAAGATACAGGTGCATACAGCACACGACCATTTAAGATACTTTCAATTTTGCTTCAGATAGTGAAGCATACAAAATATTTAGCTTACCAAATGCCAGTCTTTTTCTAAAGGTTTCTTTCATGTAGTTGTATTTCTCAACCATGGAAAGGATGCTCCTTAACACATCAAGCTGTGAACACCTTAGCTTTTGAAGGTCAACAGTGTATCTAGAACCAGCAAATGAGGAAGACAGTGTGTCGTTCGATTGATCGTGCTGACTATGACCACCAACCAAATATGGCCTATTTTCTACGTACAAGCGCTTCAAAGATGCAGCTGTTAGGACTTCAGGTTCTTTTCTTCCTCTTCTTCCAAAATAATTGTAAGGCTCTGTTCAGTGACAACCAAAAATCAGGAATCGTAACATGTTCTGCTACACAGTTGCACACAGAAAATAGTACCAAAAGATGCCATCGATCTAAAGTATTAACCAAAAATCATTCATAAAATTACAGATAACAGAATAACAAAATCGAGATACATAAATACTAATGGAGAATAAGAAACAGTAGCACACCACTGCGAGCACATCCAGAAGGATTTGGTGGAGGAGTATAGTCTGAATATTCACAAGCTTTTTGTCCGATACACTCATCAACAGCAGGACGCTCATTAGATACAGCTCTATGCTTCTTGCAGAAAGAAAGCAACCGAATGCACTGATCCTCTTCATCGTCATCCATAGGGATTAAATGCAATCTGTCTTCATCCTCAAGCTATAAAACGTTAACATCAACAGAAGATAGATTAGCAAAACAAACGGGAGAAAAGATAACACAAAGAATTCATACATACATAAAAAAATTCCAAGCACTATAGTACGAAGAAATCACCTCAACGCAGAAACCAGCAGCCCGTGCACAGAGAGGATGATAAGCCACCCGACACGTATGGTTTGAGCACTACATCACAAGGTAAGTAGGGCAGTAAATTAACAAGTGAGTTGGATAAGCATATGCAGAATAGTACTCAATCATAGTGATACGGATGCCCGTGCCTCCCCCAAAAGGTCAAAGTAATAGTATACAGAAAGGACTTAAAGGAAAAAAATAAAGAAAAAAGGAAGAAAGATAGAGTGAGAGAGAAAGAGACAGCGGAACTTATAAGCAGATTACATTTCAATGGAGAGAGGATGAGCCGATGACTATCAAACTAGAGCCAAATATTACTCCACCATTAACAGAAGCTTTGTTACTGAGCAATTAACAGAAGTCTTAAGGATTAGTTTTTGAAAGCTACATCTTCAGAGGCAAAGTAGACTGCAAGACAACTCATCCAACCGCAATTCCATTTCTAATCAGTTTGTAGACTACCAATTTGCATTGTTATTCTTTAATATTTGAGCCCATTTTTAAAGATGATCTTGAAGAAACATAACAGAGAATAAAAAATTAAAGCTATATTTGTGATCTCCTAATACATTGAAACGGGATTAGGATGAAAAACAACCACAAGGTTACCTGAATGCAAGCTCCATAAGGAACACCACAGATACTACATAAGAGCTTCCAGCGATCCTTAACAAAATAATAACAGAAGAACAGATTATCAGAAAATATAGTGCCACCCTATCTATGTTGATACCTTAGACAAGAAAAGACTTGTTCCTTCTTTTGATAATTAAGCAATGAAAATTAATCGCCTAAATCAGCAGGATCTGATATAATGACAGTTATAAGTAATTCTGGTAGATATTCTGAAAGTCCTAAAATTAATTGTACCTTCTACATATATTGCTAAGAATTAAAAATGAAAATGGCTTACGATCTCAAGAAATTTCTAAGAATTGTCGAGGACATGACCGTAGATAGGAGATCATGGAGAGCACGCATCAGGATAGAAGGCTAGTAGGTAGTTGAGCGTTGTCGCGCGTCGTAGTACTCTTGTAGTCTCTGTTTTTTTGATTTATTTTATTATTGGTTGTGTCTTGCACTTCATGGTCGTATGATATGGTGGTAGTTTCGTTACTTATAGTACTTCCTTTTGAGGATTGCTTTTTGGTTCGCTACCTGCTTGTTGCTTTCACTTTGTTATCGTATTTTCTTGCTACTATTACTGCTTATTATTATTGTTGCTTTTTCATTTCTACTTGAGTTGAGGTCTATCGGAAACAACCTCTCCCCCGTCAAAAGGTAGAGGTAAGGTCTGCGTCCACTCTACACTCAGAGACCCCACCTGGTGGGATTATATTGGGTATGTTGTTGTTGTTGTAGTAATAGAGCATAATGGCTAAAAATAAGAAACTGGGGTATGCTGGAATTATCACTATTCAAGGTAATAATGTCATCGGGGAAATTTTGGGTACATAAAATTAGACACTAACGAAGTTATTCTACGGAACTTGGGCGTTATTAGTAGTATAGCCACATAACATACGAAGCTTTCTCAATCAAGAGGGACGTTGGGCACCGTAAAAAGTGCAAACAACAACAGAGAAGTGTGTTTAGACAATGATGAAAGTTAAATAAAACTGGAATAGTACCTTGCTGATCCTGCTCAAACCATCAATCGGCTCCATTCTCTTTATATCAGATAAGCAGGTTTCTGAATCATGGTAGAGATAATCAGTGAGCTGAAACCTCATCTACAACAACAAGAAGTCCGTAATGTGACAAAAGGAAGAAAAAATAATAACCTGGTATCCAAATGGCACAAGCAAGATGAGCCCAGCGTCCATCAGTTGTAGGCTTCATAGCACCACCTATATACCATTCAAAATAAGACACACAAGCAGGAAAAGAGCAGGGTAAATGGAGTGAAAAATGCAAGCAAAAGAAAGTACCAATAACAGGGCACAGGCAACAAGGGGGAGGGACTACTGGAGCCCCTGGACGACACAAATTGCATAACCAAAGTACTCCATCCATAGGCTCCCGCTCCCCATAGCATCTAGCATGGACCTGAACACATGATCGCCACCAAAGAATTTTAACCCGGAAGAATGGAATCAAATATTCAATCCCAATTAAGAACAGAAACAGTATCACTCTAATATCAAAAGTAAAATAGAACGTCAACCAGCATAGAAAATTGTAACAAACGTTCTAGCACCCATTGGGAGGAAAAACAGAGTTAACTCAAAAGATAGATAAGTTAATCCAGACCACTCCACCAATTATGACCACCAAGGGCATGTGCCAAAGGAAAAAGAAGGGATTTAATGTCTGGAATGTTCTAATTTTCAGTTGATACAAAATGGAAGCATCATAAGTAAATAGTCATTTTTGACATGATAGTCGCTTTGATCAAAAACAAAAAACTATATGCAGAGTTAACTGAAATCCGAAAACTATAACACCCTGCACCAATAGATGTGTGGATAAAAGAAATAGCAAGCTGGAAACACTCTGATTTCAAAGAAGAAAGGGAAAAGATACTCCTATACTCTGGTCTCAAAAGAATCGAGAGACGGAGAGGAGTATACTCACCATCATTCGGCATTTGTCACACTGTAAAAACAAATTATTCTCATACTCCTGTAAAGAAAAAAGAACCTACATCAGCATGATCTGAAATAACTATTTTGTACTTACTACTCAATCAGGCGCAGTCAAAAAGATATGGATCATTAAGATGCAACTTCACTAGTCATAAAACATGAACACCAAAATAAGCAAAAGAGTCGTCTCAAAAATAACTCATTAGCTGAAAGAAGAAAGACCATAAGAAATGAAAGCAGTTTCTAACCTCATCCATATGGCAAACGTTGCATTTGTCCAGATCTTTCCATTTAACGCGGACAGGCCTATATCCAGCAGGCAGGTCTTGATTTTTCGGAGATGCCAATTTCAAGGATTTTGCAAGAAGCCTGGAGTTTGATAATTCCTGGCAGTATAATATATGCTTTAGAAACTGGAGACAGCACAAAATATAGTCACTTAAATCTTACTCACAGCAAAATAAGAGCGTAGTAAAACAACTGCAAAGTCACTGGAGCTCAATGCTCAGATTTTTAATAATGAGACAGTAAACAGAAATTGAAAGAAAAGATCCACCATAAAGACAAAATTGGACAGAAGAAAAACTTATAATACCTTTATAAGTTTCAAAATTTCAGGATGAGAAAAGCCAAACATATGAGAACCCGATCCAAAAGTCCTTTCACTTTCACCGCCAGATATTGATTCATCAAAATTGTCAACTTGTGTCTTCCTCATCCGTTTGTAAACTTTATTCCAGCAAGCAGATGGTGTAGATCCCTTAAACTGCAAAAGCAAGTGCACCACAGTGACTAACATTAACGCTTCTCTGAACATCAGTAGGCTAAACATTAATGCCTATTCGAAAGCAAAACAGATACCAGATAAGAAAAACAAAAACCAGATCAACTAGGTTTTCCAAGATTGCCAGATATTCCCAGATCAACTAGGTTTTCCAAGATTGCCAGATATTCCCCTTAAAGAGAGAAAATGATAACAAGCTCATGTGGTAGAGACAATATGTTTTTTATGTACTAGACACTAATGTGTCAAATTAACCCCTATTAGGGCAAAAGCAGAACATCTGAGCCAAGCCTCAATGGATGCACAACAGTGTAGATGCTCGACGATTCATCAGAGGTTCAACAGTGCAACTGGTAGTTCGGAGGTTACATGAAAGAGGGATCTAACCGGACTTAAGATTTGGAAGGAACCTTCAATACTGGGAGGTAGTGGAATACTGGAATTTTAAAGTTTGGTTGGATTCATAAGCAAAGTTCCTAGCGCATGAGATGTCTACCACCCAGATCAATAAGTTTATTACTTCATATGGAAAGGGAGGGAAAGGACAAAATACAGCTTTAAGCATTCAACTGGAGTATAAATAGAGCATAGAGTACGAACTTATGTTCTTCTCCATATATTCCTATGGGATCTCAAAGTGCTTGAGATCCTCAATTGACATTTTAATTGAATGCAATTCATCTGGTCTTATCCTCCACCTTGTAGTCCTTTACTTCAATCTTATATGGTTGACCCTATCTGCTCCTTAGGGTATCCATCTTATCACACAAAAACACTCCCTCCGTCCCATATTAGTTGTCCATATTACTAAAAATATCCGTTCCAAAATACTTGTCAATTTATGAAACCAAGATAGAATTAATTAAAGTTTTCCTATTTTGTCCGTAACATTAATTGCTTTTTTAAGTAATCAATATTGATTAAAGTGCAACTTATTAGAGAGAGATAAGGGTAATGTAGTAAAAATACACTTTTGTTTATGATTCCATAAAGGGTGTGTAAAGGGGAAAGTAGACAAGTAATATGGGACGGAGGTAGTTCCTTTATCATCTAACCAACAAACATAATGAGCATATTTTAGTTCAATGCAATCTGTCTGTTTTTGTGTCCGCCTTGTAGTCCTTCGCTTGATTTTGATTTACCCTTTTAACCTTTGGGTATTCATCTTATTTCATAAGAGAGAATAGTGTAGTGTCATTTTCATCTAACAGAAAAGCTTATTGAGCTTCAGTAGTTCAGCTAGTCCTTTATTACATCTAAGAATAACCTTTATCCAATGTTTAAAGTTCACAAGTACTACTTTTCTTAACACACCAGTTCCCAGCAAAAGGTGAACAAAGAAAAATTCCTCTGAAAAGCTATGGAGCATATGCTTTTCCATATAATTTTTTGAAAGTATATCCAGAATCTGAACAAGGATCCCACTGTTTCAAAAGTGTGCTTCATAAATCAAATAGGAGACCACGGAACTTGACAGCAATTCAAAAATTGAATTCCAGAATCAAAGGAGTTTATAGCATACAAGTGAGTGACTGAAGAAGTTAAAGAAAAAAAGAAAAACTTGATTTGAAATCATTGAATTGCAGAATACCTGTTCTCCACTATCCGATTTAACTCTAAATAAAGGCCGTGTCCTGAAATCAGGATCTCTCAGTACCTCCATCTTATATGAGACGCGTACACCGGGATCTGGCTCAATTAGGAAAAGAGAAGATTAATTTTATACCACTAAATTCAATCAAAGGCACAGCAGAATTGTTGCTGGAGAGAAAAAATATAAACAGTTACCTATTACTGAGGGAAACTTCCTCACGGCAGTATAACCTTCTGGCCAGATAAATTTCTCATCTCGAAAGAGCTCCGAATCTTCTACTATTTTTCCTGTAAAGGACATTTGCACATCAAAGACTGATATATATCGAATATTCATTAAGTGAATAGAGAACATCAACTTAACTTATGAGAATAAGGAATGTTACTCGACAAAGTAGAAAAAATGAAGACCGCGGATTGTTGTATGTTAAAAGAGTTAGCTTTCATAGGATAAAATGCTGATTAACTTATGCCCATAGAATCAGATTAAACTAATCAATCAACTGTTGGACTATGATATGCTGAAGTAGTAAAACCATATAGAAGCAATTTCAGATTATCTAATTGGAAATCAAAATCTCACGACGTAAAATGGGCAAAGAGGGTGGGGTATGATAAAGGTTTCTGATACATCTGGAAGAATCTCAAACTAAACATAAAAAACACACTCAATTCAATAGAATATTATTGCATTGTTTTTGCTCCTAATCAGTATGCAGCTAAGATTTGAAAAAGAAAATACCAAGGCTGACTACTTGCAAGTCCCCCAATTCAAATGGGCAACTTCTGAGATCCTCAAGCTTTCTCCTCAACCCTTCATCCTCTGAATCAGAGCTGCCTTCATCTCCTTCGCTTTCAGTATTATTATCTGCATTGATACGATTCTGTAACCGCAGCATCCTCTTTGAGAGCTTCTGTTCACTAAGATACCTACAAGAAAGTTAGAAGTATGAAATCAGTACGAACCTAGCAACCGAGTTAATATTAGGTAGGAACATACCCAAATACACAAGCCACAAATAAAAGCAGCATCGCCATATATAAAGGTAAAAGGAAACTTCCTGATTAAAAGAAGATCTTTTTTTTATAATTGTGGTGTCTGAGCAAGCTTGTGCACACCTAGACTAATTCCACGGGGTACCTGCTATTACCGGGTAATTCTGTCCACCACGGCTTGAACAAATGGGAAGAAATTACCTAGTGTTTTTGCCTCCGCTGGGAAGGTAAAAGGAAACTTCTTTGCAACCAGAAGAAAGAAAAAGGCAGAACAAATCTCTAAATTCAAATTCACAACTTTGATTTATAAGACAGCAAGCTTCATGAAGGACAAAAGGAACCTCTGAACTCCATAAGCTGAGGAAAATAATGATTCTAGAGTAGATTTTAGGCCTGGATGGGTGTAACGTATCTACTTATCTGTTAACTAGTAGAACTTAAAGACATGGAAAAGAATTGATGTGGTTAACAAACAAACAAGAAAGAATTTTTCTTACCAGGGTACTGATTAAATAGGGATGCTCGGGAGAGTGTAATTGTGAGGTCAATTAGTTTTTATAGGAAGAATTGTTTTAAAAAAAAAGTAGTAAGGTGCAAGCAGTTGCACTGCCTGGTTTATCAAAAGAGCAGCTGTCCAAAATTGAAGAACCAACCAGAACCTAAAAGCCAAACTTGTGTCCTGCAGGATATTGATATACCAGTAAGCTACCTTACCACATACTTCCACTTCAGGGAATCTGGGGCTGGTTTCAGTAAACCATCATGGTGTTTGGGACCAGAAATGTATGACATTGGGCTAAGCAATCTTAATTTTTTAAGGAATCCAGAATAGTACGCTGAAAATGCAGGTTTTGTTAAGTTTTGTTCTTCCAAGTACAATGCACATGGATCACAGTGTTTTGGCTGGAACTCTAATACATTTCTTAAGGACTGTAGCAAATTATATAACACAAGCATCTGAAAATTGGTAGAAGTGGGTCGCTATTTTGTGCTGAGATAAAGGTTAACAAAGACCAAAAGCATATTACTGACACCTAACTATTATTGCGAGAAACATATTGAATCATTTGGCTTCACGTTATTTAAAAAAATAATAGTGTCCAGGTACCAATGAGACACCTTAAGATCTAAGGTCATGTTGAATGGTGTATAGTGGGGACATGAAGTTCAATGCATGTGAGAATTTAAAAAACGCAAAAGATACAACTACTGCTACCATGTCTATAATCATCAAAGCTTTCACAGGAAAGGTATACAGTGTATGTATCAATCTTGAGAGAATTATTTCTACTAACTTTTTCCCAATTTTAGTATTGACAATCATAAAATGAGAAAGACCAACAAAATATAGCAAAGGGCCAGACAGAAGGAAAACTACTAAAAATAGGATATGGAAAACATTTAATCTCAGTGATGTAACAAGGAAATGACACAAAAAATGTAACTCAGATCAACAAGGCTCACATTTTGGCTTCCTCCAAGCCTTGAACAAATTTAGGTTTTTTGCACTTGAGGTGAGAGGAAGAAAGAAGTCCTCTTAGGAAAGAGATAACTTGCTTTAACTTGACCCTGAAATCCAATAACAAAGTTTAGTAGGCCCACAAGGAAATTAACTGAGAGTATTACTGCTTTAAATGGTAAATAGAACTCCAATTACATTTACAATAAAAAATTCCACTTGATCAACAAAAAACAATAAAAACTTCCAACTAACACACCTAGCAAAATCATGGGTGCCAAAAAACTGCACAAGAACTGAATTTTCCCCTGAAACTTTGTTTAGACCTTTACGCCCACCAGCAAGAGATTCATCTAGAACAATGGCAGGCCACATGGCATGACCTGTATTGGCAAATAAATCAATGAAAAACCAGATAGTTGCTACATTTGGGAGATTTTGATCTCACGTTTGTCCCAAGAAGTAAACAATCGTGCAAAATTAAGTTGGTAAAAAGGTTTTATCTTTGTTATTAATTCTACTTTGAGAGCTCCTAGCTGCTTACTCTGAATAACCATGAGTGGATGTGATAAAGTTGCAAATCAGACCAATAATTATCAGAAGCTGAGAAATAGTCAGAAGTAGCAAATGCAAGCCAAAATTTACCAGTCAGCTTGGCCCATATAATATCTCCGGGCTCAAGAGCTTCACAGTCCTCCAAACTAGCAGCTAATACAACCATCTCATCAACATCAATTCCATCAGTTTCAGGACTCACATCGCTGGGTCTCAACTTCAAACGATTCATCTCCTCAAGTGAAACAGAAAACTTGATCCTTTCATTTGATAAAAGCAAATGCTCTTCATCCCCATCTACATATTTCACCTGCATTGGACTCAAACATGTTTCATACACTTGTCCGTCAAAAGATCAAAGATAATTTATATAAAAAGGAACCAAAAAATCAGTTACATGATGCCGTCCAGTCTCCGAGGTGTACCCAATTATGCGACCAGTGTACCAATCAGCATCTAATGGCCAATATGCCTATCGACATAGACTCTCCAATTAGTTGCTTAAACTGATAATAACAAAGGTACATAAAACATTCTAATTATTCCAAGTTCGATCATCTCACACCTTACATTGTAGTCCAATAAATTTCTTGGGATCAACGCCTTCAAAACTCAGCCTGTAATACACACAAACTTCAAACACTTCTATTCATGATAACACACACATAAACGAAACATAAAATTGAACAAGGGTTAAAGAAGTACCAAAACCATTTCTTGGTTCGAATTGACCCTGAGCTTTTGTTATTCAAGTGATTCTCCAAAATACAATTTTCTTTTCGCTTCTTAATGTTACCCGTTGAGTTAAAGTCCTTGCAATCATTACCACTGTGATTGATGTCAATTTTATTTTTACCAGCACTATTTCGAGTTTCTCTAGAACAAGACTCATTCAACTGACTGATTACATTGGCATCTAACCCCAAACTTGCCAGCTCCGAATTAACCACCTTCCTCCTCTTCTTCTCCTTCTTCTTAATATTCTCATCGTCTCCCTCGTCGTCCCTCTCACTCTTGACACACAAATTCACTACTTCTAAATTTTCCACCTTCCTCTTCTCCTTCTCCTTATTCTGTATAACCACTTCCTCTTCTTCGCCCTCAGTTTCCCCCTCGTCTTCTCTATTTCCACTAGATAAATTCACTAATTTTGCCGAGTGAGAAACTAGCTTCAAATCTCCCACATTCCTCTTCTGCTTATCCTTGCTCTTTATAGCCATTTCCTTGTCTTCGCCCTCAGTTTCCCCCTCGTCTTCTCTATTTCCACTAGATAAATTCACTAATGTTGCCGAGTGAGAAACTAGCTTCAAATCTCCCACATTCCTGTTCTGCTTATCCTTGCTCTTTATAGCCATTTCCTTGTCTTCGCCCTTGTCTTCTCCATTCGCTAATTTTGCCGAGTGATAAACGAGCTTTGAATTGCCCACTTTTCGCTTCCGCGTCTCCTTATTCTTTATAACCATTTCCTCGTCTTCACTCTCGTCATCTCTACTTCCATTGGAGAAATTGGCTAATTTTTTCGAGTTAGAAACTAGCTTCAAATCTCCCACATTCCTTGTCTGCTTTTTATCCTTTCTCTTTATAACCATTTCCTTGTCTTCGCCCTCGTCTTCTCTATTTCCATTGGATAAATTCACTAACTTTGACGAGTGAGAAACTAGCTTTGAATTTCCCACTTTACCCTTACTCTTTATTACCGTTTCCTTGTCTTCGCCCTCGTCTTCTCTATTTCCATTAGATAAATTCGCTAATTTTGCCGAATTTCCCACTTTTCTCTTCGGATTCTCCTTACTCTTTATAACCATTTCCTCGTCTTTGCCCTCGTCTTCTCTATTCCCATTGTCAAAATTAGCTAATTTCAACGACCGAGAAACTAGCTTCGAATTGCCTAGCTTTCTCTTCTGCTTCTCCTTATACTTTAATCCCATTTCCTCTTCTTTGCCTTCGTCTCCCTCATTATCTCTATCGCTATTCACCGATCGATAAACTAGCTTTGAATTAATCACCTTCCTCTTCTGCTTCTCCTTAAATCTTATACCTACTTCCTCTTCTTCGCCCTCATTTTCGCCCTCGCCATCACAGTTACCTAATTCCACCGATCTAGATACTAACGAGTCGTAAAAGGAGGGTTCATACCGTTTCCTTTTGCAACGACGAGTATAAAAGCGAGTAATCGGCAGTTTCATTGAGGAATGCTTACAGTGATCGTCGTTTGTATCCAAATTGGGAGGAAGGATTTTACGAGCGGCTTTAACTTTTTTAGAACCAGTAGCGCCCCCGACGTAAGGTGAAGTTGCGGAGTATACATCGCACAATGGTACGTATTTCAATGGTGTAGTGACGTCATCTCTATCGTCGTCCACGTCAACAACAACAACCGGATGATGATGATTTTGTAATGGCGGCTTCGATTTCACGTCTGGTGTGAGAGGAAACGCCATGAAAATCAAATCAAAATCAAATTGATTTGATAATCTTAGTTTTGTTGCAAAAAGGAGTGATTTTGAGTTGAATTTGGGAAATTTAGGGTTCGATAGAATTGGGGAATGGGGTAGAGTAGTGGTGTGTTATTGGTAGGGGCGGGGGAATAGGTACGTTTTCCCGCCGCAGTGTTGAGACATGGCGCATTTATATGGAAGGGGAAATGAGAATGATCTGTTTCATTAGTAATACTATTTCACTTTTTGTTGTTTCTCTTTTTCTTTTCTTTTTTTGCTAATCGGAAAAAAATTGAATTCACGTCGAAAATCTTAAATGAAGTGTATCTAATCAACTAATCAAGTAAGATTCACATAGATACACTTTCTTTTTATAATAAAATTAAACTATTTTGTGAAGACGTGATTATATCGGTGATAATAGATGAATTTGGTAATTGATCTGTTACGAGTGTTTAATATGGCATTTTTTACGATTAAATAATATTTATTCTGACTTTGCCGTCGCGGTGGTGATACCTGATGAATTTATATGGAAGGGGACGGGAGAAGATCTGTTTCACTCCACTTTTTGTTGCTTTTCCTTTTCTCTTATTTTTATTGTCAGACAAAATTGAATTTGTGCCAGAAAGTCTTGAACAAATTGTTATCTAATCAAGTAAGATTTACAGAGACATATTTTCTTTTTGTAATGAGATCAAAATATTTTGTGATGTCAAATAATTAGTGAAAGACGTGTTTTCCTTTTGTAATGAGATCAAAGCATTTTGTGATATCGGATAACCAGTAAAGACACATCTATAAGTTATGGAGATGATCAGAGGAAAGCACTAGAAATAGTTTCACATGAAGAATACATCAACATATTGGGGATCAGTTATATATTAAGTTTAGAAGGTTGGAAAATGCTTAAAGGAGTTACTGTAAATACTAATACGATTGCAGCACAGATAAAAAATTATAGATATGCTAGATTTAGTTGAATTGTTTAGGAAGCTCAAAGATGTAATAAGACCGTTGGAGAGATTTTTGTGTAATTAGAACTCTCTGGAGGTTTAACTCACTTGACATCCTTCCTAAAATGTGGTTAGTAGATTAGATGTTGTTTAGGTGTATTGATTTTTTATTTGTTAATGGTATTATGTTTTTACTCCTCTTTCTGTTTTATTTCTATTTGGTAACATACCAGTTTATGTTGTTTGCATCAAATTGTTTTGGATCTTTGATATACTATACATATTGTTTTTTAGTAATTATGACATCATAATTTATTTACTGATGTGTTAGAAATAAAAAGTTTACAATGATTTCTTGAATGTCCTGTGTTTGTGATGAAAAAGTTAGAATTGAGTTTAAACGGGATATTAACTTTTTAATCTACGCGTGCAAAATAGTTAGAGACTATTAGGTGAAATAAAGCATTACATCCAAAACTCCAAGTATACAGAAATGGAGTGAAGATTTACTTACCATCTAAAAAGCTAATTTTTTAAATGATGTAACCGTTACTGATATTTATATTTAAAAGTTCGTCACGGATATTACAAAAAATCGTTATTTTGTTGTGTAGAAAAAATGAGATTTCGTGTAGATGATGTGTCATTTTGTTTGAGATTGAAAAAATACTATATATTATTTTTTCTTTCATTTTAAATGTGCATATTTCAAATATTTGATTTTGTTGGTTTTGTTCGTAAAGGAATAATTTTTTAGGTGAAATTGAACTGGAATTTGGGGCGGGGGGGGGGGGGGGGTCGGATGGAGGTTTTGTGGGGTAAGGATAGATTTTTCGGCCATGGTGGTGATACATGGGTAGGGATGGCAACGGATCGGATTTGGACCAGATCCAGATCCAGATCCGTTTTTCATACCTGGATCTGGATCCGCCAGATCCATCGGGTCCATAAAAATCAGATCAAAATCCGGATCCACCGGGTCCTCGGATCTGGATCCACATGTAAAAAAAATTGTCTTGAATAATATTTCCACCTGTTGAAACTTTTTTGACAAAATGAAACTCAATCTGATTGAAAAAAAATGATTGAGTTCATTCAATCAACCTACACAAACATGACACCATTCTTCCAAAATACTGAACGAAGTTTTAGCATCACAAGAAAATAAAGACGATGAAGCAAAGTAAGTAAATAACAACATCATGAAAAACGTTGCAATTACAAAGGCCTTGAAAATAAAGTCTACAACAATGTTCTTTAAAATGTCAGCAACGTCTTCTATAATCCTCTGTCAAACTTGATAAACTAGTCTTCGAAGTCACTAGTTTCAACGCCATCAACATCTTAAAATAACAAAGAAACAATCATATTAAAAAGAGATAACTAAAAACATTCATCTCAATAAATATTATGATTAAACATATCATTTACCATATCAATACAGTCAACTACTTCCCCTTCTTCTTCAGAATCTTCAGTAACTGTCGAACAAGCATGTGTGCCCTCCAAAGTACCTTTATTTGAAAGAAATTGAAAAATAAATAGAAGGTTCATGTTAGAAAAAAATTGATATTAACGTATATGAGAATAATCAATACATAAATAATAGATACATTTAATGTCTTCGATCATCCAATTTTGCAAGCACATTAATGCCTCCAACGTTTTAGAATGTTTAAGAAGATGTGAGAATCCATTTGCACCATTATAAGAGAGTAAAGATGTACAATATTTACACTTTGCATTTGTAACACCTTTCACTACGACCTTATCAAAAGATTCTCATGCCTCGGAAGTGAGTTTCTTGTTTTTTAGTTTACTTGATTGATTTTTTTCTTTTACTCCAAGCTCAATAAAACCTTATGAATCTCCTTCTAAATCATCCACTCCACAGAGCAGAGTCACTGAAGATGGGCTAGAAGAAGCAGCATGACTTTTATTAGTAGCATTTGCATTATTGTTAGATTGATCACCATCTATTTCCTATAAGTTAATGAAAAATAAATTAAAAACACAATGAGTATATTGACAAATATAGCATACAACAAACAGTAACTCATTAAAACACATTTAAACTTCTCTTGAAGTAAAAGGGTTGAGGGCCCCTTCACTTGAGCTAATTCCGAACCATATTAAAGTGACAAAAGATGCAAGATATGACGAAAATTGAACTCATCTGCTTTCAAATGCAAGAAATATATAGCAATGAGGATTTCTAATTTTGAAAGAAAAAGTAATGATGGTTTCTGATTTTGAGAATTTGAGGCTTGGAGCTTGTAGGGTTTGGTTTCTTTTGTTAGAGATATGTTTCCGCTTAGTTTTTATTGGCCATTTTGAGAATTATGAGCTTAAACATATGGACAATTTTAAAAATAAAGTCAAAATCTGAATGTAAAATACATAAATTATGAAAAAATTAAGAAAATACTTATAAATTACATTATAGGTTATGGATATATTTAATAAAAAACAGATCCACGGGTCATATCTGGACCGGATACAGATCTCAAATACAAGATCTATATCCAGATCCGATCCGTCAAAAACGAATCTGGGTCCGATCTAGATCTGTCGGGTCCAAATTTTGAAGATTCATATTCTATAAAACGGATATGGATCAATCGGGTCCAAGATCCACTGCCATCTCTATACATGGAGTATTTACATGGAAGGGGAAAGGAGAAAATATGTTTCATTTTCATAATACAACTTCTCTTCTTCTTTTTTCCGCGTTGTAGAAATAAATTTGAAATTGCTCCATAAAGTCTTAATGAAGTGTATCTTAATCGAGTAAGATTCATAGATATATACTTTCTTTTTTATAACGAGATCAAAATATTTTGTAATGTCGAATAACCAGTAAAGTCACACATATAAACATAGTTACAATGCAATACTGGATACCAAGGTAGACTCAAAATATTTGAACTAGTATGAAGCAGAGTTGCTCAACTCAAGCACATATTCATACTAGCAATACCAAGACACACTACTTACGCAGAAAATACTAAAGAGACTTCACATTACAATGGTGTTTACGTGACACACTGGTAGAGGAGATACATCCTCACCTATTTACCAATTAAGAATGAACTAAGAGGGTGAGTATTAATTTAATTAGCAGTATTAATTTATACAATGTTTAACTGCTACTTGAACATGTTTTATATGCAAAAACTTATAATTTTTTTGATATATATATTTATGTCTTCCGCATATAACAATCGGATTGTTTCCATTGAACTATTAATCGCCACAATGGACTCACATGTTTTAATATTATAACTTCTTATAAATTTCTTTTGTTATATTCCACTTGATTAAGTCAGTTTTAATTTTTGCAATTCTATTTGCCGTAGTTGATAAATTAATAATGTCAATTATATTTTGATTTTCTTCTTTTTTACGCTCCATTTTAGTCGTAGTTCAATCGAAGAAGTTCAGTATTTCTATTAAATGCTCCAATTTGATTTTGATAAGTCTGAATGTGTTCTTCAGATATCTTTTGATAAATTTTCAATTTAGGATCTATATCAGGTTTTTCTAATAATTGTAGTGCAGTAGTACAATCTTTTATTTCTAAAGTTGATTCTTTAATATATTTCTTACACCGTCTTACTAGTTTATTCTTTTCACTTATTTGATGCTTATGTGTCATATATTAAATAATCCAAGCTTTAATGTTATTTTTTAGACTAAGATAATATCTTGTAAAATTATCCTAAGTCAATCTACTCTCACACCCATCGTGGCTCTAATATCATTCGACCTCTATCTGTGATATTAATCCTATTTTACTTAAACTTTGATTTTCAGCGACGGGAACACCCTTCGGGTCCGGCCCTATCTAGCAAACTATGGGACTAATCCAATGGAAAATCAGGTTTGTCAACGTCTAAATCAGACTCGATTACCTAGACATAAGAGTAAAATACAAAAGGAATAATGGAAGGGACATAACAAAATGGCAGAAACACAGTAACAAAATTTCGACAATGACTTAGAATAATGAGAGATTTAACTGCTGCTCATAATTTTGAATGAATCTTTAAATAAAAATGTAGTCATAAAATTAATAATAATGATAAAGGAAAGAATTTAAAGTATAGAAAGAAAATAACTTACTGATAACAATGATTTTCTTATTGATATCTTAAAATAACACATGAAAATTTTACAATGATGGGAACAAAAACAAGGCTTTGTTTTTTAAGTGGATGCTTTCTAAAACTTGCATTCTTCTTCTTTCGGAGATGTCTTTTATAGGCTCTTATTTTTACTATTCACTAACTATTTGCTTACAATTTAATACTATTCATACTTTACAAATGTTCTGTTTCTCAAAGAAATTCTATTTTTGATATGACATTTCTTTTTTCGTACTCCTTATCTTATGTCACTTTTTGTTGTTCATGCTTTTATTTTACTCAGTGATAACCTCTGCTAATTTGTCTTCCATTTATTTGGTGCCTGTTGATTTCCTTGGTTGTTTATCGGTACTTGGTGATTTTTCCATCTTTTTTATTATTTTTTTCAAAAATCAAGAAAATAAGCTTGGGTCACCCCTTGAGGATCTTGCATATCTCCATTATTTGGTCCTGATGTAGTTGATGACGATGTACCTAATAACTTGTTATTTTGTTGACTTTAGTTTCATCTGTTGAGTTGATATCTGATAATATCTTTTGAAGCCTTCTCTTTAATTATTCTTTTATTTTATTTGAATGGTCTTACTCAAATATTTTACCCTATCAATCTCTTCATTTTCAAAAGTCCATCTGATAATGTAGGAAATTCATTTTGCAATAAAAAAAAATACAATATTTAATATGATATGCTAATGTGGATACCGGTTCCTCTGCTAAATATTTCAAATATAACTGCTGAAATGGTGCAGATAAGACATTTTCATTACCGTCGAAAATCTTTCACCATTCCTAAAACCAACGATGAAGTACCGAGCTGGCCATCTTCTCACAATATTTAATAAACCATGAATGAGTTTTTGGCATTAAGTACATAAAATTGAACCAACCCGCCTTGTAATTATAATAATTATAAACTTGTGGCATGTAAGGTTTTGATAATAAAATCGGAGTATGCAAATGATCTGCTGGCTAATCTGTTGGACTCATTATTCTTTAATTAGTAAATTTAGAATACATAATTCCATTAGGGTCACTCTTATCCTTAATATGATTTTCAACTATTATAGAATCAGTTTATGACAATATATACTCATAATAATCTCTGGTTTTCAAAAGAATTATATGTCTCCACATAATTTATGTTAGTATAGCGAAATTTTAATAACTTAGCTCTATGTGTTTTCTCTCTATTGCAATAACTGGTAATAAAGTAGTTGTAAAGAATTTAAAGTTTTTCGGGAAACCTGCTGATGACGGAATCTGTTTTTAATGGGAAACTATTTCTGAATAACTGGTTGGAATTTTCATAGCATAGGTGTCTTTGGTTTTTTATAATTGAAGATGTACTAGCTGTTTTTTTGAAGGTGTACCGACTGATGGTGAGACGGGAAAATCTGCTAACAGAATGTATTTGTTGGATAATTGCTCAATCTGATTTCTGATTGGTCCGGGGGAATATGCGGATCTCACTGTTTTCCATGTAGAAATTTCCTAGTTAAAAATTTTGGTAAAGAATTTGATTCTCCTTTTATAAATTCTATTTGAAAATCAAAACTTGATAGTAATTCATGTCATATGGCAAATATCTGTTTTGAAACTACATTTTTAACATTCTTTTGTAAAACATCTTTTGTTGCTTTGCAATCAACTTTTAAAATCATTTTGAAATTTTCTGATACATAACACTATAGATAAAATTTTAATTTTAATAGTACTATAATTCTTTTGCGATCCATTCCAAATACATGAGCAGTAGCGAATCAATTGTTCTGTTGATTGAGGAGAGAGTTTTTGTTTAATATACCATCATATTTTATTTCCGAGGTATCTGTCTCTACTATGGCTGTCTAAGGGGTCGGGTTCGGGTGGGTCTCGACGGGGCTGGGAAAAGGTCGGGATCGATCCTCCGGAGGGACTGGCCGATGTCCCGTCCCGTCACACATCCCGCCGAAAAAAGGGACCGGTGTTGGCGGGGTAGGGTTGGGTCCGGGCCCATTTTTTTTTATACACGTAATTTCAAAAAACATGTGAATATAAACACTTAAATAATTGAACAAGATAGTGTAATAAAAACATATCAAGACTGTTTTTGTGCCTCTTATATTATTTAATAGAAATATGATTATTATTTTTTGTAATACAATTTCAAAATTACAACTTTGTGGTGTTGTCCAAAAGTTGCAATAAATATAGTAAAATTGCAATTAAAAGAACTAGATAGTTAAAAACATATTTTCTAATTTCTTCACAATGTCTTGTGGTTCTTCAGTTGGAATTGGAAGTTGTTGGTCAAATTGATTGACGTCGCTTCCAGTTCCCTCGGACAAGATTTCATTGTATTATCGTCGTCTTCTTCGTTGATCTCTGGTTGACCGCACATTCTATGCTCCACTCGTATCCAATCTCTGAATAGAGCTGCAATCTACAAGTTGTCTCATGCTAATGAGTGTCTATTATCTCCTATTTGAAATATTCCGATAGAAAAAGCGCTTTCAGGCACTGTTGATGACGCTTGAATATTCAACACATCTCGGGCCATCTTTGCTAGTATCGGAAATGTCTTCTCATTTTTCCTCCAGTATTTAAGCAAGTCTTCACGTCCTTCTTCATTGAGAACTGTTTGGTACGTATAACAGCCTGCAAAACAAAAACAAAAACATAAAACTCGCTAACTTGATTAGCAATGAAACCACTAAACATTCTATTTCTAAGGCTTTCAATACTAGCCGCAGAAACAACATGTCTTTTATAAGGTTGTGTTGAAAAGAAGATGGTATAGAAGCTGGTTGGTTGCTAGCACTTTCTTGTTGGTAATGCATATATACTTTTTTGCATTCATCGTGTATGCTAGACAAAACTTCTTCTTTAGTTGGTTCCTTAGGTAGTTGTTCATTTGAATTTTTTGGAGTTGGAGATGGAAGTACTACTATACAATCATAAATCGTTTCAATCAGTGCTTCACAACCGTCTATTTTAATAGTCGGATTTAATACAACACCAATAATATAAATAGTGGGAATAGGAAAAAAACATTTTTTTAATTTGATAAATATTTTTTTAATAGGTGCCTTATAAGATGGATTTTACATATATTCACTAAGTAACAAAAATATTAGAGCTATATAAAATAACATAATTGGAATAGTAGGATAAAATATACTAGGAAATTCTTTAGTTGCTTGAAAAAAATTATCTAAAAATCAATAAGTTCTGAATTTTTCCCCAATCATATTTACAAGCATATCAATTGTATTTCGATTATGGGCGTTAAAATTAAAGTTATAGGTCTTCTCTAATTGTAAGCAACAAGTAGTTGTTCATATAGAGAATTCCACTTAGTCGCTACTTCTTCAGGAATTATTCTAAAATGTAATCCACAATCGTGATAAAAAAAATTATATTCTTTTTTTCTATGTATTCTACTACTTCTAAAAATAAAGTTTATAGCAATTGTATTTTATTAAAAATGTCTTCAAAAATGATAGACCATCCTTTACAACTAAGTTATAAATATGACACACACATTTTATATGAAAATGATTAGGAAAAGATAGAATTAATAGATCTTTTAAAAGTCTCACAACATAATTATTAGAATAAGCATTATCTAACGTAACAATCATTATTTTGGCAGTTATACCATAATAATCGAAAACTTCATGAATATTATATGCAATCAATTTTTTAGTGTGCCTATCATCAATATATCTATATGCTAAAATATGTTTTTGTATAGATCAATTATGATCTATCCAATGACATGTTACAGTTAAATAATCATTGTCGTTAATACTACGGCCTATATCAGAAGTGATAGATACTTTGGCAGGAAAATGATATAATGAATAACGTAAATATTGTTGATATTCATGTGCAAATTTTAAAACGTCTCTCCTAACATTTGATCTAGGAAAACCGTTAAAAGCAGGATTATAATTTCTATAATGTAATGAATAAAATCAGGAGAGGAACGAAATGCAAAAGGCAACCATTCACCGCAACTAATTTTGATATTGTTTCTCTATCTCTGTATTTATCGTATTTAGGACCTACAATTCCCCCTGTCGTCGGGTTAATTTGACCTTGTACTTGGTCTGGGACACTATGTGAACCTTGTCTCGACTGATAGCGCATTGGCGCACCCGACTTTGTAGCCTCGTATTCATCCTACCTAGCTTTGTGAAAGCCTTGTACATGTCTCAATAAACATCCCGTCCCACCATGACCTTTTCCCATTTTAAATTTATAAACATTTTTATAAATTTTACATCTAACTACTTGATTTTTTTGGTCTCTATAAAAAAATCTCATGCAGATGATTTAAATTTTCGTTGTGTAGGGCCTCGTCTCATACTAGGGGAATAATTGGCGTTCCAGATTCAATTTGAGGCTGAGACTTAGTATGAGGTTGATGTTGTTGAGGTGCACTAGTGTGTGTGTCATCTAGATTATCATCCAAATTAAAGTCATGTTCAGTTGCAGAACATATCTCATCATCTAATGGTATATCATTAAAAAAACCAGTTTCATCTATATGAGTGTAATCAATTAAGTCATCCTGACTATGAATAGGATGACTAGAAGAAGTATCCCTGCCTTTGTTACCCATACTAGAAGAAACACCCTTACCCTTAATCATACGTCTAATTTCTTTCATTTTAATTATGCAAATAAATAATTAAAGATAATGAAATTAAGTGCGATAATTAAAATAAAGTAACAATAATAATTTAAAGAAGGAACGAAGGTACCAAACGCCGATGTAACGTCGACGTGTAATCGAGGTTAAGAATTGAAACTTTACTCCATGGATGATCCTCATGCTAGTTGCCAACTTCAGTCCCAATTTTTGAACTTTGATACAATTATACAAATGATCAAATAAAATATTTAGTAGGCAATGTAGACTTGTAGAGAGATAGATTGAGAGATTGTAGGAAGATTTGTGAGATAAAATGAAGAGAAAATTATGTATTTATAGTTGAAAAATTGGGTTAAAGTGTAAATATAATAACTCAGGGGTTTAAAATAAATATTAAGGGGGTAGGAGGGTTTATGGGATGGGGAGGCCAAAATGGTCGTTGGAACCGTTGCAACAACGACCAAATTTATTTTGCAAAGGGGGAGGGGGGATCGGGACGAGGTAGGGGCGGGGCGGGTCGGAGCGGGACGGGCTGGACGAGCCCAGGTCCCGTCCCGGTTTCAAATCCCGATACCTTATTTTTTTTAGGGGGATCGGGCCGACTCAGTCTACTGGACAACCTTAGTCTCTACTCTCTACTATCATAAAGGCGTTCAGATGAGAGGTAAGTCTAAACATGGTGATTTTTGAAAATTTATTTTAACCTTTTGAACTGTTTGGGTTTGTTCAAGACCCCATGAAACTGAATTCTTTTTAAGACATTGATAAAGAGGTTTACATATTTGTCTAAGATGAGAAATAAAGCATGATACATATAAGACTTCCTAAAAATCGTTGGAGTTGTGTTTTATCCGTTAATATATCAGGAAAATTGAAAGAAAATTATATTGCTCTACAAATAGGTTTATAGGCTCTATGAGACATGACCTAAAAATCTAATTAAGGTTTAAAATAATCTAATCTTCTTTGCATTGACCATCAACTCGGTTTGTTTAACTGTTTATAAAAATACTTGCAAATGTTTAAAACGTTGATCAATATATTTTGAGAATATTAAAACATCATCTATATAAACTATTGAAAATTGGCTATAAGGATTAAATATATTATTCATTATATTGAAATTCAGAAGGTGCATTTTAAGCCAAATGGCATAACATTTCATTCATATTTTACAATTGGGACATTAAATATTGTTTTGGTCTTATCTTTCTCTTCTATTTGTATTTGTCAAAATTCTGATTTCGTATCAAATTTAATATAAATATTTGTTTTATATGTTCTTTTTAATAAATCTCTTTTATTAATGATGGGATATCTAATCCATTTTAATATATTTTTAAGAGACTTATAGTTTATGACTAATCTTGGTGCTCCTCTTTCTTTCTCTACACTATTATTGACATAAAAGGCTGAACAATTCCATAGTGATCTAGATGGCCTGATTATCTTCTTTTCAACTAAATATATTATTTTCTTTTTACAATATTTCATTAATTATAGATTCGTTTGTATTGGCCTTGTTTTTGTAGGAACGTCTTTTTCATTAAATCCTTCTATATATGGTAGACTTATTATATGTATTTTTCTTTCCCAAAAGGCATTAGGCAAACCTGAGCTAATTTATAATTCGTCTGGTCGTTTCTTGCTAAAGACTCTTATTTGTTGTTTGACCCTTCCTGTAGACTTTTTGTGGGGTTTGTGATGAGCGGGGATGGGTGGCACGGACACCGAGGTCTATTTATACGAGTTTCGAATGAAAAGCCTAAGTCTGAAAACTTAAAGTTTGTTAGTTTGACTAAGAGTTGACTTGTAGTTATATGCGTTTGTTTTTGGGTTATGTTGCTTCCGGTAGTTCTGGAGGGTCATTTATGACTTAGTCGAGTCATCGATTCGCTTCCCGAGGCAATTAGATGTATTCTGTGACTATATTTACAAAGTTTGGATTATGGTTTTGTACCGTATGATTCTTTAGAAAAGTATGCCTTAACTTGGTTATTTGCAAAATTTGAGGGTACGAGCGAGTTTGTATAACTGTTTACCATATACGAGCATGTTTGGTTTGTGCCCCATGGGTTCCGAGAGTGTTTCGGGTGTTGGATGAGAGTTTTTGGCTATATTTCACTACTAGTGTCTGGTGTCTGCCACGACGGAACCATCATCCGTTCCGGCGGATCCGCCTCGACGGAAGGTTGACTCGTCGAATCAGAAGATAGGGAAATGGGAAATTCCGCCACATCGAAGTCGGGTCTGTTGTGGCAAGGTATGATATGTCAAGTGACATTCGCTCCGACAATAATTTTTCCGCTGCGGCATATCCGCTCCAGGGAAGTCGATCACCGGGGCGGATCACTTTTCAGATGTCCTATATATAATTCTAGGTCAGATTTTCTTTCCCAAGATAGTGTGTCCTCGAAACCATCTAGAGGTTTATTCAGTCTTAAGAGCATTTTTCACCTTGATCACCGGGGCAGATCACTTTTCGGATGTCCTATATATATGGTTGATTTTAATGATAGTTTATGGATTAAATTATGTTAATATCATGAGGTAGGATTAGTTTATGCGAGAATATCACATTATAAGTCTTAATTTGGTTATAGAAGCATGTTTTCAATTGAGGGAAATTTCTAGGGTTTCAAATTGGGGGTTTTCGAGTATTGTCCAATTGAGGGATAAAATGTGAATAGATTTTCAATTAATTAAAGGATAAGATTATCTAGTATGTAATCTTGGATTTTGTGTATTAAAGTTTGAGTCTTGGTGGTGTGAGTCTGAGAGTTCAAGTTGTTAGGCATTTTGGGTGATGATGTTATTTCCAACATACCATTGAATACTCTTTCTTTATTTTATTGTCTTTTGTTCGCATTTGAGTGACATATTCAGACTATGTATTCAGTTTTGGCTTGCGTGCCCATTCTTAGACTTGATTCGTATTATTAGTGCTCATGTATCTACATACTAGATCTTTGGGGGTATTTGTTGATGTTTCAGACTTGTTACTTATTCCGCAGTTATAGTATGAGACAACTTATGTAGTATTTCGTTATCTTTCGCTTTTACTTATGTTGTATCATGTTAATGATATGGGAGTGATTCGCCTACGTGGTGGAATTATGTAGGTGCCACTATGATCTCTGAAAAGGAATCGTGACACCATTTTCTCTTACTTAGTAGAAATTATTATTTTACGAAAAAAATGTTTTCAAGATTTAAGGTGAAAAATATTATTTATAAAAAAATATTTAATGTCATACAAAATATCACAATTTTCCCCCTAAAGCAAAACAAAGGAACATAACACCTTATTATTTCAATTTATTTCTTATTATTTCCCCCTTTTCCTATAAGGTGAAAGTTATTTTTGTTATTAATCTGTATTCCAAATAACCAGTAAACAATAATAGTTGAATAATGAACAGAATCAGTGTTGGAAAAATAAAAATATTTTTCAGAATATAATCGAGCCCACTTAGTTCAAAGTGTGTCCTTAAGGAAATTATTCCCCTCACAGTACTCGAGGTTGATGGAATATCCCCTCCCAGGATAGAACGATTATCTTACCAGAATAGTAGTACTCCAAAATTCCGGTAGCGGCGAACCACTCAACAGTAGTATATCACACAGAATTTGTTTATGCAGAAGAAGAAGAAGTTTGTGTTGTTCAGAAAATTCGTAAGTAATATTCTGAGAAATCAAACGAATTTATAGCCATGGAAGTACTGTTTCTGAAGGTTTGCAACCTTTCGAATGCCACCACCGAAAATGGTGGAAAATTTAAATAAGGAAAAGAAATCGGGTCGCGGGTCAGACACGCGGATCCGGCCGAGTCGCGGGTCAGGGTCACTAACGGGTAGGATTGGATAAGTTAATTAATTTAATTAAATAATGATTAATTAAATATTTAAAAATTAAAGAAAATTTGGTCCAAAAAGATTATCAATCAATCAGATCATTTGACCGAATCCGAATTCGAATCCGAAGCCGAGCCGAGCAAGCGACGACGACGGCGCGAGGGGTCCTTGCCCCCTCAACCCTTTTACTGACAAGAAGGAGTAATTCTACTTATAAGTAGAAGAACTTTTCTTTCCACTACCGATGTTGGACAAATGCTTATTTTATAAAGCAAGAGGGAACTCCCACTTTTCTTTCCAATCATTTCCCATTCACCAATATCAATACCCAACAATCCCCCACATGAATGGGGAATGGCTATAATATAAAAGTGCGGACAAGTGTGATATACAAGCGAGAATTGACTGCATCTGGATAAGTAGGTTTCCCTTTGAACTTTCCGTAGTGAACTTATATCGGATATACTCGATCAATCGGTAGATTTGATATCTTTGAACCGTCGAACTTTGTTGTATACCTAGACAACATAAGTCACACAATCAACCCTCAACCATTTATGGTTCTCACGGTTGTGTTCGTTTCAGCCATGAACACTTCCTGATTTCATGAGTGCGTAGAAAATGGGCCTTCACTGTCATTCCCCTTTAAAGCGGATTACACTTAACACTCACATAGGTGATTTCTAAACATGTGGTCCTATAGCCACATTATCTGGTCATACACTGTCAGAATTAGATAATCATTAAAGAACCTTAATGCTTTATTAACTCATTAACAAGCCATGAGGTTTTATCCTTATTTCTGAACATTGTCTTCATCCGAGAATGGGTTGAGTTATTTGACAATGTTGAACCGTCAGTCACAACTTTGTTTGATCTCCTTGAACCTAGCTCTTGGGATCTCAATCGCTAGGTAGAGTTACCGCCATGATGACTTGTCCTCGGCCTTAACCCCATTCCCATTGATGATCTACTAACTCTCTCTCTAGATAAACCTTTTGTAAGCGGATCCGCCACGTTATCTCTTGACTTTACATAGTCAATCGTGATAACACCACTAGAGAGGAGTTGTCTAACGGTATTATGTCTTCGTCGTATGTGACGAGATTTTCCGTTGTACATTACGCTTCCTCGCCCTACCTATTGCCGCTTGATCGTCACAATGTATACATATAGGAGCCAAAGGTTTGGGCCGAGAATGGAATATCTTCTAAGAAATTCCGGAGCCATTCAGCTTCTTCACCGGCCTTGTCTAAAGCTATAAATTCAGATTCCATTGTAGAGCGGGCGATGCATGTCTGTTTTGATGATTTCCAAGACACTGATCCACCCCCAATTGTGAAAACATAACCACTCGTGGATTTAACTTCAGATGATCCGGTGATCCAATTTGCATCACTATATGCTTCGATCACGGCGGGATATTTGTTATAATGCAAAGCATAGTCTTAGGTGTGTTTTAAATACCCCAAGACTCGTTTCATTGCAATCCAATGAGTTTGATTGGGATTACTCGTGAATCGACTCACTTGCTTATAGCACATGCTATATCTGGTCGTGTACAATTCATAATATACATCAAACTTTCCAAAACTCGTGCATAGTCCAATTGTGAGTCACTTTCACCTTTATTCTTTTGAAGTGCAAAACTTACATCAATTGGAGTCTTTGCAACATTGAAATTTAAATACTTAAACTTGTCAAGTACTCTTTCAATATAATGAGATCATGCGATAATGCTAGACCTTGTGGAGTTTTATGAATTCGATACCTAAGATCAAATCAAGCAACTCCTAAGTCCTTCATATCAAATTTGCTAGCCAGCATACGCTTCGTAGCATTTACATCGGTAATATCTCTACTCATTATCAACATGTCATCAACATATAAACAAACAATGACTTCATGATTTGGAGTATTTTTAATGTAATCACATTTGTCACACTCATTAATCTTAAATCCATTTGCCAACATTGTTTGGTCAAATTTCGCATGCCATTGTTTGGGTGCTTGTTTAAGTCCATAAAGTGACTTAACAAGTTTGCACACTTTCCTTTCTTTACCAGGAACCACAAAACCCTCAGGTTGTTCCATGTAAATTTCTTCCTCCAATTCTCAATTTAAGAAAGTTGTCTTGACATCCATTTGATGGATTTCAAGACCATATACGGCCGCCAGTGCCACTAACACCCGAATAGATGTTATTCTTGTTACCGGCGAGTATGTGTCAAAGTAATCAAGGCCTTTTTTTTGTCTATAACCTTTGACCACAAGTCTTGCCTTATATTTGTCAATAGTGCCATCAGCTTTCATTTTCCTTTTAAAAATCCATTTTGATCCTAAAGGTTTATTTCCAGGAGGAAGATCAGTCAATTCCCATGTATGGTTGTTCAAAATTGATTCAATCTCACTATTGACTGCCTCTTTCCAAAATGTTGAATCAGAAGAAGACATTGCTGCTTTAAATATTTGAGGCTCATTTTCAAGCAAGAATGTCACAAAATCTGGTCCAAAGGAAGTAGATGTCATTTGACGTTTGCTACGCCTTGCATCCTCTTTACTTGGTGTATTTTCCTTTGGTTCTTCCCGCGGTCGTTTAGGTCTTTCACTTGACGACTCACATTCAGTTTTATACGGATAAATATTTTCAAAGAATTCAGCATTATCTGATTCAATTATCGTGTTAACATGAATTTCGGGATTGTCCGATTTGTGAACCAAAAACCGACAAGCTTTGCTGTTTGTAGCATAGCCAGTAAAAACACAATCCACAGTTTTTGGTCCGATTTTTACCCTTTTGGGCAAAGGAACTTGGACCTTTGCTAAACACTCCCACACTTTGAAATATTTCAAGTTGGGTTTTTTTTCTTTCCATAGTTCATATGGAATAGATTGTGTTTTGCTGTGGGGCACCCTGTTGAGTATTCGGTTAGCTGTAAGGATAGCCTCCCCCCACAAGCTTTGCGGTAAATCAGAACTTATTAATAAGGCATTTATCATTTCCTTTAATGTTCGGTTTTTCCTTTCCGCAATTCCATTTGATTGTGGTGTGTAAGGGGCAGTAGTTTGATGAATAATTCCATATTCTAAACATATCTCTGCAAAATGAGATTCGTACTCTCCACCCCTATCACTTCTAATCATTTTTATCTTTTTATTCAATTGATTTTCCACTTCGTTTTTGTATTGCTTAATCCTTACTATTAAGCAAATACACATAACAATATCGAGTGCAATCGTCAATAAAAGTTATAAAATACTTTTTCCCACCGCGAGATGGTATTGACTTCATATCACATATATCTGTGTGAATTAAGTCTAAAGGATTTGAAATCCTATCAATAGACTTATATGAATGTTTAACAAACTTAGATTCAACACAGATTTCACATTTAGATTTATTACACTCGAATTTAGGCAATACTTCTAAATTAATCAATTTTCGCAAGGTTTTGTAGTTGACATGTCCTAAACGAACATGCCATAAATCATTTGACTCCAATAAGTAAGACGAAGTGAATTTTTATTAATATCGTCAACAACCATTACATTGAGTTTGAAAAGGCCCTCGGTGAGGTAGCCATTTCCTATGAACAAATCATTCTTACTTAATACAATTTTCTCACTAACCAACACACACTTAAACCTGTTTTGACGAGTAGTCCAAATTTGAAACTAAATTCTTCCGAATTATTGGAACGTGCATAACATTGTTGAGAGTCGGGACCTTGGAAGTCATCTTCGAAGTATCTTCCCATATCCTCCAACCTTGGTCATGTTGCGTATTTCCCATAAACAAGTACCTCTTCGGGTCCAAGCGGGAGCATAGGTTGCAAATGCTTCTTTTGTAGCGCAAACATGTCGAGTGGCACCAGAATCAAGCCACCACTCATTTGGGTTTCCAACCAAATTGCACTCCGATAGCATTGCACACAGATCATCCATATCATCATTCTTTTCCACCATATTGGCTTGTCCTTTTCCCTTGTTCTTTTTCGGGAGATGACAACGGGGCTTTGTGGCCGCCTTTCCCACAATTAAAGCAAGTTGCCCTTGAACTTTTTCTTATTGGAATCCTTCTCCTTTCCAGAGGGCCTCTTCCTTTTCTTGTTCTTTTTCGAGCAAACATCTTCAACGATGTTTGCCCCTTCAACTGGTGAAGTCTTACGGTATCTCTTCTCAGCGGTTTTGTTATCTTCCTCGATCTTGAGACGAATCACAAGATCTTCCAACTTCATTTCCTTTCTTTTGTGCTTAAGATAATTCTTGAAATCTTTCCATAAGGGCGCCAACTTCTCAATCATTGCAGCCACTTGGAATGCTTCATTTACTACCATACCTTCAACAATAAGGTCATGGAAGATAAGTTGAAGCTCTTGAACTTGGGTTCCAACGGTTTTTCCATCCACCATTTTGTAGTCTAGGAATTTGGCAACCACAAACTTCTTCAAGCAAGCATTTTCAGTTTTGTACTTCTTTTCAAGTGCACTCCATAGTTCTTTGGAGGTCTCTACTGCACTGTAGACGTTGTACAAGTCATCTTCTAAGGCACTCAAAATGTAGCCCTTGCACAAAAAGTCAGCCTGTTTCCAAGCCTCAGTAACCATGAACTTTTGGTTGTCAGGCATGTCGGTGGCAGGCACGGGAGGGTCCTCACTGGTGAATTTTTGCATACCAAGGGTGGTAAGCCAAAAAAACATTCTTTGCTGCCATCGTTTAAAGTTGCCACCGGTGAACTTCGCAGGTTTCTCAGCCGGTGGTATAGCGGTACGGGTTGTAGGAGTAACCGCTGGTGCAGTAATTGCAGAGGTAGTTCCAGTCTCAATTGCCATTATTCGTTTGTCACTGTCAAATCGACAAACCTGTTTTAGTTAATAAAACCGAATAGCAATTCAATCACGAGACTTAAACGATGAAGATTTTATTTCTTCAAATTGCAAGTATAATTATGAAACTTTAGTATTCCAACGAAGTTTTTATATCTTCGAGTCGAATACTAATATTCATATGGAGTAGAAAACGCACAAGTTTTAATCTCTAAACGAGAATACAAAGACAACGATGAAGTTTTTATGTTCTTCAAATCGTTGTACAAGTATGAACTTTAATATTCCAACGAAGTTTTTATGTCTTCAAGTCGAATATGAAATTTCACACGGAGTAGAAAACCACACAGTTTTAGTCTCCAAAACAAAATACGATTAATCTAAAAATATAATTTCCTTAAGATTGTTATTAATCCGTATTCCAAAAAACCGATAAACAATAATAGTTGAATAATGAACAATCGGTGTTGGAAAAATAAAAATATTTTTCGAATATAATCGAGCCCACTTAGTTCAAAGTGTGTCCTTAAGGAAATTATTCCCCTCACAGTACTCGAGGTTGATGGAATATCCCCTCCCAGGATAGAACGATTATCTTACCAGAATAGTAGTACTCCAAATTACGGTAGCGGCGAACCACTCAACAGTAGTATATCACACATAATTTGTTTATGCAGAAGAAGAAGAAGTTTGTGTTGTTCAGAAAATTCGTAAGTAATATTGTGAGGAATCAAACGAATTTATAGCCATGGAAGTACTGTTTCGAAGGTTTGCAACCTTTCTGAACAACCACTGAAAATGGTGGGAAATTTAAATAAGGAAAAGAAATCGGGTCGCGGGTCAGACACGCGGATCCGGCCGGGTCGCGGGTCAGGGTCACTAACGGGTAGGATTGGATAAGTTAATTAATTTAATTAAATAATGATTAATTAAATAATTAAAAATTAAAAAAAATTTGGTCCAGAAAGATTATCAATCAAATCACCAAATCCGAAGCCGAAGCCGAAGCCGAAGCCGAGCCGAGCGAGCGACGGCGGCGGCGCGAGGGGTCCTTGCCCCCTCAACCCTTTTACTGACAAGAAAGAGTAATTCTACTTATAAGTAGAAGAACTTTTCTTTCCACTACCGATGTGGGACAAATGCTTATTTTATAAAGCAAGAGGGAACTCCCACTTTTCTTTCCACTACCGATGTGGGACAACTCCACTTTTCTTTCCAATTATTTCCCATTCACCAATATCAATACCCAACAATTTTTTACTAAAACCACATCTTTTTTCCATAAAAACAAGATAAAGGAACATAACACCTTTTATTTCAATTTCTTTCCTATTCTTTTCCCCTTTTATTTTGCTGATTTGTTTCTATATAAAGTTCCCTTTTAACTCCCTTTCATACCTTTCCAAGCAAAAATAAATAAAAAAAATAGTAAATTAGCTAAGCCACTCTTGCAATAAAACGGAAATGTGAGTTATTTGTAAAACAAGATCCGTTCCATTTATTACTGATAGAGTCATTTTCTCTTATTATTTTCTCATAAAAAATGTTTTCATAATTTAAGGTGAAAAATATTATTTATAAATAAATATTTAATGTCATACTAAAAACCACATATTTTTTACATAAAACTAAAACAAAGAAACACAACATCTTATTATTTCATTTCTTTCCTATTCTTTTTCCTTTCCTTGTTTCGATACAAATGTTTCTTTTAATTTCCCTTTAACATCTCCAACTTATATCAACCGATAAAGCGGTTAATCTACTTGCCTTTATTTGATTTGATCATTTTATCGCTTATCTTAAAAAATAGGAATGTGCAATATTTATAAATAAAAATCAGTTCCATTTACTAATTATAAAGTTATTTTTTTCTATTTAGTGAAATTATTTAATGTCATACTAAAATCACGTTTTTTTAATAAAAGGAAACACCACCTTATTATTTCATTTCTTTCCTACTCTTTTCCCCTACTATTTTATTTATTATTTATTTCCATATACAAAAGGTCCCTTTTCATTTCCTTTCCTACCTTTCCAACCGAAAATAAAAAAATAAAAAGAATAGTAAATAAATTAATTAAACCAGTCTGCCCCCCCCGCCTCTCTCTCTCTGTCTCTCTCTCTCTCCTCTAAACCCTAATGAAATGATTTAAACGCACACAACACACACACACTCCAATTTTCGCCGTCTCTGTCCGCAACCTGTTCCATTCCCAATCTATAAACCCTAGAAAAGTATCTTTCTAGGGTTTATAGCAATAATCATTTTTGCTTATAAAAGTATCGGTGTTTGTGTGAAGGAAGTAATAATGGATCTTCAGAACCTTGCTGTTATTCTTCGTGGTGCGCTTAGTCCTAATCCGGATGAACGTAAATCTGCTGAAGATAGTCTCAATCAGGTACTTATTTTGCTTATATCAGTATTATTAGTGTTGAATTTAATCAGATTTGATGTTTTGATTGAATTATGATTAGTACTATGCAGGTTTCATTTGGTTATGAAAGTATTAGTGTTGAATTTTAAGTTGATTGAAAATATACTGAATATAGTCGGATTTGTTGTTATGACTGAATTATAAAGGTACTAGTGTTGAATTTTAAGTTGCTGAGAATAAAGTCAATGTAATCGGAATAAAGTATTAGTGTTGAATTTTGAGTTAATTGTGAATACACTGAATTTGATCGGATTTGATGTTTTGTGAATTATGAGTAGCACTATGCAGATATAATTTGCTTATGAAAGTATTAGTGTTAACTTTTGATTTGATTGAGAATAACCTGAATTTGATCAGATTTGCTGTTTTTTGATTGAATTATGAGTAGTACTATGCAGGTTTAATTTGCTTATAAAAGTATTTTTGTTGAATTTTAAGTTGATTGAGAATAAACTGAATTTAATCGGTTTTTTTTTTTGATGAAGTAAAAATATTATTAAACAAAAAAGGGCATTAACTAGCCCTTATACAAGAAGTTTACCTAAAATTAGAAAACCTTACACAAATACATAATTTGTTATGACTGAATTATGATTAAATCTTTGTTGCTATTCAATTTGCATTGAACACACTGACAGAAAGTTATGGTAAAGCTGTTGAAGAGTCTCAATCAGGTTTAATTTGCTTATAGAAGTATTAGTGTTGAATTTTAAGTTGATTGAGAATAAACTGAATTTATCGGATTTGTTGTTATAATTGAATTATGATTAAATCTCCGTGGTTATTTAATTTGCATCAAACATACTGATAGAAAATTATTGTAAAGCTGCTGAAGACGGTCTCAATCAGGTATAATTTGCTTATGAAATTATTAGTGTTGGATTTTAAGTTGATTGAGATTAAACTGAATTTGATGGGATACCATTTTTCAACTAGAATCTATTATGTAATAATAGAAAATAGAAAGAAATTTCTTATTATTATATATAGGCCAGCTTGACAAGCAACACTGTTTTGATTGAATTATGAGTAGCACTATGCAGATATATTTTTCTTATGAAAGTATTAGTGTTGAGTTTTGAGTTGTGTGGGAATAAACTGCATTTGATCGGATTTGCTGTTTTGATTGAATTATGAGTAGTACTATGTGGTTGTTTAATTTGCATCAAACATACTTATTAGAAAGTTACGGTGTAGTTAATGTTTTTGGTAGTTTTAGACCTGAATTATGGATTTTATCATTTTGTTGGATTTGGGGTAATATTAAGTTTTAATTGGATTGGATTCGCAGTGTTGGAGGTGCAAGTATATTTTCTCGATTGAGTAGACTATTAATTATTGGCATTTGTATTGCCGGTTTCAAGTTGGATTTGTTACTTTTGACTCAGGTGTTCTCGTTATCTTTGATAATTAACTAAGAAATATATTTGTATTCTCCATCTATCAACTGTTAAAAAGAAACTGAGTTTCTTAATTGCGCTGATACTGAATTGTTTTATTTTGTTTTCTACTCTGAAATGTGACTTTTAGTTCTGCGTGTTTATCCAAGTTTGTGGTGCTTATTTTAGCTATTTGTGATTGTTGAATTTGAATCATCTTTGTCCTCCTGGATGACAAGCTCACAGGTTGACGTTATAGGATGTGTAATCTCAGCACTTGAATTCTGGGGAATAAGTATGTGGATATTGGATTCTTTTTAATTTTGTATATTCCTGAGTGCTCCTATGTTTGCAGTTTCAGCATACTCCGCAGCATCTTGTGAGATTGCTGCAAATCATAGTAGATGGGTCTTGCGACATGGCAGTCCGACAGGTGGCTAGCATTCATTTTAAGAACTTCGTTGCAAAGAACTGGTGCCCTCATGATCCCGGTAATGACCTTATTATATACCCCCACAAACGAGAAAAGAGAAAAGAAAAAATATTTTTTATATATGGAATAAAATGTCAAAATGTATACTTCATGATATTTTCATTAGTGGTTGGGTAAATTTGGTATTTACGGAGAAATTGGTCTTGATGTAGCTGAGCAATCAAAAATTTTGCCAAGTGACAAGGAATTGGTGAGGCAAAATATTCTCATATTTATTGCACAAGTTCCTTCATTGCTGAGGTATGGTTTCTCACCTGTACACGCTGTAATGTGTTTCATATGGAAATCCTATTTGATAAAACAAAATGTTGATAGTCATTTTCTTTTACTATACGTTTTAACATTGGACTCTCATATAAGTAGACAAGTCTGTTATTGTGAATAGGGTGCAGTTGGGGGAATGCCTTAAGACAATGATACATGCGGACTACCCGGAGCAGTGGCCAACACTTCTTCCCTGGGTAAAGCATAATCTGCAGGATCAGCAAGTTTATGGGGCTTTGTTTGTTCTGAGAATTCTCTCTAGGAAATATGAGTAAGTTGTTGACTTAGAATGGTGCTCTTCTTGACAATCTCTATTTTCTTCATTTTGGCTACTCTAGAAATTGCTTCTATGTGCTGTGCTTTATGTTCCTCTACTGATTCATGACCTGTGAATTTTGCGCCACAGGAAATGCTTTTCATGTACTTGAAGTCTTGAGTTTGTACTTCAGGTCTTCACGAAATAATGTCTGTTATCAACACCAAAAGGGATATTACTTATATAGGTATTTTTATGCATGTTAAGGCATCTTCAAAATGGTCCCCAAAAATAATAAAACATAACATGCTTCCAAATAATTACCTTTTTCTCTTATAACGCACTTGCTAATTAACATGCACTCTCTTAGTTGAGGCTGCAGACTGACTTAATAAGATAGACCTTTAAGTTTTGAGTATTATGTGTGTCAATGGTTCACATTGCTCAATCCCTTAAAACTGTCTACAAAATCAAAACACAGTGTGCGAGGTTGAGAACTTATCCAACATTTTTTCCCTTTTGATTGTGTGTGTGTGTGTGTGTGGGGGGGGGGGGGGGTTGATTCTTAGTATTACTGGTTTGATTTAAAAAATATTTTTATTACAATGTAAGCAGCTTTTCTTTGGAGTCGGGGGAGGGTAGTGTGTACACATACCTTACTTACCTTGGAAGATAGAGAGACTGTTTCCAAATACTTCCATCTGTTTTGCGATGAAAAAACGCTATTGAGTGGCTCTGTTATCTATGAATCTTCATTCTTTGTCCTAGATCACCCGGATGGTGAAACTCCATTATAATTTATACTATTTGCTCATGTCTTTTTTCTATTTTCCAGATTCAAATCAGATGAGGAGAGAACACCTGTTTATCATGTCGTTGAGGAAACTTTTCCACATCTTCTGAACATATTCAACAGACTTGTTCAGATAGCAAATCCGTCAATTGAAGTAGCAGACTTGATCAAGCTGATTTGCAAAATTTTCTGGTCATCCATATATGTATGTATTTAGTTTGTTTATCTTATAAGGTTAAATGGCCCGATGAGGCGTTGTTGTGTCTAATACTTTAGCTAAACCCTTTATAGAAGTGTTTGGTGTGTGTAGCGAGTTTCTGCCTGTTTGTCTTTTCATCTTCTGTTAGTATTTTCAAACATTCTTGATCCGGCAAATAATTCATAGAATTGACGTCGATAATAAAAGCTGTCCCCCCTGCTCTTCAGTTTCAATGCTTATAATATAGCTGAATTGGTTTATGCAACTCCTCACCTTTTCCATGTCAAACTCTTTTCCAGTTGGAGATTCCGAAGCAGTTGTTTGATCCAAACGTGTTCAATGCTTGGATGGTTCTTTTCTTGAATATGTTGGAGAGGCCTGTCCCTGTGGAAGGCCAACCAGCTGATCCAGAGCTAAGGAAATCATGGGGATGGTGGAAGGTGAAAAAGTGGACAGTCCATATATTAAATCGACTTTACACCCGGTAAATTCATGCCCTTATGCTTATTTGGTTCCGACCAATTATGGCTTGCTTCTAGTATTGATCTCACCTTTTTATCTTTTAGTCCTCTCTTATTCCTGTTATGTTTTTTTTCCAGGTTTGGAGATTTAAAACTTCAAAACCCAGACAACAAAGCTTTTGCTCAAATGTTTCAGAAGGGTTATGCGGGGAAAATTTTGGAGTGCCACCTTAATCTATTGAATGTTATACGTGCTGGTGGTTACTTGCCGGATAGGGTGATCAACCTCATTTTGCAATACCTAAGCAATAGGTTTGTGCAACTACTTTGTTTACGAACTCAGGAAATTATGTCACATATACTATCTATAACTAGAAGGGGAGCCTGAGAGTAACTGATAAAGTTGCCTCCATGTGACCAGGAGGTCATGGGTTCAAGCCGTGGAAACAACCTCTTGCAGAAATGTGAGTTGAGTTAAGGCTGCGTACAATGGACCCTTGTGGTCCGGCCCTTCCCCGGACCCCGCGCATAGCGGGATCTTAGTGCACCGGGCTGCCCTTTTTATACTATGTGTAACTATTTCCAAATTATTTTCTATGCAAAATCTGTTTTTACGTAGTAGGCAAAGCATGTCCTTGGGTTTTAATAAGTTGAGCAGACTTCTTGAATCATTTTTTTGGTTGTGATGTATCGATATCTTTACAATACTACAATTTTGTTTAGTGGATTAAAGTTGGATGCTCTAATGTGGACTTAAAAGATATAAAGTAAGGTGCTGTGATAAAGTGCTGCTCATTTGTAAGTTGTAACTGAGAAAAGACTTTTCTTTTAGCTCTTCTACTGGTGACCACAGAGAGTAAGTGCCTGATCAGTGAAAATGCAGCTTGAAATGGGTAAAACATTGTAAAAGACTTATGTGCCCTCATTTTCTCTCTCGAAATAAACATGAAGGGGTAGTAGGCTTATGCAGAAGTACGGTAGATTAATAGCATAGAAGTGAGTTCTTGCCTAGAATTTATAAATTTTAGATTTCTCATCTTTCTAATAGAGTGGATGCCTCATCAGTGCATTTCCAACAGTACATAAAGAAAGTAGGCAGCAATTTTGGACACATCAGTTGTGAGTGAGGTTGTTGAGTATGATGTGTCTTATAGTTTTTTGAGTGGAGATGAACATCAATCTCGGTCTTCTGTGAAGAAAAATGACTGGAGTTAAGGCCTTACTTTTTAGATAGTGATAATCTTTTCTACAGGTCCTCTAGCTGCTTCACTTCCTCTGCTACTTTGCTTTTTTTCTCCAGGATGCTTCTATCGGTAGTTTCTAATAAGCACGTAATGAGCGATACTAGGCCCGGTTTTGATTTCAACTGCTGATTAATGATTGACTGCAATACATGTTAACTTTTCTGCCTCTATATATTGTCTATATCAGGCACTATTGGCCGAACCTTTTTTCAGTATCCAAGTTCTAGATTGACTGTTTGGTAACTGAAATGCACTCTATTGTTTCTACATTTTTCTGGCTACTTAGTTACTCTACTTTGTCCTGTGCAGTATCTCAAAGAGCAACATGTACAGCTTGTTGCAACCCAGACTTGACATTGTTCTATTCGAGATCATCTTTCCGCTTATGTGCTTCAGTGATAATGATCAAAAGCTTTGGGAGGAGGATCCTCATGAATATGTGAGGAAGGGTTATGGTAACTGATATGTCATTTGCTATTATGTATATTGCTATCCTTCCACTCATCTGAGTTCAGCATTTTAAGATTAACATTCCTCTTTATAATTCTGCAGATATAATTGAGGATTTATATAGTCCCAGAACTGCTGCAATGGATTTTGTGAGCGAGTTAGTAAGAAAGCGGGGTAAAGAGAACCTTCAAAAATTTATACTCTTCATTGTCGAGATTTTTAAGAGGTATCTTTCAACGTTAATTCCCACGGATAATTGGAGAGAGAAAATCCTATCAATTCTGAGCTCGTTTAATTATAACAAAATTCTTGTGTGCGCGTTTTGTATTTTATTTTCTTAGATATGAGGAGGCAGCCCCAGAATACAAGCCCTATAGGCAGAAAGATGGCGCTCTTCTTGCAATTGGAGCTCTATGCGATAAATTGAAAAATACTGAACCATACAAATCAGAGCTTGAACGTATGCTTGTGCAACATGTTTTCCCTGAATTTAGCAGCCCTGTGGGTCATCTTCGAGCCAAGGTGTGTTGGGCTGTGTTATTGGTCTTTGTCAATTTGCATTTTATATGCTCGCTTGATGACTATTGGTTTATTCTGTCTAATTTCCTTTGGGTTTGCTTTTATAGGATTTGTAATAGGCAAATACTGAATTATGTGATGTACTTTTTTCGTTCACTTTTCTTCTTATTTATCGGAAGAATGTTAATTCTATTAAGTGATATCTTGGATTTACTAGCTGCAAATATCAACACTCTGTACCATTGATTTGAAATTGCTATTTCAGGAAGCTTCCTGGCTCATTGAACTCTTGTAGATTTGTCAATTCAGTCTAAATACCCCAAAGGCTGTTTGTTTTTATATTGTTAAAGTCATATGTTCTCACTAATATTTTCACAATAACTGGAGGAATATTGCTGCTTACTCATTCCTCGTTTCTGAAAATGAGTTGTGTCTGCAACCAGAGGTTTTCTTCTTTTTTGTTAGATCCTTGCCAATTCTTCAGACAAATCTTCAAACACTGCACCCGTTCCCTTCTTTATTGCTGTTGGTTTTCTTATTGATAGCTATTGTTTCAAAGAACAATGTTTTCCTATAATGGGGGAGCATATAGAGCAGTTTGTCGGTGTCTCTTTGCTATTTTCTGTTTATCATAACTTCTGATCTTCAAAATAAACCTGATACAGCCTCATCATTGTCAATGTTTTATCTTTCTATCGTAACAGGCAGCATGGGTTGCAGGACAGTACGCCCATGTTAACTTTTCAGATCCAAACAACTTCCGCAAGGCATTACATAGTGTTGTGACTGGAATGCGTGATCCTGACCTGCCTGTTCGTGTTGATTCTGTTTTCGCTTTACGTTCATTTGTTGAAGCCTGCAGAGGTAAACATATACTTGACATTTTGGTATCTTCATATAGGTTAATCCTGCTTACACTTTTCATCTGTTTGTACGTGCAGATTTGAATGAAATCCGGCCCATTCTTCCCCAGCTGCTCGATGGTACTTGCGATATCCTTTGCGATTTTATATTACTAATGAGCATCAACTGATGATATTTTGTTTAACAATCCTTTTCATATCAAATGCGGTCAGAATTTTTCAAACTTATGAATGAAGTCGAGAATGAAGATCTTGTGTTTACACTTGAGACTATCGTGGACAAGTTTGGTGAGGAGATGGCTCCTTATGCTCTTGGGTTATGCCAGAATTTGGTGAGAATATTTGTTATTAGAGCGCTTTTGAATGCAAAGAATATCTGCTTCACCAAAATCTAATGAGTTGCTTTTTAGGCTGCTGCATTTTGGAAATGCATTAACATGGCGGAAGCAGAGGAAGAAGGGGATGATCCTGGAGCTCTTGCTGCAGTTGGCTGTTTACGAGCCATAAGCACAATACTTGAGTCAGTGAGCAGGCTTCCACACCTTTTCATTCACATTGAGCCAACACTCCTGCCAATAATGCGTAGGATGTTGACCACGGATGGACAAGGTGCTTTTTCTTTTTGATCGTTAAAAGATATTTTATTGAGACATGATGCTTTATTCTTCACCTAAAAAGGGGTTCTTTATTCTTCTGTTAGCTTGTTATCTTTTTATTAGTAGGACAATCATTTAGTTGAAGTTAGAAGTTTCTCCACCCGTGTGGTGTCCGATTGAGTGACACTTCTGCATGGTATATACTATAATGGACCCCGTCCATCTGCTTTGAAATACATTGTTGCATTATCCAATTCTCATCATTCAAACTTCATACTTTCTCGGGGAAGGAACAGAAATGTAATGTAAAATATGGGCAAGGAAAACAGAGGAGAAAGTTTAAGGAGTTCATTCCTTTCCTTTGTTTGATGAAGGCAAAGAGTGGATGAAGATGTCATATGCCTTTCTGTTGTTTTTAATTAGATAATAGACCGATATTGCTCCTTTTTATTTCGAACTTCTTTCTCCTTCTGTACAACAAAGTAGAAAAACAAAGGGGCTTCCTTTCATTTAGTTTGCCTTCAAAACATTTCTGTAGTGTTAAGCTGCAGAAAGACTGGGTGGATAACTTTAAAGTAATTCGTCATAGTCTGCTTCAGGATGTAATGTTTGGTAAAAGCTGCTAGTTCCTTCACGAAGGATGGAATATGCAGGTTAACTTCTTGTGGTGAAGTGCACAACTAAAAGCAAGCTGTATCATTAAATTTTAGCGAGCTTCGTTCCTAGTGTATCTATTTGGACAGGAGCAATTTATCATTTGTTATTCCCATCTCTGTTCATTGAAGTATTAGAAAAATGCGATGAATGCAATCTTGTGGAGGCTGAGTCTCGTCCAAAGTCAGCATGGTTTATATGTTTGCAAGATGTATTAGTTGAAGTATGCATCCTGATCTTAAATAAGCTGGATGTGTTACATATTTATTGGAAAACAATGTGTTTCTCTTATAACCAATTGATCTTCCTGCAGAGGTCTTTGAAGAGGTTTTGGAGATAGTTTCATATATGACATTTTTTTCACCAACAATATCCATGGAAATGTGGAGTCTTTGGCCATTGATGATGGAGGCGCTTGCAGACTGGGCTATTGACTTCTTTCCAAGTATGTGTAGACATTTTAATGATACTGTTGGGAAATAGCCCTTTTCAAATGGGGTTGATTTGTAGTTTTTTTCTGTTGCTTCTAATGCCTCCCTGTGTGATGAACACATTTGCTGTGTGACTAGGTTTTGGAGGTTCAGTAATTATATAAGAACTCATGATATGCTCAACTAAGTTTCATGTGTTTAACTAATCATGTAGAATTAAGGAGTTAAAAATACTCAATTGTGTCCGGGGAGAGATTGGTGGATAAGAGTTTCATGAGCAAAAACTTTTTTTTTTTTTTACTTTGTATTGTTGTATTTGAACTACTCTTTTGCCTTTCTATGTTCTATTTTCTTTACCCCTCCCCCCCCGGTTCTTTTTTTGGGAGGGTGCTGGTGGTAAATAGTAAGCTGCAAATCCATTTAGATGGTTGGATTTCATTTCGTGCTTCTAAAGATTGACCATGTTTGGTGAAACAATCTTACGATGCTGTTATATTGCCTATACCATTTGGCTTGTGCCTTAGAGAGATATGATGCATTCTTCTGCAGAGAGATGCTAGGTGCTGCAGAATGCAGCATATGTTCTTTGTTTTGCTAGTGAATAGTAGATGTTTTATCATTTATATGCTACTAAAAATTACAGTTCTGTTCATTACCTGATCTGGTTCCCCTTTCTGTTGGGTTTGATTTATGTTTTTTGCAGATATACTGGTTCCTTTAGACAACTATATATCCAGGAGTACTGCCCACTTCCTGACTTGTAAGGATCCAGACTATCAACAAAGCCTTTGGAATATGATATCATCTGTAAGTCGAATATTGCCACCAAGTTTTAGCTTCTGATCATTTTACTTCAGACTAAATTGTTTTATACTTAAACATTTCTTGTCAGGTCATGGGGGATAAAAATTTGGAGGATGGTGACATTGAGCCAGCACCTAAGCTTATTCAAGTTGTATTCCAGCATTGTAAGGGACAGGTGGATCACTGGGTTGAGCCATATATCAGAATCACAATTGAACGTCTCCGTCGATCTGAGAAACCATATCTGAAGTGCCTCTTGGTCCAAGTGGTAATTTACTTTACATTCAAGCTTTCTGCTGTGTATGTTTCTTCTAGTAACTGTGTCCTTTGGTTGATACGTAGTAAATTGATCTTCCTACGAACAGTAACATAGGAGGAGGTGCTAGTTATCTTTCTTCAGCCACTCCCTTATGTGTCCATTTCTATTTCGATGACCATTGATCTAGAAAATGTACGTCATTTTCATTTGATGTATGGCAGATGAACATTCTCTTTGATGCACCAACATGCACATTCTTCATTTGCGATGAAAGCAATATTTAGATGAAATTAATATTCAAACAAATTGAGGTTGATCACATGAATCCTATATATGCATTCTCTTCCGAAACAAATATTGTGGTTCTCAAACACTAGTTCTCTAGTCTCACACTTATCACTCTACTTGCTTACAAATTACCTAAACAAATTAAGATATTTTTCCTAGAGCCGGACCGGATATATATGCAACGACTGGACTAAGCTTTTTAAGCCAACTAGTTGGTATTCCTTATATTGATTTTGCTCCATTATGTTTTGTTCTTGGATATTTCCAAATGCATTCAGAGAGAGAGAGAGAGAGAGAGAGCAGCTTTCTTGAACTCAATGTGATTTAGGGTGTATTTAGTCCCTTTTTTATGCCTTCAATCATTATAGTGTTGCACATAATGAACAATGCATTTGGAGATCTACATAGAATATAGACAAATCATCTCAAGCGTATAGACAAATCATCTCAAGCGAGCTTGTAACATTTTAGTTATGCTTGTATTTTCATGTATCAAATGGTTCTCCTAGAAAATTATCAAAGTTATAATTGTTATAGAATTTACTTATATAAATTTATTAAGAATTCCGAGACAGGATAGTTTAGCTTAGTGTAGGGAATGAGAAAATGCATCTTTTCACTTCTAAACTTGCACCGAAACAACTTATACGTGAATTATACGTATAAGTTGAGAGCTGGGTGTTGTTTCACCATCGCTTTTTGATTGGTCCACGCCATTTAATGATTTTTTTATAAATAATTTCGCCCAAACTAAAAAATATATATATAAAATTAACAAAACCACTCATCTTCCCCAAGTAACAATGGAGTTCAATTCTTGCATATTTCTTGACTTTCTCCGATATAACTCTGATAAAAATTTGATCTTTTTGGTCAAATATTTGATTTTTTCTAACTGGGATTGTTCAATTCTTGAAAATTTGTCGATTCTTGACTCAAAGTTTGGATTTTCCCAACTAGGTTTGCTCAATGCTTGCATATTTGTCGACTTTATCCTATAGAACTCGATTAAATTTCAATCTTTTTGGTCAAAGATTTGATTTTTCCCAATTGAGTTTGTCTCTGGAAGTTCAATTCTTGCATATTTCTTGATTCTTGATTTTGTCCAATCCTTTATAGGAAAGAACTTGATGAAAATCCAATCTTTTTGCTCACGATTTGATTCTTATCAACTGGGTTTGTCTTTGTGAGTTCAATATTTGTGCATTTGTTAAGTTTTACCTATTGGGTTTGCTCAAAGAAATTTAGCTTATGGATTTTTTTGGAATTTTTAGCTCTGCCGGAGATGGTGGCGGAGGTGAAAGTGGAACCACCGGAACAGAGGGGAAAAATTCTGGGGAAAAGGAGAAAAGGGAGAAAGACAAAAAAAATAGAGAAGAAAAAAAACAATTTTAAAAGTATAATCAATTAAAATAAATTGTCATCCAATTAGAAGATGACAAAATGTATATTTGGAATCATTGTAGTGTTACTTTTTTCCCTCCCACGCGCTTTTAAGAAAGTTATTACACTTTCTTGCCACAACATCCATTAAGGGGGTATTAATGTCACTTCATACTAGAATAGGGGGTATATAAACACATGTAAAATTTAATTGGTAAAGTGAGTTTTCGGTGCAAGTTTAGGGCTGAAAAGATGTATTTTCTCGTAGGGAATCATCAATAGTTCTCATGTCCTGATAAAAAATCAATAGTTCTCATGTATGTTGTGAGAAAAATTTACTCGAGAAATGACTGATCTTTCGAAAGATATTTTTTGGTGTTTAGTTGGATAGTGGAAACTATCTCTGGAAAAACATTTATCAAAGATGATAAATAATGTGAGAAAATCAATAGTTTGATGAAAATTTGAGTTGTAAACATTGATAGTAACGTTGTGGGATTTTACTGGGTATGTTGTAAAAATTGATTGTAACATCCAATTTTTTGTTGGAGCAGTGACATGAAGTTAAGAGTTAGTTAATTGTGAAGTAAAATCACCTCTGCCCAAACATGATGTCTCTCCATTTGGTGGAAAATTGTTTTCCTCGAAAAATGTTTTCTTGCAGCCAAACACCAGAAATCATTTATTTTCTGGAAAACATTTTCCATGAAGATGTTTTCCGGCATACCATTTTGATTGAAAATGTGATTAACATGTGTATTTAGTGCACGAAACTTTTGTTTATATTATAGGAGGTGGTGTATACCAGTCTAGGGAAGATTTTTTTTTTTCTGTTTTATTGTCCGAATGCAATATAACAACCATGAATTTTAAAATGGGGTGTATCTTATGTTTTGGTGCTCAGATCGCTGATTGCTTATTGTTCTTTTCTAGATTTTGTTTCACAGGTTGCTGATGTTTCTATTGTTTGATAATTTTCCTTTTGGCAGATAGCTGATGCTCTTTACTACAATGCGCCCCTGACATTGAACATACTTCAAAAGCTTGGCATTGCTACAGAGGTGTTTAATCTCTGGTTCCAGATGTTGGGACAAACAAAAAAGAGCGGAGCAAGGGTTAACTTTAAAAGGTAAAGACCTGTTGCTCTCTCCGTTTCCAATGAAAAGGAGAAAGATAAAACAACTTTGAACGAATTAGCAGGTAAATAGGCCTATTAATATCCTTATATTGTTTTGCAGGGAACATGACAAAAAGGTTTGCTGCTTGGGCTTGACATCTTTGCTTCCTCTTCCCGTGGATCAATTGCCAGGGGAGGCCTTAGAGCGTGTTTTCAAAGCAACTCTCAATCTTCTTGTTGCCTACAAGGATCAAGTAGCAGGTTAAACTTATTTTGCTTTTTCCTCATTTTTCTGGTGCAATACTACACAATATATAATAATCTAATAATATGTTTATCGTCATTGTTTAGAAGCAGCTAAGGAGGACGAGGCAGAAGATGATGATGATATGAATGGATTGCAAACTGATGAGGATGATGATGAAGATGGGTCTGACAAAGAAATGGGGGATGATGCTGAGGAAGGGGATGAAGCTGACAGCATTAGGCTTCAAAAATTGGCTGCACAGGTGATTACTTGAAATTGTGCTTGTAATCTCCTATTGAAATCTGTACTGCTGATGCTCCATTTCGTGTGTATAATTTTGTTGTGGATTAAAGTCATATATTACTTACTGCTTTGATTTAAAGTGAATGGGGAGTTGGAATACATTTGTATTTTTACTATTGAATTAGCAGGCTCTACCTACCAAGGTGGAGTTAAGGTTTGCGTACACTCTACCTTCCCCAGACCCCACATTGTGTGATTTCACTGGGTATGTTGTTGTTGTACTATTGAATTTGCAGCTTGAGGTGGATCTGTTTTCCATCCTTCATATGACAACAATTGAGCAAGTGATGAGGTAGTGAATGCACAGGATTTTTATTTGAATGAGGTTGAAGAGAATACACAGGGTTTCTTTTAGAATGAGTATGGTATATGAAGAAATATGTTTCTGTTAGATACTTAATGATATGAGTTTGGTAGTGGCTTTTTTCGTGCCTCGGAAGTCAAAACACAGAGGAATTTGAAATACCTTCTGTGGATTACCTTTGTGATGGCTTCTTGTAGGAGAATTTATTACAGATTGAGGCCCGAATACCTCTACTTCAAGATAAAGAACGTCACCATTAGAGTTAGCGTCTTTAAAAGATCTGACATCCTGTGCTGCTTTTTCAGGCAAAGGCTTTCCGTTCACATGACTCTGATGACTCTGATGATGATTTTAGTGATGATGATGAAGAGTTGCAATCACCCCTTGATGATGTGGACCCCTTCATTTTCTTTGTGGAAACAATCAAAGGTATGTTGCTGCCTGTTTATTTTGTTCTTAGAAATGCTTTTTGCTTTGTGTTTGACAGTGGGCTCACTTATTTCTTCCTCTCTATCCTTGGGACTGTTTGATCCAGCTATGCAAGCATCTGATCCATTGAGGTTCCAGAGCCTTACCCAGACTTTGGACTTCCGTTATCAAGCATTGGCAAATGGTGTTGCTCAGCATGCTGAGCAGAGAAGAGTGGAGATAGAGAAGGAAAAAATGGAGAAGGCATCAGCAACAGTCGCATCATGATTTTGTTCAGCCAGTTTGCTGTTGGCCAAAACTCAATTTGCTCCGAGTTCTTTGGGTATCCCTTTCATTCAATAATATGATTTGACAAAGAATTGAGTAAGTTGCTAAGTTTAAAAGTTTTGAGGGGTCCGCTGGTTCGGGTAATCTGCACGTCTTAATGAAATCACATACAAATATGTCTTGGTTCCAGAGTGGCAGAAGATGAAGTTGTGACTAGGTCTGCTTCCATTTCTTTTGCTGTGTGGTCTTGATGAGTCTCCATGAAGTGGGCTATTCTATGTCAGAAGATGCCTCTTTGCTGGATGTCATTGCTTTTTTCGAGTGTCTTGTAGTTCATTTTCATACGGAAGAAAATGTCAGGATTATTCATTGGTGGCCTTTCTATTTGGTTTAGGAAGGCGTGGGGGACGGGGGTAAATGTACACAGCATTTATCATGTATTATATTTATTTGGATACCGGATGATGCATATACTGTCTGAATTTGGGTGAATTAATGCCCTAAAAGTTTTGTAAGTCATGGTTGTAGTTTATGTTCAGTATTTATACATCATTGGTTTATTTTTAGGTCGGAAGGTGTTTCACATTGCAAGTGGTCTCACACAATTAGCTTTGCTGCTGATTGTAAAACATTTACTATTCCGATCTGTATTCTTGGGGAATAATCTCAATTCCATTTGATTCTTTTTTCTAACTGGTTCTTTGATTTTACCATGCTGCGATCTCGCTAACGAATTGGCTTCATCGAATTTCTATTTTACTGCATCGATTTGATTTGGGTAATGGTGAGGGCCTTTCTTTTAGATTTGGCGAAGTCTAATATTTGTTAAGGGACATGATGCATGATATTGAAACTTCAAAACATATTTGTTGTTGGATTGACTTGACATTTTTGTCATTTAGACCGACGTACTAAGGTATGCAAATAATTGTAAAAGCTACTTGAGTTACAGTAAAATGTAAAGTAATACTGTCTATTTTAATTTTAATTGTAATTTGCAGACCATGTTGGGAAGTGCTAAGCTATGAAATGACGACTCATGTACCTTTGAGTCTTCGTATAGGACAATCTAGTGATCCACTTAAATTATCATTTGTTTTAAATTATCATTTGTTTTAAATTATCATTTGTTTTAAATTAGTGGTTCTATAACAACACTGATTTTTGGTTTCGTTTTTTACATGGTAAAGAAAGAAATGATACATGCTATTTCCTTTTCTCTTAAATCAGCCACAGTACTTGTTCGGTTTATTCATTCGGTGTGGGGAATGGTTTTAGCACCAATTTATCGCCGTAACTTAAAATTAGGTATATAATGTTTAGTCAATTTTGTCGAATTTTAGATTGTTCATGGTGCTGGTGCTGGTGCTGATTTAAAGTCAGCAGTTTTAAACTGAAAGAGGCTGACTTCGTACTCGGAAATTTGAAGTTTGAATTGGCAAAATCAAAAGTTTACACCTTCACTTCTGAAGTTAGGCTTTGTCATAGTATAGATTCAGATCGAAGATGCGAATCTGAACTGCATTCAAAGGCTTTAGCAGTTTAAAATTCGTAACGGAAGGTCTGAAGTTTAATTTGGGGCAGTAAAGTTTCACAAATTCTTTAAATAGCGGTATTAAAAAATTGGCTATTTGTACACTTGACCCATTTCGAGGGCGGAGCCCAAATTATCTCATTTAGGGTGGAGCAATTTTTACCAGCAAATCTCTGGCAATCTAACGTACAAACACATAGTTTGGTTTGAAAACTTGTTATGCGAGATTAGTTATTTTGATATTATTTTTATTGATTGTTTGGTTGGTTGTATACTTGTATTAAGAGTAATTGAATAATCCATTGCTAATTTCATTAATGTAATTGGCTTATATACATGATATACAATAGTCAATTACGGAAATTAAATATACACTTAACTAATACAAAAGGTTACTACCATAATTACAGATATACAAGATAACTAATTATATCAAAAGAATATATTGTGTATATTCTATCACACCCCACAATCATATCGGATGGTTGTCGTAAGCTGATACTGTCCCAAAAATCTTCAAACAGAACTAAGGAAAGACCCTTAGTAAAGATGTCAGCAATTTGATAACGTGAAGGGACATGCAAGACACATACTTGTCCACGAGCAACGTTTTCGCGAATAAAGTGAATATCAATCTCGATATGTTTAGTGCGCTAATGTTGTACATGATTCACCGAGAGATATATCGCACTAACATTATCGCAGTAGACCAATGTAGCTTTCCGAATAGGAAAATGAAGCTCTAAGAAGAGGTTACGCAACCAATAGGACTTAAACACCACATTGGCGACCCCTCGATATTCGGCCTCCGCGCTAGAGCGCGACAAAGTAGCCTTACGTTTAGCCGACCAAGAGACTAATTTATCACCAAGAAACACACAATAACCATATGTCGAACGCCTGGTATGTGGACATCCACCCCAATCAACATCTGTATACGAAATAAGAGTAGATACCGATGATGGATATATTATGTAAGCCATGATCAAGAGTACCCTGAATGTAGCGCACAATGCGTTTGAGAGCGTGCATGTGTTCTTCCCTTAGATCATGCATGAATAAATACACTTGTTGCACTGCATAAGTAATATCGGGCTCATAAAATATGAGATATTGAAGAGCCCCCGCAATACTACGATAGTGGGAGGGATCCTAATATGATGTGCTAGAAGTAGCACTCAGCTTCGGTTTAGTGTCAACCGGAGTAGGAGATGACTTACAAGCTGACATGTCAGGCCGTTCAATGATCTCTCCCGCATACTTCCTCTGAGATAGAAATAGACCACATGCATGACGAGTGACAGTTATACCCAAGAAAATAACTCAATGATCCCAAGTCTTTCATAGCAAGTTCTAAGCTGAGAAGAAATATGATAGACTTGTGAAGTTTATCAGAGGAAGCATTTAATATAATATCATAAACATATAACAAAATGTAGGCCATAGAAGTACCGTGATGGTATATGAATAGAGAATGATCAGACTTGCTGTGGAAAAACCCAAGTGTAAACACATAATCTGCAAATCGCTTGTACCAGGCTCGAAGAGTCTGTTTTAGTCAATACAATGATTTCTTCAGCAAGCACACATGATTAGGATGAGTGGGGTCCCTGAAACCTAAGGGTTGATGCATGTATACTGTTTCCTTGAGTTCCTCGTATAAGAACATATTTTTCACGTCCAGTTGATGAATGTGCCATGCTTTTGAGAGAGCTACACTGAGAATAATGCGAATAGTTGCCGGGTTGACCACCAGACTAAATGTCTCTCCACAATCCACGCCAATCTGTTGAATTTTGCTATCACCTACAACAAATGCCTCTCAAAACAACCATCAAACTTTCCCTTATGAGTAAAAATACACATAGAATGAATCACATTAACACCAGGTGGACAGGACACCATTTCCCACGTCTTATTTTCAATAAGAGTATTATATTCATCATCCATAGCCATTTTCCAATTCGGGTCATGAATGACAGACACAGGGTTACGTGGTAGAGGGATTTAGTTCCATTAGAGTTGAGATTAAATTATCACTTTGGTCTAAAAATACCCCGTTGGCTACGAGTAACGGGTCCTGATCCCGGAATCGAAGTGTGCTGAATTTGGGTGGAAACCGTGGGCTGGACCAGTTCTGATGTAATAGAGTTGGGTTGGAGTCGGGTTGTTTGGGCCTGGACTGGGTGGTGGCTGGAATTTATTGGCCAGCAGGCAGTGGGCCTACTGGTAGCTACGGGACGGAGACATTTGGGCCAGGAGGCAGTGGGCCTGCTGGCAGCTGTGGGACGGAGACATTTGGGTCAGCAGGCAGTGGACCTGCTGGCAGATGCGGTGGACCGAAGCTATTTGGGCTAGCAGGCAAAATATATGGACATGGGAAATTGGGCCAGCAGGCAGTGAGTCTGACTGCGCCCGCTGGTCCATATTCTGAGGTGTGGGCTGGGCCAAATGGTGGACCACATACGGTGAGAGCCCATCATCCAAAAAAATCACAGGAGTTGGACGCGGAGGTATGCAACTTAGCAAATGGAAATTGGGTTTAATAAAAAATGACATGGCGACTAATGATGACTTTATTAGAGGATAAATCATAACATTTGTAACTACGATAATTAGATGGGAGGTAGAGCGGGCTTGAAGTATGTTTATGGTAGTGGAGGGGAATAGAGGATAACATAAACACCCAAATACCATAAGATGAGAATACGAATGGTCATTTTGATAAAGAATTTTGAGTGAAGATTGATAGGCTAATCCTTTGTTAGAGAGTATGTTGAGAATGTAACTTGCCATTTGTAATGCATGATGCCAAAAATGAAGGTGGTAATAATGCATGGGCTAGTAACGTACAAACAATATTATTAATGGTGGGACTTTTTCTCTCGACTTTTCCATTTTGTGATGACGTATGTGGACATGAGAACCGAAAAGATATACCATTAATCCTATAAAATTATCTAAATGACCTATTATCAAATTCCCTTCCATTATCACATTGAATCTTCTTAACTTTCCGTTCAAATTGAGTACGGATGAATGCTCTAAATGATAGGAATGTGGAAAAAACCTGAGACTTTTTAGATAATGGAAATTTCCACAAAAAAATCGAGTAATCATCCAACAACAAAACATAATAACGGTGGACCGAAGAGCTCAAAACGGGAGATGTCCAAAGATCACTATGAATAATATCAAAATGCAACATAGTACTAGAATTAGAGGCAATAAAAGACAATTTAATATGTTTCCCAAGCGGACAAGAAGGACAAACATTAGCACTACGAGTGTTATTACACTCAATAAATTTATTATTTTAAGGGAGTAAAAAATAGACGCTCCCGGATGACCCAAACGTGCATGCCATAAGGAAGGTGCTAAAGCGACAAACGTTGACGGCATGACTTGTTTTGTGGTGATGGTGGTGGTGATTTAGAGCTCACCCCGACTATCACATCTCATTAAATGTATCCCCGTCCAGAAATCCTTCACAGAAAATCCAAATGGATCAAATTCAACAGAAACCGAGTTATCAGTTGTAAATTTCCGAACAAACACCATTTTTTTAATTAATTGAGGAGCATGAAAGACATTTTTCAAGGCTAAATGCGGGTTTGGGTGAGACAAATTTGTGTGACCATAACTACGAATTGGAATTGAATGACCATTACCAACAATTATGCCATGATTTTTGCTCAAATTGAAATAAGATGAGAGATTACCTTGCGCGGATGTCATATGAGAAGTAGCACCAGTGTCCATGTACCAATTCACATCCGGAGGATTTAGCCCAAGTGTATGCATCACTATCTCGATATCCGTGTGGGTCGGGGAGACTATTGGGCCCGCTGCAGCGAAGGCCTGTTGTTATCGAGCATGTTGTTACCGCTTACCATTGGGCCTGGCCCATTTTGTGTGGGAAAAGGGCAGTGCGGAATGGGCCACTTCCCACCGGCCCAAGGTTGTTGCCAGTGGTGCTGTGGCCCGGACCCCTGTTGGCCGCCACCCTAGCTCCCGTCGTAGCCCTCGCCACAATTTTGCCACCATTGTTGCGGTTGACCCTTTTTGCAACCACCGGTGTTACAGTTTTGACTATAATTTTTAGAGAATGGTTGATGGTCATCAGTGTTTCGGGATGTGGCCACCATCATGGCGGGATGTGCTCCAGTTGCGGCCTTTTTATCCAACACTGCTTTTTCTAGGGTGAGCATGGAACGTGTTTGGTAGAAATGTGAGATAGGATTGCTTTGGCGAAGAAGAGTCCCAATACCATTATACGCCTCGGAGAGGCCCGCAACTCTCTGAAGAACGAGATGATCATCTGTGATCGGCGCGTCAACGTTCTTGAGTTGACCGACAATTCTTGGAGCCTTTGACAATACGCGGAGACATTCGAAAAATCTTCCATAGTTGTGTGAGAGAATTCTTGCTTAAGGGTTACGACACGAGAATTTTTGTTATCTTGAAATATATCACGCAACCTATTCCAAGCTTCCATTGCCGTGGCGTCGGGTTCGATAATTGTGTGTAGGAGGTCTGTACAGATGGTGGAATAAATCTATTGGAGGACCGTAGCATCAAGAGTCGCCCATAACTCTATTTTATCATTGGTGGAAGGCACATTCTCCTTGCCTTTTTTCGGTTTGACGATGTGATGGAGGACTCTATGAGACCTTGCGTGAATTTTTAAAAGTTCCGCCCACGTCGCATATTGGACGTTCTCCATTTCAAGGACGATAGAGATGTTGTTCTTGATGTTGGAGACTGCAAGATCAGGATGAAAGACATTCTTTGTGTTAGACATGACTGAGGAGAAGGAATACAATTAGGGCGGCGAAATTTTTGTGAAGGGACGGCCGAGAAGAGAGAGAGACTGAAAGGGTGAAGGAAAAAAATTGTCCTAGACTGCTGATATCATGAAAGAGAATAATCGCTTGCTGATTTCATTAATGTAATTGGCTTATATACATGATATACAATAGTCATCCTAGACTATAATTACATAAATCAAATATACACTTAACTAATACAAAAAACCACTACTATAATTAGTGGATATACATGATCACTAATTATATCAAAATAATATATTGTGTATATTCTATCAGTATACATCACAATTTTTTTTAAAAAAGTTATCTATCTACAAAAATATCCTCTACTTTATTTTTATTTATTAGATTGAGGGTCTTCATAGCTATTTTTGTCATTTTCACTATTTTTTCCATTGGATAAGCAATGTAGGATTGTTAACCTACTGTGTGAAAGATAACTTATAACTTATAACTTATTCCAAAATTAATAACGAAATAACAAATAAGGCAATATCAAGTTTTTATTCCAGAACCCATTACTCACAGTAGTCACCTGGGAAAATGAATCCCTTTAATAAGGCGGCAACTTTTGTCTCCTTCTCGAACAAGCTTCAAGCTTTATTGTTTGCTCATTGAAATAAGTTTTGGATATGAATGGAGGTGACCCTGAATCTCAATTCTTCAAGGTCCCCTTTTTATTTTCTTTTTCACTTTGAATTAAGATTGACAATTAAACTAATTGGGTAATTAAAATTAAATTGAAAATGCAGGAAAGAGTAGTGTATCTTGTGGATGCTTCACCTAAAATGTTTTCCTCTACTTGCCCTACGGTTAGTCTTATTACCAGCTGTGATTTTGTCTACTCCCTCCGTCCTAAAAATATTATTTTACTTTCCTCATTAATCTGTCTCAAAAATATTTAAACATTTTTATATTTAAAAATAATTTAACTTTATGACATAATTTAGCGGCACACAAATATATGTGTTGTTTTTTACTACACATTTCTACATTTTCCTGTTACTCCACTTCACTTTAAGCTGATAAAGTTGGCTATTTTACTGTAAATGTCTTTTAGAAATTAATCCCCCATCCCAATTTACGTCACATATTTGAAATTTCGAGAGTTAACCAAGTATTTCCTTGAAGGAAATTTCTTTATGTGCCTTTTAAACCATATGTTTAAGAAACCAGTTCATTTGGTAGAGGTGAATGGAGAGACTTGATGTTAGGTTAAGCTGTTTACGAGGGCTCTCTACCTCCAACGTAGGAAGTAGGTTTTAAGGTCTGCGTATACTCTACCCTCACTTTGTGGGGATTGAAGTTCTCATGCTTTTCGTTTTCTTGTAATTTCTCATTTTGATTGAGTTTGGGCATGCATTTGTATTGTAATTATGAGCAGTATTTTTCTTTAGCATTTTCACCTTTTGATTCTAAAATGTGGAATCTCACTCATTTTTTTTTTAAAATTTTTGCAGGATGATGAAAAGACTGCAACTCATTTTCAAGTTGCCATCAATTCCATTGCACAATCTCTCAGAAGTCAGATTATTAATAGGTCTTATGATGAAGTTTCTATATGCTTGTTTAACACTGTAAGCCCTTGTTGTATATAAAGTATAAACTGTATATCTGAAGCTGTGCCTTTAACGACTCCTCAATCGCTGCAATTTCCTATCTACAATGATTTCAGAGTTTATGTTAGTCATCTTGTGCTACCTAATATTGGCAGGATCCACCCTCTCCCCCACCCCGAAAAAAGTAAAAAGCTGAATCCTGAACTAACCTTTGCTGGACCTTCTTTTCCACATTGGTTGTAGCTTGAGAATTATGTGTGGATTTAGATTTTCATTTACTTGTGGGATCCAAGTCTTACACTATATAAGTTTGATCAGATGTCATTTAGGTAGGCGATATGTATGTGTTCTAGTTCTAGACAAGGCTGGTGAACAATCACTCTTATAACAAGGCAAATTAGATTTTTTTGCTATTTTCTCCCTATTTAACACCTGTTATCGTTTTATTATGTTCTCCTTTTTGTGTGATTTCAGAGGGAAAAAAAGAACTTGCAGGACCTAAGTGGCGTTTATGTATTTAATGTTCCAGAAAGAGAGGATCTGGACAGACCAACAACTAGGCTAATAAAAGAATTTGATCGAATAGAAAGTAAATCATCATATTGTTTTCGAACTTGACTAGCCTGGCTTTTTTTCATCATTAATTATAGTGTCTTCAATTCTTTTTAATCCCAATAATTATTGGTTGTGTCTGCTGTGATTTTTTCTTGCATTACATACACACACATATTCTTCAATTCTTTTTCATCCCAATAATTAGTCTCTCTCACACACACACATACACGTCTTTGTAAATAATAGATCTTGGGCCTAACTCAACCCCAAAAGCTAGCTTGTAAGGTGAGGATTGGACTTGAGTCCATGTTCCCATTCCATATCCGATGTGAGACTCTTAACAGTCTTGTTGCTTGTGTATGTAATGCAAGAAAAAATTATGTGTGTGATTTTTCAACACAAGTCTTGTTGCTTGTGTATGTAATGCAAGAAAAACACCCACACACCCACACGCACAAAATTTGTGGTTTTGGCCTCTTTTAGTTTTCAACTTGCCTGTGTTCAGAAAATTAGTTAATTCTTTCATTTGCTTGTATGTTGTGTTTGGGTGCAAGGCCTGGTATTGTCAAAGCAATGGAAGAATTTAAGTTCTCTGTATATGGATAGAACTATGAGGAAGAGGACTCAAAAGTTGATGGAAAAGCTGAACCCTCAAAGAAACGAAAAGCAAATGCGATGAAAGAATATGCTAACTATGACTGGTCTGACCTTGCTGATAATGGGAAGGTAACATTTCCAAGCTTTTGATGTTATGCTATAGTTTTTTGCCTTAGTTCTGGGCTTTATAACAGATCCAAAATGTTATCAATGTATAATTTACGAGGGGATGGTTTGGGTTAAGATAAATTAATTGGAACGAAGAAGTCTATTAAATGCAGAACTTTTAGTGGGATGGGAACTAAAAAGACTTGGGCCTGAGCTTTTATCAAATATTGATTTTTTTTCAGAATGATTTTCAGGCGTATATATTTTTATTTCACTTATTTTTGTTGCGATATTGCAGTTAAAGGACTTGACAGTTGTAGAGTTGAAATATTACCTAGGTGCACATAACCTTCCAGTCACTGGAAGTAAAGAAGCCTTGATTAGTAGGATCCTAACTCACATGGGCAAATGAGTTGTAACTATTCAGATCTTTGGCTGTCTGCCATAAGTTTGTACAGTACACTCTCTTGTTGCAACTTGTTTACTAGTTCGTCTTTCTCATAACTTGGGACCTTTATGTCTTGGCATTATTATGGAAATTAAGAGGTCTTGTTACTTGTTGCTTCATGTATATGAAAAATTGTAGTGACTTGATCAAATATGTCAATGGTGTACGAATGGGATTAAATTGACTCGATCAACTTTGCCAATGCTCCCCTTCCCCGCATCTCGTGCTAACCCCTCTTTCTAGTTGCGCTGACAATTAAAGGGTTTTGTAGAAGAAATACGGGCTTACATGTTTTTGCTTCTGGTGGCAACATGCTTGGACCCACTAAGATCAACGATCTTGATGAATGGGTTTAAATCAATACGTTCTGAGAGGCTCAACGCATTTTGCTAACCTATATATATATAGTAAAAACTGTAGGAAAAGAAAACCTGGGCGTACCCGGATTAGTCAGGGAAGTGAGTTCCAGATACTTGATGGTTAAAAAAGGAAACCGGAGGCAAAGTGGAAAGATAGTCAGGAACCACACCAGCACAAGACATTGGCACCTTTACCAATTCTTTACTACCTTTTTATGATTTCGCAAGTACATGAGTTTCACAAGGAGTTGAAGTTTTAACACAGAATATCTCAAGATGTTGGAAGAGCTCCATGATAAATGCCTCTGAGATGACCTTCTCTAAGCCTTTGGTTCAGAGAGACTTGAATGTTCAAAGATATAGCTGGACACGAGGTTCACTACTCATGGATTTAATAAGAGTTATAACTTATAAGAGGGATGTCACAGGGATAAGATGTCACCTAAAATGGTCTATAGCATTCATCTCCCTATCCCTTGGATAGATAGTCTTGAATATATCTATCAAAATATAACACTCTAATCTAATTTGTTAAACAAAGCAATATACATGTGATATACACTGAATATACAACAGTGTATATCACATGTATATCAGTGATATACAGCAGCAAGCAGCAAGCAGCAAGTGCAGCACTTAGGCCGTCTCGGCAGTGGGCCTCTCTTGGCCCAGCTCGTCCAGCCCAGCACGGGAGCTAGGGCAGCAAAACAGTGGACAAATACTTGTATATTAAGGAAAGTATATTGTGTGTATATTGTAGTATATTTATTACCATAATTAGTATTATACACCTACCATAATTGTAGAGTTAGAATTATGGTAGAATAAGGTTTTAGGAATAGATTAGGAATAGGATTCTCCTATTTTGTAACTTGTATATATATCTATTCAATCAATGAAAATAATCAAGGGGATTATTTCTTTCATGGTATCAAAGAGACTAGGTCTAAACAAAAATTTTCTTTTCTCAAAATTTTTGCCTCCTTGGCCGAGAACCCCCCCCCCCCCTCCCTCGGGTTTTCTCTCCAAATATCTCGTCTTCCGCTCTCAAAAACCTCTCTTAAATTTATCCTCCTTCTTTGTTCTTTCAAATATGTCTAAGAACAATTTTCACCATGCTCTCACGGTTTCCAATATCAAGCTAAGTGTCCCTATTGTCCTTGAGATGGAAAACGTTCAATATGCAACGTGGGCAGAGTTGTTTAAAATTCACGCTATATCGTATCAAGTTCTTCATCACATCATTCCTCCCGCTAGACCCCGTCCGCGGAGGATCCCGAGCTATGGATTACACTTGATGCTACCGTTCTTCGGTGGATATACGCCACTATTTCAGTGGGACCTTCTACGACGATTATGGAGCCAGATACCACGGCTATGGCTGCATGGAATAGATTGCGTGACATATTCCAAGACAACCAACATTCCCGTGTCGTCACACTCGAGCAGGAATTCTCTCTCGTTCGAATGGATGTATTTTCGAACGTTTCTGCATATTGCAAGAAACTAAAGGAATTGGCGGATCAACTTCGTAATGTTGGCGCACCGGTAACAAATAATCGTCTAGTTCTACAGTTGGTTGCCGGTCTTTCGGAGGCCTATAATGGTGTTGGCACTCTCCTTCGCCAAAGCAACCCTCTTCCCGACTTCCATCAAGCCCGCTCCATGCTTACGTTGGAAGAAGCCGGTTTGGCTAAAAAGGCGGCTACCGGAGCAAGTCCAGTTGTCATGATGGCATCCTCTCCTAATCCTTCAGGTTTTATTAATAATTCGGGCCAAAACCATAATAATGGTGGCGGCAAGAATAATAACAAAAACCGCGGGGGCAAACGCGGTGGTAATGGTGGAGGTTCCGGTAGTCGGCAAAACGTCGGTGGGTCCCATCCAATGACAGTGGCCCACCACCCCCTATAGGCCCGGCGGTGGGGCCATGGCGGTGGAGCGGTGGTAGTGGACCGTGGGCCGACAGCCCATACTAGCAGCGACGAGGGAATTCCGGCGGTGCGGGGCCGGCCAACGATCCGAGCCCAATACCAGCCGGTGGCGGCCCACTCGGCCGCGGTGGCCCGGCGGCGGCGGCGTAGTAGCGATTACGGGCCGCCAGTCCGGCACGGCCGGGAGTTCTTGGTCCCCGACCTCCGCAAGCCCATCATGCAGCAGGCCCTACTCAGACCGATATCGAGGCCGCGATGCACGCGTTGGGATTGACTCAACCGGACCAAAATTGGTACATGGACACCGGGGCCACTACTCACATGACTTCCGACTCAGGTACTCTCTCATCTTATTCCAATTTGAGCACCCCTCGGGGGATAATTATTGGTAATGGCAGTTCTATTCCAATTCTAGGGTATGGCGTTTAAAAGAAGATCTATAGTGGCGTTTAATATGAAGTTCCTAATATAGAACCTTCATTAATGACTGTGACAAAGGAAGCTTGATCAAAAATGATTTAAGTGAAAACTCCAGATCAGCTTCCTCCAACTTCGAACCATAGGACCGGTTCACATTTATCTTGAAAACAAATCTCTCGAGAGGTCACTGCCACTCTCTCCACCAAATCCTGAAAAAAACATGATTACCTCTGCAGTACTATGATAGCACAAGAATAACAGCTTAAAGGCTCTTTCATTTCCCTGGGAAAGCAATAAGATTTTTCCAATAAAACAAGATCAAAGAGTTGTTATAAGTTCAAGCACAAAGCAAAAAGTTCCACTATTTCTTTCCCCGAGGAAAACGCGGGATGATGTGGCAATATCTATTCACACGTTAGCTCCAGTACCCAAGACGAGCATTAACTATTATGGGCCAGTTGAAAAGGAATGGAATAAACCTTTTGCATGAAAGGAAGAAGTCGGACCACAGCAGAATGGATATATTGTTGAAGCTCCGGGTGTCTAGCTCTTTGAACCACAACATTCATGTAGCGCCACCTTTCAAATGCCCCTTCATAGAACAAGATCCATAATTTAGAGGTTTTATAGCTTAAGCAGTAAAATAGAGCTCTGAATTTCTGCTATTTTTCTTTTACCACTTGGGTAAACTCCTTTGAGAGAGGTAACAGCAACTTCTAAGATTTCTACAAGAATCTGGGCAGTTTCACCTGCAATTTCACAACAAAGATGACCTCTCGCTAAAAATAACGAGGAAAGAAAGCTTTGAATCAGCAAATTAGAACCTTGATAAGAATACCACCAACCTTGTGGACTTCAATTGCAATCCATCAATCTCTTCAACTCCTATGATTTCTGTAACTCTGTATTCTGCTCAAACATGCGAAGCAGTTACATAATGTGTTCTTCCTCAGCCTATACACAAAGAACTCAAACTGGTTTACCTCAGTTTACTAGTTATAGATAAGGAAGGATTATTTGGCAAGGTCTCAATGAGACCATTTCAGTATATAAATTTTGACGTAAAGTACAATTTTAAATGAAATACGTAAGATTATGAATTGCTACTCTCACTCAATGAAATTCCTTAACTAGAATTAACAAACAAGAGCGATAATTTGTTAAAAGCATATTCAAAAATATTTATATTTTCATCTCTACAAAATTTTAAACAACCAAGTTAAACAAATAACAACCCGTTGACATTGTCAAAGTTTGGATCAAAGAATCAGATGATAACTAAGATATCCTTAATATGAACACTCGTGAATATTTAAGGCCTTTAAAAAGAAGCTTCTTTTATTGCTACCAGCAGTCCAGCATCAGGGAAAACAGAAACTTCTTTATGACCTCTAAAAAGAGGTTAAACAGAATGACAACTAAAACTAGGATTAAGGCGGATATAAAAAAAAAATGTTTTGACATAAAACAAAACAAAGTATCCAAAAAACAACTTCTATGGAAAATTCAAAACAAAATTAGTTTATCTCCAGAATAGTTCTCAAAACATTCAAGTTCACACCATCTCTCTTTCTTTCGGTATGTCTCTAGGCTCTATCTCCCTCTAAACTCTCTCCCTTCTGTTGACTATATATTTCCTCTGTTAGGAAAATTACCTTTTGGTGTCAATAATGCACGGCCTTGAATTTGCTAAAATTCCAATTAATTCAGTATGTTAATCGCTTTCAACATAAAATTGAATACAAAAGCAGTACCACCGCCAATAACTTGATCATCGCTATTACTGATAACGTAATACTGATCAAGACCCATGAGAAACAGGGGAAAAAGAACAGAATACAATGTCAACCAATATTCTCATTAAATAAACTATGACGTAGTACTGGTGCATGAATCAATATCTCTTCTTCCTGTAAGTGCTATAAATTTATCCCTAAACAATAAAAGAGGGCATTTACAAATCAAATTAGACCCATCATAGGCCTCTTTAAGTATCACGGTACTCCGGACACCTTTATTAGTGATGTAGAATATACCATGATGTTTGATTAAGCAAAGCAAAAGTCTAGCCGGTAAATGTAACTCAGAATGAAATGCATCTATTTGAGCAGATGTCAACCTCTTTTCCATAGTCAAACTGAGGAGCTCGTGAAGCACTGCTACCACTCTTTTTTGAGCTTTGGGATCAGCAAGTTCAAATCTTTTAGCATTCAAGTATGGAGAAGGGAAATCCATCTTCTGCCACTTCTGAACTTCCTTAAGGTAGTTCGTGTTCGGCCTAAATCCTGCAGGATAATGCATTTGAAACGCAAAAGGACCAAAAAGGTTTCCATCTTTCAATACTCTAGCCTGCCCTTTTGAACTCAGGACCCCTTCACGCACTAACCTTTCTTCCCGGGCAGTGACTGCTAATAAAGAATCCCAATTTTCCAATTGAAGGGAACTTCTTCCATTCACATCTTTCACTGAGAAAAAATGTGGGTATTTTGGAATCAGTGACTGCTCGAAGTCACTAGGCAAGCCTAACTCATTCTCAATCAGTTGAATGGTTTCCAATGGCAGCATGCAATCGACCGACAACATTAACAACTTCCTTAGATTCTTGACCAAAATAGGTTCCATTTGCACTCTTGCTTCATCTTCTTCTAGTGCAATTTTATCAGCCTTTTCAGTCAACATAACCATCGGTGGAGTTCTATTACCACCAGTGACACGGAATATCGAAGGATATTTTTCAATTATACCCATGAAATTCCACTTTTGCACAAATCCAACTTCTTTCTCAAGGTCTCTAAGAAGGAGGTATTGGTTTTTCTGTGATTGAATGATGGACTTTAGGCGTAAAATCAATGATGGTTTCTTCTGTAGCTCCATGACTCTGTCTAGATCATTTACTCTATAGTATGTTTTCTTCTTAGGCCTCCTTCCTCCACTGGATTTGAACATGATTTGTACCCACATATGTCCTATTTTCACAGATGGCAATGGATGACACAATCTTTGCCTTCCATTGACTGTAAACCCTTTTCGGGACTCAATCAGCGAGATCACACGTTTATGCATCTGGAAAAGAACAGAGACGTGTGTCAGGTCACATTGTTGGGTCACAATTCAGCTTACACATTTGAAGCGTGATAAGGTTTGGAGAAAAGAGCTGTTTCCCTTTAACAAAAACTACAAACAGGAAAGTTCCCAACAATTTTTTCCTATGGCAGCTTTTGATGTTACCCATATGTCCTTACTCATTATCAGCATATCTCACATAAGTAGAAATGCTATTTCCAATACACCCTCGGCTAAGAAAGAAAATACCAACTCGAGGCTGTTTCCGATAGTCCTTTGGTTAAGATAGAAAATACTAACTCCTAGGAAAAAAAGTTAGGTATTTTGACTAACTTAGCCTTAATTAAATAATACGCTTCTTGATTACATAAAAACTCACTTATGTAAATAGGGGTAAATTTGGAAGAAAACAATTAACACATTCTTGATTATGTAATATCAAGAACCTCATATATATAACCAATAAGTAGGAATATACCACAAAGATAATAGGCTCCTAATGGAGCATAACCTCTTTGCTCCGGCGATTTCACAGTAATCTTACTCCTTAACTGAACAAATAGAATAAATATAAGAATCAAATGAATTAATATAAATTCAACAAAAATAAAAAGAGATAATGGTCAAAAACACACTTTAACCATCACTTTTCTGCGAGTTACACACTATCAATTGTTTACTTTTTCTAACAGAACTATCAACATCTATGTATAAAGACACTAGGTGAGATGTGTTTTTTGACCATTGACTCAGACAAAAATGAGTTATATATTGATTGATTTTAACACAGCTCCGGTGCTTGGGCTATAGGACCAAAAAAACCACAAAGTATTACAATTTCGTGGTTTACTAATTATACATATTTGAGGGAAAAAAAGTGATAAGGGTTTTAGTTAAATTAGAGATATACTGCATATAAAGGAAAATATGTAAAGAGAGATAGAGAGAGAAAATGAGCAACTTACGAGACGATATGGAAAGGAAAAAAAAGGAGACTGATGAAAAGGTTCTAAATTCGGGGTTATTTGGGGCTTGGGCGACGTATAACTAAGGCAAAATGTTTTAACTGAGCATATGAATTAAAAAATTCATTTAATTCTAAAAATTAAAAGGAGTTTTGACTAAAATATCCTTAATATACTCTTCTATTCCAATTTATACCAAGGATTTAGAGTACGAGAGTCAAAAGTCCCACATCGGATATGTAATAAGAATATGGACTTGAACAATCCTCACCCTATAAGCTAGCTTTTGGGTTGAGTTAGACACAAAATCTATTCTTTGCAAAAAGACATAATCCATAATCATGCCTTCAAATATAGCATCAACTCACAAGTATGCCCTCTCCGAAATATCGGGTGTGGCAAAGTAGGGATCTTACTTTGTCTACACTTTGTCAGTTAAACACTCAAAATTACAAAATGATCATCTAGACACTTCCAAAATTTACGTGTCACATCATCATTTATGTTCACGTGTTACAAGTTGACGTGCCTAATTGTGCATATCCAAAGTTGGAGGACATACTTGCCCGTTGAGGTCAAGTTTGATGGCATGTTTTTGTATTATCGCGAGTCAAAACAGTTAATCTTTAACTCAATATCAAACATAGATTCGGTGAGTATTCCCTCCGTCTAAAATACTTGTCGTCCTTACTAAAAATACTTGTCTCAAAATACTTGTCGTTTTATTTAACCAAGACAAAATTATATAGTTTTTTCTCATTTTACCCTTGTATTAATTAGCAACATTTAAGAGATTTTCACGGTAGATATTTATTGAGGGGAGATTAGATAAAATATGTTAAGAGGGTAAAATAGTGAAAATGATACCCTTATAAATGCTTTCTTAAGGGGCGTGTAAATGAAAATTGCAACAAATATTTTGGGATGGAAAAAACATTTTTATAATAAAATTTAAATATTTAAAAACTACATAAAAAGTATTGTTAGTCTGCATAATTAATAATTCACAATATATGAAAAGAATTGGAGAAAATCATCGTCAAAGAAAGAGTTTGTTGACTCGCTAAGTAATAAAACCCACATATAAATTGGGATGGAGGAAGTAATAAAAGGGAAGCCTGGTGCACTAAGCTTCCGCTATGCGCGGGGTCCGGGGAAGGACCAAACCACAAGAGTTTATTGTACGCATCCTTACCTCACATTTCTGCAAGAGGCTGTTTCCACGGGGGAGAGTAATCATTTTCAAAATTAACATAATTATATTAAATTTGTACATTTGAATTAGAAATGTGTATAGGGCAATTTTTTTTTTATTTTTTTTGTGTATTTTCATTTCAATGTCACTATCAAAGTAAATATCTATCTATATTATATTAAATGTGGGAAGCCCTTAAACCAATAATTAAATTACTAAAATATCCTTCTAAATAATTTAAATACCTTATATATTTATTAATAGTTATATTCCTTAAATAAATAAAAAATCGAATTAAACTATTATGACGTGCTCATTCCCAAAGGTTGTTGTGTTCTTTGGGTAGTAACTATTCACCTCTTTCGAAATTATACGTTTTATAACAAGGAAAGTTGCATGGGTAAAGCTCTCGGCGACTCCATACCCAAAGCTCTTTAAGACACAATGAGGAAAAGACATGTCATCAAGAAAGATACACAACAACGAGCTGGGGACGGAAGTGGATTTATCTGAACCCCTTTACCGAAAAAATCACATTGTATATTATATATAAGGTTAAAAAAAATGTGCGCATATATAATAAGTATTGTATTCTTTGAAGATTGCATCTACATGTGTACTTTGTTGTATACCAACAATATGTGACAGTCAACATATCTTGAAATCTAAGATTGTTTGAAATGTAGCCCGGGAAACTTCTTTTCTTTTTCAGCTTCACCTCAGATGTTGTCCAAATGTATCCCAAAGGATACGAAGCAGAGGCAGAGACAGGTTTATTATATATATATATATATATATATATAAATTGATCTTCTTATATATATAATGTAATTTTTCAACGAAGGGAGTTCCTTTTTATCATATATGTATAGAATTAACTGTATCTTCAAAGCATCTTGCATCTCTCTTTCCAAATAATTGCTGGCTCTTCAAAAATAACTCTAGAGGTGTGTCGTATCATTCAAAAGTAGTGCATTTTTGAAGTAACATGAATGCGGAAATGATGTTGAAGAATCCGAGCAACATAAGAATCCAGCAACATTTTTGAAGAGTCCGAACATCATAGCATATATTAGCTTGTAGATGATCGATCCAATAGCTAACGTGACAATAATGCAGAATCAAGCAACCCACAAAGCAAAACAACTCCTTTCATCTCTTCAACTATGTGGCTATGGGGATATGGCGAAGAGCAGAAACAGGAAGCAGACATTAATGGTTTAGCTGCTACAGATGTCTCCTCAGTTTGAAGATCGTCAAATAATGAAGGCTGTTGCAAAAATCTATATCTAACCTTCAACCCTTTGAGCGAAATGCAGCAAATTAAAAGGAAGGAGAATCCACGGACCGACCCCATCATCTCCATCTCCACCCCGTAGGAACTACGAGATCACCCCAAGGACGCCTAACTTAGAAGAAGATTATGAATAATGAAAGGCAAATAGAGAAAACCTCAAAAGATGCCAAAACATTGTATGGATGAATGATTTAAAAGAAAGTATGCTAAGCATAAATGGTATTTTATGAAACTTTTCAAAATGCTGATTGAGCGCTGAGTGTATATGCTAAGAAATAACGAAAAATAATGTTTTTTCATGTCAGAGGTGCAAAAAAGCACGGGAAAAGATTTGTTTGTTCTTGCACGTGTACCATAATTATGAAATCACTTACCATTATTTGTTTGTCAATGTGAACTTGGAGACTGTCACATCCGGTGAGCTCTTATACTTTTTTAATCTTCACAGCTAATTTCTTAAGTGACTTTCTGCAGGAAATCAGTTTAATCAACTTCAGTGTTGGGATATCCACAAAGCTAGAAGGGATCTTTTGAAGCCAGAAACAATCATTTATAACTAGTTTCTCAAGCACGGGGAAGGTCAAGGATGCCTCTGAGCAGTGCCATTATGTCATATCAACATATTGTAATTTCAATGTATTTGAGTGTTTGGAACTTTTAATCACTGACATCCCAACATCTGCTATATCCGTCCTCTGTGAAGACATCGTCACCCTTGAAGTGTATGTTACGTAGTTTGAGTTTCTCAAGGTTTCGATGTCTTGCAATATTTGAAACAAGTTTTTCCGTCAGGTAAACGTTATCAATGGACAAATCCTTTAGATTTGAAGGGAAGATAACACAGCTGCCCCATCCCACAGATGTGAAGGTTAAAAACCTGTGTGAGGGGCTTCGAGAGATTGAAGTGGGAGTTCTTCAAGATTCGGCATATCAACTTCCGGTGTTGGTACTGAATAGGAGTAATATTTGGGTAAATATTCAACTTCCGGTTCAACAAAATTGAGCTTGAGTTCCTCAATGTTTGGAAATCTCCACCAGAACTCAGGATTCATATCAGCAAGTATATGCAGCACCTCCCAAAAGTCTTTTAAGTTTGGTAACACAGTTTCTAACTCTTCAAAAACTGCTCGATCATTGTCTCCCCATGTGAAAGAAAATTCGTCAATATCCACATGCCTTAGTTTCTGCATTTTCCAAATAGCTGATGTCTTTAAAAGTATTTTTGTTGAATCTCTCCATTCCACCCGCAAAGTTTGTAGATCGAGTAGGTGTGATACCCATTGGAAATCAAATTCCTTGGTACAAATTGCAAGATACCTCAAGTGACTTACTGCTTGCATTGTTGTAGCCCAAGAACTTTTCAAGTAGATATCCAACAAATTCAACACCCTTATAAGTCTAACTTTATCAAGTAAAGGGAAAAGACTTATCTGGTCCCATGCATAGAATTCTGGATGAGCAATAAACTCAAGAGACCTATGACATTTAGCAAAAGACTCCCCTTCCTTCAAGCTCACCAGTGGAATCTTATCCCATAAATAATCATACTGCACCATTTGTTTGACAAGATCATCATGGATATACATGCATAACCGAGATTCTTGTGCATCTAAAGGTTGGTTTGGATTGTATGGGACTATGAGCTGCATAAACTTTTCATTTGTAAGTTTCCTCAAGCAAAATTCACGCACTACATCATGAACAGTGAAGTGCTTGATCTCACCGTTACCTCTCCTTTTAGTAACCACTACTAAGATTCTGTTCACTAGATCATTCAAGCAACTTCTAGATGCTTCTTCCATGGAGTTCTCTGTGTCGATGTTCTGTACACAATTTTCAGCTATCCACAACTTCAGCAAATTGGACACCGGAAATTTGTAGTCTTCTGGAAACAATCCCATGTAAAGAAGGCAAGATTTTAAGTAGTCTTCCAAATGGTCATAACTTGATTCTATTATCTTCATGCTTTGTTCTTCTAAAACATGGGAACTTAAATCTTTTGCGAACTCAAGCCACAAAGAAACTTGCCTTTTCTCTGCAATAATTCCAGCAATCAAGATGATCACAAGAGGTAATCCTTTGCAGTTTTTGGCAACTCGTTGTCCTACTTTGAGTAGCTCTGGGGCACAAATCTCTCCTTGAAATACTTTGTTCTGTAGTAATCTCATCCACTGTTAGAAATCGAAGAAACTATGGATTACTGTAGTGCTCGAGCTGCCTAGCCACTTCTTCATCTCGAGTTGTTACTAGTATTCTGCTTACATTTTCATCCTGTGGGAATGATAATCGCAACTCTTTCCATGCCTTAATTTCCCATATATCATCTAATACAATGAGATATCTCTTGCGCATTAGACTTTTGCGCAACTTGTCAGAGTCTTCATCTCTGATACCATCCAAATCGCCTATAGCTTGTTTAAGAATCTCTGAGAACACCTTCCTTACACCATATTCTTTAGAAATTGAACATCATGCTCGAAAATCAAAGTGTTTATTGTCAACAAAATGATTGAACACCTTTCTAGCCAAAGTTGTTTTGCCCAATCCAGGCATTCCGACAATCGAGACAATGTCTAGTTCCTTTGTTCCCCCATTCAATTGTTGAATTGTACTATTTGCATCATCCTCAAAACCAACCGCTTCCTCATCAATTGGTGGATGACTATATTGGTTGGAAGCCGTTGAATTAGCAGGAGCTTTTTCACCGGTCAGAACGTTCTCCATGTCAATTAGGTAGCTTGACATCTTTACTGCTGTTGGAAGTAAATGTTAGAACTATGCACCCTAATAATCTACTAGATCTAGGAATTGAAGCAATAGTTTGGTCTCCAAATTTCGAAAAACATTTTTTCTTGGAAAAGAAGTTCCTTAAAAATAACGAAAATGACTTCCTTAGTGAAAGTAGGGAAATCAAGTTTCATAAGTGACACTCCGTTCCTCCCTATCATCCAATACACCCCATCTCACCCCACCCATATAGTGTTTGCCTAAATTACAACAACAACATACCCGGTGAAATACCACAAAGTGGGGTCTGGGGAGTTAGAGAGTCTTTTCCGGAAGACCCTCAGCATAAGGACAATCAATTCAAAGAAGTATGAAAAAAGAAATAACGGAAATGAATAAACCATGGCAACATACTATAAAAACATGATAGAGGAGTAACGACCATAAAAAGGAGCAATAACAACCACATAGTAATACGATGGTCAAAGAACAAGAAACAACAAAGTGTTTGCCTAAATTATATATAAATAATCGTGGGACAATATTTTCTGCTTACTTACGAAACACCAGAAAATTATATGTAAGAAATCCACATATTTTCCAGGAAAATATTTCCTGTTGATACCAAAAACAACCTTAATGTAAGTTTTCTTCTAAACATAAGAAGAAATACAGTTGAATCTATCAGGTTTTGCAAGGAACACTTGACTCTAAATCTATTAGATCTGTACATTGATAGTATTCAGTCCCTTTTTTTTGGTTTCACACCCGGTATCCGGAACCCGCATTGAACCCCGATTATATTCGGATTCGCGTCGCGTAGGCACCATTCAGGGGGAGCGCTCCCTATCATTTTCACAGAATAATAAAATCCAGCTAACAATGAAGACGAAAATTGAACAAAATAAAGAAAAATCAAACTTACATTCAGTTGAGAAGAAAAAAGAGTCTTCTTTTACGTACACGTTCTTCTACATCAAAGGCAAGTACACTACAATACAGCAACAACGAACTAAAAGTTAGCAATGCTGGAATCAAGTCAACAATGGCGGCCAGTGTAATACATTTGTCTGAGTTTTTGAGTTTTGTCTTCGGACACAAGTGAACTGGTGTGGGGAACTCTCACATTGGCAGCTAAGCAAATAGGATTACATGTCATGTAATCAGGAGCTTGGGTTCAAGCCGTGTACGGAAATGCAAGGTAAGAAAACCTTGTGTTCCGGCTCTTCTGGCTCTTCTCGTAGCTCACGCATAGCGGAAGTGCATCGGGTTATCTTTAAAAAAAATTATCAAGTTAATAATTAAAAAACACATTGAACTATTATTTTTTCTCGTGAGTTTCACATTCCAACTATCAACTCTTTCCTTTTTCTTTCGATCACAATCTATGTATTAACCATTTCGTCACTTAACTTCTCATGGGTTGTATTGTTACTTTATGTTAATATAATTTTATAAATTGGATCTACAACATATCTTCTATATGAAACGAAAAAACACATATTTAAATTAATTGAAGATTAAATATGTTGAGTCATATATCACAAGAATTAAAAACATAATATACCAATAATTTAGAGAACGAAATTGCTATTATCCCGAAAGAATAAGTATTCCTATCATTTAATTTGTACGAGAAAACTATTTTTATACTCGTGACTAGTGACCGGCGTCGACTGATTGGAATTTGGAAGATAAACAATTTACACAGCAGTTACTTAAATGGTAAAAGGGTTCTTCAAAACTCATTTCGTTTAAATTTTAAATTTGTTCTCGACTTTTCATTTAGTTTTAACTAAAAGAAAAAAAAGAATATAGTTATATAATCCACTTTTTGAGGGTATATCCTTTTTCTCTAATATAATATTTCTTAAAGAGGTCTTTTTGTTTTTTTTAGTTTTTTTCCGGTGTTTGGTACCCATTTTTTAAAAATTCGAATCGAAAACCTCTGATTAAGGAGTGAGGAATACTTGCTATGCCGCAACTTTTATTGGTGATCATGATATGTCTTCATTAAAGCTCTATTCTTGCATTTTTTTGTGGTTCTTCACTACCAACGTGTCGGAATTCACACAATTCAAACCTTCTATTTACCTAAGTGCAAAAAGTTTGTATAACCAAAACAGCAATTTGCAGATGAAAGGGAATCATCTACACAAATAGTAAAAGAAAATGGGAATTATTTACTATTGAAAGTAATTATTCAATAAGTTACAACATTCTCCTTGTTCTGTGATTAATGTGATGTTACATAACAATCAAGGTAAAGCTGCAATGAATTTAATTGAATGTGAAAAAACAAAAGGATGAATGATATACATATATTATACATAAAGAGAGATAGCACGGTATTCCTTTGGGGAACTTCAAACTCTATAACATGAGACATGTCAATGGCTTGTGCTTTGTCAACTTTATATTCTTTAAAAGCTTTATCAAGCACTTCCTAGACGCGCTTCAGCCATTTGTTTTGATTCATCGCTATTGTTCCAAAGGCCGTTCAGTTAGCGTCTCACCGCTCCCAGTACCACACAAGTTCCTAGACAATAAAGGTTTTTAAAACGATGAAACACTAGAGAGCAATTTCAACTAAGGGTGTGCTCGGGATGAAGGAAAACATTTTCTGGTGTTTTTCAATTTTTCCATGTTCGGTTGGTCAAAATTTTTGGAAAACATCTTCTTTAGCAAAACAAATTCCTTAAAAATGAGAAAAATTACTTCCCTAGTGAAAGTAGGTAAAACAAGTTCCACAAGTTGCATTCATATTGATTGTGTCTTCCCCACCCTCCAACACACCTCATCTTCACTCCCACCCCCGCAGCCCCCATTCCCATCACCCCACCTCCACCTCCCCTAGTATTTGTCTAGATTATATACAAATGCTTTTAGGATAATTGTTTTTACTTACGTACTGAACATAAGAAAATAAGTAAGAAACCCACTTATTTTTCAAGAAAAGATTTTCCTTCATACCGAACACACCCTAAGTGGTCGTTAATTTTGTCATACCTAGTGTGCATGGCACGAGATACAGGAGAGCGGGTTGACCATGTCCGTCCATTAAATACAAGGCCAAGTAAGTAAAGCAAAGACCTGCGTGGATTTTAGACTGATTAAAACGACGAATGAATAAAATGCAGTATTAGAAAAATAAGGGGGGAGAAAGTACAATAATCAATAAGTAAAATGGAAAGAAGGAAACATAGAAAGAATATAGATCATCAATATGATTCACATGTAAAAGATAGAGTTAACATACGCGGCACACAAAATAATTACCGCAGATATGTGCAGAATCATAAGCGGAAGAAATATTGTTGTATTACAATAATTAGAGGTTAGAAGCATTGAACGAAAGAATTGTACATATCTTAAAACGATCTGCATTATGGCAGTTGTACTATGGGGTTCATTTTTATCAGAGTGTGCTTTTAGGTCTTAATTGTCATTTGCACACAAATGAAAAGCCATTTTGTTTAATGTTCTGCAGCCAAATTTTGGATAGACATGCGGGTCTTTAATCTTTTAGCAGGTTTTTAAGGTAGAAATAGCAGACACGGGCCATTTTTCGGTTCTGCATTTAAAAAATAACCATTGTCCTGGAGTTTCAAATTCCACAAGTGAAACTTCATGACAATATCGTAGAATAGTTCAACTTGTTATAAATTTGAAACTCTAGGACAATGGCTATTTTTCAATTACGGGGCTGAAAAGAGGTTATTTCTGAATTTTACCCGTTTTTATGGTCTCAAGCAACTAAGAACACAATAGGAAGAGAATGATGAAAGGGATATGAAATAACACAATAGGAGCAGATAAAAGCAGAAAGATCCAGGAAAAAAAAAAAAAAAAAAAAATGAGGAAGAAACAAAAGAGAAGTACCCACCGGTAGCATAACCAATCATCACCCAAAGGAAGTATCCATTTAGTACACCCTTGTTTCTAGCTTCATCAAATCTGCCAAAAAAAATGAAAAGGAGATCAAGAAGAGGTTCAATTGCTTTTGTTCTGGAAATGAGATAATTCGGAGTCAAAACTAAATCGCCATCGCGACAAAATTCATATATACTCTCCGTATAGACGCCTAAAATAAGAATATCTTTAAGAACAAAGGTAGGGAAGTAATATGCAAAAAAGGAAGTTTCTTATTTAATCGAGGTGATGCGCTATGCTTTTCTGAAAGAGCAACAATTATCTTTTGCAAGATCACTGAAGCGCAAAAATACCTGTACGTAAAGCAAATTAGCAAACCAGGGAAGATAATATCCCCAAAGCCAAGCATATCAAAGCCTTTATAAGGATCTGTCAATTTAGGAAATCTTAGAAGCATCGGGATTGATTCTGCACCAGCTTTATTGCCTTTAGCAACCTACAAGAGAGGCCAAAATCCAACAGTGCGAAAAATTAATAACTGAAGAGGTAAATTATCTTCTGGTATGAAGTGCGTGACAAGATGCAAGTTTCAATATAATCACACCATCCAACCCAGCTTGATAAAGAAAGCACCCAGGATTAACCACTCAACATAATTTTTTTTAATTGCTCAAACATAAAATGAAATTAACATATACCAAGAAAAAAAACATTTAAACCATCAAAAGATAAAAGATGCATGTGTGCACATTTAAAGCACACAGGTACATCTTTATGTTTTAACTTTTAAACAATCCGGAGCAACTTCATAAAAATCTTTACCTAGTTTCTGTGCAAAACTATTAACTAATTTTGTTTCATTTTTGTGAAATTTCCACAATCCACATCGACAAGTTAAATATCCAAAAGCGTTCAATAAGGTTATTTAGCTACTATTACTTTGAACGCATGCATATCATGCATGCTAAGCAATGATGAATGAATAAGCAAACAATATAACATTATATGAAGGACTAATTGCTAAATGTTTAGCTTGTACTTAATATTACAAATTTTTGTACTTTTAATATGAAGGCGTAAATAATGGGAGTAGCTTATTGTGTTGTGGCTTTAACAAAGGTGGATTTTGCATCATCTCCTCGGACCAACTAGAGAAGATGATAGAATAGCACAAGTTCCAGAAAGTAGAGGTGTCAAATGGGGTATGTTGGGCTGAATTTGGGCAGGTCAAAGTTGGCTGAGTTAATAAATGGGCAGGTTATTGACATGCCCAAAAGTTACTTGGGTTGAAATGGGCTAAAAAGCGAGTCATACCTCAACCCCCCAATTCTTACTAAGTTTTAATTTTTTGTTTGTTCTTTTATAATTTTTTAGTACCTAACAAAAGTATTTTTTTTCTTTGTTAGGGCTATATAACATATCAAATAAAAAATATTTTTTTGAAAATATTTTGACAAGATTTTCATGGGTCATTTTGTGCTACATATCAACCCAATTTTTTATGGGCTGAGCGGGTCAATGATCACTCCAAACTTGGGTGGGTTGGGTGGGTCATGCTTTCATGGGCTAAATTTATCACCCCTACCAGAAAGCAATGACATCAATGTAAAAAATGAATCTTGGGCCTAACTCAACCTCAAAAGCTAGCTCATGAGGGGAGGATTGTCCAAGGCCATATAAGGAGACCAAACACCCATCCCACAACCGATGTAGGAGATTCAACACCCCCGCGCACGCCCAGGATTGGACATCTGTAACGTGGATGATATAGGATGGGAGCCTAACATCGGGTAAATAATGAATTGGGATGAGTCTGACTCTAATACCATGTAAATAATGGATCTTGGGAACTCAACCTCAAAAGCTAGCTCATGAGGAGAGAATTGCCCAAGGCCATATAAGGAGACCATACACCCATCCCACAACCGATGTAGGAGATTCAACAATCAACAACAACAACAACTACATCAACAACAACTTTGCCTTAGTCCTAAGCAAGTTGGGTCGGCTATATGGATCCTCACTTACCATGTTGCAAGAAAGCAATGACATCAGTGTAAAAGAAACTTTTAATGCCTAACATTAGTGGCATATTTTGAAAGAATAAAAACCAAGTATATAGAAGTTCTCCTTCCTATCTGCCTGAAAAGTGAAACTAGAAAAAGACTGAAACTTTATCCAGACAGGTGGAATAACACCACCTGACTGTAAAGGGAAGCAATTTTAAATTTTCCAGAGACCGAACACCAAATAGGCTTTTATGCTGAAAATATGAAGAGGAAGAAAAATGGGAAGAGATAATAGCATTCTTAACAAGTTGATACAAATAAATTACAAGATACACCTGTATATAGGTATGAAATCCACATAAACAAGTGTGAGCATAATATATATAACATGGTTTATTAATGCAAAGCCAAAAAAAAAAAAAAACTATTTCTCAAAACTAATAACAATAAGATTTTAAATTAATTTAACTTTCATCATTTTCTTGTACATATCTTTATTTTGAATTAACTCATGATATGATTTGACCACAAACCAATATACCACTGAAGACATCCCACAAAAAGGTTTGCGATCCAGACAAATTATCTTGCATCAGCAGTACAGACTGAAATTGTAACTAAAGAGAAAACTTACTGAAATCATAACACTCTCATGGAATATGGAAGGAGATAGGAAAACCCAGAAGATGTCATAGACAAACGCGCAGCAGAGAAGTACTGTAGCAACCTAAAAGAGAAAAGGAATGACATAAATGAAAAGTATATTAGTAGACATAGGTAAAGCAAAACAAGAAATCAACTACGTTTGTTGGTGAATCTTAGAAGCTATCAACACACCTTTTTATTTTTTGATGAAGTAAATGTTTTATAAATCACAAAGGCATCAAGGAGATGCATAGTTACAAAAGAGGAGATTTCAGCTCATACAAAGATAACAAAAACCTATCATAAGTCTAAAGAGCTGACAACACACCTTTATATTAGGCAATTGAGCCAACTGCAGAACGGTGATCATCAAAGCAATCCCCTGGCGAAAATAAAGTTTTAAACAGTTTTCAGCTGGTGTAAGTATCTAGAAGAGTGAGACTTTGATAAGGATATAAAACTCTATTATCCTAGAAATAACATAGCAGATTTAAAATGACCATTTAACTAGGGGAAAAGATTCAAATATGCCCTTGCACTATATGATTTAGAGCAAATATACCCTCCGTTGACCTATTTATACCCTTGCCGTTACATAAATGGCTCAGATATACCCTTTTCGGTTGACGGAAGTGAAACACTTGAATTTAAAATTATCTATCTGAGTTTTTTATTAAAATAAAAGGCACGTGAATTTAATTAAAGGGAAAAGGTCCAAATATACCCCTGAACTATACAATTTAGAGCAAATATATCCTCTGTTAAAAAAGTGGCCTACTTTTTTAGTTTCACCATTTGTCGAACCAAGCTTATGTTCATCGTCAACGCAGATTAGTGTCATAAAACATTCTTTCTTCTTTTTTCTTCAATGATGCAAGCTCTGGTGCTAATCAACACAGGGAAACACCCATGAAGGAATGTAATGGGATTGAAGAAGGCTTTCTTGATTACGAGGGAGTGGTAAATCTCTCCCCTATAGATCAATTTGCTTATCGATTTTTGGGTTTCTTTGTTCTTATTTCTTTTTTTATTTCCATTATTTAGCTTTTACTCTTGAATATCTTTCAGACCATTTTCTGAAAACGATTTTCTTGAGCCGAGAGTCTATCAGAGACATCCTCTCTACCACGAGGGTAGGGCGTAAGGTTTGCGTACACCCACCTTCCCCAGACCCCACTTGTGGGAATATAATGGCTATGCTGTTGAATTTTTTAGTGTGAAAATATGAGAAATAAAAAGATAAAAGTGCGAATTAAAAAAAAAGGTGAAAAATTAAAAAATTTGATGAACAGATTCCAAAACATGTCTATTAGGGTGGTGAGGTGGCATGCTACGTGGTGTACACCTCACCCAAATATGACAGGCCACATGAGATTTTAATAGTTGGGTCCTAAGTTTGCTAATGACCGGGGTATTTTTGTTCCAATAGTATAATGGAGGTTAAATATAAACTATTTTCAAAAGTAGAGGGGTATATTTTGACCTTTCCTTTAACTAAATCCACATGGCTTTTATTTTAATAAAAAAAATCAAAAAAATAATTTTTAAATTGATTTTTTCACTTTCGTCAGCCGAAAAAGGTATATCTAAGCCATTTTGTAGCGCATGGGTACAAATAGGCCACTTTTAAAATGGAGGGTATATTTGCTCTAATTGTATAGTATAGGGGTATATTTGGACCTTTTCTCTTAACTAATAACACAAATAAATATCCAACTGCAAAGGTCTATCACACAAACAACAACATGAAATAGTTTAGGAAGAAATTATAAATCAGCTTACAAGAATGTCTTGGCCAATCCAAGAGTATGATTCTTTCCTGTTTACTGCCCAGAAGATGGCGAATCCCACACAAAATACTAGGACAACTATTGACAGAATAGTGACCTCCCCAAGAAGCGGTAAATTCAATGTTTTCTTTTCACAACTTCTACTTTTACTGCTTAAAAGATTGTACGAGACATAGTTAAAGATCTAATCAGAAATTTTGTACGTAATATGACAGAAACATCATGGGTCAATACATCATACCTTAGTATGAGCGACACTATACAATTATGCAGCCCCTGAGAAAGAAACAATTTAAACAATAAAAGTTAAACAAGCACAAAAAATGTTGATCAAACGCAAAGAAGAATTAGTTTTCCTAAGCCAAAAATGTAGAAAGTGCATATGTTCATGATATAATTGCATATGTTGCACATATCAAGCGTAGAAATCAAAAGTATGCTAATAATGTGAAAGCTGAATGAATAGTCAGAACTTAGGTAACCCAACCTCCCAAGTACCATATATACTCGTGCATGTCAACTTACAGAAAATGGAAGCTAACTAAAGCATATGGATTTGTAAGTCCACATATTACAATTTACATCTATAAGCATATGGAAAGGTTAACCTTTCAAAAGATTATGGCAGCCACAATTATCATGGAAAATGCATTGTATCACTCAAAAAGCTGGCTAAATCTACTGTTCCTACGATCTCAAGTGAGAATCATAGATAACTTAAGGTCTTTGATGCAGCCAGGATATTAAGCGTAAATACACCTCATCAGCTGGTGCATTCCCTTGATTTTGCAGTTAAGAAAAGCATTGCTCCATGACAATATAACCCATAATGCTTCTACCGTTAACGAACTTGATGAGTGCAAGTACGTTATTATTATAGGGCCACTAAAGAGATAATATGAAAGTGACAATATACGAGGTACAACTGAGGTGTTTCGAATAACTACAACTCCAAAGCTACTAATTCACTTCGCATGCCCAAAAGGAAAATTGGCCTGGTGATTGAGTCTTTTATACAGGAAAATTTAATAATTTCAGCAACCAGGTCACAAAAATGCATGAATTTCGCATATCAAGAAACATTTAACATCTGTAGCACAATTCAAGAGTCAAATGATTAATTTGAACCATTAAACTGATAAGTGAGTTTAATTTTAACTATTTTAACCTTGTAATGAATAGAAAAGGCAATCCACTCATGTGAATGCCTCTTTTTTCAGTAATCTGTGAACCAAGTACAATGAGGAAAAGAGAGCTAAACACTGGACGGTAACCCTTTAATAGTCAATTTGGACTTTTTGAATGGAAAACATTACAAAAACCTTTCTAAGGAGAGGAATACCTTTAAATTGATTCAAGTCTATTTCTATCTCCAAGTTCTGCGTTTGATGTCCGGGAAGCAATGATTACTAGTGACGACTTGGGACTTCTTTAGATATGAACAAAAAATTGTCTCGATGATCTACTTTTGTTAATCATTATGGTATGTTATTGTATACATCGTACTCGTACAGGAGCTAGCACTCCCTGTCCCAGAAGTTTCGTTGAATATTTTATCAGGGGTCTAAGGCAGGGAGTGGGAGCATGAAAAAACATTTGTCCACTTGAATGCTAGATTAGACCAGCTATAAAATAGCTAGTACCGAAGCACAAAGTTGTCATTTTCCTGAGTAGTTTTAGATTAGCAGGAAAAACTACTATAAGCACGGAAGATATTGCAAGGAGGAATATTATAGTTCAGTAACATAATGATTCACAAATACATCACAGTATATATTATAAGGCATTGATAAACACATTTTTTCTAAAAGTCTTTAGAACTTCAAGTTTATCTTCCATTTTCTTTACGTACCATACGAACAGATACATGATATCATTATCTTGCTCATATGTTAGATACTAGGGTCGTTTGATTGTTGGTTAGAGTTATGGAGGTATTAGTAATGCAAAGATTAGTTATGCAGGGTTTAGTTATTCATGTGTTAGTTTTTCCATCTTCTATAAAGAATAAGATAATATACATAGATTCCCTCATAACTTATTCATGTATTAGTTATACGTGATTCTAAATTGCTAACCAAACACCGTATTTGGTGTGTTGAATTTTCTACATAGAGAAAAACTGTTACCAAACATGGTACAAGTTATGCAAGATTTAATACATGAATAAATCACCTCCTAACCAGCAACCAAACGATCCTTAAATTCATGGCCTCAGACTATCAACTAATTCAACAATGAAGCATAAATAAGCAGTGCCATGAAATGAGATGGTTTTATCAGACCAAATTGTATTGGCTTAGACGAAAGTCAAGAAGGAGAAAGAACGAACTTGCATACCTCAATGCCACAGATACAGAAAAGTAATATCAGCAGCCAGACAAACCACGTAGACATGAAAAAGTAAAGTAGCACCAGAAATGTGGATGCTGAGATGACAAATCCAATAACAGTCCATGCAGTAATGTGCAGAATCTCGTCATCATCCTCCTTGGCTGCTACGACATCATCCTGTAAGGAAACCATATCACTTTTGAAGACATTACATCTTTTAATCATCCAGCAAGGCATCATTGGGTGTTATCCAGAATTGACACAAAAACTAGAAGTAGGAAAACCAAGAAAGACATGTTCACAGTATGCTCATAACATTCAAATACAAATCCATTTTTCGTTCAACTATATTTTAATCTCAAATCAACTGAGTTCATATATGAATCTTTGGTTCCATCTGCTCTATTCAGGTATATTTCATTCCAATACTAAATACTTTGTATTTTAACACAAACGAGGAGGGAAAACTAGTGTGTTAAGATATGACAAGATTTATATTGATTAGAGTTTATTTGACTAGGGATTTGCTTGATTTTATTAGCTTGATGAGGAATTTGATTACATTTAATTAGATTACATCTGATTTGATTTGATTTTGAATTATACACTTACCAAATTGTAAATACTTGTAATTACTATAAATTCCCAACTAAGCTTAAGGGAATGATCAAGCCTTTCCATTCCTTCTCATTTTCTTCCCTATATTCAATTTAGAGGTTTTCAAAATCGCACACCTTGCGACACATTTAAGAATATTAGGTATTCTAACACTACACCACTTCCCTCAGTTGATTTACCACATGAAACCCTCCCCCCCTCCCTCCCACCACCCCACTCACACATAATTTGTAGCTCCACCAACTAAACCAGCGTCCATTATTTGAGTCTTGTCACCACAATGGTTGTCGCCAGTTTTTGAGATCCTTGAAACTGTGCAAGACCTCTCGAATTTCTTCTCTGGAGAAAGTATGTCTCTCACACACCTTTACCTTTTCCGTTAAGGAGAAAAAGAACCTCTAGAACAAGTCATCTCCTCAATGTCGAAGGTTTTTCCATCAATCTGGTCAGGTATCCTTAGAGAGTCCATTCTTTTTTGATAACAAGGGAACCCACAGGGTAAACCCCGCTCATGTGTCATAGCCCGCAAACCACACATGAGACATAACCCGCACTAGGCAAGCCCCGTGCGACGAGCTCGAACCAGAAGACAAATCCCCTGCTGCCGCCGTAGGCAGGGGGTTTCTAACCTAAGACCCTCCATTTTGGAAGCCCCATGCTCAACCAGCTGAGCCACCCTTGCGGGTCTTAGAGAGCCCATTCTATTCCATTCCTTTTAAATTCTTGACTTACTGGATTCAGTTTAGCTTCAGCTTACCTCTTTTTTCGCTGGAGATGTTTTGTAGGTGACACCCTATAAGTGGTAGTAATGGGGAAAATGTAAACAGAGCACTGATCAGAAACTAAAGTATCCACAGAAGGTATATATCAAGGATAGGATTATTTGGAAAGGCAAATGGCAGAGTAGCGAAAAGATTACACAGAACATATCAACCTTGGTCAACTCAGATGTATGTTCTGGGGCAGCTCTAGTGACGCAGCAGCTAAGTTCTGAAAGACCAACAACTATTACCTAATTGTGTTATCCAAAATCCAACAGCAGAGTAAACTAAATTTACTACATCATCATCAAGATGCAGAGCTGAAAAGCTTATACAAATGGTCACAGACAAAAGCAAAGATGAGATTGCTACTAACTGAATTTACAAGAATATAAGAAGCTGAGCATGTCAAATTTGAAATATATCAGACAGTTTATTTTTCTGCGGGGGGGGGGGGGGGGGGGGGGGGGGGAGGTAGTCGTCACTTTCCTTAGATTGAGTCAATTTTTTCCAAAAAACTGCACAAATAACTGTTCCAACAGCCATCAACCATATGAACAACACCGAGTAGTCCACAACAGGGCGATCTGGTGAATATAAGATCATCTCCACTGGATGAAGAAAACGATACCATATATCAAAAGTACTCCAAGTGAAATAAAACAAACAACAAGAAATAAGATCAGAACAAAAGATATGCACCAATTACAGTGTCAATATGACAAAGTTTGCAAATAAAAAGTCATTTGATATTAGCCAACACAACTTTGAAGTCCACATTCTCATCAGTACCACTGACATTTTGAAGAGAGAAACTCTACTCTAATGAGATAAAAATACAGCTCAGTAGCTCCATGGCTCACATCTGAACGGAGCTCCACACACCACTAAAGAAAACACCAATTTTGAGAGAAAATACCAGAAATAGCAACCTAATTGTTTTTCTTCGGTAACTACTGTGAAATTACCATTAACCAACAAAACAAAACACCTACAGAGCACCTCACCTTTCTACCACCTTCCAGGAAAGGTGCAGAGAAAAGGTAGGCCTCCAACAGAAGAACTAATTACAAAATCAGCTGACTGATCAGTGAACTGCATCTATGAGCTTTCTTTGACCTTTTGAGTAACTCAATTCTATCTACAATTTCCTTTCTAATCTGTGTCACTATTGTGTCTACCTGTACAAGGGAATTTCTAAACACCTTTCCATTCCTTGCCCTCCAAGTGTGGTATAAAACTGCTCCATAAACTGCAGTCACCAACCTCTTTAAACCAGTGGTTTTGAAAACGCGAAGCGCAAAAAAGTGACAGGGCCCTGCTTCACGCTTTAGGTGAAGCGTGAAGCGAAGTGCTCTCTTCATTGAAGTGAATCATAATTTTAAAAAAGACCAAAATAAACCTTGTACAAAGATAATAATGATTCAATTTTAACACCTCAAGTATCACTTTTTCCCGAGTTTCCTACCTAAACTATTAGGCGTGAGAGTTTCCTATCTAAACTATCACCAACTAGTTAGCAAAACACACCTCAACTATCATTTGTATACTTTTCATACCTCAACTATTAGGTAGGGAAAGTAAACAAATGATAGTTGTCATGGTGTATGTTATTTGCAGACGATATAGTATTGATTGACGTGTCCCGCGGCAGAGTTTAACGCTAGGCCGGAGGTTTGGAGATAAACCCTGGAGTCTAAAGGGTTCAGGTTAAGCAGGACTAAGACCGAATACCTGGAGTGTAAGTTCAATGATGTTACGCGTGGGGTTGGCGTGGAAGTGAACCCGATACACAGGTCATCCCCAAGAGAGGAAAGTTCAAGTATCTAGGGTCCTTAATCCAAGGAAATAGGGAGATTGACGATGATGTCACACATCGTATTGGTGCAGGGTGGACGAAGTGGAGGCTCGCCTCCGGAGTCTTGTGTGATAAGAATGTACCCCTAAAACTTAAAGGTAAGTTCTACAGAGGAGTGATTAGACCGGCTTTGTTGTATGGGGCGGAATGTCGACCAGCTAAGAACTCTTATATCCAGAAGATGAGGGTTGCGGAAATGAGGATGCCGAGGTGGATGTGTGAGCATACTAGGAGATATAAGGTTTTGTTTTACAATGGTAACAATTAATCTATATATCCACAAGTATAACTACATCCAAATATGTAGTCCCCCTTCAAAAAGTTACATCTTACATCTTGTTTCCTTACATTATTCTCCTATTACAGTGAATCCAAAACATCAAAAATATCTTCTGTTTGCACCAAAAGTAATAAAGGGTTAAGCAATTCATCTTGAACTTCTGTAAACAGTTTTGTTTGCCCTCAAAGCACCTCTGATTCCTTTCATTCCACAGTCCACCATATGCATGATGGGACCATCTTCCATCTTTCCTCCTTTGTTGCATTTCCATCTCTGATCCAGCTGTTTAAAACTCCTTTAATGCTCACAGGTTTCACCCACTTGATCCTCCTCAGACTGATGAACATCTTCCATAGTTGTTCTGTCCATTTGCAATGTAAGAAAAGATGGTTGATTGTCTCATTTTGTTCTCCACATATGAAGCATCTTGAGCATAAATGGAAACCTCTTTTGCTCAAGTTGTCACGAGTCATCACTTCTTTCTTTGCCAAAAGCCAATTGAAACAATTTACTTTGTATGAAACTTTTGTCTTCCGGATCATTTTCCAAGGCCAATCATCCTCCTGCATACTTGAGGTGTTCAAATCCTTATATGCTGAATTAACTAAGAAAACTCTTGTATTGTCCTTCTGCCACTCTATTGTGTCTCATTCTCATGTTAAGTTGTTGAAAGTGGTCATTGTATAATGGAAAGCTGTTATCCATTCTATCTCCCAATCAATTAGGTTTCTTCTCAGGTTCAGATTCCATCCCTGCTCAGTCCACATCTCAGCCATAGTTGCTTGTTGCAGTTGACAAAGACCATAAAGATCAGGGAAGAACTGCTCAGTGTTGTATTCTCAATCCACTTATCATTTCAAAAAGATACCTTTAAACCATTCCCTACCTTACATCTGATTCTTACTTGCATAATAGGCCACAGGTTCCTGAAGAGAAAATTCCTTCTAAGTGTGTCAATTCTTTTAATCACATTAACAGGTATTGGAAAGATGGACATCATGTAAGATGGTAATGCATCTAGTACACTGTTGACCATAGTCAGTCTGCCTCCAAGAGAAAGGTACTGACTTTTCCAGTGAGATAGTCTTTTCTCACACTTTTCTAAAACACCATTCCATATCCCTTTGGATTTGCTTTTAGCTCCAAAAGACGTGCCTAAATATATGGTTGGAAGTTCCCCCACTCTGCCTCCAAGCTTTTCAGCCAGACTCTCCAGATCTGTCACCTCATTTATAGGATAAATGAAACTCTTCCCTCAATGGATATGCAATTCAGAGACTGCTTCAAAAATAATGAAAATGACCCTTACCATTAGAATGTCATTTTCCATTGCTTCACAAAAACTAAGGTGTCATCTGCATATTGCAAGTGTGTGATCTCCAAATTGTTTCCTTCTCCCACTTGGAATCTCCTTATCCATCCTCTCCTCTGTGTTGTGTTTAGCATATTACTCATCCCTTCAATTACAAGAATGAACATAAAAGGGAATTCAGGACAAGGTGGGAGTGACCTCTGTAGTGGACAAAATGATGGAATCGAGGCTGAGATGGTACGGGCATGTGAAGAGGAGATGGTGTCGATGCCCTGGTAAGAAGGTGTGAGGTTGGCAGGGTTGGGTTTGAGGAGAGGTAGGGTTAGGCCGAAGAAGTAATGTGGAGAGGTGATTAGACATGACATGGCGCATCTTCAACCTACCGAGGACATGACCGTATATAGGAAGTTATGGAGGTTGCGGATTAAGGTAGAAGGTTAGAAGGTGTTGAGCATTGGATAGACTTGATGGGTAGCTAGTATTAGCATTTTCATCGTAGTTTCTTGTTTGTCGATATCTGGTACTATCCGTTGGATCTTGTGCGTCGGTTATTACATTAGTTTGCTTTATGTACTAAGTTGAGCTTTCCCTATTACTTCTATGTCTTATTTACCTCTGTACTTTCTTTTTCAAATTGCTTTGTTATACGTTACTTGAGCCGAGGGTCTTTCGAAAACAGTCTCTCTATCTACACGAGATAGAGGTAATGTCTGTGTACAGTTTACCCTCCCCAGACCCCACTTGTGGGGAATTCACTGGGTATGTTGTTGTTGTTGGTCCTTTCTAACATGGTGTTAGAGTAAGACTCGACCCTAAAGTTAGGCTAACCATAATGTTACTCTACACTCAAGATGCTCAACCTCGGGTGAACTGGAGGGAGGGGCATTAGAATCTCACATCAGTTAAATATGAGTTATGGTCTTTGTATATGACCTTGGATAATTCTCACATCTCAAGCTAGTTCTTGGGTTAAGTTACACCCAAGGTCCATCTTCTTGACATGATGCCAGAGCCAGATTTATTCCTAATGTTAGGCCACCCATGTTATGCAAATCCATTCTCTAGATGTCCCGTCATGGGCATGCTCAGATAAGTGTTAGAATTCTACTTTATTTAAGTGTATGTGTTGTAGCCTCCTTGCATGATTTTGGAAATCCTCACATCTTGAGATAGTTTCTGACTTGGAGTTGATCGAAGGTCTATTTTCTAAATATGGTATCATATCCAAACCAATCCTTTGGGCTACCCAATGTTGGGCCATCTGTACTATGTTAGCCATCTCCAAATAACCAACTTTGGGCATGCAGAGAAGGGGTGTGTCAGAATACCACGTTAGTAAAGTGTACAAGCTATTGTTTCATTATATGTTCTTGGACGATCCTCACCTCTTGAGCTAAATTTGGACTTGAGTTGGGCTCAATTTTCAAGGTTCATTTTTAAACAGAAATTATAGTTTGCACTGTCCTTCTAACTAATGGAACTACTAGGAAGAGCATACAAGTAAAATGTTAGAGATTTCATCTTATTAAAGTCTTCAGCCTAATCTGAAGCCACATGGCCTATAACTGATCACTATTTTTACATTGTTGAATGTCAGACCAACATCTGTTGTACTGTTTAAGAACTTCAAAATCCATTTCATTGCTGGTCAATGCTCTTTCCAAAGACATACTCAGTATGTACTTACTAGATTTGTTGGAATAGTATTTACTCACTACATTACCAGCATATAAGATGTCAAGATGAGTGTAAATAATATATATGATTTCAGGTATTTGGGGAATCCACCTTAATAGAGGGAATATTCATATTCTGTCAATCCCCATTAAATCAATGTTATTAGTTGTGAGTTCGAACTTTTTGGTATTTTCTGTGTTTTCAGATGATATGATGTGTCAATCATTTTCTTCATTAGTTCCAAGGCAACTGCAGAATCAGAGCTATTGCGTTAGCTATTTTCGTTATTACTTTCCGAGTCCAAGGGACTACCCACATAACTAGAATAAGGAACTCTAGGCATACACACCATCTCTGAAATGACATGAAATGAACAACTGATTGTACGGTTATGGTTTGTGCATTGTTCATGTTGAAATGCTGAAAAAGCTTCTCAGCTCCTTGTAATCTTCATTTACCTTATCTTCTTTGCATCACACGAAACCTTCATCTCAAACTCATTGCTTAACTGCTTTTTCAAAAGTATTAACCTGTGACATGCCTTTTACAATGAAGCCACATCATCGAGATACTGTAAATAGATGAAGAATCATCTAAAAGCTTTCTACAAACACACAAATGTCATACAGTTCCTACAGAATACACCCAATAATAGATGCAACAAGGACCTCTTGTTTACACCTAAAGTTAACCAGCAAGAAATGGGATTACATCTCAATGATATATGAATAAATATATTTTCATACTTTCAAAGCACTCATTAATATGAATTACGACGTATGTAATAAAAGAAAAGTAAATTACATCATAAGCTACTCAACATCTTGACAACCAAAATTAGAATCCAAAAGAAAGCTAAGTTTTGACAAAACACTTCAGCAATATATATGAGGCCAGGGTTTTACCTATCTCTCCTGCATTGAGTTTTTTATCAACAATATCTGCCCCCTCGTTTGAAATTGAAACAACGGGAATGGTTACATTTGATATGGTAGAATTATTAGGACAAGCAATTTCCAGAAGACCTAAATAAATGCAGGAAAAGCGGCATCATATGATGAGAGGAAACATATAAAAAGACCTTAAAGACTTAAGATGACAATGTGAGTCAGGGTTACAACCTCCTTCATCATTTATTAGCACAACACCTTTTGCACCTTCTTCTTGGGCAACTGTGGCCTTTGTTATAAAGTCACATTCACCTCGACGAACTAGTGCAATAGAGCCTGATAACTATAACAAATGATATTTCTGCATTTTTAATGTATAACAAACACCACACATTGTCGAACGTATTTTTACAACAACCAAAGAGATATAGTAAATTTAGACTTCTTTGGTATTCAAAGTAAAATCAGTTTGCAATAGTTAACTTCCAGTAGATCCTAGTGGTAACCCTTTCAGGTTATTTTATAACTCGAAACTTTTCCACACTAGTATGTGGTTCCACGTCTGAATAGTACCATGAAAAGGATATTTTTCCTCCAAGATTTTGAAAAGTTTTCTTTTCTGATTTTCTACACCTACTCCCACCCCCACACCCCCTCTCAAATTTTCTACTTCATATTTAATATTACCTTTATAAAAATGAGAAGTTTGTGTGGTTAAATTTGGTGTGGGTGGGTGGGGGGTGAGGGATTAGTGGGTGGCGGTGAGGTGGGTAAGAAAATATTTCCCATTTTTTTATAATTTTTTATTAAAGAAATAAAATATATGAAATAAAATATTTGGGAGGGGGTGGGTAGGAGGGAGGGTTGGACGGAGTGGTGGTGTGGGGTCGGGGTGGGTGGTGGTAGGGTATAGGGGTGGGATTTGGTTGGGGTGGATGGTAGGGGTGGGGTGGGTGTGGGGGTTGGTGTGGTATGGGATTGGTGGGGCTTAAGTGGATATTTTCCGAAAAATATTTTCTACCAATTAACCGAACATGAAAAAATAAGTAAGAAATTCACTTATTTTTCACTACCCATACGAACATGAGAAAATAAGTAGAAATTCACTTATTTTTAAGAACACATTTTTCATACCGAACACATCCTAAGACTCACAAATTGCTAATATAATGGATATTTTGCAATTGGACTATATATGTTATTTTTTAGCAAGAACTTACAAAATATAGTTGATCACACAAATAGTTTAAATAAAATCTTATAAGTTGAAAATGAAGTCATGTAGTTAGGGTGGCAAAATTAGCCCAAACCCAAATAATCCGCCCAAGGTTTGATGGGCTTAGGCAATACTGATTTTAATGATGGGCTGATTTGGGCTAGCCCAAGTTGACCCATCACAAATCAGCAACTCAAATGAACCCATGATGAGGCTCAAATTTGACCCATGAAAACGCTCAATCGTAATCATAAGAGCTTACTCTAGATTACGATTTAAAAATTATTTTTTGAAATAATAAAAATACACCAACGCACCCCAACCACCTACCCCACCCCACCATCCCCCACCACCCTTTACCCCTACTTTGCCTACTCCACCCCACCACTACCCACCTAACCCCTCACTTCCCCTATCTACCCCCGCCCTACCCCTTACCCCCCCACCCCCATTTGCCCCTACCCATCCTCAAATTCCTATTTTTTTTACTTTTATAAAAAATTATAAGAAAATAGGAATTTTTCTTACCCCACCCCCACCCACTTGCCTACCCATCCTCAAATTTCTATTTCATATTTTTTTTACTTCTATACAAATTTATAAAAAAAATATGAAATATTTCTTACCCCCCTCCCCCCCCCCCCCCCCCCCCCCCCCCCCCAACACACACACACACTTGCCCTACCCCATCCTCAAATCTCTATTTCATATGTTTTTACTTTTATAACTTTCTAAAAAAAATAGGAATTTTTCCTACCTCGGCGCCCTACCCCATCCTCAAATTTCTATTTCATAGTTTTTTACATCTTCCCCGGACCCCACATTGTGGGATTTCAATGGGTTATGTTGTATTTTTTTTTTACTTCTATAAAAAATTATTAAAAATATGAAATTTTGAAATTAAATATGAGACGAAACAAATTGAAATTTGTAAAAGTAATGGGTCAAATTGGGCAAGGTGGGTTATGACCTATCATTTAGTCCATCTTGACCCGTCCATGTTAGCCCAAACAAGTTTTGACCGCCCAACTTTAGCCCAAATGACTCATCTGCCACCCTTAATGAAGTCTTCTATAAATGAAACAAAAAAGAAGAAAAAGAAATATATTATTGGCTCAAAGTGTTAATTTTTGGCAAACTTAAGTGCATACTTAAGGGACTATTTTGAACCTGCTATCAAACATAAAGGACCCTTTTTGTCATTTTCTCTTGTTTCAGGTATCCACCTAAACGTAAAGGTGTGTAAGGAATGTGGAGTAAATACCTTAGTGGAAGAAGCAGAACAGCCATTCGCAGGTTTCGTATAAACAGCAGGCAACCTGAAGGTTTTAGTATCAGTGGGTAATACAGACCCAAATGCCGCAGTTAAGCCAACTATTGGTTCGTACACATCGTTCGTAGCAGCAGCATTATTAACCCAATACTTCACTAGCATCTTTAACAAACGGAAGAAAAAAGAATGATTAAACATCGGTAAGTTTCCACATGTGCATAACAGAACTAAAATAGAAGAGTACTTCAAGGACCAATCAAGAAATGGACCAAACCAATCTTCTCCATGTTGTTAAATTCCATCTCTTAAGAATATTATCAAGTTGCAGTTTTGTTACATCTATTTCTGTATACAACCATAATATTTTTTTTATAACCGTGCGCAAATTCCATGGGATACCCGCTACCTCCTACCGGCAGGAGGTATCAGATAACTATATACACCAAGACTTAGACAAATGAAAATAAATCATATATATAATAAATGTTGAATGAATCCTTGTATGGTAATCTTATAACATACACACCAGAACCTCAAAATTATACTTTTTTCTTATGGTTGTGGTTTCCAAGCGAACTTTCCTACACCTCAACCATTATATATCAAATAACTCCAATTTCATAATCAAATGCCACCAAATTCATCAATCCAAAAACAAAGCCTCCACACCCATTTCAAATCATTTCATTAACATTACCCAAAAAAGATTCGTAACTATAGAAACCCCACAAAAGAAAACAAAAAGATCCATAACCCCATCATAATTTTCCACATAATCACGAAATGACAATATAAAATAAGAAAATCTACAAAACCCATGAAAGATATATTTTAAAAAAATACAAAGACGTGACATTTTCCTCACAACTACCACTTAAAACACAACAACAACATATCAGTGAAATTTCACAACGTCGGGTCTGAAGAGGGTAGAGTGTACGTAGACCTTAACATACCTTGGGAGGTAGAGAGGTTGTTTGCGAAAGACAATTACCACCTAAAACACAACCCACAATTCTTTTTCTCTAAATATGCTAAAGGGTTTGAAATAATTACCATAACCAATGAAAAATATTTGAAAACACACAAAAGACATGATTTTTCCACACAATTACAACCAAAAAAACAAAACCCACAATTATTTTTCTCTAAATATGCTAAAGGGTTGGAAACAATTACCAAAACCCATGAAAGATATATAAAGAAAAATACAAAGACATGATTTTTCCACACAATCACCACCTAAAACACAAAACCCGCAATTCATTTTCCCTAAATATGCTAAAGGGTTGGAAATAATCACCATAACCCATGTAAGATATAAAAAAAATACAAAAGACATGATTTTTCCACACAATTACAAAACCCACAATAAAGGGTTGGAAATATTTACATTCTTGATTTCATTGTTGCAGGAGCTATGTGCATTGGTAGGTGCTATTGATGAACCAACCAAAAGAAAAACACAAATATTTAGTCCAATGAAACCCCATGAGAATGCCATAATGTTGATCCTTCCTCTATTTTTCAATGCATAATCTGCATTGATTTTTTTTTTTTTAGAATAGAGAGAGGAAGGAGGGATTGCTTAGGGACGTTTTATGAGGTTTACAGTTTTAACGTTAAAACTTAACAGAGAAATTATATACTCGTACTATTTATACATATGTGAAAATGGCGCTTTTAGTCCCTGAATTATCGTGTTATTTTAGTTTTGATCGTTGTGTTATTCGAGTAAGCATGATTGACCTTCAATTTAGTAATGCTTATTATTTTAATTCGATAACAAACGAATGTCATCAAACTAAATGACTATCAATTGACGGTTATGTTTTTGAACTATCAATGACCCACCACCATTCCACGAGTAAAACACAACTAATAATATCATCGCTGAAACAACCGTGAAACTTCATAGCCGTCCACCAAACTCCACCGATCTCAACGTAAAACAGAAGACCATGAAACACGACATTTGACAAAATTGACAGTCTATTTAGTTTGATGACATCCGGTTATTATCGGATCAAAATAAAACGCATTACTTAATTGAAGATCAATAGTGCTTAGTCAAATATCATAGAGACAGAAATTGGAATAAAGACTAAAAGCGTCAGTTTCTATATAACAATAACATTCCCGGTGAATCACACACCGTGAGGTTCGGGATGTTATAGTGTACACAAGACTACATTATATTATAGTTATAGTAGCCGCACAAAATCAAGCCAATCAAAAAGACTAAAAGCAACTTAAATTACGAAAGTAGCCCTATGCAGCTTAAGCAGCCATGTTGACCCTAACGATTCCATATTAGTAGTAATATATATGATCTGACGAAAGTAACCCAGCACGTCACTTCATGTATTCATATGTGATTGCCACATTTTGCTACTGTAGGCCCTCTTATGTTTTTCTTAATGATCTAAAATATTCACAGTCAAATTAAATTAAAGTCCCGTTTGGATATGATTTGAGATTATAATATGAAATCAAGATGATTGTGAAGTTTTGATGGACATGCAATTTGAATTTCTTAAGTTGTATGTCATAAACATAAAAACTCAGAAGTTATGAAAATCATCAAAACTTCTCTAATTTTTATACAATTTTACTAAATGAGCAAATAATAGTTCATAACAAAGTGAATACACTATTAGAAGACTTTAAAAAAAAAAATACAACATCTATTAATCGAACTTAGTTCAATTAAAAGAAAAATTGAACGTCAGTTGTAGAAGTAATATAGCTGGTAAATGTTTGGTAAGATTAAATTTTGTTATAATTATACTATCAACTTGTAATTTTTTTTTTTGTAATTTGATATAAATGGTTGGTAAACATGGTTGATATATATATCTATCAACTTATGGATTATTTTTACAAAATATAAACTTATGGCCAAGTTTTACATTTTAAAAATTTTAAAATCTAAAATCATGTCTTTTTGGAGAATTTGAGATTTAAAATAATAATATGAAGTTGAAGTTAGAATTTTATACCGATTACATAAACAAATGCTGATTTAAAATCAAAATTTTAAATCATGATTTCATATCGCATGACCAAACCACTACTACGTAACTTGAACAAAGATTCAACTTTGCATTATTTGATAAACTAACTTCAAAAAAATTCTTAGTAATTGGATCCAGGCTCAGCCCGGGCTTTATCCCCACTGGTATATATATATATATATAACTTTGAGTTTTGTCTTCAGACACAAGTAGACTAACACAGGGAACTCTCACATTGGCGGCCAAATAAATAAGATTACATGTGCAAGAAGCTCCAATTCAAAAAATCTCGGGTAAATGGTTAAAAAATACACTTAAACTTTTTTTTTTTTTTTGTGAATTTCACATTTCAACCCTAAAGTTCTTTTCTTTTCATATCTGAACTATCACAATCTATATATTAAAATAGATCTAGTTGAGTAAATGGTGATGGTAAAAAATACCAAATAACTAATAGTAGGATTACTCAACTTCGAAGTATTTTTTAATACATAGATAATGATAGTTTAGCTAAGAAAAGGAAACTAACTAATAAATGGGTGTGAAATCTGATCAAGAAATACTCATCATCTAAGAGTATTACTAGGTTCTTTTCCTTTTTTTTTTTTTTTTTGAAATGAAATAATAGAGTTAATAGCACTTTTGTAACACCTCGTATCTTCAAATTAAGTCTTGTTCATGATCCACGAGTGTAGGAAACCAAAACAGGAAGTTTATGTTGGAAAACCAGGTTCAGCTCTGCAGAAAAAATTTGACGGCAAGAAGTACGGACCGTAAAATATTTTACGGTCCGTCAAATGAACCGTCGATCTTCACTTTTGAAAATGACGGTCAATCTGTAAATTCGACGAACCGTCAAACTATTGACGGCCTGTCAATCTTCTCCGTCTCTTAATTCCAGATTTTACCACTCTCTAGAAATCTTCATACAACGACGGTACGGTCAGATTATACGGACCGTCAAACATTCGACGGACCGTCAATTTGGACCATCAAAATATTAACAGCCTAGACTCAGACCGCCGAATGGACCGTCAAAATCCCCTGACAACAAACAGTATAAATACGACACTTGATTCTAAAAATTAGTTTTTCTTATTCTTCAAGCCCTAGCACGAAGGTTTCTTCTCCCATCATCATCATAACTTAAGGTAAGTCCTTTTCATGTCATTCCACGTTATTTTAATCAAGCATAATCAATTCCTAAATATAATCCATTGTTCCTAACCTAGGGTTTTCAAGTTAAACACAATTCAAGGTTCAAGGTGCAATCTTTGGGGTTCTTCTTCAAGTTCGGATTTTTATTACAAGTCTTGGAACGATTAAGGTATGTAGAGCTTCTATCTATGTGTGGGAATGTCCATGTTCTTCTCCACGCCATGTTTCATGAAATCATGACAATTCCATAACTTAGCGTTTTATTTTAATATCATGATAACCCTAATTATATGAATATCATGCCATGTTTATATTACTAGTCATCAATTGTAATCATGATTGGTCATTTCGATTTTCATGAACATGTCCGTAATTTATGAACTCATGCCTTACTTTCCGTGAGTTCTTAAATATAAGTTATGATCATATTTACTAAGTTTCATGAAGTTTTATATGTTTTCATGATTTATACAAGTTATATTATGTATTTCTACATATTAAATTTATAAAATTACAAGTCGTGATTTCAAGACATTTCATGAAATTCATGGGCTTTCAAGCCACTATTTTCAAATACATGTTTTTGGAAGTTGCGCAGATTATCGAGAAGGCTCAGGTAGCCTGAAATTATGTATGCCAACTTAGGATAAGGGTCGCTCCGCCAGAGGACGATAGCTTCAAATTATCTATTGAATCCACCATATTTATGTTCATGTCTCGTACTCCAAAAAAGTATGAGATGTCTTAGCTGATCGGGCAGAGACCAGACTCGACGTTTACGCGTGGTGGTTCATGTCGGTTTGATTGTTATATATATATGATTACAGTTTATAGATTTTACACATGTTATATTATACTCATGTTCATGTTTCAGTTTCAGTTCATGTCTCTGTTATTTCTTGTGCCTGCTTATTTCTTTCAGTGGCTTTACATACAGTACAATTCAAATGTACTAATGACCCTTTGCATGGGGTCTGCACTTCACAGTGCAGGTGCTGAGTTTCATGGAGACACATCTATTTAGTAGGATTGCTTCAGACTCAGCTGTTTGGTGAGCCTCATTTCATTCGGGGTGTCAGTATAGTATTTTATGATGATGCATTATTAGTAGAGGTATGTCAGGGCCTTGTCATGTTAGACAGTTTTCAGACTCATGTCAGAGGTTTTATAGACTAGCCCAGTATCATGTTATGTCAGTCATGTCAGCATTATTTTTAGACTCAGCATGTTATTTTCAGATATTTCCGCTTATTATAGTTCAGACTATATTTTTCAGTAAATGTTTTACATTTCTTCAAATCATTATTATTATCATGTTTGATGCCCATGTTGACAAGTAATCTATGTGGTTCGCTCGGTCACATGCAGTCAAGCACCGGGTGTCGTGTTCCGCTCAGGCCATGGTTCAGGATATGGCAACTTTTTTCCTTTCGTTATTGGTAAATTTTATTTTTAATTTTTATGGTGTGTTACAAAAATTCCTCTAAATGTGAGTTCCCGCTAATTTCTTTTTTTTTTAGTTCTCGTCAAATATGACAGACGGAGTTCGGTAAATATTTGACGGAGACTAAAAGTGTTAAGTTTTGGCAAACTTAAAGGACCAAGACTGTTAACTACTTACTTAAGGGAGTATTTTGAACCTACTATCAAACATAAGGGACCCTTTTTGTCATTTTCTCTTGTTTCAGGTATCTACCTAAACGTAAAGGTGTGTAAGGAATGTGGAGTAAATACCTTAGTGGAAGAAGCAGAACAGCCATTTACAGGAAACTTGAAGGTTTTAGTATCAGTGGGTAATACAGACCCAAATGCCGCAGTTAAACCAACTACTGGTTCTCTCTCAGCATAATTAACCCAATACTTCACCAGCATCTTAAACAAAAGGAAGAAAAAAGAATGATTAAACATCGGTAAGTTTCCATATGTGCATAACAGAACTAAAATACAAGAATACTTCAAGAACAATTAAGAAATGGACCAAACCAATCTTCTCCATGTTGTTAAATTCAATCTCTTAAGGATGTGATCAAGTTGCAGTTTTGTTACATCCTATTTCTAACTACAACCATAATATTATATATCTCTTTTGATAACCGTGGTGTCGGGGCCAGCTTACGCGCACCTCGACTAATTACACGGAATACTGCTACCTCCCACTAGCAACAGGTACCAGATAACTTTGTCCAACAAGGCTTAGACAAATGGAAAGAACTCATATATATCATAAATGTTGAATGAATCCTTGTATGGTAATCTTATAACACATACACCAGAACCTCAAAATTAAACATTTTTTCTTGTGGAGGTGGTGTCCGAGTTAGCTTGCTCGCACCTCGACTATTACACCGGGTACTCACTATTACACCGGGTACTCAAAATTAAACATTATATATCAAATAACTCCAATTTCATAATCAAATGCCACCAAATTCATGAACCCAAAAAGGTCCATAACCTCATCATAATTTTCCACATAATCCATGAAAGATAACAAAAAAAAGTATAAGACATGATTTTTCCACACAATTAGAACCAAAAAAAACAAAACCCACAATTCTTTTTCTCTAAATATGCTAAAGGGTTGCAAATAATTACCATAAACAATGAAAGATAACAACAACAACAACATACCCATGTAATCCTGAGTGAGGTCTTGTAAAGGTAGGATGTACGCTGACCTTAACTCTACCTGTTAGAGAGGTTGTTTCCGATAGAGCATAAATAATGAAAGATATAAAAAATAATAATTATAAAGACGTGATTTTTCCACACAATTACAACCAAAAACACAAAACCCACAATTCATTTTCTCTAAATATGCAAAAGGGTTGGAAATATTTACATTATTGATTTCATTGCTGCAAGAACTATGTGCATTGGTAGGTGCAGAATGTGCTATTGATGATACAAACAAAACAAAAACAAAAATATTTAGTCCAATAAAACACCATGAAAATGCCATAATATTGATTTCCCCCCTTTTTCTTCCTGAATTTTTCCCAATTCTTGAAATATTTCTTCACCTATTTTTTCAAGAAAGAGTGTGTGTGGGGCGGGGGGGGGGGGGGGGGGGAGGGAGGGAGGAAGAAAGGAAAGGAGGGATTGCTTAAAGCATGTTTAATGATGTTAACTGGTTTTAATATTAAAGAGGAAATGAATCTTTAATTGAGGGCCTAAACTAAATGTGATAATTAGCAACAACAAAAAAAAAGTGATGATGTTATATCGAGGTCTAAATATAAATGTGATGATGTCATAATCCACCGTTGACAGCGTATTGCGATTTCACTTAAAAATTGCCCCACTATTGCTAGTTTAGTTCAGACTAAACTTTTGCCGTGTCAAGCTTCCTGATCTGTTTTGTTACGGATTGTTAGATACAAGTCTCGGTTATGAGGTGAAATTTTGATTAAGTTGAATTTATGAGTTGCGATTTATAAATCTATCGTAGGGACAAAGCTATCCTTTCTTTAGAAGGGTAAAGCAACACCTCTTGGTGAAAATTAAATTACAATATATATATATATACATGTCACCGTTGACTTTTCTTAACACAAGCTGACAATTTAACGTGTGATTTAAGTTGTAAAATTTTTCCTAAGGTCATGAGTTCATCTTAGCTCACGACATATTATAATTTGTTGACACTCATTAAACAAAATCATGGCTCCACCACTGATTACAAGATATGAGTTACAAATTGCGGTTAAGAAATACGATTTGCAAGCCCCGTTTATGAGCTTCTATTTATAATTCGCATTTATGAAATGCAATTTATGAGTTATAAGTCGTATTAATGATAAAAATAATTTCCTAGATATGCCGAAATAGGATCAAAATTACCATAACTAGCAATATATTATATTATCATATTTAGCAATAATTTCCTTTACAAAACATATACAACCTCTAATAAATTCAACAAAATTAGGGATTTTGGAGATTGTCTCTTTCTTCTTATCTTTCCTTCACAAACCTTAACAGCCATTGTCCCCAATCTCCACCCTCTCGTCGATGCCGATGTCTGCCTCTAATTCGCTGGAAATACAGTAAACAATCCGACATATTCGCTAAATTATTTTCCCATAATGGACATGAAATCAAAATTGAAACGGGAGAATACTTGTATCAAAGTGCAAATCATAGAGCTCACACGGGGAATAGAAAAAATATTATAAATTGTGGATGGAACAAGACTTCAAGTCTTCATACAAGCCATGGAAATGAAACTTGAAAGAACAAGAAAGCTAGTAAATTGTTTAGGAAGAAGAGATGTAAAAGAAGAATCAGAAAATCAGTATATTGTATGAATCGTCTGTTGTGTACATGTAGAGTATATATACTAGTTATGAATACTCTAACTACACTACAACTAAGTCGACTACATTAGCTATAAGCCTTCTTCACATTGTCAACTGCTGATAACTACCAAACAGCTAGTAACTAACTTAACTGTCACATCAACTAACTGTAACTAACTTATAGAATCTGATTTCACCAATCGAGTATTGTGATGTTCTCTTCATTATTCAACACTCCCCTCAAGTTAGGTGGGATAAAATATGTCAAGAACACCTAATCTGGACTTCAAATATTCATATTGCACCTTAGACAAGCTCTTTGTAAATACGTCAGCAAGTTGTTCACTTGTGGCAATGTATTGAGTTGTAACCATACCTTATTGAATTTTTTCCCTTATAAATGACAATCAATCTCAATGTGTTTAGTTCTCTCATGAAATACCGCATTTGCTGCAATTTGTAATGCAGCTTTACTGTCACGGAAGATAGAAATAAGTTGTGTTACCTCATTTCCAACTTCTCTTAGTAAACCAAGTAACCATGTCAACTCTGCCACTGTGGTAGCTAGGCTTCTATATTCATATTCTGCAGAACTCTTAGAAATCACTGTTTGTTTCTTTGATTTCCAAGATATAAGAGAGTTCTCATACTTGATCATGAATCATGTTACTGATTTTCTTGTGATAGGGTATGCTGCCCAATCTGCATCACAAAATGCAGTGATTTCATTCTTACTTTTGCTAGATAATAACAAACTTTGTCCGGGTTGTTTTTTAATGTACCTCACTATCTTCAAAGCAACTTCCATATGAGTTTTTTATGTTTGAAGAAATTGGCTTAGTGTTTGAACCCCAAATGAATATCTAGTCTTGTCACAGTTAAGTATAATAACTTTTCTATGAGTCTTTGATATGCATTCTGATCAAATAAATGATCATTTTTTGTGTTGTTTTAAGGATTCAAGCCTTCATTACACTGTTTAGAAACTAATACTTCATCATATTGTTTAGAAGTCAGTTTGATATATACATCTAGTGGTGTTGTTGCTGGTTTGGCACTTGATAATCCTGCTTCAGAAATTAACTCCATAGCATATTTCCTTTGATGCATAGTAATCCCCTGACTTGATCTAGCATATTCAATCCCTAAAAAGTACTCCAGTTCTCCCAAATCTTTCATTTTAAAAGCTTGTTGTAGAGCAGTCTTGATCTATTGAATCAACTCCAAACTTTCACCAGTAATAAGCATATCATCCACATACATAAGGATTAAAGTAGTACCTCTTTCTGAGTTTCTGATGAACAAATTGTGATCATATTGACTTTGTCTGAATTTGAACTTAATAAGAGCCTCACATAACTTAACATTTCATTGCCTTGGTGCCTGTTTTAATTCATATAACGATTTCACCAATCTACATACCAATTGCTCCCCCTGACTGTGAAAGCCTTGTGGCATATCCATATATATCTCATCATACAAGTCCTTTTGAAGAAATGCATTATACACATCCATTAGGTGAATGTGCCGATTCTTTGAAGCTGTTATGGATAAGACAGTCCTCACCGTATTCATCTTCACTACATGTGAAAAAGTCTCTTGGAAGTCAATCCCTTCCTTTTGACTATACCCCTTTGCTACAAGCCTATCATTGTACCATTCAATCTCTCCATAACTTTTGTACTTAATTTTGTTGTCACGACTTAAATTACTAAGTCATGCGGGCACCTACCGTTTCCCACCTCGGTAGGTGAACTCGTCCCTTAAAGATTCACCAACAACATACATAAATAAGAAGAACAGTAGAAGTCTAAAAACATAAATATTTGATAATACGGAATACAACAACTACCCAAAGGATTTGGTCCGAATAGTACAAGAGCTTCTAAGTATACAACTTGAACGAAGGTCTCAACTACAACTTGAATACACTTTTGTTTAGAAAGAGAATTAAACAAAAAACTTAGATGAACTCCATGAGATCCTTGAAGGCTAATCGAACCTCGCTGAAGTTCCTACAACAACTCTACACCCCAAAAAGGGTGTAGCAAGAGTTATACATGTAAAAACACTATGTACTGGTAGGTCAGTTAGCTAACATATATATAAGAAAGAAACTGAAGGATAGACATGCTCGCAATCAAGTACAAGTAATATCACATTCTAGGAATAATCAACCCAAGTATAGATAATCCAGTCATAATACAAGCGATACGAAAATGAAGTAATTACTAAGCACACCCATGTAAGATTTGCAGTAATGTGAATTATACTAGATCTCATTACTCTACAATCATAGCCTAAACGAAATCTCTAGTCCTCGAATCCATCAAGCGTCTAAGTAAGAGATTAACAAGCAAACACCATCTCAAGTGAATTAATAATTTATGAATCAAGGTTGAACTGCATCATGCAACACAGTGAAAACAACAACCAAAATCAGAGATATGAGTGGATGTAAAGTGAATGTATATGTGATGCAATGCAATGCACTGACCAACTGTCTCATATCATACATACATACTCCGGGATCGTCCCAGCAGTCATGACCCATGCAGGACTCGTGAAATCCATGTACCAGTCACTCCGTATCACGCAGACTAAAGTGACTCTTCCACCGAACACCTCGCTAGTCATTTCGTATCACTCAACATAGAATGACTACACACCTCGCTAGCCTAGGTAGTTTAGTGTTTGTGAAGGTATGAAAAGTTATGATGAGATCAAAAGTGTGTCGAATAGTGATAGCCATTGTTCATGCTTTTCGGGTATTTCGGTTAGCTGATCTAATTAATTCTAGGGTTTTCTTTAGTGCAATAGATTTATTGATCGACATGTGTGTGTAGTGCAAAGTAACAGTGGCTTGAGGGAGCAGGTCTGATTTCTTTGTGAAGGGGAAAGTCCCGAAGGCGAAACCCCCCAACTGTACCAGAGGCCCTTTGGCCAGGTGGGATGTAAATCGAGGGATATGCGCGAGTGGCAGCCCTACAAGGGAGAGGACCAACGGGACACGAACCCAGCAACAACCCTTGCAATATTTCAGCAAAGACTATCACCACACGGATTCGAACCCGCGACGTCGGAGTGGTTGTCCCAATCACTTTGCCACTTACCAACTCGTCTGTGCCCCTGGGGGCTGGGTCTGATTTCTAAAAGGTGGAAAAGTTCAAGAGTTGTGCTGACAACGCAAGGCCTACTGTGCCACATGTAAGAAAATAAAAACTCTCATACAACTAGGACTTGGCATGGGAGGCATAGAGTAAAAAAAAAAAAAAAATTTGGTGGGGGTATTTCATTGATGTTTAGGTCAATGTGTATATCTTAATTATTCTTTTGTCGAACTACTCTACAATAACAACATGTCCAATGAAATTCCATATCGTGGGGTCTGTGAAGGGTAGAGTGTACGCAGACTTTACCTCTACCTTGGTAGGTAGAGCGGTTGTTTTCGAGAGACCCTCGGCTCAAGACAGACATATGCATAAGCAAAAATAAGAGAAAACAGTCAAATCCGGTTAAGAAATTTAAAGCAGTATGAAAATGTTGGTATCAAAAGCGAATACGCCATGATAGCCCATTATCGAACTACTCTAATCAAAAGATTATTCTAGTAAGTACTTTGTCCACTAAAACTACACAAATTGTCAGATAAAGTATTAAAAAATCTCTAAACCAAAACACAGATTAATTGCTAGTTGCCTCACCGTGAAAAATACCAGTGTTAATGTGCATCTGTTTTTTTTTATTTCCTTTTTATTTATATTCGGGGTGGGGCAGGGGGGATACAAGTCATGGATCATCTAAAACGATGAAATTACACTAAGCAGAGGCATTTGTCAAATACTGTGATGATTATCAGAGGGGTTGTTTGATTGGTGAACAAGTTATATCGAAATTGTAATGTCAAAATTATATTTAGTGAAGCGTCATCAGAAAGCAAACAATTAACAACAATTAAAACCAAAAGAAAATCTCAAACAACGGAAGGCAATAATATATCCAAAGGATGCCCGATGTTCAAGAAACTATAATTTAGTTTATAGCCTAATAAAGTAATCTGGATATAGTCAGCGGCAATGCGAGTACTGGATACCGAGTGGGAAACGAAAAGAAAAAAAATAACAATCACAAATGATAAATGCACAAGGCAAACACAAAAAAACAGTAGTTACATTGGGGAAAAGAAGCATTTTTCATTTTAGCTCCCATTTAGAATATAAATATCAAAGTTCCTGACCATTACAAAAAGTATTCCATCAATAACAAATCAATAAACAGTAAAACAAACAAAATAATTCAATGAACCATTCTTATAACAGTTCTTGTAAACTTAAGGGGAACAAAAAAAGATAACATCAATCACCTAGAACAACAAGAGTAGCCCTGATTTTGTTTCGATCCATCGGTACCATCGTTGACCAGGCTAACTCTGTTGACAGATAATTCCGCTTTATAAGAATCAGAATTCAAAACCTTTCTGCTAACACTATTATAGATCTCTCGAATCACAATCTCGAAAGCCTTGTTTACGTTTGTTGAATCGAGAGCAGATGTCTCCATGAAGAACATCCCTTCTGATTCAGCGAGGCTTTTGCCTTCTTCTACGCTCACGGCCCTTATGTTCTCCAAATCACGTTTATTTCCCACAAGCATCCTTGCAACCGTTGTATCAGAATGAGCTGCACGTAATTGGTCGTCTTAGTAACATGTAATTTGCATACATTATAAATAAAGGTATAAATAAAATTGTGGTAATCCCTAGAGCAGAAAGTGTCATTTCAAGAAAAAAATGTGGAATAGGCTGGTGAATGCAATGTTTAAGTGCAGCACCTACACATTTAAAGAATCAATAATATTTGGGGTGTGTTTGGTACAAAGGAAAATATTTTCCACGAAAAATGTTTTCATGAAAAACAAGTGGATTTCTTACTTTTTTCTAGTGTTCGGTACGTAAGCAAAAAATATTATCCCAAGAGCATTTATGTGTAATTTAGCAAAACACTATGGGGTGTGGGGGTTCGAGGATGGCAGGGGTGGGATGGTCAAGGGGTGGGGGTTAGGGGCGTTGCGTGCGTGGGGGGGAGACAATGAACTTCGAATGACAATTCGACACTTACGGAACTTGTTTTTCATACCTTCATTAGGGAGGTCATTTTCCTCATCTTTAAAGAACTCGTTTTCCTAGACAAATAATATTTTGACCAACCAAACATGAAAAAAATTGAAAAACATTTTCCTCTATACCAAACTCACCCTTAATTTTCTCACTACTTCCCATATTTCCTCCAAAAGTATGTCTCTAAATATTCTTAAGTTATTATTAGCTACGTCATTGTGGCTTTCACATGAGGAAAAAAAATGTTACACCTCATTAACACATAATCTCTTTTCTTCATAGGCATTTTTACGCAGGAGATATGACCCTGAGTACTTGGAGAATGAATCGGTTTAATTGACACGATTGTCGTGGCTATTTTGCGACTACTGACTTTGATTTTTATGACATAACACTCTGCCCATTTCAACCCATGATTCAATGAGGCTTGTGGAGTACAAACACCAGAAGATAATATCTTATACTTGGGCAGACGGCCTGGATCTGGCCCGTTCATTTTGATACTTCAAGAGTCTAATTTTCTGGAATGGTATCATTACTGTACGGCATGTTCACATGATTGATTAGAATGGAAGTGGAATGCTTAAAATAAGAGAGAAGAGAATACTTTGTGATGCCATTGAGAGAGAGAGAGAGAGAGAGAGAGAAGGCCGTGTTTGAAAAAGGAATGAGGGATTAAAATTAGAAGAGTTGATGAGAGAAGGATTATAAAGAAAAAAGAGATGAAAATACATTCTTTACAAATTAGAAATCCCATGCCTTACGCATTGTCGTGTCAAGCTAAGCAATACACTTTAGTTTTCCCCTGAGTCAATACTCCTCTGCTTTATGGACATTAAGTTCTAAAAAATTTCAACTTTCGAAACAGTGAGCACAAATTCATTCATTTTCACTTCAAATGATATTTGCAAGACGAACAAATTTGAGTAACAAAATGAAGTTGTGCAAGTATCACAATAGCAGCTCACGGCCCAAAGTGACGTGTGTACACTCCATCCAGCCAAAAGTTTATTTGCTAAGCTTAATGGAGACTACCTAAGTTATAGATATGTCATCATTTACCGTCAAAAGAATCTCTGAGGTTTCTCATCAATCCCAGAGATCCCTTAGTCTACCATAACGTCATACATTGGCGAGCCAGACTGTTGGTCCAAATTGATTTCACAATTAAGCAAACAAAACAGATTCCATAGAAGTATGATATTTTTATAAGTTCACTTAGATTTGTTTGTGGAGAAAGCAAAGCATGATTTGAGTTCCCATTCCTAATATACATTCAATTGACAGTCTGTCTATTTCGTTCTTATCCTAGGTTCCCAACTGCATCTAGACAAAACTGACCATGACAATTACATTGGCATATATACCGCTTTCTTCGTCATTGCTTCAAGTAACAATGATCCATAGTCAAGGCCTTACTAGCTAACATTACCACTTATTTCTATACCCGGTAAGTAATATTTCACCAATTAATTTGAATTAGACTTAATGTCAACTGTAAAATCTTACTTCGTCCAGTCAAAGTGAAAAGAAATAGGAACAAGATCCACAGAAGAAGAAGAAAAAGCAAAACAATTTACAGTCAAAACATATTAGATTCAACACATCCATAATTCAATTCAAGAAACACACAATTAAGATTACCCTTATTCAATCATCCTAAATAGTGAGACTAGCCAGGAAATTTCAGATCTACAAGAGATCTTACATACTAATTTTCGAGAAAAGAAGTCAAATCTAAGAAAGGTCATAACATCATAACACCATCAAATCTCAAAAGCTAAACTTTATACCACCAAAACCTCACTATATCTCAAAAAGGTGAGAACTTTTTTATGCACAATATAAAAGTTATGCATAAAACTTTGATGGGAATTCAACATAAACCAAAACCAGGTTAGAAAAAAGCAAAGAATTTAAGAAACAGAGACAAGAAACAAGAATGTAGAAGTCAAATCTCAAAAACTAAACTTTATAGCCAATCCACCAACAAACCTCAAAAAAAATAAAAAAGGTGAGAACTTTCTATGCAAAGAAAAGATATGCATAAAACTTTGATGGGTATTCAACATAAACCAAAACCAAATTTAAAAAAAAGAAGAAAAAGAATTGTAGCAACAGAGACGAGAAACAAGAGTGTACAAGTCAAATCTAAGAATTACCATTCTATCATAACACCATCAAATCTCTAAAACTAAACTTCATGGCCAATCCACCAAAAAGGTGAGAACTTTTATGCACAAACAAAAGATAATGCATAAAACTTTGACGGGAATTCAACCTAAACCAAAACCAAGTAAAAAATAGTAATAATTTTAGCAACAGAGACAAGAAACAAGAATATACAAGTCAAATCTAAGAATTACCATTCTATCATAGCACAATCAAAATATCAAGAACTAAACTTTATACCCAATCCACAAAAAAGAGAAGAATTTTAGCAACAAATGCCAAATCCAAGACTTACCCTTCTATCATAACACGCATCAAACCTAAAAAAACTAGACTTTATAACCAATGTACCAAAAAGGTGAGAACTTTATATGCACAAAGAAAATATAATGCATAAAACTTTGAAGGGTACTCAACATAAACCAAAACCAACTTAAAGAAAATGAAATGTTAGCAACAACTGCCAAATCTAAGACTTACCATTCTATCATAACACACATCAAATCTCAAAAAACCAAACTTTATAACCAATCCACCAAAAAGGTGAGAACTTTCTAGGCACAAACAAAAGATATACATAAAACTTTGAAGGGTACTCAACATAAACCAAAACCAACTTTAAAAATAAATGAAATTTTAGCAACAAATACCAAATCTAAGACTTACCATTCTATCATAACACACATCAAATCTCAAAAGAAACTAAACTTTATAACCAATCCACCAAAAAGGTTAGAACTTTCTATGCACAAACAAGAAAATTATATATAAAACTTTGATGGGAGTTCAACATAAACCAAAACCAAGTTAAGAAAAGGGAAACTTCACCAACAGAGACAAGAAACAAGAATGTAGAAGTCAAATCTACGAATTACCATTCTATCATAGCACAATCAAAATCTCAAGAACTAAACTTTATAGCCAATCCACCAAAAAGAGAAGAATTTTAGCAACAGATGCCAAATCCAAGACTTACCATTCTATCATAACACACATCAACAACAACAACATACCCAGTGAAATCCTACAAGTGGGGTCTAGGAGGGTAGAGTGTACGCAGACCTTACCCCTACCTCGGGAGGTAGAGAAGTTGTTTCCAATAGACCTCGGCTCAGAATAAAGCAATAGCAACATATGCCAAATCTAAGAATTACCATTCTATCATACCTAATCAAAATTCAAGAACTAAACTTTATATCCAATCCATCAACAAACCTCAATAAATCTCAACAAAAATAAGAACTTTATATGCACAAACAAAAGATGATGCATAAAACTTTGAAGGGTACTCAACATAAACCAAAACCAACTTTAAAAAAATGAAATTTTAGCAACAAATTCCAAATCTAAGACTGACCATTCTATCATAACATAATCAAAATCTCAAGAACTAAACTTTATAGCCAATCTATCAACAAACCTCAATAAATCTCAAAAAAGATTAGAACTTTCTAAGCACAAACAAATGATATACATAAACCATTATAGGGTACTAACATAAAAAAAAAATAGCAAAAAAAGATACATACTTTTGAGCTCATCAAGCCAACGAGGTATGCTATCAAAAGTAGTCCTTCTTGAAATATCATAAACAACAAGTGCACCAAAAGCACCACGATAATAAGCAGAAGTAACAGCTCTAAATCTTTCTTGACCAGCAGTATCCCAAATCTGTGCTTTAACTTCTTTACCATCAATTTCAAGTGTTTGTGTTTGAAACTCAACACCAATAGTTGCTTTTGAATGTAAATTAAACTCATTTCTTGCATATCTTGTAAGTAAATTAGATTTACCAACTGCTGAGTCACCTATTATTACAATCTTGAAAAGATACTCTTCACCTTCATCATCTGATGAGTCCATTTTGGGTGATTTTATTTTAGGTTTAGAGAGAGAAAGAATTGGGAAATGGTGATCTAGAGAGAGAGAGAGGGGAAAAGGGTGTTGGGTTTTCTTTTTTTTGGTTGTGTAAGAAGTACTAACGGCGACAGAGCTGGCAAAGATGTGTATACAGAGATTGTGTAAGAAGTGGCGGTCTTGCTGGATTTTATGTTTTGTTTTTATTTGTTTTCCTTCTTCTTCTTTTTTTTGAAAAAAATCACAAGTGGTGTGTCCTTTTTGGGTATATAAAGATGAATGTAATACTACTGAATAAAATATTTGTTTAATTTTGACTTGATATGAAAATTAAAAAAAGTAAAAAAAAAATTAAATTTTATAATTATTAATTAAATATACATAGAATGCATTAAAAAAAATTATAATTTTAAATATGTCACGTATCTGAAATTAAAATTACCAAAAATAGAAAGAGATAAATATCAGTAAACATTTTGAAACTGGCGGATGGAGTAATAACAATCTGTTTAAAGAAGAATAGGCCGTTGGAGTTCAATAGTGTTAAACTATCTCATTTTAATTATGACATTGAACTTTTAACTTTGCTTTAAATAAAATGGCTCACATTTGAAAATTACACAAAGATATTATGAGATATAATCTTTTGGGATAATAGTTTTTTTGATCTCTAAGTTAGTATTTTTTTTACTTTTGTGATATATAAGTCAGCATATATACCATTCAACTAATTAAATGTGTTTTTTTTGGTTCTTTTATGTAAAAATGTATTATGTTTGATTATCTATAGAACTATACAACAACAACAACATACCCGATGAAATCACACAACGTGGGGTCTGGGGAGGGTAGAGTGTACACAGACCTTACCTCCACCTTGATAGGTAAACGGTTGTTTCCGGGAGACCATCGGCTCAAGATAAAGCTTAATCACAGGCAAAGCAAAGCAAGAGAAACGGTCATACTTAGATGAGAAATTAAAGCATTATGAACATACATATAATAAAATCGAATACGACATAGTAGTGCATTCTAACAACATGAAGCAGTAGTTAACACAACTAAATAAGATAAATAAATTACACTAAAGAAAAAAGAACACATAGTAGCATGAATCAAACTACATGGAACTATAAAACACTAATGCGTCTATAAGAGTGATAGACTAATCGAGCCTACAGTAATAACACTACACTATCATTTTGTAAGCGTAAGTAGAACTACGCTCGACTACCTACTACCCTTCTACCCTAATCCGTGTCCTCCACAAACCCCTATCTAAGGTCATGTCCTCAGTAAGTTGCACATGCGCCATATCCCGTCTAATCACCTCTCCTCAATACTTCTTCGGCCTATCTCTACCCCTCATGAACCCGTCCATAGCCAACCTCTCACACCTCCGCACTGGGGCATCCGTGTCTCTCCTCTTCACATGCCCAAACCATCTCAACCTCGCTTCCCGCATCTTATCCTCCACCGAGGCCACTCCCACTTTAACTTTATCCCGGGTATCATCATTTCTAATCCTATCTCTCCTTGTATACCCACACATCCATCTCAGCAACTCTCATTTTTTGTATGTGCGAAGTCTTGACTGGCCAACACTCCTCCCCGTACAACATAGTTGGTCTAACCACCACCCTATAGAACTTGCCCTTAAGTTTTGGTGGCACTTTTTTATTGGCACAAGACTCCAGATGCAAGTCTCCATTTCATCCACCCTGCCCCAATACGATGTGTGACATCGTCATCAGTCTTTTCATTCCCCTGGATAATAGACCCTAGGTACTTGAAGTTTCCTTTTATTTGGAATGACCTAAGTACCAAGCCTCACCTCCACACATGTCTCAAGGTCTCTCCCATTGATGAACTTGCACTCCAAAGATTCCGTCTTGGTCCTACTCAACCTGAACCCTTTAGACTTCAGAGTCTGTCTCCAAACCTCTAGCTTGTCGTTCACTCCGCTGCAAGTCTTATCAATCAGGACTATGTCGTCTACAAATAACATACACCATGGTACCTCTCCTTGGATTTGTTGCGTCAGTCCGTCCATCACCAAGGAATGGGCTAAGAGTTGATCCCTGGTGCATCCCCATCATCACTGGAAAGTGATCTGAGTCTCCTCCTACTGACCGTACCCTAGTCTTAGCATCATTATACATATCATTGATCCCCCTAGTGTATGCCACATGTACACCTCTATCCTCCAAACATCTCCATAGAACCTCCCTAGGTACTTTATCGTATACCTTCTCGAAGTCGATGAAAACCATATGTAAATCTTTCTTCCTCTCTCTATATTGCTCCATCAACCTCCTAATAAGATGAATGGCTTAAGTAGTCGAACGCCCCAACATGAATCCAAACTGGTTCTCAAAAATAGACACGTCTCTCCTCACCCTCATCTCCACGACCCTTTCCCAAACTTTAATAGTGTGACTCATCAGCTTGATACCCCTATAGTTGTTGCAGCTCTGAGTATCACCTTTGTTTTATACAGGGGGATCATTATACTCCACCTCAATTCTTCATGCATTCTTATCGTCTTAAAAATGACGTTAAACAGCTCAATCAAACTCCAAACCTGCCTTGCCTGCGCTCTTCCAAAATTCAACTGGGATCTCGTCAGGCCCGGTCGCTCGTCCTCTATGCATCCTGCGAACAACACCCTTAATTTCTTCAACCTTAATTCTTCTATAATACCCAAAATCCCGGTACCTACCAAAATGCTCCAGATCTTCCAGCACAATGTCTCCATCTTCCTTTTTGTTTAAGAGTTTATGGAAGTAAGACTGCTACCTCCGCCTAATATGCGCTTCCTCCACTAGTACTTTGTCTTCCTCGTCCTTAATGCACCTCACATGATCCAAGTCGCGGGCCTTTCTCTCCCTTGCCTTTGCTAGTCTATACAACTTCTTATCCCCGCCTTTCTCATTTAATTCCACATACAGACGTTCAAAAACCGATGTTTTCACCGCTATTTTCGCCGCCGTTCGCTAGCTTTATCTCCTTCCTCGCTATCTTATACAGTTCCCTATTCGCCCACTTCTCCACCTCGTCTTTGTTTTCTACCAATTTCACATACGCCGATTTCTTCGTGTCTACCTTCTCTTGAACTTTATCATTCCACCACCAGTCCCCTCAATGCCTACCACGGTTACCCAGCGAGGCCTCTAGCACTTCTCTAGCTACCTCCCGAATGCAACTGGCCATCCTGTCCCACATACCAGTCACATCTCCACTATTCTCCCAAGCCCCCTTGGCCATCAACCTCTCCCTCATCTCATTTGCACTAGCCATGGTCAAATTCTCCCATTTGATTCTTAATCTGTGATCCACAACCCTCTTTTTCTTCTCCAACTTGATCTCCAAATCCATCACCAAAAGCTTATGTCGGGTTGTAAGATCCTCCTTTGGAATAACCATGAAGTCTTTACATAGACCTTTGTCAACTTTCCTAAGGAGCAAAAAGTCTATTTGAGTCTTCACCACCGAACTACGGGAAGTCACCAAATGTTCCTCCTTCTTCAGGAACCTCGAATTGGCTATCACCATCCCACTAGCTCTAGCGAACTCCAAAAGTGAGACGCCTCCCCCGTTCCTGTCCCCGATTCCAAAACCTCCATGCACGTCGTCATAACCCCCGGAATTGATCCGATATGTCCATTGAAATCCCCTCCTACAAACTTCTCAGTGGGTGGTATACCTCCACCACTTCGTCCAAATCCTCCCAAAAGCGTCTCTTCTCCTCTTCGCCCAAGCCCGTTTACGACGCATAAGCACTAATAATGTTCATAGTGCACCCTCCAACTACCAACTTAATCGCCATCTATGTTACTATCAATATGTAATTAGGTGATGGAATGATTAATAATTATGTTAAATTTGTGAATATTTACAAATAAAGGAATAAAAAAGAGGCACAATTTAATTAATTAAAGATTTGATGTGCTTAATTCGATATCATAAGGATTTGAATTAGGCATAATTTAATTAATTAAATATTTGATGTGCTTGATTCGATATCATAAGGATTAGAATCATAATTCACTGATAATTAAGGGACTAAAACTGCTATTTTAGTTTGGGGTGGGGTGGGGGGTTTAAAGGGGGTTGGTTTTTTTTGTACAAGAAGTGATGGTGAAGCTGGCAAAGATAGGTACAAAGAATGTCCTAGTGGTGTTGCTGGATTTTATTATTTTCCTTTTTCTTGGATGATTTCATAAATGGGAGAACTCTTGGTAAAGAAAAGAGGTTATTATTATAATTAATATTCGTCAAAGAAGAATAATCTGTTTCCATTATCTTAAAGTGGATATTTTTGCAACACTAATGGTGAAAAGAATTTAATTACATAATCCTAAATTAGAATACCACCTTTGTCTCAAAAGAAAAAAGATTGATTGACCAGGATTAAGATATTAATGTGTCTAATTCTCATGGAAATTTGAACATCTATTCTTTTTATTTTTTTAAGAAAACTCTAGGCTAATATGAAATGAAATTAGTTCATGAGTCAATCTTCAATTTTTTTTCAGCGCTATTTCTTCGTTGTGTTTTATAATGTGATTCAATTGAATTTTCTTAGTACTTCTAATTTGTAGCTTCACTAAAAATAAAAGATATATATATTTTACTCGTAAGTATGAAATGAACTGCCTCTGCCCTTTTCCACTATTGTCCAACTCTTTCATAAACTAAAAAGTGTTAAAAGTGAGTGATCATCTAATTGAAAATTTTAAATTATTAGAAAAAGTACACTTTATTTACATAATTATATTTTCAATACAAAGGTGTACAACTTTTTTTCTTTTTCTTTTTTTTGGAATATTTGTATCATTGTATACGGGGGAGGAAAGGTGAATTAAGAAGAGATAACGTAGTAGAATTTGAACCTTCCATCTACGTACCTAATACCAACTTCCATTGCAATTACAATACCACATCTACTCAATAATTGAGAAATGATTGTAAAAATCACATGGATCATGTTTTCATTGAACATCCACTCCTATAATATGATAATATTGTCATTACATTTCCTATCAACGAGTCAAACAAAAGATAAGATATTATTCAAGTGAATATACTTTCCACTATGGCTATAAGAATTACTATCAATCTTGTTCACTCAAAGCACCACATTTCAAATGAAAAAAGGACGGTAAGAAGCAGAAAATCATACTTCATATTTATTAAAAAACTTATATTGTTCAGACTCTTTAAAAATGTCAATAAGTGTGTATTGAATCTTTCAAAAGAAGTGCATTTTTGAAGAATCTGACACAGGTACGACAATACTTTTAGAGAGCCCGAACATAAAACATTGATTCAAATAAAAGAGACATGATATTATTCCAGAATTGAAAATGTTTTCCACTATGGTTACAAGAATTACTATCAATGCAAATCTTGAACAAATGAAGGAAATGAATACTAATAAATCTCTACACATCACAATTCAAATGAAAAAAGGACTATGACAACCTGAAATCATAAAACATTTATCAGAAAAATTATTGAATATTGCAGTTTGTAGGTTAATTTTGATGAAGCATAAGATGTAGTTCTGTTTACTCATTTAGAACACCATTGCCTTGCCCTTTCAAAACCATTCTTTCCAAGTTGATAATCTTGATAAGCCTGCATAATCTCAGTCTTAGTGTTCATAACAAAAGGACCATACTGCACGACCGGCTCGTTAATCGGCTGCCCTCCAATCAGAACAAACTTCAATGGCTTTGAAGATTTGTTCCACACACTTAGGCCTTCTCCAGGGCCTAAAACCAAGCAATGGTGAGCTGGTGTTGTTGAATCCGAAGAACCAAACGCCCCTTCTCCTTCGACTATGTAGATGAAGGAATTCCAGGACTCTGGGATCGGTTGGTGATGCTCAGAACCCGGTTTTAGGGTGAAATCGAGGTACATTGTAGGCGTTCGAGTGAAAACATGGGATTTTACGCCCATGGATTCCCCTGCTAAAATAGTGACCGAAACGCCATCTTTTTCCACCTTCGGTATGTTTTCGTGTAGCAATTCTTGATACCTTGGCTCAATCCTGCACATTGACAAGAGGGTCATTCTTTTCTTTACAAGAAAATGAAGAGTTTGTTTACATTTTTCTTGATAAAACAGAGATGAGCATCACTTAAGATTACATTTCACTCTGTATTTTTGAGATTTCATAAGTTACTGTTCCATCATTTTCGTTTATGACGACGAGTTGTTGTGTCTAGAACCACACAATGTCAGTTTAACACCCTTTGTCAGAAAATTATATTTTATATAGGTCATAAGATATTCTTTTATACATATAAATTAAATCTTGAATAACCTTAAGAAAATTTCTGGCTTCACAACTAGAACCACAGTGTAACCAAAGTTCTGCAGTCTTATGAAATTTGATTGAAGTACATGTTATAATGAAAAAGATTGTTTAAACACTTATAATAGATATAAGCCAAAGTCAAGATTGAATCAATGTAGGGGGTACTAATTACTTACATTTTGTCCTTGGAAGATAGATTAATCCAAAGTTGCAACCCCTTATGAGTACCTGGTCCAGCAGGCATTTCTGAATGAACTATACCTCTACCTGCTGTCATCCACTGCATTCAACCAAAAAGAGAAAATTTATAAACAGTTAGTAAAATATTTCTTAGCCAGCTCCCCTTTACTTCTTTTTTTCCGAGTTCAATTAGTTCTTCACGCTGACGGTAAAGAAAATATTTACACGATTAAGTCACATATAAGGTAATTACGAGTAAATCTCTATGATGAACATTACCTGCACATCACCAGTCCTAATTGTACCCTTGTGACCAGCAAAATCTTGATGAGTGAAAGCTCCCTAATACAGAAAACACAAAATTAGCACTGAAGTACAGTGGCGGAGTTGTTCAAGGGGAGTCAATTGACATCCATTCGTCACAAAATTACACTACAAAAATAGGTTAAGTTTTTTGTAATGTTTTATACTATATGTTGGATCGCCTTAGCTTCTTATGTGTATTACTAGTATTATATTGTTTTGAATTAAGCAAGTAAACTGAATTTTACCTGCAACATGTAAGTCACAGTCTCAAAACCTCTGTGTGGGTGGTCAGGAAATCCAGCAGGTGGTGAAACTGCAAGAATTAGAATACATAGAATCCTAATTAGTAAAAAACAATTATTTTTCATAAAATAATAAAAGAATAAAATAAAACAGGCATTACCATTGAACTCATCTAACATAAGGAATGGATCAAGATTCTGCAATTCAGGCCTGAAAAATAAAAGATTTCAACCAAATATAAAAATTAATCAGCACCAAAAAAGATTAAGAACATTAAAATTCTAATGGTAATTAAAATCATACACTTAAATTTTAAGATACATCAATATACTGAAATGGAAACAAGTTGCCAAGAATTTAGATATCTATTATTCATAAAAAAAAAAGGGCGGGGGGGGGGGGGATTCGGACAAATCATTTGAAGACAAAAGTTTGATATTTAAGTGAAAAAGAGTAAAAGAACGAGATTATTATTCATCGAATTTCAAATTTTGTATATATTAACCTCCAAATTTTTTAGATTATCACAAAAAAAGGAATAAAATTTCCAATAAAGTACCTTCCAATGCTTCTCCTAACAACAGCACCATCACCTTCATTTTGAGCTCTGGCCAAAATTTTCTTAACAACCAATCTTGGTCTATTGAAAACAGATGATTTAGACATTATTTTGAGGATTTTGATGTTTGTTTTAATTGAATATATTTTTATGTGTTGTGTTTTCTTTTGTATATGGTCTGGTATTTATATGACTTGTTAAGCCATTCATATGCATTGATGACGAATTATATACATCTGATTTCGTGTGTAGTAGAAGTTTCAAGTGAGGCCTACTTATTTAATTTTGTTATTTTTAAGTGATGATTTCATGCTCACATCATCATGACGATGGCTTCTCATTATAATTTTTATTTGGTTAAAAATGATCAATATACTCTTGCAATGAAATTAAAAGCCCATTTGATGCAATTCATGAAATAGCCCATTATGAGTTTACTATATTTTATTTTCATAATAATTATATATATCATTCATCTCATGAATAAAAAAGATGGAAGGAATTGGTGATACAAAATTGATTATCAAAAAAGGAAAATAAGTAAAAGGAATTAATAAAGAATAAATAAGATGCTAGAATTGAGAAACGAATTGGAGAATGTTAGATTGTTCCATACTAATAAAATGTTGTCTATTTATATGGTTTTTGACATAATCATTTCCCTTGCAGTGATGAATAAAAATACATGTAAGAGGATTCAAAAAACTACCTAAAATGTTATACTCATGATTTGAACTTTTGAGGTAAAATAATTTTTAAATTCCTTTTGTTGCCACATCAAAATATTAAATACATTTTTAAGTTAAAGAGGATTCAAGTGTTTTTTCAGTTGACGCTATTACTTTAAGTAAAACGTTTGATTTTTTCAAAAATTAAAGATGTTACTGATACTATATTTTTGTTTTTGACTTATCGATTGAGAGGAATCGCATCTCGATCTGTTCGTGCTGCGGAACGAACACTTACTTTGAAGAGAAAGAAATTATTTCCTAAAGTGAAAGTGAATTCAAGCTGGTACATCATCATTAGTGGGTGTTATCCCCCTATATTCAAGCGATGAAATCTTGCTAATCTTTGTATGCTTTAACCCAGCTATGTTATTATTAAAACTATGGTTAATATATAATAAAAAATTTATTTTTCCTTATTTGTGTTGTTCAATTTTTTGAATATCTCTGGCCAACACCTAACTTTTGTAATTTCATGAGTTTAACTTTTAAAAATGAATCTTAGATTTATTTTTTAACAGAAAAAACATCTAGCAACTTCGGAAATCAATGAGAAACAGCATTTGGTAGCTGTCGGCGTTTGGTATATTTTGACCATTCACATGATTTCTGGATTAATCAAATTATTCATTTAAAAATACATTCGACGACTTCTAGGATTATATTCCCAAAATATAATAAGGCAAAAGTGATTTGGCCTTCATAATTTAGGCATTTTGACTGTGAAACTTTCACCAAAATAAACTATTCGTGTGTTGTTCCTGTCGATTTAATTTTTTTCACACTCATATTAAAAAATAATTACAAAGTATAATTTACTAAGTTATCCTTATTTAATAAAGGTAGATTAATTTTTTCTTTTAATATTGTCAGTACTTTTTTGATATTAAGATAGTTAGTCTTGAATTTCTAAAGTGACAATTATTTTGGGACAAAATTTTTGAGCTAAAATGATAATTAAATAGAACGGAGGGAGTAAACTATTATTTGGCTAAGTAGGAAAAAGTACAGCTGAAAACTAGACGTAACCTTTGATCAATAACCTAGTGAAAAGACAATGATAACGATGTTGGTTATCAACAGATGGGTCGATAACGATGTAATTATTTTTATTAATATAAAAGTAGTATTTGATTAACAAAAAAAAAAGTATCCCAATCCTTTCTCGATTTAAGATTTTGGATTAGATAGTCAAATTCTTTCATATTATGGTTACTTTCAATTAAAAGTAAATTTATCAATTTCACCAATGAAAATTAAACAAACATCTTTCACCCTCTTATAGATGTTCAAGTTAGTCAAAGATTACAAAAACAAATTATTATCATCCTCAATTAAATTATTCGCATAAAAATATCAAAAGTTATAGCGGAATGATAAATAAATTTTCATTTTTAATTAGAGATTTTGAGTTCGAGTTGTGAAAATAGAATCGCCTACTATAATATCACTTTAACCTTTCAAGTCTGATTTAACATACGAAGAATATTTTCTAACTTGTGGCAACATTTAAAGAAGTAAATAAATAAATAATTACTATAATAACAAGCGATGTTAATTTATAATTATAATTATTATTTATATTTATATATGCATATTTAGTAAAAACAAAAATCAGTCATCCTCATTTCCGGGTTTATGGATTGGATTCAGTCAGCCTCACGACATAATCAGAGTGAGGCTTTGGTAAGCAAAGTATATCCTCTCCTATTTTTTGTCATGAATATAAAATAATGGTGCTTCAATGATGTTCGTGGAAGATGTATTTGGATAGATATATCATATATCGTTCCTTCCTATTTTGGATCCTTTAAAGTTCACCTTAGACACTTTGTATGTGTTATTTGATCCTGGTTATGGCACGCTATATTGCGTTTTCTTACTTAAAAACTGATTTTACTGATCAGCAAAATATGATTGAAGAGAGTGGACAAATGAGTGTGATTAGCTATTTGAACTACAAGAGAATTCAACAACAGACACATAATATAGCACTAAACTATGGGTGAAATGAAGCGTAATTGCATTTGTTCGTAATTATATGGAGCATCCTGATCCAAAAAATATACTCCTTAGAGATGAATACTGTAAGAGTAAATCTGATGCCCTTCGTATAGTTTCAAAGGTGTTTTATAAACTTACTGGATCTGCTTATAAGGAGATATTTTTATATTTGAGGGGATAGGGTAAGAATAATGAAATATTTTCCTCATCATTTCCTTCCATAAGATATGGTACATATACCAATATTACAAGAGTAAATTAAGGTAATGAATAAGACATGATATGCTAAAATCAAGTCTTCTAATCTAATCTAATCCTCCCTACCATATACATAGGATATTACATTTAATACAATAATCATAATTAATAATTGGAATATTACTAATAATGATTATGATTTTATCACTCCCCGCAGTCGAAGCGGGAGGGAGACGAATGCTGAGACTGTACCGTAAATCTTCAAAGAGTATCAACGGAAGACCTTTAGTGAAGATATACGCAATATGGTAGTGCGATGAGACATGTAAGACACACACTTATCCGCGAGTCATCTTTTCACGAACAAAGTGAATATCTAGTTCGATATGTTTAGTGCGTTGATGGTTCACCGGATTCCCTGAGAGATAGATAGCAATAACATTATCACAGTATACCAATGTGGCTTTCGGAATTGGACAATGGAGTTCTAGGAGCAGATTCTGAATCCAGCATGATTCTGACACTACATTGGCGACCCCTCGGTATTCTGCTTCGGCACTGGAGCGAGACAGTGTGGCTTACCTTTTGGAGGACCAAGAAACCAAGTTATCGCCAAGAAAAACACAATAACCAGATGTAGAACGTCTGGTGTCTGGACATCCACCCAAGTCTGCATCTGTGTAGGACACCATGGTAGATGTCGATGATGGGTATAAGTGCAACCCATAATCTAGAGTTCCCTGAATATATCTCACAATCCGTTTGAGTGCATGCATATGATCATCCATCGGATTATGCATAAAGAGGCATACTTGCTGCACAACATAGGAAATATCTAGCGTGGTGAATGTAAGATACTGTAAGGCCTCTGCAAGGTTGCGATAATGTGATGGATCAGCAAAAGGCTTGCCAGAGGATGCACTCAATTTGGATTTGGTGTCTACTGGTGTGGCAGATGGTTTGCAAGAGAACATTTCAGCTCGTTCAACAATCTCTGTTGCATACTTATTTTGGGATAAAAGTAATCCACCTGCATGGCGTGTCATCGCTATGCCTAGAAAGTAGTGAAGAGGGCCGAGATCTTTCATTGCAAATTCTGAGGCAAGTTGTGACATGATGGACTTGCGAAGAGCATTTGATGAGGCTGTTAAGATTATATCATCCACGTATAACAGAAGATAAGCAATATTATTACCTTGTCGATAGATAAATAGTGAGTTATCAAAACAGCTGTTAGAAAACCCAATGTTTGCAACAAAATCCGCAAACCGCTTGTACCAGGCCCGGGGAGCCTGTTTAAGCCCATATAGTGATTTCTTGATGAGGCATACATAATTTGGATATTTGGAATCCCGATATCCCAGTGGTTGATGCATGTAGACCGTTTCATTCAGATGGCCATGAAGAAAAACATTTTTGACATCCAACTGATGGAGAGGCCAAGACTTTGAAAGAGACAAACTGAGGACCGTCCTTATAGTTGCTGGTTTCACCACCGGACTGAACGTCTCCCCGCAATCAACACCAACTTGTTGTGTCTTTCCATCACCTACACTCTCAAAAGTACCATAAGATTTTTCCTTGTGACTAAAAATCCACATAGACCGAATTATATTGGCATTAGGAGGATGGGGTACTAACTCCCACGTCCTATTTTTAATAAGAGCATTAAATTCATCATCCATAGTCATTTTTGAATTCGGGTCACGGAGTGCAGACACAAAATTGCGAAGTAAAGGTGATTTTGATTTTGAGACTTGGGTGTGTAGGCTATATTTGGTGTTGGGTACTAACTCCCACGTCCTATTTTTAATAAGAGCATTAAATTCATCATCCATAGTCATTTTTCAATTTGGGTCACGGAGTGCAGACACAAGATTGCGAAGTAAAGGTGATTTTGAGACTTGGGTGTGTAGGCTATATTTGGTGTTGGGTTTGATAATGCCATGTTGACTACGGGTGACCGGACGACGGGGTGAATTTGAAAGTGGGTCGAAGGGTGGAATAACACTGCCTGGCAGTGAACTGGGGGCTGGGCTTTGGCCCAAGTTACTGCCAGGAACCGATTCAACACTGGGCAGTGGGTTATTTGGACGAGGCCAGTTCGGCGAAACCTTGTCTTGCGGCGGGCCACCTTGTTTCGTGGTCCAAATTTTGTGGATGAGACGAAACAGTGGGTCTGGGATGAGACGAAAAAATATGAGACAAATACGGGGGCAATCCATCATCCAAAAATGAATAGGTGGAGGGTCCAGACTTGTGAATTTTGCTAAACGGGAAATTTGTTTCATAAAAAAGATGAGGAAAATATACCAATATTACAAGAATAAATTAAGGTAATGAATAAGACATGATATGCTAAAATCAAGTCTTCTAATCTAATTTAATCCTCCCTACCATATACCTAGGATATTACATTTAATACAATAATCATAATTAATAATTGAAATATTACTAATAATGATTATGATCCTATCAGATAGAAATCAGTAGTAATTTAAAACCGTCAAAGATATGTTCAAAGACGTTCCACTAATATTTTTTAACTTCATCATATATTTTTAAAATCGGATATACCATGATAATATAACAATGTTAAGGTACAAGGTGGCTGACGTGCTGGCTAAGGAGTGTACAAGTTTCTAAATTGCTTGAGGAGTGAGAATTATTTTTGTTAGGCAGCCAAATTTAAATTATGATGTTTGTAATAATTATAGTATTATTCCCCTTTCGAACAATACTGGCGGTCATGCCGACCTCATCCTGTACTGATGCATATTAAAGTTTAGTATAATAGTTTCTATGTTTTTTTTTTTTAAAAAAAAGGCTCTCATACCACTTAATTTGATAACTAATTAGTATTTAATTATTTATCAAAATATTTTAATATGAGATAGAAATAAATATAAATATGTAACTCACCAAGTTAAACATGAGGGGGCGGATTGTGTTTTTGAGTCTAACCTTATTAAAGTTCAGCAATTTTCTCTTCTATAATTCGTCCTCGTGCTTTTTAATGTCTTCAGCTTCTCGTGTTTTTTCAACCACTTAACATACACAATTCTGATACCATTTAAGTATATAATCTTTTAAAGTTATTAGCGAATATTCTCCGTATATTTTATAATTATGATAGATGTATATTTAAGGTAACTTAGGATTCTAATTGTATTAGGAATCAACCTTTGTAAGGTAAGTTAGGATTCGTACCATATTAGGAATCAACCTTGTACAACTATATATATTGTGAATAATGAAAGGAATCCCCAAGGGAAATTATTCTATCTCTCATGGTATCAAGAGCCTAAAACCTAAATCCCTTATCTTCCTCATTCTCGGCCGAAATCAACATTTTTCTTCTGATTTCACAGATTTTTTTTTTCTTGTTTCTTCCCTTTCTCGGCCAAACCAGAAAATTCCCTTCCCTCAGCAGGCGGCAACCATGTCTTCCCCACAAATTCCGGTTCATCCACTGGCACACTTGACAACCCCTCTCAACGTTCAGTATCTTCTTTTCATCCGGCATTCGCCGTTAACAACATCAAGAATTTTATCCCTATAATTCTTGATCAAGAAGACTGTCAATATTCCATGTGGATGGAACTATTCTACATTCATGCATGTGCATACAACGTGCTCGATCATATTGACGAATCTGTTCCTCATCCCACCGATGTTACAGACTCAATCTGGCGTCGTCTTGACGTCATCGTCAATCAATGGATCTACGGCACCATCTCCAAAGACCTGTTATGCACTATCATGAAAACAGGTGCTACGACACGTGAACTTTGGGTCCGGCTAGAAGAAATCTTTCAGGACAATAAAAATACTCGGGCCGTATATTTGGAAGAGCAATTCAATAATACCCGCCTCGAGAATTTTAACAACATGTCCGAATATTGTAAGCAACTGAAACTCATAACCGATCAACTATCCAACGTCGTGACTTCTATTTCAGAAACCAAGATGGTGCTTCAACTTGTTGCGGGTTTACCAAAAGGTGAATATGACACACTTGCAACAATGATTCAACAAGACGACCCTCTCCCAAGTTTCAACAAGGCAAGCTCACAACTATTGTTGGAAGAAACTAGACGTGCTAAACAAGAGGAACACAATCAAAAGGCCTTAGCCGTTGACGGGATGACAACACTGCGGCCGGAAGCATCCGGCGGCTACAAAGCGGGTCCGGCGGCGAAGAGCAGCAGGGCCGATGGCGGAGGTCGTGGCGGCAGAGGTCGCAACAACAAAGGCAAGGGCCGCGGAAAGGGCCAACGCAACCACCCGGCGGCAGGGCCGGCGGAGAACTAGAACCCAGCAGCGGCGGCGGTAACACCCGAGAATGCGGGGGCCCGGTTCCGGCGGTCGTGGTCGGCCGGGCTCTTGGGCCCTGCCCCATCCACCGAGCAAGCCAACCAGCAGCAGAGCCCACCGGCAGCAGCGAAGAAAAGACGCGATGCAGCGGACAGCGGCCAGCCGGCCCCGACCGCTTTGGGCCGGGCCTACACCACCGTGAACCTTCAACAACCCCGACGACAATTGGTACATGGACACCGGAGCCACATCTCACCTCACCCGGTCGTCAGGTAACCTATCTCAACTACGTCGGTTAAAGTGTCCTCAATTTATTACTCTCGATAATTGTCATCACATTCCAATTGAAGGTTACGGTAACACACACACCGAACATCCACACCCACCTTTCTTCCTAAACCACGTCCTATACACACCTAACATCATTAAAAACTTAATCTCTGTTAGAAAATTCACTAGCAATAATTCTGTGTCTGTCGAATTTGACCCTTTTGGTTTTTCTGTGAAAGAACTCAATACGGGAAAAATTCTTACACGCTGCAATAGTGTGGGAGACCTCTACCCATTCACTCAATCTTCTACTGTCAGACCGCAAGCACCTTTATCCCTTGCGGCGATCTCTCCCTCAACTTGGCACAACAGACTCGGACACCCCGGAGACCCAATTTTTACTTTTCTTAGGACTTCTAAGCGTATTTAATGTAATAATGGAAAAATTGCCCAACACTGTTTTTCTTGTCCACTAGGCAAACATACTCGTCTTCCCTTTATGTCATCAAACATTGTTACTTTTTCTCCATTTGATATTGATCATGCTGATTTGTGGACATCTCCGATTGCTAGCTCTTTGGGTCATAAATTCTATCTAGTATTCTTGGATGATTTTTCACATTTTGTCTGGATTTACCCACTGAAATTCAAATCTGAAGTTTTTGCAAAATTCCTCGAGTTTCAAAAATTCATTAGGACACAATTTGAAAAACCTATTAAATCATTCCAATGTGATAATGGACGTGAATTTAATAACTCGGCATTTCACAATTTCTGTTCTAAACAAGGCATGGTTTTTCATTTTTCTTGTCCCTATACTTCTTTCCAAAACGGAAAGGCTGAAAGAATTATACGTACCATCAATAACATGGTCCGCACACTTCTGTTTCATGCCTGCCTACCACCGCCTTTTTGGGTCTATGTTGTCAAAATGGTAGAATCCCTTCTAAATATTTTACCAACTAGCACACTCCAAAACAAAACCCCTACAGAAATTTTATACCGTAGGCAGCCATCATATGATCACCTACGTATTTTTGGATGCTTATGCTACCTCAACATAGCCTCCACTGCACCCCACAAACTTGCCCCTCGCACTCTTCCATGTGTCTTCCTTGGTCTATCTCATAATCATCGGGGCTACTTGTGCTATGACATTGCTACTCGCAAAATCATCGTCTCCCGTCACGTCACATTTGACGAGACAACCTTTCCTTTTTCAAATCTTCAGAAATTTCAGACCACCGATTACATCTTTCTCGATGAACCAAGTCTGTCCCCGGTCATCCAAAATCTATACCAACAGTAGCCCACTGTTCCGACAGTCTCGCCACTGTCCGGCACCACCCCACTAGCTCCATGCTCACCCCTACAGCCACAGTCGAGTCACCTGCACCACCAACGACATCGCGCCCACCGGTCCGAGAACCGGTGGACCGAAGAACCTCACACCCCGACCCACCATCACTGCCCTCACATCGCATGGAGACTCGTGCACAACACGGGATTTTCAAACCCAAGGTTCAATTCAATCTCTCCACACAAACCTTATCACCTATTCCAAAAAATCCAAAACTAGCAAAATTGGACCCAAATTGGAATGCGGCCATGTGCGAGGAATTTAACGCTTAAATCAAGCAGAACACTTGGGATTTGGTACCTAGACCAGCTGGTGTGAATGTTATCCGGTGTATGTGGCTATTTCGTCACAAGTTCAGAGACAGTGGTGACTTAGAGAGGTATAAGGCAAGACTAGTTGCCAATGACACTAATCAGCAGTAGGGTATTGATTATGGTGAGACATTCAGTCCGGTTGTTAAATCGGCCACTATTCGGACTGTTCTCAGTATTGCTATGGGCATGCATTGGCCGATTCATCAGCTTGATGTCAAGAATGCGTTTCTTCATGGGGATTTGAAAGAGACTGTGTACATGCATCAGCCTCCTGGCTTTGTTCATTCGGCAGCTCCGCAGTTTGTGTGTCGTCTCCGGAAGTCATTGTATGGATTGAAACAGGCACCCCACGCTTGGTATGATCGGTTCGCTAGGTATCTTCTGCAGATTGGTTTTGTATGTAGCAGGTGTGATACATCTCTCTTCACTTTTCACCGAGGTAGCAGCACTGCATATCTGCTATTATATGTCGATGACATTGTTCTTACTGCCTCATCTGACGGGTTGAAGAATAAAATCATTGCTCTACTCAAAACTGAATTTGCTATGACTGACTTGGGCAAGCTAAGTTATTTTTTGGGTATATCAGTGACAAGATCTGCAGCCACTATGTTCCTATGTCAGCGTAAGTATGCAGAAGAGATAGTGTACAGGGCAAAGATGGCAAATTATAAATTATGCCAACTCCGGTGGACTCAAAATCCAAGCTTAGCGCTAATGACGGTGCGCCAGTTTCTGATCCCACTCTATATCGGAGTCTAGCAGGTGCTCTTCAGGATCTTACATTCACTAGGCCTGATATTGCATATGCCGTTCAACATGTGTGTTTGTTCATGCACGACCCCCGAGAGTCCCATTTTGCCGCCCTAAAACGTATTATCAGATATGTTAAGGGCACGCTAGACTTTGATTTACATCTATACACCTCTACCCCAACCAAGTTGCTAGCCTACACGGATGCAGATTGGGCAGGATGCCCCGACACACGTCGCTCCACCTCAGGGTACTGTGTATTTCTTGGGGATAATCTTATCTCATGATCCGCCAAGCGGCAGTCCTCGCTATCCCGTTCGAGTGCTGAAGCAGAATATCGCGGAGTTGCTAGTGTCATCGCTGAGATCTGTTGGCTCCGAAATCTTCTTTTGGAGCTCCAGTGTCCATTACGCAAGGCGTCTATAGTCTATTGTGACAACATATCTGCTATCTATATGTCTCATAATCCAGTCCAACATCAGCGGACTAAGCATATTGAGATGGATATCCACTTTGTGCGAGAGAAGGTTGCCCGTGGTCGGTCAAAATTTTACACGTGCCTTCCTCTTATCGTATGCGACATTTTCACAAAGGGACTACGCGCGACCTCTTCACCGACTTCCGATCCAGCCTTAGCATTCGGCCTCCTCTCACTCCGTCTGAGGGGGAGTATTAGCGAATATTCTCCGTATATTTTGTAATTATGATAGATGTATATTTAAGGTAACTTAGGATTCTAATTGTATTAGGAATCAACCTTTGTAAGGTAAGTTAGGATTCGTACCATATTAGGAATCAACCTTGTACAGCTATATATATTGTGAATAATGAAAGGAATCCTCAAGGGAAATTATTCTATTTTTCAAAAGTAGATTTTTTTTTATAATTAATAATTATCTATTGTAAATAATTCATATAGTGAATGTCCATGTCTATGTGATGAACCTCATTCTTACTATTGTAGAAGGATGACTTTTACAAGTCACTTGTTACTTTTTTATGCTTATAAAAAGGTATTGCAAATAGCAATGAAACACCATCAGAAGAAAAATAAAAACTCATTCACCTTATTTCTATTCTTGCTATTTAGTTTAGTAGAATACTTTTATAATATTATCATATTAATCACTTAATTCATTACTTTTAAAGAGAGTGTAAAGTTGATTGTGAACAAGTAAAAGTAAAGGGGTAGTGTTTGGATGAAAATATCTAATAGCAATCTCTCACTTCTTTCTTTACATATTTTATCTACATTACTTTCTACATTTTAAGAGAAATTATTTAACTGTACATGCAAGGAAGCACTAACCAGCACAGATAATAACAACAAATATACAAAAATCAGAGAAATTAGGATCAAGAGGAAATGAACAAGCACAAGCCAACACAGATACCAACAAATCGGAGAAACTAGAGTCAATACAAAATGAGAAACACACATATAGAGAGAAGAGGAAGATTTCATACCTAAGAGGACCGATAACAATTTTTAGTCTTGCAGTCAGTACCTTGGTTATGATTTTATATAAGGTGGTACAACAGGCTATGGGCCTGTAATCTTACACCTGAGTTGGGGAAGGAATCTTTGGTATAAGAGTGACAACAATACATTTGATTGCGCTATTCATTTGACCTGTTTTGAAAAAATCCAGCACAGTTGCAAGCACATCATCCTTCGCCTCTTCCCAATATTGTGTAAAGAATTCAATTGGGAACCTATCCACCTCTGGAGCCTTGTATTTGGGCATACTTTTAATAGCATTCAGGATCTCCTTAGGTGAAACATCAGTAATCAAAGAGAGTTGTTGTTGTCTAGATAAACACATTCCTCTCTTGATGAGTTCACTATTAGGACATGGGAGAATATTGGTGGCCTCTCCCATAAGCTTAGTAAAGAAAGTAATAAACTGATTCTCTACTAGGATGGGATCAGTTAGCTTAACCCCAACATCATTGTAAATAGACCTTATACAGTTGTTGCTTGTCCTCATCTTCCATTGAGCATAAAAATAGCTAGTATTAGAGTCACCACTTAGCTCTAGATTTTGGCCTCATAACCTGCTCTTCCATATTACTCCACTTCTCAATTTCAAGAATAGCTGCCTTTTCCTGATCAATTAAGGTTTGACAAAGTAGTTGCAATATAATATTAACCTGTATAATCTCCAGCCTTTGCCTGGCCTGCTGAAGCTTTTGTTGATATTGTGGGAATTTGTTGGGTTCAAAACACATAAGTAAGGCACAACGGAAGTTTAAACGTTTTGTTTCTTACTTACCCCAACAATAATTCTGGTATGGTTATACAACAATGAAACTTGTAACATAAAACATATACTTACAAGTTATAATTATCTGGAGTCTTTGTCTACTATAAGGTGCACACGCGGTTGCCCTTCCGATTGCAAGCTCCAAGCTTCAATGTATTTCACCTTCAGAAAGCTAGGAAATCCGGCAGAGGTTCGAGAGAGTATTTGATTCTAAGTCTCTAAGGCTTAGAATGTTTTTCAGAAATTGGTGTGTTGAATAATGAGGTGAATGCCTCTATTTATAGTTGAAAAATAGGTCAAAACCGGATTAGGGTTTGACCTTGGGCCTGGCACAAAAATTGAGGCAGAGGAAAGCGCCCCTAGGGTATAGGCGCCGCGGCGCTCGACATGCGCCTGCACTGCGCCGCGGCCCTAGGGTATGGGCGCCACGGCGCTCGACTTTATTTTTCGTGCATTCTTAATTAAATCCAAAATCCAATTTTGACTTAATTAAAATAATCATTATTCATTTAAGTGTCTCGATTCCAAATCGAACATTTTAATTACTCCCTCAATACATCCTTGGATCGAAACGGACAATCGACATAGTGTGACCCTACATGCCTTCTCATATCGACATTAATCAAATTAAGGTCTACACGGAACTCCTAGACGACGCCGGAAGACGAACTCAATATGTGAAGTATGTTTACACGAATCCAGTAAACTTAACCTTTATGTGGTAAGATAAAATTCTTTCATTCACGACACACCCGATCAAGCTTAGGATTTGTCAAGTGTCTATCCAAATGGCTTAATCATTGTATCTCATCTATATTAGTTGACAACTAGACCATATTCTAAATATGTCTATTGCGTTGGCCAACGACTTAGTCAACCTAATATCACTGAGAATCCGAGTGTTCTCTCGAATATACATCCGAGGAATGAATCCTAATCTTGGCTCAACTACCACATTCAATCCACATTATAATGTACCCAATACAAGCCGTATCTCAACCTATAAGGCATTTGAGCTTAGGACGGGATCAAAGTATATTACTTTGTAGACAAGGCGCGTATTGACCTCAAGTCTAAGGACTTCTATCTCCCACACGCTGATCATACCTTAGACAAGTATAAAAAATAGTATATCAGCAGGGTATACCAATACTTGTAAAGTATCCATGTGTCCATCACGATTAACCATTACTCGTAGCAGGTGAGACATACTACATCCTCTAAGGATGTGATGCAGACCACATGTCGACTTATCACATATCATCGATATTCCATTCTCGATGATCATTAGTCGAGGCTATTTTAAGAGTTACGTTATAATATTAATATCTCACACTATTAATAACAGCGTAACCTCCAGGGATGCATATTATAGAATATTACAAACAATCAATTAATAACTCAATAATTTGCAAATGCCAAAAATATTAATCTCCATTAATAATAATATGAATGTATATAAAGTACATTTGTCCTAATACAGATTATCTCTAGGACATAAATATACTTTCAATCTCCCACTTGGCCTAGAGCCAATCTCCAACATATCTAATGTCCATATTCTCAAAATGACCATTATGCTTGACTAAACTTAATGGTTTAGTGAATGAGTCAGCTAGATTATCGTCTGTGGGAACATAGTCTAATCTAATCTCTTCAGTCTCCACCATCTCCCTGAGTATGTGGAATTTCCTTGGTACATGCTTATTTCTGTTGGTTGATCTTGGTTCCTTAGCTTGCTCAATCGCACCAGTGTTGTCACAATAAATCGTTATTGGACAAGTGGCACTTGGAACAACCCCTAGTTCCTTCAGGAACTCAGATATCGCGACAGCTTCTTTACCAGCTTCCGATCCAAAGAATGTACTCGGCTTTTCGTTGTCGAATAGCGAGTTGTAGCTTGTTTGGAACTTTTCCAGCTTACTGCTCCACCATTGAAAATGAACGTGTACACAGATTGAGATTTGTAGTCATCAACATCCGTTTGGAAGCTAGCATCAGTGTACCCAGTACATACCAGCTTCTCTTGTCCACCATAGACTAAGAAATATTCTTTAGTTCGTCTAAGATACTTAAGAATACTCTTGACTGCCTTCTAGTGTTCTTCCCCAGGATTCTGCTGGAATTTGCAAGTCATACTAAGTGCAAAGGCCACATCTGGCCTAGTACAGGTCATGGAATACATGATCGATCCTATAGCCGAAGCATATAAGATCCTTTTTATGCGTTCAAGTTCTATAGTATTAGAAGGACTATCCTTCTTAGACAACTTGATGCCTTGTCCCATAGGTAGACCGCCTTTCTTGGAATTTTCCATAGAAAAACTTCTAAGCACTTTGTCTATGTAGACTGACTGTGACAGCCACAACAATCTGTTAGGTCTATCTCTATAGATCTTAATCCCCAGAATGTAGCATCCTTCACCTAAATCCTTCATCATGAAGGTACTGGACAACAACTCCTTGACTGATTGCATGAGAGTCTTATTATCTCCCATTATTAATATGTCATCAACATATATAACAATGAAGACAATACTCGCTTCCTTGCGCTTACTATAAACGCATGGATCTTCTTTGCTTCTAACAAAGTCAAACGATTTGACTGCTTTGTCAAAGCAAATATTCCAATCCCTTGAGGCTTGCTTAAGTCCATTTATGGACTTCTGTAGCTTGCATACAACATTTGGTTTGGACTCAAGTGAAAAATCCTCAGGTTGTTTGATTGTTTCCCCTTATCAATATCACATTTGGAAGAGCAAAAAAAAAAGATTCTGATACGCAAGTTGACTTTCTCATGCTTAATTAGACTCATATCATTTAAAAATAAATAATTAAAAATATTTGAATATGTCTTGAAAATGAATTTTAAGATGTATTCAATGAATTAAGCGTGACTCTGGTCAAATTATGTAGGAGAGCCTCTATCTTTTTTTTTATGTCCAAAAAAAATTGAAAGAAATTGGAGTAAAGAAAAAAAGGTAGAGGCCCTAATACACAATTCGACCCTTATGCTTAACTAGTTGAATTACATATTTAAATTTATTTTAAAATATATTAATTTCTTTGTGATTATGAAGTGATTGTCAAATTAAGTGGTATTAGAGCTTTAATTATGACTATTTCTGATTAAAAATAAACAAAATTTAAAAAAAAAATTAAAAACAATTTGAACAAAAGAAAATTTACTAGAGAGAGACATAACATGAAATTACTATGATGACCATATTTTGAATATTTTTATTACCTTAAACTCAATTACCATTATAAATATTAAAAAAACATAAATGTGATAGATATGTTAAAGATGTGAAAGGTTTGAAAGTTCTGATACGCAAATTGACTCTCTCATGCTTAAATAGAACAAAAATACTTGAATATGTCTTAAAATGAATTTAAATATATAAATTAACTAGTTAAATATAAGGGGGTCGAATTGTGTATCAGAGCATCTAGGCTTTTTTTCTTTTGTCCAAAAAAACTGAAAGAAATTTTGACAAAAGAAAAAAAGTGGAGGCTCTGATAGAAAATTTTAACTATTTGATTTGTTCAGCCGCTGCCTTATGTATGCTAAGTGGGTCTACATAGAACCTATTTTTTTTCTTGAAATTTCATAAAGATGGATGTGTTCTTTGTGCTGTTAAATAAAAATTTATTTTGGTGAAGACCGCCTATTTAGTCGGGATTCCGCAATTGACAAAGCGAAGTTAAGCAGTTTATTTTGCTGATATGAAGTTTTGTTTGGCGTATTATTTGAAGAACAAGAAGCATAAGAGAGATGAGAAGCGTGACAATGTCACCAAAAATTAAAAAAATTCAACAAAACTTAAGTAATCAGGTTTTCACGAAACTATCGATATTACCCTGACAATTCTACTCTTGTCAAGCAGCGTTTTAAAAAGTTCTTGAATTGTCTGTGCACCTAATTGAGATTGCTTATTATCGATTTTTTGGGGAAGTATATTCAACATTATAGTAGGAGCCCAAGACATAAGTGGAAAAAGGTAAGTCTCTTTTGGATTTTAGTGTTAGTATGTATTTTATTGTTTATTCTAATTTATGATTTTTTACATTAGTTTGAGAGTTAATGATTGGCTTTGGTCAAACCGTCTCTCTTTTTTTAAAAGTTGCTAAGGCTTTTGGATAGTGCCACTAAAGACAGCTCGGTGCATTAAGCTCTCGCTATGTGCGGAATTCGAAAAAGGATCCGGGAAGTGCTATTATTTTTCGATAAAATAACAAATTAATTAGTTATAATACTCTGATGCATGACAAGTCAGGTGGCTGGGCTAACTATGTGATTTAAAGTAACTTTTGAACCCTCCTTAGTCCTTACCAGTATACTAAACTACCAATTTATCTATAACAAAAAAAGTTATCATTTTCATGTTTAAATTTGCTTTCTATGTATTCACTGAGAATCCATTTTTTTTAGATGAAGTATACATCCGATTTATGATCTATCTACCCTATTATGTTAAGTATCTTGTGATCGATAGGGAATTACTTATCATTCTACAAGGAGATATTAGGCTAGATGAAACTAAAGTTTTTTTAGGCTGAAAGCTCCGGTAGCAGCAGAGGGAGAAGATCGATAGTAGAAGGTAACAAACTAGAGATTTAGAGAGATCAGAAGGCGGAACCCAGGTGCAAAGAATATCCGAGGATGTAGTGTTTAATAGAGATGTCTAGGATCTATTTTTATTAGTTAGGTAAATAGTACCTTTCAAAGTTGAGTTAAGTAAAAATTGTTAAGACAAGGTCATTCGTACAAATATACTATATCATTTTTGGATGAAGCTACATTTGAGCACTTCTGAGTTGGTGAAATATTTTGAAGATTTTATTTGAGACTGGATGAAGCTATATTTGAGCACTTTTGAACTGATGAAATATGAATATTTTATTTGAGTGAGATGTGATTTTGAAACCTAGCAATGGACATGGAGGAGCTCAGTAGGATAGTGAGTGATCATGATCCTTCAATTTTACTCATTTATATAATGGCCTTTGAAAATGTTTTTGTTTTAGCCGAGAATCTATAGAAAACAACCTCTCTATCTCTTACAAGGTAGCGGTAAGGTGTACTTACATTCCATCGTCCGCAGACTTTACTTGTGAGATTACACTAAGTATGTTGTTGTGTTAATATAATATTCCATATAGATGGTAATTGATTCTCTATATTACTTCATATCATATAGTTTTCTATTCATTATCTAATTATAGCTTAATTATAGTTGTTTCCTAGTTTCTCAGAGCACCAATGGTAATTACCAAATAAATGTTTTTTTTTTAAATTAATGTTCGAAAGCGTTTGATTTTTTATTTTTAAAAAAGAGAACGTATGTTTCATCGAATTAAACTATCCGATAATAGAGATTTCAACAACCATCATTTGAGATTAAGTTGCATGATCGTCAGATGGTTCCAACACAATTTTTAAATGGGATTAGCCTGCCATCAATATGTAAAAACTAATACACCTTCACATAAATTAAGATAGAAAAAGTAATTTTTAATCTTCCTTTTTCATTTTCTTTTTTACTTACTTGTACGTTATAGATAATAGTTCCTTGCAAAAATTATATTCTGAAATTACAATTGGATAAGTTCTTGGAATTTGGCACAACAACGTATGGTTAATCTTGCAAAATAAATAATTTTTAATTTAGAATAATTAGAAATATGTTGATGTAGATAGTTTGTATAGTAGAGACGTAGAGCAAAGGACATAATTTCCTTTTTCTGTTTTTTTTTCCAAACGTGTTGACGACTTCTAGGGTCATATTTCAAAATGTAGTTACACCAAATTGATTGAGCCTTCATAATTTAAGCATTCTATAAATATAAAATTTTTGCATTAGACACTCAGATTCTTCCATAATATCTTATCATGAGAGACTTTCAACTAAAATTACATTATTAAAAATTTCACCTTATGAAAATTAAACCATTATCTTTCACCCTCATATAGAAGTCAAATTAGTCTACAAAACTCAACTATTATGATCCTCAATTAATGACTCATATGGTGGCGTATAAGCAGTAGAGGAATCTGAATTTAAATTCTATAGGTTTTAGAATAGAGACACTAGTTAGCTAATAGTAATTGGGTAATTTTTGCATATATTTAGTAACTTTTTAAATATAAATATACGATTTGAACTAAAGCTATTGTGTTCGGTCGAACCCGTAAGTGGCCTTCTAGTTCCGGTTCTGATGCTAAATCATTTAATTGCACGATTCGTCCTTCAAATGGGTTGGTCTTTAATTTTTGTCCCTCAAATAGAATTTATGTCTATTGGAGCATAAGTTCTTTAGAGGATCTAGCACTACTCATGTCAGATTCCTTAAAGAACCTATGTCCCACATGCATATATTTAAGGAGCAAAATTTAAAGACCGGAATGAAATAAGGGCAAAACAACAAATGACCCGTGCTAAATACCCATTCATCTTTAATCAAATCTTAATAAGAGATTTTGAATTGAGTCTTAGTAATAAAACCGTGTTGGTATCATCATTTTAACCCTTAGGGTTTGTTTGATATTCGAAATGGAATAAATAAGTATATTTCATAATGTGGAAGTAGCTTCGGTGGAGGACAAGATGCGGGAAGTGAAACTGAGATGGTTTGGGCATGTGAAGAGGAGAGACGCAAATGTACCAGTGCGGAGGTGTGAGAGATTGACTATGTACGATTTCAGAAGAGGTAGGGGTAGGCCGAAGAAGTATTGAGGAATGTGATTAGACATGACATGACATGACATGACACGATTATAGCTTATCGAGGACATGACCTTAGATAGGAGGTCACGGAGGACTCAGATTAGGGTAGAGGACTAGTAGGTAGTCTCGTTTATACTTTCATATTAGTAGTCACAGTATCGCTCTATAGTTTCTTATGCTTTGATTTCTGCTACTATCTGTTATTTCTTGTACTTCGATTATCCTATTTTATTTGTGGTGGCTACTACCCCTTTTCAAGCTACTTTATCACGACTTAATCACATTTGTTATTTTCATTATCACACTGCTTTAAATTTTTTGTCCTTATCTGACCTCTTTTTATGCTTTTTATTGAGCCGATGGTCTTTCGGAAACAACATTCCTACCTTGATAAGGATAAGGAATGCGTACACTCTATCCTCTCAAGACCTCACGCTGTAAAATTTTACCAGATATATTATTGCTATGATTCCATAAGATTATTTCACCCCACCTTTTATATGAGATAGTAATTCCACATTTTAATATAAATGGTGAAATAAAGTTAAAGCAAGATAAAATAATCCACATCTTATTGAGGAATTATTATCTTCCAACACAACTTTGAAATTATTGTGCCCCAAAGTGATTATCCAATACTAGGGATGGCAGGTGGGTATAATTTTGCGGATTCCGCACCGCACCCGCCCTAGTTGGAGAGGGTATGGGTATAACTTTGACGGGTAGTAGGCGGGTATGGGTATTGAAAATGTAGCCATCACAGGTAGGCGGGTAGATGGTGGATTTGCAGTCATACCCGCCTCCCCCGCCCCGCATCCAACCGCCTACCTGCCCGCCTTATACCCGCCCCAAGCCCAAAATATTAGCAGCCCATAAGTCGTGCCTTCAGCCCATAAGTCACGACAAGTCTTTCATTCTCCAACAAAACTCAAAACCCTACGCCTCTTCAGTCCTTCACGCCTTCACGCCTCCCTCTCTCTCGTTCCCCTTCACACCGTCTCTCATTCCTCTCTCATTCTCGACGTCTCTGCCTTTTTTTTTAAAGAAAAAATCACAAACTTTTTTCACGAACCACCTCGATGTCTCTGCCTTTTTCTTTAAAGGAAATGCTGATCGGAAAATATTGAAAAATATTGTTGTCTTTGCTTTGTGCTTTGTGGTTGTCTTGGTGATTTCAATTTTTGTGCATTTGTTAAGTTTTACGTATTGGGTTTGTGGAGTTCAATTGAAAAAGTTGAAATTTTTTAGCTTGATTACAAAATATGGCAGACGAGTATTGACGGGTGACGGATATCCACTTGAGTGGTGGAGCGGGTGTGGATTTAGGAATATACCCGCCTAGGCGCGGGTATGGATGTTGAAAATTGTACCCATCACGGGTGACGGATATAAAATTTTCTGACGGGTACGGATGCGGGGAGGGGTACCCGCACCCGCCCCACCCAATTGCCATCCCTATCCAACAGCGACTAAAACCAAAAAATAAATTACCAACATAACTATTTCCTTCATGGTGGGTCCCACCTTCAACATCTTGAACTTTTAATTACTTGGGTCCCACTAGCCTTTGACTAATCACTAAACAAAGAAAAGATATCCTCAAATAATTCAATCAACAATCTCAACAAATCCAAAACAATTTCAAGAAGATTTTTTTTCAAGAACTTAAGCAAAAATATCAATGGCAAAAAAAGCAGTGTTAATTGGAATCAACTATCCAGGAACAAAAGCAGAATTAAGAGGTTGTATTAATGATGTTAAACGTATGTACAGTTGTTTAATCAATCGTTATGGATTTAGTAAGGAAGATATAATTGTACTTATCGATACTGATGATTCTTACACACAACCAACTGGTCGGAACATACGTAAGGCTTTGTCAGATCTTGTTGGATCTGCTGAGTCAGGTGATTATTTGTTTGTGCATTATAGTGGACATGGTACAAGGTTACCTGCTGAAACTGGTGAAGAAGATGATACTGGTTATGATGAGTGTATTGTTCCTTGTGATATGAATCTTATTACAGGTATTTAGTTGATTGTTTATTTGATTTAAATTATGGGTTTGTTTCAATTTTTTTATTTTTTTGTGCTGTGTGTTGAATTTTATTGGTGGTACTTGTATTGCTTTGATCTAAATTATGGGTTTGTTCCAAATTTGTGGTTTTTTGTGTGTTGAATTTTATTTTTGGTACTTGTATAGTTGTGTTGCTTTGATCTAAATTATGGGTTTGTTCCAAAATTTGTGTTTTTTTTGTGTGTATTGTATTGGTTTGATCTAAATCATGGGTTTGTTCCAAAATTTGTTTTTTGGTGTGTGTTGTGTGTGTGATATGAATGTTATTGCAGGTAATTATTTGTATTGCTTTGATTTCTATAATGGGTTTGTTCCAAAATTTGTTTTTTTGGTTGTGTTGTGCCTTGAATTTTATTGGTGGTACTAGTGTTTGATCTAAATTATGGGTTAGTTCCAAAATTTGTTTTTTTGTTGTGCGTGTGATATGGATGTTATTGCAGGTAATTACTTGTATTGCTTTGATCTAAATTATGGGTTAGTTCCAAATTTTGTTTTTTTTGTTGTGCGTGTGTGTGTTGAATTTTATTGGTGGTACTTGTATTGCTTTGATCTAAATTATGGGTTTGTTCCAAAATGTATGTTTTTTGTTGTTGTGTGTGTGTGTTGAATTTTATTGGTGGTACTCATGTTGCTTTGATCTAAACCATGGGTGTGCTCCAAAATTTTCTTTATGTTTGTTGTTGTTGTTGTTGAGGGGGGGGGGGGGGGGGGGGGGAGGTTGAGTTGCTGTGGTAGGAATCTAGGAGATTGAGATCTTGAAAGGGTATTGAATAAAAGATGATCTTGAAAGGGTTCAGTTGATCTGTTTTGATGATAATTTAGGTGGATCTGAGTTTTTGTATGTGTGCTGAATTTTATTGTACGTACTTGTATTGTTTTGATCTAAATCATGGGTTAGTTCCAAAATTTGTTATTTTATTGGTTGTGTGTTGTATGTGTGTGATATGAATTTTATTGCAGGTACTTGTATTGCTTTGATCTAAATTATGGATTTGCTTCAAAAAAAAAATAATCCGAGTGTAGTCCTAGTTACGTTTACAAACTGGTTGTTGTAGTGGTATTACTGTAGGCTCGATTAGCATATCATACGAATAGGCGCAATAGTGCTTTATAGTCCCTGTAGTGTGATTTCTGCTACTATGTGTTCTTTAGTGTACTTTGTTTATCTTATTTACCTGCGTTAGTTACTGCTTCCTTTTCAGGATGCGCTATCATGACGTATTCGCTTTTGATACCAGCATTTTCATACTGCTTTAAATTTCTTGACCGTATTTGACTGTTTCTCCTGCTTTGTTTGTGTTTATGCCTTGTCGTGTCTTGAGCCGAGGGTCTCTCGGAAATAGCCGCTCTACACTCTATCCTCCCTAGACTCCACGTTGTGGGATTTCACCGGATATGTTGTTGCTTCAAATTTGTTTTTTGTTTCCGTTGAGTCCCACATCAGGAGGGATGAGGAAATTGGACCCCTTTATATGGTCTTGGCAATCCTCACCTCTTGAGCTAGCTTTTGGGGTTGAGTTAGGCCAAGTTCCATTTGGGGTTGGGGTTGATTGCTGTGGTAGGAATCTATGGGATTGAGATCTTGAATGGATTTTTGAAAGAAAAAAAGAAATGATCTTGAAAGGGTTCAGTTGATCTTTGATAGGAGATTTCGGAAATGGGGAAGTGGAAATTTAGAAATGGGAATTTGGGGCTCTAGAGTTATTGAAATTGTTGACTGAGTAATGACAAAAAATAGGCAAAAGAAGAGGGTATTTAGTTGATGTTTAAATGGATTCGTAATTTACTACATTTAGATTTAGTAACTTTACCATTGACTTGAAGAAAAGAATAGTAGCTTCCCACAAATTTAGGGAAAATGCATGAATATCCAGGAAAAGAAACTTTTCCACAAGCTTGTGTGTATGATTTGTGGAGTTGATGTCGTAGGGATCTTGAAAATTAAGATATTCAATTGGTTCAATTAATGTGTTCTTGCAAATAATTAAGGTGGAGCTAGATTTTATGGAAAAAAATGCAAAGTTGAGAAGTTGATCACTAGAATTGAGAATTTTGGGTCGGAGTGTTGGTAATTATTGAATGAGGAATGAGGAGAAGTTGGAAAAAAAGAGGGAATATAGTTAAAGAGATTGTAGAGTTCTTGTTTTCAACAGAGAAATTGGTAGTTTACTAATTTAGATGTTGGAATTAGTAACTTCACCATTGATCTGATTAAAAAAATTGTAACTTTACCACAAATTTTTGGTAAAATGCAGGAATATCCAGGAAAGTAACTTTTTCACAAGTTTTTGTGTGTGCGATTTGTGGAGTTGTTGTGAAAATTAAGTTAATGAAATGGTTCAATTGATCTGTCCTCGCTAACCACCCAGGTGGATATAGATATTGTGAAAAAAATGTAAACTTGGGAAGTTAAATATTAGAATTGAAAACTTGGGGTCTTGGAATGTTTGAAATTGTTGACTGAAGAATGAGGAAAAATGGAAAAAAGTGTGAATGAAGTTAGGGAAAGTGCAGGTACATCAAGTATGTAAGTTTCACAGTTCCCACAAGCATTTGTGTGGAAGAAAAGTTTATCACGTACGTTCATACCTTTTTCATGCATTTTCCTGCAAGGCGGCTAATCTTGCTGAACAACCTCGAAAAAAGAGGGAACAAAGTAAGGGGAAGTGCAAGAAAATCCAGTAAATGAGTGGACTTTCTTTGCATAAAAAAGATTTTCTCATTAAGGTTCTTATTTTTTTGTTCTTTGTTCTTTTTTTTTTTTAAATAAAAAAACTAAGATTCCTAACTATGCTAGCTGTTTTAGTTGAAAAGGAGATACTATCTTATCTCTCAACGATTCTTTTCTCCGCTAATCACCCCTTCCCAACCAGCCCGCCCGATCGATTTTGTAAGATCGGCTAATTCAAAAGGGTTAATCTGTTCCGAAGTTGTCGGAACGTTTGCTTTATCGAACAATGCTTTATTAGGGGTCTTGGTTGGCACCCTATTTTCAACCATTACAGTTGGTGCCGACCAGCTTTGCGGTACGGACGGACACGAAGAAGAGCACAGGCAGCGGAAATGCAAAAGAGAAGATAGCCTCCCCTTATCGAAAAGAAGGGTCCGAAGGAGAGAGGACTGACCATCCTTCTCATCCCCCTAAGGAAGTAGAGCGCGGTGAAAGAATTCCGTCGCTCAGTCGAAGGGGACAGGTTATCAGCTTCAGGATAACCGAGCAGTGAAAGAGAAGTAGGGTTTAGGCCAATCGATACTATTTCGATTATACGGCTGGGTTCTAAACCAAAAAAGGGCATTAAGATTCGTAACTATGCTAGCTGTTTTAGTTGAAAAGGAGATACTATCTTACCCCTTCTTAACAAGGGGGGAAAAGTTTCCTCCTTTAGGGTGTGTTTGGTATGAAGGAAAAATGTTTTTTATGAAAAATGTTTTCCTAGTAAATGTTTTCTTGGAAAAGAGTAGGTTTCTTAATTATTTTCTAATGTTTGGTAAGGAAGAAAAAAGATATTATCCCAAGGGCATTTGTATGTAATATAGCAAAACACTATGGGGTGATATTGGGTGGGGAGTGGGGGTTGGGGGTTGGGGGGTGGGCTGATCAATGGGTGGGGTTGGGGAGGTTGGATAGGTGGGGAGGAGACAATGAACTTGGAATATCACACACGTAACTTGTTTTCCCTACTTCCATTAAGGAAGTCATTTTCCTCATTTTTGAGGAGCTTGTTTTCCTACCGAAAATGTTTTCCAAAAATTTTGACCAACCAAACATAGGAAAATTGGAAAACATTACACACCCTTAGTGGTTCTGCAAGTTCAGGTAGTGGAATTTCCGTGAAAGTTTCCTCTTACCACCATTTCATTAGATTGGTATTAGCTCAACCACTTTGTTCTCCACATCGGGAAATGGAGAAGTGGAAATTTAAAAATGAGAATTTGGATTTCTTGAGTTACTAATATTGTTGAATGAGTAATGAGGAAAAGCTGGCAAAAAAGAGGGGATCTAGTTGGTGTTTAGTGGGACTGTTAGTTTTTACTACATTTAGATTTAGTAACTTTGCCATTAACTTGAAGGGAAAAATAGTAGCTTTCCCACGAATTTAGGGAAAATTCAGGAATATCCATGAAAATAACTTTCCCACAAGTTTGTGTATGATTTGTGGAGTTGATGTGATAGGAATCTTGGAAATTAAGATATTCAAATGGTTCAATTGATCTTTCTTGCGAACAATTAGGCGGAACTAAATATTGCGAAAAAAATGCAAACTTGGTAAGTTGAATATTAGAATTGCAAATTTTGGTTTTGAAGTACTGGAAATTATTGAATGAGGAATGAGGAATGAGGAAAAGTTGGAAAAGAAAGAGGGAATAAAGTAGGTGTGTAAACAGATTGTAGTTTTCTTTTCCTCAGAGAGATTGGTAGTTTACTAATTAGATGTGGAGTTAGTAACTTTACCATTAACTTGAAGATAAAAATAGTACTAGCCTTTTCCACAAAATTTAGGGAAAATGCAGGAATGTCCTGGGAAATAACTTTTCCACAAGTTTAGTGTGTGTATGATTTGTGGAGTTGCTGTGATAGGAATCTTGGAAATTAAGATATTCAAATGGTTCAATTGATCTGTCCTTGCTTAGGTGGATATAGATATTGTGAAAAAAAAAGAAAGATACAGCCTTACGCCTTCTTAACTAGGGGGAAAAAGTTTCCTCCTTTAGTGATTTTGCAAGTTCTTATAGTGGAATTTTCGTGAAGTTTCCTCTCACTGCTATTTCATTAGATTGGTATTAGCTCGACCACTTTGTTCTGGTGATAATATATAAAAAAAGGGCAGCCCGGTGCACTAAGCTCCCGCTATGCGCGGGATCCGTGGAAGGGCCAGTCCCTGTTGATAATATATACTTTTTTTTGGGGGTGGGGGTGGGGGGGTGGAGAGAGAGAAATCATTGCAATTAGCAAGTGGAAATAAGAAGGATTCGAGGCTTAATCTTTTGGAAATTCAGTTATGTGGGGTGGGGGCGGGGTTTCAGAGAGGGTTATGGAATGTTTTAATTCATGCAGCGAAAATGTGAATTCACATGTTTACACGGTTGTTTTCTCATCCCATACTTTGTTAATATTATTGGAAAGTAACATGCAATTAATATTAAACTGTTGGATGGGTTGTTTCCTCCTGATCAGATGATGATTTTAGAGAACTCGTGGACAAAGTTCCTGAAGGTTGCCGGATCACAATTGTATCCGACTCATGCCACAGTGGTGGCCTTATTGACAAAGCTAAAGAGCAGATAGGGGAGAGCCACAAGCAAGGCGATGATGAAAACGAAGGCAAGGGTTCTGGTTTTGGATTCAAGAATTTCTTACGTCGAAATGTTGAAGACGCATTTGAATCCCGGGGTATCCACTTTCCACGCCGCCACCACCGTCGTGAGGAAGAAGAGGAGAATTTTGACGAGAGTAGCGTGATTGAGACGGAAGACGGGAATCAAGTCCATGTGAAGAATAAATCCTTGCCACTTTCCACCCTCATCGAGATACTTAAGCAGAAAACCGGTAAGGATGATATTGATGTCGGGAAACTTAGGCCAACACTCTTTGACGTCTTTGGAGAAGACGCGAGTCCTAAGGTGAAGAAATTCATGAAGGTCATTTTTAGCAAACTACAAAAGAAAAATGAGGAGGGTGAAGGCGGTGGCGGGTTCTTGGGTATTGTTGGTAATTTGGCTCAAGAGTTCTTAAAACAGAAACTTGATGAGAATGATGAGAGCTATGCGAAACCTGCTATGGAAACACACGTTGAAGGTAAGGAGGAAGTTTATGCCGGTTCAGGCAAAAGAGGTCTTCCGGACAGTGGAATTCTCGTAAGTGGATGCCAAACGGACCAAACATCTGCGGATGCTACTCCTGCAGGTGGAGAATCTTATGGTGCTCTAAGCAATGCAATTCAGGAAATTGTGGCTGAATCAGATGGTCCGGTCACTAATGAGGAGCTTGTTACCAAGGCTAGGAAAAAGATGCAGAGACAAGGGTTCACACAACGCCCAGGCCTCTACTGTGATGATCATCATGTTGATGCTCCTTTTGTGTGTTAATTCTGCTGTACCTTTCCGAGTAGCTGTTGAAACCCGAGTCTGAAGTCAACGAGGTGTTATGGAACAATATTCCTTGTGGATTGTGTGGTTATTCGTGCTAATGTTGCGGTTGCTCTTTAAGAGTGGTGTTATGAGGCATTTTAGAACGGTCTCTACCATGTGGATGTGTGGTTATTATTTTGTCCGGAAAATAAGATATAAAAGAAGTGTGATTTCTTGTATTGTTGTGGAATCTCTGAATCCGGGAGAATTATTTTGTAAACTGAATCCCCCCAAAACTTTTTGGTTTACTCCTCTTTGGTGAAATAAGAAAATGTTCTCAATTAGCCCTTGCAAATTTCTTTTCAATTTGGAGAGGAGAAAATAATTGCATAAGCACAACTTTTTCACATCCTAATGCAAACATTCCTTCTCATTTTTTCTTTTAAACCAAACAAGAGAGTCAATGTAGTTCAAGTTATATCAAATCACGATTATTTTGTTGTGTGAAACAGTGGGAAGAGAGTAAATATCAAACTATTTGTGAGATTGAAGATTGGAAAACATATTCACTTGAGATGCACTTTCATACCACAAATCCATGGACGATCACGATCCTATGCCTACTAACACAATATCGCTATGCGTGTAAACAAAGTTACGCTCGGTAGTATTTAGATTTCAATCAAATATCACTCATTCTTCAAAAAGATATAGCAATAACTCCAGTTGTGTCCATGACTCCATTCCAAAGCTTTATCCACTGGGAAAAGTAGAAGCAACAAAACCGGCTTTTGTTCCTTCTTTGCTTCAATATCACTTGTTGAATTCTCTGGTAAGGTTTCCTTGTCAACGTTTAGCCCTTTAGAGCTGCAACATATCTGTCATTTGTGTTCGCCGAGTTACTCAGCCAACCTCTCTTTGTTAACTTTATCCATCATCTGTCACAAAAACGAAACAACATATCTTCAGGAATTCACCACTCACAAGTCAAAGTAGTAAAAATTAAAACAAGCCAAGATCAGATTCGATTCCTAAAAATCACTGTGGGTGAAAAGAAACGACTATCTTCTGCAAAGGTGAAGTCAGATAGTCAATTTGGTGCTCCCCTTCATAAAAAAAGGCAAAGTCAATATTATTTCTCGCAGGAAAGATCCCCACATAAGCAAAGAGATTCAACAAGTATTTGTTGCTGACTATTGGAGTAACAAGGAAAATACTGCAAAAGATAAAGAAGTAAACACTAAAGCTATTTGTAATTTCTGAACACAGCACCATCCCTTTCCTTTTGGTTCCTATTGACGGCAAGTGGCCAATTTAACCAAATGTGTAAACCAAAGCAATGGAGAAGTGCTCCAAAACTCGGTTTTAATTTTCAACAAAGACGAGATATAAATGGGTATATATTCAGATGCTGCGTTCATCTCAATGTCCACAGACTTCACCTACATCATATCATTCAAAACCAAACTAGAGAAAGAAAAGGGACTATTGTAATATGAAAGAAAAGGGTTTGAACTTTGAAGTTATTCTCACTAAAATACTCTTGCTCAGCAGTCAAGCCACTTCACTCAATAGAGGTTCTTTAGGGACTTAAAAGAACTTAGTTGTCCTTTCTTTCCAATTTCCAAAAATACAAGCTGGGATTGTTATCCATACCTTTCTATTTACCTTCTCAATTCTCTGCCCTCCCCAACATTCTGATGCTGCCCTTACTGACACTAGCATGGTCCATGGCACTCCAAAAATGTTTAAGGAACATACATCATACCTTTCAAATATAGCCAGCAGGATAGTAGACGGTCAGAGGATTCCAAATTCGCAAACACAAACAGGCATATTGGACAAATCAAACATGTTGTACATCCCTTCTGATATACTTAAGGTTTAGTAGTAGGATCCAACGGAGAATGCGCCATTATATTACGAACTTCATCCAGCATACTGTTAATTAGGGGTGAGAGTCCATCCAATATTCCAATGGAAAGGTTCTTTTTCCATACAAACAGTCTCTTCTTAGATTTTTCTTTCACCACCCTGCCAGATTGAGGCTTGTCAGACTCTTGCATCCAAAGGCAACCAAGGTAGAGCGAGAAATTTTTCCACCTTACAGCCCAAAATGCGGGCAAGAATCTGTACGTTCATAGGTAATAACACTCTGGTTGTATACATCTTCATATGCACAAGTCAATCCACTTAACCCATTCCTCTCCAAAACCGATGCTCTCCAGTAGCTTTAGCAAGAAAGGCCTGCTAATATGGTTATATGCCTTCTAAAGGTCTAATTTGCACATCTAATTTGATGGATAGGATTAGAAATGATGATATCCGGGACAGAGAGGGAGTGGCCTTAGTGGAGGATAAGATGCGGGAAGCGAGGTTGAGATGGTTTGGGCATGTGCAGAGGAGAGACACAAATGCCCCAGTGCTGAAGTGTGAGAGGTTGGCTAAGGACAGGTTCAGGAGGAGTAGAGGTAGGCCGAAGAAGTATTGGGGAGATGTGATTAGACGGGATATGACGCAGGTGCAACTTACTGAGGACATGACCTTAGATAGGGGGTTGTGGAGGACACTGATTAGGGTAGAAGGGTAGTAGGTAGTCGAGCGTAGTCCTACTTACGCTTGCAAACTGGTAGCTGTAGTGTTATTATTGTAGGTCCGCTTAGCCTATCATACTAATAGGAGCAGTATTGCTTTATAGTCCCTTGTAGTTTGATATCTGTTGCTATGTGTCCTTTAGTGTACTTTGTTTAGCTTATTTACCTGCGCTAGTTACTTCCTACTTTTTCGGAATGCGTTATCATGGCTTATTCGCTTTTGATACCAGCATTTTCATACTGATTTAAAAAAAATTATGACCGAGTCTGACCGTTTCTCTTGCTTTGCTTTTGCTGTTGTTTTGCTTGTGCTTATGCTCTGTCTTGAGCCGAGCGTCTCTTGGAAAGAGGTAAGTTCTGCGTACACTCTACCCTCCCCAGAGCCCACGTTGTGGGATTTCACTGGGTATGTTGTTGTACCCCAGCCTCAAAAGACTTCACCTTGGAGTCCAAGCTCGTATTAGCTACAAGCACTACCTCAAAGAAAAAGATTTTGTGATTTAGTTATCAATTTGTCTATTATTTCCCTCAACCTTCAATTGAGAATTTCAGCTATAATCTTGTAAACATTGCCTAATAGAATTATAGGTCAAAGGTCTCTAACCACCACCCCTTTCCTCTTCAGGAATCATAGCAATAAAAGTTGCATTTAGGCTTCTATTTAGTTTCTCCTCCTTAAGGAAATACTTGAAGGTGGTCTACAAATCTTCCTTAATGATTGGTCAACATCTTCAACAAAAGCCGTGGTGAAACCATCGAGATCCAGATATTTCGTCTCCTACACTGCCTTAGATAGCAAACATACCTTTTCTCAATGAAAGTTTTTCAATCAAGTCCACTTCCCCTTCACTTATAATGTATTCCCTAGAGAAGCTTCAATGCTGTCCAGTGTTTGTATTTGAGACACAGAACAAACAACAGGCTGGAGAGCACTGTTCCAATCCCGCAGCTTACTCAACTTCAAAACGTCATTGCTTCACTTGGAGGGATGCAAAATGGCCCTGGTGCTAAAAGGAATGCAGTAAGTTCCTAGGATATTATATTTCTCTTCTAACGTTTGCCTAACACTTACCAAAATTTGACTGGATTCACCTACGTATAACACATTTCCAATAAGTCTAATACTTGACAGATGCCTTCATTTCAACTGTGACTTTTCCCAGCCAAAAGATCTCCTTCATTTATTTGTTCTGTTTGGTAGTGCTTAGTTGCTGTTTTTATACTGCGATTTTCACCCTTTTTCTGTATTTCTTTATTTAAATTCTATCTCTGAAGCAATTATCCTCGGACTGAAATATCAGTAATCAGTTTACTTGGACCCTGAAAGCTAGTGCTGACTGGAAATTATATTGCAGTGAACTTCAAGGTTTAATGGAATTAGTTGTGAAAAAGTTAAGATTAAATCTTCTTGCATTTAAAGGTTAACATAGATACTGTGGATTCCTATAAAAGAAGATATCTGCTTAGTTGACAGAAGTCTCTCCAAATTGCTTCTATCTTCGGTGAACCACCAATGAAAACCTTCATCTTCCAACTCCTAAGGGAGTTGCAAAGGATGCAACCTCCATTAGATAGACACCTCCTTGGAGATTAAATCTTCTTTAGCACACAGGTGTATATGAATAACAATTCCAAAAGAATAAGATCAAAGATAGATTTCCTCCAAATCATCAGGCATTAGGGCGTAAATCAAAGGCCTTGTGCCTATCAAAACCTTTGTCAAAATAGCTTTTGTCAGGAAGTACATACTTAAATTCGTCGAAATTTTCAACGCTGCAAGAAGTTTAAATTTGTGGTTGATGATTGTGTACTCAACCAGAAAAAAGCTTTTGTACTCATATCATTTATCAGATTTTGCAGGTGCTACACAAAAGGTGTACCAAACTACAAAAGCAAACAAGAAACAATGATCTGACAGGTACTAAGCAAACAAGAAACAATGATCTGAGAGGTACTAAAATTATAGTATTGTGTAAGAAAGGCATGACATTTATAGAGGGCATCAAGAAATCACAGTGCAAGACCATCTAATATTGGTCTTCAATCATCTGAAACATACAGGAGGATGATAACCAAATTCTTCCCAGTATCGGAGATAGCAATGGTCTAATTAAAATAGCAACTTTAATAGTAGTAGTAGATGTATATCAATGAGTTCCCTGCTTAAACAATTTCTGATGAACCTAACTGACTTGGGCTTTGATAAATCGATATGTGTTTCATACTGTTTGGTTAAATTTAATAACATTGGACAACATGATAGTATTATATCAAATGTAAAGATCCCCTGTCACTTAATTGGTAGGGCATATGATTCAAATTTACTGAACCCTCTATTGCTAGATATTTCATGTTCATATTTGCAGTCTCATTTATGCCTGCTGCATTTTGTTTTCCATTATTGTGAATCTTGAACCTAGTTGGACTCTGCACTGTTTCGAACTTAGACACAGAGAGTGTGTGTGTGTGTGTGTGGATATTGTCTTTATAGATCTTCGACCTATTATTATTTTGCATACTAAAACACCCGACTGTGCAAGCTTCCGCACAAAACCAGGTTCTCGATACTGGGTTTACTAACTTCTTTAGCAAATAAGTGCGGGATTCACTGGGATTTCTCTCAAAACACTTCATTAAAAAAATGAGCAGTTTCAAGGTACAAAATTACTATAACCAAAGAGACTAAATCCTAGGAGATTGTAGCTACTACCTCCAAGCTAAACTCTTGGCCCAAAAGTAGAAGTTTCTCTCTGAAAAAACTCACAACAATATTTCTTGAATAAGCAAATAAAGTTACAATTCAAAACACCTACTACGAGATTTAGAAAAACTAAAGCACTGAAATAAACTCAATTGCTTGGGAACAGAAAGCACATTCAAATGTTGAAATCATAGCGTCAATGTGGCAAGTACATTCCACACTCCTGTCGACTCCGCCATCGGTCATGAGAACAATTAACTGATCAAGCAATCAAGAATCCAAGAAAAGGCGATCAGTTTTGACTCGTGACTGCCTTTTTTTGGTTGCAATTTTTTTGCTCCTTCAGCACAGCAGCCCGATCAAATGGGATCAGATGAATAATGAGATTCCTTAAACATATGGGAAAGAACAAAACAGAACTACGCTATTCTTTATTAGTGCCCTTTTGGTTTTAGAGACGATCAATAATGAATTTCAAATCAATCAATTGAAACAACATACCTTGCTGCTTCATGTCCAAGAAGGCAAGGAAAGACTAAATTTTGCTCCTACATTATCAGGAGTTAAAAAGAAAAAGTCGATCCAGCTTGTGATATTTGCTGAAATCTTCCACTTCCTCGATCAGTAATTGGATCCCATGCCACAGCAGCTATAAAAACACATATGAGTTCAAAATTACTACCCAAAAAAAGGGGCAGCCCGGTACACTAAATTCTCGCTATGCGCGGGATCCGGGGAAGGTCGGATCACAAGGGTCTATTGTACACAACTTTACCCTGTATTTCTACAAGAGGTTGTTTCTACGGCTCAAACCTGTGACTTCCTGGTCACATGGAGGCAACTTCACCAGTTACGCCAAGCCATCTCTTCAATCAAACTGTAAAGGGCAGCCCGGTGCACTAAGCTCCCGCTATGCGCGAGGTCCGGGGAAGGGCCGGACCACAAGGGTCTATTGTACGCATCCTTACCTCTCATTTATGCAAGAAGCTGTTTTCATGGCTTGTACACATGAACTCCTGGTCCAACAACTTTATAAGTACTCCAATTCTCAAATAAAGAAAATTGGTGGGGCTCATTAATGAGATCAATTCGGTCGTTTCCTTCATTTTCTTCGACATCTTCCTTAATTTTCACCGCTGAAGCATGCAGAGGCTTATTCTCGCAGTCAATCAACTTAATTTGTTTCAGTGTTGGAATATCTGCAAAGCTAAGGGGGATCTCCTCGAGCTTGTCACACCATTTTATAACAAGTGTTTCAAGCTGGGGAAAAGATTCTTGTGAGACATCCCACCTTGAGATATTTAAGGTCACAAGTTTCAAGAACTTAAGTTTATGGAACGTGATATCTCCAAGGCACCACTTTTCTGGTAGAGAACGTAACGAATCCGTTAATTGGAGATACTCCAGACTTGGTAGTTCTGCAATGAAGGAAATCGTACTATCTATAAGAGGCCCTCTTAGTACCAACTTCTTTAAATTTGAAGGTAAGTGTAGTATTTGGTGACTATCACTGGAAAAGCGAAGTATTTGAAGCTGGGTAAGACTCTCCAACTTGGGACAAATTTCTACAGAATCTATGTCTTCGTCTAAGCTGATGTCAAGTTGTTGAAGATTAGGGCACCTCCGTAATAACACATCCACGTTATCAGCATTGCGGATATTAACGCTCCTTAATATCCTCAAGTTTTCCAATTTAGAGGATTCTTCAAAGATCCCCTGCTTATCCTTTTCCAATTCAAAGATCCCCTTCTTAATCTCAACATGCCTTAATTTTTCCATTTTCCAAAAAATCGCTGGTATCCTTGGACTGAGCAGACACATCAGAATTAAAGTTTCTAGATGGGGCAGATGTGATTCTGGATGAAAATAGAATTCTGTTGCTTCAACTGCGAGGTACTTCAGATGAATTAGTGGTTTCAATGTAGCTGATGAAAAAACATCTATTATATGATAACTCAAATTCAAATCCAAGACTTTAACAAGTCTCAATTTACTAACCAGATGGATGGGTATCAATTTACTATATGCTCTTTGTTTGGTCGTTATCAGTGATCTCAAGTGTTGTTGGTGGAAAGGCTTCCGTGTTTTGGAGCCCAGAGATGCAAACTTGGAAAGCTCTTTACCGAAACTGAGGCTCACTCGACTTTCCTTCCAACGCAAAGGTTGAAAGTCGCCCTTCACTGCCAGCATAAACTTTTCTTCTCTACTCTTCTCCAAGCAAAAGTGAAGCACTACATCATGAACCTGACAGTATTTGACTTTACCATTATATCTTCTCATTGAAACCATTACCACGTTACTGCTAATGAGATCCATCAAGTAATCTTCAGCTGCCTCTTCCATTGATCTCCCAGATTCAATGTTCTGCACGAAGCCTTCCGCTATCCACAAACTTGTCAATTTAGACACTGGAATTCTCGCATCCTCTGGAAACATCCCCATGTAAAGAAGGCAAGGTCTTAAATAATCAGGTAAGTTATCATAACTTAACTGCATAGTTGAAAGGCTATATCCTTCAGACTCACCAAGAGAGGAAATCAACGCATATTTAATCTTATCCCACCAAGAGGCTTCCATTTTCTTCCTTTTGATTATTCCAGCAACCAAAATAATTACCAGAGGCAATCCTTTGCATTTTTTTACAATTGCTAGACTTGCATTTTTTAGTTCAGGTGGCAAACTTTCCTGTTGAAATACCTTTTTCTTCAACAACTTCAGACTCTCATCGGGTGTGAGGAATGGAAGAGAATAAGGATCAGTATGGTGCTTGACATGCTCACCCACTTTCTCAAGTCGAGTTGTTATTACTACTCTGCTTCTATTTCCAACATCTGGAAAAGAAAACCTTAAGTCATCCCATGCCACACCATCCCACATATCATCCAGGACAATGAGATATCTCTTTCCTATTAAGCTTTTCCTCAACATGTCAGCAAGGACATCATCCTTATCTCCATTATCTTTGGAACCGGTAACTTGACTAAAGATCTCTTGTAATAGATCCCTCCGGTTATATGTTTGGGAAATGATGCACCATGCTCGAACATCAAAATGAGAAACAATGATGTCATTGTTATACAACTTCCTAGCACAAGTTGTTTTACCTTGTCCTCCCATTCCAACAATAGGGATGACGTCTAACTCACTTACCCCTCGAGTCAGATACTGAATTAGTTTGTCTGCTGCTATCTCAAAACCCACTATCTCCTCATCATTCACAGAGTTGCTATGTTGAGTTGGTAGATGTTTACTTGGCGCTACCACATAGCAAGGCTTCATAGTAACTTCTGCCGACCACGTCTTAGTCACCTCCGCATTAATGTGCTTGATCTCTTTTAAGATTGTAGGAAGTGAGCAAAAAATATGCCAAAAAACATTATAGTGTGCAAGAATAGAGTCGATGGCAACTTCAGCTTCATATGCTAAATTGATAGTACGGCTCTGATGATCTTTAAGATTTTCATGTTCATGATGGACCTTTGCGACATCTCTGAAAATGGATGATAAAGATGACAGCTCCTTCTCTAAAATGGATGTAAGAGATGATAGCTCTTTCACTAAATTACCAATATCAGGTTTCATCATGAAAACTAAACCTGATTCAGATTTCGACATCTCATTCAATTTCCTTAAAAGAGAATCCAGAAAGCTCAATCCACCAACCATGGGGAACTGAGATGGGGTGAATTTTAAGGATTTGTAGTACGTCTCCACTTGTGCATTCAGATCTTTAGTTTTCCCCAATATCTGTATCGAGCAAATATTTATTTTGCTAGTGTCATCTTTGTTTATAGATCTAGGAAGAAGCTTTTGAATTACATATAAAACATCACACGCTATAGCTAAAACCTTTTCCATAACGTCATTCAACCAGTTACCATTAATAACATGGGTTGACAGATCAGCATCAAGAAAAACCAACAAGAACTCTATTGCCACGTCAATATTTTGAGCAGAGACATTGTCAAGAAAGTTCTCAAGCTGTTTGTTTTTGAAATACACCAGCAGACTGTGGAGATGATGTGAAAATCCTTTGGGTAATTTCTTGTCCTTGAAAATTCTTGATTGAGTAAACTTTGAAGCCTTTAGTTCACAATGAAAAATCTTCTTCATTTCCAGCTCCACTAGCACAACCAGGAAAAGTAGATAAGTAGGCTTACTCAACCCAGCCTGAATATTAAATGTGTCAACTTCAATCCCATCTGGATCTAGAAATGCATCATCTTCATCCTCGTTTGAATATGAATCTGCATCCTCTTCTGAATATGAATATGCATCATCTTCATCTTCTTCTGAATAAGAATCTGCATAATCTTTATTAACCACCCAAAGAACAAGACAGAAGTTTCCCACATTCTCAGCCATAAACTGAATTCGCATCTGCAAACCTTTCAACTTCTCATGGTCGACATAACCTTTTATCTCTGTGACATACAAGTATCTCAACAACCTCATTTTCTTTTGAACGAAGATCAATTGCTTTAGGATCCTCAATTTCTTTTGAATGATCTCCAATTCATCTAGGTACATCCCTTTTTGTTGAAACCTTATTTTCTTTCGAATGATTTTCTTTTGAACGAAGATCAATTGCTTTAAAGATTTTTTTTTCTTCCGAAGGATTTTGACTTGTTCTATCAAAATAGGGTGAGAATTGACTAGATACCTTAGTGCATCATTTAGATTCGTGTCGAGGTAACTCATATAGTCTGACAGATAGGAATAATCCAGCTCATAATTGAACCTTGAACTGGTATTATCTTGAATGAATTCCAGCAAATGTGATGCTAACTTTTCCACATTAAGGTTAGTTTTGCATTCATCTGGAATTCCACCAAATACTGACTGAAGCATTTTCACAATCAGTTTGGCCTTCTTTGTGATTTTGACTAAGAAATCAGGCAAAATAGCAAGATGGTATTTGAGAAAAGTTCTCAAAAATCTTAGGTCCATTTCAAGTGTCTCAATTCGATCAATCTCGTATCTAACTAGATGGCCTCCATTTTTTATCCTTCTTAGGTGATCTAACACATTGTCAATGTCATATTGAGCCATCTTCTGTAGATAAAGTAGAAAAGTCCTGCAAGTTCACCAAACTCTTGAAATATTAGTTTCAGTAAGAGCCATTTTTAATTTATTGCATCTTTTGTACCCTCATGTTTTTGACTTGTAGTTCATACATCTCATGTGGTTTCAAATATCACAAGAACTTGTTTTCTTATATATTATCAAAACTATTTTGTAACCTAAAAATTGGATAAGTAATTTGCTCCTTATATTCTACTCCCTCCGTCCCAATGTTATTGCCAATGGAATCTCAACGGGTAATTCAGCTTTTGACTTGTGGCCTTCCCACTTTTAGTGTAGTATGATACTCCCTCCGTTTCATATTATTTTTCCATATTACTAAAAATATATGTCCCAAATTACTTGTCCATTTACAAAATCAAGATAGAATTAATTAAATCAATATTGAGTAGAGTGATTTATTAGAGAGAGATAATGGTAAGTTAGTAAAGTTATATTTTTATTTATAATTTCATAAAGGACGTGTGAAGGGGAAAGTGAACAAGTAATATGGGACGGAGGGAGCACAAAGTTAATGTGGATATCATAACAAAAATACACAATAGTTGATATGATAAATTGCACTGAACAGAAAAAGTTGATAGTTGTAGCAACTGCTTTGCAAAGTTTAGGAAAACATATATTATAAATCTTGCTTTTTTCTTAATTTAAAAAATAAGTTTCTCTTCCAATCTTGTAAAAGAGTTATAACTATAATTAAAATGCTAAGCAGGTTCCACAAGGGGGGAAGGAATGAGGGCTTACAAAAGATGAGGAAAAATTTAAAGCAATTCTTATGAACAAAATAAGTTATGAAAGTTTTCAGATTTGACCCAATATATTCCAACATAATATAATATAATGTATCAAGTGAGGTTAGAATAAAGCTTATTGAAATACCTGAAGAAGACCAAAGTTAAAGATAGGAGGAAACTGGTTAGGAAGGTGGAAGAAAGCGTTTCTCTTATAATACTTTAATCCTAAATTTGAACATTATCCCTATATCTTAAGCAGTACACAACATTGAGTGATTACAGTATTATATATGTCCTAGTCATTGACCAACCTAGAGTTAATAAATGCAAGATATGTGCATTTCACACACATCTATGATCACTTAACCATGATTAAGTTAATTAAATGTACTCACTTTAATTTTTATTTGCTAAAATTAAATTGCTTACTATGGTGTAAACACGTGATACATTCCAGTTATCCATAATCTTGGTTTGTTTATTTTCTCATTCAAGCATCCAAGACAATTGAATTAAATAGGGACTAGAGCTAGTGTGCATATTGATGCCCATTCACGTGATGATCTATTTCATACCCGGTGTTCGAAACCGAAACCTGACTTATTACTACTCCACCACAATCCTGGTTGGTAGGTTTCTTGGGAACACTTACATTGATAAAATCATTAAGTAAAAGTTTTCGAACATTATTTAGCAAAAAACGTTTTGTTATGATTACCTTTTCATATTTCGAACCAAGGTGGTTTTTTGTTGTAAAGAGTAGCATAACTTAGTTGCCAAAAAAATAGAATGGTATATGTTGGGTCCGGATATGCTATGGAACTATAAAAATAAACTGGAAATAAAATTGAATGCCAATTCAGTTTTGAATGTCAGCGACAATGTCGTCTGACACAAGTGACAATACTTCGATAAAATAGAAAAACCTTTGAAGAGTAAATTGCAGCGGAAATAATAAATAACGCAAAAGTTTAATATTTACATAAGTTATATATATATATATATATATATAACCTATGACGTTCAATGACCGAAAGTATTGTATATATTTATATACAATTGAATAAATTCCTTTCTTTACAATTTTACAAAATAAAACTAAAAGGAATTAAAATGTTGAAGTCGCAGATGACTTCTGACTGAAAAATCTACCTAAATAGACGTAGACAACATCTCATTATAATTGCTTCAATACATAACAAATCTAGAATCTAAGTAGCAATTATAATGTTGGACAGAATGTTGTCGACACGCTCAGGCAACACTTGCGATCCAATTTTCTGAGATGAATTCTCGAGAGCTCTCTTGATATTTTTGAAATCTGTTTCTGGATATCGATTCACTGCAGTAGCTTCTCTATTTATAGTAGAGAGTCTTCCTTGAAAGGCTCATCAATTGGTTGTAGAGGTTGAGGGAAAGGTGGGCAGCTGGTAGGGTTTGTTGGAGACGATTAAGGAGTGAAAATCTCAACAACTTTGACTTGTTCCTTACTCGACTTCTTCCCCAAGCTTTGACTCTTTCTCCCACGTTTTACACAGCTCCAATTCACCACGCCTAAGTCGTTTTTACCTCACAGTAAAATATTACTGCTTACCGTGAAGTAAGGCAAAACTGTTCTAAAAAATGTTGGTCTGAATGTTGTGACATTTGTCCCAACATTTTTATGCATTCAAATCAGTAGTTCAGAAGATATGTTGGGTCAAATGTCACAACACCAAACCCAACATTAACAATCTCTCCCTTTTTGCCTTTCTTCACAAAACTCATTACAAACTTAAACTGACTTAGGATATTGAGACAAATGTTGTCCGACAATTGTGATCAATAATATTAATGTTGTGCTCCCCCTTAATCTGTGATGGCCTTCAAGTAATCATGCGTGTACCGATTCATAGGATTAGAAAAGAAGTAAGATGTTAGCGCATATATACATATCATCCACTTATACAGACCATAAAAAGGATTATTCCATTGTCCACACAATTCAATATTCACGACCTTCATACAGTATCAACCAGTAGCAACAGCTCATCTTAACTCATCATACAGCAGCAGCAGCTTCCAACAGCTTTCTACTCCTACTTTCTACTCCTGCATAACTGCTTCTATGCACAGAACAACAACCTCTAGTCTCTCCCTACATCAGCACTTCATCTACTTCCCTCGGCTTCTCAGCACTTCCTATGCTTCCCTAAGCTTCAATAGCTCCTCTGCTTCCCTCGGTGTCATCGACTTCAACAACATCATTTTCTCCCATTTTTTGTGAAGAAGGCAACAACATGAAATGGTCTCTGACTTGAATTAGAGCATTCTTCACAGCATCAACCTCGGAGATTTGTTGGTTGATCTTTGCAATTTGACACACAAGCCATTCAGTAGACAGTGGAGACTGTCTTGGACCAATGTTTCCAAGAATGTTGGTGACATTCCTGTCAGTATCTGCACTATTTCCTTCCATTTCCAAGGTAGATCAATGACTCTGTCTCTACTTTTCAAAACTGCTTGTTTTTACTGTGTACAGTTCAGGAGCCTTCCCTAATGTGTCCTCTCTCTTAGGCTTAAAACCTTGGGTAGTTAAAACTTTGTATATCAGAGAGGGATAAGGGAGGATTGAGGTTGATTCTTTTTGTGCCAAGTTGACAACTTGATGGAATATTATTTTGCTCAGATCAACTCTCAAACCTTTCCCAATTTTATACAGCGGGGTGGCTTGTTCTGTAGTTACAATCGACTCATTTATTGAAGGAAGCCAATTATGTATAGCAATTTTATGAAGGGTGGCAAACGGGACTGTTAATTTAGAGGTTGGACATCTAGAGATCCACTTATGCATTATACCTCATGTGAGGTACTCAATTATTTCATCTCTATTACTTCAAGATCTACTTCTTTAACATCCTCCTCAACATTTAATCTCAATGTAGGTTTATAACAGCAGGTGTGAAAAAAATATACTCTGTTATAGAGATATACCTTCCCAAATTTCTTTTAGGAGGTATCCTCTATAGCAGAATTCTAATTAGCATAAAACAACCTGACTATCAACATACGATCATTTCTCAGTAACAGATCCTATGAGCTGTTTTTCTTTTAAGAACTCTACCAAACCATATTCTGAATAGGAGGAAATGTCTAATACTCTTTCAGACCTAATAACTATATTCTTGTACCAGTCCCAATTATCATAATTAGTTTAGAATAGAATTTGTCTGAGTAGATAGATACCTCAAGGTCTGAATCAGATTCGATTTTGCTGGAGGATGTTGGTGTCTGTGTCTCTTCTGATGTTGGTTGAAATGTTGCTTGAGATGTTGTGGCTTTGTCGGCAACATTTGGAGCAACATCTGATTTAGCATATTTGGGAATTCCTTTTGGACAGAATCTCGTCAGTGGAGTACCATCAGGAATTTCCTCATCTTGAGACACATTCTGAGGTACATAGGCAGTTGGTTCTTCTTCACTCTCTTCAGTTGAGAACATCAAGTCTGTGTCTTCACTGTCACTACTCGAGCAAGCAAGTACATATGTATCACATTTGGAACCTTTTGTTGCTCGATTCTTCACGAACTATTCTCTCAAATATTTTACTCGGTCGACGAGTAGGGAAGGTGGTGGATCTTGGTCTCTTACCCAAAGATGTAAAATCAGCAGTTTCATCGACATCTGTGGGGTTGTTGTTGTCTCCAGGGTAGCTAATGTCTAAAAGGTTTATCTAAACCTTTAAGTACTATAGCTTTGGACAAGTCCTCTAAGGATGGTGAAGAAGATAACTGGCAGGGTTGTTGCGGTTCATTTTGCTCAGATGATTCAGTGTTCATAGGATGGCTAGTACTCATAGGGGTGTTGGTCGGTGTGTTGGCTGATATTTGAGAGGTTTCCATCGATGAATATTGTGGAGAAGGTTTTGGGAATTTAGGGGTTGAGATTGAGGATGGAGTTTGGAATGGTGATGATTCCATCAGGTAGGTAGGATTATACCCGAGGTGTGATGTGATTTCCTTTTTTTTATTTTTTTTATTTTTAGGGAAAATCTAAAATGATAAAAAAAAATAGCAAATAAGAGGAATATGTATATACATGGCAAACCTTTCTAAGCAACAAAAAATCCTTAGTTTTAGGAGTTTGAGATTTGTCTAATAACTTACACCTAAAATTTTGGGATAAAAAGATAGACATCACGGTAGGAAATCAATTTAATCTTATCATTTTAAAGTTTGAAATTCCTATTAAAACAAGGCATAACAATAGGGAGAAAAATCTAATTTTTCTGGAATTAGTTAAGAACAACATCCTAAAAAATATCATAATTTGAAGATGTCAATAGCAATGTTGGCACAAGTATTTTGATCCTTCAAGGATTTTTCGTATTGGCAACAAATCAAGACACGTTTTATACATATTTTATGAGTTTGATCACTGGACCAATGTAACATTTTTCCATCGTGTCCTTGGTCTAATCATAAAACACATTCAAAAAAGATTTCTCGTGTCAAAAGTGAGAATACTTAATTTAGTATTTTCAAAATTTATGTTGAAGCACTCGATACTCCTATAGAATAGGAACGGTATCTTTTCAAGGGTTGTGCCCATTTTGCACAGTTGTCAAACATTTGTTAAGGCTTTGCCTTATTTTGATACTCCATTTTTATGATATACATTATTTTATATATCATCGCAGAGAACGGTATCACTTTGGAATCACATTCTTATTTAAAGGATCATGCTTGTATGACCAAAAGTAATGCACTATACAACAACAATAATCAGTTTATGATATTACATAGGTAAATGTCACCTGAAATGTTGGACAATGTTTCTGCTGACATTCACAAAAAATGTTTTTTTAGAGATTACAAAGACCAAGAGATTTCTTCAAACTAGAAAATCTCTCATGGTCCAAAGCTTTTGTAAAAATGGCAGTTAGTTGATGAAGAGTGTCAACATGTTCAATTTGAACTAGCTGTTTTCAACTAAATCTCTTAAAAAGTGATGTCTTAAATCAATATGTTTTGTACGTGAGTGCTGGACTGAATTTTTAGAAATATTTATAGCACTCAAATTATCACAGTACAAGATCAAAATGTTGCTAGAAAATCCATAGTCGTCTAACATGTGTCTTCGCCATATTAATTGAGAGCAACAACTTCCAGCTGCTACATATTCAGATTCAGCAGTTGAAAGTGAGACAGTTTTGTTTACGACTATATCATAAAACAAGATTATTGCCAAGATAAAAACATCATCCACTTGTATCATCCATATCTCCAGCCCAATCCGAGTCACTGAATCCTATTAAGTTAGGATTAGTGTCTTTGGAATACCAAATTCCCAACTCACATGTGCCAGCAATATATCGAATGATACGTTTCATGACATTTAAGTGGGATATTATGGGACAGGCTTGAAAATGGGCACACACACAAACACTAAACATAATATATGGGCGACTAGCAGTAAGGTAAATAAGGCTACCTATCATAGATCGATACAGTGTTGGGTCGATATTTTCACCAACATTATCCTTACATACCTTCTGTGATGAACCCATTGGCATTTTCATCTGTTTAGCACTCTCCAAACCAAATCTCTTAACCAGATTCTTAGCATATTTATTTTGTGAGATGAAAATTGCATCTTCACTTTGCTTTATCTACAAGCCTAAGAAAAAAGTTAATTCTCCAATCATGCTCATTTCAAATGTCGATGACATAGCTTCAACAAATGAATTTATATATGACTGTGAAGTCGATCCAAAGATTATGTCATCCACGTAGATTTGAGCAATTATAGTATCTACACCGACAACATTCTTTGGTTCTAATGTAGATATAAAACAAGAAAGACTAACTTCTTTGTATATGGTTGACATACACACATACCTTACCATTTCTCTATAGTTGAGTGGTTCTTTGTCTCTAGTTTTAATTCCTTCAAAAACTCCCCCTATCACCTGGCTTGTTGGATGATTCTTACTAATCCTTGATGAGGGGTCCCTTCGAACTTGATCTAGCAATTCAGCATTTGACTCCTCATTCACACCCTTTGTGGGCTCTGGTTAAGGTTCAAATGTTGCTTCAGGTGTGACAACATTTGGGGCAACATCTGATACTTCAACAGTCTGCACATTTTCCACTGAAACTATAGTGTTATTTTTAGTTGCATTTCTTGTAGGAGCAGAAAAATCATCAAAATTAACATTTAGAGACTTTTGTACAGTTTTGGTCCTTAGATTGTATACTCGATAAGCATGACTATTTTGTGAATAGCCAACAAAAATTCCTTTGTCACTCTTAGAGTCAAATTTTGCCAAATGATCTCTATAATTTAAAATGTAACAAATACACCCAAAGATATGAAAGTAACGCAAGTTAGGTTTCTTTCCATTATGGAAACATATCGTATGCTCTAGGTTCAACAACAACCTGAGTTTCAGGAGATCTACAGGGGCTGGTAACGTCGTAAGTGGTCGGCAGAGATGATGGAGTCGGAGAAGAGTGCCTTGAAGAAGAACGGGTGTTTGTTTTAGTCATTGTGATGAAGGTATGAAGGTTTAAAGGCTTGAAGGTATGAAGGTTTGAAGATTTGAAGTTATGGGGATATGAAGGTTTAAATACTTGAAGGAATGAAGGTTAGATTTGAAGTTATGGAGATATAAAGATTTGAAGGTTGAGTATGAGAATGTTTGAAGATATGTGGATTTGAAAGAAATTTTACAGAAAGCGGAAGTTATGGAAGAAAAAGAGAAGGGTTTTATAAGGGCTTGGGCATCATTACGAAACACTTCGGTGATCCAACCGAAGACACGGTGCAATCAGGAGTTGACACGTATCCGAGTTTGCAGAGAGATAAGACGTGAGTCATATTTGGAGAATGAGAAGTGTTTCATTTTCGCCTATTTTGGGGTAATTTGAAAAGAAGCTTGCAAGAGAAGACAACGAAGAAATCATTTCAACTTCCTATCACTTCGGTAAACTTTGATCCGGGAAGTGTGAGGACTACGGGAAGTGTGAGGACTATCTGTATACGGTGAAAACCGGTATGACACGTGGCAAGATTTAGGTATGGAGTTCGAGGGAAGCGACATAGTTCTATATCAGGTGGAGTTTCATCGAGACATGTTTGGGTATCAAGACAAGATCGGGTAGTAACCGAACCAGGTGACACCGGGTGAAGAACCGAATGAGCCTAGTGCGTACCCGTTCTGGATATGGCGCCAGTCGTTACTCCTTGCTCATTAAGAGACCATTATTGTCATTTAATTGCATTTAATTGGAGCATGATTCTTGGGCGTTAATACCATGTATTCATAGCTATAAAAGGAATCCAACCTTCATTTTGAAAGGGCATATCATTCTCATTATTTACACTTGTACGATTTTGTTCATTGCAATCATTATCATTAAGCTTTCACTACTGGCTTGAAACCAAAGCAATTAAGCTAAGGCCCGGACCAACTAGCTGAAGGAACTCATCTTGATTTATGACAATACAGAGTTACAGACTGTAGTTCTTACTTGTTATTTTCATGTGTTTACTTATTTATCGCTCTATATTACAAATTGATTCATATATCCTTAAAATTACTTACAAATTCAATTATACCTTTTTTGAGGTAAGCATATAATATTTTGTTATCACACTACTGGTGTCGAACAATCTTTGGCCAATTAGTCTGTTTTGTGCTACTTTGTTTCACCTTCTAAAACAAATATAAAACTCATAATGGAAATTAACTAAATGCAAAACAAAAAAAATCTCCTTTTGATTTAGCTACACGATCAACATTTATCATATCTTTAATTTCCTTACTTTTATTGTAAGCTCAAAAACAAATTTTAAGAACTTTTACACGATTTTTAAGTTCATGCTCACCGTGACGAGTGTCCAGAAACTAGTAGTAATAAATTTGGATACAAGTAACTTGAATATCACAAAACAACGGTAACGAGCCAGAAAGAGCCCCTTACTATAGATAGGCTTAGCGCTTTACTAATAACATATATAGGGGCGGGCTGACTTTTTTTAGCTTGATCGGAATTGATTCTATAATTGAAAAGTAGGAGTGTTACTTAGTAGTAGAAACTCAAAGAGACAATAAAGGAGAGTCTTTCATACCTACAAACAATCAAATCTCTCTTCTTTCTTTCTTCGCGAGCAGGAAACACACCCAATATTGCGTGATACTATTGTGTTTTTTGCACTTGACTGGGTAGATAGTTGACCGAAAGATAACTTTGATTCCCCTAGCCAGCATGCGGCAGGCAACTATGTGACAACACTATAGAGAAAGTGTCATTTTCATGTAACATGCTATGGTCTCAATGCCCTTATGACGTAGTGATGAATTTCACGCGCTCTAAGACCAGCCCCGTGCAGATAGAAAAATTGATCGCAAAGCGGTACCACCCACCCTGCCCAAAAAGGAATTGCAGTGATCTTGAATAGGTATCCTACAACAATAAATATAATCCTCATAAAAGCACCAATAATTTTGTATTCGATCAAAATATTAAATTTGAATACATTTAATTTTATATTTGTTACTTGTACAAATTCAAAAACTAACATATATAACTACCATAGAGTGCCATACATGGAGAGGAAGATCGATTTTATCGCTCATTACAAATGTTATTTTAGTTATATGACTTTTTTCACAAGAGATTGATAAAAATAAATTGATAAATAAAACACATGAACTCCTCGTAGACTAGGGTCATATTTCTTCTTTTCAAATTGTAAATGGTCAGTTTCCAGGAAGAACATAATGAAAGCCAAAAATTTCTGACCCGCTTATGATACATAAAAATGAAATAGAAGTGGTTGTATCCCTTCATCAATTAGCCTTTAATCTTCAAGCAAAGAATCTAGAAAGCAAAATAAACTAAAAATTGAATTAAAAAGTAAATGTTAGAGAGGGAAAAAACTAGAAATAATCCAAAACAATCATATACGTGGTCTAACTGAAAAAAAGGAAAAACGACCAAGAAACTTTACTTTTAGCTTTAAAAAGCTAGTATGAAAATTGCTTCCTTATGTACAAATTTTGAGTTTCCATGAAGCAATGGTGACAAAAATCCTTTAGGTCAATCTTCAGCTAAAGTGCTTCCTCCCATTTGGTATGTATGCACTGTTATTGACTTGATTTCTTACATCCACATTTGCAGTTTTCAAGTTCAGTATTGAGATTCTGCATAAGAATAAGAAAATATATGAAATATAATCCTACTACTTCATTGACAGGTATTAAATGTGGGGCTGGTTAATTTCTTAAATATATCACTTTTCTCTCATCACTACTTTTTTTGAAAAATATATAAGGCCCCCTCAATCCCAAACAAAAAATTATTTTTTCAATTATTTTCTTTTAAGTTCATGACCCTTAGGTTAAATTGTTTATTTTGCTACAAACCCGAGGTGAGAATATAAGCTTTGTTGCTCAGACCAAAAATGTTGTCGTGCCCATATTGGATCCTCCGAAAATGCATAGCTTTTGGAGGATGTAACACACCCGATAGTATCTTTGAAGAGTCCGAGCAACATAGAATATAAGTATTTTCATACCTAGGTGCATGTAACATGATAGATAAAGTAAAGCAGAAAAGTAGAAACTAGAAAGGTTGATCAAATTTATTCACCCACCTGAACCTGATCTTGAAGGGTTCGAATGTGCCGCACTGCTAGATCCAGCATGTCTGCGTAGCTCGTTTGCTGCGAAAACATTAACAACACGATAAAATTTGCAGCTAAAGCATGTTCTAAGTACCAACTGAGAAAATATTGTGAAGTGGAACATAAGAAAAGCAAGCATACAATCAAAATTACTGAAAGACTAGTTTTTTCTTTGCACAAAAAATTTATACATATTCAATAAACTGACAGTTGAACAGCATTTTAGCAAGCCAAGCATCAATTATCCAATTAAACAGAAGTCTTGGAAGTACCATTTGCCACTTCCAATCGCTATTTTTCTTTGTTCCAACCAAACATGATTACGGAGTTACAGTATATGAAGCACTTCATAAATAGCTATGCTTTATAATCACAGAGCTATACTGCAAGTTTGGCTTAAAACTGAATACCACTCCCTCTGCCTCCAACACCATCCATAAAGACATCTCTCACGATACTTTACTTTCCCAAAGAAATTGACATGAAACGAATGAGCAAATACTTAATCAATCCAAAAATACAAACTATACCTTGTCCATGTTTGGAACAAGATCTTGTAACTTCTTTAGCTTCCCACTTATTCTGGTTCTTCTCTCCTGCATAAGATAAGAAAAGAAAAGAACGTTCATTATCACAGAGGGACTATCTTTTTACTCCCTCTGTTTCACTATATATGCCAATATTTCCTTGGTCTTTTCCAATAGAATGAATAAATTCTATACTCAAAAACTTTTTAACTTTATACTTCTCATTTTATCTTGATGATATGCTCTTATAGTCGGCCACGTATTAAAGACTGAGTTCTAAAAATACTTTTAATTGGTATGTTATATATATGCAACTTGTCAACAAAAAAGTCTTTATATCTTTCTTAAACTTCATTCCCAATCAAAGCCATATAAAATGAAATGGAGCAAGGAAAAAATAAACTGATAGAATTCAATTGGATTTTTATTCTTTTGATCATTTAAAGGGCCAATTAAAGGAATGACTCAAGAAATTCGAAGTTCACCCTTTCTGCAATGCTGCGAGGATGGGTAGCACAACCACGCTTGGCACGAATTTTGCAAGGAACAGAATCCTCGGGGATATGCAGCAATCTATCCATAGATGCCATTTCTAGTGCTGTCTGAGACAAGCCAAACTGAAACTGAAAACGGTTCAAAAATGGATAAACATCAGTTCATCCTTCCACAAGTAATAAAAATGCAGTTTTAAGGGGGAAAATGTAAAGGAAGTACATATTGCCGTTGACATGTTGAAAACACAGACTTCAAACTGTTAAGCCGTGAAGGTTTATGTGTTTTCTGATAGTGATTATCAAGTTTAAATTAGCTGGAAGAAAGGTAGCGAATTACAGATAAAAGAATGCCAAGAGAAGAACCAAATCGTCAACTTCTTGAAAGATTTCAAGTAATAGTGTGTTGAAGGAAAAACAACTGAGATATTGAAACAGTTGTAAGGAAAGAAAATCAAAGCACGTGATATTTTTTCATCCAGAAGGTTAACGTCATTAAAATGAGATCTCATTTTTTCACATAATACTTTTAAAACCCAGGATAAAGAAAACACAACCATTAAACGTTAGCTACTAAAAATATAGTTTCACCAAAAAGAAAAATACTTTCACAAAGTGTCAGTTATATTACCCGAGTTTCCCCGTCATCGAGTCCACTGACAATGTCATTGCTAATGTGCTTGGTTCGTTTGCTCGGTGTGACAGAGAACATTATAGAATTGTTGTCTTCCCAAGAACTCATTGCGAAATTACTTGCAGTGGCATAAGAATGTGTTGACTTTCTGTGGCCATTGTCTGTACTGGTCCCTTCAACATCCTCGTTTTCCTCTGCTATTTGAGAGAGAGCTTCTTGCCTAGTGAAACTGAGCTGAGAGTTCAGCCTTGTTATTGCCCGGCCACTATCTCCAACGCCTTTTGAGTTGTAGCTTCCTCTCCCCATTGAAACTGAAAACCCTAACATCAAGTCAAACTTGAATTATATTACGAAATTACAACCATAACCGATTCTTTTTTTCCACATCAAAATCATTACAAGATATGAATCTTTTCGTGGGCAACCTCTCCAATTGCCACAAATAGTAACCATTTTCGTGGCGACTCATAAAGGTCATAAAAACTGATAGTTCCAGTGTGACCCTTGTAATCTCCATGGAAAGTAACATTTTAAAGGCGACTATACTTAGGTTGCTACAAGTATGGATCAAATTTTCTGCGGAAAACAAAATTTAGTTGAAAAATATTTGGTTTCCTTTGGTTCTGTATCTTAACTCCTCGTTGACAAAATTGAAGTAATTATAAACTTAACATAAACAGCTTCTTTTTTCTAATTTAAATTGTTTGCCTTTGGTTCGACATCTTAATTAAAGTCTTTGTTTGACCACATATGAAAGTTACTACTTAAACTAAGGTTACACCTGATCTTCTTTCTTTCAATGATTTAGTGCAATTGATAAAATCTTTTTTAGTCTATTGGAGTAGTAAACTTCTTTTAGGACTATGGGAGTATTAGTAATAAGGAGCGATCTACTTGTTTTACAAGAAGTACCATACTACTAGAAATATCAACTAACTTATGTTGCTCGGATCCTTCGTAAATGCCACCACATGTGTCGGAAATCCTCCAAAAGCCAATACATAGGTGCGGTGGCATTTTTGGAGGATTCGAGCAAACAGAAACTAACAAGAATTATATTGAGCAAATCACACTAATTTTCCTTCTGTGTGGTGGTATGAGGTGAGCTCAGAGGAATTAAAATTGTTTTTAACATTTGGCTACCATAAGAATAGCAAAACATAATTAATCAAGTCTCACAAAGGATTAAGAAGAAGAATGTAGGTTAATCAAAATAGAAACAGAAAGTTATCATGAACTCTTTGTTAGTGCATTACATTAAATGATAGAAAGAATAAAACTACAATAAAATTATAAAAATAGAAAAAAGTAACTCAGTATTTTCAAAAGATTTTTATTAAGTCCTAACGAAATCCTATGTGATTCCACATATTACAAGAATGACCAACGTACTAAACTTCTTTGAAGCTAGGGTTATCCATCAAGCTATAAGAAGAAGAATTTGTAGAAAGCCATGTTGTAAATTAATATTTACATTTACAAGTCCAATGAATTGTGCAGTTGTAGCCATTTATATTGAGTATGTTGCTGCTTGAATCTCAATTATTTCTAAGCAAAGAAAAGAAGTAACAGTAATAGCTTCTGAAATTGCAAAATCCATATCAAATTATCAGTGACAAACTCTTGCTTATTATTAGGATTCAAACACCCTTACATAAACCTTAGACAACATGGTCTATGTCACTTGATTTGACTCTTTCTTAAAAAATTGAACTTTGAATCCTTTTTTGGCATGTCATTTCTTTTTATAAATAACCATTATTGTACTCTTGTTAATCTTGCAAGTTTATTTTCGAAAAGAAAAGTCATTCTCAGCAATATCCTGACCGAATAGAATATGAATAGAAAACGAAAAAGTTGTTTATTTATAGATTACCATTTAGATTATGTTCCTATTTTAAAAGTTGTGAAAATATAGCTCATGAAACTAACAATGTCATCTAACGCATTATAAATTTTTAGACCATTGTCTAAAAATCTATGTGCTGCAAGAGAAATAAAAGAGTCATTTACTAAATAACTATATAAAAAGGAATCACCGCGAAAATATCTGAAAATATTTTAGAAGTGGAGAAAAAGGAGATCGGTAAAAAAACATCAATTATTGAAAACTAGTGAAGCACTCTAAAACATTGGGCTGGTATTAGGTGGCGGCTAAGATATAAATTATTTAGAATAAATAATGGATTATAATAAAGAGCAAGTGGGAATAACGGGTCAAGTGAATACCCATGTACGTGATAACTGACCAGTCATGGAATTTTAGGAGCTGTTTGGTGAATGCATCTTGACCTCAAAATTGTTGGATTTTACATCCATTACTACTGCAACTGTTGTCTAGAATAAGTAGTTGTTTAATTGTAGGAAAAGTCTAATATTTGATTTAGTAAGATAATCAGTTTTTTAATTTTAGTAATAATTTATATTTTAGTTGTAGGAGGAATTTATTGCTTTAATTATGTGCCTATATAAAGGTTTATTATTAATAAATTTTATATGAGACAGTTTTCATTCATATTTTCACCTTGTTGTTTGCATCTCTCTTCAAAAAATCATAACAGTGGTATCATCGCCTTCGTTGATCTTAATGGGTTTGTGCATTCATTGAAGAGTTAATACTTTCAACCCATTTTAACTCGTGCTTATTTTTAACGCTCAAGACTATTTTCAATTCATTGTAACCCGTGCTTATTTTTAAAGCTTAGGGTTATTTTCAACCAATATCAATTTAAATTAATTTTTAATACATACTACCTTTAAACATTATTTTTCAACCATGACAAGCAATAGCATCTCTTTGAATGTCTCACAAACTTCATTGGTGAAAATTATCATAGTATTTGATTAGTGAAAATGAGTTAAAAAACAATTTTACAATATGTAAGCATAATTCTCTTTCGTTTGAAAATAAAATTCACACAATTACTTTCAATCGACGGAATAGAAAAATTATCGCTGAAAAATACTTGAAGCATGTGATGAAAAAATGCAAGAAAATTGAGTTCAAGAAGAAGAAAAGAAGAAAGAATCATGTTACTGATGTGTGCAAGTTCAAAATTACTCAAAAAAAAAAAGAAAAAAAATTCACAAACACAAATTGCTATAGTAGAAATTAAGGATGACTACTTTTCTAGATTGCACCATAAGGAGTAGTGTTGGATTTTGCATCTGTTACTGCAATAGTTTTCTAGAATAATTAGTTGTTTAGTTGTAGAAGTCTAATATTTGATTTAGTAGGATACTCGGCTTTTTAATTTTAGTAATAATTTTTTTTAGCCGTAGGAGGAATCTATCTATTATTTTAATTATGCGCCTACCTAAAGGCTTATGATTAATAAGAGACGGTTTTCATTTATATTTTCACCTTGTCGTTGGCATTTCTCTAAAAAAAAAAAAATCATAACAAAAATAATCAAAAATGGATTCAAAGAATCTAGGCACAATCGCCATCAATTAAATAAAGAGACAAAACCTTTTCCTTTATTATTTTATTGGCTAGTTGGTAGTACTTTAGAATTTTGTAGTGTCAACTTGTTATCTGAAAGTTTGGACCCCACAAAAAACAAAGAAAATGCTCACATCCACCAATAAGGAGCTTCTTACTACTAAGGTTATGATTAAGGATACAAGACAATGATATTATCTATTGTTCATTGGGCAGCTCATTGGGGGCCAATTGGCAACTTGTTCTACTAATAAGTGGATTATTAATATCTACTTGCACAATATTCGTATAAAATTACAAGAACATAAAACTTGTTTTGTCCCTAAAAGTTCCTTAATTCTTTCTATCCTACTCCTCCCGTCTCATCTTACGTGATAATGTTTGACGGGATATAAAGATTAAAAAAAAAATCACATGACAAAAGTATCTTTATGATTTTAAACGCAATCATTACATTTCTATGATTATAAAAGCATGTCAATGAAGATAAATAGATAGGTTCAGACAAGAGCGTTGCTCAGATGATAAGCGCCTTCACTTTCAATCCGAAGGTTGCGAGTTCGAATCACCAAGAATGCAAAGTGAGAAGCTCCTAGGGGGGATTAAAAAATTATGGTTCAAAATTAAAGAATTTTAAGATATAAAAACATGTCATTATTATTGGTATAAATTTAAAAAGGAAATGGTGCTAAATAAAATGTAATGAAAGGAATAATGCATTTCCAAACTTTTCTTGTTTTATCTATTTATTTATTACGTTTTCTATTTACTTATTTATTTGTCTAAAATATGATATTTTTATTACTAATAGAATTATCCATATACATTAGGATGTTTTTGGGTTGAAGAGAAGAGAACTACAACATAACTAAATGGAACAAGACTTATAGGAAGCACCCCAACCTCTAGTGCATCAATTACAATAAGGTGGAAATAAATATAAAGGCACCCAGACACCCCTTGATGGACCCATTCAAGTAAGTATGACGTGAATGAACAGGACAGTTCATACACAAATTAACTTGTGCTGTGGGAGATAGTGGGTATAGAATTAGTTGAGATAAGCACAAATTGATCTACACAACAATGATTATTAAAAAAATGATAGGAAGCAACAATTTATTTGATACATAAACTCGAATGTCAAATTGCACAAGTTGCATCTAACACTTCTCTACCGTCTCCCAAATCCCAAGTCCAAAATCTTTTATAATTAAAAAAAATATCATTAGTGCTTATGAGATTCTATCTTAAAGAGGGATTCCAGAATGATTAATTTTCCAAATATCCCCTTAATAACTAATTGAGCTGCTCAAGCGGACTACTAGAATGATTAATGTAATTTATACCAGTGGTTTCATTTGCAAAATGCTGTGGGTAATTGGAAACTTAGCAGACACGCATGCATTCACCTTCCTCAAATGTGAACCCACCTTTACATGTCACTATGGGTCGTTTGGATGGAAATAAGTTATTTCAAAATAATTAATTTTGGGATAAGTTATCTTGAGATTAGTTATTTTAACCTTCTACAGAAATAAAATAACACTATAATTTCGGAATAACTAACCTCAAAATTAGTTATATCATAATTTTATTCCAACCAAACATGAGATAAAGACATCTCAAATTTAATTCCGAGATTAGTTATCCCTTATCCCTCGTACCAAACTACCCCTAATAGTTGAGACAGGATTAAGACCTACCAATTAGCTCCACCAATTTCTTAATTTTCCCTTGATGGATAAGTTAAAAAAAGAGTAATAGTAATAGTTTGCGGCTGCTTACGTTATATACCTTCTAAATTAGGAAACTAATTCCGTTTACCTTAGCTAACCAAAGATTGTTCCGGCCTATTTATCACTATTTTCTTCTCTTTTATTTTCAGTTAATTGCAGGAAAGTTCTATAAAAACTGGAAAGCTTTAAATAAACTTATTGACACGAACTATAAAGTACTATGTCTCGTCCATATTATCTGTCTTTTAAAATATTTGTACATCATTTAAAAAAGAAAATTTTAATAGCCTTAGTTGTAAGAGTATTTGTTTAAATTACTCTTTATCTCACCTTAGTGTCTTGTTTAACTAATCCTCCAAGAATTGGAACAGCAGTAATAAATCTAGAAAGAAAAAACTAATCTTTTGGTTTCAATATATGTAAAATTATTTCCTTATTATTAGTACTAAAATAACGACACATTTTTATATTTAAAAATAATTTAACTCTAAACTTCTCATTATAACCTTAATAAAAAGTTTTTATAGCCCTACAAATATTATGACATATCTAAGATTACAAGTTTCAAAAATCTTATAATCACAGAAATGTCTTGTTATATTTAAGATTTGAAGCTTCAAAAGTCTTTTTTTTTCCGAAAAAAAACCCGGCCTCAATCAAACTATATCACATAAGTTGAAATAAAAAAAAATTACTTTTTGCTTTTTTCTAAAATGAAAATTATTTTTAAACAACTTCAACTTGCCAAATGACTGATATTTGGGATTGGAGGGAGTATAATTCTTGAAATGTTGGATGGATTTAATTTACAAACATTAACTACTGGAGTCTAGATTTAAATGTATTACTTCTTCCATTTGCGTGTTTTATTTTTCTTTTTAGTCTGTTTAAAGAAAATGTCATTTTGTATATTTGTAACTCTTCAATTCCAATATCTTACATGACATATTTAAGACCATATATTTAACATTTTAGTACATTATACTAATCTTTAATTTAGCCCTTACACCGGACTGCCTTTTTACTCATCTTTAATTTAAAATTATAAATTTTAAAAATCTCCTTTATTTTATTAAATTTCGTTCTCAATAAAACTAAGACACAAACTAAAACATACTATTAGAACTTCGCCGAAAGTACACGGATAGAAATGGTACACACACAAAATAGCACTCACTAGAGGAACAATAGAACTAGCTAAACTTTTCGTCTATATGATATACTTCTATTGTAAGTTCAATAGTTGAAAGTAATAATCATATGGAAGGAAGGAAAAATGAATTTACAAGTTGCAAGGAGGTATTAGAGATTCTTTTTAGTACTAATAAGTGTCTCCTTTAAACAGATACACTAACTCTTTTTTATGTTTTGGTGATTTTTATTAGCAACTTGTTATATGTAACTAGATAAGACAAACTCAATAACTCTAAGCATCTTTCCCCACTCACCCTTTTTTGATTAATTAAGTGTATGTGTAAGTGCTCAACTAGTCAGTTTATAACATCTAATTAGTGACATAAGTAAATCTTACTTTTGTACTCTAATCTCATGAGAAGTTAATATAGTCCAATGGATGATCAAAATAAGATCAAATGACGTTAATCATCCATTAATTGGTTCTATCTACAATAAACCTACTTTCTCATTTCATCTATAGCTAATTATCCTATAAATAGAATCATTGACTCGTCATCTAATTTTAATCATTTACTTCACAACTAGCTTCTTAACTGATTTTGGTAACACAAGTATAAAACTAAGATTTCATTATTTCACGTATTTGAACTTTAATTCATAATTTTTGATATTTCTCTATAAAGCAAAATACTCCAAAGTTCAATGCTATAATAAGAAAGCACCAAGGATAGGTCTTGAAGAACCAATAATAGTACCACAACATGTAAGGAAAATAGCAACAATATTTCCTTTGAGGTTTCTATTATGTTGTCATCTTTATTCCCAATTTAACATGATTACGCTCTTTTTAATTCGCTTTATACGACACTCTTTATGTTTAATCTGTTTCAAAGATAATAATACTATCTTTTTATATTTTTTGAAATTCTTTAACTTCAAACTTCTCATTTTATTCATAAAGCAGAAGCAAATCCATGATTTAAATTTTATAGTTTCAATCTTTAAGGCTCTTAGCGTTAAATTCATTGTATCTTTAAAGTTATGGTTCATATCTGCTATTTCTTGTAATTTCTGTAGATTTTTACACATAAATTTATTATAAGTTGTTAAAAGTACTAAATTCATATAAACCTGGTACTATCATATTGCATCTGCCCCAGCGGTAATGACATGTTCTAATAATCATAGCATGTTTAAGCACGGCAGTAATTTTAAGGATACTTTTTAATATGAGCTAAAAAAAGATGAGTATTTCTTAAATTTTATGTCAAGGAGCAAAAGGAATACTTAAAAACATAAATTACTACATTTCAAAGTTTGTTAATTTATGCAAAAGTTGGTTATGATTAGTCAATTTAGCAAAGTCTGCTGTGATTAGTTAAAAAGTCACCAAAAGCAAACAAATTAAAAAGGAATCATATACACCAAGGTCAAATCCGTCATTTCACACTTCAAATAAAAAAATGGAAAAGTAAAGTAAAACTTACCAGGATCACCTGCATCAGTAGCAAGTTGATTAAGAAACCTAGCTGGTGAGCTACTATGTCTCACCAATGGCGTCGTTGAACTCGTTGACATAATTCCACCACCGCCACCGCCACCGCCACTGCCAATTGTTAGGTCATTGAAACCAAATGACCTTTGTAAATTCGATTGTTCCTTCGATTTACTGGTATTTTCCGAATTCAAAGGAAAATACCGCGAAGGACCAAGATGTGAGTGATGAGATCCGTGACCGTTAAACTCATGATTATTAGCATTAGTTACGGATTCAACTGCCGTGGTTAAAAATGAACCCGGAGCTGAATCGTAGCGAGTGAGTCCGCCAGTACCGCCGCCGCCGGGGGCGGTGGTACTGGTGTGACTCATTGAAGAAGATGTTGATGATGGATACATTAACTCAATATTGTGTTGAATTGGATGTGCTAAGATTTGGAGTTTGAGAAAATTAATAGAGGGGGGAAGGGCAAGTTGGGAATTAAAAAAAAGAGGAAAAAGTAAGGGGATGTGCTGATACAATTGATTGAGAAAAGTCTTATATGAGAAAAAGAGAGTGGATCAGCCAATGGGGTTTTTGTTGTTTTTATCTTTTACCTTTTATTTTATACTTAGAAAATTAAGAAAAAACAAAAAGTACTACTCCGTGTTACACCCTTCGTCTCAAATTATCTGCGGTAGTTATAAAAAATTAGTTGTCTTAATTATTTATTATTTTAAAATTTCAAGACACGATTAATTTTTTTTTTTTTGATTTTATCGTTTGTAAAATTTTAACATTGATGGAAGATGACACATAAAAAGACTTAACGTAGACATGAGTTAGGGTAAAATAGTCAAATACATCTCCTAAATAAAAAAAATTAAGGGGCGTGTAAAATTAAAAACCGACAGATAATTTGAGACGGAGGGGGTACTCAATGATAAATTACCCAATTTCAAATAGTTTAAGGGCAAATTGACTCATTTTCCTTGTTTTAGAATAATTGTTAGTAGAGTATTTTTGAGCTATTTAGCTAGTTGAAGAGCGGTTTTAAGCCTAAGATATGACGACGAGCATATTTTTTAGCCATGAACGTAACAAAGGATAAATTTGACCTATTTCAAATAGTTGAAGGATCTTAAACTTCGTGCGTACTCAACTATGATGCGGAAATTGAAACAGAGATACTGTCTCCATTTTACTCTTATAATCATACAAATGTTATGAGATGTTTAAAGTCACAAGTTTAAAAATTTTACAACTACATAAAGCTATGAAATGTTTACAGTTTCAAAAATCTTTTTTTCTTAAACAATAGAGTATATATATATATGTGTGTGTGATTGGTTATCCTGTTTCTCCAATTTCTAAAAAGTTATACAAAATACTTGAATTCTTGTGTAATACTTAATTTAATACAATGACTTAAAACAACACCAATTAGGCAAAATAAGAGGAATGTGAAATCAATATATAATATAAAGTTAAGAATATACAATTTTATGTGGCACCTCTCTGTCATCTAGAAAGTAATTTATCTTTTTTCTTCTATTTTTTTCTATTTATGTGCTATATTAAAAAACTCAAAAGTCACTCCATTAATTTTCTTAATTATATTAAATGTGCTATGTTAAATTCTGAAAATTCATTTCTTTTAATTCATTCCAACCGTTACCTCATTCTTTACTAATTTGCACTTCATTATCACTCATGTATGTAACATTCCCAATTTCTATAATTTTGGATAAAGGCTTTTGAGGTATTTGTCTTTCCTGCATCTGCCGGTGGGCATATAACATGCACCTCTTATTAAATTTATCTAGGTAAGTTATATATATGAAAAGAATTATAATCTTGTGGATCATTTACCTACTGTTTTGTAGCACCCATACCTTTAAACTAAGCCTTGTTCATGATCCACGAGTGTAGGAAATCAAAACGGAGAGTTTACGTTGGGAAAATCAGGTTCAACTCTACAGAGAAAATTCGACGGCAAAAAGAATGGATTTTACGGTCCGTCAAATGAACCGTCGATCTTCACTTTTGAAAATAACGGTCAAGTTGTGAATTCTATGGACCGTCAAACTATTGGCGACCCTTCAATCTTCTTCGTCTCTTAATTTCATATTTCACCACTCTCTGGAAATCTTCAGAAAATGACGGTACGGTCAGATTATACGGACCGTCAAATATTCGACAGACCGTCAATCTAGACCGTCAAAATATTGACGGCCCAGACTCAAACCGTCAAACATTCGACGGACCATCGAATGGATCGTCAAAATCCCCCGATAGCAAACAATATAAATATGACACAACGTTCGGAGGAACGCCATTTGGTGGAACAACGGGCGGAACACCATTTTGTGGGTCAACATGTGGTGCGCCAAGCGGAATGTTGTTGTTATTGTTGACGTTGTGAGCACCATTGTCACCGTCGTTGTCCTCGTGGTTGTTAATCTCAGCGTTGAGTTCACTAGCCATAATGTTAGTGTTTAGTTTTGACCTGTAACCACAAAAATCTCGAAAGAAACAAGTGAAATTTAAGCTTGAAACAAAAATCTTACAAGAGAAGACACCGGAGGGATCATTTCCACTTCCTATCACTGCGGTAAACTTTGATCCGGGAAGTGTGGGACAATCTGTATACAGTGAAAACCGACATGACACGTGACATGATTTAGGTGCAAGGTCGAAGGGTGTAGCAGTGTTGTGCACCCGTTGTGAGATACTTTGGGTTGAGTCCGGTTTGAAAAATAGGATTGGGCAAAGGCTGAACCAAGTGACGTCGGGTAGACGACTGAAGGAGTTTAATGCTGATCCGCTCCGAATTTGGTGCCAACTGTTACTCTTTGGTCATTATGTTGCCGTTATTGTCATTTAATTGCATTAAATTAGAAAATGATTCTCGGGCATAAATGTCTTGTATTCATAGCTATAAATGGAGCCCAACTTTCATGTTGGAAGGAGATCACATTCTCATTTCACTTACTTGCAAGATTTCTCTGTAATTTTAAGTTGTACAAGCTCTCTACATTGACTCAGGCTCGAAGTAATTCTATTAAGGACCGAACCAAGTTCTAATCAAGATAACACCTACTCATGCTACGTCTTTTGCTTATTCTCATTCACTTAATTATTGTTAATTGTCTACTATATTTACTTACGGATCGATCCACATATCCTTAAAACCACTTACAAATCTAACTCTACCTTTTTGGGGGTAAGCAACGTATATAAAACTCTAAGTTAAGACCCATAAAATGTTGCAACATTACAATAGATTCAGATATAAAATCAGCAGTATTCCTACGAACTTCGTATATTTAAAAGTTAAAATACGTTTTTGCATATAAGTATATCGATTGTCTATCTAATAATAGGTAATTGTTAAATAATTATTTATATTAATAACACGACCAATATAAGAAGTAAGATAACAAGGTTAATGCTAGAAAGTGGCCAGAATTTTAATCTCTTATATGTTTCTGAGCCGCGGGGATAGTTCCCTGTGAGCCGAGAACCCGCCTAATATATAGTTGGACCGGTCTACCAGGTCTAGTTGTCCGTCCGGCCCTGAAAGAAATAATCTCTTGATTATTTTCATTAATTGAAAGACTATTTATACAAGTTACATATTTTCATAATAGGAGAATTCTATTTCTAAAACTTTATTATACTTGGATACTAACTATACATTTATGGTAAAACAATTATTATGGTAAGTGTACAATACTAATTACATTACAATATTACATAAACTATGATACTAAATATTTACCCATATACACAGTACAAAGGGGACTGAAAACCGAGAGCCATCCGAGACACAATACACACACAATATACATGTATATTGTGTATATTTAACAGGCCCAATCCCATCCTCGATCCCCCTCGCCCAACCCCGTTCTTCTACACTGGTTGTTTTGCTCCGGGTCCGGTCCTTACCGGACCGTCCAAACAGGTGGCGGTCCGACCCGGCCTTTTCTGACAGGTTTAATTAATCAATTATTGTTCAACTTGCTACTCAATCTCTGGTGTGCCAAAGTACCTGAAATGCATGTGAAGCAACAATATTAGATTGCAAGTATAAAAAAAAGAAGAAATTGCAAGTAGATTTTTGTTTACCAGAAATGTTAGCTTATATTCAGTTTTTTATTACTGCTGATGAAAATCTTGAACTTGTCTATTTAACTAGTACTTACTAAACATAAAGCCGATTTGGATTGACTTACTTTTAAGTGATTTTATAGTGTTTGAGTAAAATAAAAGGGTGCTTTAAAGCATTTGTTTTAGTTAAAATAATAAAATAAGCCCAAAACTATAAGTTGGAATTTCATTTCCAACTTATGGCTTATAAGTCAAAAGTCATAAGCTCATTCAAACAGGCTCATAATGACGAAAATAATAAATGATACATCCTAATTGTTAAGTATACATAATATACACACAATAAACATGAATATATTATGTATACACACGATATTCCGAGACGTACTATTGCTGCCCATCCGTGGGCGGTTCCTATTCCATATACATTTCCTATTCCATGTACAATTATGTAATTAATGTTGTAGTCTAATTATTATTGTACACTTACCATAATTGTATAGTTAGTATCCAAGTAAAATAAGGTTTTAGAAGTAGAATAGGAATAAGATTCTCCTATTATGGAAATATGTAAATTGTATATATAGTCTTTCAATTAATGAAAATAATTAAGGGATTATTTCTTTCATGGTATCAGAAGTCTAGGTCAAACAACAATTTCTCTCCCAAAAATTCTTGTTCTTCGACCAAGCATCAACCGAGCCTTCCTCCTCGGTTTTGCCATTTTTTTTCCGCTCTCAAAATCTCTCTATCACCTATTGTTCTTTCGTTATGTCTACGTCAAAGAACACGTTTCACCATGCCCTTGTTGTTTCTAACATCGAGAATCATATCCCTCTAATTCTTGAAATAGAAAACGTCCAATACGCGACTTGGGCCAAGTTATTCAAAATTCACGCTCGTTCCCATCAAGTCATCCATCACATAATCCCCGCGGCTCCTGATGATACGGAGGTGCCAACACGCAAGGATGATCCTAAGTTATAGACAACACTTGATGCCACCGTCCTTCAGTGTATTTATTCTACTATCTCTACCGACCTATTGTAGACGATTATTGAGCCAGACGCTACGGCGATGGCTGCGTGACATATTCCAGGGTAATCAAAATTTCAGAGATGTTACCCTTGAACATGATTTTTTTCACGTCAACATGAAAAATTTCCGGACGTTTCAGCATATTGCGAAAGGTTGAAAGAATTGGCGGACCAACTCTGCAACGTTGGTGCGCCAGTTAGTGAAGATCGTCTTGTTTTACAGATGGTCGATGGCCTATCCGAGGCCTATAGTGGCGTTGGAACTCTCATTCGTCAAAGTAATCCTCTTCCGAGGTTCTATCAAGCCTGATCAATGCTTACCTTGGAAGAAGCCGGTTTGGCTAAAAAGGCGGCTACTAATGCTAGTCCCGTGGTCATGATAACATCCTCCACTAATCGTCAATTTTTTTGTGACAATTCGAACTAAAACCGATCTCACGTGGGCGGCAAAAATGGCCGGAAAATTAATGGAAAAGATCGCGGGGGCAAAGGCGGCTATTTCGATAGCAGTCGCGGTGGCCAAAACACTGGCGGTGGACCACATCCCGGTTACAGTGGGCCACCGACCCACTGGCCTCAGCCTTGGGCCTCTGGGCCGTGGGCTTGGACCAATGGACAGTGGCCCTACGGCCCAACTCCGCAAAGTTTTCCAGCCACTGACCATTGGGCTCCCCAACAGCCTCGATGGCCCACTGCCCACTGGGCCAGTAGTTCTAGCAGCAGTCACGGGCCATGGAAGCATGCAGGAGTTCTTGGGCCCCGGCCTCCGCAAGCCCACCACGCAGCAGGCCCTACTCATACCGATATTGAAGCCGCGATGCACACACTTGGTCTGACTCCACCGGACTCGAATTGGTATATGGACACCGGTGCCACTACCCATATGACATCCGATTTAGGTACGCTCTCGTCTTATTCCAATTTGAGCAACCCGCGTGGCATAATTATTGGTAATGATAATTCTATTCCAATTCGTGGTTATGGTCATAAAACATTGTCTCCCTCCAATCCACCACTTATCTTAAAAATACCCTACATGCCCCAAATTGATTAAAAACTTAGTATCTGTCCGTAAATTTACCACCGACAATTCTGTTTCTATTGAATTTGATCCATTTGGTTTCTATGTGAAGGATTTCAAGACGGAGAGTCCTCTCATGAGGTGTGATAGTAGGGGGATATTTATCCTATCACGCCAAGTTCCAGTCTATCGAGTCAAGCCTTGCCGTCAGCGTTTGCAGCCCTTGCTCCTTCCTTGTGGCATGCTCGTCTTGGTCATCCGGGGTCGTCTATTTTGTCTTCCTTAGATAAAAATAAATTTATTTCTTATAAGGGTACGCGTAGTACTCCGAATTGTCAATCTTGTTCTTTAGAAAAAGTTGTTAGATTGCCGTTTGTAGACTCTAATTCTCACACTTTAATGTCATTTGATATTATTCATAGCGACTTATGGACATCTTCTGTTCTTAGCTTGTTGGGTCATCGGTATTATGTTCTCTTTTTGGATGATTATTCTAAATTTTTATGGATTTTCCCGATAGCAAAAAAATCTCAAGTTTTTTCCATCATCTTAAAATTTGGAGCTTTCATTAGAACCCAATTCGAAAGAGAAATAAAAATATTCAATGTGATAATGGCAGAGAATATGACAACGGGGTATTTCGGGAATTTTGTGCAACTAATGGGATCAATTTTCATTTTTCTTGCCCTCATACATCTTCACAAAATGGGAAAGCCTAACGCAAAATTCGTACAATTAATAACATTGTCCGAACATTATTGGTTCACGCTTCCGTACCCCATTCGTTTTGGCACCATGCTCTACAAATGGCCACATATCTCCTTCACATTATTCCTTCCAAAGGTTTGACATATTCTTCCCCTCTTCAAATTTTATATAATAAGACTCCTTCATATTCTCATCTTCGGGTCTTTGGGTGCTTGTGTTATCCGTTATTTTCGTCCACCACAATTAACAAACTTCAGGCTCGGTTTACCCCTTGTGTGTTTTTGGGCTATTAGTCGCCATGTACTTTTTGATGAAACTCAATTTCCGTTTGCTAAGGTTAGTACTCCCGTGCCTAGTTCGTATAATTTTTTGGATGATGGCATATCCCCGTTTATTATTTGCCATTTTTCGGACGTATCCCGCACCCCAAATCAGCAAGCGGGCCCACTGCCCGTTGGTTCTCCCGTAACATCACGGTCCAACAACGTCGGTCCAATAACTGGGCTGCCTCCCCAGCCCAGTTCTGGCCCAGTTGCTGCTTCTACACATAATCCAATCCCAACGTCTACTATTATTCCCAGTTACCGACTTGGTCCAGCAGGCCCACTGCATGTTGATCAGTCCGTCCCATGTCCAGAAAATTCCCAAAATCCGTCCCCTTCTTCCCTGAGTCATCGAGGGATTCTTGACATCAAACTAATGAATGGGCTAAGACTTGGATATGGCAATGCTGAGGACAGTCCGGATGGTTGCGAGCTTTACGACCGGGCTGAACGTTTCATCACAGTCCACTCCCACATGTTGATACCTGCCATCACCTACAAGACGAGCCTTCGACCTCTCAAAAGAACCATCAATTTTTATTTTGTCTAAAAATCCACATATTATGAAGAATGTTAGCATCAGGTGGATGGGGTACTAGGTCCCACATCTTATTATCAATAAAAGCATTATACTCGTCAATCATTGCGGCTTTCCAATTAGAGTCGAACAAGGCATCATTCGAGTTATAAGGGACATGGGAAGGGACAACTGAAATGGAAAGATTAAACAATTGTTTAGGTTTATGAATTATGTGCATGGCACGGATCATGGTCCGAAAGTGTGTCTCGGGATGCAGGACGGGAGGGGGGTTTGCCACAGGACTGCCAGGAAGATGAGAAAGGGCAGGGGTGATGGTACTGGCTTCCCGAACCTCAGTTTGCCAGGAGTTGGCTGCGGAATCACCCTGATGCGGGATGTTTCGGGCCACCGTCGGCAGAACCAGGTGGTCATCTAGTCCCGGACTGGTCGAGGTGGTGGCGGGTGCCGGGGTCTGGGATGGTGGATTATGTAAATGGTGAATTAGAATAGAGTTTTGACCATCATCTAAGAATTCATAGGAATGTCGACGTGGCGAGTGTAGAGAGACAAATGGGAATTGAGACTCATCAAATAGGACATGACGTAAAATAATAATTTTACGGCTCGACAAGTCATAACACGAGTAACCATGATGATTGGCAGGGTAACCCAGAAACACACACGGGGAAGACCGGAGTTGGAGTTTATGAGTGGTCGGATGGAGAGGGTAACAAAGATATCCAAAAAAATACAAGTGTTGGTAGGAGGGTTTCCTACGAAACAAAACTTGGGTGGGCGACCGTTGAGCTAGAGACTTGTTTGGGATTATGTTTAGGAGATAGGTGGCCATGGAGAGTGCGTAATGCCAGAATTGAGGGGGAATTGAGGCGTGAGCAAGTAGGGCACGAATGAGGTTGTTTATAGTTTGGATTTTTTTGTTCGGCTTTACCATTTTGGGAGGATGTGTGAGGGCAGGAAAATCGAAAGGTAAGATCATTTTTTGAACAAAACTATTTGAATTGGTTATTATCAAATTCTCTGCCGCTGTCACATTGAAAACTTTTAATGCTCTTTTCAAATTTTGTTTTTACGAAAGCACTAAATGAAGAAAAAATGGGGTAGATCTGGGATTTATTTTCAACTGGAAAAGTCCATAGAAAGTTAAAATAATCGTTCAAAAAACACATAATATCGATGGTCAACCATACTCAAAATAGGGGATGTCCATAAATCACTATGTATGATATCAAAATTTTTTAAAGTATAATTTGTAGATGTAGAAAATGGTAATTTGACATGTTTCCCAAAAGCGCAAGATTCACATATAGGAGTCCTAGAAATACAGTTGAAATTAATAAAATTATTTTTCCTAAGGGATCGTAAAACAGAGTCTCCCGCATGTCCTAATCTGAAATGTCATAGGGAAGACGAAAGAGCAGCAAAGGTTGATGGAAGTGAGACTGGATTGTTGACGGCATTTGAAATAGGGTAGAGATCCCTGGTGCTGTCACATCTCATTATTCGTCTCCCTGTCGTAAAATACTTTACAGTAAAATCAAAAGGATCAAAGTCAAGGGAAACCCAATTGTTAGTTCTGAAACGTCACACGGGGATTAGATTCTTAATGAGTTTAGGGGCATGGAGGACATTTTTTAAGATTAGTGGTGAATGTGGTAGGGATAGGGAGGAATGACCATAACCACGGATGGAAATGCCTTGTCCACTACCAATAATAATATTTCAATTTAAATGATTCAAATTGGAATAAGATGATAGAGTACTTTGTGATGCCGTCATGTGAGATATGACGCATGTGTCCAATACCAATTTTCATATGGAGTTGGTGCATAAGTCAATGGCGGGGGGCCTATGCTGTGTAGGTCTGTTGTGGACGTAGGCCAGTATGCCAGGTTGGGCTTGTCGATTCTGAGATGGAGTCCATAAGGATGTCGGATATATGCAAGAAGGGGAGGTCAATGACGGTGGGCACACGGGGTCCACGGCGGGTAGGCAGCCTACGGCGTAGGCCGCTGCCACTGCCGTGGTCGCTACTGGTTGTTTCTATCCGGCGGGGACTGCCCCTTCCCACCGCCGTTGTTGCTGGAATTTCTTCCGCTGTGGCCCTTGCCGGACTGCCTGCTCCGACGGTTGTTATGGGAGGAAGCGGACTATTGTGGATTGTCTAACCGACGGTTCTGGTTGCCGAAACTGGAGGCCCCGCCGTCGGCGGAGGGCCCAACTATGGTGGTGAGGGCAGCGCTGGCAATGCTGGCTCGAGTGGTGCTGCGCTTGATTTTCTAGGTTTCCTCAAGGATGAGCTTCGAACGTGCCTCATAAAATGGAGGTAATGGCGTGCATTGATGAAGGATGGTGGCAATGCCGTCATATGATTCGTTCAAACATGCAATAAGTTGCATGACCAATCGCTGATTAGTGATTGGTGCGCCAACGTTAGAGAGTTGATCGGCAAGCATCTTAAGTTCTTGACAATAAGCAGACACGTTTGGGAAATCGTTCATATAAACGTCCTTGAACTTATTCTCAAGGTATAACGTTCGTTGAGTTTTGTTGTCGTGGAAAATACATTCCAAACGTTCCCACGTTTGTCAGGTAGTGACATCGGTCTCAATGATGGTTTGAAACAGATCATTAGATATCGTGTCGTATATCCACTGGAGGACGACTGCGTCCAAATGAGACTGGAGTGCATTATCAAAAGTCGAATCCGATGTTATGTTTGTGGACTTCGGTGTGGGAGGGATGATGTGGTCGATAACTTCATAAACACGATAATGGATCTTAAAAAGCTCCGCCCATGAGGAGTATTGACCCTTTTCTATCTCGAGAGTCACAAGGATGAAGTTTTTAATGTTGTTTACGACAAGTGCAGGATGAAATTTAGTTTTGTCAGCCACGGAAGAGGAAATTTAGGAGGAAGAGGGAGGGAGAATGGCTAGCAAAACTAGGGTTCCGTCATGGGAAAAGAGGGGGTGGGCGACCGAGAGAGGTCGACGGCTAGGGTTCCGATGTAGGCTAGGTGCCGACGTCGAAAAAAAAGTGGCGGCCGAGAAGGTGTATCGGCGACTAGGGTAGGGTTTGAAGTTTTAGGCAGGGCTGTTCATTTCAGTTTATCCGATCTGATCCGAAATTTCGTATATCCGAAAATTTCGAATCGGTAAAATTATGATCCGAATTCGATCCGAAAAAATCAGATATCCAAAATTTTCGGATCGGATAACCAGATATCCAAAATTTTCATATTGTCATATTAATATAATATATGCAATGAAGTTCTTAAACTTTTGATATATTATAGTAGTTAATTTGCGTCAATGTCATGTTTTTTCCTTCCACCAAACACCTTCACTTTGTAACATCATCGACCAATAACTTTAAACACGTAATGGAAGTTCAATCCTCTGATCATATTATTATTTGTAAATATTTACACAATTAGATAACTTATTAATTGGTTGTATATGAACTCTTGATAAGCTTAAACTGGTAAAAAATGACAATTTATTAATAGTATAATTTTTTTTTTGCAATGCCGGTATATTTTATTTAAATCCTATTTTAATTTATCTTAAAATCCTACACAAAGGTTGGAGTAGCAAGTAAAGATAATATAATGTTATCGTTAATCGTCCACCCGCATCAAGAATTTCTACCATGTTATACGATATGAAAAGGATTTATGCATTGTCTTAAAATATCGTTGTTTACATTGCCATGACATAAAATCAAGCTCCTTCACTTACTACTTTTTTTTTTTAAAGGAAAATGGATAGTGAAGACGTGGAGGAAATGAAGTTTTGTTTCCTTTTGAATCGATTGACCTCTAAAATTTCTTTATCTACCGTAATACTTAGTTGAAAGATTGCATCATTTACTTCGGATCCACTCCAATCTCCTTATCTACTGTAATACTTAAAGTAATTGTATAATTAGTAACAGTATTAAAGTTTGTCAGAAGAAGAACTTGATTCTTTCCCTTTGTTTTTTGATGAAGGTATGGAAGAAACATAAGAATCAAACAAATGAAAACCGAAAAGCACAAACGCAGTCTAACTATTAGGGAAAATAAATAAAAAATCAAATATTTCGGATATTCGAAAGTAAAGAAATTGTGATCCGTATCCGATCCGATTTTTTTCGGATATCCAATTCGAAACTCAAAAAATTGGATCGGATATACAATTTTTCGGATCGGATCGACCGGATCGCGGATAGGATCGATCGGATCGGATTATTATGAACAACCCTAGTTTTAGGCTACTGATACCATAAAGGAATATGTTCATTGATGTTTATTGATGAATTATTTACAATATATATAAGGTTACACGAATATTTACTTTGATACAAACTAGGTAACTAATTAATCTAATTACAAAAGAATTATAATTCTACCTAAAATATGAGATATACAATTAATGAAAGAATATTGAAAAATATTCTATTATGGTACATGACCTAATAGATAGTGTACTAAAAATTATACAAGTTGCACTTTTTTGTCTTAATTACTTTTCCCCTTCAAGAATGTGACTACTATAATTGGAAGGTTATAGTTTTTAAATTTTTTTATTCTCACCTTCAATCGATAGATAGATAGATGATACCAAGGGAGAAACATTATATGGAGTAGTAGTTTTTGGACATATATAATAACAAGAATGACATAACCACCGTAACTCAACAAAGTGAGGTTTTGACAGGATAAATTATACGCAGACCTTATCCCTATTTTGAAAGGTAGAGAGATTGTTTCTAATAGACCATTAACTCAAAGAAAGCAAACCAAGACAATCTGAATTTTTTTTTGACATATATGAACCTAATATTATGGACTTTGGTTATTATCCAAAACCAAAGAACCCCAAAGTTTAATGTAAGAACAAGATATCACAAAGCTTTATCTTCAAGGAAAATCAATACGACAAAAGCAAAAATAGTACCAGCAATAAGGAAAATTGCAACTTTTTTCCCTCTAAGGTTTCTATAATTTTATTTCGTGGGAATCTTGATTGTCTAATTTAACTTTATTTATGCTAAAAAAAATGAATTATATTTCTACACGAAAAACATACGTAAATATATTCTTCGATCAACTAATTTATCAACATGGTCAAAATATACTCTATACACTATTAGTATATATGTTAGTGTATAATATATGATATTATATGTATAATATATGATAATAATATGCACGGCCTATACATTGTGCGTATATTTTGTAAACTAAATAGCTCTATTTGGATATAATTTTCTCTTTCTTACAGCTTGTTAATTTATCCTAGTCGGTTTTAATTGGTCAATTAGAAAAGTTTCCCCTGATTGGTCTAAATGTTACCAAAAGGTGAAGACTTTTGCAGGGAAAAAGCAAACAAATTCAGTGGGCAATAAATTTGACAATAAATATGTCATTGATAAAATATTGGCAATTTGTGCCACTTAGCCGGTGTAAAAAATTACAACATTCCGTGTATAAATCAAACTAATGAAGGTAACACAAGTGTCTTGCATATTTACATATACTCATTCATCATTTAATCATGGTTAAGTGATGTATATTTTTACTATGATTTTTAATTACTAGAATTAATATTTATGGTTTGATGTATATACCCCACCCCGTATGGATAAATAATTTTCGGCTTGAGGGTGTGAAGGTGACAAATACTTACTCATACTCAGTATTTATATAAAATTTAGTAATTTTATTTAAAAATATATAAATTAAAGTAAGAATAAAGATTACTTAACTATGATCAAAAGATAAAAGATATACATTCATTTATTTTATGTAAATATTAAGCACGGATAAATTTTTATCGTGAACGCTCCAGTGGAAAAAGGCTTATGACTATACAACGTTCAAATTTTCAAGCTATCGTATCTCCTTCTTGTACTAATTGATATTGGAGCAGTGCTTAATATGAGTTTCTCCTGCCCAGATAGCTTCGAGAAAATGTCTAATATGAGTTTTCTCCTGTCCAAAGAGCTTCGGAGTCATCATCAATTACACAAGTTTCTAATGTAAAATAATATTTTCTCAGTCTCATAATAAGTGTCATCTTAGCAAAAAACACACATATTAAGAAATTAATAATGCAATGAAAAGTTTACCAAATTACCCTATTTAATAAAAATATATTACTTTTCCCTTTTTATTAAAGCATTCATGAATAATAATCATTTATGTCTTGGAAAAGAGAACTTGTCAATAAATGTTTCTTGAATAGAGAACCTGCGAGTTTTTGTTTAGGGGTATAGTAGGAAAAAAGTAATTAATTTATGTCTTGAATTCCTAAGATGATACTTATTTTTGGGATATTTTTTTATGAGGTGACACTTATTATGAGACGGATGGAGTAACTCTACCTTGTAATATCATTTCTATGCGGTCATTAGGTATTACTAAGTTGAAACCAAATTAAGTTTCTTCTATCGTCCTTATCTCACGAGCGATTTGTAAAATTTTCACTTTACATATTTATACATCAAATTAAACTATGGAAAATCACAAAAAATAAGTAATAGAGAAATTCTAGTTATATCTCTAGTTCATAAGTTGATTTTTGTACTGATCCAACTCTTCTTGGAGTTTCTCAATTTCCTTATCTTTCTCAACAACACTATCCATCAATCTTCTGTTCTCTTCTTTCAGTTGTTCAAATTGGCAAACAATCTCTTCAATTTGTGCTTGAATTGCCTCATCACTTAGCTCAAAAGCACTTTCAATAACTCTAACAACCCTCCATAAGCTAACAACAACAAGTAATCCTCCACCCCTTTTTTCTAAATAAGCTTCCAAAAATAATGCCACCATTACCACTATGCCATCAAGCAAGTACCCTGGCCTACGAAAAAACGCCCCTCCTAGACCTACCACAAGGCCTACACTTTTCATAAACAGCAATCCCAATATCCCTATACCTGTTAATAGAAAGGCGGAATTGAAGTAAGGCTTTGAAGCATGAAAAAATAAATTCCTTAAAGAAAAACAACTAGGTATACTATTTAGTGGCGAGGAGTAATAGACAAGTTTAATTTCTTCTGGAAAAAAAAACAAAGCTATATATATCACTACAAAAAATAAAAACTAGAAATTAGCTACAAAGTCTTATGCTAATTTGTAATTACTCAAATAGTCCGTAGCTAACATGATTTTATGATAATACGTTCTTCGTTAAATAAAATTAGACATAGACTTATGTTCTTTAGCGATAGAAGCAGTTTGTCGCTACTGCTTATATATGCTATACAAATTGACTTGACGACTTCTTCGAAAAGGCATGAGTTTATAGAATTGCAAGAAGCTAATGAAGATCAGAATGAACATTACATGTTCGTTTAAATTTAAAACTTAAATCAATATTTAAATTTAAATTCAAGTTTTAAAAAATAAATACTAATAAACACTGAGTTTTTTAAAATATAAAGTCGCAAAAGTCATTCTACCTTCGATGTGTTCATGTACATTACAAACTATCTAACAATACCTGCCCAATGGTACCAAACCTCTTCAGTTTCTTGATTTTGCGTGTTCCGATTTCGGGGGCAGGAAATCAAAGAGGAAGAGAGCTCAAGACTTGTGAAAACAAGGTCGATTATGAGTAACACAATAGTGAAAATTCTAAGGGGTATGGATTCTAAAAACTTGGTTAATTTTATTCTCCATTGTTGTTTGGTTGGTTCTTGTGCTGGATTCATGACAAAGAAATTCCATCTTTGCCTTTTGTCCCAACTTTTGATGAGGTTTTGTATTGATATCTCAACACTTTGGATTTGTGTAGGATTTGATTGTTGGATTTCTTGAGAATTCATTGATGATATTTTTGGGAATAAAAATTATTTTTTGTTGTGTGTGAGTGTATTGGATAGTCGAAAATTTTCAATTTAATAATAAGAGTCGTTTGAGAGAGGCACGTGAAATGCAAGGCTTAGATTTTTCATGCAAGCTTTGCTTTGGAGTCACATTAATTATAAGTTAAGTTATGTGTTAGCTAATTTTAGAGTTGTGGTCTCTTTTTTCAGTTGGAAATTATGCGTTAAGGATCATGCAGATGCTAAAGTTATATATGCTGTTTCAGGCTCTATGGCTTTGATGTAAGAAAAGTTAGTGCCAAAAGGAAAATTGATGAATGTGATGTCATTCGTAGGTTTGGCATCGTAACTGAAATTTTACTCTTATCGTAGTCAAATATAAAAAAATGTATAGAATCGTTAGATGGGGTGTATAAGAATAGTGTATCAATAATGCTGAAATTAATAATGTCACGATTAGTTATGCTGGCATTATCTTTTATGAACCGTTTGATTTGTTATATAAAATAAATAAGATGTATTAGAATAGGAATATTACTGAATATGGTGTATAATTAATTACTACTTATATTAGTTATACATGAATTGAAAAATACTACCAAACAAGGAATTAATCATACAAAAGCTAATACATATATTATTTTCTTTATACATCATACAAAAGTGAGGTAAGACTGCGTACAATAGACCCTTGTGGTCTGGTCCTTTTCCGGACTCCGCACATAGTGGGAGCTTAGTGCACCAGACTGTCCTTTTTTATACATCCTACCAAACTATCCTTATAAGCATTGACTTATATAAGAAAACTAAACAATACGGACTTCATGTTGAGTTCTCACGTCGATAAGAATGTGGATATTGGATACCGAAAGTTTGATGAAGGTTGGTTGAAGATGATGTTTGTTACGAGAGTGTTCAAAATCAGTCTCGAAGTAAATGAATCAAAATAAGGAAATGAAAGAACTCTTTCTTGAACTATGATATCTTGTTACGATCATTGCGTCTCGTCTCATTTAAGGTTTGACTTAATTAATCTACGATGTAGTCAGTTTATCTGGAAAATGGGCCAATCGTGATTGCGCGATGTGTTCGTGTTGGTGGACCTTGTGGATTTATGATGGAATGCTATGTCGTACCAGCTAATTAGGCCCATTAGAATGTTGGTGGGCTCGGCCCAAATAAATTTTGGCAACGAAAAGCATCACCAACTCAAGAGGATGAAATTGACATGGCAAGTTGCAGTCCCTAAATAAAGCAAATGAGTACTAGAGATACAATTTAAATTTTAAAACAATGATCTAAAATGTTAGTAACTAAACTAATATCTCCAAGGATATATATTTCTTCTCTATCCCAATTTATGTGATACAATTTGAGAGCTAAACCATTTATTTTGATCATAAATTCAGATATATAATTTTATTTTATTTTAAAAATAATTTACATATTTAGAAGCTATATAAAAAATATTTTAAGTCTCAATAATTAATAATTTAAAATATTTAAAGGACTTACAAATAATTTATGGTAAATATTTTTCTTGTTTTACTCTAAAAATGAAAAACATTGCATAAATTAGGATAAAGAGAAATATTTTCTTGAAAGATGACTAAAATACAAAGTCAATATTAAAAATATTATTACTTAGTACTTAGTACAACAAAGATAAGCACAATCGAAATTTGTGGGATTTTGGCAAAGAAACAAACAGAAGTAGCTTTGTCACACTTGTAGTTGGAGTCCTAAACTTAAATGACCAAAAATTGAGAAAGTAAATCAAAATATTCTTTAAAAATGTAATATAAATATCTTTTGCACATGAATTTTCCTAAGCAATAAGACTTAACTATAACGGCTTGGTTAAGTCGTACTACGCAGGAAATTCCTGCGTAATAGGGGTATTTCAATTTTTCCAACAATTCGTATAATTTTAAAGGTTTGAAATTTACGTTTTTTTTATATTTTGACCAAAGATTAGTCATGTCTCAAGACTCCGAAATGTCAATATTTTATATAGAACCTGATATTTTTTATGCGAACATTAGTGTAGGCATAATAAATCAAGGATATCTAAACGTTTGGAACGTCATTTTAGGGGTTGTAAACTGCGAGAAGTAAGTTTTGTTTGGAAAAGGATACTTAGGTTTAAGTGTTTTACTTTTTAGGATTTTGATTAAACATTTTATTGTTTAGTCAAGGCATTACTTTATTTCGAATATGTCGAGGTTTTGTCCATAACTAATTTAGGACGTTGCACGAGTTAGTAATAAACGATAATAAAGACTAAGATAACTAATTATTATTAAGAAAATAATACGCAAAAAATATAATATTAACTTAAACAGTACACCTTAATTACATATACACGATCTCTAATGAATCTCACATGTGGTAGGCTTTAAAGTAACCTTAGGCCTAAGACTCATACGATCCCCACCACCCCTACCACTCTCACCATCATCTTCATCCCCCTTGCTCCTCTTAATAATAGGATACTCTAAGTCATGATCATCCTCCCTTCCCTTCCCTTCCTTGCTCCCTTGACCATAATGCTTCTTCTTGGGATTACGTGTGAATTACACGGTCAGAATCTCATCAGGAGACGGGGCCACAGGCGCAGAAGAATGAACCTGAAGTAATATATAAAAAATTTTATTAATTTTAATTTAGATTTAATACATTATCTTTTGGTAAAAAATCAAACTTGTGTTTCAACAATTAATGAAATATTATATTAATGATGTTTTTAATAATAAATTAATGATGTTCAATCCTAAACTAAGGATTAAAGTAATGATGAACTAAATCATTCAACAAAAAATTATATTAAGTAACTGATTAATAATTAATTAAAAATTAACACATAAAATTAGATAACTAATTAGAACATTAATAATTAACATGAAATAAAAAAAAATTCAAATATATAAATTAACAATTAGATAATTAAGATTTTTTTAATTAATATTTAAATTATTCATTAACCTGTAATATTAATTATGTAATCACTTTATCGTAAAATTATATTAACTAACTAATCCTTTATCGGGAAATTATATTAACAATCTAAATTTTCAAATTAGAATAATTATGTTGTATTATATTTTTATGATTACTTAGGAAATCCTAAACTAATGATGTTCAATCCTAAATTAAGAATTAACTATTTTTAATAATTAATTATTATACTAAATACAATTAACGAAACATTATATTAATGATGTATTTAATCCTAGACTAATGATTTTCAATCCTAAATTAAGAATTAAAGTAATGACGAACTAATTCATTTAACAAAAAATTATATTAACTAATTAATAATCAATTAGAAATTAACACATAAAATTAGATAACTAATTAGCACATTAATAATTAACATGAAATAAATAATTTTTCAAATAAATAAATTAAAAATTGTATAACTAAAAATATTATTAGGAGATTACTATATTTTTTATAATCAAACAATTAAAAATAATTAATAATTAAAAGATTACTATATTTTTTCTAATCAAATAATTAACAAATAAAAAAAATCAAAAAGAAATCAAAAAGGGGCTGCTGGAAGTGGCACGAACAGCCCCTATTGCGTAAAAAAATGGGAAAAATACTTTTTGTTTTCAAAATTCTAGACTATAAAACATTAATCATACTTAAAATTATAATATATTTAACAATATAATTAGAAAGTTCATAATAAAATATCTAATTTAAAAGTTGTTTTTGAGTTCTGAAATCGATTATTCCGAAATTTAAGCTTCGAAATGACATTTTCATGATGCGGGACCTTGGAATTTTTTGGTTATGACCTTTTCATGTCCCTTATTGCGCATAAAAATTTTGCGCAAAATGATTTAAAATCACCGTTATAATTAAATCTTTTTGCATAATAATTTTTTGAGTAAAAGATATTAATGTCACGAGTTTTTATTTTGAGGTATTTTAATTCAATGCCATAATTTTTGGATAATTTAAATTCCCGACTCCTTGTAATGGCAGCCTAACTAGAACAAGTCAGAACTAGAAAGAGTCAGCTTTTAATATCCCAAAAAGAAGACACATATACTGCCACGTTACCAACCAAATCAATCAAAAACAGGTTTTATTGCCACGTGTACTCCATGTGTACTTCCACGTGTAAGTCTGCATGCTAGTATAGTCCTATCTATAAGCCCTTCTTCTAGACCGAAAATTAAACAGATCAACACAACACTATATATTTCATTTCTCTCTTCTTTGTGTTAGTAAAATTTCAAGAAATATGGAAGGAGTTAATGTATCGACTCATCCAGAGGTTCCAGGTGAACCTACCAAGACGGGAACGGCAATTCTTGAAGCTGCAACAGCTACTATTCAAGGATTTGGTCCAATCAACAAGATTCATCAGCACCTTTGCGCGTTAGTTTTACTTTTCTCTTAATCATTTTTTCTAATTTGATAAGATTATAACAAAGTAACCATTGTAATGTGTACGGAAAAGTATTTTTGACAACCACATCCAACATACAGCAACAAATGTTTTTCTTTCTATAGTGTCTGTTAATTGTTCCCTCAAATGTTTTTCTTATATTGTCCGTTAATTGTTCCCTCGATCTCAATAATTTGACCGAGTGGGACCTTTAAAAAAAAGTTACACCTCCATTCGCTTTCATCGTTTGTGGATCACTAACCACACGGTTAAACGCAGTAATTAGGAATATCCTATAGTTTTACATTTAGCATATAATTTTTTTTTTCATGTTTTACTCTTAGCATAATTACTTATTCCTCAAATCATTAATCTTCAAATCATTTTTCAAGATCCAAGAAGACTAAAGATCATATATCATGTCTATTACTTAAATGAAACGGAGTAACATCAAGATTTTGAAGCTTGAGGTAGTTATACAATTCTGGAACTTATCGCATTAATTAAACATCCTAAATATTTGGGGGATACAAAAGTATTTTTTTGATAATAAGAATAAAATGAAAATTTTAATTATTTTTTTGAAACTTGAGGTAGCTATACAGACTGGAATTTGTGGTATTTAATATCCTGAAATATTTTTAAATATTTGTGTGATATTAAGAGTGAAATGGAAGTTCAAAGTTTTTGGTGTAGGATTGGCACGATTTTTTCAAAAAGAAACATGTGAAATTTTTAGTTATAAGACTTCTAAAAAATTTGGTATCAAACATACTAAAATATTTGTGTGATATATTTTTGTCTGATATAACGAGTAAAACGTGAAGTTCCAATTGTTGTTACAAATTTTTTATTCGTAACATGTCATATTATTACGTATTAAATTAGTTGTGTGATTATAAAAGGTTTTCATTTCTCCTACAAACTATTATTTCAAGTTGGTAAGGTAATTTGTACAATATGCATCTAATTTCAGGTTCCATTTCTATGGACACGACATGACACGACAAGTCGAGGCGCACCACTTCTGCGGGCACCAAAATGAAGAATTCAGGCAGTGCCTCATTTACGATAGGCCCGATGCTGATGGCCGGCTGATCGGGCTCGAGTACATTGTATCGGAGGAGCTGTTCTTAACTTTACCGGACGACGAAAAGAAATTCTGGCATTCACATGAGTACGAAGTGAAGAGCGGCGTCCTGTTCATGCCAAGCGTCCCAGGCCCAATTCAACGACAAGATCTCGAAAAAGTTGCCAAGACCTATGGCAAAGTGATCCATTTTTGGCAGGTTGATAGAGGTGATACACTTCCTTTGGGAATTCCTCAAGTTATGATGGCTCTTACTAGAGATGGTCAGCTCTATGATAATCTTGCTCAAGGTACAATAAAACTTTCTATTACTCCCTCACTTCCAAAAAAAGATTGTCTTTGATTCGGATTACGAGTTGGTCAAACTAACTAACTAATGTTTGGTTTGAATTCGAAAATAGAATTTTTAATTTTTTATAAATAAAATTTACATATTTAAAAACTACAAAAGTACTCTAAGCCATAATTTAAGTCGTAACTAAAATTCAAAATAAAATATCTACAAGGTATTTAGAAAAAATTATGGTCAATTTTTTTATTTGGAAAACTTATGGTCAAAGACTCAAAGAAAATCACTATTTGTGCTTTATCATTGGAGTGAAATTCTGATTTTTCTTTGTTCAAAGCTGAAAACTTCATTTTTCAGTGAAAATGTTGAATTTTCCTTGTATTCCTAGACTATAGAAATAACACTTTTCTTGAAAATCTTGTATGCTGTGAATGAATTTAATTAATTACAACATGATTTTTATTTATAGACGTGGAGAAACGTTTTGGAGTATCATTTGCTGAACAGAGAGAGAAGAGGGGATATATGGAAGGGCCTGCCCATGGGATACATCCACTTGCTAATGCTGGAGGCAAAGGGATTAAGACTCTACTTAGAGAAGTTGATTGCAAGCCTGTTGAATCTGTCCCTAGAGTTTTTGTTTAAACCTTTTATTTTTCTTCTTTCTTTTGTGATATATAGGACTTATAAATATACTATAGTCTATGTTGATATAATACTAAGTTGATAAAAGAATAATTCTCTACGTTTTGTTATCAAACTCTATGATATGTGGTGGTTTAAGTAATAAATTTTGCTGGGCTTACCTTGGTCTTTTAGAATGAGCAATTGTTTTTTGGGTCATGGAAACGATTTTTTTTTATCAAGCAAACAATACATCATATAATTAGCTTATATGATGTATTTTTGTGATATACACTGAATATATAGAAGTGTATCATAGGAATACAGTGGACTGGCCCAGTTCCCACCTCGGTTTGGGCCATCACGGACATCAGTTCTCCCGAGCCCATCACGGACAAGCTCATCTCGATGTAATTTTGTATATACGGTATATATATTTGTAGTATATTGTAGTGTAAAGGTTACCTTAATTAGTGTTATACACTTACCATAATTGTATAGTTAAAATTATGGTAGAATAAGGTTTTAGGAATAGGATTCTCCTATTTTGTAACTTGTATAAATACCTTTCAATTAATGAAAATAATCAAGGGGATTATTTCTTTCATGGTATCAAGAGACTAGGTCTAAAGTCTAAACAAAAGTTTTCTCTCCCAACCTTTGTACCCTCTCTCGGTCGAGACCCCCCGCCCCCCTCGGGTTTCTCTCCCAAATTTCGTCTTCCACTTTCAAAAATCTTTCTTAAATTTTCCCTCCTTATTTGTTCTTTCAATATGTCTAAGAACAATTATCATCCTGTCCTCATGGTTTCTAACGTCAAGAACAGTATCCCTATTGTACTTGAAATGAAAAACGTCCAATATGCGACGTGGGCAGAATTGTTTAAAATTCACGCTATCTCCCATCAAGTTATCCATCACATAATTCCTCCCGCTACACCTCTTCCCGTGGAGGATCCTCAATTATGGATTACGCTTGATGCTATCGTTCTCCAGTGGATCTGTTCCACTATTTCGGTTGACCTTTTACAGACGATTATTGAGTCGGATACCACGGCTATGGCTACCTGAAATAGATTGCGTGACATATTCCAAGATAACCAACATTCACGTGTCATCACACTCGAACAGGAATTCTCTCTAGTTCGCATGGAAGACTTTCCAAACGTATCAGCATATTGCAAGAAACTCAAGGAGTTGGCGGATCAATTCCGTAATGTTGGCGCACCTGTAACAAATAATCGTATGGTTCTACAATTGGTTGCCGGCCTTTCGGAGGCCTATAATGGCATTGGAACTCTCCTTCGTCAAAGCAACCATCTTCCCGCCTTTTATCAAGCCCGCTCTATGCTTACTTTGGAAGAAGCCGATTTGGCTAAAAAGACGGCTACCGGAGCAAGCCCCGTCGTCATGATGGCGTCCTCCCCAAGTTCTTCAGGTTTTGTGGATAATTCGGGGCAAAACCATACTCATGATGGCGGCAAAAATAATCGTAAGAATAATAACAAAAACTGCAGGGGCAAACACGGCGGTTCCAGTGGTGGTTCCGGTGGTCAGCAAGCAGGCAGTGGGCCCCGTCCAGTGAACAGTGGCCTACCACCCTACTAGTCCCAGCGGTGGGGCCCATGGCAGTGGGCCGTGGGCCAACAACCCTTATGCTCCAGCAGCGTCCAGCAGCCAGTGGGATGGCCAACCTTTCAGGCCCAGCAATCAGCAGTGGCGGCCCACTGGCCACTGGCCCAGAACGGAAGTTCCAGCAGCTATGGTCCACAGCCCAGTTCTGGGATTCTTAGGCCCCGGCCTCCGCAAGCCCACCACGCAGCAGGCCCCACTCCCACCGACATTGAGGCCGCAATGCACACACTTGGGTTGACCCAAATCCATCATATCAAATTCTTTTAATAATTGCCGCTTCACATTTCTGATCTCGCCCATATCGGAACCAGCTACTAACATATCGTCGACATAAAGTAGCAGAATAATATAACTGGACTTATATCTCTTAAAGTGGCAACAGTGGACGGCGTTGCACTTCTGGAAACCTTCCATGTGCATAAAACCATCGAACTTTTTGTACCACTGCCTTGGAGCTTGTTTCAGGTCGTACAAGCTCTTTTTCAATTTGCATACCTTATTTTCCATCCCTTTCACCACAAAACCTTCAGGTTGGGACATGCATATCTCCTCGTTCAAGTCTCCGTGAAGAAATGTTGTCTTCACATCCAATTGCTCAAGATGGAGATTTCACTGGCAACAGTACTTAATACGGACCTGATAGTATTGATTTTCACAACTGGAGAGAATATCTCAGTATAGTCAATTCCCTCCTTTTGCTGGAATCATTTGACTACAAGTCGGGCTTTGTACCTCTTGGAGCCATCATGCTCCTCTTTCACCCGATATATCCATTTGTTGTGAATCGCCCTCTTGCCCATGGGTAAATCAACAAGTTTCCATGTCTGATTGGTCATCAAAGACTTCATCTCGTCTTTCATAGCAAGCTCCAACTTGCTGGCATCTCTAATCTGACATGTTTCCTCATAGCATTCAGGTTCACCTACATCAGTTAACAACATATAGTTCATATACCTTATGTTAGGTATATGAGGCCAAGAACTCCTTCTTAGTTCTGGAACTGGAGCAGAAGACTGTGTTGTATCAGACTGCTGCTTGGTGTTCTGATCAATTGATTCCCCAAACTGAGGAATGTTAACTATCTGCTCCGTAGGACTTTCTGGGACATCGTCCACCTCTGCATACACTGGCTCACTCTGTTCTGAGTTACTGACAATTGTGTTATGCATGTCCTTATACATGACTCATTCGTTGAAGATTACATCTCTGCTGCGGATCATTTTTTTATTTTCATCATCCCATAATCGGTAGCCAAACTCATCTTCACCATAACCAATGAAAGTGCATTTCTTTAATTTTGGATCAAGTTTATTTCTTTATGCATCATGATATGCACATATGCTACACAACCAAAAACTATAAGATGTGAGAATTTTATCTCTTTTCCGCTCCATACCTCTTCTGGTATTCTATGCTCCAATAGTACCGATGGACCTCGGATGATCAAGTAAGCTATTGTGTTGACTGCTTCTGCCCAGAACTGCTTTGGCAGGCCTGACTGTACCCGCAAGCTTCTGGCTCTCTTTGTCAACGTCCGGTTCATACGCTCAGCTACACCGTTGTGTTGAGGCGTACCATGCACGGTTCTCTCCATTCTGATCCCGTGCTCATAGCAGAACTTCTTGAATTTGGTGTCTACATATTCACCACCATTGTTGGTTTTGAGCTTCTTTATCTTCAACCCTGTCTCATTTTCAACCATAGCTTTCCAAATCTTGAAAGCTTCAAATACTTCTAACTTGTATTTCAAAAAGTAAACCCATACTTTTCTCGAGTGATCATCAATAAAAGTCACAAAGTATTATTTCCCACCGATGGATGAGACAGTTGTTGGTCCCCAAACATAAGAGTGAACAAGTTCAAGTTTTTCCTGCTTTTGGGGGCTAGTCCCTGTTTGAAATCTGACTCTTTTCTGCTTTCCGAAAATACATCCTTCACACGTGTCAATATCAATTGACTGAAGACTCGGTAGTTTTCCTTTCGAGTGCATAACATTCATTCCTTTTTCGCTCATATGTCCAAGTCTCTGGTGCCACAAAGTAGGACTTTCTGTGTATGCTGCCACTGCAATTGAACAACGTGTTTCTGCTGTCATGTAAAGAGTACCACTCTTTTTGCCTCGAGCAATAATCATTACACCCTTTGAGATCTTCCAAGTATCGCCGTGAAAGACTGTTGTATAGCCTTCACTGGCCAACTGGCCGACTGAGATTAAGTTCTTTCTCAGGTCGGGAATATGTCTCACATCCTTCAGTTCCTATACAAACCCGTTCAACATAATCTTTACGATACATTTTCCAACAATCTCGTAAGATTGTTCATTACCAAGGTAGACGTTACCAAGATTTCCAGGGACATATTTCTCAAAGAGTTCTCTCTGCGAAGTGGCATGGAATGATGCTCCAGAATCTAATATCCAAGACTCTTGCTTGCTCTCCAAAGAACATATTAATGCATCATCTGTGGAAGTAATGTTTGCTTCTGCCTTCCCTTCTTGATTCTTCGGTACACTTTTGCACTGATTTTTATAGTGCCCGGGCTTCCCGCAATTCCAACACTCGGTAGTCTTCGAGTTTTGAGAATTAGAGGGATTTCTAGATTTGGACCTCCTGTCCTTTTGTTTTCCACGTCCGCCTCCTCAGATTGATTTTCTACCTCTTGACTTTGTATGTAATACCGAAGAGGTTGATGACTCATTGGAATCTTTCCACCTGATCTCCTCACTAAGAACCAGATCACGAACATCGTCAAATTTCAACTTGTTGCTTCCCGACGAGCTACTCACAGCTGTGACAGTAGCATTCCAGCTTTCTGGTAGGGAAGACAAAAGTATCAATGCTCGTACTTCGTCATCAAAATCAATTTTAACTGAACTCAACTGGCTTGTCACTGTGTTGAGTTCATTGAGGTTTTGGGCTACCGAACCGCCTTCTACCATCCGCAAATTGAAAAATCGTCTCATCAAATGGACTTTGTTTGAAGCTGATGGCTTCTCGTACATGCTTGAAAGAGCCGCCATAAGACCCATCGTGGTCTTTTCTTTTGCTATGTTGAAAGCAACGTTGCGTGACAACGATAGTCGGATAACTCTAAGAGCTTTTCTGTCTAGAAGAGCTCAATCATCATCTTTCATGCCTTCTGGCTTCTTACCTGAGAGAGGTTGATAAATACTCTTTTGGTACAGATAATCTTCTATCTGCATCTTCCAAAAGCCAAAGTCCGAACCATTGAATTTTTCAATATTTATTTTTCCTTTGTCTGCCGCCATTACTCCCACTCGAACTTGACTCCCACCAGATTGTTGTTTTGATAATTTTTTGAGAACCACCGTATTATTGAAAACACTGATGCGGATAAATTTGGTGTAGCTGGCCAAATTCTACTATTCACGAATTTAACTATTCATATGAATAGTAACTCACCGTAAATTGACAAAATTAACAACCTTGTTCTGATACCAGTTGTTAGAAAATTTACCAACTTAATTTCCTTTCTGCCAGATTTATGGGAGTGTACCGACTAAATGATTCCCATGAAAGACTGTAAAATATCGCGATCCTATCAACACGGGATAGATTCAGACAGTTTCCTAGACAGAACCACCTTTCCAAGCAGGTTCTCAGAAAAGACTGGAGGGTCACAAATGGACCACTTAAATTTCAACCACCTTAGACAGAACCTACTTACGTCGTGATGAGAGTAGAACAAATAACACACACAATTGATAACGGAGTTCGGCCAATTTTGCCTACGTCTCCGGACTGCTGCAGATCTTATTAAGGGAGAAATATTACACCAGTGTTTGCAAATACTCACAACACTCAATCTGAAAAACACTCGGAAATTCATCACAATTTTCTCGCTAGTATTTTCTCTCTGATTTTTCTCTCAATGTGGTGTACTGAAATGAGATGTTGAAGCCTTCCTTTTATAGGCTCTGCAAATCGTTTGCTACTCAAAGAAATGATGACATCCACACTCATTTGTTTGCCACTCAAAGAAATGATGACTTTCACTCTCATTTCTTTATTTATTCAATTGGGGATGGAGCCTATCAATTAAGAAGACAAAGGATGGACCCCAACCCAACACATTTTACAAATGTAGAGGTGACAAGATCAATCAATTCCTTAGTAATTCGCCTAACTCACCCAAGTTAAACGGATTAGGTCATGATTGTTTGCTGATTTTATCAAACGAATTGAATCCAAATGACCCATCAAACTATTGGATCAAAACATGTCAAAAATGGGTTGAAGTGCAATCAAAATCCAAGCATAGGAAATAAAGTAGAAGATAGACAATTATATAAATTTGAAAAAAAATTAAGCTAATAACTTTAAGAAAAAAGTACATTAGCTCACATATTTTTCTTCTCCAAAAAATTAATGGAGTGTAAAAGAAGGATTTGACATTGGATCATGTAGGCGAATTGGATTATGATATGTCATTTGACCCAACTAGACCCATCCCTTTTTTTAATCAAGGGCGAATGCAATGTAGAGTTTACTGGTTCAATTGAACATTGTAATTTTTACACGAAACATAGATACATATATGAAAAAATACTAAATCTTCAAAAAATATGGAGTTCTAAATCCAAACTGCAAAAGCAAAAACATTAAAGTTGAACCTATATTATCAAGTTTAAATCTTGAACTCGCCTCTAATTTTGACATGGACTTCTTTATGCGAGTAGGGAATCATTGTACCCCTCCCAAATTTAACTCAACTCGTTCATTTGTCACCTCTAGATTAATGTAAGCAGCAAATTTGTTTTTAATTGAAAAACTTACCATAACAATCATGGAGTACTGTTGCATGAAGAACAGTTTTTCCATCATTCCTCCTCATAGTTACCTCACTGAAATCACAATTTGCCAGAATAACAAATACATCTTTCTCCCCACTTGCAGCTGCAACATAAAGTGGTGTCTCCCCTATATTATTTTTCACAAAAATTAAGTTCTTCTCAATTCTCAAAAGCATCTCCACAACATTCTTTTTACCAAATCTTGCAGCTTCATGCAGTGGTGTATATCCACTATTATTCCTAATTTCCAAATCTTTAATGCTCATATTAGGATCAAGAATTTCGAAACCCCATACGTTACCGTGGATTGCAAGAAAGTGAAGGATGGTGTCGCCCCGATTATCCATCGGGGTGACACCTTCTTCTCTCCAAAAATCACGTAAAATTTCGAGAGACCTCCCTCCTAATGTCGCTCTATAAGCTTTTGATCTTCGACTTGCTTTGGCACTCAAGTCGCTCTGCATTTTAATTTAATATATTTTGTTTTGGGTGGTGAGCATATATGATGATTAAGATTGGTTCCACTTAGCTTGTACAAGTTATTTTCATGATTCCTAGGTTTTCTACTTATATATATAGTGAACTACACTGCAAGTATATCCATTCCTGTATATTTTCGAAAGATTGAAATAAGATTTTAAAGTGATGTCATACATGATTCCTGTTAATTTTACGAATAATTATTCAACTTTCAATTTATTACATCAAGGTTAGTAGCAGAAAAGTAACTCGATTATGTATATTGTTGAAAATAAAATATGCTGGAAAATGCTAAATTCGGTGTTGGAAAACGAAAAGTGAGCTGCCACAGGTATAAAATTGTCATGTGAGTATATAACAACCTAAACAACTCACTAAAAGAATAAGCAAACACGTCATTTTGCGATCCAATCTAATATCAGATATCTTTTATCATGTGGCACATCATGGGCTTTATTTTATAAGTGAGTCGCAAAGTATTTTATTTAAGTGGTGTCACGTGGATATTTTTCATGGCTTGAAAATAACCTCTTGCAGAAATGTGAGGTAAGACTGCATACAATAAATTTTTGTGGTCCGGTCCTTTTCCGAACCCCGCGCATAGCGAGAACTTAGTACACCGGGCTGCCCCTTTTTGGTGTCACGTGGATATTATGTAGAATGGATTGCTAAAGTGAAAACCTACTTGTACTTATATCATTGCATTTTAACAATTTTTTTGATATCTTATTTTTTATGTGATACATCTATATAGTTGAGTTACTTTTTTATTGCAAAAATTAGTTTTATATTTGTGGTGCAATAACCTGAAAGTTGAATGAACCTCCATAAATTATCCAATGACAGGACTAGAGATGATTATCTTTTTCTCTAAAAGATGCTCAAGTTTTGTTCTTTGGAATAACAAAAAGAAAGTCTATTTACCCCACTTACTTATGGAGATGCATTTGGTTTCATGATTAAAGTACATTTATTTGTGGAAAATCTAATAAAGAAGCATTGGCTTTCAGCTTTTTTGAGTTTAATTAACAATAAAGCCAAGCAAAGGAAATCTCCAAAAATGTATGAGGTAACAGAGATCATTAATGTCAGTGGAAAAACTCAAAGCAGCTAAGTAATATGTAAACTATATGTGACTGATTTTATTGATGTCTAGAATAATATGAAAATCTCAGCCAGTACAGTAGATGGCACAATTTGGGTGAGAATATTTATCATAAACTATTTGTATAAGACTAGTATAAGCTTCTCTAATTCACTATGTACACCTCAAGGAGATGCTGAATTTTACATTGTTGTGAGGAAATTCAGTGCAAAAAACAAGCTCTCACTGGGGTTGGGGTCGCGATTGCACAATGAAAATCTCGTTACCAACCAAACATCCTTCGACATCTTGAGGAGATCCAAACTTGCGCTCTAGGTAAAAACCAACAGCGCCAAGCCTCTGACCGAGCTGACGTTTGAAAATGGGGTCCACCGTTAAAGGTTTTTTGCTATAATCCACAGTCAAATGAATAACTTCTCCATCAGCAGGAGAACTCCCACCTACAACCATCTCCTCACTAAAGTTAGCAAATGCCAGAGTCTTCACCGTGTCATCAAATTTACCACTAGACAAACGCCACGGTGTACCCCTCGTTCCCGAAGCGAGCGTTTCACCGAGTCCAGGTGCCACCTCAGCCTCAACGAAATTATGGTTGTTGTCCGTTGGGCTAAGTGTGTGGAGGACAAAAGATAAATCCGGTGAAAGCATTTCTTGCACTAGCACAGCCATTGTAGCATCTTTTTGGGGAACACCAGCAGCTCTTCGGCTCAGTACGGCTCGTCTAGTATATAATGAGGCCCAAACGCGGGCTACAGCATGTCCAAACCTTATCGGATCTGAAGGACTAACATTAGGAATCGAATCATAAAGTCCGGCTGCTGACATCCCCGCCAAGTCCTCGACATTAGCACTCGAACGCACTATTAAACGTGATTTACCGGGAAATACTTTTCCCAAGCTTTCAATGACATCTTGTCCGGGCAGTAAAGAAGATATTAACTTCTGGAGATCCTCACAGTGTTTATCAAGTTCACCACCATCAATTTCAGCTGTTTCTATTTGTTCGACAAGTAATGTGAAGGTCTCCATTAACTTGTTCACTTCCAACACCGTTTCCATGGAACCAAACGGAATAACTGCTCCAGCAGGAACTTTAAATGAAGCCGGCGCCCCTTGGTCGCTATAAACTGTGATTAGATAGATCATCGGACAAAATAAGAAAAGAAAAGTATTAGAAAAGGAGGCAAAGAAGATGCAATTAAACCTCTCTATAACGGCGTCGTTTTTTAAGATATCTTTTAGCTGCTATAATGAAAAGTTGTAATAGAGAACATATAATATAATATAACATGAAAAATCGATTCCAAGGAAAACTTAGCCGTTATAGTGAAATGTTGTTATAGAGAAATCTGATTGTATATTGCACCAACGGCATCACAATGATAAGCTAAACAAATTAAATCCCAATCAGTGTTGACTTACATCACAATTTAGCTATGTATTATAACAAGCATAGTCAAATTTGCCTTCTATTCCTTAGTGATGGACGAATTGACACGGCATATACAAGAGAAGGTGTCATGGTGTATGCTATTTGCAGATGATATAGTTCTGATTGACGAGACGCATAGTGGAGTCAATGATAGGTTGGAAGTTTGGAGATCGACCTTAGAGTCTAAAAGTTTTAGGTTAAGCAGGATTAGGAAATAGTATATGGAGTGCAAGTTCAGTGAAGTGTCATAGGAGGAAACAGATGTGGAAGTGAAGATTGAGGCACACGCTATACCCAAAAGAGGACGCTTCAAGTATCTTGGGTCCATACTACAAGGAGACTGGGAGATTGACGATGATGTCCCACACCGTATTGGAGCAGGGTGGATGAAATGGAGGCTCGCCTTTGGCGTGCTTTGTGATAAGAAGTTGTCGCCTAGGCTGAAAGGCAAGTTCTACGGAGTGGTGGTTAGGCCAGCGTTGTTGTATGTGGCAAAATGTTGCGTCCACGTGCAGAAGATGCATGTAGCGGAGATGAGGATTGCTCAGATGGATGTGTGGTCATACTAAAAGAGACATGATTAGAAACGAAGTTATACGGGGCAAGGTTGGAGTGGCCTCCATGGCAGACAAGATGAGAGAAGCGAGACTGAGGTGGTTCGGGCATGTGAAGAGGGGGTGTGAGGATGCGCCAGTTAGGAGGTGTGAGAGACTGGCGTTAGTAGAAGTTAGGAGAGGTGTAGGTTTCGCATAGATCCAGACTCTTTTGTGTGTATTCCTCTGTGTTGCTTTATTTATTTTGTTATTGTGATATCTTGTTGTCTTATTTTCCTTGAATTATTTCATTGACTACGTTCTTTTGAGCCGAGGGTCTATCGAAAACAACCTCTCTACCCCACAAAGGTAAAGGTAAGGTATGCGTACATCTTACCCTCCCCAGATCCCATTGTGTGTGATTACACTGGGTATGAGCAAAGTAAACTCCTTATTATAAGATTAATGGTTATGTTTGATCTGTAGGAAAGGCAAGGGACAATATTTAATTGGAAAAAGGAAAAAAATCATGAATAGAAAGGGAGCAAGAACATTTACGTGAAATGTTCATTTCAAAATATATCATCCGGTGTTCGTTAAGCAGAGCTAACATTTTAGCTACAGCAACTAAGAACAAAATAATAACAGTACTGATGATATTACCTTTAGTAGAAGAAGATGCCAGTGAAGCTAATTGAGCACAAGAAGCAGCTTTTGCACCAGAGCTTTGTATATCTGCATCAACAAGAGGAATAACACCACTGGTAGGTCCGACCTGTAAGTAGAAATTTGGCAGCTTGATAAGTAAATGAATAGAAAAATAGAAGAAAGAAAAATAAAGAGAAAGCAAGAAGGGAGAAAAAAGGGGCGGAACAGAACTACAGCCAACAAATATTTGTACAAAAAGGTATTTGCACGAAACAAATTATTTACCTGAGATGATTTGACAGCAATTGAGGAAGCACTATTGTCTGACGAGGCTGCACTTGCAGAAGAAGCGGTACTTGAAGGAGGTTTATTTGGAGAAACACCAGTGCGATTTTCTGATGAAGAAGCAGTTAACTTTACGCCAGTTGATGATGCCTCTAACCTGAAAAACAAAGGGAAAAAAAACAAAGAAAATCAAGGACAAAATAAAGAAACTACTAAGGCGTGAGTTAAAGTTTTCATCAGAAGTCAAACTGGTGCAATCAGTGCCAAAAAGGTTTGAAGAAAATAACCTCACATATTTTCCTAGTAATTGTCTTATATCAGAAACTTTGTCATCATCGTCGCAGGTCACAAAAGCTACCTTTTCCTGCAATCAAAAGTATGTAAAACTTCTATAACTAACACTCATATAAAAGGCAGCCTGTAATCAATTTTTGGAGAAGGGGGCAAAATTTGAACTTGCCTGCCGGGCCCTAACACCTAGATGAGATAAATGAGGTAGCTCCTGTAGAAGTACAACTCCCGATATGTTACTTCCTGCTGCAGTCACCTGCAAGATGGCCAACAACGCCATTCAATATCCTGCTCTGAGTAATACATAAGTTTCTAATGGCTTAGAAAGAAACCGATTATTTACCTCTTCATCTCCATCAGCTTTATTCACTACAAGAATAACAGGTCCTGTTGCAGATGATGGTAGAGTCCCCGGGATAATTCTATCCACCTGAAATATAAGTAATCAGCAAAAATATACTCCAGTTATGTATACGAGCAGCAGTACATAAAACCTTGTTTAGGTAGACCTAGAATAAGTCGGAAAGAGAAATATGCAATTCATAGCATAGAGTTAAGGTTAAAACAACTGGATATACGAAATCAGAGAAAATGACAAAAATGGTCCCTTATGTATGCACTTAACAGTTTTGATCCTTTAAGTTCTCCAAAAGTTTACACTTTTAGACTCCGTCCGTACTTTGTCCTTTAGATTTGACAGAAACAGTGAAAAAAGAAGATTTAACTATATAAACACCAAGAAAGTCCCATCAAATCCTAAAATATGCAACACAAAAAACTACAATAGATATTAAAAAGATATAAAAAATAGAAGAAATTACACCTTAAAAAGTTGCACCAGACTCTCGAAATAAATATAAAATAGCAGAAACTACAAAAATTGTACCTCTAAATGTGAGTTCCTGCTAATTTCTTTTTTTTTTCATAGTTCCCGTTGAATCTAACGGATAGAATTCTGTAAATATTTGACGGAGACTAAAAGTGTCAAGGCAAACTTAATGGACCAAAACTGCTAAGTGCATACTTAAGGGAATTTTTTAACATACCCTCAAACATAAGGGACCATTTTTGTCATTTTCTCGGCAAAATCACACTGCAAAAATCAGCATGCAGATGAACCAAAGTGCTTGTAGCAAACTAACCTATTCTGTTTGTCATTTCTACTATAATAAATTGAGAAATTTAATACCAGCTAAAGCGCTAAATATATAAGCTAAATTGCTGGAACAAGGAATTAATAAATACAACACGCACCTGTATTAGCTCTCCAAAAGCATCTCCTGGAACGAGAACGTCCCATCCCGAAGACCCAATTGTCCTTCTAATAGCCTTCAAAAGTAGTGTAGCAAGCTTCGAAACCTGAAAAACCACACTACAAATGACATGTATTTTAGAAAGTTAGGCACCTGTTTCTTCCAGTCAGAGAGAGAAATAAGAAGAATAAGATCGGAGAAACACTATTCAGAACAATGAAATATTTGTCCAATCATACCCCGCTCGAATTTCAGCTTCGGTGAATGTTCTCACGGTATTTTCAGGAATCCCCAAAGATTTTCCTAAAATCTGCAAGACCACAAAAGTCAGTTGAAATCCCAATTTATATCTCTTCACTAACAAGCATGTCAATGACACTGAATAAAATAAGCCGCATATAGGAAAACAAATTTCCTGCCAACCGAGTTAGTCAATCCCTATCATGATGTGGTACATATGTAAATCGCCAGTTTTGATAGCTTACAGGTAGGAGTGACAAACGGGCTGGTCGGATCGAATATGGGCGGGTCAAAAACAGGTTAAACAAAAACGGATAAGATATCCGACCAGCCCATATTAACACGGATAAAAAATGGGTTAACCGACGGATAACATGGATATTCATATTATCCATGGTTTCAGGAATAGTCAGGTGAGAACACAAGATAAAAGCCAAAATAAGCTTAGACTCCCGGAAAGCAAGAACACATGAAATTAAAAATAACAAGCAGACAAATGGGTATTGATAATATGGATATCCATATTATCCATCTGGATATTCCATTTTTTAGAAAGGTCGGTTATCCAACCCATGACCAATGGGTCAGACTGAATGGTTACTTGTTGTTTTTAACCATTTTGCCAGCCCTACTTACAGGGACGGCACGGATAATGGAGGAGTTTTTAAAAATAAAAAATCCAAACAACATGATAATAGCACAAGAATTTAAAATAATAGCTAAACCATACCAAGAGAAAAATCAAAAGCCTAATAGGCCAGTACTGTTTTTTGAAGTAATTTCTTTTTCCAGAAAGCTGTTATACCTGGACTTTTTCAGGGAATATTTGGAGAAGTGTCTTGGAATACTCCTCCGTTAACCTCCGACTTCTATCAAGAGTCGCTTTTAGTCTTAATGCCCATATAGTCTTACCATCTTCACTGCCTTCAGTAAAGATAAGCACAAAAAATTTCAGGTATTGCTGATGCATTCTTGATTGCACATATGAAAAATCATCAATGACAATAAGATACCTTCATTTTCTAAGAAACTAAAAAAAAGTAATAATACCTTCATTTTCTGAAATGCCCCTTTCTTTCCATGACAAAAGTTCATTTCCAACAGCTTTGCATTCCTCAGGCTTCCAACCAGATAGACCTAGCTGTTGGATTCCGACTGTAAGCGCTCCAATTGGATCATTCCAAGAGCTAACATTTTTCTGGGTTACATTCTCTGCTAGCCAATCAGCTCCTCCCAGAGCATCAACTGCATTGACAAACCTAAATATTTTGAAGAAAATTTCTTAGCTCGGGACCAAAAAAGATTGTAGTAACAATAAATGGAAAGTATATAAAACATATGCAACTGATGCTCAAATGAAGAAGAGAAACCTTCAAAACAATAAAAAATTGTTACGTTTAATTGATTTACTTATTAAAATTCTTTTTCTGTCATGGAGGGGGAAAATATTATTAGAAATGCACCAATGTCATACTAGGACTTCCCGTGCAACACACCCATATGTTCCTTCCATACATATTTGGTATTCAAAGTATATACCTGCTCAAAAGAACAAATGAATAGTCTTCGAGCCCAATCTCGCAGAGACGCCACTGCATAATGACAAGTTGGAAGTATCAGATATAAAGGGCAGCCCGGTGCACAAAGCATCCCGCGTTAGCAGGGTTCGGGGAAGCGCCGCACCCCGAAGGGTGTGATGTAGACAGTCTACCCTAATGCAAGCATTAGTGGCTGCTTCCATCGCTCGAACCCATGACCTATAGGTCACACGGAGACAACTTTACCGTTGCTCCAAGACTCCCCTTCGTTCTAAGTATCAGGTAAATCAAGTAATTGGAACAAATGACGACTTTAGTGTTCAGTACATTTAAGCAATTCATACCTTCTGACGCATAGCTATTGAAGCATCCGGAGCATCATTTCGGAGGCCACTTTCAAGACCCTTGACAATTATTTCACAAAGAGCATTCAGAGAGTTAATAGTCCTGACTAGAAATCCAGTCCTTTCAGTCTCTGAAACATTATTTTTTTCATCCAATATAGCCAATCCCTAGGAGACGCCAAAACCAGATTCAATATCAGTTTTAATAATAGGACTTACCCAACAAAGAGATCCTTGCTTACAGGAACAAATCGAGAGACCAACACTAATAAATTAAACAATTGAGGCAGCAAATTTTATATATGCTTTCTTTTCAAGGAAACATAGGGTCTATAGAGAGCTAAAGATACATCTCATCGCAAGCAAACTAGAATAAATTTTCTCCACTCAGCAAGAAGTATATCTTTTTCTTATTTTCAGTCACTCAGCAAAGCTTAAATAGTTTTAAAATCCTGAATTTTGATGGATTAAGTAACCTACATTTAGGGTTGTCATATATTAATTTGTATGTCATGCAAAGATTATTGGCTTTAAAATCTGGTAGTTCCAGAATAAGTGATGTTGGGTAATTGTTAGTTACAGGAAAAACTAGGTTTTTTATGTAATGATTTGCTAGTAGTCTAGCTTCATAATGAATCTTTTCTATTTTCAATTGTTATTCATACATTTCTTGTTTTAGAATTGTGACCAAAACAAAACAATTACCTTTTTGGACTCCAAGAATGCTGAAAGCACTGACAAGCTATTTCCATCGAGTGATTCCCTTATAGATTCCAGTTGTTCATCAAGACTGAAAAGAAAGAACAGAAAAATGTCATGTCAAGCAAATTTCATTTTCCAGTGTGCAAGTACTTTTATGGAAACTATTCCACCTAATCAATTCCGTGTAAATCATGCAGACATTCTACAAAACTCATCTCTTTATTCCACACCAGGACTGAATTTTTGTGCAGAAATTCAAATATTTCGAAACAACTAACAGATTAAGGTCGTACCTCCCAGCATTGAAGAAATCTTTTAGTTCATTGTGGAAAATCTTGAATTGTTCTACAAATGCCTCATTATATTGTCCAGGTTTCTTGGTAATTCTTTCGAGCATTGCTGCTGTGGATACTAGATCTTCAGGGCCAGCATTTCTGTGGAGCTTGTTTTGTATAGTATGTTTGATTTCTTGCTGAAGGACATTTTTTTAATAACCAAGAAAGGTAAATATTACGTAATAAATATGAAAATATTGAGAATGCAAAGGAAAATTAGAAAAGAAAATATTTGGTAGCTGCTCAAATTACAACCTTAAGATCATGCGGAATATCATTCCTATGAGCGATGTCCCTAATTCTTGTTAAAGGAACAGATTGAGTGAATTCTGCTTTAAAAGAAGGCAGGCACGGTTGCATCTTGCGGATTACAAGTATTTCCTGCATTTAATGAAAAGAGAACTTTTCAAAGCCACTCAAAAAAGAGTAAGGCAAGCAAAGCTCGAGAACAAGAGACATAACAAAAATTAAATAACCGTAATGAGTGCACTTAATGATTTGAGCACCTGAAGTGAATTGTCGTTCCTACTCAAGACTTTTTCTACTTCACGAAATATAAGCCTGGAAATCTCTGCATGCCTATTTGGTCGATGGTGGCCTCCATCTTCAAGGCAAGGAATTTGCCCTGTGTTTATCCACTGCACTCGAGTATTATTCAGTAGGGATAGAAATGAATCGAATCAAATCAAACAAGTCATTTCTAAATTATACAAGACCTTTAGATAGACAGCTGCATATGTGAGAGCCTCCAAGCGATTTGAACTATCCATGTTTTCAACAACTAGTTCTCTAACAACCTCAAGCTAAAAAATAGTAAGAAATGAAGACAGTTAATTATATAGTGACATTTAAGAGACAACAACCATTAAATAAGGCAAAGGATAACAATAATCTAAATCTAATATTAAGCAACAGTTTTCTCATCCTTATTCATGTATATGAACGCCAAATTCAAGCTTCATCTAAGCACAAGAAAAGGCACTTTTGCGTAACTATCTCAAGATACATTTTGGCATGTTGACTTTAATGGCGGAAAAAGCAATTTGTAGTATAGTAGAGTACCAATGGAAGGAAATCAATTTCTCCATGGACTACTTAGCAACAAATAAAACTGAAAGAAGAGAATGTCTTAGTTCATTAGTCAATTTGCATAAGAACCAATGCTCGTCTCACCTTCCGCCACCAATTCCAAGCATTTTTATCACCTTCGACGAGCTTTAGGGAAATCCCGGTAAGACCGGATGTGTCCCACTTCCTGTTTTTTTCAGAATCCAGCTCGTCCTTTGAACTTACAAAAGATGCAGACCTCCCTTGCCATTGCTCCACAAACGGACTTGTTGCCACGTCCCCAACAGCAGCCTGGCTAGTAATTGTAGCTCCATTATTATCACTTGCCTCTTTTACTTCGTTCTCTACCTCAAATGGATCCAATTGCAACAAATTCACAGGCTCGTCTGTCACATTCCATTTACAGACCAATTCAAAACTTCCTCCTTCTGGTAGCTTCAAGATCCGATTACTTCCGTTTTCCCATAACATATTCTTGTCCTTAACAACAATTACAAACTTATACTCAAGAGTCTCACCAGATCGTAACTCCAATTCACCAATCCATCCATTTTCTGACCAGTCCATCATTATATTCTTCTTCCAGGACCCTAATTCTTTGGCCGATCCTAGAACTGCAATGTGCTCCCCAAATTTAACTTGGTGATCAAGCCGAAAACGTAGCTGAACCCTCTCATTAGTTGATTCAGAATTCTTTTTTTCCCTGCATCAGGTAAAATATTTATTCAAGGAATAACCACTATTCTTGAATCAGTGAAATAACACAACGATTTTGCTGAACCACATAATATAATTGGTATATAATAGAATAAGCAATGACTTGAAACAGGAATTGAAGACTATTGTAGCGAAGTCCTAACGACCCCTTCTTCCCATGTTCCTCTATGCTCTCTACCATCTGAGGTAAAGTACAAAAAAGGGAAGTCCGGTGCACTAAGCTCCCGCTATGCGGAGGGTCCGGGGAAGGGCCGGACCACAAGGGTCTATTGTACGCAGCCTTACCTTGGATTTCTGCAAGAGGTTGTTTTCTCGGATTGAACCACTGACCTCCTGGTCACATGGCAGCAATTGTCTGAGGTAAAGTACAACTTACAAATAATCATTATAAAAGCTCTATCCCAAAACAACCAACATTCCACAGAAAATCAAATACATTTTATTGATGAAGGGCACAAAACACCCGTACACAAGTAGTCTACCAAAACGTAGAGAATTTTACAAAAAGATATGGTTTCTACAATGACATCCAATTATCTATACATATCGGAACACACATGTATATATATATATATACACACACAATTCTTTTTCCAAATTATAAAGAATTTAAGTGAAAGTTTTGAGCTTTAATTCAAGTTAAGCTCAACGATTTGATATCATATTAATTTCAATTTAATAGGTGCCCTCCATTTCTCTCCAAATTATTAAGTATTCAAGGTGAACACTTTGGGCTTTAAAATTAGACTTAAACCGTTAAACATGCCTAAAATTGAAAGATGGAATAGAAGAAAACAGCATTCTCATAGAATAAACTCACACACACACAATTCTTTTTCCAAGTTATAAAGAATTTAGGTGAAAAGTTTTGAGCTTTAATTCAAGCTAAGCTTTCAATTCGATATCATATTAATTTCACATATATATACACACATAATTCCTTTTCCAAATTCTAAAGAACTTAGGCGAAAGTTTTGAGCATTAATTCAAACTAAATACCCCTGTTTCAAAATGTTTGTCACCTTTCCGTTTTAGTCCGTTTCAAACAGCATTTTTTTCTTTTTTGTTAACTCTTTAATTCAAACTTTCCACGTGACATGTTTAAGACTACCAGATTAAATGACATTTTGATACATTCTACCCATCTTTAAGACCACAAGATTCAAAGTCTTCTCGGTCAAGTCAAAACCGGACAAACATTTTGAAATAGAGGGAGTACCAACATTATCATTTATCAATAAACTAAATTCAAATAAAAAAACAATAGTACCTGGTTTCAACAGAAGATACCCCACAAACAATTATTCCATTACACCTTCCTTTAACCCGACGATCCATCAAATAACCCAAATTTCTTCTGGGCAAACGTGTCACACCCGGTTCAAACAACATCAAATTTCTCACACTAGTATGACTTAACTGAGGAACAACATTAAATTTCTTGAAAATATTGTTGTGGGGTTGTTTCTTTTTAGCATATAGAGCTGAATAACAGTGTGATAGATGCAAAGAATCCATTATGAAATCACAGTAACAGTGATTCTTGAAATTAAGAGTAAAATGAGAGAAAAGAGTAGATTTTTGAGGTAGAGTGGAGTTGAAGAGAAGTAAAGAAATACAAATTCCTAGGAGAGATCTTGAATAGTAATTATTAGTATGGGATTGTAAAAGAGAAGGACCCTCCATTTGTGGATGATAGGTGTCGGTAATTAACAGTCACATGGCAATTATTAGATCTTTTTTCCTTAAAAATCTTTTTTTTTTAATTTTAATTAGTATAAGATCTTTTTATTCATAAATGTAGAATGAAAGAGATGTTTTAGTGAATCTAATAGCTGAGTTTGTTGGTTACCTTTAATTTGTGGGTGAATATTTCTCGCGTTGTAATAGCTAAGGACATCTACATATATTTAATAAAAAAGGTTTTAAAAAAGGGACAAAAAAAATGATAAGACTTAAAAGATATTTTTTTCTTTTTGGCTTTTCATTTCTCCTTACAACAACAATGTAACCAGTGTAATTTTATGAATAGGGTTTGGAAAGAGTAAAGTAATACGCAAAATCTATCCCTAATATGAGAAAAGGAGATAGATTGTTTCTGATAAATTATCAGCTCAAAGAAAGCAAATCAAAGCAATCCGTAAAAGGAAGTACAGTAATAGAAGTAAATAAGTCAAAATAAAATACTAAATAAAACCTGATAAAGAAAAAAAATAAGATTAATGTAACTACCATCAAATCATATGATCATGAAAGTGCGGAACATAACCGATAATAAAACAAATCATTTCTCCTTCTTTAAATAAAAAAAAAGAGTGACAATGTAATTTTCTTGACTAAAATTTGCTCGTCAATTTCTTGATTTTCTAGAGAATAAATTATATAATAATGATAGGAAAGTCATGACAAAAAATTAAATCTACAAAAGATAATGGTTCCGTATATAAGATAATGGGGAATATGAAGTATCAGTGCATTTTCACCTTCTTGTTGTACTTATATATCTATGCTAAGTAGTGTAAGATTTGTTTATTTAATTTTTAATTGAGTGTCAGCATACTATAAGAGCATGAAATTGTTGTTCCTGCTCCGCTTTGTCTACCCTGTGCTCGGTGTGCTGATTAGTATTTAATTATTCAGATATTGATATGGGTGATTTTCGTTTTTTCGATTTCTTGGAGGCCCTATTTCGCAAGCAAAAAATTGCACCGTTTTCCCTTCAAATGAGTTTATATGTAAAAGTAGTTTAATTTTTATATATAAAAAAAGTAAAACTTCATCAAGTTAAGTTTATCTTATTGGACAAAACTTCAAGGGTATATGATGTGAAATTATGCCTAGAGTCAAAAGTAGTTTTATTTTTATATATAAAAAAAGTAAAAATTCATCAAGTTAAGTTTACCATATCGGGTAAAACTTGCAAGATTATATAATGGGAAGTTATGCCTAGAGTCAAAAGTAATTTTATTTTTATATATAAATAAAAGTAAAAGTTCATCAAGTTAAGTTTGCATGATTGGAAAAACTTGCAAGATAATGGGAAGTTATGCATAGAGGCAAAAGTAATGTAAGTTTTATATATATAAAAAAAAATCATCAATCTAAGTTTGCCTGATTGGGAAAAACTTGCAAAATTATATAACAGGAAGTTTTGCCTTAAGGCTTAACTTTATATTCCAAAGTTAGTTAAGTCAGACGTTAAGACTTAACTTTATAGGAGTATTCCAAAATTAGTCAAGTTAACCTTAATGCATAACTTTATATTTCAAAGTTAGTCAAGTTAGGCCTTAATGCCTATTTTTATATTTTAAAGTTAATCAAGTTAGGTTGTAAGGCATAACTTTAGATTCAAAAACTAGTCAAGTTATGTCTTAAGGCCTATCTTTATAATCCAAAATTAGTCAAGTTAAGTTTTAAGACATAACTTTAGATTCCAAAGTTAGTCAAGTTAGGCCTTAACCTTAAGGCATAACTTTATATTCCAAAGTTAGTCAAGTTAGGTCTTAATGCATTACTTTAGATTCTAAAGTTAGTCAAGTCAGGCCTTAAGGCATAACTTTATATTCCAAAGTTAGTCAAGTCATGTCTTAAAACATAACTTTATAATGCAAAGTTAGTCAAGTTAGATCTTAAGGCCTAACGTTATATTCAAAAGTTAATCAAGTTAGGTCTTAAGACCTATCTTTATATTCCAAAGTTAGTCAAGTCAGGTCTTAAGAAATAACTTTAGATTTCAAAGTTAGTCAAGTCAAGCCTTAAGACATAACTTTAGATTCCAAAGTTAGTCAAGTTAGACCTTAAAGCATAACTTTAGATTCCAAAGTTAGTCATGTCTATAGACAAACGTAGTTTAATTTTTATATATAAAAAAAGTGAAAATTCATCAAGGCTATATAATGGAAAGTTATGTCTAGAGGCAAAATAATTGAAGATAAAACCTATCTATTTAATTAAATAGCTTAAAATTAAAGATTATACACAATAAATAAATTCACGGTTTCCACCTCCAAATATCATAGCAACTACAATAAATTTCATCACCCATCACCACCAAATTCATTATCTACCACCAAAGCCATTTTACCACCACCATAACTCTCAACACATACCATAAATTTTATGACCCACCTTCAAACCCACATTATCATTCCGATCACCAAAAACCAACTTGATTCCTAAGTGTTCTCTTGTATCCAACTTGAAGTTGTGTCCAAGCAAAAGAAATAAAATGAGTTCTTCTCAATATGGTGACGGATTCATATTACTAAATGCACGTGCTTAAATTATTTCATTCAAATCTAACATTTTGAAGTTGATGTTAGAGAGAAGTTAATAAAAAAATTGAAATCCACCATTGTTGATACTTGGAGCTCCTGAATTTGAAATTTGAAAGAGGAGAAAATGACGAAGTTGAGGAAGAAGATTAATTGGAGAAGAAACCAAAGCTACGTGGGTTGGGAGGGATAGTTTAGTCTTTTTATTATTAACTTAAACGATTGAAGAATAAAAATTAAAACAATAAGATAGGATGGACAAAATTAAAGACCAATCCTCCAAAATAAGAACACTTGTGCCAATGACCCTTAAATTTCGACTATATGTTAAATACTGGTCCTTGTGCACTGCACTTCTCCAGCACTCTGGCGACTTTAAGCCCAAGCCAATTTAATGGATATTTCATTATGGGCTTGGCCCACTTATTCCCTTCTCATTTTTTTTTAATTTTATTTGCCAATAACTAAAATATCTTATTTCATAAGCTCCGATGCTCCTGAAAACAAAATAATAAATTTCACGAAATAGTATCAAAATCACTTAAAAACACATTTGACCATGAAAATTATTCACCTCCCTAAAATAATTTCCACTTTATTTTCAAATCAACGTTTGGTTATAAAGTATTCAAATCCAACTTGGAGTTGGATTCTAAATTTGAAAAATGATCCGGCATATGTTTCAACTCCATCTTCATAAATTTCAAATGAAGTGTTTTATTCTCATTTTTGCAAAAAGTATAACTAAACACAATTTTATCTTCAATTCAAATTAAGTGAAAAAAAATAAAATCTATGTCCAAACGAATCACGCATTTGAAATAAGAATAAATATCCAGCAAACTAAATAATTTCAGTATATTATTAACATTGACATTACAATTCATATTTAATATTATGATAGAGTAGCTTTGTTTGATCCATTCTGCCAACGTGGAAGTTTGATGTAGGGGTTTTATGTTGTTAAAAGGGGTTCTTTTATAATTGAAATTTCTTTTTCGCTCCGAATTATATACATATAACACTTCTTACATCGACAAAGTATATTTATTTATGTATAATATAGCTAAAAATCTAATATTTATGTCAGTATTGTATGTTTGAGAGGGGTAAAGTGAAATTAAAAATATCATAATCAGATTTGCAAATCTCGACTTTGTCTATAGAGAAAATTTACAAAGTTGTCATAATCGTTGTATCTTAACGTGGTCCTACTAATAATACAAAAAAAAACGATTAAGAAAACCTTGTAGCATTGATCCGTTGGACGCAAACTGATACTGACCACGGGGTGGACATCCCGAGATTTACCTGGTGGTGGGGTGTTGAAGGACCGGTCCCATCATCCTCAGGAGTCTAGTACCAGTACTTGTGCAGGTACTAGCGATAGAGAGGCACAAGTCGCCTCGAGACCTGGGTTAAAAAAAAACATATTATGTCATTTTGATATTTTAATCGTTTCATTGACTTTTTTAATCATATTTTATTTTCAGGTAGAGTTTTTTGGGAGTTAATTTATTGTGCAAGTATATCACATATGTATAAAATATTTTAAATTGTACCACTGTCAAATTTTTATCATAGTGGTCACGTAAATTTCTAATTGCATATATTTAACGCGTATTCATAGATGTTTTACAATAAGTTTCTCGTGTTTCTAAAATTGTAATATAGGTTTCTGTAAGAATTTGATTCCTTGTTTATTCCCTTCCAAAGAGGTTAGTAATATACTCATCATATAAGCATGATCTTATGCTAGAATTAAGCTAGTAAATAACTAATTATACACCTATCATATACAAAAGATAATTAAAGATTATGTAATATTCACAAATATTCTATCACACTCCCGCAGTCGAAGCGGGAGGTTGTCGTATGCTGAGACTGTCCCGAAAGTCTTCAAATAGAACCAATGGAAGACCTTTTGTAAAAATATCGGCGATCTGATAGCGTGACGGGACATGTAAGACACGTATTTGTTAATGAGCAACCTTTTCGCGAACAAAGTGAATATCCATCTCAATATGTTTAGTGTGTTGATGTTGAACCGGATTCTCTGAGAGATATAACGCACTTCATTATCACAATAAACAAATGTCGCCTTCAGAACAGGACAATGGAGCTCCAAAAGAAGGTTTCGTAGCCAACAAGATTCAGAAACCGCATTGGCAACTCCCCAGCACTCGGCTTCGGCACTGGACCTAGACAATGTACCTTGCAATTTAGAGGACCAAGAGATCAAATTGTCACCAAGAAAGACACAATAACCAGACGTGGAACATCTGGTATCCTGACATCCACCCCAATCTGCATCTGCGTAAGAAATGAGAGTGGTTGTCGAAGACGGATATAGATGCAATCCATGATCGAGAGTTCCCTGAATATAACTCATAATGCGCTTGAGAACATGCATGTGATCCTCTAATGGGTTATGCACGAATAGACAAATATGTTGCATAACATAAGATATGTCGGGCCTCGTGAAAGTAAGATATTGCAGGGCTCCTGCAAGGCTGCGGTAATGTGATGGGTCAGCATTGGCGTGCTGGAAGTAGCACTCAACTTCGGTTTAGTGTCAATCGGAGTGGAAGACAGCTTACAAGAGGACATGTCAGCCCGTTCTATGATCTCTTCTACATATTTCTTTTGAGACAGAAATAAACCACATGCATGACGTGTTACAACTATTCCCAAGAAATAACTCAATGGTCCTAGATCTTTCATAGTAAATTCTGAACTAAAAAAAGACATGATAGACTTGCGAAAAGCATCAAAGAAGCAGTTAAGATAATATCATCCACATGCAGAAGGATGTAAAACATATCATTACCGTTATATGAAGAGAGAATGATCAGACTTGCTGTTAGAAAACTCAATAATATAAACATAATCTGCAAACATCTTGTACCAGGCCCGGGGAGCTTGTTTGAGCCCATATAATGATTTCTTCATTAAGCATACATGATTAGGATAAGTGGGGTCTCTGTAACCCATGGCTGATACATGTACACCGTTTCATTGAGTTCTCCATGCAAGAATGTATTTTTCACATCAAGCTTATGTAGAGGCCATGCCTTAGAGAGAGCTAGACTTAGTACCATGCGGATAGTTTCCGATTTGACCACCGGACTGAAAGTCTCACCGCAGTCAACACCAACATGTGGAGTCTTTCCATTACCTACAAGACGAACTTTATGCCCCTCAAATGTACCATCAGATTTTTCTTTATGACTAAAAATCCAAAAAGACCGAATCACATTAACATCAGGAGGACAAGGCACCAAATCCAAAGTCTTATTATTAATAAGAGCATTATATTCATCATCTATAGCCATTTTCTAATTTGGGTCATTAAGGGCAGACACAAGATTACGAGGTAGAGGTGATTTGGTAATATGGGTATGAAGACCGTATTTTTTGTTTGGTTTGAAAATCCCATGTTGATTACGAGTGACTGGCTTTTGGACCGAAATTAGAGTTGGTTGGACATGGGAAGTGGTTTGGGCTGACTCGTGATAAGTCCTGAGGCCGAGTGAGAAGGGAGTGGATTGCCCGGGAGTGGGCTTCTAGCCAGTAGGCTGCCACTGCCCGGGAGTGGGCCTTCAGCTAGTGGGCTGCCAGGCGTTGGGCTTCTCGATAGTGGACTGCCAGCGAGAGGTGTCGTGGGGCTGACAACTAATAGGCTCGGGTAAGCATACCGTGGTGGTTGGGCTCGGATAGGAATTGATTGGGCCAAGCTACTGGATTAGTCGGACTGGCCGAAAGGGTAGGCAAGCTGGGGTGAGATGTTGGGCCGGTTTGTGAGGCCAACTGGTGGACCAAATACGGGGACACACTATCATCAAGAAATTCGTAAGTATGAGGCAAGGAAGAATGCATTTTAGCAAAGGGGAAATTTGATTCATCAAATACTACGTGGCCACTCACGATGATTTTATTAGAGGATAAATCGTAATATTTGTAACCACGATGGTTTGACGCATATCTCAAAAAAATACACGGAGTAGAACGGGGTTAAAGCTTATTGATGGTAGTAGAAGGGAAAAGAGGATAGCATAAGTACCAGAATACCCGGAGATGAGAGTAAGATGAGTCCCTTTGGTATAGTATTTTGAGAGGGGATTGATATGCTAATTGTTTGCTTGGAAGTATGTTGAGGAGATAGGTTGACATGTGTAATGCATGATGTCAAAATGATGGTGGTAGAAAGGCATGGGCAAGTAAGGTTCTAACAATGTTATTAATGGTTTGAATTTTTCTTTCCGCTTTTCCATTTTGAGATGAGGTATGTGGATAAGAGAGACGAAAATATAAACCATTAGTTTTACAAAAATCTCAAAATGACCCATTATTAAATTCTCTACCATTATCACATTGAATATTTTAATGTCCCGTTCAAATTGAGTGCGGATGAATGCTTTAAATAAGAGAAATGTAAAAAAAACTTGTGACTTTTTAGACAAAGGAAATATCCACAAAAAATTAGAGTAATCATCCAACAAAAGAAGATAATATCGATGGTCCGAAGAGCTCATAACGAGAGATGTATAGTTTAGAGAAAGTTGGTAATAAAAAAATATATACATATATAGAAATACTTTTTAATCGTATCAATGATGGCAAGAATGAAATTGAGAAAGATCTAGATAAGAACTAAGCTAAGTTAAAATTACACTAAGGGATCGTTTAGTTGGGAATAAGTTATCCCAGAATTAGTTATTTCACCCTTCCATAACATACAAATAACACTACAATCTCAGAATAATTAACTCAGGACTTAGTTATACCGCGATTTTACCCCAACCAAATATGAGAGAAACCCCTCAAATTTAATTTAGGGATTAATTATCTTTTATCTCTCATACCAAAAGAGCCCTTTATCCTAAAGGGATAAGCTAAGGGATAATTTCATTGACAAAATCCCTATATCAAGGAAAATTGGGGTAAATTGTGTAAATAAAGAAACTAAACTTAAGGGGTTCAGATACAAGTGATGAAGCTTGTGTCCTTCTGCTGTAAATCTAACTCTCCACAGCTGTGAACTGCACTAATTGCACTTGGTACAACCATTGCAAGCAGAAAAGCCCTAGCAGTGTATTCGCCATTGCTGGATTCCCCTAAAAAAATCTTGTTGATTTCAGGTAATTCTTATAAACATTCCTCAAAACCTTAGTTCCTTGTTTTTTAAATTTGTTTTAAGTCACTATAATTAGTAAAGATTGAAACTTTGTGGTAATGGGTCTTGTAATTTATTTCTTTATTTTCATTACCCTTGTTGATTTTACATTTTTGAAGTTTACGTTCTTTTTAGCCGAGAGAAACAACCTTTCTACCCGATAAATATAGATGTCTTACCCTCCCCAGACCCCACTGTGTGAAATTAGAGTGTGTTGTTGTTGTAGCATTTTTGAATGTTATGCTGCTAGTTTTTCTCTAGGTTATATGGTTGTTACATATTACATATAGATAGCTGAAATTTTTTCTTGACTGAAAGCTAGTGAAAATCTTGTTGAATTTTGGTTAATTTTTTGTACTATCTATCGTGGTGTTGTACTGGAGGTATCTTTTGTGTATTGACCCGCCCAGTTTAGCTCAAGTAAATTTGACCCCATCCAATTGTTAATTTGGCCCACTTTAAATGACGTTGTTGTCCAGGCCAGCTTGCGCAAACCTCAATTATTCCACCGGATACATGCTACCTCCTACGGTACAGATACTGGGTATGCTTGGATATATTTGTCTCCGTTGGGATTTGAACCTGAGAATTCATGATTCTCCTCCCACTTCATTGGTCACTAGGCTGAGTCCAATTTCACCTCAACTCGTCCATTTGACACCCCTAGGTGTAAGTTGTGTAAACGGTCAATATATGTATGTATATATGCGATAGGAAGGAAAATAATTGATTAAAGAGGCGGTAAGCCTTTGAAGATGACAGTATTTAAATATTTTGGTTCCTTTTATTTTGCAATTTGTTTTAGTCACTATAATTAGTAAAGATTCAAACTTTGTGGTAATGGGTCTTGTAATTTACATCTTTATTTTACTTTCCCTTGTTAATTTTTGTGGATTTAGCTTTCTGAAGGTTATGCTGAGTCACTTGAATTCGTAAAGATTCAAACTTTGTGGAAATGGGTCTTGTAATTTATTTCTTTATTTTCCTTGTCTTTGTTGATTTTTGTTGAATTAGCTTACTGTACGTTATGTTGAGTCACTTGAATTAGTAAAGATTCAAACTTTTTGGAAATGGGTTATGCAATTTATTTCTTTATTTTTGCTTCCTCTTGTTGATTTTTGTGTGATTTAGCTTTCTGAAGGTTATGCTGCTAATTTTTCTCTAAGTTATATGCTTGTTACATATTACAAAAATGCTCTTAACTGAAAGCTAGTGAAATCTGGTTATTCTGTGGTGCTGTGTATTGTCGTGCTGTACTGGAAGTATCTTTTGTGTATTGTGCTCATTTATCTAGGTAGTAGTAATCTGCTAAGATGAACTTTTCGGATTTTTTGTGTGGATGAATACTCTATATTGGGTTGCGAGTATGTCTGAATGGTTTCTTATCTCTGCTGCTGGGGTCAGTCAGTTTAAGATGGTGATAAAACAGTTTGATTAGTTCAAGGGAAAAGGGGGGAAAGTTGGGCTGGTTGAGTTATGACTCATTGTTTAGCCAATCTCGACCCGCCTATTAACCCGCCCATTTGTTGATTTAGCCCAATATAACCTCTATTTGACACCCCTAGGTGGAAATGGAAAGATGCAATTCAAACGTGTTCCAGGGTAGCTAATTGTGCAGTTTGTATTTTCACCCCCCCACACACACAGAGAGACTCTGATAATTGTTTCTTTATGTTCACTAGCACTAAATGTTATACTAATGTGTCGAGTCAATTTTTTCAGATTTGGCGGGTTGTCCATAGGACATAGACAGCTGTTCATCCATCTCAGTATTGTCCATGCCATCAGACCAGCAATGTAATGTTTGAATGCGGATGATTGATCAGACACCTTTAAAACTTACTGAACAGAGGAAACCATGATCATTAGGAGTATCAGATCCCTTCTCACTTCATTTTCCAATCCCGCTACTCGAATTCCAAATCCAAGTCTACGCTATTTTTGCACTAACACAAAAGCTGTAAAACGAATATCCCAAGTTCAATATCCTCTACAATTTCAAGAAAATTTGCCCCAAAGGAATCTCGTTGCGGTGTCAAGTCTCCTGAAAAAATATGGGTTTCCAGCTCTAGAACTTCCCGATTTTCTTGAGAAGAATCGCCGTTTACTAAATCTAGACCCCGCCAAAATCGAAAAATCCATTAAGATTCTATCATCCTTGAAACCATCTCAGGAATTCCTTGTGTCCATGATAAATAGTTGTCCCAGGGTTCTAGAATATGATGCTATAATGAAATGGGAAGAAGGCATCCAAGGATTAGAAGAGGGGTCCAAATCCAATTTATCCTCTTTGGCTATTCGGAATATTCTGGAGGTCTCAGTGAAGTTTGAATTAAATTATGATTGTGTTTTAGGGTCTCTGAAATGCCTGAAGGATTTAGGAATTACTAATATTACTCTAAATAAGGTTTTGGAGACATGTCCCATGGTAACTACGATGTCTGCAATCAAGATTCACGACAGTGTTGAATTCGTCGTTAATGCCTTTGGGATTGGCAAGGTTGAATTCGATCACATTCTCCGTGTCTATCCAGGTATTTTGGCCTTTGTGTTTCAAAATAAGTTTAAGCGATTGCTTGATGAATTTAAAGTTCTGGGTTTTAATACGGCAGTCGTTAAGAAGCAAGTCCTTAGATATCCTAGAATTCTTGAATTTGAAGTCGGGGAGTTATCGCGGTGTTTGGAGCTGCTTAAGAGTTTGAAATGTCGGGAAATTATTAAGAAGGATATTTTTCATGAGGGGGATTTTAAGGCTGGGTATGAGGTGAAACTAAGGGTTGATTGCTTACGCAATCACGGGTTAACCTTAAGGGATGCTTATTCCGTGTTATGGAAAGAACCGAGGGTGATACTTTATCACGTAGATGATGTTGAGAGGAAGATTCGGTTTTTAGTTGACGTGATGAAGGTTGATATTCAGTGTCTTGTTGAAATTCCAGAGTACCTTGGGGTGAATTTCGAGAAATATATTCTACCAAGATTCAAGGTAATTGATCATTTAAGATCAATAGGAGGACTTGGTGATGAGGTGAGGTTAAGGGATTTGATTAAACCTAGTAGATTGAAATTTTATAATTTATATGTCAAGCCTTATCCCGAGTGTGAAGCAATGTATGGAAGATTTGCGAGAAATGCTGAAGTGAGAAGTCAACATCCAGTGGGAATGTGGAAGCTTTTCAGACCACAAAATAATCCTAAGTCAAAAAAAGATATTATGAACATTAAATCGTATATGGATTCGTTGGCTTGAGTTCGTATCCTTCCTCTAACTTCTACCCGAACATGCATCTTTTAGCATTCTCTTGGAAGATCTTTTCCTGAGGTACGTTTTTCATCCTTATTCATATGCCTTTCCTTAATGTTCTGTTTTGTAGTCTCATTATTTGTATTGGAAGATTTGTTACTAAGGATTTCATGTTGTAGCAAGCAGTTTTCCTACAATCCCTTTAATTTGATAATTTCTTTTTAATAGGAGAATTTTTTTTTAGCTGTTATGTGCCTCATTTGGTTCTTGTATAATGTTGCCACTAACATTATCAGATCAACCTGCTCAGGCTCGTTCACGTCCTCTATTTTCAGAATTAGAATCGAATGCAAAGCTGCTGTTCCTTGTTCCAATGTTTTTAGTTCTGTGGTCTTAAAAACTTGAAATTTTTTCTTACTAAAGAAACTTGGAATTTTGAAAGGACTATATACTTGTCATATCTATCATTCTGTTCCAAGTTTAAGTGGAATTTATCAATGTTTTAATTTTCTTGGGAAATAAATTTTTAGGGAGGGGGCATGATTTTTACATCAAATATAGAAACTGAAGATGCCTAATTTTGAGAACATACGCGCATATTGCTTGTTACAACTCATTTTAGCATCAGTAAGGCTGGTCTTTTTACGCTTTCTTTCAATTAGTAGTTGTAACATTTTTATTTTCCAACCTTATTTATTTTATCTTACCACAAAAGAAAAACATTATTTGAAATAGGGAAAAGTACTTTTTTAAAAAGGATTAGCTGTTAAAAGTTTAACTGCTCTTCTCCATTAAAAGGATTATCTGTGACTTTGTTCCTTTCTTTTTTGCTTTATCATTCCATTATTAATTTTCTCTTCTTGTTTATCATAATATTTGTTCTTCTTCTCGTCGCAGTCTTTGCCGCAGCTGAAAGAAGATCAAGTTGTGCATGATAGGAAGGCCGATAAACTTCTCTTCTTCCCTCAGTACTGCATTAAAAAAAAGTAGTAGGTAGTGTAAAACGGAGACTGACTTTGTGGGCGGGGTCAAAATGGGCTAAAAACAGTATCCACCCAAATTCAGCCCTACCCGTCTACTTGGAGTTGGCGGTGCCAGCACTAGTCATCCATATTTTATCCGTACTCCTTCCTGATAGTCCTAGTTGGTTGATCGATATGAGAGAGGAAAAGGAGGCTGCAAAATTGCTGAAAAATATTGGACGAGGAGTTGATTATGTTAATGTTGAATTTGTTGACCTTTTGATGACAAGTGAAACATCCAAGAAAGCATGGACAACCCCATTTGATTCTATCAGTTCTGATTCCCTCGTTCCAACAACTTACTGGTGTTCATGTACTTGTATTCTATGCTCCCATACTTTTCCAAACATTAGTATCATTGAAGAGTAATGCTTTGCTTATGTCCCCTGTCATATACTACCATCGTCAGTCTTTGGATTAAAGTTCGATAAGTTTTGTTTGGTTATCCCCAGACCCCACTTGTGTGGGATCACACTGGGTATGTTGTTGTAAGTTTTGTTCGGTAAACAGTGCTTAAACGATGGCATTTCAATGTGTATATTATAGACAGCAGTTTTGCCTTACTGATTTTCAGCTTTAGTGGTTTTCTGCATCCGTATATTTGTGGCTTCATTTGCATATTCGTGGGGTCCTTTAGGATGGTTGGTACAAATTATGTCTCTGTCAATGAAAATCTGATCAATCCATTTAACTTTCTAGTTTAATGCTTTGCATTTCTATAAATGAGAACATTAAAAGTGGTTATAGAAACAATAGATAACATAACAATAGATATATAGATTGTAATATAGAGAGGGTTGGGAATTGAAGCAATGAGGAAACCAGCATGTTTTTGGAAGCCCAAGATGCATGCAGATGCAACTAATGTTTCTATGTTTTTTTTTATCATGAATTTTACTTAACATATGTATGTTTTTTTCTTTTTTCCTATTATAAAATTTCAGATTAATATAACTTGGGGAAAGATGTTGATATATAGGGAGCTTAGAAGTTAACTACTGGTCAATAAAATGGAGTACATAAATAGCCATAATTCGGACATGTTAACAACTTTCAAATAGAATACTAAAGATACATGTAGTGCTCTAGCACTCAGTATGTGCCTCCAACCACTATAACTGGGGGAAAAAAACAAGAATAGGATGTAAATGCACATAAACGCACAATTCAGACATGTTAACAACTTTCAAGTAGAATAATTAAAATACGTGTCACCCGCTAGCATTCAATATGCGCCTCCATAAAAAATATTTGCTCGCAGTGTTTACACCGAATCAAACAATTTATCCTTAAGAGTTGCAACTTAATGTGAGAATGCATATCACTTAACCAGAGTTAAGAGACATTTACACAATTCACTGTGTTAGTGTGTTGAATAAATATTGAAAAATCTCTTAATCTTGAGCCAACAATAGAAAATGAGTAATCAGTTTAGATATGGTTCATCTTGAGCAACAACTGCTCCAAGATCGTTTCGATCCTTCTCCGTCGCCTTTTACAAGGCTTACCCTGTTAATAGATAACTCGGCCTTGTAGGAATCCGAATTCAAGACCTTTCGGCTGACATTGCTATAGATTTCACGGATGATAATCTCGAAAGCCTTATGAACGTTTGTAGAATCTAATGCGGATGTCTCCATGAAGAACAATCCTTCTGCTTCTGCAAGCTTCGCACCTTCTTCAATACTAACGTCCCTAATGTTGTCCAAATCACATTTGTTTCCTACCAGCATCTTCGCGACTGTTGTATCACAATGAGCTGCATTGTTCATCAGATTTCAAAAGTTTTAGTTAGAACATAAATATTATGTATCGAAAATGAAAAAAACAGAAAAGAAAAACTAGTTCTTATAATTGTGCATCTGTTTTTACAGATTCGAAATCAATCAGGAAGTATATAGGAGTGGACAAAAGGCCATAAGGACAATCATAACAGTGCTGATAGCAGATTAAGTTCTCTTTCGATTTCTCTTTATGGATTAGAGTAAATACATAACAAAAAAATCTGATCTCCCATTCGTCATTTTTAACTATACGGTAGCACACTACTAATTAGTTGCTAACATTCTCCTCCCAGAATTGAAAAGCAATTAACTTTGACATGTCACTCGTACGTCCACATCAAATTGACAATATACAACACTGTTGAAACAATTTCAATGCTTAGCGACAGCAGTTTAAGGTGAACTAATCTCAAGCCAATCCGAAATACAATGAGTATTCCCATCTTTCTGTAACTTATGCGTTTTTTAAACACATTTTGATAGAAAAAAAAACTGCCAATCTTTTCAGGTGAATTCGGGATCAGTTTTACTTCTTCCAAAAGGTTCAAAGAACTTTGCCACACATGCCCAAGTGAAGATGCAGATCACATTCAATTGTGGACAAGACATACTAGTAAAACACTAGTTTCACGAGAACTTATGGATCCACAACAATCGTGGAAACGATTTCTCATAAGTTCATAAATTAGGTGAGCAACAATTCTAGCCCTCATTTAACAAGATGGACCAGACACCAAAATATGCTCAAAAGACAGATCCTAGTTACACAGAAATGAAGACCTTGCTAAACAATATGACATCATTGGCAAATTATATAACTAAACGCAACCTTTCTCATGAAATCCCTTTATTAAAAGCATCCAAAAATAGCAGAATTCGACCTACATTTTTACCTTCACCCCAATCTCATTACCAGACTAAAAGGTACACCGAGTCCCGCATGTCCAAATAGATGTCAATATCAATAAAAAACTACAAGGAATAAACAAATCCATTTATCATAATTACTAAAAAAGAAGCAAGTGTTTTTCTTTTACAATGGAATACTGCTAATATGTGTTATTCTATTTCTCTATTCTTAATCTAAGGACTCAGAGATGACTGTCAGTCCACATTAAGAAACATTCCACACCCACATGCCCAACTACTTTTACATTTTCCCCTTATAAACACAAAGACAAAGATCCAACCCAACTGAAGACAACTAAAAATGAACAATCAATCAACAAAGTACAACTGATTTACTTAGGACTAAAATTCATACATGAGTGAATATAATTTGTCACTTCTTTATTCTATTTAGCAGATCCTAAGAAAATTGACACCTTTTTATATTTAGAAGCTCTTAGATTTTGCACTTTTCTATTTTTCCTCAACATATTCCATAGGTCCATTTTAAGAGTTTGGTCATCACTATTTGCAAAAATTGAACTTCAGTATTTCAAATGCAGGTATAATATTGGAAAACCTGTTTGACGAATAGTGGTTTTCAGAAAACCTCCAACTTTAACTTATATTCAAGTGAAAATTCATGTCCAAACACAATTTTATCTACCAAATACTCCATCCGCCCAATTTATGTGTCACTTTCGCCTTTCTACCTTCAGTTTGACTAAATTTTGAAGCTAAATTAAATTAGATCCATAAAATTAAAATTTAGATATTCAAACACTATATAAAAAGTACTATAAGTAGTGGACCACGATTATAACTAGGTGATTCTCATTCATCAAGCACCCAATGTGTCCTAGTGGTCAACGAATTAGTTTGAGAACATAAAACCTCGGGGTTCAAATCCTAACGGAGGCAAAAATACTATGCGATTTCTTCTCATTCATCTGTTCAAGCCTTGATAGACAGAGTTAACTAGTAACTACGCCGGTGGGAGATAGCAAATAACTTGTTTTATTAATCCAGCTATGCACAAACTAATATGAACACCACAATTATAAAAAACAAAAGTGTTTCTATTTTCCTATAAAATGAAAGAGAGAGGGTGTATGAGAATAACTTACTATTAAGCTCATCAAGCCACCTAGTAACACTTTCAAAAGTAGTCCTTCTTGAAATATCATAAACAAGTAGTGCACCAAAAGCACCACGATAATAAGCAGATGTAACAGCTCTAAATCTTTCTTGTCCAGCAGTATCCCATATCTGAGCTTTAACTTCTTTACCATTAATTTCAAGAACTTGTGTTTGAAATTCAACACCAATAGTAGCTTTTGAATGTAAATTAAACTCATCTGTAGCATATCTTGATAGTAAATTAGATTTACCAACTGCTGAATCACCTATTATTACAATCTTGAAAAGATACTCTTCAATATCATCATCTGATGAATCCATTAGTAGAGTTAAATATTTATTGTTGGGAAATGGTAATTGAGATGTTCAAGAAAATGGAAGGAGGAGAATAGGTGAATGATAATGAGTGGACCTTGGGTTATAATTATATCATGTGTATAGTAATAAATATTGTGACCCACTTTTTTCTCTTTCTATATTTTTCCCTTTTTACATTAAAGACCAGTCACCGACAAAATTATGACTCCCTTCCCCGATTTTATACCCTCTGTCTCAATTTACGTGTGTATTTCTTTTTTGGGTTTGTTTTAAAAAATGACATGTTTTAAAGGTGTCTTTGGTAATGACGGAAAGTGTTTTTTACGGTAGGATAGGTTGATGGGGTTTCGAAGGGCGGGGGGGGGGGGGTTATGGCGTAGGCGAGGTTGGGGGTTGGAGGTAGGTAGTAGGGTAGGCAGGTAAGTGGGGGGAGGGGGGGTGGAAGGCAGAAACCACTACCTTTTAATAGTTTTTAATAATTAGTAGTTACATTTTATGTATTTACATTTGGTAGCTAGTTTAGGACAATTGAGTATATTTGAATACAATGTTCAGTTGTATCCAACCTTATTTGATGTCGCGTGTATTTGAATGAATTTGAATACATGCAATCATATTAAAAAATGACTGCATTCCGATGTATTTAAATACAGGACAGGACGGAGTGTATTTATATATTGATCTATTCTTTTGTTATGGCTGTATTTGAATGTATTCGAGCTCCGATCAGCAAGGTCACCGCCGGAAGTCACAAGGTTAACATATTCGATTGTATTAACACATAAAAAATGACGAAATGAAGAATATGGTCAAATCTACGTCGAAAATATAAAATACATTATATTTAATTACAATCAAAGTCGGTTGGATCTCCGGCGAAATACAAACTACCACTGTATTTTACACTAAAAAAAGTAAATAATACATTCAAATACTTTTTAAAAATACAGTGTATTCGGATCTTCGAAATACAAATACACCGTTTCTATTATAGAAAATGTGTTATCTGAACTCGGCAGCCAGCTCTTGTAGGGGATTCGGTCCACTCATATAACAAGGGACATCAAGAAACAAATTGCCTTTCACTTCTATCCATTCAGCAATCACATCATCCTTATTACACCACCCTTTCAATAAATGTCATACAAAATAAAATGGTGCAAATATTGAACTCAAATTACAAATTCTCAAAAAATAAAAATCAGTCAGTGGTGAAATCATTTTCCAAAACTAATTTCAAAGACAGAAAAAGAAAACATAATTCATAATATCGTTACCTGATCTTATTGGGCTAAAGCAAATGCACCTAAGGGTGGTGTAATAAGGATGATGCGAGTCTAGGGTCTTTTACTGACCAGTAGTCATTCTTTATGTGCATTTGTTTTAGCCCGAAAACATCCTGGTCGAAATATGGCTTTCAAATTAAGTTCCGAATTAGTGGATGTTGTGGGTGTGGGTAGGACGGGGACGGGAGGAGATAAGATTTTTTTAAAATATTTTTTATAAACTGTGTATAAAAGAAAAAAAATATAAAATAGAAATTTGAGAATGGGCTATGGCAGGGGGAGGTTGGGGTAGAGGTGAGTAGGGGTGGTAGGGAGGTAGGGGGTGGGGTGGAGTAGGCAAGGTAGGGGCAGAGATGTGAGGGGTGGTTCGGTGCTTGAGTGGGGTTGGTGTAGGGGAGGGGTAGAGTGGATGGATAGTGTGGTAGGTGGTTGGGATACGATAGTTTATTTTTATTGTTTCGAAATAATAAAGAAATTTTTAAATAATTATTTATAAACAAAAATCTTAATCTAGAGTAGAGCTCTAATCGTTAAGATTGAGCATTTTCGTGGGTCAAGTTTGAGCATCATCATGAGTTCATTTGGAATGTTGATTTATGATGGTCTGTCTATAGGCTGACCTTTTCGGATTAGTCAATTTGGGCTAGCCCAAACCAACCCATCATCAAAATCACTCTTGCCCAAACCCATGAAACCTTGGACTGGTTGAACGGGTCATTTGGGTTTGGGCTAATTTTGCCACCCCTAACCAGATGACACGATGACACCAAATAGAGGAAAGGAGAGAGAGAAGTGAGAGCCGAGAGAGAGAGAGAGTTGAGGGAGAAATAAGCCATAAAACGTAATGTATTTGATATAACTATGATAGATAAATTTAAAATTCACTGTAGCTATGAAAAATAATTAAATAGAATAGTAGTTACTAACCATAGATATCTCTTAGAGTTAGTTATGTCAAGTGAAAATTCCTTTTTAATATTATGAAATGTTTAATATTATAAAATTTAATAATTTTTTTTAAAACTCTGTGTTGATTCAAACTATGTAACATAAATTAAAACCAAAGGTTACCCTGTTAAAGTTACAAGAAAATAGTACAAACTTGTCCATTTTATCGTCTGTTACATTTTTGGTTTATTTATTATTAGCAAATCATTTCATACTTGTATTGTTATTAGCGGATATGTAACGTAAAATGCGTAAAAGTTTTGAGCAAAAAGGTTCATATTTGCTCCTCAATTTGTGATTATAGTTTAAAATTATCTTTAGACTAAAACTCCATCGGGGATTAAGGATAAACATGAGATTTTTTCCTAATAACAAATATAATATTGAATAAACAATTCAATAACAAGTGCGGTTACTCAATTTAGAAGAGCAAATTACACCATCCGTCCCATATTACTTGGTCACATTACTAAAAATATATGTCTCAAATTACTTGGTCACTTTATAAAAATAAGATAGAATTAATAAAAAAAATTTACTTTGCCCTTAACATTAATTACTTTTTAAAGTAACCGATATTGATTAGAGTACAATTAATTAGATAGAGATAATGATAATGTGGTAAAAATAACCTTATTTATGATTTTTTTTTAAATGTATAAAATGGAAAGTTATCAAGTAATTTGGAACGGAGGTGGTATCATATTTTCTAAGTTAAAATGGTTATAATTGAAAGCGTGCCGTTTCAAACACGCGCGCAAATGAATGTACCCATCACTAACTTAAAGGCGAACCACACTATAGACCTTTTTTTTTTTTCAATCGCACTCATATACTTGGGAACAAAAAAAATTCACCTTTTGTACTTTCTTTAGAAATTAGAACTAACTTTGGTGTTGCCTATCTACTATTTTTTTCTTGGAACATCCTGAAAATTCGCAGACACTACTCTTTCTATGCGCATTGAATAATCTGATTACTCTGTAATAACTCACAAATCACATAGAAGATGTAAACCGCATTAGTAAGTTCGATGGTATGAGCTATGACTGAAAAGGCCGCTGATGAGAGAAATCGATCCCAGATCTCCCATGTGAGAAACCACTCACCCAGTTAGCTCAGCCAACCCTTGTCGGTTGCCTAACGATCAATTTTCCTACCACTTTTTTCACTTTTTTTTTCCTTTCCGAGATCAATTTTACTTGTAATTTGGCTTCTATATATATCGGGTATGATTCTAAGTTTTTTTTCTTCTATATTTCCACAGTTGTTCATGTATGCCACTCAATTATTATTCTTTATTTTCATTTAAAAAAAAATATTTATAGGATCAAGGAAAAGAAATTTGGTGATTTTGAAGTACAATGACAATTTTGCAAAAGAGATTCGAGGAGGACAATTTGGGAGTTTAAATGATGTGCGGATGAAAGTAAGTGTTCTATTAATGTGTCTTTTTACCTTATTTTTCCTTTGAGTACGCATATATGTATTTTTTAGTAGTTTTTTTTTTCCATTCAATTGATTCGAACATATCTGCTTTAAGTATCATTCTTTTTCTAAAATTTAATTTCCATGTGTGTATGGCAGGAGTTTTAGAAGATGGAACTGAAGAGAAGAATAATTGAATATATTTTGTGAAAAAATGACAGGTATAGGAAGATCAATGGAGATTTAAGGAGAATGGAGGAAAGGTATATATTAAAGATTGTTGTAGTATTGTCGCTTATATAAAGAGATTTTATATCCATTCTTATATGTCTTGTATGTTCATTTCAATTGGATTATCAAACAAAAGTGTAGTTTTTTGTGTGCTTAGTTATCTTTTTTTGCTTTTTCTATGTTTTCCCTTTCTTTTCGGTTAATCTAAGGCTTATGCTTATTAACACATTAATTTAATTTTTTATGGATATTATTATTGTAATATGCTTATTTTCTTTAATGAAACAAATCCTTTAAGATATAAATGAGAATTTACCTGGTGTGGAGAGGAAAGTAAGTGTTCTATTAATATGTTTTTCCCTTATATTTCCTTGGAGTCTCCATTTATATATGTATCTCTTGGTAGTTTTTTCTTTTTTGCCGTGACTTCTTTACTTCTATTACTTCTTTTTTCGGATTGCTTTGGTTTGCTTTCTTGAGCCGAGGGTCTATCGAAAACAACCTCTTTACGTATACTCTACTTTTCTCATACCCCACTTATGGGATTACTGAGCATGTTGTTGTTATTGATTCGAAAATTATTGCTTAAGTTTTATTTTTTCCTTAATTTTATTTTCTTGTACTTATGACAAGGAATTTGAGAAGATGAAAGTGAATGAGAAAAATGGTTGAATATATTTTGTCGAAGGATGACAAATACAAGAATATCAATGAAAGATTTAAGAAGAATGGAGGAAAGGTATTTATTGAAGGTTGTAGTATTATCGCTTATTTAAAGAGATTTCATATTCATTCTTACATAATGTTCTTTTTTTGTGCTTATTTCTCTTTTGTTTGCACATTTTCTGTGTATTTCCTTCCTTTTCAGTTAATTTAAGGCTTATGTTTATTAACACATTTGATTAATTTTTTATGGGCGTTATTATTGTAATATGCTTATTTTCATTAATGAAACAAATCCTTCAAGCTAAATGTAGGGATTAAAGTCAATTTTTATTTTATATCCTGAAATAACTTGTAAAAACATTTAAATACTTTAAAACTACATAACTATGAAGAGAATGCGATTGTCAAAATTTTAGGTTTATTTATTTATTGAATTTCTCTTTGAATTTAAATATCCAAAAATTCATTTCATAAATTTAATAACCGTGCCGAAGCGCAGGCCAATTTACTGGTTGAATATAATTCTGGAATTATAATGTGTGTTTACCTTGTTGCTAAACGACCACTAAAAGTGAAGGTTTTAAGATGCCAACCTTAAGTTCACGCAACAAGCAAAATCTCGTCGAATAAAAGTAAGGATTTTAAGACTTGTGTTTTTACTTGGCACACTGAAGCTTGTTTGGATGATTGTATTGTTAATACAATGTTTATTTTGATTGTTACCTAAATTTTATTGTATCGTATCGTTAAATCCATCGTATGTAATGTGGAAAATCCTATTTTATGTAACGACCGATTTGATGTGATTGCGTTGTTACTTTTTTTCCCCTCATTTTGTCTTTGCTTATTGTCTAATAAACTTAGTTTATTCTTTACCCTGCCTTTTTTTATAGTGACACTTTATACTTCAAATTACTGATGTGTGTCATTATGTTACTATGGATCGTAAACGATACATTAATCTATCCAAATGTTATTTTTATAAAAGTAATGCAACATAATACAATATTACGACACATTATGAAACAATACATAACAACCGTCCTAACACTTCTTTCCACACGATTCTTAATTTGCTGTTTGTTATAAGATGAGTAACACGGACAAGAGAAGACTTTGCTAATTATAACGAAAATCTCATAGATAACGAGTCACAAGTAAAGGTTTTGTGTTTGTATACTCAGATTTGGAAGAGCTAAAATTAACTGTAAAGGAATGTTGTAATTAATTGAATTTCATTGATTGTTTACGTAATGACTGGATTATCTCCACCGCTACTGTACAAAATGTGTTACTTGGCTACTTGCACAAGGAGGCTGTTAATAGGCTTAATTTTGGGTAAAAATTTGTTAGCATTCAATTTTATACCAAATCTATTACTTTATTATGATTAAATCAAGAAATTAGAATAGATACTGATTAATTATGACATAGCAATACAAATGTATTTAAGATATTTATCATGTATTTACCTATTTGACGCACCTCAGAGGGATGACACTAGCTATATTGTTATTGTTGTTGTCATTTGTTTGACGTAAACACTGAATGAAAGTAATAAACACTTAATGAGAGCAATGACTTTTATGTGAGAGTAATAAAAGCTTAATTAAACTGACTCATCCCACTGACCTATTATACTCCTCTTCAATAACATTGATTCGGAAACAATATATTTACCTTTCAAAGTAGAGATAAGGTCTGCATACACTTTACCTTCCTCAGATCCTACATTGTGGGATTTCACTGTTTATGTTGTTGTTGTTCAATAACATTGCTTCTAGTGCTCAAAAGCTTTTGGCCAAACACTTCAATTTAATTTTTAAAACAAAGAATCAGTAAAAGGAGTAAATTTAATTCCCGATAAATCTGGCCAAATATGTTATCAATAAATTTATATTTATTTTGACATTTACTATATTTAATTTCTCAACAAGTGATTACCAAAATTATGAATGTTATAATGTGATGAGAAGGAAGAATTCTCAATTTTTGGAAGTTGGAAACATTTGGTCCTTTTTCTCCCCAAAAAACGATTAACTAAATAGAAAATTTTATATTTTTCGGAACGGAGAGGTATAATAACTACTGTAATAAGTTTGTTATGTTTAAGTATACCGAGGTGTTTGAATTGACTTATTTTTAGTATTTTTTTTTTTACTTTTAAGCCCTTTTTGATTCTTATTTCTTAACAAGCTTTTCTTCTTCTTCACAACAAGTGTTTTGATACTTCCCCCGTCTTAAATTATTTATCATTTTTTTAATTTATACATCGCTTTAAAATATAATTAAAAGGATATTTGACTTATTTTATTTTTATTTACGTTTAAGTTATAATCTTTCTTTATTAAATATATAGTTTATTTATGTGTCATCTTCATTAATGACAAAAGATAAAATGGAGAAAATATAATTTATTTTGTGTTGAACTTTTAAAATAATAAATAATTTAAAATAATTATTTTTAACAAATAATTTGAGACGGAACTAATAAATTATCCAAAAGTAGGAAAAGATATATTATTGGCACACAAAAGGGACCTACAAGGAGAGTAGAGATGACACATGGATGATCCAAAAGAAATGTGTTCCTCTTCTTCACACGTCACTCAGTCTACCCAAATCCACACATCCAAAACCATGAAAAAACCTTCCATTTTTCACTACTAACTCTCTCAAAATCCCATTTTTTCCTCTCTTCCCAATTCTTGATTATTCATACAAAGAATATGTTGTTGGGCATGTGTTCAAAAAATCAGGAAAAACAGAAATCAAACGGAAAGACAAAAAACTAGAAAAACAGAAACTGAAAAAATAATGCAGAAGTAAGAAAATATCCGAGACCACAGAATTCACTGTGTGTCCTTAAGGAATTTAATCCCCTCACTGTACCCGAGGTTATGGATTACTTCCTCCCAGGATAAAACGGATATACTGTCGCGCAGAGTAGCGGTACGTCAAACGCCTTCGACTTCGACGAACTCAAAGTTGGCAACGAAACACAGTAAGACTCGATAGTTTTATTTGTGGAAAAAGAATGCAGAATTTCAGATGCAGAAATTTTTGTTTTTGGTGTATTAAAAATGAGGCATTGCCTCAGTTTATATAGCCTCGAAGGTGCCTCTTCGGAATAGGTTGGTGACTGTTCGGAAAGGTTACCTTCATTTTCCTTCCATTTCTCATTCACACCAACTTGGCTAGTTTTATTCATTAACTAGCTTTAACAATCTCCCACATGAATGGGGAATGGTTATATGATGAAAAACATGCATGACAAAAAACTGTGTGATTCGTAAGCAAGGATTAATCACATCTGGATAAGTAGATTTCTCTTTGAACTTTCCGTAGTGAACATATGTCGGATATACTCGGTCAATCGGTAGATTTGATATTCTTGAACCGTCGAGCTTTGGTGTATACCTAGACAACCACATGTCACACAATTAACCCTTTAACCGTCTTTGGTTCTCATTGTTTTGTTCGTTTCAACCATGAACACTGCCTGGTTCATAAGTGCGTAGAGAATTGGCCTTACAGAATTCTCCTTGAAGCGGCTTACACTTCACACTTACATAGGTGATTCCTAAATGTGTCATCCCGTAGATACACTATTTGATATACCCCGTACCAAACTTAGGAACCATTAAAAAGCCGCAATGTTTTATCCTGGTACTGAACATTGTCTCATCACGAGAATGGACCAAAGAGTTATTGTGACAATGTTGAACCGTCATTAATGACTTTGTTTGATCTCTTTGAACCTAGATCTTGGGATCGCCAGTATTCTAGGTAGAGTTACCGTCACGATGACTTGTCCTCGGCCATAGTCCTATTCCCCTTGATGATCTTTCAACTACTTCTCTAGTTAGGCCTTTAGTTAGTGGATCCGACACATTATCTCTTGACTTAACATAGTCAATTGTGATAATTCCACTAGAGAGTAGTTGTCTAACGGTATTATGTCTTCGTCGTATGTGACGAGACTTTCCGTTGTACATAAGGCTCCCGCTCTTCCTATTGCCGCTTGGCTATCGCAATGTATGCATATAGGAGCCAACGGTTTGGGCCAAAATGGAATATCTTCTAAGAAATTTCGGAGCCATTCAAACCTTCTTCACCGGCTTTGTCTAAAGCTATGAACTCGCATTCCATTGTAGAGCGGGCGATACATGTCCATTTGGATGACTTCCAAGACAATCGCTCCTCCATCTATGGTAAAAACATATCCACTTGTGGATTTAGTTTCGATTGAAGGTGATCCAATTTGCATCACCGTATCCTTCAATAACGCAGGATACCCGTTATAATGCAAAGCAAAGTTTTGAGTATGTTTTAAATACCCCAAAACTCATTTCATTGCCAGCCAATGTTTTTGGTCGGGATTACTAGTGTAGTGACTTAGTTTACTTATAGCACACGCAATATCAGGTCGCGTACAGTTCATGATATACATCAAACTTCCCAACACTCTGGCATAATCCAATTGAGAATGACTTTCACCTTTATTCTTTGCAAGAGCAAGGTTCATATCAATTGGCGTCTTTGCAACTTTAAAGTCCAAATACTTGAACTTTTCAAGTACCTTTTTTCAATATAATGAGTTTGAGACAATGCTAGACCTTGAGGAGTCTTATGGATTTTAATTCCCAGAATTAAATCGGCAACTCCTAAGTCTTTCATATCAAACTTACTAGCAAGCATGCGCTTAGTATCATTTATGTTAGCAATGTCGTTACTCATTATCAACATATCATCCACGTACAAACAAACAATGACTACGTGGTTCGGAGTGTTCTTAATGTAGACACATTTATCACACTCATTTATCTTGAATCCATTTGACAGCATTGTATGGTCAAATTTTGTATGCCACTGTTTGGGTGCTTGTTTTAGTCCGTAAAGAGACTTAACAAGTCGACACACCTTCTTCTCTTTCCCTGGAACTACAAACCCCTCAAAGTTGTTCCATGTAAATTTCTTCCTCTAACTCTCCATTGTTTAAGAAATTTGTTTTCACATCCATTTGATGGATTTCAAGACCGTACACGGCGGCTAACGCTACTAACACCCGAATGGATGTAATCCTCGTTACCGGCGAGTATATATCAAAGTAATCAAGACCTTCTCGTTGTCTAAAACCTTTAACAACTAGTCTTGCCTTATATTTATCAATAGTACCATCAGCTTTCATTTTCCGCTTGAAAATCCATTTGGAACCTAAAGGTTTATTCCCTGGAGGAAGTTCAACCAATTCCCAAGTATGGTTGTTTAATATGGATTCTATCTCACTATTGATTGCCTCTTTCCAAAATTGAGCTTCCGATGAAGACATAGCTTCGTTGAAGGTTCGAGGCTCATTCTCTAACAAAAATGTTAGAAATTCTGGTCCAAAGGAAGTAGACATCCTTTGACGTTTGTTGCGTCTTGGATTTTCCTCATCAGGAATATTTTCCTTTGTTTCTTGCCGAGGTCGTTTAGATTCTTTGCTAGACGACTCACATTCCTTTTTATACGGATATATGGTTTCAAAGAAGTCAGCATTATCTGACTCAATTACCGTATGCACCTGAATGTCGGGATTTTCTGATTTGTGAACTAGAAATCGATATGCCTTACTATTTGTGGCATATCCTATGAAAACACAATCAATGGTTTTAGGTTCTATTTTTACCCTTTTGGGTTTAGGAACTTGCACCTTGGCCAAACACCCCCACACTTTGAAGTATCCCAAATTGGGCTTCCTTCCTTTCCACTTTTCGTATGGAATAGATTTTGTTTTGCTATGGGGCACTCGATTAAGTATTCGGTTAGTTTGTTAGAATGGCTTCCCCCACAAGTTCGGGGTAAACCGAACTTATTAAGTGGCATTCATCATTTCTTTCGGGGTTCTATTTTTCCTTTCCGTAATTCCGTTTGATTGTGGCGAGTAAGGGCGGTTGTTTGATGAATAATGCCATATTCCAAACATATTTGTTCAAAAGGAGATTCATATTCACCGCCCCTATCACTCCTTATCATTTTAATCTTTTTGTTAAGTTGAGTCTCAACTTCAGTTTTGTATTGCCTGAATGCTTCAATTGCTTCATCTTTACTATTAAGTAAATAAACGTAGCAATACCGCGTACTATCGTCAATAAAAGTTATGAAATACTTCTTTCCACTGCGAGATGGGATTGACTTCATGTCATAAATATACGTATGGATTAAGTCTAAAGGACTTGAATTCCTTTCAACCGACTTATAAGGATGTTTAACATACTTAGACTCAACATGATTTGACATTTTGATTGATTGCATTCAAACTTAGGCAATACTTCCAAACTAATCATTTTTCGCAAGGTTCTATAATTGACATGTCCTAAACGTGAATGCCATAAATTATTTGACTCAAGTAAGTAAGACGAAGCAGAAACTTTATTATTATTGGCAACGACCATTACATTCAGTTTGAAAAGGCCCTCTGTGAGGTAACCTTTTCCTATGTACATCCCGTTCTTACTTATTACAACCTTGTCAGAAACAAAAACACACTTAAAACCGTTCTTTACTAGAAGTCCGGTAGATACTAGATTTTTTCTAATTTCAGGAACATGACAGACGTTGTTGATAGTCACCACCTTGCCAGATGTCATCTTCAGCAGTATCTTTCCATAACCTTCAATTTTGGCCGTTGCGTGAATTTCCCATATATATGGTCTCGTCGGGCCGGCGGGAACATATGAAGCAAAGGCTTCTCTGACAGCACAAATGTGGCGAGTGGCGCCAGAGTCAATCCACCACTCTTTCGGATTTCCCACTAGGTTGCATTCAGACAACATAGTGCACAAGTCATCAACTTCCTCGTTTGTTTCAACCATATTAGCATGACCCTTCTTTTTTTTTCCTTTTTCGAAGCACGATAGTCTGCAATTTTGTGTCCGATTTTTTCACAATTGTGGCAGTTTCCCTTGAATTTCTTCTTGTTGGGATAGCTCCTTGGTCCCGATGCATTTTTCCTCTTTTTCAAATTAGTTGGGGCAGTTTCAACAATATGTGCTCCCCCTATGGTTGATCTCACATTTGCCTTCTTCTCCACTGCCTTGTTATCTTCCTCGATTCTCAAACGGACGATGAGATCTTCCAGTGTCATATCCTTTCGCTTGTGTTTCAAGTAATTTTTGAAGTCCTTCCATGAAGGAGGCAGCTTCTCTATTACTGCCGCAACTTGAAACGCCCCACTAATCACCAAACCTTCAGCGAGTAGATCGTGGATGATAACCTGTAATTCTTGAACTTGAGTAACAACAGACTTGCCATCTACCATTTTGTAGTCCAGGAACTTGGCAGCGATAAACTTCTTTAATCCAGCATCTTCTGTTTTATATTTCTTTTCCAACGCATCCCATAGTTCTTTTGATGTTTCCACATTACTATAGACGTTGTAAAGATCATCCTCCGATCCGCTAAGAATATAATTCTTGCACAAAAAATCGAGTGCTTCCACGCCTCGTTACAACAAAACGTTCATTCGGGTGTTGATTCCGGCAAAATCGGAACGACCTCCTTAATAAACTTTTGGAGGTTTAAAGTAGTTAAATAGAAGAACACCTTTTGTTGCCATCGTTTGAAATCAATTCCGGTGAATTTTCCAGGCTTCTCTGCCGGAGCCGGTCTTGGTGCGACGACCGGAGGACGCAAAGACATTGCTCGTAGAACCAACCATGAGATTTGGTGTGGCGGTAGCGTAGCATTCAAATTTGGAGTCATGTCTCCTATTTCTGTCGCAAACGAAACAACAGAAAAATTTAATAAACGGTAAAGACTTCGAACCGAATCAGTTTTGACAGCAACAAATATAATACACAACGGTGAAGATTTTATTTCTTCAAACCGAATCAAGGTTACACAAACATATTTAAAATACTTGAAACGAAATGCAGTAAATTGTATGTTGTATACTTGATGAAGTTTTTAGTCTCCAAATGAGTAGAAAGTTATGAAAACTTTAATCTCAACCGGAGTAGAAAATCCGAAGATTTTAGTCTCCAAACAACATATAAGTTCGTTACACCTAAACAACAAACATTTTTTTCCCAGTAAATTGTATGTTGTATACTTGATGAAGTTTTTATATCTTCAAATCAAGTACCCAAATGAATAGAAAGTTATGAAAACTTTAATCTCAACCGGAGTAGAAAATTCGAAGATTTTAGTCTCCAAACGACATATAAGTTCGTTACACCGAAACAACAAACATTTTTTTTCCAGTAAATTGTATGTTGTATACTTGATGAAGTTTTTATATCTTCAAATCAAGTACCCAAATGAGTAGAAAGTTATGGAAACTTTAATCTCAACCGGAGTAGAAAATCCGAAGATTTTAGTCTCCAAACAACATACAAGTTCGTTACATCGAAACAGCAAACATACACCTTTTTTTTCCCGACAATGTTCTGTAATTGTTAAACAAGAACAAATGAACACATAAATAAGGATTAAATTCCTTAAGCTTGTTGTTGGGCCTGTGTTCAAAAAATCAGGAAAAACTGAAACCAAACGGAAAGACAAAAAACTAGAAAAACAGAAACTGGAAAAATAATGCAGAAGTAAGAAAATATCCGAGACCACAAAATTCACTGTGTGTCCTTAAGGAATTTAATCCCCTCATTGTACCCGAGGTTATGGATTACTTCCTCCCAGGATAAAACGGATATACCTGTCGCAGGAGTAGCGGTACGTCAAACGCCTTCGACTTCGACGAACTCAAAGTTGGCAACGAAACACAGTAAGACTCGATAGTTTTATTTGTGGAAAAAGAATGCAGAATTTCAGATGCAGAAATTTTTGTTTTTGGTGTATTAAAAATGAGGCATTGCCTCAGTTTATATAGCCTCGAAGGTGTCTCTTCGGAATAGGTTGGTGACTGTTCGGAAAGGTTGCCTTCATTTTCCTTCCATTTCTCATTCACACCAACTTGGCTAGTTTTATTCATTAACTAGCTTTAACAGAATAGTAATACTAATAGTAGCAATGGTCACAGTTTCAGGAGGCATTGGGTTTCTTTCACAATTATTTACAAGTGATTCTGCTACTTCAACTCATCAGTTTTGTTGTTTTTCAGCTAATTCAAGTCTACTCCATATGAATGTCCAAAGAAATAGTTGTTTACTGAAAAGGGGTTCTTTGTTAAGTCCTAGAGTTTCAGTTTCTACAACTGGTAATAATGCTAAGATTGATGGAGTTAATGATCAACTATCTTTGTCCCCTGATGAGATCAAACCAGCTCGGGTGAGTGAGATCCTTTATTCATATTTCCTTTATTTCCCATTTAAGTAGGCGTTTGGACATAAAAACTGTGATATTTGAAAAAAAGTAATACTCGTATGTTGTTTGTCCAGATATTTTTTGGCTGTTACAGCGAAATGTTATTACGGAGAACATATAATATAACATACCATAAACTTGGCCGATATAGTGAAATGTTAACTTGACCAATATAGTGAAATGTTGTTACTAAAGATGACTTTAGATAGGAGGTTATGGAGGACACAGATTAGAGTAGAAGCTTAGTAAGTTGTGGAGAGTTCTCCGACTGATCCTTTCTTTCATAGTATTTTCCGTGTAGTTCCTTGTCTTTGATTTCTGTTACTATTTGTTGTCGCTTGTACTTTGAGTAGCGTATTATTTTGTGGTAATTACGGCTCTTATACTTCTTTTTATAGTATTTTATCATGCCTTATGGTTCTTGTGCTGAGGGTCTACCGAAAACAACCTCTCTCTACCTCCCGAGGTAGGGGTAATGTCTGCGTACACTCTACCCTCCCCAGACTTCACTTCGTGGGATTTCACTGGGTATGTTGTTGTTGTTGTTACTGAGGATGACTATATGTATTTCACTTTTAAAAAGGTTAAGTTTTGTGAGTGGAAAAAAAATTCTAACCGGTCAAGCAAACAATGGTTGAAATTCTTTATGAAAAAAAATTAAAAGAAGACTCATGTCCAAATTGCTCATAAGAATCTCGAAATTGAGAAGAATATTGAAGTCTTGGGACCTAGAATGAAAAAAAATTAAGCAACCCCATATTTCAGATTGGTAGTTAATTGATTAAAAGGGCAGGCCATTAATAAATGCACTCACGTTTAGTTTTTGCATTGTTTTGTCCACTATGATGCTCTCATGAGCAACACCATTTCATCACTCTGAGTGGGCAGTTTATCTGAATAACTGTTTGAGGAGTTTACAGTTTACTTTGTTAATAAATACATCTATGAATCAAGAGAATGGCAGAAGAGTCATAGATATAGCTGAATGGAGAAAATAGATTGACTTGAACCACGCTCCGATAAGCCGAGTTTGAGTTCAGAGGACTTTGAGTTAACTAGTTAAAAGTCTCAGCATTTTGAATCTAAGGTATTTTTTTGAAATAATCATGGTTCAGATAAAATTTTGTTGGTTATGCAGTAGTTATGTCAAAGTAGTACTGTTTAAACATGATTATGGCTACATTGCCATATTACTTAATCCGAATATGTCTTCGGAAAATTCAGTCTGATCAAGCGAGATCCTGATATATTTCATGGATATAACGAATATATTTGAAAGATATTAATTGTATTTCTTGTCATGTTGTTGTCTGAGTTGATTCAGTACTATAGGTTCTTGTTCTATACTTCCCTTAGATTAGTGTTGTTTGAAGCGTATGTAATGTAGTACTCCTTTACTACAAAGAATTAGAAGTCTGCTGGTTGGAAAGCAGCAAAGACATACAGTGAGAGGGGACTGATATATGAGGGCAAAGTTGAAGGCTTCAATGGCGGTGGTTTGCTGATTCGATTTTATTCTCTCGTGGGTTTTCTGCCCTTTCCACAGATGAGCCCTTATCACTCTTGTAAAGGTACTATTCCCCCGTCTCAATTTATGTGACACTCTTCCCTTTTTAATCAGTCTAAAAAAAAATTGACACATTTCTATATTTTTAGCAACAATTTGACTTTAAACGTCATATTTTACCCTTACTAAGTGATTTGTAGCCACAAAAACATTTATGGCTCATTTTAGACTACAAATTTTAAAAGTCTTCCTTTTATTCTTAAACTCTATGCCTATTCAAACACCTTCACATAAATTGGGACGGAGGGAGTAAGTGCTTTTATAGCTTATTTGTGGTTCGAGTCACCTTTTTGAAAATGTTTGGCATACACAGAGAGAGATGAGATGTAATTAGTTGCAGAAGAAAAATATTATCGATTCTTGATTTTCCTTTCTGAGCTTCATAGGTTGATCTAGATATCACATGTTTCCACATAAAAGTAATGGTGATATATGTGTACTTACTGAGTTTTTGTCTCTCTTATTAACCTTTGTAGAACCACAAAAGACAATTCAAGAGATTGCGAGAGACTTGACCGGTTCTGTCCTCTCTGTGAAGGTACTGATCTTCATCACTTCTTCTGTTCTTGAACTTTTTGTCATCTAAATTACGCACATTTCCCTATCATTGATGAATTAGATACCACATTATCATTTCTAGTGCTTAAGGGCAGCAAAATAATGCAAAGTTTCAAGACGTAAGTTTCATCGTTGCGAATCTCGTATGATAAAAAGTGTATCCTGTCTTTACAGTTAAACTTACTGCACCATGATCTTTTTGATGTTTCTGGACCCATTTATGCCTACTAACCAACTTCGATTTCAATAACCAAAATTTTCCCTTCCATAAACCTTAGAAACATAAGAAACTCTTTAGGGGTCGTTTGGTTGCTCGTTAGAGTTATGCATGTATTAGTAATGCGGGATTAGTTATGCAGGGTTAGTTATTCATGTAAGTATTACTTATTCCATCTTCTATACTACATAAATAATACGTTCCATCATAACTTACACATAACTTACACATGTATTAGTTATGCGGGATTGTAAACTGATAACCAAATACCGTACTTGGTGTGCTGAATTTTTTACGTAGCAACTAAAATGCTACAAACATGGTAGTACTAGTTATGCTGGTTTTAATACATAAATAGTTTACTTCCTAACAACAACCAAACGACCCCTAATAGTATTCTGGGAGTTAACTGTCTTCTCTTCTAATTTCTTTTATGATTCAAACATCAGTTAACTTTGAGGCTACTGTCAGGTAATCCAAGCTGATGAGGACAAAAGAAGATTGATATTCTCTGAAAAGGAAGCTAGTTGGTCAAAGTTTTCTAATCAAATAAATGTAGGTGACACTTTTCAAGCGAGGGTCGGTTCAGTTGAGGATTATGGTGCTTTTGTTCATCTGCACTTCCCAGATGGTACTTTTCTTAAGAGACATACTTGCCAGTTGGGGTCGTGTTTAAGCCTAACTACTCGGGGGTACTTATGTCAATGTTCGTGTCAACTAATTCTTACTTTACCATGTGATGCAGGATCTTATCACCTTACCGGGCTTGTCCATGTCTCGGAAGTGTCTTGGGATTTAGTTCATGATGTGAGAGATATCCTCACAGAAGGAGATGCTGTGAGGGTCAAAATCATAAATATTGACAGGTATTTTCTCATGATCATGCTTATGTGGACGTGTCTGCCAAACATTTTCTTTAAAGTTTAAACTAGGGGTGTCAAATGGCTGGATTTGGGCTGGTCAAAATGAGCTGAGTTAATACATTGACCTGTCCAAAAATTATTTGGGCTAGAATGGGCTAAAAAGCGGGTCATAACCGAACCCGCCCAACTGTTACTAAGTTCTAATTTGTTTGTTCTTTTATAATTTCTTAAGTACCTAAATAAAAACTATTTTTTCTTTATTATGGTGATATATAACATAACAAATAAGAAAATGTCTTTTTGAAAATATTTTGACAAGGTTTCTTTCGAGGGATCAACTGCTCGTTTTCGATATAGAACTGGATAATCAAAAACTGCGGATCAATTTGGGCTACATATCAACCCAATTGTTAGATGGGCTGAAATGGGCGGAGCTAATAAACGGGCGGGTCATGTTTTCATGAGCTAATTTTGCATACCCTAGTTTAAACGGATCGCTCATTGACTTAGAATGATGAATGTCCATTTTTATCATGGATATGGAGAACTTCTTAGCCATCGGGTGATGCTTACCTGTAAGTGCAGAGAAGGTACCCAGGGGTCATTAGTCAACAGCTCCCTGGACAGCGAAATAGGGGTGACTTCACATTGTTTCGATCTGTAATGCTCACTCTAATCTTGTGATTCGTCAAAATAGTTTTATTATTAGCTATGGTGAGTCGATTACCATAATATATTAAAAGAAAATTCAATGTTTTTTTGTTCAAGGCGAGGAACCTACTCCCTCTGCAATGTAATGAATTATAAGGCAGTTGATTGTTTGATTTCCTTATTTTTTGTTCTTTTTTTTCACCCAGTCTCTTTCAATTCCATAATAAATATACACATTGCAGGGGAAAATCTAGGATTACCTTGTCAATTAAACAATTGGAGGAAGATCCGTTGCTGGAAACTCTGGACAAAGTGATTCATAAGGTAAGCTGTGCAAATGATCCAATTTCGGGTTTTCCGCCTTCAAATATCCTAAATCTTGCTCTAGCTGCATAATACTGTTACTGATGAATACCACACTTTACAGGATGCATTGGTCCATACTAATTCCTTGGATTCGAATGGCAGCTCAGTTATTGAGCCTCTTCCCTGGCTTGAAACAATAATTGAGGAATTAATGCAAGAAGAGGAGTATGATTGAAGTTTAATTTTTTTTGCATGAAGCCTTTCATTTGGCTATTATATGAAGATTTATTAGGCCTAATGTCTGCAGCCTTTCATTAGGTTATTGAAGCAAATCTAACAAGTTACGTTCTTTTGTTCAATAGCATATATGATATAACAATCAGTCGACAAGGATTTGAGAAGCGAGTCATTTCACATGATTTACAGCTTTGGTTGTCAAATATAAGTTGTCTCAACTCTCAAACATAAACCATATGTGATTTGACAGTATTCATGCACAATAAATTTCCAATCTTTTCTGTTATGGCATCTCACAGGCACCAGCCAGTGGAGATCAGTTTACTCTACTTGCTCGAGCTGGAAGACAGGTATCATCTTTCACCTCATGTATTTCCTCTAGGGATGTCAAATGGGTTGAGTTATAAAGTTACTTGGGCTGAAATGGGCTAAAAAGTGGATCATAACCCAACCCGCTCATTTTACTAAGTTTTGTGGAAACCCGCTACATATCAGCTCAATCTTTTGATGGGCTGAAAGGGGCGGGTTAATTACCAACCCAAACTTGGGCGGGTCATGTTTTAATGAGCTAATTTTGCCACTCCTAATTCCCCCTTGTACAACCCATGCCTCGTTTTGCAAATCTGAAACGAATTGTTAATGATCAGGTGCAAGAAATACAACTGACAACATCACTTAATCAAGAAGGAATAAAAAGGGCTCTACAACGGGTCCTAGAACGTGTACCATGAGTTCTATCTTAGAGCTCCTGGATTACAACAAAAAAATGTACAACCGAAGTTAATAGGAGAAGCTCACACGGTTCGTTATTTCAAGTTGTCCATGCATTGTACAGAACAGTAAACCACTTCAAAAAATGTATAAACAAACATTTTAGAACCACATTTCCTCTGATAAACTTTCCAGAAGCTATAGGACCTATGAGCCGCCACTGCGAATTGTGTTAATAGACATGATAACATGAACTCATGCAATTTCTTGGTACATTGCTACCTATATATTAATCTTGATCACTTCTTTTTCTTTCTTTCCAGAATTTGCAACTGTCTTGTTGTTAATCTTCAATTTGCTCAGGATTGAGTCCTCTTATTATGCAAGAAGTATATATCTTGATTTTGACACTGTACTTCTATTTCTTTTATTTTATTTTATTTACTTTCAAACATGAGCTTCTTAGTTCATACAGCAAATAGCTTAAACGTTTGAACTTTTATTTTTTAGTTTGAGAATTTACAATAAACAAACTTTTGAGTAATTAAGTATTAAAAGTGCTTATTAAGCAATTTTGGTTAATTTGAGAAAGTTCTCTGGCATTATGCCCCAAATGAAAGGATACTTGTGTTCCGTCAAACCGCATGGATGCCAACTTTTAGAAGAGGTCCTACTTATGTTGCGAAAGTATTATGTAGGAGTTTTTAGCTTGTCTTGTGGGGGAATTTTAGAGACATAATATAATTAAAAAATTAAAAGTATGCTCTAACTAATAGCTTAAACGTTTAGATAAGATGATCACATATTTAAATATATGGTATTAAAGTAGACAGAGATTCTAGGTTCGAGTCTCACTATCACTCGAACAACAACAAAAAAAACGTGTTCGGCCAATAAATAAAAATCAAGCCCATACATGAAGGACGAAATACATGAAGGACGAAATTCATCATTCGCAACAAAGTTCGATCAGAACTTTATATAAAGTAAGAACGAGATAAAATTTACTAACAAAATGAGATACAAAAAAAAGTAGACGAAATTAGTCGTCTACAAACACCTTCACATCAGCAAGGCAACTGCGCCAACTCCTTTTTACAAGGAGCAGGTACTTCAGGAGCACGATACGTCATGTATCTTTAGAAACATAAACCTAAGCAGACGCTCAAAGCCAAAGCTCTAACTAACAATTTTACGTTAAGCTTGTATACAAGAACCTGCATGGCTATTCCTAGCCATACGTCTATTAGCCCAATATCATATGCTGCATGCAAGAAGTGGGCATATAGATATAGAAATATTCAGTGCAGCTTAGCAGTAGAAAGATATGGCAAATATTGTACCCCAAAAGGTGACGCAAGGCTGCAGCAGTTATCACAGGAATGACTTCGATCATAAATTTTCCCTTGGCACCCATTAACCGGAAAGGCATGTTTTGCTGCCAATAAACAACGGAGTAGAGCACAAGAACATGAAATATAAGGCCACTGAAGATGAAAAATATTGGAACAACCATTAATTTCATAAAGGCAACAACCGTGAGACCGAAGGGAAAGCTGCTAAAACACCACCACGCCATCTCAACGCCCACTATGAGAGGCCCCGAAAGAAATACGAGAAAATTAAATACATTCAACATCTCAAAGAAAGCTACAAACACATAAAATCGACCACAAGCGACTATGAACTAGCACAATTGGAGAGGGAAACTTTGCACATCCACTTCTAAGTCTAAAAAGAAGCAACTTCTTGTCTCCAAATAGTATCAGCAACAAAATTGTGGCATTGATCTGCCACACAAGCTAGAAAAACACGGCTTAAAGCTAGTCATTTTTTCCCGAGCATGGTTTAGTGAATATCTTACAACTGTAGCATGTCAAAACTCCAGAAAGATAATGTGGGCTAGAAATTAAATAACCAAGGAATTGAACATGAGATTTCATGATTCTCAATCCACTTCATTAACCACTACGTCACACGCTTGAGTGCCGAACTTGATACATTATTGTTACCTCACCTCTAATAAAATCTCATAAACTTGTGGCAATGTCAATGACAAGACTACGACACTATATTATTCTTATAAATTTCGTTCAAAATGAAAAGATGCAAAAGGTGTTGATACGTCTTATCCACATAGAAATCTTCCCCTCTTCAACACATCACCAGTGGGTGCTACAAGCTATCACTTCGGCTGCAACACACCGACTACATGTCGCGTTCCTTAATTGCCAACCTACTCATGTTTTATGCATTACATCAAAATCCCAAAGAGCAGAACAGAGAATATCAATAGAACCCAAAGTAATTTCCTCTAGACTTCTACTGATACAAAGAGGATAAAGCTCCACATCTTAAATTGGGACATTATCACGAAGCATAAGAATGTTGGTGGCCTTGGCCTTCAAGAAGCTTACGTAAAAGCGGTGAAAAACCCTTATATGCTTAGTTAAATGCGTCATTTTTTTTGGTAATTAGCATTTTATTTACCAGGAAAATATTTACACAGTTTAGGATGAGAACCCTTCTAGAGTTGGAAAAGAGCCCCAACATCTAGTGCAACATCATCATCAGTACAAAAGACATCTTTACTACAGACAACTATCAAAACATATCTATGGATAGAAATTCAGTGTTTGGAGCAGTTTTGCTAGTCTTGGTTTCTTTCCTCCTGCACAATGTATATTTTGGATAATTGTCTTCACCATCACCTCAGCTGAGCTTTTCTTGTTTTAGAAGGCCCTTTAATTCCTCTCTTGCCAAATATAGTAGATGCAACTTGACAGCGCCATTCGATATATCTCTGCTATTGCACTGCTGCCATTAGCATTATCTCTGGCCCAGTTTTGTTCAAGTTCCCAGCTGAGCACCTGTCTCTGTATGTGTTGGAAATTAGCCTTTGGCGGGGAGATGCGTCCACCCATCTTTGATGAATTAAACACTAGTGTTCCGCATGTTGGAGACCTTGTCTCTTCGCACATGCATGATCTACGAAGTGAGTAGATAATCGTAGGGCCAAAAATCGTCTAATTTCGTTGAGAAATGAAAGAGATATTGGTCCACGAAGTAAGGTGTTTGAGACATGGAAATGTGGTGTGGGACAAATCTACCACATCGGTGGGAATAGGAAGAATTGCTCTCTATATAAGTCTCTAATTGGTAAAGGGTTTGGGACCCCAAGGGGTATCCCATGTGTTTAAAGGAGGGAAGACCTAGATGTGCTTGGGTTCAAGGCTAAGCCCACACGCGCGCAGCCGCCGCGCGCCCGTCCCGCCCGGTTCACGGGCTGTTATCTTTTTGGATCAAAGAACTCTGCCAGATGTACAGTTTAATCCCTGAAGTTTCATATGTACAGTTTGGACCAGAATTCTTTCATATGTACAGTTTGGTCCCTTTCAATATTTACAGTTTGGTCCCTAGAGTTTCTGGGAAGGTGACGGAAGGCAGAAAGCCTACCGTTGGGACTGTTTTTTGAGGCATTAATCAGCCATTACTTGGCAATGGCTGATTAACTCCTCCATTAACAGCCCATTATTTGGGCAGTTGGACAGCCTTTTCAATGGCCATTAACAGCCATTACTTGGCTGTTTTAATTCCCTCCTAATGGCCATTAACAACCATGTTTTGGCAGTTGGACAACCCCTTCTCCTTGCTATATATTGAGCTTCATTTGGCTCAATTCAGTGGGCAGAAAGACAGGAAAAAGACTCACAAAACTGACTGAAAAACAGACACGAAAATAGCACAAAACTGTGTGGAAAAACAGTGAGCAAAACTGTGTGGAAAAACAGTGAGTAAACACCCTCATATACACAAGATATACACTACAGAGACACACTATATACACAGAGACAAAAGAGAAGACTAGAAAGAAACTCTTCCTTCCTATTCCATATCTTCAGCAAGTCGAGTCATATTTGTTTTCTTCGACAGGCTCAACCTATTGGCTTTGTAGTGTTGAGATTAAAGTGTTGTTTTATCTTGGGAGACTATTGCCCGCTAACGTAAAAGCATATATACGGGGCAATCTTGTCTTAAGGACAGAGGGCAATCCCTCGACTCAACACACAACGTTGTAACCATCCAGATTTAGTTGTTTCTTGATTTCAGGATATCAAGATTCAAGACACAACAAGCTTGCGACAGTTCTCAACATTGGCTTTGCAAGGTGATCAAAATTCAAGACACAACACACATGCGGTAGTTTTGAAGATTGACCATTTATTTATCCTTTCGAACATTTGTAATAGTTATTACTTCCCGTACTGCTCTATAAAGTACATTAGAAAGCCAACAGTATGTTCTGCCATTGGAGCAACCTTTTCCACACTGAGTTTGCTACTGGATATTGGAATAGTAGATGTTAAAGGTAATCTGGGTTGTTCTCACATAGGGGGCAAGTTGTGCTTACATTGATGTTCCATTTGAGCAGCCTCTCTTTAGTAGCTAATCTGTCATGAATTGCTAAATAGTGAATGAACACCCATCTAGGGCAGCCCTGATTGTTGCATAATAACTTCCTCCATCTAGTCTGTGGATATCCTCCTCTTAATTTGTTGTACATTACTCTAATTGAGTAGTCTGGCATCTGCATAAATGTGTCTTTTGTTACCCCAGCTTCCTCCAAGTTTTTCTGTGTTCTGATTATTTTCCTTACTATCCATGATGCATTTTTTGCTTCTGTTTCCCATATGGCATTTAAACATGCACCTATTGAATCCAGAGCTTGTCCTTTTTCTTACACAGTTTTCATAAGTGTTTTAAGTACAACAACTCTAATCCACACATATATATCAGTGATATTAAGCCCTCCTGCTGTTTTGGGTAAACATAAAGTATCTCAAGCAATCAGAGCTCTCTTTGATGGATCAGTACTACTAGTTCATAAGAATTTCCTACACAGTCTCTATTTGCTGAATGATCTCCTTTGGTAGAATAAAAATTTGAGACCAGAAGTTTTGTATTTTCAGCACGACAGACTAACCAACGTCCTTCCAGATCCAATTCGACCCAGGTCAGAGTACAGAATAGGAAATGCAGCCAAGGATAATTTCACCTCTTATTGGGGAATCACATGCTGACTTGTTTCAGAAACTAAGGGCGTTGAACGTTTTAATCCCAATTAAGGGAAGAATCCCAAACCCACCCCCGAAAAATCTTGATTATTCTCAGAGATGTGTTTATTGATCTGATTCCCCGGGGCATAATATAGAGAAATGTTGGTATTTGAAGAAAGTAATCCAAGGTCTGATTGATATAGATCAAATTGTGGTGAAAAACTCGGATGCACCAAATATCAATCAACACCCACTTCCAAATCATAAGGAAGAGAACATGTTGGAGTTGGTTTACGGTAGTGAAGGACCCGATATTCCCTACAAGTCTATCATTAAGATCGAAACTGGTGTGGAGAAGTTAGTAAATGTTGTAGATTCCACAGAAGCAATACCTTTGGGGGTCAATGAGATGACAAAAAAGCCAAGCCAGTCAAATGTGAAGAAACCCATGTTGATTGTGAAAGGAATCTCAGAGAATGTCGGGGCAAGTCAGGGAAAATTAAAGTTAATGGTGCCAGGGGCTCCAAGTAAGCCTATATTGACCGTGAAAGGGGCGCTCACTACCCCTATTGCTATTAAGTCGGTGACACAACTTCCAATAGTTTGTGCCAAAGTGGTCCCTTAGAACTATAATCAGACTGTGGTGACACACAAAGGAAATGATGTCATTGAGGAGGTAGATGAAGTAAGGAGGTTGACTCGTTCCGGGAGATGCTTTGCCCCAGAAGAGTTAAAGGAAAGTCAAACAAGTAAGGGACAGTCAGATGCTAGTTAAGAAACCAGTTAAGAGTTCTTGAAAAAAGATGAAACTACTTGACTATTCTATTGTGAAGCAATTGAAGAAAACCCCTACTCAGATTTCACTACTATCTTTGTTAATTCATTCAAATGAACATTGCAAGGCTTTAATAAAGATTCTGAATAAAGCTCATGTCTCTCCCAAAATTTTGGTGAATCAGTTGGAGAAAATTGGTGAGAGAATTTTTGAGGTAAATAGGATCACCTTTTCAGATGATGAATTACCCGTGGAAAGTACTAGACACAATCGAAGCCTTCACATTACAATCAAATGTGAGTAGTCCTATGTTACTCGAGTTTTGATCGATGGGGGATCTGGTGCAAACATTTTTCCTCTGTCAACTTTGCAAAAATTGAATGTCAGCACTGAAAGAATCCAACCCAATAATGTGTGTGTCAGAGCTTTTGACGGAGCAAAAATAGATGTCATTAGCGAGATAGGTCTTGTACTGACAATAAGGACAATTGATTTCACCGTAGAGTTTCAAGTTTTGAATATTCAAGCCTCTTATAATATATTGTTGGGAAGACCATGGGTATATATGGCTGGGGCAGTCCCATCTACATTGCATCAAATGATCAAGTTTGAGTATGACAGGAAAGAGGTGATTGTTCATAGTGAGGGGGATTTGTCCATCTATAAAGACTCCACCAACTCTTTCATTGAGGTTGATAGTGCTGATGAAACACTGGGTTATCAAGTTGTTGTTCATAGTGAGGGGGATTTGTCCATCTATAAAGACTCCACCAACTCTTTCATTGAGGTTGATAGTGCTGATGAAACACTGGGTTATCAAGTTGTTGAGGTAGCGGCGTTGAGAAAATCATTGAAGGGAATCCCATTTCGAGACTGCAACTGTCTCCTACATCAGTTATGGTAGTAAATGAAATGTTGAAGCATGGTTTTGAACTAGGAAAGGGTTTGGGGGCATCTTTGCAAGGCAAGGCTTATCCAGTGTGTCCAAGAGAGAATCATGGTCCATTTGGTTTGGGGTTTAGTCCAACGTTTATTAAGAAGCAGAAAAGGGAATCTTGGTCACTTACCAAGCATGTGCCATCATCTACAAGTCTTTTGTCAAAAATAGTGCCACCAGGTCTCCCACGCCAATCTTAGATGTGGATTCAGAATTAATTAGGCATTTCCAGAACCTGTTTGTTGAAGCTGATATGGTTGAAATTGGAGAAGGTCATAGTAACGCAGATGTGCAATTCATTGGCCCTCATCAATTGGAAAGTCACTCCTCTCCCACACCAGGAAGGAGTTTTGGTAGTTTGTTTTGTTTTCCTTTCTGTTATCCGAGTTATTCTACGGTTGTAATTCGGGTTTTATTTTTTGCTTGTTTCAATTTCAATATTCTAACTCTTCTATCTTTCCTTTCAAAGAAATGCAATTTCCCTTTTCGTTAATTCTAATGTATTTTTGTTTATTTTCTTCTATACAGTTTTGTTTATGCCGGTTCTCGTGATATGACATGCATGCAGAGTTTTTGACCAGACCTTAAAATCCAATCTAATCATGAAATAAGTTGAATATGATGCAGAATAGGTGTTTGAGGAAGTACGCAAGGATTTGAACCAATTTGAAGATAAAATAAATCCTGAAACAATTAATCTAGAAGACCAAGATAATATCAGGGAAACTAAGATAAGTATGCATGTTCAACCACAACCCAAGGAAGAATTAACTCAAGGCTCTGTTTAAATACAAGGATGTTTTTGCATGGTCTTATGATGATATGCCAGGTTTAAGCATTGATTTGGTGGTTCACAAGTTGCCAACTGACCCTATGTTCCCGACCTTTCAAATTGGTTGGTCTTTAATTTTTTTCCCCTTCAAATGGGTCGATTTTTAATTTTTGCTCTTCAAAATTGATATATGTCAAGCGGGGCATAAATTCTTTAAAGGCACATGACATAAGTTCTTTAAGGACACATGATATAATTTATGAAATATTATGATACAAAAATATAAATTTATGGTTCACGAAAAAATTGTTTGCATTGAGGGGAAATTGGGTCCTTTCCCTACACATAATTATGAGTTTCATTAATCATTAAGCAATTTAAGCCCCATTTTATATTTGTTATAGACAGGTGTTTAACTATGAGTCTATGACTAAGGTCACAATGATATGTTGTTAAGTCTTTTAGCATGTGAAATCCACTAATTTTGATGTCCAAGAATTAAGATAATGGCCACTAACTTCCTTCTACATGAACAAGACTTGCTCGTTCATTGTGACAAGATGACATTTCTAGCTACCAACTAGATACTTTTTGACTTGCGTTGTTGGTCTGCTATTAAGGAGGCAAATTAGCCCATAAATATATGATCCATTTAATTTGTTCAAGTTTGGATGAATTACCGACTCACATATTTATGCACTCAATTTATTTTGATTCATTCAGTTCAGTCCAATTTATCCAACCCATCTTATAGTTGAGCTGATTTGAACTAAATATGTAACTCAAATTGACCTGTGAGGAACATTGTTGTAATTTTTTTTTACATATTTTTGTTTGATATGTTATATATGGCCCTTATAAAAAAAACCTATTAGGTAATTAAACAAGTTATGAGAAAATACAGAAATTTAAATTATGTAAGAGTTTGACAGGTTGGGCATTGATCGATTGTTTAGCCCATTTTAATTTAATTCATCTCAGCTAAAGCAATTTTTGAGCGGGTCATTAACCTACTAATTTATTAATTCAACTCAATTTGCCGCACTCAAATTTAGTTCACCCCCTTTTGACACCCCTAGTTTGATCAATACCGAAGTGAGTGTAACAGTCTTACAAATTATTGTCGGTTGAACTCGAAAGAGTTTACTGTAAAGAGGAAAAATTAGGATCCATATAAGATGGATTCAAGAATTCAAATGAAGATGTTTTTTTTTGAGTTAAATTCAAAGAAATAAAATCGTGAAATCACAAAAGGTTAGCTCAAAGCGAACAATATATTGATAGTTAGACTTAGATGTGAGCCATTACAAGTAACCTTCAGTGTTTGTGCTGAATAAATTCATAGCTTAATTTGTAATTTGCTTTAATCTCAAATATTCTCCCGTGACTAATATATCTATAGTTAGGAAAAGTACTTCAACATTCACAAGCGGTCACTACTTCCTCTTTAATTAATTAGGAATGACACCATTAATTAGTTAATTTCACTTACTAACCTTTTGTTTGCATTATTTTACCAACAAGGGGTCCACAAATATTTTCTGCTGACCAAATCTTTCTGCATTGCACTGCTTCTAAAAGAAGATTACTTTAGCGTAAGACGTCTTTTGTACCATGATAACTTATTATTAGTCCGTCGGTAAATATAATTCGAGATGAATTTTCATTGTTCAACAATATGACGTCATTCGACGGAGTGAGCAAGTACGATTGGCAGCCTTCTAGACCGGTACATGACATTTTAGGTGAATTACAAATCAAAATGAGATAAAAAAAATAAAAAGTTTTATAAAGCATAATTCAAATTCATGTGACGAGTGTATTTTCAAAGCATAATCCGAAAGATAAATTCATACAAATCTAGATCCAAAACAGACCGTACATATCATGCGTTCAATTATAACAAACCAGAAAATTTGTCTATGGTTAATTCTTAATTCTTATTCTTTCGAAAATTGATTTACCTATTACTAATGCTTCTGAAATCATTGCATGTTCTGCATGCAAGGGACAATCATCATTTCTTCACTTTATCTATACATATTAATTATATTATTAATTTCGTTAAATTTAATTACTAAATTAATGAAAACAAGCTATTTAATGAGCACTTGACAAGTCAGCTTTTTTTTTCCTATTATCAAGGAAGTGAAAATAATGGTCTTGTGTTAGCCTAATACATGACACATAGCTTTCTTGTTAGGTTGAAAGAGACTTAAACCTAACACTTTATTTCCTCTTTTATTTTTATAATTGTGATTATTGTCCATAATTCGTGCATTTTGTCCTACGTTAAAGTTGTACATCAAGAATAGAAGACTAAACTACCATGCCAATAGGTTGTAGGCGAGGTGAAACAATGTGAAAGGGTAATTACAACTATAGATGAAACATCAGTTTTAGCATCTCTAATTAGTGATACTGAAGCTAAATGAAATTAAAAAAGATACACTAATTAAATGCTTGAGACCAAAAATAAGTTTTCATTTATAAGAAATCTCTATTGTGTTGTTTTTGTTTTTGGTTAAAACCTAGAAGTTACTACGTTTGTTTATTTTAATTTAGCCTGGGTGAGCTTGCTCATATTATCTGTCTCAAACTCGAATAAAGAAGGAGAGTTTGTGGTAGCTAGACAACTATCGTAAAACTTGTTGGAAATTTGCCTTTGGCGGGAGTTGCGACCGACCAACTTTAACGGCTTAAACACTAGTGTTACGTATGTTGGAGAATCCGGTTCTTCACACATGCATGATCTACTAAGTACGTAGATAATCGTAGGGCCAAGAATCGTCAAATTTCATTGAGAAATGAAAGAGATATTGGTTCACGAAGTGAGGTGTTTGAAGCATGGAAAGTGTGGTGTTGTGTTCAATTCTCCCTCATCGGTAGAGGAAGAAAGAATTGTTGTGTATATAAGACTCGAAATTGGTTTGGGGTTTGGGACCCCAAGGGGTATCCCATGTGTTTAAAGGAGGGAGGACCTAGATGTGCTTCGGTTCAAGGAAAGACCACACGCGCGCCGCCGCCGCCGCCGCCCGCCCGTCCGCTCACGGGCTGTGGGCTGTGGACCTTCTGATATTATCTTTTTGGGCCAGAAAACTTTGCCAGAAGTACAGTTTGATCCCAGAAGTTTCAGATGTGCAGTTTGATACCTGAAGTTTCAAGATGTACAGTTTGGTCCCTGAAATTTTCAGAAAGTCAGAATTTCGACGGTCCAGAACAGAAACGTCTAGCACTCAATTCATCCATTTATTTTGGCTGAATTACACCTCCAATAATGGCCAATCCGTTGGCAATTTTCTCCATTTAACTTGGTGGCTTTACTACCTCCATAATGGTCATTATTTGGCCAATAATGGCTGTTATGGAGGCAGTCAAACAGTCCCTCTTCCTCCTACATAAACACCCCTTACACCATTGTTGAGGCACACTTGATATACACGAAAAATACACAAAGCAGAAAGCAAAGTTTCTTCCTAATCTTCCAAGCATCATTTCGTTATTCAATATTCTTCACGGTAGCTTTTGAGTTTCCTTTGCTCAATTGTTCCATTGCTGTTTTATCTTGGGAGACGAATTGTCCGGAACGTATAAAGGATACATACGGGGCAATATTGTCTTAAGGACAGAGTGCCACACTCGACTCAGCAAAAATCAAAGCAGTTTCCGGTCTTGTTCAACAAATATTGTAATTTCAGTTTTTCTTGTTATATTGTAATTTTCAGTTTTATAGTTGAATTGTAATTTCAATTCTCACCTAAGCAGTTACTTGTAATCTCCGTTTCTTGCAAATCCTTTGTAATACCCAACAAAACTTATCAATTCATGATAAATTCTCATAATACAAATATTGTTGAGACGTCCACTTAGTCACAAGTTACATCAAACCCGTTTGTGATGAAAAAACAAGCAACGGATTCCACCATAGAGGGGCTTAAGGCAATACCTTAGAGAGAAGAAAGACTTGAAGTAAATCGTTCTTCAACATGCATGTAATAATTACTACACATATGATGGTAATAACTATGTAGTTTTTTTCGCTGAATAAATGAGTTATTTTTAATCTTTGTCTAAGTCGGGTCTTAATGGATGACGTGCGTGGAATATGATGTGATATGTATTGATCTCACTTTAATTTTTAAATGTTAAGGTTATTCCATAGTAACACCAACTAAAGAATTTAATTTTATTTATTACAATGGTGCCGGAAACGGAAATAAGTAACTGCTAAGTATTACAACAAATGAAATTACAACAATTGAAATTTCAATATGCTTGAACAAGAAACTGGAACAATTTGATATGCTGGGTCGAGTGATGACACTCTGTCTTTAAGACAAGATTGCCCCGTATATATCATTTCTACATTCTGGACAATAGTCTCCCAAGATAAAACAGCAACTCAACAAATGAGCAAAGGAAACTCAAGTGTTACTTTGAAGAACTTTGAGTAATGAAATGATGCTGAATGTAGGAAGAAGATTCTGCTTTTTCGTTTCTGTTTTTCTGTAGTCTCAACAATTGAGCAAAGACTTCATTATATAGTGTAAGGATGGGACTTATCAACTGCCCACATAATTATTGTTACTGGCCAAATATAAAGTTAAGACAAGTGGCTATTATATTCCAAGATGGTTTAGAAAAGCACATCATATTTTGAAAAGAAAACAATTAAAGGTAGTATCGTAGAGAAATTGCTCTAGGTTGTCAATTGTTACATTTTTAGTCCATTCATAGTCTTGCAAATAACAAATCATCAAGTATTTCTCAATAACGGACCTCCAATATGCAATCTGTATTGGGTAGAAAATGCCTCAAGAATCATTGGCGTACGCAGGAAGCCTGGTAGTTCCGGAAACCTCAACGGTGTACAACTGTCTTCCACTCTCAACAACTCCCATCACATCAGTCTTCCTAGATCAGAGTACCGCGACGCGCATGGGCACAATGAAGTCAGGGTGATCATGTATTCACAGCTTAGGGGGTCATAATAGTCTGAGTTTTATTTTATATATACAAGACTTAGAAAGAAGAAAGACACATTGTAGTCTCTCTAAGCCAACACTTGTAATAAAAGATATCACTCAAGAAAATATATTACTCTCAGTTTTTGTGCTAATATTATTCATTATTCATTATTCATCTTAAATCTAGCTGACTCATTTATTTTACTTATTGATTCTCTTATCTATTACTCTTTTATCTCGCATACCCATAACTTAATTAGTTATTCCGAATTCATTCAAGAGGGTCTCCGGATCGGATACAACATACTTGTCTTTAAACCCTTGAATACAAATCTCTAACTGTATTTTTGGTTAGAATAATTTTCACCGGAAAATAGTTTGGCGCCGTCTGTGGAGATAGACAATTGTGGTGTTGTCTCGATCTGTAGCTGATTTTCTTGAAAAACCTAAAGCGAAAACACTGCACTCGAAAGCAAACATGTCAGGACAGCACAACATTGCTCACGGATCACAAGAACCCAAAGGAAAGCAGATACTCGTCGAACATCAGAACTTGGTGTATAACTCGAAAATGCTGCGAACAGAGGCTGGCCATTCAAAAACACGATGAACAGGTTCAGAGGAAATGATAGCCCCCTCTAGAGCAAACCCTTGGATGATGAGGACGTTCGAAGCCACTCGGCAGAAATCTATGAAACACAACACACCCCAATGAGTGATACCCCAAGAAAAGAAAAAGACGCCCGCACTCTAAAGTGGAGGGAATGTTCAAAGAAGAGGGGGGTGCCTCAAAAGCAGCCTCAGCTACAGTCTTGGACGCAAACAACGCCATAATAGAGCGCATGGAAAAGTTTTTAAACTCATTATCCGGTGCAGTACCAGATAGTCATCCGGCAGATGATGCAGAAGCCACTGGGCACCCGCAGTATCTGCGGCAAACACAAAGAGAGAAGTGCTTACAACACCAGAGGCAGACTTGGCGAGACTTACTGCATAAAAAAGGAGCTCCATGAGCGGATGAGCCAGATAACAGGGGCTCTCCTTGTGTTGAAAAGTTTAGGGGTGAGGAAATACAGGAAGATACCGTACATGGAGATAGTGGCTCTTGAGCCCATCCTGAAGAAGTTCAAAATGCCTGACATACCTAAGTATGATGGCACCACTGACTCGGACAAGAACATTGTGACATTTGCAGTCATCGGGCATGACTTGCAGCAACACTAGATCGAATCTGTCGTGTTGAAAAAATTCAGCCAAACGCTCACAAATGGGGCATTTTCTTGATATACTTTATTACATGAAAAGTCTATTGATTCATTTGCTGCTCTTGCAGATGCATTCGTGAAAGCCCACGTTGGAGCTAGAAGGGTCAAAACCTATAAAGAGAATATATTCACTGTAAAGCAGAGGAAGGATGAGCTACTCCAAAATTTTGTGGAACATTTCCAACGGGAGAGGATGTTGCTACTAGCAATCTCTGAGGATTGGGCGACCGCAGTATTTACTAACGGCCTTAATGCCCACAGTTCGGAGGTGTCAAGAAAGTTAAAATAAAGTTTGAGGGAGTTCCCGGCCAAGTCCTGGAATGAAGTAAATAACATATATACTGCTAAAATGAGGATAGAGGCCAATTATGGAGCCCACGTAGAAAATAGGGGAGGATGGTAGGGGAAACCTAGGAACTCTCCACCATTCAAGCAAATGGACTTTAGGGGTTGGTATAAACCTTATTCAACCCAACTGTCACCCAGACATGAAGGTCGTTCGAACAAACCAATGTATGATCAAGGTCAACCTAAGAGAGAAAAGGAAAATGCTGTAAAAGAAGTCTGCGAATGACTCAAGACCACATAGTGTGGCCTCTTACAACATTAACGCAGAGGTCATAGATCTTGTCATGACAATAAATAATATTAAAGAAGTTCGGTTCCCAGTTGCAGTTTGATCTAACCCAAATAAAAGCGGTACGGACATAGAGCACTGGTGAGAGTTCCACGGAATCCCAGACCATTCAATGGAGGATTATAAGTTCTTGAGGTACGAGGTAGTAGACCTACTAAGAAAGGAGCATCTGAAGGAGTTCTTTAGCAGCCGATCTAAATACGCCAAGGAAAGGGGGGTCGGGACTTCGCGGGAGCGCCCAACGTAGCAGGGAGCGATAAACATGATCGATGACGGGAAGATGGTAGAAGCAGTATCTCAGACGCATTAACCTGAATGGCTACCCCTATCCAGAAAAAGGATGAGAGATGATCCTGAAGACCCCTATCGTCTTCAGCAATGAGGAAAATGAAAGCATCGAGAGCCTGTACGCCGATGCTTTGGTAATTTCTATCCAAATATTTTAGTCTAACATTAAGCGTGCTCTTATTGACACATGTAGCGTTGTGAGTATTGTGCAACTCCTTATAATTAACGAGATATAACTAACTAAGCAAATATCCCCGATAATGAAAGTTTTGACCGGTTTCAACTTGTCTAGCGAAACAACCTGGAGACATATTGAGTTGGTCACGCACGTGATATGAGTATCAATGAAAATTTTGTTTGACATCATCGAAGGGGGAATGCCTTATAATCTGGTAATTAGGAGGTCATGGCTACATGTCATGAAGGTTGTCACGTCTACCATCCATCAAGTAATAAAGTTCCTAACATATTGGGGAGTCACTGCCGTACTGGGAGATATGGAAACCAATCCAGCAGAAATCATCTTGATGGACAGGAAAGATGAGTGGGTAGGGAATAACAGCTAGTAATCACAGATGCCTGATTCCGGGGTCAACTATGAAGTCGAGCAAGAACCGAAATTGGTAATGGGATATTGCCCGAAAGATCTGGTGCTCGGAAGATTTGTGGCCCAGACGAGTCAGATTCGAGAAGATCCACAACAGAAGATCTTGAGCTGACCCCTTGTCGATCACACAGCCACAAGGAACATGTATACTTGGGCTCGGGTCTAAACACTAAGTTCCGAGAAGATTTAGTTATATTTTTTAGAGATAACATTGGCAAATTACTTGGTCAAAATTAGATATCTCAGGGTTACCTCCAGAACTGGCCCTCCACAAGCTAAACATCGATTTGGATTGCCAACCTACTAAGCAGAAAAAGCTTCCGCTATTGGCAGATCAAAGTCAGTTCATCAAAGAAAAGGTGGCCTGACTCATCTAGTCAGGAGCGGTCCAAGAGGTATAATACCCAGACTGGATCGCAACTGTTAGGTACTTCTTAAGAAGCTTGATACTTTTCAAATGTTTTTAGATTTAAATAAAGCATGTTTGAGGAACTCGTACCCTATACCGCGCCTAGATCACGTTGTTGATGCGGTGGTAGGGCATGAGATGCTCAGTATCCTAAATGTACCCACAGGGTTTGACCAGGTATGGTTAGACCCGTCGGACTAGGAAAAAATATCGTTCATAACAGAGCACGGAAATTATTGTTATACTGTCATGTTGTTCGCCTTAAAAAATGCAGGGACTGCTTTCTACCAACTGACCCAGCGGATGTTCCGCCATTAGTTGGGTCAGAGTGTGGAGATTTGCAGGAAGTATTCGAGATCCTCCAGGAGTACAACCTCAAGCTAAATCCTGAAAGGTGCACTTTCTGAGTAGGCTCAGGAAAGTTCCTGGGATATGTGGTATCAAACAGGGGCATTGAAGCTAACCCGGTTCACATCTGGGCAATAGAACAAATATTAGAAATACTCAGCAATGCTCGAGAGGTACAACACTTAACCAAGAGGATAACAATATTAGAGAGGTTTATATTAAGGTCATCTGAGCGATGTTAGAAATTTTTTAGCCTGCTGAAGAAAAAGAAAGACTTCCTGTGGACCCAGGAGTGTCGACAAGCATTAAAAGTCCTGAAGAGATACCTGACAAACACACCTCTACTTGCAAAATCGGAAGAAGGGGAACCCCTGTTAATTTATCTCGTTGTATCCGAAACCATTGTAAGTGTTGAGCTCATTCGAGAAGAAAACGGTATGCAATCTCCTGTCTATTATACCAGCAAGGCTTTAACCGAGGCTGAAGCTTGTTACCCTCACCTTGAGAAGCTGGCTTTGGCCCTGGTAGTTGCGTATCACAAACTAAGGTCATATTTTCAATGTCACCCCATATGTGTGGTCACCACTTTTCCTTTAAGAAATATATTGCACAAGTTTGAACTCTCGGGCAGGTTGGCAAGTTGGTCGATTGAAATCTGCGGGTACGATATCACCTATCAACCCCGGACCGCTATTAAGTCTCAGGCATTAGCCAATTTCGTGGCCAATTATAGTCCTGGCATGATGCCTCGGCCTCATATGGAAACAGTTCGGGAAACCAAAGCGGCATCTGGGGAATGGGTCCTGTACATGGACGGAGCCACAAGCATGAAAGACAATGTGTTGGGGATTGTCCCTGTCGCCCCCTCAGGGGCTACAATCAAGCAAGCCATTAAATATGTTTCTTTGACTAACAATGAGGCCGAATATGATGCCGCAATTACAGGTTTGGAATTTTCTCGGGGACTTGGAGCCGAAAGTATCAAATTCAAAAGCAACTCGAAGCTTATTGTCAACCAGATATTAGGCAAGTATAAGGCCAAAGACATCCGAATGCAGGAACACTTAAGTAAGGCTGCCACTCTATTGGCTCGATTTCAAAAATGGAAAGTGTTGCAGATCCCGCGAGAGATGAACTTCGAGGATAATGCCTTGGACAACCTAGGATCGTCATTTGGGAAGACTAAGGGAGAGTCATAGCCCATAGTCCATCTCCTATGCGCTGTCCTAGACTCTGGCTTACACGAGGTAAACTCTTTCAGCCTTACTTGGGACTGGCGGAATGATATTATCAACTATTTGCAAACAGGGACTCTCCCGAATATAGCAAGGATGTCCGGGTGTTGAGGACCAAGGCGGCTAGATATTGCCTGCATGAGGGAGAGATGTACAGAAGATACTACCTCGGACCACTAGCTAAATGCTTAGGGCCAGCTAAGACTGAGTACATGATGTGGGAGACACACAAAGAAAATTACAGAAATCACGCCGGGTATGATTCATTGGTAAAAATGATAATGAGGGATGATTATTATTGGATTCGGATGGAGGAAGACGCAAAGGCTTATTTCCGAAAATGCGAGAAATGCCAGCAACATTCCCCGATAATACATCAACCTGCTGAACCACTCCATTCGGTAGTGGTTCCATGGACATTCATGAAATAGGGAATGGATATCATGGGCCCGTTTCCGGGAGCTATGGGGATGTAATATTCATGTTAATCTTAATTGATTATTTCTCAAAATGGGTGGAATCCAAAGCGTACAAAAAGATTCACAAAAGGCAGGTCATAGACTTCATTTGAGATCATATCATTTGTCAGTTTGGATTACCGAAAGAGATCACTTGTGACAACGACCGCCAATTTGTGGGAAAGAAGGTCACTGAATTTCTAAAAGGATTGGACATCAAGAGGGTCACCTCATTGTCGTATTACTCATGTACAAAGGGACAAACAGAGTCAACCAATAAAACTATCATCCAAAGAATCAAGAAGTGGTTGGAAAGATCGAAAGACAAGTGGTCAGAAGAACTGCCAGGGGTGTTGTTGGCTTACAGAACCACGACCAAGACAAGCATGGGGGAAACTCCTTTCTCTCTAGCATATAGAGTTGAGGCCCTAATACTCATAGAAGTGAGAGAACCCAATTTCTGCTCTACCCAAACTGCCGAGGAATCCAACAAATAAGTTGTGGCAGTAGGGCTAGAATTATTAGAGAAACACAGAGAGCTGGATCTTATATGTTTAACAGCACAAAAATAGAGAGTAGAAAGGTACTTCAATAGAAAGACGAAAAGTCACTCTTGCAATAAGGGACCTGAACGCGGGTAAGCTACATGCAAATTGGGAAAGACCATACCAAATCACCGAACTCATAAGGAAATGAGTGTACCGGCTCGAGGATGAGTTCAGAAAAGAACTAAAGAATGGTTGGAACGTCAGCCACCTGAAGAGTATCTACCTTTGAAAGAAGGCAGCTATGTTTTGTATTAAAAAAATATTCATTTTCAGTTAATTATCTTTTCCTTAAAAGGGATTGCTCACAAAATCGGGAAACCCCTCCCCCCCAAAGGGACAAACACGCATTGTATTCTTTTTCTTGGCCGAGGTTTTGTCCTGATCAGGTTTTCCTAGCAAGGTTTTTAACGAGGCAACAACCCAAAAAGTACTTCAAGCTTAGCGTGTAACATCCTGAAACTCGATTCCTGAGGACCTCACACTCGAGTCCCGAGGGGAGAAAGTGGAGCAACATAATCATGAGAAGACATCTTCCAAGACGTATTCTCTTAAACTGGACTGCTGGCAGTCACTGAACTTGCGCAGTCGCTTTCTTTTGTAAAATTTGTAAATACCCCGAAAAGGGATCATGTACTTACAGGATGAGTCATCCCCTATAACTTTGAAAAATAAAAAAGCCTTAGTTGACCTTTCGGACTAAGTTGTGCAATGAAAGGCATCCGGGGCAAAACTTCCTCGAAAGCCATACCCGCAAAATTTCTTCAAATAACATGACACGACCATATGTGCATCCGTGCGTGCAGGTTTTTTTTAAACCTTTTAAGCCTTTACATGAGGTTGAGACGTCTTCCCCACAAGCACAAAAAAATGGAGTATCTTCATTCATTTCTAAATTGAATGTCTTAAATCCCAATTTCGCGTTATAATTCCTGGATGTGACATTCCCGGATTGGGTCAAATTAAGACAACCTCAAACACAAACACAAAAATCCCATAAGCGTGCACTGGTTGTCAAACCTTGGATTAAATAATAATCACTCGAATAGTAGCATAGTTCCGATAGACGGACGCATCGGTCATGCCTCGACGGTCAAGTGCAAATTAAAAAAGGCAACACGTCATTATATGATCGCAATTGTTGCAAAAACAAAGCGCATGTCAAAGCGTAAAGAAAGGTAAGCAAATAATTGTCATGTATACTAGAAAAGCGCTAAACGCTCGCAACAAGACATTAAGAGGGGAAACAGACCCCGAAGATCCAACAAACCAAAGCACGAAGGATCAATTCTAAAAAAATAGCAAAGGGCACAAGGGCCCGGTAATATTCCTCAAATGGCACACATGCCAAAACAACTACAAAAAAACAAAATATTCTTCATAGGGCACGCAGGCCTGCCTAAAAACTTTGTCATTAAAAAGGGCACGCAGGCCCCCATAAATTCACAAAAACTGAAAAAACTGGCACCAACCACCGGCATTACTGTTGATCATCGCCGCAGGAACAAATCCCTAGACCCATGATCAGAGGCTCAAGAAATACAAATCTAAGTCGTGGAGGGACACCCTCGCCATCATAAGAGCCGACAGAAGCATCAGAGAAGGGGGATGTTTCTCCAAGTAAGTCATCCAAATCAGCCTTAGCCTCCCCCAAGTCCACCTCTGTTTCAACAAGGGTCGAGGAGACGTCAAACACTCTTATCTCCACCCCTTTCAGAATGTCGAACCAGGTATGAAGGACAGGATGGTCCAAGAGAAAGGTATGCCTCTACTGGTCGGCCTCTCGGTGAAGCGTTAGCCACTGGTTTTGGGTTCGAAGCCAGGCGTGAGAAGTCTCAAGAGCTTACATCCTCGCCTGAGCGGTGTCGCGATCAAGCCTATCCCAGACCAACCTCTCCCCCATTAACCGACGAGACAGGGTCATGATCCAAAAGATTTTCTCCCTAGATGTCAGCGCTTGCTTAGCCTCCTCACATCTACCCTCTAGGGTAGTCCTCAATTCCAGAAGATCTCTATGCTTGTCCCAAAGCTAGGAAACCTCTTCCCGGAGATCTCGGTGGATCGGGAGGCCAAAACTGATGGTAAATGGTTAGGTGTAAACAAGAGACATCCCTGGGATGTACTGACCAATGCTAGTATTGAATGAAGGAGGAAAAATATCTATATCCAAGCCCCATCTGCAATCAATACAGACTTGAGGGATAACAGAATCATCAATCAATGAGATAATGTCCTCCACAAACTCGAGGCGGAGGTTTGTACGGATGTCCCTTTCAAAGTTGAAATTTAGGGGGATGATTTCAGAGGCCAAAGAGCCCAGGTCGATGTCTTGGGTAATACCAGAGGTCGAAGGTCGTTGATGGGTGACGTTGAGTTCTACCCTCATTCTGGAGAGGGTGAGACCATCAGAAGTGCTGGAGGAAGACGAAGAAGAAGTATACATATTAAGGTTAGAAATTGAAAGGGCGAAGAGTTAAAATTGCTAGAAAAGGAAAGATAGAGATGAAAGTGATGAAAAGCAATCGGGGTTGCTAGTTTATATAGCCGAGCAAATAATCATTACTCTTGGAACTCGAAGAGGCGTGCCTTGTCAGTAGACGTCAATCGGTGTCTCAGAAGAGGCATCGTTGATTGAGTGGTTGAGTATATTTAATGATTAACTGACGAAGCGTTTTGTAGTAAAAAGATGTGACATTTTGAGTTCCCACGAAAAGTTTTGAAAAGACCGTGCAGACTCTTCCACTTCTCGGACTCATAAAATGAAGGGTCCGAAAAGTGGAGGACTATCTGTATTGGGTAGAAAATGCCTCTGAAATCATTGGCTACGCAAGAAGCCTGGTAGTTCTGAAAACCTCAATTGCCCCAATGGATCTCTACAGCTGTCTTCCACTCCCAACAACTCCCGTCACATCAGCCTTACTAGATCAGAGTACTGCGGCACGCATGGAAAAAGTGACGTCAAGGTGCTCACGTATTCACATATTAGGGGGGCATAATAGTGTGAGTTTTGTTTTATATATACAAGACTTAGAAGAGATGGAAGACACATTGTAGTCTCTCTAAGCCAACACTTGTAACAAAAGATATCTCTGAAGCAAATATACTACTCTCAGCTCTAGTTCTCATATTATTCATTATTCATCTTATATCTAGCTTACTCATTTATTTTATTTACTGTTCTCTTATCTATTACTCTTTTATCTCGCACATCTGTAGCTTAATTAGTAATTCCAGACTCGTTCAAGAGGGTCTCCGAATCGGATACAACTTACTTGTCTTTAAACTCTTGAATACAAATCTTTAACTGTATTTTTTTGTTAGAATCATTTTACCAGAAAATATAATCAATAGGCTCCACATTTTCAAATTCTTAAAGAAAAAAACGTTTAAATTATCATTTAACTTATTATGATTTAAACTACCTTCAATTGGAGCTCCATTAGCGATCAAGCGAGAAAAAATAGACAGCCTTTTTTCTTATGGCAAAGGTAATATTAGATCAAACGTCTAACAGATGGCGAATTTCCCAATTTCCAATATTATATAAACAAAATTTACCGTTACACGAAGAAAAAAACAGGTAAATTACACTGAGGGCAAGCAAACATAAAGAAAAAAGATAGTAACTCCAAGCATCTATATTATATTATTTACTAAATAGTACTATTAAAAAGAAGACAACAAAAGATACTCTCATAGAGCATGGCTCTACACCAGAAAAATATATTAAAATAAATACAGTCCCATCCCAAAATAAAAATATTAGTACTCAGCCCAACCACAGGAAAACAAATACGGAGTATACTATATATATATATATAATATGTAAAAAAAAAAAATCAAGAGAATAACTTCAAGAAGTGAGAGGCTGTTGTCTTCCGTTTTGTCCATCATAAAGCTTGTTATTTGATTTTCCAGGCTTCTTTTTAAGTACAATTGTCCAAGTAATTGCTTCTAAAATAAGAGCAATTCCTCCGAGAATCGATAGGAAAATAATGTAAGCCAATTTCCATTTGCTTCCTGGCTGCAAAATTTCAAGACCTTTAACCACATTGATGATGCCTAGAACAAGTACACCATATCCAACTCCATGGTGATACATATTCCAATAAAATCTGTACTTGTGATCCTTCTTTGGCCTCAGAAATAGTGCAAATACCTACAATTTTAAGTGGATCATTTTCATAATTTTGGAAAAAATATAATTTGGCATCAATCTTGTAAAATACACAATAATCTCAGCATCCAATAGCATGACCTAATGGTCAATAAAGTGGATGAAAAGTATGGGAGATCAAGAAAGTTGGCAGGCAGAATTACCATGTACCGGTGTTGGTGAAAGGTAGCACATACCAAGGGAAATAGTCGGGATATTGCACGGAAGTTGGCCGACCACCACCGTTATAAAAAAGAGTTTAAGCTGTAAATATTGTTAATTTAATTTTTTTTTGCACTATCATGTCATCTTTATCTGTTGTACCAGGTAACTCGATTATTTTCGAGATGACGTATATTCACTTTGTCTGCACCCTTAGCTATAAAGATATCCTTTCGGTGACCCGATAGTGTAAAAAGCTCCTTATAGTGATAGTGTCTATATATAACTTAAACTCTATAAAAAATATTTAAGTTATATACACCGTTATTGTAAAGAGAATTTTAAACTATCAATCATCTTTTCCTAATGTAACTATTAAGAACTCGCCTTATTTTTAGGATTACAAATCCACTTTTTAGGGAGCATATGAAGCCTTATCAATAAATACCATTCGAATGACATGATAATATTGAAATTTCTTTCAATTTGGCGGTGTATATAACCCTAAAAATAAAATTCTTCCTTTAATCCAAATTGACCTTCTAAATTAAAGAAAGTAAAGATAAAGAAGTTAAAGAATTTGGATTTAGGCAAGTACCTGAAGAGTTGCAAAACAGAATAAGGCAATACCAAAGTCTCTATGAGAAGTGTACACAATTCCTTTGGATTGGCTTCCAAGTTTTAGACCAGTTGCCCAACCAGCAACTCCAATAGTATAAGATGATAACTGACAAGCCACATGAACATAAAACCACACTGGATCTACAAATGTTCTTAAATACCTTGCAATCATAATTCCAACTGGAAATAGAATTCCCCAACTCACAACATTCAAAATTCCATGTATCTGTTCACCAAAATTTCAAATATATTAAAAAGAAAAATTAAAAAATAACAAATGATATATCAAACAAACAAAATGAAGCACCACCAAAGGTTGTGGTGGTGGTAAATACACCTCCATCTCTAATCAGAGGTCTTAGATTTGAGACCTAAGAATGTAGTCATCTTTGGTAGGAAGCGCTTTATTATCAAAATAGGACTTCTTGGTAGGAATCCAGGTTAGTCGACCGGACTCCAAAACAAATACCAGATACCGGGTGAAAAATCAAGAAAAAAATAAAATATGTATTTGCTCAAGCATGTAGCCCACCGGTTAATGAAAGTGGGACAAAAGTCATAGGATATCATAGTTCAAATTCTAGTAAAGACAAAACTCGCGACGTAATTTCTTCTCATTTGTTTAAGCATTTTGGTGAACAAAATTATTTGATACATGTGCTATGGGAAGTAATAGGGATCCCGCGAAATAATCAAGCTGTGACATAAACTGATTCGGGTACCGCCATTATTTAAAAAAATGAAAAGGGTGTTTCTTGAAAAACTTACATTTCTATTGTTGAGCATAGAATCCTCAGGACCATTGCTAACACTTTTTTCTTTCATTAAATCAAGTTTTCCCTTGGAATTCAAATTTTCAGGCCGAAAATCATGAATTCCTGGAAATGTACCATTCAAGACTGAACTTCCAACTTGCCATACCTGATTCAATTCTCTCATTCCTTTTGGTAAGTTTACACTAGCAAAAATTACCATCATCCCATTACTATACATAGCCTCCATATTTGAAACATGATACGCTAGTTCCCCTGGCACGATGGACTTATACGAGTTCAACTTGAACGTTTTCCCGACTATGGTGCCATTGGATTGTTTAAACGCGACCAACGCTTGTGTACCAACCATTCCTGTCCCAATCGGATTGATTCCCCATGCTATCCAGCCATCGGGCTTAGTAGGAGTAGCTACAAAGGCTAAATTTAAAGAAGAATCTTTTGAATTGTAACTCCAATGGATGTAACTATTTAAATGTGGCAAGTCATTGCAATGTTCAAACAATTTGTTCTTGGTGAACTTTTGTGATGTGCATGACATTGAATGTGAAAACTGAGGTTTTACAAGCAAGAACATAAAACATAGGTTTATGACACAACATGATTGATACAATCCCATGTCTAATGTTCTTGAAATTCTTAGAATCTCGAAGTTCTTGAAATTTCAATCCTTTTTTTCTTGGTGTTGGGAATGAGAACTTGTGGTCACCAACTACTACAAGTGGGAGATATAATGTTAGCGGAACAAGTTAAGAAGTATAGAAAAAGACATAAAGGCCTTTTGTAGCCTTATATAGTAGCAAATGAACATAGGGAGGCTAAATATTTACTTGCACACGACGTTTACATCAAATCATATATATTATTTATTATGGTTAAGTAAAATGTCAAGGTTAGAATATGTAATACTAATTAACTATAGTTTAGCAATAAAAATGTAAGTTAAAACATATATCATGTATTAATTGTTTTGGTGTATATAACTAATGGGGGTAAATTTTTACTGTGAGACTTTACCTTATTCATAAGGCAGAGTAGGGTCCTTCGTATAAGGTGACATGATTGGATTCTTTTTCCTTCTTGTCTTTTTTCATGCTTTATGAAATTAAAGGGAGTGGCGTGGTCTTGAAAATTTTAGATTATAAATAAGGAATTAGGCTCATCTAAAATATAATTAAAGTAATATGTTTGTGATTAGTGGAATTAGTAACTGGGAATGTAAAGTAGGTATTACAACGATTGTATGAAATCAATGTAGATAAGTTTTAAATTCTTAACGTGTATATACTAACAGTATAAAAGAAATTTTATACTACTGATTAAAAAAGAACATATTATACTACTCCATTCTTAAAATTCGTCAAATTGACTACTAACGAGAGCATTAAATTTAAGACAAAAGGAGTTTTAATTATTCCTCATTGAACTAGACATGTAGGCTCAAGATAAAGAGAATTCATCTTCATTTCCTTTCTTTTATCCTTTCGTTTCTCCCCCCCCCCCCCCTAGTTTCCATAAAAAGGGTAGCAGTTTGCAAATTATGTGACGTATATTAGTATTTAATATTATCATTTCTCTTCACCCAATTACTTTATTTTTTCCAATTGTTGACATAATCATAAGATTCCCATGCTATGTAATGTAACATAATGTCTTGTCTCAAAATTGGACCACAACAAAGGGGTCACCAATCTAATCCTCCTCAATATTCTTCCAAAGAAAATGGAGCTGGAAAAGAAAGAAAATAGTCAACTTGTTTGTTGTATTTATTTGTTTTCACTAGATGATGGTATCCGTGTTAAGACCTCAACTAATTCAGATTATGTAATGTAAGGCCCATAATTGAAAAACGCTTTCCTACCACAAATTTTTCATGCCCCAAGTTCAAAACGAGATATTTAGTCAAGAATAGAAGACTCCTATCCAATCCCAACAGCTTGAATAAGAAATTTTTAAAATTTTTAGCGTAACATCTAATTGTTGATTGAATAAAAGCTTTCACTAAAATAGTGTTAAGTACACATGATCACATTGGTAAAATTGCTTATTTTGTTCATATTCGATATTTATATCATACAAATAAATATATGACGTGTGTCTTTTACATTTCTATATCTTGGCCATAATTAATTAATGGAAAAAGGGTCATACTATCGGTCCATATGTCTTTAATGTTATATCATTGGTTTGTATATGAAAGTTGTTCAATATGTGGTTTCTCCATTAGCTCCACCTATTTTAGCTAAAATAACATATCACTTCACCAAATCAATCCTTCTTCTTCCATCGCTATCCAAAATCACCAACACTTTCACCATATGTTTCATCAGCATCAACGTAAACCATCTACCTTAAACATTATTAAGATATTTCTTGTAACTTAGGGAGACACCGATAATGTCTATCCATAATAAAGTTCCATCATATATTCCTAATTTTGAGTGTATCATGGGATAACAAATTGTTATATTGAGGTAACACTTTCAAGCCCTGGCAGTCTACTGCATCACGATTTCATGGTACTAATAAATTTTTTTTGACTATTTCATTGATGAAGTTTATTTCAATTACTTCAATCAAGCTTCACCAGGTACCTCATTAAAATTTGACTATATTGCTAGAACTTGGAATGAAGTGGCAAGTCCAGAACTATACTATCATGACAAGGGCTTTTTCATTGTGAAATTTCAGAATAGTCAAGATAGGGATGTAGTTATGTACTCTGGACCATATACTATGAATAGTGTGCCATTGATATGGAAGCCATGGACTCCACATTTTGATTTTCAACAGGAATACCCTAGTACAATTCCACTTTGGATTAGATTTCCAAAACTTCCTCTGAATTGCTGGGGACTTGTTACTCTAGGGAAGATTGCTAGTCGACTGGGAGAACCTATGTTTGCTGATGAATGTACCAAGACTAAAGCTAGAGTCTCCTATGCTCGGGTACTGCCTACAGAGATTGATATTACAGTTGGTCAGATCTAGTATGGATCGTACATGGACGGTAGTTGGAGTCGGCGGCTCTCCCAGGGTTCCCTCATCTGAGATCTCTGGGGAAGAGGCCCGTTATTCTGAATTAAAGAATTCAGAATCAATCAAATCTCCCCAAGTAGGATTCGAACCTACGACCAATCGGTTAACAGCCGACCGCTCTACCACTGAGCTACTGAGGAACAACAGGATATTTTGTTCCACCACATAAAATTATTTGATTCTTCCTACGGGGTGGAGATGATGGGGTCGGTCCATGGATTTTCCTTCCTTTTCTTTTGCCGCATTTCGCTCAAAGGGTTTTAGTTAGTGATAGGAATGGAGACAGTTATTCCATCTATTTCAATCTCAAAAATGTGCGTTCAGCAAGACTGACTACTCAGGCTGTAGAGTATGACTGAAAGCCTTTGTTTTGCAAGAAATGTATCAAATATGGGCATGTGTAGAATGGAGAATAAGAAGGATCCACCATCTGCTAAGAATGTGCAGGGAGCCCAGAAGCAACCAGTGCAGAATAGGGGAGCTCAGAGGGGGAAAAGTACCTCAAACATGGCAATCCAAGCACCCTATTCCTACTTAACAGCTAGCAGCAGTGCCTAATGTTGTCACTGAGATGGCTTCAACTAGTGGCACTACAAAGGCAGCACATGACCTATGAAGCAATTGAATCCCAAACCTTTTGAGGTATATGGTACCACTCCTAGTAAAGTTCCAGATAATAGATCATCACCACAGAGCTCAGCTATAGTCCAACAAAATCCTGCCTCAACACAGGTTACCAGTGTGCTGAAAACTTTGAATAAATATGCTATACTTACAAGGGATAAAGGAGGGGAGATGAGGATTGATAAACCATCTGAGGGGGGAGGGCAATTACTGCTCAATGAATTGGCTTGTTTGGAATGTGAGAGGGTTGAATAGACCCTCTAAACAAGGAGAAATGGGAAACTACTTGAGGAAGAATAAAATAATTTTTGCTGGTTTGCTGGAGACTAAAGTTAAAGAAAATAAGTTCATGACTAGTATAAATAAAGTTGCTAGGGGCTGGAGTTTTGCAAACAACTATTCTTTTGAAGCAAATGGTAGAATCTGGCTATTATGGCAAGTTGTTGATGTGTGTGTCAACATTCTTGAGGTTCATGGTCAGTATATTCATTGTGATGTTAGTTACTGATAGGCACTCTGATTTTCATAGTGCTGTTACAGTGGTATATGTGAGCACATGTAGTGTGGAGAGGAAAGTTCTTTGGGCTGGTTCGACTAGAATAGGAAGTACAATGCTTGATCCATGATGCATCTATGGAGATTTTAATACCCCTTTACTACCTGAAGACAGAACTGGAGGACATGTTACAGATAGTGAGACAAGGGAGTTCCAGCAGGTTATAGATGCACTTACTTTAGCTGACATGAAAGCAACTGGCAGATTTTTACGTGGACAAACAGACATGTATGGAGTAGGATCGATAGAGCTATATGTAATGAGCATATGGGAATGTGACTGCACAATTTAGAGAATTTTTTTTATCTGATCATTCCCCCATACACATGGAAGTTACAATGCCTGCTGGACAAAACAGGAAGCCTTTCAGGTTCTTGAGTGTACTAGCAGATGATGACCAATTTCTCCATATAGTGGCACAATGTTGGGGTCAAAATGTTTAAGCTAACTATCTGTTCCACATATGGAGTAAGTTGAAGATGTGTAAAGAACCCTTAAAGCAACTTAAAAGAGATGGGCTTGGAAGTATTGACACAAGAGTGGAGGAAGCTAGAGGAGAACTGGAGGCTATACAAATACAAATGACTTCTCAACACAATCAAGAACTGATAGTTAAGGAGAAGAAAGCACAACACGGGTTGAATAAATGATTGACTATACAGGAGAGCGTTCTGAGGTAAAAATCCAAAGCACACTGGATATTAGATGGGGATGGGAACAATAGATATTTTTTCAATTATATGAAGGCAAGGGCCAGCTCAAACAATAACTCGGTACTTAAAGATGATAGTGAAAACCTGCTGCATAAGCAAGCTGATATAGAGGAGTTCCTCAAGTTCTATAGGGGTCTGATGGATGCAGCCGCTGAGAGCTTACCTAGCATTGATATTGTTAAGAGTCCCACATCGGATATGGAATGGAAACGTGAACTCCTTATATGGACTTGGACAATCCTCACCCTACAAGCTAGCTTTTGGGGTTGAGTTAGGCTCCATTCTTTACATGGTATCAAGAGTCAACAATCCTTCCCGACCTAAAACCTAATTTCAGCCACCCATTCCTGTCCTTTTCCGGCGCCGAACCGACCGTATACCGCCGGTATATCTCCAATATACGCTGATATACAGCTGCCCAGCACTCCAATTCTACAAACAACCTTGTATACCCCTGGTATACTGCTGATATACATCACCCTTTCCTTCTCTATCTCTCCAACAGGCCGTATACCCCTCGTACTTAGCCTATATACATTCTGTATACGACTGATATACCCTCCCTGCCACTATATAATACCCGTATACAGCCTCCCTAAGCCGTTATACACCTCGTATACGACTTTTTCTGCCTCATATACTGCCCGTATACGTTTTCTCTCTCTCACGCTCCGGCAGCCATCATGGCAGAGAACAACCACGGATGTGGCAGTGGCCAGAGGCACAGGGGTGGCAGAGGGCGTCGGGTCTCCAAAGCACGAGTCCACTGCCCTGGCAGCAGTATGGGACCTGGGCCTTCAGTCCAAGTCCATATAAGAAGTCCATGTTTTCATTCCATATTCGATGTGGGACTCTTAACATGTAAAGAATGGATCTTGGGCCTAAGTCAACCCCAAAAGCTAACTTGTAGGGTGAGGATTATCCAAATCCATATAAGGAGTCCATGTCTCCATTTCATATCCGATGCGGGACTCTTAACACTCCCCCGCACGTCCAGACCTTGTTAACTAGAGCGTGGATAATATAATTTGGGGCCCAACATCGGTGAACAATGAATTGGAATGGGTCTGGCTCTGATACCATGTAAAGAATGAATCTTGGGCCTACATCGGATATGGAATGGAAACAGATATAAGTATTATGAGACATGGACCTATGGTGACTCTACAACAACAAAGAGATGCCAGTTACCAGAGAAGAAGTGAAGAATGCCCTGTTTGCAATTGATGACAATAAGGCACATGGGATAGATGGTTTTAATGCATATTTTCTCATGAATTTTGTTAGCAATTCCTCATGAATATCATGTTAGCACCATTAATGGTAGCAGTTTATTCTTCATTATGATTTAAAAGAAGCACCATTTTTTTGGGAAAATGCACTTCTAAACTTGGAAATTACATAATTAAGCTTGTCACCGATCCGGACCCACGCATAACAAAAGTTTAGTGCACCGGGCTGCCCTTTATTACCTTCATAAAGATAAAGTTGTTTTATATATCTTTTAGCCCTTTAATACTCCGGATTCTCTCTATAAATGCTATTGAAGAATTTTAAATTCCATGCAAACGATCTAGGCAATTGTTTTAATTAAATTACACATCTTTTCATCTTCTTTTCAAATACATATTATAATTATAGAGCGCATCAAATGATGATGATGATCTATGATTAATAAAGCCAGTTTTATTTGACCAAATGATTAAGTTTTGTCAATATACTATACTAGTGAAATTATCCGCACTGTCATAAAAGTGAAATTAAAATATTAATAAGTGATTATTGCTAAAAAAAAATAGTTAACAATATCAATATTGACTTATCAATTAAATTGACCTTTTCTCTATTCTTTAATTATAACACTATTATTTTTTTAATTATATTTTTTAAGTTGATATCAAATGAAAAAGAAAATTCAGTTCAACAAATTTAATATCAACCAAATGACCCTCCTTATTTTTTATCATATTCACATTTCCATCTAGAAATGTCGATCTACTTTTATTTTTTATTATTATTATTTGTGATTTTCTACTCTTCTATTTCTTATCTTTGTTTCTTTAATGTTTTTCATTTAATAATTTTCTTATGCAATCCTATTCTTCTTTATACTTAACCTAACATTATTTTCGGTTCCTCTTACCAAATTTCATTTTCATTTCTTTACTTTATTTATCCAATTTCTCTTAAAATCAGCAATTATTGTTATTCTTCTTTAAAATAATCAAATTGAATTTCCTTTCTCCTTCTACTAATTCATTATGGGAATGCCAAAATTAATTTTTTAAAACTAAATTTTACATATATTTTTCAGATTTATGTGTCATATAAAATATCCAAAAATAAATTCATAAATAATTTTGCTTATAATTGATTATCTTCCTCTTCTATTTCCCACCTTTTTTATGTTTAATTTTTAATTAAAATCTTCATATATTTTTGTAATTTATGTGTATATTGAACATTCAAAAATAACTTCATAAATAATTTAGGTTATAATTGATTATCTTCTTCTATTCCACGTTCTTTAGTAAATAAGGATCACATACCGATAACGTGCATCAACAAACGTCTTCCAATGTCTCTCAAAAATTATTAATAAGAAATCTTAACAATGATCTTGATCTTAACATGTTTTACACAAGAAAGATTATAAATTTTAGAGAGTTCATAACGTCAAAATTCTATCATCCTCCTTGTCCAACCATTTTGAAATATTTGTTGTGGTTCAGGTAGGCACCAGTTATAACTTTTAGATTTAGTTACTTTTTTCATCCAAATATTATACTCTATCTATTTCTAAATGATTCTTGATCTAATAATTATCTTAAATTATGCATATGTAATTCTTCTTTAAAACATAATTTAGTTGATTAAATAATTAAAAAAATATTTATCATAAGTTATATATCGTATTACATATTTTTCTCTTTTTTTATTTTCATATATACTCTTTAGAAATTTTCAACTTATTAACCGAATCAATTCTTCTTCACCTTTTACTAATCTTATGAAAAATTCTAAAAATTACTTTCTACTTTGACTACTTTCTCTTACCATTGCTCAGGTCTTGATATTCCTTGTATGGTTTAAACTAATAAAAGAAAATCATTTATATCCCTTGCCATGTTTTAAATCAAGGAAAAAAATTTGATGACAGCACTAAAATTTCATTCATCGATAAATGATGAATCAAGGTCTAAAGAAGAGCAACAATTCTTCTATTGGAGAAGAAAGTGAATAGAGAGATTTTTATTGTAGCCCAACATTTTTGCATTTTCAAATAGTAAGTTAAAACCTAACAGACGGTAGTAAAGATCTATGAAAATATGAAAAACTTGATGACTTTTATCAACAACAAAACATGAAACTCTTGAAGACTATAATTTTACGTTTCAATAAACAACTTTCCTATAAATTAAACTGTATTTCAAAATTACAAATTAATTTTACTCACATATACTATCATTAAGCTTATTAAACGATGATCCACATGACCACGGAAGAATATATATATACTTCTTTAAGTAGTATGCACATATACGTGCCTTCTTTTTTCTGCTTCAACTTTCGAAAACACTCTGGCCTAAAAACTCAATAAGTTAACCTCATCAATAAATAAAAGAAACAAAATAATAAAAGTAACTAAACAGAAAGAATATTTTAGAGAATACAACATAACATAATCAAATTCCTAATAAAAATAAAGAGAAGCAAAGATAACAATTGAAATCATTTTCTAAAGAATTCCTCCATTCACATCAAACACCCAAGCAAGTGCCATCTACTGGTGGTGACTATTACACAACAAAAATAGAGGATAACCAAGATGGCTCAAAACAAATTTATACAACAACATATCCATCGAAATCTCACAACGTGGGGTCTGGGGAGGGTAGAGTGTACACAGACCTTACCTCTAACTTGGTAGGTAGAGCGGCTATTTCCGAGAAACCCTCTGCTCAAGACGCTCAAAACAAATTTATATGAATAAAAATTGGTGTGATTTTGAAGTATCATAAATTTGTGTACTAAATAATTGGGGGTTATGAACATGAAAGGTTTGGGGTTATGAATATTATTAATATTAATTAAGAATAGAATTTATGAAAAATAATGAGGTATGAGTTATGAAGATGACTTTTTAAAATTGAAAAATTGAAAAAAAAAATGAAGGAAAACTTCAAAAAATTTAGAAAAAAGATAAATACTTTTCTTGGCCAAAGAAATGTGTCACATCACCTTCTCTATTTCTAGTTTTATTATATATATTGATTGATACTGATATTGATTTGGAGAGCTTTAAAGATTACAACTTAAATGACAAAGATTTTACGTTATATAATCATCCGTGGAAATTCTTTATTATACTATCAGATTACATTGATAAAAACTTACAATGCAAATTACCAGATTACAAGGGGGTTAGATCATGCCGCTTAAACCTATATACACTTTGTTGCTTTGTTTTTCAGATATTAGAATATTGAGAACGTTGCAACTATACGGTTTCGGGTCTATCGGAAACATTCTTTTTACCCCACAAAGCTAAAAATAAGATCTGCGTACATCATACCCTCCTCAGACACCGTTTGTGGATTAGACTGGGTATGTTGGTGTAGCAGCAGCAACTATACGGTTTCATACCTAGAAGAAAATATCCAAAGCTGTGAAAAAGATTAGTATTACATAACTTCAATCATTCAGAGGAATATTTTAGTAAATCTGTTTCCTAAAGTAGGAATATAAATATAAATATTAATATAATCTTTTCTTTCCTCTGTAATTAGTAAAAACTCAAAAGTTAAGTTAACCCTGAACAAATTATTAATAAGCTGAAAAAGATAATCATGGATATTTATAACTTGCAACTGTTAAGCACGCAAATTAAAGGGTAACAAACAAAATTAATATGTTCCTACATATCTTTCTATTTCTTTCGAAAAACAGCATATGCTCCTATTTCTACAAAATGATCTCCAACAACTACTTCTCAGTCCCATAAAAATTGGGTTTCGTCTCTACAATATGATGTCCAAATCATAATGCAAGAATTCTAGTAAGACTACAGAACACTTTAGAAATCTCGGAAACTCATTTTAGGGTCTTGTTGTTTGTTGTTTCCCCGTCCTCTTCCCCTTCCTCTTCCTCTACCTCTACCTCGCCCTCTCCTTCCATGCCTAGAAAACGATCTTCCGTGTTTCATTTCCACGAGTGAATGTAACAGCTCGTCACAAAGAATACATCCCTTATGGAGTGTAGCGCCATCATTTAAGGGCGTCGTTTTCTTGTTGAAATCGACTTCTATGATAGTTGAGTCGCATTCAGGACACTTATCCTGAGTCGTAGAAATCCGATGAGCACCTTCGGGCAAGGAAACGAGGCAATTGCACATGTTGCAGTAAAGCCTCCATTTCGGAGAGCTGACTGGGTCGAGAACAAGGGTCCCGCTGCATTCTGGGCAGGCACAAACGCCTTGTGCAATCACGGAATGCGGACATGTGGTGTGTGGACAGAGGAAGCAAGGCATTCCAACTCCCTTTCCCAACTTGGAAGAATCTCCCGTTTTAGGAGCGCCAAAAAATGTACCTATGCCTTCAAACGGGGGACAGTTGTAGCAATAAGGACAGAGCGGGAATGCCTTGCCTTCTGGACCGGGCATGCTACATAGTAACAGCTCAAAATTATCAAGCGGGCAAGTAAGCTCCTTGTACAGCTGAAAAAAGTAAAACAAGTTATACGTTTAGCCCGAAAATTTAGGTGAGATCATACAATAAGCGCTAACAGAAAAACAAACTGCCAACTTCTCAAATTTCACCATAAAAGGGCATATTTTAGTATAGGTTTTTTCCTTTCTAATGTTACTAGGACTGGAAGTAACTTTATAAAATAAAATGTTTACCTTGACTGTACCCTTCTGAGGTACATAATAAACTTCCTCACATGTACCACAGTACAGTCGAGCTGGCTGAGTAGATATGTATTTCATATATCGCAAGCATTTGCCACATTTGCTGAGGAGACGTCCAGAGTCGGAAAGTGGAGAAAATTGTGCTTCAAATAATGCATCCATGTTTTCAATCTACGCCAGACACGAGGTTCAGTGGATAATTAGCATTAGATAATACAAATTAAAGAAGAAAGAAAGCGGCAAAGCGCCATCAACCATCACATAAGAGAGATGATGTAGAACCATTTTTTTATGGATGTTTATGGTCATAACTTAACATCTTATACCTGCTTAACAAAATAACTGAACTTCCTTCTGAATTGTTCTAGTACATGCTGCACAACCATTGAATGATCTGCTTGACCTTTAGCTACCAAAGTAATCTGGTGCTCAATGAAACTCCGTATGTCAGGCAAACAGAGATCAGAATCTATGCATTGGTAACCTCTTATCAAGCTGATACCCAGAGGAGTCGGAACCAATCGTCGCCCAGCTTGTACCTGCATTCGAATCGGCCAAACTCAGAAGTCTAATTTCTAGTAAAAGATTGTTTAATGTCGAAGGAACGAGAAAATGACAAAAACAGTCCCTTGTGTTTGAGGGTAGGTTCAAAATAGTCCCTTAAGTATGCACTTAACATTTTAATCCTTTAAGTTGGCCAAAAGCTAATACTTTTAGTCCCCGTCAAATATTTAACAATTTGTGATCGATAGATTTGACGGAAATAGTGGGAAAATAAATATAACCATAGTCCATATATATCAAGAAAGTCTCATCAAAACATAAGCTTTGCAATGCAAAAAATTGCACTAGACAATAAAAAGAAAGTATAAAGTAATAGCAGAAATTAACCTAAAAAGGCTACACCAATGACAACAACATCCCCAGTATAGCCTCACAAGTGGGGTATGGGGAGGGTAGGGTGTACGTGGACCTTACCCCTACCTTTGAGGGGTAGAGAAGCTATTTCAGATAAAACCTCAGCTCACTAAAAAACTGCACCAAACTCTAGAAATAAATAAATAATAGCAGATCCTACAAAATTATACCTCTATTGTGAGTTACCGCTAATTTCCTTTTTTTTCATAATTCCCGTCAAATGTAACAGACAAAGTTCGGTAAATATTTGACGGAGACAAAATGTGTCAAGTTTGCGGCAAACTTAAAAGGAATAAAACTGTTAAGTGCATACTTAAGGGACTATTTAAAACCTACCCTCAAGCATAAGGTACCATTTTTGTCACTTTCTCCCAAAGGAACCATAACAGAAAGCAATAGAGAGGACAATTGGAAAACAATCTGCATATAGCAAAACCTGGACATAGTTTCGTTCGCATATGTTGTTAATATGCACAGAGATTGACGCATCTGTTCCAATACCGTGTTTCTCCATCAAAGAGATTAGCTCACTTTCGCTGAGATAATCTGGAGGCGAAGTGTTCCCCTAAAAGTTCCAAAGCAAAACCAAGACACTGCGTTTAGTCAACTATTTCTGTTTGCTAATACAATATGTTTAGTCAATTTATAGCAAAAAGGCAGCCCGGTGCACTAAGCTCCTGCTATGCGTGGGGTCCGGGGAAGGGCCGGACCACAAGGGTCAATTGTACGCAGCCTTACCTTGCATTTCTGCAAGAAGTTGTTTTCACGGCTTGAACCGTGACCTCCTGGTCACATGACAACAACTTTACCAGTTACTCCAAGGCTCCCCTTCAATAAAGGGCAGCCCGGTGCACTAAGCTCCCGCTATGCGCGGGGTCCGGGGAAGGGCCGGACCACAAGGGTCTATTGTATGCAGCCTTACCTCACATTTCTGCAAGAGGCTGTTTCCACCGCTTGAACCCATGACCTACTGGTCACATGGTAGCAACTTTACCAGTTACTCTAAGGCTCCCCTTCAATGTTTAGTCAATTTATAGCAAAAGAAAGAATTAAGTGTCGGGTAAAATGGATACTGAGGATTCATAACCGATCCAAATAGCTTGGAAAGGCGTAGTTGTTACATCTTAAACCAAAAGAATCATTTAATGGGACAATAAATACTACTGAAGTACAAAGACCGTCACTTTACTCCAAAGCTGTACAACGAATGAGAAGTTCAATTGGACGTATTATGTGATACCTCATCTAGTTCAACTTTAGAAATCTCAATTTTCTCTCCTGTAGCAAACTCAGGAAGATTCTTCTCACTAATAGCCAGCCATGGCATAATAGAGGTGAATCCTTTGACTGTGGCAAGCTGTCCAACGCACTGAAATTGCTCACCACCACTTTCGAATTCAACTTTTATCCTGAGAACATACCGAATTTTATAAATGACTTACAAGCAACAGTCATCTATGCTTGGCACGTACTGTGCAAGTAACAAGAAAAGAAAAACTCTAAAAGCAGGATTTTGAATCTGGATCTATAATATGAATACATAAAAGAGCTGTTTAACATGATCAAGGAAGAAATCAGGATTAGAGTTACCCTAGTTGTCGGTTAGTTTTAAAGATACGTAAATAAGCCCAAAGAACGAGGAGTTACTAATAGCCTGTTTGGCCAAGCTTTTCTAACACCAAAAGTGCTTTTTTTTCGAAGTTGAAGTGTTTGGCCAACCTTTTAGGAGAAGAAAAAGTAATTTTGAGTAGAAGGAGAAGCTGAAAAAAGTAGCTTCTTCCCAAAAGTACTTTTTAAAAGTTTGGTCAAACACTAATTGCTGCTCAAAAGTGTTTTTCAAATTGATAAGCCAAACACAACTTGCTTCTCAGCAAAAGTACTTTTTTGAAATCACTTTTCAAAATAAGCTGACTTTAGAAGCTTGGCCAAACAAGCTATAAGACGTTCATCAAGAAATAAAGATTCAACCTTCTATATTTGCAATCTGGAGAGAGAGTTCCCAGAAAATGCTGGCAGATGTACTGGTAAAGTTTCCATGCATCATTCCCCAAACTATCCTCACTCGCGGAACGCATCGGAGTTATTGGAGGATGATCGCCTGCATCAGTTCCTGCCTTTGGCTTATTATAATTTTCAGTTAACAGCTTTTGCGCGTAATTACCAAATACAGGATTATGCACCAATGCTCCCAGTGTTCCTCTGAAGTCAAAAGAAGAAGGATATGCTGTGCTTTCTGTACGTGGATAGCTGAAAGAACGGAAAATAAGAAATAAGCCAAAAAGAGAAAGGACAATTTTGTAAACTGCATTGGAAGTTTCAAGTAAAAGTTTTCAATGTGTTTGTCATACTTGTTCAATGAGATTATTTTTTTAGCATACAATTCATAAACATGTAACTTATTTTATAGATAAAAGTTTTTGAACAAATAAAATCTCTGTACCTTGTCTGATTTTAAGTTTTAATTCTGTCTACAAAGGAATAAGGATTGCATCCCTTGGCGAGTTCTAATGAACTTTTATCTTACCAATCAAACATCATTTAACATCATCAAAATTTTCTTTTATCAAACAGTCAAAGCTGAGGTGGTGTTAATAAAAGAAAGAACAAAACGTGCACCAAGATAGTGCAAAAATACAGTAAAAAGAAAAGAAAAACATGTGAAGACTGAATTACCCTCTCTTCATTAGTCCAATAAGGGATGTCACAAATGTTTTCTGTTGCCACTCTAAGGAAACAAAACACTACAGTCAGGAAACAGAGAAGAAAACCTGATAAAACCTTGAGTGTACAAACGCTCAGCTAATTGCATAGTCAACTGGGGACCAAAGCCCAGTGCACTTGAAGCTACCTGGAATTTGTCAAGAAAATAAGAACCAGAAGGTTTAAATCCAACGACTGTAAGAAAAAATAAATTTAAATCATAAAGAGAATCGCGTAAAGTCTCAATTGGACTTCTGAGTACGGGTTTTATAAAGATAACAAAATATAGACCCAGCCGATGGTCTATGGAAACAGCCTCCCTACCTTGTGAAGGTAGGGGTAAGGTCTGCATACACTAGGTTTGTTGTTATTGTACAAAATACTGACCCATAGTCCCATATACATGAAAATTCAAAAGATTGAACTTCATTTCTTGCACACATAGAGGGCATCTTATTACTTGAATCCAAAAGATGGAACTTCATTTGCACAGATGCTCCAAAAATGCCGCCACCCGTGTCGGGTCCTTCAAAATTGCTTTACTTTTGGAGGATCTGACACATTTGAAGGATCCGAGTAGCATATATAAAATACATCAATGAAGAAAACCGAGGCAACTTTGGCATACCAAGAAAAAAGTCAGAAATCTCAGGATCTCTCAATAATCGTAAGCCGAAGTAAATTAATTGGTAGAAAGCCTAAATTACCAACCTTCAGAAGATTTACTGTGTTTAGACCAGAAGGGCGACCTTTGGATTCCAGCTTTTCTGATACACGAAGAACTCTCATAGTCCCATCCTCCATTATTCTGTTCCGAAACATCGCAGCAACCTATTTAGAAAGTATTAGCAACAGAGGCATGGACTCAATACTTCGGGACAAAACTATTGAAGTGTGTGACTATCTCATCAAAAAGCTTAAGCTGTTAGAGAGAGCATCCTTTTATTATTTAATTATATTCTCAACAAAACCTCATGATAGGTCAAAATAGGAGGAACTCACATCAGCATCAAACAACCTGTTACGTTCCCATTCTAACTTGAGTTCATACCCCTTGTACATTATGTACGGATGCACCATCCAAAACTTTTCTGGCTTGAACATAGTGATTTGCAGGTAACGATCCACGCAGAACCCAAGCGTAGGAGTTTGACATGGCCCATAGCTGAAATTACAAATAGGAAATGTGTTCCATTTAAACCCACCAATTCCAAGAGTTCTTGCAATGGAATCATTATACTCCTTAGGACTAATCAGAACAACAAGCAAGTTCCCTTCACCAATGATTAACAGTCCAACAACTTCAGTAATATTATAGGCCACCGCAAGATACCAATAACAGGCTTAACACAATTAAAGACTAGGCAGGTACTTGCATAATATGGCTTCAAAATGTGTGAACTAGTGTATCCCTCATACAAACTAGTAAGCTGATCAAAGTAAATGTTATCTTCAATCCTCTCACCTTTCAGTATCTTTACTCTGTCACTCAAAGATGATTTTTCTATCTCAAATGGCACAACAGTCAAGTTGTGCTATTTCCCACCAAAAGTGAAATTGCTATATGTGTTTCCTCCTCCGCTCAAGACCAGACTCAATTTCCAACATGCAATAATATACAAATGCCTCTAGAGTTAGGTTGGGTACCTTTGATAATGCTTCTGGCTCCAAAGGGGATTGAATCAAGAAGAAAAGTGCAAGACAAGAAAATTGACATGTAAAAGCAATTTTCTTCTTGATGGTTGATATTTTTACGGACGGTGAAACTCACATAGACTTGTGGAGCAAAAGATTGATACAACATAAGACAGTTGAAGAATGGACATTTTATAGCAAGTCATAACTCATAAAGTACAAGCTTGTTTATAGAGAAAATAATAAAAATAGTCCCTTATGTTTGAGGGTAGATTTAGAAAAGTCCCTTAAATGTATCCCTGAGCAATTGCGGTCCTTTAAGCTCACCGAAATTGAGCACTTTTGATTTCTGAAATATTTAACGACTCTGGCTGTTAAATTTGACCGTAACCGTGAAAAAAAAAGGATTTAAAGAGAAACTCACATGTTGAGGTGCAGTTTTTGCTATTTTTGGCCTATTTCTATTGTATGGTGCAGTTTGAGGTGCAGTTACTGAGATTTGATGTAATTTCCTAGTGTTTCTGGTTAAATATTTTTATTTTACAAGTTTTTGTTAAATCTAACTGCCAGAATTTGTGACTAAAAGTGCTCAATTTTGGCAAACTTAAGGAGCAAAAGTGCTCATGAGTATATTTAAAGGGATTTTTTAAACCTATCCCAATATATAAGGGATCATTTTTGTCATTCTGTCGTCGTTTTTAAGTAGCACTTATCCACCAGTAAATAACATTTAAGTACAATTGAAGACTAGACAGATAGTAACAAGCCACGAAAATTTTTATGTTGGGTCTCACACAACCAACATTAGTTGTGTGAGACTCCTCTTAAATTGTGACAAGTGGAAAACGGGGGCCCACGGTGATCTTATTAGTGAAAGTTTTTCAGTTTCATACCCTTCTTTCTTCCCTGGATGGCTGGACGTCAAACCATCTCACATTCGACTAAAATTTGTCACCGCCTCTGTCTAATTTGCCGGCAAGATCTTGTTCTTTTTATTTTTTGGTCTTTTATGCTTTAGCTATCTCTCACAATCTCACACATACACACTCTAATCTTCCCAAAATCCATTCTAGTCCAATTTTTTTGGTAATTAAGCACAAAGCCACCCTCAAACGCTACCCCCGCTAGCCAAAACTCCAACCGTTATCCACCTTAGCACAAAGCAATATAAATACAAACTAAAAATTTTATAACAATATTTAACGCCAAACAAATTGCACTTAGTTTCTAAGATATTCAAAAAGGTGATTTTAAGACGTTGAAAAGAAAAGAGCTAAAACATGTTTATCCATGTCGGGAAAAGATGATGAGAAGAAGTACCAACACTAATGAAATCAAATTATACATATAGTTATTCTATAACTTTTATGTATTGTATACATCTATATATATAGCAAAGAAAAAACTGCAAACAAAATGAAAATAAATAATTTAATGTTTTTTCTTTTCAATTCTGAAATATTTGCAAAAAACCTGTGAGATAGAGTTTGGTTAGTTTATGGTGGAACACGGCTGGGGTTTCTGTTGGGTAGAGGGCGGTTTGAGGTGAAGGAATAGTTACAGAGAAACAGAGAATAGTAGAGTCAGGTGGGTGAATAATTTTTGTTTATTTTGGGGGCCCACACTTCACATATGAGTCCCTCACACAACTATTATGTGGCATGCCTCACACATAATAAAATTTCTCACAAACCACAGGAAAGAAGACGGAGAAAAAAAAACTAAAGCCTCAATCATGCTTTGTCAAATACAAGAACATAAAGCAGAAGTTCAGTTAGAATAATAAAGGTACTGTGTGATAGGCAAACAATAGGAAAAAATCGAGAGAATTTACGAGATAACCCTTGCATCAAGATTGCCATATTTCCCATTGAAATAACTAGTCTGGAAACGTGTAAATGCAACTCCAACTTTCAAATCAATCTCTTGGCGTGCATCTACAGCCAACGCCTCGTCTCTGTTGGGTTCGGCAAGGCTATTCATTGCCTTCATAATATCTTTTTCAGTAACAGAAGAGAATCGAGCACGGTATATTCTTCTGCCATCGCTTGTGTGAAATCCAGTGCTCTCTATAACTGAACCAATAAGTATAAAAGCAAGATTAAAGAATTATGACAAAAGAAAGTTTCCAAAAAAGCAGAACTAAAACAACCTAACAGAGATTCAAAAAGTTGACAAATGGAAGTCCTATCAAGTGATATTGGTGCAGTGCATCAATTTATCTACAGATAAAGTTCTAACATCGGTGCCAACTTTTTAAAGAAAAAGCCGTTCCACAGCACAAAAAGAGTAAAGGTGGAGGATATTTTTGGGATAGATGTGATTCCTGAATTTGCACAAACAAACACTTTTTATTGGCAGGTAGTAAAGGAAAAGGACTTATTAAATAGAGCCCAAGGAATCTGCATCATTTCAAACAACAAACCATACATTCAAACTGGAGGTGTGATTAGTTATTGAGTTTCCTCTTACTATCTCTTCCTACTACTTATTAACTGCCACGATTCAACTCCCTGTTCTAGCAGGCAGCAAACTCCACCTAGTCTCTCTATCCGTACTTCTTTCTCTCACGTATTTCTACTTCTTTCCACTTCCCAGTCTTTACCTCTAATAGCCTGTTAGGCCATACTTCCAAAATCTGCTTATTTTGGAAAGTGTGTTTTTGGTAAAAGTGTTTTTCGAGAAAGTACTTTTGAAAAGTAGTTGTTTGTGTTTGGCTAATCAATTTGAAAAGCAGTTTTGCTAATATTTGAGCAGTATTTCATGCTTGACCAATGTTCCAAAAGTGCTTCAGGGAAAAGGTACTTTTATTAGCTTCTAAACAACAGCTTCTGCTACTACTCAAAAGCACTTATTTTCCTCTAAAAGCTTGGCCAAACACTCCAACTTCCTTAATAAGCACTTTCTAAAACTAAAAAAAAAAACTTTTGGCTTCCAAAAAGCTTGGTTAAACAGGCTATAAATCTGTACCACGTCAGTTAGGCAAACAATGCTCTAAATTCTCATTCTCAGCTTATTTATTTGGGATAGTTTGAAAATAAGCAGTGCCATGTTTGCTTTCCATATGTCTAAGCCTAGTCAATCTATGAGTTTCACCATTGTAGCAAGTCTTTGCCTGCATTGAAATAATAATGTCATGATCAAACAGTACCTTCAAAGCATATATTTTCTCCTTCACGATCACAGTCCAACCATAGTACCAAATGTGAGCAACCACGAGCTTCCTGGCTTAGATGCCTACAAATATGAGCCTTGTATCCGGAGGTCAGTCAGCATTTGCTATTTTAAACATGAGAACAAATAAAGATACAGATTCATTGTAATATCTCATCTAAGGGAATTTTTAGTTGAGAAACTAGCACAAGTTTTAAGTTCATACATATATGTGAAGACAAATCAATGACCCAAATTGGTAAAAGGAAAAAGTGAAAAAGATACAATTGTATCCACTTTTATTTTTTATGATTCCGGCATTACCGAAAGTGAAAAGCAAGACAAATTTTCGCCAACATGAGCGGCTTATATGCTTGAAACAAATGCACCCAGCTGCATAGAGATGATCTTAACCAAAAATATGATAAAAGCTATTCAAAAGGAAAAATCGCTGGTAACTTTAGTAGACAAGAACAAGATGAAGTAGTACCTTTGGGTTTGTTTCCTTCTTAAGTACCGGTGCCTGGAAAAGATCTGAAGGATTTGTATTTGTCCAATCTTGAAAAGCTGCTGGAAAATCTACGCTAGATTATCAGAGACAGAAAATTCAGATTGAATACTAGAACTAACCAAGTAATTACGAGTTTAAATAGAAGGAAAGCAATTGCTGGCAGCTCAAGCAATGGACTTTTAGTTAATGAATGTTAATGATCTGGGATAAGGAGAAACCTGAAAACATGACCAATCACTGAAGTCACTTTATAATGTGCACGTGATCCAAGAAACATCGCGTCGAACTCATGGACTTCTGTACTACCCCTTCGTGTTGACATCTGGGACAAACAAATAACAGAATTGCATGAAGACTTCTCTTTTTTTATAATGGTAACGTTCTATATATTAATAGGTATACTACACAAACTGTATAATCCCCCAGAATAAGGTAAAAATTACAATTTACAGGTAAAAGGAAGCCTTCCTATCTATGTTTCTTCTTACACGCAGTCTAAAACATCAGAATATCTCCAGCTTCTACTAAACATTCCTGTTTACACAAAAAATAATAAAGGACTAAGCAATTCATCTTCAACTTGTGAATATTGCACTGCTTGTCCTCAAAACACCTCTGATTTAAGTCCATGAATTAAAGAAGCCAAGATAATTAAGTTGCTGCTGTAAAGCTAGAAGATTTACAGAAGAAAATAGTGAGATGGAACCAGACCTAATTTGGTATAAGTATGCTTCTATTACGTGAACGTTAACAGCCCATCAAAGGGAATGAAGATAACCAACCAGTAATACAAACAATTACCTAAAAGGTACTGCTCAACACATTTACGTGAAGTACAGGAATCTCAAGCAGCATATTCACCAATACTTAGTCCTTTAACAAAAGCCCCCTTTTTCGTTAATTATTTTTATGGGGAGAATCAAACTAATTCTTCGAGCTACAGAGATTTTTTTTGAAAAAGTTACAAATATTCCATTTACATCTTATTGCTATTCTTTTTTTTTTACTACCTATGAGACTTACTCCCTATTCCTATGGGTCGAGTGAGCTCTTCCCGTAGGAAGTTTCATTCCTAACTGCTCAAGCCTTGAGATCTGTCTTTTGAAGCCCTCTCAAACGAGAGTTTTTTTCGATCAAAGAGAAAGGATTCGGGCACTGTTCACAGTTCAAAATTCCTTCGCCTGTGTTTTCACATCGAGAATTATTTGCAGATGAAGAGATGTCAAAGGGGCTTCTTACTTCCCAAACAGATCCTCCTACATCTATATATAAACGCTCTCCTTCAAATATCCCATAAATAAAGGTAGGTTGGAATTGGTGAAAGTTTGAACGACTTTGAACTTTTAGAATAAGGGAAATTAAATTGGAATTCAAACTCAGGGCTTAACAACGCCTTCAGCAAAGAAATTGTGAACCGCCCTGACCAAGTTTTCAACAAAAATATTCCAATCGGTGCTTTCCAAAGAGAAAAATGACATGAAAATAAGGGAGGAATCTAATGAACTGAAAGCTGAAGCCATTACAGGAGCGCACAGAAAATAAACCTGCTCTATGCATTAACATAGAGCTCAATCACACTAGACAACTGAAAGTTATTGATACTCCACAAAACATTTTAAGAAACTTTAATGTATTTCAGAATTGTGAACAACATCAAAGACGCCACAACTCATGGACTTCTGTACTACCTCTTCGTATTGACATCTGGGGAAAATAAATAACAGAATTGCATGAACACCTTTTTTTATAATGGTAACATTCTATTTATTAACAGATATACAATACAAACTGTATAGTCCCCAAAATAAGGTAAAAATTACAAGTAAAAGGAAGCCTTCCTATCTATGCTTCTTCTTACATGCTGTCTAAAACATCAAAAATACCTTCAGCTTCTACTGAACATTCCTGTTCACACCAAAAAAAGTATAATTCTAATTCGCGAACGTTAACGGTACAACATACAATTACCTAAAAGGTACTGCTCAACACATTTACGTGAAGTACAACAATCTCAAGCAACATATCCACCAAACCGGTGCTTTCCGAAGAGAATAACGACATGAAAATAAGGGAGGAATCTAATGAACTGAAAGCTGAAGCAATTACAGGACGCACAGAAAATAAACCTGCTTTATGCATTAAAATAGAGCTCAATCACACTAGACAATTGAAAGTTGTTGATACTCCACATAACATTTTCAGAAACTATAATGTACTCCCTCCGTTTCAATTTGTTTGTCTTACTTCCTTTTTAATTTGTTTCAAAAAGAATATCACTTTCTATAATTAGTAACTCCTACATGGCATATTTAAGACCACAAGATTCAAAGACCAGTTTGGTACATATACACATCTTTAGTTTAAGACCACAAGATTCAATGTCTTCTTTATTTTCTTAAACTTTGTGCCGAGACGAACTAAGACAAGCAAATTGAAATGGGGGGAGTATTAGATACTCCGAATGACTCTAGTAAATCATTTAAGGTAGATAAAGTGGGCGACAAGTTCCTGAAAAAGGTAATATGCACAATCTTTTCAGAATGGTGAACAACACAAAAGATGCCACAACTCCAGCATTTGCATTAGTACTGGTTGTCAAAGTAGACTGTGAGCCGTGCACCATTACCAGTTGTCTCTCTAGCAAAATGGTAAGTTTTTCTCTAATGTTGTAGTTGACACCTGAGGAAACCATTAAATTCAATTTTCAAAATCAATTCATTTTGAGACATTTTAACCCAATGTTGCAAACACCCTCTTTCCTTGTTCTCTCTTTCTTCTTTTCCTTATACTCTTAAATCCTTTAGAAAACAAGAATAATGACTATTCCACTTACAACCAAATTCCCCACCCACCCCCCAACCCCCCCCCCTCCCACCAAAATTCTCACTAGTGGAAGACTCAATTATCGAATCTGAAATTTCAGAAAATGTACATTCCTACCATTGATATACTAAAGCCTCTCTTATAGTATACATTCAAAAGCCCCAGACAAAATGTTATCAATCAAAATGTATAGTCTTCCTGCCAGTCTTAAATTGAATCATAAAAACAAAACAATAGGGGATGTTTGGTTGGATTTTTGTTTCCTGTTTCCTGGATTTTTCTTATACCACATTCAATGTGGGATACCAATCTCGGGATAAAACAATTAAATGACATTAATACCCTTCTCCATAGCTCTTCCTCTAAAGTTCTTTAAAAAGGCCAAGGTTAAACTGTTTTAATCCAATGAACCAAACATCTACTGAAAAACGTATATCCATTAAATTACAAGCATTTTTTAAAAAAAAAATTATTACATAGGGGTAGGGGTAGGGGTAGGGGAAGGGAAAATGGGGAGGTATTACAATGTGGGGATTACCTCACCAACAAGGTGAAAGTTCAGGTAGTCAACCGAGCTACTAAATCCCTACACTAACTTACAAGCATAGTCATAGTGCAAAAAACATTTCTTTATGAGCAAAACTGAATCAAGAATAACATAAAATTTTACAAATATAAAAGATCAAAACATAAATTTTAAAAAACCAAGAATTTGAAGACCCGTGAATAAATAAAGAAAGAAGCATACTTGAGCACCAGATAAAACTGAGGCAATTGATAAAGCAATGCTAGGCTTCTCTGCTACCTGTAAATTAATGGAAGCAAAAACATTTTATTAATTTCAAAAAGGGGAAAAAACTAATAGTAATGATTAATTTAAGAGTAAATTAAGCAAAAGGGGGTAATAATTTGTCATACCATGAGAACTTTTGGAGCCATTTTTGCAGCAAATATCTCAACTATGGAGTTTAACAAATGAAATATATGACCTGTGAGCAAAAAGGGTCCTTAATAATCTTACATAGAATAGTAGCCGTTAGATCTCAAAGGAGTTATCTGAGCCGTAGCCCTCATATGCTTGGCTAATTTGGAGAAGAAAAAAGTCGGAAAAAAAAATATTCTTTCGGATAAGATTGAGTTTGACTGGACACGAAGTTTAAGAAATAAAAAAAAAATTGAATGTTGTTATTTTAAAATAAGTCAAAGATATTTATGTGGTTATAAGTCATCTCGTTAAGCGTAAAAATTAAAATTTAAAGTTAAATTGTTATCCAATAAGAAAACATGTCCTTTTTTTTTTTGGACAGACTAAAAAAAATGTGTAATATAAATTGAAATAGAGGGAGTATATTTTAATTACCATTACTAGGGGTTTACAAATGAAAACGACAAACCGAGTCAAACGAAAAAAAAAAATCCAACTAATGGTTTGATTTGGTTTGACAAAGACCATAATTGTTTTTTGGGTATTACATATATATAAAAAAGGTCAAATTGATATCAAACCAACCCGTTATTATATATATACACTTTTTAAAATTATTTTATACATAAAAAATATTTATTATGTGCGACTTGTAAGTATTTCTTTAACTTTGTCATAGTTTTTGTTTCTTAATATCCTAATACCAAGTTTGAACTTAATGAAGCTCAAAACTCTTGGTGCGTATGTTTTTCATGTTGTTGATGAATTCCAATGTACATGTTGCATTCTTAATTTGTTCATCTTCCTCTATTATTAAGTACTTGTCATGGTAGTTTTTTAGACTTACTGCCTTGCCCTTGTAAAAGAGCCCATTGATGGTTCTTTAGTCATGGAACTTTGTCAAATTTTTATGACAAGGTTAAGTTTCTAAACTCAAAAAGTTGAAACTCCCAATATATGATATGAATTTATCCTCTTTTGTGGCTTTATGATTCATAGTTTTGTGGAGAAAATAGCCAAATGCAAACCCCCCATATTTGATTGGATTGTCAATTACACACCTTCATTATATATTATCCCCTAAACATTTTAATATAGAAATGTATACCCTTAAGTGTTGATGTGGCATAGAGATTAAAAAAAGACCCAATTTCCTTCCATTTTCCTCTACTCAACTTCGCCCCCTCGACATTACCAATTCAGAAACAGGGTAAATCCAGACTAAATTGACAACAATAGAAGAATCAAGAACGTGATTTATTTTTATCAATAATTAATGGAAGAATCAAGAACATAAGTATCATTTATTTCTCATAATATTAATTAAACAGTTGTATTTATAATGTTAAATTAAATAACTGAGTTTCATTTGTCTCTTCAGTGCAAACAAATTCCAAAATGTTGCACGAAAAATCAATGTCGCCCATCCTAAGCTCTGTCATTGTAGTGCTTCTCTCAGGCCTCTTTCTTTTTACGTCATTTTTAAAGTTTGGTGTTAATGCCTTCGAATAAGGAACAAAAAGTAGTATAGGAAAAACAAAGGAATTTCTCATATCGGTTATATCTCGAAAAGCTCACTAAACCAATGATGAAGAATGGCAGCCCGATGCACTAAGCTCTCGCTATGCGCGGAATTCGAGAAAGGACCGGATCACAAGGGTTTATTGTATGCCGTCTTACCTCACATTTCTATAAGCGACTGTTTTCACAGCTTGATGTAAGGTCCACTCCATGTGAAATATAAAAGACAGCAACAATTGTTGATAAAAAATGGTGGCTGCAAATTGTAGGCGTAAGACACGAAATTGTAAATTGCCAAGCATATTGATTGGTTGAAGAAACAATGCATTTGCCTATATAAACAGAGCTTCGGCTCTCATTTTAGACACCAAAATAGAAGCAAGGGTGCAATTTGTGAGTCACGAGAGAAAAATTGCTAGTTCATTTTAAGAGAAAAAACTGTATAGTGACAATTTTTTATCCGTCTTAAAATAGATATAGAGTAACAACAACAACGACAACATACCCAGTAAAATCTCACAACGTGAGGTCTGAGAGGGTAGACCTATACCTCTACCTTGGTAGGTAGAGCGGCTGTTTCCGAGAGGCCCTCGGCTCAAGACAAAGCATAGTCACAATCAAAGCAAACATTGCAAAGCAAGAGAAACAGTCAGATACAAGAAATTAAAGGTGTATGAACATGATGATAACAAAATCGAATATGCCATGATAGCGCATTCTAACAAAAGGACGCAATCGCTAACGCAGATAAATAATATAAATAAAGTACACTAGAGAACACATAGCAGCAGAAATCAAACTACAGGACTATAAAGCAATATTGCGCATATAATTGTGATGGGCTAATCGGGCCTACAGTAATAACACTACAACTATCATTTCGTGAGCGTAAGTTAGGACTACGTTCAACTACTTACTACCCTTCAACCCTAATACGTGTCCTTCAAAAACCTCTATCTAAGGTCATGTCCTCAGTAAGTTGCACTTGCGTCATATCTCATCTAATCACCTCCCCCAAAATAGATATAGAGTGTTTATCCCCTATTTTGTTTAGGGAGTGTTTTGTAAGCCTACTATATACATAGTGGAAGATTTCTAGACTAAGGTCTAGACCCGCGGTTTTTCCCGATTTGGGTTTTCCACGTAAAAAACTCGTCTTCAATTTTTTCTTACAAGTGGTTGCATTCGAAGATATCCGAAAATTCTGAGTATGCTCTGTGATTGCAGTTGTGACTGATCTTTCACATCATAAAAGAATTTAGGGGTCTCCATCCTATTTTTCCGCTAATATTAATCCTAAAGGAGAATTGGATTACTATCCTTTTATTCCCAACACTTGAACCATTAACATCTTAGTCACATGTCATTAATTTTATCAGTTACTCCAACCTCCCTTCAAACCAATAATGAAGAAGAAAAAGAAATAAGTACATGAAGAAAATCAAATGCTCTGTTGGATCCTAAAAACACTAAAAAAAGAAAAGGAAAAAAAAAGTAATTGTTTTTCAAATGCACACATGTCACGCGCGCAGTATACACTAATTTGGGTGTGACTTTTTCAAGGGGTATATATTATGGTTTTAAAATGTTATATATAGGTAATTTAATAACTTTATTGTTATAAACATAATTTTGTAATTTTAATATTAAAAAAAATTAGTGACCATGAGTGGAACTAACACTTTATTTGAGCATGCATGCAAAATAATGGCAGAGACGTAATTTTATATAATTTATCCCATATTAAAAGCTGTAATTTATTAATTGTGACATTTGTTATTCACATTTTTGAATCCTAGAAGCTACAAAAATTACCCTATCATGAATAATTTACACAAAATTTCATCTATCTTTTAAATGCATGCAACAATCTTTTCACGAAAAAATTACTTAAAAGTATGTCTCTGCTTCATGCAGAAGAGTAGAACTTATTATGTTTCTCTTTTTCCGTTTATATTTTTGTTTTTTATTTAGTCTCGGAAGTGGTTTTTTATTTTTCTCTATTAATGGGAATTTAGTACACCGGACTGCCTTTTTTTATTATTATTATGGATCATCTACGTCAGATTCCAATATTGTTATTTCATTGGCTTTATGAATTTAAGCTAGTAACAAGAAAACCCTCTCCTTGGCTAGTTTTTTTTTTTTTGATAACTAACTATATTATTAATCATAAGTAAACATTACAAAACTACAGTTAACTAATTGGCTATCTAACAAAAGATTCAATCAAAACAAAAACCTGAGCATAACACCTAACTGTCGATCTAGTAGTATTTATAAAACATAAGGATAATGCATAATCAAGCTCTCAAACTTGACCTCAACTGACAAGTATATTCTTAAATTTTAGGTGTGTACAAGTAGACACCTCACTTGTATAAAGTTTAACACATAAACACAAATTTTGACGTTGCACTGAAAACACGTGAATTTTAGAGGTGTCTAAATGTTCATTTTGTAAGTTGGAGTGTTCAACTGACAAAGTGTAGACAAGTTGAGGTGCCTACTTGTGCACATTCAATATTAAGACTAGGGGTGTACATAGATTGGGTTGGTTCGGATTTCTCAAATACTAAATCAAACCAATTATGTCGGATTTTTATTAGCGAATATTCTCTGAATATTCACCGTATATTTTGTAATTATGATAGATTTATATTTAAGGTAACTTATGATTCTTATTGTATTAGGAATCAACCATTTAAGATAAGTTAGGATTCGTACTGTATTAGGAATCAACCTTTGTACAACTATGTATATTGTGAATAATGAAGGGAATCCCTAAGGAAAATTATTCTATTCTTACATGGTATCAAAAGCCTAAAACCTAAACCCTACTCTTCTCCTTTCTTTTTTTCGGCCGAAACCACCACTCTTCCCTTCCCTCGGCCGGCGGCAACAAGGCATCCACCATGTCTTCCCCCACAAATTTCGATTCCTCCACTGGCACTTTTGACAACCCCTCTCAACGATCATCGTCTTCTTTTCACCCAGCTTTCGCTATTACCAACATCAAGAATTCTATTCCTATAATTCTTGATCAAGAAAACTGTCACTATTCCATTTGGACAGAACTGTTCTATATTCATGCATGTGCGTACAACGTGCTCGACCATATTGATGACTTTGTTCCTCGTCCCACCGACATTGCCGAATCGACATGGCGTCGCCTTGACGCCATCGTCAAACAATGGATATACGACACTATCTCCAAAGACTTGTTGTGTACCATCATGAAAACAGGTGCTACGACACGTGACCTTTGGGTGCGGTTGGAAGAAATCTTTCAGGACAATAAAAATACTCGGGTCGTGTATTTGGAGGAGCAATTCAACAATACACGTCTCGAGAATTTTAACAACATGTTCGAATATTGCAAATAACTGAAACTCATAGTCGACCAACTATCCAACGTCGGGAATTTTGTTTCTGAAACCAAGATGGTACTTCAATTGGTTGCTGGTTTACCGAAAGGTGAATACGATACACTTGAAACGATGATTCAACAGGCCGATCCACTACCAAGTTTCACCAAGGCACGGTCACAACTATTGTTGGAAGAAATCCGACGTGCTAACAAGAGGAACATAATCAAAAGGCGTTAGTCGTTGACGGGATGGCAACACCGGCGACCAACACCAACCCGCCACCACCGCAAGACCACCACCATCAGCAGTCCCGCGGCGGAGGGCGTGGTGGCAGAGGCCGCGACAATAATAACAAAGGCAAGGGACGCGACAAGGGCCACAAAAATCAGCAGCCAGGCCCAAACACTGTCTACTTCCCGTGGCCTGGCAGCAGCAAGGCTGGCCCAACCAGCAGAACTGGCCTCGCCTACATGCCCATACTCGATTGCGGGGCCCGGGCCCAACGCACCGCATGGTCGATCGGCCTATTGGGCCTCGCTCCACCACCAGCAGCCCACCGGCCAGCAGCAGTAGGCCCACATGGTCTCGGACCAGCAGCAGCCCAGCAACCTGACTCCCACCGACTTGGGTCAGGCCTTCAGCACCGTGAACTTTCAACAGCCCGACGAAAATTGGTACATGGACACCGGAGCCACATCTCACCTCACCCGGTCGTCATGTAACTTATCTCAACTACTTCAGCTAAAGTGTCCTCAATTTATTACTGTCGGCAATGGTCATCGCATTCCAATTGAAGGTTACGGTAACACACATACCAAACATCCCCACCCGTCTTTCTCCCTAAATCACGTCCTTTACACCCCTAAAATCATTAAAAATCTAATCTCTGTTAGAAAATTCACTCGCAATAATTCTATGTCTGTCCAATTTTACTCAATACGGGGAAAATTCTTACGCGATGCAATAGTGTGGGAGACCTCTACCCATTTACTCAATCTTCCGTTGTCAGACCACAAACACCTCTACCCTTTGCGGCAATCTCTCCCTCAACTTGGCACAACAGACTCGGACACTCGGAGACCCAATTTTTACTTTTCTTAGGACTTCTAAGCGTATTCAATGTAATAATGGAAAAATTGTCCAACACTGTTTTTCTTGCCCACTAGGCAAGCATACTTGTCTTCCATTTATGTCATCAAACAGTGTTACTTTTTCTCCCTTTGATATTGTTCATGCTGATTTGTGGACATCTCCGATTGTTAGCTCTTTGGGTCACAAATTCTAACTAGTATTATTAGATGATTTTTCACATTTTGTCTGGATTTACCCACTGAAATTCAAATCCGAAGTTTTTGCCAAATTTCTTGAGTTTCAAAAATTCATTAAAACACAATTTGAAAAATCTATCAAATCTTTCCAATGTGATAATGGACGTGAATTTAATAACTTGGCATTTCACAATTTCTGTTCTAAACAAGGCATAGTTTTCCATTTTTCTTGTCCATATACTTCCTCCCATTAAAATCAAATGCATGAAAATTTTTTAATAGGAATGTAGAGCATCAAGTAGTTAGATGTCAAATTTGTAAAAATGGGAAAAGGTCAGTGTGGGACGCGGGGGTTTAATGAGACACATAGAAAGGAAACACCCAGCTAGGTATGCCCAATACCTGGCTGAAAAACCGGGTGCGCAAATGCCATCTCCATCGGGAGAAGTTCACATACTGTCCCGGACCAAGTATAAGGTCAAATTAACCCCACGACGGGAGGAATTGTAGGCCCTACATACAATAAACATAGAGATATGGAAGCAATAGCAAAATTAATTACTGTGGAGGGTTTGCCTTTTTCATTTCCTTCCTCTCCGTTTTATTCATTATATTAGAGAAATGTATAATCATGCTTTTAGCGGTTTTTTCCTAGATCAACTGTTAAGAGATATGTATTTAAATTTGCACATGAATATTAACAATATTTATGTTATTCATTATATCATTTTAATGACAAAGTGGCTATCACTTCTGATATAGGTCGTAGTACTAATGGCCATGATTATTTAACGATAACTTTTCATTGGATAGATTATAAATGGACTATGCAAAAACATATTTTAGCGTATAGATATATAGATGATAGGCACACTGATACTTTTATTGCATAAAATATTTATCAAGTTTGCGATTATTACGGAATAACTGATAATATTATGACTATTACATAAGATAACGCTTCTTCTAATAATTATGCTATTACAATTTTAAAAAATAATTTACCTCCATCTTTTTCAAATCATTTTCATATAAAATGTGTGTGCCATATATATAACTTAGTTGTAAAGGATGATCTATCACTTTTTGAAGACATTTTTAGTAAAATACAATTTGCTATAAACTTTATTTTTAAAAATAATAGAATAATAATAGAATACAATGAAAAAAAAATATTAAAAAAACTTGTCACGATTGCTACCTAATAAAAAAATTCCCGAAGAAGTACCCACTAGGTGAAATTCTTTATACGAGTAACTACTTGTTGCTTATGACTATAGAAGACCTATAACTTTATTTTTTAACTCCCATAATCAAAATCCAAATGATATGGTTGTACATAGCGATTGGGGGGAAAATTCCGAACTTATTGTATTTCTAGAGAAACTTTTTCAAGCAACAAAATAATTTTCCGGTATATATTATCCTACTATTTCAACTATGTTATTTTATATAGCTCTAATATTTTATTACTTAATGAATATATGGATAAACCAGCTTATAAGGCAGCTATTAAAAAATGTTAATCAAAATAAAAAAAAATTATTCCTATTCCCACTATTTATATTATTGGTGCTGCATTAAATCCCAAAAATCCAAATCACTCACCACCTATTGAACTAACTAAAGAAGAAGTGTTGTCTAGCATAGAAGACGAATGCAAAAAAGTATATAAGTATTACCAACAAGAAAGTGCTAGCAACCAACCGGCTTTCATACCATCTTCTTCTTCTTCAACACAACCTCAAAAAAAACATGTTGTTTCTGCGGCTAGTATTGAAAGGCTCAGAAATAGAATGTGTGGTGGTAACACCACAAACCAAATTAGCGAGTTTGATGTTTTTGTTTTGCAGAGCTGTGTACCGTACCAAGCAGTTCTCAACGAAGAAGGACGTGAAGACTTGTTGAAATACTGGATGGGGAATGAGAAGACCTTTCCGACACTTTCAATGATGGCCCGAGATGTTTTGTACATTCAAGCGTCATCAACGGCGTCTACTTAATAGCCAGAGACAACTTGGAGATTACAGTATATCCAGAGATTAGATACGAGCGGAGAAGGTGCGGTCAACCGGAGACCAACGAAGAAACTAGATAAGGTTTTTTTCAAAATGTAATTTCTTTAATTGCAATTTTAGAATGTCATTTGCAACTTTTGAACAACACCACAAAGTTGCAATTTTGACAATTGTATTACAAAAAAATCATATTTCTAGTAAATAATATAAGAGGTACAAAAACAACATTGGGATATTTTTATTACACTGTCTTGTTCAATTATTGAGTTGTTTATATATATGTTGTTTTTTTAAATTAAGTGCAAAATAAAAGAAAAAGGAAAATCCCGCCCTCAATCCAATCCCGCCCCGCTAGGATCGGTACCCTTTTCCGACGGGACCGAAACCGAGTCGGGACATCGGCGAATCCCGCTAGTCCCACTGGGTACCGATCACGCCCCACCCCGGCACGTTGGCCACCCCTAGGCTAAATGATGTATCATAATCCAACTTGACCCATTACTTTTATAAATTTCAAACTTACCTTCTATGATGTTATTTTATTTTGTATGATATTTAATTTTTTCATATATTTATTTTAAAATAAGAATAATATTTTAAAGAATTTTTTCACTTTTTATAAAGAAAAACAAATATATAAAATAGTGAGTGGGAGGGCAGGTGGGTAGTGGGGCAAGGGGTGGGTAGTGGGTAAAAAAAGCTTCTCATTTTTTATAATTTTTTTGTATAAGTAAAATAAATACATAAAGTAAAAACTTCGGGGATGGGGTGAAAGGGTCGGGGGTAGTTTGGTGTGGGGGTGGGTGATGGGTTATGAAATTTTTTTCATTTTTTTATAAAATTTTATATATAAAAAAATAAAAGAAAAACAAACAAGTTAACGATGTTTTTCTCAAATGACATATGGGATGAAAAAAAGAAGGAACTTACATGTACGATCTAATATTAGGAGTCAATATAAACAGTTAGTAAAAGATTTTTTTAAGGAAAATATTATTCTCTTCGTCTCAATTTATGTGATATTTTTCATTTTTTAAATTCAAACGGCATGAACTTTGAATAATATTTTAAAATGTATATTTTCACCAAATTGATATGAAAAAAGTTACAATTTATATGTGATACTTTTTCTTCATGGGATTCAATTTTATGAACTTTGTTCAAGGTTTTAATATGTACTCCCTACAGCCACTTTTAACTGTCCATTTAATAAACTTGAGAAAAATGAGTGCTACCTCCTAGTATCCAAAATATTGTAGCATTAAATATTCACACCTAACATATTTATAGATTTCTTGAGAGCAGCCACCATCAGACAACAAATGCGGAAAAATACTTTTATATTAGGGTTGAGGGTAATCTTGGGTTATTAGGTTTTTGTAAGGGATAAGAGTGTCAATTCAAGTTAAACAAAAAAGCCCAAACCGCTTCAGCTGGTAGTGACCAGCTTCCCATAAATCACGTTATCTGGCTTTTTTTAAGAGAAGCCAACGTGAATATCAGTTTCTCAAACATCCAAAAACAGCTTTTTCTAAATTTAAGCCATAAGCACCCACTAAATGAAATGGTGCACCATTCTGAAATCCTGAAATTGCCTCTTTTTGTGACATGTAACAAGGCTAAAAAGAGAATGAAATTTAATCAACCTAGCTATTTTATTAGTAAAATTGAATATTGTTAAATATGAATTATTGGTCGATTCTTGTCATATGTTAGTCCACTTTTATCTTTCCTCCTATTTTGTTTACCTTTTTTTTCTTCTTTAGTGTGACATTTCAGCATTTCTTACAGTAAGATAAATTTCTTAGGTGTACTACACAACAAATCCCTGCTAAAGCAGAGGCAATATAATTAATTTTGTCCATTTAGACTGATAAAGATATAATGCAACATTTGTATTTTTCTTTGACAATTACTTGTACTATCATTGATTTTACTCAAGTTCCTTTGTCTTAATTTTATTTGTGGAAAGGGATCGATAGGGTAAAGAAAAGGATAACTTTTAGCTTTCTGTTTATAATATTCCTAGGCTTCCTGCGGCTTTGGAAAATTTGAAAAATTAATTTCGGCCCATCTAAACCAGTTTTTAAATGCATATCCAAAAGGACCAAAACACCAATTTTAATTTTCGAATACTCTATGTGTCCAATTTATATGACATATTTCAGATTTTGAGAGTTAAACTTCATTATTTTAATTGTGAATTTGGACATACAATCGTTAAATTTTTTGAAAAATAATTTACATATTCATAAACAAATAAAAAGTAATATCAGACACAATAATTAACAATATAATATTTAAAGAACATACGAATAAATCGCGGGAAAAACAATACTCCTATATATAATATCTACTTCAAATATTATGTTTTTTTTCAAATATATTTGTGATACACAAGATATGCGTGCATCACGTTACTTTTTAGTAACATTGGCAGAGAAGTAATTGTTTAATTCATTTGTGACCAGATGCGAATTCATATATAAAAAATGAATCACATGAATTCATGATCAACCGATCAAATGAGATTTGAGTGAAAAACTAGTTAAGAACTGAGTTTAATTCCTTAAGGTCAAGTTGCCTATTTTAGCACATCTTCAATTCCACAATTAGAACCATTATTATATCTAACCACATCTTCAGTACTTGTATTTCTGCATCAAATCATTATTAGAATATGTTTCATTAAAAAAAAACAGCCGATCAAAATAGGTATGTTATGTGTATAATTCTTAAAATATACGTATTATTAACTGCATGAATCCATGAACAAATGAGTGGAACATTGATTAAAGACTGAGTTTAATTCCTTAAAGTCAAGAGATCAAATCCAAGTTGTTGCACCTTGTGTCTTTTTTTAAAGAGTTTTTTCTAAAGCATTCTTTAAATGAAATGGTGCACCATTCTCTTGAAATCGATATGTAACAAGGCTAAAAAGAGAATGAAAATTAATCAACCTAGCTATTTAATTAGTCCAAAAGTAACTTTTTTTATTAATAAAATTGAATATGAATTATTGGTCGATTCTTGTCATATGTTAGACCACTTTTATCTTTCCTCCTATTTTGTTTACCTTTTTCTTCTTCTTTTGAGTGGCATTTCAGCATTTCTTATAGTAAGATAAATTTCTTAGGTGTACTACACAACAAATCCCTGCTACAGTTATAACTAAGTGGAGTACTTTATTGATATAAAGCAGAGGCAATATAATTAATTTTGTCCATTTAGGCTGATAAAGATATAATGCAACATTTGTATTTTTCTTTGACAATTACTTGTACTATCATTGATTTTTGTTTATAATATACATAGGCTTCCTGCGGCTTTGGAAAGAGATGTTTGCATTAGCTATAAATGGGTAAATTAATGTTTTTTTTGTTCAATAAACATTAAAGGGGAGCTTAACGGGCAACAAGAAATTAAGAGAAAAAAACGGGAAATAAGGACGGACAGTCCATTTTATCATTTTCATATCATATATATCCTTTCACTTTTTAACTTCAAAATTTTATATTCTAAATGTTTTATCTTAACCACTTAAAAATGAGAACATAAAAAAAAAGGAACAATTTCGTATATAATCAAAACTTGAAAGCTTGAGTAGGTGCTCGGATACCCCTATGTTCCAATTTATGACACTTTTAATTTTTCGAGATTCAAACTGTATGAACTTTGACTAATATTTTAAGATGCAATTTTCACTAAACTAATATGATAAAAGTTGCAAATTATAGTTCTTTTCATATACAACATTAAGTTAATCTAATCCAACTTAGCTTCAAAGTCTAGTCAAATTGACTCTCGAACAAGTGAAAAGTGTCACATAAATTGGGACGCAGAGAGTATTATATACCGTGACATTTGAAAAATGAGAAGCAGTACTTGAAGTTAAATTGAAAAAAGATATTTGAAAATTAAAGTTGTGTTTAAACATTTATCAACTTAAAACAATTTAAAAAAAATTGATTGGAAAAGATTGTTCACTTGAAAGCTGGTCTAAACTGATCAAATCAGTTTTTTCAAATTTGAAAAACTCATCTTTAAAATTAACAATGAACCAACATTTAATGAATTCCATCAGAAATTATCGATTTTCCGATAGTATAAATGGCTTGACCAACTATAAAAAGAAAATTACTACGTGTTAGCACTCGTGAGTTGCAAAATAGTAACACTTTGATATTCAATGCTCACAATTTTCATTCACTCATACGAGGACTTATAATGAGTAGTGTTTATTTTTGAGGTACAAAACTACTCTTTTCTAGTTCCTTTTAATTTCAGTACATAATAATAAGATTTCAGGAACTTATAATATAGTATGTATTTAAATGATTTCCATGATTCAATTATATATGAAGTTGATCTTTAATCATTACTTGATCCAGTGTGTGAGGAAGCACACATTTCAATTTCTTCTGTTGTGAGCTTTGTCTATGCACAACCTACTCAAATAGAACTATAGGTTAAGTGTTGCAAATTTCTGAGTTTAAGTTGATTTGTTTCGATATCATATATTATAAAAATCACATTTTTGATATTATAATGTCAAAACTAAATTGTTTGGCAGGTCTTTATCTATATTGTTGAAATGATAATGTAGACTAGAGGACTTTTGGGGTCTCTGTGTAAATATTAGAAGAGTTAATTGTTAGTTATTAACCAATTCGGCTAGTTAGTTATTGATGCAAGAGTGAAGGATAAGAATTATGACGTATATATGGTAGTGTTAGATTAGATATTTTTGATTTAGCTCTTGGGAGGAAAGGAAAATGAAATAACGATAACTTAAAAGTCAAAATCACTTTAAACAGATATTTAAGTTTGATATTAGAACTTTAAACTTAATTTTGAAATACGTTTGTGTATTTAAAAAAAAAAACTAGAAACCAGCTATGCAAAAGACAAAAAGGAAAAGCAAAATGAAAATAGTTACTGTACGTGGCAATAGTTTGTTATAACCTGATCGAGGAATATCTTATACTCCATAAATACATTGTGAGTGGTACGTAGTTACTCCATAGCTTATTTTACCGCACCGGAGAGACTGAATGATACGTAATTTCATCTCCCTCAACTTATTTTTACCTGCTCTCAACCTATACTAACTCTACTCATATGTTAGTATTTATTATTTTGGTTTGATAAGATTTTAAAGCATGTGGCTCTTTAGTATACTTTCTTCCGGCAAAGGCACAGGCGCTACCGCTATTTGACAAATCGAAATAAAATCCGCTTTTGAGAATGGAGAAGGTAATTTCTTGAAAAATCATCTTCATTTTGGAATGTTTCTATTGCCAAAGCACCAGAAAGAAATAGCTTCTTGTTTGTGGTTTTATATAAAGATTCAATCTTTTCAATGATTTAGTGTTTTTTTTGTTCAACAAATATATATATCCATCTGTTTGTTGAGAGTGACTGACGCTACCATGTGGGTATGTATGCTTTTGAAGTATTTTCTTATTAAGAGCCATTAGCTAACTCAGGTTTTTAAATTATCTCCGTTTGTGGAATCTTTAAATGACAAAATGAATTAGGAATAATGTTAAATTTGTAAACCCAAAGCAATATCACAATTATGCACCACTCCGTTATATAACCACGAGTGTTGAAATCATGTACTTATTACTTCCATTATTAGCCGTTTTTTAAAATGTGGGTACCTATGATTTTCAGGTTGGGCATTTCTTTATTCTGGTTCATGCTAGAGAAATCAAGGTACGATTCTTTTTTTATGAGCATTTAAATTATGCATTTGATAAGAACTCACGGGACGGTGATAGGAAGTTGTGGGTTCAAAGTTATAGTAATTGTATAAAGTGCTTAGTGAATTGTTTTATATATGTGGTATGGAGATCGGGATGGGGTTTGGTAGCTCTTATAGAGCTTGATTGTAGTTCAAGAAAGGTAGGGTGTGGAGTACACCATTGTATATAGCCTCGGGAGCTCGTCGCTCCTTGACGATATATATTGTATTATGCGATTGGGTTATAGTGCAAAGAGTTGTGTGTTCAAGATATATAGAATCATTGATTATATCAGTCTTTGGATGATTAATTTTACTTTTGCCTTTTCTATGTGCGTGTTGAGTTGGAGTATATGTTCAGTCAACCTCGTGGTCCAGTCCATGTGTGGAATTATTCTTCCATTTTTTGTATCATTCTCTATTTGTATGCATTTTAGTTTGTAATAAAATTGGGAACTTTATGTAGTCTAGTTATGGAATATATCTAATGCATTTGTTTGTGGTTTTAGAATCTGAGTGATAAAAATGTGATATAGCTGTGGAATTGTTGTTTCTCTTTCAATTTCTTGGATCACTCTTCAAAGCAAAACATTGGGTTGCTAGGAAAACTGATATTTTTCTCCATTTGTTTGTTTATCATGGTCCAGCCCACGTGTTGGCCAAAAATGGAAATCTCAGTTCTTTTTGGCCTACTATCGTTTTAATTTTTTTTTCGATTCTCGTATTAATTAGCAATATATAGGAAGTTCTTATCATTAATGAAGTAAATATTTATTGAGGAGATTATATGATAAACTCTGTTAAATATTTTATGGGTAAATGAAAAACGAGATAACTATTTTGAGACGAAGGAGTATATTGTACTTTTCTTCGCTTTTGTGGGAGCATGCATTAATAGGATATCCGTATCCCACTTTTATGCAAAAAGAACTAGAGGACATATATACTATATTTTCAAGATTAGTGAATTATTGCTTTTCCATAAAAAAAAAAGGTTTGATCTTTATATCTTGAATGACAATACGCTATATATAGTTGAGTCTTTCAAGTATTATCTTTTCACTTTCTCTCCATGAATACTTGGAGTTGTTTTTATTTTACATGTATGGAATCTTGTGGATTAGTTGAAGAGGGGATTAATCAAGCATCCAAATATATTTATTTAATGTGATCATAAGAAGTTTGAGTGCTAATTAGATAACCATATGTTTGGTCTGCCATTTATGGCTTCATGTATCTTCTATGGTAGCTGCTTCATGTTGTGGAGTCTTTTTCTATATAAAACGCATTTATATGGTATTTTCCAACTAAGCCTAAATTATACTCATTCCGTATCAATTTAAGTATCTTTGGTTTGCCTCTTTATATATTTAATAAGTTGACAATTCAAACATCACGAGATTCAAATAATATTTTTGTACCTTACACACATTTAATTGAGGACCACAAAATTCAAAAGTCTATTTTTATTCCTTAAATCTTATGCAAGTAGTAGTAGTATTTTTTTTGGATAAAGGGTCTAATAATTAGTGTATTACATTCAAGTATACTCTTCTTATGCTCTTGTCATCTTTTTTGGAATTGTACTGTATGTTGCGGTTAAATCTTTTCCCTTTGTCTGAAGATTGTTTAATATGTCATTTGAATCTTTCTGTTGGCAGAATATTGTATGACCTTTATTTTTCTCACTATACCAATAAAATTATTGATTAGTAAAGTTGCATCACTGAAAATTTTGTACAAGTATTTCTCCTTTAGGTCTACTACTATTATGCTCTTTGCAGGTGATTGTAGTACAACTATCATTGTAAAAAGATAAGAAATTTGACATTATCATTTCGTATTTATTTGTCAACATTTTAAGGGCCTAATTTAACCTAGCTATTTGAACCGTAAAGTCAGATTAAAGATATTCTAAATGGTTTCTTATATTTTGTTTTACAGCTCTCCCAACAATGAACGTGTGGTAATCCCTTTTCACGCTCACATATATAGATGTGCTTACTCTATTAATTGTTGATGGTGGTTCCAACGAGAACCCTTACCCGTCTATTTCAGAGAGTGTCGGTAGTATCATGGGGTTCATAGCTTTATACGTGATGGTCCGTCTATTGGGGGGTTGGGGGCTTCCGATCGTTTCTTATTATCCAAACCTTGCAAATAAGAAGTACGTCAAATATTTCTCCATGATTGGCCCACTGCTAAGTTTAGTGGTGGGTTTTTTGTTACACATTAGACAGTCGAGGTCGAGTCAGTACATCTAATGGTATGTGTGCACCTATGGGCACACTTTCTCTCATACTGATGATGAGGCTCGTTAGTACTGACCTGGGTCATAGGAGAAAAATATGGAACTGGTGGATACTGGATGGCATTTAAATTATGCATTTGATAAGAAAGTGTGCCCATAGGTACACACATAAGCACCAGTAGATGTACTGACTCGACCTCGACTGTCTAATGTGTAACAAAAAACCCACCACTAAACTTAGCAGTGGGCCAATCATGGAGAAATATTTGACGTACTTCTTATTTGCAAGGTTTGGATAATAAGAAACGATCGGAAGCCCCCAACCCCCCAATAGACGGACCATCACGTATAAAGCTATGAACCCCATGATACTACCGACACTCTCTGAAATAGACGGGTAAGGGTTCTCGTTGGAACCACCATCAACAATTAATAGAGTAAGCACATCTATATATGTGAGCGTGAAAAGGGATTACCACACGTTCATTGTTGGGAGAGCTGTAAAACAAAATATAAGAAACCATTTAGAATATCTTTAATCTGACTTTACGGTTCAAATAGCTAGGTTAAATTAGGCCCTTATTATGTTGACAAATAAATACGAAATGATAATGTCAAATTTCTTATCTTTTTACAATGATAGTTGTACTACAATCACCTGCAAAGAGCATAATAGTAGTAGACCTAAAGGAGAAATACTTGTACAAAATTGACAATAATTTTCAGTGATGCAACTTTACTAATCAATAATTTTATTGGTATAGTGAGAAAAACAAAGGTCATACAATATTCTGCCAACAGAAAGATTCAAATGGCATATTAAACAATCTTCAGACAAAGGGAAAAGATTTAACCACAGCATACAATACAATTCCAAAAAAGATGTTGAGAGCATAAGAAGAGTATACTTGAATGTAATACACTAATTATTAGACCCTTTATCCAAAAAAAATACTACTACTACTTGCATAAGATTTAAGGAATAAAAATAGACTTTTGAATTTTGTGGTCCTCAATTAAATGTGTGTAAGGTACAAAAATATTATTTGAATCTCGTGGTTTTAAACTCGTGATGTTTGAATTGTCAACTTATTAAATATATAAAGAGGCAAACCAAAGATACTTAAATTGATACGGAATGAGTATAATTTAGGCTTAGTTGGAAAATACCATATAAATGCGTTTTACATAGAAAAAGACTCCACAACATGAAGCAGCTACCATAGAAGATACATGAAGCCATAAATGGCAGACCAAACATATGGTTATCTAATTAGCACTCAAACTTCTTATGATCACATTAAATAAATATATTTGGATGCTTGATTAATCCCCTCTTCAACTAATCCACAAGATTCCATACATGTAAAATAAAAACAACTCCAAGTATTCATGGAGAGAAAGTGAAAAGATAATACCTGAAAGACTCAACTATATATAGCGTATTGTCATTCAAGATATAAAGATCAAACCATTTTTTTTATGGAAAAGCAATAATTCACTAATCTTGAAAAAATAGTATATATGTCCTCTAGTTCTTTTTGCATAAAAGTGGGATACGGATATCCTATTAATGCATGCTTACCCACAAAAGCGAAGAAAAGTACAATATACTCCGTCTCAAAATAGTTATCTCGTTTTTCATTTACCCATAAAATATTTAACAGAGTTTATCATATAATCTCCTCAATAAATATTTACTTCATTAATGATAAGAACTTCCTATATATCGCTAATTAATACGAGAATCGAAAAAAAAATTAAAACGATAGTAGGCCATATAGGCCAAAAAGAACTGAGATTTCCATTTTTGGCCAACACGTGGGCTGGACCATGATGCACAAACAAATGGAGAAAAATATCAGTTTCCCTAACAACCCAATGTTTTGCTTTGAAGAGTGATCCAAGAAATTGGAAGAGAAACAACAATTCCATAGCTAGATCACATTTTTATCACTCAGATTCTAAAACCACAAACAAATGCATTAGATATATTCCAAGAAAAAGAACAATTCCATAACTAGACTAAATAAAGTAACCATTTTTATCACACCCACAAGCTAAAATGCATACAAATAGAGAATGATACAAAAAGAAATGGAAGAAAAAGAATAATTACACACACATGGATTGGACCAAGAGGTTGACTGAACATATACTCCAACTCAACACGCACATAGAAAAGGCAAAAGTAAAATTAATAAGCCTACAAACCAAAGACTGATATAATCAATGATTCTATATATCTTGAACACACAACTCTTTGCACTCCACCCCCACACAACCATAGCCCAATCGCATATACCAACAATATATATCGTAAAGCAATCAAGGAGCGACGAGCTCCCGAGGCTATATACAATGGTGTACTCCACACCCGACCTTTCTTGAACTACAATCAAGCTCTATAAGAGCTACCAAACCCCACCCGATCTCCATACCACATATATAAAACAATCCACTAAGCACTTTATACAATTACTATAACTTTGAACCCACGGCTTCCTATCACCGTCCCGTGAGTTCTTATCAAATGCATAATTTAAATGCTCAACCGAGCTCATAAAAAAGAATCGTACCTTGATTTACCTAGCACAACTAGCATGAACCAGAATAAAAAATGCCTAACCTGAAAATCATAGGTACCCACATTTTAAAAAAGGGCTAATAATGGAAGTAATAAGTACATGATTTCAACACTCGTGGTTATATAACAAAGTTAATGTACTTTAACTCAAGGTGGGATAGTAAAAAAAACAATTTCTTAATATGTAAAATGAAATTGCATGCAATCACAAAAAAGTATTGGTATTTGTGGATGCAGGACTAAAACAGAGTACCTAGAATGCAAGTTCAGTGATTTAACACATGAATCGGAGGTGAAAGTCAAGATCGAGGACCTAGTTATACCCAAGAGTTGAAGAAATATCTTCAAGTATCCAAGGAGACGGGGAGATTGACGATGATGTCAAACATTGTATTAGAGCGGGGTATGTGAAATGAAGGCTCGCCTCCGGAGTGATGTGCGATAAGAATGTGGAGGCCTCAAAAATCGACGGATATTTTTTCATCGGCCAATGTGCAGTATTTATAACCAGTAAAACAGTAAGTTATCCGTGTACGGATGTTAAAATGCCAAAAACAGCAAACTGAAACGGGAGAGCATTTTCCGAAAGGGGCGTGGCCTTAAATTTAATTTCATTGGCAAAATGCAGTATTTATTCAAAGCAGTAAAGCAGTAAAAATGCAGTATTTATTCATTGGCAAAATGCGGTATTTATTCAAAGCAGTAAAGCAGTAAAAACGCAGCCTCGAATTCAATTTCATTGGCCTAAATGCAGTAAAGCAGTATAGCAGTAAGCAGAAAAACAGAGAGGCAATTTCTGAAAAGACGCGATGTTTAGTTTAAAACAGTAAAACAGTAAATATCCGTTGCACGGATGTTTAAATGCTAAAACAGTGGACTGAAACAGGAAAGCAATGCCCGAAATGTGCGGCCTCGAATTCAATTTCATTGGCCTAAATGCAGTATTTGGTTCAAAACAGTAAAACAGTAAGATATCCGTTGCCCGGATGTTTAAAACAGTAAACTAAAAACAGAGAAACGAAAAAAAAAAGAGCGGCCTCGAATTTAATTTCATCGGCCTAAATGCAGTATTAGTTAAAAACTATAAAACAGTAAAACAGTAAGATATCCGTTGCACGGATGTTTAAAACAGTAAACAGAAAACAAAGAAACAAAAAAAGCGCAGAAACGAAACGGAAAAAAAAAAAAGTGCGGCCTCGAATTCAATTTCATCGGCCTAAATGCAGTATTTATATAAATCAGTAAATCAGTAAGACAATCCGTGCACGGATGTTTAAATGTCAAAACAGTAAACTGAAACAGAAACGAAGGAAAGAAAAAAAAGAGCAGCCTCGAATTTAATTTAATTTCATCGGCCTAAAGCAGTAAAGATATCCGTGTGTGGATATTTAAATGACAAAATAAACCAACAGTTTGCAATTAAAACGTCCGACCCGAATTCTGAAATTTTCGGACCGAGGCAGGATTCGAATCTGCTTCTGAAATCCGACCCGAGACAGAACAGTGATCCGGCTCGGATTTCGGGTCGACCCGACCCGGAATCAAACATTTTTTTTGAATTTTCAGATAATAAACAGCATGATATTAAAACACAAAATCTGGAAATTTATTCGAAACGGGTCGACCCGACCCGGATCAGTGACCCGACCCGAATAGGATTTTTCAGTCCGAATTGATTTCTTTCCAAATTTTCAGATAACAAACAACGAAAAATATTAAAACACAAAAATCTGGAATTTAACCCAAATCGGGTTGGCCCGACCCGGACCAGTGACCCGACCCGAATGGGATGTTTTTCAACCCGAATTGATTTTCCTCCAAATTTCAGATAACCAACAACAAAATATACACACAAAAATTTGAGAATTAATTCGAATAGGGTCAACCCGACCCGGATCAGTGACCCGACCCGGATCGGATGTTTCAACCCGAATCGATTTTTTCTCAAACTTTCAGATAACCAACAACAAATTATTGAAACAAAATTCAAGAAATTTTACCCGTCGGAACAGTAACTCAACCCCGGAACAGTTACCCGACCCGAAAACAAAACAGCCTCCAAACGACCAAAAAATGTGAAGAATGAAATATGATTTTCGGATTGAAAATTATGAAACAAATAGGAGTATTTTCGGATTAAAGTTAAGAAACAAAAGGGGGTATGGGGGTGTGCGGCCGATTTGGGGTTTTTAAGGTGAAGGGGTGTGTTTGGCTGAGAGAGAGAAATGGGTGTGGGGGGTTTGATTTTTATTTTTTAGGTTTGGGTTTTTGTGGAGTTTGGGGATATAAAGGGATGAGGGAGATGGGCTTAGGAGTTTTGGGCTGGGGCTTGGTGGGGTTTCGGTTGGGTGGGTCGAAATAAGAAAGGGGGGAAGGGAATTGGGCTGTTGGGCTTAGGGGTTGTGGGCCGAAAATGGGGTAGCCAAATGGGCTGCCCCTTTAAAATGGGTTTTAGTTTTGGTGGAAATTGTTTTGGATTAAGATATAAGAAAGGTTGAAGTGGGTTATAGGTTTAAAATATAAAAAGGATTTTATTATATATAAATAAATAAAAAGCTTTGCAAAAATTAAAAATTGTAAAGATGACAATATGATAAAATATAATATTTGCGAAATGCTTGGTGCTAAAATAAAAAAATAAAAATGCGATGCCGTTTTGTCAAAATAAAATAACATATAATATTAGGATAAAAGTATGATTATGATATAAAAAATGCAAATGACAAATAAAATGCAAATAATAATAAAAATGATGATATATATACATATATATATGCCTATATTTTAAAACTGTCTTAAGGTGTAAAAATATTTAAAATTGCAAATAAAATCAGAAAAGATGGGACAAAATTGGGTGTCAACACTAAGCGAACGTTTGGTATGGTATATTAGAAGAAATAATCGTAGTACAAATATTGTACTTAGTTATCGAGTGTTTTTGTATTTATTCGCGTCAATTTCAAATATGTAAAATGAAATTGCATGCAATCACAAAAAAGTATTGGTATTTGTGGATGCAGGACTAAAACAGAGTACCTAGAATGCAAGTTCAGTGATTTAACACATGAATCAGAGGTGAAAGTCAAGATCGAGGACCTAGTTATACCCAAGAGTTGAAGCTTCAAATATCTTCCACTATCCAAGGAGACGGAAAGATTGACGATGATGTCAAACATCGTATTAGAGCGGGGTATGTGAAATGAAGGCTCGCCTCCGGAGTGATGTGCGATAAGAATATGTCCCCTAGGCTTAAGAGTAAGTTTTACAGAGCGGTGGTTAGACCAATATTGGTGTATGCGGTGGAGTGTTGTATTCAGGGAACCCTCGATCATGACTTGCATCTATATCCATCTTCGACCACTACTCTCATTTCTTACACAAATACTTAGCATAAAAATGATTCGGAGGTCCATGAGAAATCCACTTCGCTTCGTCATCAAAGTCTCAAAGCATCTTCGCCACTCCAAATGATTAGGGTGGGTGTCCGGATACCAGACGCTCCACGTCTGGTTATTGTGTATTTCTCGGTGACAATTTGATATCTTGGTCCTCCAAACGGCAAGCTACCTTATCTAGGTCCAGTGCCGAAGCAGAATACCGATGAATTGTAAATGTGGTGTCTGAATCTTGTTGGCTGCGAAACCTTCGTTTGGAGCTCCACTGTCCGATTCTGAAGGCGACATTGGTTTATTGTGATAATGTTAGTGCGATTTATCTCTCAAGAAATCCGGTTCAACATCAACGCACTAAACATATTGAGTTGGATATTCATTTTGTTCGCGAAAAGGTTGCTCGTGGACAAGTACGTGTCTTACATGTCCCGTCACGCTATCAGATCGCTGATATTTTTACAAAAGGTCTTTCGCTAATTCTATTTGAAGATTTTCAGGACAGTCTCAGCATACGCCGACCTTCCGTTTCGACTACGGGGGTGTGATTGATTATTTAGTCATAATTGTGTATATGGTATGTGTATATTTAGTCATTCATTACCATTATTCTAGCCTAAGATTATGTTTGTATTATGGATATATTTACTACATTTTGAAATGAAATGATATAAGAAAATATTTGTTACAATATCAAAAGTGCTCAACAAATGATAATGTAATAATTCATAAGAGTAACTGTTAAAGCTAGTTAATGAATAAAGCTAGCTAAGTTGGTGTGAATGAGAAATGGAAGGAAAATGATTTTTTTTCTTTTCTGAAAAAAAAAGGCAACTTTTCCGAACAGTCACCAACCTATTCCGAAGAGGTACCTTCGAGGCTATATAAACTGAAGCAATGCCTCATTTTTAATACACTGAAATTTTTTCCTGCATCTGAAAATTCTGCATTCTTTTCACAAATAAAACTATCGAGTCTTACTGTGTTTCGTTGCCAACTTTGAGTTCGTCGAAGTCGAAGGCGTTTGATGTACCGCTACTCCTGCGACATGTATATCCGTTTTATCATGGGAGAAAGTAATCCATAACCTCGGGTACAGTGAGGGGATTAAATCCCTTAAGGACACACAGTGAATTCTGTGGTCTCGGATATTTTCTTACTTCTGCATTATTTTTCCAGTTTCTGTTTTTCTGGTTTTGGTTTTTTTTTATTATTATTTTTTTAACACATGCAAGATAACAAGCTTAAGGAATTTATTAATTATTTCTACTCATTTGGGTACTTGATTTGAAGATATAAAAACTTCATCAAGTATACAACATACAATTTACTGGAAAAAAATGTTTGTTGTTTCGGTGTATCGAACTTATATGTTGTTTGGAGACTAAAATCTTCGGATTTTCTACTCCTGTTGAGATTAAAGTTTTCATAACTTTCTACTCATTTGGAGACTAAAAACTTCATCAAGTATACAACATACAATTTACTGCATTTCGTTTCAAGTATTTTAAATCTATTTGTGTAACCTTGATTCGGTTTGAAGAAATAAAATCTTCACCGTTGTGTATTACATTTGTTGTTGTCAAAACTGAATGTAATGGTCGTTGCCAATAATAATAAAGTTTCTGTTTCGTCTTACTTACTTGAGTCAAATAATTTATGACATTCACGTTTAGGACATGTCAATTATAGAACCTTGCGAAAAATGATTAGTTTGGAAGTATTGCCTAAGTTTGAATGCAATCAATCAAAATGTCAAATCTGTGTTGAGTCTAAGTATGTTAAACATCCTTATAAGTCAGTTGAAAGGAATTCAAGTCCTTTAGACTTAATCCATACAGATATTTGTGACATGAAGTCAATCCCATCTCGCGATGAAAAAAAGTATTTCATAACTTTTATTGACGATAGTACGCGGTATTGCTACGTTTATTTACTTAATAGTAAAGATGAAGCAATTGAAGCATTCAGGCAATACAAAACTGAAGTTGAGACTCAACTTAACAAAAAGATTAAAAATGATAAGGAGTGATAGGGGCGGTGAATATGAATCTCCTTTTGAACAAATATGTTTGGAATATGGCATTATTCATCAAACAATCGCCCTTACTCGCCACAATCAAACGGAATTGCGGAAAGGAAAAAATAGAACCCGAAAGAAATGATGAATGCCTCGTTAATAAGTTCGGTTTACCCCGAACTTGTGGGGGAAGCCATTCTAACTAACGACTAGCCGAATACTCAATCGAGTGCCCCATAGCAAAGCAAAATCTATTCCATACGAAAAGTGGAAAGGAAGGAAGCCCAATTTGGGATACTTCAAAGTGTGGGGGTGTTTGGCCAAGGTGCAAGTTCCTAAACCCAAAAGGGTAAAAACAGGACCTAAAACCATTGATTGTGTGTTTTATAGGATATGCCCCAAATAGTAAGGCATATCGATTTCTAGTTCACAAATCAGAAAATCCCGACATTCAGGTGAATACGGTAATTGAATCAGATAATGCTGACTTCTTTGAAACCATATATCCGTATAAAAAGGAACGTGAGTCGTCTAGCAAAGAATCTAAACGACCTAGGGAAGAAACAAAGGAAAATATTCCTGATGAGGAAAATCCAAGACGCAGCAAACGTCAAAGGACGTGTACTTCATTTGGACCAGAATTTCTAACATTTTTGTTGGAGAATGAGCCTCGAACCTTCAACGAAGCTATGTCTTCATCGGAAGCTCAATTTTGGAAAGAGGCAATCAATAGTGAGATAGAATCCATATTAAACAACCATACTTGGGAATTGGTTGACCTTCCTCCAGGGAATAAATCTTTAGGTTCCAAATGTATTTTCAAGCGGAAAATGAAAGCTGATGGTACTATTGATAAATATAAGGCAAGACTAGTTGTTAAAGGGTTTAGACAACGAGAAGGTCTTGATTACTTTCATACATACTCGCCGGTAATGAGGATTACATCCATTCGGGTGTTAGTAGCGTTAGCCGCCGTGTACGGTCTTGAAATCCATCAAATGGATGTGAAAACAGCCTTCTTAAATGGAGAGTTAGAGGAAAAAATTTACATGGAATAACCTGAGGGGTTTGTAGTTCCAGGGAAAGAGAAGAAGGTGTGTCGACTTGTTAAGTCTCTTTACGGACTAAAACAAGCACCCAAACAGTGGCATGCAAAATTTGACCATACAATGCTGTCAAATGGATTCAAGATAAATGAGTGTGATAAATGTGTCTACATTAAGAACACTCCGAACCACGTAGTCATTGTTTGTTTGTACGTGGATGATATGTTGATAATGAGTAACGACATTGCTAACATAAATGCTACTAAGCGCATGCTTGCTAGTAAGTTTGATATGAAAGACTTAGGAGTTGCCGATTTAATTCGGGAATTAAAATCCATAAGACTCCTCAAGGTCTAGCATTGTCTCAAACTCATTATATTGAAAAGGTACTTGAAAAGTTCAAGTATTTGGACTTTAAAGTTGCAAAGACGCCAATTGATATGAACCTTGCTCTTGCAAAGAATAAAGGTGAAAGTCATTCTCAATTGGATTATGCCGAGTGTTGGGAAGTTTGATGTATATCATGAACTCGTACGCGATTCGATATTGCGTGTGCTATAAGTAAACTAAGTCGCTACACTAGTAATCCCGACAAAAAACATTGGCTGGCAATGAAACGAGTTTTGGGGTATTTAAAACATACTCAAAACTTTGCTTTGCATTATAACAGGTATCATGCAGTTATTGAAGGATACAGTGATGCAAATTGGATCACCGGTTCAACTGAAACTAAATTCACAAGTGGATATGTTTTTACCATAGGTGGAGGAGCAATGTCTTGGAAGTCATCCAAACAGACATGTATCGCCCGCTCTACAATGGAATCTGAGTTCATAGCTTTAGACAAAGCCGGTGAAGAAGCTGAATGGCTCCGGAATTTCTTACAAGATATTCCATTTTGGCCCAAACCGTTGGCTCCTATATGCATATATTGCGATAGCCAAGCGGCAATAGGAAGAGCCGGGAGCCTTATGTACAACGGAAAGTCTCGTCACATACGACGAAGACATAATACCGTTAGACAACTACTCTCTACTAGAATTATCACAATTGACTACGTTAAGTCAAGAGATAATGTCCACTAACTAAAGGCCTAACTAGAGAGGTAGTTGAAAGATCATCAAGGGGAATGGGACTATGGCCGAGGACAAGTCATCGTGACAGTAACTCTACCTAGAAGACTGGAGATCCCAAGATCTAGGTTCAAATAGATCAAACAAAGTCATTAATGACGATTCAACATTGTCACAATAACTCTTTGGTCCATTCTCGTGATGAGACAATGTTCAGTACCAGGATAAAGCATTACGGCTTTTTAATGGTTCCTAAGTTTGGTACGGGGTATATGAAATAGTGTATCTACGGGATGACACATTTAGGAATCACCTATGTAAGTGTGAAGTGTAAGCCGCTTCAAGGAGAATTATGTAAGGCCAATTCTCTACGCACTTATGAACCAGGCAGTGTTCATGGCTGAAACGAACAAAATAATGAGAACCAAAGACGGTTAAAGGGTTAATTGTGTGACATGTGGTTGTCTAGGTATACACCAAAGCTCGACGGTTCAAGGATATCAAATCTACCGATTGACCGAGTATATCCGACATATGTTCACTACGGAACGTTCAAAGAGAAATCTACTTATCCAGATGCGATTAATCCTTGCTTACGAATCACACAGTTTTTTGTCATGCATGTTTTTCATCATATAGCCATTCCCCATTCATGTGGGGGATTGTTAAAGCTAGTTAATGAATAAAGCTAGCTAAGTTGGTGTGAATGAGAAATGGAAGGAAAATGATTTTTTTTTCTTTTCTGAAAAAAAAAGGCAACCTTTCCGAAGAGGCACCAACCTATTCCGAAGAGGCACCTTCGAGGCTATATAAACTGAAGCAATGCCTCATTTTTAATACACTGAAATTTTTTCCTGCATCTGAAAATTCTGCATTCTTTTCACAAATAAAACTATCGAGTCTTACTGTGTTTCGTTGCCAACTTTGAGTTCGTCGAAGTCGAAGCCGTTTGATGTATCGCTACTCCTGCGACAGTTATATCCGTTTTATCCTGGGAGGAAGTAATCCATAACCTCGGGTACAGTGAGGGGATTAAATTCCTTAAGGACACACAGTGAATTCTGTGGTCTCGGATATTTTCTTACTTCTGCATTATTTTTTCAGTTTCTGTTTTTCTGGTTTTGGTTTTTTTTTTTTTTTTTGATTTTTTGAACACATGCAAGATAACAATAACTACTCAATATAAGTTATTCATTTTAACTTTAAAGTATAAGTAATTAGGACTAACCCCAAAGAGCTAGCAATAATTAGTTTTCTAAGTTAGTTAGGATTAAAATATAAAGGACCATTTTGGGTCTTTTCTCGATGAATCCTATTAGCTCCACCTAGCTCCGTCCCTGTTAATAGTATCATAAAATATGATTTTTGGATGCAAATATATTTACACAAGATCTTTTTTTTTTTTGGGTTAGGAAAACAGTCGTTTACAAATATATTGGGTCCTTTTGCATTTTGCACTTTTTAAAAAGGTAATGTAGAAAAAATACAATTAGAATTTCCTAAAAAAGAATATTATGTGCAGTAATCACCTGGAAAAAAAACCCTTCAGAACTTGAAAATAAAGGAAAAACAAACAATTGATTCGTGGAATCGGTGAGTTAAGTGGCTTTCAACTTTTAACGGTCTTTTTCTCGAACGACATATGGGATGAAAAAAAGAAGAAGGAACTTACATGTACGGTCTAATATTAGGAGTCAATATAAACAGTTAGTAAAAGATTTTTTTAAGGAAAATATTATTCTCTTCGTCTCAATTTATGTGATATTTTTCACTTTTGAAATTCAAACCGCATGAAGTTTGAATAATATTTTAAAATGTATATTTTTACCAAATTAATATGAGAAAAATTACAATTTATATGTGATACTTTCTCTTCTTGAGATTCAAATTTTATGAACTTTGTTCAAGATTTTAATATGTACCCCCTACGGCCACTTTTAACTGTCCACTATGGACTTTGCACATCTCTACGAAATACTAAATGAAATGGTGCACCATTCTTTTGTAATCCTAAAATCGCCACTGTTTGTGATATGTAACCAGGCTAAAAAGAGAATGAAAATTAATCAACCTAGCTATTTAATTAGTCAAAAAGTAACTTTTTTTATTAATAAAATTGAATATGAATTATTGGTCGATTCTTGTCATATGTTAGTCCACTTTTATCTTTCCTCCTATTTTGTTTACCTTTTTCTTCTTCTTTTGAGTGGCATTTCAGCATTTCTTATAGTAAGATAAATTTCTTAGGTGTACTACACAACAAATCCCTGCTACAGTTATAACTAAGTGGAGTACTTTATTGATATAAAGCAGAGGCAATATAATTAATTTTGTCCATTTAGGCTGATAAAGATATAATGCAACATTTGTATTTTTCTTTGACAATTACTTGTACTATCATTGATTTTAGTCAAGCTCCTTTGTCTTAGTTTTCATATCATATATCCTTTGGCTTTTCAACTTCAAAATTTTATATTCTAAATGTTTTATCTTAACCACTTAAAAATGAGAACATAAAAAAAAAGGAACTATTTTGTATATAATCAAAACTTGAAAGCTTGAGTAGGTGCTCGGATACCCCTCTGTTTCCATTTATGACACTTTTCATTTTTCGAAATTTAAACTGTATGAATTTTGACTAATATTTTAAGATGCTATTTTTACTAAATTGATATGATAAAAGTTGCAAATTATAGTTCCTTTCATATACAACATTAAGTTAATCTAATCCAACTTAGCTTCAAAGTCTAGTCAAATTGACTCTCGAACAAGTAAAAAGTGTCACATAAATTGGGACGCAGGGATTATTATATATCGTGACATTTGAAAAATGAGAAGCAGTATTTGAAGTTAAATTGAAAAAAAATATTTGAAAATTAAAGTTGTGTTTAGACATTCATCAAACTTAAAACAATTTAAAAAAAATTGATTGGAAAAGATTGTTCACTTGAAAGCTGGTCTAAACTGATCAAATCAGTTTTTTCAAATTTGAAAATCTCGTCTTTAAAATTAAGAATGAACCAACATTTAATGAATTCCATCAGAAATTAACGATTTTCGGATAGTATAAATGGCTTGACCAACTATAAAAAGAAAATTACTATGTGTTAGCACTCGTGAGTTGTATGAGAATGCATGCACAAAACGACAAGCTCAATTATGGGAATATAAGTATTTTAGGAGTAGTTATTTAAATTATAGTCACGGACAAGGGTAAAAAATTGGACGATCACTAACTCGTCGTAGTAAAAAGTTAATTATTATATTTATCAAATTATCAATTAATGATTTATTATAGAATTTCAAATTTGAAACCATTTGTACAAGTGAAAATATATTTTTCCACTCACAAAATTTTAGTAATCTTTTTCACCCAACTTTAATATCAAAATACTCGGTCATATCAACTTAACTTCAATTACTGTTTTTACAAATATTATACGTTCTTTTATGTCCAAACGCCTACTTATTCTAATCAGACAATGAACTAGTTGTTTGTCCACATAAATTCCTTTTTAAGAATAATGTTTAGTTATTTATTAGGTTGATTTTCTTTTAAATATTTTGAAGACGAGTTTTTCAAATTTGAAAAATTAATTTCGGCCCGTCTAAACCAGTTTTTAAATCTCACTTTTATGCAAAAAGAACTAGAGGACAAATATACCCTTTTTTCAAGATTAGTGAATTATTGCTTTTTCATAAAAAAAAATGGTTTGATCTTTATATCTTGAATTACAATACGCTATATATAGTTGAGTCCTTCAGGTATTATCTTTTCACTTTCTGTTTCTCTCCATGAATACTTGGAGTTTTTACTCTACATGTATGGAATCCTGTGGATTACTTATATTAGTTGAAAAGGGGATTAATCAAGCATCCAAATATATTTATTAAATGTGATCATAAGAAGTTTGAATGCTAATTAGATAACCATGTTTGCTCTGCATTTATGGGTTCATGTATCTCTATGTATTCTGTGGTAGCTGCTTCATGTTCGGGAGTCTTTTTCTTTCTAAAACGCATTTATATGTTCTTTTCCAACTAAGCTTAAATTGTACTCATTCAGTATCTTATTTTTATCTTTGGTTTGTCTAAAAAAGATTGTCTCTTTATATGTTTAATAAGTTGACAATTCAAACATCACAAGTTTAAAACCACAAGATTCAAATAATATTTTTGTACCTTACACACATATTTAATTGAGGACCACAAAATTCAAAAGTCTCTTTTTACTCCTTAAATCTTGTGCAAGTAAAACTAAGACACCTAAATTGAGACGGAGGAAGTAGTAGTATTTTTCCCCCTTACTTTTTCATTTGGATAAAGGGTCTAATAATTAGTGTATTACATTCAAGTATACTCTTCTTCTGCTCTGGTCATCTTTTTTGGAACCGTACTGTATGCTGCAGTTAAATCTTTTCCCTTTGTCTGAAAATTGAATATTGTTTAATATGTCATTTGAATATTTCTGTTACCAAAATATTATATCACCTTTATTTTTCCTGTGTTTCTCACTATACCAATAAAATTATTGATTAGTAAAGGTGCATCACTGAAAAGTATTTCTCCTTTAGGTCTACTACTATTATATTCTTTGCAGGTGATTGTAGTACAACTATCATTGTAAAAAGATAAGAAATTTGACATTATCATTTCGTATTTATTTGTCAACATTTTAAGGGCCTAATTTAACCTAGCTATTTGAACCGTAAAGTCAGATTAAAGATATTATAAATTGTTTCTTATATTTTGTTTATGGTTGAGTGACGAAGGATGGTCACTTAACTATTTACTTAATTTTTTTCCACAAAAGTTACTTAACTATCTTTTCTAACACAAAAGTCACTAAATTTTAAATATACTGACTCAAAAGTCACTAAACCAGAAAATGGCAACTTTCCTATGGATAACGCAGTTCTTACTCTTTTTTTTAAAAAATATATATATATAATTAAAAAGTTCCGACCGACCCGACTCAAAACTCAAAAACCATATGAATTGTGTGTTCGGAACAAGTACCTTTGCGACTCTTCCTTTTTATAATAATATCATAGTTTAGTTTCTCTTATTGTTTAGTTGCTTTGTTATCTTTAATATGGTCAGCTAAATACTGGTATTTAGTGGAGGATATTTAGGGAATTTCACTTGTATTATGTTTGTCCTAATTTTCGTTATATAGATTAGGGCGCCGTTCTTTTTTTTGGTGGGACGAGAGAAAATGAGAGCATTGTAACCACAAACTCCCTACTTTGATCATAGTGAAATCTGCAGCGGTAAAGTGGACGTAACTCTCGCATTGAGGGTGAACCACTATAAATTTGTGTGTATTATTTATTCTACATTTATTTACTGTTTTATGATTAGGTCGGATTTGAGACCCAAATCCTAACTGAAAAATCACTAAGAAATTCAGAACACGATTAAGAAAATATGATGGATCTAAAGCTAACGTAACATCTCTCTAAAAAACTATTTATTTCTTTCCCAAATCTTTTGATTTCCCCTCATTTTTCTTTTCCATTACTCATGAGTACTATTACTTGTAATAACTAATGGCATATTATTAGTGAACAACATTTAATTAATAATATAAACAGTCTCTTATTATGAATAATTTTTACTTTTCTCCATTGATATACGGTTATACAGTCATAAAGGCACAAGATAAAGCTAGAACAAATGTGTGTGAATCAAAGACTCATCACATGACAAAAAAGAAGAGAGAAAATAACTTATGAGACTAATTAATTCTGTAAGAGTAAGACGAAAATTAATTCTAACTTATATATATATTCAAATTCTTTTCTCAAATACTTGAGTTTTAATTTTGTTTGCACGTAAATCGGTGTAATTCAATGTATACACGTCGTCAAGGACACATAAGTCTCAAGTGACTAGATTAACAAACTGAACAATAAATAATTTTAATAAGTAGTCTGGGCCTGAAAGAAGCTTCGCGATGAGCCCTCTATGCTAGACGTATCCAACAATATGAAAGCACATATATTAGATGAATAATGAGAACAATAAACTAATATTATAATGTCTTCAATATGATGTCTTTACCATGAGTTAATTGGTTCTATTTATACATGGATTCATGGGTACACATTCCATGAATTAATTGGTTCTTTTTTTCTCCTTTTTTTGGACTTTTTATAATTTTCCCCATTTGTGTGATATGTAAATATTAAACAACTCAAAAGTTTTCTTTTCACTTTTCTATAATTGCACGTAATAATGCTATTGAAAAATGGCCTTTATTAGCCAAAATGGTGTTCGACGTTGCAACAATGATTATAAGCCAATAAAATCTTCTCCTAATTACTATTGTGAACTTATAGCAACTTTTATTATGAAATCAAATGGTTCATAATAATTTGACCAATATGCATTGTAAATTTGAAAAGGCAAAAACATGACTATTAAATTCTTGGGCCTTAAATAGTAGTTACATTCTCACAGTACGCATTGCTAGCAGCATGAAGGCATCTTCAAGAAGAAAAGAGGATACATATATGGTTCTGTCATGGACTAAATCAAAATCAGAGATACAAATTTCAGCTGCATCTACATCAAACATCGATTTTTTGTTGATGAAGAAATAACGAGGCGCATAGCGGGAGCTTAGTGCACCGGGCTACCCTTTTTTCTATTACAAAACTGTGTATTCTTTTTACTCTCCTTTCCAATAACCTGTTTGTTACGTTGCTTGAGTTTTCTTTAAGAAGTTGGGTTTTTTTGCGTATGAAAACCATTACTAACAGTTACAGATATAATATTCGAGCTAAACACGGTACAGAATACGGAGTCTAAGCATGAAACTAGGATTAGATATGTAATATTCGACAATGATATGTTAAAATTAGAAAGAATTGTGAATTTGTGGAACGTTTACTTTGATTGAAATTCTTAAACTTAGTGACTAATAATCAGGTAATGACAACTTTTCCTTGAGCAATTTGTTAAATAATTGGCAATGGCGGCCAACATTTGATTTATCAGATTTGATTATGTTCAAGGATTGAAAAGAAGTAAGAAGACAAGTGCTTCCTAAAATTGCAATCACTAAACTGTGAAAATAGTTATTTTCCCTTATCTTTTGATTATGGTTTTTATGTGTTTGATAGTTTTTACTTTTGGTAATTATTTGTAGGAGAAGGTGTAGAATATTTCCGTCCTGAGATAGAAATAGATGAATAAATAAAACAATAACACACGAGAGTAGAAGACTAAAGGAAGAGACAACTCTTTTTTTGTTGGTAATTATGAAAACGTTAGAGATGTTATCCATCAATGAAATATTACAAGGATGTACCAAGAAAAATCACTAAGAAATTCAATACACGATCAAAAGCAAACGTAACATCTCTCTAAAAAAAACTATTTATTTCTTTCCCAAATCTTTTGATTTCCCCTCATTTTTCTTTTCCATTACTCATGAATACTATTACTTGTAATAACTAATGGCATATTATTAGTGAACAACATTTAATTAATAATATAAACAGTCTCTTATTATGAATAATTTTTACTTTTCTCCATTGATATACGGTTATACAGTCATCAAGGCACAAGATAAAGCTAGAACAAATGTGTGTGAATCAAATCAGCAATAGTAATTCTGTAAGAGTAGACGAAAATTAATTCTAAAGAGAACCCTTCAAATCAGCAAGGTAGCTGCTCCAACTCCTTCTTAGGATGATCAGGTACTTCGGGAGCACAATATGTCACGTATCTATAGAAGCTAAAACATAAGCAGAAGCTCAAAATGAAAGATCCAACTAACAATTTTAGGTTCAACATGTAACCAAGAACCTGCATTACTAAGCCCAATAATGCGTCTATTCCACCAATGTCATACGCTACGTGCATGAAATGGGCATAGATATAGAAATATCCGGTGCAGCCTATCGATATCAGTACAGCGATGTACGCATAATTGAACTCCAAAAGGTGATGCAAGATTGCTACAGTTATCATAGGAATCACCTCGATCATAAATTTTGCCTTGGCACCAATTAACTGGAAAGGCATGTCGCGATACCAATAAGTAACACAATGCAGCACAACCACATGAATTATGGAACCACCAAGCATGACAATCACGTAGAGAACACGACAAATGGTGAAACCTTTTGGATCACCAAGTAATTTCCTGAAGGCAAAGACCATGCAGAAAAATGGAACCATACCAAAGACAACCAACCATGCGTTATAAGACATCGTGAGAAACCCTGAAAGAAACACGAGAAAAACATACTCAACATCTCAAACAAGGCTAAGAAAACACAAGATCAAGCACACCGAGACAACGAATTATCTGTTTGTATGTGATATATAGATTTCAATAGTTCAAGTCATGACACAATATAAATAATGTGTAGGTACAATGACTTACTAGGACCAGGTGGTGGTGGAGCATGATCTTTATTCAAAAGCGCCCTCTTAATCTTGTTGAAAAGAGAAACTACGGTCTGCAAGCTCTGCTCGCCCTTCTGATAGGTAACTGTTGCAAGTCCACGGGGATGGTCATACAGAGGGAGAACTTGAGAGGAATCACCCATTTCTGGTTGCAGATAGATAGATAGATACGATTAGCCTTACAGATTTTATGTCACTAAAAAGGGACAAAATTAAGGAGATCTAGTGATATGTTGGATGAAGGAAAATAATTTATTCATCATCTCAGTAATCCTGAATGTGCTCTGAAATTCTTTCCGACTTCTCTCTGCAATGTAAAAATGCTACCAACACCCTATTTATTATAGTGCAAAGCTTCCCAGATAACATATTCCTATATTATTCATACTGGAAAATCCTATTTGGACACAAATATCAGATCCTAAACAAATTTGGTTTCCTACTCACCAATATATACATAAAACTCAAGTGATCATATTCAGTTAGAGATTTGTGATCCGAAATTACCTTCCAAAGGCTATATAATCAAAATCCTATGAGCAAAATAATGGCACTACCCTAATTGAACACTAGTGAAGCAAATTCAATTCCCTTAAATAAACGTTACAGATAATTAGTCCAAAATAAAACTTTGCTCCGATAAACACAATGGAAGGGGAGAGAAAAGGAGGAAGAAAGGTCTGAAAATTTTAAAAATTATACAAATTGCAAACCAATCATTTATTTATATAAAGAAGAGAAATTGCAGAAACCATGAACCAAGGTTCAACTTTTTTTCTTCTAATTTTACTTGGAAAAAAAATTGCAAAGAAGGAAAAATATATTAATTAATTACCTGGGTCTTGGACGAAATCAAATCCCAGCAACCTGCAACAGTTGAGAATTGTTATCCTTTTTCCAGCAAAGGTTGTAATAAAGAGAATATATTTAGTAACATAATAGTTGAGATATATTTAAAGAGAAGGGAAAACGTGTCACACTATGAAACTGGAGTAGATTTGGATTCGGATTAACAAAGTTTATGTACTTTAACACAAGGTGGGATAGTAAAAAAAAAAACAATTTCTTAATAGAACCTAATTTTACAAAAGATCCCTTCTCTAAAGTCCGTTTAAGAAGTGCAGGGTTAAGATTAGAAACAAAAACTAAAATTTCCTAATATTTTTAATTGTTAATTATTGTGACTTGCAACACTTTTTCACATATAGTTTTCAAATATATAAATTTTACTTAGGTTAAAATTAAGAAATTTGACTCTCAAAATTCGAATTGTGCCACATAAATGGAAATAGATGGAGTATTATTTAAATTTCCTATTATAATCTACATATAATTCCAGCATAGAAACAGAAGTGGAACTAAAATTTTGAGTTTATGGGTACTAATGGATTCTAGAAAAGATGGTACAAAGCGAACGTTTGGTATGGTATATTAGAAGAAATAATCGTAGTACAAATATTGTACTTAGTTATCGAGTATTTTGGTATATATTCGCGTCAATTTCGAATATGTAAAATGAAATTGCATGAAATCACAAACAAAAAAATTGGTAGTTGTGGATGCAGGACTAAAATAGAGTACCTAGAGTGCAAGTTCGGTGATTTAACACATGAATCGGAAGTGAAAGTGAAGATCGAGGACCTAGTTATACCTAAGAGAGGAAGCTTCAAATATCTTGGGTCCATAATTCAAGAAGACGGGGAGATTGACGATGATGTCAAACATCGTATTAGAGCGGGGTATGTGAAATGAAGGCTCGCCTCTGGAGTGATGTGCGATAAGAATATGTCCCCTAGGCTTAAGAGTAAGTTTTACAGAGCAGTGGTTAGACCAACATTGTTGTATGCGGTGGAGTGCTGATCAGTAAAGAACGCTCACGTTAAGAAGATGAAGGCATCGAAGTTGAGAATGTCAGATGGATGTGTGCATGCCCGGAGAGACATGATTAGGAATAAATTATACGGGATAAAGTGGGAGTGGCATCTGTGGCAGACAAGATGAGAGAAGCGAGACTGAGATGATTCAGTTATGTGAAGAGGCGGGGTGAGGACGCACTAGTAAGGAGGCGTGAGAGGCTAGCAATAGCAGGAGTTGGTAGAGGTAGAGGTAGGACGAAGAAGAATTGGGAAGAGGTGATTAGACATGGCATGACATTACTTCAGCTAACTGAGAACATGTCCTTAGATAGGAAGGTGTGAAGTCGAGGATTAGGGTAGAAGGTTAGTAGGTAGTGAAACTAGTTATCACGTAGTCTCTTATGGTTCGATGTGTATTACCGTTTATTGTTACATTTGTTTTGCCCTCTTGTTATAGCAATATTATTTATTACTCACGTAGTTTCTTACTCTTCGATGTGCATTATCATTTGTTGGACATTTGAGTTGTATCTTGCTATTTTACTGTTATGCTTTTTGTCTCTGGTTCGAAGTACTTTTTTGTTTCTTTCACTTTCCTTTCTCTTCTTTCCTTCTCTCTTCCTTTCTTTGAGTCGAGGGTCTTCGGAAACAGTCTTTCTGTCCAACAAAAGTGAGGATAAGGTCTGCGTATATTTATTTTTTCCAGATTTCATTTGTGAAATTACACCGAATATGATGACGATGTAGTTGATGCCTTGATACTTCTGAATGCTTTCTCTGAATTTTGAATGATCCCAAAGGGATGTGTAAGCTTCTATTTACTGTTGTAGATAATAGAGAATTATATTTTACTCGATATTTTCGATTGGTTCATGTGTATTATCAAGTCAATTAAAAAGTCTATGCGATTAAGTTTCATTTAATTAGCACATATATGCTAATTTTAGCCACTCGACGCCTTTATTTTGGTATGCCACTTCATTTGCACACATGGTGATACTTAATCAGACAATTGATTTGACTCTGAAGCCATATATCATTGAGCTTAAACCTCCATATGAAATGACCTTGAGCTTAAAACTATTAAATATATTTGTTTAATCCATAAGTCCAAATTAATTGCTGACCTAAATAAAATTGGAATTAACTCAAATCCATACATGTAATTGGACCTAAAAAATCCAATTAATTTTCTAATGCTTACTTGAGGGGGTAAGATTTATTTCTCCTCTTTTATAAACATTAATTCAGAAAATAGGAGTCAAAACCCATCATCGTAGGTTAGTATACACCAGGTGAATGTTTTTTTATCGAAAAAAGTTAATATCTATTAACAATGTAGACCAAACTTGGGAGCTTGACGAAACGATCCATACCCTAATTATGATACATTAATTCAGTAATATGATTTTATATCTCTTCTTTTACAATTTCAACTTGTTTTAGATTAACTCTCTAACTCATTAAGCTAGTTGGTGTAATCGGTACTCGTGAATTTTCTTGTGGTGTACCGTGATATATTATTTGGGTAGAGACATGAAACATCGTATTCGTATATAGGGGACTCGAAATTTTAAGTAATCACCAGAGTACATCTTTGAGGCGATCCTCATTCAGATTTTCTTGCAAACCTGCTGACATTAGAGCAATTATTTCAGTTGCTAAAGTAGATGTAGAGGTCCAAACTATTACTACAGATGATCAGTCATTTGAAAGGGTCGATCTTTTAGTGTAGTAAATGTAAGACAAGGAATTCCCAGCAAGAGCTGAATGACGCCAATGATGGCTCAAACATGCAATTGGTTCCTGTGGATGAATCACAGTTAGTACCTGCTGAAGGATCACAGTCCTGCGAGAAGTTCAAGATTCAAGTACCCCAAGTAAGTTAGAAGATTATATGAGTCGTTTGGTTTTTGTACTCTGTCGTACTTATTTATGTGCATATTTTTACAGACAGTAGAAAAGGTATTGGCAGGAGCAATACTGAGGGAGATGGCACTGGAAGAAATATTTGCCAAGCAAACTTCTGAGATCATGCAACTCAACCGCTTGGTAGGTTTTGGTTGGTCAATTGAGCAACTTGTGACGTTCATTTATTTCCTTCATCTTTTTGACATGTATTGCAACCAATGGCAGATTCAACAATACAAACATGAGCGAGAATGCAATGCCACTATTGGCCAAACGCGCGAGGATAAGATTGTTCGTCTTGAGAGCTTAATGGATGGAATCCTACCAACAGAGGAGTTCATGGAAGATGAATTGTTATCACTCACTCATGAGCATAAGGTATGTGTCTGACTTGAACTTTGTCTATTGACAGGTACATTTTGTCCTCTTGCTATACATGTCTAATTCATGATTTTCAGCTTCTGAAGGAGAAATATGATAATCATCCAGAAATATTAAGTGCGAAAATTGAACTAAGAAGAGTTCAAGATGAGCTGGAAGTGAAACGGTAACGAAACTTCTTTCACTTGGGAGAGAGGGATGTTTTACTGGAGGAGATTCAGGATTTGAGAAGCCAGCTCCAGTTTTATGTAGATTCTTCACCGAAGTCATGCAAGAAAGGAAGTTCTCCTCTACAATTGGCTTATCCATGTGAATCAAGTGAGCGTTCGCCTTTATCCACTATTCCAGAGTCAAGTGAGGAGAGTGCTGAACAGAGACTTGAAAAGGAGAGGAGTCAATGGACTGAAACCGAGAGTAAATGGATTTCTCTTGTAGAAGAATTGAGGTTAGACTTAGAAGCTAGCCGCGCCATGGCTGAAAAGCATAAACAAGAACTAGATTTGAGAGAAGAAGTGCTCGGAAGAGCTGAAAGAAGCAATGCAGGGACATTCACGCATGCTTGAACAGTATGCTGAACTTGAAGAGAAGCATATGCAATTGCTTATAAGGCATAGAAAGATGCAAGATGGTATAGAGGATGTCAAGAAAGCAGCTGCAAAAGCAGGAGTGAGGGGTGCTGAATCTAAATTTATCAATGTTCTTGCTGCAGAAATTTCAGCTCTAAAAGTAGAAAGGGAAAAGCTTCAGGCCCAACTTAGGGATACTGCTGAAGCTGTACAAGCTGCTGGAGAATTGCTTGTGCGGCTTAAAAATGCAGAAGAAGCTATCGCAGCCGCTGAGGTGAGCTTTTGGATTCAATTATTTCCTAGTTACGTTTTATTCTATCGGTATGTATTTTCTCATCATTGCAACATTAGAACTTTCTTTCCCGGTTGTTTACAGTCAGCTACTCATTCTGATGCTACTCCTTGCATCATTATATAGTTCCTATCGTCTCTATCCTCACCTATGATCCCATCTTTTCTTTTACTTCTAATTCTTATTCTACATAAAGGGTCTCGGTATTGAATGCTTTTGTGTAAATATCCCAGTAATTTCAAGGCTTGTCGTGTAAATGAGTTAACACATACAACAACAACATACCCAGTGAAATCCCACAATGAGGGGTCTGGGGAGGGTAGAGTGTACACATACCTTATCTCTACCTTGGTAGGTAGAGCGGTTGTTTCCGAGAGACCCTTGGCTCAAGACAAAGCACAAGCTCAAGCAAAGTAAGACACACAAAGTGCATAAGTCATGACAGGGCATTCTGAAAAAGAAAGAAGCAAAAAGAAGCAATAACTAATGCAAGTAAATAAAACAAACAAAATGTTAGGATTTAACGTCCCAAATCCTACCTAAACCGGAAACAGTGAAATAAGCGAAGAACAAATAACACACAGATTTATAGTGGTTCACCCTCAATGCGAGAGCTAGTCCACTTTGCTGCTTCAGATTTTATTATAATGGAGTTTTGAGTTGACAATTCTCTCTTCTCTCTTTGTCGGCTACTCGACCACGCTCAACTCTTTGAAGAGCGACGCTCTAGTTTATATATATAGAGAAAACTAGGGCGAACATAATACAAGCCTAAAATTTTCAAAATACCCTCAACTAAATAACATTACATCGACTGATTCCAACAACCACGATCGGCTGATTCCAATCGGCTGACTCCAGTCTCTGCGTAAGGTCTTCATAGTGTCGGCGGTGAATTAGGCTCCACAACTCAACAATCTCCCACTTGGAGACTAATTTCAATCATATGCCTCCATCTGCAGCAGCAACTCCAATTCTCATCCAAGAAGTCCAACTGAAGTTGCACACAACTTCAGTTTATCATTTGGCACGACCTTCGCCAGTATGTCGACTGGATTCTGACTCCCTGGATCTTCTCAAGCACTAATACTTCATCTTTCAAAGCTGATCGGATAAAGTGGTATCGAAGTTGTATGTGCTTCATGCGAGCATGGTAAACCGGATTCTTTGCCAAATGAATGACACTTGGGCTATCATATTATAGCACACTCCCCCCGTAGTCCTGATCCAATTCTCGCAGAAAAGATTGTAGCCACATCATCTCATTCGTGGCCTCCGTCACGGTAACGTACACAACCTCACAACTAGAGAGAGCTACTATCTTCTGCAACTTTGAAACCTAGCAAATCGCAGTACCTCCGAAGGTGTAAACATACCCGGATGTGCTCTTTCTACTATCAACATCACCACCATTGTCAGCATCAACATATCCCTGCAATCCTGTTTCTGACTTTCGAAAACACAAAGCTGAACTCGAGATGTCCTTCAGATATCTGAAAATCCACTTCACAACCTCCTAATGTTGCTTTCCCGGATTGCTCATAAACCTGCTAACAACTCCCACTGCATGTGCAATGTCTGGCCTTGTACATACCATCGCATACATAGGACTGCCTATAGCCGAATCATAAGGTACCTTGTCCATATGCTTCATCTCATCCTCGGACACCGGCAACTGCTCCTTTGACAAATGAAAGTGTCCAGCCAAGGGAGTATTAATTGGCTTGGCATCATCCATGTTGAACCTCTTAAGAACCTTCTTCACATATTCTTCTTATGAAAGCTTGATGCCCTCCTTACTTATGATGATTCTTATCCCAATGATCTGCTTTGCGGCTCCCAAATTCTTCATTGCAAACTCTTCTGACAACTTTTTTTTCAACCAATCAATCTCACGTAGGTCTGCTTCTACGATCAGCATGTTGTCAACATAAAGAAGCAGTATCATGTAGGTCTTCAAATCTCTTAAAGTAACAACAGTGATCTGCTTCACACCTTACGAACTCGGCTTTCTTCAGAAAGTTGTCTAACTTCTTATACCACTGTCTTGGAGCATGTTTCAGTCCGTACTGGCTCTTTTGAAGCTTGCACACCAGATTCTCTTTCCCTTTGACCTCAAATCCTTCAGGTTGCTTCATGTAGATTTCCTCATCTAAATCACCATGAAGAAAAGTAGTTTTCACGTCCATCTGTTGAAGATACAGGTCTTTCTTTGCTACCAAACCAAGAACAGTTCTGATTGTCACCAACTTGACTACGAGAGAGAAGATCTTTGTGTAGTCAATGCCTTCTTTTTGTTGAAATCCCTTCACAACCAGTCTTGCTTTATAACGCTTACTTCCATCGTCTTCTTCCTTTATCCGATAGACCCATTTATTCTGCAATGCCTTCTTCTCCTCTAGTAACTCGGCTAACTCCCATGTATGATTTGCCGACAGTGAGTCCATCTCATCTTTCATTACCAGCTACCACTTGATCGATTCATCGACTTACATTGCTTCTTCATAATATTCCGACTCGTACTTGAGGGACGGAGATAACATGTGAACCGATTTTCTGATCCTGGATGATCTGCGTAATTCTGTGATCAGCGTCTGCTGATTTATTTTGGAATCAACATTTTCATCAACTCCGCCATCACTAGTTTGTTCCTCTGCCTCAGTAGTACCTGGATGTAGCCCGGGTGCCGAGAAGTCTCTCAAATCGACTATTTCTGATTCCTTGTTCTTACATTCTGAACTCTCCCGCAACTTGTCCTTTTACAACATATGCTCATTGAAGATGATGTCCCTGCTTCGGATAATCTTCCGATTTTGGTCATCCCAGAATCGGTAACCAAACTCGGTATCACCATAGCCGATAAAGTAACACTTTTTAGATTTTAGATCAAGTTTACTTCTAGCCGTAGCATCAATATGAACATAGGATAAGCAGCCGAACACCTTCAGAAATGAAAGATTTACCTTTTTCACTCTAAGCCTCTTCTGGAATTCTGAAACCCAAATGAACAGACGGTCCTCTGTTGATTAAGAAGGCTGCGACATTGATTGCATCTGCCCAGAATGTCTTGGGCAGTCCAGCGTGTATTCTCATGCTCCGAGCACGCTTGTTCAATGTTCGATTCATCCTTTCCGCTAATCTATTTTGTTGGGACGTTCCAGGAATAGTCTTCACCATCTTGACCCCATTTTCGGCACAATCGTTTGAAGTCACCATCAATGTATTCTCCACCGTTGTCGGGCCTCAGGCTCTTCAACTTGAGGTTTGTCTCATTCTCTACCATGGCTTTTCACCTTTTGAAGACAATGCACACGTCAGATTTATTTTTCATAAAATAGACCTATAGCTTTCTGGTTAAATCATCAATGAAGGTCACGTAGTAATGTGATCCTCCGAGTGAGGGGACAGTGACAGGTCCCCACACGTCAGTGTGCACCAATTTGAGCTTCTCGATCTTCAATTCCCTATCGATATTTGAAAAACTTACTCGCTTTTGTTTTCCAAGAATGCAGCTCTCACACATATGATGATCCACTGATTTCAGCTCCGGAATCATGCCGTTAGTCACTAACAGCTTCATCTCTTTCTGGTTCATATGCCCCATCCTGTAGTGCCACAACTCTGTCTTCTTTGTGTTGTCAACAACAACGACTGTATCACGACAACTCGTTGTCATATAAAGAGTGCCAATTTTATTATCTCGACCAACCACCATTGCACTCTTCGTCACCTTCCAGGACCAGAACCATAGTTAACATTATGTCCCTCATTATTAAGCTGACATATTGAGATCAGATTACGCATCAGCTTCGGCATATGTCTGACCTTTGTGATCTTCCACACGTGTCCATTTGACATCTTCAAATTGATGTCTCCAGTGCCAACAACGTCTAAAGGCTCACCATCTGCCAGGTAAACTTTGTCGAGATTCCCAGGAGCGTAATTCGTCATTATGTCATGATTTGGGGTGGTATGAAAAGACGCTCATGAGTCAAGCACCCAAGAGTCGATTGGGCTGTCAACTGATAGCAACAACGCATCACCAATGTCTTCAGTGGCAGCATTGATTCCACTCCCTTGTTGTCCCCCTTCTTCGGTGCCTTGCAATTCTTCTTGATGTGTCATGATTTCCCACAGTTCCAACACTCAAGAGTTCGGCCCGATCTGAATTGACTCCTGCCATTCATTGACTTCGACTTGCCCTTATTTCGATTGTTGTTTTTGTCATAATCTCTGTCTCTGTTCTCAACAGTCAGAGCAGAACTAGTCGATACCTCACCAGAATCTATCATGCGAACCTCCTCGGTAAGGATACGATCTCTAACATCATTGAACTTCAGTTTGTCACTGCCGACAGATTTACCGACCGCTGCTCTCATCGGCTCCCAGCTGTTCGGTAGAGACGCCAACAAAATTAGGGCTTGCACTTCATCGTCAAACTCGATTGCAACTGATGACAATTGATTGACAATCGTGTTGAATTCATTCACGTGCGTTGTAACAGGAGCACCTTCCTACATCTTTAGATGAAAGAGTTTCTTCATTAGAAATACTTTATTGTTAGCCGAAGGTTTCTCATACATGTCGGATAGAACCTTCATCATGCCAGCGATGGTCTTCTCTTTCGCCACGTTGTGAGCAACGTTCTTCGACATTGTCAATCGGATTACTCCCAGAACTTGTCTGTCAATGAGATTCCAATCTGCATCATTCATCTTCTATGGCTTCGGGCTCAGCGGCTGATAAAGCTTTCTGCCGTACAAATAGTCTTCAATCTGAATTCTCCAAAATGCATAATTTGTACCATCGAATTTTCCGATGCCGTGCGCCGAACCATCTTCGCCTCCCATTGTTTTCTGAATCGCAACACAACCTGTCGCTTTGATACCAGTTGTTAGGATTTAACGTCTCAAATCCTACCTAAACTGAAAACAGTGAAATAAGCGAAGAACAAATAACACACAGATTTATAGTGGTTCACCCTCAATGCTAGAGCTAGTCCACTTTGCCGCTGCATAGTTTACTATAATGGAGTTTTGAGTTTACAATTCTCTCTTCTCTCTTTGTCGGCTACTCGACCAAGCTCAACTCTTTGAAGAGCGGCGCCCTAGTTTATATATATAGAGAAAACTAGGGCGAACATAATACAAGCCTAACATTCTGAAAATACCCTCCACTAAATAACATTACATCGACTGATTCCAACCGCCACGATCGGCTGATTCCAGTCTTTGCGTAAGGTCTTCATAGTGAATTAGGCTCCACAACTCCACACAAAATACACATAGCAGCATAAATCAAACGACAAAGGACTATAAGGCAATATGATAGGCTAAACGAGCCTACAATATCTAAAGTAGTGAGGAGTATTTGAACTAACCTCATTGCAACCAGGGTTAGATACATAGACGTCCTGCTTTTGTTTAGTAACATGGAAACAGTTCTTATTGAATTCCCGCTTTCTTCTCGAAAGAAGGAAACATTTCTTATTATCTTACCAGAACACTCTTCCTCTTTCTTTAGGAGAGTGGCATCCTGCAAGTACTAGCTCACCTCAAACAAGTATTTTCAATCAATATATAACCTGGCATTTTTATATGAATATAGATTATTTTCTGTTTCTTTGGTCTCCTACAATTTCCTTTTTACTGTGTTTTTCTTGAAATTATTATGGATATGTCGGATAGGCATTGGATCTGATTACTTTGGTCCTTCAAAAATAAGTCTCTGCTTATTGATGGACTGTGAATTATGTAGTGCTTCCACTGGATGTGGAAATTGGCTATGTTTGAGCGATTAATGTTAAAACATTTGATCTTGTTGTGTATGTACTCTTGGTGACAAATATCTTGAACCTTGGTTTTCATGATAAATAATGAGAAATTATAGCAGCTTTTTTGGTTGCCCTGAAGCACATTACTCTTCTTTTAGGTATGTACTTTTTGGCCAGAGTTCTCTTATAAGTTGTAATGTTATGCAGAAACGAGCAATTGAGGCAGAGCAAGAAGTTAACACGGCTTACAGACAGATTGATAAACTGAAGAAAAAACATGAAAAGGAGATCAACAATTTGAATCAGTTACTCGAAGAATCCCTCCTGCCTAATGAAAGATCAGAATTCATGCATGATAATTCCAAGACAACAACATATGATGCAAGGGAGATGAATAATGGAGGTGTTCAGTCGTGCAGAGAAGAATTTGATTCATTTTACAATAGAGAAGAGGAGGACTTAGCAAAATTAGTAGAGCCCTCTTCTTGGTATGTAATAGTAACTTAGTGGCAAACTCTACCGAACTAACACGGAGCATAAAATACTCCAACTAGCATGTAAATTTTATCTTTATTCAGTTAACCAAACAAACGATATCAACATGCTCTGTTATACTAGTGATGACTAATTTGGATTTGGTACAAGTTTTGGATTCAAGCCTCCAACAAATGTACACTTCATTCTCTATCAAGGTTTATACTATTTTATCAAGCATTTACCTTCAAGTTATCCTTGGGAAGGCCATATTTTTATACAACATTGAAAATCATATGCTGTGTGGAAGGTATCATTTTTTGTTTTCTTTTTTAAAAAATTTGGGATGTGCATTATTTAGATAGGGTGGGACCTAGAAATAGAGACAATAGGAACTGTAGAAAGATACCAAGAATGAACATGGATGTTTACTAGTAGCTTAGATCATTTATTTGCTTGGTTTTGGTGTCAATAGGATAGGGGGCAATCTTCAAGTGGCTCAGACTAGTATGCCAATGTATTTTTTTGTATAATATTTGGAAGCCAAGAACAGATAGACCATTAGTACTTGGGAAATATTTGGCAGCTTTGTTGATATTGTAGTCTATCATATCATGGAGACCATTAAACAAATACCTTGTGGGATTGTCTTCTCTGACATGTAACTCTCCCTACTCGTGGACCATTTTTTTCTCTTTTTTGCACAAACATTTCTTTTTCACTCAAATACAAAAGATAGGAAAGATATCATGTAGGCTCATTCCCAAGCCATATATTAGCCATGGAATTGTTGTGGATCCCATAATTGATTTCATAACATAGATGTTCATACCAGCTTGCGTGCATCTCGAATATTTCAATAAGTATCGATTTCGAGTAACTTTGTTGAACAAGACAGATATGATGAAATCACCAAACAAATCATTTTTCAAAAAATCTTCCAAAATTTAAGATTTTCAAACACCAACATGCCTCCGCTTTTGTACTTAAACACAGTAATTGTATGCCTACACAAGTTCGGCCAATTAGTGTATATCTAATTATTGAAATGATTTAATTGTCAATGTACTTCTTTTACCCTATTTGTGTGATCAAGAAACACTACTTTTCATAACTAAGGGTATATGTTAGCCTAAACCATAGTGAGATATTATAGACTAAAACAATCTAATAACATGTATGATATGTTTTGTGTGTGTGTGAATATATATGTATGTATATAACCAAATTTTCTCCTTTATTATAGGAAGGGATAGACACCACCTTCAAATAAAATCAATGGGGCAAATGGTGATGAAAATGACATGATGAAACCTACCATTTTAAACCGGAAAGGGAAATGAAACAGTAACATGGGGCAACTCTTGGTTCTCTTTGTGGTCCATTATAGATACAATGTTTGTTAATTACGATATCTCATTTGGCCCATGGAGAGAAACAACTCTTTGCAAAAAGAAAATATAAATTATACAAAAGATAGTGACTGTTTTTCTGTGGCTACAATATTTTTTCTTATTTCCAATTTACCAAATTGGAAAAATAAAATCCTGTCTACTTTTTGCATCATGTATCCAAATGAAGTCAAAGTAGATGTAGGTATGACATTTCTCCCCCAAGAATTTGGTTTAGTGGTAAGAGTGTAGCGCGTGATGTATGAGTCAAGCCTATGTCATGGGTTTGAGCACTGTCGTAAACAAAAGCCGGTAAAATTCACAAAGGCCATTTTTCAGCCTCTGTAATTGAAAAATCGTTTGAAACTTCATGACAAAATTCATCAGGATACGGGTTATGAGTCAAGCCTACGTCATGGTTTTGAGCACTGTCGTAAACAAAAGCCGGTAAAATTCACAAAGGCCATTTTCAACCTCTGTAATTGAAAAAATAGTTTGAAACTTCATGACAAAATTCATCAGGATACGGGGCTATTCTTTAATTACATGGCTGGAAAGTGGCTGGTGGCTGCTATTTCTATGACAAAAGCCTTGTATTTAAGTAGAGAAGTGTAAGAAAATTCTTCCTTGATTATTTCATTTCAAAATCATAGTACATATACTAAAATACAAACTTAATCCTAGGCTACAATTACGGTAAGTAATAACTACAATATACATCTATCATATATAGAATATACATAATTATGACTAAATATAATTTTCCTATTCTATCACACCCCCGCAGTCGAAGCGAGAGGTCGGCGTATGCTGAGACTGTCACGAAAGTCTTCAAATAAAACCAGCGGAAGACCTTTTATAAAAATATCGGCAATCTGATAACGTGACGGGACATGTAAGACACGCACTTGTCCACGAGCAACCTTTTCGCGAACAAAGTGAATATCTAGCTCAATATGTTTAGTGCGTTGGTGGTGAAATGGATTCCTTGAGAGATAAAGTGCACTAACATTATCACAATAAACCAATGTTGCCTTCGGAACCGGACAGTGGAGCTCTAAAAGAAGGTTCGTAGCCAACACGATTCAGACACCACATTGACAACTCCTCGGTATTCTGCTTCGGCACTGGATCTGGACAACGTCGCTTGCCGTTTTTGAGGACCAAGATACCAAATTATCACAAAAAAATACACAATAACCAGACGTGGAGCGTTTGGTATCCGGACATCCATCCCAATCGACGTCTGTGTATGAAATAAGAGTGGTTGTCGAAGACGAATATAAATGCAAGTCATGATCGAGAGTGCCCTAAAAATAACGCACAATGCGTTTGAGAGCATGCATGTGATCCTCCATTGGGTTATGCATAAATAGACAAACCTGTTGTACATCATAAGAGATGTCGGGCCTGGTACAAGAGGTTTGCTGATTATGTTTCACATATTGAGTTTTCTAACAACAGATCTGATCATTCTCTATTCATATACCGTCAGGGTAATGATAACGCGTACATTCTTTTGTATGTGGATGATATTATATTAACTGTCTCATTTGATGCTCTTCGCAAGTCTATCATGTCACTACTTGGCTCTGAGTTTGCAATGAAAGATCTAGGGCCACTGAGTTACTTCTTGGGATAGTTGTGACACATCATGCAGGTGGTCTATTATCCCACTAGTTTCAAATCGTGTGTCAGTGGCCCTCGAGGCTACTCAATTATATATTATATATATAATAAAAAAAAAAGATGTAAGGTTTGAGAATATTTATTCAGATTCCCCTATCTTATTTGATCTTTGATTATAACATGATTTACAAAATCGAATTCAATAATGATATCGTTAAAGTAGTACTAGTGTCTTGTTAGAGTAAAATGTGCTCTAAAAAAATAGTACAATGTGCTTTAAAATAATATTAAGCAAGATTACTTTGACTATAAGCAAATCACTTTGCTATAATCCAAATCTATGTACTTGATATAGACATTAAGTAGAAATCTTGAGATATTCTTGAAAGATTACAATAGATTTGATGAAAATGAGGATGTAAAATATATAGTTGGTGAAAGCAAAATGATGAAGTTGGTTATTCAATCTTCACAATCACAACCTGTTTTTTTTTAAAAATTTATTTATCATACCAAACAGATATCAGAGAAAATTTGCTGCTTAAGTTGAAAGAAAGAGACATAAAGTGAATGGAAGGTATGATATATACAGCATGATAGGGAAGATTATATTGACAGCCTGGTAATTGGACCCCTCTTCCAACCACACAACAAGGATTTGATAATCCAAAGTTACTACATATACTTTTTTTCCTACCCGACGTCCGTTATCCGTATCGGGGCGCAATTCAATCGTGTATTATTCCGGAAAGTTCCATATTGGGGTGTAAAAACGCTCACTAACAAAGACGACTTCATATTAGAATTCGAACCCGAAACATCTGATTAAGATTGAAGGGATATATACCACTCCACCACAAGCCTTATTGATCTAATACATACAATATATATATATATATATATATATATATATATACCACTCCATCACAAGTCTTATTGATCTAATACATACAATATATTTCAAGATGCTTAATTAGCATACTCATTATGCAGGGATAAAACAAATTATGCAGGGATTAAAATAGGGAAATTATTATGAGATATGTACCTAATTATAAGAGGTTATTTGATTCAAACTCATAATACTATGATTTGAATTGGGACCACTTAATTATATAAATATTTCTGTAAGAAAAAAGTTACTATATATTATTTCTAAAAGATGAAACACTATTGTGCAAATGTTATTTGCTTCTATCGCCCTTATTATCACATTTGATTTTGTCACTCTTCAATTTTATGTCGAAGTTTATTCATTTTGGAAATCAAACTTGAATGTCACATCACTTTCTAATTAGCTCTGATCATGACTAAGCGAGATTTAGCTAATGTCTCATAGTGCACTTCATCTTTTTTTCAATACGATTTGTTAACTATAAAAATCTCAATATAACGTCTCTGATACATCACTTATACTCTCTCACTATCGAATAATCTCATTTTCTCGCAATAGATGAAGTTTTTATAATTCTAACCTTGGCCGATTAACATATAAATACTAGAAGCATAATGTAGACTACTATGTAAATGTCACATCTTAATTTCCCCCCAAACCCTACCACCCTTATCTCAAAAAACAATTGGTTGATCAATAATCTTCAATTATAACAAAAGAACATATTCAATCAATCTCCCTCGAAACTATCCACTTCATTGTGGACCCTAATTTTTCGTTATGTCCGGAGTTAATTATGGAAATGCTATGATTAAAAATCTATTCATGCAGTCAAAATCCATCATTTTTTTTCTTTGTTCATGATTTTAACAGGTTTGGTATGATCAAAGTGATTTAACAAATAACTGAAATCTTATTTTCACCAACCAAGCTGACTTTATTGAGGACTAGCAATAAAGGAAGATTCATGTATCTTCTTTTTCCAGAAGTATCTTTTGAGTGTTTAAAAATTGCGAGGATTAAAAAAGGAGAGGCAGTTCCAAAATTTTAAGTTTATGAATCCTGAATTCTAAAAAGATAATTATTGAATTCTGATATATAAATTATTTATATTAAATTATTTTTTAATGTATTGGATCTTGACCAAAACTATTGAATTCTATTGTACCCATAATTAAAACTCTAGCTCCATGCCGAAAGTAAAGAAAGGAAATGAAGAGGAAATATAAAAGGAGGACATTGTTTTTGTTCAATATTTATTCCCTTTATAATTCTATGGATAGATTAAAAAAAGGGAAAATCTCATGGTAGGAACTAGGAAATTCTAATCATAAGAATATTTATATAAATTGTTACTATGTATTTCTCCCCAAACATCTCGGTTAATACTCCATTAATTGAATAATGAGGATAAATTTGAAAAAAAAAAGAAGGTAATAAATAACTCCTTATATTTAAAACGTCAAATATTTTGAATTAAATACACAATATTAAAAAGACTAAAATTTGAGACCAGTCGAAGAGTATAAATGATACTCTAGTAAATAAGAATATGAAATACCTCATATAAATCAAGTAAAAATAATAAAATCAACTAAAATTTAGAATAGCTCTAAAAACAAGTTATGGTTGAAAATTATTTTTTTTGTTGGTGTTTATAAAATGTTAGTGAATTTGCTGACAGCTTCTCACGGATCCTCATGGCTGCTTCTTAAAGTATCTCTACACATCTGAACTCCACTGCTTTCTTTTTCTTCCTTTTTACTTATCCATTTCTCCTTGTCTGTTTTTGTTTCCATATCCATATTACGGTCCCGGTTAATTTAAAGTTAGGAGGCGGAACTAGAAGTCCAGATACGAATTTGATTGTAGTTAATATTTTGTTGAAACAATATATTTGTGTGTAAATTTTTTACTAAATATGTATAAATATTAAATTTAGAATCTAATTATTAGTACGTGAAGTCATCATTCTGAAATTCAGAACAAATATGCACCTATGGCAAGACCCGGAGAAAGCAGCTCCTACCAGAATCTTTTCATACTCGACGCTCGAATTTGCGGATTGAGAGAATATGTATAAATAAATTATTAAATATTTGATTATGAATTTAATTGTTATTGTATATGAATTTGGGGTCACGGTAGGAACTCATAAACTTTATATTTTGGATCTATCTATAATTTTAAATTCGAAACTTTTGATTAAGTTATAATCCTCTCTGTCTCTTTATTTTCTTTAATTTATTATCTTATTTTTTCCATTGTTTGTTTCTTTAAAGCTGAAGGGATTTTCAGGAAAAGTCATCTGATTCCTTAGCCAAGTCAGAACTTCACCATTGCCAACCTGGTTTTACAATGTTGTTTCTTCTTTCTTTTTTTTAAAGAAAAAATATTTCTTTTTGTTTCATTTGTATAGTTATTTCTTCTTTTATTTAACTCAATAATCCAATTTATTCAAATTAGTGCTGGAATAGCTCACCCTTAGGTAAAATGCTTCTAATAAAATGGATTCTATTCACGATTTCAAACTCGAAATCTCTAATTAATAATAAAATAAACTCTCTTTCTATTACATGCTTCGGCAATATCGAGTTTTTTCTTCACTTAGTAGTTAGCAGTAGTTAAAGCATTCCATTCACTCACTAAATCAAGAATAAAAGTGACAACTTTTGAGGAAGGAATCAAGATGGCATAAAATTGGAGGGAATGATTAGCCACTATTAAGTGATTAAGCTCTCAAATGTTTCTTATAATTAAGTTCTCTTGGTAATCTTTAAAATATTTAGTAGTTGTTGTAGTAAAAGTCATAAGTTAATGTCAATTTAGTACTAGAATAAGAGTAAAATTTAAGGACATGAATAAGTAGATGTTTTGGATTCCAGCTCAATTGCACTAACAAGACATAATTCTTAATCAAAACAACTGGACTTAAACACACACTTTGTTTTTGTCCCCACTAACAGCTGTTTTCTATAATAAGTATCCAATTTTTCCACTTCTTCCGCTATTTAAGGGTTTTAATCATTTTTTAATTTACTTGTGACCCCACTTCTCCTTTATGATTATGAAATATTTTTAATTTAAAAAGGGGGAAATCACATAAGTAGCATAACTACTTTTGAGTTTACAATTTTACCCCCTTCAAGATATAAAGCTTCCCATCATTTGCACAAAACATAATAGAGATAATATAAGGAAAGAACAATATAGATTGTTTTTCTAATTTAAATTTCATTTGTATTTTGTTTTGTGGAATTAGTTGCTCTAATATTTGGTTAAATTATCTTATCAAATCAAAATGTGATCTATACACACACATACATACATACATACATACATACATACATACATACATACATACATACATACATACATACATACATACATACATACATACATACATACATACATACGTACGTACGTACGTATAGAGACATAAAAATGCATCTAGACGTTTATGTTCATGTATGGAATTGTCATGTTGTCATGTTTTCTATTGAGCCGATGGTCTTTCGGAACAACATCTCTATCTTTCAAGGTAGAGATAAGATTTTGCGTATACGCTATCCTCTTTAGACTCCACCGTGTGGGATTACACTGGATATGTCGTCGTTGTACTTATTTGCACTCCTGAGCTATGTTATTCATAGTTAGGTGAATGATACAGATTCGAATGCAGAGTACTCCTAAAGTCCTAATTGATTATGCTAAGTTGATAAAAGTTTATAAAAAAATATCATGTATTGATTTTTTGGCTCAATATAAACATAGACTGCAGATAATAATTTACCAGAGGAGAAAAAATTGTGATTTGCAAATTGCAATATATTGCTCGTTGTAAATTGTAATTGATTAAACATAGCTCAGGAGTGCAAATAAGTACAACGACGACATAGGCGTAAAAGACAATTTTCCGCAATTGGCGCAGAATTTAGGCGTAAAAGACAATTTTCCACATCTGCCAAATAAATATAAAGAGGAAATTAAATTAAATATAACAAATTTGTCTTCAATGAATTAGTGGTAAAAATTAGAATGGTAAGAAAATATGTAAAAAAGTACATATCCATCTATCATCAACCCTCCCAACACACTTTCTTACCAAATGCTACTACAAAATATTTTACAAAGTGCAAATCTTGGTAGAGTTTGCTAATTGCCTCTCCAATTTTTTTAGCAACAATTCCTCAAAGGAAAGAAAAAAAAACAGTAATAATAATAACAATAATCAGAATCAGCGAAATTAATAACTAAATAGATCAAGAATTTGGAAGGAAAAAAGAATCTCTTTCTTTTTTCTTCTTCTTCTTGAATTCGAAATTTGTTCTGAATAGGTCTGAATCGGGAATTTTCTCTCTATGTACAGAAGCCTCTCTCATTTGGGGGCCTCAAATGAATACATCAAATTTTTACAGGCCTTTTTTGGTCATAGTTCAACTTTCATTTGAGAACTAGGAATATTACCTGCATTCAACAAAGAAAAATTAACTCTTTGTAATAAATTTTTTATAGGTGTGCTTTTCTAAACGAGTTTAACTTCTATAAACCGACAGTATAAAAGAATATTTGTACTATCAAATCATTAAAAAATAATTACAGATAACCGTTCATAAAATGTGAGCTTAGTAACCTGTACCATAAGGCAGGTTACATACTACACTAGGTTAAAATAAACTGATTATATAAAAAGTTTTTTACATTGTGAATGTTTATAGGTTAAATCCTTTCTAAATTACTAATTTTATACGAGGATACAAAGTTTACAAACCAGGAAAACTCTGGTTCTGATTTTGGCCAAATCCCATTTGAACAACACTATTGAGATCATCCTCAAAGAATGTAGGGACCTGAAAAACAAATTAAAGCTTCAATTAGAATTTTACAAAATTTTAATAAATTCCTATTCTACTTGGATACTCCAAAAATGCCGTTGTAACCGTGTCTCGAATCCCCCCTAGAATCCGTAATATTCAGATGATTCGACATACATGCGGCAATATTTTTGAAGGATCTGAGCGATAGATAAATTTATTACCTGAGGGGTAGGTTCAACAAAACCATCTAGAGAAGGCAATTGCATATTTGGATTTCTTCCCAAATTAGGATTCAATGAGTTAATTGGGAAGGGAATTTCTGTTCCTTTATGAAAGTTTTGGCCTGGCTGAGATTGAAATCCATAAGGAAATGCTTGTGTTGAAGTTTCTGATGGATACATGTTATGTGTCAATGATCCCCTAGATTGAAACATCTGGAGAAAAAAAAGAGGCAAAAAACAAAAATCATAAATTCAGGATTCTCTTTTTTTTTCTTCTTTTATTGATGAAGTGTAGTATTTGAGAGACAAGTTGTTCGGACTTTTTAAAAATGTTGTCGGGTGCGTATCGAATCCTTTAAAAGAGGATCCAACACTCCTACACAGGTGGAGGTGCATTTTTGAAAAGTTCGAGCAACATAGTAATTAAAAGTTTAATTGACTAACATCTTTGGAGAGAAGAGCTTCCATGTTAAAGTCCATTCTTGGATTCACAGTAGATAACTTCATCGAAAGGAACTACAAATGACAATTAAACAAGTATAAGAATTCAGTAAAATCTTGCTTAAGTTTCACTATTGGAATTTGAATTTTCATAAGACTAGTAAAAAAATAATAATTTACCTCAACTTGACGTTGAAGTGATTGTACATAATTAATAATCTCATCAAGCATCACAGCTTTTCCGGTCACCTATAATAAAAATTTCAATATGCCATATTAGAATTCTGAAATTTGCTAGCAGATCAAGAAAATTTAAAAAAAATCCAAAATAAAAATACCTTATTGCAGCCTGGTACAAGATCTTGTAGAAACTTCATTCTTTCACTGATTTTCTCCCTTCTCACCTGTCAAATTGGAAATAAGGATGTGTTAGGGGGAAAATCATGAAATTGGAGGAAATTTGAATATATGTTGCTTGATTCCTCGAAAAATGTAGTCACGCCGGTACCAAATCCTAAAAAAACACGTAATTTTTTAAGGATCTTACATGCAAAAGGCAACATTTTGGAGGAGTTTGAATATATGTTGCTCAATTCCTCGAAAAATGATGCCCGTACCAAATCCTCAAAAGATGCGTAATTTTTTAAGGACTCGACATGCAAAAGACAACATTACTGGAGGAATTTGAATATATGTTGCTCGATTCCTGGTATCGAATCCTCAAAAACGCATAATTTTTTAGGAATTCGACACGCAAAAAGATGACATTTTTGGAGAATTAGAGTAACAGTACAGAGAATGGAATTGTAACATACTCTTTCAGCTAGACTATGTGCATCTGTGGCCTGTCCCCTTCTAGCTCTAACATGAATATAGTCCTTTGGTGGCTCTGGTGGCTTTTGGTTATCTTTATTTTCTTCTGCAGCAGCTTTTTCCTCTTCTTTTGCTTTATTATCATTATTTTCCTCAGACTTGCTTCTTTTGGCATTTGATTCATTTTTCTCCTGCATAAAGTACACAAAATTTAAAAAAATGTCAGTACTACAAAATTCCCAATTATGGTTAGTTGACAACAACAACATAACCTAGTGAAATCTCACGAAATAAGATCTGAAGAGGTCGAGAGACGGTTTCCGATCCAATTATGGTTAGTTAGTTAGTTAGTTAGAATTTCAAGAAACAAGAACAAAAAAAAGTGTACATTACATTAGCATTATCATTCTTGGTTGATTTTCCCTTGGAAATTGATTTCCTTTTCCTTGAATTTGTATCATTTTGACCAATTAAGCCAATTTCTCCACCTGGGATTTGCTCAGATACTGATGAATTTTCCCTTGAATCTCCCAATTGAGCTAAATTATTGAATTCTTGAATCTTGATGAACTGGTTGCTTGAAACTCTTGAAAGTTGTCCACTTTCCAAATTTGTTGCTAATTGTCTGTTTTGATGCAGCAATAATTCAGACTCATTGAAACTCTTGAAAGCTTTGTTAGCAAAACAAGAAAATCTTGCTGCCCTTTCAGCAAATCCAAGATCAGAAGTGAATTGTGTTGGTAGCAAATTATTGCCCCTCATAGAAAGATTTAATTTTGGTGGAGAATTCAAAGGGGTACTATAACAAGAATTATTAGTACTACTATTATTATTGGTCATGTTATGAGAATAATTTGGTGACATTTCTCTTGAATTGCAAATACTATCTAGTCTACCAATTAATTCCCTCAACACAAAATTATCACCACCACTATTATTATTATTATTATGAATTGCAATAGGAGAAGACACCATTGAACTTAATGCAGACTCAAATGGATCAGAATTATTATTATTGTTATCCAAATTGGGATTAAAAAAGCAATTTTGAAGTTGTTCATAGCTACTACCTATTGTAGTGTTATCATCATTCACGAACAAATTACCCTTCTCCATTGCAAAAAAAAAAAAAAGAACCCCAAAAGGCTAAAATTCAAGAATTAATCAAGAAAATAAAAGGGTAGGAATTTTCTTGGAAACAAAAAATGGACACTATTTTGTGTACTACTACATTAGAAGAAAAATGACTAGGAAAAAAAGGGTGATTGTGATAATGACTTTGCTATATGAATTCACTTATAAATGAGAAGGAAAGGAAAATTAGAGAGAATTGGAAGAGGAAATGAGGAAAGTGAGACAGAAAAATATAGGAGGAAAGTGAATGAGGAAGCAAAGAGGAAAGATAAAGAAAATGGACATGTCTGTTTGACCTTTTGTTAGTATCTGGTGGGGGTGGGGGTGGGGTGGGGTATGGGGGGAAAGTAGGGGTTGCCGGGCCCTAAACGTCAAACTAGGTGATGTTTCTTTTGTTATGAAAATTAATGGAAAAAAACAATAGATATATAGGAAAATGTCCAAATTTAACTACTATGTAATATGTTACCTCAATTTGTTATACTTTTGGTTCATTTGTACTTTTACCATGAGCAATTTTTTTTGCTTCAGCATAAAATAGATGAATTTTATGTGTCTTATCACATATTAACTCCAACATTAATACTTTTGGTTCATTCATATTTCATATGTTTATCATTAGCAATTTCTTGTATTTGTGTTATCATACTTTAGCTTCAACATAAAATAAATGAATTTCACGTCTGTAAATTCTACGAGGAAAAATGAGTTTGAGTAGGTCTTCGGACATGAATTGGTAATATTTGAAGAAGAAAAAAAAAATTAGTTTTTGAAGTTCAATTAGAAATACTTATTTAAAAGTTGAAATTGTATTTCAATATGCATTGAAGTTCGTGAGGAAATGAAAACTCAACTTCTAGTTTGGGTGAAAACTTGACTATAGTGTATAACCCAAGAGAAAACAATTGAAATAAAGCAAACATTTCTTATGTCTAAATTGGCCTTAAATTTACCCTTCAACTCTTGGCTATGATCTTAAAATTACTTCATATTGAAGTTCCATTAAAAGTCAAATACAAAAACTACAGTTTTCCTAACGACGATAGGTAATAATATTGACCACAAGTTTAACGGGAACAAAATTGTTTAATCTCCAGTAGTACAAAGATAAATTAAACTATTTTACGTTTAAAAAATAATAATATTGCATTTCGTTTTCTTGTTTTTTGCTATTTATTTCATTCTTTGTTCTGTTTAGAGGAAAGAGATAGGAAAGCCTTTGTGTTTTTGGCATTATTTCCCACTTTAATTCCTCCTTTTTCCTCTTTCATTTTTATTTAATAAAGTATTTTTGCTTTTGTTTTCTGTCTTCACTATGTATTTATGGAATCCTTTTATATTTTAAATGAGGAAACTTCACTCATAGAGATGTCACATTAGTGGAGTGGATCTAAGTTTTCTTTATTATGAGATAATGTATTACGTATTCACACGAGTTATTTCCGCTACCATGACGATAACATTTATGTTTTCTTTTTGTTGAAATTTAAAAATAATAAAAATTTAGAGACCTCGCTTTGCTTGCGTCCTTCACCAACGCTTGCCAGATGTATAATTCATCCCGCTCCTAAGGTAAGGAGTCTTTTTGTGTATTATACTTTTTACGGAATGAATCACTTATGTTGGTTGAGAATTGTTCCCTCATAGTTGGATTCATAACATTAACCTCTCTTGTGGTTTACGATGTTACTGTTACTCGCTTATTTTAATTTTTTGGTAATAATTATTTTTTTAATTATTGTTAATATTAAAATTTGTGTTAGGACTAATTCCTCATTTATTGATAAATTTTCATTTTTAGTTCATGTGAATATTTGACTAAACGTATTTGACCTTCAATTAATTAAAATATGCACTTTTGATCTCTTTGCTTAATTATGCACGTGTAAACATATACTGTTACTCCATATTTAACAAAAACAAAAAAGGATAGACTGGTGTACTAAGCTCTCACCGCGGGGTTCGGAGAAGGGTCGTACCACAAGAGTCTATTTTAAACAGCATTATTATGCATTTCTGGAAAATGTTGTTTTCACTGCTCGAACCCGTGACCTCCTGGTCATATGACAATAACTTTATCAGTTACGTCAAGACTCCTCCCTATAAAAGGAACCAAAAATACATATTAGAAGGTTAAATATGTTTTGTAAAATATAAAAAATACTAAAATCAGAATTTATCAATAATTAAAGAATCAAAAGTGCTATTGTCCCATTTTATATTATAATCATTTCATTTCTCATGTAGTATTTTTTGTTTAAAAAAATTAATTTAAATTTTGGACAGTGGATTGAAGGTAGTTAATTGCTTATATTGGTTACAACTCTGTTGCACTGGCAATTTTTGTCATATGGTGGATTGAATCAATGATTAATGGTCAGTAAAAAAAAGGTTTAAAAAGAATTACTTACCCCGTTGTTTTTTTTATTAAAGAAAGATTAAAAAAATTAAAGGAGAGAGAAAGATATAATTAATGAGAAACAAAGTGTTAAATATACACATAATATACACGAGATACACATGTATATTATGTGTATATTTATAAATATTGATTCTCGGTTTTATATAGAAAGCCCACGGTAATTGGGCAGATTTTGTACATAGTTGTTGTAATATTTTAGTGTAAGTATTACCTTACTAAGTCTTGTACACTTACCATAGTGATAGGAGTCTTGTACTACTAGAATAAGGTTTTGTGTTTAGAATATGAATAAATTTTCTATTATGGTAAATTGTAACTTGTATATAAACTCTTTTCATTAATGAGAATAATCAAGAGATTAATTCTTTCACAAATAAAGTCGTGTTTAATTTAAATAATTAACAGTAACGTGGAGAAAGCGCAGAGTACCAATAAATAAAGCACCTTTTCAATTATTTTACAGTATTTTGGTTGTTCTTTACTTCTCAGGCCTTTATTTTCCTTTAAGAATTATTTATACATAATAGGTCTTGGTTGGCCTACTTTTTTTAATTTTAAATTTGTGACGAGTGATGAGGAAAACAGATCTAAAGGGTCACATGGGACCCATAAGAAAAATATTTAAAAGGAAACGAAAATTGTTGAAGAAAGGAGAAAAAACTACTATTTCTTTTAATCTTTATAAGATTCATAGCACTTGGTAGTAGAATTGGGGTTACTTCTTCACAAGGTATTTATATTTATTGTATATAAAAAAGGGTATACTATTACTAAAATTATAAGTATTATTTAGATATGAAGGTTAAAAAAGAAATAGAATCTTATTTCGTCTTGTGATGAATCAAACGTGTACTCTGTGCAGCGAGTGTTGTACTGTATTTATGTAAAAGGGCTCTTAGTTAATTCGTAGTACATCATTTTCAGATATTTTTGTTTTAGGTTATAGATTATAATTAAAAGAAACCGTGAAGTTTGATCTTTGAATTTCTATATTTTACGAGTAAACTCTTAGTTGCTCTGCTAACAAAAATAAAACAGAATATGTAGATAGATACTTTAACGTGACCTCAACTGACAATTGAACACTTCACTTTCAGAATGATTATCCTAAACATTTTATCTTTATTTAAGTTGGCCATGTAAACACAATTGTCCGGAAGGTCTAATGCGTGAGTTACACAACTCCTACATTGAATGAATGAACCAATCAGAGGCACACTACTAGACTATGCGTGTTTTAATATAAGAACTGAGATAAACGGAAATAATAAAGGTTAAACACTTACTATTACCGTAAACACGTATATTTGGATCTCGAAAATTCACACCCACATGCCAAGTAATGCCTATATGTAGGCATAGTTACATACTAAATTCAAATTTTATTTTATTTCATTTCCATACCCAGAAAAAATATGTCATTTTATTGTAGTTCTTCGTTTGGTTATATGAGAAAAAGCTTCTAAACTGATTTTGGTATCTTTATTTGGTTAAAGATTTCACTTTTTTGGATCTTTTGTGAGTACCCACAGGTCAAGTTTCAATTTTTGTTCGTTCAATTCTGATTTGGATCTCGAATATTCACACTCACATGCCAATTACGAGAATTTATTAAGGATATAATAGTCATTTTATAACCATTGAGAACCTCATATAAGAGCTCTAATGTGCAGTCAACCGGGTGCAAATGATCAGGTGATTTCTCGTGTAGGTGTGTTTAGACGGCCAACTATAACTCAGTTTCAATTCGTTTGGGTTAATATTTAGTACTTTACTTTTAACAAGTCAAATAGTAGTAGAATTCTCACATAAAAATATCAAACTTTTTTTTTTTTGCTTAAAATTCTCATTAAAATAATCGAATAAAGGAGTAACATTACTTCCTAAATATGCCTAATTTAGAAAATGTTTTTTAATGATTTTCTTTTGTAGGTGCATTATACTTTAGCATGAAATTACATCAAGGATCTATATATCAAAAACAGTCTCTCTATCTTTCAAGATAGGGGTAAAATCTGCGTTCACTCCACCCTCTCCAAATCCTACTTGTGGGATTACACTGGGCATGTTGTTATTGTACTACTTCCTCTGGTCCAAAGTAAGTGAATTTCTAATACATTTTCTGTGGTCCAAAAAAAAAAAAATTAAAGCCCAAAGAGATTATTATTAATTAAAATTTTAAAAGTTACCCTTCTTCTATAGTGAATTTTTCAAATTCCAACGTTGACTATTTCTAATTTTAAGAAAAAATAGGGTAATATTGTTAAACGACCCTTTGATTAGTTTAATTAATTAACTTTCTTAAGAAGTGTGTCACACTCCAAAACATCACTTATTTTGAATTGGAGAGTACTTTTTTATTAAATATATATTAAGAAAATCAAAATTAAAATAAGACGAATAACATTTTTTATTGTCATTCATCGTGTGTGCTTCTGACCACACACATTAGTTTCGTAATAAAAGGTGAGAAAGTGAGTCCAATCATAGTAAATATTTAGAATATTGTGGTCACTGGTGATGATGTTGATGAGACTGAAAGATCGAAGACTTATGTGAAATATGACAACTCGACATATATAGAAAATTAGAAAACAAAAAGTTGTACAATATAGAACACAAAACAAAGTAAAAAGGTTATGAGAATATTCAATTGATTGTCGACTATTTTTCTGGTTGTACTTTTTATTAATTTTGATCCTTAATCAGAGGCCTCAAACGAAAAAATTGTAGAATAGAGTAATTTTTCTTGTCTGGAGTCTTCTCACTAATACAATATATATATATATATATATATATATATGTGTGTGTGTGTGTGTGTGTGTGTGTGTTTACAATTGTAATCCTAATCATATGAGGATAACTACTTTACATAATTACACTAAAATAATAATCATAACATATGGAGAATATTTACGTATTCTTTATCACACCCCCGCAGTCGGAGCGGAAGGAGGCCGACCGCTCAGACTGGATCTGAAGTCGAGGAACAACTGCCAAGGAAATCCCTTAGTAAATATATTTGCGTACTGATATGAAGAAGGAGCATGTAACACCAAAACATGACTCATGGCAATCTTCTCACGAACAAAATGAATATCCATCTCAATATGTTTGGTTCGCTGATGCTAAACCGGGTTATGAGACAAGTATACAACAGATATGTTATCACAGTAGATAATAGATGCCCTACGTAAGGGACAGTGAAGCTCTAGAGGGAGGTTTCTGAGCCAATAAATCTCGGCAACAACGTTCACAACGCCTCTATATTGTGCTTCTGCACTCGAACGGGAAAGCGTGGCTTGCTGTTTGGCAGACCACGATATGAGGTTATCACCCAAAAATATACAATAGCTGGAAGCAGATCAACGTGTGTCTGGACAGCCGTCCCAATCGGTGTCCGTATATGATATCAGGCTAGTTGGTGCAGATGGATAAAGATGTAACTCATAGTCAAGAGTACTCTTAACGTACCGAATGATACGTTTAAGAGCTGTGAAGTGAGGCTTCCTTGGAGCATGCATGAACAGACACACTTGCTGAACAACGTAGGCAATATCGGGCCTAGTGAAAGTAAGATACTGAAGCGCACCAACGATACTCCTATAAAGAGAAGGATCAAGAACCGGATCTCCGTTATCCGCACTAAGCTTCGATTTGGAGTCGACTGGAGTGGGTATGATCTTGCATTTAGATATTTTATCCCTGTAAACAATCTCTTCGACATACTTACACTAACACAGGAACATGGCATTCTCAGACCTGGTCACGGAAATCCCCAAGAAATAACTCAACTTATCTAAGTTTGTCATGGCAAATTTGGATTTGAGCATGATAATGATCTCATTTTTAGCATATCTGAGGAGGAAGTCAGGACAATGTCATCCACATAGAGCAAAAGGTATGCAGTGTCACTACTTCGATGAAAAATAAAAAGTGAGTTATCACTTTTGCTGCACATAAACCCAATATGTAATATGTAAGTGGCAAAACGGTCATACCAAGCCTTGGGAGCTTGTTTCAAGCCATAAAGTGACTTTCGAAGCCGGCAGACATACCGAGGAGCCAATGGATGCACAAAGTCAGGTGGTTGATGCATATATACGATTTCTTTCAAATCCCCATATAAGAACGCATTTTCACATCAAGTTGATGAATCGGCAAATTTTTTCCTATATCAATGCTCAAAACAGTGTGAATAGTGGTTGGTTTAACCAATGGACTGAAGGTCTCACCACAATCAACTCTCTATTGTTGCTCTGTGCCATTTGCCACAAGTCTCGCCTTATAGCGTTCAAGCTCACCACTATCTCTGAATTTGTAACGATAAAGCCACATGCAATGAATCACAGTCACCACATCTGGTTTCGCGATAAGATCCCAAGTGCTCTGTGTAGTGAGTGCATCAAATTTCTCACGCATAACTGTATTCCAATTCGAATCAAACTTTGCTAATTTTGGGTTTTTAAGTAGAGGTGTGATTGTCTGAGTGGATAGGTTAAAATGGAATTTTAGTTTGAAAATCCCATGTTGGGCACGGGTTTCTATGCGGTGAGTTGGGATTGGTATTGATTGGGTGATGGGAACTGGGGGCAGTAGGGTTATTTAGGGGCCGGAACTGGAGGCAGTGAGGTTGTGCTAGGTAAGGGGGTGGTGGTCGAGGGTAGATGCGGGGCTGACGTCATGGGATTTGGGCAGTGGGGTAGTGGGCTATATATCGTGAACAGTGAGGCCGTGATGGGAGCAGTGAGTGGGGTGTGATCGACGGGATGGGGGGTGGTCGACGGGTTATGGGGCGGGACAGCTGGCAGGGGTGGTAAATTTTGAGTTGGAATACTAGCACTATGTATTGCCTTTCTAATGAGATGGGAAGTGTTCAGATCATCAAGGAAGGCGTAATCAGTTACTTGAAATTTTCGAACGTTCGCAAATGGGAAAATGAACTCCTCGAATGTGACATGGCGAGGGACTAGGATTTTATTTGCGAACATATCATAGTATAAATATCCCCTATAGTTCGACGAAAAACCTAAGAAAATGTAAGGAGTAGTCCTACGTGCTAATTTGTGAGGGGCCGTTGAGGCGAGATTTGCGTAGCATAGACAACCAAAAATCTGAAGGTGATGTTAAGAGGGGATCCGACGAAAGAGAATTCCAGTCAAAGCTTTATTTTGAAGAGTTTGAGTTGGTAATATATTAAGGAGGTAAGCTTCCATGTGTAGTACGTAAACCCAAAATGAAGGAGGGATGAAATCATGGAAGAACATAGTGCGGATCTTATTGTTTATGGTGCACATGATTCTTTCGGCTTTACCATTTTGAGGTGAGGTATAGGGATTTGAGTTGTTCCATAGCCCTGAATTAGAATGCGATGTCATTGCCGACCAAAATAAATTGAGGATTGGTTAAATTAAATAATTGATGGAAATTACTAGAGTCACGAGTGATGTGGAATGTAGCACATGTATCAATGTACTATGCGTTGTTGGGCTGCTGGAGATTCATAGTGCTGTAGGTCTGACTCAGTTCAGTAGGGGTCATAAGACCGTATGCATGCCGTTGTGGTTGGGCCGCAAAGAAGTGGGCCTGGTTTTGGTTGACCCATGTGATGTGGGCTAGGAGTAGGGTCCAATATACTCATACTCGGGTGCTGGGTCGGGGTGGTTGGGTAAGGGGAAGAGGGATGCCTAATTTCAGCTGTGGGCCACGATATTGGGCTGGCCCACGAGTGTGAGGACTAGGCCTGCCGTGGCTGTTCGCCGTGATTGGACCTGCCCCCATGACCCCTTCCTGTGCTGCCGCGGTCTCGGCTTCGGTTTCGGCTGCCACACTGATTGTGGTAGTCGGCTGGCTGCGGTTGTCCGACGGGTGTAGCGGCGGTCGAGGGTGCATCAACTACTAACGCCTTCGGATTGTGTTCATCTTGTTTGACACGTCTAGTCTGCTCCAAAAGTAATTGTGATCGGGCCTTATTGAAACTAGGAAGGGGATCAGCCTGTTGGATCATCTTCGTAAGTGTGTCGTACTCACCCTTTGGCAGATTATTAATTAGTAGTAGGACCATCTTTGTTTCTAAAATTGGATTGCCAACATTAGATAACTGGTTTGCAACTACTTTCAATTGTTTGCAATAGGTGGACATATTAGCAAAATTCTCAAGATGGGTGTTATTAAATTGCTCCTCCAGATACACGACACGTGTGTATTTGTTGTCTTGAAAGATTTCCTCTAACCTGGTCCATATTTCGTGAGCCGACGCACCTGTCTTCATAATAGTATGAAACAAATCCTTGGATATGGTGTCATATATTCACTGTTTAACAATTGCATCTAGCCGTTTCTATGTCGGGTTGTCGACGTCGGGGGGACAAGGCGTGGTGGCATAGATATGATCAAGGACGTTGTATGCACAAGCATGTATTTGAAATAGTTTAATCCACGATGAGTATTGTCTATTCTCTTGATCAAGAACTAAAGGGATAAAGGTTTTGATATTTGTTACGGCGAAGGCCGGATGAAAGGAGTTAGGAGAGGATGAGGGAGGAGGAGGATGTGTGACATCGGGGGTGGAGGAGGAACCCTCGGTAGATTCGGGAGTAGCCTTGAAGTGGTTGTTTTCGGTGGTTCAAGAGAGAGAAATTAAGGTTAGGGTTGGGGGAGGGTTGTCGTCGTCGGAAGCAAGGAGAGAGGGGGCGGCGGGGCGACATAAATAATAGTAGGGAGAGGGTGTTTAGGGTTTGGCTCTTGATACCATCTAACACAGTGTAATTCTTCTTGTATGAAGTCTTCTCATTAATACTATATATAGAGGTGTTTACAATTGTAATCCTAATCGTATGAGGATATCTACTTTACATAATTACACTAAAATAATAATTACAGAATATGTGGAGAATATTTATGTATTCTCTATAAAAAATAATTGTTTTTATAGGAAGTACTTTATCCTCCAAAGGGACTTCTTTGTACGAATTCAAACTATAGTAAAATCTCGGTAAATGAATATTCGATAAATTAATGACCTCGATTAAATAATAATTTTCTCCGGTTCCGACTTGTGCCAATGGGATAAAATAATAACCTCGATAAATGCATAAGATAATAATTTTAATAAAATTCCTTGAGGCCCACTGAAAATATAAAATAATATATCATTAAATACGTATGAAAATTACATATATAATTTATAAAATAAAGCACTTCCTAAACATTTTTTGTTTCAAACTTTATGCTTTCCTAAAATTACATAACTTGAAGATTTTTATTTTTGTACTCACATAATGCTTTTCTCATCTCATCAGTTAGCGTAGATTTTTTTACACCTTTCAAATGAATAGCCATGGAGAGAAGATATAATATATGAATTTTTATATTTTGATATGTGAAGTTAAAGTACATGTGTCTATTTATAAACTCTATATTGTGTACTTGAAACAATTCAAAATAATTCACAACACTTCATATTCTAATGTACATGCATTCTATTTTGAATTACGTCAACCCAAGATTAATAAACTTCTTTTTTACAAGATTAATAAACTTAGATACAATGCACCATCATTAATTAATTGTTTATTTATTTTCTTTTCTTAGTTACCGGGAAAAAATTAATTGTTTAATTTGAGAAATATAGTGTACAAAATAAAAATTATTCTATAAATTAATAAAATATTCATTTATCGATAAATTAATAACCTCGTATAAGATAATAATTTTACATGTCCAAAGGATATTGATTTATAGAGGTTTTACTGTAGTCCAAACCCAAAGCAAATAGAAAAAAAAATAAGATGTCAACCTACGTACAGAAGCAGTAATTTGAGGCTAAGCTAATAAGTATTATACTGTTTTGGCCTAATTTTTTTCAAGAAAAGTAAAATAAAAAATAAAAATCAAAAATCATATAATTGATATACTTTGACTTGAATAAATGTGAATTGATATGTCATTTAGAAAATTCAAGCTGATTATAGTATTTCAATAGGCAATTTCTGTAATCCAAGAAATTTGGAAAATTGGGTCAATAAACTCATCTCAACATGGAAATAATGTTCATTCGAACCAATAACATGCGTTCATTCTAGAATTTCACATGATGTAACATTTTTCTTATTTTTAATAATTTTTAACAATCTTAATCTATCTTTATGACCCTTGTATATATATATATATATATATAGGGTATTAAAAATATTAAAAAGACCATTCAGATTCAACAGCTTCACTTGAAACTTCAGGAGAAGGAGCTGGTGCAGCTGGTTGATCATGTTCATGATGACGGTGGCCTTTATGAACATGATGATGATGGTTATGACATTTTTTATGGTGACCTTCATGACCATGAGCATTACCATGATGATGGTTATTACATTTTGTATGGTGATGGTCATGCTCACGAGGAGCAGGTGAAGAAGCAGTACTTTGAGGAGATGGTGAAAAAGTTGATGGGCTAATTGGTGCATCTACAGGTGAAGGTGATGAAACAATTGTTGAAGTGTCATCACTAGGAGAAGGGACAATCAAAGTATTTTCATTGAGTATTTTTCTGGAGAAAGTTGGAGTTGAGAGAAAGAAGAGAACAAGGAGAAGAGTAAGGAGTAAATGTGAAGAAGTAGCCATTTTTGTAAATCACTAAATTGTTATGTTGTTGTAATGGTGAGAAAAGTGTGAAGAAAACAATAACTTATATAGCAGAAACATGATCTTTTGAAATTAAATTTTAATCCATATCCTCTTTACTTTCAATTTGATTTACTTTCTAAGTCTCAAAGATTACATCAATCTTACCCATTGTTTTATTTGTGATTGACATTAAAAAGGTTCTTCATAATTCAAAATTTTGGTTGACGCTCTCATTAATTTCATCAATTATATTAACAGAATATAATACGCAAATGACATATACTATAGGATCTTACCATTGTTCTCAATATATATGTGTGACATCTCCTTCAAACATAACCTTTATATAACATTTATGAATTTAAATTTAAACACAAGGTCGAAAACTATTTTAATCATTAAAATTAAGAACAATACGTTTTCGCCACCATTTTTCTATTCCTAAATTGGTTTATATATTACCTGCTCTTGAGAAGAAGAAAAAAATAGCTTTTAGCTCATGGGTGAAAGTTTATAAAAATTAATAATTGAAATTTTTTGTGCCATGATATATGCTTTCTGGTTTTACTTAATCTAATTATAGTGGCAGAGAGTGGTTGATCCAACTAGTATTCAAATGATAAAGTAAATAATGTGAATAAAGGTATCTTCTAAAGCTCTTTAGGAATAAGTGATTACTATATTTTATTCGGATTAAGTGAAAGTAGCAAGTAAGTCAACAACACAAGATAAATTTAAGTGTAACTAGTTGTGTTTGGTTGAAATTAATTGCTTACTAATTACTAAGGGGAAGAAGAGGACAATGGTGTAGAATAACAGAATAGAAAAAATATATAGTTATTCTCTCTGTTCTTTTGCTTCTTTTATGTAAATTAATTATTGCTATGTTATGTACAAACTTATAGTAGTAAACTTTTTGATCTTTATATTTGATCAATGATGCCACATGCCCCGACACTTTTTTGTAGTTTTCATCTTGGGAAATGAGAAGGAGAAAAAAATGAGGGTTTATACCACGGATCAACATCGAAATCTATATACTTATTTGTTTTAGTTATATGGATAGAGCTTTGTGGTCCGGGTTTTTTTCTCGAATTTTGTGCATAACGAAAGTTTAATACATCGGATTGTACTTTTCTTAAGATGTAAATAGAGAAATTAATTCAATATAAAATGAGGTTCCGTGATGTATGTTATTTTGCTGATGATATTGTGAGTACTAAAAACATCGGGGATATCAACCAAACGCTTGAAGTATGAATAAGCATTTTTTAGAGTAATGAATTTCAGATACGTAGAAATAAGACTTAATATATGAGTAATGAATTTCAAATAAGTAGAAATAAGACTTAATATATTGGGACAATTTTGAACATTCTGTACCATTTGAGCTAACATTTTGCATTTGTTCATGGTGTTCAAAAATTATTATATATATATATATATATAAACATAAAATATACCCTATATATAAACTATAATTTTTTGCCGTAGCACCTCTAAATCCGCCCCTACATACATAAAATGAAAATATGCAACAAAAATATTATGTGATAGGAGGATGCATATACCAGAGTGATTGGTAAGTCTATAACATATAATTATATAAGGCCAACAATATTATATAAGAGCAAATGCCAGGCCGCTAAAGTTCAACACACAACTAATGTTAGAGAGATATGAATGATAAGCTTAGAAAACTTAGCATATATTTAAGTAAGACTTATTTTTCCTTCTCCCGTTCTTCTTAATAGTAATTTTACGGTAAAATTTTATCAACACTTAATGTTTACACTAGAATAATAAATTATATAATTGATGTAAATATTAATGCGTGTAAGAAAAAGTTTAAGTATGATCGTACTTGGAGATATCTTTTTTCCTCTCTAGTGTTATTGATAAAAGTTTATTTTATTCTACTTTTTGGAGTAGGTGATTGAAGAAGGTTTTAGGCTTCGATGTGCTTTAAAACATATAACGATCTTGTACTAATTAGTATATATTTTTGTGTTTCATTAAAATACTAATTTTCCCATAAAGTCTAGCGGTGTGGAAACTCGATTACCAAGTTGAAGAACAAATGTTTTTGGTTAGAGCACAAGAGAAAAATATTTTTTTAAAAAAAACTAGAGGTGGTTTGTCTTGATATATAAGCCTGATAGTTTAATATTTTGCTAGTAAATCAAAAGAAATGAGTAAAATAATTCGTAGTTATTCGTAAGTCAAAGACAAAATGTTTTTACTATATTGGGCTGTAAAGTAATTGGTCGTAATTTTGATCCGTTAGGGGTAGTTTGGTATAGAAGTGAATTGTCCAGGGATTGTGTGTGGTAGAATTAATAATATAAAATTTATTTATGTGGTGATTAATAATGAAAGAATTGTTATGTCATGATTAATAGTAATAAGTATATTTCTATGCGATGTGTAATACATAATTAAGAAAATGTTACACATAAATTAATTATTAAATAATTTTATCACTGCATTATTAATACACACATTTTTATTTCGTATTCTATCTCATATAAAATAATATATAAAAATCTCATATAATTTAATACTTGTAATATACCGCCAACCAAACACTTATATACAAAATTCTATGTTGAGATTAATTATTCATATACCTCAATCAAATAATGTATTACTCTTTCTATACTCAAACCAAACGATAGTAGAATTTAAATTTTGGTACTATTGATATCCTGCAAACACATTAACCATTTAGCTGATCGTGACGGTTTGCAAGGGCACTGGTATTTTACTTGCGAGTTTGGTAAAATTCAATAATTTTTATGCATATTATATATTTGTGTTAAAAGAATTTACTTAATTTATCAACAGTCTAATAACTTCCCCTCCCCCTAAGATTTAGAATTTCTAAACTCAAAATTGAATTCATATCTGTCTATTTTGTCTATCCATTAGCAAGTTTCACAAATTGTGTAGACTTTTTTACTTGAAATGACAAGTAATAGTACCAAATTAACTTTCTCTGAGCGTAAAAGACGTGTACTCACGTGATTTAATAAATTTTAAAATCTTTTAATTCATGAAAATTTATTACTGGAAAATGGAAACTCGTGTAACAAAGAAATACTAAGGAGTAGTTTGGACATGATTTGAAATCATGAGATAAAATCATGATTTGAAATCATGTTTAGATATTCAATTTGAATTTCTTAAGTTGTATTTTTTCTTATAGACATAAAACCCTACAAGTTGTGAAAACTATCAAAACTTTCTCAATTTCTATACAATCTTATCAAATGAGCAAGTCATAGTTCATAACAAAATTAATACACTACTAGAAGGCCTTTAAAAAAATACAACATCAATTGATCAAATTTTAATTCAATAAAAAAGAAAATTTAACATGAATAGTAATGTAGACATAAATAAAGGTTGATAGAAGTTAATGAGGTTGGTAAATAGTTGGTGGGAGTAATTGTTAAGAATATCGACCAATTATGATTTTTTTGCAAATTATAAACTTATACGTCAAATTTTACATTTAAATTTTTAAAATCATAATTTGAAAGTCCAAATCATACCTTTTTGGATGGTCTGAGATTTCATCTCATAACATGATTATGAAATTATGAAATAAAATTGCATATCCAAATATTATTTCATCTCATAACATAAAATCATGACATGATTTCATCTCATAACATACCACCATGACATGAAATCACATGTCCAAACTACTACTAAAGCATAAACTGTGAGTAGTAGCCCATAGGAATTGTAACTCTATTGGTGGATACAATAATTTATCTTTTGTTTTTCTTCCTTTAAGGTAGTTCTGCCAGCTTCTGAATTGACCACGTGCTGTAATTTTTTTGTCTTATATGAAATTCAGGGCAATTCCCATATCGAAATGTCGGTAGAATATGTAGTTTTCAGTACGGTTAACAGTTAAAAAGAGTAAATGCGTTCCCTCTAGGCTAGTCTATAAAATCAAAACAATATAAAGAAAATTAGCACGATCTTCACTAAAAGCAGATGCGGCTTCTTTTATGAATTAAACTAGATTTGGTATTCTCACGTAAAATATATAATATATATGTGAAAGAATAATTAAAAGTTTGACAAATATTAAATTCGAATCTATAAGTTCAAAACTAAAATGTGCTTAGGTGAAGAATCTCAACCCCATGTTCGACATGATCCGTTTTGAGTTTCGTCAATTTCAAATTTGTGACGGAAAATTTCACTTTGTGGTTAAATTTTTTTATTTTAAAGACGATTCTGTTATCAAGACTCGACTATAAAACCCTTTGGTTAAAGATATTTTAGGAATATATACTTACACCATCTCGCAATTTTTGGTGGTGAATTCATCTATGTCGGAATAATAGTAAATGCACAAATCGAATAATCACTACTTAAAAAATATAGAATCTAACCAAAATTGGCCCATCAGAAATATTTTTGGTGGACTTTTTTCAGGAATCTCATATTTTCAATGACGATCCAACAAGAACGTCCATCCGAAATTAGCGAGTGGTAATTTATTTTATTTTCAACTAGGAAATTGTGAATGCATGCATGGTTTGCATGGGAGTTGAAAGAAGTGGAAATAAAGATCTCATAATTAATATAACAGTCAAAGGTCTAACAAACCCTATGTACGTCCATCATCACTTACATAGGTTTAATTTATTGTAGGACACAAATCTGACTTTTTGCTGACTAAAACCAACTTTTCCTCTAACAAGCCACCGCCCCTTCTCTTCGATCCAGCCAACATATATCTTTCATCTTACACGTTAATCTTTCGTCACATTTAATAAATGCAAGTGTGGACTATGTATTATTTCGATTAAATGCATACATTCTGTACATAAATGTGAATACGTAATGATGGCTAGAAATTACACCACATTTGATATCATTTTTATGGACTATTACCGTCTTTATTGCATTTGTAGTAGTCTTTTTTTTTATGTTATTTTGGTTTTTATAGGATTTTCACATTGAGACACCAAGAATGAGGAAATATGCTGAAACATGATAAAAATGGAAGAAGTGCTGAGAATGCCAATTCTGGAGACCGCAGAACCAGACTACGGATCGTAGAATGGTAGCTGTGCAACTGAATCATATATTGAAAGAAGAATTCTGGAGCCGCGAAATGCAACCTAAACTGTGGTCCGCAGAACGGAGCTGCGGACCGCAATTCGGTCTGCGAACCACTGCTTCAACTCGAGTTCAACTCAGATTGCGAAGACTCAAGACGTTTCTGTGAGCTGTAGTTCAGTTTTGCGGACCGCACTTCCAGCCGCAGTTCAAGACAGTCCAAGCAAGAAACCACTCTACGAACCCTAGGTCCGTTCTGCGGACCTCAGACCTATTCTGCGGTCCTGTTCTGCAGTGCAGAGTGGTCAGGCGATGGCATTTTTGTAATATTGTGTAGTCCAAAAATTGGATGCTTATATATAGTACCTAGGGTTTTGTGCTGAGATACATGATTTGATACCTAGATTTCAACATATCATAGCCACTTTTGAATATTTTTTGTCCCATTTTTCACTATTCATCTTTTAGTTAATCATTCCAAGAAAAGATTCTTAATTCATTGTGTAAAGACAAGTATTGTTCATCATTAATCATTGTAAGCATCCTTTTATATTCATTATGTCTTGTTATATTTATTATTGTGTTGTGTATTTATTACTTACAATGAGTGACTAGATTTAGATTGTGGTTGTGATAAAATAATGAAATGTGATAGTTGGGGTACTTGATAAATAATGAAAAAGGTGTATTCACGTGGGATTCAACTACCCCTCATATTTAATGTTAAAGGGTTGGTTGCAAATATTTCTTTCTTGCCTATTGTCTCTAGTCAAACTTGAGAAAAGAGACTAGAGTCTAGGAAATGAGTATGTTGATTAGGACTTGAGGCTTTAAACCTCATTTAATGATTCCCAACTTTAATTAAAAGGGAATCAACTAAGGGTACATAATGGGTGTTCATAAATGTCACACTTTAGAGCTTTAGAAAGTCTAAAGTGAAATTAGGTGGGTCAATGAGAAATCCCTACCTAGACACAAGTCTCCATTACTCATACCACACTAATACACATACTTAAGCCTAAACTCAACACCACTTCCACGAATAGTGTCGCAACCCTAACATTTCAATTACTTGATAATTTAAACCTTATTTAAGTTGATAATTTGAAGTAGATAAAACACATAAACAACTTGGTTACCATAGAAGTAAAGTAATTAGTAAAGTCATAATATGTGCACGAATAGACTAGTTTCTCATCGTATTTCTTGTGGGATTCAACCCCAACCTATATTGGGTTCTATATTTGACAATGGCCCCGTTATACCATTAAAGGTGTAATTTGGGCGAGATCAAATTTTGGCATCGTTGTCGAAGAATACAGTCTTAAAATTTTCTATTTATTGTATTATTACTTTGCTAAGAGCTTTATTTCTAAATTTATGTTTGCTTGTTATTTTTGTGTTGAAGGTGCTATGGCGGATTTATCCGATGATGAGAGAAATGTAGAGATAGTCACATTTGCTAATGACATCCGGCCACCCCAAATTCCAGAGAATGCAAGTTTCCATATCACGTCCACCATGCTCTACATGCTCAAGAATAAGGGCCTATTCGGAGGATCGGCATCCGACGATCCGAACAGACACTTGAGGAATTTCAATGAGGTGTGCCTTGCATTTCTTCGTCCCAATGTGTCCGAAAAAGCCGTGAAGCTAAGGCTCTTCCCCTTCTCTCTAACGGGAGAGGCTACCGTATGATTGAATGACTTGCCTTCTGAGTCCATCACTACATGAAGCGAGTTAGTAGAGTCATTCCTTGGGAGGTTTTTCCCGCTAGCTCGAATGATCCAACTTCGAGATAAAATCATGACATTCCGTCAAATGCCAGGTGAAGCCTTACATAAGGCATGGTAAAGATTCAAGAAGAAGCTCAAACAATGCTACACTTTGAGTGACGATGTCTTACTCTAAATATTCTATCGGGCGCTAGATTCGGTTAAGATGTCGGTGGCCAATAACATAGCGGAAGGTGCCTTGATGGATAATTCATTTACGGTAGTGAGTGAGCTTCTTGATAAGCTAACAAATACAAACCATAGTTGGCATACGATATCATCAAAAGTAGTTGGGGTGGTCCCTCTAAGGTGCTATATAGAGAAACCTTGAAGAATAAGGAAGAGAGGGATGAGACCATGGCACAACTAATTACCTAAATGGCGGTCCTTACAAAACATGTGATGGAGAAAGAGACCAAGAAAGTGAATGCGGTTAGTAGCATGGGTCCTAAGTAAAGTGCAACAGAGATGGTACCCTATGATCAAGAGGGGTACAATAAAAGTGAAGAAGATGTAAACTTCGTGAACAATGTGCAGGGGAGTTTCTGCCCTAATTACCAAGGATCATGCCAATCGTGGCGATCTAGTAATCAAGACGGGAATCAAGGTTGGAGAAATGATCAAGACCACTCTAATTGGAGGGAGAGAAATGAATGGGGATGGAGATAAAGCAACAACAACGCGTACCAAAACTGTAGCTCCAACCCTTATGTTCCACCAAGAGGGCAAGCTTACCAACAACGTACACAACATCCTCCTTACCACAATCGTGAGTCGACTAGCGATCCCGCTAGTTCGAAACTTAAAGTGATGATATCTAGGGTGTTGAAAAACTAAGACAAGTCCGAGGCTAACATAAAAGATCTCAACAACTTTGTATCCTCACATTCAACATCCATCAAGCAACTAGAAAGCCAATTAGGGCAAATTGCTTCCACACTAAACCCAAGACAAAAAGGTACCCTCACTAGTGATACGGTAGCCAATCCAAAAAATGAAAGGAGAGGGGTGTCACATTGTTTGGCCATTTCTATTAGAAGTGGGAGAGTGTTAGAGGAGCCGAAGATGCCAAAGAAGAGTTATTATAAGATGATAAATGACTTTGTCTTGATAGAAGAGAGGAGTGATGAGAAAAATAAGGTTGATAAAAGAGAGGAAGTCCTTAAAATGAAAAAAATGAACAATACAAAAGCTTTAAAGCCTACTCCTCCCTTTCCACAAAGATTTACCAAGAGAATTAAAGATGGCAAGTTCAACAAGTTCTTAGAGATGTTAAAACAATTGTTGGTCAATATTCTACTTGTTGAAGCCTTAGAGCAAATTCCGGGGTATGCCAAGTTTATGAAGGACTTGATTACAAAGAAGCGAAAAGTGAGTTTTAAGATGTTGGACGTTACTCACCAATGTAGCACTATCATTTATGTCTCTATTGTGAATAAACAAGAGGAACCCAGTGCTTTCACCATTCGGTGCACCATTGGGGTGTACTAATTTGCAAAGGCCCTTTGTGACCTTGGAGCAAGAATCAATTTGATGTCGTTCGCTATTTTCAAGAAGCTAGGTTTGAGAAATCCCTGACCTACAAATATGAGATTGCTCATGGCGGATAGGATAGTGAAGCGACCAATGGGGATCATATATGATGTTCTTATGAAGGTTGATAAATTTATCTTCCCTACCAATTTTATGATATTGGATTGTGCGGTCGACTATGATGTTCCTATAATCTTGGGACATCTATTCTTAGCGACGGGGAGAGAGGTATGTGATGTGGAGAGTGGAGAGTTGAAGTTCTGAATGAATGACTAAGAAGTTACATTCCATGTGTGCAAATCCATGAAACAATCTATGGATATGTGGGTAATTTCAGTTATTGATGTGATTGATGATGAGGTAGAATTGAACGTCGAGGTTGATGTTATCGAAGGGAAATTGATGGTGGTATTGATAAACTATAATGATGAGATAGTTGAAGGGATATCAGAGACTATGCTTGCTCTTGAGGGCCAAGGGGTCCTATTCATATACTCCTAGATGTTTGGCCTCTGACTTGGAAAATCCTGGAGTCCCTTCCCTCTGACCTTCCATTGAAGAACTGCCAAGCCTTGAGCTCAAGCCACTCCTAAGCCATTTGGAGTACAAGTTTCTTAAGCCGGATGATTCATTACCGGTTATTATCTCATCCAAGCTTAATGAAAGCCAAGTGGAAGCTTTATTATCGATCTTGAAAACCTATAAAAGAGCAATTGGGTGGACTATAGTGGACATCTGAGGGATAAGTCTAGGTGTATGTACTCATCAAATCCATCTTAAAGAGAATAGTTCCCCAAGTGTTGAGCATCAAGGGAGGTTAAACCCCTCAATGCAAGATGTTATCAAGAAAGAAATTACAAAGTGGTTAGATGCGGGGGTAATGTACCTCTTTTCTGATAGTACATGTGTAAGCCCCGTGCAATGTGTTCCAAAGAAATGAGGGATCACAGCGGTCCCAAATGATAAGTCTAGGTGTATGTACTCATCAAATCCATCTTAAAGAGAATAGTTCCCCAAGTGTTGAGCATCAAATGAGGTTAAACCCCTCAATGCAAGATGTTATCAAGAAAGAAATTACAAAGTGGTTAGATGCGGGGGTAATGTACCCCTTTTCCGATAGTACATGTGTAAGCCCCGTGCAATGTGTTCCAAAGAAAGGAGGGATCACAGCGGTCCCAAATGATAAAAATGAGTTGATACCAATGAGGACAGTAACCGGGTGGAGAGTTTGCATGGACTACCGGAAGTTGAATAGTGCTACAGGGAAAGATCAGTTCTCCCTACCTTTCATTATCCAAATGCTTGATAGGTTGGCAATAAAGTCTTACTATTATTTTTTGGACGGGTACTCGTGCTACAATCAAATCGAAATAGCCTAGGAGGATCAAGAAAAGATCACATTCACTTGTCCATATAGTACATTCATCTTTCGAATGATACATTTCGGTCTTTACAATGCTCCCGCCACCTTCCAATGTTGCATAATGACAATTTTTGATGATTTGGTGGAAGATGTTATGGAAGTCTTCATTGATGACTTCTCCATAGTTGAGAGTCCTTTGAAGCTTTCTTGGAAAATTTCTCCCTTGTATTGAAAAGATGTGAAGAGACCAATTCGGTCTTCAATTGGGAGAAATGTCACTTTATGGTCACGGAAGGCATAGTCAGATCTCCAAGGATGGTATTGAAGTAGATAAGGCCAAGATTGAAGTGATCGCCAAGTTGCCTCCTCTAACAACCGTCAAGGGTATCCAAAGTTTCTTAGGGCATATTGAGTTTTATAGAAGATTCATCAAAGATTTTTCAAAGATCACGAGCCCAAAATATGCAAAATTTGAGTTCAATGAAGCATGCCTCAAAGCTTTTGAGGCTTTAAAAGAGAAATTTGTTTCAGCTCCTATAATTGTGACTCCAAATTGGGATCTCCCATTTGAATTGATACGTGATACAAGTGGGGTTGTTATTGGAGATATGTTGGGTCAAAGACATGGCAAAATCCTTCACCCAATCTATTATGCAAGTAGATCGCTTAATGAGGCTCAAAAGAATTGCACGGTGACGGAGAAGGAGTTGCTTGCCATTGTCTTTGCTTTTGAAATTTTTTGGTCTTACCTATGGGGTTCTAAAGTGGTGGTGTATTATGATAATGCAACCCTTCGATACCTAATGGCAAAGAAGGATGTGAAGCCATGCTTAATTAGATGGGTACTCCTTCGACAAGGGTTTGATTTTGAGATAAAATATTGAAAGAGTTGTGAGAACCAAGTAGCAGACCATTTGTCAAGTATAGGAGAGGCCGGAAAGCCAAAGAATGAATTGGAGATCAATGATGATTTTCCGGATGAGCAAGTCTTTGCTTCATCTAAAGATGATATCCCTTGGTATGCCAATTTTTCCAATTACTTGGTAAGTGGAATTATGCCGGATCATCTAAACTCTCATCAAAACAAAAAAAATTGAGAGACTCTCGGCATTATTATTGGGATGAGCCTTATCTCTTTCGGATTTGCGCCGACATGATTCGGAGATGTGTGTCCGAGGTTGAGGCTTTGTCTATCATGGAAGCATATCATACTTCACCCATTGGGGGTCACCATGCTAGTAAATGCATGACCTCCAAAATTCTTTAAAGTGGCTTTTATTAGCCAACAATCTACAAAGATTCTCATGAATTTGTGAAGCATTGTGACCAATGTCAAAGGAAAGGTAATGTCTCTAGAAGGCATGGGTTTCTTATGTCTCATATTATTGAAGTGGAATTATTTGATGTGTGGGGATTAGATTTCATGGGGTCATTCATGAGTTCGTTTGGCAACAAATATATACTTGTGGCAGTTGATTATGTGTCCAAGTGGGTTGAAGCCGTAGCCATTCCAAACAACGAAGGGAAGAGTGTCGTCGTGTTCCTCAAGAATAATATTGTCAGTCATTTTGGGACCCCTAGAGCCATCATAATTGATGGAGGCTCTCACTTTTGCAATAGAGTGTTTGTCTCCCTTCTTGAAAAGTATGGGGTTAAGCATAAGATGACAACTCCTTACCACCTCCAAACAAGTGGTCAAGTGGAAGTGTCCAACCGAGAGATAAAAAGCATTTTGATGAAGATAATTAATCTCATGAGGACGTATTGGTCGAGAAAGCTTGATGACGCCTTGTGGGCGTATAGGACGACATACAAGTCTCCTATTGGGATATCACCGTACAAGTTGGTATTTAGTAAGGCATGTCATCTTTTGGTAGAGGTGCAATACAAGGCACTTTGGGCATTGAAGAAGCTAAAAATTGATTGGGAGAATACATCGAAGTTAAGGAGGGATCAAATCAATGAGATAGATGAGTTCCGTATCCAAGCATATGAAAAATCCATTTTCTACAAGGAGAAGATGAAGTTCCTCCATGATAAGAGGATTTTGAAGCAGAAATTTTCACCCAGGGACTTGGTCTTGCTCTACAATTCAAGACTCAAATTGTTTCTCGAGATGTTGAAGTCGAGATGGTCCGGCCCTTTCAAAGTGATGAAGGTTTTTTCATATGGTGCCAAAGAGTCAAGCATTATTTGGGAAGTTTTGATGATCATAGGGTGAATAACATCATCACCCTCTACAAACCTTGAACAATTTGTGGTAACATTCACCGTGCCGTGACGTTAAATCAAGGGCTAATGGGAGGCAACCTAATATTTTACTTTGTTTTCTTTATTTTTTCTTTTTTCACTTGTGTGTTTGATAGTTTGTTAAGTGTGTAGGATCTGTAAACACGTGAAAATGGGGAGAAAATATGGAAAGATGAGCAAAATAAGTCAAAAGCGAAAGAGAGACCATTGTGCGGTCTACTCTGTGGGTAACAGTCTAGGTCTGTGGACTGCACTTTGGTTCGCAAAATTACGCAGTGTACCTGGGAGTTTTCAGACAAATTGTTGAGAAACGAACCCTTTTGCTGACCGTAGTCAGGTTCTGCGATCACAAAATGGGTGACATGTCATCTAATTAAAAACATGGTAAGTGGGTCGCAATCCAGTTCTGCGGACTGCAGACCTGAACTGTGACCCGATCGTTACTCCCCTCACACACACACCTCTTGCACGCACTTTACTTCGATCAATCACTTCATCTTCCCCATCTACTAGTCGATCACAAGGTATATTTCTCTTCTCATTTTTTCTCCTTTTCTCGCAAGAATAGGTAAAAAAGGGTAGTTGTGATCATGAAATTGACTTGTGGGTTTGAATAATTATTGTGTGATGTATATGTGTGCCTCATGTAGCCATGAAAGTGTGTGATTGTTCTTCGTTTCCTCATTTTCCACTATTGCTTAGAAATCGCAAATATTGCGAATTTGAAATTATTGAAATTTTGCGAAATTGTTTGCATATGGGGATTGAGCTCGGGTTCAATTGCATGAGTCGTAAATTTGGGTGCTTAATTTGTGTGGGAAAGTGCTCAATTGAAAGAAATTGTGAAATATTACCTAAACATGCCTATATTTGATAAATTTGTTTTAATTGAAATCGTAGTGAAGTCTAAGTACCTACGAGCCTGAATTGTAAGCATGTTTTAGGCTGGTAATGTGTGCGTGGTGCTAGTATGGGTGTGGCAACACCCATTTTTGAAAATTGAGGCGCAATCCTTAAAGAATACCCAAAGTGAGGTGACATGGTGCCTTTTTATAAGCCGCAGAATGGTTCTGCGGACTGCAAAAGGGCACCCCAGTCCGCAGAATCACCTAGTAAGGTTGGTTAGTTGAAAGGCAAAACTATGATGCCTTTTGCGGGCCGTAGAATGGTTATGCAGACCGCAAAGTAGGTTGCAGTTTTGCCCAGTGAATTTGAGATTTCTGGGCAGAAGTGTGATCTCAGTCTGCGGACCACAGTTTGGGTTTGCGAAATCGCAAACCTGGACTGTGGCCCGAAGACCAGGTCTGCGATCACTGAAGTTGTTTCTAGTATTGTGTTTTCATTCTTTCTTTTTCACTTTATAGTATAACTTCTTGTTTGTTTTGCGTGTTTTATTCTTGAAATTACTTTCGAAAAAAATACAAAGATATTTTACTTTGTTTTCGCACCATAGTCCAAGACTCATCATGTCTCTTGTTTGCAAAAATAGCTCCTAAAAAGATGCAAGCACAGAAGGGTATCATCATAAATAAAATGGCACCCCCGGTTAGATCTTTGAGGCCTACTCAAGCTCGGTTGATACCCAGGGCCAAGACTTGGCTGGGCAACAAAAAAAGCACCCCAGCACAGTTGTATCTAGTGATGAGGAGTCACAAACCTCCAACGCCACAACATATTCATCCTTACAGTCTGAAGAGGAGGATGTTGTGGCGGAAGAGGCCCGAGCGGCCGAGGTTAGACAAAAGAGGGCCCAAGAAGTTCAGTTCTAAGGGTTCTAAAGAGCAATATCAGAAAAGCAAAGACCAGACCTTCATCGAAGAGAAATGGATTTCCATAAATGGGTTGTGGGATCAGTTCTCAAGAGTGTGGGATATACTTGTGTTTCATGGGTGGCAATGCTTCTTCACGCGATTTCCCCAATACAACGAAGAATTGGTCTGCGAGTTTTATGCTTCTTATGTCGCATCTATGCCGAAGAAAACAAAGGGGCAACCAAAAGCATTCTAGATGAGGTAGAGGTTCGAGGAGTCAAAGTGCAATGTGGAAGCATAACAATTAGTAAAGTACTTGATCCCAACATGTTATGTGACCATAATGAGTATGTTATAAAGATCTCGGGCCGGATGGATGATGAACGTGTGTGGGCGGCCGCAATTATGACTAATGCGACCCCGGAGTGGATTACCGCGGGTACAAATATCTACAAGAACACCTTGAGTACAGAAGCCAAGTTTTGGCTGAGCTTTGTAAGTAGCCGATTGCAGAAGTTATACAATGAGACAAATATTCGGTTAGAAACAATTTTATTGATTGCGCGCATTATGAGCCGAATTTATGTGAATGTCGGTGTTGTGATTGAGAAGGAGCTCGGCAAGAGAGCTCAACAAGATAAAACCTTATTCCCTTTCTCCTTCCTGATTACAAAGTTGTGTTGTAGGGCCAAGGTTCTCGAGTTGCCTCATGTGGATAATGTGGTTTATGCTTTGTTGACGTGTGATATTTCGAGGGTTCAAACCAAGGAGAGACAATGTAGAAAGAAGAGAAAGACCGCCAGTGCCTCGGTATACATTGCACCGGTTCATTTGGTTGACTTGGAGGGACCCACATCTGAGCGGACAGATACATAAGCCACTACATCGGCCGACCGTACTTTGTCTAATCCTTCTATAGCCGGCACATCTACTTCACCAGGCACCCCTTGCTTCAGCAACCCCTATTCTTCCTGCACCTTCAGCTTCAACTAGATCAGAGCCCGTCTTATCGAGGTCTGGTATAGTGAGGCTTGTCCAAATTACGGCCATTACTGATGCTCGATCATCCCGACTTGAGTCGACTAGTCCTGAGATTATCCAGATTGCCTTAGCCCCGATTAGATATGCCTTGAGTGAAGTGCAACAGAGGCAGAGAGAGCACGGGGATGAACTTGTCCTCTTGATAGGTCGGGTACACATACTTAAGATTAGTAGCGGTGGTGACATCTCTTCACTTCAGTCAGACATAGACAGATTGGAAAAAAAAGTGGAGAGTTTGAAGACTGCCGAGATTGATGACCTCTTAGATATCACTCTCCAGCCGTCGAGGGTTTAGCCACAGTAGGTGAGTGGCCTTGAGGTGGAGGGCTGGAGAGAGGGTGTTGGTGAGACGCCAGACGACTCAAAGAGGCATGCACACATTGAGGATAATGATGATGAGACGGATGTGAAGAGTTTGAGAAGCCCCATACAGTTAAGAGAGTTGTTGTTGATGAAGACCTGCTATTGACAGAGTAGGTAGTGTTTGATGCGGTGGTGGCACGGCCTCGTGAGGAGACCTCGATGATCAGTTTGAGTGTAGTGGCTCAGGAGCCACATGCCGACATTGATACTGGAGGTCCTACTCCTCCACCAGTTGTGGGCATCACTCCACCAACCACCGAGACCACACCACCACCACAGAGCAAGCCCGTGATGGGCGATGTAAAGTTACCCATTCCCACTCCACATGAAGAGGGGGGACGGTATTAAGAGAAAAGTTAAGGATTTAGGATCTTTTCCTAGAATCTGATACAATGTAGGAAATATTCTTTCTTGATTTTATTTATTAATGATTTACAATATATATAGTGTTACAAAAATATTTACTTTGCTACAAACTAGGTAACTAATCAATCCTAATTACAAGAGAAATTTAATTTTACTTAATATAAAAGATGTACAATTAATTATTATGGAAATATTCTATTATCAAACATAGCAACTATTATTTCATTTCACACACAAAATTTTGTTCTTTTAATTCATGACTAGTCAATGTTGACTATCTCTATAGTCTAATAAACATTAGCCACTCTTATTCCATACAACTTGCATTAATTTCATTTCAGTTTCAAACTTCAAAGATGCCTCTATATCGGCAAATTACAAAATTTAGTAGCCCCAGTAAAAGAATACAAACAAAAAAAATCCCAATGTAAATAAATACCCTAACAACTCTTTGATCCTAACGTGACATTCAATCATTAAACACACATATAGTATATATTTGCAGATTCCTTTGACCAAATAAATATGTTATATATCCTTTGTCTAGGAACAAGTGTTGCTTTCTTATTGGTTCTAGGTACAACAATCGAGGTAAAACTGTTTATAAAGCATTAAAAATGGTTTAATTTACTGACACCGCAGGTTTTCTTAGAATTGACTGTTTTGTTTCCTTATTATACTAATTGATCTTTTTTTGTTCGAAATCAGTTGGGGAAATATATTGCCTTGGAGTTGAAAATAAGAATAAAGTAATAAATTATCTTTTAATTTTTTAAAGTAGATAAATAAAATTGAATAATTATTTTTAATATAGTAAATAAATAAAATTGGACGGAAGGAGCATATAGATAAGATATTCTCAACGCGTATATGAACTGAATACACCAATGTGTATGTATGAAATCATGATAAGTGAATAAAAGGAAACGAGGTGAACATACAATCTCTTGAAATTCAAGCCGCTTAGCAAAAAGTAGGAGATATTAAAAAAATTATTTAGGCGATACTAATTTGTTGAGATTAAGTTTTAGTCATGCTAATGTACTTACTTTTGGTCTAATATTTCTAGAAATCTTTTAGCCGCGGCAGAAATTTATATACCAATAAAAAATCCAGAACACTTCTACTACTTGTTATTTTTATTTTATATTTATGATCAGTGTAAAGAAGTTAAAATCTGTTGGAAATTTATCTTTGGCGGGGAGATGCGTTCACTCATCTTTGATGAATTAAACACTAGTGTTCCGCATGTTGGAGGCTTTGTCTCTTTACACATGCATGATCTACGAAGTGAGTAGATGACCGTTGGGCCAAGAATCGTCAAATTTCGTTGAGAAATGAAAGAGATATTGGTCCACGAAGTAAGGTGTTTAAGGCATGAAAATGTGGTGTGGGACAAATCTACCACATCGGTGGGAATAGGAAGAATTGCTCTCTATATATGTCTCAAATTAGTAAAGGGTATGGGACCCCAAGGGGTATCCCATGTGTTTAAAGGAGGGAAGACCTAGATGTGCTTGGGTTCAAGGCTAAGCCCACATGCGCGCCGCCGCCGCCCGTCGGTCCGGTTCCGGGTTCTCGGGTCGTGGGCTGTGGGCTGTGGGCTGTGGGGACTTTCTGATATTATCTTTTTGGACCATAGAAGTCAGATGTACAGTCTGATCCCTGAAGTTTCATATGTACAGTTTGGACCAGAATTCTTTTATATGTACAGTTTGGTCCCTGAAGTTTTAATATTTACAGTTTGGTCCCCAGAGTTTCTAGAAAGCTTTCTGCCTACCGTTGGACTGTTTTTTGGAGCATTAACCAGCCATTATTTGGTTGATAACTCCTCCATTAACAGCCCATTACTTGGGTAGTTGGGCAGCTTTCTTCAATGGTCTTTAACAGCCATTACTTGGCTGTTTAATGCCCTTCTAATGGCCATTAACAGCTTTGTTTTTGGCAGTTGGACAGCCCCTCCTCCATGCTATGTATTGAGCCTTCTTTGGCTCAATTTAGTGACGGAAATACACTGCACAGATGACTGAAAAACACACTGCAAAACCACGAAAAACAGACTGAAAAACAGTCACCAAAATAGCACAAAATAGTGAGTAAAACTGTGTGAAAAACAGTGACCAAACCCTCTCATATACACAAGATATACACTACAGAGACACGCTATATACACAGAGACAAAAGAGAAGAGTAAAGAGAAACTCTTCCTTCCTATTCCATATCTTTAGCAAGTCGAGTCATATTTGTTTTCTTCGCCAGGCTCAACCTATTGGCTTTATAGTGTTGAGATTAAAGTGTTGTTTTATCTTGGGAGACTATTGTCCGCTAACGTAAAAGCATATATACGGGACAATCTTGTCTTAAGGACAGAGGGCAATCCCTCGACACAACACACAACGTTGTAACCATCCAGATTTAGTTGTTTCTTCATTTCAGGATATCAAGATTCAAGACACAACAAGCTTGCGGCAGTTCTCAACATTGGCCTTGCAAGGTTATCAAGATTCAAGACACAACAAGCTTGCGGTAGTTTTGAAGATTGACCATTTATCTATCCTTTCGAATATTTGTAATAGTTACTTACTTCCCGTACTGCTTTATAAAGTACAATAGAGTACCAACAAAATCGTCATGTTATTGATAGGACGGAAGAATATGGAAAGAAAGAACAGCGTCTGTTGTGACAAGACTAACTGATATTCCTGTTACGCAGCATGGTACAACAGCAGAGGAGCTGAACAATTAATAACAAGCAATCACCATTTTAGCAATGAATTCGCCTAGAAATTGTTCATGCCCTGTGTAAAAGGTTAAGTTGCATTGACAACATTCTGAAGTAGGATTAATATCTTTCAAGAAATTTGCAACCAAAAGAACTAACCTTGTGAGATAGAAAAGATGCATTGCGCATACAATAAACGGCAGACAACGAATATAACTGACCGAGCACAAAGACCATTCCGGTGAGTACAAAAACAATGTACAGCTCAGGCTACTCCCAAAATGTGAAATCTATCACAGCAATATATTAGGATTTAAGTCTCAAATCCTACCTAATCAGAAAATATTAAATAAGCGAAGAACAAATGGTAGAAATGTATTAATCTCTCTTGAAGAGCCTTTCTCATTAATATAAAATATATATAGGTGTACAATGTGAAATTCATATACAACAGGGATCCTAGTTCTACCATTATTTTATAACCCTAAATATGGTAAATATAATAGTGGTATACACGTGCTAATACACCCCCTCAGTCAGAGCGGAAGGAGGCCGGATGCTAAGACTGGATCTGAAGTCGAGGAATAGCTGTCTAGGAAGGCCCTTGGTGAATATATCCGCATACTGATATGAAGAAGGCACATGTAATACCTGACATGGCCGAGAACAACCTTCTCACGAATAAAGTGGATGTTCATCTCAATGTGCTTGGTTCGCTGATGTTGAACCGGATTATAAGACAATTATATGGCGGATATATTATCACAATAAACCAAAGAAGCCTTACGTAATGGACACTGAAGCTCCAAAAGAAGGTTTAGGAGCCAACAGATCTTAGCAACAACATTAGCAATGCCTCTGTATTCTGCTTCTACACTCGAATGGGATAATGTGGGTTGCCTCTTGGCGGACCAAGAAATAAGATTATCTCCTAAGGACACACAGTAGCCTGAGGTGGAGCGTCGCGTGTCCGGACAACCTGCCCAATCAGCATCCGTATATGACAACAACTTGTTCGGTGAGGAGGGGGTATAGATGCAAACCATAATCGAGTGTGCCCTTAACATATCGAATGATACGTTTGAGGGCAGTAAAATGAGGCTCCCTAGGGGCATACATAAATAAGCATACCTGCTGAACAATATAAGCAATATCAGGCCTGGTAAAAGTGAGGTAATGTAGTGCACCTGACCAAACGGCATTAGCAGCCAAAAAGACCAATTGTAAAAAGGTGCAACCAATGAGTGAAAGATGGCCCACATACATGCACCAAGACACATCAGGCACATTAATAGGCAAACAATGCACAATGTCCAACATAAATTTAAATTAGATTTATCGTATTCCATTAGTATAAAGAATATTTACATTATCATATTAACATTACAGGTTGTAGTAGATAACATGTATTTTCTAAAGTTATTTTATTTATTTTCATTTACATGGTTTGTTTTATTTTAGGAACTCAACATCAAGAACAGGTAATTAATTGTATGTGTTCTTTGTCCCACATTTATTTGACAACAGTGCCAGACTGTTACAATTAAAAAGAACATCTAAAAGTTTGATATACTGCAAATTAGGTCCATGATGCCATATCAATAATTTGATTATCGGCACCAAAAAGTCATGGCTGTTGTTGTTCATATCAAACAATTGGTATATGTGTTTATATTCAAGAGTTTGCAGCTTAGCAAGATATCCAATTAATAATGCCCCACGTCCAAACTAGGCCGTGAGATGCACCATATGCATTATGCAGAAGCAAGTCTAGAATTTAAACTTAAGAGGTTCAATTTTTAGCATTGAACCATTATATTTTTAAAGTTATGGGTTCATGTCTACTAATTATTACATATAATTTTAATAAATTTTTACTCATAAATATATACTCCGCACCGAAAGTTAGGGGTTCAATTAAACTCATAGTTATAGACTTATAGCTACATCCGCCTCTGACCATATGAATATCAAGTTTTATATTTTCATAATAGTTGACTACTTTTAAGCCGAAAATCTATCGAAGACAACCTCTTTATCTCAAAAATAGGAGTAAGGTCTGATACCTCCTATCTTCCTCAGACCCACTTGTGATAACGCAAGGGTTTCTTGTTGTTGTTATCATAGTCAAACTATTTTTATGTTGTTTCGGCCATTAATCTATTTTATTTTGTTACCTTTGTTAAGACATAAAAGACACATAATATGAGCTCGCATAACATACCAAGTTCACACGTGTCAAGTTTCAGCTTAGCAACAAAACCTACCACTTCTTGTACATCGATTTGTAGAAAATCTTTTGTTGGGTACAGAATTTAAGAAAAAACATCTCATAACAGAGTTCAAATACATATAATATACCAAGAGTGCTTCTGGCAATGTGAACTACCATGTACCATGTTAATTCAGTGTTAAAATAACGAAGAATGTTCCCATCATGTTAATTCAGTGTTAAAATAACGAAGAATGTTCCCATAAGCTCTCGTTTTTTATCCGATTAGACATGACCCCAACTGTAAGTAAAATTCATTTATACTTGATAGTCGGTTGTAACATCTCGAAGCACTTTACAAGTTCTTATATCGCTAGTATGATTAATAACCTGTTTATTCAAGGTTTCAAAATCTACTTATTTTAAAAAATATTTTTTGTTTAAAGTACTTTTTGAATAACATTTTGCCAGTATAAGAGCAGCAACCATCACGAACAATTTTGACGTGTAAGTTCCATTTCATTTTTCATCTTCAATCAACTCAGGCATAATTGTTTCGCCATCTTATAACTCAGGACCCCGTTTTGGAAAAGCCATATATTCGTCACTTCCAATAACTGCTAAAAACAATAGGAACGTTAAAGGCAATTCTGAATGATAGTTTGCCAGTCGCTCGAAATAGCTCCACAACCACCAATAGAACAAGAAACCATTTCCCGTGGTTGATTTGTGCTTAGAATTTGCAACGGTAAAGCAAAAAGGAAACAAACTATCTCGGCCACCTAAACCGGGTAACGGACAACATTGGCCGATGGGCACTACCACAGAACAGAAAAAATATTTAGACAAAATTAAGGGATCAAACACAATGTGTTCATTTACCAAGGGCACTGGACGTCTGCATAAAAATCAGCAGAAAATGTCAAAGACAGGCTGATGAATTGAGACACACAATAAAGAACAATCATTCACCTATCCTGACATCTCCTTGACCACCCAATTTGAACGTTACAACCTACCCATCACAGTTCTCCCTCCGGTCTCTCTTGTGCATCTCCACGTTCAAACCAAAATGGACATTGGGCGAGTCCTGAGTCTTGGCATTCACTTGCACTTGACCAACTAACAAACTTTCATTGAGAGTTTCCAGTGACAATGAATGGATATATCTTAAAGAATTGAGACTTAAATCACATTTCAACAAACACCTAAATACAGTAATCTATACTACTATATAAATAGCAATTTATGTTCCTCTCGGTTTTATCTACAATCCCTGCTCTCTTCCTTCCCTACATCTAGTGGTCAAAAGGAAATTCTGAGTCATTCTCAGTCACTTTGTAGGGCTGAGGATGCTGTCCGGAGCAGTAGAGATTCCACATCTTAAAGTAAGAACGCTCCAGATTCCTCACCTGAAAATGCAAGGAGAAAGAATGAGCTCATATCCAACATGCACCCAGCGACATTCTGGAGAGTAACAAGAAGGTCGTTCAGTAAAGTAAATTTGATGTGCTTGATTACACACCCAACGTGTTGTATCAAATAAAGGGCAGGTCGTGCGCACAGCCTTGAGCCTATTGGTGAGATCTTGAAGCTTTGGACGATTTAGTGCTAATGACACCGCCTTCTCCTCATATTCTTTCATACTGCAAAATGTAAAGCAAATCAAATTCATGAACCAAAAGGAATAGAATCAAGGAAAAGAAATAGTAGAAGGGCAGCCCTTTTCTCTGATTCAACATGAAAATCAATGTACCTTAAAACCTGCAACTTTATTTGGTTCAAACAAGGATTATGCAGATGTCCTAGTGCGTTTTTTTTTACAAGAACAAAATCATGAAAGATCCTTAATGGCTGTCTTGAGTTAAAACAAACAAAAAAGAAACACCATGGATCCAGTGGTTAAAATCAATTGACAAGTAAGCAGTTTGCCAAAAGGTCACCAATTTGGGTATCCACGGCAATCCCATGCACAACAAAAAGAGTCTGATTTCTAGAGGAGGAATTTCATCGTCTCTCAAAATTATCAACAAACGGATGTTTCTGAGAAAATACATATCAAGGAGATATGACTACTTTACACAGAACAATATGTCACGGTGACCTTATTGCACGACTCAGTCGTTCTTTAGACTGTCATTAACCATCTAAATTAGTAGGTGCCGCTCTTCATCCGGCTGCATTGCATAGATATATTTCACATACCTGCTGACAATCATCTCATCTCCAAGTCCTGTGGCCAAACAAAGGGAACCAGCAACTCTAGTAGCCATTTTCTCAAGGGGAAGTGTTATCATTGGAAGACCAGCCCAAAGAACATCTGTTCCTGTGGTATGTGCATTGCACAGTGGCCTACAAGTGTAAGAAAAAACAAAATTTCAGAACATAAGATGAATGGAACTAGATTCTTAAAAAGCAAGATGCCGAATGTTTTTAATCTTCTTACGTGTCAAGGAAAAGATCAGCCAAGCTGCTCCGCCTGATGTGCTCTTGTTTCATCGCAACATCTGTGAAAATAATTTGGTCTGGTTGCAGGCCTTGTGCAGCAGCATCTGTAATAAGTGAGCTGAATTAGGGAGACTTCTCATAAACCAATAAACATATATTCCTAGATCTGAAGTTTCAAAAGACCCACAAGAGAAGATTAGAGAAATGCAGTGTGGAAGAAATTACTTACGTGCAAGGAGCCTCATCTCCCCTGCAGCTGGAAATCTGAGAAGCCAAAGAGCACTGTTTGGTACACGCTTAAGGATATTGCACCTGCACATACCAAGTCAACAAGTTTTATAGCAAGTGCTTGTGAAGGTAACAATTGACCAATTTAAATCAGTCCAAGTAATGACCATGTAATAAAAATCTCAGGATCCATCTTGTAAAGCTGATTAAAACATGCAAATATAAATTTATCCTCGGGCAGTCCATAATCTGAGCGCTTCGGTTGGACGTGTGGATCTAGCACATCACAGTTTTTCTACACAAAGAACAGTAGCAAGAGACTCATCAGCAGTGAAAAATATAATAAATCTAGAAGAGTTCAACATAGATATAAACTCAGGTCTTTTTATTTTTGAATCAATAAGATTTTTATTCACGAAAAAATACATAAATAACTAAATATTATCTAATACTGGAAATAAAAAACCTACGTAGAGCGAAAAGATGAATTAATTCATATAGCTAACTCCAACTAAGGATCTAATACTGGAAATAAATAACCTACGTAGAGCGAAAAGATGAATTAATTCATATAGCTAACTCCAACTAAGGATTTGGAATTGAGGCATAATTGATTCATTAATTGATTTAATGAAACAAGATTGTTATAAATCTCAGAAACAGCAAGGAAAACTTACTTGCTTATAATCGTTAACAAAATAGCAATGAGGGAGATGTACAAGCTTCTCTGAGTAAATATGTGCGTACTTCATAGGTGAAACAAACTGCATACAGACGAAATTACACTCAAGGACCCCTTAGAGAACAAAGGTTAACAGCAATATAATATCAAAGGTGTCACTAGCAAATTACCTCATCTGTAACCAAATAATCTATGTACGTTGCCCCCGTGGTTCCAGGGAACCCCATGTACGAAACCTGGATTGGAGCTGGCTGCATGGCAAATATCTCATTTCTTGCTCCCTGCAACACATCATTCCAAAGTCAAAGATGATACATTAGATAAATGAAGTCATCCTAAAAACACCTTTCGGCTTTCAGGATAGAAGGCAAAGCAAAACATGTGCACATTAATCAGTAATTTTGAAAAGTTGAAAGATGTGACACATAATTTTTGCTTGAAACAACAAATATAGAATATACACCAGCAAATGTTCACCTCATGAGACCTGTTCACAGGTTTGCATTTTAGTTGGGCAATCTCCTTATTATACTCATTGCTCAAAACAGCAAATGGAAGACTATGGTTAACCAAATTCTCATTGGGAGTATTCGAGTTTGCATTCATGTCCACAACTAAGCTAAGTAGGAAGGAACAGAAATCATTGATTTATTTATTTAGTGTAATATATCCAAGAAAGGTAGCTCCTCTCCGTTCTTTTCTTTATGTTAATGGGCCTAGCAATTGGGCCCTGAGCGTGGTTGGGCACATACAACACTAGCAAACCAAATATAAAATCTATTAGGATTGATCTCGATTGAGTCCAATATGTACCTTGGTATAACCATTGAGATTGATAAGTATCTGTATTTGATCCTCATTAATCATCTTTGCTATCACATCAGACGTCAAGGACGATACATCAATAAAATGCTCAGCTTCTGTCTGGGTGCGAATCCTCCACTCTGTACCATCATTTGGACTTAAGGCATAGCAGAACACCTAGTGAAAGAAGTACTTGCAGATTTAGTACGAACAAGACACAAAGTCGTGAACGGTGCAAAAGACAAGGAAAAGTAACATCTCTGAACCTCAACATTCCCTTTGTCATGCATCCCAAAAACTGAACCCATTAGATGTGATAGTGGGTGGTTGCCGAAATCACTGCTCACATATCTAGACACATTTAAGAAAATTATTAGTAGGTAGAAATATTTATGAAAAAACTACAGCAGATGTCAACCTCAGAGGAAAAGCAAGCAAGTATTTATCAGCTTATAGGAACTTACCCAACCCTCAGCCTACCAGTCCTGCCACCTCCCTTTATTGGCAGAGGTGGTGGATGAGTGAAAGGAGGAAGTGAGTAGCGAGCTGCTATCACAGAGCAGTGCTGGGCATACTTGCGACTGTACAAGCAAAAGAAAGTCAGTTTCAACCTCACATCAATTTTGTGATTAATCTAAAAGAAAATTCCTCACCTGATATCTAGAGCAAGCATTGGATCAAGAGGGTAAGCAATTGCATGGAAAGGCTGAACGCTTGGGATAACGGACATCTAAAGGAGGTTGCCAAATATGAGTAGGGCACAACATCAAGTAAAACAGAATCAGTATTACATGATGAAGAAATAGTCTACAAAGCAAACATGCAACTGTTCGGCAAGTAGCTGTAATACCTTAATCTGTCTTCTAAGTATCCCCTCAACTTCAATAAACATCTTCTCCCGGTTATCCCAATCACACACACACTGCAGACAGTGAAATATAAAGAGAAAATTAAGTATGCAAGAGATAAAACCCAATCAAACAGTCATCTACCGTGAAGCTACAAATTAAGAGTAAAAGACCCAGTCACTAACCTAGAAAGCACATTTTATTTGATGAAACCTATTGAGAATATATTCAAATATTAAAAATATGTTCTCTAACAGCTTAAGCTTTTAGATGAGATGGTCACACACTTCAACATGGTATCAGAGCAGGCCAAAGGTCCTGAGATCGAACCTCACCGCCACCCATCATCAAAAAGAATTTTCACGTGCTTGGACCATAAAAATAAAACAGGTCAGCAGCACGTGAGGGGGCGTGTTGAGAATATAATCAAATATTAAAAATATGTTCTCTCTAACAGCTTAAGCTTTTAGATGAGATGGTCACACACTTCAACAAAACCAATCATATGTTCTCGGTGATGCACATGCAGTTTTACAGAGTCGCTTGCTTAATTAATGTTTGACAAATTTAAAATTTCTTTGCAAAAATGGTGATCGGCGACAGTGATAAATAACACAAAGGTAAATACAGAAGTACTAATAAGAAGCTTAAGGTCAAAATTAAGCAAACAGAGCATGACATGAATTGTGCGCCTCGTACAAAGTAGACAAATATTAATGAAATGCAGAAGTGTAGTTCATTAGACAGGTTATTTTACTTCATGCTTTTAACATACGTAAGCCAGCTTATCAAATTCTCAGTAGTTAGACACTATAGAGCATGAACTCCGGTAAACCTAAGACAACATAAACAGTGGCAATTAACAATGTACCTGTAATGTGTGGAGAAGATTACAAGTTGCTTCGGGGAAGTCAGGACGTAGCATCAAAGCATGTCTATAGCTTTTTATAGCTGCTTCAACGTTGCCACTACACAATAAACAAAAACATTACCAACAAGCAGAGCAGACGCTAGGAACACAAACAAGTGGGACCCTTAGCTGTTTGAAGCTTGCAAACCTAACGACATACCTGTCTTTGTAAGCTGAAGCCAAATTTGCATGAGCCTCCGCCATGGTAGGTCTAATCGCAATAGCTCGCATGTAGTCTTGTACAGCTTCATTAACCCTACCAATCTCTTTGTATGTGTTACCCCTATTGACCAGTCCATCTGCTGCCATGGGGTCAATCCGTAGTACCTCATTATAGCAAGATATGGCTTCTGGATAATTACCCTGAAAGTTACATCACATAAGAAGACAACACTCATGTTAGTTAAAAACCTGACAGAGAAACGGCACAGGTAATTGTTTAAAATAATCCCTCTTGGCTATCTTAAATATTGTATATAAACCTCCAGAAAACTCTTTTACTAACTCCAAAATTAAGCATTCTGCAGAAGTAATGTTTAAATATTTACCTGTTGCTTGTATATTATGGCTAGATTGTTAAAAGGAGCCGAGAGCCCTGTTGTCACAGCTAAAGTCGCTTTATAACATTGTGCAGCGGCACTCATCATGTTCCTAGAGAACGGGAAAGCAACTCTTGAGAATTACTTGATTGAAAGAGTTAAGAAGAGAATCTTTGGGACTAAGTAAACCTTACCACTCCATATAAATGTTTCCCAAATTAGTAAGTGCTTGCGGATGGTTAGGTTGAAGAGCGAGGCATTGCTGCATGCATCGGCAGAAAAGTTAAGAAAGCAACACAAAAGTCAAAAGCAACACCAAAGAAAGGACAAGTCAAGCAAAGAAGGGAACACAACTTACACGATAGCAATGAATTGCTTCCTCCACTCTACTAGCATCTTTCAGAGCATTACCCTATAAGAAATTTTTGGAGAGAACATAGTATTGTTATCGAAACAAATGTAAATTTAAGATGGTAATTTAGATCTAATAGATGAAAGAAAGTGCTAACCAGATTGTTATATGCTTCTAAGAATCCAGTATCACATGTAATAGCTCTCCTGTAGTTAAGTATTGCCATTTCCATATTTCCTTGTTCATAGTACACACTAGCTAAGTTGCCTGAAGAAAGGAGATTCAGGCGTTAATTGCTATTAGGGTGGCCAAGTCACACTGAAGATGAAAAACGGTGTCTTCATATAGTAATAAATCCCATACACAAACATCTCTAAGTATATAAATGCTATTAAACAGTCTCCCAGAGACGGGCAGTTTTATATTGCATTATGCACTGAATTGAAGGCATGACTGAAAACGGGGCACTCACCAAAAGCCATGGCATAGTCTGGTCGCACTTGGAGCGCACGCTGATAACACACGATGGCCTCCTGGCGCATTTCCAAAGCCTGGAAAATGCAAAGAAGATGCTTGTATTTCTCCATATCCTCGTCTAGGCACTTGGAGCCACCAGACGCAATTAGCAGAACGCATGAGGGCTTACCTTGTATACATTTCCTAGGTTCAGATATGCATCTGAGAAGTTTGGTTTTAGCTTGACCGCTTCCTAGAGGGGATTAAACCACAAAAAGGGTATCAAGCATGATTGCATTTAGATGCAAAACACCATCCAACACTTGATCAGTAAATTCCAAATACACCTTACTCATACCTTGTAGTACTGCAGAGCCCTGTTAAGATCGCCTGCCTCCATAAAAAGGCCAGCAAGATTGGACCATGCTATGGCAAATGCAGGCTGTATACGCAGTGCTTCAACATAACAATTGTATGCCTACTCACAAAGAAAAAAAAATTAAGGTGAAAAAGGAACTCAACTGTATACATCTATCAAGAAAAAAGCGGAAAAAGAGACTCGAAAGCATAACAATAAGATACAACAATATGTCAATAAATAATCACAGAATTTTCAAGCTGCACAAAGTGAGTGGAAGTCTTGATAAAAAACAATGTTGGACCATATATGATGCACAAAGTACAATGGGCACCCTATGTGCGTGTTGAAGAATTCTTCCCCACCCCCTTACCATCCTAAAGGCAGACGCGAACATGAATAACCAATCTCAGTCACCAAATATTAGAACACAAAATGGATCTGAGTCTTCTCTCCTTTACCTCTTGGACTAAACCTTGTGCTTTCATCAGATTGCCGAGATTGCTGTGAGCATCAACCTAAAATAAAAGCATAAATGTCAGTAAAGAAAGTACAATTGAAAGAAGCACATAGCTAAAATTTTAAAAAGATGTAACTTTTTAGTACCAAACGCGGATTTAATGCTAGAGCCTGACGGCAACACTGGGCTGCCTCATTCAGCCTTCCTTTCCTCATGTATGCACTGGCTAAATTTGACCATGCATCCGCAAAATTGGGACGAAGCTGCAACCAGAAAATTTGAAGTCATATTACCTGTAAACTATAAATATCTTATAATGAACATACAGCTACAGCAGACAAAAAGGATATTAAGAAATTGCCATAAGCTCCAAGGTTTTGTGATGAACATGAGTGTGAATTCTAACTCCAAAACTTACCCCACCTCCCTCAACCAAAAAAGAAAAAATACTTTCAGTACCCAAAGGCAAGGATAATTGTCTAAGCTGGATGCACTTTTCCTGAACAAAGTTATCTATTCACAATTTTCAACCTGCATTCTTCTGCGTCATTTCACGCAACTGAGTATATATTCATATATCAACTAGAAGTTATAAGATGGTTCCATTTAAATTATACATGAATTGTTTATAACTCAATTCCATATCACAAATAACCATTTGCTTGTAGCAACAGCAAATAATCTCTTTACTAGATCAATAATAGATATGTTATGCAACTGAGTTTAAATTCACATTTTGATTGGAAGTTATAGATGGAGATCTTTTATACTGATCCGGAATATGTTGGTTACTCTACCAAATCATGTGAGTAGCCATTTTCCGGTAACAAGAGATAGTACTCTCTATTTTATTAGATTCATAATAAGATTTCTCGTGTTATGCAAATTTTATTATCTGTGATAAAAAGATAACCAAATACAATAAGAAAACAAGAAATATAATCAAGAAACCCAACAGCATAGCAACTTCTCTACTTTCTCCTTAAAATCTATAACCACATAGTTTCAGTATTTGCTTTAATAGTTCAGGCCTGAACTGGAAAAATTGCCTTGGATCTGAACTATTCTTGTGTTTTCTTTGTGCTATTGCTCCACTTTGGAAGTCTTTAGCAACCCATATACATATGTTTAATAACTAAAATATTATTCAAAAAACCGGATGCATGGACTATGCCACAACTGTTATTGAATAGCTAGACTCAGATAATTAAGCAAGCTTCCAAAATTTCATAAGTCCTCAAAAGTTCTTTCCAAGTGACTCATTCTGAGAGCATGAGGCTTAGTAACAATGGCGTCCCAATAAAACCGTAATCATCAAGAGCATACAAGAAACAATGCAACTATATTCTAGATCCCCTCCCAACCCGAGGAAACTCAGATTGTAAGCAATCATTGACCTTTCTTCAAAGTAATACGAGCAGAAATGAAAAGCTCTTGCTACAGTCATGTAAGGCAGAAGAAGTTTACAAACCTCAATTGCAATTAAATAATAGCGTATTGCGACATCAATATTGCCTTTTTCCTGCACCAGTAGAACTTTATCAGTGCCCAATTCCAAAACCACAAGAAGCAGCTTCTAGATGAGTTAGTACACAACCATACCTTCCAAGCATTCGCCATATTTCCATAGCACTCAGCAAAATGTGGGTCGATCCTTAGGGCTTCTTCATTTTTTGCGATGCACATATCAAAATCGTGCAACTAAAACAAAGAAATGGTAACATGCTTTACTTCAGATCCACAAATCACATCGAAAATAAATTAACAATAAAAAAAAAGATCTCATAAAAAATGCAAGATACAGAAATCATAGCATATGTAAGCATTAGAGCCAGGAAAGCCCATCATAGCATATGTAAGCATTAGTGCCAGGAAAGCCCACCTGATAATATATAGCCCCAAAAAGAAGAAGATTATCAGTGCGCCCTGGATTTCTCTCATAAACAGCCTTGCTATGCTCTAGTGCCTGTTTATAGTTCCCTGCTTTGTAGTTCTGATGAGCAAGATTTAAAAGAGTGTCCTCATCGACTGTGACATATAAAATAGAGACGTCAGAAATTGCTCTTATAGCAATCCTCGGTATATTGAGAAATTATAAGTATTTGGCTGACAGCTGACTGCATGACCTCAAAAAAATACAATCAGTAAGATATATCAAGAATTAGCTATTTGAATAAATCCATTGATGCCAGGTTAAATGTCCCCTAATTCATGTGGCCACAAATCAATAACTCCCTTTTCCTTTCTCTATCTGTTTTCCTATCTTATAAAGAATTAATCAGTACTTCTTTTGGCAGCATGGAAAGTGTCACATTCTTTAGGTTCTTAGTATCATGCATGTAACATGGAAAGGATTAAATATATAGTTAGCACACCCATATTGGGTGTTCTTGTGAGCATAATCCTTTTTTTGTGACGTGAAATGTCATTAAAAAGCATCAAGAAGATGCATAGATTTCATTTTACAAAACACAATCCTACTGCAAAATGCATTCTATTTCCCAACTTACTAGACATTGCTTCATTTGCTGTTGTGCCAAAGCTAAAGAGATGTAGTACAGTTCAAACAGAAGGCTAAGCCATTAAGGCTTACCTCTTAGAATTACTAACAGTTTTTAATAGTCTAGCTTAGACAAAGTGCTCCACATATTTATCGAAATCATCATAGATAATAAGTAGAGTATCAACCAATCAATCAGCGAAGCTTCAATCGCACATCTGAATATAATTTTTTTAAGTAGCATTACATATTTTATTTCCATTGTCAGCGTCTTTTGCTGTTCAAGCCCGTCCTTTACTGTTTTGTGTTTAAAGCCCAAGAGATTTTGGCACTTCTTTTGTGCCTTTTGCTTTTGACGTAGATGAAATAATGGATAATGCTAGTAAATATAGATAATCCAACGGGGATACAGTTATAAATAGGTAAGTGAAGTATGATATATGTAATCAGTTATATATTGTTGCGAATCCAAAATGATCTCTATTTTCATTAAAATGTTACTATGCCTCACTATTCGAATGATTTTACCTGGTCTTCATTCTTTCACTTGGTGGACCCGATGTTTATGTTTTTACTCTTTTTCAAAAAAGAAGTTCCCAATAGTCATCCGTAGATCCCAACCCAGTGTAGGTTCCAGGTAAAGTCAATACCAGCACTAAATAGGAAACTGGCGAGTCCAGGAAAAAATAAGTTTCAGACCGGCTGATTCATGCATTTCAAAATATTATATTCACTTATTTTGATGTTTTAATTCATGAATTTTCCCGATCCGATTGCCAATTTTTTTTATACTTTCGCACCCATTGGACTGAAAAAACAGCTTATTTTCCTTGAGCTTTTCCATAACCACCAAAAGTTTCAGTAGATGAGGATCAGTCCGTCAACCTACAATTCTTCTGCCATCCAAAATCCCATTGTTGATAAAAGGAAGAAGCTTATTCACACTCCCCCACCCCTAAAGAAGAAAGTTACAGCTAATATGCAAGGGGGGTTGTTCGTCATGGACATATATCAAACTCTTCTAATAGATTGATCCATTCTTCTCACTTGTTCGTCCAAATAATTAACTGAAAACAACCACCAAAAACCAAACGGCAAAGAACAAACAATAGCTAAATATGCCATGTATAAGAACCATGAGAGCATAGCAACTTCAATTGGACAACACCAGTGCGTAAATGTTCCGTTAGCAAAAAGAAAGTAAGAAAGAAAAAACAAATACTACATTCCACTAATCAACATGACTAGTTAAACATATTAATTAACCTACTAATTTTTCCACACTTCAAAAATTCACAAACTTGCATTACTCAAAACTGTCCTTTTAAATCATCTGACTGGTTAATTTAGATCAGAAATAAGCGATTCGTAACTTTAAACACTAAACATCGAACTGCAAACAAGTTCATAGCCTTTAACCAAGCCAAAAAAAATCTTTCTTTACAAACCCACATATATACGGACAATGTATCTGTCTCAATTTAAGATTAATTCTCTTCTCAAAAAGTTTCTTAAAGTTTTTAAAGATGAAAAAATTTACAAAAAATTCAATCTCTCATATTAAAGTGAGAATTAAATAAATACACATAATCGAACATAAATACACCGTCCCAGTTACGGACTAATTCATTCCTTCAAAACAAATTCAATTACTTAAAAACGAAAAGAATAAACAATCTGTTTCTATCTCTCTCTGGACTTTCTATATATATATATATCTATTTATATATACATCAATCTTATACATACAATAAAAATAATACTACATCTCTAATACGATTCATTCGATAAAATTCCTATTCAAAATTTAAAAAGAACTACAAAAAATTCAATCTTTCTCATATTAAAGTAAGTATAGATTACATACACACATACGAACATAAATACTCCGTCCCGATTATGGACTAATTCATTCCTTCAAAAATTTATTTAAATACTTAAAAAAACAAAAAGAACAAAACAATAGCTATACATCAAACTTATACATACAACAAAAATAGTACTACGTGAAAGTCCCAAATAGTACAACAAAAACTTGGTTATTGCTTTATTCTGAGTCGAGGGTCTATCAGAATCAGCCTCTCTACCTCTCAGGTAAGGTCTGCATACACTCTTCGCTCCCCAGACCCCCTTGTGTTATTACACCGGGAATGTTGACGTTGTAAAGATTAAAAAAATTACCAAAAAAATCAAACTTTCTCATATTAATTAGTAGTATTAAATACATCCACATATATACATAATACAAAGTACAAATATCAATACTCCATCCCAATTATGGACTAATTCATTACTTCAAAACAAAATTTTAAATACTTCAGAAATTTAGACACAATGGAGCACATATCTGTCTCAACTTAAGATTAATTATCTCCTTGAAAAAAATTCTTAAAGTTTTTAAACACTAAAGTACAAAATTTGAAACCTTTCTCATATTAAAGTGAGTATAAATTACATATACATAAATACTCCATCGCAATTATGGATTAATTCAACAACAACAACATACCCGGTATAATCCCAGACCTTACCCTAACTTGTGAAGGTCGAGAGGCTTTTTCCGATAGACCCTCCTCTCAAGAAAAGATGCAAAGACAACAATAATAATAATAATAGGCAATAATAGCAATAAGATAAATGAAATAATGAAACAATCAAGTCGTAATATGGACTAATTAATTCCTTCAAAACAAAATTCAATTACTTAAAAAAACAAAAATTCACATAAAATTACAAAAAAATCAATCTTTCTCATATGAAAGTGAGTATTAAATACGTAAACATATACACAAATTCAATTACTTTAATAAAAACAAAAAGAATTTTAAAAAATTGCATAAAATGCTAACCTTCACCAGACAATTCTACGGACTGATCAGACTGAAATGGAAAAGACGAATCTATCCTTTGATCGCCGACGGTAACGCCACCGTTATAATACGGCGGAACCCTAGGATTGTACTGCCGGAGATCGGTTTGTAGTGACAACATCACAACCGCCGGAAAAAACAAAACCGCCGGAGCTCCGTAAGCAGATGGTATGTGTGTTTATTTATGGAAAGAAATTAGGGAGAATTTTAATGGAAAGAGCTGAAATTCTGAGGTATTAAGAGAGAGAGCGAGAATGATAAAAAGGTCCCTTTATGTTTAGTAGTAAGTTCAAAACAGTCCCTTAGCTTTGAACTGTTGCCGAGGGTCTACCGAAAACCTTTTTAGATCCACTTTGTGATATTTCACTAGATATGTTATTTAAAATAGTCTCTTAAATATCAGCTTAGTAATTTTAATCCTTTAAATTTATCAAAAAGTGATCACTTTTGATCTATATCAACTATTTACTAAACTCATATTTGTTAAATATAATAACTCAAACTTTGAAGAAACATTAACCATAAACTCTAGAAATTCCGTCAAAATTTTATAAACACAACATAAAAACTACATTGGACACAAAAATATATCAAAAATAATAAAAATTTGCACTTCAAAAAGTTACATCAGACTCCTAAAATAGACCAAAAGTAATATAAACTACAAGCAATAACAACAACTACATACCCAGTGTAGTTCCACAAGTAGGGTCTGAAGAGGCTAAAATATACGCAGAATTTATCCCTACTTTGTGAGTTAGATAGGTTGTTCGGCTCGAAAAGTAATCTTATAAACTATAAAATTTAATTTTCAATGTGTGTTCCCGTTAAATATTTTTTATTGTCACAATTCCGATTAAATTTAACAATTAAAATTTTATAAAAATCTGATGGGACCAAAAATGCTCAATTTTAATAAATTTAAAAGATTAAAATTGCTCAATTGATCCTTAAGGAAAATATTTTGAACTTACACCAAAGATAAGAGACCAATTTTGTAATTTCCGCTTAAGAGAGAGAATAGAGAATAGAATATAAATAAAGAAATAAAATAAAGTGAAAAGGACCGCTTTTTTTGTTTGTATGTGTTCACTCGGTTACTGTTTAAAAAACGACTTCTCGAATATGAATATGTGCACACACCGCCTGCGTAACGACAACTGTGTATGTTAAATGACTGTTTTGCCCTCCTATTCTAGTGTGACACCTAGCTCTATTTTTCTTTTTTTCTTTTTTTATTTCTCGACATGAATTCAAAATTTAAAGTTTATTAATTCCATAATTTCAATTTGATAATATGATAATAATAAAATTTACAATGTAATGTTTCTAAATTTTTAGTAAGTATCTTAATATATATATGTTTAGGCAAAAGTTAATGAGTTCATATGAATCTATAATCAATAATTTAGATCTAACCATGTTATCTGATATCGTATTAGAATACCTAAATTCGAATTTACGTCAGATAAATTTTATATGAAGTGGTAAAACGATCCCTATTAAAGATGATTTCATATTCAAGACAAGACTTAAATACGATACATGTGATTAAGGATAAAAAAAAGATATTCAATACTCTCAATTACTATTCATGTTGGTTTCTTTTTTTCTTGTTTTTGGTTTTCTTTAAATATAATCTAACTTTGAACAGTGATTGTGATTTGTGATTCACTATTTGCTAAAAGTTGGATGGAAATATTTTGTGGGTGATATTTAGATTTTGATTCAACCGATTATGAAAATATTTACGTATTTAGGTAATTAAATACTATTTGGCAGAATTTAGACCACGTGTTCAACCAGTCTACAGTAATGGCAACATGTCATTTCAATATTAGAGAAGTGTCCGAAATAAAATTTGGAGTTGTTAAAAAGAAGAAAAAAAAACTAAAGATCTGCCATCAAAATTAGAAAAACGTGACCTTTCAAAAGATAGACTGTATCTATACATAGCTAGTTTTAAATTCTTTTTTACAAATAGTAGTTAGATTTTAGGTTTTGAAGTAAGTACACACGCATAACTGTATGTGGTTGCAGGGTAATATATGCGTTGATATATCTGAGATTCGTTAAAATTTACCTGATATAACTCTTTCACTGATACAATTTTTCTGTCTGATATAATAACGATAGCACGTTTTATAAATACATTTCGGAATTACGCTCAAATCATACCTACTTATAAAATTTCTCAGAAACATTCATGTTCCCCATGTGTAACAGCATCACTTAATCCAATAACGATGATACACGTGCTAAAAATAATTTTTACATGGATCAATATTTGTGAACTTCCAATTGAAACATGAGGCAATTGTAGGGGAGAGGTCATATCACTGTTGTACTAGATAATAGCTAGCTGTGTTTTCATAAAAGAGTCCATAAATTAGTCGACACGTATTAGGAAAAAGTTTGCGTGTGAAATTGAATTAATAATTTGATGGGAATGGGTCGACTAGTTAGGTTGGTGATGATAAATGAAGAAGTTAAAAGGAAGTTTGAAATTGCTTTTTTTCTTCGGGATTTGGGAATTGTGCGTTTTTTTTAGTTTCAAGGTGCATTGAATTTTTGGGACTTTGTAGATTTTGGATTAAGATGGGAAATAATAATCTTGGAATTATTAGTTTAGATATTGCTAAGAAGATGACAACAACATGTGTGTTCGGTGGACGGTAGAGTATATGCAGACCTTATCCCTATTTTGTGAAGATAGAAAGGTTGTTTTCGAAAGACTTTCGGCTCAAGTAATGCATAACAAAGCAGTTTTGAAAAAGAAAATACAAAGTAGGTAAGACATAACAAATAATAGGGAGAGCGTAATATAGTATTTGTTGGATATGTAAAGCACGTACGAAAATAATAAATAACTATTACAGTGATCGAAAGGATAAACGATAAAGATTACAACAACAAGTTGTCAATCTCTTGATCTTGAATTGGAACTTCAAATCTGGATCTTGTATTCAGAAATACAAGAACATGAACTGCTACACTTGTGGCTTATAGAAACGCTGAGAATCCGAACGGTTAGAGTCTTTGTCTTTCAAGTTCAACCTGAAACATTAGCAACAAATTAGATAATCACAACACCATCGGCTGAGTCGAGAGATGGGTTTTTGTCTTTAAGACAAGATTGCCCCCGTATATAGGCTTTACGGAAGTGTGGATAATAGTCTCCCAAGATGAAACAACAAACTATCAAATGTGTGAACCCTACACAAATGATCCCAGCGAAGAACACGAATAATGAAGATTGCTAAGAGAAGGATTGCTTATCAAAAAAAATGATCTCTTTGTGGTGTTGTTAACTTGTAAGTATACTCATCTATAGGATTGAGCCAAATGTCTCAATTTATAGGTGTGCAAGATGGCCTTTCAAATGCCCCATAATGACATTCAATTGCCATGTAATGGATGACATTTAACCCCCAAGTAATGCAGCAACATAATGGTCCAAGTAATGATCATTATTGGGTGGATTCAAGGCCATTGAAAGTTGAAACCACCTCAACAGGCAAACCTTTGGGATTCTGTCGAGCAGTCAGTGCCAATGAAGCACCGTGACTCTGCCACATTAGCGCCGCGATGCTAATTCAACAAGAAATTCACAATGCTCACTGCCAATCAGGCGCTGCAAGGGGGCGCCACGACCCTTTTTCGACCCGTACCATCTTACACTTCGCACAATCCTTCATTCGTTTACCAACGTGGAACACTTGCTATTTAGCCAATAACCGTTCATCATTCTATGTCTCAAACATTTCACTTACGTACTAATATCTCTTTCATTAACGAAACTTACGATATTTGGCACTAAGATTGCACATGTGTGTAAACGACATTTCCGACGTGCGGGGCCCCAATTGTTCGAGTCATAAATAATGGGATAAACTTAATTCCACATTAGTAAATTTTCAATAATCCCCTCTTGAACGAGATTTTGGCGCACACACAAGGTGCCTACTTTCAGCAATCTTTCAGCGAAAAGATATTGCATCAGGAGAGGTAGCTTCCGCTTTGAACCTTCCCTAGTTGAATACCATCGGACTTACTTACTGCGCGGTGAACGTGATGTCTTGAACCGTCAGTGTTTAAGGTAAGTCAAGACATCAGTACCAACACAATACCTTCTTTTTTATTAGTTTCTTCTTATTGTTCTGTCCGTTGTGGCCGTGGACACACTTGGATTCTTAAGTGCGTTCATTTGAGACAGTTTGTCCTCGCACTTAAATAGGTTATCTCCTACAAGGTATCATGTTATACCCCTATTTCACAAGTGTTATGAATCATTAAAAGTTTCTCCAGCATTAACCTCAACCGTTTAAGGATCGTTAAAGGTTTGGAAGCTTAACCTTTACCCACCATGCAGGTAGCACTTAATGTCTATTACAGGAACGGCTTTGGATTTACGTTTCTTTACAGAAATCATAATCCGAAATGCCCTTGCTTCCACCGAATATATAATATAGTAATATACACCAACTGGGGCGGGTGATGTACGAAATTCGCAAAATTATATCCACCTGTCATCCCTACTATGCATTACCCCTAAACAGTCCACTTATTTGTGTGTGTAGGTTCGCAAGTAAATAATACATATTTTTACTGAATTTTTTTTCTAGTACAAATAAAGGGTCTACACAAAAGCTATTGAGTTCGCCCGAACCCCTCTTTAACATTATAGTTCTGCCCCTGCTTCTAATCTTTTGTCGTAATTCGTGACTTTCATATCTTCCTATCTAAAGACATATCCTGTAACTTGTAAAAGTGTTACAAAAGGAAATAAATTGCTTTTTCTCCCTGATTTGGGAATTGTACGACTTTTTAAAAAATGAAGGTGCATTGTATTGTTGGGACTTTGTAGATTTTGGATTAAGATGTGAATAAAAGGCAAGATCTTGGAATAATAACTTTGGATATTACTAATACATATCCCACAATTTGTAATAGTGTTTACAAAAGGAAATTAATTGTTTTTTCTTCATGCTTTGGGAATTTATGACCATTTTTTAAAAGTTGCATTGAATTTGTTGGGATCTTGTAGATTCTGGATTAAGATTTGATTTAAAAGGCATGATCTTGGAATAATTACTTTGGATATTGCCAAGACATATCCTCTAAAGGAATAAATAGTTTTAAAAGGAAATTTCATTAATTGCATAAAATATTTTTTAGTGTTCCGTTCAAAAATGACTGTGTAAGTTATAAGTTGTAGAATAATTAACTCAGTTTTTTTTTCTTGTATAATCACACATCCAAGTAACGAAAAAGTTCGGTTATTGTCATAAAAAGTTAATAGTGGGATGATAAATATTTTTTATTTTTAATAAAATGTCTTGAGTTGAAATTTGGAAAATGAAATCTCAATTTAACAGTAATCGTTTGCACTAAAAGTGAAATTTTACGATGCAAATATAAAGTAATAATCGTCCTTGTTCGGACATCTTTCCCGTTTGTCATGAATCTTTTTTGGATCTTTGATCTACTTGACTATCAATTTTAAAGCGAGTATAGACTACTATGTGACAAGAAAAATCGATTAATTAAAAGATTTAGAATCTTTATTTTGAGTTGCCAAGAATGCTCTATCAAATGTGCAAAAATTAGATACTCCGTATGAATTCAACATCTCCATTAGCAATACACGTGTCAGCACAATGTTTTTTTTCCTCCCAATAGTTCTGTGTTATTTCTTATTAACAATAACAATAATATATCTAGTAAAATTCTCTAAGTAGAAATTGAGAAGAGTAGAATGTACGCAGATTTTATCTCTAAAGAGATAGATATATTGTTTTTGATAAATTTTGATGTTATTTCGCCTTCCAATATATTGCACCCAATAATTAGATCAACTCCATCAAATTTAGAAATGTCGAATAAGTTGACCACTTCTAACTATCTATGTTGTGGAAATTCAATATGTTCAACCATAGATAAGGATACCTTGTAATGGAAAAAAAATTAAATTTCATTTTTATATTAAATCAGTAAATGTATCATACTTATTTTTTGTATACACGTTTGTTAGTTAATTATTATTAAATACAATAATTTATATTCTCAGTTAAGCAAGATTAAGACAGATTATCTAGAGTGCAAATTCAATGATGTAGATGTGAAGATCGATACACAAGTCCTATCCAAGAAAAGTAGTTTCAAGTATCTTAGGTCCATAATATAATTAGGAGGCAGAGAGATTATTGATGATGATATCGCTCATCGTATTTGGGCGGGGTGGTGAAATGGAGGCTCGCATCCGGAGTACTATGCAATAAGAATGTGTCATAAAGGCTTAAAGGTAAATTCTAGAGAGTGTTCGTTAGACCGACCTTATTGTATGAGGCAGAGTGTTGGCCTCAAGAACGCCCATGTTCAAAAGATGAGTGTAGAGGTGATGAGGATGCTCAGATGGATATGTGGGCATACTAAGAGGAATATAATTAGGAACAAAATTATACGATGCAAGGTGAAAGTGGCCCCCCGTGGCAGATAAGATGAGGGAAGCGAGACTGAGATGGTTCGGGCATGTAAAAAGGAGGTGTGTGGCTGCGTCAGTAAAGAGGTGTGAGTGGTTGGCTATAACAGGAGTTAGGAGAGGTAGAGGTAGTCTGAAAAAGAACTGGGGGTGGGGGAGGTGATTAGACATGACATGACACAACTTCAGCTTACCGAGAACATGACCCTAGATAAAAAGGCGTGGAGGTCGATGATTAGGCTAGAAGGTTAGTATGTCGCCGAGTAGTCTCCTTATTAGTAGTGTTAGCTAGTAATGTTGTAGTTTCTTTTCTTCAATGTGTATTATTATCTGTTACCTCGTTTGCTTTTTATCTTGCTATTTTGTTGTCATACTCTATGTTTCACATCCTGAAACAGTCTCTCTACCCTCAAAGATAAGGGTAAAATTTGCGTACATCCTAACATCTCCAAATCCACTTATAGAACTACACTGGATATGTTGTTGTTGTTGTTGTAGTATTCTCAGTTAATTTTTATCTTTTAAGATTATATTACTTGATTATTTATAAGTATTTACCGCCTTGTCAAATAACCAAACAAGCAATATCAAGTCGACTTCGTCTATCACCTTCTATGGTTGAGCATCACATACTATTGTTCAAATAGTCCTGCTCATCGATAAACTATTCCCTTTACCCATGATCAAAATTAAAATGTAAAGTTGTGCCCAAGTTTTAGAGGTTGCTTGTTATTTTGTTCTGCTTTTAAAATACTTTTCTAACAATTCATATATAATTCAATTACTTTGATACTGCAAAAGATAGTTTCATGATATATACACTATTAAGTCTTATTTTAATATGATATAAGATTGTATACAAGAAAGTAAGAAGTATTGATAATTTTTACGAATTGTGCAATTTTGTGTTTATGAGAAAAAAATCCAACTCAAGACATCGTCCAAAATGCATATCTAAATTACGAAATTCTAACTTCAAATCAACCTTATTATAAATTAATGATTTCAAATCATGCCATGAAATCATGTTCAAATAGGCCCTTAGTATCCAACATTTGTATATGGGATGAGATAATTCTCTTAGTCCTTCGTCTTAAACAATCATCACTTCATGAATCAGTACTCTTAGGGTTAAATTAGACCTAAGTTATATTTTTTAACATGCTATCAGAGTTATGTCTATTCTATTCTAATTGTTGTAAACCTGAATCTTGGACCCACATGTTATATTGTTCACTATCTAGATGTTCAATTTGAGCGTGCATGGATGTTAATAAGGGTCCTACATGCTACAACAGTATGGATATGAGGTAATTTGCTTCATTAAATGTTTTTGTACAGTCTTCATCCCATGAATTAACTTTTACTGTTAAATGAAATCCCAAATTCATTTTCTTACCTTATAGTATAAAACTCTAATTTCAAGCCATACGTGAAATTAATCACGAAATAAACTAGGTACTCCATTACATCTTACTTTATATGGATGCTTTTAGAAATTTAAAAGGGCATGAACTGCAAATCGCATTACACAAAGTGAAAATTGTTGGAAATTTGTCTTTGGTGGGGAGGTGCGTCCACCCGTATTTAATGGCTTAAACACTAGGGTTCCGTATGTTGGAGGCTTTGTCTCTTCACCCATGCATAATCTACTAAGTGAGTAGATGACCGTAGGGCCAAGAATCGCCAAATTTCATTGAGAAATGAAAGAGATATTGGTCCACGGAGTAAGGTGTTTGAGGCATGGAAATATGGTGTGGGACAAATCTACCACATCGGTGGGAAAAGGAAAAAATGTTCTCTTTATAAGTCTCAAAATTGGCTAAGGATTTGGGACCCCAAGAGGTAACCCATGTGTTTGAAGGAGGAAGGATCTAGATGTGCTTGGATTTAAGGCTAAGCCCACACGCGCGCCGCCGCCGCGCCCCCGTCCGGGCTCAGGTCACGGGCTTTGGGTTTATTCTGATAGACCCCCAAATTGTTTAATATTTACAGTTTGGTCACTGGAGTTTCTGGAAAGATGAAATTGGAAACGACGGAAGGCAGAAAGTTTCTGCCTACCGTTTGGGTTGATTTTTGGGGCGTTATTGCACATTAACCAGCCATTACTTGGGCTGAATTACTCCCTCCTTTAATGGCCATTATTTGGCAGTTGAGGGGTCCCTTCCCTTATGCTATATATTGGAGCATTTTGGCTCAATTGTGTGTGAGAGAGAACACAGAAAAAAATGAGACAACATATATACACAAAGACAAACAGAAGAGAAAGAAAAAGTCAGTCCAAAACGTGAGCAGAAACGTTGGGATGAAAACAGAAAACTCTTCCTTTCTTTTCCGTTCTTCAGCAAGTCGTTTCGTGTTTTGTTTTCTTCGTCAGAATCAACCTATTTGCTTTGTAGTGTTTATTAGTTGTTGTTTTATCTTGGGAGACTATAACCCGTTAACGTAAAAACATATATACGGGGCAATCTTGTCTTAAAGACATAGAGCCATCTCTCGACTCAGCCATAGTTGTAACAATCCAGATTTAGTGTTTCTTGATTTCAGGTTATCAAGATTCAATAAGCTACGACAGTTCTGAATATTGTCTTGTTTGTTTATCCTTTCGAACACTTGTAATATTTATTTACTTCTCGTACTGCTTTACATTATCCAACAAAAAGTGAACGGAGAAACCATTCAGATATTTGCTTTATTTAATCTCATAGCTTCCATTATATAGAAATTAAATTCTTTTAGGAAGTACAAAGACATGCATAACACATAAGAGTTGAGTAAACACCACAACTTTTGCTATTACTTTTATTTTTACTTTTCTAACAACTTGTATACGATATATATATCAATGAGCGGGTCCGGGTACCCTAACTTTTTTTAACTACCCGGACCCTACCCAATAAAAGATCGGTTCCTAAATTTACTACCCGGAACCTACTCGTAGCAATCATTATCCGGAACCTACCCGGACCCTCCGGTTCCGGGTAGGTTCCTGGGTACCCTGTAAAGAAATAACTTCTTAAGATGTCTTCACAGCATACGAGTCTCGAGAATAGCAATTCCACTCATAGTTCAAATTATATTACATGATTCTACATAACTCACAACCCTCTAGTTTTATCAACAAACCAATGAACTAAAATTTGAGCGTTAATGCTTTTCTTCAATCAGTGCTTTAACATTCTACAGAACATACTAATCAATCACTACATAAGCAACTGTCTTACCCTCTGCCCAAGCAGCTATCTTGTTAATAGACAGTGAAGCTTTTAAAGGATTCTGCAACAATACATACAGAATATCATCTTTTAACCGTTATGTTTGATGGTGCCTGAAAAACTCCTATTAAGAATCTTACAAGCTCCTATGAAAGTACGAACTAGTAAGAACTGTCTACCAATATAAAGTGAAAAACTATATCAGTTCTCCTCAAGCCTCAAGGACTTCACTAACTTTTGTACCATCTTGTGTAGGGGAAGTGTTATCTTGACAGGTTTGAAATTTAAAAAGTAAAAATATTTAATATTTCATAGGTTCCGGGTCCGGGTACCCTGTCTTTATTTGTCGGAATCGAAATCGGACCCGACATTGATCGGTTCCTAATTTTACTATCCGAAACCTATTCGTTATTATAATATATCTACCCGAAACTTACCCGTTAGTGTAGGTTCAAAAACGGGTATCTGGGTACCCTTTACCCGTGCTCACCCCTATATATCATGAGAAAAGTGAGAACGAAATTCATTTATTCTAATCTCAATTCTCATGTTACTTGACAAAGTTTACAAATTAATAATACTAATTTGGAGGAATATGATTAGGCCAACAAAACTTGCAGTCTATGCACCAAGACGCGACACTTGGTCCTACAGTTTGAGTCACTATGCCGCGGGCACCACCCATTGGAGCCTAATTGGGTCATTCAACGGCCCACTTGTGTCCTGAGCTTCATTTGCTGCACCCAAATACAAGTGATAGTATTCTCTTTAGTAGATAATAGTGGACGAATTTTTTACACTATATTATTGAAGGTAATTTGATTTTTTTTAATTCAATTTCACATTTTGAGAATGTTTACTTCTAGAGAAAAAAAATTATGTTTACTAGAACATCAAGTATATTAGGTCAATGTTTTTATTTCAGAATATGAAAATACGTCGAAGACAAACTCTAATGATGATATTATATTTCCATAAGGTATTTTGATGGTTTCCATCTTATTCTAGAAATATATCAAGAATTGATACTTGATCTAGTAATTTGTACTTATTGATTTAAAGATATTGTTTTAACAGAAATTATAATAAAAAAATCTCGAATACGTTACTGAATCTAATAATTAATCAAACTATGTCAAGAGTCATGGACAAAGATCGGTCTAAATGGACACTTGCATAATCTAACCATAATAGGATTTCACATGAAAAATTGCACTGAATGACCTTTTTCGATACCACTCTCTAAATTATGTATCCATTAACTTAATGACCTAAATTGTTGCTTTAAAAGTAATTGAATGTTTCCTTTTATATCAAGATTTAAACTAATGTCTTACAGAATGACCTCAGAAAGGCTATTGTGCAAATGGTAAAAATTGTTATCGCTTGTCACTTTTAAGAAAATTTTAAGAAATAACTAGTATTTGATAATTTATTTTAAAATAACCACCTTTGATATAGAAAAAACTAATAGATATACTTATATAGCTAGAAGGATCTTGTAATTGTTTAATGTAATCTATCCAAAATAATTAATGTTTTATGGTATCAGATATCCAAGTTACTCTTCAACTCCCTTTTTCATATTCCGATGATTTCCTTAACATCTACCAATTCTCTAACCTCATCTCCTTCTTCCATGGCTACTCTTCCTGCGACATCTCCTATTTCAAATTCCGATGTCTCTGTTTCCAACATCAAAAATATGATTTATACACAAACTACATGCTTTGGAAGAATTATTTTTTCCTGTTTTAATGGACATGACGTTTATGGCTTTATTGATGGAAGTTATCCATGTCTGGAGCCTACTCTTACTGTTGATGATGGAACTCCCATTGTTAATCCAACTTTTCAACAATGGGTCCAACTGGACTCCATTGTTTTGTTACATATACAAGCCACAATTTCTCAAGAAATACTTCATGCAATTATTCATCCTAACAAAATTCTTACTGCTCGCGAGGCGTAGCTACAAATTGAGCGTCTTTTTCGTGATAATATCAGTTCCCGAACTCTCTCAATTTCATAACCTTAAGAAAGGTTCCCTTTCTATTTCTGATTATTTGCATCGCCTCAAATTCATTGTGGATGCCTTGACATCAATTGGTAATCATATCTATGATTCTGATCTAGTTCTCCAAATTCTTTCTGACCTACCTACTACTTCAATCTATACCAAAATTTCACTTCCTACTTTCCTCGAGACTAGATCTCTTCTATTTCTTCATGAAACTCAATTGAATGGTCTCTCATCTGCCGCATCAGATTCTTCAACTACTTTACTAGCTAAACAAAATTCATTTTCTCACATACGTGGACGTGAAAGAAATTCTAATGGTGGTAGATATGCCAATGGTGGACGTGGCAGAGGTCGCAACAATAACAATGGCCACAATAAAAATTACACTACTGCTTCCCCTAATTTGCTCCACGCCTACGAGCTCCATCGATTTTGGGTCAGGCTCCATATTCACTTACTTTTCCTCTGTATCATACTTATCCAGTGATGTCCTGTTGGGATACAATTGTTGTAGGAAACGGGAAGTAAGTAACTATTACAATTGTAGAAAGGATAAACAAACTATAACAATAAAATTGGAAATCAAAACCTTAACAAACTGATTGTGTGATTCGCTGAGTCGAGTGATGACACTCTTTCTTTAAGACAAGATTGCCCCGTATGTCCCCTTTTACGGTGTTGAGCAATAGTCTCCCAAGATACAACAACAACTTTAACAAGTGAGCAAAAGAAAATCAAGTGTTATTCTTGAAGAACTTTGAGTATAGTGACTTTGCTAGAGAGGAAGAATATGAACTCTGAAAATCGGTAAAATTCTCTAAGTGTTGAGTGTAGTGTTTCAATTGAGCCAAATGCCTCAATTTATAGTGTAAGTAGAAGACTCTTCAACTAGCCAACTAATGGCCTTCAATAGCCATGTAATTACACTTGATTGAGGGGTTACATTCAGCCAAATAATGGCTGAATTCATGTGGCAAGTAATGGAGAATCAATGCTCCAAAATCAGCCCAAACGTCAGATTTTTTCAACTTTCCGTCGCAACATTCTGCCTCCGAAGCATCGCGGCTCCAGTAGATGACCAGCCATTTTGCGCCGCAGCTCCGACGGTGTGGCGCCGCGGCCCTTCACGGCTCCGCGGCGATTTCCGACTCGTTTCATTTTACACTTTGTACACTTCTTCCTTCATTTACCAACGTGGAATACTTTGTCATTTGACCAATAACCATCCATAATTCTATGTCTCAAACGTATTACATACGTACCAATATCTCTTTCACTAATGAAATTTGCGATACTTGGCACTACGTGTGCACGTGTGTGGAAACGACGTTTCCGACGTGCGGGCCCAATAGTTCGAGTCATAAATTAATTGGATATACTTATTTCCACATTTAGTAAATTTCCAACATGTCCTATGTTCAATGTTAGTTATGCTTTCAACCTACGTATACTGCATTAGATTGTCCATATCTTGGATCTAAAGCGTTCTTTTTCGATCTTCAGTATCCGTCTTCTGCATATTCATGTACTCCTGCAGGTAATACTCAATGGTATGTTGACTCTAGAGCCTCTTTGCACATGACACCAATTACTTCGAATCTCTCTTATGTTCAACCTTATAACGGTAATAATAGTGTTATGGTTGGTAGTGGTAATCAACTCCCCATCTCTTATACTGGTAATAACACTTTTTCTTTTCATTCTTCCACATTTTCTCTCAATAACATTTTAGTTATTCCTACTTTCTCTTGCAATTTATTAAGTGTTCGTAAATTCACTTCTGATAACGATTCTTCTATTGATTTTGATGCTTTTGAATTTTCAATTAAGGACTCCAAGACGAAGATAATTCTTTTCAGGTGCAATAGTTTGGGTCCTCTTTATTCCTTCACTCCATCAACTCACATCGTTGCTGCTCATCATGCTTTTGATGCCTTCTATGCTTCTCCAACTCCCTCACATCGTCGTCTAGATCATCCTAGTTTAGCTATTATTTCTAGTTTAAAAAAGGGCATCCCGGTGCATTAAGCTCCCGCTATATGCGGGGTCTGGGGAAGGGCCGGACCACAAGGGTCTATCTCTATTGTACGCAACCTTACCTAACATTTCTGCAAGAGGCTGTTTCCACAGCTTGAACCCATGACCTATTGGTCACATGACATCAACTTTTTCAGTTACTCTAAGGCTCCCCTTCCTATTCTTTTTAATTTAGTTAGAAATAATAATTGGCAATGTTCTTTTGCAAAGTGACTAAATTTTATTTATAATGCTTGTCAGCTTGGCAAGCACACCAAATTACCATTTAAGGAATCTACATCTTCTTCTACTTCTTCGTTTGGATTGATTTAAAGTGATATTTGGATCTCCCCAGTTCCCTCCTTTACTGGATGTTGTTACTATATTTTATTTCATGATGATGTTACTAAATTTTCATGGGTGTTTTCAATTCGACGCAAATCAGAAACATTTCTTGTGTTCAAGAACCTTTTTTATGTTATAACTCAGTTTTCGGTCAAAATTAAATCGCTGCAATGTGAAGGAGCTGCAGAATATGTCAAACTTGCTTTGTTTCGTGAATTTTTAAATTCAAATGGTGTTTGTCTCCGCATCTCACGTCCACATACTCACTAGCAAAATGGTAAAGCCGAATGAATGCATCATACTATACTAAATACGATTCGGTCTTTACTTTTTCAATCTTTTCTTCCATTTCAATTTTGGGTTGACGCACTAAATACTGTACTCCATCCTTTAAATATTTTACCTTCTTCCAAGCTTAAATTTAAAATTCCTTATGAACTTCTTTTTGGTAAACCACCTTCATATCATCATTTATGTGTATTTGGTTGTTTTTGTTTTTCTAATTTCCGTGATTATGTACCACATAGAATTTTTAATTTCCCTGCTTCCTCTAATCTAGCACCTATAAGTCCTCTGCCTACACGTCCCTTTTCAAAAAACATTAATAGTGTCAATGGATTTCGAATTTAAATAAGTAAAAAGTCCAAGTTACAGTGGGATCTGTCGATAATTGCGGACTTAAAGAAAGTTAAACTCTGACAGTATAGTCTCCAGCATTTCATGTGATGGAATTTCACTTTCTTATGTTCCAAATTCATCACACTGTCATAAATTCTTAAACTTAGCTAAAAAAAATTTGGAAATTTAATACATCCATCGATAACCCCTTAAACTTGCATGCAAATTTCATTCAGACACATGAACACATGATAAATTATTTTCATTAGATTTTTTTAGTTCAAATTTTGAGAAAACATTTACGAGTGTTCTCAAATGTCAATTAAATAATTAAGTTAACCATATAAAATATACCATCTCCTTTAATTATACACACCTGACTCAGTTGGAACATGCATGAAGTTTTATGGCTTATTGAGGGCTTGGAGCTAATATGTATAATTAAGGAGGTGATTTATTTTAAATAGTTAAATTATTTATGTAGCGTCACTTGAGAACAAACGCAAAAAAATTCCTAAAACTTAAACCGAAAATGCCTAATAAGAATACTTTATCATGTATTTAGGTGTTCAACTGAAACAAATTATTATTCGAATAGTAAATAAAATCTACTGACAAATTTAAGGAATTGTCGATATATTAAGCCTTCGAATCTATGGTTATATTTTAATTATATAAGTCTCCAAAGCGGCTATTTTTTTTTAATTTTACCCGTGCAAATGACCCATTTTCAGTCCTCTGTTGGCTGAAGGATGTGGAGGTTCCAGTGGAGGAATTGCTTCCTCCAACGACGTCGTTGTTGGTATGATTGGTTTTGAGAAGTTAGGTTTTAGGTTTGGGAATTTTGTTTCGAAACTTTCGAAGTTACTGCATAACAAGCATCATTGGTGCTGCGTTTTCAAATTTATTTGTTTTATGTGATTTCATGGTTAAGTAATTGTTTACAAACCAACTCAATTATCGTGGTTAAGTAATTCAACAAAATGAAATGACTATGAATTAGTTAAGCATAGCTAAATGCTAGAAATTTATATGCAAGACATGTATTTATTATCGATTTTTATAGTGTTTTATGCTATTGATTGACTAGCTAAACTTCTATCTAATTCGCAAAGCAATTGCACTTAGAACATTTATTGTCTTTGAAAGGAATGCAACAGTATTCCTGATTGGCTACATTTTCTTCATGATTGATTTGATTTTGAGATGCCAAACTTGTTTTTGGTATTTTTTGAAAATATATTGTCAAGTCAAAAACTTCGAAGTAAAAAAATAGTCGAGCACACTACACTTGTTAGAAATACAAGACCACTAACAAAGAGAGATAGGGTGAACTTTATTTTCTACAATTTCAAAGATCTAAAATAAAATGTCTATTCCATTATCATATGACCATATCTGAAAATAATAGCTATTGAATTTTCATATCCTAATTCATAATTGATTTTAAATTATATAAACTGCGTTAATAGATTTTGGCATTACTTCGTCGAAAAATCAAGCTATGTCCCAAAGCCTAATACACAGTTGGCACCAAATACAGCAACATACAAATACATTACGCATTAATTTCAAACCCCAAATTCATGATACATATTAAAAAGTTAGATTATCATATACACATCCCCAAATACAAACACATCAATTTCAGAAAAAAATATAATATCATGAGCCCATGATTAACTAAAAAGAGCAAGATTTGATATACAGTAATAGTCTAATAGATATCTGCAAAACCGGTGATATTTGACTTATATATATTCAGTATAATTTTTCGGCAAGGGTGTATGAGTGATCACCCTTCCACGAATGTAACTCCGCCCTGAATCTAGAAATCTTTAAACTTCAAATTCTGAATCTGTCTAGTCACAACCAAAATAATAGAAGTAAACATTGCAAATCATATTGAACAAAGTGAAAAGTGAATTGAGGCTATATTATACTACTGACCACCCTTCCACGAATGTAGCTTCGCCCTGGCTCTAGAAACCCTTAAACTTAAATTCTGAATCCGTCTAGTCACAACAAAAACATTAAAAGTAAACATTGCAAATCATATTAAACAAAAGGATATAATATATATATAACAAGTTAAACGAAGGGCCATGATTTTGCCCCTCACGTACAATATTACACACATGAGAATTGAGTAAACATTGCAACTCGTACAATCTTTTTAATAAGAACTCGTATTATTATCACAAACAACGTGAAAAGTAGCATAAGGATAATTCAAAGTTTCCTTTTTATCCAATCAAATCTCATATTATTACACAAAGTATAAAATATATTGTTCAGTGCTTGTGATTCTTTTGTTTCTAACAACAATCAACTTGACAGAGATCAAGATAATAATTCTTTTTATTTTTATTTTTATTTTTATTTTTACTTTTGTTTTTATTTTTATAGCAAGAGCAACCTACACACATTGCCTTCATAGATATTCTATTCCTCCCACCACCTTTTTTCTGGAGAATTGTGTTGTTCATCACAACTGTATTCGGAGCTTCATTTGCTGCACCAAAATTCATGTGTAGTACTCTATTAGATAATGGAGAAAGTGAAATATGTTCAAAAATTAAATATAGCTAACACATAGCCTTTTCTTCTCCCATGTTTATTTTTAATAATAATTATTATTATTTCTGTTTTTTTATATAGTCAAATACCACCCTTTTCATATGGGATCGATGGTTACTTAGACATGGCAAATACTAGAAACAACTTTGCCCATCTACTACATGGATATCTAAATCTCACCCTTAGTTATATTTTGGGGTATTTTACATACTCTTGAGCTAGCTAGTAAATTGTTTCGTATATGCTCTTGATTTTAAATGAGCTCCAACATAGATTATATGAGTTCCACGTGTTAAGATACTTTGAGAAAAATGTTGAACTTTATCCATCTATTTCTAATTATGGTAACACTTACTATATTTTATATATCGGGTTAGAGATCCATTAGCATCACGGGTAATTCGAGATAATTTGATAATATCAAGGATATAAATGATTCTATATATAAGGAATGGTAAAACTAAGATATTTTGTATAGTAATTTTTTTACCCCTTTAAACACCGCACTTATTAGATTTGTCATATGAATTTCATATGTATTTAGTACTTAAAACTACACTTAAAAAACTTACACTCAAGCATTGGAAGTGAAGGCTCAACCATCTCATTTGCAATAACCTCTGATGTTATAATAAGAACCAAAGAAAAAATAAGCAAAACATTTGCCTTGAATGCCATTTTGGATGAATAATTTTATAAAAAAGTTTGCTGATATTTAATTTGTGGATGATTAAACTCATGCACTCCTCTCCTATTTATAGGTACTTTAGAAAAGATTTGGCTTACCAAACTTTAAAAAAAGAGTGAAACTTCACATGATGAATTGCCCCATACTTAGCTGCCAACTCTTTAAATTTGTTAATCTTTTTTTTTCTTCTATACTTTGAACAATACTATAAGTACCATCTCTGTTAATCGATGAACAAATGTCTTTTGGGGGTCCGTTTGGTTGATAGGATAAAGTAATAACAATCCCAGGACTTAATGTGAGTGAGATTACTTAATTTATCTCGTGTTTTGGTAGGACTTTTAAATCCACGATTAGCGATTTCGAAGTTTTTATACTGTAGTTATGATATTATTTTTATCATGCATTGTATGTGGGTCGTGGAATAACTATCCCGAGATAAAACAACAAAATAATCGTTCTCCAAAGTTCTTCTCCTACAGTCTTTTAAAAAGTCAAAATTAAAATAAAAAATAAAAAAATTATCTAATTTGTGTTATTTCCTGCATATCATATATACATTTCAAGATTCGATACCAGGATCTACTAATTTTTGTTTATTGATTTAAAGTTGTGTCTTAATAGAGATCATGGATTCGTGTGAATCCACTATATCAAGGATCGTGGATAAAGATGGGTCCTTGCTTAATCTAACCAAAATAGATTTCGACAAGAAATTTTGTTTCGAAGGGCTCTTTTTTATATCTCTAAATTGGCTGATTTGCAAGAATAACATTTATAAGGAGTGATCTTGAACTTTTGGGTCTGCTTAACATTTTTTTTATTAAAAATTGACCTTAGTTTTCCATCCAGCATAAGTCGAGCCTAATTTTTTTTTCCAATGAGGTAAGTTCAAGACGTTTTTATACAGTGAAATTGCTCAATTAACTACAAAGTTAGTAACTTATATGTAAAAGTTGATTGTGTTGTTCAATTATTCAGTAGTCAATATAATTGTAATTACTGCCTAATAGCCAACACATTACACTATCTTCATTGTTTGTTATCTTAATATGTCTCGAACTCTTGCCTCGTAATCAAAACTAATTTATGCGCACATTATAATTAGAATTTATGCACGATGGCAACAAAGGCCCTTTAAATTTTTTTGTTAAGCGAAGCTAAAATTTCAAAATCCCCACTTGTGTTGCCCTTCTTTCTTTTCTTTTCCTTTTTGCAATTTTATATTCTAAATTATGTCTCCATTAATATAGTGGTTAGATTTTGGCTTTAAAAGCAATTGACTGTTTCCTTTTATAGCAAAATCTAAACCAATGGACTAACAGAATGAATTTAAATAATGACCTAAAGCGTCTCATTGTGCAAATGTCCATTTTCACTAGAGCGGACGTTCGATTTTTCGATTGGATTTTTTCAAACGTCGATTCGATTTTTTAGTTTCAGTTTTTTGAAAGTGGACATCAAACACCGAACCGAATTAGATTTTTTGAAGTTCTGCTGGGTTTCAATTTTTCTAGTTCGGTTTTTTCAACATGGATGGGTTTCGGCGGTAAAATGAACTTTCTTTTTAATTAAAAATGAGCTATTTTATGTTTTTTTTTTCAAGTGCACTGTTACACTAAATTGAAACATCACACCATACTCACCAATATCAACATCATTTCCAATTTATAATAAATAATTGAGTTCAAGAAAAAATTCAAAAGTTTCTGGATTTACTACTATACCAAAGTCTTCTCTTCAAAGATTCAATTTTGCACAGCAAACTCCTCAGAAAGAAACTGAACTAAGTAAAAAAATAAAAAATCTAATGAAACCCCATTAGATATTGATCTATTAAGAAGCTTCAAGTGATTGCATTACAAGAATAAAACAAAGCCAAGATCGATCTACCACCCAATAAAATATGATAAAAAATGCAAAATAAAAATTAAACTAAACCCAAGATGTTGAAATCCCTCTTCAACACTAAGGAAAAGAGAGAGAAAGAAAGGGTCAAAAGTAAATCTAAGAGGTATGGAAAATAGAGAAGGAAAAACAGCAATATACAAACCAGTAGCCCATTTTTATGTTGCTGCTGAAATAAACACTTGCAGTTAGCAGCAGCAACATAAAAACCAGTAGCCCATTTTTTGGGCTTAAGAGTAAGTGGGCCTGGACCCGAAGGCTGAAGACCTGAGTATACTAAATATTCAGTTAAACCGAAGTATCGAAAATTCAACACCAAATCGAACACCGATTTTTTTTAAAACGAACCAAAAAATTGAAATACCGAAAACCGAAAAACTGAATTAATTCAATTCGATCCGATTTTTTGGTTTTCGGTATTTATGCCCATCTCTAATTTTCACACACTAATTTTCCAGTGGAGGAATTGCTTCTCCCAATGACGGCGTTCTAATTTTCACATCTCTAATTTTCACACACTAATTTTCCAGTGGAGGAATTGCTTCTCCCAAAAATGTCCTCCTTCCGCCTATTGGATCAAATTTGCCATTCCTTCTACCTATTTGGATAAAAAAATGCCCTTAACGTATTAGAAATTGCTCAAAAGTGCCCTTTTTTACTTATTGGATCAAATTTATTCCTAATATTATTTTTATATTTAAATTATCCCTTTTATTAAAGACACAATTATATGACAATTAATTAAATTTTAATTAAACATGTGGAATTCAATTTTTTGATCCAATAGGTATATAAAAATTGTTTAAGGTTCCAGTTCGATTAAATCGAATATGGACTATAAAAAATAAATGGGTCGTGGGATTTGTCAAACAAATTTTGAAGTAAAAAGGAATTTGATACATATCACCACATGTAACTAAGTTCACCCAAATACTCATTTTGTTTTGTTAATCTACATGTACTAATTAGAAAAGGGTGAAATTGAGTACCCTTGATCTTGACTGCCAACCCAAAAGAAAGTCATTTTCTTTCGTTTTATTCTAGCCTAATGTACCTACTAATACAAGATTTTATCTATCATAGAAATGTACTAGTGATATCTGTCAAACTCTTGGTGCAATTTCAATAATTCTCTTAAACAAAATTAAGTAAAATAATCTCCATTAGATGCATACAATTGTTTAGCGTTTAAATAATATAATGAGACTAATATAAAAGAATTGAATGCCTAATGTTTAATTAATATTTTAAAAAATTGAATTCCACATGTTTAATTAAAATTTAATTAAATGTCATATAATTGTGTCGTTAATAAAAGAGATAATTTAAATATAAAAATAATATTAGGGATAAATTTGATCTAATAAGTGGGAAAAGGACATTTTAAGTCATTTCTAATACGTTAAGGACATTTTTTTTATCCAAATAGGTAAAAGGAAGGACAAATTTGATCCAATAGGTGGAAGGAAGACATTTTTGAATCATTTCCAATACGTTAACATCATTTTTGACCCTTTTCCATTTTAAGTTTTAAACCTGTGATGATAATCATGGATTCCAAAAGTTAATTCATTTATTTTGCACTTTTGTTCCTATTTTATGCTGGTCTTTAATTTCTGCATCTCGACGCAAACAATATTTTACTGGGCATAAATTTATATTTTCGCATCATAATATTTCACAAATTATACTCCGCACTTTTAAAGAACTTATGTCCCGCTAACCATGGATCATTTGCACTTTGTTCCCTATTTTGTACTAATCTTTAATTTTTGCCCCTTCAATTAAATTTATGCCTAGCTAGCGAGGTATAAGATAAGGGATCCGACACAAATTATTTCTAATCTTGTAAAAAACTTATGCGCCGCAAGGCATAAGATTTATTTAAGGGGAAAAAAATTAAAGATCAGTCCATTTTAAAGGTCAAATCGTGCAATTTCTTGGTTAACCATAAATTTGATTTTAAAGGACCGAAATTAAAGAGCGGTCATTTGTAGTGCAATTTCTTCTTAATTATATTTGCCAATAACTTTTGAATTTCTGATCATTTTGTAATTACAAATTCGAAAAATGACTATGTTTGAATTTTATTTAGTGCTAATGTTCCATTTACACACACACACATACACACACACCACACTAACACAAGAGAGATACATAAGTCATATAATTTTCAACACGACGTCGTTTTGGGGTAATATTGATTTCGAGAATTTAAGGTTTGGAAATTTGAAAATTTTGGTGAGATTTTGGTTACTCATAATTGGTGTTAATTTTATCTGAAATGGTCACCTTGAGTTGGACAAAGTTTGCAACTTTATTTGTTTTTGTAATTTCTTGGTATATTATGTATCTATTTTTTTTTTTTGGGTCTATTTTTTGAGATTTTGGTTTGAAGTAGTTTTTGGTTACACTATTTGAATTGAATGAGCTAGTGTGCTTATAATACCAAAACATGACTTTTTGGTGCTTAGTATTAAGTTTATCTAAAATGGTTACTTGCGCTGGATTAAAGTTTTCAACTTTATTTGTTTTTGTAATTTCTAGGTAAAAAAATTTGTCCATCTTTCAGATTTTGGTTTGAGCTAGAGATGGCAAAATGATCTCATGAAAACATAACTCGTCCAACCCGTTCAAATTTGGACGGGTAATTGATCCGCTTATTTATTAATTCAGTTCTTCATTTCAGCTCATAAAAAAATGGGCTTATATATAATCCAAATTAATTTATGGGAAATTTTAGTAATATATTTTAAAAATATTTTATTTATTTGACATGTTATATATAATCATAATAAAAAATAATAATAATTTTATAAGGTATTACAAATTTATAAAAGTTGAAATAAAACAAGTAAAGCTTATTTGAGCGGATTGGATTATGACTCACATTTTAGCCTATTTCAGCCCAAATAACTTTTGGACGGGTCAATAACCCGTCATTTATTAACTCAATCCATTTTTATCCGCCCAAATTCAGCTTAACCCACCCATTTGACGCATCTCGTTTGAGCATGAGGATATTTTCCGACTTTGTTTCCAGCACCTAAGGTGTTTGATAGTATGCCGAAGCAACTGAATGACTTTTTATTTCGTTGTTCTTGCCACAGGTTTTCTACAACATACTCCTCTTTCAGTCAACAGTCCAAAAGGTGCATTACTTATATCTACTGGCCAGCATTAGGGGACAATGTGTTAGTTATTCTTATTTATGGCTGTGTTCAATAAATTGGTTATGAGAAAAATAATGGAGGTTTTCCGAGGGTACTATAAGTTCAAGAAATTGTCCTAATACAGTGTGTTGGCAATAGGGTCTATTGGAAACAACCTCTCTACCCCACAAAGGCAGAGATAAGGTCTGCATACATGCGACGCTCCTCAGACCCCACTTTGTGGGATTAAAGTTAAACTGGGTATGTTGTTATTGTTATAGTATGTCGGCAACTTCCAGTGTCATGAATGCTTAACTTACCGTAAGTTGGTTCAGTTCATGTTTCTCTGTAACTCTTTATCGCAATATGAGCTGCGATAAATGTATGTTGAGGTGTTGAAAGTGCTTTGCTTCAGTTTATCTGTGAAAATTGATAAGAAGAAGTGAATTTTGATGAATATGAAGGATTAGGATAAACTTTTTAAACAAACAATCCATCAGATCCCTTGTCGAATAAGTCCTATTGTGATGCATATATGGATAGTCGAATGGCGTGTGCCTAGCACCTGAAGAGATAGAAGAAAAAGCATACCAAATGGTATTCCAGATTCATACTCTTATCCAAAAAAAAAATGGTCTTGGACCATTTTCCTTTTAAGTATTTGAAAAAGTTTGAAGACCTGTTGTTGTAGCCGAGCTAACCTCTTATTCTTGTCATATTTCTGCAAGAGTTATGGCTAAGCACCTTTTCCTGCTGAACCTGATAGCACAAAGTTTCTGCTATGTTGTGTTATCGTTTGAGCGCAGTCCAATGCAAGTTTGGAAGTAGTTTGTATCTAAGAGATGTTTTTGTTTGTGCCTAAACTCAGAAAAAATTCTCACTTCTGTTAGCAAGTTTGTGAAAGATAATGCTTACTCTTTGGAGTTTAGAGAGCCTGTGATGTTACCATTTTGACAGTCCTCTACTTCAAAACTCGCTGACAAGCTTGACATTATAACAACAACAACAAACCCAGTGTAATCTCACAAGTGGGATATGGGGAGGGTAGAGTGTACACAGGCCCTACCCCTACCTTGTGAAGGTAGGGAGGCTGTTTCCGATAGACCCTCGGCTCAAGGGGGCTGACAAGCTTGACATTGTTGGAGAAAAATAGTGTATGCAGATATTCTATTTTAATTTGTCAAAAATGTGTTAGTCTAGCACAGCTAAGTTAACACCCTTCTTTCATGGCACTTCAGATATGCTATAACAAGATAAGGAGTTTTTAAGAATTTATGAAATAGTTTTTATCTTAAATATTTGTCAGGTGATAATTTTTGTAGCAATTGAAAAAGCCAAAAGAAGATGTTTACATGTAAAAGATTTTATTTGCATGAACAAAAGGGCAGCCCGGTGCACTAAGCCCCCGCTATGCGCGGGATCCGGGGAAGGGCCGGACCACAAGGGTCTATTGTACGCAGTCTTACCTTGCATGAACGAATAATAGAAATTGTAGCGAGAAGACACTTTAGCTTTAAAAATACTCTCTGTTTATTCCATTTTCTTCCATTGATTAGAGTACCTGTGCAAAGAGTGTTCATTAGCAACAGCTTGCATACAAATAGTCTACAACCTTCATCTGTTTCCTTGTGTTTTCACTTGCTATTAAAACTTTTCATTTGGACTCATTATATAACTATTTGCATCATTCTTGTACTAGTAACTAACGAAATGGGGTTGAAGACATGGAGGCTGCTTACTAATAAAATTTTGTTTCATGATTGTTTTGTGATGCTTCTTTAGCAAAGTATACTTGTTCGTGTTTTGTACATTCATTTCAGATCACTTACAGTCTAATTTTTCAACCATGTGATTTCAATTTCTAACCATTTGAAATAAGTCCATTTCGTCTGGCCCTTAAGGAAAATCGGTGTGCCTGAGAACTTGGTTATTAGTAACTCTGAGACAGTAATATCTCTGATAATTACTACTCCCTCTATTTCAATTTGTTTGTCTTACGTTCCTTTCTAGTCAGTTTAAAAAAATATCTCTTTCTTAATTTGGCAATTCTTTGATTGCAACATCCCACATGACATGTTTAAAACCACAAGATTAAAGTGCATTTTGGTACATTATACATATCTTTAGTTTAAGATCACAAGATTCAAAAGTCTTCTTTACTTTCTTAAATTTCGTGCCCAGTCAAACTAAGACACATAAATTGAAACGGAGGGAGTAGTAATCTTTTCGTCTCCCTAGACAACCATTTAGTATTAGAAAGTAGCAGTGAGGATTTTGCTGAATTCTCCATGTACACTCAGTTTTCTTCTTTGTAGGACACGAGCCTTGATATAGCTGTATTCTATGCTCTTTAGCCTAGTTAATTCAGCTGGAATTCCAACTATTTGAGTTAGTTTACTGCAAGCGGATTGGAACCAATTTGCTACTCAGGAATGCTTTCAATGTTTGCCAGAATCTTTCTTCAAAGGACTTTGCATTCAGCTACATTCACCAACAACACCAGCATTTTTAGGTGTCTTAAAACTATAACACCTTCTATCGACCAGTGTAGCAATCCTTTCAGCGGCAAAGGTAGTTGTGGCAGAAGTGTGCCTAATGATGACTACTTTGCAGCAATCCATCATATATCTAACATTGTTCGACGAGATATTTACCTGGAGCGGACCCTTAACAAGATGCATATATCTAGTATCGTCAACTCTGAACTGGTGTACCGTGTCCTTCGAAGTTGTTGCCAACATGGTATTGAATCATTTCGCTTCTTTAACTGGGCTCGGACTCAACACCCTCAGTATGATCCAACTACCGTCGAGTTTGAAGAGCTTCTTAAGACCCTTGCCCGGACTGCCCACTGGGAGACAATGTGGAAAGTAGTCCAGCAGATGAAAGCCCAAAATAATCCTATCTCGCCCTCCATTGTTTCATTCATCATTGAACACTATGGTAAGCGTGGTCTCATTGACCAGGCTGTCGAGCTCTTCAATCGGCTCAAGAACTTCGACTGTCCTCAAACTACCGTAGTATACAATTCTATGCTTTTTGCACTTTGCGAGGTCAAGAATTTCCAAGGGGCCTATGCATTGATTCGGAGGATGATACGAAAAGGTACTGTTGAAAAATTTCTTCTGTTACTGCTGATTTACTAGAAATAAATAGTTTAGCTGTAGGAGGAGTCTTTGTTTAAATTTAAATTTAGTTAGATAAAAAGTTTTAGTTGAGATAAAATAGGCTTTTGAATTGTATTCTGCACATTTTTTTTTTCATGTTGCCTATTTAAAGCCCTCCATTCTTAATAAAATTAAATTGAGAGACATTTTTAATTATTCTTCTAATCTTGTTTCTGCTCATCTTTTATAAAACCAACAGGTACTGTTCCGGATAAGCAAACATATTCTATTCTTGTAAATGGCTGGTGTTCGGCAGGGAAAATGAGAGAGGCACAAGAATTCTTGGAGGAAATGAGTCGAAAGGGCTTCAATCCACCTGTACGTGGGCGGGACCTACTAATTGACGGGTTGCTTAATGCTGGTTATCTAGAATCAGCTAAAGGATTGGTGAGAAAAATGACAAAGGAAGGGTTCGTGCCAGATGTCGGAACGTTCAATTCTTTAGCAGAGGCTGTATGTAAAACCGGGGAAATAGACTTTTGCATAGACCTTTTCAATGATGTCTGTAGATCGGGGCTTTGTCCTGATATTGAGACTTATAAGATTGTCATAGCTGCTGCATCAAAGGTAGGTAGGATTTTAATTTATTAAATTACTTTTTTTTTTAAAAAAAAACTTTTTATTTTTATTTTTTTGTAGGTAGGTAGGATTGATGAGGCATTTCAGATTCTTCATAGGTCAATTGAAGATGGACACTGTCCATTTCCCAGTTTATATGCTCCAATTCTGAAAGCTTTCTTCCGGAGAGGACAGTTTGATGATGCATTTAGCTTTTTCAGTGATATGAAGCTAAAAGGGCATCCACCGAATCGACCACTTTATACCATGTTGATAAAGATGTGTGCTCGTGGAGGTAGATTTGTAGAGGCTGCTAACTATTTAGTAGAAATGACCGAGTTAAATTTATTGCCTATGTCACGAAGCTTTGACATGGTCACTGATGGATTGAAGAATTGTGGGAAGCATGATCTTGCCAAACGGATCGAGCAGTTGGAGATATCTGTTAAGGGCATCTGAATCATTATGTGGCTCTAGCTAAAGTGTTCTCTCTATCACCGCACTTGAGGATCTTAAAGTTGAAAAAGGTTCTGTTTCTGTAGCTAAAGTTGCTTTTAGTTTGCATACCTAGACATGCTTTTGCACTTGTTTTAAGTGGTTTTATATTCATATAGCATGAACATTACTAGTCATTCATTTGGATTTGCCTGTATTAGAAAGAGGGGAAAAGGGTCAAATATACCCCTCTACTTTAGTTTATTAGTCAACATTGTCATCCGTTAGCGAAAGTAGTCAAATATACCCTTCTCGTTACAAGTTGGGGCCAAATATATTCCTACCGTTAGCAAAGTATTCAAAAATAAGTTAAATGCTACATGTCACCCAAATTATACACATATTATATAGGGAAATACACACTGATACTCCTCATTTTTAACATATTATATAGGTATTTAACTTATTCTATATAATATTTAACTTATTTTATGTAGTGTCTGCGTGACAATAAAGTTCTAATTAAAACAATTCTGGAAAAAATGACTTCTATTAAAAATATGAAATTTTCTTGCTTTTATAAAATTCGTTTTTTTAAAATATTCTGAAAAGTGATTTTTTTTATTAAAAAAATGGATTTTTTTAAAAATCAGTTTTTTCAGATTTATTTTTAAAATTAATCCAGATTTTGAAGAAAGATTGTTTGGACACTTTATTTTTTTTTAAAAAATACTTTACAGTTTTCTAGATTAAAAAAAAATATTTTTCAGTTTTTTTAATTATGAAATCTAATTTTCCAGAATATTTTTTTAAAAAGGGTATTTTTGAATACTTCGCTAACGGTAGGGGTATATTTGGCCCCAACTTGTAACGGAGGGGTATATATTTGACTACTTTCGCTAACGGAGGACAAAGTTGACTAATAAACTAAAGTAGATGGGTATATATGATCCTTTTCCCTAGAAAGAGATATATATGTGCCAAGTCTCTCCCTTTCACCTTCACTCGTGCAGTGAACTTGTTATAAGGGATTTCAAGTGATGTTTGTTGTCGTTAGAACTGCATAGATATTACAGCAGAAAAATGGATCTAACAGTTTGCTTTATCCCTTTCCTGTATTCAGGTATACAGCCGAGGTTACCACATTGTCCAACCTACCGTAGCTCATTTGTGGCTTTTGCCTAAGCACCTAGATAAACTTCTCTGGTCGCAACTCGAGTAATTTAGGATAAAAGCACAAAGAGCCTGTCACGGAGTGAAGATCATCGCGAAGTCAAGAGTTTGTTTTCTGTTGGTTCTAACCTATGTTTATACTCTCCAAAAATGCTGTCACACCGGTGTACGGAGACTAATTATGAAGGATCCGCCCCACACATGATGTCATTGTTGAAGAGTCCGAGCAACATAAGTTCTAACTTATAAAGGGCATTGTAGATTACTGTTGAAAAAATCACAAGAGGTGCTTTTGTGTAGGAGTTATTGAATTACAAAGTATTCCAGCTGCTCTAGCTTGTGAGGGGCTGTCTTAAGATGCTAAGTTGAGTTTTCTGTTGTAGTGATTGAGTCAACTTGTAGTAATTCTTTCTCTCAGTGAGTTGTTTTTGTATCCTTTTTAAGTAACTCTAGCTTCTAATATATCATAAAGATTCAGGATTTGAACTTTATAGATTCGGGTTCTTTTTGGAACTTTCACAAAACTTATATACTGGTGATTTTCCAACCAAAACTGCACATTTTGGGAAAAAATTCATTGTTTTCCCTCTTTTTAGTACTTGATTAGTATAAGAATTCAGTGAATTCTCTAATATTTAAATCATTTTTTCTATGCTAAAGTGATGCACTTGATCTTTACAAAATCATATTATACTATTTAAGTTGAAGTCATAAAAGTTCTGATTTAGTGTAGTCTCTATAGATAAATTGGAATATGCAGTTCTAAAAGAGGGGGAATAAATATTATACGTACAATAACAAGCTTTGAGAAAATTCTACGAAAATAAAGAAAAGTAGAGAATTTTTTTTTTGGTTTTTGGAATTTTTTTCTCTAGCTAGAGAGAAGGGAAAAAAGAAGATTTTTTCTTTTGATATCATTTAAGACCCACCATGTAGAAATTTTTGCTAGTTATACTTTTTTGGGTAAGTCTATTAGTAAATGACCATCTTTTTGTTGTTTTTGTAATATCTTTTAGAGCATGGTCTAAATATTTTTTTTAACTAAACTGTCGACAAAACACTGATCTTACTTTCCTTCTCACTCGGACGCCGATACAAGTATGCACTACAACTCTGTCTTGAGAACTGCTATAGTATCAAGGCCTATAGCTTTAGTTACATTTTATTTATACATGAGAGGCTGCATACTCTTATAGCACATGTGCAACTGTCACAATTTATTTGGTTGACATCATCAACTCTCAAAGTGATCCATTATATGGTGTGAATATAAATTAATGGATGTTCCAAAGTAAATACCAAACACATGACGAAACCCCCAGAAAAAAACATTCACGAGTACTAGGCTTATTGATACATAAACATAATATTATTTTCACGAATTTAAAAGTACAAAATCAAAAAGACTACAGACAAGATGGTACTTGATGACGACTTGTTGCAACAATTAAGGACGTATTAAATAAACAAACAAACTAAGTCACACACAATAGTGTTAATTCTGTGAGACACAGAATAATACTTTTCCTTCAGTGACAAATACAGTGCCGACAAATAACGGTAGTACATGTATCACAAAGACGACAAACGATGGATCTAGCTGCACCTGGTGGTAACCTCGGGATGCGTCTTAACTGATCTGTAGTAATGTTGTTTGAATTCATTGCTGCACCGACAAATAATAAAAATGAACATGTATGGTCACACTTTCATCATGATATCAGAATAATAACAACAAAAATAATATAGCTAGTGAATTCCCACAAATTCGGAGTGGGAGGATAGAGCGTACGCATAATAGTATATATAGGTTGTAAAAATAGATCTTGGGCCTAACTCAACCCCAAAAGCTAGCTTATAGGATGAGAATTGTTCAAATCTATATAAGGAATCCATGTTCCCATTTCATTTCTATGTGGGACTCTGAACACTCCCCGCACGTCCAGACCTCGTTAACTGGAGCGTGGACAATATAATTTGGGGGCCCAACATCGACGAACAAAGAATTGAAATGGGTCTGACTTTGATACCATGTAAAGAATGGATCTTGGACCTAATTCAACCCAAAAAGCTATATCTGAGCTTGCGGGGAGTGTTAAGAGTCCCACATCGAATATGGAATGGAACATGAACTCCTTAAATATACTACTAACTTTTACTATATCAGGATATATAAGTTAAATTTTGTACCAAATAATGAGAGAAGAAATACACTTACAGTTGGAAGTCTCTGCTAACTCCCTAGCTACAACCTCAGAGCTTATCATGAAAAAAATAGCCAAAAAAAGGCCAAGAAAGAGAAGTGCCTTGGAACCCATCTTTGTTTTTTCTTTTTCTCAAAGCTTAGTATGATATTTGAAAATTAAGGGATGAAGAAACTGATACATTCTTGGGCTCTATTTATAGTAAGATTTGAATGCATAAATAATTGATGAGAAGAGTGGTTTCGTATACAGAGTGCAATTACTGTAGTGGACCAAAGAAAATGAACAACTTGGTCTACAAGTGGCAAGTAAAGATAGTGGTTTCGTATTCTATAAAAAAAAATTAAGTGATTTAATAACATATATATGTTTCAACACATATCATGTAATTGTTTGTTTATTATAAATATTCGACACCCGTAACATTTTTTTACCGCAAATTGAGTTCAGTGAATAAGTTTATTCTCAAAGCATCTAAATTCCATTTTCGTTAGTAAATACTAAAGAGCATGTACTCCAAAAGAAATGAAGAATCAGATTTATGAGAGAATATTTCTCATAGTATATTTAAGATAGACATATATGAACATTTTTCAAAAATTTTAAAATGTAACCAGGTTTTTTTGTATCTATACGTATATGGCATGAGTTGGATGGAAAATGTAGTTAGATTTTTTAAATGGTCATTTAACTTATAGTTATTACATTAGAAAATCACATTTTTCTTGATTCCAACTTCATTCTAAATAGAGAGATGACTTTTAGAGATAATAACTAGTAATTGAATGATCATCTAAGAAATCAAGTCATGAGAGAGTTATTGCACGCAATAGTTAAACTAGGCGGAGGAAAGAGAATTTAATTGATTTTGATTCGTTCAAAGATCATAACATATAAATAGGTAAAAAACTTTTATTAATTATATATGAGATATAGAATTAGCTTAATATACGATTTATTTTAAATATAACAATAAAACTTCAAATTCAAAAGTTACTTTAAATCATGAGTTAAAACTTAATATATACTGATGTGGATTATCTTTCCTGTATTGTTTACGAATTATTACACAAAAAAACGAAATTTATTCTGTTGTCAGCGAAAAAATAACACCTAAAGAATAGACTAAAGATTCCCTTATTATAAAAAACAAAACTTAAAGATGGTGGCCTCCCACGGAAATTAATGAAAATGTCAAACGGTCACTTATCTTGTTGACTTGTCAAAGGCTGTTCCATTTTGTACAGCCGCCACCCCAATTGACCTATTATTAGCAGTAAATAACATTTGCGATTTACATCAAATTAACAAAATAAAATAATACTGTAGGAGGTTTACGGGTTAGGAGAATACTTATATAAAAAAGATTCTAACGAAAATTAATTGGACTGATAGACCTCATAAGCAATTTTTTAATGACTGAAGCTTACTTTAATGAGTGAACATTTACAACACGGGCAATAAAGCTAAGTCTTAAATTGATACACTGATTGAAGGTAAATCAAAAGTATTACCTATGAGGATATTAATATGGTTAATTCCGTCTCTTCCTAAAAGGAGGATACAATTGAATTAGTTTTGACACAATAAGTAAATATAAAATTGGTATTAAAATTTTAGCAACAATAAATATATTATTGTTAAAATATATAAATGACAACAAACTTTTAATATAGTGTTGCTAAAAAAGTAAATGTCAACAAAATTTTAATCTTGTTATTGCGATAAATGTATGTTGAGGTGTTCAAAGTGCTTTGCTTCAGTTTATCTGTGAAAATTGATAAGAAGAAGTGAATTTTGATGAATATGAAGGATTAGGATAAACTTTTTAAACAAACAATCCATCAGATCCCTTGTCGAATAAGTCCTATTGTGATGCATATATGGATAGTCGAATGGTGTGTGCCTAGCAACTGAAGAGATAGAAGAAAAAGCATCAAGCGTATAAATTTGTGTCGTACGTACATAATCTACCAAATGGTATTCCAGATTCATACTCTTAAAAAAAAAATGGTCTTGGACCATTTTCCTTTTAAGTATTTCCTTTTAAGTATTTGAAGACCTGTTGTTGTAGCCGAGCTAACCTCTTATTCTTGTCATATTTCTGCAAGAGTTATGGCTAAGCACCTTTTCCTGCTGAATCTGATAGCACAAAGTTTCTGCTATGTTGTGTTATCTTTTGAGCGCAGTCCAATGCAAGTTTGGAAGTAGTTTGTATCTAAGAGATGTTTTTGTTTGTGCCTAAACTCAGAAAAAATTCTCACTTCTGTTAGCAAGTTTGTGAAAGATAATGCTTACTCTTTGGAGTTTAGAGAGCCCGTGATGTTACCATTTTGACAGTCCTCTACTTCAAAACTCGCTGACAAGCTTGACATTATAACAACAACAACAAACCCAGTGTAATCTCACAAGTGGGATATGGGGAGGGTAGAGTATACACAGACCCTACCCCTACCTTGTGAAGGTAGGGAGGCTGTTTCCGATAGACCCTCGGCTCAAGGGGGCTGACAAGCTTGACATTGTTGGAGAAAATAGTGTATGCAGATATTCCATTTTAATTTGTCAAAAATGTGTTGGTCTAGCATAGCTAAGTTAACACCCTTCTTTCATGGCACTTCAGATATGCTATAACGAAGATAAGGAGTTTTTAAGAATTTATGAAATAGTTTTTATCTTACATAATTGTTAGGTGATAATTTTTGTAGCAATTGAAAAAGCCAAAAGAAGATGTTTATATGTAAAAGATCTTACTTGCATGAACAAAAGGCGATCCAGGCGTAGCAAGCCCCACTATGCGCGGGGTCCGGGGAAGGGCCGGACCACAAGGGTCTAGCAGTCTTACCTTGCATGAACGAATAATAAAAATTGTAGCGAGAAGACACTTTAGCTTTAAAAATATACTCTCTGTTTATTCCATTTTCCTCCATTGATTAGAGTACCTGTGCAAAGATACAAATAGTCTACAACCTTCATCTGTTTCCTTGTGTTTTCACTTGCTATTAAAACTTTTCATTTGGACTCATTATATAACTATTTGCATCATTCTTGTACTAGTAACTAACGAAATGGGGTTGAAGACATGGAGGCTTACTAATAAAATCTTGTTTCATGATTGTTTTGTGATGCTTCTTTAGCAAAGTATACTTGTCCGTGGGTCGTGGGCTTCTTCTGATATTATCATTTTGGACCCAAATTGCTTCATATTTATAGTTTGGTCCATGAAGTTTCAAGTAAGATAAAATTGATTAATATGCACATCAATTCAGCCCATTACTTGGCTGAATAACTCTCACTAATTGTCATTACATGGCCAGTAACATCAATTATGTGGGTAGTTGATGAGTCCCCTCCATGCACTATATAAAGAAGCCTTTGGCTCACTTGTTGAGACAACACACAAACAAAATAACAGAATTCTTCCTACTACATTCCAGCATCATTTCATTACTCAAAGTTCTTCAAAGTAACACTTGAGTTTCCTTTGCTTATTTGTTGAGTTGTTGTTTTATCTTGAGAGACTATTGTCCAGAACGTAGAAAGGATATATACGGGGCAATCTTGTCTTAAAGACAGTGTCATCACTCGACCCAGCAAATCAAAGTGCTTGTAATCTCACTGTACTCCGGACTTCCTCGAGCAGATCAGGTAGGGTAATGCATCATGCAGTTTTTAAGGTTAAGTTTTGTTGAACTTTTCACCAAATGTTTCTGTTTCTTAATTTTTACAGGACCTTGTGTTTTCCCCTACTCCCAGAGGAAAGAGGAAAGTGATATTTTCAACAAATATTGCTGAGACATCATTAACTCTAGAGGTATAAATCTGAAACCTCGGGGTCTAAATCTTTGTGACGTACATGTTATTAGGTTTGTCTTCATCATATTACTGAGCTGGAAATTGTCTTTCTTCCTTCAGGGTATTGTCTATGCTGTTGATAGCGGGTTCTCAAAACAAAAATTCTACAACTCGGTACTTTGTTCTCTCTGTTTGACTTGACCCTTTTTCCATGCTTTCTGATCAGATTTTTGTGGTTGTTGACCGTTTTATATTGATCTTCCCTCATTTCTGTTGATTCACTTGTTGGATATTGTAAAGCAGTACGGGAAGTAAATAAATATTACAAGTGTTCGAAAGGATAAACAAATAGGCCAATGTTCAGAACTGCTGCAAGCTTGGTTGAATGTTGAATCTTGATAACCTGAAATCAAGAAACACTAAATTTGGATGGTTGCAACTGTGTGCTGAGTCGAGTGATGACACTCTGTCTTTAAGACAAGATTGCCCCGTATATATGCTTTTACGTTAACGGGCAATAGTCTCCCAAGATAAAACAACACCTAATATCAACACTACAAAGCAAATAGGTTGATCCTGACGAAGAAAACAAACATGAAACGACTTGCTAAAGAATGAAAAAGGAAGAGTTTTTGTTTTAGTCCCAATGTTTTGGAGTGAATTTCAGTGTCTCTTCTGTTTGTCTCTGTGTATATAAATGTTGTCTCGTTTTTGCTGTCTGTTTGGGTGTTTATATTCTGTTTTGTGTTGCACAATTGAGCCAAAATGCATCAATATATAGCATGAGGGAGGGACTCCTCAACTGCCAAAACAAGGCTATTAATGACCATTAGGGAGGGTTGTTAATGGCAAGTTTAAGGCCATTAGTGAGGCTGTTTATGGCCATTGAAGGAGGGCTGATTATGGAGGAGTTAATCAGCCAAGTAATGGCTGGTTAATGCACACTAACGCCCCCAAAAATCAACTCCAACGGTAAGTTTCAGCCTTCCGTCGTTCCCAAATTCAACTTTTAGAAACTCTAGGGACCAAACTATAAATATTAAGCAATTTGGGGTCCAAAGAGATAATATCAGAAAGTCCCACGTCCCGTGACCGGACCGGACGGGCGGCGGCGGTGCGCGTGTGGGCTTAGCCTTGAACCCAAGCACATCTAGGTCCTCCCTCTTTTAAACACATGGGTTACCCCTTGGGGTCCCAATCCCTTAGCCAATTTAGAGACCTATAAAGAGAGCAATTCTTCTTTTTTCCACCGATGTGGTAGATTTGTCCCACACCATATTTTCATGCCTCAAACACCTTACTTCGTGGACCAATATTTCTTTCATTTCTCAATGAAATTTGACGACTCTTGGCCCTACGGTCATCTACTCACTTAGTAGATTATGCATGTATGAAGAGACAAAGCCTCCAACATGCGGAACACTAGTGTTTAATTCATTAAATATGGGTGGACGCACCTCCCCATCAAAGGCAAATTTCCAACATCACTTTCTGGTAATTAGTGCATAAAGAATGCAACTTATACATGCCAAAAGAATGCACTAAATGCATGTCATGCCTGATATTGCGTTTTCATTTTGGATATGATCGAAATCAGATTTCAGATATTGAGAATTTGGTAGTGGCACCAATATCAAAGGCATCTGCTCGACAAAGGGCTGGTAGAGCTGGAAGAGTTCGACCAGGAAAGTGTTTTAGGTAGGTGGCTTACCGGCTACCGCATATTGTAATGTGAAACTTACCCTAGAAGCACCATGGAAGGAACATAATTGTTGAGTCTTTCATTTTTCTGTTCAGGCTCTACGCAGAAGATTATTTTGCCACCGAGATGTCTGTGGTGGGAATCCCCGAGATACAGAGATCAAACCTCGTTTCCTGTGTCATCCAGGTATGCCTTTTCATGAAGATCTTCTTTATTAATCTTCTTTTGCCATACTTTGATCTAACTCAACATCAGACTTCTAGGAGGCAAATAAAAAAATTTGTTCATGAATAATGAAATTTCCTTTTATGCTTTATTTTCCGTAAGACCACCAAAGTTTGCTCATTCACGAAGCTTATATTATTCAATTGGGGTTAATCGGCTCATTCAGTCAAGAGAAAACCATTTAATTATATAAGGGTAAGTTTTACTATCCATGTAAGGCAAAACTAATAGCAAAAACGTTTTTTTATCTATGACCCAGTTGAAGGCCTTAGGCATCGATAATATCTTAGGTTTTGATTGGCCAGCATCTCCATCACCTGAATCGATGATCAGAGCACTTGAAGTACTGTACTCACTTGGAGTACTAGGTGATGACGCCAAACTTACTTCGCCTACTGGATTTCAAGTTGCAGAGATTCCACTGGTATTTTTCTAACCGGCCATCTCGTGTGCTCCATTAAATTCCCTCACGTTTTTCTTCTTCGCTATTCATTGTAAACTTTTTTACCAGCTCCAGTAGTATGACTTGCAAGTTGGATTCTTCCCGTCAAACTTTACAATTATGCTCTCTTTACGACATTTCTCACCAAACACCTCTTTCCCCCATTCTCCAATAAAAGGATTAAAAAAAAGAAATCCGTCATACAAGAGTAATGAGCAAGGAGTATCGATGCATTTATAAAAAATAAAGTAACACCTAAGGGAGTGACCTAGCGGTTGACAAAGTGATTTCTACAACCATGTGCCTAAGTCATGGTGGACATAGTTGCCCGATACCTGTGTTGGGGAAGCGAGCAGGTACTAGGTAAACCCAACACCAGCATTACAAAGAAGAAAACGTAATGAAGAGTTCTGCAACTGAGGGAGAGAGAGAAAGACATTTCTTTTTCTCCCATTGGATCCTCAATCGAGATTTGATTCCATAGAAGCCTTTGCTTTGAGTATGAATATTTGTTGGCAGCTACTGGGGTTGAGGCAACTTGCTTAAACTGCACCACTGAACTCTTTTTCCTTTGTTGTAGTCTATCGTTCTCACTAACAGTTGGATATTCCTTTTCTTCTGCATTAATGAATAAATACTAGTTTCTGCCAAGAGAACTTATGCTGTCTACTATAAATAGCTCTCTTAAGCTGATGCACTTTGTGTTGTTGAGTGCCATAGGTCTGAGATCCATAGGAAATTGATTAACTAGATGCTTGATGCTTTGCTAAAGGTTTCTCGCTGCATTACAATTATGCAATGTGACACTTCAATTCACGGATCTAGGAATTTTCTTAAACCTGTATTTTTGTGTAGGACCCATTAATATCTAAGATGATCTTGGCTTCTTGCGAGCTTGGATGTTCAGAGGAAATAATTACCATTGCTGCTGTGCTCTCCATACAGGTAAATTCCCTTCTTCGGAACCTTAACTGATTTAGCAACAAACAGGATTTCTATCTTTTGTTAGACCAACCATATTGTTAATGTTTGTAGTCAATTTGGATTCCTGTTAGAGGAGTACAGAAGCAGTTTGATGAAGGAGGTTTTTGTTTTCTTCTTTTTATTCACCTCAGTGAAGGGGAGCCTTGGTAAAGTTGCTGTCATGTGACCTGGAGTTCACGGGTTCAAGCCGTGAAAACAGCCTCTTGCAGAAATGCAAGGTAAGACTGCGTACAATAAACCCTTGTGGTCCGACCCTTCCCCGGACTCCGTGCATAGCGAGAGCTTAGTGTATCGGGCTGCCCTTTGTTTTTTATTCACCCCAGTAATAACTTATTTGCATTATACTGAAAGCACATAATGAAGTGCACGTTCGGCAACTTAAATTTGAACAGTTATGACTTCACAACAATTCAGGAGAAGCAAAAGCTTGACAATTGTTTACCATTCACTACATATGATTTTTTCCGGGGATTTATGAAAAAATAAAAACACAATCTTTGTATTTTGCATCCATCTGACAATCTTAGATTAAGAAATGAATGGTCTAATGTTGTGTTACTTATTGGAATGATTACAGATTTATATAAATGATACTTGAAATGTATGAAAAATCCCAAGGCTACGACCAAGTATACTGTTCAGATTTTTGGAGGTGGCAAATATTGCCATTTAGAAAAGGGTCGAAGAAAATGAGTTGGACTAGAAGAGAGTAAGGGTAGCCAACAGGGCGGGACCCGACGGGACAGGGGTAGGGCAGGATTGGTGTTATTAATCTGTATTCCAAAAAAACCAGTAAATAATAATAACTGAATATAAACAGAATCAGTGTTGAAAAATAAGAATAATTTTTCAGAATATAATCGAGCCCACTTAGTTCAAAGTGTGTCCTTAAGGAAATTATTCCCCTCAAGAGTACTCGAGGTTGATGGAATATCCCCTCCCAGGATAGAACGATTATCTTACCAGAATAGTAGTACTCCAAATTCAGGTAGCGGCGAACCACTCAACGGCAGTATATCACACAGAATTTATTTGTGCAGAAGAAGAAGACGTTTGTATTGTTCAGAAAATTCGTAAGTAAAATTCTGAGGAATCAAACGAATTTATAGCCATGGAAGTACTGTTTCTGAAGGTTTGCAACCTTTCTGAACAGCCACTGAAAACTGGTGGGAAATTTAAATAAGAAAAAGAAATCGGGTCGCGGGTCGCGGATCCGGCCGGGTCACGGGTCAGGGTCACTAACGGGTAGAATTGGATAGGTTAATTAATTTAATTAAATAATAATTAATTAAATAATTAAAAATTAAAGAAAATTTGGTCCAAAAAGATTATCAATCAATCAGATCATTTGACCAAATCCGAATCCGAATCCGAATCCGAAGCCGAAGCCGAACCGAGCGAGCGGCGACGGCGCGAGGGGTCCTTGCCCCCTCAACCCTTTTACTGACAAGAAGGAGTAATTCTACTTATAAGTAGAAGAACTTTTCTTTCCACTACCGATGTGGACAAATGCTTATTTTATAAAGCAAGAGGGAACTCCCACTTTTCTTTCCACTACCGATGTGGGACAACTCCCACTTTTCTTTCCAATCATTTCCCATTCACCAATATCAATACCCAACAATCCCCCACATGAATGGGGAATGGCTATAATATAAAAGCGCGGACAAGTGTGATATACAAGCGAGAATTATTTCGCATCTGGATAAGTAGGTTTCCCTTTGAACTTTCCGTAGTGAACTTATATCGGATATACTCGATCAATCGGTAGATTTGATATCTTTGAACCGTCGAACTTTGTTGTATACCTAGACAACATAAGTCACACAATCAACCCTCAACCGTTTATGATTCTCACGGTTGTGTTCGTTTCAGCCATGAACACCTCCTGGTTTCATGAGTGCGTAGAGAATGGGCCTTCACTGTCATTCCCCTTTAAAGCGGCTTACACTTAACACTCACATAGGTGATTTCTAAGCATGTGGTCCTATAGCCACATTATCCGGTCATACACGCGATTTAGATAATCATTAAAGAACCTTAATGCTTTATTAACTCATTAACAAGCCATAAGGTTTTATCCTTATTTCTGAACATTGTCTTCATCCGAGAATGGGTTGAGTTATTTGACAATGTTGAACCGTCAGTCACAACTTTATTTGATCTCCTTGAACCTAGCTCTTGGGATCTCCATCGCTAGGTAGAGTTACCACCATGATGACTTGTCCTCGGCCTTAACCCCATTCCCATTGATGATCTACTAACTCCCTCTCTAGATAAGCCTTTTGTAAGCGGATCCGCCACGTTATCTCTTGACTTTACATAGTCAATCCCGATAACGCCACTAGAGAGGAGTTGTCTAACGGTATTGTGTCTTCGTCGTATGTGACGAGATTTTCCGTTGTACATTACGCTCCCTGCCCTACCTATTGCTGCTTGACTGTCACAATGTATACATATAGGAGCCAAAGGTTTGGGCCAGAATGGAATATCTTCTAAAAATTTCGGAGCCATTCAGCTTCTTCACCGGCCTTGTCTAAAGCTATAAATTCGATTCCATTGTAGAGCGGGCGATGCATGTCTGTTTTGATGATTTCCAAGACACTGATCCACCCCCAATTGTGAAAACATAATCACTCGTGGATTTAACTTCAGATGATCCGGTGATCCAATTTGCATCACTATATCCTTCGATCACGGCGGGATATTTGTTATAATGCAAAGCATAGTCTTGGGTGTGTTTTAAATACCCCAAGACTCGTTTCATTTCCATCCAATGAGTTTGATTGGGATTACTCGTGAATCGACTCAGCTTGCTTATAGCACATGCTATATCTGGTCATGTACAATTCATAATATACATCAAACTTCCCAAAACTCGTGCATAGTCCAATTGTGAGTCACTTTCATCTTTATTCTTTTGAAGTGCAAAACTTACATCAATTGGAGTCTTTACAACATTGAAATTTAAATACTTAAACTTGTCAAGTACTCTTTCAATATAATGAGATCGCGATAATGCTAGACCTTGTGGAGTTTTATGAATTTCGATGCCTAAGATCAAATCAAAGCAACTCCTAAGTCTTTCATATCAAATTTGCTAGCCAGCATACGCTTCGTAGCATTTACATCGGTAATATCTCTATTCATTATCAACATGTCATCAACATATAAACAAACAATGACTTCATGATTTGGAGTATTTTTAATGTAAACACATTTGTCACACTCATTAATCTTAAATCCATTTGCCAACATTGTTTGGTCAAATTTCGCATGCCATTGTTTGGGTGCTTGTTTAAGTCCATAAAGTGACTTAACAAGTTTGCACACTTTCCTTTCTTTACCAGGAACCACAAAGCCCTCAGTTTGTTCCATGTAAATTTCTTCCTCCAATTCTCCATTTAAGAAAGCTGTCTTGACATCCATTTGATGGATTTCAAGACCATATACGGCCGCCAGTGCTACTAACACCCGAATAGATGTTATTCTTGTTACCGGCGAGTATGTGTCAAAGTAATCAAGGCCTTTTTTTTGCCTATAACCTTTGACCACAAGTCTTGCCTTATATTTGTCAATATTGCCATCAGCTTTCAGTTTCCTTTTAAAAATCCATTTTGATCCTAAAAGTTTATTTCCAGGAGGAAGATCAACCAATTCCCATGTATGGTTGTTCAAAATTGATTCAATCTCACTATTGACTGCCTCTTTCCAAAATGCTGAATCAGAAGAAGACATCGCTGCTTTAAATGTTTGAGGCTCATTTTCAAGCAAGAATGTCACAAAATCTGGTCCAAAGGAAGTAGATGTCCTTTGACGTTTGCTACGCCTTGCATCCGCTTTACTAGGTGTATTTTCCTTTGGTTCTTCCCGCGGTCGTTTAGATCTTTCACTTGACGACTCACATTCAGTTTTATAGGGATAAATGTTTTCAAAGAATTCAGCATTATCTGATTCAATTACCGTATTAACATGAATTTCGGGATTGTCCGATTTATGAACCAAAAACCGACAAGCTTTGCATAACCAATAAAAACACAATCCACAATTTTTGGTCCGATTTTTACCCTCTTAGGCAAAGAAACTTGGACCTTTGCTAAACATCCCCACACTTTGAAATATTTCAAGTTGGGTTTTCTTCCTTTCCATAGTTCATATGGAATAGATTGTGTTTTGCTGTGGGGCACCCTGTTGAGTATTCGGTTAGCTGTAAGGATAGCTTCCCCCCACAAGCTTTGCGGTAAACCGGAACTTATTAGTAATGCATTCATCATTTCCTTTAATGTTCGATTTTTCCTTTCCGCAATCCCATTTAATTGTGGTGTGTAAGGGGCAGTAGTTTGATGAATAATTCCATATTCTAAACATATCTCTGCAAAAGGAGATTCGTACTCTCCACCCCTATCACTTCTAATCATTTTTATCTTTTTATTCAATTGATTTTCCACTTCGTTTTTGTATTGCTTAAATGCATCAATTGCTTCATCCTTACTATTAAGCAAATACACATAACAATATCGAGTGCAATCGTCAATAAAAGTTATAAAATACTTTTTCCCACCGCGAGATGGTATTGACTTCATATCACATATATCTGTGTGAATTAAGTCTAAAGGATTTGAATTCCTATCAATAGACTTATATTGATGTTTAACAAACTTAGATTCAACACAGATTTCACATTTAGATTTATTACACTCGAATTTAGGCAATACTTCTAAATTAATCAATTTTCGCAAGGTTTTGTAGTTGACATGTCCTAAACGAACATGCCATAAATTATTTGACTCCAATAAGTAAGAAGAAGTGAATTCTTATTAATACCGTCAACAACCATTACATTGAGTTTGAAAAGGCCCTCGGTGAGGTAGCCCTTTCCTATGAACAAATCATTCTTACTTATTACAATTTTCTCACTAACCAACACACATTTAAACCCGTTTTTGACGAGTAGTCCTATTTGAAACTAAATTCTTCCGAATTGTTGGAACGTGCATAACATTGTTGAGAGTCGGGACCTTGCCGGAAGTCATCTTCGAAGTATCTTCCCATATCCTTCAACCTTGGCTGTTGCAGTATTTCCCATAAATAGTACCTCTTCGGGTCCAGCGGGAGCATAGGTTGCAAATGCTTCTTTTGTAGCGCAGACAAGTCGAGTGGCACCAGAATCAAGCCACCACTCCTTTGGGTTCCCAACCAAATTGCACTCCGATAGCATTGCACACAGATCATCCATATCATCATTCTTTTCCACCATATTGGCTTGTCCTTTTCCCTTGTTCTTTTTCAGGAGACGACAATCTGGGGCTTTGTGGCCAGCTTTCCCACAATTAAAGCAGTTGCTCTTGAACTTTTTCTTGTTGTAATCCTTCTCCTTTCCAGAATGTTCTTTTTCAGAGCAGCATCTTCAACGATGTTTGCCCCTTCAATTGGTGAAGTCTTATGGTACCTCTTCTCAGCGGTTTTGTTATCTTCCTCGATGTTGAGACGAATCACAAGATCTTCCAACTTCATTTCCTTTCTTTTGTACTTAAGACAATTCTTGAAATCTTTCCATGAGGGCGGCAACTTCTCAATCATTGCAGCCACTTGGAACGCTTCATTTACTACCATACCTTCAGCAATAAGGTCATGGAAGATAAGTTGAAGCTCTTGAACTTGGGTTCCAACGGTTTTTCCATCCACCATTTTGTAGTCTTGGAATTTGGCAACCACAAACTTCTTCAAGCAAGCATCTTCAGTTTTGTACTTCTTTTCAAGTGCAGTCCATAGTTCTTTGGAAGTCTCTACTGCACTGTAGACGTTGTACAAGTCATCTTCTAAGGCACTCAAAATGTAGCCTTTGCACAAAAAATCAGCCTGTTTCCAAGCCTCAGTAACCATGAATTGTTGGTTGTCAGGCATGTCGGCGGCAGGCACGGGAGGGTCCTCATTGGTGAACTTTTGCATACCAAGGGTGGTAAGCCAAAAGAACATTCTTTGCTGCCATCCTTTAAAGTTGGCACCGGTGAACTTCGCAGTTTCTCGGCCTAGGTGGCACGGTACGTGTTGTAGGAGTAACCGCCGGTGCGTATTTGCGAGAGGTAGTTCCAGTCTCAATTGCCATTATTCGTTTGTCACTGTCAAATTGACAAACTGTTTTAGTTAAAACCCGAATAGCAATTCAATCACAGACTTAAACGATGAAGATTTTATTTCTTCAAATCGTAGTATAATTATGAAACTTTAGTTTTCCAACGAAGTTTTTATATCTTCGAGTCAGAATACTAATATTCATATGGAATAGAAAACTACACAAGTTTTAATCTCCAAACCAGAATACAGCAACAATGAAGTTTTTAAGTTCTTCAAATCGTTGTACAAGTATGAACTTTAATATTCCAATGAAATTTTTATGTCTTCACGTCAGAATATGAAATTTCATACGGAGTAGAAAACCACACATGTTTTAGTCTCCAAAACAGAATACAGATTAATCTAAAAATATAATTTCCTTAAGATTGTTATTAATCTGTATTCCAAAAAAACCAGTAAATAATAATAACTGAATATAAACAGAATCAGTGTTGAAAAATAAGAATAATTTTTCAGAATATAATCGAGCCCACTTAGTTCAAAGTGTGTCCTTAAGAAAATTATTCCCCTCACAAGTACTCGAGGTTGATGGAATATCCCCTCCCAGGATAGAACGATTATCTTACCAGAATAGTAGTACTCCAAATTCAGGTAGCGGCGAACCACTCAACGGCAGTATATCACAGAGAATTTATTTGTGCAGAAGAAGAAGACGTTTGTATTGTTAAGAAAATTCGTAAGTAAAATTCTGAGGAATCAAACGAATTTATAGCCATGGAAGTACTGTTTCTGAAGGTTTGCAACCTTTCTGAACAACCACTGAAAACTGGTGGGAAATTTAAATAAGAAAAAGAAATCGGGTCGCGGGTCAGGGTCACTAACGGGTAGGATTGGATAAGTTAATTAATTTAATTAAATAATAATTAATTAAATAATTAAAAATTAAAGAAAATTTGTTCCAAAAAGATTATCAATCAATCAGTTGACCAAATCCGAGGCCGAGCCCGAGCCCGAGCCGAAGCCGAAGCCGAAGCCGAGCGAGCGACAACGGCGGCGCGAGGGGTCCTTGCCCCCTCAACCCTTTTACTGACAAGAAGGAGTAATTCTACTTATAAGTAGAAGAACTTTTCTTTCCACTACCGATGTGGGACAAATGCTTATTTTATAAAGCAAGAGGGAACTCCCACTTTTCTTTCCACTACCGATGTGGGACAACTCCCACTTTTCTTTCCAATCATTTCTCATTCACCAATATCAATACCCAACAATTGGTACCCGGCGGGATCGGTACCCGGCGGGACTGGCGGGTTCCGCTGATGTCCCGTCCCGGTCCTGTCGGATAAGGGTATTATCGGGTCGGGATCGGGGTTTTTTGTTTTTTTTTTTGTTTTTTTTACCAGTTAATTTAAGAAAATAACATATATATAAACAACTCAATAATTGAACAAGATAGTGTAATAAAAACATATCAAGACTGTTTTTATGTCTCTTATATTATTTAATAGAAATATAATTTTTTTGTAATACAATTTCAAAATTGCAACTTTGTGGTGTTGAAAGTTGCAAATAACATAGTAAAATTACAATTAAAAAAATTACATATGTAAAAACACCTTTTCTAGTTTCTTTATAATTTCTTGCGGTTCTTCGATTGAAATTGGTATTTGTTGGTCAAATTGCTCGACGTCGCTTCCACATCCGTCGGATAAGATATCGTTGTAGTTTTCGTCTTCTTCTTCATTGATCTCCGGTTAACCTCACCTTCTCCGCTCCACTCGTATTCAATCTCTGAATAAACTGTAATCTCCAATCCAAGCTGTCTCCCGCTAATGAGTGTCTGTGCTCTTCTATTTGAAATTTGCCGGTTGAAAAAGCGCTTTCAGACGTTGTTGATAACGCTTGAATGTTCAACACATCGCGGGCCATCTTTGACAGTGTCGGAAATGTCTTCTCATTCTCCCTCCAATATTTCAGCAAGTCTTCACGTCCTTCTTCATTGAGAACTGCTTGGTACGGTACAACACCCTGCAAAACAAAAACATCAAACTCGCTAATTTGATAAAAATATCAAACTCGCTAATTTGATAAAAACATCAAACTCGCTAATTTGATAAAAAAACATCAAACTCGCTAATTTGATTAGTAGTGGTACCACCACACATTCTATTTCTAAGGCTTTCAATACTAGCCGCAGAAACAACACGTCTTTTCTGAGGTTGTGTTGAAGAAGAAGATGGTATGGAAGTCGGTTGGTTGCTAGCACTTTATTGTTAGTAATGCGTATACACTTTTTTGCTTTCATCCTGTATGCTAGACAACGTTTCTTCTTTAGTTTGTTCCATAGGTGGTGGGTCATTTGAATTTTTTGGAGTTGGAGGTGGAAGTACAACTATGCAATCATAAATAGTTTCAATAAGTGTTTTACAACCGTCTATTTTAATAGTCGGATTTAATATAACACCAATAATATAAATAGTGGGAATAGGAATAATTATTTTTTAAATTTGATAAACATTTTTTTAGTAGGTGCCTTATAAGCTGATTTTCCATATATTCACTAAGTAATAAAAATATTAGAGCTATATAAAATAACATAGTTGAAATAGTAGGATAATGTATACCGAAAAATTTGTTTGTCGCTTGAAAAAAATTCTCTAGAAATACAATAAGTTCTGAATTTTTTCCCCATCGTTATCTACAACCATATCAGTTGGATTTCGATTATGAGCGTTAAAAAATAAAGTTATAGGTCTTCTATAATCATAAGAAACAAGTAGTTGCTCGTATAAAGAATCCCACAATGATTTGGAAAAGATGAAGATAAAATAGCTTTTAAAATTCTAATAACATAATTATTAGAAGAAACCTTATCTAATGTAATAGTCATAATTTTATCAGTTATGCCATAATAATCGCAAACTGAATAAATATTTTCTGAAATAAAAGTACCAGTGTGCCTATCATCTATATATTTATACGCTAAAATACGTTTTTGCATAGACCATTTATAATCTATTCAATGACATGTTACCGTTAAATGCCTATATCAGACGTGATAGATATTTTATTAGGAAAATGATACAAGGAATAACGTAAATACTGTTGATATTCATGCGAAAATTTAAATACATCTCTTCTAACAGTTGATCTAGAAAAATCGTTAAAAGCAGAATTATACATATCTCTTATGTAATGAATAAAACCAGGAGATGAAGAAAATGAAAAAGACAAACCCTCTACCGCAACTAATTTTGCTATTGTTTCCTTATCTCTATGTTTATCGTATTTAGGGCCTACAATTCCCCCCGTCATAGGGTTAATTTGACCATGTACTTGGTCCGGGACAAGGCATTGGCACACCCGATTTTTCAGCCAGGTATTGGTCCCACCTAGCTTTGTGAAACCCTTATACGTGTCTCAATAAACCTCCCGTCCCACCCTGGCCTTTTCCCATTTAAAATTTATAAACATTTTTACAAATTTGACATCTAACTACTTGATTATCTTCGTCCATATCAAAAAAATTTCATGCATCTGATTTTAATTTTCGTTTTATTGGGCCTCATCTCATACTAGGGGGAATATGAGGCATTCTAGTTGGAGGTGCACTAGTGGGTGTGTCATCTAGATTAGTGAGTGTGTCATCTAGATTATCTTCTAAATTAAAGTCTTGTTGAGTTTTAGAAAATATCTCCTCGTCCAAATCTAATGGTATTTCAGGAAAAAATACAGTATCAACCAAATCATTTTGTCTAGAAATAGGATGACTAGAAGAAGTACCCCTGCCCTTGTTACCCCTACTAGAAGAAGCCCGACCCTTAAACATACCTCTAAATTCTTCCATTTTAATTATGCTAATAAATAGTTAAAGATAATGAAATTAAGTGCGCTAATTAAAATAAACAAACAATAATAATTTAATGAAGGAACGAATGTACCAAATGCCGACGTAACGTTGACGTGTAGTCGAGAGGTTGAAAATTGAAACTTTACTGGATGGATGATCCTCAAGCTAGTTGCCAACTTCACTCCCAAATGAATAAATAAAATTGAATATTTAGTAGACAATGTAGACTTGTAGAGAGATAGATTGAGAGATTAGAGAGATTGTAGGAAGATTTGTGAGAAAGATGAAGAGAAAATGAAGTATTTATAGTTGGAAAATTGGGTTAAAGTGTAAATATAATAACTTAGAGGTTAAAAATAAATATTAAGGGGTAGGGGGAGGCCAAAAATGGCCGTTGCACAACGACCAAAATATAAAATAATTGTTGTGCAACAGTTATTTTGTGCAAAGGGGAGGTTTCGGGCGGGAAGGGCTATCGAGACTGGGGCGGGCCGGGCCGGAGTCCTGTCCCGGTTCGAATCCCGTTACCGTTTTTTTTAAGCGGGGTAGGGGCGGATCGGGACCGGGCCGACCCACCCCGTTGGCCAGCTTTAGAAAAGAGTAGGTAAAGAAAAATGAGAGAAATGGAGTTATTACCCTATAGCCTTTTCGATTGCGTAATTCTTAGGATCTTGCACTTCCCTTTTTCTTCCTTGTTCATTTACTTGATGCAGTGCCTAAGCAGAAATGTTCCTGGACAAAAAATCGAATTGTTGCAAAAAGAAAGAGAAGACAGATATTGTGTTTTGTCTTGTGATTTCTATAAGATTGCTGGCTATTTGTTTCTAATTATTTACTACCTTGTTTAGTCTTCTTCAAGTAAATTCATGTGTAACTTTGATGTACCTTTGCAGGGTGACCATGTCACATTCTTAAATGTGTATAAAGGATTCATCAAGTCTAATAAATCTTCAAAGTGGTGTCACGAGAATTTTATAAATTATCATGCCATGGTAAGTTCTAATCCAGCTTCCATAGGAATCATTTTGGATGGCTCTACCTTTATTTTTTTTTTTAATTTTTTTTATAGTTTTTGCAGTGTGGGGGTTTTGGAGGTCCTCTTGTGACATCGTTGATGTTTTCCCTTTACGTTTATATGCAGAGAAAAGTAATTGAAGTTAGGGAACAACTGAAAAGGATTACATAGCGGTTGGGCATAGGATTGAAATCTTGTGAAGGGGATATTCAGGTTAACTTAAGATTTATTCCTAGGCTTAGCAATTGTTGAGCCTCTTTCTTAGAGCAGCATAATTATATTTTTAAATTTGTTTAAAAATTCTTGTGGGACAATATTTTCTGTGGATGAAGAGCTTATGATGTAATAGGCGTAACTAAATTTAGCCATTTTGCAGGCAGTAAGGAAGGCAATTGCGGCAGTTTTTTTTGCAAATGCGGCCCGTTTAGAAGTGAGTATGAATTTTGGTACATGTAGTTAATTACTTAATTTTGTCTGAAAAGGCACATTCTTTCCATTTCTGCGTTATTTTTCTGATAACGTCTGTTGCTTGTCTTTGAAAGAGCCATTCAGTCACAATGGGATGTACAAGACTGTCAGAACTTCGCAAGAAGTTTATATTCATTCTTTTTTTTTTTTTTTTATAATCCAGGTTTCCAGGCTTGCGTAGTCCTCCGGGGCATAGTCCAGTGGCAAAGCCTGGGCGCTATAAGGCGCTCTGGCATGGGACAACGTGGGTTCGATTCCCCGCAAGCACGAAGAAATTCTGCATGTTGGAGAATTTGACCTTGTCTTATTGATCAGTTGTACGCTTCCAGAAAAAACTGACCACAGGAGCACATCCCGCGATTTACCTGGTAATAGTGTTGAAGGACCGGTGCTATTACCTCCAGGACGTCTGGGTAAACCAGTGAAGTAGTCAGGCGCAAGCCTAGAAACCTGGATTATCAAAAAAAAAAGAAAAAAAGAATGAATATAAACTTCTTGCGAAGTTCTGACAGTCTTGTACATCCCATTGTCATCTGTGTTGTTCAGGTATATCCCTTTTCACATTTTGTTAGTCTCAAATAAAAATAGGGAGACATAAAATTAGTTGAGTAGAAGCGTATTACATCACTTACATGTTCAAGTTTGTAACGTGCTTTCTCAAATTTAACAGGGTCAACCCGAAATTTATTGTGTACCATTCTCTTGTTTCAACGGATCGTCAGTACATGCGAAATGTCATTACTATTGATCCTTCTTGGCTGATGGAGGCTGCACCACATTTTTTACCAGAAGCAGCTGCATAGTTCTGTTCCTCAATGATACAAAATTTTCTTGGATGCTCCTTGGCAGCCTCTTTTTGGTTTGGATAATTTGTGGAGTCATCATTTGTAAACCTTTTTAAATACACTAACAACTCCTTGTAAATAATGGTGGAGCTATGTAGACGCAAGGGAGGACAATTAAACACCTTTCGTTTGAAAATTATAGTGTATATAGGTCAAATAGTACTTTCTGTACATCATATTGTAACACTCTTGAATATTCTTAATGAAATTGCTCGATATGCATTGTACTGTTCTAGGCAAAACTGATAAGTAGCTTAGAATAGAAAGACTATTCATATATCTTCCCTTCATTCTCACTCACACTAATACGAGTACAACAATATTGTTCTTTCGGGGATATTCGATAAAATTAATACGGCACAGAGAAAATTAAGTACAACAACAATACAACATTGTCTTGAGAACAACTATATACAGTATTAAATTTTCTTTTATGTCTTGAGAACAACTATATACAGTATTAAATTTTCTTTTATTATTGATATTAAAGCATCTTGTAAATTTTCTAATATTCTACCATCTAATATGTATATTTGTACAAGTGTATCTATGTTTTTCTGAAAATATGTTTTTATAGTAAATTCTACTCCTCTATATCTTTTTGCTTCTTTAGTAGATAATTTTGACAACTCTCTTTTACTTCATCTGTTATCAAGTTTATTTTTGTTCTTCCGTTTACACTTCTTGTGTCTATTATATTTTCATGCTTTTGTACTATATATCTAATTTCTTTATTTCTTTCAAACCATTTTGTTTTAAATATTTTCTTAATAGATAGTTCTTTTTCATCTTGTATTTTCTGATACGTTTACGGTTTAAAGCTTAATGTTTGTGTTATTCCTCCTTCATATGTATTCATTTGATAATATGTTTCTCTAGAATCTTCTACTATCTCTTTTCCTTTATCGATATTTTAATAGGTTGATGTACTTATATTATTCTTCTATAATATCATTTAGATCTTTTAATTCATTATCTTTTCTAATTATTTCTCTTAATTTTTCTTCCAATAGTTTCATATTTTCTTCTTCTTTTTGTCTTAATCTTTCATCTTTTAGTGCTATCATGTCTCTTAAGGTTTTAATAGTGTTTTCATTTTCACATATTTGTTTAGAATTTTCTTGTAAACGTTGGTCTTTTTCTTCTATGATATCTATACTTATTCTACAACTTACTATATGTTGGTTTATATCTCTGTTATATGTAAAGGGGTTTTCTGCTATTATTTTGAGTTCTCTTAACTTATTTTGTTGTTCTATTAGTTTGTTTTCATCCATAATGTTCTATCGTCATTCGTAGGTCTGCGTTTAATTCTGTTATTACATGCTTTCGTCTACGTATATCTGTGTTGAGATCTATTAATTCTCTATATATTCTTAAAATATTATCCAAATTTGTATTAATTTCTGCTAATTCAGTCTCTTCCTCTATCATGTTATAATCTTTCTGTCTACTTAATGCTAATTCTTGTCTCTTTAATGCTAATAATTCACTGTAATATGTTAATAATATTTCATTTTGGTTTCTTCTCTGTATTAACAGGTGTTTTAAATTTATACATAACCATTTTCTTTTATTTTTTCCATTGACTTGTGTAAATGACGAATGTTTTTTCATTTTTATATTTTTATTTCTTTTACAAGTTCTAATATCATTTTTTGTGCGGATCTTTTCATCATCTAATAACCCTGAAGATGGTAGAAATATAGTAATAAGTTTATCAAATAATAAGCAAGTAGTAAGGAAGCATGTATTATTAACTCAAAATTCATTTTTTATATAAAACTCTACAATCTTTAATCAATATGAACATCATAATGACAGAGTTTAACACTTATCAAGATTATAATTAAAGAAACATAGTCTAAAAATCGTACCTCTTAGTAGAATCTTAGATCACCGGAGATCTCAACCCACCCTGACACTGTTTCCCTTTCTTTTCAGCAATAACATGATGATTAGCCTAGGTGCTTGAGAGTTTCTCAACACACTCTTTCTGAGATTCTTATCAAGATGCAGGTTTATAGACTAATATGGTTCTAATTATAATCCTTCAAAGTGATCTATATCGATTTTATGATATTATAATTGATCTGAATTATAGACTGAGAAGGTTTAACTAGACATAGAGAGAATTTTCAAAGAAAGATTTGTATTGAAGTTTTCGAATGATCAAAATGTTTACAAGAGGCTCTTTTTATAGATAACCTCGTCTAGTTCTCTGATTGTAAAATAGTAATATGATAACAACTTTTTTCAAAAGTCAAAGGCTACAGTTCTTTGTCTGCTATGATTGCCGCTTTCTCCAAAGTTTTTTGTCTTGTTGTAGCATTATTAAAGCTGTCATCTTTTTCCTTTTGTCCTTTGTCTGACTGCTTTTGCTAAGTGCTTTCCAACTGTTTTCATCAGATTATTTGATAATATCTTCATATCTTCTTGGCATCTGTCCTCATCTTCTTTGTCATTGAGTAGTATGATTTGTAATATGTGGTAATACATGTGCTTACCGTAGTTAGACTACGTTGGGCCATAATATGATATTATATTGGGCTCCAAGTAATAAAATTACATGGTCCCTGTCATAGTAGTAATTTGGATTGCAAGTAGTAAAACTACATGCTCCCTGCCATAGTAGTAAGTTGGGTTGCAAGTAGTAAAACTACATGTTCCCTGCTATAGTAGTAATTCGGGGCGGATCTTTTCTTCGTCTAATTACCCCTAGAGGTCGAAATATAGACGGTAGTCTGTGTATACTTAATCATTATTTCAGAGTTAATCAAACTTTTTTCATAGTTAATCAATTAATAAGCATGTAATCGGGTAGGTATTCTTAAGGGTATTCTTAAGTTCAGTTTCATCTTTAATTAATCAAGTCTATAATCATTTATCAAACATTCAAACATCAACATTATAATCTATATCAACGTCGGAACAATATAATCATAATCTCATATCAACGTCTAAGCAGCATAACAACAAGATAATATACTTATCGAAATCATAATTAGAAACGCATAATTTAAGCACATACCTTTCAGGAGATAATCAGATCACCGAGGTAGTTCTCAACCCAACCTACGAATTTGCCACCCTATGTCCACCTGACTGCGGGCTTTACGCACGTCATAGGCTCCAGGGGAGATGCAGTTACCGGTATCCTCTGATCGTCTTCCTGCCGGTGTTGTGCTCCTACCAGTATGGTTCTAATCATGAGTTCTCAAAGTATCTTAATCTTTGTTCTTATGATACTCTTAGTTGATATAAGATTACTCTTAAGGTGTTCTTGGATGATATTCGATTAATCGTATGATGCTCTTGGATGATTTTGGATTATAGACTGAAGTGTTCTTAGTTAAACATTGAGAGAATTTTTCAAGGTTGAATGTATTTCGAATTTTCGAATGAAGATCGAATTTTCCGAATGAATGTTCGTCTTTACAAGAGGCTCCTTATATAGATAACCTCGGCTGATCAACTATTCATCTTTAATCAAAAGTCGTAAAGTAAATAGTCCTAGACAAAAAAAACTTTTCAAAAAGTCTTAAAGGCTGCAGTGCCTTGTCTGCTACTTTCCGTAAAGTTGTTTGTCGTTTTCTTCATTTTCAAATCTTCTTTTGGCGTATACGGCTATTCTGTCAAATCTATTCTTGTCGTTATACGGCTAATCTGTCGACTGTCGAGTCGGTCATGACTTTCGATAGAATGTCGCTATCGAATGTCATTTTCTTGTCGGCTGCTTTTCTGTGTACTCCTTTCCAGCTGTTCGGCTGATTTTCGTTTGAAAATATTCTTCTGTAATCAACTGTTTTAATCATTTCTTGGGCCAGAAGGCCATAATCTATTTTGGGCACTAAGGCCTCTTTTGTGTGGGCTTACCATAGTACTATGTTGGGCCATAATCTTTTTGGATCCTTAGGATCTCTTTTTTCTAGGTACCACGTAGTGAAACTACATGTTCCCAGTAATAAAATCTTTTTTATTTTTTAGGTACCACGTAAAACTACATGTTCCCTATAATAATCTTTTTTTTTTGTTTTTAGGTACCACGTAAAACTACATGTTCCCTTATGATAATCTTTTTGGGCCGTGAGGCTCCTAATCAATTTTGGGTCGTGAGACCATAATCTTTTTGGGTCCATAGGACCTCTTTTCTTGGGTTATGCACAAAAAAATTTATACATTCCCTGCCATGATAATCTGTTGGGCTTTTTTGTAGTATGAAAGACTACATCCAGCCATAATCTGTCTGGGCAATTAAGCCTCTTTTATGGGTTATGCATAGATTTAATCCAAACATTCCCTGACCAGTATTCAATAGGGTTATGCAGAGTAAAACTTTACATTCCCTGCATCATAATCTTTTGGGCTTTACCGTAGTATAAAACACTACGTTGGGCCATATTCTGTTTTTGGGCCATAAGCCTCTTTTGAGGTTCCAAGTAGATGAATCTACATGAATCCTATAATAATCTTTTGGGCTATGAAGCCATAATCTTTAGGCTGTGAAGCCATAGTCTTTTTGGGCCGTAAGGCCTCTTTTATGTAGATAAATCTACATTGTACCTGCAAAGATAATCAATTTTTCCCTCCTTATTCAAAAAGATCAGGACTTTGCTCTTTTTTATGTTTTCCTTAGACGTTGATGCCGTCTCAGTTCTTATCATGAAACTACATGTTCCATGCCATAGTAGTAAATTGGGCTGCAAGTAGTAAAACTACATGCTCCCTGCCATATGATATTACATTTTTATGCAAACGGATCAGAACCTCCTTATTTTATTACACTGGTAGTAGTAGTAGTATTTTCAGTATTTATTACATGCCTTTTCTTTTGACCAATTATCATCTGGTAATGATCAATAGTTTCCTTTGCATGTTTGTGTTTCAAGTTTATAATTCTTTATGTCTATGTTTGTTATATCTCTTTTCTTTTATCGTCGCATCCAAATACTAATATTCGTTTTGTAAATCCACATATTTCTTCTAATCCTTGTTTTTTATCTTTTCTGATTGTTTGTTGCATTCTGTATTCTTCACATTTTCTCATTAAATATGTTCGTAATACTCTTATCCTTTCTCCTAAGGTATTTTCTCTCGATTCTAGTTGATTATATTCTTTAGATATTTCAGTATTATATGGTGTTGGTAAATGATCATAATAAAGCTGTTGATATATTAAACCTTCATGTGGTAAAAATCTTGCTTCATAAAATTTTTTACTAAAACTTATTGTATATTCTGGTAATTTATTAATTTTACGACATTTCATGTTATTTAGATTCATTATAATTTTAATTTTTTTTTCTGCAAATTCATTTTCATATAATTCATTTCTTAATCTTGGCATTTGTTCTTTTAGAATATGTAATTCTTCTTTTAATTCTTTCAATTCATGTTTGACTTCATTATTATGTGTTTTTAATTTTGTATTTTCTTTCTTTATTTTTAATATTTGTTGTTCTTGTTTATCTAATTTTAGGTGCAAGTATTTGATTTTTTCTGTATCATTTAAGTAGATATTTTCACCTTTTGAATTATTATTATTATTTGGTGTATTTTTAATTTTTTTTTTCTTTATAGATTTATACTTGTATCTTTCCTTTTCAATTATATCTTTTTCATGATTTTTAAGAAATGTAATTATACTATGTTCTTGAGTTTCCATTAAAATTATCCTTTTTATGTAATATAGCTAAATTATTTAATGTTTTTTTCACAGAGTGATAATTTTATATTTTATTTTACTAATATGTACCATTATAGGTTCTTTACTTCTTCTCAATGCATCTATTAGTACTAATTCTAACTGTTTGATTGTTGTATCAGATATTTTTTTCAAATATTCTTTCTTGACTTGTACTAAGTTCGTCTTCTTCTATTATTTGTTTTGCTCTATTTACAAGGTTAAATACAAGAATAATAAAAATTGGAGGAAGTAAACTAACCTTTTCTCAATGGATTAGCCGCCTCCGAGATTTCACTAACAGAAATAGCAGCGACGTGTGATGATATTGTTAGTAGAAAAATACCCAAAGAAAGGCAAACAAACAGAAATGTCTTGGAGCCCATTTTTTTTTTAATTTTCAAAGCTAAGTTCATGATTTTAGAAATTACAAGGATGAAGAAACTGATGGATTTTTGGCTTCAATTTATAGTAAGGTTTTGAATGCATAAATAATTGAAGGGAAAGGGAATATTAGTGGATTTGTGTTGGGTCCAGCCCATCCCATGATTTAAGGGATATGTTTCTTCCTTTTTTGACAAAATGTGCACTGGTCAATTTAATGTTCAGAAGAAAAGAAGAAAAAATGGGCAACTTCATCACTATTTGCTCCAAATAAAGGTGGAATCTCCCACCCAGGAGCCCCACACTCCGGTTCGACAGGTCTGTGAAGGGCAACTTCATCACTATTTAAGGACACACCAAAGAGAGGATAATCATAGAGAGCAATCAGATATTTTATAGACTATATTAGAAAATAGTCTATTAAAAGAGAATTATTTTTTTTGAGTGTGTAGTGATTTTTGAAATATTTATACTTATGATTATATATTATAAATTTTCTTACTTTAGTGATATTAAATGCTCTTTTTAGCCTGTAATTTTTTCCTTATTGAATTTTATACACTCATAACGTAGATTTGAGCGGCTAGGCTCCATTAGTAGCTATCCTTATTTATTAGTACTCCTTACGAAGAAACACACATATATTTGATTCTTCTTTCACAAACTCTGTAAGTAGTAGTAAAGTAGTTGTGCCGAAGAAAAGAAAAGGTAGTACAGTACTACGCCTCTTAACGCTCTCCAAAAGCCGCCTCTCTCCGATTCACAAATCCAACCACCGGGTCCATTTCCAGATTTTCACGGCCCACAATAACATATCCATTTGTTGTCCCTTTCGTTTACAATAATAACTCCATTTATATTTTTTCCTATCTCGACTTTCGATTTTATTCTCCACCCACCTTATTCCGAATATATTTATTTATAATCATGTCTTTCCTCGTCCGAATATCTTCATTTCTAATCCTGACTTTCCGAGTGTGCGCACACATCCACCACAACATTCTAATTTCTGTCAGAACATGAGAGTTTTTGATTGGTCAACAATCCGCCCATACAACATAGTTGGTCTAACAACCACTCTGTAGAACTTATCTTTAAGTTTTGGTGAACCTTCTTGTCTGACAAAACTCCGGATGTGAGCATCCATTTCATCCATCCCGCATCAATGTGATGTGTGACACCATCATCAATCTCTCCATTATCTTGGATAATCGACCCATGGTACAAAAATTCGAATTGTTGCAAAAAGAAAGAGAAGATAGATATTGTTGAAAGTATATGTATGTCTTACAGACAATCTGTATTATGACAAATATACTTTATACACATTCGTATTATTATTATTAATAGAGATTAATATTTTGGCATTTGCAATTATTGAATTATTAGTTGATTGTTTATAATATTCTATAATATGCATCTCTAGATATTACGTTGTTATTAATAATGTGAGATATTAATATTATAACGTAACTCTTAAAATAGCCTCGACTAATGATCACCGGGACTGTGATATCGATGATATGTGATAAGTCGACATGTGGTCTGCATCACATCCTTAAAGGATGTAGTATGTCTCACATGCTACGAGTAATGGCTACTCGTGATGGACACATGGATATTTTGAAAGTATTGATATACCCTGCTGATATACTGTTTGTTATACTTGTCTAAAGTATGATCAGCGTGTGGGAGATAGAAGTCCTTAGACTTGAGGTCAATGCGCACATTGTCTACAAAGTAATGTACCTTGATCCTGTCCTAAGCTCAAATGCCTTATAGGTTGAGATACGACTTGTATTGGGTACATTACGATGTGAATTATATGTGGTAGTTGAGCCAAGATTAGGATTCATTCCTCGAATGTATATTCGAGAGAACACTCAGATTCTCAATGATATTAGGTTGACTAAGTCGTTGGCCAACGCAATAGACATGTTTAGAATATGGTCAGTTGTCAACTAATATAGATGAGATACAATGATTAAGCCATTTGGATAGACATTTGACAAATCCTAAGCTTGATCGGGTGTGTCGTGAATGAAATGCTTTTATCTTACCACATAGAGGTTAAGTTTACTGGATTCGTGTAAACGTACTTCACATATTGAGTTCGTCTTGCGGCGCCGTCTAGGAGTTCCGCGTAGACCTTAATTTGATTAATGTCGATATGTGAAGGCATGTAGGGTGACTATGTCGATTGTCCTTTCGATCTAAGAATGTATTGAGAGAGTATTAAATATTTGATTTAGAAACGAGATATTTAAATGAATAATGATAATTTTAATTAAGTCAAAATTGGATTTTGGATTTAATTAAGAATGTGCAAAAAATAAATCGAGACAGTGCAGGAACACGTCAAGCACCGCGGCGCCCATACCCTAGGGCCGCGTCGCTAATGACCTAATATGCCTCGATTTTTGGGCCAGGTCCAAGGTCAAACTCTAATCCGATTTGACCTAATTTTCACCTATAAATTCAGACATACACTTGATTTTCATATCATTATTCTAAGTCTTAGAGACTCAGAATTAAGGCTTGCCAGTGGGCCGGGTCGGCCCGGTCCCGCCCCGACACCGCCCGGACCCCAACATTTTTTTTTTAAAAAATTGCGGTATCGGGACTCGAACCGGGACGGGACATGGTCTCGTCCCGACCCGCCCCAGTCCCGCCAGGCCCGACCCGGTCTCAGTCCCGACCCCGATCCTGCCCTAAACTCCCTCTTTGCACAAATAACCGTTGCACCAACGACCATTTTATATTTTGGCCATTGTGCAACATCCATTTTTGGCCTCCCCCCCTTTCCTACCCCCTTAATATTTATTTTAACTCATAAGTTATTATATTTAAACTTTAACCCAATTCTCAAACTATAAATACCTCATTTTCTCTTCATCTTTCTCACAAATCTTCCTACAATCTCTCTAATATCTCAATCTATCTCTCTACAAGTCTACATTGTCCACTAAATATTGAATTTTATTTATTCATTTGGGAGTGAAGTTGGCAACTAGCTTGAGGATCTTTCATCGAGCAAAGTTTTAAATTTCAACCTCTCGATTACACGTCGACGTTACGTCGGCGTTTGGTACATTCGTTCCTTCATTAAATTATTATTGTCTGTTTATTTTATTTAGCGCACTTAATTTCATTTACTTTAATTATTTATTAGTATAATTATAAATTATAATGGAAGGATTTAAATGTATGCTTACGGGCAGGGGTCAGACTTCTTCTAGTAGGGGCAACAAGGGCAAGAGTACTTCTTCTAGTCATCCTATTTATAGACAGAATCCTATTCCTACATGGGATGATTTTGTTGATACTAAACATTTTTCTACAATACCATTAGATTTAGACGAGAAGCTATTTTCTGGAACTTAAGAAGACTTTAATTTAGACGATGATCTAGATGATACACCCACTAATGTAGATGACAACACACCCACTAGTGCACCTTCAACTGAAATTCCTCCTATTTTCCCTAGTATGAGACGAGGTCCAGAAAAATGATCATTAAAATCAGATGCATGAACATTTTTTGATAGGGACGTAGATAATCAAGTAGCTAGATGTAAAATTTGTAAAGATGTTTTAAAATTTAAAACTGGAGAAGGTCATGGTGAGACAGGGGGGGGGGAGGTTTAATGAGACACGTAGCAAGGGCTCATCCAGCTAGGTATGCCCAATACGAGGCTTCAAAACCCGGTGCGCAAACGCCCGCTCCATCGGAACAAGGTTCCCATACTGTCCCAGATCAAGTACATGGTCAAATTAACCCCACGACGGGAGAATTGTAGGCCCTAATTACAATAAACATAGAGATAGGGAAGCAATAGCCAAATTAGTTGCTGTGGAGGGTTTGCCTTTTTCATTTTCTTCATCTTCTGGTTTTATTCATTACATTAGAAAAATGTATAATCCTGCTTTTAATAGTTTTCCTAGATCAACTGTTATGAGAGATGTATTTAAATTTGCACATGAATATCAACAATATTTACATTATTCATTATATCATTTTAATGGCAAAGTGACTATCACTTCTGATATATGCCGTAGTACTAACGACCATGATTATTTAACGGTAACATTTTATTGGATAGATTATAAATGGTCTATGTAAAAACGTATCTTAGCGTATAGATATATAGATGATAGTCACACTAGTACTTTTATTGCAAAAAATATTTATCAAGTGTGCGATTATTACGGAATAACTGATAAAATTATGACTATTACATTAGATAACGCTTCTTCTAACAATTATGCTATTACAATTTTAAAAAATAGTTTAACTCCATATTTTCCAGATTATTTTCATATAAAATGTATGTTTCATATATATAACTTAGTTGTAAAGGTTGGTCTATCACTTTTTGAAGACATTCTTAGTAAAATACAATTTGATATAAACTTTATTTTTAAAAATAATATAATACAACGAAAAAAAGAATATAAAAAAACTTGTCACGGTTGCCAACTACCTTATAGAAAAATTTCAGAAGAAGTACCCACTAGGTGAAATTCTTTATAAGAGCAACTACTTGTTGCTTATGACTATAGAAATCCTATAACTTTATTTTTTAACTCTTATAATCAAAATCTAGCTGATATGGTTGTACATAGCGATTGGGGGAAAATTTCCGAACTTATTGTATTTCTAGAGAAATTTTTTCAAGCAACAAATGAATTTTTCGGTATATATTATCCTACTATTTCAACTATGTTGTTTTATATAGCTCTAATATTTATACTGCTTAATGAATATATTGATAAACCAGTTTATAAGGCAGCTATTAAAAAAATATTTATCAAAATAAAAAAAATATTTTATTCCTATTCCCACTATTTATATTATTGGTGTTGTATTAAATCCGACTATTAAAATAGACGGTACTAAATCACTTATTGAAACTATTTATGATTGTATAGCAGTACTACCACCTCTAAGTCCCAAAAATCCAAATCACCCACCACCTATTGAACAAACTAAAGAACAAGTGTTGTCTAGTGTAGAAGACGAATGCAAAAAAGTATATCGGTTTTACCAACAAGAAAGTGCTAGCAACCTACCGGCTTTCATACCATCTTCTTCTTCTTCAACCTTACAAAAGACATGTTGTTTCTGCGGCTAGTATTGAAAGCCTCAGAAATAGAATGTGCGGCTGTAACGCTACTAACCAAATTAGCGAGTTTGATATTTTTGTTTTGCAGGGTTTTGTACCGTACCAAGCAGTTCTCAATGAAGATTACTTCTTAGTCTATGGTGGGGAAGAAAAGCTAGCTGCAACTGGGTACACTGATGCTAGCTTCCAGACGGATCTTGATGACTTCAAATCTCAGTCTGGGTACACGTTCATTTTCAATGGTGGAGCAGTGAGCGGGAAAAGTTCCAAACAAGCTACAACTGCTAATTCGACAACTGAAGCTGAGTACATTGCTGGATCATAAGCTGGTAAAGAAGCTGTCGCGATTTCTGAGTTCCTAAAAAAACTAAGGGTAGTTTCGAGTGCCAGTTGTCCAATAACTATTTATTGTGACAACATTGGTGCGATTGCATAGGCTAAGGAACCAAGATCAACAAACAGAAACAAGCATGTACCAATGAAGTACCACATACTTAGGGAGATGGTGGAGACTGAAGAGATTAGATTAGACTATGTTCCCACAGACGATAATCTAGTTGATCCATTCACTAAACCATTAAGCTTAGTCAAGCATAATGGTCATTTTGAGAATATGGGCATTAGATATGTTGGAGATAGGCTCTAGGCCAAGTGGGAGATTGAAAGTATATGTATGTTCTAGAGACAATCTGTATTAGGACAAATGTACTTTATACACATTTGTATTATTATTAATGAAGATTAATATTTTGCCATTTGCAATTATTGAATTATTAATTGATTGTTTATAATATTCTATAATATGCATCCCTAGAAGTTACGTTGTTATTAATAGTGTGAGATATTAATATTATAACGTAACTCTTAAAATAGCCTCGACTAATGATCATCGAGAATGAGATATCGATGATATGTGATAAGTCGGCATGTTGTCTGCATCACATCCTTAGAGAATGTAGTATGTCTCACCTACTACGAGTAATGACTACTTGTGATGGACACATGGATACTTTGGAAGTACTGGTATACCCTGCTGATATACTGTTTGTTACACTTGTCTAAAGTATGATCAATGTGTGGGAGATAGAAGTCCTTAGACTTGAGGTCAATACGCACCTTGTCTACAAAGTAATGTACCTTGATCCTGTCCTAAGCTCAAATGCCTTATAGGTTGAGATACAGCTTGTATTGGGTACATTACGATGTGGATTAAATGTGGTAGTTGAGCCAAGATTAGGATTCATTCATCGAATGTATATTCGAGAGAACACTCAGATTCTCAATGATATTAGGTTGACTAAGTCGTTGGCCAACGCAATAGACATGTTTAGAATATGGTCTAGTTGTCAACTAATATAGATGAGATACATGATTAAGCCATTTGGATAGACATTTGACAAATCCTAAGCTTGATCGGGTGTGTCGTGAATGAAAGGATTTTATCTTACCACATAGAGGTTAAGTTTACCGGATTCGTGTAAACGTACTTTACATATTAAGTTCATCTTGCGGAGCCGTCTAGGAGTTCCGCGTAGACCTTAATTTGATTAATGTCGATATGTGAAGGCCTGTATGGTGACTATGTCGATTGTCCTTTCGATCTAAGGATGTATTGAGAGAATATTAAATATTTGATTTAAAATTAAGATATTTAAATGAATAATGATTGTTTTAATTAAGTCAAAATTGGATTTTAAATTTAATTAAGAATGTGCAGAAAATAAATTGAGACAGTACAGGTGAACAGTAGCTGCGTTTTGGTGATTTTCTTCCAATCTTCCCTTCTTTGATATTTGTTCTTGTTGTTATTATTTCTTCGTGTTTGGCGTTGATGTTGTAGCCATTTTGGAGAATACTTTGTTAAAAAAAAATCTGTTCGAGTCGGGTCAGAATCCGGGCCGGGTCTGTTTCCGGGTCGGGCAGAATCCGAGTCCAAAATCCGAAAGTCAGTAAACTCCTATCAATTCCTTTGTGTTTCTTTATGTGTTTATGTGCTTGATTACAACATGTTATTATGTTTTGAACCGATTTAGTTATGTTTCAAGTGGATTAACATGTTTAGGATCAGTCTTGAGATTTTCTTTCAAATTTTAAGATGATTCTTTGTGTTACTTGCTTATTGTTACCTTCTTCTACCTTGCCGCCATTGTTGCTATTGTTCCTTACTCTGTTGCTGATGAATGTTGTTGCACTCTGAGGCTGCTGCGACCCTACTATTTTTCTTGCCACTTTGTCGCGCGTATTGCCCTTTGTTAAGCTCCCATATTATGTTGAATGGTCTGCTGTGCTTTAGTGCAAATACTTTCTGCATTTTAAGTTTGGAATAAGTTACACTGTTGAGGCAATTGGTTGCTCTAAGTTGGTTATTTTTGAAATGATTTCTTCGTCGCACTTTGGCTGAATGGTTGCTACATCTTTGAGACTGAAAATGCCATCTTTTTGAGAAATTTTGTTGTTCTCATCTGGTTTCCAATTGCTGCATCTTTTTGCAAATGGCAGCTGCATTGTGAGACAAGCAAAGGGCTGCATTCTAAGCCTAGTTGTAGTTGTACTTTAAAGCAAGTAAATGTTGCATTCTGAGCCGAATTGCGGTAGCATTTCAAGGCATGCAGACGCTACATTTTGAGCTATGTTTTCTGCCACATTTTGAGCTTGATTAATGCTACACTTTGAGTTATGTTTCTACCACATTGAGTAAATTTGCTGCTACATTTTTACGATTTTGCTGCCGTGTTTTGGCCCGACTGATGCTGCATTTTAAGGGCTGTGCTACTGCATATTAAGGGATGTTTCTGCTGCATTTTAAGGTTTGTTTTTACTGCATTTTTAGTGCAGTTTTGCTGCATTTTAAGGGTTGTTTTTACTGCATTTTAAGTGCTGTTTTACCGCATTTTAAGGGCTGTTTTTAGTTTTTACTGCATTTTAAGGGCCACCGCTGCTGCATCTTAAGGTCCGTTTTGCTGCATTTTAGAGGGTTATTTTACTGCATTTTAAAGACTGTTTTTACTACATTTTGGGCACATTTGATGTTTATCACTGTTGTATTTTTTAGCGAGTTCTTCGCTTGGTTTCTTGGCTAAAAACCGTCGCTTTAAGACTCATTTCTCGCAATTTGCAATATTTCTGAAATTCACTGATTTGAACATGATACTACACTGGCCGATGAAAAAATATCCGTCGATTTTTTAGGCCTCCACAGTTGTAAAGACGAAAATAAAACTTCTGGGCAAGGATGAAACTTAAATCTTTTTTCATCCGAGAGACCAACATGTTCGGTAGGCAAGACAACTAAAATGACCAACGAGTCATATGTTCGCAGCCACAACGTGATTGGAATGTTTTCAAAATTTAAGTATGAGCACTACGTAATAAAAACATTTACTGTTTTGGATACGGACCCGAAGTTATTTATATTCAACTGTTTTCTAACCGTTTGTTCTTGACAGCTTGCAAGACATATTTATGAAAGTCAAAGAAGACAAGTTACCCCTCGGAGATGATTTATTGTTGTTTTATGTTTCTTTAATTCAGTTTTGTTTTATTTTATATTGTAATATTTATTGTACTTGTGTAAATTATTGAAATGTTTAGAATAGGTAGACTTAGAATTAATAATCTAGAAAGAGTAGATTTAAAATCGGAAACCGCTAGTTTATCTATTTTAGGCCCGTGCTTTCAAATGTTAGTTTATTCATTTTTAGGCTCGGTTAGTTCAAATTTAGAAACCCTCCACTAGTTATTTAATTTTTAGGCTCGTCATGCATATTCAAAATTTTCACAATAACTTTTGGTCATCTTTTATTCACTTTATTAATCACACAAATAAGTTTGTCTTTTCTGATTTGCAACTCAAAATGATTTCCAAAAAAAGAATTACTTCTTTGGCATTATAAATAATTTGCTTTTCTATCAATTGTCAAAAAATGCATGTTTTCATCCAAAATCAAACTTTACATGTATTTTTATAATCAATGCAATACAAATGGATGTTTTATCCAAAACATTATTTTGCTTGTATGGTGTAAACAATGCAAATGCATACTTTATCCAAAAATCACTTTAGATGTATTTTATAAATAATACAATACAAATGCATGTTTTTTTCTAAAAAATCACTTTACATGTATTTTTATAAACAATGCCATAAATGCATATCTTTTATCCCAAAAAATCAATTTTACATATAGTTGTTGAAAAATGCCATGCGTACTCTTTCCGAATTTTATGACGAAATTCATTTCTCAAAACCGCAATCACTTTGCGAGACCTTCAAAAGAATAAATGGTAAAAATCTTTACATTGTCAAAATGCATCTTTTTATTAATTATTTGCAAAACATCTTTTTAACTTTATATACTTTTATACATGCATTTTTCCTTTAGCATAATAATTAACCTGAATTTGATCGGATAACCGCAAGTTAGCGGATCTTAAAGGATGCCTAACCCCTTCCCTTTAGGATAATAAAGAACCCTTACCTAGAATCTCATTAGTTTTGCAGACCATAAAATCAGAGTTATTTTGCAGCATTTAGTTAACATTCAGGTGTCCTAATTCACCTTAGAATAATTAGGTGGCGACTCCTCAAAAAGCATTTTTATTAAATCCAGAGGGAATCGACGCCATCGCGCCGCGAAGTCGCGGTAAAAAATGGGTGCGACAACGCTGTTATTAATAGTGTGAGATATTAATATTATAACGTAACTCTTAAAATAGCCTCGACTAATGATCATCGAGAATGGGATATCGATGATATGTGATAAGTCGGCATGTTGTCTGCATCACATCCTTAGAGGATGTAGTATGTCTCTGCTGCTACGAGTAATGACTACTCGTGATGGACACATGGATACTTTGGAAGTATTGGTATACCCTGCTGATATACTGTTTGTTACACTTGTCTAAAGTATGATCAGCGTGTGGGAGATAGAAGTCCTTAGACTTGAGGTCAATACGCACCTTGTCTACAAAGTAATGTACCTTGATCCTGTACTAAGCTCAAATGCCTTATAGGTTGAGATACGGCTTGTATTGGGTACATTACGATGTGGATTAAATGTGGTAGTTGAGCCAAGATTAGGATTCATTCCTCGAATGTATATTCGAGAGAACACTCAGATTCTCAATGATATTAGGTTGACTAAGTCGTTGGCCAACACAATAGACATGTTTAGAATATGGTCAGTTGTAAACTAATATAGATGAGATACATTGATTAAGCCATTTGGATAGACATTTGACAAATCCTAAGCTTGATCAGGTGTGTCGTGAATGAAAGGATTTTATCTTACCACATAGAGGTTAAGTTTACTGAATTCGTGTAAACGTACTTCACATATTGAGTTCGTCTTGCGGCGCCGTCTAGGAGTTCCGGGTAGACCTTAATTTGATTAATGTCGATATGTGAAGGCATGTAGGGTGACTATGTTGATTGTCCTTTCGATCTAAGGATGTATTGAGAGAGTATTAAATATTTGATTTAGAATTGAGATATTTAAATGAATAATGATTATTTTAATTAAGTTAAAATTGGATTTTGGATTTAATTAAGAATGTGCAGAAAATAAACCGAGACAGTGCAGGAACACGTCAAGCGCCGCGGCGCCCATACCCTAGGGCCGCGTCGCTAATGACCTAATATGCCTCGATTTTTGGGTCAGGTCCAAGGTCAAACCCTAATCCGGTCTGACCTAATTTTCACCTATAAATACAGGCATTCACTTCATTATTCATACACTTGATTTTATATCATTATTCTAAGTCTCAGAAACCAACAAATCCCTACATTCTGTTCATGTATATCCCTTGTACCAACTTTTTCACATTTTCCTTGTTAGTCTCAAATAAAAATAGGGAGATAAAATTAGTTTAGAAGTGTATTACATCACTTACATGGTCAAGTTTATAATGTGGTTTCTCAAATTTAACAGGGTCAACCCAAAGTTTATCGTGTACCATTCTCTTGTTTCAACGGATCGTCAGTACATGCGAAATATCATTTACTAGTACCAAACACATGACGAAACCTCCCAGAAAAAGCATTCACGAGTACTCGACTTATTGATACATAAACATAATATTATTTTCACGAATTTAAAAGTACAAAATCAAAAAGACTACAGACAAGATGGTACTTGATGACGACTTGTTGCAATAGTTGCAACAATTAAGGACGTATTAAATAAACAAACAAACTAAGTCACACACAATAGTGTTAATTCTGTGAGACACAGAATAATACTTTTCCTTCAGTGACAAATACAGCGCTTACAAATAAAGGTAGTACATGTATCACAAAGACGACAAACCATGGATCTACCTGCACCCGGTCGTAACCTTGGGATGCGTCTTATCTGATCTGTAGTAATGTTGTTTGAATTCATTGCTGCACCGACAAATAATAAAAATGAACATGTATGGTCACACTTTCACCATGATATCAGAATAATAATAACAACAAAAATAATATAGTTAGTGAATTCCCACAAATTTAGGTCTGGGGAGGATAGAGCATACACATAATAGTATATATAGGTTGTAAAAATAAATCTTGGGCCTAACTCAACCCAAAAAGCTAACTTATAGGATGAAAATTGTCCAAATCTATATAAGGAGTCCATGTTTCCATTTCATTATCCACGCTCTAGTTAACAATATCTGGCGTGCGGGAGAGTGTTAAGAGTCCCACATAGGATATGAAATGGGAACATGGACTCTTTATATAGACTTGGACAATCCTCACCCTACAAGCTAGCTTTTGGGGTTGAGTTAGGACCGATATCCATTCTTTACAAAGTGAAAGCTATTTTCCAATTAATTTTACACAATGATAATATATATTAAGAGTCATTATCAAGTTAGGGTAAGCATGTCAAGTGGGCCGGATTGAGCCATTTTAAACGTGGGTCCTACCAGACCGGTTCAGGGCAGACCGAGCCGTTCGTAAGGAGGCCGGGCTGGGACGAGCTTGGGGAGAGGAAAGGGTGTCCGACCCAGCCCCCTACCCGTGAAGGGGTACATAGTGAGCTTTCCGGGTAGGGCTTTAGATAGTGGGCTGGGCCGAGCTTTAGTTAGTTTTTTAAAAATCTAATACTAAAATATCCTCCCTCTAAAATTTTGTGTGGCTATAAATCATTGCATAAAGATAAATGATTTTCAAGTTAAATATATTAGGAGGACAATTATGACTCCCCTAATTTTAGGATTGACTGCTATGACTTACTTTATTGATCTTCTCAGATGCACATTCCATCATTCCATGGACGTTTTAAATTTATGTAACAACGTTTCTTACTCCGTGATAAATTAATTAAGTGTTTTATGTTTAGAGCTAAGTATTTTTTAGGAATTAACATACGAATTAATTGGCTCTGTAAAGTGTAAACCTATACGACTATACCTATGACATAGTATAGGACCCAACATATTTCGTTAGTCACGTAATTGAAATTGATAAGCTAGGAATCGGCCACCAAAATTTAACTTCCTTTACTGCTTCAGTTAGTATATTAAATGTGAATGGTAGAGTTGAAAACGTACCAAACTATAACTGTATAAAATTGACTATAATTAATTTCCTTTTTGAACAGATTTTGAGTAAAATGACTGTACATCTAATTAATTGGATTTATATATTTTCTCTAATAATTAAGTGAATGTTCCAAAACTATTGTTGGAATGAAAATGAAACAACATACATGCATATGATACTCAATCTATCACTATTTTTGTGTTTACAATTCTTATTTCTCATTGTCAATGCAAATTTGTACAATATAGAGTACTATTTGATAGTAAAAAATTTAGTCAGGCCGGACCACTGGCGGACCAAGCAACCGGACTGTCCACCTTGTCCGGCCCAATCAACTAATATGTCCTACCTAGCCCAGCCCCTACCCTCTTAGTCTGGCCCGGCCCAGCCCACTTGATAGGTTTAAGTTAGGGTTAGTAAATACAAACGTGAAATATCAAGACTTGATCGATATGGAAATCAAACCTTTACTTTAGCTTATAATTAAACACTAAATGGAAGGCTAACGAATATTATCGCTTGATAAAAAATAGGACATTGAATTAAGGAAGGAGAGAACATACTCTTAATGCCCACTATAGCTACAATATGTTAAATATACTACTAACTTTTACTATATCAGGATATATAAGTTAAATTTTGTACCAAATAATGAGAGAAGAAATACACTTACAGTTGGAAGTCTCTGCTAACTCCCTAGCTACAACCTCAGAGCTTATCATGAAAAAAATAGCCAAAAAAAGGCCAAGAAAGAGAAGTGCCTTGGAACCCATCTTTGTTTTTTCTTTTTCTCAAAGCTTAGTATGATATTTGAAAATTAAGGGATGAAGAAACTGATACATTCTTGGGCTCTATTTATAGTAAGATTTGAATGCATAAATAATTGATGAGAAGAGTGGTTTCGCATACAGGGTGCAATTACTGTAGTGGACCAAAGAAAATGAACAACTTGGTCTACAAGTGGGAAGTAAAGAGAGTGGTTTCGTATTCTATAAAAAAAAAATTAAATGATTTAATAACATATATATGTTTCAACACATATCAGGTAATAGTTTGTTTAGTATAAATACTCGGCACCAGTAACATTTTGTTACCGCAAATTGAGTTCAGTGAGTAAGTTATAGGAAATTTACTAATGTGGAATTAAATTTATCCCATTATTTATGACTCGAACAATTGGGGCCCCGCTCGTCGGAAATGTCTTTTCCACACACGTGCAATCTTAGTGCCAAATATCGTAAATTTCGTTAATGAAAGAGATATTGGTACGTAAGTGAAATGTTTGAGACATAGAATGATGGACGGTTATTGGTTAAATAACAAGTGTTCAACGTTGGTAAATGACGGAAGAATTGTGCGAAGTGTAAGATGGTACGGGTCGAAAAAGGGCTGCGGCGCCGAAGCGCCCCCCAATGTAGTTAGATTTCTTAAATGGTCATTTAACTTATAGTCATTACATCAGAAAATCACATTTCTTCTTGATTTCAACTTCATTCTAAATAGAAATATAACTTTATGAGATAATAACTACTAATTGAATGATCATCTAAGAAATCAAATCATGAGAGAGTTATTGCACGCAATAGTTAAACTAGGCGGAGAAAAGAGAATTTAATTGATTTTGATTCGTTCAAAGATCATAACATATAAATAGGTAAAAAAACTTTTATTAATTATATATGAGATATTGAATTAGCTTAATATATGATTTATTTTAAATATAACAATAAAACTTTAAGTTCAAAAGTTACTTTAAATCATGAGTTAAAACTTAATATATACTAATATGAATTATCTTTCCGGTGTTGTTTACGAATTATTACACAAAAAACGAAATATATTCTGTTCTCAGCCAAAAAATAACACCTAAAGAATAGACTAAAGATTCCCTTATTATAAAAAACAAAACTTAAAATACCAAGGGAGTTGGTGGCCTCCCACGGAAATTAATGAAAATGTCAAACGGTCACTTATCTTGTTGACTTGTCAAAGGCTGTTCCATTTTGTACAGCCGCCACCCCACTTGACCTATTATTAGCAGTAAATAACATTTGCGATTTACATCAAATTAACAAAATAAAATAATACTGTAGGAGGTTTACGGGTTAGGAGCATACTTATATAAAAAAGATTCTAACGAAAATTAATTGGACTGATAGACCTCATAAGCAATTTTTTAATGATTGAAGCTTACTTTAATGAGTGAACATTTACAACACGGACAATAATGCGAAGTCTTAAATTGATACGCTGATTGAAGGTAAATCAAAAGTATTACCTATGAGGATATTAAGATGGTTAATTTCTCGAATTTATATTCGAGAGAACACTCAAATTCTCAATGATATTAGGTTGACTAAGTCGTTGACCAACGCAATAAACATATTTAGAATATGGTCTAGTTGTCAACTAATATAGATGAGATACAATGATTAAGCCATTTGGATAGACACATGACAAATCCTAAGCTTAATCGGGTGTGTCTTAAATGAAATGATTTTATCTTACCACATAGATGTTAAGGTTACTGGATTCGTGTAAACGTACTTCACATATTGAGTTCGTCTTGCGGCGCCATCTAGGAGTTCCGCGTAGACCTTAATTTGACTAATGTCGATATTTGAAGACCTGTAGGGTCACACTATGTCGTTTGTCCTTTCGATCTAAGGATGTATTGAGAGAGTATTAAATATTCGATTTAGAATCGAGATATTTAAATGAATAATGATTATTTTAATTAAGTCAAAATTAGATTTTGGATTTAATTAAGAATGTGCAGAAAATAAATCGAGACAGTGCGGGTGAACAGTGTTGACACCCATTTTTGTCCCATCTTTTCTGAATTTGTTTGCAATTTTAAATACTTTTAACACTTCAAAATAATTTTAATTTATATATATATACATATATATATATATATATATATATATTATTCTCAATATTATTATTATTATTCGCATTCTTTACTGACATTTTTTTTTTTTTTTATCATAATCATAGTTTTATCCGAAAATTCTATGTTATTCTATTTTTTCGCAAAACGGCATCACATTTGTCATTTTTAGCATTTTAAACGTTTCGCAAATATTATGTTTTATTATTATCACATCGTTATATCTTATTTTTAATAATTTACATTTTTTTTCTTCCATGCATTTTTAATATTTAACCCCTTTTATATTTTTAAACTCATAACCCATTCATTTCCCAACCCAAAACAATTTCTACCCAAACTAATTTCACCCAAAACCCATTTTGCCCAAGCCCAACCGATAATCCCACTTATCCCCTACACGTGGCCCAATTCAGTCGGCCCAACAACCCATTCCCTTATACCCCAATCCACAAAACCAAAACACTCTACTAACCTAACAAAATCATCTAAACCGAAGCCCAATTCCCCAAGCCAACCCGTCGGCCCAACATCCCAATTCCCCTTCCTTATCCCAAAACCCAAACACAACCCTAATTTTTTTTAAAACAAAACATTTCTCTCTCTTTCATCTCATCCGCCGCACACCCCCATACCCCACACACCGTACCCCACGTCGCCGGTCACCTCACCCCTGCCACCACAAACGCCCCTCTGTTACGCTGAAACCACCAACCCTTCGACCCATACCCCTAAAATCCGCAACCCATGCCCCTTCAAATTCGCGATTTTTTGGCTCCTTTATTTGAGATTCGAACTCGTTCTCGAACGTTGAAGGATGCGAATCCATGTATAAATACCCCTTTTGTTCAATGTTAAAGCGGGGGATTTTGAGGTCCGAAAATGGAGTTTTAAGTTTGAAAGCCGAAATCATCTTAAGGGTATTTGTTCTTCTTTGCATGTGTCCTTCATCTCGAAGAGTCCGAAATATAATCCGAAAATCTGCTTTTGTTGTTGTTCTTCACTATTTCGGGTTTCCGATTTGGGTCATTGTTCGAGTCGGGTCAACCCGATTTGGGTAAGATTTCCTGATTTATATGCTTTATATTTTGTTGTTGTTTATCTGAAATTTGAAAAGAAATCGATTCGGGTTGAAACATCCGATCCGGGTCGGGTCACTGATTCGGGGCGGGTCAACCCGGTTTGAGTAAATTTTCAGATTTTGTATTTATATTTTGTTGTTGGTTATCTGAAATTTGGAAAGAAATCGATTCGGGTTGAAACATCCGGGTCGGATCGGGTCACTGATCCGGGTCGGATCGACCCGTTCGAATAAATTTCCAGATTTTGTATTTTATATCTTGTTGTTGGTTATCTGAAAAATCCAAAACTCTATCCGGGTCTGGTTTTCATAAACATTCCGAATCATGTTTCGGTTCCGAAATTTCAGAATTTGGGTCGAATATTTTAATTACTTACTGTTGGTTTACTTGGGCACTGTTGTTATTTTGTTGATTTGAACTAATACCGCATTTAGGCCAATGAAATTGAATTCGAGGCCACGTCTCTTCGGAAGTCGCTTCTCTGTTTTCAGTTTATTGCTGTGTTGTCTATTCTACTGATTTGAACTAATACCGCATTTAGGCCAATGAAATTGAATTTGAGGCCACGTCTCTTCGGAAGTCGCTTCTCTGTTTTCAGTTTATTGCTGTGTTGTCTATTCTACTGATTTGAACTAATACCACATTTAGGCCAATGAAATTGAATTCGAGGCCACGTCCCTTTGAAAACCTCATTTCTCTATTTCAGTTTATTGCTATGTTGTTTATTTTACTGGTTTGAAGTAATACTGCATTCTCTTCGGATAATCGTTTCTCTGTTTCAGTTTACTATTTTTGGCATTTAAACATCCGTATACGGATATCTTACTGTTTTACTGATTTGAATAAATATTGCATTTAGGCCAATGAAATTGAATCTGAGGCCGCGTCCCTTCGGAAAATGCGTTTCGGTTTCAGTTTTTACTGTTTGGTCTGTTTTACTGATTTAAATAAATATTGCATTTAGGCCAATGAAATTGAATTCGAGGCCGCGTCCCTTCGGAAATTGCCTCTGTTTCAGTTTACTGATTTTGGCATTTAAACATCCGTATACGGATATCTTAATGTTTTTACTGTTTTGAACAAATACTACACTTAGGTCGATGAAATTGAATTTGAGGCCGCGTCCCTTTAGAAAATGCCTCTCGGTTTACTGATTTGAACATGATACTACACTGGCCGATGAAAAAATATCCGTCGATTTTTTAGGCCTCCACAGTTGTAAAGACGGAAATATAACTTTTGGGCAATGATGAAACTTAAATCTTTTTCTTATTTCATCCGAGAGATCAACATGTTTAGTAGGCGAGGCAACTAAAATGACCGACGAGTTATATGTTCGCAGCCACGACGTGATTGGAATGATCTTTCTTTTTCTTCCGAGAGACCAACATGTTTAGTAGGCGAGGCAATTAAAATGACCACCGAGTCATATGTTTGCAGCCACGACGTGATTGGAATGGTCTTTTCAAAATTTAAGTCTCAGCCCTCCGTGATCAAAACATTCACTGTTTTGGATACGGATCCGAAGTTATTTATATTTAACTGTTTCTAACCATTTGTTCTTGACAGCTTGCAAGGAATAAAGTCAACGAAGGCAGATACTACTCGGAGATTATTTATTTTGTTGTTCTTACTTTCTTTAATTCAGTTTTATCTTGCTCTGTATTGTAATATTATTTATTGCACTTATGTAATTATTGAAATGCTTAGAATAGGTAGACTTAGAGTTAATTAATAAGGTAGTCTAAAACTGGACGTCGCTAGCTTATTTACTCGTAGGCTTGGTTAGTCTAAAACTTAGAAATCCTCCGCTAGTTTATTTATTTTTAGGCTCGTCATGCATATTCAAAATTTTCAAAGAAACAACTATGATCATCTTCTATTCATTTTTTATACAAATAAGTTTTTTTTTTTCAATTTGCATCTCAATGATTTCCAAATTTTTTTTCTTTACTTGTTTGGCATTATAAATAAATTCGTTTTTCTCCTTACTATTAATTGTTACAAATGCATATTTTTTTTAAACTTTACATGTATTTTTCATTAATATCATACAAATGCATCCTTTACTAAATGTTTGCAAATATCTTTTTAACTTTATATACTTTTAAACATGCATTTTCTTAACAATAATTAACCTGAGTTTGACCGGATAACCGCAAGTTAGCGGATCTTAAAGGATGCCTAACCCCTTCCCTTTAGGATAATAAAGAACCCTTACCTAGAATCTCATTAGTTTCACATACCTTAAAATTGGAGTTACATTGCAGCATATAGTCAACATTTATGTGCCCTAATTCACCTTAGATTAATTAGGTGGCGACTCCTTAACCATTTACCCAGAAATCACCAAAAACGTTGTGCTCCGCTTTGACCGCGGGTCAAAAAACGGGCGCGACAGCATGGCGACTCCGCTGGGGAGATTCGGGTTCTTAACCATAGCAAACTCAGGTTATTTATTATTGCACCTTATTTTTTACTCCTTATTTGATCTGTTGTTTTAAATTGTTTCCTTTGTGAATTTTTTTGTATGTTTAACTGCTTTAATTATTACTTTCTTTAACCGCTTTTCTTAAATTGGCATTCCGCTAATAATTCTTCCACTTCGGAAATTTGACACTATCATACATACACGCGAGGTGTGTTTTGCGCACCCGCAAACTTCTTTCAAAATTTCCAAAATTTTAGGAGAGTTGGTATATGCGCGGAGCGTCCGGACCATCCGGTTGGCCGCGTAGCCTTCTCACTCGAGCAGTCCGCTCGGGAACCTTGAGTCTAGTCAACCAAATCTTAGAAAATTTAGGTTAGAGCTATACCACCCTTTATCTTAAGTCATGCATGCATATACCTTAGGTGGGTCGATTCTTGGTATCGACTTCACAATTAAGAAATCCACAAATATTGTCAACGGGTCTCGCAACCCAACGACCAATCAACATATTATGTGTAGCGTGATAATAATAGACAAATCCAAGCCTAATCATGACATGCCGAAATTGGAAAATGTACATTAATTTTGTCTCATTTTCGACAAAAGTATTATAGTTTAACAGCTTGGATCAATCTGTCGTAATCTCGCATATGTGGCGTTTAGGCCCACCTCTGGCATAAGAGAGGCTCCATGCATATTAGGACGCGCATTTAATTTCATACAATTTGTTTGCTATTTACTTACACTCTACGCATGTTATTTGAAGCAATAATTGCTCGCCTTATACTAACTTGGTTTCTAAATTTTTCAGAAGGTTTATTTTGCCTAAATTGTTTTTCCCAAAGGTTGATTTGCATTGACTAAAACTGGCGGAACATCCCTACTTCACGAGATCAAAGGCACGATCATTCATCAAAATGACTGATTTAGGTGCATTCGAACAGACTGACCCGGGACTTATCGCTCTTCCGAGGGATGAACCAGAGACTTCAGAAAGGCGAAATACTACCGTCCAAGCTGAATACCTCGCCCAATTGTTGTAACAGATGGCAGCCATGCAGACTGAGATCGAGCGTCTCCGAAATCTTACCAACCTGTCCATTAGCCTCAATACTCCACTCCTTGAACAAGGGACGAGTGCAACTGCACCACAAACCTTTCCATCTCCTGAACCACCGTTTCCCCAAAATTCCTCACTAAGAAAAACCAATTCACACCACACTAACCCACATCATATCAACACCCAAGCCAGCCCTCTACAAAATGATCCAGTGTCCTTCATAACTTCATATGTGCCTCAAGCTCCACTTACCCAAACTACCCTACTCGTCCAAAATACCCCTCCCACGCAAAATTACCATACAATCCAACAAATACCGATGGCACACATCGCTAACCCTAACAAGAAGTATGTACCACCAGTATATGTAACAGAAGCCCAACCTTTTACTACCACCACACCAAATATGCCTCCCCAGGAAATTGAACAGTATGAAGAGATGGAAAGGCAAGCAAGGACCAGAACCGATGAAAGTGTGGTAAGAGAAATTCATAGCCTAAACGAAGCATTCAAGAACATCCAAACAAGCAAGGGGCATGAAGGACTCGAGTATGAAGATCTCTGCATGCATCCCGACATTGAATTGCATGTCGGATATAAAGTGCCAAAATTTGACTTGTTTGATGGGAAGGGAAATTCTCACTCTCATTTAAGATCGTACGGCGACAAACTGGTTGGGGTAGGTAAAGACCAGGCCATCATAATGAAGTTGTTCGTAAGGAGTTTGACAGGAGATGCATTTGACTGGTACGCGAGCCAAGACCAGCGGAAATGGCGTAATTGGGGCACGATGGCACAAGATTTCGTGGACAGATTTAAGTTCAACACTGACACAGTCTTGGATAGATTTTATCTGATGAAATTGGAAAAGAAATCCACAGAGACCTTCAGAAAATATGCCATGAAGTGGAGGGCAGAAGCAGCAAAAGTTCAACCCCCGATAGCGGAAAGTGAGATGACCACTCTCTTTGTACAATATTTGAAAGATGCAACCTACTATGAAAGAATGATAAGCGTCATAGGACGGAGTTTCTCTGAAGTTGTAAAATTGGGAGATTTCATAGAAGAGGGTATCAGAACTTAAAGAATTACAAACTTTGTAGCGTTGCAAGCAACGACTGAGGCAATTCAGTTGGACTCATTTGGGGGAGCAATAAAGAGGAAGAGAGACGGAGTGTCCCCTGTCATGACGGTTCAGAAACATAGGCCAAATCAAATGTCAACCTACCAAATGCCATCACCCCAGCCTCCCTGCTACAATCAAAACAACCAAAGTCCTTAGCTTTCCTATTATAGCCCATACGCCCAAAACCCTCAATCTTATTATCAACACCCACCTGCTCCCTACCCTGCTTACCATATCCAGCCAATATATAGCCTGCCTCGAGCACCTGCCTTTCCAAATCCCCCATAATACCAGCCCGCATACTTACCCCAGCCACGAGTCCATCTACTAAACGCACCCAGACCCCGTGCAAAACATGAAAGAAAGCCAGTAAAAACCTATACACCTTTAGCCGAACCTCAAGCCCAGTTGTATGAACGACTGAGAACCGCAATAATACTCCAGTCCATCTCGAGAAATGTCCCCAATCCTGTTCCCAAATGGCATGATGAGACTAAGCATTTTGTATACCACTCGGGAATCCCTGGACACGACACTGGAAATTGCTATGCCCTCAGGGACAAAATCGAAGCATTAATCAAAGAAGGAGTTATCCAACTGAAATGACCTTCCTCTAATGTAAACAATAACCCTTTGTCAAATCATGACGATGCCAATGTGAACATGATTACTGTTGATGAAGAACACAATTTGGAAAGGACTATTGTGCCAGTCCAGAGAAAGGAAAACGTTGAATCATCGGCCTTTATCACCCCTATGATTACAGTCCAGTCAAGGGCATTGTTTGGAGTAGAATTGTTTCCTCCAAAGCCGCGGATCATGACACCATCCTTTCCTGAAAAAATCTTATCAACCAATCTCCAAAGGAAGAGAGATGCTCATTTACCAAAGCATGTTCCGCCTCTTAGTCAGTCATTCGTCAAAGCATGCGTCACTCAAGAATCCAAGAAGGACAATGCAACCAACCTCGAGATAGAATTCAAAAGATTTTTCATTGCTGAAGAAGAAGCAAAATGCAATGTGATTCTCGATGATTACGCTAGAGACTCAACCATTTGGAATGGAGATGTTTTGGGAAAATTAGACCTGTGCCCCGACCTTGTTTCTCCCGGAAACTAGTTAATTGGATTAATGTTTAATGAAACAATGTGATTTAGATTGAGGCCTGAATCACATCTACGCATTTAATGTGTTTTGCCTCTACCTTTTGAAAGCTCAAAATGACAAACCCGCATTGCTTTTGCTATTTTAAAAATCCATTTTGTTTAAATAATTTTCTATTCTCTTTCATTATGCAAACTAATAATTTTGTCGATAATATGTGACATATAATGAAACAAGCAAACAAGGTCCCAAACAACAAACAAGGCTTCGAAGAAAATGAGGAAGAATCACAGCCAGAAGAATTGACAGAAAATTGAAGCATGTTTTAGAACAAGCCAAAGCCGGATTTGGATGAAACATCGTGATGGTTGATAATTATAAGCATTGGCACAACGTTTGCCATTTGTACTCTTGGGCTACAACACTACAATCGGGAGTTCTACTGGGGCAATGATATATCTTTCGCAGCCAAGTGGATACATAATCATGTACAAGGAGGTTGATTGATGAAAAGAAGATGAACACAGTTTGTCCGGGGCAACTTTATCAGAATAGAATGACCAAAACTTTTAAGCAAGAAAGTAAAGACAAGGATTTTTTAACCGGGCAATTGGTGTCAAAACGCATATTCCCACACCAAGATGAAGCCAAAGGAAAATCCTAACTGGCAAGGGCCTTACTTAGTTCACCGAGCGCTAATCTTGGCTGAAATGGACGACGAAGTGTGTCCAAAAGCTATCAATACAGATGCAGTGAAGTGATACTATATCTAGGATTTATTATTCTCCATGTAATACCTTTCTATGTTGTAAAAGTTGCGCTCCCTTAGCGGGATACGCAAAGAAACCATGTCGGGTTTCGTTTCTTTAGAACACAAATTTCCCCAAATTCCCTTTTGCTAGTTATGAACTACGTTATGATCTGATTCCCTCGGCGGGATACGTAGGCGGCCACATCGGCTTCGGTCCCATTTTTAGAAAACCCTTACAAATTCCTTTCGCCGTATGAACTACGTTATGACCTGATTCCCTCGGCGGGATACGTAGGCGGCCACATCGGCTTCGGTCCCATTTTTAGAGAGAAAAAAAACAACCTTACAATCATCTTTGCTTGTAATGAACTACGTTATGACCTGATTCCCTCATGGGGATACGTAGGCGGCCTAAATCAGCTTCGGTCCCACCATTAGGAAATATTTTTTCCTTTATCTCACATATGACAAACTGCACCCATCTGATCACCCTGATAGGATAGGCAAGCAACCCACACAAGACTCGGTTGTCCATTCGAAAGTTCATCATCCTCACATATCGGAAACTGGGGCAAATTTTAAGGGATCACTGCTAGAGGACGCCGATAAACATGGAAAAGCATCGGCAAACTAAGTCTTCAGCCAGAAGAAGGATTTTGGATAAGACGTTTGCTTTGTTTCACCGCATGTCACTGCTCGACAGAAATTTACATATATGCATACTTTTTTATAAGCAAATTATTTTCAATAAATATTTCGTTAGAGTTCGACAAGATTTTTTTTACTGATATGCATACTTTCTTATATACAAATTGTTTTCAACAAATGTTTTTATTAACGGTTAGCCAAGACTGGGAACCAAACAGGGGCTACAGGTCTGAATCAGCAGGACATGCAACTATCAAGAGCCGAAGCTACAAAGTCAACGTGAATCAACCGCCCCTCCCCCGAACTCACAAATTTTCTTTGAGTACAGGTTCTTCAGGTTGAAAGAAGTAGGGAAGCCACATCACTTATGATCAATTTCACAAAGAATTTCCGCATCACGGCTCACCGCAAGGATCACGCTCCTGTTTGGTATCTATACAAAAACATCGTCTTGACCTACAGGGCCCCAACCATTATGTCTGCACAAGGATGTTATTTCGAATCACAGGGAGCTTAAACACAGCAGACCGACGTGGAACCATCTATTACAGCCAAACTGACGGCAACCCGGCAAATCGACGACAAAGACGTCGCATCACATTTTTCATCAGTGCAAGGACGACATTACAATTCACAGTCCATAGGAGTTTGAATTGGCAGAAGATTCAACACAACGTGGAGCTATCTTTTACAGCATCTCAACGACGTCAACAGCATTACAACGACGTCTTCAGCGCAACAGCTATCTCTTACAGCAAACATCATTACAACAACGTCATCAACGTTACGGCAACACAACAACTATCCTTTACAGCAAAACAACATCTCAACGATGTCAACAACATTACAACGACGTCTTTAGCGCAACATCTATCTTTTACAGCATCTCAACGACGTCAACAACATTACAACGACTTCTTCAGCGCAACAACTATCTCTTACAGCAAACAGCATTACAACAACGTCATCAACGTTACGGCAGCACATCAACTATCTTTTACAGTAAAACAACATTACAACGACGTCAACAGCATTACAATGACGTCTTCAGCACAACAACTATATCTTACGGCAGACCGCATTACAGCGACGTCATCAGCATTATGTCTACGCAACACGACTACATGGCGACGTCTTCGACACAATACGTCTATACAATGACGTCATCAACAGAAAAACAACATTACAACGACGTTAACAACATTACAACAACGTCTTCGATGCAACACGTCCATACAACGACGTCATCAACAACATTACATCAATACAACGACGACATCAACATTACATTCTTCCAACAACGTCATCAACATTGCGCCTATGCAACACGTCTACACGACGACGTCTTCAACACAACACGTCCATACAACGACGTCATGAACATCGTTACAATGACGACATCAACATTACATCCTTACAACAACGTCATCGCACTACGTTTGTTCAAGGGCATCATTTCGACTAACATGGTCCTTACCCAGTATTCACCCGGAATTAAGTCCGTGCTCCGCTCCGACCTCTCGAGCAGGAGTCGGGTCGAAAAACGGGCGCAACAGTAATTTACTATTTTCGTAAGTGCTTTACATATCTAACATAAGTTTATTCTCAAAGCATCTAAATTCCATTTTCGTTAGTAAATACTAAAGAGCATGTACTCCAAAAGAAATGAAGAATCAGATTTATGAGAGAATATTACTCATAGTATATTTAAGATGACATATATGAACATTTTTCTAAAATTTTAAAATGTAACAAGGTTTTTTTTGTATCTATACGTATATGGCATGAGTTGGGTGGATAATGTAGTTAGATTTCTTAAATGGTCATTTAACTTATAATTATTACATCAGAAAATCATTTCTTCTTGATTTCAACTTCATTCTAAATAGAAAGATGATTTTATGAAATAATAACTACCAATTGAATGATCATCTAAGAAATCAAGTCATGAGAGAGTTATTGCACACAATTGTTAAACTAGGCGGAGAAAAGAGAATTTAATTGAATTTGATTCGTTCAAAGATCATAACATATAAATAGGTAAAAAACTTTTATTAATTATATATGAGATATTGAATTAGCTTAATATATGATTTATTTTAAATATAACAATAAAACTTTAAGTTCAAAAGTTACTTTAAATCATGAGTTAAAACTTAATATATACTAATGTGGATTATCTTTCCTGTGTTATTTACGAATTATTACACAAAAAACGAAATTTATTCTGTTCTCAGTGAAAAAATAACACCTAAAGAATAGACTAAAGATTCCCTTATTATAAAAAACAAAACTTAAAATACCAACCCGCAAGGGTAGCCAAGTTGGTGTAGCAGTAGAGCGCGGGACCGCAAGGTCACGAGTTCGATCCCCTGCATAAACCTTCTTGGTTGAGCACATCACACATGGCTTGTCAAGTGTGGTTAATCGGCTGATGTGGTTTGCAGGCTATTGCGTCAGTCCGGGGTTTATCCTGTGCGCACTCGAGAGAATAGCGGCTGCGGGTTCCTTCGTTAACAAAAAAAAAAAAAAAAAACTTAAAATACCAAGGGAGTTGATGGCCGCCACGAGTTTAGTATGAGTGATGGAAATTAATGAAAATCAAACGGTCACTTATCTTGTTGACTTGTCAAAGGCTGTTCCATTTTGTACAGCCGCCACCCCACTTCACCTATTATTAGCAGTAAATAACATTTGCGATTTACATCAAATCAAAAATCAAATAAACTAACAAAATCAAATAATTCTGTAGGAGGTTTACGGGTTAGGAGCATACTTATATATAAAAATTCTAAAACGAAAATTAATTGGACTGATAGACTGTAAAGTCCTGTAAAAAAAAAAAAAAAAAAAAAAGTCCCTAAAATCCCTCTCCTTCAACTTTTTCTTCCACTCCCTCACGTCCCAAAATTCATGCAACATGCACATCTATATAACTATTCACACACACACATCAAAAAGGGAAATACAAAAAAAAAACAGCAAATCAGAAACAAAACAAAGAGAGGAAAAAAAAAAAGATTAAAGAGAGCAATTAAGGAGTTCCAAAAATGTTTGGTTGAAGTTGAGGTTTTGTTCGTGGTTACGAAGCAACAAATGTGAGTTTTCTCACTCAAAGTTCTTAGTAAAATCCTTTATTTTTAAGTTACAATACATGTTAGAATATAATCCAGTTATTGAAAGAATGAGCATGAAGTTTATGATTGTTTAATAACTAGTTTGGATTGTGCAATTGTAATCTGTTATACTGGGTTATACTTGTTAGAATTGGATGAAATTTTACGGTCAGTTTGAGACTTTACGGGGATACATCCGACGTACGGTTTGAGATTTATCGTTGTTTAAACATTCTGTCTCGGATCAACCGAAGTCTGGAAGGGCAGAATGTATAACGTAAAAACTGTACAAATAGGTAAAGCATATGAAAGCTTGTGCTGAATAAAAGTTATAGATTACCCTGTCCTCGACATTTTGAGACTTTACGGGGATAAATCCGACTTACGGTTTGAGAGTTATCGCTGTTTAAACATTCTGTCTCGGATCAACCGAAGTCTGGAAGGGTAGAATGTATAACGTAAAAACTGTACAAATAGATAAAGCATATGAAAGATTGTGCTGAATAAAAGTTATAGATTACTATGTCCTCGACAGTTTGAGACTTTACGGGGATAAATCCGACTTACAGTTTGAGAGTTGTAACCCTTACAAGTGGAAAGGGCGAAATATTGAAGGAAAGAAATATTATTTGAGCCTTTTGAACATATGACATATTTATACAAATACATAAATGCATTGGATCGGGTTGCACGGACCGCAATAAATATATATAAATGCATTGGATCGGGTTGCACGTACCGCAACAAATATATAAGTGCATTGGATCGGGTTGCACGTACCGCAACAAATATATAAGTGCATTGGATCGGGTTGCACGGACCGCAACAAATAAGTGCATTGGATCGGGTTGCACGGACCGCAACTAATACATAAATGCATTGGATCGGGTTGCACGGACCGCAACAAATATATATAAATGCATTGGATCGGGTTGCACGTACCGCAATAAATATATAAATGCACTGGATCGGGTTGCACGTACCGCAACAAATATATAAATGCACTGGATCGGGTTGCACGTACCGCAACAAATGTATAATATGTTATATGGGAAAAAGTAGGAGTACTGATTAAACTAAGTTATTTTTTTTCTAAGACAAGTGGGGAGAAATTTTTGCACGTGAATATTTATTGATTTATTTAATAAAAGGGTTGTAATCTGTTTATTTCAACATGCTTATTATTTTCTTATAATGTGATTGTAATTAAAAATATTGTGAGGTTACTTTGGACTGTAAGGTGAGATTCCCACTCAGCCCCGGATGGTAGGGCTGACTCTTTCATTTAACATATTTCAGGAAGGCGCGATAGAGGAAAAGCTCCGCAAGAGGGCTAGCGATCGTCCCGCAGCCTCATCGTACCACCAATCCATTATTTCGGATTTGGTGAAAGTTACTCTAGACTAAGTTTGTTTAAAGAATTAAGTTTTATTATCTCGGGAAATACCCCACATGAGATTGTTCTTCGTAAACTTCAAATTGATTATTATATATATTATTTCCGCAAATACCTGTCTAATTTAGGAAGAAAATGAAGTAAGTGGTTCGCCTGGAAAGGGATAGTTGTCCAGGTGCCATCACGTCCTAAAAAAATACTTGAGAAAAGTCGGGGCGTGACAAGTTGGTATCAAAGCTAAACCAGGTTAAGAGATCTTAGGAACTTTCTTTGAGTTGGGTGTTTGAACGATTACTTATTGCGACGGTGTGCGCGCCACCTTTGTAATAAGTGAACGGAATAACATCCTAAACAATTTCCCTTCTTTCATACTCTTCTCGTGCCTATCTTGAGTCTTTTTAAAGACTTGGTTCTTGTACTACCTCCTTCAAAAGATTATGGAAGGGGATTGTGCAACGATAAACTGTAGAAGAAATCATTCCTCGATGTCACCATCGATGACGTGGGGGGAGTTCAGAGTCGCATTCATTGAAAAGTACATACCTAACACCCGAAAAGATGCGCTCAGGCGTGAGTTTGAATAGTTGAAACAAGGAGACTACAGTGTGCAAACGATACCCAGTTCGTGAGATTGTCAGCATACAACACACATGTCGTTCTTACAGAAAGGGAGAAGGTCAAAAGATTTGTTGAGGGTTTAAACCCAAACCTAGCGGAGAAGGTAGTGGCATTAGCCAATGATCGGACCTATCTTCAGGTCGTCGACATGGCTATGAAGGTAGAAAGTTTTGCTAAAGCAAAAAGAGAGTATTCGCAGAAGGGATTTCAATCGTCGGGATCCTTTAATCAAAATCAAAACCAGAGGCAAGAAAGCAGTAGGGATTTGTCAAAACCGAACCAGTTAGTAGGCCAGTCTCATTTTAGGCCTCATTGGTATAGATGGGTCAATCATCAAGGTGGCAAGGTCAAGGCCACCGGCCCTAACACAAGATGTGACAACACGGTTTGTCTGAAGAAACATATTGGAGAATGTTGGTTCTCACCAAAAGGATGTTACAACTGTGGAGAACCAGGCCACCATGCCAGGGATTGCAAGAGGAGAGTCCAAACTCAATTTTCTCATTAGAAGTGAATGGCAGATGAACAATAGTAAATCTAGTACTACTTGATATGGTAGATTTTGACATCATTTTGGGTATGGATTGGTTGTCAGCATGTTATGCCATGTTAGATTGCCGACGAAAGATAGAGTTATCTTTTCCCGGGGAACCAGAAGTTGTTATAAAGGGTAAGATTGGAATATCCTCACGTCAGCTTATTTCCTATCTTAGGGCTCAAAAGTTATTAAGAAGTCACAAAGTGGAGTACGCATATCTGGCTAATATAGTAGATACCCCAAAAGAATCCCCAGCGGTGCAAGATGTCCCTATTGTTCGAAATTTTCCGGAGGTTTTTCCTGAAGATCTTTCAGGCCTTCCTCCGGATAGAGAAGTGGAGTTCGCTATAGAGTTAGTTCCGGGTACAAGACCTATTTCTATTCCTCCATATCGAATGGCCCCAGCTGAATTGAGAGAGTTAAAAGAACAGTTGAAGGATCTTCTGGATAAAGGTTTTATAAGGCTTAGTGTTTCCCCCTGGGGTGCACCAATCCTTTTTGTAAAGAAGAAAGATGGATCGCTCCGAATGTGCATCAATTATCGACAACTCAATAAGGCCACGATCAAGAACCAGTATCAATTAGCAAGAATCGATGATCTTTTTGACCAACTTCAGGGAGCTAGTTATTTTTCCAAGATTGACCTTCGTTCGGGATATCACCAGCTGAAAATAAATACGGATGATATATCCAAAACAAAGTTTAGAACCCGATATGGTCATTATGAGTTCTTGGTCATGTCTTTCGGGTTAACCAATGCTCCAGCAACTTTTATGGATCTCATGAACAGAATCTTCAAACCATTCTTAGATTTGTTCGTGATTGTATTCATTTGGCATGTTCTAAAAATGAAACGTGAATGTAATATTGTCCATAATTGACTCTACTCTTAGTAGTTAAGGATGTTCATGTTATTGATTCCTATGTTAAAATCATGTCTAAATATGTTTCCAAATCCTTATTGAGGTGTATGGGAAAATGTTAATGTTCTCAATGTTAGCCGAAGGTGAGGCGATGTTATGTTTAATGCTCACAACGTTAGCTGAAGGTACAAGGATATTATGTCATCTGATAAGTTCAGAAGGTCTTATCATCAATCATGCATTTGCATTATATTCATGTATTACCCTGGACCCACATGTGTTATATACACTACTATATGGTATGAATTATACATATGTAGGGGGTGGGGAAAAAGGGAATGGCGTTATATACGCACACCACCTACAACTGGTACAAACTATCACAAAAAGGAAGATGCCCAATGAGGCCAATATGATAATGATTATGCCCACAGAGGTCGATATAACCTGATGCCCACAGAGGCGGTTATGGGGAAGGAAGATGCCATTATGTGACCAATATTTATATGTATACCACATTTGCATTGTGCATGACATTTAGGCATATTATGGCCCCCAGCGGCATTCACTACTGGTCGGGTCGGCTGTTACTGTCAGCTGTATCTGTCAACTGTTGTTGTCGGCTATTTCTGTTGGCTGTTTCTGTTTCAGTTTATTTCTGTATCTCTGTTATGCTATTTTTCATGTCTAACACACTCGGTACATCAGTCGTACTGACGTCCCTTTTGTCTGGGACGCTGCGTTTCATGCCCGCAGGTTCACGTAGTTGATGTGACGACCCGCATTAGTAGGTTGCTGATTCAACAGATATTAGAACACTCCCCTTATTTTGGAGTGCCGGTCTAATATCGGTACGGTATATTTTTGCATGTACATATGGGTACGACTGGACCCTGTCTCGGCCTTTTGATATTATGTACTTTTTTAGAGGCTTGTAGACAGGTGTCCTGTGTGTAGTAGTCATGTATGGCCTTGTCGGCCTTAGTATGTATTTATGTAAGTTGGGCTTTCTGGTTAAGATTTCACATAGTTTCTTTCTCCAGTATATCTCCTCTATGTGTCGGCAGAGTGTTGGATGACGGTCCTAGTGGCATGTGTTTAATTGTGATTTAATGTTGACTTACGGCTAGCGGTGCTCGGCAGGCGAGGTCCGGGTGTCCGTCGCGGCCCTCCGGTTTGAGTCGTGACAATAGTGTAGGCGATAAATTAGACTCCACAACTCAACATGGACAGGTCCTAATCCCAAGCACCTCACTCTTCCAGAGTGCTCTTCTCCTAGCACCTGCCAACGACATCATTTCGAGAAATTTGAGACTGTCTATGGTGCTTTGGCTCAAAGCTAACTCAATTTTTTCCTACACATACAAATTTCATTGTCACAAATAGACCAATAGGAATGCATCATTAAAGAAGAAGAAAATTAAAAGACATGGCTTTTAAACACGAAGGAGAATACCAATCCCACAACAAGCAAGTTGGATGATCAGACAAATCATAGCTGCTAGAGAGGTTCTAAGACCTCACCATAGGCAAATATACTCTTACTCATGTTTTCCCCGTTCTCACTCACAGACCTCACCATAAACAACCATCTCACATTAGAAGCAAATCTCACTCAACCGGAACCGACTTTTTTTGTAAACTGTCTGTGCAACCAAAATACTCAATATAAGCTATCTAAAAACATCAATCTACTCACATTTGACACAAAATGAGGATCATCCTTACACCAGCTTGAAATCTAACATATACCAGCCATTTTATAAGCCTTTTTTCTGGTAAAAATAAAAGTATCTTCAAAGTGTCCACTTTAGTTTCCCAACTATACCAGCCATTTTAAAATGGTTTTCCTCAAAATATATACATTTAAAACAGAAAACTATTAACCATCATGTTAAAACAGAGAGTTCAGGGATTTTCTTTACAAGGGTGATTGCGCCTCTCAAAATAAGTCTTTCAATACGTTTGTGGTTTCCAGCGATCAGATTTTCAGATACAAAAACCAGCATTAGCTGAGAATTCACAGAAACTTACGCATATTTCTTTTGCTGCTTCATTAACATATAGTCCATCTTGATTCTTATGCGTATTAAGGTATATTTGTGCTCGTCCAGGCCTTTGTCCAGTTTGAGCCATCTATAAATAAAAAATCAAATTAACATTATTTACTATTTAGAAATAATTACACTAAGTTAATTTACTCACCATTTCAGCTCTTCTCGTAGCATTGGCTTTGGAGCCACCTGTGTGTGGAATCATCTGTTTCTTTCAATTTTCAGCGTTTCTTTTACGCCTTTCCTTATAATAATATACTTGAAACTCAATTAGACAAACAAATAATTATTTAATTACAAAGACTAGTAGAAGCAGTTACATAAGTACCTTTGTTGACTCTTAATATTGGTAATCAATAAAAGAAATCCATTGATCCCGTGGAATCCTATCCTGCACATTTTCAATAATCTCAGCTTTACTTTTAAGTGGGTCTTCGTGTATCTTCCACAAGTTTAGCTTATTTGCAGCCCACTTCTTTCCAATAGATTTATAAACATGTCCCATTAACTAACTCGGTTGTCTTAAAGAAGAACTTGGGCTTCAAGAATAAAACATTGGTTAGCTTGTCTATTACATGCAAATATAAAGTTCAAAGGCAAAATAGAGATATAGTTGTCCTTCTCACCCTAAAAAGAAACAGTGAGTGATGTAGTTGTACGAACATAGAGCTTATACTTTTACAATTTGATCGAAGACGCGGTTGAAGTATGATATAGGTAAACTCGACCATTTCTCAAAGTTGATTGGAAATAAAGAGCAGTCACACGCTAAAATTCCACAAAAGCCTGAAAGAAGGCTGCATGCATCTCCAAATGGTTCATCCAGGTAATCAAAATAAACCACAATACGTTCTTCACATGTTAAATTTAGCACTTCATTAACTTTCACTTTGAGTTTCTTGACATTTTCTTCTGAATCTGTAAGAAGAAGAGAGATCAGCTGAAGCCATGAGAGAGATGAACAACGACTTAGAAGGGACTGCTGAATATGTGCTGATAGTCAAAAGTATTTACCTATTGCATCTACGGTCCAATGCGACCCCGAACGCTTTCTGGATGCGGCCTGAACTGTTGGAGCAGGCTGTGATGAGTTCTGATTTGTCGAAGCCGAATGTGATGTCGAGTGAACTGACCGAGATGGCTGTGATGCAGGGTAAACTGTCGGAGCCGGCTGTGATGCGGCCTGATCCATTGGAGTTGGATGGGACATTGAGTGAACTGATTGAGAAGGCTGTGATGTGGGCTGAAATATGGGGCCAAATGTGATGTGGCCAGAAATGACGTGGTCGGATGTGGTTGCAGGCATGGCGTTGATTGAAGAAAAGAAGGTGTTGATTCAGTACCTTGTGAGGCCATATTGCTTAAGCTCTAGTAACACTACTCTGATAAAATGTATGTTAAACAGGAATATGGCGTTATAGGCATTAGGCAACAAAATATACTCTTCAGAAATCTAAATACTTGAAAATCCTACAAGAGCAAAACATCAACATCAAATGGGGTTCAGACCTCTTTAACCATATCCAAAGTATATATCCATGTATGAAACTAAAAACACCAAGAGACTACAAATTAGTGCAGATTCACTCACACCTAAAAAATAAGCTTTGCGCCATACTTTCAGATGTAGTATTTGAACTTAAATTCAATCAAGAGTGTTTCTTAAGCATATTCAAAACAAGACTATTGTTAAGGATCCCCAAAACATGATTTCTACACAAATTGAAGGCGCAGAGAATGACGGCTTGAGAAATAAGCAGCATCGACTAAGTTTGAATGTCTGTTATGGCTGTGAGCCAACCGAGACAAGCTAGGAAAGCTCTAAAATTGAAGCTTTAATTGCTCCTCCTTTTGAAGCAATTAAAGGAGACAAGCTAGGACACTAAAACTCACTCAACGACGAAGGACCTAAAGGTCCCGTGTCCAGGAAATGACCAGACCATAAGGATCTATTGTACGCAAAAGACCTCCCAAATTAATTTGTTTTAGAGGATTTTAAGTTAAGAAAAGGAGTCAATATACAATAGCGACACACCAATTCAACAAAGAAATCTAAAATAAACAGAGAAAACCCAAATCCAACAGACAGTACCAAAAAACCCAGCGAAAACAGAATTACAAGCCACATGCAATTCAAAAACACACAAAATTACAGATTACACAAACCCAAAAATGGAAAAGATGAAAGACCTTTTGTAGAGATAACAGTAATTGAATAGATACCTGTCGATTGCTATGCCCATAAAATCATCACAAAATATAGTAAAGACAATGTTATTCCGGAACAAAATTGATAATGCACCCATTTATGCTTATACGTCAAAAGCACAAAGTCAAACAAATGCATAACTTCACCAAAGATGACATTAAGATACCGAATTGATGGGCATAGCAAAGGTAACAGAGAGGTATGTGGAAGTGCGGAGTGAGTACTGAGTAAAAGAGTTCTTATCTGAGAAACAAAGGGGTTTCTTTTGTGCGAGGTTCACTTGTATTTCTGGACCTTTCCCTGGTGCCTGGTTGGATTCTCCCTCCATCAAGCCATTTATCTTGTCCATCAACTTGTCAAGCCAAGCATCTTGGTTTTGCACATGTTTGGCCAAGCCATCAATTACCTTTGTCAAGTTTGCTAGTGTCTCCTCCATAAATGAAGCGTTAGTCACTATCGCTTGCATGATTGTCGGGATGTTGGAGAATAGCATAGATTGTCAAATAGGTTGGTATTCGACTGGCTTACTTCATGTGGTGTGAGTGAAGAGGATCCGTTGCTTGAAGTATCATCATCTTTCTTCATGAAAGCGTTCTTGGATCCAGAGAGATCAAGTAGAGCTAGAGTCTTCTTAATCTTTTCAGCAACACTGCTTCCTCCTTCGGATGCATTGGTAGAGGATCTCGTTCCTTTTGAGGATGAAGATCCAAAAATATGAGTTGATGCAGACAATCCTTGGAGTGCTTGTTGTCCCAGCATGCTTACTTTGCTCCTCGTAATTGGTCCAAAACTTCCAAAGATAACACCGAGGATGCTTTCAACATCAACATAAAACTTGGAGTCAGTAGCCTTAAAGGAAGTTGACTTGGAGTTGATTATCTTTAAGGCCATTTCAATGTTCTTGAACTTTGATGATAAAAAAGTTGAATTGAGAGGTAGAGATTGTTCCATAGTGAATGTGATTTTTGCATCACATGTAAGAGGATTCAATAAGCTCTTCAGATGATGATGGAGATAACATTGATAGACTTTCATTCTTTGTTTCTTCTTTATCGGTATTGAAGCATGATGCCTTGATGTTGTCTCGAACGTGACAAAATTTCGATGTCTACAGTGATATATTGATAATCTTGAGTTGACCAGTTTGTATGGTGAGATAGTTGAGATTCCTTTAACCTTAATTAGAGATTTTGAAGTTCGGGTTTAGGCCTCAACATGAAGAACTTGGTAGGGAACGTTTTGCTTTACCCCTTAATGGACTTATTCAATGTGAATTAAATTAGTCGAGACAAGTGAACTTCAAATACCGGATGATTAAAGCAGTTGCAACATCTCCATTTTTCTACTGCTATTTTGGAGACTCATCTTTTCTTTGCCATATCATGTAGACGACAGAGATGCCAATTTTAACAACCAAAGACTTCATAATTTTGGCCTTTTTGTTGAATCTTTTAATAGATAAAACTTACTATATTAATTTAATATAAAGAAATTAAGACTCCAAGAGCTTAAGCTTTTATATAGGGTCAATTTTAACAACCAATTAACTCTAAATTGTGGTCAAGATATTTAAAAAGCAGTACTATAATTTTTTTAGCTTACTAATTAAAAGACCCTTAACGGAAAAAGCAAGACTTAAAAGTTCATGTGACTTATAAAAAGTTAGAGAAATTAACCACAGTTTAAAAACTACTAATGTATACAGGCATAAGCCTGGACTTTGGATAACTCTGTATGTTTTTGTTATATATATAAGTACTAGTATTTGGTTTACCAAAAAAAAAAACTTACCTCTTACTATGCTTTTGATGGTTGATTTACACAAATATTCTTTTTAGGTCATCATTCAAATTTTATCCCTATTTTTAAAAAATATACGAATATAGTCCTTGGAATTGACAAAATATTATAGATTTTCTTCTAACATTTACAAAATTTTATATCGCTATCTAATATTTTCTAATAAATTTTTTAATTTTGCTTAAAAAAAATCTTTCAACCATGATTTAGAAGATTCATAAGTTGTAAGAAAAAATAAAAAGATGGTCATTCATTAAACAGTTGTTGAGGCACAAAGTGTGAAAATTTCCTTTTGAATGGCTTCCGTTGTATAGGAAAGCCGAATTAGATATTAACGGATTTTTGACTTGTCATTTCTTTAAAGATTTTGAGTAATATACATAGTATTCTTCTTTAAATTAGGCGATTTGATATTTAGTTAATTTTTGTTCTAACTTTTTTGTTTCTACTCATCCCTAAATAAAGAGAAGGAAGGAGTTTATTTAGGAAATGAAAAGAAACTAAACTAAGAAAAAACTACCATAATTCCATTGTGTAACAAACATTCACTAACATGATGGCGATTATTCATACATCGTAATAATTTAAGCAAGCTCTAAACTAGAAAGAGCATTACTATGTTACATCTTTGCCATTACAAAAGCTTTAGTACATATATTGCTCCACATTTTGATCAGTTGTGAGGCTTGGCTTCAGTCACTTTATCCATAGCCTCACCTTTGTAGGAGCAGCACCTATAGCAACCGTAGTAATCACGGCGGCAGCAACCATACCGGCAGTATCCTCCACGTCTACCACCTCCACCACGGCCGCCACCAGGGTATCCACCACCACCGCGGCCGCCACCAGGGTATCCACCACCACCGCGGCCGCCACCAGGGTATCCTCCGCCAGGATATCCTCCATGTTGGGCTTCATGTACTTCATTCTTGTTATTGGATTTCTTTGCTGCATGAATTGTGTAAACAAGTATGTTATCTACCGTAAGTCTTCTTAAAATATGGAATTCGTAATGTTGAGAATAAAATAGGTACCGGCGGAACAAGAATTTTAAGTTTATGGGCTTATTGAGTTGTGTATACACTATTTATACACAATAAGTGTACGTCATAACATAATGTAGCTTTCTCTAGCTTCGCCTATGAAATATATTGGCTTCTATAACAAATAAAAATGACTTGATGATATACAAATTTCTTATATATATTGATCGATGATGCACGCTTTACAGTATTGATGTATATAAGTTAAATCATTTACTAGTGTCCTCCTTTTCATGACAAGCACAATTATATATAGTATCTAATGAATAGGCTTAGGGCACATGAAATGAATTAATCTTGGTAAGTCATGATCAAACTAGAGCATTAGTGATTAATACAGAGATGGAACTTTAAGTACTTGGTTTAGTGGACTACTTATAATTTGAAAGATTAAATAATTTTAGTAGATAAAAATTTGATAGGATATTCCATTTTTCAAAGAGACAGAATAAAAAGGAGAAAATAATCTTACAGTTCTCCTCTATGGTGGTGGAAGTCTCAGACGACTCTCTAGCTAAAACCTCAGAGCTTATCATTATAAAGATAGCCAAACAAAGGCCAAGAAATAGAAATGCCTTGGAACTCATCTTCTTCTTTCTTTGTACCCAAACTTAGTTATGATACTGAAATTGAAGGATGAAGAAAGTGATGCATCATTGGTCTCTATTTATAGTAAGATTTCAATGCATTGTCTAGATTGAAGGGAAGGGACATTACTTGGAGAGTGACATGTGAGGGGACAACACTGCAGGGTGCATTTATGGAGTATTTGGTTGGCAAGTGGAGAGAGTGAATAGTTACATAATCTATCACTAGACCGTGAATGCAGAATTTAAAGTTTTTAGATTCTAAATTTTATTATATATACCTCAATAAATATATAATATTAAGAGTAACATTATTGAATTTTGTTGAACTCGTACTTCTTGTTGTTCCATCCCCGTCTACTACTCGTTATGGGTAGTCAAAGTACAATATATATACATATATAGTTTTGTTTGTATTATCGGGTTAAACTAATTAACATATAAATATTTGTATTAAATCTAGACATAATACATTAACAACCCTCTAAACTTATCAAAAATTCTTGTTTAGACATATAATTTAGGAATTTGACCTATTGAACATTTGACGTTAGTAAAAGAAATGTACTTATTGAACACCTGTTAAATTTTTGACTAGTTTACCCATCCATAAGTTAGATCTATGGGCCAAAATGCACTAAATATTGTAAGATCGTTAGGTCACAAGTGTATATAAGTTAACTTGTGTGTAAGTTTGAGACAGTCAGAAGCCCTAAATGTCATAATGGCATATCTACTTTAACACTACTCTTTTCCAATGGGCGCATTATAAAATTCTAGGCCTCCTTATACCCCCTCCACTTACTTGTTGAGTCTCTTTACTTTTTAAATAATTATACAACGGAGACAAATTCAAATTTTGAAGTTTATAGATTCTTACGGTAATTTCAAGTCAATATATAATAATTATGTTCACAATTAAAAAATTATAGATATTTAGTTGATTCTATACAAGTCTGGACAATAATAATTATGTTCTAGATCCGCATTGGATCTAACTAGTTTGAATTTATGGCACGTAAGTCCAACTAAAGTAGGAAATGCTCCTTATGAGGATGTTTTCTATTTTTAGGGTTTGGTTTGAGTTTGAGATCTCTAAATTAAGCGTGAAGAATTATTCATCCGATCACAATTCTTGATGACATTTGTTGAGGCTATCTATTAGGTCAGTCAAGTTGCATAATTTGCTAATTATCTATAAGTGGTTATATATATATATGTGTGTGTCGTACATATATAGAGTCTCTTTTAATTTTAGACGCAGGGTTATTCTCTAGACTAGATCCACCGCTGCAATGGCGTTGGAAATTTATAACATAAAATATAAACCTTATCCAATGTAGCGTATTTTAATTAATTGGTGATTTAGGTGGCAGAGGGAAAAGATTTGCTGAAAAGATAATTACGAAAGAATTTCTTATTTCTTTTTGTACATTTAAAACAAGAGTCTAGTTAATGATTGGTCTTACTTATCAGAACTACAAACAAATTCATTGTATCTTTTTTTAAAGGTCATCCTACCACGCGAAATTAATATTTTGAATTTATAGATTTATTTTTAAAAAATACCCTATTGTTATGAAGTATTATATATATATGAAGTATGTTTTTGTAATATAAATATAAAATCTGAACTTAAGCTATTAGTTCTGTCTAATCAGTAACACCATAAATATAACTATAGCTCTGTCCCGCTCACCATTATCTTTTCTGATATGATAGTACACATGGATCATATATTTTGATGAATTCTTAAAAGTAAACAAATATTTAATATTTCTTTGTCCTGGTTTACTTTGACTTTTGATGCTTTGACAGTACTATATAAAGGCTGAATGTTACTTTTTTTTTTTTTATAATCCAGGTTTCCAGGCTTGCGCCTCTAGCTGAGAAGCACCCTCCACCCACTTCCATTTTTTCGTGTGCCCAAAAGCCCGCCCGCCCGGTTTTTGAGACTACTCCACTGGTATTACCCAGACGTCCTGGAGATGATGAGATCGGTCCTTCAGCACCCCATCACCAGGTAAATCGCGGGATGTGCACACATGGTCAGTGTCTGCTTGCGTCCAACGGATCAATGCTACAAAGTTGACCCCCCACAGGCCCCATCCACAGGGCTTGGCGGAGACCGAACCCACACTGCAACATGCCCGCGCGGCTTTTAGCGCCCGGGCTTTACCACGTATGTGCCCCGGAGGACGATATCCGGAGGGGAGAATCGAACTTGCGACCCTAAGGCCGCAAAGTTGACTCCCTGCCAGCAAGCTGACCCCTCTAGATAAGGCTGAATGTTACTTGAAACTAGAAAGACATAAAAATTACGTACTTTACTACCAGGCGTAATATTTTTTTTCCTCGGACTATTATATTTTCTCTCTTTGTGAAGGGGAAAATTCCGAAGGCGAAATCCCCCATTTGTACAAGAGGTATCTTGGCCAGGTGGGATGTAAATCGAGAGATATGCGCGAGTGGCAGCCCTGCAAGGGAGAGGACCAACGGGACACGAACCCAGCAACAGCCCTTGCAATATTTCAGCGAAGACTGTCACCACACGGATTCAAACCCGCGACGTCGGAATAGTTGTACCCCAATCACCTTGTCTCTTACCAACTCGTTTGTGACCCAGGAGACTATATTTTCTCCCATTCTATTCCTAGTTAATTACAGTCTCTCTTGTTCTGCATATCGTTGTTGTTAGAATTCTCTCCTTCAATTAAATAAAAGATTAAACAACTCAATATTCTAGCTACTCCTTTTTGTCTTTCTTATATCCTTTAACGTTTTCTAATTACTCTATTTATTTTTTTATAATTACTTTTATAGGCAAATTTATAATTTTTATAACATGAGTGCATCACTAAAAAGAAAAAAAGAAGAAGCATGAAGTGGGAATTGATCCGCAAGCTACTTTAGGTAAATAACTTAACATTTAACCAAATGTATCATTTAATCTTTTCTAGAGCATGAGTACCAACAGATAATATTAGATCAATTTTTAAAAATGTATATAAAATATATAGTACCTAATTTGGCAGAGAGATCATAAGTTCTCAGGCACCATAAATTGTCCTATAAATCCGCCCCTCTTAGTTGTAGTCGTTTTTATTTTGTGCTTAGTGTAAGCAGAGTGAGGAACCATCAAAGATTGTGGTGTGTGTTGGTATCTTAATTAGAAGTATCAGATTCGAGCTCTAAAGTGAAACTTTTCGATGCTAATTCGAGTTAGTCAAACACCAAAGTGAATACCGAATATCGAGTGAAATACATGAATGCATCGAGGCGGCGAACAAGACAACTATATTTTGACTTTTTCCTCCGTGAGATGAGCCCAGTACATTGAACGGATGAATAAGAGAACTGAGCTAACCTAAAAAGAGGTACAAGTAGAAGCAGAAAAAGCATAGTACAGCTTCTACTAGCCGCGTACATAATTGCTGGCCTACGAATTAAAAGCATGATCGATACTTCATTATCAGTTGAGTTGAAAAAGTCATCTTAGACCTGCCACCCAACGACCGGCCATTACTTCTCAAGCTACCAAGAAAAAAAACATTCTTTTTCATTTTTCAAAAGAAATGTGAAAGGGAATTTGAATCGATTGTTGTACGTTTAACACATTTTAGTACATAAGTCGTTGACTAATGGGTACTTTGGTTATTGTACGTTAATATGAAAATTGTTATGGTAAGGAATACTAATGCGTTTAATAATACAAGAATTGTTATGCGAGCTTATTGTGTAAATGGCTAATTAACACTTTTTGATAACAAAGTTAAGTAAATAAAATTGTGTTATTTCTAATGCTTAAGATTCTAAATGAGATGGTTACACACTTTAATATGGTATAAGAACAAACATGTATGCTGAGTTCAAATCTCATTGTCACTCATTATCAAAAAGAATTTTCACGTTCTTCGCCCACGAAAAAAGAATCGGACCTTTACCCGAGAGAACGTGTTAAGAATGTGTGCCTTGAATCAAAATGTAACTCTTAATTAGAATTAATCACGCTATATATAGGTGCTTAATGAAAAAGTCGAGTCTAAAGACAATCTATATACAGGTGCTTAGTGAAATAGTGGAGTCTAAAGACAATCTATTGCAATTAGCCTGCCAACTTAGTAATAATTTGTCCGGTATTCCATCAATGTAATCTTCAATATTCGACCCCCAAATTTTCAGGTTATGATGCTATAAATAGACCAAAAAAAATTCATTCTCAATTATCACAACTTGTGAAAATTGAGTTGTAATTTAGCTCAATCATGAACTAAGTTCAATCATGGATCAATTAGAAGAAGAGAGAGTGATATTTTTCATTAATTAGAGAAGAAGAGATACAATACTTGCCTATATAACAAACTAATTGTCAAGTTAGTTTCTAAGTTTCTAAAACAACAAATAGACCCCTCTAGTTTATTCTATATCAAAATAGCATTCTAATATTCCCCTTCAAGCTGGTGTGTGAAAGACATTGTACACTCCTAGCTTGCTAATTAGATGCTTGTGTTGAGAGACACTCAGTCCTTTGGTGAAGACATCTGCCAACTGATTTGCATTGGAAATGAACTCAGGAAGTATGAGACCAAATTTGAGTTTGTCCCTAACAAAATGAAAATATATCTCAATGTGTTTGGTCATTTCATGAAAGATAGGATTAGAGGCAATTTGTATAGCAGCCTTGTTGTCACGGTAGAAAGGAATAGGTTTTGCCACTGGAAAATTCAATTCATCCAACAATCTAACTAGCCATGTTGTCTCAGCTACAACTGCAACCATGTTTCTGTATTCTGCTTCTGTAGAGCTTCTACTTACAGTGTGCTGCTTCTTTGGTTTCCAAGATATCAAACCACCTCCTAACTTCACAACATATCCAGTTATAGATCTTCTTACATTGGGGAAAGCAGCCTAGTCTGAATCACAAAAAATAGTCAATTGTGACTTGGAATGAGCAAGATAGAACAGACATAAGTCTGGTGTACCCTTAATATATCTCAAAATCCTCACTGCAGCTTATTAGTGTGATTGCTTTGGCCTTTGCATGAACTAACTCAATGCTTGCACTATAAAGCAAAGATCTGGCCCTGTGATTGTCAAATAGATCAATTTAGCAATAAGTCTTTGGTAACCTAAGACATCTGTCAACTCTTTATCTTCCAATCCGCATTTGATTCTTTCACGTGAGCATCATACTTCACTATGGTCAATTTCTTGTTGAATTCCATTGGTGTTGTAGCAGGCTTTGCACCAATTAATCCTGCCACTAACAATAGTTCAAGTGCATACTTCCTTTGATTAAGAACAATGACCTCAATTGATCTCATTACCTCTATACCAAGGAAGTACTTTAGATCACCTAAGTCTTTGACCTTGAAATTGTTCTTCAGAGTGACCTTGGCCTAATCAATCAGTTGCTTGTCATTATTGATGAGTAAATCATCAACATACACAATTATGATCACAGTTCATATACCTCTCATCTTTGTAAACAAAGAATGGTCATGGTCACTCTGTGCATAACCAACATTGGTCAAGGCATCTGTCAATTTTATGTTCCACTGCCATGATGCCTGTTTAAGGCCATACAAAGATATAAGCAGTCTGCAAACTTTTCTTTGTTCCCCCTTTCTCTGAAATCCCTGAGGCAGTGTCATGTATACCTCCTCTATCAAGTCACCCTGCAGAAAAGCATTTCTAACATCCATCTGCAGTAAGGGCCAAGTTTTTGATACTGTTATGCTAATGACAGTTCTCACAGTAACCATCTTGGTTAATGGTGAGAAAGTGTCATGATAGTCTAGCCCTTCCTTCTGTATATGGTCTTTTGCCATAAGTCTGGCTTTATACCTTTCTGTATCACAATTTGCTTTATACTTTATTATGTAGACCCATTTTGAACATATAGACTTCTTTCTCTCAGGTAGATCCACTATCCTCCATGTATTATTCTTATCCAAATATGTCATTTCATCTTGCATTGCATGTACCCACTGCTCATCTTGTGAGGCTTCATAAAAGTTTTTAGGCTCAGTAGTGGCTGAAAAAACTGACAAATATGATGCATAGATAGGTGAAATATTAATGTAAGAGAGGTAATCTGTGAGTGGATATGATGTATTGCTAGAGAACTTCTTGTTGGTTGTATAGTCATGCATCCATGCAGGAGGTTTTGGTATTCTACTTTTTTTTTCTAGTAGCTACTGAGGATGCAACATTGTGTTATGTAAGAAATGGAATTTGTGGTTCATGAAGAGGAGGTGCGGGTGGAATTTCTAGTTCAATAAGAGGTGCATGTGGAATTTCAATGGGAGGAACATATCATTAGTGATAGGAATAACAATGAGATCATCTGCAGGAGGTATTGATAAGGGAGAAATGGTAGCATTATTATTCAAAGAAGTCTCATTAGGCTTACTAGGAAGTGGATTAGGATTAGGAAGATATTATCTATCCCAACTGGAAGCTCTACATGGGAAGGATGAATAACAAATATATTAGAAGAAGCATGTTGGCCACCTATAAAGGGAAATATGGTTTCGTGGAACACTACATCTCTACTTACTAAGAATGAACCAGAGTTCAAATCAAACAATTTGTAGCCTTTTGAGCATCAGAGTAAGCCAAGAAGATTGTTTTCCTTTCTCTAGGATCAAACTTATTTCCTCTACGCAGTACACTAGCAAATCAAAGATAACCAAACACCCTAAGGTGTTCTAGTGTAACTAGTTTCCCATATAACAACTCGTAAGGAGATTTTTCATGCAAGACTTTAAAAGGCAACTTATTTATCAGGTAAACAGTAGTTAAGATGCAATCTCCCCAAAATCTATGTGGAACCTCACTCTGGAATATGAGTGCTCTAGCCACATTTAGTATATGTTTATGTTTTCTCTCCACAACTCCATTTTATTGTGGAGTGTAAGGAAAACTACTTTGATGTATTATTACCAAAGAAGAAAAAAGTTATGTGCATCGAGAGTTAAAAAATTCTTTTTCATTGTAAGTTCTGAGAATTTTGACATAAACACCAAACTGATTTTTTTTATTCTACACAAAAATTGTTTCAGCACAACAATGACTTCACTCTTAGCTTGCATCAAACATGTTGTAACACCCCGTAAATTCGAGTTAGGTGTGAATGTGTATAATAAGTATTAATGTGATATTTTAGATATATAAAGTCCTATCACGATAAGTTTGGGTAGAAATAGTTGACCTAAGATCAAGACGAATAGTGAAGTATGTAAAATTCGATAGAATCAACTAAGTTTACGGTAGTGCTGACTTCCATCTTGATCATATGAATATTCGTTGGGAATTTGAGAAAACACATAAAATGAAAGTTGTAGATATTTGAAATATATTTCCAACCATATATTGTGAAACTCAATCGGAGTTTTGTGCTAGGAGTTATTCCCATTCTTTTAGCGAGATGCTGTCAGTACCGTAGAAAATAGTAAAATTTTGACTAAGTGTAAAATGGACAGAGGAGCTCGTCCGGTGAAGCCCAGAGCGAGGCAACACCTTGCTATAGACCTCACCCAATGATGTGGGACGTCTAAAATGTGCAGGCCTGTATATACAACCCTTAGACAACTCTATGTCATTTTTCACATTCCAGACTTCGTTCTAAGCCGTATTTTGAGAGGAAACAACCCTAAGGCTTCTCCCAAACACCTAAGGTAAATTCTTAATCAATATCCATCATTATTTCATCAATCTAACATCAAAGTAACCTTAGTTCATCTCTCCAAACCCTAGATTCTTGAAAACTCAAGAGAGGAGAAGGAGGAACGTGTAGAACTTCATCTAAAAGGTATGACCTTCGATTTCCCTGATTTTATTGATGATTTTTAGGCTAGTATAGATTATACTACGCGATTAGAATCTACGAACGATTCTTATGAGGTTTAAGAACAAGTTTTTAAGGCTTAGAAAAATCCTATTTTTTGAAAATTAAGAAAAGCTCGTAGAAACGATTAAAGTTCTAATATTTATCATCCTTATCAGTTGTAGAGCGATTATTGAACGTGGAGGAATACTTTTGCTCCATTTTAGCGGAAATAAAGGTATGTCTTTTTTAAAATTCTTTTGACTTTAAAGATGATTTGTATGCCTCTTTTTCGAACATATTTTTCAACTTTAAAAATGGGTTCTTTGGGAAGGTTTCATGTGTGTGAGGGACAATCCATCATCGAACCTTAGGTGTACCATACTATATTTATGTATTCGTGATTTTTCCTATCAAAAGAGTATTGAAACTGAATTATAGAGATTTAGCCGTTGAATATTTTTTGCTCCTATAAGGGATGGTTTAAACTTGTTTTCAAAAGCTTGGGTCTTTAATGTGTTTTACCCTATGAACATGTTTTGGTGTGTTAAATTTTGATTAATGATTAAACATGGTTTCTAAACAGTTTAATGACATGATATAGCCTATAAACGGGATGATGAACATAATTCATAATGGACAATTTGACTAACGTATTATGATTTGAGATTCGGCTTCCTTGCCATGATTTGTGAATTCGGCTATAAGCCATGATTGATGATTCAGTTGATATACCATGACTTTGTGTTTTTTTGTGTTGGCATGTATGAGCAAGTTGTGCTAGTACATAGGACGGTTAGCCGTTATGGATCCTAACGTATCGATACGAGTATTGTTGTGTCAATTCAGAAGACGGTTGACTTACGAGGTGTATAGCCCGGTGCATCTATTGTTGTGCTAGTCCAAATGATGATTATCCTCCATGGAAAACTAACTCTGATGTATCTATTGATGTGCTAGTCCAGAGGACGATTAGCCTACTAGGGATGGTAACCCCGATGTATCGATTGATTCTTCGCCCGTGAGTTGGGCATGTGTTGATCTGTTGGTTGCTTGTGAGTGGCTTGTTGATGATCTGGAATTCATGATTGAAAAGACTTAAAATGTGATAAACGACATAATGAGTTGAAGTTGATTTATTTCTTCTTAAATGATTTCCTTTAATAGGTTTATTAAGTTGATGATTTATTATATCTCTAAATTTCAAACTGCTTTAATTGACATAGTCTTACCGATCTTTATTATATTATTTTGTTATATTAACAATTATCCCGGAGACATTCACTGAGTATCCAGTACTCAGGCATACTATTGTTTTTTTATAGTGTGTTAGGTAACGTCGAGGAGCAAGCTTGTAATACGCGTACAGACTAGGAGAGCTTGCTATTTTCCCGACTTTTGGTGAGCCCACACTCTTGTTCATGGGACACTCATATCTTAGTTATTGCTTTTAGTTTCCGAGCTGCATCCCGAAATTAGACTATGCTTTATTTCTCATCTTAGAGACTCCATAGATATTTATCAGATTTTGGGGGTAGATGTTTAAAGTCTCGTATGACTTGCTGAGGCTTACTATGTTTTGCGATTTAAAGTCTATATTAAATTTCCACTGATTTTTATTAGTATGAGCATGATTTAAGTATGCCTTAAATGACTTGTACTAAATAAATATTAAAATATTACTAAATTCGATGTTTATTGATTTTATAAGGTGTTTTCGATGTTGTTCATGGCATCGGATGACTGTCGCATCCAGGGTGGATTTTGGAGCGTGACACATGTCCATGTGTATCTATTAAAGTCATCAACTATGTGACAAAATAGAGCTTTCTATCATAGGTAGGCACCTTAAATAGTCCCCACACATCTATGTGTACTAATTGAAAAATACTATAAGTATTACTTGAGCTGTGAGGGAATTGTAATCTACTTTGCTTGACTAATGGACAAATAGGATAGCATTCTTGTGCATCACTGTGTTTGTACTGGGATAATGCAGGAATATGTTGCATAACAATGGATGAGGGATGTCCCAATCTCAAATTCCACAAGGTGAAATTGTCTTATCCTTTTATTGCGGCTGCTACTGTAACTTCATCATCCTTTTGGAACCAGTACAGACCACCATACTCTCTATCAATCCGCAACATCTTGCCATTGTAATGCCCCTGAAATAAGCAGAATTCTAGATAGAAATTCACTGAATAACAAAGCTCCTTTGTTATTTTTAAACCTGACATCAGGTTAAACTTAAATTATGGCACAAATAGTACATTCTTAAGTGTATGATTCTTAAGCACAGTTACATTTCCTGTATGAGTTATTGGACACTTATTTCCAGTAAGAACTTGTACTCCATCATGATGTTGAGCACCAATTTTCCTAAGGTCATTCAATACCTTTTTGAGAGGAGTAATGTGCTGAGATGCTCTTTAGTCAATTATCCAATTACATCACTTAAAATTGAATAACAATGTAGTTATACATGCCATGTTGGAATGAAATTCACTTGTGCTTGCACTTGCCTCTCCTTGTCCTGCTTTCTCCAACAAGTTCATTGTTGACACCTAATTTTGTTCCTCTTTTCCGATTGTTTATTTGCAATTTATATATATATATATATATATATTTAATATCGTCGTCTATTTTTAATATTTATTATTATTATTATCATTCATATTTTTACTATCATTTTCCTTTTAATATCATAATCATAGTTTTTACCCTAATATTCTATGTTATTTTTTATTTTTTGTAAAATGGCATCACATCTTTTCATTTAAATTAAGCATTAAGCATTTCACAATGTTATATTTTATTATTATCATATCGTTATTTTTGTTCTTTATAATTTACATTTTTGCAAAAAAACATTTTTGAACCCCTTTATATTTTAAACCACAACCCATTTTTCTTTAAACCCAAAACATTCTACCCAACACACCAAAATCAACCCAATTCCACAACCCCACTTCATCCAAAACAGCCTAATCGAACCAGTCCAACCCCCAATTTCCTCGGCCCAATCGGCCATCTCGGCCCAATCGGCCATCTCGGCCCAACCGACCCATTTTCCCCCCCCCTTTTATTTTCCCTAAACCTAATACACCCCTAAAAACCTAATCCCAAAACCTAACACCTCTCTCTCTCCCAAGCCGTCGACCATCGCCACCTGACAACGCCACACCCTACCCCATCACTTCACACCTACCCTTCCCCTAAAATCAGTTTCAAAATCAATTTTTTTCTTTTATATTCAAAATTCAAACGTGAACATTGGGGGGAGGGGGGAAATACATCTATAAACCCCCCCCCCCCCCCCCCCTTTGTTCACTGTTTCGGGGTCGAGTTTTGGGGAATCAAAAATCCAAAAAAATCGGGGGAATTTGGAGGCTCGAAAATCTATTTTTTAAAATTTTGAAAAATCCGAAATCTTCTTAAGGTTATTTGTTTCTTCTTCGCATGTGTTCTTCATTTTAAAAGGGGTCCGAAATTCATATCTAGAATTCCAAATTTGTGTTCTAAATTTCGAAAAAGATACAAAAATGGTTTGTTTTGGGTGTTGAAGAATCTGAATTTTTTGCTATTCTTCACTTTTTTGGGATTCCTGGTCAGGTCGGGTCGAATTTGGGTCAAAAATCAGATTTTAATTCGGGTTCAAAGACTGTAAATTCAAGTTTGTTTGTTCTTAGTTTTGGTTACGAATCACCCTTTTTGTTTCTTAATTCCAATCCGAATATACCCTTTTTTGTTCTTAGATTTCCGAATCCGAAAATACTACTTTTAGCCTTTAATTTTGCAATCTGAAAATTCCATTCAATTCCTCATATTTTTCGCTCAATTTGGGTTTGATTTGATGTCGGGTCGGGTCGGGTCACTGTCGGGTCGGGTCGGGTCGGATCTCCAGAAATAGAATTCAATTCTGTTTTTCGGGTTGAAAAAATCAGAATACTGAAAAACATTGCCGAGCGGATTAAACGATTCGAGACAACGCCTCGGTTTGCTACCCGGAAAAGGTCAGTAAACTCCTATTTTTATCTCATTTTGAGCATGCTTAATATTCTGTTTTTGTTGAAAATTAGCCTAGGATTATGTGGGATGACCTCGGTCATGTCTAATTTCAGTTTTGGGTATAAGTATATTTGTAGATTAATTTCTGATTGGTTATTTAAATGATGCTCTGTTTGGTATTGTTATGATAGACGATTGGTGAACTAATTACCATTAGTTTGTTCTAAGATGTTGGTCTTGTTTTAAAATGTTGGTTAAGATTAGTATGGGCTTAGAAAGAAACTATGGTTGGTTAAATGTGCTTGTGATACTTAGTTGATGATTTATGCCTAAATATGTTGTGGTTTGTGTGGTCTAAGCACGGTTTCAATATCCGTTTATTAAAGATGATGATTAGCTAAGTCCCTATATTGGTTAAGTTTATTTTAAATGGTAGTTTGTTATATTCAAAATCTATTTAGTAACCATAATGACAATGTTATGTTGCGGTTTGAAAATATCACTATGTTTAATGTGGAGTCTAAATGTTTGTGTGTTTAGTTTGAGTCAAAATGGTTATGCCTATTTGAAAATGCTATGTTATTTGATTATTTATCTACTCCTATTTTAGTGTGATTGTCAAACTAGTCGTATAATATCTTATCTAGCTAAAGTCGTGATGCCTATAATTTCTTTCAAGTTGATTGGGTATGTAAGGAAGAAATGATCTTAGTATATCATGTTGTTATTGAGATGACCAAATTCATTCTAATGCACTCCTTCTATTTCGCTAGTTGTATGTAAAAAATGTGGAAAATTAAATTTGTTAAGGCTTCTTTTTCCTACTTCCTGATCCAAAGCAGACCCTTCTTTCCTATTTGAATATGAATTTGTCTATGTGTGCCTAATATTTTACTTATTCACATGTGATATCATTTATGTGATTTCTAATTGTAACATGTATTTTTCCACTCTTTGTGTACAACCTGTGGGTCTGTGGCTCATCTCACACTATTTCTTTGCCATTGTTTGAGTCGTTGGGACTAGGGACCCAACAATATACTATTTTCATCAAAGTATGGCATAAATAAAGAATAAACAACATATTATTTTCATGAATCATTTATCCATATTCTTGATATATCTATATTTTATGTTTCGTCTACTAATTCTTTTCTTTTATTTACATGAAATGCATCGGGAGCAACGAAGAGTCTCGTTATGAGACTCATCAAACAAAGACCCGCGTCTATGTTACTTACATTCTCCAGCCTCGGAATGTCAAAACAAATAGAGCATGATGATATCGTCATCCGCCCTAGTCGTTGCCTTTATTACGTGTCTAATCTGTCTTTCATCATTATTCGGATTGTAATAATTATTTAATTCCGTATTGTCATTAGGATGCTTAGAATAATTAGGCTGTGAATAGATGAATGAATAGGATAGTTTAATTATCATTAGTTTATTTCTTAGGCTCGATTGATTTGGAAACCCATCGCTAGCTTTATTCGTTTTAGGGCCGTCACGTATGTTCCAAATTTAGACGCTAGTTATTTTATTTTAGGCTCGTTATGCACGTTTTAATCTCTTTCAAAACAATTTGGCAATCTTTTCCTCACCCTTTAAATCCTAAAAATAAGGTTTGTGTTTTATTCGATTTGTAACATTGAAAGATTTTCATAAAATCATCTCTTCACATTATAAATAAAAAATTACTTCTATTTTCAAATCTCCCAATACTTATTTTTGTAAACAAATAAACTTTACATCTATTTTTATGAATAATGTCATATAAAATGCATACTTTTCTCAACTCTACATGTATTTTATAAATAATGCTTTACAAGTGTATGCTTTTATGTATTCTATAAATAAATGCATGCCTTTTCCAAAATCAACTTCACATATATACAAAATGCATAATGTATGTGTATAATGTATACTTTTCATCAAAATCAATTTTACATGCAAACGCATGCTTTTCATCAAAATCAATTTTACATGCAAACGCATGCTTTTCATCAAAATCAATTCACATTCATCTTGTAAACGATGCTATACAAGTGCATGCACTTTTATTCTACATGCATCTTATAAGTCATGTCTCACAAATGCACGTTTTTTCAATCCTATAAGCTATGCCATGCAATTTGTCAAAAAATATATTTTTAATTAATTATTTGCAATATCCTTTTCTTAAACTTCATACTTTTAAACATACATTTTCGGCATAATAAATAACCTGAGTTTGACCGGATAACCGCAAGTTAGTGGATCTTAAAGGATGCCTAACCCCTTCCCTTTAGGATGATAAAAAAACCCTTACCTAGAATTTCATTAGTTTCGCAGACCATTAAATGGAGTTCACATTGCAGCATTTTTTATTAACGTTTAGGTGTTCTAATTCACCGTAGAATAATTAGGTGGCGACTCCTTAAGCATTTTATCAACTTCAGGGAAAACGCCCGTGCGTCACGACCGTTGGTAAAAAACGGGCGCGGACATTCATTGCCTTTTCATATTGATCATCTGGTATGAATCTTCCTCTCTGCTGATGAGATCCTGAACTGGTTTCTTCAAGCACAGTGTTATTAGCAAGTTTGTTGTTAAACTATTTGGTATTAGGCCCTTGCACTTGTGTTTGCTTCTTGCTTTTGAAATCTAGTGGATATCCTACAATCATGTAGCAATCATCCATCACATGCCCCTTACAACCACACAATTCACACACAGGTCCAAGTTGTGCAGGCTTGAAGTGATGTGTAGGTTGTTTAGGCTTAAAATTCTTTCCTCTTCTAGCTAGCAAACTCAAGGAATCTCTTCCAGACTCATTCACACCTAAAATCCTTTGACTTTCCTCTTAGACTACCATTGCATATGCCTGATTAACTGTCAACACAAGTGTTCTAAGGAGTATATCACTCATTACATGGCTAAAACTCTCATTTAATCCAGTTAAAAATTACAGTAGTCGTTGATTACACAAATGTTAAACATAATCCTTGATTCCTCACAATTACACTTAAGTTTTGGAGAAATTAAGTCCAATTCATTCTAGGCATACTTCATATTTGATTAGTAAATAATTATCGAGTTTATACCTTGAGTCAATGACCTTATTTCCTTACTCAGCTGGAAAATTCTGGTGAAATTCGACTTGTGAAATCTCTCCTCAAACTCATCCCATAGACATTCTGCACTCGACGATAAAATGATGCTAGAAATGAGCTCCGGTGCGATGGTGCAACTGATCCATAAAAGGATTATAGCGTTACAACGATCCCACTGCTTGCAAGCTCATCCTTGTACAAACTCCTCTTGCATGATCCATCAATAAATCATAATTTGTTTCTTCCTAGCAATGTGAGCTTCATAGACCGACTCCAGAGTGTATAGTTCTCTAGACCTGTTACTTTTAGTTCAATTAGCACGATTCCTGGTACATCTGATGATTGTAAGTGTAGCAGATGCGTGTAATCGATCTGAGTTGTATTTGTTTGTGAGTTTGCTTCTTCCATAGCGAACCGTAGCTTCGATAGCTTCTCAACAATGACGGTTGTGATATCTTCTCTCAAACCAACTCTATCGAATCAGTGCTTTGATACCATGTGAAAATTGAGTTATAATTCAGCTCAATCATGAACTAAGTTCAATCATGGATCAATTAGAAGAAGAGAGAGTGACATTTTTCATTAATTAGAAAAGAAGAGATACAATACTTGCCTGTATAACAAACCAACGGTCAAGTTAGTTTCTAAGTTTCTAAAACAACAAATAGACTCCTCTAGTTTATTCTATATCAAAATAGCATTCTAATACAACTCAAGTAATAGTTACTCCATAACTTATATAGTTTCAATCAAGAAAAATTTGGGATCAATTCATTTCTGCTTGTAGGCCTTGTTTTTGCTATTTTTCTTGTGATAACTTCAAATGTTGCAGCGAGAGAGTTGTCGAGTTGACTGAAGTACCAATTCTTCGAACTCTAATTTTTATCAGGTCAAATATCATCATATAAAATGAAATAGAAGAATATGTAGTTATGGTTATGATCAATATCATTGTGCAATATGAACACGTTTTATTTTGCATTTACTTTTGTTTTGAACAATTAGATATTCTAGAAATATAAAAATAGAAATTTTAACTTTTAGTCCCTCAAAATATTGAAAAATTCTTATTATGATCCTTGTGATATTTACCAAAACAAATTTAATCTTCAATTAATTGAACTGTGCACTTTTTATCTCTCTAATTGTAACATTTTCTATATAAAGGTTCATAAACATGCATATTGATGAATTGAATGTTAAATATGCTTAATCATACCTCTATTACAAGAACTCAAATTACTTAGAATATCAAAAGTGCTATTATCCCAAGATAAAAGGATCGTTAAGACATTATAGGATCTAAAAGGTTTAACTTATCGAATGCAAATGAATTTTATTTGCATGATTATAGAAACTAGAGTCAGAATTACAGACATTTTCTTTTCCCCACGATTTCTATGATCTCAATGAATATTGATCCTGACGCATCATTTTTCAGATTAATATAAATCTCTTATCTGTTATGTTTTCACTGAACCTAATTAGATCGAGACAATGATAGGAGTTTGACTAACAAGGAAAATGAGAAGAAACAAAGGAAAAATATTATGGCACGTACCATTGTATAGTTAACAAACATAACATGGTGGCTTTTATTTCATAATTCTTACATGCGTCAAGCTCGAAAAAGCAGCAATAATATTACTATTACATCTTGCTAAGTACAAGGCGATTGTATCTAGGAGCAGCACTTGCGGCCTCCACCACCACGTCCACCGTGGCCGCCGCCACCATGTCCACCGTGGCCGCCACCACCATGTCCACCGCCGGAGTATCCACCACCACCATGTCCACCGCCAGGGTATCCACCACCTCCGCGTCCTCCGCCAGGGTATCCGCCGCCACCACCACGACCGCCACCGGGATATCCTCCACCACCACGGCCACCACCAGGGTATCCACCACCACCGCGGCCACCACCGTGATATCCTCCACCACCGTGGCTGCCGCCAGGGTAGCTGCCGCCGCCAGGGTAGCCGCCGCCAGGATACCCGCCAAATTGGGCTTCATGTACTTCATTCTTGTTATTGGATTTCTTTGCTGCATCAATTGTGTAAACAAGAATGTTATTCTTAACTGTTTTTTTTTCTTCTTACTATTGCTATTTAATACTAACTCTGAATTATAGAATTCTGTAATCTCATAACATCATGATGATTTTGAAGGTTAACATAGGCTAGTATAATAATATATGGAAAATTAATTAAATTAGAGGAGGCTTTATTTATATATTCTTCTTTCGTGATGCATCCGCAACTAAGTGTATGATCAATTATCTCAGTTTATATGAAATTAAAAACTTAGTAAAGTCATGATCAAACTAGTATCTAGAGACCAATTGATTCATCTTAATCCAATATTTTTGATAAACAATATAGGAATATATAAGTGTTAAAATTAGCCATGAAAACATGATTTGCACAACACGCTCAAGGTTGGGAGATAGATGTATAGAAACATATCTAGATAAGGTCTTAAAATTAGCCATAAAACATGATTTTCCTTCGCCCAAGTTTAGGCGAGTTAATAATCTGTCTATTTAATAACTCAACTCATTTTGACCCGTCTAATTTAACTTATATATAAGTTGGGTTAATATGTAGCCTAAATTAATCCACGAGAAATCTTATCAAAATAATTTTTATGTTTGATATATTATAATAGCCATAATTAAGAAAAAAGTTGTATTAGGTATTAAATAGTAGTATAAGAAACCAAACAAAAAATTGACCTGAAATGACACATTATTAGCCCATTCATCATGTTATTACTATCCTAGTAATTACACAACATAATAATTATACACTAATTTTCAAATACTTACGGTCCTCTTCTGAAGTGGTAGAAGTCTCAGCCAACTCCCTAGCTACAACCTCAGAACTTATCATTACAAAAATGGCCATAAAAAGGCCAAGAATCAGAAATGCCTTGGAAACCATTTGTTCTTATGATACTTGAAATTAAACGATGAAGCAATTGTGACACTCTTGGGTTCTATTTATAGAAAGATTTGAATGCATAAATGGTTGAAGAGAAGAGTATACTTGGAGGTGTGAGGGGACATATGCATAAGGTACATTTATGTGATGTGTGGCCCAGTATTCAGTCGGCAAGTGAAGATTTCACATTTGAGTTCATACATGATAATTATATAGTAATTTATTTGTAGCTAAGTTAAACTGACATGTAACAAACTAACAACATATATTTATCTACATTAATTCCAATTTGATATCTTGACGCGTACAGATGGATGGGAAAATTAGACTTACTTTGCTACAAGTCTCGTAAGTCGATAACTAGGACTTTAATTTAGTATAAATATGTTGTAATTTAGAACAAATTATTTACAATGGCTAGCGGATTATCAAGAGTTTCTGATGGATGGACATAGGCTTTGCTTACCACAAGTCTCTTGACGGATCTTCAGAACATTAGTATAAATGATTCAAAAGTCCTGACAGATCACAAGGATTTTTACTGACACGCTTTTACTTTAAATTAACCCAAATTAGTCCAAATGACTCAAATTTGATGTCCAACCTTCTTAAGATCAATCTTAACAATTCTTATTAGTTAGATCCAACCCAACCTTTAAGAAAATTAATAGATCTACTTTGTTTTATTCAACGATAAAACTCAACAAAAGCCAACAATAATGTTCTTCATGTTTCTTCAACCAAGCAAATCTAAAGCAACCACAATTGAGTAATGAATATTTAATTATCTACAACAAATAAACAGAAGATGCAGATGAAGAAGGATGACGGAGGAAGAGAAGAAGAAGTTCTGATAAAAATATTAGCATATGCTAAACTTTAAAATAGGGACAAAATTAAATATCGATCCTCAAAAATGTCATCCGATGATAATTGTTGTATATGGTTTAAATTCTAGGCCTACTAACCGGAATCCAGCCCAGGCCCCTTTTTACTATAGTAGGCTTGCCAAATTAACCACTATTTATATTTTATGAAGTCTTGTCAATTTTACAAATTCTTAAAATGTAAATAATAACGTTTACCCCAAAAAGGTTCAGTCGAATTTGTTAGTGATTTTAAAGATATATGAATTGTTTTGTAATAAATGATGATAACAATTGACAATGAGTAAATAAAAGTGAGTAATAAGTAAGAAAACTGACCTATAATGCAGTAAGTTTGATTGAAACTTCTTAGCAAGATTGGTCCGATCCTTGGCTATTTTGCTTCATGTTTGAGCCAATAATGAGAGCTTAGTGATTATAATCGAAATGACAAAGATCGTACAAGTGATGATGATGAGAATGTGATTCCCTTCAAACATGAATGTTGAGCTCATTTTATAGTTATGAATCCGAGGAATTGATGCCCGAAAATCACTCTTCAGTTGAATATAATTAAATGACAATAACAGTCTCTTAATGAGCAAAGAGTAACGGTTGATGCCATATCCGGAACGAGTACGCGCTGGGATCCCTCGGTTCTTCACATGGTGTAATATGGTTCGGTCACTACCCGGTCTTAACTTGACACTCGGATGCAACTCGCATCCGATGCAGAACTCTGTCGCTTTCCTCGAACTCCTTACCTAAACCTTACCACACGTTGTGCCAGTTTTCACCGCATACAGATAGTCCCCACACTTCCCGGATCAAAGTTTACCGAAGTGATGAGAAGTGGAAATGATTTCTTCGTTATCTTCTCTTGCAAGCTTCTTTTCAAATTACTCCAAAATAGACAGAAAACGAAATACTCCTTATTCTAAAAAATCTGACTCATGTCTTATCACTCTGCAAACTCAGACACGTGTCATCTTCTGATTGAACCATCCCTTCGGTTCGTGAAATGAAACGTTTCATAATGATGACTGAGCTCCTATAAAAACCCTTCTTTTTTTCCTTCATATTTTTCATTTTCTGCAAAAATCTCTTTTCAAATTATCCTTTGCTTGTTCTAAATTCCTCTCGTTCAAATCTTCATACTTTCATACCTTTATATCTTCAAATATTCTTCAAGAAAATCTTCTTTGGTTCTTTCATTTCCGTCTGCCCACGATGACTCCACTGGCGCCTGTGAGTCTCCTGAAGCTCAGGCTACCGTTGAGCCAGAGCCTTTGACATGCTTTCATCCACTTTTCTCTTTGACACCGAATTTGCCGTTAGTGCTGTCTCTTCGAAATTCAACCAAGGTGAAGAGGCTAAAAGCTGGACGACCTCCATTAATGCTTCCGTCCTTGACACAGTCCAAAAAGACTGTGGTTGGACCTGTCTCTCCGGGATCGTTATACCTGGCCCGAATGAAGATATTACCACCTATAGATCCTGGTTCTCTAATATATATACATATCCTTTCACTTTCAAGATCGTCCCTCCGAATGACAACGTGATCCTTGAGATAGGAAGGTCTTACAATTTATGTCTTGCACAAATTAGTCCATCTGTTTGGAGGGTCGTTACTTGCCTCCAATTTCTGGCAAATGAGGTCAATGAATCTTCACCCTAGATCATCTGATCCGTTTATACGTTCTGAGATTTTTCCACGGCGGGATCGTTCAGATCTCAAAATGAGGAAAATTTCCCATCCTCTCCAGCATCGACGAAGATCAAGATCGAGGTTCGATGGAGCATTTTTTCGCGGTTCCTACCGCCGAAATAATTCCGGCAAGGTTCATGCCTTTTTTGAAGGAATGAAATATGCACCGTAAGTATCAAAAACTCTTTCCCTTTCTTTTGTTTAACCTATGATTTTGACGACTTGCCATAAGCTCACATTTTCAGTCGTCCACTAGACTCCGGCCCATGTCGAAGACCTCCACACATGGGTCAAAAAAATATAAGCACCTTTCCGCATAAATAGTGGACATGAAAATTACTCTCCAAAGACCGATGGAAAGCTCAAAATCATGGTTAGTATCGTCCGAGCTCCTTTTTTTCCTTTACTACTATTGTTGTACACATTTTTACTTCTTCTTTTTTCAAACACCCAGGTTTGTCGAAGGACACTTCAATCCAAAGGACCAACTCTACGGTTGCTCCGGCTCTCCCCAATTCGGTATTCTCATTATCCTCACTTGTACAATCTTTGTCATTTCAATTATAATCACTAAGCTCTCATTATTGGCTCGGACCCGAAGTAAAATGGCCAAGGATCGGACCAATCTTGCTAAGAAGTTTCAATCAAGCTTACTGCATTACAAGCCAATTTTCTTACTTATTACTCACTTTTATTTACTCATTGTCAATTGTCATCATCATTTATTACAAAAATCCATGTATCCTTAAAACCACTAACAAATTCAACTGAACCATTTTTTGGGTAAACAGTTTGGCGCCCTATCCGGAACGGGTACGCGCTGGGCTCCCTCGGTTCTTCACCTGGTGTAATCTAGTTCGGTTACTACCCGATCTTGTCTTGACATTTGGAGTTGTCTCGAATGCAACTCGCATCCAATGCGGAACTCTGTCGCCTCCCTCGAACTCCATATCTAAACCTTACCACGCGTTGTGCCGATTTTCACCGCATACAAATAAGTTACGTTTATATTTCGAAAATGTGCTTGATGAGAAACTCCTATACAAGACAGTAGTAGAGGCCTAAAGGGAGTATTCTTTTGTTTCCTTTTTTTGTTTGTAACGAGATTATGGGAAAATTTACAAAATAGACACATTTTAACCTTGTAATTTAGAATACTCACTGTTATAGAGTTTTCAATTTCACAAGTGAAACTCCAAGAGATCGTCATGATATGTCTTCTGTGAAACTAAAACCTTTATAATAGCGGTTATTTTTAAAAAATAGGGCCGAAATGTGTCCGGTAAACACTATTTCTATTGAGATTATGCCTTCACGATTAAATCTCAAGATAGAGATTAGCTACCGTTTCCACAGTGCCACAATATCATAAAGCACTAAATATTAGCGTAGTTTGATTAGTCATAAAATTAGAAAGTAAAATGAAAAAATTAAAACTAAATTATTTTCAAATATAAAAAATATGAGTGAAATGGAGGCTTGCCTCCGGGGTATTGTGTGATAAGAATGTGTCACCAAAGCTCAAAGGAAAGTTTTATAAAGTGGTGGTTAGACCAGCATTGCTGTATGGCACAAAGTGTTGGCCAGTCAAGAATGCCCATGTTCAGAAGATGAAGGTAGCGGAGATGAGGATGCTCAGATGGATGTGTGGGCATACGATGAGAGATATGATTAGGAACTAAGTTATACGGGACAAGGTGGGAGTGGCATCAGTGACAGACAAGATGAGGGAAGCAAGGCTGAGGTGGTTCGAGCATGTGAAGAAGAGGGACGAGAATGCGCCAGTAAGGAGGTGCGAGAGGTTGGCTGTAGCTGGAGCTATGAGATGTAGAGGTAGGCCGAAGAAGAATTGAGGAGGTGATTAGATAAGTTTTATGACACAACTTTAGCTGACCGAGGACATGATCTTAGATAGACACAGCTTTAGCTGACTGAGGACATGATCTTAGATAGACACAACTTTAGCTGACCGAGGACATGATCTTAGATAGAAAGATATGCAGGTCTAGGATTAGAGTAAAAGGCTAGTAGTAAGTAGCTACGTGAGAGGAGGGAGGGAGCGAGTTTTCCTCCTCTCCACTTTTCCTTTTAGTAGTAGTTGTCAGATATCACATCGTTTTTATTTTCTTGTTGGGTATTATATATGTTTTAATATTTATTTTATATCTTGCTATTTGCTGTCTTCTTTCATATATTTCTGCGACAAATACTTTTCTTCTGAGCCGAAGGTCTACCTGAAACAACCTCTCTACCTCACAAAGGTAGATGTAAGGTCTACGTACATCTTACCCTCCCCAAACCCTACCTTGTGGGACCATACTAGGTTTGTTGTTGTTGTCATTTTTTTATAAAATGAACTTATAAGAAAATAGTATTACTTACGTATATAAACGATAAGAGTAAGATAATTAAACCAATTCAAGGTAATTTAAGATCTCGACTGCAACACATTTCTCAACCGTACGTATATGTGGGTTCATTATCCATGAATAACCACCAGTTTCTAAATTCCTCTAAAATTTTCGTCACATCATATAGTTAAGATCTCCAAAATCCTTTTGACAGAAAAGTAGACCACGGCTCTTGTGGGGAAACTATACATTAACGTTGATGTATTATTGGATTATCATACGATATTAAAATACTAGCTAGGAATACTAGATTTGATCAACTTATAGGACAACCTTATCCTGAAAAATCCATGTCGAAAAGGATTTAAATTACATATATCAATAGTTGTTGGGAGATTTTGCTCTATGGTACTTTATAAAGCAGTACGGGAAGTATTTAACTATTACAAGTATTCGAAAGGATAAATAAAGATTTCAATAATTCAACTAGAAATCTGAAAATTACAATATAACAACAAAAGCTGAAATTACGATTTTGTTGAAGAGGCGAAAAAATGGAAAGCGGTTTATCTTTGAGTCGAGTGTAGCACTCTGTCCTTAAGACAATATTGCCCCGTATGTATCCTTTATACGTCCCTGGACAATTTGTCTCCCAAGATAAAACAGCAATGGAACCCTTGAGCAAAGGAAACTCAAGAGCTACCGTGAAGAATATTGAGTAACGAAATGATGCTTGGAAGTTGTAGGAAGAAATCTATTTTGGTTGTGTATTTTCGTACCTTGTTTTGCAGCATCTCTTTTGTCATTCTTAGTGCTCAACAATGGTGTAAGGGGGTGTTTATATAGGTGATGGAGGGGGCTGAAAAGCGCCTCCATAATAGCCAAATAATGGCCATTATGGAGGTAGTAAAGTCACCAACATAAATGGTGAAAGACCAACTGTTTTGGCCATTATAGGAGGAGTAATTCAGCCAAAATAAATGGCTGAATTGAGAGCTTGGACGTTTTGCTTTGATTGTCGAAATTCCAACTTTTCGAAAACTTCGGGGACCAAACCGTACATCTTGAAACTTCGGGGACCAAGCTGTACATCCGAAAGAATTCGGTCCAAAGCGCACATCCGAAACACGGGATCAAAGCGTACTTCGGCAAAGTTTTCGGCCCAAAAAGATAATATCGAAGGCCCACGACCCACGGCCCACGGCCCACAACCCCACGACCCACGACCCACGACCCACGACCCGTGACCGTGAACCGAACCGGAACCGGAGCCGGACCGGACGGGACGGGACGGGCGGGCGGCGGCGGCGCGCGTGTGGTCTTTCCTCGAACCGAAGCACATCTAGGTCCTCCCTCCTTTAAACACATGGGATACCCCTTGGGGTCCCAAACCCCAAACCAATTTCGAATCTTATATACACAACAATTCTTTCTTCCTCTACCGATGTGGGAGAATTACACACAATACCACACTTTCCATGCTTCAAACACCTTACTTCGTGAACCAATATCTCTTTCATTTCTCAATGAAATTTGACGATTCTTGGCCCTACGGTTATCTACGTACTTAGTAGATCATGCGTGTGTGAAGAACCGGATTCTCCAACATACGTTACACTAGTGTTTAAGCCGTTAAAGTTGGTCGGTCGCAACTCCCGCCAAAGGCAAATTTCCAACAATCCCCTCTTGAAAGAGATTTTGGCGCACTCACATGGTGTCTTTTCATTTCCAAAGCAATATTTCGGCGGACCAATGTTGCATAAGGAGAGGTAGCCTCGGCTTTGAACCTTCCATAGTTGAATACCATCGGACTTACTTACTTGCGCGGTGAACGTGATGTCTTGAACCGTCGGTGTTTAGTGTAAGCCAAGACAACGGTACCAACACAACAAATTCCCTTACTCTCTTCTTCGTAATGTTTTGTCCGTTTTGGCCATGGACAACGTCTTGGATTCTTAAGTGCGTTCAATTTGAGGCGGCCCGTCCTCGCACTTAAATAGGTGGTCTCCTACAAGGTATCTGCTATACCCCACTTCACAAGTGTTAGGAACCATTAAAAGTTTCCCAAAGACCTAACCTCAATTGTTGAGGATCATTACGGAGTTTTGAAAACTTAACCTTTACCCATACTTTGAGATAGCACTTAACGTCTATCGCGGGAACGGCTTTGGATTTGGTGTTTCTTTTCGAAATCACTATCCGAAGTGCTCATGCTTCCACCGAAGCGATCAACCGAACCTTTACAACTTAGTTTTCCCATTGAACCAAATTCGGGATCTCCGGTTCGTAAGGTTGGGTTTCCATTTGTATTGGTCCGTATATTTTGGGTTTTAAGCCCATTCCCTAGACAGCAGAACGCTTAATCTCTCGGGTAGTCCCTTAGTTTGTAAACAAGGAAGTGACACCCGTGATGATCAAGCGCCATACGGTCTTTATGTCTCCGACGGATCCGACGAGATATGTCCAGACGCCGTCATCCGTGTCCTTCCTAAAGCCGATCGGCTAGCCACGGTGTATAATTGTTGAAGGCACGGGTTTCTCCCAATAAGGACGTCCTCTAATGAGTCGTGAAGTTACTCAACTTCTTTCATGCTTTGAATAAAGCGATAAACTCCGATACCATCATGAATCGGTCGATGCGGAGTTTGCTTAGAGGATTTTCCAAGAACCACCATACACATTTACTTGTGGCTTTGGTGTTCTTCGGATCGATGTCCGGTTGCATCACTTGTGTTCTCTCGAACCGCATTTGGACATCCAGAATACTATAATCCGTAGATAAGTGAATAATTCGAGATATCGTCATATCCGACTTAACGCCTTCTATTGATCATGTATTAAGATCATCGGTGAACCTTAGTTCAACCGATCGTTTGTTGGACGATACCGGGTCGGTTGTAGTGTGTACAATACATTGAACTACACGTGACACGAGCATATCGCTCCTTGTCTATGGGTGCACCATGATTCCAATCAGTTCTATGATTCATATCCATTGGTGGCTTCAACGAGCTCGTCAACTATCGACCGATCCGTTAGATGTCTTAGAAATCCAATTCCTAAGATGTCATCGTGATACTCAAATCTTTCATATCGAGACTTTGTTTCAATATGATTTTCACTCTAAGACCGTTGGTTTTCCAGCTGTTGGCTTTCTAACTTCGAGTCAATGTTTCGTGATCGATTCATTGTTTTCGTTTTATACGAGACTTTCGGGACTAAAATGTAAACATTTCGGGGACCAAAATGAAAGTTCGGGAAGAAGCCCAACAGTTCGCAAACCAATTCGATCCTCTTCTTCCAACTCTCCGGTTGGGAAGGCATTTCAACACCCATGCCATGTAAGATTACAATGACCCTGGATGTGAAGCTACTCACAAGGAGCACTTTTTACAACCCAAAGGTTCTTTTCCCGGAGGAAGATCAACCATTACACAAGTATGGTTCTATATATGGAATCTATTTCTCTCTTTAGCTTCTTTCCAAAGCAGCGCTTTTGGAGATGACAATTATTTGTTAATTGTTCATGGTTCATTATTAACCATTCAAGCTAGAAGGACTCGAACAAGTCCTTGTCCCCTTCTTTGCTCCGTCTCGGTTCAACATCTAGAATCACGAGTTCGTAGATGCGGAGTATTAAGTTCCGGATAGCCGCAACTTTCGAGTCCTGTAGATACGGAACGTCTAGTTCCGGACGGTCGAGCCCTCGCGGGTTCTTGTTAACCTTGAGCAATTACTCCTTTTTCTTTTTTCAAGGAAAGTTATCTCCAAAGAATTCGACATTCTTTGACGCCAAGAGGCGATCAACACTATTGTTATTTGCGGATCCGGTGGATATGCAATCTACGATCTTAGGCCGAACTTGACTGTTTCGGTAGCCCATCTTTTACCAAGCTACCCCTCATAATTTGGGCGTACGACTTCGCGCTTGGCTAACACCGTTAGGCGAGGTGAGAAATGAACATTCGTTTAATGAACGATGCTTCACATTCTCCCCTCTATCACTACGAATTTCTCAATCCGTAGGCTTAGTTGATTTTTAACTTCTCGCTTTGTAGCGCTTATCCGCTTCAACAACTTCATCTTTGCTTTTCAACAAACAAAGGATTCCATACGTTGTACCATCATCAATGAAGATCACAACGTACTTGTCTCCCCCTATTTTGTATAAACTTCAAATCACCCAATTAGGTGTGACTAAGTTCTAGAGGAGCGGTGCTTCTTTCGCTATTCCCTTGACGGAATTTGGAAAGGTGATTTTGCCTCTTCATCTACCTCACATTTATTTAGAGGGTTTATGTCGACAGAAGGCAACAATCTCAACATCGTTAGCTTTTGAATGACTTGCTATTTAACGTGTCTTAATCTATGATGGCATAGATGCACGGATTACAAATATATCATTCATTTGGCTACAAACGTCTTTGTACCATTCTTAGTTATTACGGACCTATTGGATTAGTCTCAAATCAGATTTGACCAACAACGTCCTTTAACCAAGTTAGGAACATGTATCACCTCTTTTAGAGTGATCTCATTCCTTGAAGTCCTATTGAGGACAACCTCTCCAGCCCCTTTGATTTTAGAGGTGGCGTTGCTTCACATGAGCAACCTTTTGCCGTGGTTGGGCGTAACCGGATCATATGTGATCTCGATACTCGGGTCCACTCTAGTTGCTTTGCGGTACCGAGTGTCCAATTTCTTTCTTGCCTTTATTTAGGCCTTGGATCATTTAGGACACCGGAAACTCGGCCCACCTTACTAGGTGTCCATTACTTTTCCTATGAAATGAATTACGGCACCACTCCGGTCGCCGGAGGCTTTATATGACCGAGTGTCCAATATCATCATATCAAAGGAATTTTGGCCCACTCCGGTCGCCGGAGGCTTTGTATGACCGAGTGTCCAATATCATCCTATCAAAGGAATTTTGGCCCACTCCGGTCGCCGGAGGCTTTATGTGACTGAGTGTCCAATATCATCCTATGAAGGATCTTCTGCCAAATAGTATGACAGGCTCAACGTCTTTAGCTTTTAGTCTTCTTCCGTTATGATTGGTGCCCGGATAATTCTTGGCGCTTACTTAAGAGTGGTAACGGTTTTCGCACGATTAGTGGATCTTTCTCCATCGTATGTGCGAACATACTTTACACACTTTAACAATTACACTTAAAAGAACGGATCTTTTTAAGTCATTTACAATCCAATCTTTAAACGGGAAAGAAGATAAGATTAAACTTCTGATTTTAAAGCGTAAGGAATATAAATTATTTTCATATTCCTCCTTACTTTAATCCATTTTTAATCAGACATCATTTAATCTTTATTCTTGACAAGTAAGAAAAACTACTTATCCCTATTTCGGATTCTGGCTCACTTCAGTCACTTCATCAGACTGAGTGTCCATTTCCTTCTCACCATTATTCGGATCCTTTGTGCGGGACGAGATATAGGCCTTCTGCTACAAGATAGAATAACATCTTCACTCTTCTCCTCTTGTCCCAGTTGACATCCTCAGGCTCTCGAGAGCGCTTGTTTCCACCAGTCTTGGTAGCGGTGACACCATGAACACGTTCATCATCATCACTCTCTTCTACCAGAAAACCATTGCCATATGCAGATTTGGTCACACAACTTTTGACCGACATCTTTCGAACACTAATAGTAATACAATACAAATATTGTCTTAAGTTGTTGGGAGATTTTGCTCTATGGTACTTTATAAAGCGATACGGGAAGTATTTAACTATTACAAGTATTCGAAAGGATAAATAAAGATTTCAATAATTCAACTAGAAATCTGAAAATTACAATATAACAACAAAGCTGAAATTACGATTTTGTTGAAGGCGAAAAAATGGAAAGCTGGTTTATCTTTGAGTCGAGTGTAGCACTCTGTACTTAAGACAATATTGCCCCGTATGTATCCTTTATACGTCCTGGACAATTTGTCTCCCAAGATAAAACAACAATGGAACCCTTGAGCAAAGGAAACTCAAGAGCTACCGTGAAGAATATTGAGTAACGAAATGATGCTTGGAAGTTGTAGGAAGAAATCTATTTTGGTTGTGTATTTTCGTGCTTTGTTTTGCAGCATCTCTTTTGTCATTCTTAGTGCTCAACAATGGTGTAAGGGGGTGTTTATATAGGTGATGGAGGGGCTGAAAAGCGCCTCCATAATAGCCAAATAATGGCCATTATGGAGGTAGTAAAGTCACCAACATAAATGGTGAAAGACCAACTGTTTTGGCCATTATAGGAGGAGTAATTCAGCCAAAATAAATGGCTGAATTGAGAGCTTGGACGTTTCTGCTTTGATTGTCGAAATTCCAACTTTCGAAAACTTCGGGGACCAAAGCGTACATCTTGAAACTTCGGGGACCAAAGCGTACATCCGAAAGAATTCGGTCCAAAGCGCACATACGAAACACGGGATCAAAGCGTACTTCACGGCAAAGTTTTTCGGCCCAAAAAGATAATATCGAAGGCCCACGGCCCCTGACCCACGGCCCCATGCGGCCGTGACCGGAACCCGAGCCGGACGGGCGGGCGGCGGCGCGCGCGTGTGGTCTTTCCTCGAACCGAAGCACATCTAGGTCCTCCCTCCTTTAAACACATGGGATACCCCTTGGGGTCCCAAACCCCAAACCAATTTCGAATCTTATATACACAACAATTCTTTCTTCCTCTACCGATGTGAGAGAATTACACACAATACCACACTTTCCATGCTTCAAACACCTTACTTCGTGAACCAATATCTCTTTCATTTCTCAATGAAATTTGACGATTCTTGGCCCTACGGTTATCTACGTACTTAGTAGATCATGCATGTGTGAAGAACCGGATTCTCCAACATACGTTACACTAGTGTTTAAGCCGTTAAAGTTGGTCGGTCGCAACTCCCGCCAAAGGCAAATTTCCAACAATAGTATAATAAATTTATACTACCAACGTAATTTAATGATGTGATATGTTTCTTATCGTTTTTTCTAGATTATATTCTGAACTGTAATGTTGCATTTAGTTGTAATGTTTCAAGTCAAATAAGAGAAGGGGGAGGGGGGGAGGGGAGGGGGAGGGGGGGAGGGGTATCCCTTCATTTCGGTTGTTTGGTATGGAGAAAGTAAAAAGTTTCTATGTACTGACAAAGTAAAAGTTATTTACAGTAAATGTTAATTAAGTAACCTACTTGGAAACTATTTTCTCTACAAATAAAGTTGTTAAAAATTAGGATCGGAATAGAGAAAATGATTTTCATAAATAACATTCTACGCTAATTATCTCCTTCTTAATATCTCGACATTCTACCCACCCCCACTCTTCACCACAGCACCCGCAACCTACTGTCAACCCCTCGATGGGCCAACCGCACCCACCTCAAAGCCATTCTTAGTATCGTATTTGCTTAAATTATAAGTATATAAATCTTCTTGAAGTTAAACGTCAGAAAATAAGTAAGAAGAAGCTCACATTCCCCCTCCTTCCGACTCAATTTATGTGATATTTGTCGCATTTCGAAAGTTAAACGAGTTCTTTTTAATCGCGATTTTTTCATATTGCCTTAATATTTAAAATTATTAATTATTTTACTTAATTTTTGAATATGTAATTTTATTTTAAAATACTTAAAAATTTCGTATGTGAATTCATAATAAATTAAAATTTTGGGTGTTCAAAATCCGAATAAATAAATTGAGACAAAGAAAATAACACATAATAAATAAATACTCTAGATAGATAGTGACAAGATTTGGAAAAGTCTAACGAAAAGCCACGTACATAGTTGTTTGCCGACGAATTAAATCATGAGTGACTTATTAGTTTGACTTAAATTAGCCAGAGGAAAAATCGTCGAACAGTCACTTATCAATTGACTTATTAGTTCTGCCTATCACAAAATATTACTATATTTCTATATATTACAAAAGCTCAGGTTTCGACATGTTTGCTTCCCAGTCAATAAATTAGACACTGTAGGTATATTGGACTTTTCGATTTTTATACATTCTCCGTCCCAAAAAAATTGACTTATATTTTTTATTAATTTATTTTTAAAATATTAACAAATTTATATATTTAAAAATAATTTAAATTTATGAAATCTTTTACAATCACACAAATATCTAAAATTTATTTGAATCACTTATTTTAAAAATCTTTATTTATTTCTTAAATTTTATGTCAAATCTAACTAGATCAATCTTTTTGAGATAAATGAGATAAGTGTTTTCATCACTTACCATACGTGTCTTTCATTTGTTTACCCACACGGCCACACCATTACGTGTAAACTGGATATCACGCTTTCACCACCTTTTTTTTTTTTTTGATAATCCAGGTTTCCAGGCTTGCGCCTGACTACTTCACTGGTATTACCCAGACGTCCTGGAGGTAATAGCACCGGTCCTTCAACACTATTACCAACCTTCTTTCTTTTCTTCCAGTGAATCTTGCATTGCAGCAAGAACACGAACAGATTTGAAAATTGCTGCAGGTGTGTTCCTCTTTCAATTCTGATATAATACAGCAACAATATACCAAGTGAAAGTCCACAACGTGGGGTCTGAGAAGGATAGAGTGTACGCAGATCTTACCTCTATCTTGATAGGTAGAGCGGTTCTTTCAGAAAGACCATCGGCTCAAGACTGATAGAATATACACCGTATATTCCTTTGATATTATTAGTGATATTGTACATCTGTAATTATGGTAGTAATCTTGTGTATTAGGAAAATGTATATTTAATTTCCATAATTATAGGTTAGGTTTACTATTGTATATCATGTATATAAACCTATTATATTAATGAAAATAATCAAGGAATTATTTTCTTTCATGATATCAGCAGTCTAGGGCAATCATTTTCCTTCTCCACACAGTTTCTGCCGCCCTACTCCTATTCGGTCGTCCCTTCGGCCGCCTCTTCCCTAATTTTTGTTCTGAACCCCTAATTCTCCTCTCGTTCCTCAATCATGTCTACCACAAAGAATACCTTTCATCCTGCCCTTGCAGTCTCCAACATCAAAAACAACATCCCTATTGTTCTTGAAATGGAGAACGTCCAGTACGCAACGTGGGCATAACTTTTTAAAATTCACGCAAAGTCTCATAGAGTCCTCCGTCACATCGTCAAACCGGAAAAAGTCAAGGAGAAGGTGTCTTCCACTGATGATGAAATAGAGTTGTGGGCAACTCTTGATGCTACAGTGCTCCAATGGATTTATTCCACCATCTCTATGGACAGTTTACAAACAATTATCGAACCCGACACCACGACAATGAAAGCTTGGAATAGGTTGCGTAATATATTCCAAGATAACAAAAATTCCCGTGTCGTGACCCTTGAGCAAGAATTCTCTCATATCAATATGGAGGATTTTCCGAATGTCTCGGCATATTGTCAAAGGCTCAAGGAGTTGTCCGATCAACTCAAGAACGTTGGCGCGCCCGTTACAAATGATCGTCTCGTTCTTCAGATGGTTGCAGGCCTCTCCGAGGCGTATAATGAGGTTGGAACTCTTCTTCGCCAAAGCAATCTTCTCCTACCGTTCTACCAAACACGTTCCATGCTCACCTTAGAAGAAGTAGGATTGGCTAAAAAGGCGACTACCAACGTCAATTCCGTCATGATGGTGGCCATGTCCCGCGAAACCGATGACTCTCAATCATTTTCCGAAAATTATGGTCAAAACCATAACAACGGGGGTGGGAAAAGGGTCAAAATTGTGGTAAAAATCGCGATGGTGGATGTGGCGGACGTAAGGGTGGTGGTCGCGGAGGCAACGACGGCGGAAGTGGCGGACAACAGGGGACCGGGGCACAGAACCCCTGGCAGCAGGTTTGGGCCGATAGGTAGTGTCTATGGGGCCTGCCTTGGGCCAGTGGACAGTGACCCATGTCGCCCTGCCCATTCCCATCACCAATATAGGCCAGGCTCAGTGGACAACAGAGGCAACAACACACCAGATTGGGCAAAGGCATAACTCGATCTAGCAGCAGCCTGGCCTGCTTAGGCCTCGGCCTCAGCAGGTTTTTGCTGTTGTGGGCCCACCCAATTCTTCGACCCACACAAATATCGAGGCGGCAATGCATACACTTGGGTTAAATCATTCCGATGTAAATTGGTACATAGACACCGGTGCTACTTCTCATATGACATCCGCGCCAGGTAATCTGTCATCTTATTTCAATTTGAGCAAAAATCGTGGCATAATTGTTGGTAATGGTAATTCAATTCCAATTCGTGGTTATGATCACACAAATTTATCTCCCCCGAACCCACCTTTAGCCTTGAAAAATGTCCTTCATGCTCCTCACTTAATAAAAAGTTTGGTGTATGTTCGGAAGATTACAACTGATAACTCGGTTTCTATTGACTTTGACCCTTTTGGATTTTCTATAAAGGTTTTCTGGATGGGGATACCTCTAATGAGATGTGATAGTCGGGACGAGATTTATCACATCACCACCACCACCACCACTAAACAAGCTACACCGTCAACGTTTGCCGCTTTAGCACATTCCTTATGGCATGCGTGTTTGGGTCATCTGGGAGCGTATGTTCTTTTCTCCTTTAAAGACAATAAATTTATTGAGTGTAATAATGCTCGTAGTACTAATGTTTTTATGTCTTGTCCACTTGGGAAACATGTTAAAATTTTCATTTTTTGCCTCAAATTCTAATACTTTGTTGCCATTAGATATTATTCATAGTGATTTGTGAACATCTCCCATTTTGAGCTCTTTGGGCCACCGTTATTATGTGTTATTTTTGGATGATTATTCTAATTGTTTGTGGATATTTCCGTTATCTAAAAAGTCTAAAGTTTATTCCACATTTCTATTATTTAGGGCATTCATCCATACTTAGTTTGAATGAGAAATTAAGAACATTTAATGTGATAATGAAATGGAATTTGATAATGGGCAATTTAGAGATTTTTGCAAGGTTAACGGTATATCTTTCAGTTTTCTTGTCCACACACGTCCTCACAAAATGGGAAAGCTGAAAGAAAAATCCACACTATTAATAATATTGTTCAGACATTACTAGTCGATGCTTCATTACCACCTTCATTTTGGCATCATGAATTACAAATGACTACCTACCTTCTTAACATACTACCTAGCAAAAGATTAGCATACCAATCTCCCCTCAGAATTCTTTATCACAAAGATCTGTTGTATTCTCATCTTAGGGTGTTTGGGTGTTTATGTTATCCTCTCTTCCCCTCCACTACAATAAACAAACTTCAAGCCTGCACTACCGCTTGTGTGTTCCTGGGTACCTTCTAATCATCGTGATTATAAATATTATGATTTATCCTCTAATAAAATCATAATTAGTCTTCATATCATTTTTTATGAAATCCAATTTCCGTTTACTAAGTTGTATAATTCAGTGTCCAATTCTTATAATTTTTTGGATGATGGGCTCTCACTGTATGTGGTCCACCATTTGGTCCAGCCCACTGCCTGCTGGCCCAAATATCCTCCATCCTCCAAATCTGCCAGCAGGCCCACTTCCTGCTGGCCCAACTCCCTCTGTCTGTGAGTCTCTGCCAGCAGGCTCAATGCCTGCTGGCCCAATCCAGTCCAGCCAACACCTGACCCAGTCCTCCCAACTCATATCCCGCCCACTTCTATTCCGAGATAAGGGCCCGTTACTCGTAGACAACGAAGTGTTTTTAGATCAAAATAATATTTTAATGTCAACTCTAATGGCACTAAATCTCTCTACCACGCAACCCCGTGTCTGCCCTTCGTGATCGAAATTAGAAAATGGCCATGGATGATGAATATAATGCTCTTATTGAAAATAAGACGTGGTAGTTGGTGCCCCGTCTGGCTGGTGTGAATGTGATTCGTTCTATGTGGATTTTTACTCATAAGGAAAAATCTGATCGTTGTTTTGAGAGGCATAATACCCGTCTTGTAGGTGATGGCAAAACTCAATAAGTTGGTGTGGATTGTGGAGAGACATTTAGTCCGGTGGTCAAACTGACAACTATTCGCAATATTCTCAGTCTAGCTCTCTCAAAAGCATGACCCATTCATCAGTTGGACGTGAAAATGCGTTCTTACACGATGAACTCAAGAACACTATATACATGCATCAACCCTTGGGTTTCAGGGACCCCGATCATCCTAACCATGTGTGCTTGCTGAAGAAGTCCTTGTATGAGCTAAAATGGGTCCCTCGAGCTTAGTACAAAAGGTTTGCAGATTATGTGTCTACTATTCGGTTTTCTCACAGCAGATCTGATCATTCTCTGTTCATCTACCGTCACGGTTCTTCTATGTCATACATTCTGTTATATGTGGATGATATTATATTGACTACTTCCTCTGACAAACTGTGCAAGTTTATCATATCTCTTCTCAGCTCCGAATTTGCTATGTGGGGTCGTTGAGTTATTTTTTGGGTATTGTTGTCACTCGTCATGCACATGGTCTATTTCTATCTCAGAGGAAGTATGCAGCAGAGATTATTGAACGTGCGGACATGTCATCATGTAAGTCATCTCCTAGTCCATTTGATACTAAACTGAAGCTGAGTGCTATTCTAGCACACCATACGAGGATCCCTCCACTATCGTAGTCTTGCGGGAACTCATCAATATCTCACTTTTATGAGGCACGATATTACTTATGTAGTGCAACATGTGTGTTTATTCATGCATGATCCGAGGGAAGAACACATGCTCGCTTTCAAATGCGGTGTGCGTTACATTCATGACACTCTTGATTACAGTTTACACTTATATTCATCATCCATATCCACTCTCATGTCTTATACCGATGCTGATTGGGGTGGATATCCAGATACCAGGCGTTCGATATCTGGTTATTGTATGTTTCTTGGTGATAACTTGGTCTCTTGGTTGGCTAAACGCCATACTACATTGTCGCGATCCAGCGCGGAGGCCGAATATCGAGGGTAGCCAATGTAGTGTCTGAGTCATGTTGGTTATGTAACCTCCTCTTAGAGCTTCATTTTGCCTATTTGAAAAGCTACTTTGGTCTACTGCAATAATGTTAGTGCGATATATCTCTCGGGGAATCCTGTCCAACATTAGCGCACTAAACATATCGAGATGGATATTCACTTTGTTTGCGAAAAGGTAGCTCATGGACAAGTACTTGTCTTGCATGTCCCCTCACATTATCAAATTGCTGACATCTTTACTAAGGGCCTTCCCTTAGTTATGTTTGAAGATTTTAGGGACAGTCTCAGCGTACGACAACTGCCCGCTATGACTGCGGGGTGTGATAGAATATACACCGTATATTCCTTTGATATTATTAGTGATATTGTACATCTGTAATTATGGTAGTAATCTTGTATATTAGAAAAATGTATATTTGATTTTCGTATATATAGACTAGATTTACTATTGTATATCATGTATATAAACATATTACATTAATGAAAATAACCAAGGATTATTCTCTTTCAAATTCAATTAATTTTGCCCATATCTCCTTCTCTTTTTCTTTCCCCCCCCCCCCCCCCCCCCTTTTGGGTTCTCTACATACATAATTTCGCAATTCAATAGTTGTAGTGGGTTAAATTTATGAGTGAGATTGACAGCAGATAGTAGTTAAGAAAGTAATCATATTTTTAGAGAGTATTCTCTTCAAATCAGGTCAGATCAGAGTTCTTTTCTTCGTCTTCTTCAGTTCTCTTCGCTGACAGTTTTCTGATTTTCCCAGATTTTCTTTTATTTTTCTTCATTATATCCTATTAGTGTTCTTTTGGATTCTCTTCATACTTTCTTTATTCGTCCGTGCTTTTTTCTAGGCTCCCTTTATAATTTAGCAATTTCATCATTGTTGGTGATAAGAGGGTCTGACGGATTCCGCATACCTTCATTACTTTTTTGCTAGTGAAAATGATCAAATTTACCCTTCAAATATGATTTATAGTTTAAATTTGTCCTCAGTCAAAGTTTGAGATCAAATTTGCCCACACCGTCAGTATACTTGATAAATTTATCCTTATATGGATGGAAGTATACGTAGGCTCCACGTCGGATCCAGGTAGTATTCCATACCCAACTCAATTAACCCATAACCCGAGTTACCCCATATTTGATTACACCAGTTGAAGATTTCTTTATCAATTGGTCTGGCCATATCTGGATTATCTCCTTCTAATTCCCCAAGATTGAAATCTTCCTGAAATGATTCGATTTTTTTTCCAATTTCAATTGTGGATTTTTAAGTCGGGAGCTGAATCCCCGATATGGCGGTGTAGTATTATGGAGTGTGGATTTCGGAAATCGCCGCTTGTATTTTCACACTTGTATTCATAGATGGACTCTAAAATCGCCAACTTTTTTTCATCAACTTCTTCATCGTCTGTCTTCATTTTTTTCTTGATTTTCATCATTTTCTCTGTTTTCTTCTTCGCCATCATCATTTTGATAACAACTTCTTTCTTCATAATTTTACAGAATGACTTGTCACATAGTAGCCCTGTTTCATCCTTTGCTTCTTCTCCATTGTTATATTCTTGATTTCCACTCTCTTTTTCTTCATCATCAATACTAAGACTGCATAGTCTTTTACGTTCATTATTCAAAGCGAAGACAGTGAAATTAGTTGATTGAGTTGGGTATGGGATCCTACGTGGATCCGACGTAGAGCCTACGTGGATCTGACGTGACTAATTTTTGTGAGTGTTGTGGAGTCCAAGTCAGACTTCCATCCATATAGGGGAAAATTTATCAAGTATCCTAACGGGAAGGGCAAATTTAATCCAAACTTTGACTGAGGGAAAATTTAAACTATAAATCATACTTGGAGGGTAAATTTGACCCTTTTCCGTAGCAAAAAAGTAATAAAGGTATGCTGGGATATGTTTAGATGGTTTGGCATTTCTTGTGGTTCAGTAATAGAGGAAAGGCTGACAAAAATACATTATATGGTGGTGACACATGATCATAGGATATGTAATATGTCATAGGATAGGCAACATTTTGGTGTAAGCTGAGGGATATGAAATATTTTTTCCATATAGGTGGTTTTGTTGTTCTTGTGGATTTTCTAGTAGGTTCCTTTGATATGGATATAGGCTGAGTGGGAACAACTTGAGTAGGAGGCTAATAATTTGTTGTTTGTGATGGTGTAGGATCAGTAGTTGTTATTTGACATGGTGTAGGATCAATAGTTGTAGAGTGAGGTGATGTAAGATCAGTAGTTATTTGTGGTGCATTGTCACTGTTATTATCTGAACTGTTATCTAGTTCATAAGCTTCTTGTTGTAACCTCATAGTTGGTATAGTATGCCCCTCAACTTGTGACAAGTCTGACATACTATTAGTGAACACATGTCTGTATGTGGTGTTCCATTTGAAAGGAAATTGATCCTCCCTGAAACTAACATCCCTGTTTACAAAAAAAAAATTGTTACCAAGATCATAGAGGACATAGCCCTTTTGCACCTCTGAATACCCCATCAGTGCAGCAGACCTTGCCCTTCATTGAAGTTTATCAGTTTAAGTAAGATTCTTAGCATAACACAAACATCACATTACTTTTAGATGACTAAGTAAGGTTTCCTGTTGTACAATTTTACAATTTTTCATATGGAGACATATTAACCACAGAAGATGGCAACCATTAATCAAATATACAATAGCTTGAACACAATGACCCCAAAATTTTAAAGGAATATTAGCTTGAAATCTGATTGCTCTAATGATCTCTAATATATGTCTGTGTTTTTTTTCTGCTATACCATTTTGTTGTGGTGTATAGGCACATGATCTTTGGTGTATTATTCCTAACTATTCAAACTCATTCTTACAAACATCATTTAGGAATTCAGTACCATTATCTGACCTGACAACTTTAACAACAATGTTGAATTGAGTTTGGAAAAATTTCAGAAATAAAAGAATAACAATACAAACATCAGTTTTCATTTTAAGTAAATTCATGTCATTCTAGAAAAGTCATCAACTATAGTCAAGAAGTATTTATTACCATCAAATGTTTGAACCTTATAAGGCCCCATACATCCATGTGGACAAGATCAAATTTAGCAACACTCTTACTTAAGCTAGCAGGAAAAGCCTACATTGTTTTGCACATGTACATATACTACCGTTCTTAAGAGAATCTACAATATCATGACTTCTAACAAGTAGGATTTTATTCAAGGTTGTACTATACACATGGCCAAACGTCCTATGCCATAGTTTTATATCTTCTTCACTAATAGTAGGCTGAGGTTGAACAGATAAGCTGACTCCTTCCAGTTTTTCATTAGGATGTCTCACTAACATATAAAGACCATCACATTCTTTACCAATTCCCCTCACTTTGTCGTTGCAAAGATCCTGAAATACACAAAAGTTAGGATAAAAAGATGCTACACAATTCCACTCTTTTGTAGCTTGTGATTAGACCTGTCCAAAGCTCGGGTCGGGCCGGATCAAGTGCCTTTTTTTTTTCTACTTGCCCAACCCTGACCCTGTTTTTTTTTATTTCAGACCCTGGCCCTGACCCTTCGAAGACTCTACGGATCACGGGTCGGCCCTGACCCGCTCTACAAAAAAATAGTATGCAAACACTGCAATTTTATCCAATTCGTTATCCGATATAATTTGTCATCAATTAAAAATTACAACAAACAGAAGCATGAAATTATTAAAAATTACACCAAAAGTACATCACGATAATTCATCAATATCATCATAAGCATCATCATCACTAGATTCTTCTTCTAATCCCTTCACATATATAAGTAAAAAATAAATATTAATAAAGAAAAAATAATATAAATTATATTAAAAAGACAAATATATATATATACAATATACCTTCTGCAAGAACCAGATTGCACATAAATTCTAATGCTATCAAGTATTTCTCCAATATGATTCAATCCAGATTGCACAATTAAATTCAAAATATGTGCACAACATTGAACATGAAAAATACTTCCACCATCGTCAAGAAAATACTTGGAAAGAATGTGACTTTTATCAATCTCATCATCGAAAACTTATATGTAGCATTATCGGTTGTGATTGTAAGAACTTTGTGCTCCAAGTTCCATTGACCCAAAAACAAGATTAACTCATCAGAAATACAAGTAGCATCATATGGAGGAACCAATGACCTAAATCTTATGATTCGTTTTTGCAAACACCAGTTAGAATCCACAAAGTGGGCAGTCACACATATATATTCTTCCCTAGTATATTTGCATTTCCAATTATCAGTTGTCAAACATACTTTTCCAGGAGCCTTAGCAATAAACTCTTTCAAATTATCCCTCTCATTTACAAACATGGCAATTAACTCTCTCGTGGATGTTTGTCTACTAAAATGTTTAAATTGTGGGTTTAACCTTCTAGCCATTCTAGTAAATCCTCTCTTCTGTACTGTAATAAATGGACGCATTTCTTCAATCAAGTAAAACATGATAGCTCTTCTACTCTCAGAATAATCATACTTAACTTTATTTAAAATAGTGGAACCATCAACATTAGTTTCAGCAGACAACATGTATTGTTTAATATCTTAATGCATCTTATGAGGACATCTTTCTAAATGACGTTTCAAATGTGAAGTTCCATGCTTACTATTAGCAGTCAACACACTCTTACAATGAGTGCATCTAGCTTTAGTCATCTTTGAGTTAGCCCCAATAATTTTCTCAAATTCAGTCCAAACACCAGATTGTTTTTGCTTCTTTAAAACTTGATTATATTCAATAAAACCATCATGGGTTTCTTTTGCTATGGATGCATTAGTGGTACCTGTAGAATTGGCGTTGCTATTTTCGCTAGCCCGTTCCATATTATAATTAAATTCTATCAAATAAGAAAAAACAAAAGTTAAAATATAATTACAAACTTCTGTACCAAATACAGCGGCAGAAACAATAGCTATAAAGAAAAAATAGCTATAAAGAAATCTATGCTCAAGCACAACACATAGGCATTAATACAAATTTACAAATACAGCGGCAGAAATTACAAAATTAATCACAGGTATATTGTAAATTACAAAATTTTGAATTCTACAAGGTTCAGGTTCTTGTATGACTTTTCATTTTCTGTATGACATGAAACAATTAGGTTGTTGGAGAGAGTAGTCAGAATAAAAGGAAGAAAAAAGACAAATACAGAGTAAAAGTTTCACAACCCCAACAGCCACAGGTATATTTTAAATTTCTTGAGTCTCGAATATCAAGCTTTTCAACCAATAAATTTTATTATCAAGACAAAATATAGTGAAGCCCACATGTAGAAAGCAGATGCAGAAACCAGGCTTAGCATTGTAGAAGAAAAGAAAAGAAGGGAGAAAGATGGCGTAGAATAAGCTATTGCAGAGACCTGGTTGGTAAGAATTAAGAAAAAATGGAAACTTACCTATGAATTGCAGAGACCGAATTGAAGTGGAGTGGATATGGGCGCGGCGGATTGATGAAATGAAAAGATGTGGCTGCTGAAGGGTTAACCTTTCACTTATATAGTGAAGGGTTAAGTCACGCGGGTCATATCAGGAACGGGCCGGGTCAGACGAGTAAAATATTCTGACCCTGGCCTAACCATACATATGTGCGGGTCCCAGCCTTTTCGGGTCAGGTGGCTCACGAGTCAGATATAAGTTGATCTTGGCCCTAGTTTTTCGGATCGGGTTGGGTCGGGCGGGTCCCCGACCCGATGGACAGGTCTACTTGTGATACATACATAAGATTATATATGAATTGAGGTAACAAGAACACATTTGATAGAGTATTGTTATCAGAAATAGTACTTGAGCTAGTATGTGATACATCACCATTTGGAAGTTGTACCCTCTTAGGATTTGTGTTTAATATTAGAGAAGTTTTATTCAACATATTTATATCAGACACCACGTGGTTAGTAACATCAGTGTCAATAATCCAATCTCTAAGGATTTTCGACACTAGCAATGCTTTACTACTACTTATACCTGACTCTTTACCTGCTGCATTGACAGATGGACCTGAGTGCTGACTGATGCTTGGTTGAGCCTGATTGAGCATTTGAATAATTTGTTCATATTGACTCTGTATGAAGGCACAAGCTCCAGTCTGAGTGATTTGTCCTAGCATGTTCATTTGAGCAGTTGTCACTTGAGTCATTTGTGTAGGTGTATCTGAGTACTGTACTCTGCTAGTCTTGTTGTGTCCTTGAGTTTCAAACTGACCACTTGCCTCTTCTTCCATCACATTATATGCTGCAGATAATCCACTTGGACCTCATTTCTTTTTTAACCTAGAATCTTGAGGATATCCCACCAGCTTATAACAGTTTTCCCTGGCATGATTCCTCATTTTGCAATGATCACAATAACAACTGTTGTTATTGTTATTCTTCTTGAACCTTTGGTTTTGATATCCAGCCTTGTACATTGCAGTAGGATCAAGACTTGGCATAACACCTAACAAACCAGCAGAACCAGAACTAGAAGCAGTTCCCATTGCTTTCTAGACTCATCACTCACTATCATAGCATATGCCTAGTTTACTGAGGGTAATAGGGTCATCAAAAGAATTTGGCTTCTAGCTTGTATATAATTGTCATTTAGCCTCCATTAAAAACTGATATAACTTTTGCCTTTGAAGATAAGCTATGAAATTCTTTGATTTATCACAGTTACATCCAAGACGAGGCACTAAGGCTTCTAGTTCTACACACAACTCCTTCAACCTGGTGAAATATACTGCTACAGATGCAGTTTCTTGTGTTAACCTCACAATTTCTTTATGCAAAGCTAAAAGATCTTGAGCCATCTACCTTATTAAACCTCTCTTTTAAGTCTTCCCAGACTTCAAATGCACTATCTGCATACACCATTCCCCCTAGAAAGTTACTAGAAATAGTATTCATTATCCTTGATTGAACAATAGCATTACATCTCTCCCACTAGTATCTTAATTCTTCCCTAAAGCATCAACAAACTCCAACTCATTTCTACAAAGTAGGGCAACTCATTAGAGGTTCCCGAATTTTCAATTGCCATAGTCGAAGATAAAATTGATAATGAAAATAACCAGAATCACAATTAACCAACAAGAGAGGTTTACCTACAATCTGTCAGAATGCAAATTCGGTGATTTTTTTTCAAGAACTGAAGATGATTAGCAGATCGATAGAGGATTCTGCAACAACTGTAACTTTGATTTCGATTGCGGAAGCGAATGTAATCAATTGCTCTGATACCATGCAAAGATTAAAGATTTATCAGAGTACCATTAAGAACTCATAGAATCATTGATGAAGAAGAAGGAATTCAGAAATGAAGATGGAAGAGAAGAGAAGAGAAGAAGGAAGAGTCATTTAGATGAGATGTGTATATTTAGTGTTATTCATTTTAATTGCATACATGTACAATGATGAGTATATATACACAATAGGTAGATCAATTAACTAAGCTAATCGTACATTTAGCAACTAACTAACTTTAGGACATTAACTAACTAATTAACTTGAACTGGTGAAATGACTATTTTACCCTTATGAGCTTTTACTCTTATTCTCAATATTGAAGGAAATCCAAATCAATGTGTGTGACTTTTCTCTTATTTTCATAAAATTTTCAATAAACAACATATGATCCTGACTCGTGATGCTTTAAATTGATCGATTTTTAATATTTGACTAAAATCGTTTATCTTTATATTTTCACTTATACCTAATTAATTAGTAAGAAGGAAAGGAGTTTGATTATAAAGGGAAATGAGAAGAAGCACCAGAGGAAAAATACTATCCCACGTACCATTAATATTGTATAATTAACAAACACAACATGATAGGTTTTGTTTCAAAATTCTTACGGCAAGCTCGAATAAAGCAGAAAGATTATTACTATTACATCTTGCCATTAAGTACAAGGCAATTATATATGTATATATATTACATGATGATCAGTTGTGAGGCTTAGCATGGCCTCACCTTTTTAGGAGCAGCACTTGTGGCCGCCGCCACCACGTCCACCACGGCCCCCGCCATGTCCGGCACCAGAGTATCCACCACCACCACCATGATGGCCACCACTGCGACTGCCGCCGGAGTATCTGCCGCCAGAATATCCGCCGCCACTGTGGCCGCCGCTAGGGTAAACGCCATTACCCTGACTGCCGCTAGGGTGTCCACCACGGCCAGGATACGGGTATCCGGGGTATCCTCCGCCAGGATATCCTCCATATTGGGCTTCATGTACTTCATTCTTGTTATTGGATTTCTTTGCTGCATGGATCAATTGTGTAAATTAGCATGTTATTCTTAACTGTTTTATTCATGTAATTTTATGATCTTATTTTTTATACTAATTCTGAATTTAATAATAATTTATAATCCTCTTGCTATAAATCATTACCATATGGAGATTGCTGGTTATATTTCACATATTTCAGAATGTTAAAGAGGGTACACGCTAAATGTGAAAATAAAGGAGGTTTTACTTGTACTCTTTATCGTTCATGATATAATGAACTACTTGTATCACTAAATGTTGTGGTGGATAGTACGTACCCCTTCATTTTTAATCAGTGGTCAAGTTTTAAATTGAGGGACTTCTCGGCGGAATCCGAATTAGCCCGGGCCCAAAACAGGACCGTACATCAAGTGGAAAACCAAAAAAAAAATGAAAAAATTGGTAAATTAAAAAAGAGCAAATAATGATCAGAGGTTGCTTACAGTCCTCTTGTGAAGTGGTGGAAGTCTCAGCCAACTCCCTAGCAACAACATCAGAGCTTATTATTACAAAAATGACCAAACAAAGGCCAAGAGCCAGAAATGCTTTGGAACTCATTTTTTCTTATTATTTGAAATTGAAGGACGAAGAAATTGAGCCATTCTTGAACTCTATTTATAGTAAGATTTGAATGCATAAAATGGTAAGGGAAAAGTATTACTTGCAGGCGAGGGAACATGCACGAGGTGCATTTATGAAATATGTGGACTAGTATTTTATTGGCAGGTGAAGAAAATGAACATTTCAAACATTTGAATGCATACATGAAAAGTACACAATTTCTTGATATCTTTTAAGTGTTATGGTCCACCCTATGTGAATTGCTTGACAAATGCAGCATACATTTGTGAATTGAAAAAGAAGGGAACTTAAAATGCATATCCTCCGGGCATAGCTGGACGGCAAAGAAGGGAAACTTAAAATTCAGCTGGAGGCTTGCAACGTGCGTTCGAACCCTGGTGGGAGCAATTTGTTGTCTTCTCTTCTGGGGTAGGACCTTGTAGGTCATATCAGTTGCTCTGTTCTCAAACCCTAACCATTCAGGCACATTCCATGATTTACTGGTAGTAGTGCTGAGGAACCGGGACTACTATCTCCAGAAATAGTCTGACGTAAGCTGGGAAGCTGGATATAAAAAAAACAAATGCAGCAGACATTTGTGAATTGAAAAAGCAAAAGAAGAAAGCCATGTGCAGCATTTAACAATTGCAGCCCACCATTGTTGAAGCAGAAAAAACTTCTTTCATCAAAAAACGTGTGAAGAATTTTGTGAATTTGTGATGCAAAATTTCTCTATAAATAGAAGAGTTCTACATCCCCAAAAACCGGGAAAAAAAAAACACAGAAGCAGGAGTGCAATTTTTGAGGCATGAGAGAAAAATTGCAAGTTCATTTTAAGAGAAGAAGTTGTGAGAAATGAGAATTTTTCTATATCTCTTAAAATAGATATTGAGTGTTTCCAAGTTATTAAACATGAGATATTTGTATATCCCCTATTTTGTTTAGGGAGAGTTTTGTAAGCCTACTATATACATATTGGAAGATTTCTAGACTAAGGTCTAGACCCGTGGTTTTTTCCCGATTTGGGTTTTCTAGACTAAGGTCCTGTTACAAGTTTTGCAGACGGATCCTAACATATTATTCATTTGTCTCGTGGATCACTAAGAGCCTCATGAATAGGCAACAACTTGCCTTATCACAATTCCTGACGGATCACTAAAAATTTAGTATAAACTGTTCAAAAGTATTACTTGGAGGTGTGAGGGGAACATGCACAAGGTGCATTTAAGAAATATGTGGACTAGTATTTTATTGGCAGGTGAAGAAAATAAAGATTTCAAACATTTGAATTCATACATGAAAAGTACCCAATTTCTTGCATTATGTCAAGTTATACTGACATGTAACAACACATATTTATCTACATTAAGCTAATTTGGTATCTTTAAGTTATCATGGACAAAGACTTGCATGTTACAAGTTTTGCAAGAAGACACTACTAAAAAAAAAATCTATTTTACCACTGAATTTTCCACTGAAAAATGTTTAGTGGCTATTTTCTATTGAATGTCGGTGAAAAAATCTAAATAGTAGTGTTTTCACATAAAAAATAGAAAATTTCTCAGCATTTCAATGGCAACATGTTTCCCACCATGCGTTTTCCCATTGAGTTGATTCGGTGAAAATGAGGTGAAAAAATCATATTTTTATAACACAAATTTCCGACAGAATGTAGGTTGGAAAAACCTCTGTTTCTAGTGGTGGAATCACAAGGACTTTAGTGCAAGTAACTTCATAATTTTGGAGAAATTATTCATAATGTTCGGTGGATCATTAGGAGTGTGTGATGGATGGGCAACAATTTCTTTGCCACAATTTCTGGCATATCGCTAGGCGAGTTTAGTACAAATTGTTCAAAGGTCCCGGCGGATCACCTGGGCTTGCACAAAAAGTTTACCAGCATGTTTTTACTTTAGAATTAATTCAAGTTGGTTCAAATGACTCAGAATTTGATGAACAACCTTCTAATACCAATCTCAACAATTCTTAATTGTTAGATCCAACTCAAATCTTAAAAATCAGTAGACCCTTGTCTTCTTCAATAATGAAACTCAACAAAATCTAATAATGGTGTTCTTCTTACATGTTTCTTCAATCAAACAAATCCAAACCAACCACAAATAAGTAGTGATTTTCAATTTTCTACAATACATACGAAAACGATGAAAAAGGAGGAGAAAAAGTTTATATTTGCTAAACTTCTAAAATTTGGTTAAAAGTTAAATACCAATCCGTTTACAGAACACTCAATAAGAAAGATTGTATCTTCTGTAACTTCTAAATTCCTCTACTTCTTTTTTCTTCTCTACAATTTTAGACACATCATATAAGATCTCCACAATCATTTTGGCAGCAAAGTAGACGACGACTCTGGTGGGTGAGTTAAAATGTGCTGAGTTTATAAATGAGCTTATCATTAACTTATTAAAAAGTTAGTTGGATTGAATAAGTTGAATCAAAATGGGCTAAAAATGCATTATAATCTAATACGTATAACTCTTGCAAAATTGTAATATTCGGGACAGAGTGGGAGTTGTCTCGGTGGAGGATAAGACGTGGGAAGCTAGGTTGAGATGGTTCGGGCACGTGCAGAGGAGAGACACAAATGCCCCAGTGCGGAGGTGTGAGAGGTTGGCTATGGACAGATACATGAGGGGTAGAGGTAAGCCGAGGAAGTATTGGGGAGAGATGATTAGATGAGATATGACGCAGATGCAACTCACTGAGAAGATGACCTTAGATATGGGGTTATGGAGGATATGTATTAGGGTAGTAAGTAGTTCAGCGTAGTCCTACCTACACTTACAAACTGGTAGTTGTAATATTATTATTGTAGGCTCGCTTAACTTATCATACTAGTAGGCACAATATTTTCTTATAGTCCCTTGTCGTTCGATTTATGGTGCTATGTGTATTTTGTTTGTCTTATTTACTTGCATTAGTTATTACTTCCTTTTGATTCTTTTCTTTTTCAGAATTCGCTATCATGACTTACACACTTTGGTTGTCTTACTTTTCTTGTGCTTGTGCTTTGTCTTGAACCGATGGTCTCTCGAAAACAGTTGATCTACCTATCAAGGTAGATGTAAGGTCTGTGTACACTCACCCTCCCCAGACCCCACATTGTGGAGTTTCACTGGGTATGTTGTTGTTGTTATTTATTTTCTCATCATTTATTTAATTACCTAATAAAACTTTCAATTTTTTTCTTTATTGTAGGTTATATAACATATCAAATAAAAGGTGTTTAAAACTATGTTGGCAAGATTTTTCATTAGCCAATTTGGATTATACATTAGCTTTAACTTTTAAATAGGTTGAATTAGATAAAACAAAATGGGTTTAATTAATTTTGTCACCCCTCGTCAGTTGTAATATTTCAAAGTCAATCAACAAAAAGGGGTGGAGGGTGGAGGGTGGAGGGTGGAGGGAGGAGGGGGGGGGTGAGGATCCATTTATTTAATGTTAAATTTTCAGTAAAAGAAAAGAACGTCATGCAAAATAGTATAAATGGATAAATAAAATAATAATTAAATTATTGAAACATGGAACATTTGGAAAAGTCTAACAGCTTCTAAAAGTCACTTATCATTAATTAGTTGATTTATTTATAATGCCAGTGGAAGAAATGTCGAAGGGTCACTAGTAGGTAGTAGGGGTGTCAAATATGGCCCAAAACTTGATCATCCGCTTAATCCATTTAAAATTTTATGGATTAGGCTCAAGATAATTTATTATTGGACTGATTTTAGCCCAATCCAGCATGACCCATTTTAAGGGTGATCTCCATTTTAACCCAATTGAGCCTATTTTTAAGATTAACTTTAATTTCAGTTTATTGCTTGAAATTTATTTCATTTGTGTTTGATATGAAGAAAATGTTTTTTTAGAAAATAATTTTCACAAAAAATGCTTTTCTCAAAAACAGGAAAACACGGAAAATGATTTCCTCAAAAATATTTTCTTTCACGGAAGATGGACTCTTCAAAAAAAATTAGGTCAAATTGGGCGGGTCGTGACCCAGCCCATTTTAAACCCATTTCAGCCCAAGTAATTTTTGAACCAATTTTATCCCAATCCATTTATCAATTCAGCCCATTTTGCTTGGGCCAACTTTAACCAAACCCGCCATTTGACACCCCTAGTCACTAGCTTATTAATTGATTTGACAAAGTCTTCTAAGTTTTGTCCATCACAAAATGTATTAATCACACACGAGCTACCTAGAACACATTCTTTTTCATGTTTATTTTTCTGAAAATTATTATTTGATTCATAAAGGTGATAGTTAGCCCGTTAGCATAATAATTGGTTCTCATAAAATTCTACTTGGAATATAAATACATGATGCATATGTGACAGGAGACGGGAAAAAAGTCCTTAGGCACTGGGCTCAAGCGTTTGTAGACCTATCATCCATGAAGTTCAAACCTTTATGATTTCATGCCGAACCTCGTCTCCATCTTTGAACTTCTCATTCGGTAGCGGAGCTAATATTAGCTATGAGGTGTCAAAATATAAAGGATCAACTCCATGAAAACGCCTAAGGAATATTAACCACATACACATAAAAAAAGAATTTCTTACCTAGCTATAATATAATTTATCAACGAAGAGGCCGGGTGTCAATTAACGCCCCTTGAATATGCGTGGCTCCGCCACTGACCATATGAGTGGTACTGGAGAAACTTGATATTTTCCATTAATAAATGGCGATGTTTATAATGAAGAGAAGTATTTGCATCTTCTAAATAATATTTAGGGTAGTGGAAATCAAGAAATGAATATGTTTTGTGATAATTTCTACTACCGATAATACAAGTCATGGTTATAACGGATTTCTCCAAACCACACGCTGTGTGATTTCACTGGATATGTTATTGTTGTTTGATTATAACAGATTTACTTCTGCAAGAAAAAAATCATAAATCTCCTAAACTAATATTTACATTGAATTTATTATGATGCATTTAAAAAGAACATTACTATAAGAATTCGAACCCCATGTTGAATTCTCTGGTAATTAAGTACGTATCTGATTTATAAGTTTGTAACGTGCTTGGGGTTACATGATTTTACTTGTAATGATTGTTCTAATTATTAACACTATTAGAGATTTGTTTGATTTTTATTACACCGTGAGTAATATTATGGAAATGGTTACGTGTTAGAATCAATGTTATGTGTGATTACTTATTTTAATGGTGGCATTTTATCATTCTTGATTTAGATTTTCATATATTATTAATACATATACATTCTTATTCATCATAAAGTAATAAGGATATAGATTATGGTCAAAATTAGAGTCCTTTTATACTACCTTTAATCTTGACCAACTTTCTTCATCCCTATTTTCGTGACTTCTTTTCATAAAATCTTCAATTAACAACATGATCCGGACTTGTCATTCTTCAGATTGATTGATTTATATTTTATTAAATTATTTATATTTATGTTTCTACTTATATCTAATTAATTAGAGAAAATGAGTTTGATTAAAAAGGGAAATGATAAAAAACGCCAAAGGGATCGAAAATATTACTATCACACACCATAGTATAATTAACAAACATTACATGATGATTTTTATTTCATCATTCTCACAACAAGTTCAACAAATTAAAGTAGCAAGAGTATTAATTACTATTACATCTTTGCTATTACAAAAGTTTAATATATATTGCTCCAAATGATGATCAGTTATGAGGCTTAGCTTCTGTGACTTTATTCATTGCGGCGCCTTTGTAGGGGCAGCATCTATAGCATTCATAGTTATTGCCTTGACAACAACCATAGCGGCAGTATCTTCCACCACCACCGCGGCCGCCACCACCACGTCCGCCGCCAGGGTATCCACCCCCACCGCGTCCACCGCCTGGATATCCACCGCCACCACGTCCACCGCCTGGATATCCACCGCCACCACGGCCGCCACCAGGGTATCCACCACGGCTGCCACCGGGGTATCCTCCTCCACCACGGCTGCCGCCAGGGTATCCGCCACCTCCACGGCCTCCACCAGGATATCCGCCACCACCGCCAGGGTATCCGCCACCAGTGTAGCCACCAAATTGAGCTTCATGTACTACATTCTTGTTATTGGATTTCTTTGCTGCATCAATTGTGTAAATACGAATGTTATTCTTAACTGTTTTATTGATCATGCAATTCTATGTTACGTTCTTATTTTCTTATACCAACTCCGAATTAGATAATATGTTTTAATTTATGTGACATTCTTTTTTTTTTTAATTAATATAAAAAAGACTAACATCTTTTTATATTTAGTAAAAATTTAAAAAATTAAAATTTTCAATTACCTTTAATAAGATGATTTATAGTTATAGAAATTTCTATGGCTTGTTTTAGACCATAATTTTTAATAAAATTTATTTTTTCTCTTTAGTTTTATATTCAATCAAATGTATTCACGTAAATTGAGACGAAAAAGTTATACTTTTGCTTTAATCCATAACCTTATGGAGATTGCTGGTTAAATTTCACATTGGTGAATATATAATGTCAAATCTGCGTGTTTTGAGTTAAGAGAGTGTGTCCCTAAATATATTACCTACACATGTTACACATAGGTTATCGATTCTGCCGAAGTCGTAAACCATTATTAAATTAGCCATAAATATTTCAGAATGGTAAAAAAGGTACATTCTAGATGTGAAAATAAAGGAAGTTTTACTTGTACTCTTATCAAGGAAGTTTTACTTGTACTCTTATCTTCCATGACACAATAAAAATTTGGTATCATCATAAGTTGTTGTGGGGTTATATTATTTCATTTTTAATTAGAGGTCTTAAATTCGCATTCTGAAATAAAGTTATATTGGTAGAGAGTGTTTTACCCCTAACTTAGGACTTCCTAATGTGAATCAAATTAAATTAGCCGGACACCAAAACGAGTACTAGACACCAGATGAAAAACTAAAATAGAAATGAAAAACTTTATTAGAATTATGATCAAGCTAGCATAAATTAAAATGGATTCTTACAGTCAGCCTCTTCTAAATTGGTGGAAGTCTCAGCTAACTCTCTAGCTACAACATCTGAGCTTATCATTACATATATGGCCAAACAAAGGCCAAGAATCAGAAATGCTTTGGAACCCATTTTTTCTTATGATACTTGAAATTAAAGGATGAAGAAACTGATGTAGAATTGGTCTCTATTTATAGCAAGGTTTGAATGCACTACAAATTGTAGGGGAAGGGCATTAGGTATGAGGGGACACGATCACACTGGGTACATTTATGCAATGTGCTGTTGGCAGGTGAAGAGAGTGAAGAATTCACAATTCAGCTCATTATTCAATCACAAATGGTTGATGAATGAAGTTTAGGTATTTCTGCCTAATTCTTAATATTCAGGTGAAATGGCTGAACTTCAATCATATATATGCATGAATTTTAAGAAAAATTTCCTAAACGTCAAATTAAAATGGCCGAAGTTAGCATTTCTGCCTAAATTCAGGCAAAATGATCATCAACTATATGTGCTTGAAGTTCATGTAAAAATAACTTAACTTTAATTATATGTGCTTGAACTAAAATTATATCTAACTTTAGACATTTTATTTGAAGCTAAGATTTGATTTTATCTAGTACAACTTCAGATATGCGATGTCTGAAGTATTCAAAGTGAATAGACTCACTAACTTTTAAACAGTTCGAGTATGACTTAAATTGCCGGTAATCCTAAAATTGGTTATATGTGCACGTCGGCCCTCTGATCTATTACGCATGCCAAATTGCAAATTAGCTAACTTTTAATTATTCTTAGATTTCTGTTGTAAAAGCAAACATCCTAATTAACCACCACTTCTTAAGTCGAGAAATTTTGCAAAAATCTAAGAATGTAAATAATAAGTTACGTTTAAAGGTCATTTTAAATCTCGACTGCAAAGTAATTTTCAACCGTATTTGTGTGGGTTCATTATCCGTTAATGGTTAACCACCACTCTCTAAAATTTAATTTTGGTTTGAATAAATTCAACTAAAAGAGAAATCATTTCACCCTTTTTTAATTAATTTTATTTAGTTACACATCATAAAGTTATACGACGAATATTAACAAAAAATCTTTCACATCATGTAAGATCTCCAAAATCGTTTTTGGCAGCAAAGTAAACGACGGCTCTTGTGGGGAAATTGTACATTAAATGTTGATGCATTATCGAATTATCATGCAATACATTAATATCTAGAAATACTCCTCAACTTGTATTGGAGAACCTTATCTTGTTCGTCTCCCCCCCCCCCCCCCCCCCCCCCACGCAACCACCACCACCCCACCCACCCCATTCTACCTCATTTTTATTATAGTTGTCTAGGTATATATAAATATTCTTAAAAAATATTTTCTATTTACTTATTAAACACTAAAAATAAGTTTAAAATCACTTATTTTTTAGAAAATGTTTTTTGCTAAAATAATTTTCATGTATACAACAAAATCTTTAATGTTATAAAGTAAAAGTATGGTACTATTGAATTTATTCTTCACCCTTCAAGAATCAACTTAGAGGTGGTAAGTTTAATTTCTTTTTAAAATCTAGATTAGGTGTATTCAAGAATAGTGATAAGTTTCGATTTAGTGTTGTTCTCATTTACTCCAAAAGGTCTGGTTCAATCATCTACTTCTTCAACTTATTTTCTACCAACCAAAGGTGATTAGTTCTTTATTGACTAATTGTCGATGTTTCTAGGAATCAATTTTTAGAATTAGAATTATCTTAGAAATTTCTGAATTCGTTCATGATTTTTTTGATGAATTCTTAAATTCATTCCATCTTTATTTACCTTTTTTCGTTTCTTGATATTTATTTGTAACTTCTGCACGTTTTTTTATTTCTCTAAAAGTTTCTTATTTTTTTTTTCAAGTTCTTTGGATCCCTAATGTAATTCATGTCAATATAAAATGCAACCAAGTGAATAGATAAATAATAATCTCTCTGTCCCAATTTATGTAATACACTTTTTTCTGTCTAAAAAAGAATGATACATTTCTTTATTTTATAATAATTTAACTTTAACATTTATCTTTTATATTTAATGAAATGATCTATAACCATAAAAATATTTTTAACTTGTTATAAATTATAAGATTCAATTTTTTTTTATTTCTTAAATTTAATATCGAGTTAAATTATATTACATAAATTGATAGGAAGGAAGTACACTAGATAGATAGGGAGACAATTTGGAGGAGTCAACGAGCTTCTTAAAGCCACGTTCATAGTTGCTATTGCCGACGAATTAAAGCATGGATGACTTATTAATAATGCCAAATGGCAAAATGTCGAACCATCACTTATCACTTGAGTTGACTGAGTCTTCTTACACCCGTCACCCGTCACCCAACTACCCGCCACGAATGTTTAAGTATGTATTTTTTTTGGGATTAAATAAATGTCCACTTAGTCTTTATTTTTTAAATAAAAAAGAATATTTATTTATTAAATTAAAAAAGAATTAGCTTAAATTTTTTAGATTTGACCTTATTAAGTGTTAGATGATCAAATCTCAAGACCTATTTAATTAGAAACATTTTAGTCAAATTGCATATTTTTGCCTAAGAGTTAGTATTTTTTTTAAGGATTGTGCAAATTGCTAAGTAGACATCCTTTTTGATCCGGAGAGAATATTTTTTTTTTGTTTCCCACCACATATTTGGTATCCCATTGGAGTCCAAATTCGAATCCATGTTAGAAATTTTCATATTAAAAAGTAAAACGGTCTCTAACAAATATGATTCTATACCGAAATATTAGACTCGAAGCCGAGATAAAACATTCTTTTCATTAAAAGAAAAAACATTATATTATAAGAATTTCATGAACCCAATGTTAAATCATCTGCAAAGTATCCGATTAGTAATGTGCTTATGATTTGCATTATTTTACTTATAATGATTGTTCTAAGTTTAGCACTATTAAGTAATGTGTTTAGAATTGGGAAAATTATGCTCTATATATGTCTAGTGGAGAATATTTACCCAATTTAGCCTCTTATACACTATTATACACTTTTATATAATGAACAAATTGTGAACAGTAAGTGTATAATATTATATAATGTTTTTATAAACGGATTAGTAATGTGCGTATGATTTGCATTATTTTACTTATAATGATTGGTCTAAGTTTAGCTTTATTAAGTAATGTGTTTAGAATTGGGAAAATTATGCTCTATATATATGTCTACTGGAAAAGAATATTTACCCAATTTAACCTCTTATACACTATTATACACTTTTATATAAGATAAACACATTGTGAACCGTAAGTGTATAATATTATATAACATTTTTATAATGTTGTATATGGTGTTGTTGCAAAAAAAAAAAAATGATTATGCGAATGTAAATTGAACATATGCCTATGTAGGTGTAATATATTATGTTTGGTTGTAAAATTACCTTTAGAATTTGAATTATTTTACTTGTAATGATTTTACTATATTCATCGTTCCTATATTTTTTGCTACAATTAGATTAGACCAATAAACGTGCGCTTATGACATTGGTGATTTGATGTAATGTAAAAATAATTTTGTGGTTTGAAGTAATGTAATGATTTTTTTTATTTTATGACATTCTGGTTGTTGTAACTAATACCTAGAACTTATAATTTAAATTGTACAAAATTGCATGTTAAGTTGCTTAAACACTTTAAGGCCTTTCCTCAGTTGGCTCCGGTGGTGCATCTTTCAGGATAGCTATATTCATCTCAACAAGTTCAAAAACAAATTTTATATCACATTTCACTTTTTGTAATTAGATTAAGATCTAGTCGGGATTTCAATTTCACCAACAGTAAAGGAGACTGAAATAAATGCAACTTGATTAATTAAAGCAATATTTTCATCAAAATATGTGCAAGTAGATGTATAATTATTAACTTTTTTTTGGGTAGAGAAAATAAACACACAACTAATCACGCACCCTTGACTAGAGGCCTAGTCCGTTATGCTGTCCGTTATGGCTTGAACATGTACGTCGTTCGAACTCACTAATCTCTTATTATTTTGCGTCTTATTATCATGTTCAATCTGGAATTTATCATGTTCAATCTGGAATTTATTATGTTAAGTATCTCACATGTGGTATCAGAGCCTAAAAACATGATTTAGGATCAAAATCTTATTATTAGAAGAGATTAGGGTTTTGTAAACCTGAAATTGGTTGTTGTAATTTCATGTCAAAAATTTTGAAAATTCAGATTGGGACCGTAGGAATTTGGTTCTTCTTGTTGAGACATTGGATTTAATAGGTGGCTCATTTTCTAACTCCAAATACTGAGGGAATAATTGTGTTTTCAAGTTTGAGGGTTTATATGAACAAACCCATTTGAAATCTTCCTTAAATTTTAATTTGTTGGTAAAATCCGTTGAAATCTTGTTATGAGTTGTGTTTGTGGTGTAGTTGATGTCTAAAATATCGAATCAATAGCAAGAAATTTCTCAAAGAATGACTCAATTTAAAGATTTTTCAAGAAATAACTTCAAAGTGAATTCTAGGATTTTTGGCCAAGTTAATACAACAACAACAACCCAGTGAAATCCCACAACGTGGGGTGTGGGGATGGTAGATTGTACGTAGACCTTACCTCTATCTTAATAGGTAGAGCGGTTGTTTCCGAGATACCTTCGGCTAAAGACAAAGCATAAGCATAAGCAAGAGCAAACCAAGAGAAACGGTCAGAACCGATCGAAAAAAGTTAAAGTATTATGAAAATGCTGATAACAAAAGCGAATACGTCATGCTAGCGCATTCTGAAAAAGTAAGCAGTAATTAGCTCAAGTAGATAAACTCAGAAAAGTACACTAAAGGACACAGAGCAACAGAAATCAAACTACTGGAGACTATAAAACAATAATGCGCCTATTAGTATGATAGGCTAAGCGGGCTTACAATAATAACACTACAACTACCAGTTTGCAAGCGTAAGTAGGACTACGCTCGACTACCTACTACCCTTCTATCCTAATCCGTGTTCTCCACAACCTCATCTCTAAGGTCATGTCCTCAGTAAGTTGCACATGTGTCATATCCCGTCTAATTACCTCTCCCCAATACTTCTTCGGCCTACCTCTATCCTTCATGAACCTGTCCTTAGCGAACCTCTCACACCTCCGCACTGAGGCATTTTTGTCTCTCCTCTGCACATGCCCAAACCATCTCAACCTTTCTTCCTGCATTTTATCCTCCACCGAGCTCACTCCCACTCTGTCCTGGATATCATCATTTCTAATCATATCCCTCCTCGTATGCCCACACATCTATCTCAGTATCCTCATCTCCGCAACTTTCATCTTTTGGATGTGTGAAGTCTTGACTGGCCAACACTCCGCCCCATACAACATAGTCGGTCTAACCACCACCCTATAGAACTTGCCTTTATGTTTTGGTGGCACATTTTTATGGCACAAGACTCCATATGTGAGCCTCCATTTCATCCACCCTATCCCAACACGACGTGTGACATCGTCATCAATCTTTCCATTCCCTTGGCTAATAGACCCGAGGTACTTGAAGCTTCCTTTCATCGGAATGACCTGAGTACCAAGCCTCACCTCCATGCCTGTTTCAAGGTTGCTCCCGTTACTGAACTTGCATTCCAAGTATTCTGTCTTGGTCCTACTCAACCTGAACCCTTTAGACTCTAGAGTATGTCTCCAAACCTCCAGCTTAGCGTTCACTCCGCTGCGAGTCTCATCAATTAGGACTATATCATCGAATAACATACACCATAGTACCTCCCATTGGATTTGTCGCGTCAGTCCATCCATCACCAAGGTAAATAGAATAAGCTAAGAGTTGATCCCTGGTGCAACCCTATCATCACTAGGAAGTGCTTCGAGTCTCCTCATACTGCCTGTACTCTGGTCTTGACTCTATCATACATATCATTGATCGCCCTAGTGTAGGCCACATGTACACCTCTAACCTCCAAACATCTCCAAAGAACCTCCCTGGGGACTTTGTCGTATACCTTCTCGAGGTCAATGAAAATCATATGTAAGTCTCTCTTCCTCTCCCTATACCGCTCCACCAACCTCCTAATAAGATGAATGACTTTTGTGGTCGAACGCCCCGGCATGAATCCAAACTGGTTCTTGAAAATAGACACACCTCTTCTCACCCTCATCTCCACGACCCTTTCCCACGCTTTCATAGTGTGGCTTAGCAGATTGATACCCCTATAATTATTGCAACTCTGGATATCACCTTTGTTCTTGTACAAAAGGATCATTGTACTCCACCTCCATGCTTTGGACATTCTCGTCATATTAAAAATGACGTTAAACAACTCAGTCAGCCACTCCAAACCTGCCCTGCCTGCGCTCTTCCAAAATTCAATTGGCCTAGTTAATGTCTTCTAAAATTAAATTTTGGATGGCTTTCTGTATTTTTTGAACGAAATTGGTTAAGGGATTTTGTAACTCATGAGATTCTTGAAAACAATAAAATTTTCGAGTAGCCGGAAAAGATCATATGGCCGAAAAAGTAATCACTTTTTCGGTGAAATGTTTTAAGGGTTTTAAAAGTTTGAAACTTTAATTTTGGGTCATAAAATATATTTTTAATTTGATTAATTGGTCGAAACAGATACATGGATCAGTTATGATATATTTTTAATGATTTCTTTATTATTTTCTTGAAAAGAGAGGTTTGAAAAATCAAGAGTTGGGTTCTTTAAGAGCCATTAATCTGAAATTTAAAGCTTTAAATACTATTTATTTGAAGCGTTTTTTTGTGTATTTAATTATCACAAGTCTGTATACATACCGTTTTACTCGATTTTCATGTATTAATTTAAAACAAAACTGAAGAAAAGTGTGGAATTGAAATTGGGTCAAAACAGGTCGCCAAATACCAATTTTTTTGCAACCCTAACCCGCTTTCAATTGGAGAAGATGACAGCCCAGCTGTCAACGGCAAAGCCCACTTTCAGGCAGACGAGAGTAAGAGACACGCGCCTATCTCCGGTTGTCTGTTGCTTCTGAAATTTTAGCTGTTGATTCCTTACATTTTTATGATTTATCTGGTATATTTTGGTAATTATTTGAGGTCCAAAAGTATTTATTTTCAATTTATTATTTCTAAAAATTGGAAAAATCACAGAAAATAATTTCGGGAGTGAAAAATTCTAAAAGTTTACTGAAATTATTTTGAACCATTTTGAATATACTGACAGACTCCACATGCCTGAAAAAGGCATTGGATAATTATTATCTAAATGTTAGAGTATATTGAGGTTACTTTATGTTGAAATTAGAGGAACACTATTCCATAGTTAAATTGTTGTTATAGTTGTAACTTGGTGTAGTTCACATGAGTTGTGTGCATGAAAGGCAATATGAAAATTTGTGTCATGACCCACAATCTCATTGTGCCGTGAGGGCACCTACCCTAACCCGTAGGAGAAACCTACTCATACAACATATGAATTATGCAAAATTAAATGCGAAAATTAAATAGTAGAAGAGAAGTAATTAACATTTCTTTAAATATTAATACAAAGTCTGAAGAAAACTCCAAATACAGATCTGATAGTCATGAGTACACAACTCTAAATACGAGAACAAGTCTGAATAGAAATAACAAAAATGTCTGAATGTAAATGACAGAAGGTAAAGATAGATAAGAGCTCTAGTGCCGGGAATGCATCAGCGGCTCACCCTGAAGTCTCGAAAGGAGCGCCTCGAACTAAGCACGATCAACTGTGTCACGACCCAAATCGGAGGGCCATGATGGGCACTCGGACCCTACCTGTCGGGCACCACTAATCACATATTCACCAGCTAGCCGTAATTAAGCATGGCCACAAGGGCCGTCACGTGGTAACCTGCTGACATATGTGAATAGTAAACTGGGAAGAAGCTAGGTAGAATCCTGCAACCAGAAGGACCCAACCTATAGGCATATACATACCAAGGCCCGCAAGGCCATACACGACTATTATACACAGGACAATTGTCTACAAGCCTCTAAAGAGTACGTGACATCACAAGGTCAGGACAGGGCCCCGCCATACCCCTATGCATATCAAGAATATCGTACCACGACTAAACTGCAACTCTGAAACAAGTAGAGTGCTCCAATATCAGTTGAACCAACCACTTACTAGTGTGGACCGTCACTCTGTCTATCTGAGCCTGCGGGCATGAAATGCAGCATCCCTAGACAAAAGGGACATCAGTACGAATAATGTACCGAGTATGTCAGGCATGAAAAATAGCATAATAGAGACATGGAAGTAACATGAGACAAGAAACAACCAGCCAGGAGAGGATGCCTCTGAGGGCCATAATATGCCTAAGTACCATGTTTGTGCAGAATGCCTCTGAGGACCATAATATGCATAACTATCATGTTTGTGTAGAATGCCTCTGAGGGCCATAATATGCCTAAATGTCATGCACAATGCGGTCATGCACATATGCGTATATAACGCCATCAAGCCTCTGTGGGCATCCCATCATATCATAACAGCCTCTATGGGCATAATCATTTTTCTTGTATATCTGTACCAGCTGCAGGTGGTGTCCGTATATAACTCCGTATCCTTTTCCCCATATCCCATACATATATATAATGCATACATATAGTAGAGTATATAACTCCTTTGAGGTCAAGGTATGTACATGAATGTAATGCATGAATGATATGATAATAAGACAATATAAGTTTGTCGGAGTGATGTAATGTTGCTCCACCTCCGATTAACATTATGAATACTAACATATTTTTCATATACCTCAATAAGGATTTAGGAACATATTTAGACATGCTTTTAACATAGGAATGAACAACATGAACATCCTTAACTACTCAGAGTAGAATAATTTATGGAACAATATTACGTTTACATTTGGTTACATGGAACATGCCAAAAGAAAGAAGGATTTTCCTTAACATACTTGAATATTGATCCATTAGTGACAACAACGAACAACCCGTTTAACACTCGTTAATCTTAAAATTCAAGATATGACCCTCCTACACGTTACTTGCACCGCAGGAGTAACAAATTTATTTGGAAATAATGTCGATGATGCTTCCATGAGATGATTTTACATTGAAGCCAAGTAAGAAGAGGGAGACAATATTTCTCCTCCAAATATATTTGTTGGACGTTTTCTCTTCTCCAAGTGAAACCAAAAATTTAAGAATGTAATTGCTTTCATTTCTCATGAAAAGTTTACTGCCCACTTATTATTTTGCAACATTTTCCAATTGAAAAGATACCTTGATATCATTCCTTACCATTAGTAGTGTCCACTAATTAATAATCTCATACTAACCATGCCCACTTATTATTTTGCAACATTTTCCAATTGAAAAGATACCTTGATATCATTCCTTACCATTAGTAGTGTCCACTAATTAATAATCTCATACTAACCATCTCCACAATAAGCTGCCACCAAACACAAACAATTGATTACCATGCTAGCTTATCTAATAACGTGTCCACTAGTACACAATGATGTGTTTTGACTCATCAATTAATCATGCCACTTTATTATGCAAGCTCCACGTGGAATAATAATCTCAAAACTTATCCACATTTTCCCTTAATTACATCACTTAGTCCCTTTATCCAATAATTAATTTCTTGATCTCAACTCACTTAAATAATAATCACATTTAACCCACTTCATAACTCATTATCACAATCGTGTGATATAGCTCTAGTCCATAACCTCTTTTGGGACTGTTGAGTCTATTTTTAGTACTGTTTTAGAGTATGTTTTAGGAAGTCTTTTGCGTTGTGTTGTGCAGTATTACGCGGGTTGTTTTGTGTTTTCAGCGATTCAGAAAGGAATAAGGTGAATCCAAAGGAAATAGGCGGTTATTGAGGACAAAAATGCATATCTGGTCATAAGAAATAAGTCAAGAAACCCTGGAAAGCTCGGAAAGCAGTTTAAACAAATTCCGGACGAAGAACACTGAGCGTCGCGGCGCAGGAAGATGGAGCTGAGGTGCCTGATTGGCAGTAGCAGGAAGAAATTTACTGTTGAAGGCGTCGAGGCACCAAACATCATCCGCGACGCCACTTCACTCGAGAGCCGAGTCGGTTTCTGCCAAAGTGGAGCCTCGGCGCAACCCAGCAAGCGTCGCAGCGCCGCCGACGTTCAGGCAGTGAAAAACCTAAATTTAACAAGGGCAAAAAGGTCCATTCTGAGGGTTTTTCGTGATATATGCTGAGGGAGGCGAATTTTGGAAAAGGGAAGGGGGAGATCTCACATTGGAGGCAAGGAACAAGAGAGCAAGACTCAATTAGAGACATCAATTGTCCAAGTTCTTTTCCTTTTCTTTATTTTAATTCAGTTTAAGTTGGATATTAAGTTAATTAGTCTTCTTAGCATGTCTATGAGTTAATTACTTTTATTAGGGTTTCCGTTAAATCACTTGAAACTCTGTTATGATTTAAAGCATTGCTAGTGTTTCCTCTCCGTCTATTAAGATCTCTTCAAATTGTGTTTATTGAATGAGAATTAATTGGCCATTAGTTTTCATTACCTATATGATTTTAAATCAAGATCTGAAAAGTGAGATTTGAATATGCTATAATTGATTAGACGTAGGTTTAATCTTGAACGAGAGTATCACGATTGCCTGTGTAGCTTTTTAGGTTATTGATCTTAATCCTCCTATGTGATTGAATTTATCATAGAACTATAGAAAATTCTCACTTAGGTTGAGTTTTTATATGCCCTAACCGGGATATAGAACATCTCAGTTATCCCGCTATCTTAATAAGAAGAAGAGTCGCTAGTCTTGCATTAATGAATGATAGAGTGGATTGTTGTTGAGATTGGAAACCCTAATTGCCTTCATGAAAACTACCTTTATGGGTAGAATATCTTTGAAATAAGGGAGAGTAAATGATGAAGCTAAACAAAATGGTTTAAGGTGGCATTGTTCATGAAGAACCCGTCAAATAGACAAGTCACTATATGATATCTCCCACTACAAGTATGCCGCTTGCTCCTTACCTTATCTTTTAAGTACGGAGAAACTATTTAAATAGAAGGCCTTCTTCCTCAAAGTAGGCTTTCTCCTTTCTTTCTTTAGTGAGATAATGGGCTCTAATGCACAAGGAAGAGAGCGGCTACCAAACATTTTTTGTAAAGCTTCTTCTCCCGCAGAACTTTTTTGATAGTCGTGGTTGAAATAAGAATAATCAAGAGATTATTTTTTCAGTTTAATTACCAAAGTTTATTCGAATGTTTTATCTTTTTTTATTTTTTAGTAAATTAAAAATTGTGATTCCTGCACTGTCCATGAATACGATTTGTGAAAGGGGGTCTGAGAGCCTTTTGATAGGTCAACAAACAAGTGACCATTTGACATTTTCAGCTGACATTATTAGACTTTGTCACTTATGCTTTAATTTAATTTCGGAAATATACAAAGAAAAGAACAGTACTGAATGTGTTGTTTGTCTTTTTCTGATTGTTGTCCTTACTTTAAAATAAGAAGAAAATTGAACATTATGAGAAACATTTTATCACAACATGATATATTATACAACAAAACATTACATGATCAACCATCCATAGAAAATGAATGGCTTTATTCAGACACTTGATACAAGCAAAAGGTCTAAAGTGGCAAGATTATTACGATCTTGCCACTTAATTACAAAGGTTCATAATAATACACATAATTATTAGTTGTGAGGCTGGGCTTCAGTGACTTTGTCCATGGCCTCACCTGCATAGGAGCAGCACCTTTTGCATGATCCATAACTGTACTTGCAGCATTTATAACGGCATCCTCCACCACCATGGCCGTGGCCGTGGCCGCCACCGCCATAATATCCGCCATGTCCGTCAACATGTACCTCATTCTCATTATCTGCATCAATTAGTTGTGAAAGTTAAACAAATGCGTGACTGGCCTCTCAACTGGAATTTCTATTTGTCTTACTTTTTATTTATTTATTATGTTTCAAAGTGTATGTTATTTTCTATATATTTTTAATAAATGACTAGTTCCAACAATCTCATTTTATCTTTAATGACAGGGGCGGATGCAGTTATGCGGTACCGAGTTTAAATGTACTCAATACTTTCGAATAGTCCATTGAATCACAATAAATAATAAATATGAACTCATAATTTAAATATGTAATGGGTTCAATACTAAGAAACTAAGACACTGAACTCATAGAACTAAAATCCTAAGTTCGACTTTGTTTAATTAATGACTCAACCTGTAAGAATGAAATGATATATTTAAGACCACAAGTATCAAAATATATTTTTGGTATGATTTTATGTATATCTTTAGATTAAGACGATAAAATTCAAAAGTTTTAGTTATATTCTTAAACTTCAAGTTCAATCAAAGCTTACACAATGATAATATATATTAAGCGTCATGATCAAGTTAGTGTAACATCAAAACTTGATCAATATGGAAATCAAACCTTTACTTTTGCTTATAATTAAACACTAAATGTAAGGTTAACGAATATTATCGCTTGATAAAAAATAGGACATTGAATTAAGGAAGGAGAGAACATACTCTTAATGTCCACTGTAGCTACAATATATGTTAAATATACTACACCCTCCGTCCCAATTTATGTGATCTACTTTCATTTGTCAAGCTCTATGGTCTAAAATAAGTCAAAGATGTCCGTGTGGTTATAGATCATCTCGTTTTGCATAAAATGTAAAGTTTAAAGTTAAATTATTGCCAATTAAAAAATATATCATTTTTGACCGATTAAAAAAAAATAAGTCATTTTTTGTTGGATAGAGAAAGTACTTTTACCATATCAGTATATATAAGTTAAATTTTGTACCAAATAATGAGAGAAGAAATACACTTACAGTTGGAAGTCTCGGCTAACTCCCTAGCTACAACCTCAGAGCTTATCATGAAAAAAATAGCCAAAAAAAGGCCAAGAAAGAGAAGTGCCTTGGAACCCATCTTTGTTTTTTCTTTTTCTCAAAGCTTAGTATGATATTTGAAAATTAAGGGATGAAGAAACTGATACATTCTTGGGCTCTATTTATAGTAAGATTTGAATGCATAAATAATTGAAGAGAAGTGTAAAACTAATCCAGGGGACAAGTATACAGGGTGCAATTATTGTAGTGGACCAAAGAAAATGAACAACTTGGTCTACAAGTGGTAAGTAAAGAGAATGGTTTCGTATATTTTGGGAAGGGGAAAGTCCCGAAGGTGAAACCCCCCACCTATATCAGAAGCCCCTTAGTCAGGTGGGATGTAAATCGAGGGATATGCGCGAGTGACAGCCCTGCAAGGGAGATGACCAACGGAACACGAACTCAGCAACAACCCTTGCAATATTTCAGCAAAGACTGTCACCACACGGATTCGAACCTGCGACGTCGGAATGGTTGTACCCCAATCACCTTGCCACTTACCAACTCGCATGTTCCCTTGGGAGCGAATGGTTTCGTATTCTATGTTTACGTTAAATTAAAATGACATGACAAAATTAAGTAATTTAATAACATAAAAATATATATAATAATTAGTTATGATTAAATGATCCATATATATGTTTCAACACATATCATGTAATTGTTTGTTTAGTATAAATACTCGGTACGAATAACATTTTTTTACCGCAAAAAGTGTTGAGTTCAGTAAATAAGTTTATTCTCAAAGCATCTAAATTTCATTTTCCTTAGTAAAGACTAAAGAACAAGTATTCCAAAAGAAATGAAGAACTAGATTTATGAGGGAATATTACTCATGGTATATTTAAGATTACATATATTAACATTTTTCTAAAATTTTAAAATGTAACAAGGTTTTTTTTTCCTACACACATATGTATCTATACGTATATCGCATGAGTTGGGAGAAAAAGATAGTTGATTTCTTAAATGGTCATTTAACTTATAGTTATTACATAAAAAAAAACACATTTCTTTTTTATTCCAACTTCCTTCTAAATAGAAAGATGACTTTCTGAGATAACAAATACTAATTGGGTGATCATCTAAGAAATGAGGCCATGAGAGGGTGATCATCTAAGAAATGAGGCCATGAGAGAGTTATTGCACACAATCGTTAAACTAGGCGGAGGAAAGAGAATTTAACTAAATTTGATTCGTTCAAAGACTATAACATATAAATAGGTTTAAGAACTTTTATTAATTATATGTGAGATATTGAATTAGCTTAATATATGATTTATTTTAAATATAACAATAAAAATTAAAATTCAAAAGTTATTTTAAATCACGAGCTAAAACTTAACTATGTTTTATTTGGTATTAGAATTATTGTTATAAGTAATATGTTTGTTTTGTGCGTGTAATCTTCTTTTGAGTCACTCGATCGAGGAACCTAAAGCCCTTTAATTACGCCCTCCTACTAGAAACATAAATACTGCAAATAGTTTTCCAACACAGGTCATGTGCAAAAGCATACGTCAAATTTTGTTTATTCATACTAATACCATAGGTTGGTTCGGCCAACCTTTTAAAAATTTAAAAGCATTTTTTGAGATTTCAGATGTTTCCTCAAAAAGGGAAAATGCTTATCAACGTCAGGAGAAATAGACTTTTTACTGTGAAAGAAAAACACGTTTCTTCAGAGGCGGAACCATAAAAAATTAATTAATTTAATAAAGTATTTAAGGTTGTTTTATATATATAAAACTACACCTTAATAATTTCAATGGACTAATACTAAATCATTAGAACGTTTCTCCTTTACTTTTTCGCGCCATGACTTTTATTATTATTATTATCTCCCTAGCTATTTCTTTTCGAGAATGGCAGCGAACTAAACCTCAAACAAAAGATGAAATGTTTTCATTGAGTTTTAACTAAATTTTTAGTAGTATAAAACTATTTATTATATTTTGAAGAAGATTATAGAATAATGTTGAGAATAAAGTACAATTCTTTATAGTTTTTTCTTCATGCTTTTCTACGTGAGACACTTACTTTATTATATAGTCAAGTAATCCTAACATATATGAATAATTAACTCCTAAATAATACTCTATGAAATTGCATTCTACGTTCTCTCTATCATATTTATTGTACGGTAAATTTGTAAATTAGTCAGAAATATTAGTATCTAAAGTCGTGTGCGGGTCCATTATCCATATTAATGACTTACAAAATCTTGTCCCCAAAACACATCAATATGACCAAGTGGCTTACCTACACATACCAAACTAAGAACAAAGATATAGTACTTTATCCGTTTCATAATAATAGGTGTTTTTAGATTATGTACACCCCTTAAGAAATTGTTCACTCCTAGAAAATTATGAGTGTTTTTACTAACTTACCCCTAATTAATGTATAGAAAAGAAAAATTATTTAATGATTATTGATTATGCAAATAAAGATAATTTTGAAAAAATAAGGTTAAATTTTTCTTGAAATTCTAAAGCACCATTTATTATGAAAAATCTAAAACACCACTTATTATGGAACGAATGGAGTAACTATCAAACAACATTAAAAAATTTAAAATAACTTCAAGAAATTTCGATCATAAGATATCTAAACACAAAGGGCAATTAGGGGAGACGACATATCTTGTGGGATATATATATGATATTATAATACATTGAATGTTGATATATTTTTGGATAAATTTTTGGATAAATATGCTATAAATATTATTTTTTTCAATTTGTAGGACTACCTTATCCTAAAATATCTAGAACTAGTGGTGCATATACACTCTTTTGGTCAATACTCAATGACTTAAATGACTCTTTTAATGTTTCAAGTTAAACAAAGAGGGGACAACTATCTTCATTTGCTTTAGAACTCAAGAAAAGTCTTGAAGAAAAATTAGCTTCAACACAACAGCCTAAATTCTTATTTGCTCTAAAATGTATAATAGAGTTTAACTAATATTTATTGATAGCACATCTTTTTCTATATTATTATGTCATCTAAATGATATTTATAATATTTTATCTCACCACTAAGAAGATAGAAAATTTTCGACTCATGTTTCCGACGGGATTGGTCGAAATTCCGTCCAAAATCCATTAAAAACATTATCGATGAGCTGAATCTCAACGAATTTACCCGGCTTTTCGAAATTTCTGTATTTTTTAGAAGTTTCTTTTCGTAATTAAAAACTATTATTATCAAAGTTGAATTACACAATGGATATATAGTGTTAATGTTGGGTTTGGTGTTGTGACATTTGATCCAACATATCTTCTGAAGTACTGATTTGAATGCATAAAAATGTTGGGACAAATGTCATAACATTCGGACCAACATCTTCGAGAAACAGTTTTGCCTTACTTCACGGTAACCGATAATATTTTACTGTGAAGTAAAAATGACTTAGTCGTGGTGAATTGGAGTTGTGTAAAACGTGGGAGAAAGAGTCAAAGCTTGGGGAAGAAGTCGAATAAGAAACAAGTCAAAGTTGTTGAGATTTTCACTCCTTAATCATCTACCACAAGTTGTCCAACTTTCCCTCAACCTCCACAACCGATCGATGAGACTTTCAAGGGAACTCTTCACTATAAATAGAGAGGCCACAACAGTGAATCGATCATCCAGAATTAGATTGCAAAAATACCAACAGAGCTCTCGGGATTTCAACTCAGAAATCTGGATCACAAGTGTTGCCTGAGTGTGTCGACAACATTTTGTCCAACATTACAATTGTTGTTTAGATTCTATATTAGTTTTGTATGGAGAGATTGTAATGAGAGGTTGTCTATGTCTACATAGTTAGATTTTTCAGGCCGAAGTCATCTGCGACTTCAACGTTTTTTTTCCTTTCCATTTTATAGTGTAAATTTGTAAAGAAAGGAATTTGTAATTTTGTATATAATATATACGCAATACATCTGGTCATTGACAATCATAAGTTATATAATATATATAACTATTATATAACTTATGAATTTTTTTAAACCTTTGTGTTCTTTAAATTCCGCTACATTTACTCTTTAAAGTTTCTGTTTTGCTAAAGTATTATTCTTTTGGTGTCGACGACGACAACCGCTGACATTCTGAAACAGAATTGGCATTCGATCTATTTCATCTCTTGTTTTTACTTTCAGTAGCTTTTGACACCCTTCAAGTGGTATCAGAGCCGACACTTAACACAATAAGTGCTTGGTCCTGTTGTCATAAGCTATGGATCCGGAAAATTCGACTATTGGTAGACTTCCTATTTTAGACGGATCAAATTATTCCTATTGGAAGATTCGTCTGCGTTCGCATATCAAATCAATTGATATTCGTGCATGGAGATCTATAACCAACGGGTGTGGTGTTCTAATGTTGCCACCGGATGAAGAATGTGACATTATTGCTAAACCTGAATCTGAATGGACTACAGAAGAAATCAATAGTGCTAACTTTAACGAAAAAGCCTTAAATGCAATTTTTGGATGGGTTGATCTCTACATGTTCAAACTCATTCAAAACTTCCCCATGGCTAAGAATGCATGTGATACTTTACAAATTCATTGTGAAGGTAGCTCAAGTGTTCGTCGAACAAAGCTATGCATGCTCATGAGTAAATATGAACGTTTAAGGATGGAATAAGCGGATGATATTAAATCGTATTTTAAAAAATTGATTGACATCTCAAATGAATGTCAAGTGCTTGGTGAACCATTAACCAACACTCAACTTGTTGAAAAGGATCTCCGTTCTCTTTTTGAAAAGTTCAATTTAAAGATTTGTGACATTGAAGAAGCTCACAATCTTGCCACAATGGACCTTCATACCTTGATGAGCATACTCAAAACTTATGAGATGAACATTGAGAATCAAAAGGAATTGTATAAAATCAAGAATGTGGCACTTCAAGTTCAATCCTCGGAGAGTCAAATCGAAGAAGAGGATGGAAATCTTGAAGAAATTAGTGAAGATGCAAATATTTCCTTACTCACTCGAAAATATAATTCGATGGTGAGGAAGTTCAACAATGAGAGAAATCAATCTAAATCTAAAGAGCACCAAAACCAAGTCATCAATTAAAAGCCCACTAGATTCCTTCTAAATGTACAAAAAGGAAATCAACTAAGAAGAACCAACTTAGATCGTACAAAATTTGATCTCAAACAACTTGAGTCCGTGTAATGTCATGCATGCTCGGGTTGGGGTCATTATGCCAACGAATGTACAAACACTCTTAGAAAATTTGGTAATAACCTATGGGTTTCTCTTAGTGATGATGAAGAAGAAGAAGAAAAAAAAAGAGATCGTGAAATTGAAACACAAGCAATGTTGGCCACTGTTTACGAACACTCTCTATCGGATAATGAAGATGTCGTCTATAATGTTGTATCAGATGTCACGACATTTGCTGCAATATTAGCAACAACATCAACATCCTCAACAACACCCGAAAGGTATGAATTCTTTAACTATTCTGATGTTAATTGCTTTAGTGGTTCTATTTCTGTTAGTGACGCTGATTGTATGGATCAAGTTGAATGCAAAGATGACATGATTAATGAATTACAAAGTATTTGTAAAGACTTAGTCATAGAATCCAAGAAACTTGACACAGGTAAAATCTTTAACTCGTGAGAATATAGATTTGAAAGGCACAATAACCCGACTAGAGGTTGCACTTACCAAAAGAATACTTAATTTGGTAAGATTCGTGCAAAACTAGATTTAGCCGAAGCAACCTTCCGCAAGATCAACACAAGGAATTCGAAATTGAATGAGATACTCAACTTTAGTAAACCTTCACATGCAGGTATTGGGTACGAAAACTCTCTTAAAACCATATGCTCTAATCTCTTTGATAAAAATTAGAAAATATGCTTGGTAAAAGAAAAAGGGATAAATAATAGGTTCTCATATATGTCAAAGAATATGAAGTTTTTATGCCATCACTGTAACTCCCCTGGACACTTAAAACCATGTTGTTTCAAACTTCAAAATTCTGTGAGCAAAATGTTGCCTAAATTGTTGTCCAACATTTCGGATAACAATCGGAGCAACATTTTTGAGCCAAAAGGTAAAAAATATTTTAAGAGAGTTTGAGTTCCTAAAATGAATTTAACTTGTAATGTATGTATAACTGCATTAAGAACTAACATTTCAGGTTCTTGGTACTTTGATAGTGGATGTTCTCGCCACATGACAGGTACAAAAGGATTTCTAAATAACTATGAGTCATTCAATGGAGGAAATGTGACTTATTGAGGTGTAGTAAAAGCAAAATAATTGAAAAAGGGATCTTGGGTGTTCCTGGTTTTCCAGCCTTAAGGAATGTCTTACACATTAAGGGTTTAATGACTAATTTGATTAGTATTAGTCAACTGTGTGATGACGACCTTGAGGTAAAATTTAATAACAATGCTTGTAAAGTTACGAATGAAGCTAATAGACGTGTCAAGACAGGTACAAGAACATGCGATAATTGTTATCTTGTTGTAAGACAAGAAACATGCAATAGTGCTAAGATTGATGACACAACACTATGACATTATAAGTTGGGGCATGTTAACTACCGTAATTTAGAAAAATTGGTCTCATATGAAGTTGTTAGAGACATACACAAACTTAGCAATAAGGTAAAACTGTTTGTGAAGACTGTTTGAAAGGTAAGCAAACCCGTGTCTCTCATAATGTTGTCCAACATGTCGGACAACATTCAGGTACGTCTCATTATTTTCAATTGCTACATATGGATTTAATGAGTTCAGTTGAAGTAGATAGTCTAGGAGGCATGAGGTATTCCTTTGTGATAGTAGATAATTTTTCTAGGTATTCTTGGATATATTTTTTGAAAGAAAAATCACAAACGTTTGATATGTTTAAAATCTTGCATTCTAGAATTAGGAATTTATTCTTTTCTCCTATTTTTTGGATTAGATCCGACCATAGAAAAGAATTTGAAATAAGTTCATTCACAAACTTTTGTGATAAAAAGGGAATTTTTCATGAGTTTTCTGCCCCCAAAACACCCCAACGGAATGGGGTTGCGGAACGGAAGAATAGGACATTGCAAGAAATGGCTAGAGTAATGCTTAGTTCTAAACATTTGTCAAAATATTTATGGGCAGAAGGCTTGAATACTGCTAATCACATAGCTAATAGAGTCTATCTAAGGCCATGAACAAAGATGACATCCTATGGGCTTATAAATGGAAAAAAAACCTAACTTGCGTTACTTTCATGTTTTGGGTGTATTTGTTACATTTTGAATGATAGAGATCATTTGGCAAAGTTTGACTCTAAGAGCGACAAAGGAATTTTTGTTGGCTATTCTCAAAATAGTCATGCTTATCGAGTATACAATCTGAGGACCAGAATTGTACAAGAGTCTATAAATGTTATTTTTGATGATTTTTCTAATCTTACAAGAAATACAATTGAAAATAACACTATAGTTTTAGTGAAAAATGTGCAGACTGCTTAAGAATCAGATGTTGTCCCAAATGTTGCCACACCCAAAACAACATCTTAACCTGAAATAGAGACCACAGAGGCCCCGAATGAGGAATCAAGTGTTGAATTGGTAGACCAAGTTCGAAGGGACCCCTCATCAAGAATTAGGAAGAATCATCCCACATGCCAAATGATAGAGGGGGAGTTTTTGAAGGAATTAAAACAAGAGAGAAAGAACCGCTCAACTATAGAGATATGGTAAGGTATGTATGTATGTCTACCATATACCAAGAGGTTAGTCTGTATTTTTTTATATCTATTTTAGAACCAAAAATATGTTTTAGAAGCACTCAAATATAACTTTTGGATTCAAGCAATGCAAAAAGAACTTGAAAAATTCTCTCGAAATGAAGTCTGGGACTTAGTTCCACGTCGAAACAATACAAATGTAATTCGAACTAAGTGGATTTTTAAAAATATATCAGACAAATCGGGAACAGTTGTTAGAAACAAAGCTCGTCCAGTTGCACAAGGCTATACTCAGGTTGAAGTAGTCGATTATGACGAAACCTTTGCACCTGTGGCTAGAATTGAGTCAATTAGACTGTTACTTGTTATTGTTTGTTGTCTGAAAATTACTTTACACCAAATGGATGTGAAAGATGTATTCTTAAATGGTTATCTAGATAAGATATTTTATGTTGAACAACCAAAAGGATTTGAGGATCCTTACCATCCACATTATGTGTACAAGCTCAAAAAGGCTTTGTATGGGTTGAAACAAGCTTCTCGTGCATGGTATGGTCGCTTAACTAACTTTATTCTTAAATTTGGTTCTAATTGTGGAAAATATGATCACACTCTATTTATTAAATGACACAGTGTAGATATAATAGTTGCTCAAATCCACGCGGATGACAAAGTTTTGGGTCGACCTCACAGTTATACCTAAATTCATTTGTTGAAGCTATGTCATCAACATTTGAAATGAGCATGATTGGGGAACTAACCTTTTTCTTAGGCTTGCAGCTAAAGCAAAGTGATGATGGAATTTTCATCTCACATATTAAATATGCCAAGAATCTAGTTAAGAGACTTGGTTTGGAGAACGCTAAACAAATGAAGACGCCAATGGGTTTGTCACAGAAGGTATGTAAGGATAATGTTGGTGAAAATATCGACCCAACATTGTATCGATCTATGATAGATAGCCTTCTTTACCTTACTGCTAGTCGCCCAGATATTATGTTTAGTGTTTGCGTTTGCTCCCGTTTTCAAGCGTGTCCCAAAATATCACACTTAAATGTCGTGAAACGTATGATTCGATATGTTGCCGGCACACGTGAGTTGGAAATTTGGTATTCCAAAGACACTAATCCTAACTTAATAGGATTCAGTGACTCAGATTGGGCTGGAGATATAAGTACAAGTGGAGAATGTTTTTATCTTGACAATAATCTAGTTTTATGGTATAGTCGTAAACTGAACTGTGTCTCACTTTCAACTGCTGAATCTGAATATGAAGCAGCTGAAAGTTGTTGCTCATAATTAATATGACTAAGACACATGTTAGACGACTATGGATTTACTAGCAACATTTTGATTTTGTATTGTGATAATTTAAGTGTTATAAATATTTCCAAAAATTCAGTTCAGCACTCACGTACAAAACATATTGTTATTAGACATCACTTTTTAAGAGATTTAGTTGAAAAACAACAAGTTAAAATTGAACATGTTGACACTCTTTATCAACTAGCTGATATTTTTACAAAAGCTTTGGATCATGAGAGATTTTCGAGTTTGAAGAAATCTCCTGGTCTTTGTAATTTCTAAAAAGACATTTTTGGTGAATGTTAGCTAAAACATTGTCTAACATTTCAGGTGATATTTACCTATGTAATATCATAAACTGATTATTGTTACTGTATAGTGCACTATTTTTTGTCACACAAGCATGATCCCTCAATAAGAATATGTTATCAAAGTGATACCGTTCTCTGCGATGATATATATATATATATATATATATCATAAAAAAAGAGTATCAAGATAAGGCAAAGCTATTTGCAAATATTTGACAACTGTGAAAAATGGGCAAAGCCCATGAAAAGATATTGTTCCTATTCTATAGGAGTATCGCGTGTTTCAAAAGGATTTTGAGAATACTAAATAAGTATTCTTAATTTTTACACGAAAAATTCTTTTGTATGTGTTATATGATTAAATCAAGGACACAATGGAAAAATGTTACATTGGTCAAGTGGTCAAACTCATAAAATACGTATAAAATGTGTCTTGATTTGTTGCCAAAACGAAAAGTTCTTGTGTGATCAAAATACTTGTGTCGTCCAAAATATTTCCAACATTGCAGTTGACATTTTCAAAATGTGATATGTGTTGGGATATTAGGCGTGGTGAATTGGAGCTGTGTAAAACGTGGGAGAAAGAGTCAAAGCTTGGGGAAGAAGTCGAGTAAGGAACAATTCAAAGTTGTTGAGATTTTCACTCCATAATCATCTACCACAAGCTACCCACCTTTCCCTCAACCTCCACAACCGATCGATGAGACTTTCAAGGGAACTCTCCACTATAAATAGAGAGGCCAAAACAGTAAATCGATCATCCAGAATTAGATTGCAAAAATACCAACAGAGCTCTCGGGATTTCAACTCAGAAATATTGGATCACAAGTGTTGCCTGAGTGTGTCGACAACATTCTTTCAAACATTACAATTACTGTTTAGATTCTAGATTAGTTTTGTATGGAGCGATTGTAATGAGAGGTTGTCTATGTCTACCTAGTTAGATTTTTCAGGCAGAAGTTATCTGCGACTTCAACATTTAATTCCTTTCCATTTTATAGTGTAAATCTGTAAAGAAAGGAATTTGTAATTTTGTATATAATATATATACAATACATCTGGTCATTGACCATCATAAGTTATATATATTATATAACTTATGGTAATTTTTAAACATTTGTGTTCTTTAAATTACGCTGCATTTACTCTTTAAAGTTTTTGTTTTGCTAAAGTGTTGTTACTGGTGTTAGACGGCATAACCGCTGACATTCGGAAACAGAATTGGCATTTGATTTATTTCATCTCTTGTTTTTACTTTCAGTAGCTTTTGACACTCTTCATATAGAAAGTGTTGTGATACTTGGTTTGATCCAGGGAAACTACAAACTACAGGATAGAAAAGAATATACGCATTTACAACTCAAAATAATTGGCATAGACATTTATTTCATCTCATTTCATGATCATTTACAACATTCAATTAGCATAGGCATTTAGCTTCTGCAACTTCCTTGCAAACTTTGGTTTCAGATTAGCTCTGAAGTATACTTATTGGAATATCACTCTTACAATTCCATTAGATTTCTAAGAACGGCTATTTCAACATCTTGGATCATATATTACCAGAGATACTGCACTTTATGAATAGAAGACAAGTCTAGCCAACTCTCAATTCCTATTTTGTAATCCTATATCTGGTGTAATGTTTTCTAAGTGCAGGCATTCTTAGCATGAATCACTACTTAAAAAATAGAAATTAGCGATGGATAAATTTTAAAATAGTTAATTAAATAATAAAATATGTTGCTAATCCTATTTAGCAAAGAATAAGCAATGAATTACCAAAAAAATATTTTAACTACGAGCAATTTAGTGACGGCTAAGTGATGAAGTTCATAGCTAATTCCTTTTCTTTCAGTGAATATGCATCTAGGTGATCCATTGTTATTACACACTACTTCTCCTATGTTACTTTTAGGAAGTCTCCCTGTATTTTAGTGTACATCTTACTAATGGAGAATTCCCTACCCTATTGTAACTTTTGCATTGTATATCCAGCTTTTAGATGATATTTTTGGGCACTCAATATCTTCTGAACCAGCTAATAGGCTTATTTGGGCATAATGTTCCATACAAAATCAGCCTTCCATCCATAGTACACATGCACCCATTTGACCAAAAGTTTATCCCTTTTATTATATGTTGAAGAGTTTCACATCGGATGAAAAAGGGATCAGTATAGAGTCTTCATATATTGACTAAAGCAATCCTCTCCTCATGAACAAGCTTTTGAGGTTGAGTTAGGCCCAAAATCAATTTTGTTTTACTTAGTATCAAAGCAGAATTCATCCCAATTATTGTGTACCGATGTAGGAACCCCATATAAAATTGTCCACACACCAGATGTCCAGCCCTGACGTGAGGTGGGGTGTTAAAGAGTCTCACATCGGATTATTGTGTACCGATGTAGGAACCCCATATTAAGTTTGAGATTCTTTTTTTAAAATACTGATGTAGCATATCAAACGGAACTTGTTGTAAGATTGTATTAATCTTCCTTGGGGAGCCTTTCTCAGTAATACAAAATATATATATGTGTACAATGTAGAATCCCTATACAATCAATACCCTCATGTTGATTTGTGCCGTTAGCCACCATTCTCGCCTTAAATCTCTCTAGATCACCATTGTCTCTGTATTTGTGACGAAAGAGCCACATGCATTGGATCACATTCACCCCCTCCAGTCTAGGAACCAAATCCCAAGTGTGTTGTTTGGTTAAAACATTAAATTCCTCACGCATGGCCGCATTCCAATTGGGGTCTTGTTTGGCTAATTTTGGGTTTATGGGAATTGGGAAAATAGTTTGGGTAGATAGGTTAAATTGGACTTTGGGTTTGAAAATCCCGAGTTGAGCACGAGTTTCCATATGGTGCATGGGTTTAGGGGTAGATTGGGTATTTTGGTGGGGGTGTGGTGTCGGGTCACTGGTGGCAGGAACTGGATTGCGAAGGTTGGTGGATCGGTCAACGGGAGAGGTAACCGGGTGGGTAGGTTCAGGGATCAATATCGGGAGATATTGGGTCGATTTGGGTAGATCGGCGTGGGTTGGGGTGGGTGCTGTCGGGTACGGTGACGGTGGTGGGGTTGTGTTATTTCAGATACTGGTGGTGTTGTGGGTTCCGGTGACTAGGGTTGTCGGGTACGGTGACGGTGGTAGGGTTGTTGTGTTGTTACGGATACTGGTGGTGTTGTGGGTTCCGGTGACTGGTACAATATTGGGTTTGGTGGTGGACGGTGACTGAGACACATTGGGCGTCGATTGGGTGTCGGAAATGGTGACTGGAATCGACGGAGGGACATTGTAAGTAGTCGAGGATGACTGGAATAGAGCAGGGACACTGTCTGAAGTGGTAGCGGCGTGAGGCAGTGACTGGGTAGAAGTGGTGGTACCGGTGGAGGACTGACCGCCGGTAGTGGCAGTGACGGGAGGTGGTGGAGGCAGAGTGCGGACTGCTGCCAAAACAGTAGCAGCCTGGCGGAATGCTTGTAGGACAAGCGGTGATGGGTCCGAATCTTTGAGGAATTGGTAATCAGTGACTCTAATTTTTTTAATGTTGTCAAACGGGAAGATATATTCGACAAAGGTGACGTGGCGAGAAATTATAATTTTGTCGGTAGAGAACTCATAGCAAAAGTACCCCCTATGGTTTGACGGGAAACCTAGGAAGGCGCACGGAGTAGACTGGGGTGCTAATTTATGAGGTGCCGTGGATGTCAGATTTGGGTAACACAGACAACTAAAAATTCTAAGGTGGTCATAGGTGGGGATCCGACGATAGAGAATTTCAGTGGGTGTCCTATGTTGAATCGCACGGGTAGGTAAAATGTTGAGAATATTTTCTTCCATTTTTAATGCATATACCCAAAAATTAGAGGGGAGAGATGCATGAAAAAGAAAGGTATGAATCATATTATTAATGGTTCGGAGAATTATCTCGGCTTTTCCATTTTGAGGGGAGGTATATGGGCACGAGAAACGAAAATCCATGTCAATAGCCGCACAGAATTTATGAAACAAGGAATTATTAAACTCACGACCATTATCACATTGAAACGATTTTATGTCCTTCAAATTGCGTTTTAATGAGTGTACGAAACTCAAATAATTTGGAAAACACTTGAGATTTGAGTTTGAGTCGGTATACCTAAAGAATGTGGGAGAAATCATCCAACAATACCAAATAATATTTGTGGCTTAAATTGCTAGTTATGGGAGATGTCCATAAATCACCATAAATAATATCAAAGGGAAAGAAAGTAATACTCATAGAAGTCGTAAATGGTAGTCTAACGTGTTTTTCTAACTGACAAGAGGAGCAACTATGAGAAAGGTTCCCTTTGTTACACAGGATTAAATTCCGTTTTCTAAGAGAATAAAAAACGTGAGAACCCGGATGACCAAGTCTACTATGCCATGTTGAGGGAGATATGGTTGTTAGAACGGTGGGAGGAGTGACACTAGCAGCGGATGTGGGTAGGAAATGATATAGGCCCCCTCACTATTGCATATCGTAAGAAGTTTCTCAATACGGAGGTCCGTTACAGAGAATCCAAATGGATCAAAATTAATTGAGACATAATTATCGGTGGAAATTTTTGTAACAGAAATCAAATTTTTGATGATGTGTGGGGCATAAAAGACATTTTTAAGAGTGGGATACGGTGGTGGGGTAAAGGTGTGGCCAAATCCTTGAATTGAAATATGATGACCGTTACCGACCCTAATAGACTGCGGAGTATTTAAATTTCGCAGTTGAGTAAGATTACCAGAATGATTTGTGAGGTTAGACGTGGTGCCCGTATCCATATACCACGCATTATCAGGTTGTTGGCGGATCAAATAAGCTATTTATTGTCCTCCGGGGCATAGTCCAGTGGCAAAGTCTGGGCGCTATAAGACGCTCTGGCATGGGACAGCGTGGGTTCGATTCCCGGCAAGCACGAAGAAACTCTGCATGTTGGGGAATTTGACATTGTCTCATTGATCAGTTGTACGCTCCCAGAAAAACTGGCCACCGGAGCACATCCCGCGATTTACCTGGTAATAGTGTTGAAGGACCGGTGCTATTACCTCCAGGACGTCTGGGTAATAACAGTGAAGTAGTCGGCGCAGCGCAGAAACCCTGGATTATCAAAAAAAAAAAAACTATTTATTTGTGTTCTCGGATAAAGGATAAATTGTATTTATTTTCGGGTAAGAGCCTGTGATTGGTTCTTTGTAAAAGGAAAAGATAAGAAAGGACATAGCAGTGGGCAGAAGGCAGCAGCAGTAGGCAGACAGGGAACACAAGTGCGTCTCGGGCAGAGCACAGAGAAAGGACAGAGAACAAGAAAAACATTTGAGCTTTTATTGGTTTCGGGTGAAGAGAAAACCAAACAGCAAAACCAAGAAAAATGGGGGGGGGGGGGGGGCACCGACGACCGACGAGAAAAAAATAAATTTGGGAGTGGGGGGTCACTGCGGCGGCGGGACCTTTTAGGTTTTTTAGGTTTGTAGGGTTTTGGCTCTATAACTATGTAAAATTGTATTAATCTCCCTTGAGCAGTCCTTTTCAGTAATATAAAATATATATATGTGTACAATGTGGAATACCTATACAACATGAATTTTATTTCTACCATAATTACATAATCTTAAATATAGTAAATACAATAGTGATACACGCGTGCTAATACTTGTGTCACCTCTATAAAATAGTAGTAATAAATCATCTGCAAAATCATGTTGTATTCATGATGCCCAATTTTGCACATTTAGGATGATATTTGAAATTAAATTTTGCATCAATGTCTTAAATAATCTATTGAAATACTCCACCGTCAATACAAACAAAAAGGAGGACAAATACCCGCAAGGGTAGCCAAGTTGGTGTAGCAGTAGAGCGCGGGACCGCAAGGTCACGAGTTCGATCCCCTGCATAAACCTTCTTGGTTGAGCCTGTCACACATGGCTTGCCAAGTGTGGTTAATCGGCTGACGTGATTTGCTGGCTATTGCATCAGTCCGGGGTTTACCCTGTACGCACTCGAGAAAATAGCGGTTGCGGGTTCCTTCGTCAACAAAAAAAAAAAGAGGACAAATGATCACCCTACCCAATTCCCATCTATGCTTCAAAGGGCACTGATAGCTTCATATTAATAATGACAGAGTGAGAGATTGTTTTAATGCAAGTCATAATTCAGTTTACTAATTTATTTGGACTGACCATCAGAACTTGTTCAAAAAATATTCTTTCAATTGAATCATATACCTTTTGCATATTTATTTTTAACATAAGTCTGGCTAGAATTCCTTTCCCATTTCTCTACTAGTAAGCGACATACACTTTTCTCTTAAGCCAAGAATCTACCGAAAACAGTCTATCTATCACATACATATAGAGATCAAATCTGCATACATCCTACTCTCTCCAAACTCCGTTTTATGAGACCACACTGAATTTATTGTTGTTGTATTTCTTTACCAGTTCATGACTCAAAATGATGTATCACTTGTTACCCATAAAAAAATGATCTTTCTAATCTTAAAAATGAGACAAGTTCTGCTACAATTAAAAATAACTTACTAAAAAATAAATAGACCACCTATCCACTTGCCTGTGTGGGTCCTATCCCTCACCTCCATACTAGTCAATAATCAAATTTGTGGTTCTTAATGGACTACATTTGTACGTGGCTTTTAGAAGCTGTTGCAAGGCTTCTTCAAATTCCTCTCTCCAAATTCTATTCACAAAATCTACATCTAATCTACATTATGATAAAACACCAAATTATAAAGTGTCGGTGAAAGAAAAATAATATGGAAAAGGGTAAGTGGATTTCCAATCATCATGTATTAGTTTCAATGAAATTATTTGATCAAACTACTCTATTAAGTATTACACAATCTTTGACGTATTTAGATAACTTTAAATTTCAGTTTGACTATGATATCTGATAGATACTATGGAAAGTCTATCAACATAATAAGATGAAATGCTACAGACCTAATGACATACTTTTTACTCTAAAAATAACAACATACCCGTACCCAATGTAGTCCCATAACTTGTTACTCCATTACTCAATCATACTTACATTTAAATTAGTGTACGTTTGAAGCTAAAAACTTTATGTTTCGTAGATAGTATTACCGTAACAATAATATGTGAAAAGAAAAAAATGCATACCACTAAATGTGAAAGAGTATTATCAGGATAATTTGTAAATATTACGTAGCTAAAACTAGTTAATTTGGAATTTATTTTTCATTTTCTATTGTAATTTTATTTACATGAAATATTCGTGCAAAACACAAACTTAGAGACTAGTATTTAAAAAATGTTAGTAGAATATTCTCTTACCAAATTTAACTTTCAGAAATCAAAACTTTCCTATAATTCTTTTGTATTTGATTTGAATTATCCCTCATTATAAAGCATATCAGCCTTCTTTATGAAGTGTCAAAATGGAATTTCTTATCAACTAGTTTCAGTGTACGCGCTTTGTGCGTGACTAAAGCGCGTACTTTATTTGATAATAAACATTATAGAAAAAAAATTAGACCTAGCTACGAACTTCGTTACTAATCCGTTGCTAGATTACTCGTAGCTAACAAATTTTTTCAATAATTCATAGCTAATCTGTCGGTGCTAATTCATGTTTAATTAGTAGTGAAATAACTTAATATATAAAAGAATTTGATAGTTTTCGTTTGTTAGAATAAGTGTAATAAAAAATGATAAATCATATACGTTTTGCAAAAATTATGAAATGCGGAATTATTAAACTCACGACCGTTATCACATTGGAACGATTTGATGAATTTTTCAAATTGTGTTTTGATAAAGTTACGAAACTCAAGAAACTTGGTAAAAACTTCAGACTTGAATTTTAGAGGGTAAATCTAGATAAAGTGAGAAAAGTTATCTAATAACACAAGATAAAATTTATGACTTAGTGAACTAATAACAGGAGATGTCCATAAATCCGCATGAACAATATCAAATGTCAGGTTGACGGAGAGATTGTTGCTAAAGCGGTGGGAGGAGAGACTTGGGTAGTTAGAGATGTAGGTGGGAGGAGAGACTTGGGTAGTTAGATTTTGGGTCGTAAAGGATTGTTGGCTTCTGATACCATGTAACATAATTATACATTACTAATAATTACAAAATATGTAATGAATATTATATTAATATTCACTAATAAATGGCAACTAAAGATTTCCTTATTATAAAAAAAACAAAACTTAAAATACCAAGGGAGTTGGTGGCCCACGAGTTAATGCATGAGTGACAGAAACTAATGCATATATAGAAAATGTCAAACAGTCACTTATCTTGTTGACTTATCAAAGGCTGTTCCATTTTGCACAGCCGCCACGCCACTTCACCTATTATTATTAGTAATACTTATCGACATTTGGAATTTACACCCAATCAAATAAAGTAACAAAATAAGATAATTGGAGTGATAGACCTCATAAGCAATTTTAATTGGAGTGATAGACCTCATAAGCAATTTTTTTACGTGTTAGGAGAATACAAAAATGTAGGAGGAGGTTTACGTGTTAGGAGCATACCTATATAAAAAAGATTCTAACGAAAATTAATTGGAGTGATAAACCTCATAAGCTATCTGTTAGATTTTTAACTCTTGCCCGTAATTAAAAATCTAACTTTTCCGACGTTGCAGAGATGGCGGTTCCGCTATTGGGGTGTCATTCATCGGATATATATTTCAGAAAACACTCGGATTCTCCGTTGGACAACACAATAGACATATTTAGAATATGGTCTAGTTATCAACTAATATAGATGAGATACAATGATTAAGCCATTTGGATAGACACTTGCAAATCCTAAGCTTGATCGGATGTGTCGTGAATGAAAGAATTTTATCTTACCACATAAAGGTTAAGTTTACTGGATTCGTGTAAACGTACTTCACATATTGAGTTCATCTTCCGGCGCCGTCTAGGAGTTCCGTGTAGACCTTAATTTGATTAATGTCGATATGAGAAGGTCTGTAGGGTCACACTATGTCGATTGTCTGTCTCGATCTAAGGATGTATTGAGAGAGTAATTAAAATGTTCGATTTGGAATTGAGACACTTAAATGAATAATGATTATTTTAATTAAGTCAAAATTGAATTTTTGATTTAATTAAGAATGCACAAAAAATAAAGTCGAGCGCCGCGGCGCCCATACCCTAGGGTCGCGGCACCTCTGCCTCGATTTTTGGGTCATGTCCAAGGTCAAACTCTAATCCGGTTTTGACCTATTTTTCAACTATAAATAGAGGCATTCACCTCATTATTCATACACCAATTCTGGAAAAAAATATTCTAAGCCTTAAAGACTTAGAATCAAATACTCTTTCGAACCTCTGCCGGACTGTCTCTTCCCGCCTTCATCCTAGCATAGGGAGTCCGACATTTGCGTTCATAGAGCGACTCAAAAGGTGACATGTCTATACTCGCCTTATAACTCTTGTTATAGGCGAACTCCACCAAGGGTATCAATCGAACAGCATAACAAGTTTAATGTTATATAAACCTTTGCCTACTTTCATAAGCATAACCTTGCAAGCAAATAGAGTATATTTAGATTAACCATTCTTTCACCTTACTAGTTTATAAGCTATATCTCTTGTCTCCCCAATCTATTATTGCCATATAAGAGAACTACCTTTATGGGTAGAATATCTTTGAAATAAGGGAGAGTAAATGATGAAACTAAACAAAATGGTTTAAGGTGGCATAGTCCATGAAGAACCCGTCAAATAGACAAGTCACTATATGATATCTCCCACTACAAGTATGCCGCTTGCTCCTTAACTTAACTTTTAAGTACGGAGAAACAATTTAAATAAAAGGCCTTCTTCCTCAAAGTAGGCTTTCTCCTTTCTTTCTTTAGTGAGATAATGGGCTCTAATGCACAAGGAAGAGAGCGGCTACCAAACGTTTTTTGTAAAGCTTCTTCTCCCGCACAACTTTTTTGATAATCGTGGTTGAAATAAGAATAATCAAGACATTATTTTTTCAATTTAATTACCAAAGTTTATTCGAATGTTTTATCTTTTTTATTTTTTAGTAAATTAAAAATTGTGATTCCTGCACTGTCCATGAATACGATTTGTGAAAGGGGGTTTGAGAGCCTTTTGATAGGTCAACAAACAAGTGACCATTTGACATTTTCAGCTGACATTATTATACAAAGAAAAGAACAGTACTGAATGTGTTGTTTGTCTTTTTCTGATTGTTGTCCTTACTTTAAAATAAGAAGAAAATTGAACATTATGAGAAACATTTTATCACAACATGATATATTATACAACAAAACATTACATGATCTGTTGGAAATTTGCCTTTGGCGGGAGTTGCGACCGACCAACTTTAATGGCTTAAACACTAGTGTAACGTATGTTGGAGAATCCGGTTCTTCACACATGCATGATCTACTAAGTACGTAGATAACCGTAGGGCCAAGAATCGTCAAATTTCATTGAGAAATGAAAGAGATATTGGTTCACGAAGTAAGGTGTTTGAAGCATGGAAAGTGTGGTATTGTGTGTAATTCTCCCTCATCGGTAGAGGAAGAAAGAATTGTTGTGTATATAAGATTCGAAATTGGTTTGGGGTTTGGGACCCCAAGGGGTATCCCATGTGTTTAAAGGAGGGAGGACCTAGATGTGCTTCGGTTCGAGGAAAGACCACACGCGCGCCGCCGCCGCCCGCCCGTCCGGTTCCGGGTTCTCGGGTCGTGGGCTGTGGGCTATTATCTTTTTGGGCCAGAAAACTTTGCCAGATGTACTGTTTGGTCCCAGAAGTTTCAAGATGTACAGTTTGGTCCCTAAAGTTTCAAGATGTACAGTTTGGTCCCTGAAGTTCGAATTTCGATGGTCAAAACAGAAACGTCAAGCACTCAATTCGGCCATTTATTTTGGCTGAATTACTCCTCCTATAATGGCCAAATCCGTTGGTTCTTTCACCATTTATGTTGGTGATTTTTTACTACCTCCATAATGGCCATTATTTGGCTATTATGGAGGCGAGTTTTCGAGCCCTCCCTCACCTATATAAACACACCCTTACACCATTGTTGAGAACCACAAAGAACGAGAAAAATAACAGTTCATAAAGCTCACGAAAATACACAACAAAAACGAGTTTTCTTCCTACAACTTCCAAGCATCATTTCGTTACTCAATATTCTTCACGGTAGCTCTTGAGTTTCCTTTGCTCAAGGGTTCCATTCTTTGTTTTATCTTGGGAGATAAATTGTCCGGGACGTATAAAGGATACATACGGGGCAATATTGTCTTAAGGACAGAGTGCTACACTCGACTCGGCAAAAAACATTTTCCATTTTTTCGGTCTTCAACAAAATCGTAATTTCGGTTTTGTTGTTATATTGTAATTTTCGATTTCTAGTCGAAAATATTGAAATCTTTATTTATCCTTTCGAATACTTGTAATAGTTAAATACTTCCCGTCATCGCTTTATAAAGTACCATAGAGCAAATCTCCCAACAACTTAAGACAATATTTGTATTGTATTACTATTAGTGTTCGAAAGATGTCGGTCAAAAGTTGTGTGACCAAATCGGATATGAAAATGGTTTTACGGTAGAAGAGAATGATGATGATGAACGTGTTCATGGTCTCACCGCTACAAAGCGGTGGGAACAAGCGCTCACGAGAGCTCGAGGATGTCAACCGGGACAAGAGGAGAAGAGTGAAGATGTTATTCTATCTTGTAGCAGAAGGCCTATATCTGTCCCAGACAAAGGATCCGAATAATGGTGAGAAGGAAATGGACACTCAGTCTGATGAAGTGACTGAAGTGAGCCAGAATTCGAAATTAGGATAAGTATTTTTCTTACTTATCTAGAATAAAGATTAAATGATAAGTATTTTTCTTACTTGTCAAGAATAAAGATTAAATGATGTCTGATTAAAAATAAATTAAAGTAAGGAGGAATATAAAATTAATTTATATTCCTTATGCTTTAAAAATCAGAAGTTTAATCTCTTCTTCTTTCCCGTTTAAAGATTGGATTTTGTAAACGACTTAAAAAGATCGGTTCTTTTAAGTTTAATAATTAAAAGTGTGTAAAGTATGTTCGCACATACGATGGAGAGAGATCCACTAACTGTGCGAAAACTGTTACCACACTTAAGTAAGCGCCAAGATTTATCTGGGCACCAATCATAACGGAAGAAGTCTAAAAGTTAATGACGTTGAGCCTGTCATATTATTTGACAGAAGATCCTTCATAGGATGATATTTGACACTCAGTCATACAAAGCCTCCGGGCGACTGAAGTGGGCCAAAATTCCTTTGATATGATGATATTGGACACTCAGTCATATAAAGCCTCCAGGCGACTGGAGTGGTGCCAGAATTCATTTCATAGGAAAAGTAATGGACACCTAGTAAGGTGGGCCGAGTTTCTGTGTCTTAATGATCCGAAGGCCTAAAGAAAGGCGATAAAGAAATTGGACACTCGGTCGCCAAAGCAATCGGAGTGGGCGAGTATCGGATCATATATGATCGGTTACGCCCTAACCACGGGTAAGAGGTTGTTCATGTGAAGCAACACCACCTCTAAAGTAGAAGGGGTTGGAGAGGTTGTCCTCAATAGGACTTCAAGGAATGAGATCACTCTAAAAGAGGTGATACATGTTCCTAACTTGGTTAAAGGACGTTGTTGGTCAAATCGATTTGAGACTAGTCCAACAGTCCGTAATAACTAAGAGTGGTATAATATGTCTATAGCCAAATGAATGATATATTGTAATCCGTGCATCTATGACATCATAGATTAAGACACGTTAAATAGCAAGTCATTCAAAAGCTAACGATGTTGAGATTGTTGCCTCGTCGACATAAACCCTCAAAATGAATGTGAGGTAGACGAAGAGGCAAAATCACCTTTCCAAATTCCGTCAAGGGAATAGCGAAAGAAGCACCGCTCCTCTAGAACTTAGTCACACCTACTTGGGTGATTAGAAGTTTATACAAAATAGAGGGGGAGACAAGTACGTTGTGATCTTCATTGATGATGGTACAACGTATGGAATCCTTTGTTTATTGAAAAGCAAAGATGAAGTTGTTGAAGCCTACAAAGCGAGATGTTGAAAATCAACTAAGCCTACGGATTGAGAAATTCGTAGTGATAGAGGGGAGAATGTGAAGCATCGTTCATTAAACGAATGTTCATTTCTCACCTCGTCTAACGGTGTTAGCCAAGCGCGAAGTCGTACGCCCAAATTATGAGGGGTAGCTTGGTAAAAGATGGGCTACCGAAACAGGTCAAGTTCGACCTAAGATCGTAGATTGCATATCCACCGGATCCGCAAATAACGATAGTGTTGATCGCCTCTTGGCGTCAAAGAATGCCGAATTCTTTGGAGATAACTTTCCTTGGAAAAGGAAAAGGGAGTAATTGCTCAAGGTTAACAAGAACCCGCGAGGGCTCGATTGTCCGAACTAGACGTTCCGTATCTTCATGACTCGAAAGTTGTTGTCTATCCAGGAACTTAATATTCCGGATCCGCGTAGAACTCGGGGATTCTAGATGTTGAACCAAGACGGAGCAAAGAGGGGACAAAGACTTGTTCCGGTCCTTCTAGCTTGTATGGTTGAGAACGAACCATGGACAATTAACAAATAATTGTTATCTCCAAAAGCGCCGCTTTGGAAAGAAGCTAAAGGGAGAAATAGATTCCATATATAGAACCATACGTGTGTAATAGTTAATCTTCCTCCGGAAAAGAACCTTTGGGTTGTAAAAAGTGCTCCCATGTGAGTAGCTTCACATCCGGGGCCATTGTAATCTTACATGGCATGGGTGTTGAAATGACCTTCCCAACCGGAGAGTTGGAAGAAGAGGATCGAAATTGGTTTCTTTGAACTGTTGGGCTTCTTCCCGAACTTTCATTTTGGTCCCCGAAATGTTTACATTTTAGTCCGAAAGTCTCAGATAAAACGAAACAATGAATCGACCACGAAACATTGGCTCGAAGTTAGAAAGCCAACAGTTGGAAAACCAACGTCTCGAGAGTGAAAATCATATTGAAACAAAGTCTCGATATGAAAGATATGTGTATCTGAGATGACTTCTTAGGAATTGAATTTCTAAGACATCTAACGGATCGGTCAATAGTTGACGGTCTCGTTGAAGCCACCAATGGATATGAATCATAGAACCGATTGGAATCATGGTGCACCCATAGACAAGGAGTGATATGCACGGGTCACGTGTAGTTCAATGTATTGTACACACTACAACCGACCCGGTATCGTCCTACAAACATATTAGTTGAACTAAGGTTCACCGATGATCTTAATACATGATCAATAGATGGCGTTAAGTCGGATATGACGATATCCGAATTATTCGCTTATCTACGGATTATTGTATTACGGATGTCCACGGTTCGGGAGAACACGGTGATGCAAGCGGACATCGATCCGAAGAACACCAAAGCCACAAGTAAATGTGTATGGTGGTTCTTGGAAAATCCTCTAAGCAAACTTGCATCGGCCGATTCATGATGGAATCGGAGTTTATCGCTTTATACAAAGCATGAAAGAAGTTGAGTAACTTCACGGATCCTTAGAGGACGTCCCTTATTGGGAGAAACCCGTGCCTTCGGCAGTTATACACCGTGGCTAGCCGGTCGGCTTTAGGAAGGACACGGATGACGCGTCGGACATATCTCGTCGGGATCCGTCGGAGACATAAGACCGTATGGCGAGTTGATCATCACGGGTGTCACTTCCTTATTTACTAACTAAGGGACTACCGGAGATCAAGTTTTCTCACTGTCTAGGGGAATGGGCTTAAAACCCAAAATATACGGACCAATACGGTGGAAACCCAACCTTACGAACCGGAGATCCCAAGTAATTTGGTTCAATGGGAAAACTAAGTTGTAAAGGTTCGAGTTGATCGCTTCGGTGGAAGCATGAGCACTTCGGATAGTGATTTCGAAAAGAAACACCAAATCCAAAGCCGTTCCGCGATAGACGTTAAGTGCTATCTGCAAGTATGGGTAAAGGTTAAGTTTTCAAAACTCGTAATGATCCTCAACGGTTGAGGTTAGGTCTTTGGGAAACTTTTAATGGTTCCTAACACTTGTGAAGTGGGGTATAGCGGGATACCTTGTAGGAGACCACCTATTTAAGTGCGAGGACGGGCCGCCTCAAATTGAACGCACTTAAGAATCCAAGACGTTGTCCATGGCCAAAACGGACAAAACATTACGAAGAAGAGAGTAAGGGAATTTGTTGTGTTGGTACCGTTGTCTTGGCTTACACTAAACACCGACGGTTCAAGACATCACGTTCACCGCGCAAGTAAGTAAGTCCGATGGTATTCAACTATGGAAGGTTCAAAGCCGAGGCTACCTCTCCTTATGCAACATCGGTCATTTGAAATATTTTTGGAAATGAAAAGACACCATGTGAGTGCGCCAAAATCTCTTTCAAGAGGGGATTGTTGGAAATTTGCCTTTGGCGGGAGTTGCGACCGACCAACTTTAACGGCTTAAACACTAGTGTAACGTATGTTGGAGAATCCGGTTCTTCACACATGCATGATCTACTAAGTACGTAGATAACCGTAGGGCCAAGAATCGTCAAATTTCATTGAGAAATGAAAGAGATATTGGTTCACGAAGTAAGGTGTTTGAAGCATGGAAAGTGTGGTATTGTGTGTAATTCTCTCCTCATCGGTAGAGGAAGAAAGAATTGTTGTGTATATAAGATTCGAAATTGGTTTGGGGTTTGGGACCCCAAGGGGGTATCCCATGTGTTTAAAGGAGGGAGGACCTAGATGTGCTTCGGTTCGAGGAAAGACCACACGCGCGCCGCGCGCGCGCCCGTCCCGTCCGGTCGGCTCCGGTTCGGTTCCGGTTCTCGGGTCACGGTCGTGCGCGCGTGGGCCGTGGGTCTTCGATATTATCTTTTTGGGCCGAGAAAACTTTGCCGAAGTACGGTTTGATCCCGAAGTTTCGGATGTACAGTTTGAACCGAGAATTCTTTCGGATGTACTATTTGGTCCCGAAGTTTCAAGATGTACGGTTTGGTCCCTAAAGTTTCAAGATGTACGAGTTTGGTCCCCGAAGTTCGAATTTCGATGGTCAAAACGAAACGTCAAGCACTCAATTCGAGGCATTTATTTTGGTGAATTACTCCTCCTATAATGGCCAAATCCGTTGGTTCTTTCACCATTTATGTTGGTGACTTTACTACCTCCATAATGGCCATTATTTGGCTATTATGGAGGCGATTTTCAGCCCCTCCCTCACCTATATAAACACACCCTTACACCATTGTTGAGCACCACAAAGAACGAGAAAAATAACGAGTTCATAAAGCTCACGAAAATACACAACAAAAACAGTTTTCTTCCTACAACTTCCAAGCATCATTTCGTTACTCAATATTCTTCACGGTAGCTCTTGAGTTTCCTTTGCTCAAGGGTTCCATTCTTTGTTTTATCTTGGGAGACAAATTGTCCGGGACGTATAAAGGATACATACGGGGCAATATTGTCTTAAGGACAGAGTGCTACACTCGACTCAAAAAAAAAACATTTTCCATTTTTCGATCTTTCAACAAAATCGTAATTCAGTTTTGTTGTTATATTGTAATTTTCAGATTTCTAGTCGAAAATATTGAAATCTTTATTTATCCTTTCGAATACTTGTAATAGTTAAATACTTCCCGTACTGCTTTATAAAGTACCATAGAGCAAATCTCCCAACATGATCAACCATCCATAGAAAATGAATGGCTTTATTCAGACACTTGATACAAGCAAAAGGTCTAAAGTGGCAAGATTATTACGATCTTGCCACTTAATTACAAAGGTTTATAATAATACACATAATTATTAGTTGTGAGGCTGGGCTTCAGTGACTTTGTCCATGGCCTCACCTGCATAGGAGCAGCACCTTTTGCATGATCCATAACTGTACTTGCAGCATTTATAACGGCATCCTCCACCACCATGGCCGTGGCCGCCACCGCCATAATATCCGCCATGGCCGTCAACATGTACCTCATTCTCATTATCTGCATCAATTAGTTGTGAAAGTTAAACAAATGCGTGACTGGCCTCTCAACTGGAATTTCTATTTGTCTTACTTTTTTTTTATTTATTATGTTTCAAAGTGTATGTTATTTTCTATATATTTTTAATAAATGACTAGTTCCAACAATCTCATTTTATCTTTAATGACAGGGGCGGATGCAGTTATGCGGTACCGAGTTTAAATGTACTCAATACTTTCGATGCAGAGTATAAATTTATATGTAATAGTCCATTGAATCACAATAAATAATAAATATGAACTCATAATTTAAATATGTAATGGGTTCAATACTAAGAAACTAAGACACTGAACCCATAGAACTAAAATCCTAAGTTCGACTTTGTTTAATTAATGACTCAACCTGTAAGAATGAAATGATATATTTAAGACCACAAGTATCAAAAGATATTTTTGGTATGATTTTATGTATATCTTTAGATTAAGACGACAAAATTCAAAAGTTTTAGTTATATTCTTAAACTTCAAGCTCAATCAAAGCTTACACAATGATAATATATATTAAGCGTCATGATCAAGTTAGTGTAACATCAAAACTTGATCAATATGGAAATCAAACCTTTACTTTTGCTTATAATTAAACACTAAATGTAAGGTTAACGAATATTATCGCTTGATAAAAAATAGGACATTGATTAAGGAAGGAGAGAACATACTCTTAATGTCCACTGTAGCTACAATATATGTTAAATATACTACACACTCCATCCCAATTTATGTGATGTACTTTCATTTGTCAAGCTTTATGGTCTAAAATAAGTCAAAGATGTCCGAGTGGTTATAGATCATCTCGTTTTGCATAAAATATAAAGTTTAAAGTTAAATTGTTACCAAATAAGAAAATATATCATTTTTGACCGACTAAAAAAAAGTAAGTCATTTTTTGTTGGACAGAGAAATTACTCTTACCATATCAGTATATATAAGTTAAATTTTGTACCAAATAATGAGAAAAGAAATACACTTACAGTTGGAAGTCTCGGCTAACTCCCTAGCTACAACCTCAGAGCTTATCATGAAAAAAATAGCCAAAAAAAGGCCAAGAAAGAGAAGTGACTTGGAACCCATCTTTGTTTTTTCTTTTTCTCAAAGCTTAGTATGATATTTGAAAATTAAGGGATGAAGAAACTGATACATTCTTGGGCTCTATTTATAGTAAGATTTGAATGCATAAATAATTGAAGAGAAGTGTAAAACTAATCCAGGGGACAAGTATACAGGGTGCAATTATTGTAGTGGACCAAAGAAAATGAACAACTTGGTCTACAAGTGGTAAGTAAAGACAATGGTTTCGTATTCTATGTTTACGTTAAATTAAAATGACATGACAAAATTAAGTAATTTAATAACATAAAAATATATATAATAATTAGTTATGATTAAATGATCCATATATATGTTTCAGCACATATCATGTAATTGTTTGTTTAGTATAAATACTCTGTACGAGTAACATTTTTTTACCGAAAAAAGTGTTGAGTTCAGTAAATAAGTTTATTCTCAAAGCATCTAAATTTCATTTTCCTTAGTAAAGACTAAAGAGCAAGTATTCCAAAAGAAATGAAGAACTAGATTTATGAGAGAATATTACTCATGGTATATTTAAGATTACATATATTAACATTTTTCTAAAATTTTAAAATGTAACAAGGTTTTTTTTCCTACACATATATGTATCTATACGTATATGGCATGAGTTGGGAGAAAAAGATAGTTGATTTCTTAAATGGTCATTTAACCTATAGTTATTACATCAAAAAAACACATTTCTTTTTTATTCCAACTTCCTTCTAAATAGAAAGATGACTTTCTGAGATATCATCTAAGAAATGAAGCCATGAGAGAGTTATTGCACACAATCGTTAAACTAGGCGGAGGAAAGAGAATTTAACTAAATTTGATTCGTTCAAAGATTATAACATATAAATAGGTTTAAGAACTTTTATTAATTATATGTGAGATATTGAATTAGCTTAATATATGATTTATTTTAAATATAACAATAAAAATTAAAATTCAAAAGTTATTTTAAATCACGAGTTAAACCTTAACTATGTTTTATTTGGTATTAGAATTATTGTTATAAGTAATATGTTTGTTTTGTGCGTGTAATCTTCTTTTGAGTCACTCGATCGAGGAACCTAAAGCCCTTTAATTACGCCCTCCTACTAAGAAACATAAATAATGTAAAATATTGAAATCAATTGAGTCACCATGATTATCTCCTTCACAGACCTGTCGGACCGGGGTGTGGGAGCTCCTGGGGTGGGAGTTCCATCTTTTTTTTGGAAAATAAATACTGCAAATAGTTTTCCAACACAGGTCATGTGCAAAAGCATACGTCAAATTTAGTTTATTCATACTAATACCATAGGTTGGTCGGTCAACCTTTTAAAAATTTTAAAGCATTTTTTGAGATTTCAGATGTTTCCTCAAAAAGGGAAAATGCTTTTCAACGTCAGGAGAAATAGACTTTTTACTGTGAAAGAAAAACACGTTTCTTTAGAGGCGTAACCATAAAAAATTAATTAATTTAATAAAGTATTTAAGGTTGTTTTATATATATAAAACTACACCTTAATAATTTCAATGGACTAATACTAAATCATTAGAACGTTTCTCCTTTACTTTTTCGCGCCATGACTTTTATTATTATTATTATTATTATTATTATTAATATTATTATTATTATTATTATTATTATTATTATTATTAATATCTCCCTAGCTATTTCTTTTCGAGAATGGCAGCGAACTAAACCTCAAACAAAAGATGAAATGTTTTCATTGAGTTTTAACTAAATTTTTTAGTAGTATAAAACTATTTATTATATTTTGAAGAAGATTATAGAATAATGTTGAGAATAAAGTACAATTCTTTATAGTTTTCTCTTCTTGCTTTTCTATGTGAGACACTTACTTTATTATATAGCCAAGTAATCCTAACGTATATGAATAATTAAATCCTAAATAATACTCTATGAAATTGCATTCTACGTTCTCTCTATCATATTTATTGTAAGGTAAATTTGTAAATTAGTCAGAAATATTAGTATCTAAAGTCGTGTGCGGGTCCATTATCCATATTAATGACTTACAAAACCTTGTCCCCAAAACACATCAATATGACCAAGTGGCTTACCTACACATACCAAACTAAGAACAGAGATCTAGTACTTTATCCGTTTCATAATAAGATGTGTTTTTAGATTATGCACACCCCTTAAAAAATTGTTCACTCCTAGAAAATTATGCGTATTTTTACTAACTTATCCCTAATTAATGTCTAGAAAAGAAAAAATATTTAATGATTATTGATTATGCAAACAAAGATAATTTTGAAAAAATAAGGTTAATTTTTTCTTGAAATTCTAAAGCACCATTTATTATGAAATAAAATGAAAAGCCTAAAACACCACTTATTATGAAACGAATGGAGTAATTATCAAACAACATTAAAAAATTTAAAATAACTTCAAGAAATTTCGATCATAAGATATCTAAACACAAAGGGCAATTAGGGGAGACGACATATCTTGTGGGGATATATATAATATTATAATACATTGAATGTTGATATATATTTGGATAAATATGCTATAAATACTATTTTTTTTCAATTTGTAGGACTACCTTATCCTAAAATATCTAGAACTAATGGTGCATATACTCTTTTCGTCAATACTCAAAGACTTAAATGACGTATGCAATGACTCTTTTAATGTTTCAAGTTAAACAAAGAGGGGACAACTATCTTCATTTGCTTTAGAACTCAAGAAAAGTCTTAAAGAAAAATTAGCTTCAACACAACAGCCTAAATTCTTATTTGCTCTAAAATGTATAATAGAGTTTAACTAATATATATTGATATTATTAAGTCATCTAAATGATATTAATAATATTTTATCTCACCACTAAGAAGATAGAAAATTTTCGACTCATGTTTCCGACGGGATTGGTCGAAATTCCGTCCAAAATCCATTAAAAACATTATCGATGAGCTAAATCTCAACGAATTTACCCAGCTTTTCGAAATTTCTATATTTTTTAGAAGTTTCTTTTCGTAATTAAAAACTATTATTATCAAAGTTGAAATACACAATGGATATATAATGTTAATGTTGGGTTTGGTGTTGTGACATTTCACCCAACATATCTTCTGAAGTACTGATTTGAATGATTAAAAATGTTGGGACAAATGTCATAACATTCAGACCAACATCTTCGAAAACAGTTTTGCCTTACTTCACGGTAACCAGTAATATTTTACTGTGAGGTAAAAAAGACTTAGGCGTGGTGAATTGGAGTTGTGTAAAACGTGGGAGAAAGAGTCAAAGCTTGGGGAAGAAGTCGAGTAAGGAACAAGTCAAAGTTGTTGAGATTTTCACTCATTAATCATCTACCACAAGTTGTCCAACTTTTCCTCAACCTCTACAACCGATCGATGAGACTTTCAAGGGAACTCTTCACTATAAATAGAGAGGCCACAACAGTGAATCGATCATCCAGAATTAGATTGCAAAAATACCAACAGAACTCTCGGGATTTCAACTCAGAAATCCGGATCACAAGTGTTGCCTGAGTGTGTCGACAACATTCTATCCAACATTACAATTGCTGTTTAGATTCTATATTAGTTTTATATGGAGAGATTGTAATGAGACGTTGTCTATGTCTACATAGTTAGATTTTTCTGGCAGAAGTCATCTGCGACTTCAACGTTTTTTTTCCTTTCCATTTTATAGTGTAAATCTGTAAAGAAAGGAATTTATAATTTTGTATATAATATATATACAATACATCTAGTCATTGACCTTCATAAATTATATAATATATATAACTATTATATAACTTATGAAATTTTTTAAACCTTTGTGTTCTTTAAATTCCGCTACATTTACTCTTTAAAGTTTCTGTTTTGCTAAAGTATTGTTACTGGTGTCAGACGACATAACCGCTGACATTTTGAAACAGAATTGGCATTCGATCTATTTCATCTCTTGTTTTTACTTTTAGTAGCTTTTGACACCCTTCAAGTGGTATCAGAGCCGACACTTAACACAATAAGTGCTTGGTCCTGTTGTCATAAGCTATGGATCCGGAAAATCCGACTATTGGTAGACTTCCTATTTTAGACGGATCAAATTATTCCTATTGGAAGATTCGTCTGCGTTCACATATCAAATCAATTGATATTCGTGCATGGATCTATGACCAACGGGCATGGTGTTCCAATGTTGCCACCGGATGAGGAATGTGACATTATTACTAAACCTGAATCCGAGTGGACTACAGAAGAAATCAATAGTGCTAGCTTTAACGAAAAGGCCTTAAATGCAATTTTTGGATGGGTTGATCTCTACATGTTCAAACTCATTCAAAACTTTCCCATGGCTAAGAATGCATGTGATACTTTACAAATTCGTTGTGAAGGTAGCTCAAGTGTTTGTCGAACAAAGCTACGCATGCTCATGAGTAAAAATATGAACGTTTAAGGATGGAAGAAGCAAACCTTGAAACAAGAGATGAAGAACATAACAGATTATGGTAGACCCCCAAAATATAGAGGCAATGAAGACCTGGCCAAAACCTACCACTCCGGCAGAAGTTAAGAGTTTCTTGGGTTTGGCTGGGTATTATAGAAGATTTGTAGAAGGTTTTTCTAGTCTTGCTGCTCCCTTGACCCGATTGACTCAAAAAGCGATTAAGTACCAGTGGTCAGATGCATGTGAAACAAGTTTTCAGAAACTGAAGGAGTTGTTGACTACTGCACCAGTCCTAACCTTACCATCGGGACAAGAAGGGTTCACAATCTATTGTGATGCCTCTAGGGTTGGGTTAGGATGTGTCTTGATGCAATTTGGAAAAGTTATTGCGTATGCATCTCGACAATTGAAGATACATGAGAAGAATTATCCAACTCATGACTTGGAATTGGCCGCGGTAGTGTTTGCCTTACGAATATGGAGACACTATTTGTATGGGGTGCATGTAGATATATTTACAGATCATAAGAGTTTGCAGTACATAACCACGCAAAAGGATTTGAATCTCCGACAAAGAAGATGGTTAGAGTTACTTAAGGATTATGACCTTAGCATTTTTTACCATCCTGGAAAAGCTAACGTGGTGGCTGATGCACTCAGTATGAGATCAATGGGCAGTTTGGCCCACTTGGCAATACAAAAGAGAGGTATTGTTCGTGCAGTACAAAAATTGGGGAACCTCGGGATTAGTTTAACTGAGGTCGGTGAAGGTAGGGTGGTGGTACGTGATACCTCGAAGTCTGCCTTAACTTCAGAAATAAAAGAGAGTCAGTTTGAGGATATGGAATTTGTTAGGTTTCGGGAGAGGATTCAACAAGGAAAACCTTCACAATTTACATTAGGAGGAAATGATGGTACCCTTCGGTATAAGGGTAGGTTATGTGTTCATAAGGTAAGGTATCTAAGAAGAAGGATCTTAGACGAACGTCACAATACCAGGTATTCCATTCATCCAGGATCAACGAAAATGTATCATGATCTCAAGGCAAATTACCGGTGGAAAGGAATGAAGAGAGATGTTGCAGAGTTTGTCGGAAGATGTCTTACGTGTCAACAGGTGAAAGCCGAACATCAAAAACCCGGCGGTCTACTTCAGGACATTAGCGTCCCCATGTGGAAATGGGAGGCGATTCATATGGATTTTGTGACCGGTCTACCAAAAACACGAGAAGGTTATGATTCTATATGGGTGATTGTAGATCGACTTACAAAGTCAGCCCATTTCCTACCAATCAAGACTACATACCGGCACCGCAAGATGCACAAATTTATTTGAAAGAAATAGTGAGGTTACACGGGATTCCATTGCAAATTATTTCGGATAGGGGTTCCCAGTTCACCTCACACTTTTGGCAAAGTTTCCAACAGGGCCTCGGGACAAAGGTCAAGTTGAGTACGGCTTTCCATCCGCAAACCGACGGACAAGCTGAACGAACAATTCAAACATTGGAGGACATGATGTGGTCTTGTGTGTTGGACTTCCAGGGCAACTGGTTGGACCATTTATGTCTAATTGAGTTCGCCTACAACAACAGTTTTCATGCTAGTATACATATGGCTCTGTTCGAAGCATTGTATGGGCAAAAATGTAGATCTCCACTTGGGTGGTTCGAGGTGGGCGAAACACTACTGTTCGGACCCGAAGTCATTCAAGAAACAAACGATAAAGTTCAGATAATTCGGGAGCAGATCAAGACAACTCATAGACGCCATAAGTCTTATGCGGATCATTGCAAAAGAGATCTCGAATTTCAAGAAGGGGAGAAAGTGTTTTTAAAAGTCTCTCCAATGAAGGGAGTGATGCGATTTGGCAAGAAAGGAAAATTGAGCCCAAGGTTTATTGGACCATATGAGATCTTACGAAGAGTGGGAAATGTGGCTTACGAACTAGCCCTTCCACAAGAATTAGAAGCGGTGCATCCGGTGTTTCATGTGTCAATGTTACGAAAATACTTGCAGGATCCAAGTCACGTCATCCAACCCCAAGAAATAGTCCTGAATGAAGAGCTTCAATATGAAGAAATGCCGGTAGAAATACTGGATAGACAGATTAAACGTCTTAGGAATAAAGATATTGTGTCCGTGAAGGTCCTATGGGGAAATCACTCCACAAAAGAAGCAACATGGGAAGCCGAAGACGCGATGAAAATCAAATATCCTTTCCTGTTTTAGTAAGGTAATAGAATGTGTTTAGTTATGTTTCATGTGTGTGCAGTTGCATGTCTATGTGCATGGGCTACGACCTTACTCACATTCGAGGACGAATGTTGTTTAAGGAGGGGAGAATGTAAAGTCCTGTAAAATTTATATATAAAAAAAAAAAAAACATACACACACGTCCCCCTAAACCAACCCCTCTCTCCCTCAACCCCTCCTTCCACTCCCTCACGTCACAAAAATCTGTGCAACATACACTTTTACACACAACACAACACACACATACACTTTTATATGCAACACAACAAAAGGGGGACAGAAGATAGAAAGCAAAAGCAATCTGGAAGAAAAAAATTAAAGTAGTTTTAGCAAAAGAGTTTGAGATTTTCATTCGCAATTACGAAGCAACAAAGGTGAGTTTTCTCACTCAAAATTCTTAGTAAAATCCTTTATTTTTAAGTTACAATACATGTTAGAATATAATCCGGTTATTGAAAGAATGAGCATGAAAATTATGACTGTTTAATAACCAGTTTGGATTGTGCAATTGTAATCTCTTATACTGGGATATACTTGTTAGAATTGGATGAAATTTTACAGAGTTGTACATATTTCTGTTACGGTCAGTTTGAGACTTCACGGGGATAAATCTGACGTACGGTTTGAGAGTTATCGCTGTTTAAACGTTCTGCCTCGGATCAACCAAAATCTGGAAGGGCAGAATGTATAACGTAAAAACTGTACAAATAGGTAATGAATATGAAATATTGTGCTGAATAAAAGTTATATATTACTCTGTCCTTGACAGTTTGAGACTTTACGGGGATAAATACGACTTACGGTTTGAGAGTTATCTCTGTTTAAACATTCTGCCTCGGATCAACCGAAATCTGGAAGGGCAGAATGTATAACGTAAAAACTGTACAAATCAGTAATGAAAATGAAATATTGTACTGAATAAAAGTTATAGATTACTCTGTCCTTTACAGTTTGAGACTTTACGGGGATAAATCTTACTTACGGTTTGAGAGTTATCGCTGTTTAAACATTCTGCCTCGGACCAACCGAAGTCTGGAAGGGCAGAATGTATAACGTAAAAAAAATGTACAAATAGGTAAAGCATATGAAAGCTTGTGCTGAATAAAAGTTATAGATTATTCTGTCCTCAACAGTTTGAGACTTTACGGGGATAAATCCGACTTACGGTTTGAGAGTTGTAACCCTTACAAGTGTAAAGGGCGAAATATTGAAGGAATGAAATATTATTTGAGCCTTTTGAACATATGACATATTGATACAAATACATAAATGCATTGGATCGGGTTGCACGGACCACAACAGATATATATAAATTCATTGGATCGGGTTGCACGTACCGCAACAAATATATAAGTGCATTGGATCGGGTTGCACGTACCGCAACAAATATATAAGTGCATTGGATCGGGTTGCACGGACCGCAACAAATAAGTGCATTGGATCGGGTTGCACGGACCGCAACAAATACATAAATGCATTGGATCGGGTTGCACAGGCCGCAACAAATATATATAAATGCATTGGATCGGGTTGCACGTACCGCAACAAATATATAAATGCACTGGATCGGGTTGCACGTACCGCAACAAATACATAAATGCACTGGATCGGGTTGCACGTACCGCAAAAAATGTATAATATGTTATATGGGAAAAAGCAGGAGTACTGATTAAACTAAGTTTTTTTTTTCTAAGACGAGTGGGGAGAAAATTTTGCACGTGAATATTTATTGATTTATTTAATAAAAGGGTTGTAATCTGTTTATTTCAACATGCTTATTATTTTCTTATAATGTGATTGTAATTAAAAATATTGTGAGGTTACTTTGGACCTGTAAGGTGAGATTCCCACTCGCCCCGGATGGTAGGGCTGACTCTTTTATTTAACATATTTCAGGAAGACGCGATAGAGGAAAAGCTCCGCAAGAGGGCTAGCGATCGTCCCGCAACCTCATCGTACCACCAATCCATTATTTCGGATTTGGTGAAAGTTACTCTAGACTAAGTTTGTTTAAAGAATTAAGTTTTATTATCTCGGGGAATGCCCCACATGAGATTGTTCTTCGTAAACTTCAAATTGATTATTATAAATATTGTTTTCGCAAATACCTGTCTAATTTAGGAAGAAAATGAAGTAAATGGTTCGCCTGGAAAGGGATAGTTGTCCAGGTGCCATCACGTCCTAAAGAAAGACTTGAGAAAAGTCGGGGCGTGACATTCATGCCCCTAAATTGATTAAGAATTTAGTGTATGTCCGTAAATTCACAACTAATAATTCTGTTTCTGTTGAATTTGATCCGTTTGGGTTTTCTGTGAAGGATTTCAAGACGGGGAGTCCTCTCATGAGGTGTGATAGTAGAGGAAATCTTTATCCTTCCTTGTGGCATGCTCGTCTAGGTCATCCAGGGTCATTTATTTTGTCTTCCTTAGATAAAAGCAATTTTATTTCTTGTAAGGGTATGTGTAGTACTCCGAATTGTCAATCTTGTTCTTTAGGAAAAAATGTTAAGTTGCCATTTGTAGACTCTAAGTCTCATACTTTAATGTCATTTGATATTATTCATAGTGATCTATGGACGTCTCCGAGCCCGGACCTGACGGGCGGGCGGCGACGGCGCACGTGTGGGCTTAGCCTCGAACCCAAGCACACCTAGGTCCTCCCTTCTTCAAACACATGGGTTACCCCTTGGGGTCCCAAACCCTTAGCCAATTTTGAAACTTATAAAGAGAACAATTCTTCCTTTTCCCACCGATGTGGTAGATTTGTCTCACACCATATTTCCATGCCTCAAACACCTTACTTCGTGGACCAATATCTCTTTCATTTCTCAATGAAATTTGACGATTCTTGGCCCTACGATCATCTACTCACTTAGTAGATTATGCACGTGTGAAGAGACAAAGCCTCCAACATGCGGACCCTAGTGTTTAAGTCATTAAATATGGGTGGACGCACCTCCCCACCAAAGGCAAATTTCCAACATATATATGCTGGACGATTTTAAATAACATAAAACAACATTTAGTTTATAATGTTGATTGAATTTTTTGCACTTCATTAAAAGATTCTATAATAGATAAAATTATCCTTTAAAAAAAATTTAATTATTCTCCTATTATTTATGACTTCAAAACCATTTAAAATTTGGTTATTAAATCCCATATAATAGACTATTCAAATTAGTCTAGAATTCTTTTACCAATTCATTAAATACGTAAGTATTATTCACTAGAAAACAATAAGATTTTATTACACTGCAAAGATACAAAAGTAGAATAAAATAAAAGAATTTTGACCAATTTAGCTACTAGCAATTTAGCGATGGTTTAACGATTTGTATCTTAGTTCAATTTTTTTCTATAGTGTTCGTTGTCAAATGAGGTATACACTTTTGTCACGCGCAAAGCACGTACACTGAGACTAATTATATTAAAAGCACGAAGGGTCTTAGAAATGTTGATTGAACATTTTGTCATTCATTAAAAGTCTCTGCAATAGATAAAATTGTCATTTACTATTTTTCTATCAATTAAATATTTTTTTATTTAAATTATTATTTAGGAAATCCTACTATTTAGGACTTTTATTTGATCAATTTTTGTATGTCATAATTCACGTAAAACACTTTTAATCAACTAAAAATTCACCTATTATATCTTCCCTTATTTGAACAAACAATAAAATTCATCAATTATTTTCTATAACAATCCCTTATTTGATATATATATATATCAAATCTTGGACTCTTAAACTTATAAAATAATATTACGTTTTATTATAGGAAAGTCTAAAGGACTAGGAGAACTAGAAACATCCCCAAATAAAAATAGCTCAGGTAGACTTGGAAAAAAAGATACTATGTAAAAATAAAGTCTAAAGAGTCCAATGCAGCTAAAAAGTCTACTTGATTAGGATTTATAGCCAAGTAACACAAATTGATAAAGTAAAAATTTTGATCTATTTTATAAGCACCAGAGTCCTTAGCGAAATGTCCTTTTTTTTACCATTAGTAAGTATATTATAAGATAAAATTATAGTTAAAAATAGAGCTGTCAAAATGGGTCAGACCAGCTCAACCTACCCAAGCCTCGCGGGCGAACTTATGAGTTGGGGCGGCCCAACCCTTCATTTGAAAGGGCTTTAAAATGGCTAGCACAAACCAGCCCTACAAGGGTCGTGGACTGGGGCGGGTCAGCCCTCCTTCTTCTTATTCAGTATCTTTTATAAGAAAATTTATTTTCAATCTAAATTCGAACCTATAAGCATGCTAATTTGTTAACATTTTTAACATATAATTATATGAAAGTACATAATTCTAGGACAACTTATATCATATTCAACACCTATAGATCGTCAAGCACATTTGAATATGTTTGTGATAAAATTGTCTCTATTAACATCTCCATATTTTACATTTAACTACGAGCAATTTAGTCACGGCTAAGCGATGAGGCTCGTAGCTAATTCCTTTTCTTTCGGTGAATATGCAACTAGATAATGAGTAAGAAATAAAAAAAAATCAATTAGATTGTGTAAAAAATATATGCAAGGTTAGTGTACAAAATTTAAACTCAACAGTAATAGTGTATGTAAAGTGGAATAGAGAGTCAGAGATAATAAACACAAAAGAAAAATATAATTTCACTTAACTATTTGGATGTCAATTATTACATGTAAACGAAAAGTGGCGTAAATAAAGTTCTCTGATACTCCTATTATTTTTATTTAAAGAAACATGACATGGTGACCATCCATCCATAGTAAGTGAATGGACATTTCTAATACATGATTTATTCATACATCCAACAATAGAACTGTTACCTACTAAAACACACAACACAACATGAATATTCTTCATATATATTCCTTAGTAATTAATCAATTAGTTGCGAGGCCATCCTCCATACCAACCACCTCTAGGATATCCTCCGCCATAACCACCACCAGGATAATATCCACCATATCCTTCTCTTGGATAACCTCCATTATACCCACGGCCACCACCAAATCCACCACCAAATCCTCCTCTTGGATAACCTCCATTATACCCACGGCCACCACCATATTCACCACCAAATCCTCCTCCTGGGAATCCTCCATATCCGCCTCGTCCCATTCCTCCGCTTCTTGGAAGTGATGTTCCTCCTTGTCCTGGAATTACTACATCTACAAATTTGGCGTCATCTAACTCATTTGCCTGTCCTGCATCATTAATCATACATATGCATGTTAGTAAAGGTGACAAATGGACGCCATGTTAGTAAAGGTGACAAATGGACGCCGTGTTAGTAAATGTGACAAATGGACGGTTTGTGCTTAATCTAGATGAGTTAAAATAGGTTGAATCAATAGATGAATTATTGCTTAGAATTTTACTTGGACTTAGACGGGCTAAGTCAAAATGAGCTAAACTCTGAATTATATCTCAATCCGTTCAATTCTTACTAAATTTTAGTTTTTTGTTTTCTTTTCTTGTAAGTTTTTGTAATTACCGAACAAAACTACTAAATATAATTCTTCTTTATTATAGCTTATACCCCTTAAACTACTAAACATAATTCTTCTTTATTATAGCTTATACCCCCTTCTGTCATATAAAGAGGTTCGAGGTACAAGGATTAAAATACTTAATTTAGAATATGAATTTGAGATAGATTCTTCAAATTTTTAGAAGTAAACTTAACTAACGATTCAAAATATTTGATTTTTTTTTATAGAAAATACAGTCAAGAAAATGGTTTAACTCTTTATACAATAACAGTTTTACATAAAATGAGACATAAGTAGTATACCGTTGTCCTGAGAAGTGGTGGAGCTCTGAGCCAACTCCCTAGCTGCAACCTCTGAGGTTATCACAAGTAAAATAGCAAAAACAATAAGCATAAATGCCTTCGATCCCATGTTTTTTCCTTACTTGAAACTATATTGTAATCAAGATATAACTACTAATTGAGTTGTTATAATTGTAAGAAAGATGAGGAAACTAATGAACTTTTTGCCTCTATTTATAGCATAGTCATGTGAACTTCTTGGGGGCTAAGATTGAAGATTGCATTCTTTAAGTACCGGACTAGTAATTAATTAAGTTGGCACATTGCTAGATTATTTAGACTCGACTTTTCCAAAGCAGCTACAAAAAGACTTCTCCTAAATAACTATATATAGCATTTTTCCTTTAGCTATATCAAAGTATATTAATATATGGCTGAGAATTGAACAGATCATACTGTTTGCATTTACTATTGATATCTTTCTGCACGATATACTCTAACCTAGCTTTTTGAGTTATTCTATATCCAAAAATGTTATAAAAGTCTTGAGTTACTAGCTAGAAATTGATATTGTCTTAATTAATAATAGCATGTCTCCATATTGGGGTGAAACGTGATTGACACCCGACTTAAACTATGCACTATCCGCTGAGTGAATCATGAGCTTATCTATTACTCCTATGTTATTGTATTTGTTTAATTAATTGAAAAGTAAAAATATAACGAAGGCAACAGCTGAAATAAAACATCCAAATCAATTGGCGGTACTGATATATGAAACGTGAATCCCAACAAAAATTACTACTCCATTTGTTCCGATTCATACGATGGTGTTTGATTGAGTATGGAGTTTAAGAATCAAAGGAAAATGTTTAAAGGATAAAAGGAAAATCTTTGAAACTTATTATCTAAAATAAGTCATAGATATTTGAGTGACTATAAAACATATTATAAAAGGTAAAACATGAAGTTTAAAATTAAATTGTTATTAGTATTTAAATGTGTCATTCTTTTCGGAACTGATTAAAATGAAAAGTGTCGTATAAATTGAAACAATGAGAGCAAATTCATAAATTGTAACTCTACAATACCCACTAAAATAAGCTAGTCATGAGCCTCTAAGGAAAATTGAAAATTCCAATACTCCCTGCATCACAATTTATGTGATACAGTTGGAATTTCGAGAGTCAACCAAGTTTGTTTTTAACTGAAATTTCTTTATATGCCTTTTAAATATTTTAATTTGTTAATTATTGTGATTTATAGTATTTTGTATGTAGTTCTCAAATATTTAAATTTTGTAAAATTTAAAACTTCTACGTCCGACTTCTACGTCCAACTTCTACATCCACTAAAATATGTGGATGATATTTAAATTTTGTAAAATTTAAAACATATAAATTGGGATAGAGAAGAACAATAATATCTCTTTCATTATTTGTGAAAAAGAATAATCATTGATTATTTTCATTAATGTAATAGGTTTATATACATGGTATACAATAGTAAACCTAGCATATAATTACGGAATTCAAATATGAATTTCCCTAATACAAAAGATCACTACCATAATTATAGATGTACAATATCACTAATAATATCAAAGGAATATACTGTGTATATTCTGTCACACACCCACATTCATAGCGGGCGGTTGTCGTACGCTGAGACTGTCCCTAAAATCTTCAAACAGAACTAAGGGAAGGTCCTTAGTAAAGATGTTAGCAATTTGATAACGTGAGAGGACATGCAAGACACGTACTTGTCCACGAGCTACCTTTTCACGAACAAAGTGAATATCCATCTCGATATGATTAGTGTGATGATGTTGGATAGGATTGTCCGAGAGATATATCACACTAACATTATCACAGTAGACCAAAGTAGCTTTCTGAATAGGAAAATGAAGCTCTACGGGGAGGTTACGCAACCAACATGACTCAGACACTATATTGGCTACCCCACGATACTCGGCCCCCACGCTGGATCGCGACAAAGTAGTCTGACATTTAGATGACCAAGAGATCAAGTGATCACCAAGAAACATACAATAACCAGATGTCGAACGCTTGGTGTCTGGAAATCCACCCCAATTAATATTTGTATAAGACATGAGAGTAGATATTGATGATAGATATAAGTGTAAACCGTAATCAAGAGTGCCCTGAATGTAACACACAATGCGTTTGAGAGCGTGCATGTGTTATTCCCTCGGATCATTCATGAATAAACACATCTGCTGCACTGCATAAGTAATATCGGTCCTCGTAAACGTGAGATATTGAAGATCTCCCGCAAGACTACGATAGTAGGAGGGATTCTCGTATGGTGTGCTAGAAGTAGCACTCAATTTGATTTAGTGTCAACCGGAGTAGGAGATGACTTACAGGATGACATACCAGCCCGTTCAACAATTTATGTTGTATACTTCCTCTGGCATAGAAATAGACCACATGCATAACGTGTTATAGCTATACCCAAAAAATAACTCAGAGGCCTCAAATTTTTCATAGCAAATTCGGAGTTGAGAAGAGATATGATAGACTTTCGCAATTTATCAGAGGAAGCAGTCAATATATTATCATCCACATATAAAAAATGTATGCCAGAGAATTACTACGACGGTAGATGAACAGAGAATGATCAGAAGACCTGCTGTGAGAAAACCCAAGAGTAGACACATAATCTACAAACCTCTTGTACTAGCCCGAGGGGCTAGAATATTACCCCTGCCATGGTAAACCTCACTTTTATTTATGTTTTATGTATAATTGTGTAATTTAAGAAAACCGACTCGGTCAGTTTTCATAGAGATTTGAAATTATTTTCACTTGCCAATTAACTGATGAACTTGGTTTGTTTTTAATACCGACACACTACATATTGGCCAATTTCAGTAAAAAATGCACCATTTTCGACTGCGGTCGGTCGGTTTTAGCCCTCGAAAAAGGCAGTATTTTTAGTAGTAGTGAATGTACCTGCAGATCAGCTGACCAACTTTGGAGAACAATGATAATGTCCAAATTCACTTCTTAAGTGAGAAAGTGGACACGACCATATGAAATATAATCTATCTAACTATGAGTCGGGGTCAAATCCCACAGTGAACAATATACTAGGCAATCAAGGAAGTAAAGAATGATCACTTTCTACGCTAAGCCAAACACTTGATAATATTTTGATTTTTAGAAAGATTATAATTAATGCTGGAATATAAATTAACCTAGAAAGCTAGTAAAATGAGCAAACATGGATACAAGGGAAATTACTCTCAAGTAACGATCCAATGAGTTTCACGATCTTACAACTAAGAGTGAGTTTATGTAATAGATAATGATTTCTAAGATTTCATTTAAAGTCTTCTGACCAAATCAATGAATTTCACTCTAAGCTTTTCCAAGCCTTGGAGTGTGATATTAAGTATAATCAATTGAATCTCAAGTTAACTTTTCTATTCCTAGCTCAAGTTATTAGATGAATTTTAAAGCCCCAAATCCTTGTTAATTAATCTTTCCTAAATCATTTTTCCTCTTCCGAGCTCAAATCCAAGTAAGTTGGGCGAACCATAGGGTTAACTAATCCCTTAAGAAACATTAAAGAACAAGATTAATTAAACAAACAAAGATCCACCTCATTAAAAATAAAAATCATTCAATACATAAGCGAAACAATAGTTTCAAACCAAACATTAATAATGAATATTTCCATAAACAAGATTCAAGTAAAGGAATGAAATAATACACACTTAAATATTCAATACAAAGCAAAAAATTAAAGAAAGGGTTAAAAAAATTCTCATTAAAGTGCTCCAATCTTCTCCTCCAAAGTGTTGTTGATGAACCCTAGCTCCTCAAGCTTGAAAATATGGCCAAAATGATAGATACTTTCCCCAAATCTTGCTTTTACAGTACCCCAACTTTTTCAAGTCGAAATATGACAAAATAAACCTCAAAATTTCAGATTTGCAAATCTGACCCTTTTTTACACTTCAATCACTTTTCTCATTTTTTTTCAATTTGGCATCTTTTTGACATGTTTTCACTTGGTTTCTTTCCCATTCACTTCTAAATCACATAAACCTATAAAATAAGAGTAAAACCATAGTACATGCACTATCTTCTCAATTAAACATAGGAAAGATCTAATATTAAAGAAGAGATAAATGGGTAAAATACCAACTTATCAAACAACAAATTAAAGAAAGATTTTCTCTTCTTTGATGCTATTTCATTGCCTAAAAATGTTAAAGAATAATCAATTGGCAAGGCCAACTTCCATATATATACCAAAAAAGGGGTCATTTCAACTTGAAATGTGTTAATAATTTATAATTGAAATCGACTTTCATATTATGTTGTATTATATATTTTCTATACAACATCACATTATAACAATTAAAAATATTCAGACAAGTAATGCAGCTATAGAGAAATTTAATGGTACAATTAATCATTTTTTAAAGCTGAACTATCATCAAATGTAAAGGAGTCCTCCTCATTTAATTAAGTATAAGAACTAGGTGCAGATAGAATTTTATTATGTCACTATTGTAGAGAATGGATCTTGAACATAACTCAACCCTAAAAGCTAGCTTGCATGGTAAGGATTGTCTAAGTCCATATAAGGAGTCTGTGTTTCCATTCCATATACGATGTGGACTTCTAACACTCCCCCGCACACTCAGACCTCGTTAACTGGAGCATGGACAATATAATTTGGGGGCCCAACATTGGTGAACAAAGAATTGAAATGGGTCTGGCCCTTGGCCTAACTCAACCCCAAAAGCTAGCTTTTGGGGTTGAGTTAGGCACATTCCAGTTCTTTGTTCATCGATATTGGGGCCCCAAATTATATTGTACACGCTCCAGTTAACGAAGTTTTAGCTTTGGGGTTGAGTTAGGCACATTCCAATTCTTTGTTCATCGATGTTGGGCCCCAAATTATATTGTACACGCTCCAGTTAACGAAGTTTTATCGTGCGGGACTCTTAACAACTATGTTCATAAATGATCTATCCATTTCCACATATGTATTTAGGGCTGAGGTTTGTATCCTTCTCCGCCTAATTTTTGAAATAGATATAATACCACATTTAAGTTTAAAGTGCTTTTGCAGAAAAATAAAAATGTAAATGACTTGGAGTTCACTTAAATATATGGATGACAATTACATGTAAAAGGAAAGATGTCGTATATAAGTAAGTTCTCATATATTTATATAAAGAAACATAAACATGACCATCCATCCATAATAGTAAGTGAATGGAGATTATTATACATTTATTCATTACTTCCAACAACAAAACTATTACTAAAACACAAAGTATAAATATATAAATAGGCACCATGAATATCCTCCATATATATTCCTTAGTAATAAATTAATTAGTTGCGAGGCCATCCTCCATACCAACCACCTCTAGGATATCCTCCATAACCACCACCTCTTGGATATCCACCATATCCTCCTCTAGGATAACCACCATAATATTCACGGCCTCCACCAGGGTATCCTCCATATCTGTATCCACCACCAGGGTATCCATCATATCCACCACCACGATATCCGCCAAATCCTCCTCCTAGGTATCCTCCAAATTCACCTCGTCCGAATCCTGGAAGCCCTTCTCCTATAAATTTGGGGTCATTCGTCGGCGTATCCGACGATGCCTTTGCTGCATGCAAATTATAATCACGCATATATATGTTAGCTAGCTAGTAATTTTTTTAAAGCTAATATATCACTAGATAGTGTGCCTTAATAATGATTTATTGTATCAATAAAATAAGAAATCTTAATAGGAAAAGTACAAGAGGAGTCAAACCTTGCCTTGGTCATGAATGTAGAAAATAATTTATAGGAAAATAGAGATAATCAAATATTCTATGATCATCACAAGAGTTAATAGTGTATTATTCCATGTTGATATTACATATAACGATGCTTATATAGTGGGATGTAATCGAAAGTGGAGTTTGTGAACTCACACTTAGATATTATTGTGCTATTTTTATTCCTTTTAGATTTGTCTAGCGGTTAAGAATAGAAGTAAATGCAAAATAAACCGAGTCCTACGAAAGAACAAGAAAAAAAAAGAAGGTTCCATGACGATCATAACCATAATCAAGTATATGATAAAAAGGTGAATAGTAAATATGTTGAGCATAAATATAAATGTGCTTGATACGAAGGAAGTCAATTTTCCATCGATGAAAAATATCTTGCTGAATAATACTTTTTGGTGTTTGGCTAGTGACTGAAATATTTCTTGGAAAAATAAATATTAAAGATAATATTAGCAAATCAGAAAGTCTTTTAAATGAAACACGATTTGAGTACTAAAGATTAATATTAATGTTTAAATGTTATAGTTACACTAAGTAATATGAAGCTAAAATAAAAATAGTTGTCAGAAAAAAACTTACAGTCAGCCAACTCCCTAGCCGCAACCTCTGATGTTATCATAAGTAAACTAGCCAAAAATATAAGCATAAATGCCTTTAATCCCATCTTTTCTTGCTTTAAACTATATAAGATTATATGTAATTACTATTTGAGTTGCAATAATTGTAAGAAGGATGAGGAAACTAATGAACATTTTGCCTCTATTTATAGCATAATCAACCGAACTTGTTGCCGGCTAAAATTGAAAATTTCATTAATGATGTAGTACCAGACTAGTTATTGATTAAGTTGGCAGACTGATAGATTGTTTTTAGATACGACTTTTCCATATAGCACCTATAAAGTGATTTATCTTAAATAACTATATTGTTTTTCAGTAAAAACGGATGAAATGAAATACTAATTAGAAATTTATTTTAGTAGGATTTGAAGATAAGTGAGTCGTATCCAATCCTGAAACTCCTTAATATATCCGGATTTGCTTGTAAATAAAAACGGTAGTATTACCATAGTGTAAGATAAGAACAAGATTCAATGTATGTTCCGAATAATAGATGTTCTCCAATATGAGATCTCGGAGAGAAAAATCAAGGTTAGGGTTACATGTATGAGAAGGAAGAGATGTCTTTTCTTCTCCCCTAAGCCGTCTTTAATCAAGCTAAAATGAGACATTTCTATCCTAAAATATGGATGATGTGACATATCTGCAATACCAACGCTCATTCGTGCTACAGTACTCTACCCAAGGTCGACATATGTGACTCAAGTTATTGGAAATGGGAGACAGCTGTGAAAACCTCCCCGACCTCCCATGTATCTAGTGCTTCAAAGCATTCCGGGTGCACATTTTTCCCCATATATATATATATATATATATGCTAGCGTATTTTGTTAAGCTATATACATAAAATTAAAGTAATAAAAGGTCTTCAGTTACTAGCAAGCTAGAAATATTAACTTAATTAAGGTGGTGATCATGATCTTTCTTTCAGAGTTTTCATAATTTAAATGTACCTCCACCGGAGGTCTCGGACTTGAACTCTGGGTAGGAGTGTTGGTGAAAAATCAAAATATTTAATCAAATCAAGAAAAAAAACTGAAACTTTTTTGGTTTGATTTTAGTTTTAAATTTTAAAAACTGATAAAACCTGAATTGGTTTTGGTTTAAGCGAAAATAAACTGAATAAACATCCGAAGCAAAAGAAAGATGGAATAAAAGAAGGAAAAGAAAGTAAATTTGACAAAAAAACATAAAACAAACAAATTGGAAAGAATGGATATTGGGTCTAACTCAACCCCAAAAGCTAGCTTGTAAAGTGAGAATTGTCCAAGTTCATATAAGGAGTTCATGTTCTCATTCCATATCTGGTGTGGGACTCTTAACACTCTCCCACACGCCCAGACCTCGTTAACTGGAGCGTGGACAATATAATTTGGTGGCCCAACATCGGTGAACAAAGAATTAGAATGGTATGACTCTGATACCATGTAAAAAATGGATCTTCAGCCTAATTCAACTCCAAAAGCTAGCTTATAAGGTGAGGATTGTCCAAATTCATATGAGGAGTCCATGTTCCCATTCCATCGATGTGGAACTCTTAACACAAATAATAAAAATAAATTTAACAAAAGAACATAAAATTACAAACAAATTATATGTAGAAGAGAACTAAAATTAATCAGATTGGAATCAAAATATAATAATATAAACATTAATGTTAAAACTGAGTGAATGTACACATAAATTTTTAGGCTTCCATGCCGGCTTATTAGCCGGAGCAGGGGCAGAATTTCATCAAATGGGTACAAATTTTACATTATATATATATATATATATATATATATATATATATATATATATATATATATATATATATATATATATATATATATTAATCTTATATATATATATATTAATCTTATATATATAATATGATTTTCTGGTAAAGGAATTTTGAGATAAAACTCCTTCCACCCCGTTGACTATTGGAGTTGTGTTACTAGCTATATTGATCACCTTAATTAACTAGCTTAAGCTAATACAAAATTTTCTAATTACCAGCCCCACAAAAGTTCTTCTGGAAGCCGCCAAAGGTATATGACTACTTAATTGCCTATTAGGACATATCTATTTTTATCTCTGGTTGCAAAGTAGTTAGAGTTTAGTTTGTTTCGGAAGTTGTTGTTTTAGGAATCTTAGGAATTTAGTTAGTTTCTCTAGCATGTATTTAGATCATGTTTCTCATTCAATAAAAGCAAAATATCTCTTTTAAGTTTTATCTAGGGGTGTTAAATGGACAGACTATGCAGAGTTTGGGCGTATCAAAATAAACTGAGTAAATAAATGAGCGGATTAATATACCGATCGAAATGATTGGACTGAAATGGGCTAAGAAACGGGTTATAGCCCGGCCGTCCAGATCGTACTAAGTTCTGATTTTTTTTGTTTGTGTTCTTATAATTAAAGTACCTAATAAAACTTTATTTTCCTTTCTATGGCTATATTAACATATAGATTAAGCAAATTAAAATATTTTAACAAGATATCTCATTTGTAATTTGAGCTATCTAAGAGCTCAACTTTTAAATAGACTAGATTGAGCGGATCAAAATGAACTGAATTACTAAATCGAAAGGAATCAAAGAGATGGCATTGCTTCATCCTAAGAAATGCTATTTGTTCTCTAACCAAAAGTTTAGAGTTGAAAAATCAACCGGTGTATATATTATACCTAATTCATCCAAATTTAAACGAGTCGGGTTACGATCTTTTAAAACTCGACCTAGTTACCAGTCAAATCCCAAATAGCCTAACAATTGAAAATTATGTAATCTGAAAGAATTTAAGATATAATTTTTACATAAAGTTTTAGTTTTCGCATTATTTTCAAAAAGCAAGAAAACAAAAAGAAGGGAAATTAGATCATATATATATTGATTAGATTATGACCGTTATTTGACATATCTAAACCCATTTTGGCCCAATTAAACTTTTGACAGTGTGAGTTATGAAGCTTTATAAATTTGGCCCATTTTCATCGGTCCAAGATTAGTCCAACCCGTCTTTTGCCACAAAATTTACGTCTTCTAGATCTGTTTTATCATTTTAACCCACATGGTGAATGCTCTAGTTATACGTATTTTGACCCTCCATCGCATGTAAAATTATTAACGATGAACCTACATTTAGTAATAAAAAATTTTGCAAGATTTTTTAAAGTAGTTACGAAACACTAATTTGACAAAGAAAGTATCTCTTCAATAATGTTTTAAATTAAAATGTTTCGCTAATAAATTTCATTCTTAAAATTGGTTTAAGTTAGTTATATATATATATATATATATATATATATATATATATATATATATATATATATATATATATATATATAATTGTATGAGACCGTTCGAGATATACAAAAAAGTATTATATAAATTGAGAAAAGGGAGTAATACATATATAACTGTAGAATTGTGTTAATCTCCTTTGAAGAGCCATTTTCATTAATACAAATATATATAGTGTATACAATGTGAAATCCTAATACAATAAGGATCTTATATCAACCATAATTGTACAACACTAAATATTACAAAATATATACTGAATATTTTATAATTTTGCTAATACACCCCCTCAGTCGGAGCGGGAGGAGGCCGGACGCTGAGACTGGATCTGGAGTCGGGGAATAGATGTCTAGGAAGGCCTTTCGTGAAGATATCTGCATACTAGTACGAAAAAGGCACATGCAACACCTTAACATGACCGATAGCAACATTCTCATGAACAAATTGTATATCCATCTCAATGTGCTTGGTTCACTGATGCTGAATCGAATTATGAGATAAATATATGGCGGAGATGTTGTCACAGTAAACCAAAGACACCTTACACAAAGGACATTGGAGCTCCAAAAGAAGGTTTCGAAACCAGCAGATCTCAGCAACAACATTAACAATGCCTTTATATTCTGTTTCTGCACTCGAGCGGGATAAGGTGGCTTGCCTCTTGGCAGACTAAGAAATGAGATTATCCCCTAAGAACACACAAAAGCGAGAAGTGGAGTGTCGCGTGTCCGGACAACCTGCTCAATCTGCATCCATATATGATAGCAACCTGGTCGGTGCAGAGGGGTATAGATGCAATCCATAATCAAGTGTGCATTTAACATATCGAATGATACGCTTAAGGGCAGTAAAGTGAGGCCTGTGGGCATGTATGAATAAGCACACCTGCTGAACAACATAAGCATTATCAAGTCTGGTGAACGTAAGATATTGTAGTGCACCTGCAAGACTCATGTGAAGTGTGGGATCGAACATTAGATTACCATCAACAGCACTGAGCTTTGATTTTGAATCAACAGAAGTGGACATTATCTTGCAGTTTGCCATCTTAGCCCTGTACACTATCTCCTCTGCATACTTTCGCTGACACAAAAACATAGAGTCTGCAGATCTAGTCACTGATATCCCTAAAAAATAGCTCAACTTCCCAAGTCAGTCATGGAAAATTCAATTTTAAGCAATGCAGTGATCTCATTTTTCAACAAATCAGAGGAGGAAGTAAGCACAATGTCATCCACATATAACAATAAATAAACGATGATACTACCTCGATGAAAAATTAAAAAAGAGAATTATCACACTTGCTACATACAAACCCAATCCGCAGAATGTACTGTGCAAAGCGATCATACCACGCTCTAGGGGCCTGTTTCAAACCATAAAGTAACTTACAGAGACGGCATACATACTGAGGGGCTACTGGATGGACAACACCAGGCGGCTGGTGCATGTAAACAGTTTCTTACAAATCCCCATGTAGAAATGCATTCTTCACATCAAGCTAATGAATCGGCCAATGATTGCCCATAGTTATACTCAGGACTGTGGGAATGGTAGTCGATTTAACAATCGGACTGAACGTCTCACCATAATCAATACCCACCTGTTGATTAATGCGATTAGCCATAAGTCTCGCCTTATACCTCTCTAGATCACCATTGTCTCTATATTTGTGACGAAAAAACCACATGCATCGGATCATATTCACCCCCCTTCGGTCTAGGAACCAAATTCCAAGTGTGCCTTTTTGTTAAATAATTAAATTCCTCATGCATGGCTGCATTCCAATTAGGGTCTTGTTTGGCTAATTTTGGATTTTTGGGAATTGGGGATATAGTCTGTGTAGATAGGTTAAAATGGACTTTGGTTTTGAAAATCCCGTGTTAGACACGGGGTTCCATGTGGTGCGTGGGGCAGGGATAGGGTGGGTGTTCTATTGTGGTGCTGGTTCCGAGTGACAAGTGGCGGTGTTGGTAACGGGCTGGTTTCTAGGTCGGGTGTCGGGGCAGGTTGTCTGGGCAGTGATTTCTGGGTGTGTCGTCGGTTGTGGTGAGGTCGATGATCTGAGTGGACCGATGTTGATTGGGTTTTCTGGTGACAGTATAGGTGACGAAACATTGGTTGGAGGAGGGTGTGGGGTCGATTTGGATCGGGGTTCGGGGACTGTGCTGGGTTGGGTTGGTCGGTATAGTACCGGGGTTAGGGTGGCTTTGTAGAATGCCGGTGGTATTTAGTGACAACACTGGGTTCGATGGTGGAGGACGTTGATGGGTGGATGAGGAGACGCCGGGATGGGAAGGAGAGGCAGCTAACCAGTTGCCGATGTGAGGAGGGGCAGCTGACGGTGATCGTGAAAGTGCTGGTGGGCTATCGGGAGTGGCAGTGGTGAATGGGGAGTAGAGGTATTGGCGGACCGACGCAGTTCACGAAGTATGATGAGGGAGGTGTCCGAATCATCAAGAAATTTGTAATTAGTGACTCGAAATTTTTGAATGTTGTCAAACGGGATATCATACTCGATAAAAGTGACGTGGCGTGAGATTATGATTTTGTCGGTGGATAGTTCATAGCACAAGTACCCCTTATGGTTTGATGGGAAGCCTAGGAAGGCGTACGTATTAGATCTGGGTGCCAATTTGTGGGGGGCCGTGGATGTCAGATTAGGATAACACAGACAACCATAAATTCTAAGATAGTCATAAGTAGGGGTCCGACGGTAGAGAATTTCAGTGGGTGTCCTATTTTGAATCGCACGGATAGGTAAAATTTTGAGAATGTGTTCTATCAGTTTTAATGCATATACCCAAAAAGTAGGGGGAGAGACGCATGAAAAAGGAGGGTACGAATCATATTATTAATGTGCAGAGAATTCTTTCAGCTTTACCATTTTGAGGGGAGGTATGATGCACGAGAAATGAAAGATCATGCTATTAGCCGCACAAAATTTATGAAATATGGAATTATTGAACTCACGACCATTATCACATTGAAACGTTTTATGTCTTTTTCAAATTGTGTTTTAACCAGTGTATGAATTCAATGAATTTGGAGAACACTTGAGATTTGAGTTTGAGGGGATAAACCCAAAGGAAATGAGAAATCATCCAAGAATACCAGATAATATTTGTGGCCTAAGTTGCTAGTAATGGGAGAATTTCATAAATCAGCATGAATAATATCAAAATGAGGGAAAGTAATACTCATAGAAGGCTTAAATGGTAGTCTAACGTGTTTCCCTAGATGACACGAGGAGCAACTATGTGAAAGGTTCCCTTTAATACATTGGATTAAATTTCGGTTTATAAGGAAATAAAAAATGTGAGAACCCAGATGACCAAGTCTACTCTGCCACGTTGAGGGAGATATTACTGTTAAAGCGTTGGGAGGAGTGGTGAGGACAGCTAGAGATGTGGGAGGGGTGACACTGGTTTTGGATATGGATAGGAAAGGATAAAGGTCCCCCTCACTATTTCACCTCGTAAGGAGTTTTCCGGTACAGAGGTCCATTACAAAAAACCCAAATAGGTCAAAATTAATTGAAACAGAATTATCGATGACAAATTTTCTAATGGAGATTAGGTTCTTGATAATGTTCGGGGCATATAGGACGTTCTTAAGGGAGAAGTGAGGATGCGGTGGTGGGGTTAGTGTGTGGACAAACCCTTGAATTGGAATGATATGACCGTTTCCGACCATAATAAATTGCGGAGAATTTAAATTACGCATTTGAGAAAGATTACCAGAATTATTGGTGAGGTGAGACGTGGCGCCCGTATCCATATACCACGCATTATCGGGCTTCCGATGAGTTAATGTGTCGAAAGCCTAGCCCAAAATGGATTGGGGAAGGCCTTGAGTAGAGAAGTGGACCCCAGGAAATTGGGTCTGCTTCCGTGGGCCATCGAATAGGAACCCAGACTACTGGGCCGATGGTGGGCCAGAAGGTCTGTTGCTGGGACTTGGGCCGCAGCTTATGGGCTATGTCTGGTGGCCACAGCTGCTAGGCTCAAGCTGGAAGCCCAGTTCCCAGCTCGCCCACTGCTGCCAGCGCTGCACCTCTGTCCACTGCTATATCCATGGTGGTTTTCGACTATGGTGGTTGCCGAAGATCGGTTAGGAGAGAGAAAATAATAAGAAGGGTTTTAGGGCGTATATGAGGCAGACACAGTAGTATACACGGTGTATAACGACTTAGGGAGACTATATACAAGTAGTATATAGTGGCAGATATGGTATATCAATCATATACAGAGTGTATATCGGCGTGTATAGGTTGTATACAAGGGGTATACAACATCTTGGAGAGATAGGTACGGAGGGAGGGATGTATATCAGCAGTATACCAGGGGTATACAAGTCTGTTTAGCAAAATTGGAGGGCTGGGTAGTTGTATATCAGCGTATATCGAAGGTATACCGGAGGTATACGGTCGGTTCGGCGCCGAAATTAGGTTTTGTGTTGGGAAGGATTGTTGGCTTCTGATACCATGTAGAATTGTATTAATCCCCCTTGGGGAGCCTTTCTCATTAATACAAATATTTAGTGTATACAATATGGAATCCTAATACAATAAGGATCCTATATCTACCATAATTGTACAACACTAAATATTACAAAATATATACTGAATATTTTATAATATTGCTAATAATAACACTAAGGGGTCATTTGATTACAGGAATGAGGGGATTATCCCGATATAAAATTTGAGATAAAATTTGTTTAGTATTTGGTTGAGGGTATTAATTAATATCATAAAAAATATTATATCAAAATCACCAGATTATCTATCCCATATAAAGGTGATTATCTATCCTGATTATCCCATGATAACCTAATTTTGAACTCAAAACGTCTTAAATGTTGTGATATCTTACCTTGAATTGTGTAACAATCTCATTTATTTATTTTTAAATTTATCATAAAAATGAACTTTTAATTATATAATGTCCTAACAATAATTACACACCGACTATATAAGAATACATAAAAATGAAAAGATAACATTTGACCATCCATCCACAGGAAGTGAATGGAAGATACATTTATTCAAACTCCCAACAACAAAACTATTACTTAGTACTAAAACACACAATACATAAAATATTACTTAGTAGTTTAATTAGTTGTGGGGCTTAGCTTGAGTGACTTTATCCATGGCTTCACCTTTGTAGTAACAACACCTATAGCAACCATTACCATAGTAGTTCCTTTGACAACAACCATAGGGGCAGTATCCACCTCCACGTCCACGACCACTCCCAGGGTACCCTCCATAACCTCCACGACCACCACCAGGGTACCCTCCATAACCTCCACGACCACCACCAGGGTATCCTCCATACCCACCCCCAGGGTACCCTCCGTATCCTCCTCCAGGGTACCCTCCATATCTTCCTCCTGGATATTTAGCGTCATTTACCTTATTTTTCTTCTCGGATTCCTTTGCTGCAACAACAATTATATATGTGCATGTTAGTTGGATAGTCATTGTGATTAAAGGCGGATTCATAATTTATAGCATTGGATTCCATGGACTTTTAATTCTTGAGTTTAAACATCAATTTGATAACAAACACACACGCTCAGAAATAAAAAGGCTCAACTTATGTAGTAATACTTTGATATTATCATCAAAATTAACGTAAAACTCAAGAGTACTCGTGCACAACAATATTACACTCCCTTCATTCCAATTTATATATAAGAAACACTGTTTCTCTATTAGTTTGTTTAAGAAGAACGACATGATTTTATATTTTCAAAAATAATTTACCTTTGAACTTCTCATTTTATCCTTAATAAAAAGCTTTTATATCCATACAAATGTTTTGAACATATTTAAAATCACAAATTTCAGAAATTGTATAGCCACATAAATGTTACGGCATGTGCGTGATTTTTTTGTCATAAGCTCTGTGCGGACTGCATAGTCAAATTATGTCACTTAAATTCGAACAAAAGAAGTAAGATCTATATACCAAGCTAGCTCAATTTACCTTATAACACTGAAGGCCGGGTTTAGTTAAAATGGAAAATAAGGTCTTGCAATGTTCGAACACTTAATTTTGTCTACATTTTATCATATGAAATTATGATAATAAGGAATTTGGTCATAAAAGGAAGTGCACTTACAGTTTTCCATAGTAGTAGTAGAGCTCTCGGCCAACTCCATAGCTGCAACCTCTGATGTTACAATTGCAAAAATAACCAAAGCAAGACTTAGAAATATAAAAGCCTTTAATCCCATTTTGTCTTACTTGATAACTTATTATTTAAGTTATTATTTGGAGTGAATTAAGAAGGATGAGGAAACTAATGAATATATTGCCACTATTTATAGCATGATATAAACATTGAAAAGGCAAAGATTTGAAGATTGCAATTAATGAACTATTGACCAGTTATTAAGTTGGCAGTTGGATAGATTGTCTAATGCATAAAGTACAGAAGGAGTACTTCTTTTTTTTTTTTTTTTACCTATTATGCTCTTTATATTTATGCTATGTGTATATTTTTCTGAAAATAGTCAATAATTTTCTTTCCATTCTTTTTTCATCGTGAAGGGAGAGAGAAACTTATTTTTTTATATAAATCTGATATAATGTGTTGAGTTATTTAATGTCTCAACACCGAGGTATGAGTTCGAATCCTTATATGAAAAGATCATGCTAGAAGAATAGGCCTTAAGCGACCCAAACCCCGATTAGTCATGGATATGATCTAATATGAATACTCGAACACTTAATAATAAATATTTCTAAAAACCAAAGATTTTAAAAATAATGTCTCAAATTGCGCATACATAGAAATTTAAAAAGGAACTATAAAAGCTGTTTCTGTGAAATTTCATCCCAGATGTTGTGTAAGTTTAAATAAAAAATTAATTTGCTTAATTTCTTTCTTTTAAATTTTTGTGAGGCTAGATGGATATACACGTAAAGACGGATTTTAGGATTTGGCTTTTATAGATTCTGAATTTTACTATAACATTTCAAGTACTAATAAATGAGTTCTAAATTTAAAGTCTCTACATATTTAGTAAATATCAGAGTTTAGAATAAACGTACTTAATTCGGCGGAACCCCTAAATTGCCTTCTAGCTCCGCCCCCATGAATACACGTTATTTTAAAGTAAGACTATAAAGGCTAAAGTCAACACCGTATATTTATATCTTGACATAAATGTACACCGAATTAAATAAATCGATGTCGCTCGTTTTCATGACAAGATTGATAAAACTTGAAGGCCGCAGTCTACAGAATTTGTTGGGAATTTGGATATTGTACATTTAGTTTAGGTCCATCATTTTTCCATGTATTACAGCATTAATATCTTGCAATTTCAATTATGGCAAGTAGCCAATTTGGTGATAGGAAAAAAGAACTTTACTTAGAAATAATTGAAAAAAATAGTAAATGAATTAAGAAGTAATATTTATTCATTATTTATTGTTATGTTTAGAAACTAGTAAATGAAATCACCTTAGATAGGGAGTGTGGATATTTTCAACAAAATCAAAAGTCATATCATTGATGTGATGCCTCTTCAATTTTAGGGGGAGTATGTTAACATAATTCATATTTATTTTGAATTTGAACAGGCGCAACATTTTCCAATAGCCACCATTGATGCCTCTTGGAGGTGTCTGTTGGTGATGAAAATGCATCACCAATGGATGTGAAATCTCTATAAGTAGTAAAAATGTTTTCTCATTCAAATATAGATATGAAAAAGAATCAAAACTTCTGTTGAAAAGAATCAAAACTTCTGTTTTCTTTTCTTCCCTAAGCATCATCAGAAACTTCATACTGTGTGTTCTTGTTTGGATCAAGGGAGTACAAACTTTGAATTCAACATCGTTGTTAGGGCTTCATTGTATCCTGAAGGCAATATTTCTGAGACCTATTGTACTCGACAATTCATTGGGAAGGGTCGAAATAATTGTCTAAAATAATCTGCATAAGAGCCTTGAAGTCAGAGAACAACAATTCGGTGTCTGTGTTTCATCCCGTTAGTACCATATTTTACAACAATTTTTAGACAATTAACGACATGGAGGGTGAAACTTCAATTGTTGCTCAATCATTGCAAGTAATGAACCAGACTTTGAATCGTTTAGAACATTTTGATGGTGAGGGCTTCACTTGTTGGCAAGAGACTATCAATTTTTTCCTAATGACTATCAAGTTATGGTACATCCTTGAAGATGGTTTGAAGGAAATTCCTGATGCGACTCCAATGGACAACGATGAATTGAAGGCCAAACGGAAGAAACGTAAAGAGGATTATTTTATGTGTCGTGGTCATATTCTGAATGTTCTAGGAGCCAATTTTTACAATGCCCATCAAAGTCTTGAAACAACAAAGGAATTGTGGACTGCGCTCTAAACAAGTACAAAATTTCTGAAGCGAGTAACAAGAATTTTCTGATTTGTAATTTCATGGACTTTAAGATGGTTGACAGTAAGTCAATTATTGCCTAGGTCAGTGAACTTTTACTCATTGTTAATCATCTTAAAGATGCCGGAATTGACCTTGTAACTTCACTCGTCGTTGGGGTTATTATTTCTCGTCTTCCCCTTCTTGAAATGATTACAAGAAGAAACTTTAGCATGTTGAAACTGACTATGACTTAGAAGGTTTACAACGTCATCTTCGTATTGAAGAAGATGCTCGTAAATGAGAGATTAAGGATAGTCAGCAAACTGAAAATCATTCTAAGATTAATAGTATGGAAGAATCGAAAAAACCAATTTTTTTGAAACCTAAGATTGATACTCGGTTTAAGAAGAAAGATCCCAACAAGAAAGATAAGAAAAAGGGAGATTGCTACTTCTGTAAGAAACTCGGCCACTATGTAACTGTCGTCAACGAAAGAAACAAATGAAAAATGAAGTGAATGTGGTCGATGACAAAAGCAAGCTTATCCTTGTAGTGCAAGTGGCCAACACTGTTGCAGATCATGGTAGTGGATGGTGGTACGATACTGGTGCAACCATTTATATCTGTAAAGATAGAAATCTTTACAAGACATACGCATCGGTTAGTGGAGAAGGAAACGAAGTTACTTTAGCGAACAACCAAAGCAGCAAAGTGGTTGGCCAAGGCACTGTTGATCTCTCGTTTACTTCAAGAAAGATTGTTACTCTAACTAATGTTTTACATGTCCCTGACATTTGTAAAAACCTTATTTCTGGAGTTTTTGTTAACAAGGTTGGATTCAAGGTTACGTATGAGTCTGATAAGTTTGTATTATCTAAAAATGGAATGTTTGTTGGACAAGGATACTCTTGTAATGGGATGGTTAAGCTTAATTTAATAAATAATGGTTCTACTTATATTATTGAGTCTGTTGATTTATGGCATGCTAGATTAGGACATGTGAATTATGGTTCTCTTAGAAATATGAAAAGATTAGGATTGATTTCTGATTGCAATTTTTGATAATGTTTCTAAATGTGAAATATGTGTGCAATCAAAGATAACTAGAATATCTTTTAAATCTGTAATAAGAAATTTTGCCTTGATTGAATTAGTACATAGTGATGTTGGTGATCTGAAAAGTCATATGACTCGTGGTGGAAATAAATACTATGTCACTTTTATTGAAGATAGTACTAGATATGTCTATATTTACTTGATGAAATCTAAGGATGAAATCTTTGATAAATTTAGAATTTACAAAGCAGAAGTAGAGACACAATTAGGACAGAAAATTAAGGTTTTACATTCTGATCGTTGTGGTGAATACTATACTTCTGAATTCACTTTATTTTGTCAAGAACATGGTTTAGTACATCAATTCACTGCTCCATATACACCCCAACAAAATGATGTTGCTGAAAGAAAAATAAAACTTTGATAGATATGGTTAACGCTATGCTCATTAGCTCTGGTTTGCCAAATTTTTTATGGGGTGAAGCTATTTTGTCTGCATGCTATATTTTGAATAGAGTTTCTTTGAAAAAGAAGAATATCTCTCCTTATGAATTGTGGTTTAAGAGAAAGCCTAACTTGAAAAGACTCAAAGCATGGGGTTGTTTGGCATATGTCAGAAAGTCTGATCCTAAGAGACCAAAGTTAGAAAATAGGGCTTATAAATGTGTTTTTGTAGGTTATTCACTTAACAATATTACTTACAGATTCTTAATCCTTGACACATTTGAGATTATAGAATCTATAGATGTAGAATTTTTGAAAACTTGACAAGGTCTAGTTCTCAACTACAACCTACTAAAAACCCATTGTTACCTAGTCTAGAACTTGTAGAGACTAACGACAATGTTGAACTTTCTGTTCCTACTCACAACAATGATATTTTAGTTCCTACTAAAGATATCGAACCTAGAAAAAGTAAGAGAGCAAGAATAGAGATTATTTATCCATATTTTATACAATATCTTGTAGAGGGTAACAATAATGAAGTTCTTAACATTACCAAGTATGATATGCATGTTGATGATGAACCTAAAACTTATTCTGAAGCTATGAGTTCTAGAGATGCTAATTTATGGAAAGACGCTATCAATGATGAAAAGCATTCACTTTTGTCTAACGAAACTTGGGTGCTATCTGATTTACCTCCTAGTGCTAAACCTATATGATCAAATGGATATTCAAGAGAAAATTGAATGCTGATGGTACAATTGATAAGTTTAAAGCCAGATTGGTTGCTAAAGGTTATAAAAAAGACATGGAATTGATTACATTGATACATATGCTCTTGTTGCTCGCATCACATCTATTCGTTATTTGATAGCACTTGCTTCTATTCACAAGCTAGTTATACATCATATGGATGTCAAAACTGCTTTTCTAAATGGTGATTTAGAAGAAGAAATATATATGGAACAACCTAAAGGTTTCATAGTACCAGGACAAGAGAAGAAAGTTTGCAAGTTAGTGAAATCTCTCTATGGTTTGAAGCAAGCTCTCATGCAATGGCATGAGAAGTTTGACAAAATACATTTGGCATATGGTTTTGTTATTAATGATGCTAATAAATGTATCTATAGTAAGCATGATAAATCTGGATGTGTAATTCTCTATTTAATGTTGATGATATACTTATTTTTGGGTCTGACATATCTTGTGTGGAAGAAACTAAGAATTTTCTCAGTTCTAACTTTGATATGAAAGATCTAGGAGAGGCTGATGTGATCTTAGGAATTAAAATCCTAAGAAAGGGAGATGAGTTGGCTTTAACCCAATCTCATTGTATTGGAAAATTTCTCAAAAAGTATAGTCATTTCAATGACAAACCAGCCCCCACTCCTTTAGATCCTAGTATTAAATTAATGAAGAATACTGGAAGGACTCATGGACAATTTGAGTATTCTAGTATTAGCTGAAGTCTTATGTACGCTATGCATTGCACGAGACCAGATATAGCCCAAGCGGTGGGAGTACTATGTCGTTTCTCAAGTAACCCGGGAGTTGAACATTGGAAAGCAATTTCAAGAGTGTTGACTTGCTTGAAAGGAACCATAGATTATAGTTTACATTTCCAGGGTTATCCCGCTGTATTGGAAGGATACATCGATGCAAACTGGAATAATGTAGAATCCAAGTCCAAGTCTACTACTGGATGAATATTTACATTAGGTGGTATTGATGTATCTTGGGGTTCCAAGAAGCAGACTTGTATATCTGATTCAACAATGTTGTCAGAATTAATTGCACTGAAAGATGCATGTAAGAAGGCAGAATGGCTTAGAAACTTACTTATAGAGATCTCATTATGGAAGAAGCCAACTCTAGCAGTCTTGATTAACTGTGATAATCAGGCTACGATCTATAATATCTCAAATAAGACTTATAATGAAAAGTCAAGACATGCAAGTCTAAGACATCAAATCGTAAGACAATTACTCGAGAGAGGGGTAGTTGCAGTTAACTATATTGAAACAAAGAAGAACTTGGAAGACCCGTTTACTAAGAGTCTACCAAAGACAGTGGTTTCAATAAAGTGTATGGAAATGACACTCAGGTCTGTGAAAGAAGGTTGATCACCGGTTAACAGAAACTCAACCTATGTTTTGAAAAAGATAAACAAGGTTCAATGGGTACCAACAAGTTACGAGAGTGATTATGATACACTAAGTCAAAACTTCCAATTTCTGTATTAGTGTAGTGATTATGCATGATTGAGGATGTATGGAAATCCTTAATAAGTCTATGATTGTTTACAGGTGTATCGCAGAAATACCTTAGAGACTTACCTATATGAATATGGAAATCAGATTGTTTCCAATGAGAATAAGACCGTTCTCTAAAGAATACTCATGAATTCAGGATATAAGCACATGGCCATTAACGTGTTAAGCTACAGAACACACAATTCTCTGAAGTCAATATGTGTAGAGATTCTGGTTTTATCACAAGGGGTACTTGGTTACAGACTAGTTCACCATAGAACCTCGATAAGGTTTTGAATTTCTTACACTAAGTGAAGGTTCAAATCCAAAAGATACCTATCATTTATGTATTGATTTCTACGATGATGCTTTGTCTCAACTTTTTTTGAACTACGTTGGCTTGATCCCACTCGGATACGTAGGCAATCACATGAGTTATGCAACCATTCCTATTCTGAAAGATTTTACTTTATTTTATGTTTTTTTATTTTGAAAAATAGGGGGAGAATGTTGGATATTTTCAGCAAAATCAAAAGTCATCATTGATGTGATAACCCTTCGACTTTAGGGGGAGTCTGTTAACATAATTCATATTTATTTTGAATTTGAACAGACGCAACCTTTCCCAATAGCCATCATTGATGCCTCTTGGAGGTATCTGTTGGTGATGAAAATGCATCACCAATGGAGGCGAAATATCTATAAATAGTGAAGATGTTTTCTCATTCAGATATAGATATGAAAAAGAATCAAAACTTCTGTTGAAAAAGAATAAAAAAAAAGAATCAAAACTTCTGTTGAAAAAGAATCAAAACTTCTGTTGAAAAGAATCAAAACTTTTGTTTTCTTTTCTTCCCTAAGCATCATCAGAAACTTCATACTGTGTGCTCTTGTTTGGATCAAGGGAGTACAAACTTTGAATTCAACATCGTTGTTAGGGCTTCATTGTATCCCGAAGACAATATTTCTGAGACCTATTGTACTCGCCAATTTATTGGGAAGGGTCGAAATAATTGTATAAAATAATCTGCATAAGAGCCTTGAAGTCAGAGAACAATAATTCGGTGTCTGTGTTTCATCCTATTAGTACCATATTTTACAACATCTTATGCCAAAATGGGATTTCCCGGTATAAATCCGAATTAATCAACCCACAAAACGGATACAAGATAGAAACAAAAAATAAAGGTAGGAATAGGGGAAAAGCTTAACATTGATTCTAATTCGAAACAAAAGATTATAACAAGGAAGTCTCCTGCAATTTCCTTTTGTTATTTACACCAGCTAATCGAGCAATTCCCCTTGTTATCTTATTCTTTTTTCTTTAGATTTAACTTATACATTGAGACAATATTAAAAAAAATTATATATTATCAGCGCTGATCTATTAAGGCTTATTAAGCCTTATTTTTCTATCAATATAGATTGTGATGGTTGAGATCCATCCACCCTTAAAAGGTTTCGAGTTCGAGTTCCTGAGAATGGAGATTTTTTGGTGCGAGCCGCGCTCCTCCAGATATGGATCCTGGGGGAAATAAAAAAAATAGTGTTATGTTTATGATTTTATAACTGTAGCTGCTCATAACTAACCTAAAATTCTTTTTATACTATCGGTATCTAGATGTTAGACTCATTTTACGTGCAATACAGACAAACCTCTCTATAATTGTCATACGCTATAACAACATTTCACTATAACAGTCTGATTTTTTCCGGAACTGATTTTTCATGTTATATTTTACTTCCCTATAACAACATTCTACCTATAACAGCAATGATAGTCATTATAGCGGTACAATCTTTATAAAATTATCTCTCTATAACAGTCATACTCAAATATTGTGTAATAATATTTGTAAGAAGTATATTATATATGTATAAAAAAAATCAAAATATTTATGATAATCATCTTTAATGTCATCACATAGTAAATTTCAAGTATGAAGAGATTATTGTACAAGTGATTGGAGTGAAAGAACAAGAGACAACAGATACAGAAGGTGGCAACGAAAGTGTTGATTAATAGTCTCAACCTAATGCTACTTAGGTGAGATAGAAGAGTCGACTGTTAAGTTCTTAGTCAGACTTCAAGAGAAAGCAATTGAATTTTCTTTTTGCTGAAAGTTTGAACAAAATTCTTAGTTAATTCAAGCGTTATATTATCGCTAAGAGACTAGAAATTACGAAACAATCTACAATTGTAGAATTCTTATGTCAAATTTGAAATTGTATTTAAATTTTCAATTAGTTTTAAATGCATATGCTCATTAGACCTCAATTCTTTATCGGTATGGTACAACTAGTCATGGATTTATTTGTAATTTAGTAGAGTTCTTGATTTTCAATTAATGCGATATTAAAATCAATTGAGATTTTAAAATTAACAAGTATATTATTTTCGTTTATAGCATAAAATGTACAAAAATATCATTCTTTGCGTACTTTCATTTATAACAGTTAAATGAGATCTAAACATCAAATGTCAGTATACATATATAACAACACCTCACTAGCTAAATGAGATCTAAACATCAAATGTCAGTATACATATATAATAACACCTCACTATAGCGGCCATTAATTCTCGAACAAACACATCATTATAGAGAGGTTTGACTTGTACTTCTTTTATCTCTTTCGGGATTTCTCTTTCTTTTTTATTTTCTTGTTTGTATAGTACTAGAACAAAGAGCATCATGCATGACGAAAGAACAGTTATTATAGTGAAGAGTATCTAACAATCAAATTAGGAATTCAGCACTCACTGTATGGAGGTGGGGACTCTAAATTGCAGAAGCCTTTAATTTGGTGCAAAAAAACAGGAAAAAAATATGACAAGTCCCATACTTCTATTCACGTGAAATTTTCTTGGCCAACACATATTTTCTCTTAAATAAGAATATTTTTGGTCTATAAATAGAGTTGAGGTTCACTTCCTTTGATCCATCACACTCTTTTAGCAACTCAAAAACACTGAGAGTTAAAGTGCATTGCTAAATATTTTTCAACATGGCTTCAAAAAAAAATTTGCTCATTTTTGGTCTTCTCCTTGCTCTTGTCTTTCTTGTTTCCATCCAAGTGGGAGCTTCATCTGCTCAAAGTAAGTTCTAATTATTTATCTTTTGGAGTTGATTATTAATTAGCTATGTATGTAATGTTAACCTTCATTTTGGTTTAAGAAATTCTTGGAATTATTTCCATAAATGTCGTGTTTAAATATAATACGACTAAGTTATTTGTACAATATTTAGTTGAAGTTAAAAAGAAAAAACTATTTAATTTGAGGTTAAATAAGTTCATTTTTACTTGAAATACTCCTTAAACAAGTTTTTCGATATCTCGTCAGTATTTGCAAATACTAAATTGATGGCCAAACCATTATTTGCACATATACTACAAAACAAATAACCTATGAAATTCATGACTAAATAGATCGTAATCAATTAACATAATTTTTTATAATGTATCGCTAATCCATCATTAAGTAAGATTGAAGACCAATTGTATGTTGTTTAGCGAAAGAAGTTATATGCGGCTAATTCTTTTTTTTTTATTATATAATAGTTAAACTTCAATATTTGCAAATACTGTGATACTAAGTGATTATGGCCCAAATGGGGAAGTTAGTTTTGAACTACTAATAACTTCAAAGAACTCATAACATACCATGTACCATCAAATCATTAAGTTTAAATCATGAATCTGTCTCTACTTGTTACTCTTAAACATAAGAGACCAAAGCGACTGGCGATGTCCATGAGGCTCAGTATGGAGGTGGTGGATACCCGGGAAATGGCCGCGGTGGGGGATACCCTGGACGTGGCGGTGGACGTAACGGATACCCGTGGAAAGGTTGTAGATATGGTTGCTGCCGTGGGTACCGCTACGGCCAGAGTTGTGCTAGGTGCTGCTCCACTGCTCATGAAGCTCCTGATGCTCTATTTGAAGATGATATCAAGAATTGATCATTTTCACTTTCCTCTATTTGAAGATGATATCAAGAAATGTTGCTTAATTTCCTTTTAAGAAATATGGCATGTTGTTAATTCATTGGACTCATAATCATGTGTTTGTTCGATTGAATGACCTTGACAATGCTTGAATAAATCACTATTAGTATTATCTAGTGAGGTTTTGTTGTGAGTTTGTATTTTTGTCACTTTTAATGATATTAGTATCATGTATGCAATTTGGACCTTTTCACTAGTGATTTAGTAAAGTTGTCCTTCGATTACGTGATAAGAAATGAATCTTGAACTTAGTTCAATCTTAAAAGTTATATAAGGTGATGATTACTAATATCATATAAGAAGACCAATTATTTCATCCACATCTAATTAATGTGAGATTTCTAGCATTCCCTTGCACGTGCAAGACGAGATATCTCTGGTGCGTGAATAATTCATCGGATAAATTAAGAATTGAAATAATTTGACTCAGATATCATAAAAAAAATTGAACATTGTTGCTAAACATTTTTTATAACCCACAACGACAAAACTTTAATTTGTACCAATAAAATATACATTTATAACAACGATATGTATTTTTTGTTGCGATAAGCTTAACTTTGGCAACAACATTGTTTGTGTTGCCTATACTTTTTTAATAAGAGATTATTGCACCGACGTGCAATATTTTTTTGTCATTAGCCAATGTACTTTTTGTAACAATATGCAATACATGACAACAAAAATTTTTGTTGGCAAATACTTTCTTATCTCAAAAGCTAATACATGATGTAAAAATTAACCAAGACCATATAAGTGGACCAATTACTCCATCCACATCTGAAATGGGACTACTAACATCCTATTTTGCACTTTCTTGAAGAAATGTCATTTTTCAAATTTTGGAATCAAATGAATTAACTTTAGCTACAGTTATACTCCAAATTAACATGGTGAACATGATAAAAAATAAATGTGGTTTAATACTGTGGTGGAAAATATTATTTCATCAAATACCTACTACTTCTACATGTTACCAATATGTGTATGGGTAACTCTGCCCACACAATGACGGGTTCAAAGAGATTTCGGAATTAAAATGTTTAACGCTTTAGATTAACGTTTATTCTATTCATTTGACTGGTGAAGCAACAAACAATCTGTTCTTTTTCACCACTCACCTTACAATTGATAACTTCTATAAACCCAAATTATGAGCACTTCTTTTCTGCAACTCGGGTTGAACCTAAACGAGTCGATAGTCGCCTGAAACCCGCCATAACTGCAAACACCATAGCAGCCCAGCAAGAATTTGCTTTTGCTTGAACGCTTGATATTGTTCCAAGCTTTGCACCACCCTTATCTAAAACACAAACATTGTGTATACTTATCAAGGGTGAGGGAAGCCCATTTAAAGGCTTTGTTAGCTCTCTCTCGGAGAAGAGGAAAGAGGCGAAGAAAGAAGGGAATGTAGCGATGGACTACTAAAAGGCACAAATATGAACCAAAAATCATACTACTATTATACGGCTTTTCAAGCTAATTATCTTTCCATCATGTTTTAATGAAAGAGTTCTGCTTTTTGACAAGTATTTTTTACTGAATTTAAGTTCTACACATCCATAGTGTAAGAATATTAAGTTGTCGAAAGGTAAATATAAGTAAATTTCAACTATAAGCATTAATAAGAATTCAATGAAGCTCACAGCCTGGGCAGAATAAAGCAGCATACGTAACTATAAGTCAATAACTATTAAGTAACTACTAATAAGAGCACATAAGAGACCTAATGATGCAACTTATCCACTAAAATTAGTCACAAATTTTTTGTTTGTCATGTTAAACTAACTGAACATTTTCCACTATAGCAGTAAAGTAACAAAACTATGTCTTGTCAACTTCAATAAAAAATGCTATACCTTTTCATATCTCTTGGATGCTCTCACATATTTTCCTGCCTTGAACAATACATTTCTTTGCTCCTTTTTCTTTCCAGCAGCCTCAATTTTCTCCTGAGTATTCATATCCCAGGATTCCTTCTCGTGCAGGTTAAGTTATTTGATCATTATTATAGAAATTTTTGCCGGTTGTTTCTTTTTGGAACAATTATTTAGTAAATGACCCTCTTTTTATTTCCCTTGCAACTTATGAACCTTTTTAAACCATGGTCTAAAGATTTCTTTTGAGCAAATAGTCTAAAATTTTGTAACATTAGACGACAATCTAATGTTTTGTCAATTCCAAGGGCTATATTTGAACAACTTTTTAAGATAAGGACAAAATCTAAATGGTGACCCAAAAAGAGACCTAACATTTTCACTTGCTTAAGATTAGGAACTAAGAGAAGTCAAGAAAACCAACCTTCACAAATGAGATCATCTCAGCTTCATAGTACACGGTCGAATTGCCAGGAACAACAGCTAATTCTTGAGGAGTGTCAGATTCACCAAATGCATACTCTGATTGAATTGTTATCATAGCAATTTCTCCCTTCTTCATTTTTTTCACCGCTCTATCTAGCCCATCGATTACTTGTTCTGCATAAAAAATTCAACTGAAGTCAAACACTATCTAAAAAGACATTATGCTAGTTCTAGATAGAGAGAAAGTGGTGGTGAAAATTTATTAAATAATTACATAATCAGTAGAAAAAAGACTTTACCTTCATCTATCTTAAACTCAAACGGCTCCTCAGCGTCGAGTCCTTTCTTCACAAAAACAGTTCCATCCTGCAGCTTTCCCGTTAATTTTACTGCAAAAAGGAAGTTGTTAAGAGTTCCACATCAGATATGGAATGGGAACATGGACTTCTTATATGGACTTGGACAATCCTCACCCTACAAGCTAGCTTTTGGGATTGAGTTAGGCCCAAGATCCTACAAACTAACTTTTGGGGTTGAGTTAGTCTCAAGATCCATTCTTTACATGGTGTCAGACTCATTCCAATTCTTTGTTCACCGATGTTGGGCTCCCAAATTATATTACACACGCTCCAGTTAACAAGGTCTGGGCTTGCGGAGGAATGTTAAGAGTTCCACATCGGATATGGAATGGGAACATGGACTCCTTATATGAACTTGGACAATCCTCACCCTACAAGCTAGCTTTTGGGGTTGAGTTAGGCCCAAGATCCATTTTTTACAGAAGCAAATTAATACAGAAGGATATTTATAAATCTCCATCTAGATCAATGATCACTAAGTAATTTCTCTTGAGTTTTATAATTTCTGTTTTTTCTTACCTTTTACGAGGGCACCATCGTTTGGGCGCTCGTAGCCCTCTCCTTCCTTCAAAATTTCTTTAAAACCTTGTTGTCATTTGTTACTTCAGAGACAATCTTCCAAGAAATCAATTCAAGATTTATTTGAAGGGCGGCATTTGGCGGGACACCACCTTCGTCTCCACTTTCCGCCTTACCCCTCTCCCCAAATGCATCTGCAAAAACATCAGTTAACTATCGCATAAAAGAATATTAAGAGCATATTTAGAGCACAAAGGGCTTTAACTTACATTGTGGCTTCACGGTGAGTAGAACTTTCTCTCCTTTCTTCATTGTCTTAACAGCTTTCGATAAAGCAGGACAGAAATAGCCTACACAGAAAACACCACATTAATGTCATTAACTCTACTTCGGAAGGAGCCTAAAACGCTATATGTTGGTCAAACTCTCCAAAAATGTTGTCGTGTCAATGTTGGATCCTCCAAAAAATGTGCAACCTTTCCGAAACACATCCATCGACACTTTTGAAGAATTTGAGCAACATAGCTAAAAAGAATGAAAAGATACCATCTTCCACAATGAATTCCACTCCACCGGATTTTGACACAAACGCTCCATCCTCGAGGCGAGCCTCATATTTAACTGCAATCAATAAACCAATAAAGGGAATCACATAAATATCTAAAGTTCTTGCTCCGAACAAAATAACCACAAAGGAGAATGAGATAACTGATGGACTACTAACCAAACATTTCATCAAGATCTTTAGGATTCTGCCATCCTTCTCCTTCGACAAGTATCTTCTTGAATATTCCACCGTCCTTGCATATGTCTTTAACACCAACCAAAGAAAGCAATTCCACCTCAAACTGTAAAGTGGCGTTTGGAGGTATAGTAGGAGGGGATCCAGATTCACCATATGCCATTTCTGGAGGAATAGTGAACAAAGCTTTTTCCTCTTTTATCATCGTCTTTATACCTTCATCCCACCCTTTAATCACTTGTCCTTTAACAATAAACAACGATCCGTCAAACCTCAAATCACCACTTGACAAAACTCTACGTTTAAGATCCTCTTAAAAAATTATAAGCAGTGGCTTCCGCCACGAAGTTTTAGTAACAGGGTTCAAAATATAAACCAAACAAAATACACCAAAAAGTCAAGGAAATTCAACATCTACTATATATATATATATATATATATATAAATATTTATATATTGTAATTTTCAGCAGGGCTCAGATGAACCCCTTGCACCCTCTGGTTCTGCTCCTGATTACCAGCGTAAATTTCAAACTAAGAAGAACAGCAATGTAATGAACTTTGCTCATTCATAAACCAAACTATACCAAACCACAAATTTTCTAATGGTAAAGAAATTACCTTGGCCAAGCTTACACTTAAACGGGGTGCCACGATCACAGCTTGAATCAAACTGAGTTCCATCAAGCAATGTACCCGCGTAATGAACTGCAAACACCAATAACAAATGGCTAATCTAAACATAATTTTTCATCCAAACTAAGGCCAAAAGCTTGCAAAATTCTATCATTCACACACCAATTCATTACAACAGCAACACCTGAATTCCGAACAAGTTAGGATGGGCTATATGGATCTGTGCACATCGCTCCATTTAAGATCATCTTAAGCCAATATTATATCATTGTCAGAGAAAAAAATGGTTCTATAAATTCGAATCACCCCCTCTTTTTTTCTAAAAAAAGCTCATTTTTTGAAAAAATGTTAAAATCCAAACATAATTTTCATCCAAACTATTAGCACGTGTACATTTAATATATTTAGCCATATAGGATTCCATATTTACCATAATTACACAAGACTAATATGACTAAATATATTAAATGTACACGTGCTAATACAAACTAAGGCCTAATATTTGCATAATTCTATCATTCAAAGGAACAATCCATTGCAACACTATGTGTTAATCCCAAATAAATATGAGGTCGACTATATGAATATGATCATGTCACTCCATTTGAGCTTATCTTAAGCCAATATTATAAATTCATTGCCAAAGAAAAAATGGTTCCATAAATTCAAATCACCAATTTTTTTTTTATAAAAAAAGCTCATTTTTTGAAAAAAATTAAAATCCAAAAATCATTTTCATCCAAACTAAAGCCAAAAACTTGCGGGTTTGAGTAGTAGCAGAAATTGTGTTTTAGAAGCTAAAACATGTAGCTTTTTTCCATAAGCACTTTTGAAACCTTGGCCAAGCACAAATTCTTGCTTAATATTGACAAAAGTTCTTTTCAAATTTATTAGCCAAACACAAACAGCTACTCTTCAAACTAAAAACACTTTTTAAAGTAAGCGAATTTTGAGAGCTTAGCCAAACAGGCTATTAGTGATCTACGCGCAATATCCTAAGAAGTCACAGGGGCATTCTTGAGTGCTTGAATGATAGCTTATCGACTGATGATTACATTTGTGATTGTCATGGATTGTGCACAGGCTAATCAGAGTTTTGAATTAATGTGGTGTAGGCAATCACTTCTAGTCTATTACTGCTCCTAATGATGTTTGCTACGCTAATAAAAGATTTATTAGAGTAGCAATGGTATCTGAAATTTGGGGAATTTCTTTCGATAACTGAAATTCGGGTAACTTTTAAATAGGATTTCAATTTTTGGCCAACCAAATCACGTGAATAGTACCTTTACTAAAAACTTTATTCATTTTTCTCTCAAGTATAACTTGATATATCAGCGAGTTAAGAAGATCAGAAGCATAAGGTGTTGTGAGTTTTTGCTCTATGGTACTTTATAAAGCAGTACGGAAAGTATTTAACTATTACAAGTATTCGAAAGGATAAAGAAAGAATACAATATTTTCGACTAGAAATCTGAAAATTACAATATAACAACAAAACTGAAATTACGATTTTGTTGAAGAGTCGAAAAATGGAAAATGTTTTTCTTTGAGTCGAGTGTAGCACTCTGTCCTTAAGACAATATTGCCCCGTATGTATCCTTTATACGTCCCGGACAATTTGTCTCCCAAGAAAAACAACAATGGAACCCTTGAGCAAAGGAAACTCAAGAGCTACCGTGAAGAATATTGAGTAACGAAATGATGCTTGGAAGTTGTAGGAAGAAAACTATTTCGGTTGTGTATTTTCGTGCTTGTTTTTCTGCATCTGTTTATGTATTTTCGTGCATATGTCTTAGTGCTCAACAATGGTGTAATGGGGTGTTTATATAGGAGAGGTAGGGGCTGTTTACTTCCTGAAAACTGCCTCCATAATAGCCAAATAATGGCCATTATGGAAGTAGTAAAGTCACCAACATAAATGGGAGAAAGACCAACTGTTTTGGCCATTATAGGAGGAGTAATTCAGCCAAAATAAATGGTGAATTGAGTGCTTGGCATTTGTTTTTGACCGTCGAAATTCGATTTTCCGGAAACTTCAGGGACCAAACTGTACATCTTGAAACTTCAGGGACCAAACTGCACATCTGAAAGAATTCTGGTCCAAAAAGATAATATCAGAAGACCCACAACCCGTGACCCGGACGGGACGGGCGGGCGGCGGCGGCGCGCGTGTGGTCTTTCCTCGAACCGAAGCACATCTAGGTCCTCCCTCCTTTAAACACATGGGATACCCCTTGGGGTCCCAAACCCCAAACCAATTTCGAATCTTATATACACAACAATTCTTTCTTCCTCTACCGATGAGGGAGAATTACACACAATACCACACTTTCCATGCTTCAAACACCTTACTTCGTGAACCAATATCTCTTTCATTTCTCAATGAAATTTGACGATTCTTGGCCCTACGGTTATCTACGTACTTAGTAGATCATGCATGTGTGAAGAACCGGATTCTCCAACATACGTTACACTAGTGTTTAAGCCGTTAAAGTTGGTCGGTCGCAACTCCCGCCAAAGGCAAATTTCCAACATAAGGTACTTCGACAACAAGAACGTATTTGTCTTGCTTTAACAGCATTCTGTTCGCCAGTGTGATTTCTGCCTGCCCTCCTTTTCTCCTCCTAAGGCTCCTGAATTCACCATATATGTTGAAGCCAGAATTCTGACCTGAAAAATTTATAAGTTAGCATGTCAAGATGCTTTAAGAGAAAGTTTGCCTAACAATGTTTTTTAAGCGATTTTCTTTACCTTATTTTTTTCCTGTAGATTGTGTCGAAAGATTTATCAGAACCTGTTCGTTCTCATAAACATCTACACAAGGATGCTGCACCCTTTTTCAAAAAGGCCGTCCACTTCTATGAGGAACTCGCAAAGCAACTCGTCGGTCAGGGTCACATCTTAGATGTTTTTGCTTCAGCACTTACCAGGTTTGACTTGATCAACCACTCGTCTCCATCAAATGTGTGTTGTTTGTCTTAAATGCTTTCCATATTCTTGATTATTTCATTCCAAAGGGGTAATATATATACCCAATAATACAATCCTAATCCTAGGTACATAGGCTAATGAATTATCCTAATTCTAGGTACATAAGATAATGAATTTGACTAAATATACACTTACCATATACAAAATATACACAATTATGACTAATTATATTTTCCTATTCTATCACACCCCTCAGCCGAAGCGGGAGGTCGGCGTATGCTGAAACTGTCTTGAAAATCTTCAAACAGAATCAACGGAAGACATTTCGTAAAAATATCTACTATCAGATAGCGTGACGGGACATGTAAGACACGTACCTGCCCACGAGCAACATTTTCACGAACAAAGTGAATATCCAGTTCTATATGTTTAGTGCGTTGATGTTGAACCAAATTTTCTGAGAGATAAATCGCACTCACATTATCACAATAAACCAATGTTGCCTTCGGAATATGACAGTGGAGCTCGAGAAGAAGATTGCGAAGCCAACACGATTCGAAAATCATATTGTCAACTCCCCTATATTCTGCTTCGGCACTAGACTTAGAAAAAGTAGCCTGTCGTTTAAATGACCAAGATACCAAATTATCACCAAGAAAAACATAATAGCGAGACGTGGCCATAAATTTACTGTGACTTACTTTCAATAGCCTCAGTTTAACAGTCTACTTGGCCATAAATTTTTGTAGCCATAAATTAATAAATATATTGCACAAACCAACGAATCTTAATGGATCTAGAACCAGCAAAATAACTCTTATATCTCCACCATAGACACTAAGCTTGCCATGATTCATGAATACCACATATTTTTTTTTTTTAAAAAGTGCAAATTATCACACAGCATAAAAAGCTTTCTGCACAAAATAAATTAGTAATTTTTCTGTTGAATTTTTCAAACTGTGTAGAAAATAAAATATGTATGTTATAAACTGTTTAATTATCCAGTGAAGTTATATAATGTATAGTCTGTGTAGATAATGTATAAACAGTGTATAATTTGTTAATGGTGGTATAACAGCCGCTATACACGGTATACATCTAATATACAATGGATACCCACTTTATATTTCAAAAAATATTACGATCTCAGCACCATTATAAATTTTCAAGTCATGCATATACATTGTATAACAAGTTTTTAAGAACCTGATATATATACTATTTCACAATATGGAGAAGAAGAAGTCATTCAAGTTTTCTTCAATTTTGAAACTATTAGATCCTGAGATTTCAAGCTCAATGGAGTTATTAATTTTTTCCACCTTCAAATGAATGATGAATTATAGCACAAATATAATAAGAAAGCTCTTTCCCTTCTAATTAGTTGCGCCACCATCTAATATTTTTCTCACATGACAGATATGAAATAAAAAATAGCCGAATATGGTGCTTTGAATAGGGGGAGATGATGGTAATGAACGAATTTGATAATTTTTGGAGATTTGGAGAAGAAAAAAAATCAAATTTGGAAGGGAAAAAAAAACAGAACTGAAATAAAAAATAAGAAAAAGGAGAGAGAGTGGTATGAGACGTAGGGTTGTGTAATGTGTAGCCATACTTTTTCTAAACCAGATTTAGTAATTAAAAAGAAATATGTTTATTTTGAGTTTAAATATTAAATGGGCTGACATATGAGTTAATTACTCTAGAATAATCAAACGTAAGAAATTATTGCGTGTGTTCTATTATTTAAAGAATTGGCTAAATAGGGAAGATCTGAAAATCTTAGGTGAAGTGTATAGAAGGTAAAAATCTCTTAAATTTAAATGGATCAAAATGAAGTGAGTTAATATATGATTGGGTCATTTACCTGGCCATACTTGAATGGGTTGACTTAAGGGATAAAAACATAACTAACCCATATGAGTAATTAGAAAGTTAGTGAGAGTAAATTCATGTTTATCAAAACATTGTTGTGTGAATTAAAGTAAAAGTTAAAAACTCAATTGTTGAAATATTTTAAAGCTTGAAAATTCACATATGGGTTTTGTGATTTATTAAAAAATTTGACAAATTGTTCATAATTGTGTTTGTTGGGGTGTCATTTTGAAACTACGGTTAAAATTTAAAGTTATTCGACGAGAATTTGAGCTATGTGATGATGTTTTTGATCCATTTCGAATTGAGTTTCGTAGGTAAAAGTTCATAGGAGACGAAACACAGTTTTTGTATAAGTTTGTATAATATTGTATAATATTGTATCACATTGTAAAAGTCTGTATAAGCACCCTTTATACATTTTGATATAAGATTGATACATTGCTTTCAGAAAGTGTATAATTTTGTATATCATGTGTATATACATGGTTGGAAAAAAGTCGATTGTTTATAAAGTGAAAATAGGGCTACATGGTGCAGTGTGCTGTATTGGCTATTTCTTTTAAGAAATCTCAAATGTAATCCATCTAAAGTTGAGTTGATTTTGGTTAAGTATATAACATGAACTGATACATAAGATACCTTGTCAAAATATTTAGTACTTTTTTATATTATACAAAAAATTATAATAAAGAAGAAAAGGTTTTACTAATTTTATTTAGTAATTAAACAAATTCCTATAAGAAAATAAATATAAAAATTAAAACTTTGTACTAAGAGATTGGATTGGATTGGTTGGGCTATGGCCCATTATTTATACCATTTTTCGTATAAGCCCAACTAACTTTCGGGCAAAATTACATAATGATTCATTTATTAATTCAACTTATTTTTATCCGTTCAAATTCAACTTAAACAAGTATTTATCACCCCTAGTTGGTTCGCCCGTAGTTTATCCATAGGTATTATGATATTGAAATTTTAACAGCTATCAACATTTTGAGACTATTAAAGAATTTCCTTTTGTGATATGAAGTAGTATATTGTGTGTATATATAATCAAAAGATTTCCTATCATGAATTATATACCAACTGATCCAAAATTAGTACAGAAGGGATTATAATCTTTACCTCTTGAATACAAGTTTGGGTGAGGAAAGTCTCTCAGAAAAAATAGATTTGCCTTTTCTAATCTTGATTCCGAAATTTGTGTTGAATATATTTGAATATCTCAAAAGAATTATTTTCTAAATGATGCAATTACATTACACAAAGGTAATGAGAAACACACTTGTCATTTATTAACGGATATATTAAAACTTAAATTATGACTAAATGTAGCTAGTCTAGACATAATTTTTTGGAACAAGGCAAAGATCATTTTTCTTATGCATAGTAATTCCAGGCAAAACGTCCATGTCAACATCTTCTTTCTTCATCCCACAAGGCAATTCCCAATTAAATGCATAAAGAAGGTTCGAAAGCATAAGATCCACCGTTGCAACACCAAGGGCAATACCTGCAGACGCGAATTCAAAAATTAGTTATTATAAATTTAATTTGAGCTCAAAACATGATTTTTAAAATTATATCTCTTCTACGTGTTTTTAATGATTTTGATGTATAATCTATAGTTTATTGAAAAAAATATGAGTTCAATTGAATTCGTCGCTTGAACTGTAGATCCACCATTGAATACCTGGGCAACCTCTCCGGCCTGCTCCGAATGGAATCAACTCAAAATCTTGGCCCTTGAAATCAATACTGCTATTCAAGAACCTCTCAGGTATAAATTCTTCAGGATTTTCCCATATTTCAGGATCCCTTGCTATAGCCCAAGAGTTAACATGAATTATAGTTTTTGGTTTAATTTCATATCCTTCTAGTATGGATTTTTGCATTGTCTCTCTTGCAACTAACAATGGAACTGGTGGATACAATCTAAATGTCTCTTTTATCACTGCTTTGAAATATGGAAGATTTTGAACATCATCTTCATTCACTATGGATTTTTTCCCAACAGATTCTCTAATTTCTGCTTGAACTTTCTTCATGACTTTTGGATTCTTAATCAAAGCTGTCATTGCCCAAACTACTGTGGCAGTGCTAGTGTCTGTTCCACCAACAAATATATTCTACAAAATAATCAAGTTGAGTGGAAAATGAAAGAGATAATTATCAAATCATTATATCTCAGAGGAATAGCTAGGTAAAGCAGTTGTGTAAGCAAATACGTATTTATGTGAGTTTAACTTGTGTACATACAACATGTAACTGTCTATTTATAATAAGTGTAAAGACTTACAAAATCAATATATTTATCATTTTTTTCCGTTCACCAATTAATGTTTATCATATTACCTACCTGATAGAATAAATATATGATTACTCTATCTCTACATAGAACTTAAAATCTAGAGAAACAATTTGTTATATATAATCAATTAAACACACTGATAGCAAAAACTCTTACACTGTCATTGTATGCAACTTATATTCTTTCTGATACGCATCATATATTGGTTTTAGAGATAGTTGATTACCATGAGAATTGCCTTTATGTTGTCCAAAGTGAGATCAATTGGAGTTGATTGCTCTTTTCTCAATTGAAGCAAAAGATCAATAATATCTCCTTCCATGGATTTTGGCCTATTGGGATTAAGATGCTGCTCAATGAGTTGTTCATAAAACTCATCTAAATCTTTGAAATTCTTTTCAAGTTTACTAATATTTCCAAAAAATTTATCAAGCCAGCCAAATAAAGAAAAATAATCAGAGAAAAAGAACCCTGCCATCATCTCTTGTGTCACTGCTAAGAGTTCATCAAATCTTCTCCTTTCATGTGCTTCTTCGTCATACCTAATACCAAAAGCAACTCTACAGATAATTGTACTTGTTAATGAAATAACAATATTGCTCAAATTTGTAATTTGTGAAGTGGAAGCTTGTTCTGATATTTTCTTGATCATTCTTGATACTTCATCTTCGCGAATCGGACTAAAAGATTGCACTTTCTTGAGACTGAACAAATGAAGAACACAGACTTTTCGCATTTCCCTCCAATAGTCATTATAAGGTGCAAAGGCAATATCATGGCCATTGTAAGACAATTTTTGTTGGCCAAGTATAGAGGGTCTACTACAAAATGCTAAATCTTGTACTTTTGTTACCTCTTTTGCTAATTTTGCTGAAGAAATTACTACCATAGTAGCAGAACCAATTTTCAATGAAAATATTTTTCCATATTTCTTGGAAAGTCTCCAAAAATAGAGATGAGGGGTTGAACTATCATATTGATGCAAATTTCCAATAAAAGGTAGCCCTAAAGGACCTGGTGGCATAACATTTTTCCTACCCTTTTTGGCTAGGAGAATTAGGAAATTGATTACAATAGGAAGGGTTACTAAGAGCAGAAAGATGATAATCATTTTCTTTCTAGTTATCACATATATCATAAATGTATTGCAATTTATAGACCTTGTATTAAACTGTTCCTTTTCATTTTTAACACACCTTAAATGATTTAAGGAGGACTTTATTAAGTATACGGCAGTGAATTTTCCAAAAAAACGGAGTTTCATACTTTTTTCCTTCTTGGTTTTCCACTTGAATTAGATGTATTATACGATATTCAAACTATTCACATCCAAATTGGTGCAGGAAATCCATGTTGCGTTGTATATTTGCTTAGAAATGTTTTGTCCATTCCTTGTTTAGAATCAAGAGGCCGTTAGGTCTATTGGGCCCCTCTTCTCTGTACACTTTATGAACTTTATAAACTGGTAGGGTCTACCAAACCCCTCCACCCCAAAAGAGGATTGATTTAAACAAAAATGTTCACATTAAATGAATCATGAAACTCATATTTATCTTCTTATGTATTTCATTAATTTTAAAAACAAAACTCAATATAGTCAAACCTCTCTATAACAATATTGTTGGATTCGAAATATTTTTGACTGCTATAGTGAATAATTGTTATACACCTATAACAACATTGACATATAAATAATATTTCGCTGCTATAGGTAAAAAAAAAAATATATGCACAAAATCTAGTTTTTCATTTGTAAATGCCAAATCGTGAGCTTAATCACCCTTTGTATAATGAAAGAATTTGATTTACTGATGAAAATATATATCCATATAATATTCTTTATCATAAATAACGTACTTTAAAGTTACAAAATATTTGGTCAAAATCTCTACACTTATTATTTGTAATCATACATATTCTATTATTTTTATAAAGATGATTAATTACTATATTATCAAAAAAAGAAGATAGATGTTATATATGGGTGTAGTTTTACAAAGAATGCATTGTTATAAAGATGGTTGTTATTATAGGTAAAAAATATTATAAAGAAATAAAATATAACATAAAAATCGATTCCGAAAAAAAAGTAGTACATGTTATATGCGGCTTGTTATAGAGGGGTCTTACTATATTATCTGGAAATGATCTAGAAAAGTGGAAAATAAATGTGTTTCATGCATCTCTTTTGAATTAACTAGCAGCATAACGTGTTCAAAGGTTATATTATAGAATTACAATTTTTCGAGATTCTAAAATTCAAACACTAATTTTATTTTTTCCTAATCTCTCTCCCAGAATTGTACTGCAAACTGCTACTTCCATAAAGATAAAAGAAAAAGGATTACAAAGACGTGTGATCTTCTTTTTAGCAAATTGAAACCTACTTGCCTTCCACGTACTTAAATAATGAGAGCTTGTTCCAGTGTTCATTGTTACGGGTGGAAAAATTAATTCATGATTTAGACTCATCTAATAAATAATAAAGATATAGCGTAGAATTTTGTTAGGAAAAATTAGGTCATGATATAAACTCATCTAATTAATGAGTAAATAACTTAAAATGTCATTCAACTATAACAAATTTACTATCATATTTATTTCATATAAGTAAAGTCACTCAAGTTAGAGTAGTATATCAACAAAATCATTATACCAAAAAAGCTAAAAAAATAATAAATCTCTCCTCAAGTTTGATTTTTTTTAACTTACCTCCTTTGTGGCTAATTTCCTTAGCCAAATTGTTCATTAAATAAGAAGGACAAAGCATTTAATGAGCATAATAATTAGGTCTCCTTCCCAATATACTCTTGATGGTGGAGAGGCCTAACTCGACGCCACATTGCCTCCACCTGCACACTCCGTATGATTTATCAATTACACACATAATTAATTTTAGATTTCACTTTATTTAAATCCTAAAAATTCATAAGACTTTCGTATACGCAATGTCATAATTTGTAATATGACACCAGTCCATAATCTCTTTATGCACACACCAAATTATCTCTTTTCCCCGTCGTCACACTTGTGTGTCCAAAATTATTTCGGGGTTTAATTTTTTTATGTTCTAGTCTCTTTATTAGCACACGTAAATATGATTCAAAATTTTCTCAACGCTCGGGTCTGTTTACACACGCCTAGCGATTTTTCATACGCATAGCGGTTCAAGGCGTGACCCAAAAGTATGGGATGTTACATCCTTCCTCCCTTAGAAACATTCGTCCTCGAATGTTGGGGTGACACATCTAATCCCCGCTACGTAACCCTCACACTATTGAATTTCTTCTTCGCTGAAGGCATTGTTGGAATCGTAAATACGAAATAAATTAGAAGCAAAATACTGATAACTCAGTTCTATAGCACGATCTATGATATGAAAGAATGGAAACCATCCCTAAATGTTAGGCAGCCTCCTGTTTATAAGTATGGTGCACAACATACCCATATACAAGACTCTACTAGACACGGCTTGTAGACTCCCTAGGACAGACATGCTTTGATATCAAGTTTGTCACGACCCAAATCGGAGGGCCGCGACGGGCACCCGAACCCCACCCGCCGGGTACCGCTAATCGTAAATCCAACACCTAATCGTAATTAAATACGGACTAAGCTAAAAAAAACATTATAAAAAATCTTAATCAGAAATTCAATTTTCATATATACATACCCATACCAAGGCCGACAAGGCCACGCATAACAACTAACCACAGGACATCTGTCTACAAGCCTCTAAAAGTAGCAACATCAAAGGTCGGGACAGGGCCCCGCCATACCCATATATACAAGCAATAGTACCGTACTAAAATTAGACCAACACTCCGAACATGGAGAGTGCTCCAAAAATCCGCTGAACCCGAAATCAACTAACGTGAACCGTCACCTTCCTTGATTGAACCTGCGGGCATGAAAAGCGTCCCCCGACAAAAGGGACGTCAGGACGACTGATGTACTGAGTATGTCAGGCATGAACAATAGTATAACAGGGATATTACAACAACTGAAATAGAAACAACTGACCAACGGTAAATGCCTCTGAGGGCCCTAATACATATGCTTAAATGTTATGCACAATGCAGTTTTCATATACATCAGCCTCATCGGGCATCTTTCTTACCATAACAACCTTTGTGGGCATCATTTCATGTCGGCCTCTGTGGGCATAATATCATATAATGATTAATGAATGTATGCATAATGCAAATGCGGTATACTAATGTCCACACAGGAATCCTCCCATAACCGCCTTTCTGGACATCAGGTTATATCGTCACACAAGGGCATCACATCATATTGGCCTCTTCGGGCTCTTTCGTGATAATCTGTACCAGCTGCAGGTGGTGTGCGTATATAACACATTTCCCTTTTTACATTCCCCGTATATATATATATATATATATATATATATATATCATATATTAGTGTACATAGCACAAGTGGTCCAGGGTAATATATGAATGCAATACAAATAAAAATGCATGAATGATAACGCAATATTCCAATGGAAAATCAACATATTTTCCGTATGCCTCAGTTAGGACTTAGAAACATATTTAGACATGTTTTTAACATAGGAATCAATAACACGAATATTCTTAATTACTAGGAGCGCAATAAATTATGGAGCAATATCACGGTTATATTTCGTTACGTGAAACATATCAAAAGAAAGAAATAATTTACCTTAACATACCTCGATTCCACTTAATATTGTCTGAATGCAATACACTCGAATCTACCTTGGTTTTGCTAGAACTAGAGATGGCAGTGGATCCTGGACCCGGTCCAGATCCGGTGGATCCAGATCCATTTTATAGGATATGGATCTTCAAAATTTGGACCCGACGGATCCGGATCGGACCCGGATCCGTTTCTGACGGATCGAATCTGGATCTGGATCTTGTATTTGAGATCCGTATCCGGTCCAGATCCGACCCGTGGATCCATTTTTTATTAAATATATTCATAACATAGAATGTAATTTTATAAGTATTTTCTTAAAATTGCTAAGCACATCCTTGCAATTTAATTCTCAAAACAAGTTTAATTTATCCCCGCGTTAACTCAAAAACCAAAAAATAAAGAGGTAACTTCGATAATAAAATCAATGTTATATTAGTGAATGACTAACATCTCCGTAGACAAGTAGTTAAAATTATATTCACTTCATTTATGAAGATTCCAAGCACATGCAAGTTCTACATTGTGGAAATACTAGTCAGCATTTTTCACAACTATTATCATTGTCCAACATTTTCAATTAATATCTCACAATCAAAACGAGACAACGAACAAAATATCTCATATGAACATTTCAAAATTAGAACACAGTAAACTGTTAGCTAAGTAAAAATCGTTTGTCAGTTCAAAAAAAATTCTTAGCAAGGTTACATTTTTAGCGAGACAATTTTTTTTACAAGTGGATCCAGATTCGATCCGTGAACCCGGCGGATCCGATGGATCCGAATTTGGATATGATTTTTATTGACCCCGATGAATCTGAATTCATGATAAAAAATGGATCTGGATCTAGTAGGATTCGGTCCAGATCCGATCGGTTGCCCTAGAACGTTAATTGCACAAAATTCGAAAATGGAAATCAAGTTTCCAACGTCTAAGCACTGCAGTACGTAATCCCATAAGTTAACACTCCAAGTTGGCATAGGGTACTGTACCCAATTGTTCCCAATTTGCTCAAGAAAGATGCCTAATTTTCTTGGCCCCGCAAGCACGAAGAAATTCTGCATGTTGGGGAATTTGACCTTGTCTCATTGATCAGTTGTACGCTCCCAGAAAAACTGGCCACCGGAGCACATCCCGCGATTTACCTGGTGATAGTTGTTGAAGGACCGGTGCTATTACCTCCAGGACGTCTGGGTAATACCAGTGAAGTAGTCAGGCGCAAGCCTGGAAACAAAAAAAAAAAAAAAAAAAAAGAAGAAGGACAAAGCATTTAATGAGCATAATGATTAGGTCTCCTTCCCAATATACTTTTGGCGGTGGAGAGGCCTAACTCGACGCCACATTGCATCCGCATGCACGGTCACTTAATTTAAATAACCTGTCTCCGTATGATTTATCAATCACATACATATACATAAGCAATCCATAATCTCTTTAGGCACATACTAAATTATTTCCTTTCCCCATCGTCACATTTGTGTGTACAAAATTATTTTGGGGTCTAAATCTTTTATGTTCTAATCTCTTTATTAGCACACGTAAATATGATCCAAAATTTTCTCAACGCTCGAGTCTGTTTACGCACACCTAGCGATTTTTCATACGCCTAGCGGTTCAAGCCGTGACCTGAAAGTACGGGATGTTACACTATGATTATCTCTTATTTTAATTTTTTTATAATATTTTATAACCTAATAATATAAAAATATTTAATCTAACTAAATTATTCTTTATGATATATTTTTTTGTTTATTTAATTCGGTAAATATTTTTTGAAGAAAAAATTATTTTCAACTCCATTATTATTCACATGGCATATAGTTTTCTTGATATATATATATATATATATATATATATATATATATATATATTAGATTTAAAAATTATTTAACAATGAGATTTATTTAATTTCTAAATTTTCCATGTTGTCATTGACCTAACATAATTACTTTCTCATATAATTTTTTCTAGTTCCATGCGATACTCAACTCTATCCATCAAGCCTTAAATAAATGAGATGAAATCATCTAGTGTTTTTTCCTCCACTGAAATTTAAATTTAAAACCTTCTGGTTCTTAACATATTTCATTGACCACTAGAACACACTCACAATACGTGATTTTCCCAAAGGTATCACATCATATTGACCTCTTCGGACTCTTTTTTGATAGTTTGTACCAGCTGCATGTGGTGTACGTATATAACGTCTTTTCCTTTCCCCATATCCCTTACATATATAAAATATTTACCATATAGTGGTGTGCATAGCACAAGTTGGTCCAGGGTAATATATGAATATAATGCAAATGAAAATGCATGAATAACAATAAAACACTTCCTGAATTTGTCGGATGACAATAATATCTTTGCCCCTTTGGCTAACACTATGAATATCAACACATTTTTCCGTATACCTCAATAAGGACTTAAAATCACATTTAGACATGTTTTTAGCATATGAATCAATAACATGAATATTCTTAACTACTGGGAGTAGAATAAATTATGGAGCAATATCACGGTTATATTTCGTTACATGGAACATGCCAACAGAAAGAAATAATTTGCCTTGACATACCTTCGTTTTGCTAAACCGGAAGAAAAATATTGTTGCTGCACTTGCACGACTTTTCCTACTTAATTTGTTACTGCTTCGTACACAATTTCTTACAATACACGAAGTGAAAGCAAAGTTCCTTTTCCTAATTGAAAATGAAGTACTGGTTGCTTTAAATGAAAATAAAGTACATGTTGCTTATTCTTGCACGATTCAGTTCTTGGATGTTGTTGATAAAAGAGAAGGCCTCATATGTTTTCTGTTTTGGATTAATGATTTTGGCATCCGTTTTTAACCGCAGGTCAAAGCGGAATGCAACGTATTGATGATTCCTGTGTATTGAATTAAGGAGTCGCCACCTAATTATTCTAAGGTGAATTAGGACACCTAAATGTTGACTATAAATGCTACAATGTAACTCCAATTTTAAGATCTACGAAACTAATGAGATTCTAGGTTAGGATTCTTTATTATCTTAAAAGGAAGGAGTTAGACATCCTTTAAAATCCACTAACTTGCGACTATCCGGTCAAACTCAGGTTATTTATTATGATAAGAAAAAATGCAAGTTTAAAAGTAAATAAAGATAAAAAGATGTTTGCAAATAATTTAAAAAATGCATGTAAAGATTTGCATTTTTATGCAACTATATATAAAATTGATTTTTTGAGATAACAGACATGCATTTGTAGCATTATTTTTAAAAATACATGTAAAGTGATTTTTGAAAAAAAAATATACATGTTTTGACAATTGATAGAAACACAATTTATTTATAATGTCAAAGAAGTAAATTTTTTGGAAATCATTGAGTTGCAAATTGAAAAAAGATAAACTTATCCGTGAGATTAAAAAAAAGTGAATAGAAGATGATCAAAGTTATTTTTGAAAGTTTTGAATATGCATGACAAGCTTAAAATAGATAACTAGCATAGGGTTTCTAAGTTTGAACTAACCAAGCCTACAAGTAAATAAGCTAGCAACGTCTAGTTTTAGACTAACATATTAATTGATTCTAAGTCTACCTATTTTAAGCATTTCAATAATTACAAATACAATAAATAATATTACAATATAGAACGAGATAAAGCTAAATTAAATAAAGTAAAAACAACAACAAAATAAATAATCTCCGAGGAGTATTTGCCTTCGTTGACTTTGTTCCTTGCAAGATGTCAAGAACAAACAGTTAGAAACAGTTGAATATAAATAACTTCGGATTCGTATCCAAAACAGTGAATGTTTTGATCACGGAGGGCTCAGACTTAAAATTTTGAAAAGACCATTCCAATCACGTCGTGGCTGCAAACATATGACTCGGTGGTCATTTTAGTTGTCTCGCCTACTAAACATATTGGTCTCTCGAATGAAAAAGAAAGATCATTCCACTCACGTCGTGGCGGCGAACATATAACTCGTTGATCATTTTAGTTGCCTCGCCTACTAAACATGTTGATCTCTCGGATGAAATAAAAAAGATTTAAGTTTCATCCTTGCCAAGAAGTTATATTTCCATCTTTACAACCGTGGAGGCCTAAAAAATCGACAGATATTTTTTCATCGGGCAGTGTAGTATCATGTTCGAAGCAGTAAATTATATCAAAGCAGCAAGCCGAAACCGAGAGGCATTTTCCGAAGGGACGCGACCACAAATTCAATTTCATTGGCCTAAGTGTAATATTTGTTCAGATCAGTAAAATAAACCAAAAACAACAAACTGAAATCGAGAAACGATTTCTGAAGGGACGCAGCCTCGAATTCAATTTCATTGGCCTAAATGCAGTATTTATTCAAATCAGTAAAATAAACCTAAAACAATAAACTGAAAACGAGAAACGATTTCCGAAGGGGGCGGCCTCGAAATCAATTTCATTGGCCTAAATGCAATATTTATTCAAATCAACAAAATAATATCAAAGCAATAATCTGAAACAGAGAAATCATTGGCCTAAATGTAGTATTAGTTCAAATCAACAAAATAACAACATAACCGCATAACAGATGTTCAAGTGCCAAAGTAAGCCAACAGTAAGCAATTAAAATATCCGACCCGAATTCTGAAATTTTCCAACCGAAACAGAGCTTGAAATTCTCCTGAAAATTCGACACCCGTAATGAAATTTGACCCGACCCGGATTTCGACAAAAAAAGTAGAGAAAATTAGGTAATCAACCCAGTTTTAAAAATCAGACCCGGATAGGTGACCCGGAATTGGAATCTAATTTTTTGATTTTCCAGATAACCAACAAATAAGATGTAAAACACAAAATCTCGGAAATATAACCAAATCGGGTCGACCCGAGCCGGATCTGTGACCCGACCCGAGTCAGAGGTCTCAGCCCGAATCGACTTCTTTCCAAATGTCAGATAACCAACCACAAAATATAAAACACAAAATCTGGAAATTTATTCGAATCGGGTCGACCCAACCCGAATCAGAGGTTCCACCCAAATCGATTTCTTCTCAGATTTTCAGATAGCCGACAACTAGATATAAAAACACAAAATCTAAACCACATGTTTCTCCAAAAGAAGTTTTTCTTGCCATAGAGACTTTGAAAAATAACTTGCTTCAAAATGAGAAGAATGTGCCGAATGTAGTTTATGCCCTCCAAAAAGTTAAAGATGAAATTGAGTTCAATTAGCATGAAAAGAAGAATCAATTGACTACAGATACATATTTTAGGAAAACATAAAATTTGAAATAAAAATCATTTAGGAAGTGCTTTATTTTATGAATTATATATGTAATTTTCATACTATTTAATGAATTATTATTTTATATTTTCAGTGGGCCTCAAGGAATTTTTTAAAAATGATTATCTTATGCATTTATCGAGGTTATTATTTTATCTCATTGGCCCAAATCGGGACCAGAAAAAATTATTATTTAATCGAAGTTATTAATTTATCGAATATTCATTTATCGAAGTTTTAGTGTACGTGTCAAATGGGGTACAAGTTTATCTGAAATTTATAATTTTTACCAAACATATAACTTTCCATCCCAATTTATACTAAGTTGACTTTGAGGAGTCAAACTTTTTTTGACTATAATTTTTTTTGTATTTTTTTCATATATTGTGAATATTAATTATGTAGATTTATAAAGTTATAATATTTTTTATATAATTTTTAAATATATAAATTTTATTATAAAATATTTGAATAATTTATATTTAAAATTGAGTAAAATCAACTGTTTGATTACACAAATAAATCAATCGTCGTATAAATTGAGGGGGTGGGGGGAGAGTAACTTCTACTAACTTATAATCAAGAGTTAACCCTCTTCTTCCTGAGCGATCAAGAATCAACTGGACCGGTGCTATTACCTCCAGGACGTCTGGGTAATACCAGTGAAGTAGTCAGGCGCAAGCCTGAAAACCTGGATCATCAAAAAAAAAAAAAAAAAAAAAATCAACTGGCCTGCTTCAGAGAACAAAAATACTATTGTGTATCATTTTTTTTTTACATCTGTCCAAATTTTAACTAACAAAATTACTCAATAATTGTATTGGTAAAAAAGAAAAAGTACTTAATAAAATTAGTTGAGATATCTGAGTGGGACATCATGATTTATAAAAAGACAATGAATATATTTTTTTATGATTGGATTACTTATCTAACCTTGCTCTCTCTATCTTTTGTTCCATAACAACCCCTCTCCCCCCAAATCCAACCCAACCACCTCCGAAAAAAAATCTCGAGACAAAATCTATAGCCATTTTTAAAATCTCAAAAACCCTTCCAACAATTTCCCCTCTAATTTCTCCCAAACAGAGAAACAAAAGAAAAAGCAACCATGAATTTATCCAAACCCAAACAATCATCATCTTCATTTACACCACCGCATATACAACTCCAACAAACCTTCAAGAATCTACAAACTCATTTCACCAATTTCCTTCAAACCACTTTTCCTCGACCCTCAAAATTCTACCCCATGGGATAAAATTAGCATTAATAATAATAGAGCTAACCCTTTTTTTTTATTTTAAAAATTACTTATTACATAGTGGATAAAAGAAGACAAAATGGAGAATTACAATGTGTCATTTGAATCCTTACTAACAAAATAAAAGTTTAAGTATAGTCCATCAACTGAACTATTAATATGAAGAGCTACTCTTCTTCCTTAGCTATCAAGATGTGATTCTTTTTTTTCATATATTCAAATTTTAACTAATATTATCTTATACTAGTGTTAGTAATAAAGAAAAAATAACTTATAAAATTAGTCAAGATACATATCACTTGAGCCCGACACCATAATTCAATCATATAAAAATATATATATATATATTGTGGTCTCTCTAAACTTTGTTACATCCAAAACCCCCCACCCCAACACCCCTCCTCCTCCTAAAAACCCCCCACACCCCAAAAAAAAAAGTGGAAAAAATTTGAGACTTGAAACCTCAAAAACCCTTCTTCCTCTCTATTGCTCCCAAACAGATAAATTGCTCCCAAAAAAATAAAACATGAATTTCTTCAAACCCAAACAATCATCACAACCACCATCATCATCTACACCACCACACTTACAACTCCAACAAACCTTCAAGAACCTACAAACACATTTCACCAATTTCCTTCAAACCACTTTTCCTCAACTCAACACCCCTCAAAATTCACCCCCGTGGGGTAAAATTGGCATTAATAATAATAATACTGTAAAAAAACAACCTTTATCTACTGAATCAATTGAAGAAAGATTAGCTGGAGTACCTGTATATGCCCTTAGCAATGCTTCTCAAGAATTTGTGTTGGTTTCAGGTGTTAGTACTGGTAAAAGTCTTGGTTTGTTTTGCTTTAGTGAAGCTGATGCTGAAGCTCTTCGTCAACAAATGGAATCTATGGACCCCACTATGCGAAACGGGTCTCGGGTTGTTCCTGTTGCTCTGAACAAGGTTAGCTTCATTGATTTTGTGGTAGCCATTTTTGTGTATTGGTATGTGCTTAAGGGGTTGTTTGGTAGGGTGTGTAAGAATATTATTAAATATGGTGCATTAGTAATGCTGACATTATTTTTTAGGAAAAATTACAGCCAAATACCATTTGTCCGTCTAGTTTACAAAATATGTAGACAACATATAGGTAGTGTATAGTTTAGACATACCATACATATAATATACGTATCTATACACTATCTATACAGCCGAAGTGTATAGGCAATGTATACTTCGGCCATATCTGGTAAACGAGATGGCCGAAGGGTACATTTCCGTAAATTTCTATATTTTGTATCAACTATTTGGTTTGTTGTATTAAATAACATGTCTTGCATAATTTTTAAATAGTATTGAATAGGGTGTATAAATATAAGAATAGTATCGGTACTGGTAATGTCATGGTTTACTATGTATAAGAATAGTACTGAGTAGGGTGTATAAGTAATACTGGTATTAGTTGTACCAGACTTGAATTTGCAACCAAACATTGTACTAAAATTTAGTACCAGCATTATTCTACCTAATACACACCCTACCAAACAACCCTTTGTTGTGTTATGTTTATCTATGGACCCCACCATGAGAAACGACTCTCGGGCTGTTCCCGTTGCACTGAATAAGGTTAGCTTCATTGATTTTGTGCAGACATTATTGTGTATTAGGATGTGCTTATTGTGTTATGTTTAGCTATGCTTGATTAATAGTGTTAGGCGGAGTTAGTACTCGGACTAGTTGTTCTGCAAATTATAATGAAGGCATTGTTTATATGAGGAATAATAAAATAATAAGATGATTGTTATGGGATGAAAAATAATGCAGGGATGGTTATGCACTGAGTACTAATGCAGGAATTGTTATGCCCGATTGCCCACTTAAGGGATTTTTTTTATAAAACACGTTTCTCATTCCACACAAAATAATATATAGATTCCTGCATAGCTTACAAGGTACTACTAATGTGTTTGATAAAAAGTGCCAATCAATTTTTCTTTTATGACGGTGGTGTTTGTGCCTGTTTCTGTCTACCTCGACTATTCCACTGGGTACCTGCTAACTCTTACCATCACAAGTACTGTGTAACTCTGCCTACTAAGGCTTAGACAAATGGAAAAAATCACTTGGGTATTCTTTTTTTTCCAATAAGACTTAAATCTGAATTAAAATTTGTGTGTTATTTTGTTTTAAAACTTTCATTTAAAGGAACTGGACAACATTTTTAGTCAAAAGCAAGTAGGACAAGCATGACTAACCACTATTTTTCTTTTAAAAACTGATTGTCCGAGGCTGATAGTTGGATTCTTGATTGCGAATGACAAATGTTTTTCACTCTAATTGATGGTGAATGGTGCAGGTTTTCCAGCTCAAAGTTGATGGAGTTGCTTTCAGGTTGATACCAGAAGCATCTCAAGTAAAGAATGCAATGAAGGTAATATTCATACAAAATTTTGTAATTTTTATTGTTGAAGTCAATGTAATGATTTTGCTTTGAATTTCTCTTGTTGTAGACTAAGCACGTGCTTAAATCTATAAGAAAGTTGATAGAGTACTCATGCCAAGAATTTGATTGGTTTGCTTGTCGACCTTCAAGAATTGTTGTCTATTATAGGTCAATCAATTTCTTATGTTCTTAATGAAAAAGGGTTATTCATTTCGCGGGTCTCCGTTAATGTATTATAGAAGACTATCATAGCTTTCCAGGATATGAGGTGTTACCAATTCTCTGCTTGCTGAGCATATTCATGATTCTTGCAAAGTATTCACAAGTATTCCACAGCTTTCGACTATCTAAGTTCTGAATGTACTTCATGTACAGTACAACAACATATCTAGTGCAATCCCACACAATGGGGTCTGGGAAGGGTAGAGTGTACGAAGACCTTACCTCTACCTTGGGAGGTAGAGTATGTACTTCATGTACAGTAAGTAGTAGAAACTTTTGCTTGAACCAACTTTTTGCTTGACACCAAATCTGAAAGTTTGTGGCACTTCAGATGAGCATTAAGAGGTTTTTCTTCAGCTTTGGGATATATATGTAATAAGCAGAAGTTGATTTTCAGTTGAAGTGGATGAAAATATAGTAGTTGCTCAGTAAGTTTCTTTTTGCTGGAACAAAGATTAGGATAACAGTCAGGTTTCTGCTTATGCCAAAAATGGTTGTGCTTTGAAATTTGAATCGATATGTTTAGAATATCATTTTGTGCGCCATTGCTTTTCCCTTATATAATCTAAAGCTGATTGTATTCTGCTGCCTTTTTGTTACTAGGAAAGGGAAAGGACTGGAACGTCTGATGAGAGCTTTTATGGTGTTCCAGTTTTTCAGGTACACTCTCTGCTATAATCATGGCATCAATTGTGCTTACTGCTATGTCCTCCTGTATGAGTGGAAGCATCTACGTTGTTCACTTCATCTGCTTCGAATGAACTATGAGCTAAACTAGAATAACTTGATGAGGAGCCCATAGACACAACTCTCCTACTTTTCAAATTGATGAACTTAGCAGATGGATTGTCCTACTTCACTTTTACCTGTGTCCAATAGAACTGATTTATTAATCAGAGAAACTGTTAGTCTAGGTGCTGCATTCGTAAAGCTTATATCAACCCAAGTTGAACTCCTGAATTTTAACCAGTACCTTCAAGACTGGAAAGAACCAATCTGCTTTAAACTAGAATCAAGAGAATCCCTTTCTGTTGTAATAAATGCCAAATATAATTAAAGACAGAAAGAAATCCGCTGAAAATATTGTGAGGCTTCAACATCTGCATTTGAGACTGCATTGCCTTGCTGTTGTTTCACCTTCTTGGATGGTTAAGAAATTTTCTTTGTCACTTGTATACCCTGATGCAAATTTAACTTTGGAACCATCATCAATAGTGTGACCACTACTGAAGTTTTAAGCTAGACTAGATATCCTCTTCATCATATAAGAAGAGTTTTAATGCCAAGCTGCTTGTGCTAATATGTTTATCATTACAACAACAACATACCCAGTGTAAGTGAGTAACATTTCGATGATTGAATATGTTGGAAGGATGCAAAACCATCCTCACAAACATATGAGTGTGTTTTGTTGTTTCAGTCTGCTTAAATTTCATCAATCATAAAGAATTGGTGTCAAAAAGTAGTTAAAAGTTGCCGAGTGGTAGATTTTAGTTGGGAACCATGCCAACGTGCACTGAAAAGTATGACCTATTGGTCGACGAAGTTCGTATGAAGATCATGGAAGACCAGTGTTCGAATCATAGCAAAGACAAAAAAGACTAGGTTCTTTTCATCAATTTAAGTTATGGTGGGCAGAGTTACCCGATTCATGTGCTAGGTACCAGGTGAATAGTTGAGTTAATTATTTAAAAATAAAGAAATAACATCTTACCAACATCTTAAATATCACATTCAAATAATTTCACAGCAGCTTTTGTACCGTTAGATTCAAAGATAATTTCACATTTGGCAATTTTGTAGAACTTCTCTGTCATCCTTTTACTCGTTTTTCACAGCAGCTTTCCAATAATTTCACAGCAGCTTTTGTACTGTTAGATTCAATGATAATGTGAATGGCGGGCTTGGAATTTCATTCCACATAAAGGTCCTTTATGTTTCAAACCTGGTTTTGGAAACGCTTTTCTTGAGCCAAGGTTCTATTGGAAACAACCTCTCTACCTCATACAATGTAGGGGTAAGGTCTGCGTACACCCCACCCTCCCCCAAACCCCACTTGTGGGATCACACTGGGTATGTTGTTGTTGTTGTATAAAGGTCCTTTGTGCTGTGTTATGGTCACAACTTTAAGTTCTCCACCTCATTAGTGCACACTAGATCTTGTATTTCTTGTCAGTTCTCCACCTCATTAATTTGGAAATGACATTTATCTATCTGAATGATTTTCATTGTAGTCAAGGAGCTTAATTCTGAGGAGCCAAAACAAGAGATATCGCCCTGTTTTCTTCAGAAAGGTCAGCTAATTGTCTGCAGTTCCTTTTTGTTTTTTCAGTTGCCTGGAGTTGGTATCCACTAAATATGATATGATGCTTCATTCCCTTCTAGTAATCTTATCAATTTGTGCAGGAGGACCTAGAGAATTCACTAGAAAGAGCTTCTCAGCAGCAAGGGCGATTGAATCCTGCTATGAAAGGAGATATTCAGGTAGGTCTGTCGATATTTACCTACTGTTGTGTCTTAGCTTCATGACCAAGAATTTTCATCTGATTTGATAGGTTGCAGTTCTGGAGGATATAATACAAGGTATGAAGGTAAGAATCCTCAACCAGAAACTTCGATGTTACATCATAAAATTCTTGATCCGATGTTTGGCAATTTTGTAGAACTTCTCTGTCGTCCTTTTACTCGTTTTAACCTCTTATATTTATTTTTCTTTATTTTTTGATGACTGAGAAATCCCTGAGGGCTCGCTAACACACAGTTCGTAACTCGGTTGTGCGCTGGCCCCTTTACCCTTGTCCATTTAATTACCGAGCTTTTGTCTGCAACGTGGTTCGAACTCATGACGTGTGTCTTACTCACATCACGCTTTGCACTCTTAGTTATATTCATCTTGCTTGTTAAATGCACGTTGCCTCGGTTAATGGCCGTAATGTAGTCCGTGCGATTGACAAAGTATGAACATATTTTTGCAGGATACTTCGACGTCAAAGTGGGATGACGTTGTATTTGTTCCTCCGGGTTTTGATGTTTCAACAGATCCCTCACAGAAGTAAGAGAACTGTACACCAGAAGACTAGAAGCTAGTTGAACCTACGTCAGGCCCATTCTATAATATCATTTTTGATATCATGTGTGTTAATTGAAAGTGACTACGAATTAGGTCCTGTTATTAGACAATAATTATATAGAAACTGGAGCTAGGATTTCTGAAGTGTTTGATAATTGTAGACAAATTATGTATGCAATTTGACTTGCTCTGAGTTGGGAGATTATTAAGAGTTGGAATTAGAAAAAGGGAGTCAAATGGGCTTGGGCCCTAGTGTAAGTAACCTTGAGGGTCATTGGCATTTTTGCCCCTATTTTGTGTTGGTCTTTAATTTTTGAGTTTATATTTTTGCATTATAATATTCCACAAGTTATGCCTACGATCTTAAAGAATTTATGCTTGGCTAAACAGCAAAAATTAAAGACCAGCCTGTTTGAAGGGAAAAAGTGCATTTTTTTCTAATCCTTTAGCTAGTCCAATAATGCTACTTATGGACCCAAATGGGGCGGATTAATCGTTGATTAGAACGAAATAGTAAAATATTTGTCAATATAACTCTAAGTGTGTTTTACTACGAGCAAGAAATTAGGCGTAACACGAATGCTACATGAATAAACAGTTTGTCATAAACCTATTTTTGTTGACAGAGGAACCCGCAGCCGCTCCGCTACTCTTTCGATTGCGCACAGGGTAAATCCCGGACTGACGCAATAGCCTGCAAACCACGTCAGCCGATTAACCACACTTGGCAAGCCATGTGTAACAGGCTCAATCAAGAAGGTTTATGCAGGGGATCGAACTCGTGACCTTGCGGTCCCGCGCTCTATTACTACACCAACTTGGCTACCCTTGTGGGTTTGTCATAAACCTATTGTCTTTAGTGTTCAGTGTTCTTTGCTAAATACATTAGTTTAATTTCATCTCCAATTTGAATATGTCCAAATTAATTTAGGTACTCCCAATTTACCTTAAAATAAAATAAAACATAAAATATAACATGTGGTGTACAAGACATATATATCCCTTATTTAGACGTTTTGTTATGATTGTATAAGCACTGATCAACGATATAATCTCTAAAAACACCTATCATCACTTTTTGTTAGGTCCGGGTATGCTATAAAACAATAAATACAAACTGTAAATTAAATCGAATGCCAATTTAGTTCCAAATGTCAGCAAAAATGTCGTCTGATACAAGTGACAACATTTCGATAAAACACAAAAATCTTTGAAGAGTAAATTGTAGCAGAAATAATAAAGAACACAGAGGTTTAATATTTACATAAGTTATATAAACATGTGATGGTTAATGACTAAAAGTATTGTATATATTTATATACAATTGAACAAATTCTTTCTTTTACAATTTTACAAAATAATACAAAAGAAATTAAAATATTGAAGTCGTAGATGACTTCTGCCTGAAAAATCTACCTAAATAGACATAGACAACATCTCATTATAATTGCTTCAATACATAACAAATCTAGAATCTAAGCATCAATTATAATGTTTGACAGAATGTTGTCGACATGCTCAGGCAACACTTGCGATCCAGTTTTCTGAGATGAATTCTCGAGAGCTCTCTTGATATTTTTGCAATCTGTTTCTGGATATCGATTCACTCGTGTAGTCTCTCTATTTATTGTAGAGAGTCTTCCTTGAAAAGATCATCGATTGGTTGTGGAGGTTGAGGGAAAGGTGGGCAGCTGATAGGATTTATTGGAGAAGATCATGGAGCAAAATCCTCTAACTTCTTGGACTTGTTCCCCAAGCATAGCAACGACTTTGACTTGTTCTTCCCACGTTTTTCATCAGCTCCTAATTACCTTGCCAAGTCACTTTTTCATCGTGGTAAAATTTCACAAGAATTGCTTCAGTCCGTGAAATAAGGCAAAACTGTTTTATAAAATGTTGGTCCGAATGTTGTGACATTTGTTCCAACATTTCTTAATTTCAACTTTGTACTAAAAACGATATGTTGGGCAAAATGTCACAACACCAAACCCAACATTAACACTCTTAAACCAAAAAAACTTACCTAACGTACTCGATCAACTACGTTTTTTTTCATTACTTAGAAATTCTTGAGGGTCGAGTTATTATATAGTAGGAGTACAAAATTTGATGAATAACGGGCTTCCTTTTCTATTCTTTTCCACTTAACTACTAAGTTTTTGGTTATAATATGATTCGAACACGTCATCTCTGTTAAGAGTTTCACATCGGAAATGGAATGGAACATAAATTCCTTATATGGACTTGGACAATCTTCACCCTACAAGCTAGCTTTTGGGATTAAGTTAGGCCTAAGATCTATTCTTTACGATCTCAATAGTTGTATATCTTTTACACATCAAAAATATATCGTGTACACTTTAGGCCTTAGATTATTTGTCTTGTATGTATCGGAATATTTTGATCGTAGATGTTATTTTATTTGACTATTAACTTAAATAGTTTAAGTTGTATACACCAATTCAAATAATTTGCAATTTTTCGGGGTTGTAGACTTGCCCTCTTTTTTAGTATGTTACAAACTTGCAATCTATGATCTTTAGGGGTTAGCTTATAGTGTAAACCAAACTTAAATTTTAAGTTTAAGTTTATATAATATGTTCCATTCGTCGAATAAGAATCTCTAAATTCTTTTCTAATAAAAGAATTTATTTTTTTTAGAAAAGAGGAATTTTTAAATGGAAATGAGTTGGCAATGTCCCAAAAAGGGATGTTCTTTGCCATGGGAATCAAATCGTTGTTAGGGAAGATATTATTCTTATGTCGTTATGATTACAGTGATTTTAAACTTCTGTTTAATTACTAAAACTTTTAATTAAAAAAAGTTTTCATTTTATACGCTCTTTAAAAAATTATAAATAAAAAAGTATTTTTATTACATTACTATTATCTCTCTCTAATTAATTACACTCTAATTAATATTGATTATTTTAAAAAATAATTAATGTCAAGGAAAAAATAGGAAAAAATTAATTAATTTTATCTTATTTTTAAAAAGTGATCAAGTAATTTGGGACGAGAATTTTTAGTAATGTGGCCAAGTAATATGAGACGGAGGAAGTATTATTTTCTTAAATTTCCTAAAAGCTCAAATTTTTAGTTTGTTAGTATTATAACTATTGCAATAAATAAGAACAGCAACTGTGTTTTAGTCCTACAAGTTGGATCGGCGGTATAAATTTTCACTAGATCGATTATTGGCCTTCGATTTGCAACGCAGTACTATTAAATCCTCAGCCCAAATCTGACGGCCATAAAACCTTCCACGGAATATCTTTAAATGTTAAATAAGAAAGATCAAACTTGTAACCTTATATAACCTTACACATCCTCAGCTTTTGACACTTGGAAAGTCAGCTATGCCTCTAATTATGTTTAAAATATAAGTTATGACGATGTAAATTTTTTAAATAAGAATTTCTCTTGGCACGTACATAGTTCCAAAATGATGATGTGGCGGTGACATGTCATTTTTTCAGTGCCGAAATTTCTTTCCGGTAATTTATATTTTTTGGACAATTAACTTATAGTTTAGTGACTTTACTTTTTAAAAAATGAGTTTTATAGCTTAAGTTATAAGTAGTTACTATTACGAAAAATAGTTTTGTGATTTTAATGTTATAAAAAAAAGTTTAGTGACCACCAATAAATTAAACCAATACTGTTATCATTAAGGTATTAAATAAGTTGTTTCAGAAGTTGGGTCAGCATCATCCAAACCAAGAACTAAAAGCTCTTTGTTCTTTTCATTTATTTTTTAACTGATCGGTGAAGTACATAGCAAAACAATTAATCGAATTATGGGCATGAGAGAACCAGCAAAGTTTGGCATATATAGGTCTAAAATATGTTTTAAATCATGTAATACGCAGACTTGATGTGTTTAACCTTTACAGTTTATAATATTATAACATATTGTACCTTTGAATTAAGAGTTCTGAATTTGATATCTATCAAAATTAATACTTCTCCACATATATTTAACAAAAATAATGAGATTCATTAAAACGTTAAATATAAATTGCATCCGCCGTTGATAATACATATCCCTATAAGATAAACAGTACTTCCTTCACTTCGTTCCTAAAGAAATAGTGTTTTAGGCTTTTTATTTTATTTAAAAATAAGTGGTGTTTTAGAATTTCTAAAAGAAATTGATTTTATTCTTTCAAAATTATCCTCATTTACATAATCAAGAATCATTAACTAGCTTTTCTTTTTATAGGCATTAATTAGGGGTTGTTTTGGGACTCACCTCGGGGCGGCGCACTAGCAAAACGCATCGGGGCTTACATGTGGGGCTTAGTTCTATAAGGCTTATGTCCTAAGTGTACGGCTGTACACCCTAAGCACGCCTAACGTTCAACTCTCGGGGCTCGCCTTAAAGTTCTTGCACCAATTATGTGTGAAACTCCTAAATTAACACTATTGACCCTCGTAATTCTTTAATAAACGAATGATGCTTAATAGTTTTATTCATCTATAAAAATAAGAAGATTGAAAGTAACGCAAATAAAAAATCATAGTATTGTATATTTACTATTTGAGAACACCGTGAGAATGAATATAAGTTAATATTTCTTTTAAAAATACAGAGCCGAATTTTACATCTTCACCTGTTGTTGATCTTTATGTTTTATTCTATGTCTCAAAATTATCATATTTTATTAATTCATTATTTAATAATTATTTTATTTTATTCATGAAAAAATGATGTTTTAGTTATAATACTGATAAACTAGGGGGGTAAATATAGTATCGTAGTAATATATTTTATGTAACTGTGATTCTTTTATTGTTTGAATAGAGTTGATTGCATCTCTTAATAGCGTTTTCATTATTGCATTATTTATACTTGTAAAATTATGTTAGAAGTTTTGTTTTCTATGAGTTTCTTTAATCATTTATCTAATAATTTTTTAAATTATTAATTTCTTTATTATAATTTTTGTGTTATTATAATATTTTACTACATTATAAATTAAAATTTAAGGATTCAAGGGGCTTATGCTCCATGCCTCGTGGCTTACGCCTCATCCCGTGCTAAGGAAAACGTCTCGCCTCACGCCTTCATCTTTTAAAATAATAATTAGGGATAAGTTAGTAAAAATATTTATAATTTTTCAAAAGTAAATAGTTTCTTAAGAGGTGTACATAAGCTAAAAATATCACTTAATATGAAGGAAGGGAGTATTCACGATACAAACATGATTCTTGAATTACTATCATCTGTGGCCGTGTGGGTTAAGTAGGAACTCACCATAAAGGGTTGTCCTTTTACATTTAATTTATCTATCGAATAATGGTCCACAAAAACGAAGATAAAAAGACATTTTAAAATAATCTACCTTAAAAATAGCTTATGCTTAACAGATAGTTCTTACTAATATGGTACTTAATGAACCTCCTTATTAGAGGAAGCCTAATTCTATAAATCATTTTGTCTCTTTCACTCGAGCAACTTGATAAATCTACAACTCAACATTTACGTACTTTTTCATACGAATAAGAGGTATAGTCGGAATTTTTAGTTTATAGATTCTTGATTTTAATTTTTATTGCTTATCGGATTCTGAATAAATTATTTGTATATATTAAATAATTTTTTAATACAAATACAAAATTTAAGGTTAATTCTATCGAACTCGTAACTACTACTATAGCCGGGTCATGTAACGAAGTCTCCGCGACATGACAAATGCAGATTTTCTTGAAAACTGGCGCAAATTATACTAGTTATAAATGTAAAGAATGGATTTTGAGCCTAACTCAACTCCAAAAGCTAGCTTGTATGGTGAGGATTGTCCAAATCCATATAAGGAGTCCATGTTCTCATTCCATTCCCGAGGTGGGACTCTTAACACTCCCTCGCACGCCCAGACCTCGTTAACTGGAGCGTGGACAATATAATTTGGGGGCCCAACATCGACAAACAAATAATTGGAATTGGTCTGGCTCTAATACAATTTAAAGAATGGATATTGGGCCTAACTTAACCCCAAAAGTTAGCTTGTAAGGTGAGGATTGTCCAAGTCCATATAAGGAGTCCATGTTCTCATTCCATTTCCGATGTGAGACTCTTAACAATAAAGCTAACGGAGCTTTAAGTTTGAGTTAATATCAAATTAACACACACAGAGACAACAATTATGCAACGGAACAATTGACTAGACCATTCAATATTCGATATTAGGGGTGGGCAAAAATCCGGAGAACCGAAACAACCGAACCGAACAGAAATTCGGTACATTTTTTTCCATTTTTTTTTTAAAAAAACAATTTTTTGAAAAACCGAACCGAATCAGGATTTAGTGATTCGGTTCGGTTTTAAAATTTTGGATACGAACCGAACCAAAAAACCGAATTAAATATATAATTATTCTTATTTTTTATTTTAGGCTACTACTATCTCTTGAATCATAGCCATTGAAGTCAATTTATGAATCTTTTATGAAAGTCGAATACGGCATGAACTTGATTAACATATCACGGTAGCATTGACATAAAATGTATGGAGAGAAAGTAGTTGTAAATTGGTGAAATTTTAAATGGTCATAACTCTGTGCTCGGATGTCCGTTTTACCCGATTTTTTTTAATTTTGGGTATTTTTTTTAGACGGGGCCGGCCCTGGCGGTTTGGCGCAGCCAATTTTTACGAAAACGTTCGTTTTCCCAATCAATTTGTGTTTTCCCCCAAATCGGTTTCTAATTTTCCTTTTTCTTTAGTAAACATCTCACGATACACAATAGATTTCAACGTCGAAATTTCATGGTAGTGTAGGTGTGAATGTCAATTTTAGTTTTGGAAATTCAATTTTAAAAAAAAATTCCTCGACATGACCAGACCCGACCCACTAGAAAAAACGGATATAATTCGATACGTTCGGCGATATAAACCGAACATATCGTTTTTTTAAAAAAAAAGAAGTTGTACTCGATTTTTTTTTTTAAAAAAATGATTTTTATTTGGTTCATATTTTTCGGATCCAAAATCGAACCAAACCGAACCGATATACGCCCACCCCTATTCGATATTAAGGATTCATGCTAGAATCATCGATGCCTGGTTCATTTTTTCGTTCGACATCAGTCCCCAAAAAGTCGAAGTCGTGCTAGATAAGACATTTATTTATTTGTTTTATTAATGTTATGTTACAACTTGCAATATTTTCTACTCCTAGTGATGCAAAATTTTAGAGGATTTTTATATATTTTACATATTTATATGAAATAAATAAATGGGGTCACAACTAAAAAAGTGATATAACAGCTGCCAATATTAATTTAATATGAAGGTGAATTATTTCATACTAGCATTTAAATCATGCATGTCTTGTGAATTCCAATCATAAAAGTAATAGTAGTACTATTATTAAGCCGAAAGGGCCACTAAATGTAGTGGGCCATGGTACATTGACGGCGCTGGGCTTGATTCGTTTGATATTATGGGCCGCACTTACCCACTCAAAATATCCGTCCACAATGACTACACGAGATGAACCTTGGTTTGATATGGCCCGCTTCTCTTTTATGCCATATATTAATGAATTTTTTCAGGAGAAAGATCACTTGTAATATCTCGTACTTTCGGGTCATGGTTTTAATCGCTAGACGTATGTAAATAAACGCGAGCGTTGGAGGATTTTTTTTTGTCATATTTACGTATGCAAATAAAGGGTTCATCGTATAAAAGGATGAAGTCTCGAAATAATTTAGGACTTAATAAGTATGATTTTAGGTAGTTGTCATTATTATTACTACTTCTCAGATATACTTTAAATTATATACATGACGTGACAAAAATGTTTTTCTTTAAATTATATTTCTAGTAACATTTATATTGGTGATATGTAGTAATAAAAGTTATGATTAGCATAAGTGTTGATTATTTAGTAAGTATGAATTTTGAGGATGCTTAAATAGTAAGTTATATTCAACAATAGTAATACGTTTAGATAAGGATAAAATTTAATGCCTTTTACTTTTTCAATGTGACTATCACGTGACAATGTCCCCTTTAATAGATATATTATATTGGTTTATTAAGTAAATTATTTACATCAAGTGTCATTAACCAAGAGAAAGAGTAGAGAAGAAGGACCCCACGTGTGGAAAAAAAGGGTTGTCCTCGTGTCTACTTGTATATTCCCAATTTTAAAAAAAATTGGCAAATTGAGCGGGTGACTTATATCGCTGAATCTGGGCATTCTTTTAGGTGGAGTAAGGTGGAAGAAGAGTAGTCATTGACATATAAGATTTAGGTGTAGAGGCAGTTGATTCCGACACCATTAGTAGGGGTTCGATATTAAAGGTATATTAAGGCAAATCATTTCTTCTTTTGGCATGTTCCACGTAACGAAATGTAAACGTAATATGTTCTTATAAATGATTCTACTCTTACTAGTTAAGAATGTTCATATTATTTATTCTTATTGTCAAAGCATGTCTAAATATGTTCCTAAATCCTTATTGAGATATATGGCAAAGATGTTAGTATTCATAATGTTAATCGGAGGTGAAGCGACATTACGTCACTCCGACAAACTTATAGTGTCTTATTATCATATCATTCATGCATTATACTCATGTACATACCTTGACCACAAATGAGTTATATACTCTACTATATGTATGCATTATTTATCCCTGATATGGGAAAGGGGAAGACGTTATATACACACACCACCTGCAGCTGGTACAGATATACACGATGATGATTATGCCCACAGAGGCCGATATGATATGATGGGATGCCCACAGAGGCTTGATGGCGTTGTATATGCATATGTATATGAATGACCGCATTTGCATTGTGCATGACATTTAGGCATATTATGGCCCTCAGAGGCATTCTACACAAACATTGTACTTAGGCATATTATGGCCCTCAGAAGCATTCTCTATTGGTTGGTTGTTTCTTGTCTCATGTTACTTTCATGTCTCTATTATGTTATTCTTCATGCCTGACACACTCGGTACATCAGTTGTACTGACGTCCCTTTTGTCGGATGACGCTGCGTTTCATGCCCGCAGGCTCAGGTAGACAGGGTGACAGTCTGCACTAGTAGGTTGCTGGTTCAACTGATATTGGAGCACTCTATTTATTCCAGAGTTGCAGTCTAGTCGTGGTATGATATTTTGGATATGCATAAGGGTATGACGGGGCCCTGTCCCGACCTTACAGTATCACGTACTATTTAGAGGCTTGTAGACAATTGTCTTGTGTATGATTGTCGTATATGGCCTTGTCGGCCTTGATATGTATATATGCATACGTTGGGCCCTTATGGTTGCAGGATTTTACATAACTCTTTTCCAGTTTACTATTTTCATATATCAACAGGGTATCTCGTGGCGACCCTCGTGGACCATGAGAAATTACGGTTATATGCTAAATATATGATTAGTGGTACTCGGCAAGTAGGGTCCAGGTGCCCATCATGACCCTCCAATTTGAGTCGTGACAAACTTGGTATCAGAGCAGGTCTGTCCTAGAGAGTCTACAAGTCGTGTCTAGTAGAGTCTTGTTTATGAATGTGTTGTGCACCACACTTATAGGCAGGAGGCTAAGGGGCATTTAGGATGATGGTTACCTTCCTCCTTGATCTAAAATCGTGCTATAGAGCTAAGTTGTAAGAATTCTCTCGGTAAACCTTATCGTGTTTATGATTACAACAATGCCTTCTTCTAGTAGGGCTATGATTAGCAGGGAGATTGAGGTTGGATTAAGTGTAAATGCGAGTAGTATGCTCTCTATTGAGACAGATCCATCAGAGGATATGAGTAAATTGCTTTCTCAGGCACGACTTCATCCTAGAGCATCTGATAGAGATATGCCCCTTGAGGGGGTCAGGGAGCTCATAACCTAGGGAGTTTATTAGTTAGGGATCGTCGATATTTAAAGGGTTCAAAGATGCCAATATCTCAGGGTCAAAGTTGTAAAGTCGAGTGAGACCGCCCCGAGCATCTTGTAGTCAGTGTGGTTGAGCGCATGCCGAATTATGAAGCAAAGGTACAGAGGGTTGGTTTAGTGAGACAGCCATGGACACAACGTTCTGAAGTGTCCCAAGCCGATGCGCAAAGGTAAGTATAAGATGACTATGAGTTGTACATATGAAACGTAGAAGACATAATTGGAAGGTTTAGTAGGTTATGAAAATCTACACATTTTACAGTGACTCGCGCTGATTAGAATAAGAGAATATGTTATGTATGTGCGACCTAAACTGTGATGTCTTACCTAGAACAGATTAGGAATTGTCCAAGGATATCATTAACGAGAATGGATTGCCACAATCGAATCGTCTGAGGTGTGACCATCAGTAAATTTAAGAAGATCACGTAAAGTGACATACCCAGAATGGTGAGCCCAAGTTATATATAAGGATCGAGTTATCCACGGTAGTGGAAGGGAATATAAGCCGCTCGTCCGTGCATAAAGGGCCATACCGCGTATTATTAAGAATTACATGTATCAATTTTAGTAAGCTAAGACATGCTATAGGTATTGGATTGGTAAGGTCTTCGTTCCATTGTGCAACATGTTACACTTCTAAATAACCTCTGGATAACAATAGTTTGTTAGGGGGCAATTGAGGACGAGAACTATGGAACAATAGAAGAATGGTTGTAACAAATATGAAGATAGTTAATAAGTATGAATAGAATGGAATGATCAAGTATCATGGCATAAATATTTTTCGTTTGATGACGAGTAGAAGGAAGAATTATGACAAGAAGGATAAAGGTGAATAAGATTATAGTTATGCATGTTTCACAAATGTATGATTACTCCAGAACAACGTAAGGACCAACGGTAGATGAAGGACAATAAGAACTCTTCGGCCAAAGGTGACGAACCTTTGATGTTCAGGAAGGTAGTATGAGAAATACTTTGAGATAAGAGACACCGACGAATGAGCACTCGGTCGATGAGAGATCTAATAATGATAAGACAAGAAAGCTTGACAAGTCATTGGGTCATGTAACACCGTGAATTGAATCTAAATATATGAAGCATTGGTTCCACAACGTATGCAGTCATACCTCTCAGAAAGTATGTAAACAGAAGTAACAGTGAGTAAAGCTCGAGATCAGCACCTAAACAGGTGAAAAGGGGCCAATGACGCCTATGGATACAAGGTAGACATTAAAGATATATGTCAAGAGATAATGACATTATAATGAAGATAAAATGACAAGCAAATACAGATGTCTATGAGCATTTTTGAACTGACTAAAGGTTCTACGAGATAGATAAAATAATGAGTTTACAGCTTAACGAGATCAAGAAAATCTTTATTCAAAGCTCCATTGACAGAACGTCTTAGCCATGAGGCAAGTGAAAGAATTCGACTCTAAGTATAATGACTAGGCTTGGATATAGTAGGCCAACGTCATGTAATGCAAATTCTTCAGAATATTCCACGTACTGAATGAGGGAATAAGTTAACAACTCGTCTTTTAAGGGGTAGTAACGCCAAAGATGGAATTAGGAGCAATGTTTGAGAGTACGTAACATTGAGTTCTTGGCAACAACGAGAGTTTTGAGTTTGAGAAAGCAAGTATACATATATTATTTTTATCAAGAACAACATACTGATTTTGCGCACCATATCGATCTCGTTGTTTCGCATTTATCGCGTTGTTGAATCTGGACATTCTTTGAGGTGAAGTAAGGTGGAAGAAGAGTAGTCCTTGACATATAAGATTGAGGTGTAGAGGCGGTTTATTCCGACACCATTAGTAGGGGTTCGGCATTAAATGTATGTTAAGGCAAATCATTTCTTTTTTTTGGCATGTTCCACGTAACGAAACGTAAACGTAATATTGTCCTATAAATGATTCTACTCTTACTAGTTAAGAATGTTCATGTTATTTATTCCTATTGTCAAAGCATGTTTAAATATGTTTCTAAATCCTTATTGAGGTATATGGTAAGATGTTAGTATTCATAATGTTAATCGGAGGTGAAGCGACATTACGTCACTCTGACAAACTTATAGTGTCTTATTATCATATCATTCATGCATTATATTCAATGTACATACCTTGGCCTCAAATGAGTTATATACTCTACTATATGTATGCATTATATATGTATGGGATATGGGAAAAGGGAAGGCTTATATACGCACACCACCTGCAACTGGTACAGATATACACGATGATGATTATGCCCACAGAGACCGATATGATATGATGGGATGCCCACAGAGGCTTGATGGCATTGCATACGCATATGTATATGAATGACTGCATTTGCATTGTGCATGGTATTTAGGCATATTATGGCCCTCAGAGGCATTCTACACAGACATTGTACTTAGGCATATTATGGCCCTCAGAGGCATTCTCTACTGGTTGGTTGTTTCTTGTCTCATGTTACTTTAATGTCTTTATTAAGCTATTCTTCATGCCTGACATACTCGGTACATCAGTCGTACTGACGTCCCTTTTGTCGGGGGACGCTGTGTTTCATGCCCGCAGGCTCAGGTAGACAGGGTGACGGTCCACACTAGTAGGTTGTTGGTTCAGCTGATATTAGAGCACTCTATTTATTCCAAAGTTGCAGTCTAGTCGTGGTACGATATTTTAGATATGCATAAGGGTATGGCGGGGCCCTGTCCCGACCTTACAATGTCATGTATTCTTTAGAGGTTTGTAGACAGTGTCTTGTGTATGGTTGTCGTGTATGACCTTGTCGGCCTTGATATGTATATATGCATAGGTTGGGCCCTTATGGTTGCATGATTTTACATAACACTTTTCCAGTTTACTATTTTCATATATCAACAGGGTATCTCGTGGCGACCCTCGTGGACCATGATAAATTACGGTTATATGCTAAATATATGATTAGTGGTACTCGGCAAGTAGGGTTCGGGTGCCCGTCATGACCCCCGGTTTGGGTCGTGACACTATACCCCATGAAACTAAACTATTTACCCGCCTCTACCCCTATTATTTTTCATGTCCCCTAAAAAAAATTAAAATTATTTACCCGAGATACCCCCTTCCTTCCAGTTATGATACTAACATGGTATATAAATATACTTAGATGATATCATGAAATACCGCTTCAGTCATTCTCTTTGTCATGAATGATACCATCGTGATATATAAATATACTGAGATGGTGTATCATGGATGATGATCAAGTTCGTTTAGTCAAAGAATACACATTTTTCTCGAAAAAACTCTATGATACTATTGTCTTATATACATATACTGTGATGGTATCATGGAGGGCTGCTTCAAGCCTTCAATGAGACACTCCTCAGAACCATGGTACCATCGTGGTATATAAATATACTGAGATGGTATAATGGAAGACTATTTCAGTTTTTCTCTTGGTCCTTCATGATACCATTATATAAATATACTACGATGGTATAAAAAAGGAAGGGGTTTGGAAGAGGGGGTATGTCGGGTAAATAGTTTTTGGCGAGGGGGTACAATGGGTAATTAGCTTAAAAGGGGCCTGCGACGGATAATTAGTTTATTTTGGAGGTATTTTAGTTAGTTTCTCAATTTTTATAGCCCTCCCCTTGAATTTATTAGTTTTTGTCCTTTTATTATGTCTAACAAACTTTTTTTAAGTTCTTCTGGGACATTATGACCTTTATTAAAAAACCATCAACTTTTTAATACTGATGCATTCTTTCTCCATCTATTTTTTAAATAATTTAAATGGTTATTTTGTCTAACTCTAGTACTTACCAACAAGTTTCACTTTGAAGAAACTTATAACTTATCCAAGTGTACTTGGTAGGGGGAAAAGGTCGAAATATACCAAAAACATTTACCATTTGTGTTGCATCTGTATCCTATTTAACTTTCGACCTATGAAATCACCCACTGTTATCTTATATATTTATAATATACTCCTTTCATTAAGGGTCTTTCACCGTGAAATTTTATGGTGATTACACGTGTCATTCTAACAATATTTTGTGTCTCCTATTCTTTGTGAAGGGGAAAGTCCCGAAGGCGAAACCCCTCACTTGTATCAGAGGCCCCTTGGCCAGATGAGATGTAAATCGAGGGATATGCGTGAGTTGAGTCCTGCAAAGGAGAGGACCAACGGGACACGAACCCAGTAACAACCCTTGCAATATTTCAATAAAGACTATCACCATACATATTCAAACCCACGACGTCGGAGTGGTTATACTTCAATTACATTGCCACTTACCAACTCGCCAGTGACTTGAGGGCTTGTGTCTCCTATTCTATATAGATAGATTCATTGGGCTATAATATAATACGTCATGAGTCATGTTTTAGAGGACACACTTTATTTTTTTAGCCTATTTCTATTTTAAAAATTTATTTGCTTCCTCATTTACCTTTAATACTATGACTACTGGAGCCACCTGCTATAAAGTCATGGTATACTAGACTGAACTTCATCAGAAATATTCAGTTTCATTATTTTTCTAGAAATGATAAAATTTCTCTAGAACTTATCCATTTAGAAATAAATAATTTTAAAAAGGTATTTGGACCCATACTTGGCTGCAATTTTCTTGTGTGTTAACAAAGGAAGGTTCACATAACAGGTAGTAATAATAATTGGAGTCGGTCCTCCGGGTATAACTGGATGGCAAATGAGAGTAATTTAAAATTCAGTTGGAGATCTGTAGCGTGGGTTCGAAACTTGGTGATAGTAATTTGTTCTTTTCTAGGGTAGGAACTTGGAGGTGATATCAGTTGTTCTGTTCTCAAACTCTGGTCATTCAGGCACATCCCGCGATTTACTGATAGTAGTGCTGAGGGACCGGGACTATTATCTCCAGGAATAGTTTGGCTAGTAATGTTGAGGGACCGAAAGTATTATCTTCAGGAATATTCTGGCGTAAGCTGAGAAGCTGAATATAAAAAATAAAATAAAAAATAAAAAATTGGAACTGAACAAAACTAGAGTGATGGCATGAACACTTTGCTTACACTACTTCCAAGTTTTTCTATTTTTGAAATCTGTGGAATGTCAATTTCATGACAGCTAGTAGCTAGCTAGCTAAGAGAAAAATAAATTCTGGAATTTTATTACATTATATTTTTATTTTTATATCCAGCTTTCGGCTTACGTCAGATTATTTCTGAAAATAATAATCACGGTTTCTCAGCACTACTACCAGTAAATCGTGGGATGTGTCTGAATGACGAAGGTTTGCTTCTACTAAGGTTCAAACTTACGCTGCAGACCTCTAGCTGAATTTTAAGTTTTTCTTTTGCCATTTAACTATGACTCGGAGGATTTTTTTTTTATTACATTATTGATAATATGATATTTTTGCTTGCTATTCATTGTAAGAAATTATCTATCTCATTAAAGAGAATTTCAAAACTTTGTGGTCCAAGAATAACGTTCCATCATTAGATACCATACCATATCTTCTACGTTTTTTTCATGTAAAGGAGAGAGAGGGTGTGAGTGGTCCTAACTCCTAAGGAGAAGAAGAAATGAGAATTTAGTGAAAATTGAAAATTTTAAAATATGAAATGAGAATCATGCAAATGAGCAATATTACTCAATTCTCTATATAAATATTTTTCTCTTGAAAATTGATGACATGATCTAATTTGTGCCATAATTTACCTGATGTCTTTGACAATTTCAGGGAATTCAGTAGCAGTATGACCACAAACAATGAACGCAAATACTTATATGGACTTGGACAATCCTCTCCTCTTAAGCTAGCTTTTAGGGTTGAATTAGGTCTAATATTCATTCTTTACATGGTATTAGAGTCAGACTCATTCCAATTCGTTGTCCACCGATGTTGGGCACCCAAATTATATTATCAACGCTCCAGTTAACAAGGTCTGGACGTACAGAAAGTGTTAAGAGTCCCACATCGGATATGGAATGGAAACATGAACTCCTTATATGAACTTGGACAATCCTCACCCTACAAGCTATTTTTCGGGGTTGAATTAGGCTCAAAATACATACTTTACAATTTTAATAAATCATTGGTAGCACTAAGACTTAAATCCACTAGTATGACCTATTACAACACCAAGTGGGAATTAAGCCTAAGACTAGCATACGTTTTTCATTATAGAAGAATTAAATACAAAGTTAAAAAAACAAGTAACTCCTATATACATGAACATATTCACGCAAATGTTTCTACTCTAAACAATAACAATATATAAACAAGAATTTAGCTGCAAAATTTATCTCTAATCTATCACTATATAGTCCATAACTAACATAATTTTCTTAATAATCTATCGTTAAATAGGTTAGTGATGAATTTTAGCTATTTTGCGACCTATTTAGTTATATGTCTCTAATTCTTTTAGTAACTTTCTTTACCGCTAAATAGCTCATAATTAGTAAGAGTATAATTTATTATTAAATAAAATTAGCAATAAATATTTACTATTTAACCACGTAAGTTATCCGTCGCTAATTTTTTTTTTAAGTAACCTTCTTTATCTTCAAAAGTTCTGTTACTTTTCACTCTTTGTGCTCTTTCCTAGCAAGTAACAGCATTTTTTAGCCAGTAGTTAAAGTTGTTGGCCTTATCAACAACGTCATAAGAAACTTGCTAACAAATTAAAGCAAAATGAATTCAAGTAAACCAATTAAAGTACATTTAGTAAAATATTATCCACTTATCCCGCTCTTCATGGCTCTTTGATTTCTTATACTTTTTGTCAGTGCAATTGATCTGGTTGTCTTCCACTGACTAGTCAGGGGGCCATACCACAATTTTATGGAGGATAGAATCATTGACACACACACCCTTTTTTACCTTTTTTTTCTTATAATAATAGTGTTTGGAACAGTGTATGCCTCTCAATCATTTCACTCAGATATATGCTGTTACTATCTACCGGCACAAATATGGTGAAACAGATTTTTCATTAAAATATTTAAAATATAAAATATAAAAAATAAATATATTAATATATTAATATATTTTATATACATATAAAATAATTTTAACTTTTTATATATACAATGTACTTTTAGACGAAAAAGATTCGGATAAAATCTCTTGTGCCACCTCCGACCCTAAGCACAAATATTGAGTAACTTTGTATGTACTAAAAAGTAAAAACTAAGACAAATCAGAAGAAATTACCAAATATTTTTCACCTCTATTGTGATTTAAACCTTAATCTTTCACTATTTTCATTTTTTCATTGACTACTGCACCACGCCCGTAATTGTCTCCTTTTTAATGTTATTATTATTCTTCTTAACAAACACCGAAAGAATTCTAAGCCATCCCATGCCAAAACAAAAAAAAGGCTCCACCTCGTTCCCGAGCATAGCTGGATGTCAAAGGAGGGGAACTTAAAATTCCGTTGGAGGTCTGTAGCGTGGGTTCGATTCCTGGTGGGAGCAATTTGCTCTCTTCTGGGGTAGGACCTTGTAGGTGATATCAGTTGTTCTGTTCTCAAATCCTAATCATTCAGACACATCTCGCGATTTACTGGTCTGCCGAAAGATCGGAACTACTATCTCCAGAAATAGTCTGGCATAAATCGAAAAACTGAATATAAAAAAAAAAAAAGGCTCCAGCTCTTATGGTATGATAAGATGGCACAAGTTGTTGCCCATGCATCTCACTACCCCTCCCCACCCCCACCCCAATCCCAACCCACCCCCAACCCAACCCAACCCAGACACCACAAAGCCTCAAGAAGTTCACAAGTTTTTTGCACTCTTCTTTATAGCCCTCAGCTCCTTCTACACACTATAAATACTTGCCCCCCTTAAATCCAAGTCCACGCACAAGCAAAAATCACACATTATTCCAAGTTCAAGTAAATTTTAGCTAAAAAAATGGGGTATTTTTCTCACTATGGGTTCTCAACAAATTTATTGATTATAGCAATTTTGTTTAGTTCTTGCATGGTTTCTCAGGGTGGAAATTTTTTCCAAGAATTTGACTTTACTTGGGGTGGCAATAGAGCTAAGATTTTCAATGGAGGCCAACTTTTATCTCTGTCTTTGGATAAACAATCTGGCTCTAGTTTTCAATCCAAGAAAGAACATCTCTTTGGGAGAATTGATATGCAAATCAAACTTGTTGATTGAAACTCTGCTGGCACTGTCACTACATACTACGTAAGTACAATTAATTTAACGTTTCATTAATGAATTTTGCCTACTATAGAGAAATAAATATACAAATTTATTTTATAGTAGATGTAAACACAGATTTATGGATGATTATAGGTCATTATGAATGAAAATCAATTAATAATGATTAAACATATAAAATAATGAAAATTCATCAAACGTTTATTAAGATTAATTTGTTAAATCAATTATTATGAAAAATGTATGAAGTAAAACGTCTTTTGGTAGACTTTAGGGAAAAAAATGAGATCTTAATGGAATTTCAAGATGATGTGCTAGAAGCAAAAAGAAGAAAACAGATAACGATTGAAAAAGAAATAGAAAATTATTTTGAAAATAAAATTGAGGAAACTAGAACACAGAGAAAGAATTAGAACAATATATAGTAGGATAATAGAAATAAATATCAGAATAGACGAATAAGATGCTATGATATACGATCTAAAAGCAGATATAAGAATCGAGATAGAACGCTATTGACGAAGAAAGACTAATGGAATACCAACATAAGTTAGAAGAACTTAGAATAATAGCAGGAAAATCTCTTGGATATAATAGAGATATAAATTAACATATAATAAGTTGTAGAATAAGTATAGATCTGACAACACACATTTTAAAGTTTTTATTACAAACAAAATAGATCATTTACTAGAATTAAATAAAATGAGAAAATGACAATCATTCTTTTATTGTTATGACTTTATTGTTAAGAACATATCTGGAACTAACAATGTTTTAACTAATTTTTTTAGCAGATATAACGATGTCGATCAACAGTGATAAAATTGAAGAATACATTACCAACGCCATGAATTCCCTTATACAAACCAATGAAATTCTAATATCCAGATTACAAGAAAACACCAATACTATAAATCAACTCAGAGAAGTCATACAATACTTGATAACACTGAAAACCTTACAAGATGAATCTCAATCCAGATCACCTATCACTACACCTGAAAGATCAAAAAACCCTACTACCAAAATCATGGCACCATTCGTATCAAAACTAGCAACCATACCATCTTCAATACCATCTTTTTCATCAACAGTATCAATGGCCGACAAGCTGAGATACACACCTGAATACATCAACGCTTATGAAAAAATTAATAAATTTTATGATTATAAGACTAACCCTCACATTCTACGCTGCGCTAAACTGAGCAAGTATCCTAGATTCTTGTGCAGCGAGCAAGCAAACTCGGAAATAGTATCAAAACTATTCACTTACGGTTTTATTGACAAACTAATAGTGGATGAAAACATGAGTAACATTGCCAGATTACCAAGCATCATTGTGGAGTCTACAAGACTGATGATGGAATCATTCGGGAAAGGAATATATGGAATACAGATATTTGACGCATCAACAGATCTAACTGGAAAGCCAATTGTGATATGTCAAATATTTAAAACAGGAAAAAACAGTACTATCAGTGGAGACGACGAAAATCTGAATAAGAAAATACCATGCACTTTAGAGAAATTTCAAGAATGGCTCAGTGCAAAAAGAACATTCGGATTATTAATCTTAAAAACAAGAATAGAAGGCATGCTGAGAGCAAAGAAGGCACGTATTATTGGAGACTCAAAAGGAGGAGAAGTAGAAGATATTATCACCCTATATTATGGCAATGATATTATGACACAAGACACCACGAGATTAACAGAAATGCATGACAAAATCATAAATCTGAAATACAAACATGCAAAGGAGACAGTAGAACAATATCAAAAGATAATTGGACAAAATAGAAGATCTATAATAAATATCAGGCCTACTATCACTACCAATGTAATAAAAAAAAGGAAGTTTTGATCCTTTTGCATAAGGATCTGAAAAATTTACTACTTGAATAGGAATCATGTAGCTTTGCTACTTGAAATCCAACTGAACAGGGAGCCTGTACTTCTTACTACTTGCAGCCCAAATGAACACTTTGAACAGGGAGCCTGTAGTTCTTACTACTTGCAGCCCAAATGAATACTTTGAACAGGGAGCCTGTAGTTTTTACTACTTGCAGCCCAACTGGATACTTTGAACAGGGAGCCTGTAATATTTACTACTTGCAACCCAATTTACTACCATGCATTACAAACTATGATAGAAGATCAACTCAATCAAAGACACAACTCAATCGAGGACACCTGGAAAGCAACAACGGTATTATCAAGAAGGACAAAAAACTTTTTGAAAAATCAGCAGACAAACTGTAACACTTTAGACTTTTGAAAAAGTGATTATTGTTTACTTTACGACTTTTTGAAAAATAATTCTGTCGTAATATCAGCCGAGGTTATCTATATAAAGAGCCTCTTGTAACCTGATTATTCATTCGAAAAATTTCTATACAAATTCTTACTTGAAAATCTCTATCATTCTTAGTCTATAATCCAGATCAATTGTAATATCATAATACCAGAGAGAAGAACACTTTGAAATATTATAATTATAACCATATTAGTCTATAAACCTACACCTTAGCAAGAATTTTAGAAGATAGTCTATTGAGAACTCCCAGACACCTAGGCTAATTATCCCGCGAATTCAGTGGAAGAAGAAGGGAAGCAGAGCCAATGGTGGGTTGATATTTCCAGTGATATGAGATTCTGATTAAGAGGTATGATTTCTAGACTATATGTTTTTAATTATGATCTTGATAAATGTTAAACTCTGTAGTTATGATATTCATATTGGTTAAAGATTTATATGCTTTTATTTAAAAATAAATTTTGAGTTGATACTACTCGTCTCCTTATTACATGTTTATTATTTGATAAACTCAGACATAACTTTATTAATATACCATCTATATTCCTACCCTCTTCAGGGTTACTAGATGATGAAAAGATCCGTCCGGAAATAAAATCGTTTACATATAATAAGAATATTAACTAACATATTGTAAGTTGCAGAATGAGTATAAATCTTACAAAAGAAAGAGATCAACTTTTGAAAGAATATTTCCAACAGATATGTGAACAAGAGAATACTATTAAAACTCTAAGAAACATGTTAGAACTAAAAGATGAAAGTAAATTTTTAAACATGTTTAGTACTAAAAGATGAAAGCAATTTTTTAAACATGTTAGTACTAAAAGATGAAAGTAAATTTTTAAACATGTTAGTACTAAAAGATGTAAGTACTAGTTTTTTTTTATTATCACTTATTACCTTGAAAATTTATAGTCAGAATTGATAATACTCAAGTAAATTTTTTATAACCAATAAAATAGATCCATTGCCAGAATTGAACAAGAGAAGGAAGTGACAGTTTTTTGTTTTGTTATGACTTTATTGTTAAGAATATATCTGAAACTAAAAATATTTTAGTTGATTTTCTTTGCAGGTATAACAATGTCAACCATCAGTAACAACTTTGAAGAATATATCATCAATGTCACAGAAGTTATTACCCAAAATTCTGAAACCATAATTACAAAAATACAAGAATGTACTCATCTTATAAACCAACTCAAAGAAGCCATACAAGGCCTACAAACCCTGAAAACCTTACAACCACCAAAATCACCTACGCCTATCTCAAAAAAACCAAACAATCCAACAACATCTTCAGCACCTGTTATGTCTAAACTTGCCACTATACCATCTTCTTTCAAGTTATCATCGACAATATCAATGAGTGACAAGCTGAAATATACACCTGACTTTATAAATGCTTATGAAAAAATTAATAAATTTTATGATTATAAATCTAATCCTTATATTTTGCGCAGTGCTAAACTCACTAAATACCCAAGATTTTTATGCAGTGAACATGCTAATCCTGATATAGTAGCAAAACTATTTACTTATGGATTTATTAATAAAATAATAGTTGATGAAACCATGTGCAATATTGCTAAACTGCCCAGTATTATTGTTGAATCGACAAAAAATATGAACTTTTATGGAAAGGGTATGTATGGTATACAAATGTTTGATGCTTCAACTGATTTAATAGGAAAACCTATAGTAATTTGTCAATTTTTCAAAATTGATAGAAATAGTAATATCACTGGAGATGATGAAGATTTGAAAATGAAAATACCTTGTACTATTGAAAAATTTCAAGAATGGTCAAGTGTAAAAAGAGTCATAGGATTATTGACCTTAAAATTGAAAATAGAAAACATGTTACGATCCAGGAAAACGTGTATTATTAGGATGATAAAAGGAGGAGAAGTGGAAGAACTTGTGACCATATACTACAATAATGACACCGTATCACAAAACATTGTTGAACTCACGAACTTGCATGATCATGTAATGAACCTGAAACATAAACATGCAAAGGAGACCATGGAACAATATCAACTTCTGAGTGACCAGAAGAAAAGACATGTAATAAGTACTAAACATGCTCTACTAATACTAATAATATTATTAAAAAAAGAAGGATCTAATGATCCTTTTGCTTAAATCATGATACGACCTAATGTAGTTTAATTACAATAAGTCATAATGTAACACTTTGATACGACTCAATGTAATCTAACTACAATAAGCTCATATATTATAATTTATACTAAAGACATACTACTCAATACAAAGACATTCAAGATAGATGATAACAAATCAATGGAAGACAATTTGCAAAACACTCGTGGAAGGTAGCAGCTGGCCTCAGCAATTATAGAAGTCATCGGACCCACGAAGAATCAAAGATAAAGATGACATCTGACAACTTTGACAAACCTGCAAGAAGACAGAAAATTTTGAAGAAAAATCGGCAATCATGGAAGACAAACAACTATCTACTTTTAGACTTTTGTAGCATAACAATAATGGAATCAACTGAGGTTAGCTATATAAAGAGTCTCTTGTAGGCATTGTAAGACATTAAAAAAACTTCAATAAAAATCTTTCTTTGAAAAAAATCTAATGTCTAGCTAAAAACTCTCTCAGTCTATAATCTTTACCAAAAATAATATTATAATAACAGAGAAGTTACTTTGAAAGTCTATAATTAGAATCATATTAGTCCAGAAACTTGCACCTTAAAATTTTTTTAGAAAGATTCTATTGAGGAACTCTCAAGCACCTAGGCTAATTATCCCTGAGAAGAAAGGGAAATAATGCCAGAGTGGGTTGAGATCTCCGGTGAATGTATGATTTCTAGACTATATGCTTTTAATTATATTTTTGATAAGTAAATATCTCTGTAATTATGATGTTGAAATTGGTTAATGGTTATCTATCGAGGGTGGATTAATGAATGACTGCTTTAGCTCTATCGATTCGGATCCTCCCCATCTCCTGATCGAGCTTGTGTAGGTAGATGTTGCCTGGTAGAATAGATATCTAAATAAAAAATGAATTTTGAATTAATAACAACTATTTTCATGCTATATACTTGTTAATTAATAAATTTTTATTTATTATTCTACTTTTTTTAGGGTCCATAGATGAAGATAAAGATCCTTATAGAAAAGGAAGCTATTATATTGTTCAGAAGAGTTGTTTAAAAAAATACTGTTCACAAGCAACTTGTTTAATTTTCCAGGTAGAAATAACCACAAATATGCCTAGAACATATATTGTGGTCTTATGTAACAACTTGGTTGGTACTCGTGTGACTATTTTGATGTGGCCAAAGAGTTTTTCTTTTTTAGTTGTTTTAAGTAACTTTTGTGTGTGATAATAATGACCTCTTGATTCCCTATTCCGTTTATTTTGATTCCTCAAAGCATATGGAGTATATGTCAAACTTTACAAGCTGTCAAACTTCTTTTCTCATAATATTAATTAGACTCATCTTAATTTAGTCTAAGTTTAAGTTTTACTTAAGAGGAATATAAAAATATTTACACAATCAAATCACTAGTAAAGTAGTTACAAGTACATTCTTGAAACTATGAAACTATACAGATATTGTAAAGAATCTTTATATCATCAATATGTATAACTTGGATTTCTCTAGAAAATGCATAGCTTTTAAATGATTCAACATATATCCAATGATTTTGTAGAGTTGGAGCAACTTAATTCAATGCCCCATTGGAGCCTAGTTCTTTGTTGTCATAATTTGGAAAATAATTATAAAATGTATGTACTAGCATGTTTACCAACTATTTATTATTATTTTTTTCCAGTTATCTTCTCAAGGACCCACCCATGATGAAATTGACTTCGAGTTCTTGGGAAATGTTACTGGTGAACCTTATATTCTCCCCACAAACATATATGATGCCCAAGACAAGGGAAACAAAGAGCAACAATTCTATCTTTGGTTTGACCCTACCAAGAACTTCCACACCTACTCAATCATTTGGAAACCCCAACATATTATGTAAGCAAATCCCTCAACATTTATCTCTATAGTATAAGTAATTAATTAATATACCTATATTATATGCTTTGGAGAATAAGGTGATTAATCTCATTTATAATTAGTGAATTTTTTACAATATAACAATAAAGTCACAAAATTATTAAACTATCCCATTATTTCAACTTCCAAACTTAGAAATATGAAATTTGAAGTTTGAAAAACAGGCTTAAGGAGTTTTCAAGTTTTCTATTACAACTTTAAGTGTGTAATCATATCCAGATATCCTTTTTCAACTTAACTTCAAATTTTATAATTTTTTTAAAATATCGACCAATTCATGTCCAAACGCCTACTAAAAATAACCGAACTATATAGTGAATGGCTCATAAAATACAACTGAATTTTACCCACTATAATATTTAAGTTGTAAAACTATTATTTCTGATATATTAAAGTATTACACATTATAACAATAAAGTCATAGAATTATTCTTTGTCGCACTAAAATAACTGAAATTTACCCAAAGATATAAATTTTTCATCCTAGCAACAGTTTTCTCATGTTTATTTTTATTTATTCAGTTTCTTGGTGGACAACACACCCATAAGAGTTTACAAGAATGCTGAATCAGTTGGTGTCCAATTCCCAAAGAACCAGCCCATGAGGATTTACTCTAGCCTTTGGAATGCTGATGATTGGGCCAAAGCCCCTTTCACAGCCTACTATAGAAACTACATGGCCCAAAGCTTTAGTACTTCACAATCTAATGATGAAAAATGGCAAAACCAAGAACTTGATGCAAATGGTAGAAGACTAAGATGGGTTCAAAAGAATTTCATGATTTATAATTATAATAAGAGTACCACTTAGGTCCCCCCCCCCCCCCCCCCACACACACACATTTCAGTATGTTTGGTACGAGAATGTTGCGCAACTTTCATTTCTACATGCCAGCAACACTTACCTGAGGATAGAATATACAAAATGAATATAGCAAAACATAATTCCATCCAAGTACGCATATTAGCAAAATATAATACCAATGAGCTAACAAAATTATTATGCAAAGGACACAATCAAAAAGACAATGGCACAACTAATAGCACATATAAAAGTTAAACAAAAACAATACGATAAGAAATGAAATCAGTGAAGTCGGGGACGAATACTCCAAAAAATTTCAGAGGAAATCAGTGAATATACCCTTAGCTTGTAGGATGAGGACTGTCCAAGTCTATATAAGGAGTCCATGTTCTCATTCCATTTTCGACGTGAGACTCTAACACACGCTCAGACCTTGTTAACTGGATCGTGAATAATATAATTTGAGTGCCCAACATGGATAAACAAAAAATTGAAATGAATCTGCTATGATACCATGTAAAGAATAGATTTTGAATCTAACACTCCCCGCAGATACCATGTAAAGAATGAATCTTGAGCCTAACTCAGTTCCAAAAGCTAGCTTGTAGAGTGAGGATTATACAAGTCCATATAAAAAGTTCATGTTCCCATTCCATATCCGATGTGAGACTCTTAAGTCTTAAGAGATATAAATAATTGAGTACTTCAACAAAGATGATATATAAAGATATAAGTATATAAGTTGAGACTCTACAAACATCAACTTAAAGACCATGGTTGTGGAAGATACTTTTCCAGATACAAAGGAATCACTTTGCAGCATGAGTATGAAGAGTACATCTCAAATCGGAAAAGGCACTAAGAATTGTAGCTTCAACCATAAATATAATTCTGGGACTGTCACCTAACTACAAGTCCCTTAGATAACTAGTTTTCTTTCTGGTTCCAAGGGAAGTTAGCACAAGCATGGAACTAGCTCAGTGATGCTTCTTTCGGGAACGTTTTGTCCCTGCTTTGATATCTTCTTTCTCTGGTTTTGAACTAGATGATTCTATCTTTGCAACAGCCTTTGCTTCAATATGAGTGGCAAATGTCACTCTTGGCCGGTACAAGGACTGCAGGTTATAAAATTGAATTAGTACATGTAAATGAATAGGAAATCCGAACTCCCTTCTTACATTGAAGTACTGATTTGGACAGGATAGAAAGTTATTATGATAGAACATGTAATAGTTAATTACCGGGATTCTGCAGTGATAGTTGAGTTCGTTATTCATCTGGCCAAGATGTTCTTTTGCTCGTTGTTCTGCTTCCAATGCTTTCGCACATGCTTCTTCTACCTCGACCTGAAGAGCAACAAAGTTACATGAGATAATACTTTTGAAAGCTTTACTATTATTAAATGGATAGCATAGAACAAACATCTATTTTCTCCCACAGAAAGAAAGGCCAAACAAAAAAGTGTACAAATATAAAGTCTAAGCTTTAAGTACCAGGGCTACTACTTCGTGCATTGGAGGAACAGTTATTTTTTTATCTCACTGGAATCTATATACTTCAATTATGAACAGAAGTAGACAAACTTCTCCGCGGAAGCAATTTCAAAATTTGAAATACAGATAGCTCAATTAATTTGTTTCACACCAAAATGCAGGACCCTTTAGATTTAAAAGTGCCACTAGAAATGAGTATTATACAAAACTAGGGAAAGATATGGTGCAGAACCAAGAGTCTTATAATTCCAGTAATTGAGGCTTAGGACCACCTTGAATTGATTTCGACATGACAATTTCTAAAAATAAATTTTTATCTTAATTTTGGAGGAACAAACAAACTAATGGCAAATCATTACCTGAGTAACTGGGATAGGAGCAAGGCCGTTTTCAGTAGAAAGGTGTTTCTCCAAAAAAATCCTCATATCAGCCAACTCCTTCATCAATCCCAGAGAAACTTCTTCAGTATCTTGCATCTGATTTCTAGAAAATTCAAAAGCTCTCTCAGCGTGCAGGTGGTATGATGCACAATTGAGACAGTTACACAGACCTCTACATCCTCTAGGATTTCTCTTTAATATCCCTTTGTTGAGAACATCAGGACGAGTAACCAAATCATATGATGATGATTCGTTCTGAGTTGATTTCTGGTGACAAATAGCTGGTTCGAGGCATCCATTTTTGTTTAGATTATCGCTAGATTGTGTGATTTCTTGTATGGACTCACTGCATAGGGTTTTGGTAGGACCATCATTACCATCTCCTGAAAGATCTGATGGTTCAGGGGAAGAAGATGCTGTGATCAAAGCAACTGCATTAAGCGCTCCACTGTCTCCATGGCTATCTGCCAGCAAAACCTTGCAGCTGCTTTCATTATTGATAGGCTCCGGTTCTGATATCTTGAGGAAAAGCTCCCTCTTTAGAGCCTCATTAGCATCTGCATGAATTTCTACAGTGCCAGTCGGATCACCAGAATTCCTATTTTCTTCATTACAATCTACCTCCAAAATCATACGATCTCCTTCAGGACTAACAGGCTCAACTTTTGGATCTTCTACCCCATATTCACTTAGCAAATCTTCAAGGCTGATAGGCAAGAGGTTTGGGATAGCTACTGAAGTTTCAGGGCCTACATTGTCTGCTCCAGTATTAAAATTATTGATCTCATTATTGAGACATTCTGGATCCAACATTTCTGTATTACTTGTATCAGTACACTCTATTTCTGATTTTCTTTTAATCTCCACATTAAGTAATGTCTGGGGACTGGCAACGTCATCAGAAAACACTGAACTAGGAGTCTTATTGAATGATTCACTCACGTCATTGGCTGAGGTGCACTTCGGTTCCAGTAACTTTGTCTCTTGTTCTTTGATTTCATCTTTCTTGGGAGAACATTTTTCGTTCGTAGGAATTTCTTTACTCACGGACATCAAAGGTCGGTTGCAATCCAAGTCCTGCTGAAATTTAGGAATTCCATTTTCACTTGAAGCACCTCCTAAGAAACATGAAAAAAAATGGTCAGCCTGCAAGTATTTGTTTATTCATGGGATTCATTTTAAATACACCTAATATATGTACCTAAAGGATTAGAAAATGTGACTTACCAGGATCATTTTTTGCAACATCCATCAGAAATGGAAGCAATCTTCTGTAGCTAACAGAGCTTACAGCTTTGAACACCTTCAGCCTAGAGCAAGGATTTAGAGCCTGTAAAAACAAGATAAATTGACATAAATAACTTCCTCACCGAGATAATAGCCAGGAAATGTATATTTTTTGTATATTAATGTATTATATACATAAAACATATATTTTTATACAAAGTATATTTGGCTAGTGAATATAATTATTTTTTGCCAAAAAATAAGCATTTTAGAGGAAAAGGGCCATTCAGTTTGCTTTTCGGTAAATAAGCAGTTTAGACAGACTTTGGAGATATTCATAAGATCCTTTACGAAAAAATAGCTACTCAGAGTTTTACTGTTGTTATTTACCAATTTGTTTCTCGAAACACTGCCATTTCTTCCCGGAGTCAATCTAGGCTTCTTTACAACACAGCCATTTCTTCTATCTGATGGATGACCTGCAATTTTATTCTCCGTCTGCTTAGCATTATGTTCTATGCTGGTTTCCAAGTCACTCACGTTAGCATTATAGAAACTGTCAGCATCTGGTGGCGTTGTCTGGACACATTCTTCCAATGCCTCGGGATCAAGTCCTCCCGCATTGGTAAACACCCGAGACTCTACCTGAGTCTTGGACAAAACATCAGGAACATCATCGAGATCCTTTGGGCCCCATGATACATTACACTCGATCTTCTGACCTTCAACACTCCCTAGTGTCTTAGCACCAACATGTTTGTCTTCAGAAGTAGAACCATTACCAGCCGTTGATCGTGGATCAGGTTTCAGATAACTCAAAGTTGGATTGTTGGACTTGGATGGCGTATCATGTGTCTCAATTTCTGAAACATCTACAGAAAAGAGGCATTTCCTTAACTTAACTCCAGTTACACTGAAAACTTAGAAAAATTTAAAAGATTAATCCTCGCAATGATCATTTACAATCGAAAAAACAAAATTTAGAAATATACCAGTATACTCTCTCGCAGCATCCGTCAAATATGGCAGCAATCTTCTGTAGCTAAATGAGCTTGGAGCTATGAACACCTTCCTACGCGAACTCGAACTCACAGCCTAGAAATAAACAAATCAATTAACTAAGAATATAAACTTCCTTGAACTAATTTCTCAACCAGACCAAAAATTTCCCCTATACAATCCACTTCTATGCTAAAGTGTCCGATATTTTCTTAATATGGTAAATAACTAATGAATTGGTTTACATGGGTACCTATATTAAAGAAGACACACAAAGATGCACTATCTGATATTATACAAGTGGTAGAAATTTTGTGAGGTTGAGGCGGAACTAGAATTTGAAGTTTATGCGTTCAGAATTGCCACTGAACCCATAGCTCGCTTTAGTTACTAGGTTCACAATTAAATATTTATATATTTAATGAATTTCCTTATACAATTATATCGTCTAAACAAAATCTACTAGCTTCGTCCGAACCACGTAATACTCTACCTCCGCCCTGGTCGACATACAAATGGGTGCTATCCTTAATAAACTCAAAATCACAGTGAAATGCAAAACACTAAACACAAAAAATTCCCCAATACAAGTGATTAACCAAATTAAAAGCTGTTCTAACATAATCAATACATATGCTAAGTGCCGAAAATTAGTCTTAATATGATAAATACCTCCTAGCGTTTAACAAAGGAACAACAATATTCTAGTAAACACTAACCAAATTATCACTAATTCTACAACAACATACCCAGTGAACCCACAAAGTGGGGTTTGGGGAGGGCTTACTCTAACTTGGGAGGTAGAGAAACTGTTTCCGGTAGAAACTCGGCATAAGTACAACCAAACTATCACTAATTCTCATGGTTAAAATTTCTCAGAAAATCATGCAATTGGCATAAAAATATAAGCTAGCAATCTTAAACAATAATAACTTGTTAAATAAAATCAATACACTAGAAAGAATCGAATATCTTACTGAATTGCTCTTAGGAATGGACACATTTCCACCATTCTGACCATTACTCTCAATTTCTATTTTACCAACTCTATCATTCTCATTTCCAGTTTCACCACACCTTTTTACCCCAAATTTATCAACATTTTCACCATTTACCTCAATTCCTATTTTATCAACTCTCTCATTCTCATCACACTTTTTTACCCCAAAATCATCAACTTTTTCACCATTTACCTCACTTCCTAATTTACCAACTCTCTCATTCTCATCAGACCTTTTTACCCCAAATTTATCAACATTTTCACCATTTACATCAATTCCTATTTTCTTAACTCTCCCACTCTCCTCACACTTTTTTACCCCAATATCATCAACATTTTCACCATTTACCTCACTTCCCATTTTACCAACTTTTTCAGTTTCACCGCACTTTTTTACCGCAAAATCATCAACTTTATCACCATTTTTCTCATCGAATAACGGTAATTCACTTTTCTTCAAATTATCATCATTTTCTAAAGCAATAGAAGTAGCTGGAGAGAACACCCTTCGAGCACGAAGATCCTTAATCGGTGTCCGAGATACATCACATAGATCCGAAAAACCTTCTAGATTCTCTACAAATATTCTTCTCGTTTTCTTCACCGGTGGGTCAAGTTGACGAAGCTGGTGATTAGAGTGCTTAGATCGGGTCGAATCAACCCGAACTCGACCCGATCTGTTACAATGCAAGTAGATCTGAGATTTGCTCCGTGTAAATTGACCTTCCATAATGGACTTTCTTTTCCGATCATGGCGATGACGATTCAGTGATTGCATTGTTTTTGTTTGCTCTTCACTTAGGGTTTAGATTGTTTGAAATGAAGATGAGGGATTAGGGTTTTGACGAGATGGGGAAATAGAGAGATATGGCGGGAATTTTGAGCTTATTATTGGCGGGAAAATAATTGCGGGAATTTTGTGGACACTTTTTTGGCTCCAATGGAGAACCTCTTTTTGTACAAAGTTTTCCCTCCTTTTGAAAAAAGAAAGTATTACTGGCTCCAGTTTAAAAAAAGATTATTTTACTTTCCTTATTAATTTATTTCAGAAAGATTAACATATTTATATATTTAGAAATAATTTAATTTTTTAAAATAATTTATAGTCACATAAATATCTAAGCCTTGTTTGGACTACCCAGTTCAAAAATCTTCATTTATTCTTAAACTCTGTGTTAAGTAAAACTAAGACAATCTTTTTGGAACGGAAGAAGTTCTAATAATAGGGATAATAGTAATGTTTGGTTCCAAAGTTATTGGTAAATTTTATTTTTGGTTATGACTCATCATATTTAACCTTCAATTTAATTAAATGTGTGTTTTTGGTCCCTCCGTAGAAAATATGTATATTTGATATATATATATATATATATATATATATAACTATTATATTACCGTTAAATATGAAGTAACAATGAAAAATTAACATAACTCATGAGTAATTAAGTCATGGAATGGTTAATAGTTATGGTAAATTTGTGAATATTCACAAGTAAAGGAATTAAATATGTGCAATTTAATTAATTGAATGTGTAATGTGCTTAATCAAATATCACAAGGACTAATATGAAAATTTACCTGTAAGTGAGAGATCAAAAGTACTATTAAACCATGTTAATAATAATAATAATAATAATCATTTAAGGTATGAGCACGCTCAATAAGAAAATTATTTAGTGCTAGCATTGATCACGGAGATATTTAACTAAATTACCTTTAACTCGTTAATTTCTTGAATGAGTATTTCATGATTATATCCATTATTAGAATGGTAAAGTTAGAAAAATAATAAATGACTTTTCTAATTCAATTTTCTTGCATGTACTTAAGCATTTAATTGCACGGTTTAATTTCCCTTCAAATGGGCTGGTTATAATTTTTACCCTTCAAAATCAAACTTATGCCTAGTTGGACGTAAGTTCTTTAAGGGCACATATCATAATTTTTGAAATATTATGATCCAAAAATATAAACTTATGATCCACTCGAAAAAGTCGTTTGTTAATACGAGGGAAAAGTGCAAATGACCCTAACTTAAATATGAGAATAATATTGACACAAGGGCCTATTACAACCCAACATGTTGCACATTGTCCTTTCAGGACGGAATTTTGATTTGAACCAGCACATCTATGTTTTTTTTTGCTGAATAAAAGGATGCAATAAATTAAAAACAGGAAGTTAAGAGTCAGTCTAAATTGTCTTTGCTTAAAGTAAATAATATGAAATCAGGTCGTTCATTCCAATAATAACACTCAGCCACATGGTTCCTCTGAAGTGCTTGGTTGCTCCCAAATTGTGCTAGCTTGTGTTCCACTGAGTTTCCCGATCTCCTGATGTGCCTGATCACTGGCTGTGTCATTGCCTCCATGAGAAACATGCAGTCATTAATCATATTCAACTGAGGGCCATTTGATGTTCATGCTTAGCAGTAGGATGATGTTTGAGGCATCTGTCTCGATGATTAAAGGGTACATATTCTTTGTAAAAGCTAGTTCTAGTCCCCTTAGTAATCCCATGATTTTTTAGTGCATAGGGGATTATGGTTGAATGCTATCAGCATATCCCTCCTTCAAATTTCCATTTGAGTCTATAATGATTCCACCAATTTCAGTAATCTTTTTGTGATGGTTATAAGTTCTATCTATGGAGGTGGGATCCATTTAGTATTTGTAGGTGCCAAAGTAATTGGTAGGGGGCTTGTGAAATCAGTGAGGTGGTGGGATTTCACTGCATATAACAGTGTTTTGTTGGTGTTAATAATGTGGTTGTGGTTATTGAAGATGTTGTTATTTCTATTTAGCCAAATATGCCATAGTATAATAGGAATGAGTGTTGAGATAGGGATCAGAATATTCCTTATAGTGTTGACAGTGACAGTAGAGAGGCAATGTTTTTTCAGCCAGGAGTAAGCCTCCGATGGCCCTGGAATTGTAATGTGTAGGTTATCCCATATAGGGGGTCGATATTGGGCATTCAAAGAAGAAGTGGTAGAGAGATTCTGTGTTATTACACCGTCTGCATTGTTGTGATTGGATAATATGTATTTGGTACTGTGTAGAGGCTGTTGGTAGCTTGTTTTGCATTATTAACCATAGGAAGAATTTGAGTTTATGCATGCAGTGAGGTTTCCAAATCCAGTTAAAATCTACTATGGTTCCCATATGATTGTTATCTGAATGTCTACATAATTGGTTTGCCTGTTTAGTCGTAAAGATGCCATTAAAGATGTCCATTGAATGCTGTCTGGAGTATAATTAAAAGGAATGATGTATACTCCACCATTCTAGTAATGGGATCAGGTAAGGTAAAGGGGATGTCCTGTAGATCCCAGATTTCATTTCTGATTATAGAATTAACAATTTTAGTGTTGTCATCACGAGTTAGGGAGCCTTACGAGACATGCTAGTGGCTTATTTCTTTGTCAAAGAAAGTACGTCGAAGAGATTCTTGACCGAACAGGCATGGCGTCTTGCAAATCGCCTCATACACCGATGGACACTAATTCCAAACTCAGTGCCTCTTCGGGTTCTCTGTATGCCGACCCAACTCACTATCGCAGTTTAGCAGGAGCGTTGCAATATCTCACTTTCACGAGATCAGATATATCCTATGTCGTGCAACAAATATGCTTACGTATGCACAACCCGATAGATGAACATATGAATGCCCTCAAACGTATTTTGTGATATGTAAAAGGTACTCTTCATTTCGGCTTACACATGTACAAGTCCTCACTCTCTGGTCTCACATCTTATTCTGATGCTGACTGGGGTGGATGTCCTGACACTCATCGATCCACGTCGGGTTACTATGTGTTCCTCGGAGATAACTTGCTTTCTTGGTCTTCTAAAAGACAACCTACTCTGTCTCGATCCAGTGCCGAAGCTGAGTACAGAGGTGTAACGAATGTTATTTCTGAGTCTTGTTGGATACGCAACCTTCTACTTGAGCTTTACTGCCCACTTCATAAGGCTACAATGTTTTATTGTGATAATGTAAGTGCGATATATCTTTCCGGCAATCCCGTTCAACATCAGCGCACTAAACACATTGAAATGGATATTCACTTTGTACGTGAGAAAGTTGCTCGTGGACAAGTTTGTGTTCTTCGTGTTCCTTCCCGATATCAAATTGCTGACATATTCAATAAATGACTTCCGCGCATACTTTTTGATGACTTTCGAGCCAGACTCAGCGTACAAGAACCTCACGCTTCAACTGCGGGGGTGTGATATTATATTACCATATCTTGTATATTACCTTTGATAGAATATTACCATATTTTGTACATATTTTATATTAGGTAAATTTATATTTCAATTGTAATTAGGAAGATTTAGTTACCTAGTTTGTAATTATGTAACACTATATATATTGTACACAATAATCAATGAAAGACAAGGAACATATTCATACGTAGATAACATACCTTGTTTTTACATGTTTATTTTTTTAATATTATGGCTCCGCCACCACTTAAGGTTAATAACAAACGTTAATGAAATAAGAGAAATGAAAACAGGCTTCAATTACAACTTTGTTGCTGTACATATTTTGGGGGAATAGATCGGAGATGAGTTAAATGGTGGTTTTCTAAAGTGAACCGAGTATTTGGGGATGGGTTATTTGTTTCTAACCTCAACACATGTCCGTCCCTTAAAATAAGGGTAAATTAGTGTAAAATTACAGTATAATGGGAGGGGTATAGTTGGACCAAAATTCAAAAGAGTGATATATTTAAACTCTTTTTTAATAATATAGGGTATAAATGACCTTTACATCGAAACAATGGTTGAAAGTATGTCGATCTTTATTTCGTTATGGTATATTCTGCTCAATAAATGTATTGTGTATCAACATGTTTTAAATAATATAAAATGTCTAATATTTGGTGTCGGAGCAACTTATACCCAGTGTTTTCAGAGGTATTTTCGGAACGAGCTTCGGAGCGGGGCTTACTAAAAACGTTGCATGGCGCAAATGAAAAGCGTTGATCCATAGGGTGTACGCTCTAAAATTTGGGGCGTAAGTCACTGGCGCAAACGCGCAAGTCCTGGGCGTAAAAACGTACACCCCGAGCGTTAAATGTGATTTTTTTATTTTAAAATATTTTTTGCTATAGATTATAATTTTTATTATTGGTGTAATGATATATATACTTTATGTTATCTTATTTTCATGTTGTAGTGTTTTTTTCTAAAATATATAAATTACACAGTCATAAATAGTTTTTTAAAATTATTATGTATGAAATTGGTCGGATAGAGATTTCATAGCTCTATGTTTCGGAAGCAACTTTTTAATTTTTTGTCATTGCTATTACATTTTTTATCCTTCTCCTTTCTTGAAATATATAAATGAAATGAGGGTGGAACAGACTAATAGATGTGGAGATTAATGATGAAGTGGATGAAGATTTTATTTTAAAGATAATCTAGGCTATTTTTTGTGTTGTTAACTTTCTCAAATAATAATTATAATAATTTCTTTATATTATTGATGATTTAATTGAATTTATTTACAGAATTTTAATGAAAATTTTACTTTTACTTAATTTTTTAATAATAAAATTATAAAATTGAAGATATATGAGAAACACCCCTGTGGATTCATGAGACTTACGCTCCATGTCTCGGCGCCTCACCTCGTGCTACATAAAATGTCTCGCCTCGTTCTGCCTAAAATGCCTCGCACCCCGCCTATTAGAACACTGCTTATACCCATGTGCTCAAAATCTGGTTTTAACTTTCAAAGTTAGAAGGCAACTTATGTTGCAATACGATAAGAGTTTTGGTAGTCAGGGATGTAATATTATGTAACCTAGTAACTTGAACGCGGAGCATAAGTTTAACCCTAAAACTTTATTAGTTAAAATTGTAATAAATAATAAATATAAATTTATAAATTTTAAAATATAATGAATTCAATATATTAAAATTTTTAAAATTAAATCTATAAAATTTAAATTTTGGATTAATTTCGGTTAGTAGCACATCAAATCAGATTAGCCAACTCAATTTGAATTGTATCACGGTCTCTTTGTATATTCCAAAACTAGTCTACATATTTCTAAATAGTTTCCACAAAACCTGTGGCTGTTGTATATCCTCTATTTTTTATTTTTTAGAAGATTCGTCTAACTTCTCCATAATTGATACTCCATATTTCTCAAAATATTTTTCGCTTCATCTTTTTTAAGAGTCAAACTATAAATTTTGATCAATATTTTGAGTCATATTTTTTCATCATATTAATACGAGAAGAATTACAACTTATAATATTTTTATATAGTTTTCGAATATCTAAATTTTAATTTTAAAATATTAAATTAATATAATCCAATTTAACTTTAAAAATTTAGTCAATTTTTTTTAAAAAAAAAATCATGACAAGTATTTTGGGACGAGGGTAAAGAGAATGTATTTTGGACCTAATTTAACCTCAAAAGCAAGCTTATAGGGTAATGATTGTCCAAGTCTACATATAAGGATTCTATGTTTCCATTTCATTTTCGATGTGAGATTCTTAACACTCTCTTGCACGCTCAGACCTCGTTAACTGGAGCGTAGACAATATAATTTGGGGGCCCAATATCGGTGAATAAATAATTGAAATGAGTCTGACTCTAATACGATGTGAAGAATGAATTTTGGACCTAATTCAATCCAAAAATCTAATTGTATGATGAGTATTGCACAATTGCTCCATTCCATTTGTAACGTGTAAGGATAGATTTGCATGATTCAATAATTCAGTGTCAGAGCCAAAGTAGCTTTTTTAAAAAATCGTCAGAGCCAAAGTAGTTATACTACCATTTACTTCAGTGCAATTCGTAAGCTCAAACGTCACGTTTCTTTAAAATAAGAGAGAGGAGGTTTTATTACCCCACTCCTCAAGATATATGTCCTTTTTTTATTTTACACATTTTAAAAAATACTCTCTTGTTCTAAAATAAATGTTACTTAGTAAAAATTTATCCCAAAGTAAATGTTACCTTAGAAATTTAAGATAAAAATTAATAATATTTTCAACTATGTCCTTAATTAGCATTAATGAAGTAGTCCTCTTCATTAATGCTCAATTTCAAAAAAGCAAATTCTAATAAATAGGGATAGTTTAGTAAACTCTACATTGTGATTTCTTAATAGGCGTGATTTTGCTGAGGTGAAACTTAATTATTTGGGACGGATGAAGTATAAATTAGTATACACGGTTTTAAGCTAATTTTGGTAATATGTTTTTGTATATAATTAGCAATTTAGCATTGTACACTTATCATAATTGTAGAATTCTTGTACAAATAGAATATGATTTTAGGTGTAGAATCGGAATAGAATTTTCCATATTATGGAAATTGCAAATTGTATATATACTTATTCATTAATGAAAATAATCTAGGGATTATTTCTTTCAATTAGGAGGGATGGAAATATGTCTTCTTTTACCCTTATTTATGTCTAAATTATAACCAGTCTCCATTAAATATTTTCTCTATTTATGTGTCAACTCTGTCAATGACAAAATTCTACTAAGGTAAAATGGAGAAAAAATAATTAATCGTGTCTTACAATTCTAAAACAACAAATAGTTCGAGACAACTAGTTTTAGTAATCACGACAGCTAATTTGAGAAGCACGGTATGAGTATAATTTTGTTTATTTCTTAATTATATTTTTCATTGGCGATTTTTGATTAAAATCAAAATTAAAATTAAAATTAAAATCAAATTAATTTAGTCCGAGAGTGAATTGGTTTTTTTGTACAAGTTTGGGAATTCGCTAGTTGACTTCTTTATAGGTGTAATTCTTTATACTTGAATCTGTTTAGTGAAAATTTTAGCTCCCAAAAAAGACCACCAAATGCTATGTAAAATAAACCACGTACGCTAATTGTATATTATTTTGAAGGAAAAAGTTTAAATATACCATCGAATTATTAGAAGTGACTTGTTATGCCATTGTTGTGACCGAAATAGCTCATTCAAGCCACTTACCGTTAACAACTCAAAATAGTTGGTTTTAAAATATCAGATTTTATACGTGGCCTTCAATTAGAAATTCACAGCGCCAACTTAAACCAACCCAAATTAAATCAAAACCAATCTCAAATAAAATATTATAAGGGCATACACATGAATAAATTGCGGTCAATTTTTTTTATTTGACTCTCAAAAAATAAAAAATATCACATAAATTAGGATTGAGAAAATAATACCTTCTACGAACACGTGATTCTATATATAGGATTCTATTAAGTTAGTTTTGTTTGTTGTAATAGATAAGTTTTGTTTGTTGTAATAGATAATCATGAATGTATTCAGGAAAGACACGTCTTATATTATAGAGAAAACTATATGATGAGGATCGGAGACTAAGTTAATAATAGTTACTGATAGATTTTAATTTTAATTTTTGTGATTTTTGTCTAAGCATATTTAATTTTTAATTGCTTGAGAAGTGCACTTTTAATTCCTTTACTTATAAATATTTGTAAATTTTCATACTTACAAAATTATTCCCCCTTTTAATTACATACGTGTCATATTAGAATTATACTGTTAATTTGTATTTAGGAATAATATACTTCTAAAATAATTTTAATACAACATCTCTTACCTAAAGGAATAAACAATACATTTTAACTAATTAATATACGACGAGTCCACAAATATAACCCTAGAAGAATCGACCCCATCCTTCTGATCTTTACCATCATAAGGTTTACATCTGTTGGCTTACTGGACAAATGATAAACGTAGTTTGTGGTACACTCTCTCTCTCTCTCTCTCTTCAACTAATAAGAAAGTGACAAAAGGAAATTGATTTCTTGTTTTGTACGCCCTCGTCCCAAAATATTTGTCATATATTTTTTTAAAATCAATTTAATTAAATTTCAAATCTTATTAAATTTGATTAATTCAATATTTTAAAATTAAAATTTAGATAATTAAAAATATACGAAAAGTACTATAAGTTGCAATTCTTTTTATATTAATATGATAAAAAGAATATAACTTAAAATGTTGATCAAAGTTCGTATAGTTTAACTTTTGAAAAGTATAATATGATAAGTATTTTGAGAGAGGGAGTATTTTGCAGAACAACGACAGTACGTGTGTAAGTATATACCCTTACCACTCAGAAACAACCATAATATTTAAATTTAAAATGAACATGCAATGACAAAAATAACTAAAGAGAGATCTAGACAGATGAAAACAGCCACACATAAGAATATATAGCTATTAATTGAGCATTTGCTTATAAAAGGGAAATTCTATCTCCCATGAATTTGTTTTAGAATTAAACTCTATGGACATTGCCTAAAGAATTGTAACAATGCTAGTATAATTTAAGAATTTAAGTTATATACACTGAATAGTATAAGGATTTTCTTACATTATCATGTGTTTTGACCTATTATAGAAGATTATTTTAAATATTTTTAAATTAATGTTTATATAAAATATTACCTGCATTTGCCTTTTAAGCGATCACGTACTTAATGCATAAGACTTATACTCAATTTTTTTTTATCTATAACATATTACTAACTCTACTTATTATGAATCATTACTTATAGTAATCCTTTCACATAAACAATGTCTAAAACTCTAAATTTTATTATAGAAAGAGAAACTTACAAAGGGAAAACAATTGCTCACTAAAAATTTAATCTCAACAACCTTTGCCAACTTCTTGAACAAAAGCTTTTAGATTCAATTCTGAAGATCCACCTTCTTTCACAGCTTCCCTTGCCAACTCTTTCCATTTTTGAGCATTCTTTCTCATTTCTTCTCCTTTCTCTCCACCATCCATTACAATTTCTATGCACTTTTTTATCTCTTCACTCTCAACCACACCATCTTCATTCACTCTCAGCCTGACACCTGTCTTCCAAACATCCTCGATTAACTTAGCGTTCGTCCCTTGATCAGTCCAATGAGGAAATGCCACCACAGGCACGCCTGACGATAGACTCTCCAGAGTTGAATTCCATCCACAGTGTGAGACAAAACATCCTAATGATGGATGTGTTAGGACTTCAAGTTGTGAACACCATGGCACTATTTTCCCTAACTTCTCCAATTCCACCATGCAACTTAATTTCTCTTCTTCTTTTTCAACTTCTTTCACATTTTCTTGATCTCTTATTACCCACAAGAATGGCCTTTTAATCTCTATCAACCCTTTTGCAATCTCCTCTTTTTGATTTCTTGATAAATTCAATAGACTCCCAAATGAGATATAAACAACTGATGACTTAGGCTTTGAATCCAACCACTCCATGTAGTCATTAGACTTTTGAAAGAGATCACCACCAAAGGAAGAATCTAATGGATCTTTTCTATCCAAGAATGATGAAGGAATCAATGGTCCAATTCCAATTAAATTGTACTTTCCAACGGCTTTGAGTGCCTCTAGCTCTAATGCATCAAATGTGTTCACAAGTACCTTAGGATTTTCTTCAGCATCTAATGTGTCTAGTTGCTCTTTAAATGTTGGTAGAGCAAAGCTATATTTTTCATCTTTAGATATAGAAGAAACTAAAAAAGATGGAAGATCTTGGCTTTTTAGTAATGGAAGCCTTGGCAATTGAATGCACCAATTTGGATCATTGGTGCTATACTTCATTTCATCCTCATATCCATTGAAGTAATAGTAGTAAATGTCTAGCACAGTTGCCGGTTGGATCCATAGTAACGCGGACGGGATGTGGAGTTCACGCGCTACCTCAGCTGCCCAAGGAAGTAGAAGAGTGTAGACGAGGGACGTGACAGGACGTCCCTTGTCTGAGCTCTTCAGAATGATATCTCTTATGGTTTGGGAACCGCGATTTCTAATCTCCGTCATGTAACGTTTAGAATCATCCATGTCAGGCTTGAAACCATCGTCGTATCCATCAGAGAATGCCGCAAAGTTCAAGCCCTGGGGTGTGGTGGAAGCCGCGGTTATTGCCATACGACGATGGGCGAAAACGCTCGTGGAAAATGTCACTTCAATGCCCATTTTGATTAGCCTCATGGCAAATTGGAGAGTTGGATTGATATGGCCTTGTGCTGGAAATGTCACCAAAAGGACATGGGGTTGCACCATTGTTACTCAGACTTAATTGATACAGATTTATGAATTAAAAAACAAATACTGGTTAATATTCGTCTTTTAAAAATAAAAGTAGAAGCTAGAGAAATTAAGTCGAAAAAGAGCTATATGAGGCTGAGGTCAAGGGAAAGGGAAATAAAGCTCCACTTGTATGACTCTTAACAATTGTGTGCTAAGATGATAATTTGAGTGTGATATATATAAGAGAATTAGGGAAATAGAATATTTGAGGACCAAGTTTTGACACATGACGTTTGAGATGACGAAATTGATGAGAAGATAAATTTTGCTATTTAGTTTTTGGTTATTTAAGAAAAAACATCAGGTGGACAAATCAGACAGTGATTGGTTCTTGAAGTTTGTATAGGGATCTGTCTTTCTTTGAAAAAAAGAAAGAAACAAAAAAACTAGATTTGACTGTGGGGCTGTCTGTAATTAGCTAGCGTTTGATCATAGATATTTTATCTTTAAAAATATGTTGATCATAGATTTTGAAAATCTATCTTCAAAAAGTTTTTAAATTTCAAAAATTGGTCCAGTTTTGGATTTCTGGGACTTCCACTCACAAAATTTTAATTTTTTTCAAAGTAAAATGCACGTTCAACAACAACTTCAAATTTTAAAAACTACAACTTTAAAATTCAAATTTTCAAACTTCAAATTTTAACTTCAAAATCTATAATCAAACGGGAGCTAAAAACTCAAGGTCCCAGAGCTAAAGGATGGCAGGGTTCATTTGAATATCTTGAAAATTATATAATTAATATTATTTTTATGTGTATATTATAGATTCAATTCTTTAGCTTCTTGATAATCTTTTTATATTTTAAATTTCCTTATTAAATTTTTTGATTTTGCCACTATATAAACCCCAATTGGGGCTTTGTCATGCATGACATGTCTTGGATATGTTTCTGTTAATTTTTTTTGTTTTGTTTTATTCAATAAAACTTGTGGCTACTGTGTCGTCTTGAAGGGTTAATGGAGTAATTACTAGCCAGATACAATGTAAAGATTGAAGTTAGGCATGAATGTTGGTGTTGCTGTCAGCCTGTCACATAATATTTATATGACCAGCATATGTAATGTTCCTCCTTCGTGTTCTTCTTTAAAAGCTTCGTTCGGTATTGATTAACAGAAATTTTATAGCATTGAAATTGAATGCTATGAGATTAACATATGTAATGTTTATTTTTGGTTTAACTTTGTTTCAAATGTTTTATTGTAATTTTTATTCTTAGATTTTCGAGTTGAAAAAGAATAAATTAAATTGAGGTAGCATGGATGAAATGAATAAATACATGAATAATTAAATTAGGATTGGTAAAATGAATGAGGTATCATGAGTAAAAGTAGAAATGAATGAGTTATCACAGTTTATATACTAAAGTTTTGGAATCTCAAGCCAAACTTAGAAATATAAGTTAGGAATTAGGATTACCTAATTTTAGATCCATATATGTCTGAAGTTCGTAAATTCATAAGTGATGTTTTTTCAATTTTAGTTCCGTTAATGTGAAATTAATTTTTAAATAGTTAAACTTACAAAAAATTATATATTTCAGCTAGGACTTAAATATCAGTCCCTCAAATTGGCATGTTTGTGCACATGTCCCCCTAAACAGTATAATTATCTTTAAAAAATTATTTAATACTTAAAATAATTAATTTTTTTAATATATTAATTTTAATTCTGGATCTGCCTCCGCTCTTCGCGGGATAAAGGAAGAGAAAAGTCCCCCCCCCCCCCCCCCCTTCTTGGTATCATTTAGGCTTGCATGGTCAATAATGTGTAGTATTTGATAGAGTATCTAGTGCAGGTTGTTTAGATTTGTACGTATTTAATGCTGTTAATGTTAATAGAACCATTTAGCATAATGTCTAACGACGTCTGTGCTGACAAAAGCCAATCTATTTTTTCTGATAAACAGCCGACATTAAATTAAAATAAATAAATTCGTTATCCTTTTTGATACCACTACCCAAAGTTGCTCTACGAGGTTGACAAGATGATTTTGGATTAGCCAAGAGAATTTTCAGCCTCTAACTAATGATTTTGTAGTTTTTAATTTGATTTTATTGTATTTTTAGTTAAGAATAATTTTACGAGCTAGGATTAATTGTTTCATTCCCCAACTTGTGAATTTGTCACACTTGTAAAAGGTGATACCTATAATGTTAATATTAGCGCATGTTTATCCAGTAATTAATTTACTTAATTCAAATATGATTCATCGTGATAAGGGATAATATGGAACACCTAAACATAATGTTATATCAGAAATATAGAGGTAAAATGAAATGCGACTTTGCTGCAAAACTGCTTAAGTACTTTTTTTTTTTGTTTTTTTGTATTGGTTAGACACGAAAATTATAAATGAGCTAACTTAAATTAACAGGGAAATAAAAAACTTCAGTACATAAAGGGACCAATCTTATTGATTCAGTTGCATTAAAGACTGCGCGAATATTAAATAAAGCATGAGAAGTTTAAAAAAAAAATAATACTATTATCTTCATCTAAGCTATGTGATGGTCTGGTCTTCCAATAGTTAACTAATTATAAAGCATCTGCTATCATGTATTGTCTCCCGATAGATGTGAGGATCAGAGGACGGTCCATAATTTCAAGGAGAAACCTACAAAATAATATGTAATCATTCATTATATGTGTATTAACCTGTGTATAATAGGGATCCTATATCTATCATAATTACTCAAGACTAAATATTTATAAATTGAATGGAACATGAACTCCTTATATGAATTTTGACAATCTTCATCATACAAGCTAGCTTTTTGGATTGAGTTAGGCCCAAAATCCATTCTTTACATGGTATTAGAGTCAGACACATTCCAATTCTTTGTTCGTCGATGTTGGACCCCCAAATTATATTGTCAACGCTTCAGTTAACGAGGTTTGGGCGTGCGGAGGAGGGTTAAGAGTCACACATTGGAAATTGAATGGGAACATACACTCTTTAGTCCTTATATGGACTTGGACAATACTCACCCTACAAGCTAACTTTTGGATTTGAGTGCCCACGATCCATTGAATAAAAATTATTTTTTATAGTGGAATAAATTGTGATTGATAATATCTGAGAATTTGTTTCCACTATCAGAGGGTAGAAATTTATAGTGAAAGATTGTTCTAAGCCTTCGAGTAGAGCAATTAGTTCCGCATAAAGTACCTAATTAGGTGAAAATATTACTGGCAAAAGCCCTCTATCCAAGCCCCATGCATTAGAATCTCAGATAATACCAGGACTTTGGCTAGGTGATGTGGCAGCCTCTAGCGGCACGGATTGCCTTTATCTTTTGTTATTTACAGATTGTTTTTGCCTTTTACTATTAAAAAACAAAACCCTTCGTGTATAACACGGGCTAAAAATCAACCGTTTCATCCAAAGTGTTTGGCCCAGTGGCCAATACATTAGGGTATTGCTGTCTGAGGTTCCGTGTTCGAGTCCTTTGATCAGCGAGAGTGGAGCTGTGTTCCCCCAAAAAAATCTCTCCATACGCGTAGGGCCAAGTGGTGTATACTAATCCGTAGGGCCAGGCCGGAGGTGGGATTTTCTGGGGTATGGGGCCGTAATGCAGTGGGACCAGTCACTTTAAAAAGTTTACCCTACCACAGTTTTAATCTAGAGGGATCAGCTTGCTGGCAGAGAGTCAACTTTGCGGCCTTAGGGTCACAAGTTCGATTCTCCCCTCCGGATATTGTCCTCCGAGGCACATACATGTGGTAAAGCCTGGGCGCTAAAAGTCGCGCGGGCATGTTGCAGTGTGGGTTCGGTCTCCGCCAAGCCTTGTGGATGGGGCCTGTGGGGGGGTCAACCTTGTAGCATTGATCCGTTGGACGCAACGGACAGACGATCGACCATGTGTGCACATCCCGCGATTTACCTGGTGGTGGGGTGCTGAAAGACCGGTCCCATCACCTCCAGGAGCCTAGTACCAGTACTTGTGCAGGTACTAGCGATATGGGGTACTAAAGCCACCCCGAGACCTGGATTATCAAAAAAAAAAAAAAAAACAACCGTTTCTTACTATAGTTATTCTTTAATCTCTTCCTCTGTATTGTTCGCCCAAAGAATGTAAATACCGTCTCCGGCTGCTTTCAACTTGATCCAACTCAATTCTAAATTCTCCTTTCTCCACTCATCTCAATCGGTTCTCGATCTTTGTGTCGCTCTCGTCGACCAATATTACGTCTCACAAGTGCAAATCAACCATTAGAAGAATCATGGCTCAAAAGGGTGTTAGAGTATCTCCTTGGTTGTCCATCGTTCCATGTTCTTTTTTGTTAGTTCAATATTTGTGCATTACTTGCTAATTAACTCTATTCTTTGAAATTGAAGAAATAATTTAGAATTAGACCTTATATGTGAGGTGTTAATCCAAATATATGGAGATGAATATATATACAAGGAGCAATTGCTTGAGTATGTGGTGGAACAAGATTATACTAATTTTATACTTAATCGTTTGAACACGAGATGCTGGCATGTTGATTTTTTTTCTTTCTAATAGAGTCAAATTGCGAAGTACCTCAGGTCAAATCTTTTAAGGAGTCATCAACACCTTGACACAAGCTACACACACGACCTGTTGCTCTAACAACCTGCTTTTGATTTTGGGTGCCTATAGCACTTGCGTCTGATCAACTGAAGTGTAGGTGCTTGCAAGAAAATAATAGAACATTTTCACTTGATGTGAATTTGTTTGTTGTGTTTGGTTCTCTGCACTTTTTATATTTTGATAAGGTTTCCTTAATTGGATATTTTGGTCGAAAACTCTTTCATGTTACTTATACATGTCTTTTTATATTGGTGTCGAGAGTTCTCCGCTCAATATTGAAGTACAAAAATCTATTTTCAAACCCTGATCATTCAACATTTTTTGTAGTAATATAAAGGTATTCAACATTTCCTTCATTGGCAGTCCCAACGTGATAGTCATTTTGGCGAATAACCTTGAAACTCAACAAGTTTCTTTGAAACTTACTACAATACAATGCATTATTAATGACTAATTTTGTATTACCAGATATTGTATTAACATAGATCCTTTTCATAATCAAATGAGAGAAATATTTTTTTCTCTTAGTATAGTGTGAGTTTTAACACTATTCAGAAGACATATATCTCCATTAAGCAACTTAAATCCAATTGACGAGATGAAACTTTTATTTATATTCATAAAAATACAAAATACATCATAAGAAATACTGAAACTAACAACAGAAAAGTTAAGTACTTCTTGAAAATAAAAACAACATAAGGAAGACATGATGATTACGTAACACTCCGTAAATTTAGATTAGGTGTGAATATGCTAAATTAGTATTAATGTAACATTTTGGATATATGAAGTCCTATCAAGATGATTTTGGATATATGAAATCCTATCAAGATGATTTTGGTTGGAAGTAGTTGACCTAAGATCAAGACGAATAGTGAAGTACGTAAAATTCGATAGAATCGACTAAGTTTACGGTAGTTCTGACTTACAACTTGATTATGTGAATATCCATTTGAAATTTAAGAAGACATAAAACATGAAAGTTGTAGGTCTTTGAAATACCTTTCCAAACGTCTATGGCGGAGTTCAAACGAAGGTCAGTGCTAGGAGTTATGCCCATGTTACTGAGACGCTGTCAGTATCGTTGAAAAACATAAAATTTTGACTAAGTGTAAAATGGGCGTAGGAGCTCGCTAAGCGAAGCCCAGAGCGAGGTAGAGCGGCTGTTTCCAAAAGACCCTCGGCTCAAGATAAAGCATAAGCATAAGCAAAGAAAGAGAAACGGTCAGACCCGGATAAGGAATTTAAACCGATGATAGAGAATTCTGAAAAAAAGAAGTCGTAACTAACACAGGTAAATAAGATAAACAAAGTACACTAAAGAACATATAGCAGCAGAAATCAAACGACAGGGGACTATAAAGCAATATTGCACCTACTAGTATGATAGGCTAAGAAGGCCTACAATAATAACACTACAACTACCAGTATGTAAGCGTAAGTAGGACTACGCTCAACTACCTACTACCCTTCTACCCTAATACGTGTCCTCCACAGCCTTCTATCTAAGGTCATGTCCTCAGTAAGTTGCACCTGCGCCATATCCCGTCTAATCACCTCTCCCCAATACTTCTTCGGCCTACCTCTACCCCTCATAAACCCGTTCATAGCCAACATCTCACACCTCCGCACTGGGGCATTTGTGTCTCTCCTCTACATATGCCCAAACCATCTCAACCTCGCTTCTCGCATCTTATCCTCCACCGAGTCCACTCCCACTATGTCCCGGATATCTTCATTTCTAATCCTATCCTACTTGTATGCCCACACATCCATCTCAACATCTTCATCTCCACAACTTTCATCTTTTGGATATGCGAAGTCTTGACTGGCCAACACTTCGCCCCATACAACATAGTCGGTCTAACCACCACCCTATAGAACTTTCCTTTAAGTTTCAGTGGCACATTTTTATCGCACAAGACTCCAGATGTGAGCCTTTATTTCATCCACCCTGCCCCAATACGATGTGTGACATCGTCATCAATCTCTCTATTTCCTTGGATAATAGACCCAAGGTACTTGAAGCTTCCTTTCTTTGGAATGACCTGAGTACCAAGCCTCACCTTCACACATGTCTCATGGTTGCTCCCGTTACCGAACTTGCACTCCAAGTATTCTGTCTTGGTCCTACTCAGCCTGAACCCTTTAGACTCTAGAGTCTGTCTCCAAACCTTCAACTTAGCGTTCACTCCGCTGCGAGTCTCATCAATCAGGTTTATGTCGTCTGCAAATAACCTACACCATGGCATCTCCCCTTGGATTTGTCGCGTCAGTCAATCCATCACCAAGGCAAATAAGAATGGACTAAGAGTTGATCCCTGGTGTAGTCCCATCATCACTGGAAAGTGCTCCGAGTCTCCTCTTACTGTTAGTACCCTGGTCTTGGCTCCATCATATATATCCTTAATCGCCTTAGTGTACGCCACAGGTACACCTCTAACCTCCAAACATCTCCATAGGACCTCCCTAGGGACTTTGTCGTATGCCTTCTTGAGGTCTATGAAAACCATATGTAAGTTTCTCTTCCTCTCCTTATACTGCTCCACTAACATCCTAATAAGATGAATGACTTCTATAGTCGAATGCCCCGGCATGAATCCAAACTGGTTCTCGAAAATAGACATGCCTCTTCTCACCCTCATCTCCACGACCATTTTCCAAACTTTCATAGTGTGGCTTAGCAGCTTGATACCCCTATAATTGTCGCAACCCTGGATGTCACATTTGTTCTTGTACAACGGAATCATTGTACTCCACCTATATTCTTCGGGCATTCTCGCCATCTTAAAAATGACATTAAACAACTCAGTCAGCCACTCCAAACCTGGCCTACCTGCGCTCTTTCAAAATTCAATTGGGATCTCATCAGGCCCGGCCGCTCGTTCCTTGCGCATCCTGCGAACATCACCCTTAACCTCCTCAACCTTAATGCTTCTATAATATCCAAAATCCCAGTACCTTCTGCATTGCTCCAGATCTCCCGGCACAATGTCTTTATCTCTTTTTTCGTTCAAAAGTTTATGGAAGTACGACTGCCACCTCCGTTTAATATACGCGTCCTCCACCAGTACTTTGTCATCCTCGTCCTTGATACACCTCACGTGATCCAAGTCATGGGCCCTCCTCTCCCTTTCCTTGGCTAGTTTGTACAACTTCTTATCCCCGCCTTTTTCCTCTAACTCCGCATACATGTGTTCAAAAGCCGCCGTTTTTTCCACTGTAATCGCTAGCTTTGCCTCTTTCCTCGCCATCTTATACAATTATCTATTCGTCCACTTCTCCACCTCATCCTTTCTCTCTACCAATTTCGCATACGCGCTTTATTTACTTCCACATTCTCTTGAATTTACCATTCCACCATCAGTTCACTTTATGCCCACCATCGCTACTCGGATTATCTCACAATAATAACATCAAAAATATATCCAGTGTAATTCCACAAGTGGGGGTTTGAAGAGGGTAGAGTGTACACATACCTTACCCTATACCTTGACAGGTAGAGAGACTGTTTACGATAGACCCTTGGCTTAAGTAAAGCAAAAACAAAATCAAGATAGCCAGAAAACTAAAGCAGAAGAAGATGGATGGTATCACCTTTAGTGTGTATGTGTATGTATGTGTGTGTGTGTGTGTATATATATATATATATATATATATATATATGCGGAGTTATGCGGAAGCTAACCACTGCAAATCTTGAACGACGATAAATCAGATGACAAAGAAAATACACTAAAAAGGCATAGTATTATATTATGATTTGGTCAAGTGAACTACATATTGAAAATCTAATATAAAAAGCATAAACCTATTGAGAGAATAATCTCTCCATAAATAAGACTCTTTAATGACTACATGTGGATGCTACTGATTTTTTGTGAGTGAGATGAATCTTCAATTTATAAAAGTCGTTACTTTTCCTCCAAGAAAGGATTATTCAAATATGGAATAGATCTTTTCTATCAAGAAAATCTTTTTTTGAAATAAAACACAATTATGGTAGAATCTAAATAAGGTAAGAAATTTCAAGGCAAACGCTAACAAATCTCCTCTTGGCCTGAATTTTCTGGCAAAACAATCTTGATTTTTCTTCTTCACATAATCGTCATCATTGTTGCTTGTCATGGTGAAAAATAAGGTTAAAACTATTATGGATTAAAATTGATTTAAAAAATATTTTACTTTATTTTTGAAGATGCAGCAGCAGGATTAAAATATAGTTGAAAATTAGTCTCCACATGTAGTATTCCGGGATAAACTCCATGTTAAAGTGTGAGTTAGCGGCTAAAGTTGGAGCTGGGATTTGAAAATCTCAGCTCATGAAATAACTAATATTGCATAACTGATCATTGCATAAAATAACATATAGATTTTCTCTGATAATCGGTTCCTACATTACTAATATCTACGTAACTCTAATTACCTGCTACCAAATGACCCCTAATATATTTGCTGCATTACCCGATTTCTATTAGCCACGTCTAATGCCTCCTCCCTCACATATTCTATTAGCCATTCTAACTAAGCCATCTTCAGTATCCATTCATATCTAAAATACTGTGCTACGGATAGAGGAAGATGGAATTTTAGCAAGTCATGAAATTAGAAAGCTGTTTTTAACTTTTTGAAATTTGGTTTTGATCAATTTTGTAAGTTATGTAAACTACAAGCATAGATCAATCCAACAAAAGTTACTTCATTTGGCTTAATGCCAGCCGAGATCATATCATCATATAACGATAACGCCTCAATACCTTTTCCGTGTTTTGCCATTCCGACAATAATTGAGGTCCAAGATACAACATCTCTTGTCACTTCCGAAATATCGCTACATTTTGCATACATATCCACAAGGGCATTGCTAACAAACAAACTAGATTCATAACCAAGGCCTAAAACGACACGATGAATCTGTAGGGCAGCTAAGCTAGCACAAGCCCCTACTATACTCGAAAGAATAAACGGGTCCCACATATCGACCCCTTCTCTTCTTATTTCAACAAGTACATCAATAGCATCAGCCCCCAAGGGCATAGGCGAGTTAGTAAGTGGCAAGGTGATTGGGGTACAACCACTTCGACATCGCGGGTTCGAATCCGTGTGGTGACAGTCTTTGCTGAAATATTGCAAGAGATGTTGTTGGGTTTGTGTCCCGTTGATCCTCTCTCCTGCAGGGCTGCCACTCGCGCATATCCCTCGATTTACACCCCACCTGGCCAAGGGGCCTCTGGTACAGGTGGGGGTTTCGTCTTCGGGACTTTCCCCTTCACAAAGTACATCAATAGCATCAATCAAGTTCCCATTTTGCACAAACCCCGATATCAAAGCAGTCCAACATTGCAAATTCTTTTCCGGCAACTTCCTTAGAAGATCAATAGCTTCATTTTTCCTCCTACAACGGGCATACCCCGATATCATCGCACTCGAACAAATCAAATTTCATCAAAAACGGATTTTGCATTATCGGGTAATCCACATTTTGCATACATATCAACTAAAGACTTAACAACATCGTCCTGCGAAAACGCCAATTTCAAGAACTGGGAATGCACTTGTTTGCCAATTTTCAAAGCACCTAAGTTAGCACAAGCCTTAACAATACTAGCAAATACAAAATGGTCAGGCCAAAGGGTATCCAAGAACATGTTAGGAAATAGAAAGGGTTTTGTGGTGTTGGTTAGCTTCGTTGTGTGCAGTAAAAATTGAAGCCCATGAAGCTAAATCTCTTTGAGGCATTTCGTCGAACAGTTGGACGGCATTGTCTAAAAGGCCACATTTTCCATACATATCTATGAGATTGTTACAAAGCTTTAAGGAACAATTGTCTAAGCCAATCTTGATTATATAAGCATGTAATTTTCTGCCTTCTATAGGGAAATGATATCTGGCACATCGTTGAAGTTGGTGAAGAAAGTGCGAGTGATGCATTCATAAGAGTGAATATTTTCATTCAAACTTATACTAACAAGGGTTTTAAGAGGGAAAAATTAAAGAAATATTCACTTTTAATATTACTGAAAATAAAATAAGAATTTAAAACAACAACAACAACATATCCAATGAAATCTATATCCTTACCTCCACCTTGTTAAATAGAGTGACTATTTCCGGAAGACCATCGACTCAAGATAAAACATAATCACAAGCAAGTCAATCAAAACAAAACAAGAGTAAATCAATAGTAAAGAGTAAAACAATAGAAACGGTCAGACTCAGATAAGGAATTAAAACAATAGAAATTGCATTCGAACAAAAGCGAGCAGTAGCTAACACAACTAAATAAGCTAAACAAAATACACTAAAGAACAGATAGCAGCAGAAATCAATCTACAATGGATTATAAAACAATAATGTGCCTATAAGTGATATGCTAATCGGGCCTACATTAATAACACAACAACTATCAATTTGTAAGCATAAGTAGGACTATGCTCGAGTACCTACTACTCTTCTACCCTAATACGTGTCCTCCACAACCCTCTATCTAAGGTCATGTCCTCAGTAAGTTGCACATGCGCCATATCCCGTCTAATCACCTCTCACAATACTTATCCGGCCTACCTCTACCCTCCTGAATTCATCTATAGCCAACCTTGCATACCTCCGCGCCGGGGCATTTTTGTCTCTCCTCTGCACATTCCCGAACCATCTCAACCTCGCTTCCCGCATTTTATCATCCACCGAGGCCACTCCCACTTTCTCCCGGATATCATCATTTCTAATCTTATCTCTCCTTGTATGCCCACACATCTATCTCAGCATCCTCATCTCTGCAACTTTCATCTTTCGTATGTGCGAAGTCTTGATTGGCCAACACTCCGCCTCATACAACATAGTCGGTCTAACCACCACGCTATAGAACTTGCCTTTAAGTTTTGGTGTCACCTTTTTGTCGCACAAGACTCCAGATGCGAGCCTCCATTTCATCCACCCTGCCCCAATACGATGTGTGACATCGTCATCAATCTATTCATTCCCTTAGATAATAGACCCTAGGTACTTGAAGCTTTCTTTCTTTGGAATGAATTGAGTACCAAGCCTTACCTCCATGCCTGTCTCAGGGTCGCTCCCGTTGCTAAACTTGCACTCCAAATATTCTGTCATCCTACTCAACCTGAACCCTTTAAAACTATATTATAATTTATGGAAAATTGTATAAGATTCAAAATGATTTTTTTTTGAAAACTCATTTGAATTTCTAGCAATAACAATATTCCATGTCATAAAATATTTAATCATAAATATATTATATAAGATTGTCAAGTGCATAAAATAAAGTTTTAAAATACTAAAATATTTCAGCATTTACAAGATGGGTAGGTAAAGATGTAAGGTGCGTGCAGAACATTCATTTGATCTACAGGCTGTTAGGATTTACATCACAAATCCTACCTAATCAGAAAATAATAAATTAAACGAAGAACAAATAACACACACAGATTTATAGTGGTTCACTCTCAATGCGAGAGCTAGTCCACTTTGCCGCTGCAGATTTTACTATAATGGAGTTTTGAGTTTACGATTCTCTCTTCTCTATTTGTCGGCTACTCGACCACACTCAAAGAACTTATTAAGACAACCACACAGAGAAAATGGCGTCCTAGACTATATATAGCGAAAACTAGGGAGAACATAATACAAGCCTAAAATTCCCAAATTACCCTCCACTAATAACATTACACCGACTAACGCCAACCCCCCCCCCACGATCGGCCAATTCCAATCGGCTAATTCCAATCGGCTGATTTCAGCCTCTACGTAAGGTCTTCATAGTGTCGGTAAATAAATTAGGCTCCACAACTCAACAATCTCTCACTTGGAGACTAATTTCAATCATCTGTCTCCATCTGCAACGGCGACTCTGATTCTCATCTAAAAAGTCCAACTGAAGTTGCACACAACTCTGTCAGTGAGCAGAATATAGTTGAGGAACGGAGAAAACCTGTGAACCGACTTACTGATTCTGGATGATCTGCGTAATTCTGTGATCGGCGTTTGCTGATTTATTTCAGGATCAACATTTTCATCAACCCCGCCATCACTATCTTGTTCCTCTGCCTCAGTAGTACCTGATTGTAGCTCGGCTGTCGAGAAGTCTCTCAAATCGGTTGTTTCAGATTCCTTGTTCTTACATTCTGAACTCTCCCGCAACGTGTCCTTGTACAACACCTATTCATTAAAAATGACATCCCTGCTTCGGATGATCTTCCGATTTCGATCTTCCCAGAATCGGTAACCGAACTCAGTGTCACCATAGCCGATAAAATAACATTTCTTAGATTTTGGATCAAGTTTGCTTCTAGCAGTAGCATCAATATGAACATAGGATAAGCAATCAAACACTTTCAGAAAAGAAAGATTTACCCCTTTTTCACTCCAAGCCTCTTCTGGAATTCTGAGACCCAAAGGAACAGACGGTCCTCTATTAATTAAGAAGGCTGCAGTATTGGTTGCATCTGCCTAGAATGCCTTAGCAGTCCAGCGTGTATTCTCATACTTCATGCACGCTCGTTCAATGTTCGATTCATCCTTTCCGCTATTTCATTTCTTTAGGGCGTTACAGGAATAGTCTTCACCGTCTTGATCCCATTATCAGCACAATACCATTTGAAGTCACCATCAATGTATTCTCCACCGTTGTCGGACCTCAGGCTCTTCAACTTGAGGTTTGTCTCATTCTCGACCATGGTTTTCCACCTTTTGAAGACAGTGAACACGTCAGATTTATTTTTCATAATGTGATCCTCCGAGTGAGGGGACGGTGGCAGGTCTCCACACGTGAGTGTGCACCAATTCAAGCTTTTTGGCCTTCAATTGCCTACATGTATTTAAAAAACTTACTCGTTTCTGTTTTCCGAGAATGCAACTTTCACACATATGATGATCCACCGACTTCATCTCCGGAATCATGTCGTTAGTCACTAAAAGCTTCATTCATTTCTGGCTTATATTCCCCAGCCTGCAGTGCCACAACTCTGTCTTCTTTGTGTTGTCAACAATAGCGACCGTATCACGACAACTCGCCGTCATATAAAAAGTACCAGTTTTCTTGCCTCGACCAACCACCATAGCGCCCTTCGTCACCTTCCAAGACCCGACCAAAGTTAACATTGTGTCCCTCATTATCAAGCTGACCCACTGAGATCAGATTACGCATCCGCTTCGGCACATGTCTGACCTTTGTGATCTTCCACACGTGTCCATTTGACATCTTCAAATTAATGTCTCCAGTGACAACAACGTCTAAAGGCTCACCATCTGCCAAATAAACCTTGCTGAGATTCCCAGCAACGTAATTCGTCATTATATCACGATGTGGTGTGGTGTGGAAAGACGCTTCTGAGTCAAGCACCCAAGAGTCGATCGGGCTGTCAACCGACAACAACAATGCATCACCAATGTCTTCAGTGGCAACATTAATTCCACTCCCTCGTTGTCCTCCTTCTTCGGCTCCCTGCAATTCATCTTGATGTTGCCCGGTTTCCCACAGTTCCAACACTCAAGTGTTCGCCCGGATCTGGATTGACCCCTGTCATTCCTTGACTTCAACTTGCCCTTATTTCGGGTGTAATTTCTGTCATAATTTTTGCCTCTATTCTCAACGTTCAAAGCAGAACTTGTCAATACTTCTCCAGAATCTATCATGTGAACCTCCTCAGTAAGGATACGATCTCTAACATCGTTGAATTTCAGTTTGTCACTGCCGACAGAATTACTAACCACTGCTCTCATCGGCTCCTAACTGTTCGGTAGAGACGCCAGCAAAATTAGGGCTTGCACTTCATCGTCAAACTCAATTGCAACCGATGACAATTGATTAACAATCGTATTGAATTCATTCACGTGCATTGCAACATGAGCACCTTCTTCCATCTTTAGATGAAGTTTCTTCATGAGAAATACTTTATTGTTAGCCGAAGGTTTCTCATACATATCAGACAAAACCTTCATCATGCCAGCGGTGGTCTTCTCCTTTGCCACGTTGTGAGCAACGTTCTTCGACAACGTCAATCGGATTACTCCCAGAACCTGTCTATCAAGGAGATTCCAATCTGCATAATTCATCTCCTCTGGCTTTGGGCTCAGCAGTTGATGAAGCTTCCTGCCGTACAATAGTATTCAATATGCATTCTCCAGAACGTAAAATCTGTACCATCAAATTTACCGATGTCGTGTGCCGAACCATCTTCGCCTTCCATTGTTTTCTGAATCTCAACACAACATGTTGCTTTGATACCAGTTGTTAGGATTTACGTCCCAAATTCTACCTAATCAGAAAATAATAAATTAAACGAAGAATAAATAACACACACAGATTTATAGTGGTTCACCCTTAATGCGAGAGCTAGTCCACTTTGCCGCTGCAGATTTTATTATAATAGAGTTTTGAGTTTACAATTCTCTCTTCTCTCTTTGTCAGCTACTCGACCACGCTCAAAGAACTTACTAAGACAACCACACAGAGAAAACGAGGCCCTAGACTATATATAGAGAAAACTAGGGCGAACACAATACAAGCCTAAAATTCTCGAATTACCCTCCACTAATAACATTACATCGGCTAATTCCAATCGGCTAATTCCAGCCTCTGCGTAGGGTCTTCATAGTGTCGGTAAACAAATTAGGCTCTACAACTCAACACATGCGAATAGTCTAAAGCGTAAAGCGCATATGAGGGGAATGTCTCACTTATTGAGATGTTGGTTGTATGAGACTAGAGATGTCAATGGATCCTGGACCCGGTGGATCCAGATCCATTTTATAGGATATGGATCTTCAAAATTTGGACCCGACGGATCCGGATCGGACCCAGATCCATTTCTGACAGATCTGGATCTGGATATTGTATTTGATATCCGTATCCGGTCCAGATCCGACCCGTGGATCTATTTTTTATTAAATATATTCATAACCTAGAATGTAATTTTATAAGTATTTTCTTAATTTTTTTCATAATTTATGTATTTTACATTCAGATTTGGACTTTATTTTTTAAATGGTCCATACGTTTAAGCCCATAATTCTCAAAAGGCCCAATAAAAAACTAAGCGGGAATATATCTATAACAAAAGAAACCCTACAAGCTCCAAGCCTACAATTCTCAAAATCAGAAACCCTCATTGCTTTTTCTTTCAAAATTAGAAACCCTCATTGTTATATATTTCTTGCATTTGAAAACAGAGGAGTTCAATTGTCGTCCTATCTTGCATCTTTTGTCACTTTAATATGGTTCTTTTACTTCAAGAGAAGTTTAAATGTGCTTTAATGGGTGTACATTGGTTCTGAGATTGGTGATGGTGGGTTACTGTTTGTTGTATGTCATAAATGCCAATATACTCATTGTGTTTTTTAAATTTTTTATTATTAACTTGTAGGAAATAGATGTTGAACAATCAAACAATAATGCAAATGCTACTAATAAAAGTCATGTTGCTTCTTCTAGCCCACCTCCAGTGCCTCTGCTTTGTGGAGTGGATGATTTAGAAGGGGATTCGGAAGATTTTATTGAGCTTGGAGTAAAAGAAAAAAATCAATCAAGTAAACTAACAAGCAAGAAACTCACTTCCCTGGCATGAGAATCTTTAGATAAGGTCGTAGTGAAAGGTGTTACAATAGCAAAGTGTAAATATTGTACATCTTTACTCTCTTATAATGGTGCAAATTGAACCTCACATCTTCTTAAACATTCTAAGAAGACGTGTCCGGAAAAGCATTTGCGGATTGGAGTTAGTGGTCAAACACAATTGAAGGTTAAAATGAAAGTCGATGGGTCTACTACTTTAGAACTTAAAGAAAAGGGAAAGGAAAAGGAATTTGATCAAAACTTTTCAATGAGAGAATTGGTTGGTATGGTGGTGATTCATGAGTATCCTTTATCCATTGTAGATCATATAGGTTTTATAAGGTTCGTGAGGAGTCTAAATACTTCTTTCAAGATGATTTCGAGGAACACTTTGAAGAGTTACATTTTGAAAAAGTACAATGAACTTTTCCTTGTGTTTGGCTATAGTGGAAACCCCAAAATCTAGAGCTTATGGTCTAAGATAAAGGTTCTCCTAAGGCTTTGTTGCAGCATAATAAGGATAGAATTGCAATAACTACCGACATGTGGACGGCTTCCAACAAAAAAGGGGCTACATGGCCATGACATCTCACTTCATTGATCAACAATGGGTTTTACGCAATCGAACCTTGAGGTAATGAACTTATTCTTATTTATAAATGCTGATTTTTTTAATGGATCAACAACGCTGATTTTTTTAATGTATCAACGGATCAACAATGCTTATTTTTCAACAGGTGGGAATATTATTCAAGACAAATTTTTTTACATGTGAATCTAGATCCAATCCGTGGACCCGGTGAATCCGGATTTGAATCTGATTTTTATGGACCCGATGGATCTGGATCCAGATATGAAAAACGAATCTGGATATGGATCTAGTAGGATCCGGTCCAGATCAGATCCGTTGGCATCCCTAGTTATAGTCTCATTATGAGACTATAACCCTCTATTGGCGGCAAGTCCAGATTAAGTTTGAAATATTAATTTTTTTGAGGGTTTAAAAATGAATGAAAAAGGTAACTGTATTGTGATAATTTAACAATTTAAAAAGTTTTGAAGAGTTCGGAGTCAAAGGCCAATGTGAAAAATAGAGTATCTTGTTTTAGTATGTTGTCACTTAACCAATAACTTTTGTAAATTTAAAGTTTATTTTGAACAAGAACAAATTTGGAAAGAATTGATTCCAAATTAATTGGTGAATGTCTCGAGATCTTTGAAGACTCAACTTGGAGAAAGGCAAGGAAAAACTCAAGATACGGTGATTTTTTTCATTTAAATTAATTTCTTGTCTACTTTATATTATGCTTAGATTAATGTCCTGCCTCATTCATTTTTACACATTTTATACACAAATTAAAATTCGACCATTGGGCCTTTACTTTGTTTTACATATAAGTGAAACTTACACAAATAATTACACTTTAAGGTTTTTTAGGCATAGCTATACTTTTGATAATTACATTTCGTAGTTATAGTAATGTGTATTCAATTTTTTTTTTCATTGTATTCAAGTCAAATTTCGTTGTATTCAAGTCAGATGTATTCAACTTATTAACTCAGCTGTATTCAAGTCATATGTATTTAACTCACATGTATTCATCTGTAGACTGAATTTTGCACTAAGAAATTAACGAATACACTCAAATAGTGAATACAAGAAATAAAATACACCCCCAAATACTGAATTTTACACTCAAAATTTAACGAATACACTCAAAAATTGAATACAAAAAATAAAATACACCCACATCTGAGATACAAAAAATAAAATACACTCCGATTTGAAATACAAAAAAATAAATAAGCTCAAATCTGAGTCGGCATGCCGAAAAATGGATCGGCTTTTCCGGTGCTTTGGTGCTCCATTGATACATCGATGTTTTGACCGGTCCGACGGTGAAGATATGGTAACAAATCACTCCGGTGAACAGTGGTGTCCGAAGGGAAACGACGAGATCTGGAGGGAGGCGCCGACGGTCGTGACAGTGCAGATCTGGAGGGAGTATGGCGTCGCTGCTTTTGCGATTTGGGATCGACTTTTCCAGCGAGCAGTGGTGTCTGACGGAGGCACCGACGGTCGTGACAATGCAGATTTGGAGGGACCAGATCTAGAGGGAGCATGTCGTCACTGTTTTTCCGATTTGGGATCGGCTTTTCCGGTGAGCAATGGTGTCCGGCGAAAAACAATTGGAAAACGATGAGATCTGGAAATCGTCGGTGGTCGTCGCTGCTCCGGCAGTAGGGCGGCGTCGAAGAGAGTGATTGAGAGAGATGAGGGAGAAAAGAAGAGTGAGGGATAAATACAAGTCATAAACCTAATATATTTTGGTATAGCTATGAATGATAATTAACATACTCCCTCCGTCCCAATTTATATGATGTAGTTTGATTGGACACGAAGTTTAAGAAATAAAGAAAGACTTTTGAATCTTGTGGTCTAAAATAAGTTAAAGATATTTGGGTGGTTATAGATCATCTCGTTAAGCATAAAATGTAAAGTTAAAAGTTAAAAGTTAAATTGTTGCCAAATAAGGAAATATATCATTCTTTTTTGGACTGACTAAAAATGAATGTGTGTCATATAAATTGGGATAGAGGGAATATAATTTTTAGCTATGGGATCTAATTAAAACAAACTATAGTTACTAACTATAATTAGCTACTAGTAATTAGTCATGCCTCATAAAATTTTCAAAATATAATATGTATCATGTGACAGAAAGGGCAATTCACTTTTGTTAAGTTTTACAAGCAATTTCAGGTAAAAACTTACTCGCACTCGGTATTTACACCAAACTAATAGATACATAACATGTGTTTGCACATAAACTTTTATCACTTAACCGCCATTCATTAACATGTATTTACACCAAACTAATAGATACATAACATGTGTTTGCACATAAACTTTTATCACTTAACCGCCATTCATTAACATGTATTTACACCAAACTAATAGATACATAACATGTGTTTGCACATAAACTTTTATCACTTAACCGCCATTCATTAACATGAATTCGCACCTCGTTAAATTTCTTAACTATAGTAAATTTATATGATTTAATGTAAACACACCATTCCGATAAATATTATTCCTAGACAGTATCAGAGTCGCACACAAAAGAACAAAAAAGGAGCCTTTTAATTCCGCACAACACTGGAGTATATTCTAGGAGTAGTAGTTCTTTTTCAATCTTTTCTACATTTTATAAGCAGTCCACCACCCCCATAAAAGGAAAATGAAATACAAAAGAGGAACAACACCCCCACCCCTCCACAACCATAGATAAGGAGCCACTGTGATGTAAAACAATTAAGGATGAGGAAAGAGAGGACGTTGAAAAGGATATATAAAGCAAGCTAACATTATTGAAGTATTGTTTTAAGGTACAGTAGAGACATGTGTTTCATTAACAGAATACTTCAGTAGGCAATACAACAACATGGGACTAGAGTCACCAGACTTTATTATTCTTGATGAGATTTTTAGCCACTCATATCCAAATATCAGAAGTGCAGTCACCACCAGGATATCTCATTTCATGTGCCAAGGATGGACCATCAGGTTCTGCTCCGAAATCAACGAAAAATCTCGGGTTTATAGCAAGGCCACCTTTCTCACTGTCAACGTCGATTTGTAACATGTGACCTCCTTTCTCCACTAGCTCGGGGTAGAATTGACGGTCCCATGTACTAAACAACGAGTTTGTAGCATACAAACGCTTCCCATCAAGACTCAACTGTATCATCTGCGGTCCCCCTCTCAACCGATGTCCCTAGAAGTAATAAACAGAAGGTCATTTATATCGAATTGTACACATATTTCTACTGCAACCTTTTGGAAAAAAGGGGTAGACATAAACTAAGTTAACAATATGAATGTATTAGTATATATCAACCATATTTGAATCTCAAAAGTGAACTCATTATACATGGTTTATATGATGTCGCATTATACATCTTGACCAAATGAACTCATATTTTCTTTATATTAGTAGTGAACAAGGAAGCAACGTAACATTATTTTTAGCAAAGAGAGAAACTAAGACTTGTCATTTCCTGCAGCATTACAATTATTATTATTATTATTATTATTATTATTATCTTTTTTCTTACAACCGATAGATCCCCGAGGGCCAGCTAGCGCGCACTGCAAAATTCAGCGGTTAGTGGGCCCGCCCCTTCTAAAACTATAACCAGTGGCGGACCCAGGATTTTAAGGTGCTGAGTGCTCGCCTTTAACGATAAATGACGGTTGTCTAAGAAGGTAAATCGGCTATAAAAAATTATTGTGTTCAAGTTGTGGAATTGAAGAGGAGGCTAATGTTCCGGTGTGCATCGATGCAATGCAAGTGATATCTCTTTGTTTTTTTGCCACGATGAAAAAATAAAGGGCAACCCGGTGCACTAAGCTCCCGCTATGCGCGGGGTCCGGGGAAGGGCCGGACCACATTTTTTGGCACGATGAAGTTGATTAATTATAAAAGGAACAAAAGTAAATAACTAAAAACACAAAGTAAGCATGAAAACAAAAGAAGCTGATAAAAATGAAAAAGAAGAATCTGCATATTAAACAACAAAGCAACGAGAAACAAAATGTTTGAAATAAGAACCAGCAGTTTCAGAAAAAAAATGTGTTGAGCAGGAATCGAACCCCAAACCTCACAGAAGTAATGGCTTTGACCTTCAGCCTTTGAACCATAGCACCCATCTGTGTTTTTTGTTCAAAGGGTTCTTATCGACTCAATATATACATTTTCAGATATTTATATATAAATATATACAATTTGAGACGGGGTTAATGGGTGCTCGAGCACCCACCGGGCTCTATGTGGGTCCGCCCCTGACTATAACGTGTCATTTCTTGCAGAATTACAATCATTACTGATATGTAAGTTTCAGTTTTAGTTACCTGGACTTCTGGGACATCCACTTGGTATGTTGATCCGTCGTCAGCCGCAGCGAGTACAGTGTTCCCTTTTTGAAACACGCCTCCAACAAATACTTGGCCAGTCAACTTAGGATTGGCAGGGTCCTCGATATTGTACTGTCTAATATCACCATGTAGCCAGTTCGCCAGGTATAGAAAACGATCATCAAGAGAGATCAGAAAATCAGTGATAAGACCAGGCATTTCAGGAAGAATCCAGTTCTGCACTTTCACTGGTTTTACTGAGATTGCTACCTGCATTTGTTCCAGATTCCACTTAGTGACCGATACTTCTAACAAACTAATTGAAAGGTCCAATAAATGGTAAACGACTACTAACCTCATGTCCCCATGAGCCATCTGGATTCTTGAAAAAGCGCACCATGTTACTGGTCAAAGCACACCCCACATAACCAATTGCTTCAGATGGATTATGCAAGAACCTTACCTATATATGCGAAGGAGAATAAGTACATTTATGTATTCAGCAGTAGGGCTCGCAAAATGGTTAAAAAGACAAGTAACCATCCAATTCGACCCATTAGACATGGGCTGGATAACTGGCTTTTTAAAAATGGATCAAATATAGATATTATCCATATTATCCACCAAAAAAATGGATATCCATAGTATCAATACCCATTTGTCTGCTTGTTATTTTTAAGAGTCCTTGCTTTCTAGGAGTCTAAGCTTATTTTGGCTTTTAGTTTGTGTTCTCACCTGACTATTCCAGAAACCATGGATAATATGGATATCCATATTATCCGTTGGTTAACCATTTTTTAATCCGAGTTAAACATGGGTGTGTCGGATATTTTATCCCTTTTTGTTTAACCCGTTTACGACCCGCCCGTTTGCCACTCCTATTCAGCAGGATAAATCATGGCGCAAAGTGAGTTTCATTAATTACCTCTAGAGGTAGGAGTCCAGTGTTCCCAAGATCCAATGTCTGTTTTAGTTCACCACCAGGCCATGTGTAGACATGCAAATGTCGACCATAAAACCCATCAGTAACATGCTGGAGGTTGAAACCTTTGGTGAAAGCAGATGGAGCTCCCCATGTGGAACTGATCATGGTGTTGTGTCGAGGCTGGTACCAGAAGTCGTAACCAAAGAGGGGACTATGTCCTGGTTTTTCCCATCTAAAATGTAAGAAAGGAGTCAAAATAAGCCTTGGCTTAGACATTGAGCATAGTCTAGTTTCACTAAAATTACATAACTTCCTTTTCCTTAATAAACCGTCAAGAGGACACGAAATGGAAGTTAGGATAAAATAGCAAAAAGTTCTTGGACTTAGCCCCATTACATGCACGTTAAAATAGAGGATGAAAGTTCGTTGTCCATCGCAAAATAATCCAGCGAGTGGTTCATTCATTTCTTTTGCTAACTAAAATTTTAGTTTTTCTTATTCTTTAGGTGCTTTTTAAAGAGAACCATCTGTGAGAGACCGAGGCGAGTAGACACAAGCAAAACCAACAGAGGTAAATTCAGGACTCAAGAGAGAACAACAATAAGATACCTTCCTTTCACGTTAAAGTCTGAATCAAGAAGGAGAAATCCGTTCCCTTCAGCATTTCCATCTTTGTCTCCGAGGCATGACACCATTATCTCACCAGAAGCAAGGCAGTGAGCAGTGTGAGGGAATGCTAATCCTGTCTTCTGGATGACATCATCCGGCTGAACAACTTTATACAAACTCGGAGCTGTTGGATCCTTTTGTGTGTCAATTGCATAAATGCGTCCTGATCTGCAAGAGTTAAATTTATCGAAATGTTCTTTTTCGTCATGAACATTAGGTGAGTACTATACTTGAAATCGAAATCCATAAATTAGCAGACTAAACTATATGCACTAGAACCTACCAGATATTGGATCCGGTGGGTTCATATCTTAAAGAAAACATTGCACCACGCAAGTTCATCTTTTATAATCATGCCTAGGAGTGGCAAAGGCACGGGTCAGATCAGATATGGGCTGGTTGAAAACGGGTTAAACAAAAACGGATAGAATATCTGATCCACCCATATTTAACATGGATAAAAAATGGGTTAACCGACAAATAGTATGGATATCAATATTATCCGTGGTTTCAAGAATAATCAGGTGAGAAGACAAACTTTAACCAAAATAAACTTAAGACTCCCAAAAAGCAAGTACTCATGAAAAATAACAAGCAGACAATATGGATATTTTTTATTCATCTGGATATCCATATTTAGTGGATAATTATCCATATTTGATCCTTTTCTAAAATGTCAGTTATCCAACTCATGTTTAATGGGTCGGATTGGACGGTTACTTGTTTTTATAAACCATTTTGCTAGTCCTAATCATGTCAATGCTTTTAAGCTAAATTTACCACCATTTTGATACCTTGGAAGTGATGACTAAAGGTCAACAGCAATCATAAAAACACAGATATAAGTTCTTACATTAGTGAAGGCAGGACGAGATATCGTCGAGCAGCTGATGGATCTCCATAACAAGAACTGCAGGAATTCCATCCAGAGTGATGTAATTCATCACCCTCATAAGGCATAGGCAGCCTATGGATTACTTTTGAATAAGATGGTGAATTAGGATCTACATCTACTGTAGCCAGGTAGTCAGGTTTCCCCCTTCCTGTTCCTGTATATACGAACCACATTCAGAGGCGGATCAAAGATTTAAACTTAATAAGTTCAACCTATAAGACTCATTGTGCTATTGAAATCATAGTTTCAAAATTAATATTTGTTGAAATTTTAGTGGTTTGTCACAGATATATTTATGACTATGTCAGTTAGATTCACAGAATATAGGCTCCATCCGCCTCAGACCATATTTAACTATAGATCGAAGTAACCAAAACTAGCAGCTAAATTACTTGCTATTTGTGTCTTTTGTTCAGTCAGTGAACTTTCTAAACCTGAATCAACATTATAAAACATCCTCTGCCAAAGATCATAGCGAAATATTTAAACAAAACATATGGAACTTACAAGATGCCATAAACTATTTACTTAACCTTGAAAAACTTAGTATCATAGAAGAAGAACTTACCTGTTCCACACTTTCCCCCTCACTTTGGTTTTTCTATCTGATTTTATATAACTACACAATTTAATGGGGTTTGCCCCACCCCCACCCCCCACCAAAAGGGAAGAAGAAGAAAAACAAAGAAAGAACCATACTAGATCAGCTAAAGTCTAAGCTGCGGGAATCTTCACTTTTGATGCCGCACCTGTGTCGGATTCTCCAAAATATACCCGTTGATATTTTTGAAGAGTCCGAGCAATATAGGCTAAAGCAGAGATAGAGATTTCATTTTTAACTAAACATAAAAGACACAGAAAAAAATCTCATTTTTCATGAACTAATTTCAAGAAAGAAAACACAATTTATACAAAAAGAACCATACTTGATCAGAAAAAGTAAAGACAAAGATTTCATTTTTCAACTAGTTTTACCTCAAACATGAAACAGACAAGGAAAGAAACCTCATTTTTATGAACTAATTTCAAGGTAAAAAACACAAAATCTATACAAAAGAACCATAAGCAGTGATAAAGATTTCATTTTCAACTAGTTTTACTTCACAAACATAAAACAGACAAAGAAAAAAACCTCATTTCTCATGAACTGATTTCAAGAACAGAACACAAAATCTATATAATAAAAGAACAAAATGACCTAATTTCAAGAACACAACACAAAATTTATATAATTTTAAAGAACAAAACATTTTCATGAGCTAATTTTAAGAAAAGAACACAAAAATTATACAAAAAGAGAAGACAAATTACCAGTATAAATGCAGGTGACATAAATTAAAGATTCTTTAGGACCATCCATAGCTTCAATTGGAGAAGCATAACCAGGTCCTTTTTTACAACACCCATTTATCTCCACCGTCTCATATTGCACCACCTCCACATCCGTCGCCATTTTCTCGCCGGAATATGTAAATTACAGATCCCAAATAAACAAAATAGTGAAAAAATATACACCCTTTTGGGTTTTAACTACAAGGAGATATATATAGTGAAAACAAACACGTTGTGTATCGTCAGAATCTTAGGACTATTTGCTCTGTTTACGGCTTTTCTTAACACATGCAGTATTTTATCTGTATATAGACCAGATAATATTTTATATACATACTCCTTCCTTCCGTCTCAAAATAATCTTTCTTGCTAAAAAATATTTCTCTCAAAACTTATCATTTTATTTAACCAAGATAAAATTAAATAATTTTTTCATTCCATTTAAGTATCTTATTTTTCTTTTTAGTTTATCCCAAAAAAAGTACCTATAATTATAAAAGACATACACGGTCCGGTATACCGTGTATATCATGGTCCGATTTGGACTCCACAAATTGTAGTTAATGTATAATTATAATTATGATATTAATCTTGTACTAGGAAAATGTATTAGAATTAGAGTAGGAAAAGGTAAAATTATTTTCTATATTTAGGAATTGTATATTTGTATATATACCTCCATTTATCAATGAGAATAATCAAGTGATTATTTCTTTCATGGTATCAGAAGTATAGGGCAAACTTTTCCTCTCCAAATATTTTTCTTCCGCTGCCCGACGTGACCGGTGGCCGACGGCCATACTCCTTCCGATCTTCAAAAAAAATTCTTTTCCCAAATCCCTAATTCTTCACTTGTTCTTTCATTATGTCTACTCAAAGAACATGTTTCATCTAGCTCTTACAGTCTCCAACATCAAGAACCATATCCCTATCGTTCTTGAGATGGAAAACGTCCAATACGCGACATGAGCAAAATTATTTAAGGTTCATGCACGCTCTCATGAAGTCCTTCATCATATCATCCCCTCAATGACAGGCAAGAAGAAGGTGCCAACCCCCGAGGATGACCCTCTATTATGGGCAACCCTTGATGATACCGTTCTTTAGTGGATTTATTCAACTATCTCTATAGACCTCTTGCAGACGATTATTGAACCTAACGCCACAGCGATGGAAACTTGGAATAAGGTGCGTGATATATTTCAAGATAACAAAAATTCCCCTGTTGTCACTCTTGATCAGAAATTTTCCTATGCCAACATGGAGGATTTCCCGAATGTCTCAGCCTATTGTAAAAGGCTAAAGGAATTGACAGATTAACTCAAAAATGTTGGTGCGCCCGTCACCAATGATCGTCTTGTTCTGCAGATGGTTGCAGGCCTATCTGAGGCCTATAATGGCGTTGGGACGCTTCTTCGTCAAAGTAATCCTCTCCCACCGTTCTACCAAGCCCGTTCTATGCTCACATTGGAAGAGGCCGACTTGGCTAAAAAGGCAGTTACCGGAGCAAATTCCGTCATGATGATGGCCACGACAGATGACCCCTACTCATTCACCGACAATTCTAGTCAAAATCTTAACAATGGTAGCGGCAAAAAAGGGTAAAATCGAAAAAATAATGGCAAGAACCGCGGTGGCGGTCGCGGCGGTAACAACGGAAATAACGGTTGTCAGAACAATGGGCAACAAACCAACTAGCAGCAGTCATAGGCCTACTAGCCTTGGGGCTCGGCCAGTGGCCCAACTGCCCTTACCCACCTTCTCAAATTCCTGAAAACTGGGCCCAATTCCAGCCTACCTCCAGGCCCAGTTTCCCAGTCCAGAATTCTAGCTCTCGGTCTGATGGGCCGTGGCAGCAGGCTGGCCTGCTTGGGCCTCGACCTCAGTGGGCTTTCACTACTGCGGGCCCAACTCTGATCCCGACAGCTACGAATATTGAGGTCGCAATGCATACACTTGGATTAAATCCCCCATATGCAAATTGGTACATGGACACCGGAGCCACTTCCCATAATACATCCGCACAAGGTAATCTCTCGTCTTATTTCAATTTGAGCAAAAATTGTGGCATTATTGCTAGTAATGGCAACTCAATTCCAATTTGAGGTTATGGTCATACGAATTTATCTCCCCCACATCCACCTCTAGTCATTAAAAATGTTCTTCATGCCCCTCACTTAATTAAAAATTTGGTGTATGTTCGAAAATTCACCACTCATAATTGGGTTTCTGTTAGTTTTGACCCTTTTGGATTTTCTGTGAAGGATTTCAAGATGGGGATACCTCTAGTGAGATGCAATAGTAGGGGGAGATTTATCCAATCACCACCACAACCATTTCCACGAGTCAAGCCACACCTTCAACCTTTGCCGCTCTTGATCTTTCCTTGTGGCATGCACGTTTGGGTCATCCGGGGTCGTCTATTATTTCTTCTCTGCATAAAAATAGTTTTATTGATTGTAAGGGTACGCATAGTACTCCACTTTGTCCTTCTTGTCCATTAGGAAAATATGTTAGATTACAGTTTGTAGCCTCTACTTCTCGTACTTTGATGCATTTTGACATTATTCATAGTGATTTATGGACATCTCCCATTTTAAGTTCTTTGGGCCATCGTTATTATGTCGTATTCTTGGATGATTATTCTAATTTTTTGTGGACCTTTCCTTTATCCAAAAAGTCTCAAGTTTTTTCCACTTTCTTAAAATTTAGAGCATTCATCCGTACCCGATTCAAATGGAAAATTAAAAATATTCAATGTGATAATGGCAGGGAATATGATAATGGGCCGTTTCGAGAGTTTTGTGACACTAATGACATATCTTTTCAGTTTTCTTATCCACATATGTCCTCACAAAATGGAAAGGCCGAGAGAAAAATTTATACCATCAATAATATTGTTCGAACCTTGCTAGCCCATGCTTCATTACCGCCTTCTTTTTGGCATCATGCATTACAAATTGCTACATATCTACTTAACATCCTCCCTCACAAAGGCTTAGCATATCAATCCCCACTTAATTTTTTTTTACAATAAAGATCCTTCGTATTCTCATCTTAGGGTGTTTGGGTGTTTATGCTATCCACTTTTTTCGTCTACTACAATTAACAAACTTCAAGCCCGCTCTACCACTTGTGTGTTTTGGGGTTATCCATCTAATCATCGTGGTTACAAATATTTTGATTTATCCTCTAACAAAATCATAATTAGTCGCCATGTAATGTTTGATGAAACCCAATTTCCGTTTGCTAAATTGTGTAGTTCCGTGTCTAGTTCGTATATTTTTTTTGGATGATGAGATCTCATTGTATATTATCCACCATTTATTCGAGATGTCCCATGACCCAAATCAGCCAGCAGCTCACTGCCTGCTGGCCAGTCCACTGCCAACCCGATAATTACCCAACTACCGTCCAATTCTACCTCGAGTCAAGGACCCGTTACTCGTAGCCAACAGAGTATTTTTAGACCGAAATGACATTTTAATCTTAATTATAATGTCACTAAATATCCCCTACCACGTAACCCATTGTTTGCCCTTCATGACCCGAATTGGAAATTGGTCATGTATGACGAATATAATGCTCTTATTGAAAATAAGACGTGGGAGTTGGTGCCCCATCCACCTGGTGTTAATATTATTCGATCTATGTGGATTTTACTCATAAAGAAAATTCTGACGATTCTTTTGAGAGACATAAGGCCCGTCTTGCAGGTGATGGCAAAATACAACAGGTTGGCGTGGATTGTGGAGAAACATTTAGTCCGGTGGTAAAACCGGCAACCATTCGCATTGTGCTTAGTCTAGCTCTCTCGAAAGCATGGCCCATTCAGCAGCTGGATGTGAAAAATGCTTACTTACACGGTGATCTTAAGGAGACAATATGCATGCATCAACCCTTGGGTTTTAAGGATCCTAATTATCCTCACCATGTTTGTTTGTTGAAGAAGTCATTGTATGGACTTAAGTAGGCCCCATTCTTTTGTCATATACAGATGCTGATTGGGATAGTTGTCCAGATACCAGAAGTTCGACATCTGGTTACTGTATGTTCCTTGGGAATAACTTGGTCTCTTGGTTGGAAAAACGCTAGGCTACTTTAACGAGATCCAGTGCGGAGGCCGAGTATCGAGGGGTAGCCAATGTGGTGTGTGAGTCATGTTGGCTACATAATCTTCTACTAGAGCTACATTTTCCTATTCAGAAAGCTACATTGATCTATTGTGATAATGTTAGTGCAGTCTATCTTTCTGGCAATCCTATCCAACATCAGCGCACTAAACATATCGAGATGGATATACACTTTGTTCGAGAAAAGGTAACGCATGGACAAGTACGCGTCATCCATGTCCCTTCGCGGTACCAAATTGAGACATATTTACTAAGGGCCTTCCCTTGGTTCTATTTGAAGATTTTAGGGACAGTCTCAGCGTACGACAACCGTCCGCTATGACTGCGGGGTGTAAAAGACCGATATACACGGTCTGATATACCATGTATATCATGGTCCGATTTGGACTCCACAAATTGTAATTATGGTATTAGTTTTGTACTAGGAAAATGTATTAGAATTAGAGTAGGAAAAGGTAGAATTATTTTTCATAATTAGGAATTGTATATTTGTATATATACCTCTCTTTATCAATGAGAATAATCAAGGGATTATTTCTTTCAATATTTAGTAAGTTGATAATTCAAACATCCTACATGACCAGTTTATAACCACAAGATCCAAAAGACATTTTAGTACATTACACACATATTTAAATTAGGACCACAAGATTTAAAAATATTTCTTTATTTCTTAAACTCTGTGCCTAGTAACCCTACGACACTTAAATTGGGACCGGGAAAGTAAAGTTTTTTCTATTTTAATTTTGTATTAATTAGCAACATTTAAGCGGTTCTCACCCTTGATGGAGTAAATATTTATTGATGAGAGATAATATAATAAAATATGTTAAGAGGGTAAATTAGTTAAATAACCGTTGCAATAGATTGTCTATTGCAATGTTTCTTTGCCATGGTTATGTGCCTGTTGCCATAGATTATAATATTGCAACGGTTAGTGTGCAATGGTTGTGTAACCGTTGGTGTAGATTATCTATGCAACGGTTACCATGCGACGGTAGTGCAACTGATGCAATAGAAAATCTACTGCAACGGTTCTTACTATTTTTCTGAGTTTTTTATATATTATATTTTCCATGCCCCACCTCGACCCACCATTTACCCGAATAGTAGGCTCTTCTAATTTGTGCCATGCACAAGGACTTACACAAAAATCGCCCTATTTTTCACCGGCGAAACTCATCAGTCACCATTTTTCCCTTTATCTTTTCCTACTGGAAATTTAGTAATCCAAACAACCCTATATTTTTAGTCTCAAGTAAAACAGTTGCGCCTAGACGAAGATCGTTGTCGTTGACTGTTTTTTAATAGGGCATCTCCTCCTTTAATTCATTATTGTTGTGGGCATTATCTATTTTTGAGACAGAGCAGCCTATATTAGTTAGGACATATTTTATGTGGATCTTGAACCTAACTCAACCCCAAAAGCTAACTTGTAGGGTGAGGATTGTCCAAGTCCATATAAGGAGTCCATGTTCCCATTTCATATTCGATGTGGAACTCTTAACATGACATTTGATTTTATTCTGGTACAGTGCGTTTGCTATAACAAAAGATATTTTTATAGTTAAATTTTCTTTACCCTTGTTCACAATTAAGACCTGGTAGAAAAGATCAAGATGTTCATGGTTCAATACTTCAATCAATTATCACGTCCCTTCCAAAAGGCAAAAAGAGCAGTAAATTTTGGGAGCATAATTATCTCTCTATTACTCGTGACCGTTAAATCAGAGTTTAAGATGTTACTTAGTGATAGTTAAATATAAATTGTTGAAGTAAAAGTTAAAAGGTTAGTTTGATAGGAAAACATCAGATGAGAAGGTAAAAGATCAGCTGATTAGGACCAAATCTCCTGGAAATTTGCACCACTGGTGGTAATTCTAACTTGGTGGAAGAGATAGCTATGAATTAAGTTAGAGATAAGTTCAAACCTGAACACATCATAAACCTGGCTGATTTGGTATATAGTAATTGCTTCTCAGTAGGATCTGCTTGCCTTGAGTAGTGACTCTTTTGAATTTTGATTGTTAAGTGAGTTACTTTTTATGCTAATTTAGACTGACAGCATCTGAGAGAAGGTTAAAATGGTTAAATGTAGTTGACGTATATTTTGGTGTTAAAGTTATTTACTTACACAGAGACTGACAATTAATAGATATTGATTCATGATAACTTGAGAAAAAATTAGTTAGTATTGCAATTAAATGTTTAAAGTTGGATGTATTTTGTTTTTTGATTTTTCACTATGTGTTGTAACCAAGTATTTAGTGTTTGCAAGTGAATGTCTACTTCTTTTGTTATCAAAAGTTCCTCCTTACCCTCTCATTCTTCTATAATTCACTTTATATTAAAAGTTATTTTAGCTTTCTGTAATCCTTTTGTTGAGCTGCTAGGTGATTTTAACTGTGTTGTTTTCCTTCTCTTAGTTCCTTTGCTCTCTATCTTCTTGAAAGAGATCCTATGCTTCATTTTGGGGTTTGCTTTCCTCTCATAAAAGAAGGGCTTAAAGAAAATATGTTTGAGAAGGTTAGAGCAAGAAGGGGGATTTATTATTGACAACTTCTGGAAACAACCTCTCTACTTACTAAGGTAGAGGTAAGATCTGCGTACATTCTACCCTCTCCAGACCCCACGTTGTGGGAGGGTATGTTGTTGTTGTAACTTCTGGAAACATGTTACTAGATGATGTGGTTTTTTTTCTATCTGTTTCTCATAAAGAGATAGTGAAAGAAGACAGGATTGGTGGGCGTGGAAATTGGTTGTAGAATGATTTCCACTAAATCCTGTGTTTTGCAGCTCAAAGTCTTAAAATACATATGTGATGATAAAAAGTAGAGATAATTATGTATATCACTGTTTCATGTAAAGCATTATTTTAGTGTAAAATTTATTTTGCACTCAGATAATTAAGCTGGGAGTTAGATTAGTTGATTCTGATTTGGGTCTATAAAGTTGAAGTATGTTACTATAACATTTGATTGGGGTTTCCACAGGCAATCTCTGCTTGTCCTTATTTTTCATTTTCGTCTTCTGATTTTTGGTCTTTTATTTGATTGAGTAGCTTATTACTTCCCGTTGTTTAAATCATGTGTATTGTATTACTGTCATTGTAGGTGAAGAATAGTGACAAAAACATTAACTGGAGATTCAACCTCGTGAGCTCAAGTTCACATGTAAGTACATGAAACATTGCAGTTACTTCGTCAAAAGTTTTGGAATTAAGGCAATATCTTTTCCTTTGGTGTTGGATAAGGTGCCTAATTCTTTTGTGATATAAAAATATAATATTTACTATCGTCCTGATTGCAAATTTGTTTTCCAGGATATTATTTCTCTTTTAATTTTTTTTTATACATTTAGACAAGTATTACATCAGTTGTTGTTTGCACACATGTGAAAGTGATTTGGAAGTGTTTTACAAGTTATTTCTCTCCGTTTTTTCATGTGTTTTCTCCTGCCCTTCTATACTATACTACATTTGAAATTGTGAAGGGAAGTGTTGTACTAGAGAGCAAAGAAACCCTCTTTTTCTTTCTTTTCCCAATTTTGCAGGCATTTTTGTTGATATTTTTTTCAAAGCTTCTTGAGCTAAGGTCTACGTACACTCTATCATTTCCAGAGCCCACTTGTGTAATTACACTGAATATGTTGTTGTTGTTATTTTTTTTCAAAGCTTGAGAACAAGACCTTAATTGCTGTAAGGATTTTGTCATTCAAAGGCTATATGTATTTACAGCTTGGGGACTAGTTCTTCCTGTGTCGTTTGATTGTTATGTTAAAATTAAGACATTAAGAAATTTCCTAAGGTCAATCCAACATATTCAGCACAACTTACTATCCTGAGAAATATTCTATTCATAAACCCATTTATTCATGAGATATTCATTATTTTAAGTCTTGAATTGTGAAAAGAAATGTTGAATCATTTGTTTATAATCTTTTGTAGGTAAATCAAATGAACAAGCGGAAGACGAAAGCAAAAGATGTGAAGATCTTACTTATTGGTGGATAGTTGTTAGGCTTTCACATGTAATCTTAGAACTTTTTGCAAACTTTAAACTGGCTCTTGAATTGTCGAACAATAGTGTACCTTAGTTAAATATTTTGGATATGATTATATTGATGAAGAGTTTCCTTTGGATTCTTTTAAAATTTGTGCATGATATTTTCTTATATAGGTAATCAGTTCTCGTTACCTTATTAAACGGTTACAATAGGTTATAAACCGTTGCAATAGCTTCTAAAAATAGTTGCAGTATGTGATTAAAACCGTTACAATAGCTTCTAAAAATAGTTGCAGTAACATCAACAATTGGTGCATACAATGCTATTGCAGCGGTTTCGATTTGAGCCGTTCCATGTGATTATAAAACCGTTGCAATAGATAGGTCTAAGGCAACGGCTACAAAATCGTAACAATAGATCACTCTATGGCATCGGTTCTGTAACCGTCGCTATTGAACTACCCAGCGCCACCTGTTGTAACAATTCCCTAAACCGTTGCCATAGACCTATTGCAACAGTTTGCGTATCTATGACAACGGATTTTATGGCGGTGTCGTAGCTCTTTTTCTAGTAGTGATTTGTGTAAAGATAATTTTTTAGAACTCATAATTTTGTTGCAACAGTTTGCGTATCTATGACAACAGATTTTATGGCGGCGTCGTAGCTCTTTTCTAGTAATGATTTGTGTAAAGATAATTTTTTAGAGCTCAGAATTTTATTTTAGATTTTGTATTTATATTTAATTTTTTTATTACATATAAATAATTTATGAATACGTTGTTGTTATTATTAATAGAATGACTTTTTAAAAATTCTAAATTCATAATCTCAAAATTTTAATTTTATTTCAGAAAAGTATTTAGTATGTAGACATCTTGTGAATATTGTTACTGGTACTTGTCTAGGTGGAATGAATCATATTGTATTGTTCATGTTTGTTTTCTTTCTAAATTTAGATGGACTTTTGGATTGATTAAAAAAATGGATATGTTCTGATTTTGTAGCAAGATAACCATTTACTTAAAATTTTCTTAAAAAATTGGGATTGAGTTGTGAAGTTTTAGGGATGACGATCTTCACATGGTCTCCCTTAGATGTGATTATCCTGAGTTCCTGACAACTCACCAACCTATCATAATAAGGCTTTAGATGTTAAATAATATTGACAATTTAAGAAATATGATGATAAGGTTAGTGATTAATTAAAGTGATTATCTCTGTGTAGCTTGATGAGATACTATATTAAATACTTCTAAGATATCTTAGATCTCTTTTATCTTTTTTGAAGGCGTTTTGCTGTCAGAAAACTTGCTTTAAAATCAAATTAATATACAATGTCATATATTATTATATTTACTTGTATCTGATAGTTATATCAAATTATATATTAATTATTATGATTAAGTAAATTAAATTAATATGATTCTCTCTCAGCTAAGAAATTCAATCCTGAACAAGGGTGACAAAACATCTCTTCTATGTTAGACAACACAACACGTGAAAAAACGTAATTACTTTATTATTTTAAAAGTAATTACACCAAAACTTGAACACTATAACTTGACCACAATATACACCAAGTTCTTATTCTTTTATTTTTACCAACACTTGACACACACACTTAAGCTTACTTAATTATTTACACACATTTTTCTTGATTCCACTTGTTAGACACTTTTTGGATGCACACTTGGGACTTGAGTACACCTTACTTGCTCTCACTTCTTGAGAACTTCTTACTCACTTAATTACAACTCAAATAGACCACCTTTATTTATAGGTGGTGATGAAGAATCTAGTTAGGATACTTAATTACTACTCTATTCTAGAATATTTCTCACTACCTTTTTCTAGAATCACTCTTCTATTTGTTTCTAGAGTTATTCTTTCTAGACTCCACTCTAGAACTTTCATTCTAAGGTTCTTCTTTCAACTCTCTAGAACTACTTGAACATTCCAGATTGATTATCCATTGTCTTGGATATTAAGTTGATGATGACTTTTAACACCCCCCCCCTCATCACCAACTTAATTTGTTTTTTTTTGCATCCATTGTGAGCGATTCTTGAAGCTCTACAAACATCAGAATGTCCAAGCTCTTTTTGAATCTCTTCCTCTATTATATTTCTCTGGTCCCTACTTTTTGAAGCTTCTTCATCTACAACAGCATTGGCGTACTTGGGATTTGGCTTCCGAACTCTTGTCGATCTTCGAGGTTGTGGGCTTACTCCTTTTGGTTGACGGTCTTCTACTCTTTGATGCATGCATGTTTGCCACGGATTCTGAGTTGCCTCGTCCTCGGTATTTTCTTCCTCATTGATCTTTATGTTCCTTTTCTGGACTTGGACTTGGATGTACTTCAACAATTTGCTCCCCCATCTTCTTTTGTAAATTGTCTTCTATTTCCTTGGAATCTGATAACTCTTCCTTTTGAGGTGACCACCATGATGCCGCCTCATCGAATACCACATTTCTTGATGTATAACACTTTCCAGTTGTTGGGTGGCATGATTTCCACCCATTCCTTTGGCTGTCGTATCCCACAAAGATACACCGTATCGCCTTTTATCAAATTTGCTACGTAGATGACTTGGCCCAAACACGTAGCACACACAGCCAAATACTCGAAAGTGACTTACTATAGGTTTACTACCCTACAGTTTTTCAAAGGGTGAAATGAACCCTAACTTCGCTTGAGGAAGTCTATTGATGATATGAGTTGTTGTTTACATACCTTCTACCCAAAATCTTCCTGGAACATTCTTCGAATGTAGCATGCTTCGACATAACTCTGCAAGGTGCCGATTCTTCCTCTCATCTATTCCATTGTGTTGTGGCGTATTTGCACATATGAATTGATGGCGTATGCGACATTATCGTAGGTACTGGGAGAACTCATCTAATGTATATTCACTACCGTTGTCTGTTCGGAGGCATTGGATTTTCTTGCCGAATTCTCCTTCTTCTATTTCCTTGATCTCTTTAAATTTTGAAAAAGTTTCAGATTTTTCTTTTAGAAAGAAAACCCATACGTACTGTAAGAAGTCGTCAATGAATGTAACCATGTATTGCAAGCCACTGATTGATGATTGCTTGACTCGCCCGAAGACTAGCTCTAATGGTGCTTTGGCTTTGAACTTTGAGTCTTCATACGGTAACTGATGCGCCTTACCGTATTGGTAGCCTGCACAAACGGTCTCTGTTCTGACCTCGAGTTGAGGAAGACCCTTCAACATAGATTTCTTCATCATCACCTTGAGTTTGTGATAACTTACATGTCCAAGTCTTGCATGTCACAAATCAGTTGTTTCATTCTTTCGAGTCTTGTTTACATAAGCTGACTCTGCTGACATTACATAGACATACTCTAAGCGTCGTCCTCTCATCATCGGTGTTCCAGATATTTCAAGATCTTGACATCTTGAGGTCTGAATATGACATGGTGGCCTGATGTCGTAAGTTGCGCTACGGATAGTAAGTTTTTCTTCATCACAGGTACATGGTAGACATCCTGGAGTGAAACCTCTTTCAGACTGAATCTCAGCATGATTGTTGTTTTTCCGACGTGAGCGATTGATAGTCTTGAGTTGTTGGTTGTCACCACCACACGACCACATTTGTACTTGGTCATGTTCTGTAGCTTCTCTTTATCTCCTCTCATATGATTTGAGCAGCCAGAGTCGACTATCCAATCATTATTGTAGTCGATCATTCCAGGAACGGTAACTGCCAGAGCTAATTCTTCTTCCTCCACGGTGAAAGATGGTTCAGCGTCCCGCTCTTCATCGCTTGTCTTTCCTGCATTTGACGTGGCTGCATTGCTTTCTGCAGTGTTCTTTTTGAACCAACAACTTTTAGCCATGTGGCCCTTCTTCCCACAGTTATAGCATTTTCCATCAAACTTATTGTTATTCTTTGAGTGACCACCCCGGTTGTCTTTCTTTTGAGCTCCCCCTGTTTGGGAGCTTCCATGATGATTATTCTTGTCATCATGTTTCTAGAATTTCTACTAGCATTTGGTCGGGATCGACCTTTCTTATCACCGCTATAGAGTGCTTCTTCGTCACTTTTTAATGAGACTCCAGATATTTGCTTAGCCAACGCTTCTTGGCCAGCTAGCAAATTTTCTAATTCAACTTGGCCAACCTTGTATTGCGGCAATAAAATTTCTATATTCTTGCATTAATCCATGAATAATAATTCTTCTAATTCTAGCGTCTGACATGCCAGCAGCAGAGTCTAATGCAAAAAAAATTGACAAAGAGATTTTACCTTGGTAAAGTATTGGTTGATCGTCATGTCGCGTTGTCTGATAGAGAGAAACTCGTTCTCCAGAAGCTGCAGTCTCGTATCATTATTCTTGGTGAACAATGTTTTGAAAGTATCATACGCTTCCTTCGGTGTCTTAGCCAGCTTGATGTGCTCCAACATTTCATCTTCAATTGTGGTCCGAATCGCAAACACGGTTTTGCCAGCTCTAATCTTCTATTTCTTCAGAGCGGTCGCGTCTTCTGGTTGTGTGACCTCATTGCCACCACCGATCTCCCACAAGTCTTGGCCTTGGAGATATGCCTCCATGTGCATCGACCACGTGCTGTATTTCTGATTGTTAGTTTCTTGATTCCACCGACCACTTGAAGGTCACCCATCGTGTCTTGGCTAAAATTCTATTTTTACAAAGAAAGCTTGATTTCGACAACAAGCTCTGTAGTACTAAACACACACGAACACTCTAAGAAACTCAACAAATGACTCTTTGATATGAACTGACCTGACTCTGATACCACTTGTTAGACAACACAACACGTGAAACGTAATTACTTTATTATTGTAAAAGTAATTACACCAAGACTTGAACACTATAACTTGACCACAATATACACCAAGTTCTTACTCTTTTATTTTTACCAACACTTGACACACACTTAAGCTTACTTAGGTATTTACACACACTTTTCTTGATTCCACTTGTTAGATACTTTTTTAATGCACACTTGGGACTTGAGTACGCCTTATTTGCTCTCACTTCTTGAGAACTTCTTACTCACTTAATTACAACTCAAATAGACCACCTCTATTTATAGGTGGTGATGGAAGAATCTAGTTAGGATACTTAATTACTACTCTATTCTAGAATATTTCTCACTATCTTTTTCTACAATAACTCTTTTATTTATTTCTAGAGTTATTCTTTCTAGACTCCACTCTAAAACTTTCATTTTAAAGTTCTTCTTTCAATTCTCTAGAACTACTTGAACATTTTAGATTGATTATCCATTATTTTAAATATTAAGTTGATGATCACTTTTAACATTCTGGCGTGATAATAGTATATTTGAAGACATGCCATATACTTATGTGGTCGATATAATTAACACCAATACAAATAAGTATTCACCCCACACGAAAACATATACAAACAAAAAACTAGCAGTAATGTTAAGAGGGCAAATCATTAGCTTTATGTTATGTGGCATTATCATCTTGTGAGTATTGTTATTGATACTTAGGTGGACTGAATCAATTTGTATTGGTCATGTTTATTTTCTTTCCAAGTTTAGATGGATTTTGGGATTGATTAAGAAAATTAGAACATTCCTCCATAATAAGTAAGCAACTATTGGAGTTTTTTTTTACATCATTATGTAAAATTACAATAACAACATATTCAGTGTAATTTTATTAGGGTTTAGGGAGGATAAAATATACAGAGATCTTACTCGTATCTTGGGAGGTATAGATGAGGTTGTATTCAATAGACACTCGACTCAAGAAAAAACATTATAAATTAACGCAGTTTGAAAAAAAAATAATGAAAGTGAAGAAGTTATAACAAAATACTATAGAAAACATGATAAACATTCTAAAAAAAAAAAACAATAGCTATAATAAAATAATACGATAATTGAAATATAAAAAAAATCAAATAGTAACAAAAATTGGAAAACAAGAAACTATAAGAGTAATAAGATACGAATACTAATATAGAAGGAAAACGAGACAATACTCAACTATACTAATCATCTACTCTTGTATGTTTTCCATAACCTCCTATGTAAAATTGATCTGCAATAATAGACATTTCTTTTTATCCCGTCTTATATAACAATCTCAAAATGATTAAGAGTAAAAACTCGACGTAACCAGTTAAATTATGATGGTAGCCTATAGAAAAATCTCTACACACGTGTATACTACATTTAAATTCTGTCACTATCTTGTCTACGTGACAGATAGTGATTATCCTGACAAGTTAGGCACGTTTCCCAGGCAGTGAGGTCAAATTGACAAATTATTAAGGTTAGTGATTAATTATGTAATTATATCTCAGGTGTACCTTGACGAAAGATTTTTCTTTTAATAGTATTTCGAGAGTATTAAACTATTGAGTGGATGGTATAATTAAGTACTGGTAAACTGGTAATATTCCCACTATTAGGGTAAAAACTTATTCCATCTAGTGTTTATACCAATTCAAGAAATAGATGACACATATTATCAGTAAATCATAAGTTAATTAATGCATATACTTATATTAATTTATCACTTAATCATTGTTCATAGTAAATTAGTATGATTTGATAATTGATAAAAATATTGTTGGGGATAACTAATCTATCACTTATCATGCATATACCTATATTTTCTCTTGGTTGCAAGTGAGTTACATTATGAGCTTCTTGCTTTTCTTAGTGAATTATAAATCCGATGGTTTTCAAGCATTTAATTTATCATTAACGTTTGAGTGTCGATTTTCTCACTCACCAATACCGATGTACATATTAGTTTTTACTCGTTCGTCAATAATGAATTATGCAATTGGTTATGTTTTTCCTCCTTCGCCAACACAACAAATAGTAGTGTAGCCAAATAGAGTGATCAAATCATCAAAAGGCTACCAGTTGAATTTCTTTTATCAAAAAATTATATTAAGCATATAGAAAATGGTGTACGACACTTTCATGGTGTATTTTCATTTTCCCCACATTATTTTACTCAAACACTAAATTGGCTCATCAAACGGATTTTGGAAGAAAAAAAAGAAGATATTTTTATGTTTATGACAATTCTTAGTCCCACATCGAAAATGGAATGGTAACATAGACTCCTTATATGGACTTGGACAATCCTCACCCTACAAGCTAGCTTTTGGGGTTGAGTTAGGCCCAAAATTCATTATTTACATGGTATCAGAGTCAGACACATTTCAATTCTTTGTTCACTGATGTTGGGCCCCCAAATTATGTTGTCCACACTCCAGTTAACGAGGTCTGGACGTGCGGGGAGTATTAAGAGTCCCACATCAGAATCCGGACCGACCCAGCCCACTAGCCATCCTTTGTTTTAGATCACGATCCGACCCTTTTTGCTTAATGAAATATTTTTAATAGACTATTTATACATATTAGTTTTTGGACACGTGTTTCGCACTTGTGTACTTGGCATTCATCATTACTTAACTTGTAGCACAAAAAAAGAATTATTATCTAAAAAATCATGAGTACTCTGAAGTGTTCGGAATTTAAAATAAAATTTATATATAAAAAGTTAATTATTGTATCTCGTTTAATCTTTAACTTCTTAACTCTTTCTTGAGATCAACAAATGACTGAAAGTAATCATTTTTTGTTTTTAAACAGAATATGAAGAAAAGAGGAAGGAAGATCCTATGAAAGCTTTCAGAGCTTTTGCTTGAAATTTTTGTAAGTTTTTTAGAAACAATTTTAATTGTTTTTATTTCAATCAACTGGTAAAATTTAAACGCTCTAATTTTGCATTATTCACAATCATAGTAAACTCGTTAAAACTAAAGTTCTGTTAAATCATAATAAAAACGTAAATGAAGAAAAAGAAGTTTCTAAGTTCGAGCAAGTAAAAATAAACGATAATTGAAAGCTTCAGTAACTTCATATTTTCTGTCACTTATTGTCTTGGAAAGAAACTAATGAAAGAAAAATAAGGGGGGCAACGAAGTCTAAATATAGGGAACGGAAAATGACCGTGACCAACTTCTATGAATGTTGCCTCTGAGCCAGTATACTATGCTCAAACAGAGTTATACACAGTTATAATGTTAGAAAATAATATCTGAAATGGACCTTAAACTTTAACATAAAATTCTCGTGGAAAAAAAATGGTTCATAGAAAGAATACAATGATCAACCACGATATTAATTGGTGACCTTTAGGCTTCCCTTTCACATAATTATTAATTGAAATAGCCTAAATTTAATTATTTAGTGAACCTCTGAATTCTATTAAAAACATCATCATGCAAAATACTAAAAACTGACAATTAAATGTTGTGGATAGTAGAGCTGGGCATAAATATCGAAAACTGAAAAATCGGACCGCACCAAATTAATTAAGGTTTTTCAGTTCGATTATGATTTTTTTCTCTAGAAATTCGGTGTTCGGTTATGAGTTACTAATTCTTAGTATACTCTTCAATTGTGACCTTAGGTTTTCTCACTTTTTAATCATATCATTATTAAGTGTAGAGAAAACACGATTAATATCGAAATAACAAATCAAATTATAATTGAAAGAATAAGACCGTCTAAAATATGAATGCCTCATCTTCTGTATGCTGTTTATGTTTCCTCAAATAGGCCATCCTGTGACAAATAGTCGTATTTTAGTAAAGCATCTATATATCTATATATAAATCTAATTGCAGTACTTAACCCCGCTGATGTGGCGCAACAAAAACACAGGGATTGCATTTATTTTTTGAGAAAAAAATACACTTTATTCACAATAAAAAACACCAAAGCCTCTAATTAAAACTCTGCGACAAGGGAAAAAGAAAGAAGCCTTTAACAGATCTTCCTTATTTCACCATCAATCTCCCTATTCTTGCCAACATCATTCTCCGGGAGCCTTCAAATTCTCTACTTACTTTGAAATCCCCTTAAAGGCGCAGAAAATCACTTCAGAGCGGCCAGGTATGCTGATTTGCCCTTAAAAACCACAACTACTTACTTCGAACGCATCAAACTCTACCGTCTTACTTAATTTTGATCATCAGTACTTTGGTAATAAAAAGATTAATGAATATAAAAGAATAATGGTTTGAATCGTGTATCTACGTCCAATCTACGGTAAAAGAGAAGATACTACATAACGGGGGCCTTCCGTTCAGAGGTAGCGAATCGACTTTCTTATATATTCTGGGGATTCCTTGCATGACTAAGTCCTGGCCAAGCTGATACACTAGGCATTGCGATGCAAAGAACTTTACTTGGAGAATAAATAAAAGAAATATGTATCACACGTGTAAAATCTGAGACACTTTTACATTCTCTTCTTCGACTTCCTAAATTTGGTTCGGCCATTGCCATCGTCCACTTACACATTTAGAGTTTTTGTTGGTTTTGGCAAATTGGGTGTGTATTCTGTTTATATAACTTTCCTTGTGGCCAAATATTTCTCTTTGAATGCCACGCTTCTTTTTGATAGAATGCTACATTTATTGTCACACCTTTTTCATGGATGTACATTCAATCCTTTCCGGTTTTCAAGGATATATTTATATATCTTTACAGTCCAGTAATACGGGATGTTCAAACATCCTTGACTACAAACAGTTATTGTTAAATACTTTTGTTAAGACGATCCGTTTGCTTTGTTAGGACTGAATTTCCCATTTTCTTAATCCTAATATTTGTTTTGCTTTTCCCAACTACAGCATTGCCGTCGCTCATCAGGTTGGTGCTATTTACAATTTGCTTAGCCATACTTATCTTCGACAATGATATTTTGCCTATTTAATGACGTATGAGGTGCTTCTGTGGTTTGTTCTTATAAAAATATGCTTTGTCAATTGAAGTATCATTCTTGTAATGGTTTGTAGGACCAATATTATCGATAGGAACCAATGCATGTTTGAATTTTTCACATCATGATTAAGAAAAGAATCAATTAAACACAATTCACACAAATATGAAAAGGAATGCCAACGGCGTACAAATGTAACCTTCTTCAACGGTTTGATTCCAAGAAAATTATTACGAAAATTCATGATAATCCGTAAACTCCTAACTCGACCAACCTCACAGGCTGGTTCATAAAAATCCAACTCTGTATGATCTGTCGATTCAAATGCCTTTTTATATCATCTCCTTAACATATGTTTTAGTCTAAAGAATACCTTAAATGTAACAAATAATAACTTAGAAAACTGGTATTTTCTCCTAATCAGCCTCGCACTCTTCTGCCTCTCTCTTCTTTGTCGACATCCGTTTTCACCACTGCTCACCAGTCTGAAAACGGTGGAAACCACCAGACAAACACCACCATGAACCATAAACACCGCCTGTAAACCACCGTAGCACCTCTGTTACACCTTCTCTGCCAAAATTTAAAGAGATCTGAGTTCGAGTGAGATGTTGGATCCATGATCGAGGCTCTGCTCGGTGTTCCTGATTCGTGATCGAATCTTCAGGCCAAGACTATTGTGACTTGTTTCTTATCATTTTATTGTTATCCATTGAAGTAAATCTTTTCTGATATTGTATACCTCACTTTCTTTGGTAAAGTCCAAACTTTTAGTGAGAGCAAGTTTAGGCTGATTCAAGGAGGCAGCGTCTACGGCATGTTGTTCCAAGATTATTGTGAGTTTCTTATTAACTTATTGTTATACATTGAAGTAATTTTTTCCTGATATTAGGTATTATATGCTTCAATACACTATAAAATCTGAGTATGAGTAATGTGAAAAGAATAGGACATGGGGTTTGATTCGTAAAAGGTATAATTGGGCTCTGAATGTAAATGATTTGTTTTACTCTTTCACTCTTTGCTCTCTGTTATAGCCTATTTTATTTCAAAATTACATAGTTTCAATGGTTTTAGGTGGAACATTAGGATGCCTGCAATTATAGCCATATCAAATATCCACTGATCTTCGACATCTTTAGCCTTGGTATGTTTATCAGGATTCAGGACTAACATGTACAAAGTCATATTAATGCGTTTGAGGTGACATGTCTCTGGACTCTGCTACAGGTAAGCCTATAGACTCAGTTATGATTTTTATAGTGTTTCTTTTTAGTTTTTACCTGTAAGTACTTGTATATTATTAATTGTTTGCCCCCAAGTATGAGTTCTTTCTTGAATCAAATCATCGTGAACTCCCCAGTTTTCTTGGAGTGTTTCTTCTTACCGGGTGATTTGTTCATAATGCATATGGAATTATGGGTGATTATCGGTAACAATTAGCAAGAATTGATATCTCATATGTTAAGAATATATTTGTGTAAAATCTTCTTCTTTGGTGTGGATAGGCAGGTAGAAAGTATAGAGTCCACAATGGAATTTTTACGTAGCATAAGCTAATTGCTATAATGAAGGTTCTGTAATCATGAAAATTGTCGAGATTCATGCTTCAAGACGGTGAGTTTATGTGAAAATAATACATCAAGAATTTGTTGTTTTGCCTTATCAAAAAAGAAAAATGTCTTGTGAATTTATTATATAGTCTGTTCATGTTTTTTATTTATTAAGACAATTTTTTTTATCAATTTGTGCTGTTGTTGTGTGCTTACTGATCAGAATTACTTGGCATAGGATACAAAAGCATTTTGTAGTGATGATCAATAACTAAGAACTAGGGAGGAAGGTTATACTGGACTGGTTATGAAAGTTATTAGTTGCCTTAATTTTTTAGATTTCCAGGTAAAGCAATGTTTCACTTTCTTTTAAGTTATTTCAAAATAGTTTTGCCTTAACCACATAGAATCAATTGATTTTCTTGGACATTTACATTAATTTGGGTTTTACATCTCATCTGTGTTAATTTGGAACTTCTCTTCCCCATTATGAAATGTTAGTATTCCAGTGACCTCCCTGTAGGATAATTATGATTGACAAGATGGTGGCATTTCTATGTTATTAAGCTGCAGTTTTTACTAATTTTTTTGTTTTGCTTGCCAAAAATGATTTGTTTAGTGATGACTAGAAGAAATGCATTCGAATCTTCAACTTTTGCTGTCTGGATATTATTTTTTTTTACTTTATCGCGTATGAAATCCATGTTGGTTTGCATAAGTCGGCTGGAAACTTTTTCGTGCGTACGAAGCTGCAGCATTAACAAAGTCAAATATCTATGTGTTTTTAACAACTAATAACTATAAAAATCAGAATTTACACTCTGATGGTTATCTAAATGTGAAAAAGTATTATTACTTGAATATGAGACATAGAACTAGAGATTACTCATTATAATCATCATTGAGTGACTGAAATCTAAATAGAAATTTGTGGTTGAAAGGGAACTTAGATGATTGCTTAAAAAACTGTTCTTTCAATATTTATAGGTAAAACTGCAGAGACCCATCACCTTTATTATTAGAAAAAGGAAGAAGGTAATACAATGCCGAAAGTTATCATAACGAGCTACGTGTGTTTAATTATTTGTTGCGGTCATATTATAAGGGAATCTATTCTTTATCTCTATTAGTGGTCTTATGGGTTTAAATTTAAAATGAGACTTTTAGATTAATGTCATCAGGAGAGAATCCATGAAGTTAAAAATGAAATAGATCTGTTGTATAATTTCTTAAAGTACTTATGGTTATGCAAATGCATAGTTTAATGTGACTAGAGTATTATACCAGTACTGAAGGAGGAGCTAATTACTGAACACCATTCTACTTCATAGTTAGTAAAGAAAGTTGGTGCAAATAAAGAAGAGACTATGACATAAGAAATTAGTCCACCCAATTTGAATGCAACCTTCACAACAGTACTATGAAGAGAAAGTGAATTCAGGCCATAAGTAGCCAGAAAACCTTTCTTGCTTTAAACTTTGACTGAAAGTTGTATATTAGGGTTGTAGAATATTTTTGAAACTGTGAAGTTTATGACGCAGAATAAGATGTGGAATATAGGCAAGATATCTGGATAGGATGCATTTGTAGAAAAATTGATTATGCGGTAAATATTTAAGCTTAGGTACAACAGACTTCTAGCAAGAAGATTGTTCCTGAAATACCTATACCCGAGAATGTGATGGTGGATACATGTGAAAAAGATTATTCACGCACTTTTGCTCAACCAATATTGAATACACAAGTACTACATTCTGGTTGTGCAGAAATATTTAAGCTTACTTTGTTCATGGTAATATGCAGATTATTGTTTAATTTGTTCTACAGGGGGATGATTCCTTGGAAGACTTATTTTAAACTCAAAAGATCTTGAAGTTCTTAATCAGCACACTGTTAGAGGTAAAACTCTGCAGCATTTCATTTGCTGAATTGTAACTCCTATATGTTATGCAGTTAAAGTCATACATCATGATGGGGTGAAAAATCCAATTTATGTTGTCCAGTGGGCACAACTTGAGGAGAATGTTTCCAGTTCTTTGTTCCTGCTAAGGAATGTGAGCCATTTCTGCTAGCATCCAGACAGTCATTTGTTCTACATATTTTTGGCTTCAACCTCCAATGGAGTCCTGCTAGCATTGCTAAATGCTCCGCCACGAAGCAAGCTTTCGCGAATACGACAGATGCGGAAGTGGCTAAAGAAGTCGGAGGAAGAAAATAGTTGGACAACTGTATATGCAATGATACTTTAGTATTCTGGAAATTAACAGACGTTGCTAAAACTTACAAGAGTGACCCCTTGAGGTGCATTTAGAGCTAGCTAGCAGAGGCATGTAATAGTGATTGGCACCATCTCATGATCGAAATAAGTGCTAAGCATATATGTGAAAAGTTGCTCTTCTAAGCATCTACTGATACCCGTCTATTCTTCCACTCCCTAGATACTATTACATAGGTAATATTTAAAACAAGTCCTATGTTTAGTTTGATTTGTGCCTAAAGTTTGATCGGCTATATGCGTTTGTATATGTCTTCAGAGAATACGAATTAGAATTTCAAAAAACGTAAAGGAGCAAATCCGTAGCAGTACACTCCACTACCATTTTCATCGCCATATTCCTTATTTTTTTTTTATAAATCTTGCGCTTTATTTAAAAAACTGCTTCTTCAATTACAAGAAAATGAAAAGACGCGTCTTCATTGTGGTTTTTGCCCTCCCTCTCTTCCTCTTCTTTATCCCTGTCAAGATTAAATTTGGTCCTCCTTTCACGATTTGGATACATGGATATCAATGCTGGAGCCAGAGCGGAATAAGGCAGGCAATACTTCGCTCTTAAACAAGGTGTTTGATTCTTAACTCTCTTTTTATTCTCTGACTTTGTCGAAATTGAATTCACCATCTTTGTCAGAGCGTCATGTTAGATTCTTACCGAATTTGCTCCGGCGGTCGGATACCAAAACCTATGATTTGTACTTTTACTCTGTAAGCATTAATTACTCTCTCTCTTCTAAAAGGTGTCTACTCTTAATTTCCTTACCCCCCCCCCCCTGTTTGGATGGTTGTTTCCGGTGATTTATCATTGTATTGTTTTTAAAATTATATTGCATGGTGTTGTAAATTCGTTGTAATTTTATGATTAAATAACTATAAAAAAACTCAATTTTAATAACCACGAATTTAATGATTTTTGCGTTGTTATGTATTTCATTTTCCCATTATACCCCACCCCACCCAAATCCACCCAACCCCCCACCCACACCACCACCACCCCTACCAACCCGCCCCCACACAACTACCCACGCTCCTCCATCACACCCAAACCACCAACCACTACCCTCTACCACCCACCCCTCCACACTACCACTCACCATCACCACCCCCACCCCACCACCACGCAATGACCTCTCAACACCACACACCACCCACTTATTTTTTAATGTTCCCGTTTTATCCTTTATCACACCCAAATCCACCCACCACCAACCCTACTACCCCCGTCCCCACACAACTACCCACCCCCTCCATCATACCCAAACTCACCAACTCCCGCCCTCTACCACCCACCCTCACACTACCATCCCATCACCACCACCCACCTTTACCCCACCAACCACCACCCATGACCCCCCCTCCACCACCACCACCACCTCCGCCGCCCTCACCCCACCACCACCCAAGACCCCTCACCTCCACCTACTTATTTTTTAAAGTTTTCATTTTATCATTTACCTTAATTTTATTAATATTTAAAAACTAGTTTGTAATTAAGGCTTAACGGTATTTTAGTAAACTTACACATTATACAGTAACATACAGTCAAACCAAATAATAAAAATATCATTAAACCATAACAAGCGATACAGTCTATCCAAATATTATGTTAATTAATGCAGTACAATACAATACAACACCATACTATATCATACCATACTATACATTAATGAACCACGGGAAACAACCATCCAAACAGAGGGTTAACCTCTAAATCAATTCGCTTCTCCTACTTCTTGCTCTCTATAGTTTTTTCCTTTACAGGGCTTATAGCTATCTTTTCTCCATTTTCTTTTAATGTGTCTTCCGAGCAGTTGAGACGAAGCCATCATAATCACCATATTTGAATCAAATTTGGTCCAGCTAGACATTTTGATGTGGAAAAGTTTCAAAAATTTTATTTCAGTAGTATTCAGTTTGCATTATGTCATTGTGCAAATCTCTTGAAAATGGATGTAAAGGAGGCCTTTAGTAATCAGAAAGTAAAGTTCCTACTAATATAACAGTAGCTTTAATTTAAGCAGTTCACGAGTAGTTGGTTATTATTTTTCTTTTTATTAATACTTACAAAGTTTACCTAATATCGCCTATTGCAAGTTCTATATTTACTTTGCTTCAGGTTGCATCATGTTCTTGGCAAGGAAAGAGCCGGAATTTATTGGGATTTAATCTGCTTTAATTAGAAGTTGAAGATTTTATCCAAACTCCTAATCGTTACTCTTCAACAACACATGAATGCCTTTCTGTTCCTCCTTTCACCTTTTTTTGTGTTTGAATAGAGTTGATGTATTTAGACCTTCTATTGATGATTTACATTTGCATGTACGTTGCTGATAGAATATAGGTACATATATTTAGTGAGTTGGTAAAGATTGTTAGTGATTTTGTATTAGTTAGGTGTATAATTAATTTCTATAATTGTAGCCTAGAATTACTATTGTATATCATGTATATAAGCTAATTAGCTAATGAAAATAATCAAGGGATTATTCTCTTTCATGATATCAGAAGTCTAGGGCAAATCTTCCTCTCCTCCCTCTTTGAGCACTTCCACCGTGCCCTACCCTTTCCCTCACCTCCGCCACCCATAATCTTCTCCCGTCAGCCATGTCTGACACAAAGAATACCTTCCATCCTGCTCTTGCAGTCTCTAACATCAAGAACAACATCCCTATCGTCCTTGAAATGGAGAACGTCCAATATGTGACATGGGCGGAACTTTTAAAAATTCACGCAATGTCTCATAAAGTCCTCCATCACATCGTCAAACTGGAAAAAGGCAAGGAGAAGGTGTCATCCACCGATGATGACATGGAGTTATGGGCAACCCTTGATACTACGGTCCTCCAATGGATTTATTCCACCATCTCTACGGACCTCTTGCATACAATTATCGAACCCGGCGCAACAGCGATAGAAGTTTGGAATAGGTTGCGTGATAGATTCCAAGATAACAAAAATTCTCGTGCCGTAACACTTGAGCAAAAATTCTTTCACACAACTATGGAGGATTTTCCGAATGCCTCCGCATATTGTCAAAGGTTCAAGGAATTGTCGGATCAACTCAAGAATGTCGGAGCACCGATCACGAATGATCGTCTCATTCTTCAAATGGTTGTGGGCCTCACCGAAGCATATAATGAAGTTGGAACTCTCCTTCGCCAAAGCAATCCTATCCCTCCTTTCTACCAAACACGTTTCATGCTCACTCTAGAAGAGGCGGGATGGCTAAACAGGCCGCAATCTGAGCACATTCTGTCATGGTGGCTGTCATATCCCAAGAAACCGATGACTCAATCATTCTCTGAAAATTATAGCCAAAACTATAACAACGGTGGAGGCAAAAAGGGACAAAACCGCAATCACGGTGAGAAAAACCGCAGCGACGGCCACGATGGTGGCCGCGGTGGCGGAAGTGGTAGCAGCCAGCAGGGGTCTGGGCCATAGCACCCCTTACAGCAGCCTTGGGCCAGTGGGCAGTGGCCTTGGCCCATCCACCATGTCCATACCCAATAGCCCCTTGGGCCAAGCCCATAAACCGGCAGAAGCAGCAGCCTAGCCATTTTGGGCCTCGACCACAACATGCATGGCAGCAGCCTGGCCTTCTTGGGCCTCGGCCATAGCAGGCTTTCACCACAACAGGCCCAACAGTCTCCCTGACTCCTACGGATATCGAAGCAGCGATGCATACACTTGGACTAAATCCTCCGGATGCAAATTGGTACATGGATACCGGTGGTACTTCTCATATGACATATGCGCAAGGTAATCTCTCGTCTTATTTCAATTTGAGCAAAAATTATGGCATAATTGTTGGTAATGGTCATTCAATTCCAATTCGTGGTTATGGTCACACAAATTTGTCTCCCCCAAACCCACATTTAGCCTTGGAAAATGTCCTTCATGCTCCTCAATTGATTAAAAATTTAGTGTCCGTTAGGACATTTACCACTGATAACTCGATTTCTATTGAATTTGATCCATTTGGGTTTTCTGTAAAGGATTTCTGGACGGGGATGCATCTAATGAGATGTGATAGTCAGGGCGAGCTTTATCCCATCACCACCACCACCACCACAAATCAAGCCACTTCATTAACATTTGCAGCATTAGCACCTTCTTTATGGTATGCACGTTTGAGTCATCCGGGAGCATCTGTTTTTGACTCCCTTAAACACTTTAAATTTATTGAGTGTAATCACACTTGTAGTTCTAATGTTTGTCCTTCTTTTCCTCTTGGGAAACATGTTAAATTATTTTTTGTTGCTTCTAATTCTATTACTATGTTGCCTTTTGATATTATCCATAGTGATCTTTGGACGTCTCCTGTTTTGAGCTATACGAGCCACCATTATTATGTTTTGCTATTGGATGATTACTCTAATTTTTTGTGGACATTTCTGTTATCTAAAAAGTTTCAAGTTTATTCTACTTTTATATCATTTAGAGCAATCATTTGTACTCAATTTGAACGGGAGGTTAAGAACATTCAATGTGATAATGGAAGGGAATTTGATAATGGGTCATTTCGGGAATTTTGTAAGGTTAATGGTGTATCTTTTCGATTCTCATGTCCACATACTTCATCACAAAATGGGAAAGTCGATAGAAAAATCAACAACATTAATAATATTGTTCGTACATTACTAGCACATGCATCATTATCGCCTTCATTTTGACATCATGCAGTACAAATGACAACTTACATTCTCATCATCCTCCCTAGCAAAGGATTAGCCTATCAATCTCCACTTAAAATTCTTTATCAAAAGATCCTTCTTATTCTCATCTTCGAGTATTTGGGTGTTTATGTTATCCTCTCTTTCCTTCCACTACCATAAACAAACTTCAAGCCCGCTTTACTGCTTGTGTCTTTTTGGGTTACCCATCTAATCATCGTGGTTACAAATGTTATTATCTATCCTCTAATAAAATCATCATTAGTTGCCATATCATTTTCGATGAAACTCAATTTTCGTTTGTTAAGTTGCATAGTTCAACGTCCCATTCATATGATTTTTTGGATTATGAGATTTCACCTTATGTGGTCCATCATTTGGCCCAGCCCACATCGAGGCACACGGACCAGCTGGCACACTCCGGCCCACTGCCTGCTGGCCCAACTCAACCTAGCCAGCGCCTTACGCCAGCCGGCCCAACCCAGCGGCAGACCCACTCTGCCATACCAGAACCTCGGTCTGCCTCGCAAGACCCAACGAGTGGCAGGCCACTGCCCTGCCAACCTCTCCCCTTTCCATCGGGTGGTGGGCCGCGTCAGTCTAGCCCGGAAGCGGGCCAGCCCACTGCTCCCACCCGGATCTAACCCACTCCTATTCCGACTTCAATGCCAGTTACTCGCAGCCAACGGGGAATTTTTAAACCAAAGCGACAATTTAACCTCAACTCTAATTATACTAAATCCTCTCTACCACGTAATCATGTGTCTGCCCTCCGTGACCTGAATTGAAAAATGGCTATGGCTGATGAATATAATGCTCTTATTGAAAATAAGACGTGGGAGTTTGTGCCTCGTCCACCTGATGTTAATGTGATTCGTTCTATGTGGATTTTTACTCATAAAGAAAATCTAATGGTTGTTTTGAGAGGCATAAGGCTCATCTTGTAGGTGATGGCAAAACTCAACAGGTTGTCGTGGATTGTGGAGAGACGTTTAGTCCGGTGGTTAAACCGGCAACTATTCGCATTGTTCTCAGTCTAGCTCTCTCAAAAGCATGACCCATTTATCAACTGGACGTGAAAAATGATTTTTTACACGGAGAACTCAAAGAAACAGTATCCATGCATCAGCCCTTGGGTTTCAGGGACCCCGCTCATCCGAATCATGTGTGCTTGCTGAAGAAATCTTTGTATGGGCTAAAACAGGTTCTTCGGGCCTGGTACAAGAGATTTGCAGATTACGTTTCTACTCTTGGGTTTTCTCACCGCAAGTCTGATCATTCTCTATTCATATACCATCACGGTACTTCTATGACCTACATTATTTTATATGTGCATGATATTATATTGACTGCTTCATCTGATACACTTCGCAAGTTTATCATATCCCTTCTCAGCTCAGAATTTACTATGAAATATTTGGGGCCATTGAGTTATTTTCTGGGTATATGTGTCACTCATCTTGCATGTGGTTATTTTTGTCTTAGGGGAAGTATGCAGCAGAGATCATTGAACGGGTTGGCATGTCAGCCTGAAAGCCATATCCTACTCCGGTTGATACTAAACCGAAGCTAAGTACTACTTTTAGCACATAATCCCTCCCACTATCGTAGTTTTGCGGGAGCTCTTCAATATCTCACTTTTACGAGGCCCGATATTACTTATGCAGTGCAACAGGTGTGTTTATTCATGCATGATTCGAGGGAAGAACGCATGCACACTCTTAAACGCATTGTGTGCTACATTCAGGGTACTCTTGATCATGGCTTACACCTATATTCATCATCGGTATCTACTCTCATCTTTTATAAGAATGCTGATTGGGGTGGATGTCCAGATACCAAGCGTTCGACATCTGGTTATTGTGTGTTTCTCGGTGATAACTTGAACTCTTGGTCGGCTAAACGTCAGGCTACTTTATCGCGCTCTAATGCGGATGCCGAATATCGAGGGGTCGCCAATGTGGTGTTTGAGTCGTGTTGGTTGCGTAACCTCCTCTTAGAGATTCATTCTCCTATTCGGAAAGCTACATTGGTCTTTTGCGATAATGTTAGTGAAATATATTACTCGGAGAATCCTGTACAACATCAACACACTAAATATATAGAGATGGATATTCACTTTGTTCGCGAAAAGGTTGCTCGTGGACAAGTACATGTCTTACATGTCCCTTCACGTTATCAAATTGTTGATATTTTTACTAAGGGTATTCCCTTGGTTCTGTTTGAAGATTTTCAGGACAGTGTCAGCGTACGACAACCGCCCGCTACGACTGCAGGGGTGTGATAGAATATATGTACATATATTTAGTGATTTGGTAAAGATTGTTAGTAATTTTGTATTAGTTAGGTGTATAATTAATTTTCATAATTGTAGCCTAGAATTACTATTGTATATCATGTATATAAGCTAATTAGCTAATGGAAATAATTAAGGAATTATTCTCTTTCAGTTGCCTCGCTGCTTTCCTCTTCTCCTTGGTTGTTTATATTTTCAAAAATCCCCCCCACCCCACCCACCACACTCTCCTCAAGGCTTATATCCCTATGCTTTAGTATTAAGCCCAACTTATCATATATTAATATTCTTGCTCTTAATACTATTGACATCTTTATGTTTCACGATGGGTAGCTACAATAAGCTAAAGGAAGGTTCAGCTGTTGCCAGAGGCATATGCAGGGAGGAGAATAGAACTATATATGATCATGGCGTTTAGTTTCTTCCCTCTTAATAGATGCAGTAGCAATATGGCTGAAGCTAGAGCAATTTTTATTGGGCTAAAATGGTGTATACTATTGATATCCACAACATCATCCTTCAAAGTGATTCTCCTTTGAACGTCAACATATCAAGAAGTTAAAAGTTTGATCCTTTTTCTTGAGTTTTGGTGTTGATATAAGCTGAGAGTCACTTTTGGTGTATTTTCTGTGTTCAAGTCATTTTTCATGGACATATATATGGGTTTGGTTTGGTATGTTTGGGAGTTGGGACTGAGATATAGTTATTACTTATTATTGTATACGACATAGTTAAAACACTAAGGTTAGAGGTGATGGAGGATGGACTAATAATAACTATATGCCTAAACTTACCGATAGTTGTTACAACCTGCAGAGACAACAAATAGCAGCAAGCAGAGAAACAGAAGGAAAGAAAATCGACGGAGAGCAGATAAGCACAACACAGAAACATAAATTCTTAATAAATCCGCTGCTTTAGAACATGGTTCTTGTGGTTGGAAGGGCACAAAATTTATTGAGTATTAAACTACTCTAAAAACACTAATGAGGAGATTACTTTATAAGTTATATCATTACCTGGTTCATATTAGAATGTTGTCATTCATGATCGTGCGAGCAGCTTACCTAGTAATGTATATAACTTGTGTTTATACAATTGGAAATTCAGTTGGACCCAATTTTATTGATATAAGAAGCTTGGTTACTAATTCAAACGGAACGAATAAGAAATGTGGAGATTATTAATTCACTTGGGCCAAGATTCAATTAGTCAGTAGGGGCAGCAACTGACTTATGTCGTCCTTATAAGTCAACAAACTAGTTTAGTTTTTTATATATTGACACTAAAGGGTAGACAGTGGAAACTGTTGCCACTCAGATCTAAAAAACTCCCAATATTCCTAGGAATATCAGCCTCGGAGAAACCGGAATTTCTAAGGACCAAGGACACTTTTTTTGAAATTTTTAAAGTTGGAGTTGTGTTTGGCCATAGTTTTTGCAAATAATATTTTATTGTTGGAATGTGCTTTTTCAACAACATTTTGCTTGTGAAAAACAAATTTTTGGTTGTTTTTCAAATTTCAAATATAACTTCAAGTTATATCCGAAATTTTCATGGTCAACCAGTGATTTTGGAAAAAAGTGATGACAAAATACAGAAAAAAATGAATACTCCATTATGGCCAAAAGGGTAATAGTTGCTACCTCACTAAATAGGTAGCCAAATCATGAAAGTTAACTGGACAAAGTTGGATGACTTTTAAAAGAAGAAACACAGTTGATTGATGTTGATTACTAATAAATGACCATTTCGAGCGTTCAACTCCAATTACTAGTTAAACTATCTTATCTCTTTGGATTTTGGTAGGTGAAGTGAAGTTTAAGGCGACAAGAAAGAGAATTTGGTGGCGGTTGGTGGCCATGAGATTACCTTTCCACCAAGTATTTTTACTTCACCCAAAATACAAACAAAGCTTGCGTCCCACTGAGATTCCATACAATTATTTCAAAACTATACACATAAAATACTTGTGATCAAGTATATCATTCATTAAATACTGTTAAAACACAGATCAAAAGGTTGCACATAGAAAATTCTAAACAAAAACATGCAGTCTCGACGATCTGAAAAGAGAAATATCCACATTGGCATAGTCTGTGCCTTCACTTATATTTTCTTTGGCAATAACATCAGTAAATTTCAAATAGGCAAAGATCAATCGAAAAGGGAAAACATGTTGCTTTGAATTCTTGAAACAAATTTCATACACCAAAAACGCAAATGGATCTAAACTTACTACAAAATCATATCACACCACCAACCATAATTCAATCTTATTCGAAACATTTTGGTCTTCTTTCAAATGAGACCACTCTTTCCAGCAAAACATGCCAACTTCTTCCCAAATATATCCCCAACAATAATCAAAACACTATTATCCTAAACAAACTCAAAGCAATCAAAGCAAAACAATCATGCTTGTCAAATTGTCTCCCCTCAGTACCTGTAGTGAGCAGGCTTGTAAGGACCCTCAACTGGTATGCTAATGTAGTCAGCTTGATCCTTGGAAAGTTTGGTAAGCTTGGCACCGAGCTTTCCAAGATGAAGGGCAGCAACCTTCTCGTCGAGGTGCTTTGGCAAGACGTAAACCTTCTTCTCATATTTGCCACTGCTCTTCTCATTCCACAACTCGAGCTGGGCAATGACTTGGTTAGTGAAAGAGCAGGACATCACAAAACTGGGGTGTCCAGTGGCACATCCCAAGTTCATGAGACGACCCTCGGCCAAGACAATGATACCACTCTTGGTGTCTGGGAAGACCCATCTGTCGGTTTGAGGCTTAATTGTGATCCTCTTCACACCAGGGAAGGTCTCTAGACCATGCATGTCGATTTCGTTGTCAAAGTGACCAATGTTGCAGACAATGGCATTGTTCTTCATCTTCCTCATGTGGTCAACCATGATGATGTCCTTGTTACCGGTTGTGGTGACAAAGATATCAACATCAGAAACAACATCCTCGAGAGGAAGAACCTGGAGGCCTTCCATGGTAGCCTGGAGAGCACAGATTGGGTCAATCTCAGACACAATAACACGGGCACCTGCTTGTTTCATGGCAGCAGCACAACCCTTGCCGACATCTCCATAACCAGCAATAAAGGCAACCTTTCCGGCAATCATAACATCAGTAGCCCTCATGAGACCATCGGGCAGTGAGTGGCGGCATCCATACAAGTTGTCAAACTGGAACACCAAAAGGATCAATATAATTGACAGTCTATGAGCTAACAGTATCTTGGTTTATAGCTAAACAAGATCCAATACTATATGCATCTCCAATAACTAAGGAAAAGATCAGTACTTGCTACCAAGACAAAAGTCAGAGTAGCTTTTGCAAAATGGATTAGACTTCCATTAGCCAAATATGGTACTAATAAGTAAAAATATCTAACCTAATGAAAGTTGCAATTCTTCAGCATAGTAGTATGTGGAAGACTGTACACAGGCATTTAAGAAACCATATACGCTCAGCTTAACAAGATCTGATGAAACATGTATCTATTACAATTCTACCAATCAGTGGATATGAAACAAAAACAGACTACTCTAATTGGAATAGATGTAAACTTTAAGCTTCTAATCCAGAAGGAAAATAATCCCTTCCCTTGAGCAAACACCACATGAGAAATGAGGCAAAATCAAAACTTCCCTACTAATAAAAAGCATTCATTTCTTCCACTTACCAAAAGAGTTGAGATTCATTTAGAAAATTCAACCAATAACTGATGTACCATACTTAATAATACATGTGTAAGCAGCCTCTTGCAGAAATGTGAGATAAGGCTGCGTACAATAGACTCTTATGGTCCGGCCCTTCCCCGTACCCCGCACATAGCGGGAGCTTAGCGCACCGGGCTGCCCTTTATACTTAATAATACAGATCAACCAACATTAAGTTCAAGTATAGTTCCTCTGTATTAGATCCAAGAAATTATCAACTATTCATATCAGATCTACATCACAACAAGAATATAGACACTAATGAAACACAGATCCAACTCACACAACAGATCTACACAGAACTGAAACAAAGTTAAAGTATGAAAACACATAATATACCTTGCTCTTGGTAACAGAGTCATTAACATTAATAGCAGGGAACAACAAGGTTCCATTAGCCTGCATCTGGTAAAGCCTCTTAACACCAGTGGTAGTTTCCTCAGAAACACCAACAAGTCTCTCCTTCATCTTAGTATACTTTAAAGGATCAGTCTTTAAGCTTTCCTTAATAATGGTAAGCACAAGCTGAAACTCGGGATTATCGGTAGAGGTGGGATCTGGGATTGTCTTATTCTTAGCAAACTCCTCCTCAGCTTTAACACCCTCGTGAATCAAGAGAGTAGCATCACCACCATCATCAACAATCAGATCAGGTCCTCCACCTGGACCCCAATCAAGAGCTCTCTCAGTACACCACCAGTACTCCTGTAAAAATCATTATAAACTTCATCAACTACAACACTAATGTCATTTAATTTTACTCCCTCTGCCCCAATGTCCTAATTTAGGTAGCGCAGATTCAGACTATGTGAATTTTGACTAACATCTTAAAATATATCATAAAAATGAAAAGAATTGCAAACTTATAGTAATTATTACTCCTTTCTGTTCAAAATAAGTGTCCATTTAACCTTTAACACACCCTAAAGAAATACCAATTCCTAGAAAAATAAATATTTTCACTAAACTACCCTCAGTTAAAATTTGCATATTACTATTAACTTAGACACATTGGATCTAGTCAATTAGCACTTAATAAGGACAAATCTGAAACAATAAAATTAAAACTAACTTATCATGAAAAGAATTGCAACTTATAGTAATTATTATACTTCAAAATAAGTGTTCATTTAGCCTTCAGCACACCCCCTTAAGAAATACTAACTCCTAGAAAAATAAGTATTTTGACTAAACTAGCTTAATTAAAATTTGCATATTACTATTAATATAGACACATTGGATCTAGTCGATTAGCACTTAATAACGCAAATCTGGAAGAATAAAGTTATACCTAACTGAATTATAGTTACTATGTGCCAATTTATATGACACTTTTTATTTCTCGAGATTCAAACTATGTAAATTTTAACCATCATTTTAAAATGTATACCGCACGCGAATTACAACTTATATTACTTAATGTATAGTTTTCTAATATTGATTTGATCCGATCTAATTTAGCTTCAAACATTAGTACAAAAAATACCACGTAAGCAAAATCATTTCATAACAATAGTGATTTTACCTGCAAAGTCTCACCCTTCCACGCGAACACGGCGGCGCTGTCACGTGCAATGGCGGCAGCCGCGTGATCTTGAGTGGAGAAGATGTTACAAGAACACCATCTAACTTCAGCACCTAAAGCAGTTAGGGTTTCAATAAGGACAGCAGTTTGGATAGTCATGTGTAAAGATCCAGTAATCTTAGCACCTTTAAATGGTTGTGACGGCCCAAATTCAGTACGGCAAGCCATGAGACCAGGCATTTCAACTTCGGCAAGCTCGATTTCGAGCCGGCCGAAGTCGGCCTGGGACATGTCCTTGACCTTGTACTCGCGGCCAGATGTGGTCTTTTCTACTAGTAGAGCCATGGGTCAAGCGAGTATGGTAGAGAAAGTGAGAGAAATTAGGTGAGAGAGTCGGTGTTCTCTTCTTCCTTTGAGGGGTTTTAGGGAAGAAGAAAGAGTGTAGCAAGGAGTATTGGGCGGAGGTGAGTGGTTTATATAGACTAGATAGATAGAAATGGACGGGGTTTGGTAGATCTACAATTTATTTATTTTTTAAAATTCAGCTTCGCTGAACGTACGTGGTTGAATTAACAAAGGTTAGAGAACATATCAGTTGATAACTTGATATTACTACAAGTACTATCCAGAAGAGAGTAAATTGCTCCTATCAAAATTCGAACACACGCTTCATGACTCCAGCTGAATTTTAAGTTCCTTCATTTGTCATCCAATTATGTCCGGGAACATGATAGATCTAGAAATTTGATATACTAAACAATTGGTGTTAGTTCCTTCGTCTCAAATTATTTATCGTGATTATTAAAAATAATTATCTCAAATTATTTATCATTTTAGAAATATAAGATATAATTAATTATTTTTCTTCATTTTATCATTTATCATTAACGAAGATGACATATAAATAGAGTAAACATTTAATACAGAGAGATTATAACTTAGACATAAATAAGAGTAAAGTATGTCAATATCCCTTCTAATTAACATTTCTTAAGTAGCGTGTAAATAGAAAAAATGAAAAATAATTTGAGACGGAGGAAGTAGTATTTTCTTTTCAAAATTGAATGTATTATTTTCATTAGGGTAATGTTTTAAAATTTATACTTAAAGTATACGATTTGTTTATATTTGTCTTTCATTTATCTACGATGCGCTAAGGTTGTCATCGTTATCTTTCTTCTTAAATCTGCATATTTCTTCAATAGTTGTATCGTTTTTACTACGATGAAGCTACGTTAGCAAACAAAAAACTCAATTTTACTTCTATATAATCAAATTGCTTTAAAAATTTCTTCGATTATATAATCAAATCAAGGTTCTTTATCATTATCTTTCGTCCTAAACACGTATATTCTTTCAATAGTTGTTAAGATTATGCTATGATATTTATTATGATGGAGTTAGTAATAAATAAATAATTCAAATTTACTCATAAATAATCAAATTGGTTTAAGATCTGGATTGTATAGTCAAATCACGATTCTCATCATTATCTTTCGTCTTAAATATTTACATTCTTTCAATAGTTGTCCCAATTTTGCCCTGACGAAGCACCTAAACAAATAAAAAGTTCAAACTTACTCCTAAATAATTAAATAGGTTTAGATTTTGCTTCTATTATATCGTCAAGATAGAGATAAAGTCTACGTACACTCTACCATTTCCGGACCCCACATTGTGGGACTTCACTGGATATGTTATTGTCGTGTTGTTGTATCGCCAAGGTTCTCATCATTATCTTTCGTCCTAGATATGTATATTCTTTCAATAGTTATCCCGATTTTTCACTGATAATATTATGATGGAGCCATTTAAATAAACTGAAAATTCAATTTTTCTCATAAATAATCAAACAGGTTTAAAATTTGCTTCCATTGGATAGTCAAATCAATGATCATTATTTTTTGTCTTAAACGTATACATTTTTTCAATAGTTATTTCGATTTTACTCTAATATTTATCATGATAGAGCCACCTAAACGAAAAAAGTTCAAATTTACTCTAAATAATTAAATTTGTTTAAGATTTATTTCCATTGTATGGTGAAATCAAACGACTTTTTTTCTAAATGTTAGTAGAGGAGCATAATTAAGATAAAAGATATCGATAAATTTTTCATGGACTGATTAAATGGAAGACAAATCGCAAATCTTACGAGTACATACTTGAAGCTTTTCTCTTTTCATTATCGATACAACAACAATCTAAATTCGGCAACCACAAAGCTTGTAAACAAAGTAATACTAACATGATATCATTATATATTTAAATGGATGAATGAAATGAGTTTCCCTTTCCTTTTTCAAATGTAACATTTTATAGAAAAAAAATGTGGCAATTCATATAAGTATAATTAAGAAATAAACTGCTTGAAAATAATGGCATAGAGTGATATACCTGACCAAGATGGTTGGTGGGAAATCAATATTCATGGCAATTACTATAAGCATTACGCACAACTTAATTATATATACTAATTAGTATAATTTTTTGTATACTAATTTGTATAATTCGTTTTCTAAATTTAAGTATTTCATAATTTTCAAAAAAGTTTTTCAGCAGTCAGTCTATATAGTACAAGCCCATTATTTTTTGCACTTTCCCTATTTTTCCTGCTTTTCTTTTCTTCTTTGGTGCAATTATTAGCTGTCTCAATTAAATTATTTTCAAATTGCGGTGCGGCGAAAGGACCATGTCACTATTACTAGTCTTTAATTTAAAGTGACCCAACATATGACAATTATTTTCCTCCAAAGAATAAAGTCTGAGTTCCAAAATCTACTATATGTACCACAGGTATGTTTTTTCTTTCTTTTACTGTTTTCTACTTAATACCGTAATAAATTTGACTCTCCTGGAAAACGAAAGAGCGAAAAACCTTTAATTAACCAGCATTAAGATTTTAATTAATTTGAATTCACGTCACATAAGATCCATTGAAAAGAAAAGTAAGAATTTTTATACTTGAGCCCAAACCCAAAAATTTACAGCTAAGGATGAAGGATCCTATCCATTCTGCCACAAGATCCCTTCTTAATTAGTGACAATCGACAAGCCACTTATATAAAAAAAATCTTCTTCAATGTTTCATCATCTTTAACAACAATAACTGACTATGCTATACAAATTATTAAGGATGATATATTTTGGAAAACTCTGTGATTTAGTTTCTATTATGTTAAATCTTAAGAAAGATTTGTGTGATTACCATATGTTAATAGCACCAAGATGAAGAATAGAGTATGAGAATAGTGATATTCTTCCGTAGTAAATACAGAAACAACTTCTTATGAATTGGTTCAACGATACAAAATCAGATTTGGAACAGAGGAAAACACATCCTTTTATAAGTTAAATATAACAAAAGATTAAATCTGGTAAGAGCACTTTACTCCAAAGTAAGACTTTTTAATGCCGAGTAATCGAGCCCCAAATTGAACAGCGGGACACAAGGTAGAAAATAAAACAAGAAAAAAGATTTAACTTTTCCAAAATATTCAACATCCCCCCGGGCCTCCGACCCCTTGGGTTATGGAGGCTCAAACACAATTTTTCTCTTAATGGTGTAAGCATTATTTTATGTGTTTTATTTTAGTGTTTCTCAAAAACAATGTCTAAGTTCTATAGTTAGTCAGCTACTGGGCGAAAGCCGTTGCGTCTTTAACGCATCCATTTTCTTGCTTGTTACCATTATTTTTTTAGACTATGAGATTCAAAAAGCATTTTAGTATATTGCACACAATATATTTCTAGTTTATGATTACAAGATTCTTTAATTTTATATTCGGCCAAACTAAAACACATAAAATAAAACAGCCCAAAGGAGTAGTTAAACCCAGAAGGCAAAAGACAAAAGAAATGACAAAATACCAAAAGAGATTGGATTTTTATTAGACTATCTTATCTATTTAGATTTGAAGCTAAAAGAAGCCAAGAAATACAAGTTGGTGGTGGTTGATGGGGAAATCATTTTGGAAATGAATTTATGTTTCCATTGCTAGCAAATTGTGTTCTGGTCTCCCTTCAAAACGAGACCATTAAACATTCAACTTCCACCCAAAATATCCCAACGTTTTAGAATTCCATTGTGATTGCATAAAATTGTTTCAAGAATATATATCATTCATGAAATCAATTACTCATATTAAACATAAATTACAGTACATACTAAAAAAACAAAAAAATAAAATTCCAAAGAAGATCACGCAGTTTGACACTTGATAACAACTAACTTCTCAATCGCAAGCAAATTAGAGTCAACAAAATGAATCAATGTCTCTTTAAGTAAAACATGTGGTCTCAAAGAACAAACAAAAAATAGAAAAGAGAGAAACATCTTTTTAAAAAGAGATTGGGTCGTGACTCTTCTAGTAAACTGTCTTTTAGTATCTTTTTGGCAGGTGAAGTGAAGCTTAAAATGTCAAAAGAGAAAACATGGTGGTGGGAGATTGTTAATAACATGATTTAAATTTTGAACAAGCAAGAATCAACTGAAAAGGGAAAACGTGTTGCTCTGATTCCTTGAAGCAAATATATAGAGCAAAAAGCAAATGAATCTAACTTAGTACACAAAATCATATCACACCACCAACCATAACTCAAAATATTATTCAAACACATTTTGGTCTTCTTTCAAATGAGACCATCTCTTGCCAGCAAAACATGCCAAATTCCGCCCAATATAATCCCCACAACAATAATAAAAACATTACTATCCTAAACAAAATCAAAGTATTAAAAACAAAACAATCATGCCGCGACAAGTTCCACTACAGTTTCTCTTCGCTCAGTACCTGTAGTGAGCAGGCTTGTAAGGACCCTCAACTGGTATGCTAATGTAGTCAGCTTGATCCTTGGAGAGCTTAGTAAGCTTGGCTCCGAGCTTTCCAAGATGAAGGGCAGCAACCTTCTCGTCGAGGTGCTTTGGCAAGACGTAAACCTTCTTCTCATATTTGCCACTGCTCTTCTCATTCCACAACTCGAGCTGGGCAATGACTTGGTTAGTGAAAGAGCAGGACATCACAAAACTGGGGTGTCCAGTGGCACATCCCAAGTTCATGAGACGACCCTCGGCCAAGACAATGATACCACTCTTGGTGTCTGGGAAGATCCATCTGTCGGTTTGAGGCTTAATTGTGATCCTCTTCACACCAGGGAAGGTCTCTAGACCATGCATGTCGATTTCGTTGTCAAAGTGACCAATGTTGCAGACAATGGCATTGTTCTTCATCTTCCTCATGTGGTCAACCATGATGATATCCTTGTTACCGGTTGTGGTGACAAAGATATCAACATCAGAAACAACATCCTCGAGAGGAAGAACCTGGAGGCCTTCCATGGTAGCCTGGAGAGCACAGATTGGGTCAATCTCAGACACAATAACACGGGCACCTGCTTGTTTCATGGCAGCAGCACAACCCTTGCCGACATCTCCATAACCAGCAATAAAGGCAACCTTTCCGGCAATCATAACATCAGTAGCCCTCATGAGACCATCGGGCAGTGAGTGGCGGCATCCATACAAGTTGTCAAACTGGAACACCAAAAAGATAGATATCATTGTCAGTCTATGAGCTAAACAACAAACATTACACTGTATAAAACTAATCAATATCTACTACTATACGCATCTCCAACAACGAAGGACAACATCAAACTTGATTGCTCAAACCAATATTGCTACCAAGCCAAAAGAGACAGGAGCTTCTCCAAATGGATTAGACTTCAATTAGTCAAAACATGGAGCTATAAGTAAACATATTAACCTAATCAAGTTGCCATTCTTCAATAGAGTATGTTAAAAATACATACATATCCAGAAGATCAATCATTCTTTCCCTCTGACCAAATGACAGATACGAGAAAGTTGATGAACTTACTTATGAAATTAAAATGGTAGTATCATTTTTCTTCATGTACCAAGATCAAGCAATTAAGAAACCAACTACTCTCTGCTTAACAATAAAGATCAAGTGGAAAATATGCATCTACCACATAAATATATCACCAAATCAAGTTACTACTTTCTTAATCAGTGAATGTAAAAACAAAAGCAGAAACAGAATACTCAGATTGGAAAAGATGCCAGAAGGCAAATTTAAACTTCCCAACTAAATAAAAAGCATTTATTTCCCCCACCTACCAAAACAGTTTAAAGATTCATTAACAAGATTCAACTAACAAATCAACATTAATCTAAAATTATAGTTCCTCTGTATCAGATCCAAGCAATTATCAATCATTCATATCAGATCTAAATGTATAACAAGCACATAAAACACAAATAGAACAATCCACACAACCAATCCACATAGATCTGAAACACACGAAATATATACCTTGCTCTTGGTAACAGAGTCATTAACATTAATAGCAGGGAACAACAAGGTTCCATTAGCCTGCATCTGGTAAAGCCTCTTAACACCAGTGGTAGTTTCCTCAGAAACACCAACAAGTCTCTCCTTCATCTTAGTATACTTTAAAGGATCAGTCTTTAAGCTTTCCTTAATAATGGTAAGCACAAGCTGAAACTCGGGATTATCGGTAGAGGTGGGATCTGGGATTGTCTTATTCTTAGCAAACTCCTCCTCAGCTTTAACACCCTCGTGAATCAAGAGAGTAGCATCGCCACCATCATCAACAATCAGATCAGGTCCTCCACCTGGACCCCAATCAAGAGCTCTCTCAGTACACCACCAGTACTCCTGTAAAAATCATTATAAAATTCATCAACTACAACACTAAAGTCGCTGACTTATTTTCTGTCAAGTTAAAAATAATTGAATTTTACTCCCTCTATCCAATGTCCCAATTTATGAGTCATTTATCGCTTCTCGAGATTCAAACTATGTAAACTTTAACCAACATATACATCGAGCAAAAATTTAAAATTTATAGTACTTACTTATTGTATACTCACTCACGTTCACTCCTGTTCATTTCACTTGGCCTTTAGCACACAACTTTAAAAAAGTATTAACTCCTAAAAAAAATAGGTCTTTTGACTAAACTATCCTTAATTAAATCTGCATATTATTAACTTGACACATTTGGGATCTGATCACTTAGATCCTTAGACTTCTTAAGAATATGTAAATAAGGCCAAATCTGAAGAAAAAAAAAGTTAATTCTGTCCGACACTAATTTTGAACCAAAATAAAAAGATTGGACACTTATCAGGATAGTTTTTAATACTCCCTCATGTCCACTTACTATCTAGCCCATTCTTAAGAAAATACTAATACGGATTTTGACAAAACTACCCTTAATAAAATTTACATATATTAGCCTTATTGCGATCTGGTCACTTAACACTTAATAAGGTCAAATCTTAAAAAATAAAGACAATTATATACTAAATTTTAATCCAAATTAACTTCAAAATTAGTAAATTTGACTCTCAAGAAGCTAGAATAAAGTGATTATACCTGCAAAGTCTCACCCTTCCACGCGAACACGGCGGCGCTGTCACGTGCAATGGCAGCAGCCGCGTGATCTTGTGTGGAAAAGATATTGCAAGAACACCATCTAACTTCAGCACCTAAAGCAGTTAGGGTTTCAATAAGGACAGCAGTTTGGATAGTCATGTGTAAAGATCCAGTAATCTTAGCACCTTTGAATGGTTGTGAAGGCCCAAATTCAGTACGGCAAGCCATGAGACCAGGCATTTCGACTTCGGCAAGCTCGATTTCGAGCCTGCCGAAGTCAGCCTGGGACATGTCCTTGACCTTGTACTCGCGGCCAGATGTGGTCTTTTCTACTAGTAGAGCCATGGGTAAAGTGAGTATGGTAGAGAAAGTGAGAGAAATTGGGTGAGAGTTTTGATGTTCTCTTCTTAGGGAAGAAGAAAGAGTGTGGCAAGAGTATTGGGCGGAGGTGAGTGGTTTATATAAGATTGATTGATGGAAATGGACGGTCAAGATTTGTTTCAGATCTGAAATTTTTATTGGGTAATTTTGGGGTTTGGTAGATCTGAAGAGAAAAATCTGTGCTCTTAAGTTTACGTAATATAGATAAATCCTCATTTTCCTCCTCGTAATTTTTTATTAAGCATATTTATTATTTAAATAATTGATATAAGCATATTTATTATTAACCTCGGAAATTAAGGTGAAAATAGAGATTTAACAAAGTTGGGGTAAATATGACTTTTTATTAGAGTACAAGGGCAAATATGATCTGAAATTTGGATGAAAAAGGTAAATATATCAAAAATATAACAAAGAATAAATATAGTTTATTTGTGAGAGTACAAAGATAAATCTAACATTTTCCGTAAAATAAATATCTACTCCAAATTTGCATCCGCTTAAAATAATTCAAACATACTCTTGAAATTAAGAGTATGCATATACCTTATATCAGTGTGACGTTTCAATTTCTCCCTCGAACTAAGTTCACATGCCCATCATCAAGATTTATGAGCTAATTTTGAGATTCATGGTGTGTCATTTGCATCATCCTAGTGTATATGACAATTGAAATCCACTGGCTTCTTTTTTAGTAGCAGTATCTTCAAAACTACAAGTGAAGATAGTAAAATAGCCTACAATGGGCAAAACCACTAAGCTTGTACCATGCTATCACTTCGATATCTCCATACTCATATTGACAAACCAGTTACTCTGATAAAAAAGATAATCTTAATAAAAGAACTAAAATATTGTCCGTTTTAGATTAAGTCTATTTTCTAAAAAAAAATATATCTTATATCATAAGATACATTTTATATTTTTCTTTTCAATGTGTGTGACTTTGTTCTCATAACCAACAATATGAAGGTAATATAATTCTACAAATTGTCTTTATATATACAACCTACTTCTTATAATAAAGGGATCAAAAATATTTACTTAACCAAGTGAAGATTAAATATATTTAATTAGTTATTATAAAAATTTAAATTAATTTATCAATAATTAAAGGAGCAAAAAAACTATTTTCCCTCTTGAAATTGGGTAATCAAAAGGATGGAAGTTTATCTGATGTTTATTGAGGTGGTCAATGGGTACTATTTCTTTTGATGAAACTAATATTATTATTTTTTTAAAATAAATTATTCTCCTTGGATTTCTTTTGGGAGAATAAATAGTGGTAATCTTTTCTTTTCAAAATTGAAAGTATTATTTTGATTATTAATACCATGTGCAATCTAAAATCGACAACGACAAGCTTTTAGAGAAAGTACTAACTAAAATTAAAGTTGAGCACAAATCGATAGTCCACGTCAAACTATTCTATAAGTATCATAATACACTATCTCTTTTTATGGACGAACGCGATGAGTTTTCCTTTCAATTTTTTTGCAAATGTAACAAGGATATGACCTATTAAACATTTATATATGCGTAAAATGTGTTTATTTAATATAACATTGCTGGCACAGCACATTATGCGATATATATCTAGTATTAAGCGTGTGAACTTAATTAATACCTGCTTGTCATGGCTAAAATAACAGGGAACATATTCATCTTTCACGTCATTTTTTCATCTCATTCTCAATAAATGCATTTTACATATACATTAGTGTTTAACCTGTCATATCTTTAACTTATGTATTTAAATAAAAAGTCTTAAAAAGTGCCAATCTTTTTCTTTTGATTTACCAGCTTTTGTCTATAACTGTAATAAAGGAATTTTGGAGTCCCCCGGGCATAGCTGGATGACAAAGGAGGAGAACTTAAAATCCAACTGAAGGCCTGTAGTATGGGTTTGAGCATTGGTGGGAGCAATTTGCTCTCTTCAGGGTAGGATTACAAGTGATATCAGTTGCTCTGTTCTCAAATCCTGATCATTCAGGCACATCGTGTGATTTACTGGTAGTAGTACTGACGAACCGGGACTAATATCTCCTAAAATAATCTGACGTAAGCCGAGAAGCTGGATATAAAAAAATAAAAAAAAAGAAATTCTGGAATCATAAAGTCGGAAAACGGCTAGTTTTTATTTAAGTAGACTATTATCTAATTTATCAAAGAAGAGAAAAAGAAAAGCTAAATTGGCCAAACTTTTTTGTTTATTTAATTAGAACCGTGTAAGTAGATCGTAGATCTCCGCCGACAGCATGCGGTGGGGGAACTTGAGTATTGGGACCCACTTTGTAAATCTAAATGTAACGGCCATGTCGTCGGTGGTCTCACACTCACCATAGGAAATAGGAGCACTATATGATCGCAAAAATATCTGATAACAAATATTACGTGTACCGAACTTAAATAACCCACAAAGTGAAGCTTTGAATAAAAATAACAAAAAAATGATAAAATTGCCTTTTGTGCAGTAATTTACTGTACAATAAGACTTAATTGTAACGCTCCGATTAAGTTTTATTGCGCAGTAAATTACTGCATAATAGGAGGTATTATAAATTCTAGTAAACTTAGTCATTTTCAAGTCACTCTTTACCTTCTTTATTTTCACTCTTTTAACATATTTTAGCCCCCGAAAATCATGTCTCAAAACTTTGAAACGTCAAACTTTGTTATAGAACCCGATATTTGTGGTTGCGGTTATTATTATAAGCTCAAAACATCAAGGACCCAAAATAATCCGGGTCGCCATTTTTTGTGTTGTAAAGTGCCCGATACAAGTATTTTTATTAATTTTTAGGGTTTATAATTTTTTCATATTATCTACATATTTTATTTTCAAAAATTGATTTTCTTGTAATGTTTATAGGATATGGGTGGTTGCAAATATTTTCGATGGGAAAATGACATTCACGTGGATAAAACGGTGGCGGCGAAGTTGAAAAAACCTCATGTTGATTCGGATACCGCGATTTCACGTATCACTAGATACACCGTGAAGTTTGACTTGCAGTTTAAACTATGGGTGAGCACGGGTACAGGGTACCCAGATATCCGACCGGAACCGACACTAACGGGTAGGTTCCGGGTAGATATATTATAATAACGGGTAGGATCCGGGTAGTAAAATTAGGAACCGGTCAATTTTGGGTCCGGGTGCGGTTCCGGCAAATAGAGACAGGGTACCCGGATCCGGAACCGATACCCGGAACCTATAAAATATTAAATATTTTTACTTTTTCGAGAAACATTTGGACCACTTTTAACTTTCTCCAAAATTGTTTGTTGCACGCCTACACATTAATTTTCCCCACCCCAAGACGCAAATATTTATGCTTTTTCACCACTTTATTCTAGAATGCTCTTTGTGCCCTAAGAGAAAACACCAAAACTCTCTCAATAACAATGGCGTTTTAGCTACACCACCGAGCTTCATCGCCGTCGTCGTTGAAGCTTTCTCTCAGGTACTTTCATCGTTGTCGTCGTTGAAGCTTCACCTTTGCCTCTTTCTCTCCCTTGGTTGTGTTCACGTCGTTCATAAAATGCATATGTGTTCATATCTAACTCTTCAATTTCTTTTAATATCCTATGCTTCTGTTCTATTTCAGGCGATATTCATCTTCAAACTGTATTACTTTTTTTATTTGAAATGTAAATCTATTTTTAAAATTTGTGTATATTTTTGTAGCTGTGAAGATGAAATTTAGGGGTTTACTAGTATAATAAAACTTTTCTTTTGTATCGAAGAGCTTATGAACACGAAATAAGTGTAATTCAGATATTTCCAAATGTATTTTGAAATCAACACATTCAATTAATTGAGTGTCAAATTTGGCTTGCAATTTTAGGTTTTGGTTACAGAATTAACTTTTCTACAATGAATAAGTTTTCTAAAACTTCTTATAAGGGTATTAAAAACTCCGATTGCAGGCTAAAAAACTACTGGATGAAATTATTTTAGAACTCCTTTTGATTCTCATAGGCTAAAAAATTGTTGCTTAATCGCAGGGCCGGGTAGGTTTCGGGTAATGATTGCTACGGGTAGGTTCCGGGTAGTAAATTTAGGAACCGATCTTTTACCGGGTAGGGTCCGGGTAGTTAAAAAACGTTAGGGTACCCGGACCCGCTCACCCCTAGTTTAAAATTATGGAAGCTCAAGAAAAAACTGACCTTTCGAAGGTCTTGCTAAAAAATCTAAAGAAAAACAAAGTTTTTTCAAGGATAACCTTAGAGACACTCAACACGAGAAACATGCTTTGAAAGATAGATTGAAATTTTGGACGATGATTTGTGTTATCTTGTTGTTGTTTATTATTTCTATGTATTTTGTTTATTATTATTTCTATGTATTTCATTTTTATGTATTTTCGGTTAAGTTTATTATTTTTATGTATTTTGTTTTTAGTAGCTGCACGTTTTCATGTATTATGTATTTTCTATATTTTTTTAAATGTATTATGTAATTGGCACCTTTTATGTACTAATTTATTTGTGTTTTCATTAAAATTGTGAATTATTGAACATTTTATGTATTATTAACTCTAAGACGTTTATATAAATTAATAATAGACTATAACAACCAAAGCAAAATTAAACATAATAATTTTCTTCAAATTGATGACTTCATCATAAATTAAAAATACAAATTAAATCATGAGTCCGAAACTTAAATGAACAAAAAATTAAGCAAGTGAACCAAAATAACCCCTAATCATCATCAGAATAGAAGTCCTCAATATCGTCCTCAGAACAATTTTTTGAATTTCTTAAGACATATCTTCTTTCTGTAGATGTTAGTTCTCCACTCGTTGATGATGCTTGTTTTTCGGCCAACTTTAGCATGTAAAATCTACAATGTCTTGCTAGCATTCTGTTGTTTTCTTTTCTAATCCTCTGTACAGAAACCTCGCAAGAGTGTTGATCAGTTCGAGGCATGGTCATTGAGAATCTTGTTGGAATTTGAGCATTGAGATTTTTCACGTCACGAACAAGATGTTCTTATTAGGAATGCCTATATGCCAATTCTCGGCGTAACCCGCAATAATATTCTCGTGGATCTGAATATTTCACATTGCAAAAATCATCATTACACTCTATAAGAAGGTGGGGTTTCAAATCGTCTATCTTGAATTCATTGTTATCAAGATAACTCGAATCGCCGAAATAACTGCTATGATTTGAGATATCATCACCACTGTTATTCGGATCATTTGGAAGGAATACTGATCAATCTACATTTTTACTACTCGACATTGAATATGTTGTGTTTAATAACAAATGAAAGGCTACTTATATAGTTGCAAACCCCAAGTACCCTTGGGGTCGTCATTATGACTCTACCTAGTTTATTATAAAAAATATTAATAGGATCACGGGGAATCATCTTCATCGGACATCTCACAGTCCGAATTCCAATTGGATCTGAAAGTGATGTAACCATGTTGACCATATTCTGCCATGAGGCAACGTATTTTCATCTGATTGTTCTCTTCGCGAAAATGGTTAAGAGAACAATTGAACTCTTGTGGTGTACCACGAGGCATTGACGTAGCAAGACTTTTTGGACGTTTGAGTCTGAGTGCCCTCAAGTTTTGTTCTAGCATTTCAGCCTTCCTAACACGCCAATTTCACTCAGTTCTCATTGTAGTGTTGTATTCTTGATTGTATTTGTGGTTCGGGTAATTAAGCCCCTATATTCTTCCGGCGCCCTCAAATATTCACTCAAAGACTCATCATCAGTGATATTCCACTCGCCATAAAGCACTAAACCTTACGGTGCAATAGATATTGGATATCTATCTGCCTATTACAGATAATGCAAACTCACTCTTACTAGCTTTCATTCTTGTGTGTATGACATTGATTAATGTTGAGTAATCCAAGTTAATTGGAAACTTAACATGGTATTGTGGTGGAATATTATAACGAACAATATTATTATCATGAATAATCTTACCATCCTAAAATAAAAGAAATCTTAACAGTTGAAAGAGGAGAGGCCATATTTTTTTATGAACTTTGGAGTTTGATAGTTTTTTCAAGAACTTGAAATTTTGATAACATAAACTTATGAAATGGATGGGTCTTTATCTCATCCAAAATTCATGTTAAATAGAAAAATGGACGGGTTCTTGGAATAATTGTCATAGTGTCATATCAAATCAAGTACAAATGGGTAGATGAATAATTGATTGTAAAACACAATAATTTATTACGTAATTAGACAGAAAGTGACCATTTAAAAAACGTGGGTTGTCTAGGGTTTATAATACCCCCTATTGCGCAGTAATTTACCGTGCAATAGAACTTAACTGAGTCGTTACAATTAAGTCCTATTGCACGGTAAATTACTGCGCAAAAGGTAGTTTTGTCATTTTTTTGGGTTATTTTTGTTCAAAATCCAACTTTGTGGGTCATTTATGTTCCGGGCTCCAAATACTACAAGGGTGGGTGGTTAGCTTCCATTTGCCAAACAGGTCCTACTATATACTACTATATATATGTACAGCAAGCCAACCCGACCGTGAGGAATCAAGAGATCTTTACCAGTGTTGACTTGAATCTCGGGTGACGGAATAAGGTTAATTTCCACTTGCCAAACGGATCCTACTATATGTATATATATCTACGTGGAGGAATATGAGTTTACATGCACTTATGCTTCTCCTTATATTATATACTCCCTTCATTTATTTTTACTTGTCACACTCGAATGTCAAATTATATGAATTTTAATTAATATTTTAAGATATTTTCTTTTATCATATTAATATGAGAAGAATTGTAACATATAATTTTTTCATATAATAGACAAGTTCCTCATAGTGTACTACATCAATGTACCTAATACTGCTTCAGTAACCTATTGTTCAACTTCATGAGAGATAATAGAGGTACATGTTCCTGCGTGCTCCTTGGAGACTCTACATGATCATCTTGCTTGACTTGACTCATCAGATCTGTCTTTCATTTGAAAGATTCCCATCTTCAGCTTCATCATTTTGCTTACTTTTGTCACCCAAGTCATTTAACTCATCATAGATAACACCAAAAACTTTGTAGACCACTTTCTTTTGTTTGAAAGAAGACCTGACTTGCTTTCCTTTACACATGCATCGCACACCTTATGATCTGTGAACTTGGTCTTTGACATCCCGAGGACCAGGTCTTTCATCACCAGTTTGTTCGGAGGTAAAAAGATTGCAATCCCAAGCCATCTGTGTCATAATTCAATATCATCATCTAAGGCATTGAGGCATGTCAGATCATTCCCAATTAAATAATCAAAGTCAACCACATAAAAATTCTTGCATCTTCTTGCTATCAGGATCACTTCCCAGATTTGATAATTGTGTCAATGCATGAACCAGATGTGAACTTTACTTCATTTCATCTGTCATAAATTTGTGAAACACTCAGCAAGATGTATCTCAAGTCATTCACATAGTACACATTTTTAATTGCATGGGAGAGTCTCTTGTCAATCTTGTCGATGCCAAGAACGTGTCCCTTCTTCCCATTATCAAAAGACACACTCCCTCCTTGAAATGAGTGATAGAAAATCCTCTATTTTTTCAATCATATACTTTGAGCAGCCAATATTCATGTACCATTTTTTACTATTTCCTCTCACTCCAGCCTGCAAGCAAAGTCAGTGATCAAATTTAAGAACCTAAATCAGTTTGGGTCCCTTTACATGATAAAAATGATGAACTAGACTCCTTTTAGTCCATGCAGGCAGTCCAGTTTGCGGGGACCAGGTCCCTCTGTTCTAGATTTCCCTTCAACAAACTTCTTATTTTTCTGATCAACTTCAAATTTGGCTTTACATACATTTTTATAATGATATGTTTGACCACCGTGAGTGCATTCAATTTTCAGAAATAGTGACATACTTGCTGTGTAATAGAGAGTTTTTGCCTTTTTAAATCCAACACCTTCCCTACCTCTTGATGAAATAAATATAACTCATATGCATGTTAGAAAAAGTTCACTGATTCATTGGTGAAGCGCTTGAATTCTTTAAGAAGGATTGACGGTTTGAATCTCTGTAAGTGAATTTGATATGTTTTTTTAAATTTTGTTCACATTTATGCTGTCGAAAGGAATTGATTTTAACGAGGGTTGAATCAACAACCTTTACCTAGTAAGACTCGAACTAACTAGTTAACCCAGAAGTCATTTTTGTATTTTTCGTTTTAATTTGTGTGATATTTCGATTGGATACCTACTTGAGAAAGAATTTTTTAAAAAAAACTTGTGCTGTAGATAATTATATAATTATAAATCATATTATTAAGTATTAGAAAAAGAAGTTTAAAATTATACTAAATTTAGAGTAGGATCATCTTTGAAATATATTTTTAAAATGTATACTTTATAATAAATTGAGACTTATGAAAAAGAATACTAGAATTTAGTCAATTTACTCATGGCGTAATAATGTCAAAGGAGGTGACAACGTTTTGTAGAGTGCGTGAGCCAGGGACGAAGCGTCACATGCACCATTAGAGGCTATAGACCCCAATAAATATTTTTTTACTATTACTATATTAACAATTGCCAAAAAATCCAACCCACAAAAAATATTAGCTCCCAATCTTTTGTTACTCTTAAATTATTCAAACCCAATAAATTTGCAAAAGGAAATCCATAAGCCCAACAAAAGAAAAAAAATACTAGTCTATGAATACACAACAAAGTCAGCGTATGTGCTGATTAAAAAGTAGCGCTTTCTTTCTCTATTAAAATAAAAAATACTTTGTCTTCTTCGGGGTTTCACCTCGAGACCAACTTAGAAATTGACAATTCTTCTTCAATTCTTTCGGTTCTTTTCTTGTGATCTTCTTCGAGACTTTAATTTTTGCGCTACTCATCTTTATTTAGTACATATAAGATTTTTCCATCATCTATTCAATTTTATTATAATAGTTATTTTTTGTGAACCCTAATTAGTGCAAATTTATTATTACCTACTTTTTAAAATTTGTATAATATAGTACTAGCTCTTTCGAAAAAAATTGGTTGGCTTCGTCCCTGGCGTGAGCGTTTGTGTAACGGTGTCGTGCCTTGCAAATCTCTATGTCCGTTCATTAAATATAAATATTTTTCATATTTTTTACTAATCATATTATATTATATGCATAATGTCCCACTAATTCAAAGCAAAATAATTATACATTTGTGTATAATAGGGAAACAAAGGGAATAGTGGACAAAAAAAAAATAGGAGAATATTATATTTACATAAAGAACAACTTAACCCCACCCCACCCTTATTTTTTCTTTTTCAAGCATGGGAGCATATGAAGATAATTTAATTCGAATTTTTTTTGGAACGACATATAGAAAATAAGAAGGTTAGTCTAAACAAATGAATCAAAATATGCTGTTTAGTACTGCTAGAATTGTTATAAAATAATAAAGCTAGAAGAAGAATATTGTAGAGAAAGAGAAAAAAGATGAGAGTTTTTTATTTCTCTTGAATGATGTAAATACAATGAAGGGAATATCTCTATTTATAATAGAAAACTGACTTAATCCCAAAGTTATTAATCCTAATTTTCCTTGTAGAGATAGACATTCACAATAATAAATAATAATTATAACACTCTCCCTTGAATGTCTATTTGGTAGATAGCGTTTCTCGTTAAAATCTTATTAGAAAAAATCCAGTGGAAAAAATCTAGTAAAGGAAAAAGAGTATGCATTTCTAATAATACGCATTTTGGCTGAAAAAATTATCAGAAAAACCCAATTGAGACAAAATCTTGGTTAAGGAAAAAATAGTACAGCCCGTATTAACTCCCCCTGATGAGAACATCAATCCAAACCTTGAATCTTCGCATTCCAATCTCGTGCACCATCTTCTCGAAAGTTGCAGTTGCTAGAGACTTGGTGAACAAATCAACCATATTATCACTTGAACGAATCTGTTGCACGTTGATATCACTATTCTTTTGGAGATCGTGTGTGAAGAACAACTTTGGTTAAATATGTTTTGTCCTTTTATGAATTCTCTCTTTAGTCGGGCTAGGTATACTGCTGCATCTTCAGTCTTTGGATAGAGTTGTATCGACATATAATATTATTGAAATCACTTCAAGAGCATTCCTGACTTGTTTTATAAATAAATATTATCTTTATATGATTTGATTGTCATGTATAACAACATCGTATGACTGTAATCCCTCATAGTCATTGCAAATTATATAAATGCATCAATTGCATAAATATATGGCACTTCAGGATGAAAGAATTCTGCAAGTTTCTCATTTCAACTTCTTTTAGCATATAATCTATTGCTTTTGGAAACTCTTCAAGAGTTTTCAATACTATACAAGTCATCAACTTGCATAACAGTATAACGATTCTGATTTTCATAAAAAAAAATGTAAGGATAAATAGAGTCATTTGTACCCTTAGTCAGTGAATATTCATTAAGGTGATCAAATCGCGTTCACCTTTCTTAACAAAATTCAAATAAGAATTATGAATAAATTTCTAGAACTTGTATATGCTTCAGGCATTTAAAATTCTTCAAGAATTTTCACATAAATTTTGTCATGTAACAATATCCATTAATATTTAAATGATGTGACATCTTATGGTGTCTGTACTGCAGGTCCAATAAGCTTTACGCTTACCAAGATGCGTAATTTCACTTGGTAATAATTTCTACATTAGCATAATTTAACAGACGTAATATTCAGATCCTCACAATCTTTTATAATATTGCACTATATTGTATCAAAGATATCGTCGACGATATATCATTTGTATCAGTTCACAATGTGACATAACCTATTGAGATCTCGTCACTTTCATTATTTTGGGTACCTAAACCTCTCATAAGGTTTCATGAAGTGTTATGTCGTATACTTTTCAAGAGCACATTGCCTCCTTATTATGATCATTTTGATCATTTGCTCATCTCCCTTTTCAGGAATTATTCTATTTGGAATCGATTGGTTTACCACGCTTCATGCATGTTGTAAACTTTGTCCTTTAGGGACATTAATTTAGTATGGGCATTTTTCAGCCAAAATATGAAATTAGTTTTAGGTTAGCAAATGCTTCTAGCATTTAACTTGAATTATCTTTGAATGAGGATCGTACTAATGATAATTCACAATATATTTTCTAGTTTCTTATTCTCTTCCCCTTATGTTGGAGACATATATCCCATCTTCTTTGATGGATTTCATCTTTTGTGTATCATGGTAGATTACTTAATTATATACCACACGTGAAAAGTGTTAGATGAAAATATTTGGTTTCTAACCCTGAATCAATTGTGAGGAAGAATTTATCATAATTTATTGGTCTGAAGCATACAAGTATTGTTGTATGCAATATATCATATTTCAGATCAACACATGAAGCTTTGTTCCCATAAGCAATGATTTAGCTATTTATCAGAGGCGTTCAACGCCAAATCAACTTGGATATAAATCAACATTAACAAGATGAATTATCTTGATTACATAATCTGAAAATTGTGCTCTTAACTCATTTATTTTGAGCAAGTAATTTTGTAAATGTCAAACTCCAAGTTGACAATAAACGCACATGTGACCATCGTCTCATTGATGCATTTATTTAAGATATCACATAACAGGTGAACGGGCCCATATTTACCTTTTATATTTTTTCAGAATTTAGGAAATTCAATCCCAACATTAGTTAGTATAATCAAATTATCTTGAGAATAAGCAACACAAATAAATTCTTGAAGAATCTTCTAGTTCTTCAATATATGTCAAATAATCAATCTGCACATTATATTTGAATCGGGATGGCCAAACCACTCATGCCGACTATTAAAATTATTTATACTAGTAAACTTCAAGTTTACCATGCCATGTGCTATTTGTTTTAGTAAACTTCTGATTTACTATGACATGAAATTCTTTTTATATCAATAAGCTTCCGGTTTACCATGTCATGTTTCTTACCCACTATGATTTTGAAGATATTTAATCTTCCCATCATTTATTTTCTTAATATGATAGCCATTTACTTTAATAAAATTTGGGTTTACTATAACTCTTGTTTCGATCATAATAACTTCGTGTATTACAATTTAGAACGAATCACATAATAGTATATAGGCTCTTCAAGAGCCTTTAATTTATTCTCAACAATCACATATTATTTGGACACTACTAGTGCCATGATCTTCTAGATATATAGTTAGCTCTTCTGAAGCCATTGATCATTAACTCAACATTATTTAGATATTGCATGTATCATAAAAGGATAAACATTGCTATTCACTAACTACTACTTCATAAGCAAATTTCTGTAAACATTGTTATTCACTAACTACTACTTCATAAGCAAATTTCAAAGTTAAACTTCTTCAGGAGTAAAATTTAAAACCTTACTATTTCATTAGTAAAGTTCAACGTCTTACTACTTCAGGAGTAAAGTTCAAAGTCTAGATATTAAAGTTCTACTACTTCGGAAGTAAACTTTAGAATTTTACTACTTCATCAGTGAATTCAAATTTTTACTACTTCGGAAGTAAATTTCAGAGTTACTATTTCAAACGTAAATTTCTCATTTACTACTTCAAGAGTAAGGCTGTCCAAGGGGCCGGGTTCGTGGCGGGTCCCGACGGGATTGGGAAAGGGTCTGGACCGGTCCTTCGGCGGGACTGGCGGAATAGGCCGATGTCAAAAAAATACTTAATTTGTGGTGTTGGTGGGGCGGAGTCGGGTCGGGTCCGAGATTCCTTTTTTTAAAACACTTAATTTCAAAAAAAAAACTGTGAATATAAACACTTAAATAATTGAACAAGATAGTGTAATAAAAACATCCCAAGACTATTTTTGTGCCTCTTATATTATTTAATAGAAATATAATTTTTTTGTAATACAATTTCAAAATTGCAACTTTGTGGTGTTGTTCAAAAGTTGCAAATCACATAGTAAAATTACAATTAAAAAATTACATTGTTATAAACACCTTTTCTAATTTCTTCATAATGTCTTGTGATTCTTCGGTTGGAATTGGAATTTGTTGGTCAAATTGGTCGACGTCGCTTCCAGTTCTCTCGGACAAGATTTCATTGTAGTTTAAATCGTCTTCTTTGTTGATCTCTGGTTGATCGCACCTTCTATGCTCCGCTCGTATCCAATCTCTGAATAGAACTGCAATCTCTAAGCTATCTCCCACTAATGAGTGTCTGTGCTCTCCTATTTGAAATCTTTCGGCAGAAAAAATGTTTTCAGACGCTGTTGATGACGCTTGAATGTTCAACACATCTCGGGCCATCTTTGCTAATATCAGAAATGTTTTCTCATTTTCCCTCCAATATTTAAGCAAGTCTTCACGTCCTTCTTCATTGAGAACTGCTTGGTACGGTATAACACCCTACAAAACAAAAACATCAAACTCGCTAACTTGATTAGCAGTGGAACTACTAAACATTCTATTTCTAAGGCTTTCAATACTAGCCGCAGAAACAACATGTCTTTTATAAGGTTGTATTGAAGAAGAAGAAGAGGATGGTATAGAAGTCGGTTGGTTGCTAGCACTTTCTTGTTGGTAATGCATATATACTTTTTTGCATTCATCGTATATGCTAGACAAAACTTCTTCTTTAGTTGGTTCCTTAGGTGGTTGTTCATTTGGGTTTTTTGGAGTTGGAGGTGGAAGTACTGCTATACAATCATAAATCGTTTCAATAAGTGTTTTACAACCGTCTATTTTAATAGTCGGATTTAATACACCACCAATAATATAAAAAGTGAGAATAGGAATAATTTTTTTTTATTTGATAAACATTTTTAATATGTGCCTTATAAGATGATTTTTCCATATATTCACTAAGTAACAAAATATTAGAGCTATATAAAATAACATAGTTGAAATAATAGGATAATATATATCAGAAAATTCTTTAGTTGCTTGAAAAAATTATCTAAAAATCCAATAAGTTCTGGAATTTTTTTCTCAATCATTATCTATAAGTATATCAGTTGGATTTCGATTATGGGCGTTAAAAAATAAAGTTATAGGTCTTCTATAATCGTAAGCAACAAGTAGTTGTTCATATAGAGAATTCCACCTAGTCGCTACTTCTTCAGGAATTTTCCTAAAAGCTAATCCCCAATCGTGACAAGTTTTTTTATATTCTTTTTTACTTTGTATTTTATTACTTCTAAAAATAAAGTTTATAGCAAATTGTACTTTATTAAGAATGTTTTCAAAAAGTTATAGACCATCCTTTACAACTAAGTTATAAATATGGCACACACATTTTATATGAAAATTATTAGGAAAAGATGGAGTTAATAGATCTTTTAAAAGCCTCACAACATAATTATTAGAAGAACATTATCTAACGTAACAATCATAATTTTGTCAGTTATACCATAATAATCGCAAACTTAATGAATATTTTGTGCAATGAAATTTCCAGTGTGCCTATCATCAATATATCTATATGCTAAAATACGTTTTTGCATAGATCAATTATGATCTATCCAATGACATGTTACAGTTAAATAATCATTGACGTTAGTACTACGGCCTATATCAGAAGTGATAGATACTTTGCCAGGAAAATGATATAATGCATAACGTAAATATTATTGATATTCATGTGCAAATTTTTTTAAAAAAACATCTCTCCTAATAGTTGATCTAGGAAACTGTTAAAAGCAGGATTATACGTTTATCTAATGTAATGAATAAAATCAGGAGAGAAAGGAAATGCAAAAGGCAAAACCCTCCACTGCAACTAATTTTGCTATTGATTCCCTATCTCTGTGTTTATCGTATTTAGAACCTATAATTTCCCCCGTCGCCGGGTTAATTTGACCATGTACTTGATCCGGGACACTATGTGAACCTTGTCCCGACTCAGAGAGCATTGGCACACCCAACTTTATAGCATGGTGTTCATTCCACCTAGCATTGTGGAAGTTTTGTACATGTCTTAATAAACCTCCCGTCCCTCCCTACCTTTTTCGGTTTTAAATTGATAAACATTTAAAAAAATTTACATCTAACTACTTGATTCTCTTGGTCCCTATAAAAAAAAAACTCATGCATCTGATTTTAATGGCCGTTGTGTGGGGCCTCGCCTCATACTAGGGGGAATAGAAGGCATTGCAGTTGCAGTTTCAGGCCGAGACTCAGTCTGAGCCTGAGGTTGAGGTGCACTAGCGGGTGTGTCATCTAAATTATCGTCTAAATTAAAGTCTGGTTCAGTTGCAGAATATATCTCATCATCTAATGATATATCATTAAAAAAATCAGTTTCATCTATATGAGTGTAATCAATCAAATCATTCTGATAGGAATATGATGACTAGAAGAAGTACCCTTGCCCTTGTTACCCATACTAGAAGAAGCACCCTTACCCTTACGTCCAAGGCGTTCCATTATAATTATGCAAATAAATAATTAAAGTAAATGAAATTAAGTGCGATAACTAAAATTAAGTAACAATAATAATTTAAAGAAGGAACGAAGGTACCAAACGCCGACGTGTAATCGAAGTTGAAAATTGAAACTTTGCTCGATGGATGATCCTCAAGCTAGTTGCCAACTTCACTCCTAATTTTTGAACTTTGATACAATTATACAAATGAACAAATAAAATAAAATATTTAATAGACAATGTAAATTTGTAAAGAAATAGATTGAAAGATTAGAGAGATTGTAGAAAGATTTATGAGTTTTCATTGTTGAATGAATCAGTAACAATGAATTAGTGGAAGGAGGGGTCAGTAATTTTAACGACTCATATTTCAGTTACTAGTCTAAATACCGTAGTAAGCACGAACAGAATAAAGCTTAAACAAAATTATAGTAGTACAAAACCAGTGATGGAACTCAAAAATAAGTGAAAAAACATAACGAATGGTGAATGATTTGACACATATACAAACAAAAGGGGAAAATCGACACTTTCATATACCTAAATTCCTATTCATTCATAGGGGGACCAAGCCACCTACCATCCTAAAATCTAAATTAAGAAGTAATGTCAAACATTTGAAGGATAATTTTTTTTTGGATCATCCTATATACGAAATTAATAAGTCTGATTATTTTAAATTTTCATTGAGGAAAAAGCGTTTGTTACTAGAATTTTTTTTTCATTCACGAGTCTCTAATTCGAATCCTCTAATTAAGGATAAAGAAAACTCAGACATCTCACCACACCTAGATTATACATTCGGAGGATGTTGGACTAGGGAGATCAAATTGACCTCAACAAACACCATAGGCAAACCTTTCAAATCTTACCTACTCTAACAAGGATAGATATGGTGACCCCATCATCACGAAGTGTTACCATTTGAAAGGATGGATTGAGCGATTTTTTTAAATTAATAATAATAATAATAATTTGTGTTTTAATTATTTTTGGACTAACGTTTTGAAATAAAAACAATCTCGGAGGAAAGTTTGTGTACATATAAACTTTTGACAAAAAAATTGGAGAATATGTATCTTAATTTTCACAAAACCTAAATTAAATTGTTTTTTGTTTTAGAAAATTTTTAGCCCAACAAAAACAAATCCCAATCGGGGCTTGATAAAGTAACGTAATTATCTCCTTGTTCATATAATATATATTATTTTTTTGTAAAAACATTCACTTTTTTTTTAAAAAAAAAAACATAAAGGTTGGTCCACTAATCATGTTCAACTAGTGGACTAGATAGTTGATTTGAACTATTCTTTTAGTTTGTTCAGCACACAATAATTGACAAATAAGGGCTCGACTTGGTCTGCACGTATAAGAGTAAGACTCGATATAAGATGATTGTAAACATTTAATTTTTAAATTAGAATTAAAGTAACACTTTGCTCACCATAATAAATTATCGTAAGTAAGCCCTTAGAAGTTCGGGTTCGAATTTCCGAATGGAGTCCTCCTCGGTAAGAAACGTTAAAATCCCATATAGTAGACTTTTTACGATACAAATTCAAATTAGCTGAGCTATGAATTTCATTACCGAGTGATTAAAAAAAATATAGGACGCTTATAGTTGTGCGAAGGGTAATTTTTTTCATCTCATTTTCTCTATTTCTCTTTAATGACGACAACCACTAGATGAATTGGAACCTTTTTTTTCATCAGGTTTATGATAATCGCATTGAAGCCTCAGCTAATTCGAATTCATCCAAGGTTATTTAAGAGGAAAATGTTCCCTAACATGATTTTCTTCATATCTAAAGCTCAAATCCAAATCTATAATTAAGAAATTTTATCTATCTTGCCACAATTCTAGTGGGTGGGAACCTTAGGTGATAAGAAATAGGAATCGTGTAAAGAAATGGAATATTGAATTTCCCAGAAATATAGGAATAAGTTGAACTTTTTAGTTGGTAAAGTGTTTGGTAAAGAGCCACAACATGCTAATATCTACTTTAATTTATGTACAACAACTTCTAACCTTTTATATATACATTTTAAAATAACATTTTCTTTCCACGACCAACAATATAAAAACTGCCAAATTTGAGGTAAGACTTTTACACTATATAGGTTAAGATTATTGGTGGGAATTTTGACAATAGTGTCCTCAACAAACCCCAACACCAACTTTCTCTAGTGGGGTATATTCTGTTGGAAATTAGCCTTTGGCGGGAGTTGCGACCGACCAACTTTAACGGCTTAAACACTAGTGTTACGTATGTTGGAGAATCCGGTTCTTCACACATGCATGATGTACTAAGTACGTAGATAACCGTAGGGCCAAGAATCGTCAAATTTCATTGAGAAATGAAAGAGATATTGGTTCACGAAGTAAGGTGTTTGAAGCATGGAAAAGTGTGGTGTGTGATCAATTCTCCCTCATCGGTAGAGGAAGAAAGAATTGTTGTGTATATAATACTCGAAATTGGTTTGGGGTTTGGGACCCCAAGGGGTATCCCATGTGTTTAAAGGAGGGAAGACCTAGATGTGCTTCGGTTCAAGGAAAGACCACACGCGCGCCGCCGCCGCCCGTCCGGTTCGGTTCGGGCCGCGGCCTTCGATATTATCTTTTTGGGCCGAAGTACGGTTTGATCCCGAAGTTTCGGATGCGCAGTTTGGACCAGAATTCTTTCGGATGTACGATTCGGTCCCCGAAGTTTCAAGATGTACAATTTGGTCCCCGAAGTTTCAAGATGTACGAGTTTGGTCCCCGAAATTTTTCGTAAAGGCGAATTTCGACGGTCCGAACGAAACGTCCAAAGACTCAATTCGACCATTTATTTTGGTGAATTACACCTCCTATAATGGCCAATCCGTTGGCAATTTTCTCCATTTATGTGGTGGCTTTACTACCTCCATAATGGTCATTATTTGGCCAATAATGGTTGTTATGGAGGCGATCAAATAGTCCCTCTTCCTCCTATATAAACACCCCTTACACCATTGTTGAGGCACACTTGATATACACGAAATTACACAAAGCAGAAAGTTTCTTCCTAAATCTTCCAAGCATCATTTCGTTATTCAATATTCTTCACGGTAGCTTTTGAGTTTCCTTTGCTCAATAGTTCCATTGCTGTTTTATCTTGGGAGATGAATTGTCCAGGACGTATAAAGGATACATACGGGGCAATATTGTCTTAAGGACAGAGTGCCACACTCGACTCAAAGCAAAAACCGCTTTCAGCTTTTCTTGTTCAACAAAATAGTAATTTCAGTTTTGTTGTTATATTGTAATTTTCAATTTTATAGTTGAATTGTAATTTTAATTCTTACATACGCAGTTACTTGTAATTTCCGTTCCTGCAATCCTTGTAAACGCCAACAACTTAAGACAATATTTTGCTTACGGTAACTGCAATAACATGGCTGGAAATATGACCGATGTTCTTCGCTATCGCCGCCGCCTCTCGAGGCAATGTTTCGCCTTCCCCGCCATCGCCGCTACGCCAAGGCGGTAACTCCGCCGGCTTCACCGCTGCGCCGTCGCGCCCCTGTTCAAGCGTAACACCGCCGCCTTCCCGATTGTTGGAGCTCCACCCTCTTCATCACACCACCATGATCGCCCGAAAAATTCATGGGATCAGAATTCAAAAGATGGCAGCAAAAGATGTTGTTTTACTTACAGTTATGGGCATGGCCCGGTTCCTTACGGAAGATCCTCCACAAGCTGGAGATGAAATGGACTCTTCGCCCAATGAAACGGGTGAAGGGGGCCTTGGTATCCATGTCATTAATGGCATGAAGATGGTTCGTGACGCATGGAATCATAGCGATTTCATGTGCAAGAACTATATCGAATCGCTTAGCAGACCCTCTCTACACGGTCTATTGCACCGTTGGCACTGCCAAAGAGCTGTGGGAAAAACTGCAAAAGAAGTACAACGCACAAGATGCGGGTACTAAGAAGTTCATCGTTGGGAAATTTCTAAAATTCCAAATGGTGGACGAAGAAACGAGTGATGTCCCAAGTCCGGGAATTCCAAATGATTTTACATCACCTGGATTTGGAAGGACCGAAACCAAATGAGCGAGTTTTTGGTTGCATCGCCGATTGAAAAGTTACCTCCTTCATGGAATGAGTTTATGAGTTACTTGAAACTCAAGACAAAGGAGATGACCTTTGAAGAGCTTGTTATCAAACCGCAAATCCGGAAGATAATAAGAAGACCTTGCCAAAGGGTAGACAACATCTTTGAGGCAAAGGCGAAACTGGCCGAGGCCAAAGGGAACTCAAGCAAGAAGCGGAAGTTCCGGAAAAGACGGCAAAGCCCCCGTAGCGAGAGATGTTCAGAGGTAATTGTCATCACTGTGGGAAACCTGGTCATAGGATCAAGGAATGACGCAAGCTCAAGACTGAGCAACAACAGAAAGCCAAGTCAAAAGGCAAGGCTCAAGCAAACGTCGTCAAGGACACGCTCCTGGATGACATGATCGAGGAATTCTGCAGTGGTGCTAGAAGCCAACTTGGTGGAGAATCCGATGCAGTGGTGGGTGGACACAGGTGCAACAAGACACATCTGTTCCAACAAAGATGCCTTCTCCACGTACACTCCGGTCTCCGACAAGAAGCTGTTCATGGGCAACAACGCTTCCTCGGACGTGCTAGGGGTTGGAAAGGTGGTCCTGAAGATGACTTCCGGCAAGGAACTCACTCTGAAGGAAGTGATGCACGTCCCAGATATTAGAAGAAATCTAGTTTCTGGACCTTTATTGGTTAATGCTGGTTTTAGGCTAGTGTTTGAATCAAATAAATTTGTACTCACTAAAAATGGCACATTTGTGGGGAGGGGCTTCGTCTGTGAAGGCCTCTTCAAAGTGAATGCCATGTCCGTATTGCGTCAAGGAAATAAAGTTGAGTCTTCTTCTTATTTGCTTGAGTCTTCTAATTTATGGCATCATAGATTAGGACACGTAAACTACAAGTCTATTCAAAGGTGGTAAAGATGGAGTTGTTGCCTTCTATCGACATAAACCCTCAACATAAGTGTGAGGTGTGCGTAGAGGCAAAACTCACCAAGCTTCCTTTTCGATCCGTCGAAAGGAATACCGCTCCTCTAGAACTTATTCACATAGATATATGTGATTTGAAGTTTGCACAAACTAGAGGGGGGAACAAGTACTTTGTGACATTTATAGATGATAGCACAAGGTATTGTTACCTTTACTTGTTGAAAAGTAAGGATGAAGCCTTTGAAGCGTTCCGACGTTACAAAGCGAAGTTGAGAATCAACTTAGCCTACGGATTAAATCCATTCGTAGCGATAGAGGGGAGAATATGTAGCGCCTTTTGAGGAATATTGTGCCCAAGAAGGCATTATTCATCAAACGACGGCTCCATACTCACCTCAATCAAACGGTGTGGCGGAACGTAAGAACCGCACATTAAAGGAAATGATGAATGCCTTGCTTATCAATTCCGGACTTCCCCAAAACATGTGGGGAGAAGCCGTCCTTACCGCTAATACGATTCTGAACAGAGTCCCACATAAGGGTAAGGACAAAACTCCATATGAATCATGGAAAGGAAAGAAACCCACCTAAAAGTATTTTAAGGTGTGGGGTTGTCTGGCAAAGGTTGAAGTACCTAAGCCAAAGCAGGTCAAGATTGGGCCTAAGATCGTAGATTGCATATTCATCGGATATGCAAATAACGATAGTGCTTATCGCTTCTTAGTGCATAAGTCGATATTTCGAGATATCCACCAGGGTACAATAATGGAATCAAGGAATGCTCTATTCTTTGAAAGTACCTTTCCTAGAAAGGAGAAAGACATAACCTCTCGCAAGCGAAGTTATGCACAAAGCTCTCAAGAACCGGGAGTCCTTGACTGCCCGGATCTAAATGGTTCAGATCTAGCGAATCTCGAGGTGGCTGAACATCCGGAATCTAGTGTTCCAGATTCTCGAACTTGGAGACTCCGAGAGATGGATCTAAGGCGAAGTAAAAGGGCCGGGAAGGATAAATCCTTCGGCCCCGACTTTGTAGCTTATATGGTTAATGATGAACCAAGGACAATTGCTCGGGCGTTGTCAACTCCGAAGCACCGCTCGGAAAGAAGCTGTTGAGAGTGAAATAAGCTCCATTCTGCATAACCATACTTGGGAGTTGGTTGATCTTCTTCCGGAAAATAAACCGTTGGGTTGTAAATGGATACTCAAACGGAAATACAAGGCAGATGGGTCTATAGACAAGTACAAGGCCAGGTTGGTAGTCAAGGGCTATCGACGGACGAAGGCTTTGACTACTTTGACACATACTCTCCGGTATCCGGATGACATCCATACGGGTATTTATTGCGATCGCGACTTTGCGTGACCTTGAGATACACCGGATGGATGTTAAGACAAACCTTCCTAAACGGTGATTTGGAAGAAGAAATTTATATGGACCAACCCGAGGGGTACGTGGTTCAAGGGCAAGAGAAGAAAGTCCGTCGACTTATCAAATCTCCGTACGGCCGAAACAAGCCCCGAAACAATGGCACGAAAAATTTGATAGTACTCTACTATCGAAGGGGTTCGCCATTAATGAGTGTGATAAATGTGTTTACACGAAAGGTAACTCGACTCATTTGTTATGATATGCCCGTATGTAGACGACATGTTGATCACGGGAAGCGATCCTAGGGTAATCCTAGAGACTAAGAACATGTTGAAACAATGCTTCGACATGAAAGATATGGGTATCGCAGATGTCATCCTAGGGATTAAAATCTCTAAGACGTCGACGGATGGTCTTATCTCGGTCTCACTACATCGAGGATGTTTTGAGAAAGTTCAAGATGTTAGACAGTTCTCCGATAGCGTCACCAATGGATACAAATCAAAAGCTTGATAAAAATCTTGGTGCACTGTATACCGGGAGCGATATGCACAGTGATCGGTAGTTTGATGTATATCACAACCGCACCCGACCCGATATTGCTTATGCGTCAATAAGTTGGCTAGGTTCACCCGTAATCCAAGTGATAATCACTCGGAAGGCGTTGAATCGGGTATTACAATACGAAATACACGTTAAATTTCGGGTTGCACTATTCGAGATATCCAATTTGTACTAGAGGGGTACGGTGATGCAACCGGATATCGATATAGAGAACACCAAGTCCACCGGTGGGTATATATTTACAATTGGTGGTGGGGTGTGTCTTGGAAATCCTCTAAGCAAACTTGCATCGCCCGATCCACGATGGAATCGGAGTTTATCGCTTTAGACAAAGGGAGAAGAAGGCGAGTGGCTTCATGACTTCTTAGAGGATGTTCCGTGTTGGAACAAACCCGTACCTTCGGTAATGATCCACCGCGACGATCGGTCGGCTCTAGGAAGGGCACGGAATGCTATGTACAACGGCAAGTCTCGTCATATTCGACGGAGGCATAAGACCGTTAGGCAACGGCGATCACCACGGGTATAATATCCATTGATTACATTAAGTCAAAGGATAATATAGCGGACCCATTGACAAAGGGCTTACCCAAAGATCGGATGGCTTGCACTGTCTAGGGGAATGGGCTTAAAACCCAAAATATAAGGACCAATACGGTGGTAACCCAACCTTACGAACCTGGAGATCCCGAGTAATTTGGTTCAATGGGAAAACGAAGTTGTAAAGGTTCGATTGATCGCTTCGGTGGAAGTATGAGCACTTCGGATAGTGATTTCGAAAAGAAACACTAAATCCAAAGCCGTTCCCGCGATAGACGTTAAGTGCTATCTGCAATATGGGTAAAGGTTAAGTTTTCAAAACCTGTAATGATCCTCAACAGTTGAGGTTAGGTTCTTGGGAAACTTTTAATGGTTCCTAACACTTGTGAAGTGGGGTATAGCGGGATACCTTGTAGGAGACCACCTATTTAAGTGCGAGGGAAAGCCGCCTCAAAATGAACGCACTTAAGAATCCAAGACGTTGTCCATGGCCAAAATGGACAAAACATTACGAAGAAGAGAGTAAGGGAATTTGTTGTGTTGGTATCATTGTCTTGGCTTACACTAAACACTGACGATTCAAGACATCACGTTCACCGCGCAGTAAGTAAGTCCGATGGTATTCAACTATGGAAGGTTCAAAGCCGAGGCTACCTCTCCTTATGCAACATCGGTCCGTCGAAATATTCTTTGGAAATGAAAAGACACCATGTGAGTGCGCCAAAATCTCTTTCAAGAGGGGATTGTTGGAAATTAGCCTTTGGCGGGAGTTGCGACCGACCAACTTTAACGGCTTAAACACTAGTGTTACGTATGTTGGAGAATCCGGTTCTTCACACATGCATGATGTACTAAGTACGTAGATAACCGTAGGGCCAAGAATCGTCAAATTTCATTGAGAAATGAAAGAGATATTGGTTCACGAAGTAAGGTGTTTGAAGCATGGAAAAGTGTGGTGTGTGATCAATTCTCCCTCATCGGTAGAGGAAGAAAGAATTGTTGTGTATATAATACTCGAAATTGGTTTGGGGTTTGGGACCCCAAGGGTATCCCATGTGTTTAAAGGAGGGAAGACCTAGATGTGCTTCGGTTCAAGGAAAGACCACGGGCGCGCCGCCGCCCGCCCGCCCGTCCGGTCGGTTCGGTTCCGAGTTCCGTGTTCCGGTTCACGGGTCGCGGCCGTGGGCGTGGGGCCGTGGGCGCGGGTCGTGGGCCTTCGATATTATCTTTTTGGGCCGAAGTACGTTTGATCCCGAAGTTTCGGATGCGCGATTTGGACCAGAATTCTTTCGGATGTACGATTCGGTCCCCGAAGTTTCAAGATGTACGATTTGGTCCCCGAAATTTTTCGAAGAAAGGCGAATTTCGACGGTCCGAAACGAAACGTCCGAAGACTCAATTCGGCCATTTATTTTGGGTGAATTACACCTCCTATAATGGCCAATCCGTTGGCAATTTTCTCCATTTATGTGGTGGCTTTACTACCTCTATAATGGTCATTATTTGGCCAATAATGGTCTGTTATGGAGGCAAGATCAAACGATCCTCTTCCTCCTATATAAATACCCTTACACCATTGTTGAGGCACACTTGATATACACGAAATTACACAAAGCGAGAAAGTTTCTTCCTAAATCTTCCAAGCATCATTTCGTTATTCAATATTCTTCACGGTAGCTTTTGAGTTTCCTTTGCTCAATAGTTCCATTGTTTTATCTTGGGAGACGAATTGTCGGGACGTATAAAGGATACATAAGGGGCAATATTGTCTTAAGGACGAGTGCCACACTCGACTCGGCAAAAACCGCTTTCCGGTTTTCTTGTTCAACAAAATAGTAATTTCAGCTTTGTTGTTATATTGTAATTTTCAGTTTTATAGTTGAATTGTAATTTCAATTCTTACATACGCAGTTACTTGTAATTTCCGTTCCTGCAATCATTGTAAACTCCAACATATTCTTTGTTCAGGGATATAAAATGTTGCCAACTTCAACAAACGACATGTTGACATCATGAAGTCACGAAGATATATGATCTATTTTTTCTTCTCATATGATTAATCAAGTTATCGGGAAAATAAAAAAAATTAGTGGCTAGTGAGCAATGAATCCAACAATGAACGATCGATGAGTGTGGTGCTATGATAAAAATTATGAGGGTCAACGATTTTAATTAAGGAATTTAACATATAATTTGTGTAAAAACTGTTAGCCGAGCCTCGAGCGTTGAGCGTTAGGCGTGTTTATGGCGTACAGTCGAATGCTTAGGGAGTAAGCCTCACAGGAACTAAGCTCCGCACGTGTACTCGAACGAGTCCTGAAACTGCCTTTTAAAATACTGATATATACCAGTGAACTAATCTAAGAGGAAAAAATAGTTCATACATCTATGAAATTAATCTAAATTTTTTTCTGAATATATAGAAAATACCAAGAAAAAAAAAAGGCAAAGCAAAACATAATATATTAAAAACAAATATATAAGGGGCATGCGAGATGAAGACTTAAGATTTGGCGCTAGCTTCCCTTTCTCTTCTGATTTTTCACAAAAAAAATAGCTGTTACGATTCGAAAAGTTTTTCGCCACATAGGAGCTTTGGGAATTGAACCCAAGACAGACCCTTGCCCCTTTCTCGTACTTCGTACTGTTGTCAATGTGAGTCTTAATTTGGCGTTTAAATCAAAACAATGTATCTGAAAGAAGCAAAAGATCCTTTAAGATGAGCACAAGGATGGAATTTGGGATTCAGGCCCAATTAGCAACTGATTTAAAACGACTAGCAATTAGAAAGAAGAGGTTATGCCTATTATGTTACAGTTTGCAAAGTCTATTTTTCTTTTTTGTTTCGCATTTCTCATCAAAGGGGATTTTTTCATTACTTCAACTAGTACCAATTGATGGGAGAGAGACATATGTGGATTGGTACAATTCATTTGTTCAATTTGGTCGATTTGATACTTAGTTAATTCTTTTATCTTTATGTTTCCACTTATACCTAATCGATAACGAACCTGAATGGCTTTTTAGGGCCAATTCCATCCATTTTGGAGGCAATCTTTCATCCCCTTTTCCAGAGTCTAGTTTCTCATCCCCTTCTTCTCTAATATCCATTACTTTCAGTTCTTTAATTGTAATTATGTCATTCAAGTATTAGTTTGATTACTAGATATTGTAATTGAATTAGTTTCTATCAATACAAATTGGGAGTTTGGTTACTGTTTCATTGTCGTTTGTTACATACCTTGTCTTGCCATGTGATTCTGTAGCAAAAGAAACCAGCGAACGCAAACATTCAGAACATAAAATGGCATATGAATAGGATGAAAGGAACACTTGATGTCATATATATCAGGTATATACTTTCATTTGAAAAGCATGTGATCATACAGACACGGTCATACTTGTCTGTCTCACCAAAAAACTAATAACTTGCCAAAAAGAGCCATATAAGTGAACATTCTGACTATCCATTGGCCATATGTATAAATGAGAAACATACCTGTGAGACTGTCTTGAGAAATTTTTTGTACTTCTCAGCTGCAACTCCACATGCAACAAATCAGAATACTCAATACAAATACTTAAGTATTATATAATCACGGATAGCCAAATTACAACTGAGAATCTGAAACTCAAGTAATTGATGAACAATACTGGAAATAGGAGATAACAAGAATAAAATCAGAAGGGGATGAAAAACGTAGACTCAGAGAAAAGAGACGAGAAGAACAAATTTGCCTAAGCACACAATACGCATAAACCGTTCTATCTAACCGCTAGTCCCTTTTAACCAATTACTATTGGGCCTGAATTTCAAATATAACTCTTAAACATTTTACTCGGCCCAATAATCTCAACTGGATCGGTCCTATTTACCACTTCTAGCCCATAGTCCCTTATGTAGTCAGCTTGGATCACAACACCACACTTGCTCATCAAGATCTCCATGATGAGTAGGGGTGTCAAATTAGCCGTTTGGGCTGAAGTTGGGCGGGTCAAGATGGACCAATACCCAACCCAGCCTAAAGTAAGATGGGTTGGATCAAGATGGGCTAAATGAAGGGCCATAACCCAGCCAGCCCAACTTAACCACTTTTCAAACATTTTGAGAAACTAAAAAATAAAAAATTATTAAAAAATAAAAAATTCAAACAAATTTGTTTATAAAAATTAAAAATTAAAAATGTTAAAATAAAAATTTATTATAAATAAAAACTATTATAAAAATTTTAATTAAAAAAGTTTAATAAAAAATAACAATTATTTAAAATACAAAAAACTAAAAATTAATTAAAAAAGAGTTAATCATATTTTGTAACTTTTACACTTTTGAACGAAGGGTAGTTGATGGGTCAGTTTGGGCTCATTTGATGAGTCAATTTGGGCTCATTTGGTGGGTCAGTTTGGGCTGATGATTTGTGATGAGTCAATTTGTACTAACCAAAATCAGCCTATCTTCAAAATCACTCTAGCTCAAACCTATTAAATCTTGGACGTGTCAAATGGGTTTGGCTAATTTTGTCACCCCCTAATGAATGACCAGAAACATTAACTTTTTCAAAAAAGGACATAATGCATGTTTCAAAAGTATATAAACATCTTATTTTTAAGTATAAAGTGGGAACAGATACCAACAGAGATGTCAGCTAAACTCTAGTTCAATCCTTAAGGGATCTGAGCGACCAAACCCTGTTATAAACACTTCAAAATAAGTTTACATGCATGTCCCGTAATGCAAGTTCTATTCAGCATATCTGAAGGTTGTGGTATATTGACAGCAGAAGAACACGGTATTGAGCACAAATATAATACGCTGTCATACTTCATATATATATATATATATATATATATATATATATATATATATATATATATATATATATATATATTGTTAGTTCTATGTCCAATCACAGAATCATCACAAACCTTTAATCTAAAATGATGGCATGACACATCCTAAACAACATCCATTGATAATGTCCGAAAGCAAATTGTGCAGGTCCTTTGCTTGAATGCTCGATACCAATACTTTAACAAATCCCAGAACAACCTACAAAAGTTAAAATACCAAACTCATAACTATCAAAGAATAGAATATTTCGTCGTGGATAAGGCATGCTTACTTTTGTAACTTCGACTTCTTTACTCTTCAGAGTCAGAACGGAAGGGACCAGATCAGGACTCTGAGACCGATATTGGCATCACTATAAACCAGAACAGAGAGTGCAGAGACTGTTCCACTTTTTATATGCGATGATGAACCAGAAAGGTAAGCTCATGTGCATATTTCAGCATCTTTAAACCTCAGAAAAATAAATCAAAGAAACAATATGCAGCCACAATTATGTGAATTATTGATGTATGATCATATTCTGCAGATAAACAAAGGATAATCTTGCGGATCTTTTTGAAATATAAGGCACCACAAAATAATACCGGTTGTATCTTTTGCTAAATGATGGCAGCACAAATAGTGTCATCGATATCGATATGATGCAATAGGAAAATAATATCTTCAACAGTCTAAAGGATTATAGAGCAGAAACTAAAAGAAAATAAAGTAGCACATTACTGCACATAGTAAGGCAGGCTGAAGCTGTAACCAACATAAAGCAAATCATTCATTAAATTTTGCCGGTAATTAATGAGCAGATGGCAGTTCAGAAAGGCAAAAAACCAAGAGGACGTCTGATACATCCATTTTTAAAACTCAACCCCTTGCATTGCACCAAAACAACACACAATATACTCAAAAAAAGAACTGATCAACGTCACAAGGAGATCAACTAACCAGAGCAACAGAATTCAGCATAGCTACAATGTTTTTCAATCTCAGGATGTCAATATACAAGCCTCAACATATTCATTCTTTGCTCTTCATTAAAGAGGTTTTGTTTGTTAAAATAGAAAAATGTAGGGTGTATATTGCCCTATCAATGTCTATCCCAATTTCACCAAAGGTAAGACTCGAGATAACTACTTCCATGAATTTCTAACGACATCCATAATTGATGCCAGTAAACATACAAATGCAAGAACATAATAGTTGCAAAGATATTTATTACTAACCATATCAATGAACTTCTTTTAAGATTCGTTTGACTTAGCAGATGATGAGTCTCTCAAGCTAGAACACAGCAATAAGGACATCATATGTTGTCTTTCTACCATTTTCTGTGACTGCCATTAAATAATAAGCCCATGTTATTAAGCTGAACACTTAAAGTGAAAATCCACAAAGGAAGAAATTATAAACAGCAACCACAGTAAGGCCTCTAATTCAACACTGGTAAATATGACAAGTTGGCTAAAAAGAAGACAGTAAAGAGGAAGGGAAGTCATGAACTAAAATGGAAGCAAAAAAATATGATACCAAGGAATAGACACAAATGACATTGAAGCATTTCTTCAGATAAATCATTTCTTCAAATAACAACAACAACATATGCAGTCCCACAGGTGGAATCTGGGAAGGATAGTATGTACGCAGACCTTACCTCTACCTTTGAGATAAATCATTTCTTCGTAGTCAGAAATTCTAGCTGAAGCTCTTGCAATTCCTCTTCGCTTAATAAGGGAATTTCACTAAGAATAGAAATATTGCCTCTGTCGCTGCATAAAGTGATCTTCTTTAAGTTCGAAACTTTTCATCTTTAGTTCATGGTACAGACTCAAGGAGCCGAAAATGATTTTTTTAAAATCTAATCGAAATAGAAGAGATAGATTTTTCACAATTTATTAAAATTATTCCTTATTTGATGTGTCGAAAAACTGCTGAAAGAACCACAACCTACCAAGTAGCATTTTCAACTTCACTAACTGAGCAACTTCAGATTACAACCTAGGAATTAAACCATTAATCACTCACCCCTTACATACTTCTATTGTAAGCCCTTAACAATAACTCTATTGCAAAACTACAAACTTTGACTAACTCTAGCCAAGAACACAAACCAACAAAGGTTGAACTTCTTAAAAGTAGTGTAGGATTACAATAAAGAACAAAATGACAAACACTCAAAAATAACTAAAAGACTTAGACATCTCCAGTGTTGGGATTTGGTCCTCGGTTTGCAACAACTTTGTTCTTGAGAGCACTTGGAGAAACTTGTGGCGGCTGCACTTGTAAAAGTGATTTTAGGGTTTCAAGTGTTGTGTTAAACCTTGTAACATGTTGTATATATATTGAGGAGCATGTGTGAGGAGATACAGACAATTCGGCCCTTGGTTTGGCCACTAGCAATCTGCGGCAGTGCTGTTGTACTTTTGTCAGTGAACAATACAACTTTATAACTGTAATGTTGATTGTACGATAGCCAAGGGAACGGATAGCATAACCTAACCCTATCCGATTCTTTGAAAATTTGGCAAATTATCAAAACACAAGATAACATAACTTATCACCTCCCCATCCCCTAAATCTACCCCTGCTCACTGGTACGACTTGTCACTGAAATCAGTTTCTGATTCGGCCAAAATGCTCTACGTTTACAACAATGTTGTTCATGGATTCTCGGGGGGACTCACTGCTCAAGAAGCAGAATCCCTACATAATCAATCTGGGATTTAGAACTACTATTTTATTTGATACTAAAATGCTTCATCGTCTTCTAAGTTACTTGGGAGACCATTATATAAATAAACAGTGTGTTTCGGCTTCCCTTTTGCTTGTGGAAAGCAAAAGAAGAAAAAAAATGCATAACAACATTACAGTCTTAATTTGTGAATAATTCATAATAAATTTTTTTATTCAGCTTTAATTTGTTAAGAGTTTATGGCTTCTTATATATGATCATTCCTCCTTTTATAAAAGAAAAAAGGTTAAACCTTTTCAATTGGTGGACATATATTATCATATTCTGACTTTATCAGTTCCTAAAGTTTGTAATTTTTTGAAAGAACGAAAGGAATCTTGATTTCAGATGACTTTTATTTCACGAAGACTAACTCAAAATGAAATTTCATGATATTGCCCGAAACAAGTTATGTTTTTTTGGTCCTAAACAAGTTATGTTGCATCTTCCTTTTTCTTTTTCCTTCTAAAAAAACTGACGAAGTTTGCAATGATAAGAGTTTAACCTTTTAGCTTTGTGTAGATTTGGATGTCTAAAATTAAAAATTAAAAATTAAATTTATAAATTTAGGCATTACTTAAAAAGGAGTATTATAAATCTTAATTTTTTAATGATAAAAACACACTACTTCATATCAAATCAATGATTCAAAAATCCACATTAAAAGAAAAATACTCTTTAGCATTTGTTTACAAGGAGAATTGACTTATATTCCTTGTATTTCAATTTATATGACCCTATTTTTATGATTCCTTTAAAAAAGAATGAGTCTTTTTAAATTGAAAAATAACTTAACTTAAACTTTTATTTTATCCTTATTCACATGCTTTTGTAGTCATATAAGTATTCGTAACATACTTATAGCCACAAATTTGAAAGTATTATAACCATTAGGGGTATTCAAATGAGACCGAAAAATCAATCCGAATCGGTTCAAACCGACTTAATAAACCAAAAACTGGCTTTGTTTGATTTGATTTGATTTTAAATTTTCAAAAATCGATAATATTTGGTTTGGTTTGATGTTAAACAAAAATAAAATGAGCCAAACCGATATATATATATATATATGTGTGTGTGTGTGTGTGATATTAATTAAGAGTCCAATTAATATCTAATATTGTATTTTAGCTTAAACTTATGGGTTAGGGAAAACAAATGGGCCAGACTTTGTAGTGAGGACTACATATGTTTTAATTCCTTTATACAAACTTCGGCTAGATGAGTAAAGGTACGAAGGCAGTAGATTAAGGGATCATTTGCACTTCTGACCCTATTTCGTACAGGTCCTTCATTTTAGTCCATGAAATGAAAATTATGCCTTCTAGGTACATGAGTTGTGCCAGATCCAATAAAGAACTTATGCCCCAGAAGGCATAAGTTCTATTTAAGAAGTAAAAATTAAAGACCAGCCCATTTGAAGGAAAACAATGCAATTTCTTGTAGACTATGGTTTCAGGATACACATTTCATTTTTATGGCAAGTACTATATAATTTTATCAAGAAAACTGTTAATTTTTAATATTGTTCATTTTTATCTTTTGTCCTTGTTTTTTTTTCCGATTTAACCATCTAGTATTCAAAGTCTTGATCCGATTAATTCATGTCGCACAAAAAGCATTTATTAATGTGGTATCAAAAGGATTCCCACTTTTATATTGGCTTTAGGTCTCATCATTTCCTAATGAAACTTCAAACATAATTTTCTTTATGAATAAAATCATTTTGTTTTGACAGTTAAATTGACCATTTTCATTCTCCTAGACAAATTAATAGCATTGTCGACACATATGATTTTAATGTTTGAAAAATATTTAACCTTAATATTTCTTTTTTAGTCTTTTGGTCTTTTTTGCTCCAGGTAGTGAATGATGAGTTTTTGTGTGTGCTGAATTAGCTTCACTTGCTTTGTTCTTATGTACGTTACTTATATCAATTTTATTGCATTATAAAATACATCCTTAAAATCGGCAAAAACTGTAACAATCAAACCAAACCGACAAAATCGAAACCGATAGAATTTATACTATGGTTTGATTTGGTTTGAATATTAAAAAGAACAGACTTAATTGGTTTTCTTTTAACCAAAAACCGAGTCAAACCGGATCATGAACAACCCTAATAACCACACAAATATTTTAACATGACTAAGGGTGTGTTTGATGTGGAGGAAAACACTTTTCGAAAAATATTTTTCAATTTTGTCATGTTTGGTTGGTCAAAATATTTTCTCTAGAAAAATAAGTTCCTTAAAATAAGAAAAATAACTTTCCTAATGAAAGTAGGAAAACAAGTTCCACAAGTGACATTACACGTTCATTATCTTCTACACACTCAACCTATGCCCCCAACCCCCACTTCCCACCACCTTGGAATCCCCACTTCCCACTCCATCCCAAACTAAATTAATTAGAAAATAAGTATGAAACCCACATGTTTTTCAGGAAAAAAAAATTCTAGTTGATATTTTCCATAAAAAGCATTTTCTATAGAAAGCATTTTCCATCATACCACCAAACACGAGAGTACCCGTTTTCAGAGTATTTTTTTTCTTCTTAAATTGAAGGCACAATCAAAACATATAAATTTAAAGGTACGGAATAGTCTTTTGTGTAATTTATAAATTCTTCAAAGTTTATCTTTGAGCAAATGAACTAATCTAGTTGATATAGTTTTAAAAATTGTAAACTTGGCCTCTCGACAAGTGAAGTGCCAAACAATTGGGACGAATTAAGAATTTTACAAAAGCTAGATGGGCATTTTCAAGCCGCAAGGCATCTATGTAAAAGATTAAAGAAAATGACAAAAATAGTCAATTATGTTCGAGGTTAGGTTTAAGATAGTTCCTTAAGTATGCATTGAACGGTTCTGGTCTTTTAAGTTTGTCAAAGATTAACATTTTTAGCTTCCTTCACATATTTAACAATTTATGTTTGTTAGATTGACGAAAACGATAAAAAAAGATTTAGAACTCGTTTGGCCAGGAGAAGTTTTCATTTTTTCCTATTTTTTCCATTTTATTTAAAAATCATCATTTAATCACGAAAAATTCAAATACAATCTGAAATTGTATTGGGAATCTAGAAACTAACTAAAATTTCTGTTTTTTTCACTTTTAGTACATTCAAACAATCAGATATTATTTATAAAAATTATAACCAAATACAAATCCATCTTCAACTCCAACTTCAGAATTCTAAATAAATTAATTTTTTTTTGGTTTTTATGGTTAACCGCCTACTTAACCAATACAAAGAAAGTCTCATCAAATTACACCTATTGCACGATTCTAGAAATAAATTAAAAATAGCAAAATTACAAAGATTGTCCTCTAATTGTGAGTTCTCACTAATTTCTAATTTTTCATAATTTTCGTGAAATTCAATAAATAAAGTTCGATAAATATTTGACGTACACTGAAAGTGTTAACCTTTAACAAATTTAAAGGAACAAAATTATTGAGCTTTTAAAAATTATTATTAGGGATAGTATTATTTTTGGTCCCACGATTATGAATAAATTTTTATTTTCATCCTTGTAATTTATCATTTGACACAATTAACATTCAATTAATTAAAATATGAACTTTTAATCCCATTACGTAGGAAAAATATTTTATTTTTAGACCATTATTTAGAAAAGTACATCATAATTTTCCTAATCAAGGGACCAAAGGTGCTATTAACTATTACTATTACTATTAGTTTTCATTTCCAATTTCAAGAAAATCTCAACCCTAGTACCCAACTTCCTCACCCTTCTACCGGCGCTCCACCGGCGCCACCGTATCACCACCGCCACCACCACCTACACACTTTCCCCATCATACCCATTTTTCAAAAAATGTCAATCAGAGCCATTTCAAGAATAAAAGTTCCTTCATACACCTCATTATTTCTCCTTAAACACCTTTCAGTTTCTCCAATACCATCAATTTCTTTCAATTTTACATTAAGGGGTCCAGAGTTTTCAAGAATTCCATTAAGGGATGTGAGGTTTTACCATGACGGAAGACCAAGAGGACCACTTTGGAGAGGAAAAAAAATGATAGGAAAAGAAGCACTATTTGTGATACTTGGGTTAAAGAGATTTAAAGATGATGAAGAGAAGCTTGATAAGTTTGTTATAACACATGTACTTAGGCTTCTTAAAATGGATATGATTGCTGTTCTTAATGAACTTGAACGCCAAGAAGAAGTCTCTCTTGCTGTTAAGGTAAGATTTCTACGAAAACAACAACATACCCAATGTAATCCCACGGAGTGGGTCTGGGAGCGTAGGATATATCCAGACCTTACCTCTAACTTTGTGGGGTAGAGAGTTTCCGATAGACCCTCGGCTCAAAAAGAATGTAGTCAATGCAAAATTGCAAGAAAAATTAATCGGCAAAAATACGACAGCAAAATTTCAAGATATAGAATAAATGGAGAAATACACACGTAGGAATAATGCTCTACGTGAGTTAAGGTAAGCTTTCTACTGCTAAAAATTGAGGTTTTTTAGCTCTGTTCATATGGGGAAGTTAGTGAAACTGGAAACAAGAATTGCACAATTATTTGCTTCAAACGCCTTTTTTTCCCGAGCGGAGGTCTATCGGAAAGGGCCTCTCTACCCTACCTTTGGGCTAAGTCTGCGTACATCTTACCCTCCCCAGCCCCATTTTGTGGGATTATACTGGGTATGTTGTTGTTGTTATTCTGTTACAAAAGTTTTATTGTTGCTAGTAATAGAGGAAGTTATTGCTGTTGAAATCAGGGGCGGCTCAACGAAATTTGTGGCCTAAAGCCAAACCCGAATAAACGGCCGTAAATATATTCCGTTCAGTTTTATTGTGTGTCTTAGTTTGACTTGACATGAAGTTTAAGAATGTAAAATCTTTTGAATATGGCTAAGAGTGTGTATAACATATCAAAAATCTTCTTTGTATCTTGTAGTCTTAAACATGTCATATCATTCCTATAAAAGAGTGCGTTATTAGGCTAAAACAGAAAATATGATTAGAAACTTATTAAATATCAAAGATGCATTTTTATTAAATAGACTAAAAAAGAAAGTGAGGCGCATAAATTCAAGTAGAGAGGGTATTTGATACGACTCATATATATCTTTATATATTATTTGAAAATCTGACAAAAAACATAAGAAATAATAAAAAAGAATGTGTACTTCAAATTATTTACTACTCGTTTGGACAATATTTGTTTGAAGTTAAAAGATGAATAATTGAAATTGAAAAAGAGTATTTGATTGTTGAAATTATCTTTGGACATGAATTTCACTTGAAAAACATTGAATTTTGTGAGTTAAAATCATAATTTCACTCTAAATAAACTATATATTGTATACATCATATAATAATATTTGGGGCCTTAAAATGTGTGGGGAAGCAAGTGCTTTACTTGCTTTAGGCTTCAGCTGGCCCTGGTTGAGATTATCACATACAAAGCTGCAATCTTTCTTTGTTCCCTTGTAGTGTCTAGGTGCCCAAGTTTAGTTGTATGTGATAAAACGTGTAGGGTGTATTAGTACTGCGGAGATTAGTTATGCTGACATTATTTCTTATCGATTGTTTGGTGTGTAGTATTAATAATAATATGCATTGCATAGTTTACAAATAGTACTAAATAGGGTGTATAAGTATAATAACAGTGCTGGTATTGTTAATGCCATGGTTTACTTTGTATCTAAGAATAATACTGAATAGGATGTATAAGTAATACTGATATTAGTTGTACTAGACTTAAATTTGCAACCAAACATTGTACTAAAATTTTATACCAGCATTATTCTACCTAATACACCCTATCGAACGACCCCTTAGTATTCTGTTCTATTAGTATTTTATTCATTTCTGTTTCAGAAGTTTTATTGTTGCATTTTGTTATAGAGGAAGTTATTACTGTTGAAATTATCACATACAAAGCTGCAATCTTTCTTTGTTCCCTTATAGTGTCTAGGTGCCCAAGTTTAGTTGTATGTGATTACATGTAGGGTGTATTAATAATGCTGGGATTAGTTATGCCGACATTATTTCTTATCGACTGTTTGGTTTGTTGTATTAAAAATAATATGCATTGCATAATATACAAATAGTACTGAATATGGTATATACATATAAGAATAGTGTTGGTATTGTTAATTCCATACTATGTATAAAGAATAATACTGAATAGGATGTATAAGTAATACTTGAATTAGTTGGACTAAAATTTTATACCAGCATTATTCGGCCTAATACACCCTACCAAACGATCCCTTAGTATTCTGTTCTATAAATATATTTTTTTCATTTCTATTTGAGAAGTTTTATTGTTGCATTTAGTAATAGAGGAAGTTATTGCTGTTAAAATTATCACAATAATACAAAAAGCTGCAATCTTTCTTTGTCCCCTTTTAGTGTCTAGGTGCCCAAGTTTAGTTGGATGCCATAAAAATTGTGTGTGTTCGGTGCTTTAGGATCATCGAGTTTGTAGTCAATGCTATGATGATGAGACATATGAGAAGTTGCTTGGAGTATATTATATGATAAATAATAGATTTGGTCATTAGTGTTCAGTGGTTTTATAATAAGTTATCTTGTGAAGTTGTCCTTCTATTTTGATTTGGAATTAAAGCTTCTTGTGCCGAGGGTCTACCAGAAATAGCCTCTCGATCTCCCAAGGTAGGGGTAAGGTCTGTGTACACTCTACCCTCCCCCAACCCCACTTTGTGGGATTTCACTGGGTATGTTGTTGTAATTAAAGCTTCTGTAGATGTAGACGTAGAAGCTATTAGAAGAAGTGTGATGCTGACTTAATTCCTGTAATGTTCTGTTGATGCAATGGAAATATGTAAATAGAACCTCTATTTAAAAGAAAAGAGACGAGAGGTATCTTGACAACTGAAAATTTGAAAATGAGAATTACATATGTCAGTTGGTGCTTTATGTGCAAATGATTGGGGAACTCACTTGTGGTGGGAGATATTGAGTTGGTTCAAGCTATAATGTGTAATGCCGGGCAAATTGAAGGAGACACTTCCAGTTGGACCTTTGAGCATGAGATGTTGCTCGATTAGCACTCATGGATCCTGTGAAAGGAGAGAAATAGGATCCCTTTCGAAGGGGATAAAGAAAAACTAAGTACATTTGGGGGGTTCTTTTTAGTGCACTCGTAAGGTTCTAATTTGTATAGAAAATTGGGTTTTGTTCATAGAGAAACCATGTTCTTTTGAAGATTCTCTACTTTTTGTTGTAATGTTTGTATACGGGAGATTTCCAGCTCGCTAATAATCTTTCACCTTATAAAAAAAAGAGACCGAAAAAAAAGAGAGGCAGGGAGGAGATAGAAATTATTCACTCTTTATGTTCTAGTATGGTAAAGGGGAGAATTTAGTGGCTTACAGACTGAAAAACATGGATTCTATAGAATTCTTTTTTTTTTTTAGAAAGGTAACAAGTAGGATTGTATAGAAATTTGGTGCTGCTAATACAATGTTGCTATATAACTGTTCGACAAAATCTTTCTTCGTGTTGATAATTGTTGTTTTTTGTACTCGAGCTACACCACAAAGAACGATCAAATGGGGCAAAACATCGTTAAAATTCTGCTGTTGCTGTCAGATATCTGTTTGAGCCTATTCAGATATCTGTTTGAGCCTATTCTATTTTTTTCCCTTTTTGGTTGAGATCATCCATTCTGAATTTTGAATCTTGATATGCATGCTAATGTCATTTTCAGTTAATTTATCGAAGTGTATTTATTCTCATAAACAAATACAGCATTATTAAATACAGCTAGTTGTTTGTATTTCAGGTGTTTTGGGTAATTCAGAAACAAGCCTGGTACCAACCGGATGTCTATCTTTACAAGGACCTGATAATTGCATTGGCTAGACGGAGAAAGATGGATGATGCAATGAAATTATGGGAGAGTATGAGAAAGGAAGATTTATTTCCTGATTGTCAGACATTCACTGAAGTTATTAGGGGCTTCTTGAGAGACGGATCTCCTGCAGATGCTATGAACATATTTGAGGACATGAAAAAGTCTCCTTACCCACCCGAGGAGCTGCCTTTCAGGGTTTTATTGAAGGGACTTTTGCCACACCCCCTATTAAGAAACAGGGTTAAGCAAGACTTTGAGGAGATTTTTCCAGAACGACATATATATGATCCTCCAGAAGAGATTTTTGGATTACGTTGAGGTTCGTACGTTTTGTATTTTGCATTAACTTGTATTATATTAGGTTGCTCGTTGAGATTCTAGGAATTGAAAAACTTGCTGGACAAAGGACTCTTATGATGAAATTAAATGGACTCATTCTTATTACCTTCCCATTTTTAACCGAAGACACTTGCTCTTTGCTTCCCATTGTATTCTGGATTTTATCTCTTTAGACTCTAGGAACAATTACCCTTCACGTTCTCTTTGTGAAGTGCTTCTTTCATTGTATAGGATTTCTTTATTCCAAGGGGCAAATATAAGCAGAAATTAGGTGGCCATTCTTAGCTGTCTCTTGCCTATAACATATTACCATAAAATTTCTCCTCAGCATCCGTTTTCTTGCCTGCAATCTGAACAATATCTGAAAATTGGCAAGCACATTGTTAAAATCACCACTTATGATAATCTCTGTTTTAACTCGTTCGTTCTTGTACTCTTCTAATAAGCGGCTAGACAGCAGAGGCAAATCCAAAATTTCAAGAGAATTGGTGCACCATTGCTTTTAAGATAAGATAAAAAAAAATTATAGTGCACCAAGTTGGGTTCGATCCCTCAACTTCTAGGAATTAAACCTAGCATCTTAACCAATGCACCACTCAGTATCTTTTGACCATGGGTTCCTTCAGACAATATTAGACCTATTTTAAGAATTATACACATAATATACCGAGTTTAGTCGTGTGACCATGGGTTCACGTGACCCAATTTTTGCACTTAACTTCGCCCCTGCTAGACAGTATTAGCATTCAGAAGCACCCCTTTTGAAATGGGGAAAGAAAAGGCTCTTTCATTATCCATTTTTTCGTTTATGCTATTATGTTATGTTTGGTTCGTTTGCTTGAATAATATGTGACTGTTTTGTTTGGTCTCAGGCTTTCATAAAACCGAGCTATACAAGTTATCTTTGTTGCTGCGGAAATATTATATTAGTGGAGACAAGCATATATCCAGATGTAGGAAGCTTCTTCCACCTTGATATTTATATATAGTATACAAATGCTATTACTGGCTCTGTCGGGAGGGGTCCTTTTGATGATGTGCTGAGAAGGAGTATCGGTGTTTCTTGCTATCCTTGGCCCCCCGAGTACTATGGAATTTGTCAATGAGTGGTGGTTCTTATGGTTTTGTTGGACCAGGCATGTTGATGCTAGTTTGAAGTTCAAAACATTTATCTAGGCTCTTAGCTATGGGACTAAATGTTTGCTGCTCCATGCACTTGAGAAAGTTCCAATTTGGTTGCTGCTACTGATGTGCACATGGGAAATAAATTAACTTCTCACAACAATCTCCAGAGTTCAAAACTTTTTCTAAGTTACTATTGTTTAGTAGCTGAATAGTATGACTTGGTACCTTTTCTGAGATTTCAATTGTTGTCATTATAGTTTGTAAAGGTGCTTATGAAATTTTGAGGGGAGAAGTGTAGAATGATCATTTGGTTACAAAACTAAAGACAGAAACTAGTCTACCTATAGTTGGGTTTATTGCATTTTGTATCTCAGTTCACAAAGTCCATTTTCTTGGAGACTAATGGCTTAAATGCTTAGCGATCAATGAAGTAGGTGAAAATCATGGTGAGACTAGTGTTTGAATCCAAAGCACAGATAAAAAAAATGTTTATGTGATTTCTTTCATCTGCTAAGCGTTGGTAGATAGAGTTAATCGATATTGCGGAGTAACAAGCAATAGTTGAGATATGCGCAAGTTGCCTTATACAATGTCATAAAAAAGAATGTAAAATGCTCATTTTGGCGGAGTATTCATGCGCTACCAATTTGTCATTACACCATATATAATACAAAAACCCACAAACCTTAAAGATTATTGAAAATGAAAGATCTTGTACTTAATGAATTTATAGCTAAATGAATTGTTAACACTTATTGAACAATTACTAAACTAAAAGCAAGGGGGGGAAACAGTTTACAGAAAGATATGTTATACTATGTATTATGTCCATCCTTTATATTTTATATAAAGGAATTGTAAAGGTTAGAACTAGACTCAGAAGAAAACCTTAATTATGAATCGACTGTAACCAGCATAATCTTAAGAATGATTAATCTTTTCTTTTCATTATTTTTCCCTGGAAAAAGTTATATTTACAAAAATGAATGGTCGTAATTATATTAACTCTGCATGGATACACCACAATCATTCAATTTTATTTCCATTCTTAAACAGTCAAAGCTCTTCATTAAGGGTGGTAGAGAGACCATCTATCTCTACCAATCTTTTCTAACTATCAAAAATATTTTTCATATAAAAGAGAGAAAACAAGAAGAGTTCAATGATAATACTCGAGAATATTTGCAAAAAAAAGAAGAAAAGATAGAAAAAAGAAAAAAGAAAAAAGAAAAAAGAAAAAAGAAAAAAGAAAAAAGAAAAAAGAAAGAAAAATAAAACTAATGATGGCTTTGATCTCCTTCTCTATGTCAAGGAGGTCAAATTCTTTTATTGTCAAATTAATTCCTTTAGCCTTTGTGTTTTGCCTCACTCTTCAATTGCCTATTGCCAATGGAAGAATTCAAATTCAATCCTTAAATATTATTCCTCCAAATCTTGTCAAAGCATGTAACAACAATAACGAATGCATTTCATGGATTCAAAAAGATAGGTCTAAAGCCGACCTCGATTCGCTCCAGAAAGCCGATTTAAAAACAATCGGTTTTCTGGCGCTCAAAAAAATTGAGCAGGAGGCGACCAACGTGTCAATCACGGTTCGCCTCAAGCTCCTCAACAACAGCGCCCAACTTTCGTCCGACACGCAACAAGCATTGAGCGATTGTAACGACCATTTCATACCCGCGATCGAGCTGATTGATGACGCAGTTGATGCTACTGTTAATGGCGCGTTTAACGACGCGATTAATTACTATACGACCGCGATAACTGATTTCGAAGTTTGTTATCCTCATCTTAAGGCAATGCGTACCTCTAACGCTGTTGATGTTAATGATTATGTTGATAATCATATTGCTGAGGTTGCTAATGCACGTAATAATTTGGTTAAATTTATTCATATCCCCTTGGATATTCTTAAAGTTGTTGCAGCTAATAGCCCACATTAAGTGACTTCATAATTTCCTTTCTCTTTGTTATCTTGGTATGTGTTTGATTCAACAAATGTTTGTTGTCTCAAATGTATGAGGTATGTCATACATAATTTGACATACAATAATAAATATTTATTTTGTATATAATCAGTATACAATCGATTTCAATTTGCTTGAAATTAAAGTATAATATAATTATACAGTTATTATTGTTATTGTTGTTTCCTAATATTTGATTCATTAACATTTGCGTCAATATGCTACAAAATATAGAAGGTGCATTGAATCCATTGACCGATGATTTTGTCATTTGAAAATAAGAGCTTCATGTTTGGAAAAATGAATATCGCCCTATAGTTTTCATACAGGAACCAACAGACAAGTTTAACATAGACAAATACCTTAGCTTGTGAGGTATATAAATAGAACACAATGTTAAATCTTACTATTATCGAAAGATAGAATAAATTAACAAAGAAATAAGAGAATATCTTTGTGTTTCTTCTTCTAAACGAAATCTTAGATTCGATACTTTGTTGGAAATTTGCCTTTGGCGGGAAGATGCGTCCACCCATCTTTGATGAATTAAACACTAGTGTTCCGCATGTTGGAGACCTTGTCTCTTCGCACATGCATGATCTACGAAGTGAGTAGATGACCGTAGGGCCAAGAATCGTTAAATTTCGTTGAGAAATGAAAGAGATATTGGTCCTCGAAGTAAGGTGTTTGAGTCATGGAAATGTGGTGTGGGACAAATCTACCACATCGGTGGGAATAAGAAGAATTGCTCTCTATATATGTCTCAAATTGGTAAAGGGTTTGGATCCCCAAGGGGTATCCCATGTGTTTAAAGGAGGAAAGACCTAGATGTGCTTGGATTCAAGGCTAAGCCCACACGCGCGCCGCCGCCGCCCGTCCGGCCGTGGGCCGCCGCCGCCCGTCCGGGCCGTGGGGCGTGGGGACTTTTCTGATATTATCTTTTTGGACCAGAGAACTCTGCCAGATGTACAGTTTGATCCCTGAAGTTTCATATGTACAGTTTGGACCTGAATTCTTTCATATATACAGTTTGGTCCCTGAAGTTTCAATATTTACAGTTTGGTCCCCAGAGTTTCTGGGAAGGTAACGGAAGGCAGAAAGCCTACCGTTGAGACTGTTTTTTAAATCATTAATCAGCTATTACTTGACTGATTAACTCCTCTATTAACATCCCATTAGTTGGGCAATTGAGCAACCTCCTTCATGACCTTATTCACCTCATTCATGACATTAAAACCTGCCATTACAACCCTCTTTTAAGGGCCATTACAGCCTTGTTTGTGGCTGTTGGGCAGCCCCTCCTCTATGCTATATATTGAGCCTCTTTTGGCTCAATTCGTTGGCAGCAAACAGGGAGAAAACAGGCAGAAAACTGAACGAAAAACAAAAGAAAACCGATCGAAAACAAAGTGAGAGCAACCGTGACGAAAATCGGTGAGCAAACCCACACATATACACAAGATATACACTACAGAGACACACTATATACACAGAGACAAAAGAGAAGAGTATTGAGAAACTCTTCCTTCCTATTCCATATCTTCAAACAAGTCGATTCATATTTGTTTTATTCGGCGAGCTCAACCTATTGGCTTTGTAGTGTTGAGATTAAAGTGTTGTTTTATCTTGGGAGACTATTGCCCGCTAACGTAAAAGCATACATACGGGGCAATCTTGTCTTAAGGATAGAGGGCTATCCTCGACTCAACACACAACGTTGTAACCAACCAGATTTAGTTGTTTCTTGATTTCAGGATATCAACATTCAAGACACAACAAACTTGCGGCAGTTCTCAACATTGGCTTTGCAAGGTGATCAAGATTCAAGACACAACACACATGCGGCAGTTTTGAAGATTGGCCATTTATTTATCCTTTCGAACATTTGTAATAGTTATTACTTCCCGTACTGCTCTATAAAGTACAATAGAGTACCAACATACTTTAGCTAAGATGATTAGTTGCATCTCGACGTATGAGTTGAAAATTCGAGTTACACAGAGTGAAAATCGATGTTAATTTGAAAAATACAAAAGATAATCAAGTAGTATTAGTTATCATCGGGAATTAATTAAGATCGACTATATGAATCCTTAATATTCACTACAAGATAATCAAGTAGTATTTGTTTATTGCGGAAAATATTGTCGTAATTAGTTTTTGATGTTTGATTATAGTTCTGTTTGCCAAATTGTAGCAAATTGTTACTCAGGAAAAAGTTCTTTTTTTGGTTTGTCGTGGAAAATGTTTTGCAAAGAAATTATTGTTGTAACTAGTTTTTGTTACTTGATTAAGTATAAAGTTAGTAGAATGTAATATGAGTAGTAAAGAGTTACAATCAGAAACATATATTAGTACTTAAAAGAGTGGAAATAGAGTAAATTATATGAAGTAGGTAAAAGGAAACCTGGTGCACAAATCATCCCACGTTAGCCGCATCCAGGAAGGGCCGCACCCCTAGTTCTTTTAAGAACTCAGACATTGAGACAACTTCTTTACAAGCTTCCGATCCAACAATGTACTCGAATTCAGTCGTCGAATCAGTAGTGGTTTCTTGCTTGGAACCTTTCCAACTCACTGCTCCACCATTGAAAATGAAGGCATATCCAGACTGTGACGACTCTAACAATCTATTAGGTCTATCTCTATACATCTTAATTCCAAGAATATAGCAGACTTCACCCAAGTCCTTCATCATGAAGGTGCTGGATAACCATTCCTTGACTGATTGCATGAGAGTCTTATTGTCTCATATTATTAATATGTCATCTACATATATAACAATGAAGACAATACTCCCTTCCTTGTGTTTACTATAAACACATGGACCTTCTTTGCTTTTAACAAAGTCAAACGATTTGACTGCTTTGTCAAAGCAAATATTCCAACTCCTTGAGGCTTGCTTAAGTCCATAAATGGACTTATGTAGCCTGCATACTGCTTTGGGCTTATTCTTGAATGTAAAACCCTCATGTTGTATCATATACACCTCCTCAATTGGATTACCATTGAGGAAGACAGTTTTAACATCCATTTGCCAAATGTCATAATCATAGTATGCGGCTATTGCAATCAAAATCCGAATGGACTTAATTTTCGCAACATGTGAAAAGGTTTCATCATAATCGATCACATGCCGTTGATTATAACCTTTAGCCACCAATCTTGACATATAAGTCTGTACCTTGCCATATGCATCAATCTTCTTCTTGATGACCCATTTGCATCATACGGGTCTAACCTCTGTTGGCAAATCAACCAAGTTCCAAACTTGATTGATGTACATCGAGTCCATCTCAGATTTCATGGCTTCTTGCCATCTATGTGAATCAATGTCAACATAGCTTCACTGTAGGTTGTAGGTTCATCGTCATCAGGAATATCCATCTCATTGTGTGTTTCAACAAGGAGATTAAGTCTTTCAGGTAGACGATGAGTTCTAGTGGTTCTACGGAGTTGATTATTCTGCGTTTCAGTTTGTTGTATTCTGATTGTGAGAAGGTATTTGTGTGCTGGACAATCCACCACCTTGAGAGCTTTCAGGAATGTCATTTTCATGTATTTCCTGGATGGAATGATGTACAACCATTGTATCATCTTCCATTGGTTGAACGTGACGTTGAACTATGCAACTTAGCAAACGGAAATTGGATTTCATCGAAAATGACATGGCGACTAATGATGATTTTGTTAGAGGATAGATCATAGCATTTGTAACCACGCTGATTAGATAGGTAACCCAAAAAGACACAAGCGGTAGAGCGGGCCTGAAGTTTATTTATGATAGTGGAGGGAAAGAGAGGATAACATAAAACTGAAAAAAAAAAGCAAGGTGCACCTTGAATTGAACTCGACGGATTATTTTTTGCCAAACTTTTTACATAACATTCTCGGCTGCCTCCGGTCCGGTAGGTCGGTCGCCCTCTAAGCAATGACTAGCCCAGCGGATGACAATGCTTTCCTAACTGCTATGCCAGATGAGGATGCGTCCGCTGCTTCGATACCAGCAGCAATGGGCTCATTAGCCACACCGGCACTGCCAGATTCACCACGCGCTACTACACATGTGTTGGAAGGTAAGTTGCCATTTTCAATATATGAAGTACATTCACATGAATCCAGCAAACATAACTTTTATGTGAGATGATAAATTCCTTTCATTCACGACACACTCGATCAAGCTTAGGATTTGCCATGTGTCTATCCAAATGGCTTGATCACTTTATCTCATCTATATTAGTGGACAACTAGACCATATTCTAAATATGTCTCTTGCATTGACCAATGACTTGGTCGACCTAATATCACTGAGAAGTTGAGTGCTCTCTCGAATATCCAAATGAGGAATGAATCTTATTCTTGGTTCAACTACCACCTTAGTTTACATCATAATGTACCCAACACAAGCCGTATCTTATCCTATAAGAAGTTTAAGCTTAGGACAGGGTCAAAGTACATTACTCTGTAAACAAGTTGCGTATTGACCTCAAGTCAAAGGACCTTTATATCCCACACGCTGATAACACTCTAGACATGTCTAACAAATAGTTTATCAGTAGGGTATACCAATACTTTCCAAAAGCATCCATGTATCCATCACTAGTAACCATTACTAGTAGCAGGTGAGACATACTATATTCTCTAAGAATGTGATGCATACCACATGTCGACTTATAACATATCATCGATATTCCATTCTCGATGATCATTAGTCGAGGCTATTTTGAGAGTTACGCTCTATCATTAATATCTCACTCTATTAATGACAACGTAAGCTCAAGGGATGCACATTAATGAATAATTACAAACAATCAAATAATAATTCAATAATTGTAATGCCATAAATATATTAATCTTATTAATAATACGAATGTGTTCAATTACATTTGTCCCTAATAATGATTGTCTCTAGGATACATATACTTTCAAATATAACTCCTTCTGACCTTTTGTTTTAGTTATTACATGCTTAATTAATTGGATTGTTTGCTTCCTTTCACTTGTCCTTATTTGTGAAATTGCATGCTATTATCCATCATTACAGAGTAATAGGTGCTCTCTTCAGGTGTGCCACCCGGGAAGGCTGCTGTTATGCAGATATGTGGTGACAAGGGTAATTGTTATGTTCTGCATATTATCCACTCTGGAATCCCTCAAACTCTGCAATCTCTTCTTGAGGATCCAACTGTTGTGAAACTTTTTCTGGAGCATTTATCAGACAATGAATTATAATAGGACATGGTTTCTTAACTTTATAGTGTTCCAAACAAACCTAGGTGGGTGTTTGCATTGCAAATGATGCTTACAAAGTTTCCCAAGATCACAATGTATCTGTAAAGGCTTTGGAGGATCTTTCTGAACTCGCCAACAGAAAACTTGATGATCCCAAGAAGTGGAGTCTAGCATCACTAACTGAGAAGCTTCTTGCCAAGCAGGTTTGCTGTTTCGACCATTTATATATACTGTTCCTTTATTTTTGCTTTTCCTTGCCGCTTTTGAGATCCTTGAGTGGAGGTTGGGGAGGTCAGAGGGGGAAATGGGGACTGGTTTCTTGCTTTATTCCAGTCGGTTTTGCATCAATAAACTGAGTTTAATTTGGTTGACTTGTTAAGGTATGTAAAATGAACTTCAACCTTGCAACAGTTTAAAGAAGAGACCAAGTAGAAATGCTACCTCATCTGCTGGACATATGTGCATATTTGAATGTAAAATCTTGCTGGATATATGTGCATATTTGAATGTAAAGTCTTGCTGGATATATGTGCATATTTGAATGTAAAGTCTTGCTGGACAAAGAATTTGTCTTACTATGTCATGCTATTATCCTCATCTCTCTCTCTCTCTCTCTTCCGTTGATAATAAATCTCTTTTTCTATCACAGGCACTGAAGAACCTTCTGGAGATTGTTGATGATAAAAAGTGAAGACTCAAGTTCCTTGGCCGGAGAAGGATCTTGTAGCTCTGGTTGCTGAGAAGAAACGCAGCCTGAACTTCATTAATCTAAAGTACGCTCCACTCAAGCTTTGGCTATGACAACTGTTAAGAGTCCCACATCGAAAATGGAATGGAAACATGAACTCCTTATATGTATTTGGACAATCTTCATCCTACAAGTTAAATTTTGGGGTTGAGTTAAGCCCAATATACATTCTTTACATGGTATCAGAGTCAGACCCATTCTAATATTTTGTTCACCGATGTTGGGCCCCCAAATTATATTGTTCACGTTTCAGTTAACGAGCTCTGGGCGTGCGGGGAGTGTTAAGAGTCTCACATCGGAAATGAAATGGGAACATGGACTTGTACAATCATCACCCTACAAACTAGTTTTTAGGGTTGAGTTAGGCCTAAAATCCATTTTTACAACAGCTGCTCCATCCATTTCTACTATGTAGTTGAGTTCCATGTCTCACATTGTTGCGCAAGTCCTTGTTATTGAATCATAATTGTAAAACCTCATGATAAGTAAAAGTGCTCAAGTAATCCTGCTGTTGTAAAATAGATATAGCCCTCTATATGATTCTTACAATGTAATAGCCCCGGGGCTTTGGTTCAATGGTAAGAGTGCATCCCTGATGATTGGATAGAGCTCCAACTTTACTTTTATGAGGTTTGATTCTTCCTCGATCCTTTCGTTCTTCAGGGTATTCTCTCTCCTCTTGTATCTGAAAGAAAATAAAAAGCAGGAGACATGTCTCCGAGAGGATGACCGAGTGGTTGAGGCTAATAGAATCATAATTAATTATGATTATGGTAATATCTTATGGTAGGACAATTAAAATAGTTTAGGGTAAATTAGGATGCATGATTGTAGAGAATCATATCTTATCATTTTCATATTTTATGCTTGTAATATTGGTATAATTATCAAGTCTTGGAATGAAATTTTGGGAGGAAAATATTATATTATTCTTACATGGTATCAAGAGCTTAGGAAGAGATCCTACCCTAATTACCTCCAAGACCAAAATTCGCCCCCCCCCCCCACCCACATCCGCACCGAATTTTTGCCCTCTTTTGTTCTTTTCTTTTTCATCTCCATTATTGTTCTTCATATTTTCTTGTCCAAATTTGTGTATTCCAATCAACCATGTTTGACTCCAAAAATAATTTTCATCCAGCCCTTACCATTTCAAACATCAAAACACACGTTTTCATCACCTTGGAGATGGAAAATGTCCACTATGTAACTTGGGCTGAATTGTTTAAATTTGTTGTCGTTCTCACCGGTTGATTCATCATATAATCCCGCCGGAGAATGGCAAAGGAAAGGAGTTGAAGGCGGATGATGACAAAGAACTCTGGGAAACTCTTGATGCCAGAGTTCTATCTTGGATTTACGCAACAATCTATTCGGACTTGTTACACACAATAATGGAACCGAATTCTACAACCCTGGAGGCTTAGAATCGGTTGCGGGATATTTTTCAAGACAACAAAAATTCCCGCGCCGTTACGTTAGAACAAGAATTTTTCACCATTGATATGACGGATTTTCCAAATGCGTCGGCATATTGTCAACGCCTTAAAGTCTTATCGGATCAACTTAAAAATGTTGGTTCGCCGGTTACCAACAATCGCTTGGTTTTGCAAATGGTTGTCGGTCTTACCGACGCTTATAGTGGTGTGGGGACACTCATTCGACAAAACAATCCTCTCACATTATTTTATCAAGCACGGTCGATGCTTATTCTTGAAGAGGCGGGCTTCGCCAAAAAGGCTGTCACCGTTTCTAATTTCGCCATGATGGCTACTCCCACAAATGACGGTACTATACCTTTTGAACCCACACAACATAATCGGGGACAAAAAGGAAAAAATGGTAATAAAAATCAGGGTGAAAATCGCGGAAGTAATAAAAATGGAGGCCACCGGAATTCCGGTGGTGGGGGTGGAAATTCCGGCAGGCAGAATTCCGGTGGACATCAATAGTGGCAGCCCAGTCCAGTGGGCCTGGCAGTGGCCATGGGCAGTGCCACCGTGCCCCTACCCAACTGGGAACTGGGCCAGGCCCAATTTCTGACCCAATGGTGTGCAAACTGCCTGACCATGCAGTGTTGGGCCAAGCAGTTTTTGGCCCAGATCAGGAGCAGTTTCCAGTCAAGGCGGTAATGGGCATCTGCCGAACTAGTGATAGGAGGCCCATTTGATGATGACAAGCCCAACAGACATCGAGTCTGCCATGCACACTCTTGGACTCAACCCACCCGATGTCAATTGGTATATGGACTCAGGTGCAACGTCTCATATGACATCCTCTCATGGTAACCTCTCGTCCTATTTTAATTTGAGAAAAAATAATGGTATAATTGTCGGAAATGTCCATTCTATTCCAATATGAGGTTGTGGGTCTACTAAATTGTCACCCCCAATCCACCACTAACCTTAAAGAATGTGCTTCATGGGCCACAATTAATTTAGAACTTGGTATATATTAGAAAGTTTACTACTGATAATTGGGTATCTGTTGTATTTGACCCTTTTTGGATTTTCCGTGAAGGATTTTCAGACGGGGACAATCCTAATGAGATGTGATAGTCAAGGGGAGCTATATCCAATCACTTCACCCATTCAACAATCCAAGTTACCATATATTTTTGCAGCTTTCAACCAATCATTATGGCATGACCGTTTGGGGCATCTGTTTTAGCCTCTCTAAAAACAATAATTTTATTTCTTGTATTAAAAAACAGACTTTGGACAAATGTCGTTCATGTCCATTGGGTAAACATGTTCAATTGCCATTTGCTTCATCCAATTCATGCACTTCATTGCCATTTGACATTATACATTGTGATATTTGGACTTCACCCATTTTGAGCTCTTCAGGCCATCGGTAGTACTTGCTATTATTAGATGATTGCTCAAAATTTTTGTGGACTTTTCCCTTGTCTAAAAAATAATAAGTTTTTTCCACATTTCTAAAATTTAGAGAATTCATCCGAACTCACTTTGAACAGAAAATAAAAAATATCCAATGTGATAATAGTGGGAAGTTTGATAATCGACAGTTTTGGGATTTTTGTAACTCTTATGGCTTGAATTTTCGGTTTCCGTGTCCACACACCTCTCCTCAAAATGGAAAGGCCGAACGTAAAATTCGAACCATAAATAACATTGTTCGAACTTCCCTTGCCCATGCCTCATTACCACCCTCCTTTTGGCACCATGCACTACACATGGCTACATATTTATTGAACATACTCCCTCACAAAAACCTATCCTACAACGCTTCTCTCAAAATACTCTATTTATGGGACCCCTCATATATACATTTACGGGTATTCGAGTGTTTATGCTATCCTCTTTTTCCATCCACCACAATCAATAAACTCCAACCCCGGTCCACACCTTGTGTTTTCTTGGGATATCCATCTAATCATCGGGGATACATGTGTTATGACCTCTCATCCAATAAAATAATTGTGAGTCGTTATGTCATTTTTTATGAAACAAATTTCCCGTTTGAAAAAATTCACAAGTTCGGACCCTCAACCTATTCATTTTTGGATGACAGATTGCCCCCGTATTTGTCTCATATTATTTTGTCCCATCCTGGACCCACTGTTTCATCTAGCCCGCAAAATTTGGACCACGAAACAGTGGCCCAGTCGCAAGACACTAATGCCCAACGATCTGGGCCGTCTGTTTTGGGCCCAATTTTTTTTGTGACACAAATAATGGCCCAGTCGCAGCACAGTGCTCAGTGAACTGGGCCTCATTCAGTTGGCCCACTGCCTTGTTCCATCTCGGGTCCTGGCAGTGGCTTGGGCCAAAGCTCAGCCCCCAGCCCACTGCCAGGCAGTGTTGTCCATTCTTCCAGCCCACTTGCAAATTCAACCCGTCGTCCAGTCACCCGTAGTCAACATGACATTGTCGAACCTAACACCAAATATAGCCTACACACCCAAGTCTCAAAATCACCTTTACCTCGCAATCTTATGTTTGCACTTAGTGATCCGAATTGAAAAATGGCTATGAATGATGAATTTAATGCTTTTATTAAAAATAGGACGTGGGAGTTAGTACCTCATCCTCCTAATGGCAATATAATTCGGTCTATGTGGATTTTCAGTCACAAGAAAAAAATGATAGTACTTTTGAGAGGCATAAAGCCCGTCTTGTAGGTGATGAAAAGACACAACGGGTTGGTGTAGATTACGGGGAGACGTTCAGTCCGGTGGTGAAACCAGCAACTATACGAACGGTCCTCAGTTTGGCTCTCAAAGTCATGGCCACTCCATCAGTTGGATGTCAAGAATGTTTTTTTTCATAGCCAGCTAAATGAAATGGTATACATGCAACAACCACTGGAATATCGGGACTCCAAATATCAAAATTATGTATGCCTACTCAAGAAATCACTTTATGGGCTTAAACATGCTCCCAGGCCTAGTACAAGCGATTTGCGGATTTTGTTTCACACATTGGGTTTTCTAACAGTCGTTCTGATCACTTACTGTTTATTTAGCGACAATGTAGTAATATTGCCTATCTTCTATTATATGTGGATGATATAATCTTAACAGCCTCATTAGATGCTCTTCGCAAGACCATCATGTCACAACTTGCCTCAGAATTTGCAATGAAAGATCTCGGTCCTCTTCACTATTTTCTAGGCATAGTAGTGACACATCATGCAGGTGGGTTATTTTTATCGCAAAAGAAGTATGCAACAGAGATTGTTGAACACGCTGGAATGTCCTCTTGCAAACCATCTGCAACACCAGTAGACACCAAATCCAAAATGAGTGCATCCTCTGGCAAGCCTTTTGTTGATCCATCACTTTATCGCATCCTTGCAGGGGCCTTACAATATCTTACATTCACCAGACCAAATATTTCCTATGCTGTACAGCAAGTCTGCCTTTTCATGCATAATCCGATGGATGATCATATGCATGCACTCAAGCGGATTGTGAGATATATTCAAGGAACTCTAGAATATGGGTTGCAGTTATACCCATCATCAACTTCCACCCTGGTGTCATACACCGATGCAGATTGGGGTGGATGCCCAGATACCAGACGCTCTACATCTGGTTATGGTATTTTTCTTGGCGATAACTTGGTTTCTTGGTCCTCAAAATGGCAAGCCACACTGTCTCGCTCTAGTGCCGAAGCAGAATACCGAGGGGTCGCCAATGTAGTGGCAGAATCATGCTGGCTTCGGAATCTGCTCCTAGAACTCCATTGTCCAATTCCGAAAGCCACATTGGTATACTGTGATAATGTTAGTGCTATCTATCTCTCAGGGAATCCGGTCAACCATCAATGCACTAAACATGTCGAACTAGATATTCACTTTGTTCGTGAAAAGGTGGCTCGCGGACAAGTGTTTGTCTTACATGTCCCATCGCGCTATCAGATCGAGGATTTATTCACTAAAGGTCTTCCGCTGATATTATTTGAAGATTTCCGGGATAGTCTCAGCATCCGTCTCCCTCCCGCTTCGACTGCGGAGGAGTAATACAATCATAATTAATTATGATTATTATAATTATTGTAATATCTTATGTATATGGTAGGACAATTAAAATAGATTAGGGTAAATTTGGATGCATGATTGTAGAGAATCATATCTTATCATTTCCATATTTTATGCTTGTAATATTGGTATAATTACCAAGTCTTGAAATGAAATCTTGGGAGGAAAATATTACATTATTCTTAGAGAGGCATAAGAGTAACAATCTAAAGATCTCAGGTTCAAAACCTTCAGCTACAACGTTTGCTATGAGCCTATTGTTCTTTAACTTTGCTTGATAGATTTATTCAGTACATGTGATTGTTGACCGTAGCAGACTTTTCGCTTGATTATCAAGGTGCCCACAAATTGGTGCATACACTTGTCATGGCACAAATTGCTGGTTAATACTCGATATAAAATCAGAAAAAAATAATCATAAACATACAATTCAGATAGTAACCAAAAGGTAATGCTACGAGCAATAACACATCATAAACATGAAATGACTATTTGACAATACTTTCATTTTGGCAATGATTCCGCCAACATCTAGATGTAATCTCTCAACAGTATTATGTTGGGCCTCTATTGGGACATACAGGCCCAAACCACACCTTTGTATTTTCAATTTGGGTTGGGCCTGGTAAAAAGTTCCATGGATCATATGGTGGCAGCCCCCCTCTATTCATTGGTGTACCCCAATCCTCATTGCCATTATTGATTTTCCTTCCAATCTCCTTTATAAAACAAATATAAAAGAAAAATTTTAATAATTTTAAGGGTGGACTAAATAAAAGAATACAATACAGTCCACTTAAATCTTGATTGGCCGAATTATGCGCTGCTTGTACTAGTGAAATATTGCAACAACAACAACAAACATAACATACCCAGTGAAATCTCACAAAGTGAGATCGGGGAGATTAGAGTGTACATAAATCTTACCCCTACCTTGGGAGGTAGAAAAACTGTTTTGTATAGACCCTTGGCACAAGACAAGCCGTTCAAAGCAGTATAAAAGACGTGACAAAATACGATAAAATAATCATGGTATTCGCAAATGGACCGAACACCAACGTTATAAAAAATAAAAGTGAATACAATACCACCTTTGTTTCAATTTAACATCCGATGGAATTAATCAAGAGCATATAGGAAACAAACAGTACATAAATGATTGTGATATGTGAATCTTGGAAAGGGAAAATACTTTTGGTGTCTTCTTAGTTTTTTTCCAAAAAAGTCGAATGTGACTTCAGAAAAGAAATAAAAAAGATGATAGAAAGTCTGAAAGTATGGACTTATTAATCCATTGCATGTGGGTGGGCCTTTTGTTTACTTGGATTTATTCACATTCCTCAATCACCCAATCACCTCTCCCAACACATCAGAAAATGAGGATTGAGATATTGGTAGTAGGGGAACTACAATATCTCTTTCACTTTACCCGCAAGGGTGACTCAGTTGGTTGAACTTGAGGCTTTTATAATGAAGGTTTCAGATTTGAAGTTCCTTGTCTACGACATTGATTTGTCTTCTGGATTGAGTTTGTCGTATGGGCTTGCCTAGTGCGAGTTATCTCTTATGTTATCATGTGCGCACTCAAAGATAGCGGCCGTAGGTTCCCTTATCATAAAAATAGCTCTCTTTTTCTTTTGTAGGTTAAACATATATATTTTTAAAAATTATATATGGGGATGCAAGAGGCTGAGAGGGGAAGGAAAGGGTAATGAGAATCAAATTCACACTTACTGTGAGGGAGACTTCGATCAATAGCATTAGAATGTAAACCCATTGCGGTAGGTCATACATATTTTTTTAAAGGGAAAAGGTGCAAATATGCCCTTAACTTTGCAATTTAGAGCAGATATATCCTCGTTATAAAATGATGGATATATATTCCTACCATTATAAAATAGTGCAAATATACCCTTTTTGTTGACGATTTTTTTTTTTAAAATATTTATCTTATTTTTGAATTAAAATAAATGTCACGGGGCTTTTAAAAAAAGTCGATCCATTTTTTTAGTAGACATATTTCTCTAAAGCCACATGATAATTTTTTTTTCTTATGGATCGGGTCTTGTTCTTTTTTTAAAAAAATGGGTAGACTTATTTTTTTTAAAAGCCACAAAGATATTTTTTAAACAAATCAGACCCGATCCACCGAAATTTTTTTACCATGTGACTAGAAATATATGTCGACTAAAAAAATAGATAGACTTTTTTTAAAGTGACGAGACACTTTTTTAATTAAAAAATAAGCTAAACGATGTTTTAGAAAATTTCCGTCAGCGAAAAGGGTATATTTGAACCATTTGTGTAACGACAGAGGTATATTTGCACCATCTTATAACGGCATGAGAATATATTCACTACTTTTATAACGGGGGTATATCTTCTCTAAATCGCAAAGTTGGAGATATATTTACACATTTTCCCTTTTTTAAAAGAAAATTTCTTACATAAGGGGACCGCTAGAGGCGAATAGGAGAACGAAGAGGGGTAATGGAAATCGAGCCCACACTTATCGTGAGAGAGATTTTCACCGATATCATTACACTGTAAATTTTATTGTGTAGGTTGAACATATTAATTCAAGTCAACTAAAAAAAATTTATCTACATATTAGTGGGATAATAACTAATGCAAAATAGGAGGATTGCCATACATAAAACTTGTATATAAGAATAAAGATATAGTGTCAAGCTAGTCATTATTTCCCCTATAAACTTGGCGAGAATATGAAACTAAAAGTAAAAAAAGAGAGAATAAACATTTATGACAAACTCACAAGTCACAAGCTTATAAGAAAATCACTTTCTAGTATATTTGGAGACCCAAATAATTGAACCAAAGGTTGGGTCCGGTTAGGTCATGAATAGTTACGTTTGTTTGGATGTTATATTTTTTTAAAGTTTTAAAATAACTTTTTAACTATGATAGAGAATATATTAATATTCTCCATATATTCTGTAATTATTATTCTAGTGTAATTATGTAAAATAGAGATCATTCTCCAATTAGGTTTAGAGATCTTTCTCCAATTAGGTTTTGTAATTGTAAACACCTATATGTATTGCATTAATGAGAAGCCTCTAACCAAGGAGAATTACACTATTCTACATGGTATCAAAAGATAAACTCTACCCTCCTCTCAAACCCCTTGTACTGTAGAGTTGCCACTGTCTCCCAGTCACAGTATTAACGACATGCGACGTGATGAGTAAAAATTGAGAAAAGACAGAGGAAGAACACTCAATTCCCTATATATTTCATCATGCCAGTGCCACTGTGGAAACATCTGATTTTTCCATCTTAAAGTAACAAAGAAAATCAATTCCCCCGTTACAATTTGATTTATTCCTTCAACAACACCTTTCTCTCTCCAATCAACGGATTCGAGCAACTTTTCGCCGCCCTGAAAAGCGTATCGCTAGCATTTAGGGTTCTTCAACAACCTCGTCTTTCTATCTAACCTACCATCCATGAACATGACACAATATTCCTCATTGCAGCCCAACATCCTGGGCCCACCTCCGGGCCCACGGGCCACCAGCATCAGGCACATTTCTCCATGGCCCAACAGCAGGCCTACGGTCCCATAACCCCTGGCGAACTGAGTCAGGCTTCCAACACTATGAATCTCTAGCAGCACGACGACGCATGATACATGGATACAAGTGCCACAACCCACCTCACTCGTAACTCTGGTAATCTCCCTCACCTATTTAATTTGAACAATCCTCAATTTATTTTGGTCAGCAATGGCAATCGCATTCCAATTCAAGTCTACGACACCACTCAAACGCAACCACCTCACCCACCCTTTACCCTAAAAAATTGTCCTATATACGCCTAACATCACTAAAAACTTAATCTCTGTTAGAAAGTTTGCTAGTGACAACTCCGTATCTATTGAGTTTGACCCTTTTGGTTTTTATGTAAAGGACCTACGTACGGGGACAACTCTTACGAGATGTAATAGTGTGGGGGACCTATATCCTTTCTCATCCAATTCTGCCGCAAGTGTCAATCCACCTACCTCCCTAGCTGCAATCTCTCCATCAACTTGGCACATTAGACTTGGACACCAGGGAGCACCAGTTGTTAACTTTCTTAAAAGTCACAATTTAATTCAATGTAATAAAGGAAATTTTCCAAAATTGCTATTCTTGTCCTCTAGGAAAGCATGTTAGACTTCCGTTCGCGTCATCTTCAAGTGTTACTTTTTCTCCTTTTGACATCATTTATGCGGATTTATGGACATCTCTCATTACTAGCAAACTGGGTCATAAATATTATTTGGTATTATTAGATGACTTCTCTCACTTTCTTTAGGTCTATCCGCTCAAATATAAGTCTCAAGTTTACTCCACATTTCTTGAATTTTAAACATATGTTAAAACATAGTTTGAAAAAACCATAAAATCATTTCAATGTGACAATGGTTGTGAGTTTAACAATTTCCCCTTTCATAAATTTTGTGTGGATAATGGCATGGTGTTTTGATTCTCGTGCCTCCATACCTCACCTCAAAATGGTAAAGCCAATTGAATACTCCGTACCATCAACAATATGATCCGTATAATGCTCTTTTATGCCTCTCTTCCCCCTACCTTTTGGGTATACACGTTAAAAATGGTAGAATACCTTCTTAAAATGTTATCTACCTGTACCCTTCAAAATAAAACCCCTACCGAAATTTTATTCCGTCGGATCCCTTCATATGATCACCTTCAGATTTTCGGTTATCTATGCTACCCAAATCTTACCTTCATGACCCCTCACAAATTAGCACCTCGCACATCTCCTTGCATCTTCTTAGGTTTCCCATCGAACCATAGAGGGTACTTATGCTATAATGTGTCCACGCATAAAATCCTAGTCTCTCGTCATGTCACATTCGAGGAAAACATTTTTCCGTTTGCAAACGTCCAACAACTTCAAGTCACTGATTACGGCTTCCTTAATGACCAAGACACTTCCTCTCTCTTGTAAAACTCCATACATAGTGCTAATATTTCGGTTGTTCCGTCATAGTCCCCCCCCCCCCCCCCCCCCCCGTTGTCCCGTCACTGCCCCAAGTTCTGTCAAACACCCCCCACCTACTGCTCCAGTCACGGTCTCCCTGTCTCCGTCGACCAGTCCCTTACCTCACTGCCCCAACCCCCTGGCTCTGTCGACCAGTCCCCTGCCTCACTGCCCCAAACCTCCGCTGACATCCCAACAACACTCATAAACCACCCCTTTGTCCCTAACTGCCCCACAACCCCGAGCATCCCCACTGCCTCCACTTCCCGTCAGCCCAAAAGTCCCACTTCCGACCCACCGTATGGAAACCCATGCTCAGTACGGGATTTTCAAACCGAAAGTCTACTTTAACCTATCCACTCAGACTATCTCACCTATACCTAAAAATCCAACATTAGCCAAGCTTGACCTGAATTGGAATGCGGCCATGCGTGAGGAATTTAATACGCCCACTACGCACATATTTGAGATCTTGTCCCCAAGGCCAGAGGGGGTGAATGTGATTTGTTGCATGTGGCTATATTGTCACAAATTCAGAGATAGTGGTGAACTTGAACGCCATAAGACGAGACTTGTAGCTAATGGCACGGGTAACAAGAGGGAGTTGATTATGGTGAGACATTCAGTCCAGTGGTTAAATCAGCCACCATTCGCACTGTTTTGAGCATAACTATGGGAAAGAAATGACTGATTCATCAGCTTGATGTGAAAAATGCGTCTTACATTGGGATTTGAAAAAAATCGTAGACATGCATCAACCACCTGGCTTTGTGAATCCTTCGACTCCTCACTATGTATGTCGGTTTCGAAAGTCACTTTATGGTTGAAACAAGCCCCCGGGGCTTAGTATGACCATTTTGCCACTTACATCTTGCATATTGAGTTTATGTGCAGCAAAAGTGATAACTCATTTTTTATTTTTCATTGAGGTAATGACACTGCATACCTTTTGCTCTACGTCGACGATATTATCCTGACTGCCTCATCTGATGTGCTGAAAAATGAGATCATTACCATGCTCAAATCCGAATTTGCTATGGCAGACTTGGATAAGTTGAGTTATTTCTTAGGGATTTCCATGACCAGATCCGAGAATGCAATGTTCCTATGTTAGTGTAAGTATGCCGAAGAGATTGTTTATTGGGCTAAAATGGCAAATTGCAAAATCATGCCCACTCTAGTCGACTCAAAGTCGAAGCTTAGCGCGGATGATGGAGATCCGGTGCTTGATCATTCTCTTTATAGGAGTCTCGCTGGTGCACTTCAGTATCTTACTTTCACTAGGCTCGATATTGCCTATGCGGTTCAGCAAGTGTGTTAGTTCATGCATGATCCCAGGGAACCTCACTTCATAACCCTTAAACGTATTATTCAGTATGTTAAAGGTACTCTTGACTATGGGTTACATCTTTATCCATCTGCACCAACCAGACTGATATCATATACGGACGCAGATTGGGGCGGCTATCCAGACACACGTCGATCTACTTTCGGCTATTGTGTATTTTTGGGTGATAACCTTATCTCATGGTCTGCAAAACGACAAGCCACGCTTTCTCGTTCGAGTGCAGAAGCAGAATATAGAGGCGTTGTGAACGTTGTTGCCAAAATTTGTTGGCTCAGAAACCTCCTTCTAGAGCTTCATTGTCCCTTACGTAAGTCATCTCTTATTTACTATGATAACATATCTTTTGTTTACTTGTCTCATAACCCGGTTCAGCATCAGCGAACCAAACATATTGAGATGAATATTCTTTTTGTTCGTGATAAGGTTACCATTGGCCATGTTCGGGTGTGATATGTTCGCTCTTTCTATCAGTACGCATATATATTCACTAAGGGACTTCCTCGGCAGTTGTTCATTAACTTCATATCCAGTCTCAGCATCCGGCCTCCCCCCTCTTCGACTAAGGGGGTGTGATAGAGAATATATTAATATTCTCCATATATTCTGTAATTATTATTCTAGTGTAATTATGTAAAGTAGAGATCATTTTCCAATTAGGTTTAGAGATCTTTCTTCAATTAGGTTTTATAATTGTAAACACCTATATATGTTACATAAATGAAAGCCTCCAACTAAGGAGAATTAAACTATTCTACAAACTAGAACATGCATTTTCCGATCAATTTTCACCAAAAAAAAATGATCAGAATAACTTTTTATATAAATATTAGTAAAAGTTGAATAACTCTTTTATGCAAAATATTAATTTGAGTAATTTGAGTCATTATAAAAAAATGAATCAAATTGAGTAATTTTCTTGCAATAATATAAGTTCGATAACTTTGGTGAACTTAACTCTAACATACCTTATCCAATATGAGAGGAAATAGTTAAAACTTACTCTTTAAACTCTCACCGGTGTCAGATAATAGAACATAGAGATTTCTTGTCCATTTAGTACGGCAATGGTTTTACACCACAAATTATACTTTTCTGCCACTCACTTTCCAAACAATGTACCATATGCTCCCTCCTAGGTGACATAAATATTCGAAGCCTAAATTTGAAGTGTAGATGTACATTTTGCCCATCGGCGTTGAAGCTTGAAGCAACAAAAATCTTATTCAGAATCGTCTTAAAAGATTGAAAAATAAGTATTTTTTTTCTAGTAAATTCCAGTTAACTCCATTAATCTTTCGAAATTAAAAAATAATACCTCCTTCACATGTTAAACTTGTCCGAATGGGATAGAGTACACACTTACTCACACCCGGTATTTACACAAATATAATGAAAACATAACATGTGTCTTCACATGTATTTTTATCATTAAACCATAGTTAATTAATGCATTATTACAGAGATTGTTGGTTATTCTATTGTACTTTATAAAGCAGTACGGGAAGTAATAACTATTACAAATGTTCGAAAGGATAAATAAATGGTCAAACTTCAAAACTGCCGCAAGTGCGTTGTGTCTTGAATCTTGATCACCTTGCAAAGCCAACTTTGAGAAGCTCGCCGCAAGTATGTTGTGTCTTGAATCTTGATATCCCGAAATCAAGAAACAACTAAATCTGGAAGGTTACAACGTTGTGTGTTGAGTCGAGGATAGCCCTCTATCCTTAAGACAAGATTGCCCCGTATATATGCTTTTACGTTAGCGGGCAATAGTCTCCCAAGATAAAACAACACTTTAATCTCAACACTACAAAGCCAATAGGTTGAGCCTGGCGAAGAAAATAAATATGACTCGACTTGTGAAGATATGGAATAGGAAGGAAGAGTTTCTCTCTACTCTTCTCTTTTGTCTCTGTGTATATAGTGTGTCTCTCGTAGTGTATATCTTGTGTATACGTGAGGGTTTGGTCACTTTGTTTTTGATCGATTTTCAGCCCTTTGTTTCGCTGAATTTCAGCCACTATTTTTTTGAATTTTCAGCCTTTGTTTTGCGAATTTTATTTTGTTTTACGGTGGCTTTTCCGTCGTTTTTCCGCCTGTTTGGTGGCCTATTATCTACGCTCGTTTTTCGTTTCCGAATTGAGCCAAAAGAGGCTCAATATATAGCATGGAGGAGGGGCCGATCAATCGCCCAAACATGGCTGTTAAAGGCCATTAGGAGGGCTGTAAATGGCATGTTAAATGCCATTAGTGAGGCCGATTTAAGGTCTTGAAGGAGGTCGCTCAATTGCCCAACTAATGGGTCGTTAATGGAGAATTAATCAGCCAAGTAATGGCTGATTAATGCTCCAAAAATGCGATCCAACGGCCTTCCGTCACCTTCCCGTAAACTATGGGGACCAAACTGTAAATATTGAAACTTCGGGGACCAAACTGTACATATAAAAGAATTCGGTCCAAAGCTGTACATATGAAACTTCGGGGATCAAAGCGTACATTTGGCGAGTTCTCTCGGTCCAAAAAGATAATATTAGACAGGCCCACAGGCCCACAGCCCACAGCCCACGACCCACGACCCGTGACCCGAGCCCGAGCCCGAGCCCGAGCCCGAGACCGGACGGGACGGGACGGGACGGGCGGGCGGCGGCGGCGCGCGTGTGGGCTTAGCCTTGAACCCAAGCACATCTAGGTCTTCCCTCCTTTAAACACATGGGATACCCCTTGGGGATCCAAACCCTTTACCACATTAGAGACTTATATAGAGAGCAATTCTTCCTATTCCCACCGATGTGGTAGATTTGTCCCACACCACATTTCCATGTCTCAAACACCTTACTTCGTGGACCAATATCTCTTTCATTTCTCAACGAAATTAGACGATTCTTGGCCCTACGGTCATCTACTCACTTCGTAGATCATGCATGTGTAAAGAGACAAGGTCTCCAACATACGGAATACTAGTGTTTAATTCATCAAAGATGGGTGGACGCATCTCCCCGCCAAAGGCTAATTTCCAACAATCCCCTCTATGAAAGAGAGATTGTGGCGCACGCACAAGGTGCCTACATTTCAAACAATCTTTCGGCGAAAAGATATTGCATCAGGAGAGGTAGCTTACGCTTTGAACTTTCCCTAGTTGAATACCATCGGACTTACTTACTGCGCGGTGAACGTGATGTCTTGAACCGTCAGTGTTTAGTGTAAGCCAAGACAACGATATCAACACAATAACTCTTCTTATTCATTTTCCTTCTTACGTTTCTGTCCGTTGTGGCCATGGACACACTTGGATTCTTAAGTGCGTTCATTTGAGTCGGCCATCCTCGCACTTAAATAGGTGATCTCCTACAAGGTATCCTGCTATACCCCACTTCACAAGTGTTAGGAATCATTAAAAGTTCCACAACCCTAACCTCAACCGTTTGAGGATCTTTTAAAAGGTTTGGAAACTTAACCTTTACCCACCATGCAGGGAGCGCTTTAATGTCTATCGCGGGAACAGCTTTGGATTCATGTTTCCATACAGAAATCATCATCCGAAGTGCTTCTTGCTTCCACCGAAGCGCTCAACTGAACCTTTTGCCGCTTAGTTTTCCCATTGAACCACATTCTTGGGATCTCCAATCAGTTGGTTTGGTTTCCACCGCAAAGGTTCGTATTGTTTGGGTTTTAAGCCAATTCCCCTAGACAGGCCAGAACACTTGATCTCCGGGTAGTCCCTTAGTTAGTAAACAAGGATGTGACACCCGTGATGATCAACTGCCATACGGTCTTATGTCTCCGACGGATCCCGAAAGATATGTCCGACGCCGTCATCCGTGTCCTTCCCGAAGCCGACCGGCTAGCCATAGTGTATAGCCGCCGAAGACACGGGTATCTCCCAATAAGGGACGTCCTCTAAGGAGCCGTGAAGTTACTCAACTTCTTTCATGCTTTGTATAAAGCGATAAACTCCGATTCCATCGTGAATCGGCCGATGCAAGTTTGCTTAGAGGATTTTCCAAGATCCACCATACACATTTGCTTGTGGCTTTGGTGTTCTTCGGATCCGATGTCCATTTTGCATCACTTTGTGTTCTCCCGAACCGCCTGGACATCAGAATACTATAATTCGTAGATAAGCGAATAATTCAGATATCGTCATATCCGACTTAACGCCTTCTATTGATCATGTATTAAGATCATCGGTGAACCTTAGTTCAATCGATCGTTTGTAGGACGATACCAGGTCGGTTGTAGTGTGTACAATACATTGAACTACACATGACCCGTGCATATCGCTCCTTGATAATGGGTGCACCATGATTCCAATCGGTTCTATGATTCATATCCATTGGTGGCTTCAACGAGCTGTCAACTATCGACCGATCTGTTAGATGTCTTAGAAATCCAATTCCTAAGATGTCATCGTGATACCCATATCTTTCATATCGACTTTGTTTCAATATGACTTTTACTTTCGATGTTGATTCTTCAACTCGTTGGCTTTCTAATTTCGAGTCAATGTTTCGTGGTCGATTCATTGTTTCGTTTTTATCCGAAACTTTCGGGATCAAAATGTAAACATTTCAAGGACCAAAATGAAAGTTCGGAAGAAGCCCAACAGTTCAGCAAATCAACTCGATTCTCTTCTTCCAACTCTCCGGTTGGGAAGGTACATTTCAACACCCATGCCATGTAAGATTACAATGGCCCTGGATGTGAAGCTACTCACTGGGGAGCACTTTTTACAACCCAAAGGTTCTTTTCCGGAGGAAGATCAACCATTACACAAGTATGGTTCTATATGATGAAATATATTTCTCTCTTTAGCTTCTTTCCAAAGCAGCGCTTTTGGAGATAACAATTATTTGTTAATTGTCAATGGTTTATTCTCAACCATACAAGCTAGAAGGTATGGAACAAGTCTTTGTCCCCTCTTTGCTCCTTCTCGGTTCAACATCTAGAATCCCTGAGTTCTGCAGATCTGGAATATTAAGTTCCGGATAGCCAGCAACTTTCGAGTCCTGTAGATACGGAACGTCTAGTTCGGACAGATCGAGCCCTCGCGGGTTCTTGTTAACCTTGAGCAATTACTCCTTTTTCCTATTTCAAGGAAAGTTATCTTCAAAGAATTCAACATTCTTTTACGCCAAGAGGCGATCAGTACTACTGTTATTTGCAGATCCAGTGGATATGCACTCTACAGTCTTAGGTACAACTTGACCTGTTTCGGTATTCCAACTTTTATCAAGCCACCCCACATAATTTGGGCGTATGACTTTGCGCTTGGCTAACACCGTTGGACTGAGGTGAGAAATGAACAGTCGTTTAATGAACGATGCTTCACATTCTCCCCCTCTATCACTACGAATTTCTCAATCCGTAGGCTTAGTTGATTTTCAACTTCTGTTTTGTAGCGCTTATCCGCTTCAACAACTTCATCTTTGCTTTTCAACAAACAAAGGATTACATACGTTGTACCATCATCAATGAAGGTCACAAAGTACTTGTCTCCCCCCCTCTATTTTGTATGAACTTTAAATCACCCAAGTAGGTGTGACTAAGTTCTAGAGGAGCGGTGCTTCTTTCGCTATTCCCTTGACGGAATTTGGAAAGGTGACTTTGCCTCTTCATCTACCTCACATTTATTTTGAGGTTTTATGTCGAAAAGAGGCAACAATTTCAACATCGTTAGCTTTTGAATGACTTGCTATTTAACGTGTCTTAATCTATGATGGAATAGATGCACGGATTACAAATATATCATTCATTTAGCTACAGACGTACTGTACCATTCTTAGTTATTACAGACCTGTTGGACTAGTCTCAAACCAGCTTGACCAACAGCGTCCCTTAAACCAAGTTTGGGATATGTATCACCTCATCTTAGAGTGATCCCAATCCATGAAGTCCTATTGAGGACAACCTCTCCAGCCCCTTTGATTTTAGAGGTGGCGTTGCTTCACATGAACAACTTCTTGCCCGTGGTTAGGGCGTAACTGGATCATATGAGATCTGGATGCTCTGGCCCACTCTAGTTGCTTTGGCAGACCGAGTGTCCAATTTCTTTTCTGCCTTTTTTTTTTTTTAGGCCTTCAGATCATTTAAGACCTGGAAATTCTGGCCCACCACACTAGGTGTCCTTTACTTTTCCTATGAAATGAATTCTGGCCCCACTCCAGTTGCCCGGAGGCTTTATATGACTGAGTGTCCAATATCATCATATCAAAAGAATTTTTGGCCCACTCCAGTCGCCCGGAGGCTTTGTATGACCGAGTGTCCAATATCATCCTATGAAGGATCTTCGCCAAATAGTATGACAGTTCTACGTCTTTAACGTTAAGATTGGTGCCAGATAATTCTTGGCGCTTACTTAAGAGTGGTAACGATTTTCGCACGATTAGTGGATCTTTCTCCATCGTATGTGCGAACCTACTTTACACACTTTTAATCACTACACTTAAAAGAACGGATCTTTTTAAGTCGTTTACAAAATCCAATCTTTAAACGAAAAAGAAGATGAGATTAAACTTCGATTTGTTAAAGCGTAAGGAATATAAATTATTTTCATATTCCTCCTTACTTTAATCCATTTTTAATCGACATCATTTAATCTTTATTCTTGACAAGTAAGAAAAACTACTTATCCCAGTTTCGGATTACGGCTCACTCCGGTCACTTCATCAAACCGAGTGTCCGGTTCCTTCTTACCATTATTCGGATCTTTTGTCCGGGACGGATACGGTGCCTTCGCACGCAAGATAGAAGTACATCTTCGATCTTCTCCTCTTGTCCCAGTTGACATCCTCGTGCTCTCGAGAGCGCTTGTTCCCACCGATCTTGGTAGCGGTGACACCATGAACACGTTCATCATCATCACTCTCTTCTACCAGAAATCCATTGCCATATCCAGATTTGGTCACACAACTTTTGACCGACATCTTTCGAACACTAATAGTATTACAATACAATCTTGTCTTAATTTGTTGGTTATTCTATTGTACTTTATAAAGCAGTACGGGAAGTAATAACTATTACAAATGTTCGAAAGGATAAATAAATGGTCAAACTTCAAAACTGCCGCAAGTGCGTTGTGTCTTGAATCTTGATCACCTTGCAAAGCCAACTTTGAGAAGCTCGCCGCAAGTATGTTGTGTCTTGAATCTTGATATCCTGAAATCAAGAAACAACTAAATCTGGAAGGTTACAACGTTGTGTGTTGAGTCGAGGATAGCCCTCTATCCTTAAGACAAGATTGCCCCGTATATATGCTTTTACGTTAGCGGGCAATAGTCTCCCAAGATAAAACAACACTTTAATCTCAACACTACAAAGCCAATAGGTTGAGCTCTGGCGAAGAAAATAAATATGACTCGACTTCTTTGAAGATATGGAATAGGAAGGAAGAGTTTCTCTCTACTCTTCTCTTTTGTCTCTGTGTATATAGTGTGTCTCGTAGTGTATATCTTGTGTATACGTGAGGGTTTGGTCACCTTTTTTGACTGATTTTCAGCCATTGTTTCGCTGAATTTCAGCCACTATTTTGCTTGAATTTTCAGCCTTTGTTTTTGCGAATTTTCACTTTGTTTTACGGTGGCTTTTCATGTCGGTTTTTTCTTTTGTTTGGTGGCCTATTATCCGCTCGTTTTCGCTTCGAATTGAGCCAAAAGAGGCTCAATATATAGCATGGAGGAGGGGCTGATCAAGCGCCCAAACATGGTGTTAAAGGCCATTAGGAGGGCTGTAAATGGCATGTTAAATGCCATTAGTGAGGCCGATTTAAGGTCTTGAAGGAGGTCGCTCAATTGCCCAACTAATGGGGCGTTAATGGAGAATTAATCAGCCAAGTAATGGCTGATTAATGCTCCAAAAATGCAGTCCAACGGCCTTCCGTCACCTTCCCGAAACTATGGGGACCAAAGCGTAAATATTGAAACTTCGGGGACCAAGCGTACATATAAAAGAATTCGGTCCAAGCTGTACATATGAAACTTCGGGGATCAAAGCTGTACATTTGGCGAGTTCTCGGTCCAAAAAGATAATATTAGACAGCCCACAGCCCACAGCCCACGGGCCCACAGCCCACAGCCCACAGCCCACAGCCCACAGCCCACAGCCCACAGCCCACAGCCCACAGCCCACAGCCCACAGCCCACAGCCCACAGCCCACAGCCCACGAGCCCACGAGCCCACAGCCCACAGCCCACAGCCCACAGCCCACAGCCCACAGCCCGTGACCCGTGACCGTGACCGTGACCCGTGACCCGTGACCCGTGACCGTGACCGTGACCGTGACCGTGACCGTGACCGTGACCCGTGACCGTGACCCGTGACCCGTGACCGTGACCCGTGACCCGTGACCGAGCCCGGACGGGACGGGACGGACGGCGGCGCGGCGGCGCGCGCGTGTGGGCTTAGCCTTGAACCCAAGCACATCTAGGTCTTCCCTCCTTTAAACACATGGGATACCCCTTGGGGATCCAAACCCTTTACCACATTAGAGACTTATATAGAGAGCAATTCTTCCTATTCCCACCGATGTGGTAGATTTGTCCCACACCACATTTCCATGTCTCAAACACCTTACTTCGTGGACCAATATCTCTTTCATTTCTCAACGAAATTAGACGATTCTTGGCCCTACGGTCATCTACTCACTTCGTAGATCATGCATGTGTAAAGAGACAAGGTCTCCAACATACGGAATACTAGTGTTTAATTCATCAAAGATGGGTGGACGCATCTCCCCGCCAAAGGCTAATTTCCAACAGAGATTAGGTGACAATGGTAGATCAATAAGATCTTTATAAATACTTGGTGTGAATAATTTTTTTATCGTAATATAGCTGTCGCAGAGACTTTCACAAAGACAATTAAACATCCCTAACTTATTATGAAGTCCTTCCAACAATGAAATAAAACCCAATGATATCTTATGCTATCTTGAAAAAAAAATTAATTTTGAACGAATTAAAGAATTAGAGAAAGAAAAATAGTAAATACTATCAATTTTATCAATCTCCTCTTCCTGTTTATGTATGTGTGTTGTTGTTAGCTATATATGTGTGTCGTTGTTAGCTTAAAAGACATACAACATTTATTAACTCATTAGCAATAGAAAACTCAGAAGTACATGTGAATATGATAAAATTAAGACTATATGTAAATCTAGCGACAAGCCCGTTTCATAAAAATAAAATTATCGATGAAAATCAAGTAGATTTCGTTACACGTCTTTTACAGTCATAAAATTAAAATTATCGATGAAAACCCTCCCAGCCCATATTGCAAAAGGCTGCGGATTTGTAAGCTGAATATTTATGGCTTTCTCGTCATTTCAGATCCAGAAGAAAGCATTAAAGCCCAACGAACAACCAGATAATGGACATTTGCAATACGAAATGACCAACATGCCCACAGAGCCTAAGCAGGCATGTTGACGGAGAGGCCTTTGCTTATTCGCTATTCTTAGAAAGTAATATAGGTAAAGAATGGATCTTGAAGCCTAACTCAACCCCAAAAGCTAGCTTGTATGGTGATGATTGTCCAAGTCCATATAAGGGGCTCATGTTCTCATTCCATATCCGATGCGGGACTCTTAACAATCCCCGCATGCCCGGATCTTGTTAACTGGAGCGTGGGTAATATAATTTGGGGGCCCAACATCGGTGAACAAAGAATTTGAATGGACCTGACTTTGATACCATGTAAATAATGGATCTTGGGTCTAATTCAATCCCAAAAGCTAGCTTGTAGAGTGATGATTGTCCAAATCCATATAATGAGTCCGTGTTCTCATTCCATATCCGACGTGAGACTCTTAACAATATAGAAAATAAGAATATAAAAATATACAAATGTAGAGACTCAATATATATTTAATTAAATATTAGAAACAAATGAACAAGAAATCGAAAAGAATACGTGAGAATTTTAATCAATTATCAATATTAGTAACAAAGTCAACACACACGTAGAGACGTAGTCTTCTTCATGTCGTGGAAAAAACAAGCATGAGACATAACTATATAATTTAAAATATTAAGGCCTCGAAATTTAACTATTTATCCTTCAGCTCCTTAGTCAACAAATTACAATTTCAATCATTGTTCTCTCAATTCCCTTCTTTAAATTAATACAAAAAACTTCATGCCGAGGTAAATCCAGAATTTTGATTTTATTGATTTTAATTTTTTGTGCATAGTAAGTGGATTTCTTAATATAAATACAAAGTTTTAGTCAAATCTAGAGGGTTCTCTCGAATTCGTAACCAAACTCTAGCTCCGCCCCTAATTCTATGTGGTAATTTTTCATTGTAATTGTGGGTGGAGCAGGGGGTGTTGGATGCGAGGGGGTTCATTCTTCGCTGAAAAATACCTTGTATATGAAGTCAAAACTATATATATATATATAGAGATAGTAGATGTTAAATTCCTTTAACTTCTTTATATATTTATTTTTTTATATTTTAATTCTCCTTAGAAATTTTTTGACTCTGCCTTTAGTTATAATACGTAGTTGGTTAGGTGAAATATTAAAACAAGAACTTATGTGTGTATAAAATAAGCATATGAGAAATACTTTTCGAAAATGGACAAATAGTTAAAAGGAAAAGAAACAATTCAAAATTACAAAGAGGAATACTTCAATTTTCATTTGCAATCACGACTTTGTCGGAAGACGTTTGAAGCAAATATTAAGAAGAAAATATTGTTGGCCAACCTTTGATAGTGAATTTAGTTTAAGAAAGAAAATTCTGATTTGGGGACTACCAATAAAAAATGATTCTGATATATTTGTTCTTTATTTCTGAAAGATGGAATAATTTCCCTTGGGGATTCCTTTCATTATTCACAATATATATAGTTGTACAAGGTTGATTCCTAATATGGTACGAATCATAACTTACCTTACAAAGGTTGATTCCTAATACAATTAGAATCCTAAGTAACCTTAAATATACATCTATCATAATTACAAAATATACGGAGAATATTCTGAGAATATTCGCTAATACTCCCTCTCAAACGGAGCGGGAGGAGGCCGAATGCTAAGGCTGGATCGGAAGTCGGTGAAGAGCTGTCGCAGTAGTCCCTTTGTGAAAATGTCTGCATACTGATAAGAGGAAGGCACGTGTAAAATTTTGACCTGACCACGAGCAACCTTCTCTCGCACAAAGTGGATATTCATCTCAATATTCTTAGTCCACTGATGTTGGACTGGATTATGAGACATATAGATAGCAGATATGTTGTCACAATAGACTATAAACGCCTTGCGTAATGGACACTGGAGCTCCAAAAGAAGATTTCGGAGCCAACAGGTCTCAGCGACGACATTAGCAACTCCGCGATATTCTGCTTCAGCACTCGAACGGGATAGCGTGGCCTGCCGCTTGGCGGACCATGAGATAAGATTATGCCCAAGAAATACACAGTACCCTGAGGTGGAGCGACGTGTGTCGGGGCATCCTGCCCAATCTGCATCCGTGTAGGCTAGCAACTTGGTTGGGGCAGAGGGGTATAGATGTAAACCAAAGTCTAGTGTGCCCTTAACATATCTGATAATACGTTTGAGGGCAGCAAAATGGGACTCTCGGGGTCGTGCATGAACAGACACACCTGCCGAACGGCATATGCAATATCGGGCCTAGTGAATGTAAGATACTGAAGAGCACCTGCTAGACTCCGATATAGAGTGGGATCAGAAACTGGCGCACCGTCATTGGCATTAAGCTTGGATTTTGAGTCCACCGGAGTTGGCATAATTTTACAATTTGCCATATTGGCCCTGTACAATATACTTACCAAATTACACAATATACTAGAGTTGGCGGTTTCATTATTTTAGATAGTTCTAAACAATATACTTACCAAATTACACGAACACTGGATATTCTTTCTATTCAATTAAACGATTCCGACTCAAAATTCGGAATTTGTTTTTACATGTGTTATCAAAGTCTTATTACATAGATAAGTTAATCACTTGAAATATTTCACATCCTTTAACTATATGCATGCATTAGCCTCAATGGGTCATAAAACCTCAGGCCTATTTCAATTGACGGCGATTTATATTAAAGAGAAGATATATTTTATGTAATTAACTTATCTACACAATGAGTGTATGAAAACACGCGCCATAAATTTTTCTAAAATATGAATTGAAAGTGTTTAATAGAAACACTTTATTATTTGTTCATGTACGTACTCAATTGAAACAGATCGTATAACTCGATTGTCTAAATGAAATAACATTAGAACCCCCATAAATTTTATGAAATTACAAAATGAAGGAATAAAAGTATCCTGTGGACGGTAGTTCTCTGCCGACATAGTGTGGTCGTGCATGTTTATATTAATGATGATGATAGGTGATAAGAATATTTAAATATAGCAAAAGGGAATTTGGACATTCTAGCTTCGTCGTTTGCTTGTTTTTATCTTATTTTACCTGCTCAAAACGACATTTCTTACTCCCGCAATTGAATTTCATGGACCAGTCAGTATTGTGGTAAGAGTTTTAAAGTACGATAAAGATTTTGAATTTGAGTCTGATTTACAGGGCTAATTTCATGTATAATCACAAACATTTATTACAATCTAAAATGCATGTAGAAACCGTAGTGCTAAAGGAAACGTAACCAAATAGAAAAAGAGAGGAAACCAAAAATTTCAAAGTGATATGAAAGAGTCGAAGAAAGGAGATAAGGGCAATAAGAAGGGGAAAAACTACGTTTTTATGTAATACAGGCCTATGCTTGTTATTTACATCACATATTCATCTACCGTGCTTATGTAATAGGTAAAAGTGTATATATAGTAATTAATTATGATTAGATGATAAAAGTTTATGAAGAGAAATATCATACAATGACATTTATTGATTAATAGTAGGTTCAATCAAATCAAGTAACTTCAGCTCAGCGTGTGTTTAAAAGACACCAGACAGACAAAAATAATGCATTTTAAACCTGGAAAATCATATGAAATGTGGATTAACGTGAACATAATAAGTTATATGATAGACCCGCTCCTGTTTATGGATTATTCTCTTCATCCCATTTTATGTGATTTTGTTAATGTTCAGAGAGTTAGAATATTTTTTCTTTATCATTAGTTACGATGGCGTGTACTAGCACGTATTATGTAGTTTTAAAGTATATAAATAAAATTTAAAGGATATATATACCTAAATTTATATTCAAATTTAAATAATTTGACCCCGTACTTCAAATTCATTCACATAAATTGGAGCTGAAGATTATTATATTAAGAGAAAATACATATTTTCACCTCACTCTAAAAACTCACTTTAACAATTAAATTTTACGGGCAATTCTTTATCCCCTAAACAACTTATGAGTCAATTATATTCACCCTTATTTTGCTTAGACCATATGAGATCTGGATGCACTCGCTATGGGATTAGTCCACGTCATTTGATGACTTTTTAAAAAATTCGTTGAAACTAACTATAAAATAAATAAATTTCAACCCGACCCACTCTCGATCAAATACATCCTAACCTAAACGAATCCTCACAAACCTAACCACTAATACAATTCCGCTCGAACAAGAACTCGATCGGCAACATCGAACAAATACCTCTCACTGTTACTCAATCTCGATAGCTCTGGGAAGGTTTTGGTGGCGAGCGGAGCTTTTGTGGTGAGGTACGGTGGGACGGTGACTGATTGGTGGTGGTGGAGAAGTTTACCGGTTCGGAAATGATTTAATGAAGAAGGAGGTGGTTTATTGGTGGTGGATCTACGGTGGCTCACATAGTGGTTAACGGTGGTTCAATTAGTGTAGTCGACGAAATAGATTTGTATTGTGCAAACAAATTGTGCTCTGTTTTTTCTGTGTTCTCTCTTAAATTGTGTTTTCAAATTTTTCGGTGCAAATTACTTGTATAATTATTAAAGTGAATTTTTGGTGTCGGTGAAAAAGATGTATTTTCTTATATATGGAACAATGTTTTAGCGGTACTATGTCCCATTGTTCTTTTGTCAGCTCCCATTAATTAGCTGTTTCATAGAAGTTTATCGTCCTACTCCTGCAATTCCGAAGTTGTCTTTAGTATATAAACCAAACAAGAAAGAATAAATGAAAAGTAGAAAAATAAATGCAAAATTAAAGCTTTGCATTTACCACCTTATGATTTTCAGGGTTTTCTTATTTGTTTTACTCAACTATCCTGTAAAAAAAGAGAACATGTCATGTTGAGAACTTTAAAGGCTTTTGAACGTCACAGTTTTGTTTGGGTCATTTGCACTTTTTTTTTTTTTTTTTTTTTTTGATGAAGGAACTGCAGCCGTTACTCTCTCGAATGCGCATAAGGTAAACTCCGGACTGACGCAATACTTCGCAAACTCGTCGTACCGATTAACCACACTTTGTAAGCTACGCGTATGTGCGCTCAACCAAGAAGGTTTATGCAGGGGATCGAACTCGTGACCTTGCGGTCCCGCGCTCTACAGCTACACCAACTTAGCTACCTTGCGGGTTGGTCATTTGCACTTTTGTCCCTGTTTTGTGCTTGTCTTACAATTTTTCCCTTCAAATGAGTTGGTATTTAATTTTTATCATTTAAAATTGAACTTATGCCTATAGAGGCATAAGTTACGCATTATAATATCTACAAGTTATACTCGCATCCTTAAAGAACTTATGTCCATATAGACATAAGTTTAATTTTGAAGAGAAAAAATTAAAAACTAACCCATTTGATGGGCACAAATTAAAGACCAGTCGATTCAAAGGAATACCGTGCAATTATGATGTTTTGTTACAGCCTATGCTTTAAATTAAAAGATGCCTCGTCGGTTTTATTTTCGTACTTGACCTAATATGTTTTTTTAACTTTTTTCGTTCATTCTGAAATAGAATTTTTATGAGGCAAGGTTCACAACATATTTCCTTTTGAGTTCAACAGCGGGCGATCCTTAAGTTGTCAAAAGATGTCGAAGCCAACATTTGCTTGGAAGAAAATAAGATCTTTTATTGACTAATTAACTAAAGTACATGAGATTTATGACAAAGCTTGTAGTACTACAAAAAAAGAAGAAGTGGTGGGGTGGTAAATAGATATCTCAGTTCAAGATATGAAAATAAAATCGTATTTGATAAAAAAATAGTTTATCTCAAAATAAATTTTTAAATAGGGATTCGAATTAATCCTAATCCAAAATAGATACTAAATTTGTGGGGACAACCTTAATTTTTTATTTATTTATATAAACGTGAAGTATCTGAAGTGGATGATGTAAAGAAAATGGAATAAATTGAATTGAAAAGACTTTGGGGTATTTTGGTCACGAGACAAACTTGTACTTCAACTAGTCCACTTGCACAGCTGGGACACGAAAGGAAGCCTTCAATTTCTCAGATTAGTGGGGTAGTCCGAAGGAAAATTACATCCCAACTTTTTGCTAAAAGGATAAGGATTTAACTTAGGTATCGTAACATTGGAATAATTTTCCCTAATGATTTCTTTTGTTAATTATAATATATATAGTTGTACAGATGTTGATTCATAATATAATAAGAATCATAACTTACCTTAAATGGTTGATTCCTAATACAATAAGAATTCTAAGTTACCTTAAATATATATCTATCATAATTATAAAATATACTGTGAATATTCGGAGAATAGGTATCATTACAATATTGCAAAGATTTTTAATATTATTTGTATAATTTAACTTGTAATAACAAATTAGATGCTTTGTTACGTTTTTTCTCATTCCTCTAAGTAATAAAAGTTATGGTGAATTTTTTTGGGTCGTACGTGGTTCGCCAGCAATGTCACGATCCAAAAACTTTATTGAATCATTCAATTAGTAAAAGCAAGATGCGGTGACATGATTTGCATTGTGAAGCCTACAAAAAAAATACTTATATGTTCTTTTCAGATTGCCACTTACACTATTTATATGAAGATTTATTTATAATTATACTATAGATAATCTAATTATATAAATATTTAGAAATTAAACTCTTAAAGGATAAACCCTTTAAAAGTCATAATCTATATGGCTCCACCTCTCACTCCACCAACCATAACTCAATGTTGTGGAAGAAATAAGTACCATTTGCAATACCTATTATGTGAAAGTTGTGGGCTTCGGTTAAATCCTTGTAGGGGTACGTACCCTCACCCTTGAAAACACACATACACACACAACAAAGATTTATCTCGAACTTTACATCTTCTGTTTCGTTACATTGTATTAGGAAAAACATATATATCACTAGTACTATGTCCCGTAGTTTTTGTCAGCTCTCAATAAATTTATTCATCGAAATTTAGCGTCCTTCCACTGCAATTCCCTAAGTTGTCATAATAATTTATATTATTTCATTTTAAAGGATAGTAAATATACTCATAATACAAACATAATTCTAGGCTAGAGTTAAGATAATGAATGACTAAATATACATCTACCATATACAAAATATATATAATTATGACTAATTATTCTTTCATATTCTATCACACCCCGCAGTCGAAACGGGAGGTCGGCGTATGCTGAGACTGTCCCGAAAATCATCAAATAGAACCAGCGGAAGACCTTTTGTAAAAATATTGGCGATCTGATAGCGTGACGGACATGTAAGACACGTACTTGTCCACGAGCAACCTTTTCGCGAACAAAGTGAATATCCAGCTCAATATGTTTAGTGCGTTGATGTTGAACCGAATTCCCTGAGAGATAAACCGCACTAACATTATCACAATAAACCAATGTCGCCTTCGGAATCGGACAGTGGATTCCAAAAGAAGGTTCCGTAGCCAACAAGATTCAGACACCACATTAGCAACTCCTCGGTATTCTGCTTCGGCACTGGACCGTGACAAGGTAGCTTGCCGTTTAGAGGACCAAGATATCAAATTGTCACCGAGAAATACATAATAACCAGACGTGGAGTGTCTGTATCCGGACATCCACCCCAATCTGCATCTGTGTAAGAAATAAGAGTGGTTGTCGAAGACGGATATATATGCAAACCATGATTGAGAGTGCCCTGAATATAGCGCATAATGCGTTTGAGAGCATGCATGTGATCCTCCATCGGATTTTGCATGAATAGACAAATATGTTGCACAACATAAGATATGTCGGGCCTCGTGAAAGTAAGATAATGCAGGGCTCCTACAAGGCTGCGGTAATGTGATGGATCGGCATATGACGTGCTGGAAGAGGCACTCAACTTTGGTTTAGTATTCACCGGAGTGGAAGACGGCTTACACGAGGACATGCCAGCTCGTTCAACGATCTCTTCTGCATACTTCTTTTGAGATAAATATAAACCATATGCATGACGTGTTACAACTATCCCCAAGAAGTAACTTAGTGGCCCTAGATCTTTCATTGTAAATTCTGAGCCAAGAAGTGACATGATAGACTTACGCAGAGTATCAAATGAGGCAGTTAATATAATAGCATCCACATACAGAAGAATGTAAGCTATATCATTACCCTGACGGTAAATGAATAGAGAATGATCAGACCTGCTGTTAGAAAACCCAATATTAGAAACATAATCTGCAAACCTCTTGTACTAGGCCCGAGGAGCTTGTTTGAGCCCATACAAGGATTTCTTCAGTAGGCACACATGATTAGGATAAATGGGGTATCTGACCCCCAGGTACTGATACATGTACACCGTTTCATTGAGTTCTCCATGCAGGAATGCATTTTTTCATCAAGATGATGAAGCGGGCATGCCTTCGAAAGGGCCAGGCTTAATACCGTGCGAATAGTTGCTGGTTTTACCACCGTACTGAAAGTCTCACCGCAGTCCATACTAACCTGTTGAGTCTTTCTATCACCTACAAAACGGGCTTTATGCATCTTAAATGTACCATCATATTTTTTCTTTATAACTAAAAATCCACATAGATCAAATAACATTAACAACAAGAGGACGAGGCACCAAATCTCACGTCCTATTATTAACAAGAGTATTATATTCATCATCCATAGCTATTTTCTAATTAGGGTCATTAAGGGCAGACATATGATTATGAGGCAACGGTGATTTGGCAACATGGGTATGAAGACCATTTTTTTTAAATCCCATTTTGACTACGAGTGACTAGCCGTTGTGCCGGAATTGGAGTTAGTTGGATAGATGATGTGATATCGGGTTGAGTGGGTAACAGACTGCCCTGGAGTGGGCATGTGCCTACCGGGCCGCCACTGCCTGAGGCTAGACCGCCACCCAGTGGACTTCCAGGCAGTGGGCCGCTCTGTAGTGGGCTGCCAGCGAGAGGCCTAGCTGGGCTGGCAGCCACTAGGCTCGGGCAGGCTGGCCCATTTGGCTGGGTTGGAGGAGAAAATTGTTGGGCCTAGTTGCCCGAATCAATTGGGCTGACCGAAATGGTTCGGGCCCATTTGGGAAGCGAACCGGTGGACCAAATATGGGGGTATGCTATCATCAAGAAATTCATAGGTAGGAGGCATAGAACAATACATTTTCGCAAAAGGAAAATTTGTTTCATCAAAAACTACGTGACGACTCACAATAATTTTATTAGAGGATAAGTCGTAATATTTGTAACCACGATGATTTGACGAATATCCCAAAAAAATACACGAAGTAGACCGTGGTTGATGTTTATTGATGGTAGTGGAAGAAAAAAGAGGATAGCATAAGCACCTGAAAACCTGTAAATGAGAGTAGGATGGGTCTCTTAGGTATAAAATTTTGAGGGGATTGGTAGGCTAACTGTTTGCTTGAAAGTATGTTCAGGAGATATGTTGCAATTTGTAATGCATGATGCCAAAATGATGGCGGTAGAGAGGCATGGGCAAGTAAGGTTCTAACAATGTTATTAATGATTTAGATTTTTCTTTTCGCTTTCCCATTTTGAGATGAGGTATGTGGATAAGAGAGACGAAAAGATAACCCATTAGTTTTACAAAAATACCAAAATAACTCATTATCAAATTATCTACCGTTATCACATTGAATATTTTTCATGTCCTGTTCAAATTGAGTGCGGATGAATGCTCTAAATGAGAGAAATGTGGAAAAGACTTGTGACTTTTTAGACAACGGAAATGTCCACAAAAATTAGAGTAATCATCCAACAAAAGGATATAATATCGATGGCCTGAAAAGCTCAAAACGGAAGATGTCCAAATATCACTATGGAGAATATCAAAAGGCATAACAGTGCATGAATTAGAAGCAACAAAAGGCAACTTAACATGTTTTCCAAGGAAACATGAGAATTACGAGTTCTAGTACACTCAATAAATTTATTTTATTTAAGGGAGGCAAAAACAAGTGCTCCCGGATGACCCAAACGTTCATGCCATAAAGAAGGAGCTAAAGCTGCAAAAGTGTATGGTAATGTGGCTTGATGTGTGGTTGTGGTGATTGGATATAGCTCGCACCGACTATCACATCTCATTAGACACATCCCCTTCTGAAAATCCTTCACGGAAAACCCAAAATGATCAAATTCAACAGAAACTGAATAGTCACTAGTAAATTTTCTAACTGAAATTAAGTTTTTAATCAATTGAGGAGCATGAAGAACATTCTTTAAAGCTAACGGTGGGTTCGGGGGAGACAAGTTTGTAGTACCATAATCACGAATTGGAATTGAAAGACAATTTTCGATAATTATACCACGATTATTGCTCAAATTAAAATAAGATGAGAGATTACCTTGTGAGGCCGTCATATGAGACATTTCTCCAGTGTCCATGTACCAAATTTGCGTCGGACGGATTAAGCCCAAAAGTGTGGATTGTGGCCTCGATGTCGGTTGGAGTCGCCACTGCCGAGTGGGCATGTTGCCATTGGTTTGGCGGTGGCCCAAGAATGTTGGGGTTCTGGATGGACTGCTGGCCCAATTTCCAAAGGGAAAGGGGCATGGAGGCACTGCCCAAGGCCACTGCCAGGCCTACGGTGTCAGTCCACTGCCCCACTGGGCCCTCGGTTACCACTAGTCAGGTTGTTGCTACTGGCCTTACAAGCATAATCCTAGGCTAGAGTTAAGGTAATGAATGACAAAATATACACCTACCATATACAAAATATACATAATTATGACTAATTATTCTTTCATATTCTATCAACCTTAACCAAACAGAAAACAAGAAAAAGTATAAGGAATTGTGAAACTAAATATATAAATAACAAGTTTTTTAATTTCTCATTCGGTATTTGGTACTTGCATTGGTACTCTACTAATCCAAGCGTTTACCGCATAAAGCCCATTAATAAAGGAAAAATGCTTTCTATTAGAATTTTTTCATATTCAAGATTTAAATCCGAGAGATCTGATGAAGAGTGAGGCAGCTTATCTCATTTCTTTGTCAATCATTGAATTGATTATGTACCGAAACTCTAATGGCTACCAATTTCAATCTTCTCGTCATACTTGCGACATACCGAAACTGTAAGAGAGGAGAAAAATCATAGAGGGGTGTGGAAAGGGGCAACAAAAAGGGTACACAGAGACACTTACGACATACTATATGTGTGATGTCGATATCCTGATCTGGACATTTGCGGCTTATTTATAATTTTCTTACGACTATCACTATTGTATAATTAAGCCATTAAGGTTAGTACAATTTGAATAGTACATACTTGTCAGATAACGTCATAAGTAAATTCTGGAAGTACAAAAGTCTAAAAACAAACAGAACAGTTACTCCTACCTTTGCCCCATCAAATCAAAGTCGACCTAAACTCTTAACACAAAAAGTCTTTAATGTACTGTTAACTTATAAGTAATTTATCGTATCATTTCTTTTTCAATTGCCTCTTGTATAGTGCAATATAGGTATAATTAATTAATTTCTTGATGAGATAATCCATTATTTAATGAATTAGTTTGAAAAATAGATTAAAAAAAGTGCAAAGTAAAAGATTGTCTCCACGAATAAGTGAAATCAAAGTGTTAGTGGAGTACTACCCAGAGTCGTGGGACGATAGGATCCCTTCAACCTTAACCTGAATTCTAGAATTCGAACTCTTGGAATAAAAAAAAATCCGAATAGATGGGAAGTGTGTCCCCCTTTTAAGGAGCCTTATACGACGTGTATTCAATTATTCGGCGTTCAAAGTAGGTACCTGCCACTGAGTGAGAAACAAAATACTCATGGACTTTGTTATAAAAAGGGGTAGTCCAGTGCATTAAGCTCTCATTAAGTGCGAGATTCGGAGAAGAGCCGGACCACAAGCATTTATTGTTATATATAAAATAAATCCATTTTCCAAGTTAGACTATTTTGCACTAGTCCGTAAACTAGAAGTAGACAGAACAGAAGAAACTTATAGCCAAATTTGTTTTTACTTTTTCCAAATGTTATCTAATTCACGGTATAAAATTTTCTCCAGTCTGCGACTCTTCTAAATATCTTCTTCAATTTGTGAAAAATGTGTTTCATTTTCTATTCCATTGAAAGTAAAAACGTAATAAAACAAATCAATATATCCTTTTTAGGTATAGCAACACATCTTTCACCCTTTATATCTGAACTTATTTCCCCCCTTTTTAAAGAAAAATATGAAGCAATAGTAACAAAATACAGAGTCCTGAGGGATAATTAATTCTTGCACACTAATACTAAATAAATGTTGTTTATCTTGTAAAAGTAGTTTCTAGTTTGTCTGCTCTAACTGCTATATGAGGAACCATTGAATACACACATAAGGTTGGAAATTTGCCTTTGGTGGGGAGGTGCGCCCACCCATATTTAATGACTTAAACACTATGGTTCCGCATGTTGGAGGTTTTATCTCTTCACACGTGCATAATCTACTAAGTGAGTAGATGACCGTAGGGCCAAGGATCGTCAAATTTCGTTGAGAAATGAAAGAGATATTGGTCCACGAAGTAAGGTGTTTGAGGCATAAAAATATGATGTGGGACAAATCTACCACATCGGTGGGAAAAAGGAAGAATTGTTCTCTTTATAAGTCTCAAAATTGGCTAAGAGTTTGGGACCCCAACGGGTAACCCATGTGTTTGAAGGAGGGAGGACCTAGGTGGGCTTGGGTTCGAGGTTAAGCCCACACACGCGCCGTCGCCCCCCGTTCGATCTCGGGCTTCTTCTGATAGACCCCAAAATTATTTAATATTTTGGTCCCTGGAGTTTTTGAAAAGATGAAATTGGGAACGACAGAACCGTTTGGGTTGGTTTTTAGAACGTTAAAACTCCATTAATCTGCACATAACTCCTCCCTAAAAGCTCCTTTATGTAGCACATTAAATCAGCCATTTACTTTACTAATTAACTCCCTCACTAATGGCCATTACTTGACAGTTGAGAAGTCCCTCCCCTTATACTATATATTGAAGCATTTTTTGCTCAATTGTTGAGACTAATACTATATACTACACAGAGACAAACAGAAGAGAGAATAGCACAACACAAATTCTGTCCAAAACATGAGCAGAAACAATGGACGAAAACAGAAAACTCTTCCTTCCTTTTCCATTCTTCAGCAAGTCGTTTCGTGTTTGTTTTCTTCGTCAGAATCAACCTATTTGCTTTGTAGTGTTGATTAGTTGATGTTTTATCTTGGGAGACTATTGCCCATTAACGTAAAAGCATATATACGGGGCAATCTTGTCTTAAAGACAGAGAGTCATCTCTCGACTCAGCCACGGTTGTAACAATTCAGATTTAGTGTTTTTTTATTTCAGGTTATCAACATTCAACAAGCTTGCGGCAGTTCTGAATATTGACTATTTGTTTATCCTTTCGAACACTTGTAATATTTATTTACTTCCCGTATTGCTTTACATATCCAACACATAAAATATTCAAAAAGAACTATAATTAATCGTGCATAAAAAGTGAGATTATAACTTAAATGATAAATTAAATTACCTACTTTAATATTCAAAAATGCCGTCGATCATAGTATAAAGTCCATTTTTTTTACATACCACAATATATAAGTAAAATCCTAAATAAAGTTATTCAAGAAATTCAGTCCCAATTCAGAATTAATACCTCAAAAATCTCGATTCTTCATATACTTTCCATTTTAAACAAAGTATCGTTGACACCTTTACAACTCAACTAAGGTGTGTTTGAATATTTTAGTTTATTCAATTTTTTTGTTTGTTTCTAAAATGTTCTATTAATGTTTGTTAGCTCCATGTGATAAAAAGTGAAGTTGATGTATATATTCTTTGCCTTTTTCCTCTTAATTGGTAGTACTAGTATTAATTGTTATGTCAACAACACCGACGGACACATGACATTTTGTTTATGGGTTCCACTTCTTTCTGGACCAACTTAGATGGACATTATTTAATTTGGACTTGGATATTTATTAGTTTCTCGTACTTAAAATCTACGAAAATAAAGGAAATAAACAAGAGGAGTGGTTTTTGAAGGGGAAATTTGGGAAACAAATATTACAACCGGCTAGCCCATCAATAGTACAATTTACAAACCAATATCGAAAATGAATTTTGACAGATAACCAAATATCCCAAAAAATTTCATAACTAACCAAGTGGAACATACATTACACCCCACTAGCCCATTAACATTATTTACATACCAACATTAAAAAAGAATTTCAACGTATAGCCAAAAACACCAAAACCTAGACCCCCCCTCTCAACAGACGCCACCTTAGATCTGACACCCTCTTCGATCATCTTTAAACCTAAAAAACGACAATCCAAATCTCTTTCATTTCCCTTCTCCACTAGCAAAATGACTTCCACACTCGACAAATTATAAAGCCAAAAATTCTATCACCAAAAATGTACGAAAGAGAATAATTCCTAAATTATTTTCATTAATGAAAAGATAGGTATATATATGATATACAATATCTAATTATGAAAATTAAATTTATCTTTTCCTAATACAAGACTACTATCTTTTCCTAATACAAGACTACAACCATAATTATACATGTACAATAACTCTAATAATTATGGTAAGAAATATACAAAATATACTTGGTTTTGACCGTGTATACCGTGACCTGCTTTCACACCCCGCAATCATAGCGGGCGGTTGTCGTACGCTGAGACTGTTCCTAAAATCTTCAAACAGAACTAAGGGAAGACCCTTAGTAAAAATGTCAGCAATTTGGTACCGTGACAGGACATGCAAGACACATACTTTTCGCGAACAAAGTGAATATCCATCTCGATATGTTTAGTGCGTTGATGTTGGACCGGATTCCCAGAGAGATAGACCGCACTAACATTATCGCAGTAGACCAAGGTAGCTTTCTGAATAGGAAAGTGAATCTATAATAGGAGATTACACAGCCAACAAGACTCAATCACCACATTGGCTACCCCTCGATACTCGGCCTCCACACTGGATCGCGATAAAATAGCCTGACATTTAGCCGATCAAGAGACCAAGTTATCACCAATAAAAATACAATAACCAGATGTCGAACGTCTGGTATCTAGACATCCACCCCAATCAGCATATGTATAAGACATGAGAGTAGATACGGAGGATGGATATAAGTGCAAACCATAATTAAGAGTGCCTGGAATGTAACGCACAATGTGTTTGAGAGCATGCATGTGCTCGTCCCTCGAATCATGTATAAATAAACACACCCGCTGCACTGCATAAGTAATATAGGGCCTCGTGAATGTAAGATATTGAAGAGCCCCTGCAAGACTACGACAGTGGGAAGGATCCTCATAAGGTGTGATAGAATAAACACCCAGCTTCGGTTATATGTCAACCGGAGTAGGAGAGGACTTACATGATGACATGTTATCCCATTCAATAATCTCAGTTGCATACTTCCTCTAGGATAGAACAAGACCACATGCATGATGAGTGACAGATGTACCCAAAAAATAACTCAAGGGCCCCAAGTCTTTCATAGCGAATTCAGAACTGAGAAGAGATATGATAGACTTGCGCAGTTTATCAGAAGAGACAGTCAATATAATATCATCCACATATAATAGAATGTATGCCAGAGAAGTACCACGACGATAGATGAACAGAGAATGATCAGACATGATGTGAGAAAATCCAATAGTAGACACATAATCTGTAAACCTTTTATACCAAGTCCGAGGGGCATGTTTTAGCCCATACAAGGACTTCTTCAGCAAACATACATGGTTAGGATGATCGGGGTCCTTAAAACCCAAGGACTGATGCATATAAACAGTTTCCTTGAGATCACCGTGTAAGAAATCATTTTTCACATCCAATTGATGAATGGGCCATGCTTTCGAGAGAGCCAGACTGAGAACAGTGCGAATGGTAGCCAGTTTGACCACCAGACTAAATGTTTCTCCACAATCCACGCCAACATGTTGAGTTTTGCCATCACCTACAAGACAGACTTTATGTCTCTCAAAACAACCATCAGATTTTTCCTTATGAGTAAAAATCCACATAGAACAAATAACATTGACACCAGGCGAATGGGGCACCAACTCCCATGTCTTATTTTCAATCAGAGCATTATATTCATCATCCATGACCATTTTCCAATTCGGGTCATGAAGGGTAGACACTGGGTTACGTGGTAAGGGTGATTTAGTGACATTGGAATTGAGATTAAAATATCGTATTAGTTTAAAAATACCCCATTGGTTACGAGTAAGGGGCCCTTGACTTGGAATAGATGTTGGCTGGACCCGATTTGGTGTATGGGTGTCGGAACTGGCTCGATTTGGAAGGTGTGGACTCTGGTCGGGTAGTGGGCTTGCTGGCCGAGACACTAGATCGGGAGGAGGCATGGACGGGCCAGCAGGTAGTGGGCCTCTATTGTCCTGCTTTAGCCAATGGGCCTCTATTGTCCTGCTTTAGCCAATGGGCCTCTATTGTCCTGCAGCCCAAGTTGATGAAGGAACTGGGCAAGGGCCCGACATGGGCCACTGCCCGTTTGCCCAAGGCATGGCCCAAGCCTACCAAGGGTTCAATGGCCCGGTCCCTTGCTGCTTTCCACATCCGTCACTACCGCTGCAGCCATCACCCTTGCCACCGCCACGTCCACCATCGCGATTTTCCCACAATTTTGACCCTTTTTGCTACCCTCATTATTACGAATTTGACCATAATTTTCGTAGTATGATTAAGAGTCATTAGTTTCACGGGACGTGGCCACCATCATGGTAGAATTTGCTCTGTTAGCTGTTTTTTTAGCCAATCCTGCTTTTTCTAAGGTGAGCATGAAACGTGCCTGATAGAATGGTGGGAGAGGATTGCTTTGACGAAGAAAAATGCCAACGCCATTATATGCCCCGGAGAGGCCTGCAACCATCTGAAGAACGAGACGATCATTAGTGACGGGCGCGCCAACGTTTTTGAGTTGATCCGACAACTCTTTGAGATGTTGGCAATATGATGAGACGTTCGGAAAATCCTCCATATTAATGTGGGAGAATTCCTGCTCGAGGGTCACAGCACGAGAATTTTTGTTGTCTTGGAATATATCATGCAACCTGTTCCAAGCTTCCATAGCTGTGGCGTCGCGTTCGATAATAGTCTGTAAGAGGTCCGTAGAGATGGTGGAATAAATCCATTGGAGCACCGTAGCATCAAGAGTTGCTTACAACTCTATTTCATCATCGGTGGTAGGTACCTTCTCGTTACCTTTATCCGGTGTGATGATGTGATGGAGGACCCTATTAGACCTTGCGTGAATTTTAAATAATCCTGCCCACATCGCGTATTGGACGTTTTCCATCTCAAGAACCATAGGGATGTTGTTCTTGATGTTGGAGACTGCAAGGTTAGGATGAAAGGTGTTCTTTGTAGTAGACATAGTGAACGAACAAGATGAGAATTAGGGATTGGGATAAAAATTCGAAGGGATGGTCGACCGTCGGCCGAGGCTTGGAATCCGAGAGGGCGGCGGAAGAGAGAGTTTGTGGAGAAGAAAAATGTGCCCTAGACTTCTGATATCATGAAAGAGAATAATCCCTTGATTATTTTCATTAATGAAAATGTATATATACATGTTATACAATATCTAATTATGGAATTAAATCTGTCTTTTCCTAATACAAGACTACTACCATAATTACACATGTATAAGAACTCTAATAATTATGGTAAGGATTACTAAGGAATATACAAAATATACACACCATATACACGGTTTTGACCGTGTATACCGTGACCTGCTTTCAGTTGAAGATTTAATATATATGCATAAAATGTAAGTTTGATCTATATACACAATATAATTTTCTATATATTCAATACAACTTTTCGCTCTATGTGACTACGTAAGTGTTCACACTAGCCGGAGAAGCTCAATTAATATAATGGTTCACAAAATCATCTTCATATTTTATGCTATCAGTTCATATAACTTAAACTTAATTATAATTAGAATCCGTTTGACAATGAGAACTATTCATTTTTTCCTGATTTTCCTCACTTTTTTTAAAAAAAAAAAACCAAATTAAATCTTTTTTCACCCTTTTTCCACATTTTTTCACTTTCAGTATATTCAAACAACCAAATATTATTTGCAAAAAGTATAATCAAACACAATTTCATCTTCAACTCCAACTTTAAAAATTCCAAAGTGAAAAATATTTTATTTCTATAACGAAATGCCTACTTACTTATGATCTAGCATCGCATGCAAGCACAATATTTTCAAGTACGTAGTGACGGTGGATACAAAATGTACAAGAACTATTCTCTTAAAGATGAAGCAAGCTAGGCCACCATACAATAATAAGATCGAGTGCCTAGACAATGTTGGCGAAACCGTTCCATATGATGCTTTGATACAAAGACATATATGTAAAATCAGCAATATATTTCCATACGTAGAATTAAATAGTTCATTGAATATGTTACGTAAACTCACTACCCATGCACGTTGTGCTTCACAGTGCATACTGATGATATACATGTAGCTAAGGATCAGACTCATCACTCAATAAATGCTCAAAATTATATACTATCATTCTATAGGCTTAATTTACCCGATTATATAGACCTAAAAAAAACATTGAATTTTGGATTTAATTTTAAAAAAAATTGGAGTTCGGATTGAATTATGGACTGACTTTGAATTTTTGGATAAAATCTAAAAAATTTCATACATATTTATCCCTAATGTTTAGACATAAGCCCGTATACCTAATATTAGGTCAAATAACCTACTAAATCAGTCAATATACCCTATTAGGCTAAGAATTGTGAAATTGAGATGCATTTGATCATATTTATTATTGTCATTTGAAGAACTGAGACATTGAGTCCTTCAAGAAGCATATTACTTGATGTTTAAATCATATAGATAGTAAGGATTGAGTAGTAGTTAACTTGAATGTGAATTAATGTTAGTAGTATAATCTATCTAGACATGATTTTATTTTGTTTTAGATTAGGAATTTTCTTGATAATGGTTTCATTGCTTGAATGAACATTTATTTGGATGATTGTAGTGGGGAATAGAAATTATTAAGGTAATTTGACATGAATAATTTATTAATTAGAATGTTTAATTTTTGTAAAAAGAAGAAACTCAACTTATAGATTCAATAAAAAATTTAAAATAACCAAATCGATTAAGCTGAGATCAAACTTAAAAGAAAACCGATCCACTTCAAACTTATTTGGATTTAGTTTCTTAAATTCGAAAACCGAAAATCTAAACTAGAGTTTTCATATTCAATTCGAAGTGTTCGAACACCACCCCTACTGACGCATAGTCTTTTCTGGTCTTTTGCCTGTCCTTTCTCTGTTTTTTTTAGGGGAGTGATTTGAAGTAACGGTAAAATTGTATTCGTGTGTTCTATAAGTCATGAGTTTGAATTGTGAAAGCAGTAACGGATTCTTATATATATTAGAATAGGTTGTCTACATCACACTCCTTGAAATACGACCCTTTCCCATCCGCTGCTAATGCATAATGTTTTATACACCAGATTACTCTTTCTCTTCTTTTCTTTTGTATGTTCTTTTATTTATTCATTTATTTGTATTTGTTTTCCAAGAATTTATTGTTTTGAGAAGGTTCTTTTTTGGGGTGGTGTGGGTAAAGGTGAGTATTGGGAGTTGGGATTGGACAAGGATAAACTTCATATGAGGACACTGTTTTTTTCTTATTCACTGAAAAACAGCTAACCATGAAAATTATTACTAAATGAAACGTAAAACAAAAACAGAAGAAAGTAACCTTAATTAGTGACAAAAAGAACTTTTTTATCTTGCCCGAACTAAACCCAAGATCTAAACCATTAATAACCCTTCATTAATTTAATAGTATATATTATAAATATTTGTCTCAGCTCCCAAGTGTAAAATATTTTGTGACAAACGGTCATGCACTTTAGTCCTAACTAAAAGAAACTATTGAAAGATAAAATTTGCAAAAAGCAACAAAAGAATAATAATAATTGAATTAAAACAAGAGGATAATGACTTTTCAGATTCTTTATTTGAAGTCACTATTTGTCTAATTAATGGAAGACAGAGGATCATGCAACAAAATCAACCCTAGCCTAATTTCTATCTCAAGCATTTTGAACCTTTTATTTATTATTTCACTTAAATCTAATAGGTTTAATTTGCTTCAATTATTCAGTAAATTTTGAACTTTTTAATGACTTTTTTACAATAATAGACGGGCTGATGTTCGTTGTTAATTTCTCTCGCAATAAATTGTATCTCTCGACTGAGATGCATGTTTTTATTTTCAAGTCAATTTGCAATTTATAAGTTTAAAATAATAAATATGCTAACTTTTGCATAAAACTAACTTTTCTATTTCATTTTTAGGATAATTACTTCTTCAAGTATATCGACTGCTTGAATTATTAGATTATCAAATCGGTATGTATTTCTAAAATAAGTAACTTTCACCAAATATTGAAATAACCATTGAACTTCTGTGAGGGGCGGAGCTACAATTTCTACTACGGGTGTGACAAAATTTAATAGTTTTGATCAAATCTTTTATTTATGTTTAAAAATCAACTTCATTTGTGTAAATAAATAATTTATTAAGAGCCCACTAAATTGAATTTTCTAAAATATACAACTCACAGACTCAAATCCTAGCTCTGGTTCTGAGTTCTGTTTTTCAACCAATGTAAAAAAAAAAAAAAAAAATCTCAAAACTGCTATATTAAGAAATACAAAAAAAAGAGTATATTTTCAGTTGTATAATGTTGAATAAGAGTAAGTCAAGGATCAGTGTTCTCACTTCTCATAAATTCCCCATGTGTGACTCGCATGGATTCAAGATTCTTCTGTACATTTGAATCAATTTTTAGCTGGCATTTCACCCCTTACATAAATGCAAGGACCAATATATAAATTTCTAAAACTTAAGGACCAATTTAGCTCATTTCCTAGAAAGCAACTCTTAAATATTCATGTAACCTTTTATTTATATCTACTTGTAATATTTTTGAATATCAAGTTATTGTTATTTCTTGAGTATGACCTAATTATTCACTCTCGAGAGAAACAAAAAATTCCTTGATTCATTTTAATAATACAACAACACCCGTTGAAATCTCAAAACGTGGGTCTGGGGAGGGTAAGTTGTACGCATACCTTACCTTTACCTTGAGAGGTAGAGCGGCTGTTTCCGAGAGACCTTCGGCTCAAGACAAAACCTAAGCACAGGTAGAGCAAGAAAAATGATCAGACCCAAGCATAAAATTTAAGGCAGTATGATAATGCTGAAAATACTGGTATCAAAAGAGAATGGGACATGCCAGCGCAATTTGAAAAGAAAATGAACTAACATAGATACATAAGCTAAACACAATACACTAAAGAACACCCAGCAACAGAAATCACACGCTACTATACAACAATATTGCGCCTACTAGTATGGTAAGCTAAGGGGGCCCACAGTAATCGCACTAAGTAGTACTATACTACCAGTCTGTACGTGTAAGTAGTACTACACTCGACTATCTACTACCCTTCTACCCTAATTTGTGTCCTCCACAACCCCCTATCTAAGGTCATGTCCGTAGTAAGTTGCACATTCGTCATATCCCTTCTAATCATCTCTCCCCAATGCTTCTTCGGCCTACCTCTACCTCTTCTAAACCTGTCCATAGCCAACCTCTCACACCTTACCTCTGCACATGCCCGAACCATCTCAACCCCACTTCCCGCATCTTGTCCTCCACCGAGGCCACTCTCACTCTGCCCCGGATATCATCATTTCTAATCATGTCCCTCTTTGTATGCCCACACATCCACCTTAGCATCCTCATCTCCGCCAGTTTCATTTTTTGGATGTGCGAAGTCTTGACCAGCCAACATTCCGCCCCATACATCATCGCCGGTCTAACCACCATTTTATAGAACTTGTCTTTAAGTTTTGGTGACACCTTTTTATCGCACAGGACTCTAGATGCAAGCCCCGTTTTCAGCCACCCCGTCCCAATACGATGTGTGACATCGTCATCAATCTCTCTATTCCCTTGGATATTAGACCCGATATACTTGAAGCTTCCTTTATTCGGAATGACCTGGGTACTAAATCCCACCTTTGATTCATTTTAATAATTATATACAAAAAACAACTTTATATACTAATATATAGTCTATAGATTAATTTTACCACTTATAGATATATCTAGTGCTTAAATGAGTATCCAATGTGCAATTAAGATATCTGGTTTTTGCATTTCAAGATTCTAGTTATAAAAATATATTGCAGGGATCATTTTTTGGGTCAAAATACTATACAGATCATTAGTCATATTCTCATAGATGAACTACTTTGATCATCCGAAAGTAAAAGAAAAACAAAAGCATTTTTTAAAAAAAGAATCTAACTTAATATCTTAATATCTTAATCTCTAAGGGGTAGTTTGGTTCTAGAAAAGTTTATCTCCATATTATAATCTCAACTCCTATATAGAATAGATAAACTCAAGATTTTAGTATCAACCTTTCATTAGAATTTGTCTAATATCAACCTTCATAAACCAATTCATATCATTTCATTCCCTTTCTTTTTTACATTATTTTAAGAAAATAGGTATATTCATTCCAAATTGACCACAGAACTCTCTCAGTTGTTGTCTTTCATTAAGGTTTTGACTTTTTATCTGCTGATTCAGCTTGATCTCATTACACAAGGCTAATCCTTTTTGTATACAAGTGTCTATTAGGCTACCATAGATATAAATATCATAATTGATTGTAATTCCCCTTTTTCTAAGAGACTTTCTAACTCTTTTCCCAAATAGAACTGGTAATCTATCTATAAATTTAGATTTTAAGTGATAACTATTACACTCAGGTAATTCCATAACTCTCATAAGGAAAACATCCGAATATTGATTTTAGAATACTAGAAAAAGAAAGTGGTCTCCAACCAACTACAACTCAAAATCCCTCTCCCTCTCTTTGGTCCACCACTCTTATTTCTTCTCCCTCTCTTTCACACACACACAACAATCCTTCTTCTTTCTTCCTTTATAATCATCTCTTCTTTCCCCTCTTCCTTAGGGGCTTGCTCAGTCCAAAGCACTCCCCATTTCCACATTTCCCAAAATCTCTCAATTCCCTACCAATCACCATAGCCTCAATTTCACTTCATTCTCATATCACACAATAATTAGTCGTATTGTATTGCGATCCTCGAATTAGCATTCAGAAGTTGTGAATTATTTTTGATCAGTTCGAAATGGCGCCACCTGACACTAGCAAAACAACAAAGCTAGAGCGGTACAACAGCTATATTCGCAGAGTCAATAGTACAAAACTCATTGCAGCATCCTCCAAACTTCTATTTCGTGTCACTTTATTAGTGGCGCTTTTACTTATTTTCTTCTTCACTATAAATTACCCTCCGTTATCCTCAGATAATAACACTTCACATAGTAATATTCACACCACAACTCATAACCTCCTCTCCTCCGCCTTCTACGGCGGAGGAGCATCATGGGAGAAACAAGTCCGTCACTCCTCCACTCCCCATCGCCCTAACGGCCTCTCCGTCCTCGTGACAGGAGCGGCTGGCTTCGTTGGGTCCCACTGTTCTTTAGCATTAAAGAAACGTGGTGATGGGGTTCTTGGCCTTGATAACTTCAACTCCTACTATGACCCTTCCCTCAAACGTGCTCGTCAAGATCTACTATCCAAACACCAGATTCTTATCGTTGAAGGTGATATTAACGACGATGAGCTTCTTAAAAAGCTCTTCGACATTGTTCCTTTTACGCATATTCTTCATTTAGCTGCACAAGCTGGTGTTCGTTACGCAATGCAAAACCCTCTGTCTTATGTAAACTCGAACGTAGCCGGGTTTGTTAACGTGTTAGAAGTTGCAAAAGCTGCTGATCCACAACCCGCAATTGTTTGGGCCTCTTCCAGCTCCGTCTACGGATTAAATACCAAAGTACCCTTCTCCGAAGAGCATAAAACGGATCAACCAGCGAGTTTATACGCTGCGACAAAAAAAGCAGGTGAAGCAATTGCACATACTTATAACCATATTTATGGACTCTCATTAACCGGGCTAAGGTTTTTTACTGTGTACGGGCCTTGGGGAAGGCCCGACATGGCATATTTCTTTTTTACTAAGGACATGGTACAAGGTAAACCAATAAATGTGTACGTGACACAAGATGATAAAGAAGTGGCGCGTGACTTCACGTACATAGATGATATTGTAAAAGGTTGTGTAGGCGCGTTGGATACGGCTGAGAAGAGTACAGGTAGTGGTGGTAAAAAAAGAGGTCCGGCCCAATTAAGAGTTTACAATTTGGGTAACACTTCACCTGTGTCGGTAAGGAAATTAGTGGCTATTCTTGAAAATTTGTTGAATGTTAAGGCTAAAAAGAATGTTGTGAAAATGCCACGAAACGGTGACGTTCCGTTTACTCATGCTAACGTGAGCTTGGCGTTAAGGGACTTTGGTTATAAGCCTACCACTGATCTGTCTAGTGGGTTGAGGAAATTTGTGAAATGGTATGCGAGTTATTATGGGATTCAATCAAGGGTATAAAAGGAAAACGAGTCACCCAATTCTGATGATTAAGCACAACAAAGAGGAGGGGAGAAGTAAAAGATTATTTTACCCCTTCTTGCAATATATTTTTTCTCTTGATGTATTTGGATCAAATTATGTTACTTACTTGTTTATTTTTAGTGTAGAATTTTTATATTTATAAAAATAAGAAAATCAGATAAGGGTGGAAAGGGCAAGTGTAGATTATTTGAAAGTGGGGTTATAATAATGTATTTTTAAGGTATTATTGAATGTAGGGGGAAAAAAAGACTATATCAATCACAAATTGTAATATTTTGGAATTGAAATGATGATTACATCAAGATTCTCTTTGTCTTTTATCTGGTTTAATTTGTTTGTTAGTTAATTTGTGGTCTTTTTGGTATTGTTGTCGTTAATGTAAAGGTGGAAAAAAAAGAATTTTAATTTTAATTTTCCTTGCAAGTGGATGAGAAAAGAAATATTCATATGCCTGTTGAAGATGCCTTCTATGATTGAAGATGGGTAAAGTTATCCCTAAACAGTCATTTGCTCATCAAAGTTCAAAAATAATTACTATAGCTGCAAATTAATTTTTCTTGTAATTAGTTAATATAATTTGACTTCTCATGTCTATACAAGTTGAAATTAATTACTCATTCCATCCCAAAAGATTGACATTTTTCATTTTTCGAGTTTCGCTTTTCGAGAGTCAAATGAATTGTTCTTTGATCGTAATTTTTTTAAATGTCTTTTAATTATTATAAATTATTAATTATGATGACTTATAATACTTTTTACGTAGTTTTCAAATATGTAAAATTTATTTTAAAAAAGTTAAAGATTATATGTTTTAACACACGGTCAAAATTAAAAAATTGACTCTCGAAAAGTGAAAAATGTCAATTTTTTTTGAGACGGATGGAGTACTTAATATGGTAAGAGCAGAATTAATAGAATTTTGAAGCAAAAAAGAAGAAAAGAAAATTAAACTTGCAAGAATCCAAGATTCATGAAAAACGCTACTCATCTAGCTGTTAGAATCTTAAAATTACGTGTAAGAGAATTAAAACATCAAATATTCTTATAAAAGAAGCAAAAAGAATTCACCCGAGATAAACTATTCACCTTATAGTGTATGAAGGTGCATCGGTTAGACATCTTTAGTCGAAAGAGTGTCTTCCAGAATGATCGTTACGTTATGTAACTACGTCTAATCTATTCTACACATTCAATTAATGTTTTCAATGTGAAGCTATAGTTAAGTTATACGGGTCTTAACGTCTAGCCGTTAGTAATCCGTATTTTACAAAAACTCAATTTCACTCGGTAAAAACAGCAGGACAATCATTACAACATTTCGTGTGTAGATCATTATTTATGCGACAATGAATTTTACTACCTTAGAATAGTTAGAATTATTGCCGCCATCTAGAGAAGCTTTCGTTCAAAGCTTATAGCATTTCTTCTTCCACCTTCCAGCACAGGTAAAGAAAATATTTTGTTTTTGAAATGTCTGGAAAAATCATAATGCAGCTGCCCGACATAATTCCTCTTTAATTATGTAAATAATGGTTCTGTAAAGTATTAAGACGGGAAAAAAGGCGACATATAATCATATACTTCACATAATAAATAGTAAGAAGATAACTTAAGACATGATTAAAGTGAAGGATATATACAACTTTAAGAATACGTCAAATGAGTACTAATAACTATTTTAATAGGCCACCCATGATATGTCTTTTCTTATTTATTTCATTTTTTGTCCTGTACAGCTAATCATAGAGGGGTCAGCTTGCTGGCAGGGAGTCAACTTTGCGGCCTTAGGGTCGCAAGTTCGATTCTCCCCTCCGGATATCGTCCTCCGGGGCACATACATGTGGTAAAGCCTGGGCGCTAAAAACCGCGCGGGCATGTTGCAGTGTGGGTTCGGTCTCCGTCAAGCCTTGTAGATGGGGCCTGTGGGGGGGTCAACCTTGTAGCATTGATCCGTTGGACGCAAACAGACACTGACCATGTGTGCACATCCCGCGATTTACCTGGTGGTGGGGTGCTGAAGGACCGGTCCCATCATCTCCATGACGTCTGGGTAATACCAGTGAAGTATTCAGGCGCAAGCCTGAAAACCTGGATTATCAAAAAAAAAAAAAAAGTACTTTAGCAACATTATATTTTGTGCTGAGCAATTGTATATTTCTAGAAGATAAGCTTCATTTGTTTTTCTATTTTATACATATCTAAAAGTATCCTTTCAATTACTTCTTTAATTTTTGAGGTACTTCAAATTTCTTTTCTGTAATCTAGATGGAGTAAGCAGGAAATATAACTACTTCAACATATAACACATGAAAATGTATTCCAGGAATGGTATTTTTCATATTCAAAATGTGTATGTTTGCAAGTCATAATCAATGAAGAAAAGGGGTTTTGTACTTTTCAGATGAAATTTTGGCATCACCATATCAACAAACCTTTTTACTAAATGTACATGTGAAACTATCTTATAGCCCAATCTTATTTTTTTCCTAAAAGTGTTTTTTTTTAAAATGCTTATTTTAAAAAAATTGAAGTGTTTGATCAAAAGCTTTTGGGAGAAAATAAGTACTTTTGAGAGTACAAGAAGCAGTTTTTCAAAAGCTAAAAGAAATAAATTTTGCTCAGAAACACTTTTTTGAAAAGTACTTTTGAGAAAAAAAAATACACTTAGAAACATTTTTAAACGCTTGATCAAACACTAATTTATGCTCAAAAGTATTTTTTAAAATTAATTGGCCAAACACAAATTGTTTTTCACTAAAAGTACTTTTTTGAAAAGTTTAAAAATATTTTTCAAAATAAGCAAATGTTAAATTAGGGTGATAAGATTAGCCCATCTTGATTCGGCCAATTCCAGTCTCTCAAAAAATTGATTGATTTGGATAAGTATATCTCCCAAATTGAACTATGAGGTTGTCAAAATAAAAGTGTGTTTTTAATTAATTTTATTTGATATGTAATTAAATAAATTGTTAGAAAAAATAAAATAGAGAAATTAAACTTGGTAAAAACTCGAGACTTATGATTATTATTTAGCCCATCTTGACTCAATCGCTCAGCGCAACTAATTTTTCGACAGGGTTGGGCGATAAATGATTTATTAATTCAGCTAATTCCGATCCACCTAAATTCAACTCGAATCGCTCATTTGTTACCCTACCTCGAATAGCAGACAACTCACTTCTCAATTGGCTTAAGTAGATGGAAATAAATCAGTAGCAAATAGTCTTTGCTGAGATCCAAACTATGGTATTCTATGATTCTCATCCTAATTCATTGATCATTAAATCATACCGTCACTATAAGAAAGTATAAAATTAACAATAAAACTTTAGTAACAATAAATATATTGTTGTAAAAAATGTAAATGACAATAAAAATTTAATATATTATTGCTAAAAACCGTAAATAGCAACAAATTTAATATGTTATTATTGCGTAAACTTTTTGCATCGGTGGTTATTGCAACAACATGCAACAATTTTTGTTGACACGAAAAGTACATTTGATAATAACATCCAAACCTATGACAATAAAAAAGGTTGTTGTGCAAATGCCTTTCTTCTCATGGTAAGTTAGACATCCTAATCTCACCTTCTTTTCCTAGTGTCATTGCATCTGCAGTTGGTTTAAAGATATAACTTACCTATTTAAGCTGGACTATGGTTTTGCTAGTCTTAGTCCTAGTAATTATGGTCATGTTGAAACCATCTTTAGCTCAACCAATAATATTGATGTCTTGTCTTATCTCAATGATTTTGAATAGCACTAAATAAGGTGTAGTATAAATTCAATTTTAGTATAAAAGCTCTTCACATGCATTTTTATCTCTTATTTGCAGCTAGTTTTATCAGAAAGCGGCATGTAGCTAACTATTGTTAAAGCTAGGAATTGAAAGTATAGACCATCTAAAAATTCTAAGTGTTTTTTTGTTTTTCCATACCTATATATGTTTTCTTTTGGAAAGAGCTATTTGTCTTTTATCCCTATATTATGTTGAAAATTTACTAAATGTGGAATTAAGTATATTCCATTAATTTATGATTCGAACAATTGGGTCCGCACGTCGGAACGTCATTTTCACACACGTGCACACGTAGTGCCAAGTATCGCAAATTTCATCAATGAAAGAGATATTGGTATGTATGTAATACGTTTGAGACATAGAATTATGGACGGTTATTGGTCAAATGACAAAGTATTCCACGTTGGTAAAGGAAGGAAGAAGTGTACGAAGTGTAAGATGAAACAAGTCGGAAATCGCCGCGGAGCCCTGAAGGGCTGCGGCGCCGTAACGCCGCGGCGCAGCCTGGGAGGCGCCGCGGCGCAAAATGGTTGGTCAGCTACTGGAGCCGCGGCGCTTCGGAGGCAGATTGCTGCGACGGGAAGTTGGAAAAATCTGACGTTTGGGCTGGTTTTGGAGCATTGATTCTCCATTACTTGCCATATGAATTCAACCATTATTTGGCTGAATGTAACCCCTCATTCAAGTGCAATTACATGGCTATTGAAGGCCATTAGTTGGCTAAGTGAGGGGTCTTCTACTTACACTATAAATTGAGGCCTTTGGCTCAATTGAACAATATTCAACACTTAGAAAATTCTCCAGATTTTCAAAGTTCATATTCTTCCTCTCTAGCAAAGTCACTATACTCAAATTTCTTCAAGAGTAACACTTGAGTTTCCTTTGCTCACTTGTTAAAGTTGTTATTGTATCTTGGGAGACTATTGCTCAATACCGTAAAAGGAGATATACGGGGCAATCTTGTCTTAAAGAAAGAGTGACATCACTCGACTCAACGACTCTCACAAGCAATTTGTTAAGGTTTTAATTTCCAGTTTTATTGTAATAGTTTGTTTATCCTTTCTTCTATTGTAATAGTTACTTACTTCCCTTTCCCTATAACAATTGTATCCCAACATATTACACACTCTTCTAATTGTTTCCAAAAGCTGGCATCTAGAATAACAAAATCATTTAGCAGCACTAAAAATTAGCGCAAAATCTTCTCCAAGTAAATAATTATTGATCAGTTTTATCGGCTAGTACATCGAGCACCAGTAAGAATTTCTTCTATTATCCCTGAAACTCAATGAATTTTAGCGACGTTCACTGGTAATTATAATTACCACTAAAGATATATCACCTGTCGTTATACTATATTTTTTGGCCTTTGTTATTGCCCGTAAAATTAATTAAAATGGCCATTAAAACCCCGAAAGTACATCAATTGACATCGAAATTATAATTAAGAATTTAAATTATGTAATTACATGATTGCTATGATAATTTTGGACGACTTATGAAACCTAAATGCAAATGTAAGAAATTTAGCTAATTAGTTTTTTATGGTCTAAAATATACCTTTTTAGAAAAAGCATAGCCTGTTGAGATTGAAAAAATTAGGGCGTCATGTGGAAGCTAACAATTGCAAACCTTGAACGTAGATAAATCAGACGACACATAAATTATATTAAAAGAAGCATAATATTTAATATAATTTGATCAAGTGACCTATATATTGAAAACTAATATAAAAAAAATATAAAAACTATTTGAGAGAAAAATCTTCCCCTAAACAAAACTCTCTAAATGACTACATTGGCTTCTACTGTGTTATTTCTGTTAATAAAACATCTATTTATAGAAGTCCAAAATTTCTCCTATAAGAGAATCATAAATATGGTAGAGTCATTTTCTACAAAGAAAGTCTTTTCCATCAAAAAATCATTTTTGAAGTAAAACAAAAATTATTGTAGAATCCAAATAAGGTGGGAAATTCAGGGCAAATCACTAGTGCTTGATATGTTTTAAAATGGAGTCCTTGCGGGTTAAAAGTATTGGAGCCTTTGCGGGTTAAAAGTATTGGAGCCCTTTGCATGGTTAAAAATGAACCCTTTGCAGGGTTAAAACTGAGCCCTTTGCAGGGTTAAAAATGAGTCCTTTGCAGGGTTAAAACCTAGCCCTTTACAGGGTTAAAATGGTTTTTTTGTTTTTTAAAGATATCGCAGCATGATTGTTGAAAATATCATTAAAAAAATTTCTCCACATGTAGTAGTTCATATTTTTTTCCTCTTGTTTGATAAAAAAGATCTTCGTTATCGTCAATAGGTTGCAACTTGATATGAATCTATCTTGAACATGTCTTCAACCTCGTTGAACCATTAGCTCTGATAACACTTGTTGGGATCGAAAAAATCAGGGTGTCATGCGGAAACTAACAATTGCAAACCTTGAACGACGATAAATCATACGACACATAAATTATACTAAAAGAAGTATAATATTTAATATGATTTGGTCAAGTGACCTACATATTGAAAACTAATATAAAAAAAACATATAAACTATTGAGAGAGAAATCTCCATCTAAACAAAAACTCTCTAAACGACTACATTGTGGATGCTACTGTATTATGTCTGAGAATAAAAAATCTTCTATTTATAGAAGTGCAAAATTTCTCCTACAAGAAAATAATAAATATGATATACAGTAAAACCTCTATAAATTAATACTCTATAAATTAATAAACTCTCTAAAATAATAAAATCTTCCGGTCCCGACTTGGGCCTTTGTAAAAAATCATCAAATTCGATAAGATAATAAGATAATAATTTTTTGGAAAATCCCTTTATAAATATTAGGTCCCATTAAAACTCTAAATTAATAATTCATAAATATTATAATTATAAATATTATGGTAATTTGCTAAAATATGAATCTATTGTTACTTGATTTTTCTTAAAATTTAAATCTAATTGGATTTCATCCCTAACTTTTTTAATTGCAGCCAAGAGTTCCGGTGTCGAGTTCTCTAGCTGCAACAAAAAATTTTGAAGAGTTGTTATCGCGCTCAAAGCCTCCTTTCTCATGACTGGTTCCAACGGTATTGAATCATCTTCAGCTTCATCATTAGTAGGATCTTCAATAATATCAGCAACAATTTCCTCTAAACTTTGAACCATTGAACATTCATCATTTTCACCCGGATAGTCCACCAATTTGTTGACGTCCATTTCATTGCGATAACCAACATCCTTGATCATATTCTCAAGCTCATGTAGGCTTTCTTCAAAGTTTGTCTCACTTGAGATTTCTTCATTTGAACGGATTTTGCAGTGCCGAAAACAATTTGCTATTGACACTTTAGAAACATTGGTTATCCAAGCGGAGACTGCAAAATTGATGGCATCTAAAACATTAATCTTTTCAGATTAGGTAGCCCCAACTCATGACCTTCCAAAGAGATTTTTGTAGAATCTCCTACGATAGTGCATCTTGAAAGCTCTAATTATTCCTGCATCACATGGTTGAATCTTTGATGTCATGTTAGGTGGCAAAAAAAATAACTCAACATTCCGTAACCCTTCAATATTTTTTGGATGGGCTGGAAAATTGTCAACCATCAACAAGATTCTTCTGCCATTCATTTGTGATCAAACCAGCGAGCATATTCATCAAAAAGCACACTAGTCATCCATGCCCTCTTGTTGGCACGATAATGACAATTGATGTTGCTCATGTTGATATTTTTGAAGCAACGTGGCTTTGCATATTTTCCAATAATCCATAAAGGAATTTTTTCCGAACCATCCTCGTTGCAACAAATAACAATTGTAAGCCTCTCTTTGTCTTGCTTTCTTCCCTCAAGTTGCTTGGTTGCAAGAGAGTGATCGCTTGTAACCTGTAAAACAGACCTGTTTCATCCAAATTAAAAACATCTTTAATGGGAAATTGGTTTATTTTCTCCCTTATAGCCTCCAGTTTCATTTCCATGTCCTGCATGTCAACCGAACCACTTTCTCCAAAGCGACGGAATGATTTAATACCATGTCTTACCTTGAATTTTTCAAGCCAACCTTGAGAAAATTGATGTTCATGAGGGTGTTGAGGATGCTAAAGCTTCATTATATCCTTTGCTTTCTCCAAAATAAGCTCTCCGGTCATGTTGACTCGATCTTGGTACTGAAGAAACCATTCATAAAGAACCTTCTCCATATCTGGATATTTCGCCGATTTGTGTCACTTAATATCCCCACCCTTCTCAGAGTTGGCTGAAAGGTACTCCGATGATCTCTTGAGAGTGTTTGATATTGTACCTTGACTAACTTTTAAACGATATTTTTCATCAACCCACTCTTGTAAATCTTTTTGAGTGCATGTGGGATGGTCTCTCTTATACTCACATAATGCTTTACGCATTTGATCATTCATGGATGATTTTGCGATGCCTTTTAGATGAGAAGACATGGTTGGGTGTTATGAATTATTTTATTTTCATATTAAGATTTATATAGTACATGTTTCATTCATCATGCATGAATATATTTAATTGGCTATAATAGTTATTTAAGTGCAACGAATTAATGTAAACATGTATACATTATTTAAGTAATTCCAATGAATTGATACATGCGTCCATGAATATAATAGTTAATTGTATACAATGAATTGATATTATACATGAATATATTTAATTAGTTACAAAGAATTGGTTGATGCATGAATATAATCAATGAAACATATATGAATTCATTTATTTTCAATACATATGTATGTACTAAATTTGATAAATTTAAAAAGTCTCTCTTTTAATTAATAAAATATTAATTTATCGATATATTAATATCTCTCTAAATTAATAAAATTTCATGGTCCCAAGGTTATTAATTTATAGAGGTTTTACTGTATTACTTTTTTAGAAAGAAAATATTTTCTACTAATTTTTTTTTTTTGAAATAAAACACAGTAATGATAAAATCCAAATAAAGTAGAAAATTATCACTGAACATAGCCAATCTCGGACGACAAAGCAGACAGTACAAAATGAACACCTTCAAAGGCTTTTTACCCAATGACAGAACTAAAAGCTGACAGAAAATATGTGTGTTATTAATTCTGTTATATATCGTGTTTCTGTTTTTCTTTTGTTTCTTTTTTTTCAATTTGTTATTTCTTTTTGATATGCTAACATAAAGAGTAATTTAAATGTAGCGATTTTACAATCTGGAATGCTCATGTTCTTGCCTATTTTCAGTCATTATCTGTAGCTACTTTTGCAAAAACATTTGCCAGAAGCCCTTTACAAATCAAAAGGTAATGTCATTTTTTCATAAAGTGGATTCCTTCAAATGTTTCATGATAACTGTGGACCATATAATACATGTTGGCTTCTTTGTGCTCCGCATACCCCACCAAGATCAATATGATGCAGATCCATAATTTAAGTTTGTGGGTTTTAATAATGATCTCAAATTAATACTACAATAATAGCAAGATCCACAATCGAATACTTAATGAATTTCTTAACACATACATAATCTTTGTCGAAGTTACGGGATTCAGATGAACCTGTAGCTACAATATTGCAGTACATGTGATATATGAAAGGTGCAGTTACAATATACTATTCTAGATGTTGCTCCATTGTCACAAGCAAGATTTATTTTTGCGTTGCATTAGGCTGTTGGGTTTCGTTTACATCGTTTTGATATATGCATATTATGATTCAACTTAATCTTTTGATTGTGAACGAGCAAAAGTATGTATTGTTTTATACGATTAACAGAGCTGATCAGTTATGTGTATTTTTTTCCCGGAACTCTTCTAAAATTGTATCATAAATGTCTGGACTTGTTTAGTGGACTAAATCCACCTGACAGTAACCCGTATTTTAGATTCGAGTTCGAGTATGTTAAAACTAAGCTATAAACAGAGAATGAAAGGAAGAAGATGTAACTGGGAAATTTTCTCATCTATTTCAAGAAAACTCAGTCTGTATATATGCTTAACTAACCGACTTTAATCCCAAAATATTTAATCCTCCTAAAATATCTGATAATTACCACTAACAGAATTACACCTCACTTAATCTACACTAACAACCTTTTAAGTTAGTTACAACTTGTCAGCTCTCGTTTATCTCAAACTCCCCCTCAAGTTGAGGGTTGAAAAACATCCAATAACCTCAACTTACTCGGTAGATAGTTGTGATGCTGTCCTCTTAAAGCCTTACTTAGTATATCAGCTTCCTGCTCATTTCCAGATATATGCATTGCATCGATGATCGCCTTTTGAGTTTTCTCCCTCACAAAGTGACAATCTATCTCTATGTGCTTTGTTCTTTCATGGAAGATTGGATTTGCAGCTATTTATAATGCAACCTTGTTGTCAAAGAACAGATCCACCGGTAACTTCACTTCCATATGCATTTCATTTAGTAATCCCACAAGCCATATTACCTCTGCAACAGCTGAAGCCATACTTCTGTACTCAGCTTCAGCTGTACTTCTTGAAATGATCTCTTTTTTTTTATATATTTCCATGATATTAAGGAATTTTCCAATCTCACACAATAACATGTGACTGACTTTCTTGTTAATGCACAAGATGCCCAGTCAGAGTCACAGCAAGTTGTAAGTGTGTTATCCTTTTCACTGCTCATAGAATTCCCAGACCTTATTTACCTTTCAAATATCTTACAACATGAAGTGATACATCTAGATGAGACTGTTTTGGAGTATGTATGAACTGACTTAAAGTCTTCACTGCATATAAAATATTTGGCCTAGTCATTACCAACTGCAATAATTTTTCTACCGACTTCTGATACGCACTTCTATCTTTCAGTGATGGATCTCCATTATCCTGTCCCTGCAGGTGTTTATCATCATGTTGTTCCTGCAGATGTTTATCATATTCAACAGTAGTGAACTTCACATGTTATTCTTGAGGTGTTATAGCAGGCTTTGCTCCTGCTAATCCCCATTCTGAAATTACATCTAGAGTGTATTTCCTTTGAGTCATAAGAATTCCCTTGCTTGATCTCAAGAACTCTATTCCTAAGAAATATCTTAGTTCGCCTTGTTCCTTAATCTTGAAGTTATGATGTAGAGTAGCTTGAGAAGACTTGATGAGTTTCAAATCATTTTCAGTTATCAATAGATCATATACATAAATTATTATTATTATTATTACTATACTTTGTCTATCTCTTTTGCTGAACAATGAATGATCATGTTTACTCTGTTAAAAACCTGACTGTATAAGTGCATTAGTGAATTTGATGTTCTATTGCCTAGATGCCTATTTGAGTCCACATAAGGATTTCTTCAATCTACAGACCTTATGAGATGAAGTCTTCCCCTTGCTGCAAAAACCTTGAGGCAGTAGCACAAACACCTTTTCAAGATGATTCATTAAAAAAAATACATCATTCATTACAAGAATAAAAATACTTAAGATTCATAATTCAAGACAATTCGAATACATTAAAAAAAATTAAAATACGTTCATAAAATCATGAGGTTCTTCAACCACGAGAGGGTCTTCCAGCACTAGAGGTACTTGCACCACCACGGCCCCGTAGGTTACACAAATACTTATCATGGCCGAACTCCTTACACGTCGAGCACCTTCGAGAGTATGCTCTATCCAGAATATCCATTTGATTAGAAATCTGAGGTCGTGCGTTAACACACTATTTATGGATATACTCCTTGTTAGCAATCATTAAAAATAGCTCGTTTGGCCAATAAGTCTGATCACCAAGTGGGTAGCAACGACTGGCGTACGCTTTAAGATAACTTTTGATGTTGTATTCCGATGCCACAAAATTTGATACCATTTTTCCAATTGCCTCAAAACACTTGCACAGCATGTGGTATGATTGCCACTTACCACAATTACACATTCTCGTCATCTCATAAACGGTATGAATGTTTCCTCCCTGATCTTGGTAATAACATGTCCTGACTTCAAACACATTTCAGCATGATTATACTCTACCATATTGTGTAGCTCATATTTTTTCCTATGACGCCCGAATATTTTTGCAGGATTTGGCATCCTTTTTTCACCATCTGCTAATTTGACTTTGGCCTATCTTGTTCTAGCCACAAACCACTCCACAACTTGCTTGTAAGTCATTCTCACCATTGTAGTAACGGAAAACCCCCGTGCAGATTTTAGCAAACCATTGAATGACTCAGAGCTGTTTGTTGATAGCATCCCCCATTTCCTGCCTTCATCCGCATGTAGTGTTCATTTGTCAACGTCGAGTGCCTTCAATCAATCATATGCTTTCGGCTTCACTGCCTTGATCATCTCGATCCGCACAAGATTTTTTTCTTGATGCTCTATTGCAACTGCCCACATAAATTTATTTTGTGTGTTGTTTCTAAAGTCCGTTTGAAAATTTTACTTTATGTGCCTTAAACAAAAGCAATGGTAAGCAAATGGAGGATGCCAAATAAAACATATTGTTCAATATGTCGTGATGTCAATCGGATAGCACACATATGATCATACGATCCTTAATAATATATCGCCTCAAATGTGTCAAAAACATCCTTCATGTCTCGTTGCTCTCGTTAGCGGCAATGACGAAAGCAAGAGGGAATATCGACACATTGAAATACATTTGTACTGCGATCAATAGATTGATATCGTATATCCCGTACACATGCGTTCCATGTATGGATATGACTAGCCGGCAATGAGCAAATCATCAATGCATGATTTGAATGTCCAAAACACAAAATTAAAAATATTAGCGACCACACTAGGTTGGGTGTCGAGCTTCCACTCTACAATAGTACCAGGATTGAGTTTTTGTAGAGCTGCCATATACCTCGACAACTGCTGAAAAGATCTCTCTCATGTACCATAAATTGTCTCAAAAGCGTGCCTACGCCCGAGATATCCATTTCTCTCGCGTATCATTTTACGATATACTCTCTCAACGTTTCTAATGCAATATTTGATGGGGAACCTGGACAAGTTTAAACAAATAATATTTAGCAATAATAATTTAATTGATGTCAAAATTATAATGAACTTGGTCGAATAGGTTACATTGAGGTTTCGGCAATGTCATCAAGTAACACTTGAGCAATCATATTTGTATCTAAATAAAAATGATCTGTTGGATTCTCTTCCATATCACAAACATGACGTGGGTGGAATTTTGTGATAGTCCACATACTATCATAAGTAATAATACCCCAAAGCATCCATTAACAACCTTGATATTGTAGTCTGCAAACCAGTCTCCACATCTTTCGGGTTGAATCATTAACCCTGAACTCCCTCATTTTCTTGAAGCTATAAATTTTGATGGCCTTTTGCAATGCCTTTTTGAATTCGAACATCATGCATATTGCAAGGTAAACCTTATCAGTTACGAGGTCAACCGGTTCTTTCCACATTTTTTGGCGAATTGGATCATCTTCTCTGGTGAATACAAAGGCATCAACACGACCTTGAAGATTGTCAAGATATGGAATCACATCAAAATGCCACTTAATTGGGCTTTCTGCCATCAATTCGTGTTGGTGAATTGGGCTTCCTGCCAGCGGTTCTTGCTGGTGTGACCAACTTTGCATTATTTCTACTAACTGTTGTTCCTGCCTATGAGGATGAACATCAACCTCATTATCTAATATATTTACGTCATCATCATCTGATACCTCTACATTCGGTATATCATCGCTATCACTCGATGATGTTTCTATATGATTTGGATAATATCACCATCTAGTAAAGGCCTCTTCCTACACGAAAAATAGGTAACATATTTTAAATACCAACATCAAAATATATATGAATTATTTAATATCAAGGTGATGAACATACCGATAATGATCAATATTGTCAGTATTTGAAGAAAGATCAACTGCACTGAAATCAACGTTTGATACCACTGGCGAGTTTTGTGAATAATTTTCACTACAGATGCAGTTAAATTATTGTAAATACTTAACATCAAAATACTTATATTATTTAATTAATAAAAAGTATACCTACCGATAATAATCAATTGCACCGAACTAAGAGGATTGCCCAATATTACTCATATCATGTGTATAACCCCTAAAAAGATACAAAAAACATTATTATTACCATGCATATAATAAATATGTGCTACTACACAAAATAATAATTAAAAATAGATATTTATCATTTTTTCCCCGTAATTTTGATTAAATTGATGGCTTAGAGTTTCCATCGGCACTTGACCACTCAAAATGTCTCCATAATAACTCAAGTATGTATGTGTTACCATGAGTAGGCTGGACTTGAGAGACTTCCTGACGAGTCCTGGCCAAGACCTCGCTGCGACTGTGAGGTATCTTTTCAACATACATTTCAAGAACATTGAGGGTGATTAACCCCCTATATTCTTCTGGAGCCCTCAAATATTCTCTCAAAGACTCATCATCAGTGATATTTCACTCCCTATAAAGCACTAAACCTTGCAGTGCAATGGATATTGGATATCTGCCTATTACAGATAATCCATATTCACGCTTACTTTTCATTCTTTTGTGTATGACATTGAATAATGTTTCGTAATCCAAGGTAGTTGAAAACTTAACATGATATTGTGGTTTAATACTATAACGAACAGTATTATTATGATGAATAATCTCTCCACCCCAAAATAAAGAAACCTTAACAATTGAAGGATGAGAGGCCTTTTTTATGAACTTTGAAGTTGGATATTTTTTTTCAAGAACTTGAGAAAAAGATGATTTAAACTTATGAAATGGATGAATCTTTACCTCATCCAAAATTCATATTAAATAGAAAAATGGATGGGTTATCATAGTGTCATGTCAAATCAAATATAAATGGATAGATGAATAATTTATTGTAAAACACAATAATTTATTGTGTAATTGAACTGAAAATGAACATTTAACAAACGTGAGCTGATAGAGTTTTATATTAACCCCTATTGAGTAAAAATTTTCTGCGCAAAAGATAGTATTGTAACTTTTTTAGTGGATATTCATGTTCAAAATCCCACAAAGTGGGTCAATTAAGTTGTGGACTCCCACTACATATGCCCCTGTACCTCAAATGAGTTTTATAAAGTTACTGTACAACAAAAATTAAATTACAATACATTAATCTCAGAAACATTTATTATTAGCAAACACACGCTTACTTTTTTGAAAAAGAAAAGGGCAATAGCAACAAGAAATAAAAAGGGAATACTCCAGCTAGATAAGGAACCAAGAATATATCTTTTGTCTGCCTACCCCACACGCCCTTCTCTTTTTCAAAGAGGTAATGTATGAAAATTTTGACTAAAAGGAAGATGTTTAAAACAAGATTCCATATTTATATTCGCATAAAAATAATAAAAAGTCAGAGTTTAAAGAGTTTTTAAGAGATTGTGATCACGTATATGTACTTAACGTACTGATCAATTAACAATGATAGAAGAAAATCATGTATTTTAAAGAAAAGAAAAAAAAATATAAACGTGCAATGAAATGTAGTTGATAAAGTAGAATTACTTTAAATTCTACTTTAATTTGTGTGCAATATTACACCAAATGAAAAAAAAAATCTTACAACTCTCTTTAAATCTATTTGTTTGGATTATTGAAACCATTTCTTACAACTCTCTAAATTCTTATTGCAGACACGTTTATTCTCTCAATTCTCAATTTACTTATCATTTGTACTTTCAATGTTTAGAATGCATTAAATAATTTGAAAGTTCATTATCATTTAATGATTTGCTGCTTGATTGCTACAGTGCATTTTAATAATTTTTGTCTGGTAATTTGTGTAGACTCATATGCATGAAGGCCGTGTATTTATGAACAAATGAAAAAAGAGAAAGCAGTTGGGGTGTGACAAAATATGTGGCGTTAGAGTTAGTTTAATTATTACAATGTACCCTCGGTTAGTTAGAGTTAGTTACAAGATTAGTTAGAGTCGGTTAGTTGTTAGAATTTGTTAGTGATCTTATCTGGATCCAATTGTCATTAGTTAAAGTAGGATTAGATATTTTGATCCAATCATTAGCTTGTATATATACTCATGTACTCATCCACTTTCATTATAGAATTGTCTCGTTTCTGTACTTTTCTCTCCTTCTTCATTAATGAATCTTGAACTATGTTGGCTATGGATTCAAGGATTGTGATGTTCCTCCATTGATGCTCATGCTTGACCTTAACATGGTATCAGAGCCCAATCGATTCCTCTAGCCAATTCTTCTCATAAGGTTCTCTCTACTGTTTGATTGATTGTTGTTTACTTGATCGTAACTTTACTTTTTGTGTGATTGTTACATGCAAGAGTTTTCACTTATAATTGTGGTGTTAATCGATAAATAATTGAAGGATTTAGTGTTTTTACTTCCTAATTGATTGTGAGTTCACTCAACTTTTATTCGCAATACCTAATTTGAACAAAAATGACGGAATTTGGTAACACATCAGGAGATGCTTCGATTGATATAAGTAATTCGATTGATGTGAGTAGTCCTCTATATGTCCATCCCTCCGATAGTCCTGGTACTAGTTTGGTATTGTTTCCTTTTGATGGAGATGGATATCGATCGTGGAGAAGAACTGTGGTAAGATAATTGTCTGTGAAGAACATGTTAGGCTTCATTAATGGAGAGTGTAAGAAGCCTGATTCAAAATTACCTCACTATAGAAAACGGAAAAGGTGTGATGATATGGTCACATCTTGGATATTGAACTCACTATCCAAAGAAATTGCAGATAGTTTTGAGTATGTGTTTGATTCTCTTGAGTTATAGTTAGAATTGAAAGATAGGTATGACCAAATCAATGGGGCAAAATTGTATCAAATCCAAAAGAAAATAAATAACTTAGCACATGGATCTCTTGACATAACAGGATATTACATCAAAATGAAGAAATTATGGGATGAATTAAGTACTTTGATATTTAAAAAATACTTGTAGTTGTAAGTGCACTTGTGGAGCTAAGGAGTCTATTCAAAAAGCTGAATAGGACAGAAGGCTAATTCAATTCCTAATGGGGCTAAATGAAGGTTATACTGTGATTAGAGATAGTATTTTGATGATGAATCATCTACCATTTATGGGACAAGCTTTTGCCTTACTAGTTCAGGAAGAAAAGCAAAGAGAGATCAAACCAAATAATCAATTGATTGAAGAGTCCACTTCTTTGAATGTTGGTACTTCAGGAGTAAGACAATTTAAAACCAACTATAATGCCAACACAAATCCATAGAGCAGTGGATCTAGACTGTTTTGTGATTACTGTAAGAAACCTGAACATACAAAGGATAAGTGCTACAAGCTTCATAGATATCTTCAAAAGTTTGGCACAAACAACTAAAGTTACAACAATTCAAATCAGAGGAGCCAAGGCTGCAATCAGGTCTACAACCAGAGGTACGAAAGGCATCAAAACCAGAACCATAACTATAAAAACGGGAAGGGAGTCATGGAAAATGTTGCACATGGTGCACCACCTAATCCACCATCAGACATAAGGGAAAAATCTGATATGCACAATAATGCTCTTGCTTTTGGATTGTTAAAAGAACAGTTTGGACAGATAGCAAGCCTGCTGCAATATTTTCAAATAAACAATACAGGAGAGAACCTTGACAATACTCAACTTACCAGTGGAGCTGTTAACTTTGAAGGTATTGTAGTCTATAACTCTTCCATTGATTTTGATAAACTGACATGTGGATGTTTTAAAGCTAAGGCTGACATGTAGATCCTAGATTCAGGTGCCTCACTCCATATGACCTTTGACAGAAACTATCTTACTAATATAATAACTCTACCTTATCCCTTGTTGGATAGACTACCAAATGGTTATAAAGTTAAGGTGACTGAAATTGAAACTTTAAAACTGACATCTGAGATCATCTTGTACAGAGTTCTTTTCATTCCCTCATTCGAGTACAATTTTGTTTCCATCAGTACCTTAGCCATACATCTTAAATATATTGCTTCCTTTTCTGACACTTCTTGTCTACTACAGGCCCCTTCACTGAAGATGCCTATGGAGATTGGTAGGGTGCATAATGGACTCTATCTTCTTTGCTCAGAATGTCTGAGAAATGGCATTGCCATCACAATAAAGAAAAGTTCTTTTACATGTTTTGTTCCTAGTCTAAATTCCTTTTCATGTTCTTCACCTGGTTTTAATACGGTTGTTGATAAATTTCACTGTCAATGTCATTCTCATTCCCATTGCCCTCGTGTAAACAGTGCATCTTCCATCAATAAAGACATTATTTTTACATGAATCTTGTGAATTTTTCACTTGTCTCAAAAGCAAACTGCAGATCTTCTATGAAATTACAGACTTCGACATGTGTCTTTTGTCAAAATGAAGGGAATATCATCCATCCCGTTTAATTTCTCAAATAAATAACCTTTTTTTGTTCAATATATTGCATGGCTAAACAAATCAGATTACCATTTCCTACCAGAATTAAATAAAGTAAAGTTGTTTTTGATTTGCTACATGTTGATCTGTAGGGTCCATATCATGTGACAACACATAATAAACATAAATACTTCCTCCCGATGGTAGATGATCATAGTAGATGTACATGGACATATGTGTTGAGTTGCAAAAGCAATGATGCACATACCTTAAAGGCCTTTGTGTCCATGGTTGAAAACCAGTTTAAAACTACAATAAAGACCATAATATCAGACAATGGTTTAGAATTCACAAACAATAAAATTACATCTTTCTTCTTAGCCAAAGGAATACTCCACCAAAAGAGTTGCCCCTACACACCACAACAAAATGGTATAGTAGAAAGAAAATACAAGTATCTCATTGAAACAGTAAGGGCACTCCTTTTTCAATCCAAACTACCCTTAAAATATTGGGGTGAATGTATTTTGATAGCTACATATCTCATCAATAGACTTTCATCAACAACTCTTGGAACCAAAACTCCATTTGAAGTTCTATACAATCAGAAACTAAACTATTCTCACCTCAAAAGCTTTGGTTGCCTATGTTATCCTACCATACCCAAACCTCACAGAACTAAGCTTGATACAAAGACCCTTTCTCATATATTCATAGCATATCCCTTTGGGACAAAAGGTTACAATGTTCTGAGTTTGAATACCAAGAAGATCCATATTTCAAGAGATGTGTGTTTTTATGAAACTATTTTCCTTTTTCTGTAATGGAAGACACATGTTATTCACTTTACTCTTTTCCTTCTTTTCCCACTCATGATGAATATCCCAGTTCTGAGGATACACACTCCCGTCCTGTAAAAATGATCAAAGTCATGCAAGTGACACATTTTCTCCTGCTTCACCTATGACTCAACAACCAAGGTCTCCTACCTTACCAATGACCTCAGATGTAATTCCTACTACCACACCTGATCATTCTACAAACCAACAGACCAATACATCTGCACCTAATGTTGTCAACCAATTTACACAACCTCAGAAAACTAGAAAATCACTAAGGCCTCACAAACAACCAGCCTATCTCCATGACAACATTTGCACCATGCCTAAACCTTCTCTACAACAATCTATTCAACAGACTATCCATCACACTTCCCTAGCTGCCTCCTTTTCACACATGCATCATATCACCCCTGATATTTTGGATCCCACTAGTTAGATTTTGGTAATGAATGTATCTCTTGATAGTAAACCAAATTTATATGAAGAAGCAGCTACTAATCCAGCTTGGCAAGCAGCAATGACACATGAGTTTCAAGCTCTATATGATAAAATTAGTTAGTATTGTTAAATATACACAATATACATGAGTATATTATGTATACTTATGTATATTGTGGGTCTCGGTCACAGCCCACCCCTGGGCTTTCCTATCCTTTGTACAATTATGTAATATAATGTTTTAGTGTAATTAGTATTGTACACTTACCATAATTGTATAGTTAGTCTCCAAGTAGAATAAGGTTTTAAGAGTAGAATAGGAATAGGATTCTCCTATTATGGAAATATGTAAATTGTATATATACTCTTTCAATTAATGAAAATAATCCAGTTACCGAGCCCAATCCAGAATTTGGGCCAGTCTCGGCGTCAGGCCCTATTTCAGATTCCAGATCGGGGCCAACAGGCCCACTGCCTACTGGTCGGTCCTTCCTGAGTCCAGAACCAAAATCCGCTCAATTATTTCCCGAGTCATAGACCAGTCACTTGTAGTCAACGGGGTATTTTTAAACCTAAAAGACATTTTAATTTACATTCTGATGTGCTTAAATCACCCTTACCCCGTAATCCTGTGTCTGTCCTCAATGACCCGAATTGGAAAACTGTTATGATCGATTAATATAATGCTCTTATTGATAATAAGACGTGGGAGTTGGTGCCCCGTCCATTTGGTATTAATATTATTAGGTCTATGTCGATTTTTGCTCATAAGGACAATTCAGACGGTTCATTTGCAAGGCATAAGGCGCGGCTTGTGGGTGATGGTAAGACTCAGCAGGTTGGTGTGGATTGTGGTGAGACGTTTAGTCTGGTGGTCAAGCCGGCTACCATTCGCACTGTGCTCAGCTTGGCTCTTTCGAAAGCATGGCACATTCATCAGTTAGATGTGAAGAATGCTTTCCTACATGGTGATCTCAAAGAAACAGTCTATATGCATCAGCCTTTGGAGTTTAGGGATCCCAAATTTCCTCATCATGTTTGTTTGTTGAAAAGGTCCTTATATAGACTTAAGCAGTCTCCACGGGCCTGGTATAAGAGGTTTGCCAACTATGTTTCGACTATTGGGTTCACTCACTGCAGGTCGGATAATTCCTTGTTCATATATTAGTGTGGTTCTTCCTTGGCGTATATACTATTATATGTGGATGATATTATCTTGACTGCCTCTTCCGATGCATTACACCAGTCTATCATGACAATGCTCAGGTCTGAGTTTGCTATGAAAGACTTGGGGCCCTTGAGTTATTTTTTGGGGATTGTTGTCACTCGTCATGCATGTGGGTTATTCTTATCCCATAGGAAGTATGCAGCTGAGATCATTGAGCGGGCTGGGATGTCATCATGTAAGTCTACTTCCACTCCAGTTGATACTAAGCCCAAGCTTGGTGCTGCAGTCGGCACACCATACGAGGATCCAATCCGCTATCGCAGTCTTGCAGGGGCCCTTCATTATCTTACATTCACGAGACCAGTTATTACGTATGATTATATCCTTCATCAACGTCAACACTTGTCTCGTATACATATGCTGATTGGGGTGGTTGTTTGGACACCAAACGGTCTACGTCGGGCTATTATATGTTTCTTAGCAATAACTTGGTCTCATGGTCTGCTAAACGTCAGTCGACTTTATCCCGCTCTAGTGCTGAGGCCGAGTATCGAGGGGTAGCTAATGTTGTCTCTGAATCATGTTGGTTACGTAATTTGTTATTAGAGCTTCATTGTCCTATTTAGAAAGCGACCTTAGTTTATTGTAATAATGTTAGTGCAATCTACCTTTCTGGTAATCAGGTTCAACACCAGCGCACTAAACATATCGAGATGGACATTCGCTGTATTCGCGAAAAGGTTGCTCGTGGTCAAGTACGCGTCTTCCATGTCCCTTCTAGGTATCAAATTGCCGACATCTTTACAAATGGTCTTCCCGGGTCCTTTTTGAAGATTTTAGGGACAGTCTCAGCGTCCGAAGACCGCCCACTATGACTGCGGGGGTGTTAAATATACACAATATACATGAGTATATTATGTATACTTATGTATATTATGGGTCTCGATCACAACCCATAGGTCTCGGTCACAGCCCACCCCTGGGCTTTCCTATCCTTTGTACAATTATGTAATATAATGTTTTAGTGTAATTAGTATTGTACACTTATCATAATTGTATAGTTAGTCTCCAAGTAGAATAAGGTTTTAAGAGTAGAATAGGAATAGGATTCTCCTATTATGGAAATATGTAAATTGTATATACACTCTTTCAATTAATTAAAATAATCAAGAAATTATTTCTTTCAGGTATCTAGTACCAAGACCACATGGTAAGAAGACTATTGGTTGTAAGTGGGTATATAAGATTAAACATAAAGCTAATTGGAGCATAGAGAGGTTTAAGACAAGATTGGTTGTCAAGGATTATACCCAACAGGTTGGGATAGACTACACATAAATTTTTTCTCCAGTTGTTAAAATGACAACTATTAGAGCCTTGATTGCTACTGCTTCTAAGAAGAAACGAAATATCTACCAATTGGATGTTGATAATGCATTTCTTCATAGAGATTTGCAAGAAGTGTATATGGCATTACCACCAGACCTAGAAGCACCTAATGCATGTTTGGTTTGTAAGCTAAACAAGTCACTCTATAGTCTAAACATGCCAGCAGGCAATGGTATACCAAGCTTACTGAAGTCCTTTGAACTCTAGGGGTTACACACAATCTCTGTATGATTACTCCCTATTCTATAGAATGAAAGGGCCTTCTATTGTGTTTGTTGTAGTTTATATACATGATGTCTGCTGATAGGTATTGATATTGAAAAAAATACCAACTTGAAAACATTTCTGCATGATCAGTTCAGAATAAAAGATTTAGGCTTTCTTCACTATTTTCTTGGGTCGGAGGTCCTCTATAGTGTAGATGGTGTTCTCATTTCCCAGAGAAAGTTCATATTGGATCTAATAAAAGAATTTGACTTTCATCACCTCTCTAGCCTCAGCTCTCCTATTGACTCTTCCATCAAGCTCAAGGCTAAATAATGTGTTGCTCTTGCTGATCCTACATATTATAAAAGCTGGTAGGGAAACTAAATTTCCTTACTAACACCAGACTGGACATAGCTTTTGGAGTCCAACAGTTGAGCCATTACATGCAAGATTCAAGGGAGCCTCACTTACAAGTAGGGATGGCAACGGATCGGATCTGGACCGGATCCTACTAGATCCAGATCCAGATCCGAATCCAAATCCATCGGATTCATAAAAATCATATCCAAATCCGGATCCACCGGGTCCACGGATCGGATTTGGATCTACATGTAAATTTTTTTGGCTTGAATAATATTCCCACATGTTGAAACTTTTATGACAAAATGAAACGCAATCTGATTGAAAAAAATGATTAAGTTCATTCAATCAACCTACACAAACATGACACCATTCTTCCAAAATACTGAACAAAGTTTTAGCATGACAAGAAAATAATGACTTCATTAGTGATGCTGAACAGGTTGCAACTTTGAGCTAATTTTTGGAGGCTTTAGTGATGCTCCACTTGTAGTTCTACTGATTGACTTCATTAAACAATATAAAACAATGTCAGTCATATATCAAAAGTCCCAGTTTTGTTTTTGCTGATCAAACAAACGAGAGAAAGATACTTAAAGCTTACGGCTAGCAGATTCAAGAAAGAGAAATTTAAAGAAGAGTGATAATTTTTTCTTTTATAGAAATAAAAATATGAGAAACTATAGAGAACATATAGGTAAAAGAAATGAAACTTCAAAGACATTGTACACTCAGTTAGTTAGAGTCAGTTATTTGTTAGTGATCTTCAGCTGGATCTAGCTGTCATTAGTTGAAGTAGGATTAGATATTTTGATCCAATCATTAGCTTGTATATACTCATCCACTTTCATTTTGAGCTTAACACTTGCCTACTTTATAATATGAAATATTAATTACACTCGCCCCTTAAAGAAAAACAAAAATACCATAATATTTTAACATGTTAATGTCGCATGGAATGTATCTGCCAAATATATAAGAAATCATAATAATTTATGAGATTATAATCTAGAACTTTCCATTTTTTGTTGGCCTACCGCGAATGGTGGAGTAATCCATATGAAGATTTATATGTTGCCATTTTCCTTGAAAGTTCCTATTAAGATCTTATGTATTTTTAAAGCTTCAAATACAAATTTGTCTCCTTAAAAAGAATTAGTGGAGTCTTTGAAGAACGTTGATTGCCAGATCTAGATGCTGACAACGTGCTTAAGAATGTTGTCAATAACATAGTGAAGAGGACTTGGCATGAACAATTAGACGATTTGGAGCAATCAAAAGTTATTTTTAAGTTAAAAAGATGTTCCTCGCTGATGTCCTGTTGAGAGGGGGAATGGAAAATAAGAAAAGAATTTTGGACATTAAAAAAGAATTGAAGAGCTTAAGAATGATGCTAATAATTTTGATATTCATAAGCTTAGAACTTAAGGAAAAAATTAGGGCAAGCTTACAAGGACGAGAAAGCTTATTGGAAACAAAAATATAGAGCTTTATGGCTTCAGGAAAGGAATAAGAATACTTCTTTTTTTCACATGAAGACTATCCAGGGACCCAAATGTAATAGTATAAAAGTGCTTCGCTTGGATAATGAAAATTGGGTATCGAAAAGAGGTGACATTATTAGAAAAGTAGAAAACTTTTATTCAAATTTATTCACTACTTCTAAGACCAACAAATCTTGATCCAATTTTGAATATTATTCCTCCCTTGGTTGATGATTCGATAAACCAAAGTCTCATTAGCGAGGTGTCTGATGAGGAAGTGAAAAATGCAGTTTTTGACATGCATTCTTTAAAAGCTCCGGGAATAGACGGAATGATTCCCTTCTTTTTTCAAAATTATTGGAATATCAAGCCGTGGAAATAGCCTCTTGCAGAAATGTAAGGTAAGGCTATGTACAATAGACTCTTGTGGTCCGGCCCTTCCCCGGACCCCGCGCATAGCGGGAGCTTAGTGCACCGGGCTACCCCTTTGATATTATTGATGCCATTAAAAGCTTTTTTCATTCAAGATATCTTTTACCTTTGTGGAATCGAACTCTCATTACCTTAATCTCGAAAGTGAAGAATCTTAGTATTATTAGTCAGTTTAGACCTATTAGCTTATGTTCTATGATATATAAAATCATTACTAAGATTATTGTAGCAAGAATGAAACATTATTTGTCTAGTGTTATTTCTCCTAATCAATTTACCTTTATAGGTAGTAGGCAAATTGTTGATAATATAGTCTTAGCACACGAGTGTATTCATATGTTAAAGAATAAGAAGAGAGGAAATAATAAGTATATGACTTTGAAATCGGACATGGTAAAAGCTTATGATAGAACGTAGTGGGTATATGTTCAAAAGTTGCTTTTGCAAATGATTTTTCATAATATTTTTGTTAATTGGATTATGCAATGTATCACTATCCCTACTTATCAATTTAATATAAATGGTAAAATTGTTGGGTTTGTTAAGCAGAGTAGGGGTTTAAGATAAGGTGACCCTTTGTCACCATATCTGTTTATATTATGTGCTAAAGGGTTTACTAGACTTTTGAACCATGCGGAGGGTCAAGGGGAGATACAGAGAATAAGCCTCACAAGGGGTGATCCTATGCTAAACTACCTTTTCTTTGCTGATATATTTTGTTCATCTAATACTCAAAATGCTGAGAAGATTTTAAAAATTTTAAGAACTTATGAACTTTGTTCGGGACAAAAGGTAAATTTTGATAAATAGATAGTATTTTTTGGTAATACTACTGAGCAAGAAAATAATGATATTATTGCGGAAATTGGACAAACTCATAGGGATAATTGGGATTGTATCTCAGCCTGCCTGCGGTAGTTGGGAGATCAAAAAAGAAGATGCTAGAGTATATTAAAGATAGAGTTAAGATTAAGATAAAAGGATGGAAAAGTAGTTTCTTAAGTCCGGCAGGAAAAGAAGTAATGCTTAAGTCTGTGCTTTCTGCTATTCCTTTATATGCTTTGTCGTGTTTTCAATTTCCAGATAGTCTATGTAAGGAAATTACTACTATTTTTTTCTGATTTCTGATGGGGAAAAAGAAAAATGCATTATGAAAATTGGCAAAAATTGTGTGAGGCAAAATCTAAAGGAGGCCTTGATTTTAGAGATTTAAAATCTTTTAACAAGGCCTTGTTAGCTAAACTTGCATGGAGAATTTTAACTAATGAAGAATCTTTACTCCATAAAATGCTAAAAATAAATACTTCTTTCCTTAATGCAGGATGTCCCTCTTCAAGCTCTTGGGTTTGGAAAAGCATTATATGGGGAAGAGATTTATTGCAAAAAGGAACTAGATGGAGAGTTGGAGATGGAAGAAATATTAAGATTTGGACAGATCCATGAATTCCTAATTCTAATGGCTTTAAACCCCTACAAGGGAAAATGCAAGTTCATTTACAAGTAAGGGTCCCTGCTCTTATTGATCAACAAAATCATATATGGAATATTCGTGAGCTCTAGAAAAATTTTTGTCCTAATGATATTTACTCTATTCTATCCATCCCATTATCTAGTACTAGAGCCTCGAATAAAATTATGTGGCATTATACAAAATCATGTAAGTACGAGATGAGATCTGATTACCATCTAACCAAAGATCTTGCTCATTGGAGTGATGCTAATAATAATAGGCCTCAAGCAAGTTGTCAGTCTTTTTCAAAATCTTTCTAGGACTTTTTATGGTCTCTGAAAGTCAAAAATGAATATAAACATTTTCTTAGGAAGTGCATTCTTAATGTCTTACAAGTTAATGCAACCATTTCTAAGAGATTGACTTATATTTGTGGTGCTTGTAAGGTGTGTGGTTTAGAAACAGAAACCATTGATCATATGTTTTTTAGGTGTCCAAAAGCTCAATTAGTGTAGAAATTATGTCATATCAACTGGCCTGGTTTAAAAAATATTATTGATTTCTCAAGTTGGTGGCATGATTTGTTTCGCAATTCATATCAATATCCTGATTCCATTAAGCTACTGAGGTTAAGTGTTTTTGTTCTATGACAATTGTGGAAAGCTAGAAATTCTTTTTATTTTAACGGAGACATATATGAATCTAATGACATAGTTAATAAAGCTCTTTTCGATTTCATGAATATAACAATGCTCTACTAATTTCATCAGTTTTGACTTGTATGCCTAATAGGACTAAGGATGAAAATATTATTATGGCACACGATAGAATTGTTGTTTTCACAGATGCATGCTTGAAGGTGGAAAATGAAAAGGCAAGCATTGGAATGACAGCTATGGATAGATGTGATCACTTGCTTCATGCCCTTGGTACCCCTATTCAATTTGTGGGTAAGGCCATCATCGCTGAAGCACTAGCAATTCGACATGCATTAGAAGGAGCGTTACAAAATGGCTGGTCAAGAGTTCATATACTATCAGATGCAAAAATGCATCTTTTGAAGAGATCGACTTTGTAAACATTCCTCGCACATGCTACAAAAAAAGATGACAAAAAAAATTGTTTAACATTTCCGGAAAGATCACCTATTTGTTCGTTTACCGGGTTCAGCACAAAATCATAAATAAGCTCTACCAAGGATTGTCAAGTCCTTGCCGGTGTGACAGTATGAGTAGACGGTGCTCTTCTCTTTCTGGGTTCATAATCGATGCTAATGGGCAACCTTAGTCTATATGTTGCTCGTGAGCCGCCAAGTACCAGTCTTGCAACAGTATTGGCGCAAAAGGATCGGTCCTTCACTTGATGATCGTTCGCGAGTCGAACTCGCTCTATTGCCACGCCTTTCACTCACTCGCTTGAGTCGGACTTTCTAACTTTTGTTTCGCCGGGATTCGAACCCAATTCTTTCTGCTTTCTATGGGGGGGGGGGGCCTTTTTTGAGTTAGTTTTCGACTCCGTGGATATTTCCAAAATAGATACCACGTACGAGAATATATGGAGATCGATGAGTTCTTTTGAAGAGATCGACTTTGTACACATTCCTCGCACATGGAACGTACTAGCTCATAATATAGCTAGGTTCTCTCTTTGTCTTTACATAGGTTTCTTGGGATTATGATTTCTCAAGATGGATTGTAATTGATGCGTTGACATCTTATGAACATGTACGACATATTATGAAGTAATATAATGCAGTTGGTATTCTGAAAAAAAAACTCCATGACACAACCCAGAAGTTTTACTTATCAAAAAGGGTTCTTTTATAAATTTATTTTTAGTTTTATGTCTCTTTTATAAGAGATCTTCATTTTTATACCTAAAAGATATTAAAGTAACACAGAAGATATATGAAAGGGTCATAATTTTTAAGTCTATAGAATACCATTTGAAACTTATATATTTTATCATTATTTCACTCACGGAACCTCTTTTAATACTTCCATCATTACTTCACTCATGGTATTTGTTTCAAGTTTCATGAAAAATCCCTATATTATACTCCATGAATCGCTATTGGAATCGTTCTTGGAGTTTTCAAACTTCAAAAACTTACCGAACTCCAGCAGATTATATTGGAATTCTACTTTTCAATGTTCTAAACTCCAGCACGTGTGTTGAAGTTGTTGTGTTTTAATTTGAGGTATTTTTATTCATGTATTATTTTAGCCTTAGTTAAAAGTAACTACTTTTTAATTACATTTGAAATAGTGACTAATTAAATTTTGATTATCCACTCAAAAACTTGCTATCCCGCCTTTTCCCTAATATATTTTATTCTCCGTCTCTATATATAGTTTCATCTAACTATAATATTATGTGTCCAAAAAATTTTACCCTAAACAAGACATGAATTCCCTAAAGTCTCTAGCTCAAGATTCCTTTACTATTTTCTCTCATCCTATTTCTTGATGCCAAAGTAGACAACAACTTTGCTTTGTTAAAATATAGTAAGAGTTAGTCGTGTCACACTCTTAATTAATTTATTTGGACCATAGGCACATGTTAATAACAGAATAATGAAAAAGACATTTGGGCAAATAAAAGTGTCGGCAAGACTTAATTTGTGCACAAAACGCCTATTAGCAATAAGATTATCAAACATTAATAAGACTGCCTCTAAAATTTGTATGCAAGTAGTGGGACAACATTCTGATGATATTAGTATTAATTAAGGACTAATTTCATGCCTATTGAAACTTAAGACTTTAGAAAAGTCTTTAAGTTCTGTGTTAACAAAAAAAAAAACCATACAAATCTGATAGAGAAAAAAAGTACTTTGTTATCAAGAAGAGAATAATTGGTGCTACACATGAAGTATTATAGAGACTAAACATTTAATCCAAACTTAGAAATGGATGGAATGCCTTATGATTTTTAGGAATCTCTTTGGATACATTTAACCAACATGGAACATTAATATAACTCCAAAACAATTACTACTAATAAGGATTATATTAATTGGGTATAGTAGCATTCTTCGATTGATTTTCAAATCTTCATTCAGCTTTCGAGAGTTTCAAACTTTCAATTAACATGTTAGAACTTCGAATCAGCTTTTTAGGGTTTCAATTAATTAACATGTTCATAATTTCTATATACATTGGGGGGGAAAGTGAACAATTTCGAGCAAATTTTATAAGATATTCAAGAAAGAACACAAGACCATCAAAGATATTAAATCCTCAAATAAAGAAACACATGATCGTCAAACATAATGTTTTAAACCCTTATACAATTAGTTTATAAATCATTTAGATGCCTATTTTGACGTCAACTTTAAAATATCCATGAAGTAAAATGTAAAAGATTTACTATAAATTTTTGCATGATCTAATAATCACTTGTACACGACATAGAAAGGATTTCTTTTCTTTAAAGAAAGGAAAAAAGGAATATTTATTCGAACCAATTAGCAAATTGACTTAAGATGAATGTTAACTATATTGGGCCGCATAAAGGATAGCAATAAAATTGGCTTAGGACTTGTTTCATGGGCGTAGAGAACAGATCCATAGTATCAAGTCCAATTAGTCCTAGCCCAAATTAATATTGTATCGTCGTGTTTTTAACACGTGTGGACGGTCGGCCAAAATAATTACAATCTGTTGACTGATACACAAAAAATATACACTAATTCTATATTAAAAAAAGTTATTCAACGTATATCACTAGTATTAATATACAAAAATAATACAACTGCCCGCTATTATTTTTGTGGACATGTAAATAATCCCTATAAAAGCCTCACTTAAATTTCCAAGACTTGATTATTTTTAGAAATGGCACCAATTAACCACTTTTTGATATTGTCTTTAAAAAATAGCTTAGTACCATGGAATTTCAAATTTTATATATATGTATGGCTAAAAGAGATTTGTCATATTGTTTTGACTCTGATTACTATATGAAAACCGGAGGGCCAATGGCACACAAAACTCAATGACAAGTTAATTTACTCCGCTATATTCTCCATTTAAATACTAGACTTTTGATTTAATCCGAATCGCCTTGACCACTTAGACCAAAGTAGGGGCAAGGGTTACCTTAAAGCTATAAATAACTAGAAGAGACAGAAGCAGTCAAGTGATCTTAAGAAAAACATTAATAGAGAAGCATACATATTAAAAGCTAAAGAGAATCCATTCAACACAAAATCGCGTTTAGATCCTGTCTCCTACACTACTAAATTTGCCATGCCTGTATAGAGACAATTGAGCAAAGATAACCAGTTTTACGAGTATGCATCGTTTCCTCTAGATCCACCATAGCCACCGCCATATCCACCACCACCATATCCGCCACCACCAGAACCAAAACCACCGCTGCGTGGAGCTCTCTCTTGGGCTATAGAGACACTGATGTTCCTCCCGTTGAGATCCTGCAGGGATCATTAGATGATATCAGCCAACAATGATCTCAAGTAAATTTGTGTGCATCGACACCAAAAGCATTTAGGGGTTGTTAGGTTCAAAACAAGGTTATCCCAATTATAGTCCCACCTTCTATATGTGACGGATAATCCCAAATTTTAGTATAAATTTTACATCATGGTTTTAACTAATATCCACAACCAAACGCCATACAAAATTTAATCCCAAACTTTTTGGATTTTGTTACGCCCCAATCCTTGTAACCAAACTGCCCCTTAGACTATACAACAAAAACAAGTGGGATAAATAAAGGTATAAATCAAGGGTGGGCACTCCACTTGCATATTGGATGGTTCCATGTATTACTAACAAACTTTTTACCTGTCCATCCATTGCTGCCATAGCCTCTTTGGCAGATTCACCGTCTGTGAAGTTCACAAATCCAAATCCCTTCGATCTCCCAGAATCTCTATCAATAATTACCTTAGCTGTGCCACAACCACAATATTCAAGTATTTACTATACAAGCATAGTTCAAACAGCAGAAACTAAGAACAAACAAGACGAAATGGAGAAGCATGTAAAAAGAGCCAGAAATACTGGTGCAACTTCAATGATAACTAATCCTACCGCTCAACCTAAACGAGGGAGATGAAGATAGATAGTAAATGCTAATAACATAGGCGAAAGAACAAAATAAAAAACAACCAGAAAACTGCCGATATCCCAGAGCCCATTCACTAGAGTATGCAACCACATATACAATTAACGACTACAAAATGTGGCGCACCTATACACTATACTTCGCAAAAAGACAGTATTCTTCATCTGACTTGATTTTCATTGTGTTGTTCATTCAAATATACATCACCAGAGGATAGTGAAAAAGAAACTAAGGGCTTGTTTGGCATGGAGGAAAACATTTTCCACAATGTTTCCTATTTTCCCATGTTTGGTTGGTCAAAAAAAAATTCTAAGAAATAAATTTCTTAAAAATGAGGAAATTGATTTCCCCAATAAAAGTAGGGAAAACAAATTCCACAAGTTGTATCATACATTGATTGCCTCCTCGCAACCTCCATCCCCACCACCCCCACATCCCTACCCCAGCCTCCAACTCTTATAGTGTTGGCCCTAAAAAAATTTAATGACAAGGGAACGCGCAGTCGCTACCCTTCTGGTGCGCACAAGGTAAAAACCCCTCGCAAGAATGCTTTTGGGAAAACATTTTCCGCTTACGTACCAAACATAAGAAAAAAAATACGAAAACCACTTATTTTCCGAGAAAACCTTTTCCTTCAAACCAAACACACCCTAAAGCAAGCTAGAGTGGAGATAATTGGGAGCTTACCATCGACGACATCACCAAAGCTAGTGAAGGCATCCTTCAGAGACTGATCATCAGTTCCATATGAAAGACCTATAAAGTGTAGGAATAAATAAGCAAACTTTACAATTTGCAGTGTTAACAAAAGAACAACAACATTTTTCATAATGCTAGTCACATACCCCCGACGAAAAGCTTTGTTGACATGCAACGGATAGCATTAAGCATTGAAGGCGCTGATGATTGTGCGTTCAGTGCATTGCCGCTTGTTGAAATGCTCTGCCTCAAAATACCACCAAGCTTGTTGTAAAAAGCCATAGATATCTATAAAAAATTTAAAAAGAAGGTTATGCAAATTCAACTGTTAAAAGTATCAAAAATTTTAATCTGACAAGCAACAATCAATACGAAGATTGATGAAGCAGAAAACTTAAACTAAGGTAGCCAAATGACACGACTAAACGATGCAAATCTCATTCATTTAAATGCATAGTCAGAAAAAAAATGTTGTACCAGGCATCAACAAACACAATTTCTGAAAATCTACAAGCTCTAGGTTCCCCTCTTTCCCTTCACTCTTGATATCAGAACTCGCGACCTAATATATATCTTAGGTCACTACAAAAGGATTACATTTCTGGCCTAATATTATATCTTAGGTCACAACCATCTTGGTCAATAGATAAAATAACATTCACCAGTAATCAGTTATTTTCTGAAGCAAACAAGAAGTGAGAACAACTTTCAAGTATCTTTATTTCAAAACAGAATAATCATCAAACTTTTAATTAACTACAAAACATACCTAGTATAATCCCAGAGGTGGGGTCTGGGATGATAGTCTGGAGAGGGTAGAGTGTAGAGTGTAACTTAACCCTAACTTGGGAGCTAGAGATGCTATTTCCGATAGACCCTCGGCTCAGGATAAAAACTTTTTATTAACTGACTACACAATTTATAGAAACACTAACACCACCAATAAAAACAATATGAAACTAATTACAAGGACAAGTCATTAACTCATTTTGAACAGAAAGAAAAAAAATCACCAAAAATTAAAAAAGAAAATGAGTAAAAGTTTAACCAAAAAACCCACCAATAACATTATGAAGCTAATCACAAGGACAAGGCATTATTATCTCACTTTGAACAGGACAAAGAATGATTTTTTTCCACCAAACATCAAAAAACAAATTACACGAGCGTGGTTTAACCTGTGCACACCCAAAGCTAACGGCTGCAGGTTCCCTTGTCATAAAAAAACATCAAAAACCAATGAGTAACAACAACAACAAACCCAGTATAATCACACACGTTGGGTCTGAGGAGGGTAGAGCGTAAAGAGACTTGAAACCAATAAGAGTTCTACAATATAAACCACACATAAAACTAAGAGACCCAAACATCAAGAACCATGACAAAATACATATTAATAACACAACCATAAGTTCTTGAACAAACAAATAATAATGCAAAGAACCGTAATATACCAAAATAAGCATAAACTCATCTCATAATATTATAAAAAGGTTACAAAAAACAAACCTGATGAGAACAAATATTCAGGGTTTAAGAGACAAGAAAATGAGAAGCGGCTAGGTCTTACTGTGGGGTTTAAGGGGTATATATAAGAGCACTGCCTTTCGACTTTTTCAAGAGTTAGCGTTTTAATAGCTCAAAATAGCAAGGGACTCGAGAGTAATTTTACCTCTTAGAGGTGTTGTACCTTGATTTTTGAAGAGGGTATTTTTGGAATTAATGTACAACATGCATTCTCTTGACTTCTAATTTGATTTCGCCTGAAACAAATCTCTGGCTTGATAAGAAATATCTGAGTAAACAACTTTTGAGCTGAGCAACATGTATATCAATTTCACCACACTGGCTGACTCGTCATAGCCTATGAATAAACAATTGTCGAGATTGAGAGAGTTATTTTAACTTAGTATTAATTCAAATGGATTAATAAAAAATTGTTCACAAATGAAAATTTGAATGTTCATTATTTTAGATTTGAGTTTAGAGTCCTAGTGTTTATCTCTTTTTATTGAGGCCGACCTAAACTTATGCTCGAGGGATAATTGTTGGAAATTTACCTTTGGTGGGGAGGTGCGTCCACCCATATTTAATGAATTAAACACTAGGGTTCCGCATGTTGGAGGCTTTGTCCCTCCACACGTGCATAATCTACTAAGTGAGTAGATGACCGTATGGCCAAGAATCGTCAAATTTCGTTGAGAAATGAAAGAGATATTGGTCCACGGAGTAAGGTGTTTAAGGCATGGAAATATGGTGTGGGACAAATCTACCACATCGGTGGGAAAAGGAAGAATTGCTCTCTTTACAAGTCTCTAATGTGGTAAAGGATTTGGGACCCCAAGGGGTATCCCATGTGTTTAAAGGAGGGAGGACCTAGATGTGCTTGGGTTCAAGGCTAAACCCACACGCACGCCGGCGCCGCTCGCCCGTCCGGGCTCGGGTCTCAGGTCATGGGTCGTGGGTCGTGGGCTGTTGATATTATCTTTTTGGATCCCAAATTGCTTAATATTTACAGTTTGGTCCCTAGAGTTTCTGAAAAGTTGATTTTGGGAATGACGGAAGGCAGAACCGTTTGGGCGGTTTTTTGGAGCATTAACCAGCCATCATTAACTGCCTCCCTAATGGCCATAAATCTTGCATTAACAACCCCCCTAATGGCCATTAACAACCTTGTTTTGGCAGTTGAGGAGTCCCTCTTCCATGCTATATATTGAGATGTTTGGCTCAATTGTGCAACACACGAAAAATACACAAAACAAAATATAAACACCCAAACAGACAGCAAAAATGAGACAACATTTATATACACAGAGACAAACAGAAGAGACACTGAAATTCAGTCCAAAACGTTGGGACTAAAATAGAAACTCTTCCTTCTTTTTCCATTTCTTCAGCAAGTCGATTCGTATTTATTTTCTTTGTCAGACTCAGCCTATTTGCTTTGTAGTGTTGAGATTAAAGTGTTATTTTATCTTGGGAGACTATTGTCTGCTAACGTAAAAGCATATATACGGGGCAATCTTGTCTTAAGGACAGAGTGCAATCACTCGACTCAGCACACAGTTGTAACCATCCAGATTTAGTGTTTCTTGATTTCAGGTTATCAAGATTCAAGACTCAACAACTTTGCAGCAGTTATGAAGATTGGCTATTTGTTTATCCTTTCGAACACTTGTAATATTTATTTACTTTCCGTACTGCTTTACAATAGTACCCAAAAAATTTAAGACAAAATTGTATTAGTGTTCGAAAGATGTCGGTTAAAAGTTGTGTGACCAAATCTGGATATGTCTGTGGTTTTCTGGTAGAAGATAGTGATGATTATGTTGTTGAAGGTCAACATATTCATGGTGTCACCGCTCCTGAGAGTGATGGGAACAAGCGCTCACGAGAGGCTGAGGAAGTCAACTGGGACAAGAGGAGAAGGCTGAAGATGTGGTTTTATCTTGTAGCAGAAGGCCTATATCTGTCCCAGACAAAGGATCATGTTTATGGTAAAGAGGAAATGGACACTCAGACCGATGAAGTGACTGAAGTGGGCCAGAATCTGAAATTGGGATAAGTAGTTTTTATTCCTTGTCAAGAATAAGATTAAATGATGTCTGATTAAAAATGGCTTAAAGTAAGGAGGAATATGAAAATATTTTCTGAAATGATTTATATTATTTACGCTTTAAAATCAGAAGTTTAATCTCTTCTTCATTTCTGTTTAAATATTGGATTTTGTAAACAACTTAAAAAGATCTGTTCTTTTGAGTGCAATTATTAAAAGTGTGTAAAGTATGTTCGCACATATGATGGAGAAAGATCCACTGACTGTGCGAAAACTGTTACCACTCTTAAGTAAGCGCCAAGAATTGTCTGGGCACCAATCATAAGGGAGGAAGACTAAAAGCTAAAGACGTTGAGCATGTCACACTACTTGGCAGAAGATCCTTCATAGGATGATATTGGACACTCGGACATATAAAGCCTACGGGCGACTGGAGTGGGGCCAAAATTCCTTTGATATGATGATATTGGACACCCAGTCATACAAAGCCTCCGGGCGACTGGAGTGGCGCCAAAATTCCTTTGATAGGATGATATTGGACACTCAGTCATACAAAGCCTACGGGCGACTGGAGTGGAGCCAAATTTCCTTTGATATGATGATATTGGACACTCAGTCATACAAAGCCTCTGGGGGACTGGAATGGGGCCAGAATTCATTTCATAGGAAAAGTAATGGACACATAGTAAGGTGGGCTAGAGTTTCCATGTCTTAAATGATCTGAAGGCCTAAAGAAAGGCAGAAAAGAAATTGGACACTCAGTCTGCCAAAGCAACTGGAGTGGGCTAGAGTATCCAGATCACATATGATCCGGTTACGCCCTAACCACGGGCAAGAGGTTGTTCATGTGAAGCAACGCCACCTCTAAAGTAGAAGGGGTTGGAGAGGTTGTCCTCAATAGGACTTCGGGTAATGGGATCACTCTCATATGAGGTGATACATGTCCTAAACTTGGTTTAAGGGACGATGTTGGTCAAGCTGGTTTGAGACTAGTCCAACAGGTCTATAAGAACTAAGAATGGTACAGTATGTCTGTAGCCAAATAAATGATATATTTGTAATCCGTGCATCTATATCATCATAGATTAAGACACGTTAAATAGAAAGTCATTCAAAAGCTAACGAAGTTGAGATTGTTACCTTCTGCCGACATAAACCCTTAAGTCTATTTCCACTCCAGTTGATACTAAGCTCAAGCTGGGTGTTGCGGCTGGCTCACCTTACGAGGATCTCACTCACTATCGCAGTCTTGCTGGAGCTCTACAATATCTTACTTTCACGAGATCATATAATACGTATGTCGTATAGCATGTGTGTTTGTTTATGCATGATCCTAGGGTGGAGCATATGAATGTGTTCAAACGCATTATCAGATACATCCAGGGGACACTTTACTATGGCTTGCATCTATATCCATCATCGACCTCTACACTTATCTTGTATACCGATGCTGATTGGGGTGGCTGTCCAGATATCAGACACTCCACGTCATGTTATTGCATGTTTCTTGGTGATAACTTGGTCTCGTGGTCTGCCAAATGACAAGTTACTTTATGACGCTCCAGTGCCGAGGCCGAGTATCGAGAGGTAGCCAATGTGGTTTCTGAATCATGTTGGTTACGTAATCTTCTCTTGGAGCTTCACTTTCCCATTCAAAAAGTTACCTTGGTATATTGTGATAATATTAGTACGTTTATATTTCTGGGTAGCCGGTTCAACACCAAGCGCACTAAACATATTGAGATGGATATCCATTTTGTTTGCCAAAAGGTAGCTCGTGGACATGTACGTGTCTTACATGTTCCTTCCATGTATCAAATTGCAAACATCTTCACTAAGGGTCTTCCTTCGGTCCTATTTGAAGATTTTAGGGACAGTCTCAGCGTACGAAGACCGCCCGCTATGACTGCGGGGGTGTCAAAATATACAAAGATATACATGGTATACAATACCTTGTGTATACCGTGTATATCACGGAAATCCATCACAAGTGGAAAACCGTGATATACACGGTATACACACCGTGTATATCCCTATTTGGTAACAAATTATTTTGTATTATTTGTATATAATTAACATTGTACGCTTACCATAGTTGTAGGATTCTTATACAATTAGAATAGGATTTTGGGAGTAGAATAGGAATAGAATTTATATTATGAAAATTGTAAATTGTATATATACTCTTTCATTAATGAAAATAATCAAGGGATTATTTCTTTCCTTGCATCAGTTAGAGGGATATCTATGTCTTAGAAATATGGGGATTCATCTAATAAATTGTAGGGATTGCATTTCAGAATGTGTACAAATATCTTCTGATCAGCTCTCTGATGATGAGGTTCATGCCTATTGGATGTTGATGTAGGTGTGGATTGTAATCTAATAAACTTTGTATTTCTCTTTGTTTTGTGTTTTGTGTTTTGTGTTTTGTGTTTTGTCTTTTTTGTTTTAGGAAAAGATTTAAGGAAAATTACCAAAAATAACGACACATAACAGACCGGTTCAATTGCACCTATACATGGTTATACGTATAAAAATTTAAAATATAAAGGTACTTGTATGGGCCTTCGAGTTTTACAATGAAGAGTAGCACAATTGTTGAATTATATAGATTCAAGAGTACTAATTGAAGCAATAAGCTTGTTTTAAGCCAAGTTTAGTTTGTTGCAATACTTCAAGGGATCTTTCTGATATGTATTTGTCGTGTACAGGGGCGGATCTAGGAGAGGGGCCGGTATTCACCCGAACACCCTCGGCAAAAAATTATATTGTATATCAAGGTAATTTATTATTTTTATGTACATATATAGATTTTGAATACTCTAAACACAAGAACAGAGGTTGACCCAATAGTTTACGAAGTTTCAAGTTCAAATCTTAGGCACTGTATTTTTATTTTCTGAATCCACTTAGTGAAAATCCTAGAGGTGATCTCAACCTGATAATGTGGACTTATTCTCCGTCTTATATGATGACACTTCAATTTTTCCTTTCTTTTTACTGTGAAATTTAATTTGTCTAAGGTGTCATATGCATGCCTATGCCTGTCAACTTAAAAGTCGCCCAATCGTTCATTGACCCTCTCTAGTCCTCCTTCGGGAGTGTCCCACAATGACCAACCAGTGTAAAAATTTCTATTTAAAAAATTATACTATCTGAATTAGTTTGTTTGCAAAAAGAAAAAAATGTATCCGGCGAAATTTAGTCAATTAGGATGATACAGACAATTTAAAGAATGGCCTAAAGAAAGTTCATATAGTTCAAATAATCTCAACCTAACTCACCCAAATCTGAACAAATTATATTTTCATTGGATAGATTTTTATTCGCCTAATGGCGATGATGCAAGGACCGGATTATCCCATAATAATTGTGCTTAAAATTAGGCTTATAAAAAAGAGAAATTTATCACAGGATGCAAAATTTGTTGAAATGTACCTCATTCTAATAAAGAATTGAGTAATCGTCTCCATTTGGTAATACTAATAAATAATAGTTTGAATCCTTTTGTTAGTTGAGGGTCTGTTCTTATTATAAGTGATCTCTATATCTGGTGGCCATCACTATTTTTACTGTGATGATATTGTAATATCATAGATTTTGCTAAATCGATTCAAAAATTAAGTCAGACTATATAATATATGATCTAACTAAAATCTCTCATAATCGGAGCTAAAAATTTAGCTACGTGTTCTGAAAAACTCGGTAAATATCGAACTTGGAGTCTAGTTACGTGTTTGGTAAAATTTTACTAGCTTTGGTTAAAATTATATATTTGTGTTAACAACTAAATATGTATAAATAATTTATCTAAAATAGAGTAAATTGCCTTTTTCGAAAACCAAAACTCATAAATTCAAAATTTTGAATATGACTTAGCTTGTTCTCAACACCACAACAACAACAACATACTCAGTGAAATCCCACAATGTGGGGTCTGGGAGGGTAGAGTGTACGCAGATCTTACCTATACCTTGGTTAGGTAGAGCGATTGTTTCCGAGAGACCCTCGGCTCAAGACAAAGCACAAGCCCAAGCAAAGTAAGACAAATAAATTGAGTAAGTCAGGGTAGCGAATTCTGAAAAGAAAAGACGGCAAAAAGAAGCAATAACTAATACAAGTAAATAAGACAGACAAAATACACGCATAAATCAAATGACAATGGACTATAAGGCAATATTGTGCCTACTAGTATGATAGGTTTGTTATTAATCTGTATTCCAAAAACCAGTAAACAATAATAATTGAAAAATGAACAGAATCAGTGTTGGAAAAATAAAAATATTTTTCAGAATATAATCGAGCCCACTTAGTTCAAAGTGTGTCCTTAAGGAAATTATTCCCCTCACAGTACTCGAGGTTGATGGAATATCCCCTCCCAGGATAGAACGATTATCTTACCAGAATAGTAGTGCTCCAAATTCCGGTAGCGGCAAACCACTCAATAGCAGTATATCACACAGAATTTGTTTATGCAGAAGAAGAAGAAGTTTGTGTTGTTCAGAAAATTCGTAAGTAAAATTCTGAGGAATCAAACGAATTTATAGCCATGGAAGTACTGTTTCTGAAGGTTTGCAACCTTTCGAACACCACCGAAAACGGTGGGAAATTTAAATATGGAAAAGAAACCGGGTCGCGGGTCGACACGCGGATCCGCCGGTCGCGGTCGACACTCGGATCCGCCGGGTCGCGGTCGTGGTCACTAACGGGTAGGATTGGATAAGTTAATTAATTTAATTAAATAATTAAAAATTAAAGAAAATTTGGTCCAAAAAGATTATCAATCAGATCATTTGACCAAATCCAAATCCAAATCCGAGCCGAAGCCGAAGCCGAGCCGAGCGAGCGACGACGACGGCGCGAGGGGTCCTTGCCCCCTCAACCCTTTTACTGACAAGAAGGAGTAATTCTACTTATAAGTAGAAGAACTTTTCTTTCCACTACCGATGTGGGACAAATGCTTATTTTATAAAGCAAGAGGGAACTCCCACTTTTCTTTCCACTACTGATGTGGGATAACTTTCACTTTTCTTTCCAATCATTTCTCATTCACCAATATCAATACCCAACAATCCCCCACATGAATGGGGAATGGCTATAATATAAAAGCGCGGACAAGTGTGATATACAAGCGAGAATTGACTGCATCTGGATAAGTAGGTTTCCCTTTGAACTTTCCGTAGTGAACTTATATCGGATATACTAGATCAATCGGTAGATTTAATATCTTTAAACCGTCGAACTTTGTTGTATACCTAGACAACATAAGTCACATAATCAACCCTCAACCGTTTATGGTTCTCACGGTTGTGTTCATTTCAGCCATGAACACATCCTGGTTTCATGAGTGCGTAGAGAATGGGCCTTCACTGTCATTCCCCTTTAAAGCGGCTTACACTTAACACTCACATAGGTGATTTCTAAGCATGTGGTCCTATAGCCACATTATCTGGTCATACACTGCCAGATTTAGATAATCATTAAAGAACCTTAATGCTTTATTAACTCACTAACAAGCCATAAGGTTTTATCATTATTTCTGAACATTGTCTTAATCCGAGAATGGATTGAGTTATCTGACAATGTTGAACTGTCAGTCACAACTTTGTTTGATCTCCTTGAACCTAGCTCTTGGGATCTCCAATCTGCTAGGTAGAGTTACCGCCATGATGACTTGTCCTCGGCCTTAACCCCATTCCCATTGATGATCTACTAACTCCCTCTCTAGATAAGCCTTTTGTAAGCGGATCCGCCACGTTATCTCTTGACTTTACATAGTCAATCGTGATAACGCCACTAGAGAGGAGTTGTCTAACGGTATTGTGTCTTCGTCGTATGTGACGAGATTTTCCGTTGTACATTACGCTCCCTGCCCTACCTATTGCCGCTTGTTCGTCACAATGTATACATATAGGAGCCAAAGGTTTGGGCCGTAATGGAATATCTTCTAAGAAATTTCGGAGCCATTCAGCTTCTTCACCGGCCTTGTCTAAAGCTATAAATTCAGATTCCATTGTAGAGCGGGCGATGCATGTCTGTTTTGATGATTTTCAAGACACTGATCCACCCCCAATTGTGAAAACATAACCACTCGTGGATTTAACTTCAGATGATCCGGTGATCCAATTTGCATCACTATATCCTTCGATCACGGCGGGATATTTGTTATAATGCAAAGCATAGTCTTGGGTGTGTTTTAAATACCCCAAGACTCATTTCATTACCATCCAATGAGTTTGATTGGGATTACTCGTGAATCGACTCAGCTTGCTTATAGCACATGCTATATCTGGTCGTGTACAATTCATATACATCAAACTTTCCAAAACTCGTGCATAGTCCAATTGTGAGTCACTTTCACCTTTATTCTTTTGAAGTGCAAAACTTACATCAATTGGAGTCTTTGCAACATTGAAATTTAAATACTTAAACTTGTCAAGTACTCTTTCAATATAATGAGACTGCGATAATGCTAGACCTTGTGGAGTTTTATGAATTCTGAAACCTAAGATCAAATCAGCAACTCCTAAGTCCTTCATATCAAATTTGCTAGCCAGCATACGCTTCGTAGCATTTACATCGGTAATATCTCTACTCATTATCAACATGTCATCAAGATATAAACAAACAATGACTTCATGATTTGGAGTATTTTTAATGTAAACACATTTGTCACACTCATTAATCTTAAATCCATTTGCCAACATCGTTTGGTCAAATTTCGCATGCCATTGTTTGGGTGCTTGTTTAAGTCCATAAAGTGACTTAACAAGTTTGCACACTTTCCTTTCTTTACCAGGAACCACAAAACCCTCAGGTTGTTCCATGTAAATTTCTTCCTCCAATTCTCCATTTAAGAAAGCTGTCTTGACATCCATTTGATGGATTTCAAGACCATATCTGCCGCCGTTGCCACTAACACCCGAATAGATGTTATTCTTGTTACCGGCGAGTATGTGTCAAAGTAATCAAGGCCTTCTTTTTGTCTATAACCTTTGACCACAAGTCTTTCCTTATATTTGTCAATAGTGCCATCACTTTCATTTTCCTTTTAAAAATCCATTTTGATCCTAAAGGTTTATTTTCGGGAGGAAGATCAACCAATTCCCATGTATGATTGTTCAAAATTGATTCAATCTCACTATTGACCGCCTCTTTCCAAAATGTCGAATCGAGAAGAAGACATCGTTGCTTTAAATGTTTGAGGCTCATTTTCAAGCAAGAATGTCACAAAATCGGTCCAAAGGAAGTAGATGTCCTTTGACGTTTGCTACGCCTTGCATCCTTTTTACTTGGTGTATTTTCCTTTGGTTCTTCCCGCGGTCGTTTAGATCTTTCACTTGACGACTCACATTCGGTTTTATACGGATAAATGTTTTCAAAGAATTCAGCATTATCCGATTCAATTACCGTATTAACATGTATTTCGGGATTGTCGATTTGTGAACCAAAAACCGACAAGCTTTCTTCGTTTGTAGCATAGCCAATAAAAACACAATTCACAGTTTTTGGTTCGATTTTTACCCTTTTGGGCAAAGGAACTTGGACCTTTGCTAAACACCCCCACACTTTAAAATATTTCAAGTTGGGTTTTCTTCCTTTCCATAGTTCATATGGAATAGATAGTGTTTTGTTGTGGGGCACCCTGTTGAGTATTCGGTTAGATGTAAGGATAGCCTCCCCCCACAAGCTTTGCGGTAAACCGGAACTTATTAGTAAGGCATTCATCATTTCCTTTAATGTTCGGTTTTTCCTTTCCGCAATTCCATTTGATTGTGGTGTGTAAGGGGCGTAGTTTGATGAATAATTCCATATTCTAAACATATCTCTGCAAAAGGAGATTCGTACTCTCCACCCCTATCACTTATAATCATTTTTATCTTTTTATTCAATTGATTTTCCACTTCATTTTTGTATTGCTTAAATGCATCAATTGCTTCATCCTTACTATTAAGCAAATACACATAACAATATCGAGTGCAATCGTCAATAAAAGTTATAAAATACTTTTTTCCACCGCGAGATGGTATTGACTTCATATCACATATATCTGTGTGAATTAAGTCTAAAGGATTTGAATTCCTATCAATAGACTTATATGGATGTTTAACAAACTTAGATTCAACACAGATTTCACATTTAGATTTATTACACTCGAATTTAGGCAATAATTCTAAATTAATCAATTTTCGCAAGGTTTTGTAGTTGACATGTCCTAAACGAACATGCCATAAATCATTTGACTCCAATAAGTAAGACGAAGCTGAATTCTTATTAATATTGTCAACAACCATTACATTGAGTTTGAAAAGGCCCTCGGTGAGGTAGCCCTTTCCTATGAACAAATCATTCTTACTTATTACAATTTTCTCACTAACCAGCACACACTTAAACCCGTTTCTGACGAGTAGTCCCGCTGAAACTAAATTCTTCCGAATTGTTGGAACGTGCATAACATTGTTGAGAGTCAGGACCTTGCCGAAAGTCATCTTCAGAAGTATCTTCCCATATCCTTCAACCTTTCTTTGTTGCAAGTATTTCCCATAAACAAGATACCTCTTCGGGTCCAATGAGCATAGGTTGCAAATGCTTCTTTTGTAGCGCGAACATGTCGAGTGGAACCAGAATCAAGCCACCACTCATTTGGGTTTCCAACCAAATTGCACTCCGATAGCATTGCACACAGATCATCCATATCATCATTCTTTTCCACCATATTGGCTTGTCCTTTTCCCTTGTTCTTTTTCGGGAGACGACAATCGGGGCTTTGTGGCCGCCTTTCCCACAATTAAAGCAAGCTTGCCCTTGAACTTTTTCTTGTTGGAATCCTTCTCCTTTCCGAAGGCCTCTTCCTTTTCTTGTTCTTTTTCGAGCCAGCATCTTCAACGATGTTTGCCCCTTCAATTGGTGAAGTCTTACGGTACCTCTTCTCAGCGGTTTTGTTATCTTCCTCGATCTTGAGACGAATCACAAGATCTTCCAACTTCATTTCCTTTCTTTTGTGCTTAAGATAATTCTTGAAATCTTTCCATGAAGGCGGCAACTTCTCAATCATTGCAGCCACTTGGAACGCTTCATTTACTGCCATACCTTCAGCAATAAGGTCATGGAAGATAAGTTGAAGCTCTTGAACTTGGGTTCCAACGATTTTTCCATCCACCATTTTGTAGTCTAGGAATTTGGCAACCACAAACTTCTTCAAGCAAGCATCTTCGCTTTGTACTTCTTTTCAAGTGCACTCCATAGTTCTTTGGAGGTCTCTACTCTTGTAGACGTTGTACAAGTCATCTTCTAAGGCACTCAAAATGTAGCCTTTGCACAAAAATTAGCCTCGTTTCCAAGCCTCGGTAACCATGAAACGTTGGTTGTCGGCATGTCGGCGGCAGTGCACGGGAGGGTCCTCATCGGTGAACTTTTGCATACCAAGGGTGGTAAGCCAAAAGAACATTCTTTTCGCCATCATTTAAAGTTGGCACCGGTGAACTTCGCAGGTTTCTCAAATGCACAATGCACGGTACGAGTTGTAGGAGTAACCGCTGGTGCAGTATTTGCAGAGGTAGTTCCAGTCTCAATTGCCATTATTTGTTTGTCACTGTCAAATCAACAAACTGTTTTAGTTAATAAAACCAGAATAGTAATTCAATCACAGACTTAAACGATGAAGATTTTATTTCTTCAAATCGCAGTATAATTATGAAACTTTAGTATTCCAACGAAGTTTTTATATCTTCGAGTCAGAATACTAATATTCATATGGAGTAGAAAACTACACAAGTTTTAATCTCCAAATCAGAATACAACAACGATGAAGTTCTTTTTTTTTTTATGTTCTTCAAAACATTGTACAAGTATGAACTTTAATATTCGAACGAAGTTTTTATGTCTTCAAGTCAGAATATGAAATTTCATACGGAGTAGAAAACCACACAGGTTTTAATCTCCAAAACAAAATACATATTAATCAAAAATATAATTTCCTTAAGATTGTTATTAATCTGTATTCCAAAAACCAGTAAACAATAATAATTGAAAAATGAACAGAATCAGTGTTGGAAAAATAAAAATATTTTTCAGAATATAATCGAGCCCACTTAGTTCAAAGTGTGTCCTTAAGGAAATTATTCCCCTCACAGTACTCGAGGTTGATGGAATATCCCCTCCAGGATAGAACGATTATCTTACCAGAATAGTAGTACTCCAAATTCCGGTAGCGGTGAACCACTCAACAGCAGTATATCACACATAATTTGTTTATGCAGAAGAAGAAGAAGTTTGTGTTGTTCAGAAAATTCGTAAGTAAAATTCTGAGGAATCAAACGAATTTATAGCCATGGAAGTACTGTTTCTGAAGGTTTGCAACCTTTCTGAACAGCCACTGAAAACTGGTGGAAAATTTAAATATGGAAAAGAAACCGGGTCGCGGGTCAGACACGCGGATCCGGCCGGGTCGCGGGTCAGACACGCGGATCCGGCCGGGTCGCGGGTCAGACATGCGGATCCGGCCGGGTCGCGGGTCAGACACGCGGATCCGGCCGGGTCGCGGGTCAGGGTCACTAACGGGTAGGATTGGATAAGTTAATTAATTTAATTAAATAATAATTAATTAAATAATTAAAAATTAAAGAAAATTTGGTCCAAAAAGATTATCAATCAAATCATTTGACCAAATCCGAATCCGAATCCAAATCCGAAGTCGAGCGAGCGACGACGACGGCGCGAGGGGTCCTTGCCCCCTCAACCCTTTTACTGACAAGAAGGAGTAATTCTACTTATAAGTAGAAGAACTTTTCTTTCCACTACCGATGTGGGACAAATGCTTATTTTATAAAGCAAGAGGGAACTCCCACTTTTCTTTCCACTACCGATGTGGGACAACTCCCACTTTTCTTTCCAATCATTTCCCATTCACCAATATCAATACCCAACAAGGTTAAGCAAGCCTACAATAATAATACTACAACTATCAGTTTGTAAGTGTATGTAGGACTATGCTGGATTACCTGCTACCCTTCTACCCTAATACGTGTCCTCCATAACTCCCTATCTAAGGTCATGTCATCAGTGAGTTGCACCTGCGTCATATTCCGTCTAATCACATCTCCTCAATACTTCATCGGCCTACCTCTACCCCTCTTGTACCCATCCATAGCCAACCTCTCACACCTCCGCACTGGGGCATTTGTGTCTCTCCTCTGCACGTGCCCGAACCATCTCAACCTCGCTTCCCGCATCTTATCCTCCACCGAGGCCACTCTCACTCTGTCGCGGATATCATCATTTTTAATTCTATCCCTCCTTGTATGCCCACACATCCATCTTAGCATCCTCATCTACACAATTTTCATTTTTTGGGTGTGCGAAGTCTTGACCGGACAACACTCTACCCCATACAACATAGTCGGTCTAACCACCACTCTATAGAATTTGCCTTTAAGTTTCGGTGGCACCTTTTTATCAACACCACATTTCCAACAATTAAAATTGAGTCTAAACAAACAATTTGGTTTTAAGAAAAAACATAGATGACCCACATGACTTCTGTGGACTTCCACGCGGAGGCAAATTCAAAATTTAAATTTTATAGGTTTAATTTTTAAGGTTCTTAATATTAAGTAAATTATATCTTATAAAATTATGGAATAGGGGTAAGGTCTATGTACACACTATTCTTTTCAAACCTCACTTGTGGAATTACACTTATATTGATGCAGTGGATTCAGGCATATCATTTGTTACTTTTATAATTCACATAAAAAATATTAAATTACTCTCATAAGGTAAGGATAAGATCCGAGTACACGTATTTCATCCTTCCGAGAGCCACGAATAAGATCACATTCGATATATTATTGTTATTGTATTAAAAATAACAACATTCATGATTGTTATAATGAGATCACACTGCAACTCGACATCTGCCCTTGCATCCACCACATTCATGGTCCTTCTCGTGATAATTATTTGCCTCAACTACTCTCAACTGTACAAGTGCATCTGCCCTTGCTTCCACGACATTCATGGTCCTTCTCATGATACTTATTTACCTCAACTCAACTGTACAAGTACTGTATTTATTTCTTATTTTATATAATGATGAAGAAGTATACTTATTGTTTACCTCAAAAAAAGTTACGGTTAAATTTGCAAGTGATTTTAAGGATATGTGATTTGATTTGTAATATATAATGACAAATAATTAGTAATAAATAAGTAAAAATAGATAATAAGTAAGAAAGTTAGCCTGAGATTATGTGAACTTGATTGAATCTTCACAGCAAGATTGGTCTGAGCCCTAGCTAAATTGCTTCATTTTTAAGCAAAAAATGAGAGCTAGTGAGTAAACTTTTGATAGAGCTGATCGTATAAGTAAAAATAATGAAAATTGGATGTCCTTCCAATACGAAGGTTTGACTCCTTTTATAGCTATTAAATAAAGTGTTAATGATCGAGATTTCCTCTCAAATTAAATGTAATAAATGTCAATTAAAGTCTCTTAATGAGCAATGAGTAACTGTTATGATTTACTTTTACGCGGAGGCATAAAAGCTATCGGATAACTTATGGACTCTTGGAATTATTATTTATTTAGAGTCGTCGTCTACTTTATAAGGAAAAATAAGAAAATCGTATTTAAAAGGATTTTTCAAAAATTTATTCGGAGAGCCTCGGGCTTTCCACACTGTTAGAAGATACTCCACCGGTATCATTTTTAAATTACAAGCCCCTACTGGTAGACCCTCAATCATTGTGCCTATTTCCACCTCCTTTGTCCGATGTGAAGTTACGATTATTGCGCCCTCGATCCGACCTGAAATTTGACCTTTCAGGTTGTCCGTAGGGTTGATACCTGTCCTTAAGAGATTTTAACTCCGACTCGGCTACCCTTTTTAATTTGTCAAATTTTTTGCTCCGTCCTGCTGACCCTGGTGGAAGTTCGGACTGATCGTCTTCTCCCCGGATCTTAGACTTGTACCTATAATGTACGTATGACATGTTACTGCCAGGAACTCCAACAAGTTTTCCTTTAATTTCAGCGATGCATTGGAGCTCCTAGGATTTAACCCCTTGGTGAAAGCTTCAGTTGCCCATTCATCCGGTACCGAGGGAAGAAACATCTGCTCCTTTTGAAATCTTATCACGAACTCTCGCAGCAATTCCGTATCCTTCTGAGTGATTTTAAATATGTCCTATTTTCTTGCTTGGACCTTCCGTGCTCCGGCATGTGCCTTTATAAAAGCATCTGCAAGCATTTCAAATGAGTTAATAAAGTGTTCAGGTGGTAAAAAAAATACTATGTCATTGCCCTTTTGGATAATATTTTGCCAAATTTCTTCAGCAAAACCGATTCTATCTCATCTGGATGCATGCCGTTTCCCTTTATCGCATAGGTGTACGATGTCACGTGCTCCTGCCTATCCGTGGTTCCATCATACTTCGGGAGATCTAGCATTTTGAACCTCTTTGGTATTAGCTTCGGAGCCGCGCTTGGTGGGAATATCAACTGAATGTATCTCTTGGAGTCCGGACCCTTTAGGATCGAAGGCACTCCCGAAATCTGGTCTACCCATGAATTGTAGATGTCAACATTCTTTTCATTAGTATCCACACGCTTGGTCAAAGTTTGGAGCAATCTCAAGACCTCTGAATACTCATTAGTCCCCGATCTATTGCCATTTTCACCAACTCGATCTTTCTCTCGTCCTGGATCTTCGTTGCTGACGGGACGAGTTTCACCCGTCGTACTTGCTCCGCTGCTTGTCTTCTACAATTGAGTAATTGTCTTTTGTTATTCCTTCAGCATGCTCACGATTCGAGCCAAATCTGACTCAGGTATCTGTACTCCGTCATCTGCTTCGTCATCATCATTCAGTATTTTGCACTGCTTCTTCTGGACTCCCGGGGTGAAATCACGAGATGATTCTGAGGCTCGACATTATCATTTAACGGGTCAACGGGTGGGCCGTCGTTGTTATTGATGTTGGGATTATCGTTGTTGTTGGGATTGTCGTTGTTAACATTGTTGTTGATGTTATTGTTGTTGTTGTCGTTGTTGCTATTGATAACACCTACCTGACTCATTTTGCCAAAGTATGATTTTTAACCTGTTCACAAAATCTCAAAAGAAGCAAGTGAAATTTGAGTTTGAACAAATCTCCACAATTATCCTTAGCCTCACGGTGGGCGCCAAACTATTTGCCTCAAAAAAGGTACAGTTGAATTTGTAAGTGATTTTAAGGATACGTGGTTCGATTTGCCATATAAGATGACAAATAGTTAGCAATAAGTAAGTAAACGTAGACAATAAGTAAGAAAGATAGCCTGAGATTATGTGAACTTGATTTAATCTTTATAGCAAGATTGATCCGAGCCTTAGCTAAATTGCTTCGGTTTCGAGCCAAAAATGAGAGCTAGTGAGTAAACTTTTGATAGAGCTGATCGTATAAGTGCAAATAATGAGAATTGGATGCACTTCCAATATGAAGGTTGAACTGTTTTTATAGCTATGAAACAAAGTGTTAATGACCGAGATTTCCTCTCAAATTAAATGTAATAAATGCCAATTAAAGTCTCTTAATGAGCAAGGAGTAACTGATGACGCCACATCCGAAACGGGTATACGCTGGGTGCCTTCAACTCTTCATCCGGTGTCAACTGACTGTTGCTATCCGGCCTTGTCTCGATGCTGCTTGTATTCCGTTTGGAACTCAAATGTCCTCCTCAAACTTCACATCCGAACCTTACCACGTGTCAAACTGATTTATAAAAGCACCGTTGAGTCCAATTTTTTTGGATGTTATGATGGTTATACACATATAATAGTGTTGATATTTAAATAATATTTTGCTATTGTAGGGCAAAAAGATGCATAAAATCTAATTTTTATTTTTAATTGTCAAATTCTAAGTTATTAATCACACTTTGTATAATGATGGAAAATCTTTCAATGATGAAAATATATATTCATATAATATTCTTTATCGTATATAACGTATTAAAGTATCAAAATATTTTGTGTCAAGGGATTCAACAACGTATAATATATGCAAAAAAAAAAACATTCTTATTACAATTATCGCTAACCTAAAATATTTTAAAGGGGTGACCTACGAAAAGTGCCTGTCACAGTTGTGTAGTTAGATCGTACACTATAGTATTATGTGAAATATTTAATATTGCACCTCTAAAATTGGTACGTATTTTTATTGCAGCCTTAGTGAAATACGGCAACCCTAATTTTCCTCTATTGCAAGGAAGGAAATGTGCTTAAATGTGTAATGGACTTTCGGATCGGATAAATGGGTTCAGAAATATGGGATGACCCGTCATCGCTAACTTTTCAACAACTTTTACAATATCATGTAAATTAAGATTCTCTTAAATACTTTATGTTAGAATTGTAGATACTCTATTGTACTTTATAAAGTAGTACGGAAAGTAAATAAATATTACAAGTGTTCGAAAGGATGAACAAACATTCAATATTCAGAAATTGAATCTTGTTGAACAAATAGGCCAATCTTCAAAACTGCCGCAAGCTTGTTGAGTCTTGAATCTTGATAACCTGAAATTAAGAAACAACTAAATCTAGATGGTTACAACATTGTGTGTTGACTCGAGTGATTGCACTCTGTCCTTAAGACAAGATTGCCCCGTATATATGCTTTTACGTTAGCGGGCAATAGTCTCCCAAGATAAAACGACACTTTAATCTCAACGCTACAAAGCCAATAGGTTGAGTCTGACGAAGAAAACAAATATGAATCGACTTGCTGAAGATATGGAAAATGAAGTTTTCTCTTCTGTTTTGTCTCTGTGTATATAGTGTGTCTCTGTTGTGTATAACTTTTGTATATGCTCACTGTTTTTCCGTCACTGTTTGGCAGTGTTTTTCGTGACTGTTTTACAGTTTTGTTCACTGTTTTGTGCTATTTTTCTGTCTGTTTTTGTTGCTGAAATGTGCTGCTATTTTCGTGTATATATCTATCACGTTATTGAGCCAAAGAGGCATCAATATATAGCAAGGAGGAGGCTGCCCAATAGCCACAAATAAGGTTGTTAATAGCCATTAGTGAGGGTTGTTAATGGCAGGTTTAAGACCATTAGTGTGGCAGGTTTAAGGTTGTTCATGACTATTGAAGAGGGGCTGATTTATGGTCATGAAGGAGGGTTGTTTATGTAGTAGTTAACAACGAAGTAATGGCTGGTTAATGCTCCAAAAAACAGTAAATATTAACTTTTCAGAAACTCTAGGGACCAAACTATAAATATTAAGCAATTTGGGGTCCAAAAAGATAATATCAGAAAGTCTCCGCGACCCGAGACCGAACCGGACGGGCGGGCGGCGGCGCACGTGTGGGCTTAGCCTTGAACCCAAGCACATCTAGGTCCTCCCTCCTTTAAACACATGTGATACCCCTTGGGGTCCTAAACCCTTTATCACTTTAGAGACTTATAAAGAGAGCAATTCTTTCTTTTCCCACCGATGTGGTAGATTTGTCCCACACCATATTTCCATGCCTCAAACATCTTACTTTGTTGACCAATATCTCTTTCATATCTCAACGAAATTTGACGATTCTTGGCCCTACGGTCATCTACTCACTTAGTAGATTATGCATGTGTGAAGAGACAAAGCCTCCAACATGCGGAACACTAGTGTTTAATTCATCAAAGATGGGTGGACGCATCTCCCCGCCAAAGGCAAATTTCCAACAAGAATATTGTTAGAATATTAGTTAGAATATTATGTAATCATATTATTATGTATTAATGTAGTATCCTTCAATGGTACAATATATATACCATATACATTAATTAGGAAGAGTCAATCATGCCTAATCTTCCTAATCAGTTCCTAATAATCTTCTACCTAATTAACACAGTACTACCTACCATATATAAAGTGATACTACATTAATACATAATAATAATATGATTGCATAATATTCTAACAATATTCTTACACTTTACGCATATAATATCAAAATATTAGTATTACGTACTTATTATTTTTTCAAAATAATTACTACTAAATCAAACTTACATTTAGATTTAAGACATTCTCTTATCAAAATTAAGAACGTCACTTTAGCATGTTCATTCAGGAGAAACATCGAGAGAACTCTACAATTAGATGTAATAATTAAACTCCCTAAGAAATAAAAATAGCAGTAGCTAGGTTAGGGTTTGCATATATATGGGTGACTTCTTTATTGCAAAATTAATCACACAACTACCTAGCTGTGGAATTAATACAAATAACCACTTACATGCCATAACTTGCAATAAATTTCTCCAACGATCATATTTTAAAGCCTTGCCACCTACGTGTATTTTTCCCCCATCAGTGATAAGATTTAATCAGCTCTTTAATTACTTAGATAACGACTATTCTTTATTCCATTTTATAGGGAAAGTTAAATTCCTATAAAAGAAAAGTTTAAAATATCTTCAGCTTGAGAACTATTCTTGTGGTCCAAAATGTTAGTCGTTTTGGCAAGTTAAAATTGTTTCAAAGCATTTTACAAAAACAAAACAAGGAATTAGATACAGAGACGCTATAATTCTACTTGCGTATTCGGCAGAATCCAGTAAATATTACTCCTTTATTTTTTACTAAAGATCTAAGATTGAGTTTCCGATATGAAATCGTCTTTAGTAAAGAGAGCTTTAATTGAAATTTCTAGCATAAACCCGATTTAAAATGGCATCTCAAATATGCAAAAGGTTAAATAATAAAGAAAAAAAACTAAGTTTCAACTTTCAACTAATTGAACATGAGTAATTCATTCCTTAATGATTTTGTCCTTGTTTTAAATTTTAATCCAATCACCTTGGTTACATTGACCTAAGGTGATGGGATATTTGGCAAGACCCCTACATGTTTATAATGCTTTTTAAATGTTTTGAATGTCTAAACCGAAAGGACAAAAACTTACTATAATCACACAGCAGGAAAAAAACATTAAAGAAATAAAAAATAAGGAAGGTATGTATATAGCTAATTAGATATGCCCTATTGAAGAAAAAGAATCAGCTTTTTATATTTAATATTTAATTTAGTTATTTTTTGTGAGTACGAAAAATATTTAGATAAAAATTCCACGATAGATTAAAATTCATGACTCAATAGAATATAAGAAAAAATTAACCCCCAAATTATTCAAGTTGCCAAATATTATTTTTCTTCTCTCAAGATCAACCCCAAGAAAAAGGAAAAAGATTATCTATTTCTTATTTCAAAAGGGAAATAAAATTTTCTTTAAATTTGGCCTAAGAATTGACCTATTTCCTATATCAAATAAATATTTAACAAAGGTCTCATATTCATAGTACTTTTGAAATGTGTGTTTGTGTACTTTTTTACCTTATAAATTTTGTATTTTGTTAAACAATAGTGGAGTAGTAGAAATCCTAATAAGACGAGTTAGCCACTTTGATCTTTGTCAGTAAATCAGGTACAATTTTATGGTAAGTAAAAGGCATTACTAGTACTAATAATTTATCCAACTTAGGATTATCATATGAAAATGGGACCATGTCGTACATATCCATGCAATCAGTTCTTGTTGTCCTCTGACCCAATTCAACTCATCTAAAAGCGATGTTGATTTGGGGTAAACATAGAACTCAAATTGACCTATATATAAAAACTCTTACCAACATTTCTTTTAATTTTTTTTTATGTGTGTGATATGTTATATATAGCTATAATAAAGAGAAAACATTGACCCAAACTATTTCAGCCGGCAACATTTAAGCGGATTAATAACCTGTTTATTTATTTACTCAACCCAATTTAGCCCACTCAAATTCAACCAAAACCCGCCCATTTGATACCAAATACACCTAATTTAGTGGAGCATGAGCTTTATAATTAAGTCATTGCTAGTTTATTATCTCACCTCAAAAGCCTATATAAATCTTCTATGTAACCAAAGAACATCCCATTGTCTACAAGCACCTCTATCCCAAATATTTAATTCATCTTCCTCTTTCATCTTTTCAACAATTCAAACAATTCCCACAAAAAAAAAACGTAATTCTAAAAATGGTGTCTTCAAAATTAGAAGATGGTCTAATCTACAACATAAAATTATCCTCAGTTGGACCAGCAAGAGTTACAGGACAAGATGTTGTTTATGAGCCAAGCAACATGGATTTAGCCATGAAATTACACTACTTAAGAGGGATATATTACTTTGATAGCCAAGCATTTCAAGATTTCACAATATATAAAATAAAAGAGCCAATGTTTTCATGGTTAAACTGTTTTTATATGACTGTTGGTAGGTTCAGGAGGGCAGAATCAGGCAGGCCTTATATGAAATGCAATGATTGTGGAGCTAGGTTTATTGAAGCACAATGTGATAAAACTTTGGAAGAGTGGTTAGAAATGAAAGATGCTTCACTTGAGAAATTACTTGTTTCTAATCAAGTTCTTGGTCCTGAATTGGCTTTCTCACCTCCAATCCTCATACAGGTATTACTACTCCCTCTAAAATTAGTTTTATGTTTTTTTATAAAATTGTAGAGTATCAGAAGTCACTAGTCCGACTCATCTGTATTCGTGTCAAATAGATTCACTCACTAAGGGAATATCACGGGCTAACCGCTTTTCAGTTTTATAATTGAAAAAGTCATTGTTAAGGAGTTTCAAATTCCATAGATGAAACTCCATGATTATATCTTGAAGTTTCTCCTGTGAAATTTGAAACTCCATGAAATGTAGTGACTATTTTTCAATTATAAAAGCTAAAACGTATCTATTTATGAATTTTATCCGGTAAAACACTCCCGAACTCTATTTCCAGGTCTCGGGCTCTTATGTTTCACTTTTTACTCTTTGCTTGGAGGCCGGGAAAGGGGATGGTTTTAGGGGTGGGATTATGATTATATTTTTAGAGATTTCTTTTTGTTTTAGTGAGGCTCTGGTGAAACTCAAACGGAATGAAACGAGATAGAATTATAATGGATTTCTCATATATCGTTCTGAATTTTCCTTAATGTTTGAGCTATTCACGAGACGTGAGAAGTCAATGATTAATCATCTTTATTCAAAAGAAATGTAAGAATTTTATAAAATTTTGAGAAGAGTATGGATCAAAGTTAAATTATTAAAAAGAGAAGAACAAAAGATCTTAGTTATGGAGTAATAAAATTAAGACCCCTCAATTTCACATAAACAATTTTTTGAACCGAAAAAATAAATGAAACTACGCTTATGTCCATTTTGACTTATAAATTTGAGGGTGATTCTTATTATCGTATCTATAATGCGTCTTAAGGATGATAGAATCACAGAAAAGGTTTCATTTAAAGAACTAGATTGACCGAAATAAAAAAGTTAGAGACTTTTATATCCTTATAATGGAAGATTTACTACTACAAGGGTGAAACTAATAAATCTTCGTGTTTATATATGATATACCACCAAAAGGATGTGGTGGAACAGATGGGGCTCCTCCTTCTTTAACCAGAGTTTCGGGTTCGAGCTCTGGGTATGAAAAAATCTTCGGTAGGGAGCGCTTCTCCCCGAATGAGGCACTATGTGGCGTGAATCTGGATATAGTTAGGCTAGAAACCAAAAAGAGTTTATATATGATATATTATTAGTCTTAAATGTGAATCCAAATTGAAAGAAATAATCCCCTTGATTATTTTCATTAATTGAAAGGCTATTTATACAAGTTACATATTACCATAGTAGGAGAATCCTATTCCTATTCTATTTCTAAAACCTTCTTCTACCATAATTCTAACTATACAATTATGGTAAGTGTATAACACTAATTAAGGTAACCTTTACACTACAATATACTACAAATATATATACCATATATACAAGATTGTCTTGTCTTCAATCCGGCCGAGAATGGGCCATTGCTGGGCCACCGCCGAGAGCCCACCGCCGGGCCGCCACTTCTTTGGGCCGTCCAGTCCATCGCTTTGCATGTCCGGTCCATCGCTTTGCACCGTGATAAACACTGATGTATATTGGGTGTATATCACATGTATATTGCACTGTTTAACACACACCCCGCAGTCATAGCGGGCGGTTTTCGAACGCTGAGACTGTCCCTAAAATCTTCAAAGAGAACCGCTGGTAGACCCTTTGTAAAGATGTCTGCAATTTGATAACGAGACGGGACATGGCATACGCGAACGTGACCCTTTGCAACCTTTTCACGGACAAAGTGAATGTCCATTTCGATATGCTTGGTGCGTTGGTGTTGAACTGGGTTACCTGAAAGGTAGATGGCACTAATGTTATCACAATATACCAAGGTTGCCTTCTGAATGGGACAATGAAGCTCCAAAAGCAAATTACGTAGCCAACATGATTCGGAGACCATATTCGCTACCCCTTGATATTCTGCCTCTGCACTTGAGCGTGATAGAGTTGCCATACGCTTTGCTGACCAGGAGACCAAGTTGTTGCCAAGGAACATACAAGAGCGAAGTCGACAGTCTGGTGTCGGGACAACCACCCCAATCAGCATCCGTGTAAGAGACAAGTATGGATGTAGATGAAGGATACAAGTGCAACCCATAGTCCAGTGTCCCCTGAATATACCGAATGATGCGTTTGATTGCATTCATGTGCTTAACTCTGGGATCATGCATGAATAAACACACCTGCTGAACCGCATACGTAATATCCGATCCGGTAATGGTAAGATCGGAGGGCCCCCGCAAGATCGCGATAGCGGGTCGGGTCCTCGTATGGTGCACCCGCCGCTGCGGCACTCACTTGGGGTTTGCATCAATCGGCGTGGAAGTGGACTTACGGGATGACATCCGGCCCTCTCTATGATCTCAGAAGCATACTTTCGTTGAGACAAAAACAAGCCACCTGAATGACGTTTGACGGCAATCCCCAAAAAATAACTCAAAGGCCCTAAGTCTTTCATAGCAAACTCAAAACTGAGCATGGTCATGATAGACTGGCGCAAGGCATCGGAAGAGGCAGTCAAGATGATATCATCCACATACAACAGAATGTAGGCCAATGACGAACCACTGCAGTAGATGAACAAAGAATTATCTGACCTGCTGTGAGTGAACCCAATAGTTGAAACGAAGTCCGCAAATCTCGTATACCAGGCCCGTGGAGACTGCTTAATCCCATATAAGGACTTTTTCAATAAACAGACATGATGCGGACGGTTAGGATCCCTGAAACCCAACGGATGATGCATATAGACTGTTTCTTTGAGGTCACCATGTAGGAAGGCATTCTTGACATCCAACTGATGAATAGGCCAAGTCTTGGAAAGAGCCAAGCTAAGCACAGTGCGAATAGTAGCCGGTTTGACCACCGGACTAAATGTCTCACCACAATCTATCCCAACCTACTGAGTCTTACCATCACCAACAAGTCGCGCCTTATGTCGAGCAAATGACCCATCTGAATTCTCCTTATGAGCAAAAATCCACATAGACCTGATAACATTAATATCATATGGACGGGGCACCAACTCCCACGTCTTATTATCAATAAGAGCATTATATTCATCAGTCATAGCAATTTTCCAATTAGGGTCATTTAATGCGGACATAAGATTGCGGGGCAAGGGGGATTTAGAGACATCAGAATGTAAATTAAAATGTCTTTTAGGTGTAAAAATACCCCGCTGACTACGAGTGACCGGTCTATGACTCGAGGAAGAATTGAGGGAATTTTGGGATTTTTCTGGGCTCGGGACGGACTAGCCAGCAGGCAGTGGGCCTGCTGGCCCAAATCGGTAACTGGAATCGTCGTCTGGACTAGTTCCCGAGGGGAATTGGGCCGGACCGCCCCAATTGCCGGAACTGTTCCGATGGTCGAAACCGGGCACAGAAGCGTGGGGGCGGCGGCGGGCAGTGGGCCCACTGGAGAATTTTGGGTGCGGGAGATGTCCGAAAAATTCCGAATAATATACGGGGATATTTGGTCATCCAAAAAATTATACAAACTAGGCTCGGTAGTATGAACTTTAGTAAATGGAAATTGGGTTTCATAAAAAATTATATGGCGATTACTGATGATTTTCTTGGAAGATAAATCAAAACATTTGTAACCACGATGATTAGACGGATAACCCAAAAATACACACGGAGTGGACCGGGCCTGTAGTTTGTTAATTGTGGTGGACGGGAATAACGGATAACACAAACGCACAAAAACCCGAAGATGAGAATAAGAAGGATTCTTATTATATAAAATTTGGAGGGGGGAGAATATGTCAGACCTTTGGAGGGAACTATGTTAAGGAGATATGTCGCCATTTGAAGAGCATGATGCCAAAAATATGGAGGTATGGAGGCATGAATTAAGAGAGTTCGGACAATGTTATTTATGGAATGAATTTTGCGTTCGGCCTTCCCATTTTGTGAAGATGTATGAGGACACGAAAACCGAAAATTGATCCCATTATTAGCACAGAATTTCAGAAACTCCCTATTGTCATACTCTTTCACATTATCACATTGAATATTTTTTATTTCTCTTTCGAATTGAGTACGAATGAACGCTCTAAATTTGGTGAAGACGGAAAACACTTGTGATTTATTCGCAATTGAAAACGTCCACAAAAATCTAGAATAATCATCTAAAAAGAGAACATAATATTGATGACCCGATGAACTAAGAACAGGAGACGTCCATAAGTCGCTATGAATAATATCAAATGGCATTGAAGTATGAGAATTGGAGTCTACAAATGGCAACTTAACAATTTTTCCTAATGAACAAGACTGACAAAGAGGAGTACGACTCGTACCCTTACATGAAATAAAACTATTTTTATCTAAAACTGATAAAATAGAAGATCCCGGATGATCCAGACGAGCATGCCACATGAAAGGAGAGATGACTGCAAATGCTGATGGCAAGGCTTGACTCGATGGACTGAAACCAGGCATGATAGGATACAGATCTCCCCTACTATCACACCTCATGAGATGACTCCCCGTCTTGAAATCCTTCACAAAGAAACCAAAATGATCAAATTCAACGAAAACGGAATTGTCAGTAGTGAACTTTCGGACCTACACTAAATTTTTAATCAATTTATGAGCATGTAAAGTATTTTTCAAGAGAAGGGGTGGATTGGGGGGAGACAACGTTTTCTGACCATAACCCTTAATTGGAATAGAGTTGTCATTACCAACAATTATATCACGAGGGGTGCTCAAATTGGAATAAGAGGAGAGAGTAACTGATTCGGAAGTCATGTGAGTAGTGGCCCCGGTGTCCATATACCAATTTGGATCCGGTTGAGTCAACCCCAGCATGTGCATCGCAGCCTCGATATCGGTCTGAATGGAGCCTGCTGCATGATGGGCTTGCGGAAGTCGGGGCCCAAGAACTCGTGTCCGTGATGGAGCTGGGCCGTAGCCGCGCCGCTTCTTGTTGGGCAACCGGCGCCGTGGGCCGCCACTCTTGGGTGTTGGACCGAACCGTTGGCCGGCCCCACCGGCCGCCGGAATTTGCCGCCCGAGTAGAAGGGTAGCCGGCCCACGGCCCACAACCCCAGCCCCCACCGCCATGGGCCCCACCGCCGGGACGGGGGTGGTGGGCCATTGTTCCCTGGATGGGGCCCACTGCCTGCTTGCTGACCACCGGAACCGCCGCGTTTGGCCCCGCAGATTTTGTTATTATTCTTGCGATTATTCTTGCCGCCACCATGATTATGGTTTTGGCCCGAATTATTAACAAAACCCGAAGAACTAGGAGAGGACGCCACCATGACGACGGGGCTTGCTCTGGTAGCCACCTTTTTAGCCAAATCGGCTTCTTCCAAAGTAAGCATGGAGCGAGCTTGATAGAAGTCGGGAAGAGGGTTGCTTTGGCGAAGGAGAGTTCCAACACCATTATAGACCTCCGAAATACCGGCAACCAACTGTAGAACGAGATGATTATTAGTTATCGGTGCACCAACATTACGGAGTTGATCTGGCAACTCCTTGAGTTTCTTGCAATATGCAGAAACGTTTGGAAATTCGTTCATTCGAACTAGAGAGAATTCCTGCTCGAGTGTGACGACACGTGAATGTTGGTTGTCTTGGAATATGTCACGCAATCTATTCCATGCAGCCATAGCCATGGTATCCGGCTCAATAATCATCTGTAGAAGGTCCACCGAAATAGTGACATAAATCCACCGGAGAACGGTAGCATCAAGAGTAATCCATAACTCAGGATCCTCCGCAGGAAGGGGTCTAGCGGGAGGAATGATGTGATGAAGAACTTGATAAGAGATAGCGTGAATTTTAAACAACTCCGCCCACGTCGCATATTGGACGTTTTCCATCTCAAGGACAATAGGGATACAACTCTTGATATTGGAAACCATGAGGGCAGGATGATAATTGTTCTTAGACATATTGAAAGAACAAAGAAGGAAGGGAAATTTAAGAGAGGTGTTTTTGAGAGCGGAAGACGAATTTTGGAAGAGAAACCTGAGGGGGGTGGGGTGTCTCAGCCGAAATCAAAGAGAAGACAAAAGTTGAGAGAAAAACTTTTGTTTAGACCTATTCTCTTGATACCATGGAAGAAATAATCCCCTTGATTATTTTCATTAATTGAAATGCTATATATACAAGTTACATATTACCATAATAGAAGAATTCTATTCCTATTCTATTTCTAAAACCTTATTCTACCATAATTCTAACTATACAATTATGGTAAGTGTATAACACTAATTAAGGTAACATTTACACTACAATATACTACAAATATATATACCATATATACAAGATTGTCTTGTCTTCAATCTGGCCGAGAATGGACCATTGCTGGGTCACTGCCGAGAGCCCACTGCTGGGCCGCCACTGCTTTGCCTGTCCAGTCCACTGCTTTGCCTGTGATATACATTGTTGTATATTGGGTGTATATCACGGGTATATTGCACTGTTTAACACAAATTTTCTGATGGTAAGAGAAAAAACGAGAAAGAAAGAAAAAACTTTGAGATAAAATCTTACTTTTGAAAATTGCCTAAGCTCTGCAAACCTCACATTTAAGACTAATACAAAATTTTGCCATAATCATTATTATTATTAATGCTTAAACCCAGTACTTTTTGGTAAAAATGAAGGAATTTCCAATATCCCACCACACTCCGTGATTCTATACATAACTTTTAACTGCAAATAAACATATAATAATATTCATGCCCGACCTTGGAAATTTCCAGATGAAATTAATGTAGTCCACCCAATTAGTTGCAATTATGTACTATCACATATTAAAGAATATTGTACAGTGGCAGATATTTGAGATAATTCAGTAATAAATGTATTTATACAAGAGAAGACTCGCCATGTATTATTTTGCCAAAGTTGGTATAGTTGGTTGGCTATTAAAATTTTGTTTTGGTACGAGAAAATTATAGGCAAAGGTTCAGGATTGAACGTTATTCTAATTTCTAAGGCATGGGATATATATTTCACAAATTTATTAATTTTTAGTATTTTTAAAATAAAACATAAAATTATATAAACTATATATATTCATTAAATTTGTATAAAACTCAAGTCAACAATTGTTGGAGGATTGATGTCATAGGCATAATATCATTTATATGTAGATAACAAACTTTCTAAGTCAAAACAAATCCTTAATTATAGTAAATCGTATGATATGATGTCTCATATTCACTTCAAACATACAAAATCAATTAACTAAGAAAAAAAATAACTAACACTTGACTAGTGTTGTTTATTTGGTCCTTACAACAACAAATTTATTGTAATCCCACAAAGTGGGTCTGGGGAGTGTAAGATGTACATAGACCTTATGTCTACCTTTGTGGGATAGAAATGTTATGTCCGATAGACCATCGACTTAAAAGGAAAACAGTTGATGCATGATACAAGGAAAATAAGATAACAAAATATTATGATACAAGACAAAAGAAGAAGCACATAGTAAACGCACATAAAGAGTAGTGATCTACGTGATACCTAAATAATACTACTAGGAATTATTTGGTCCTTGATAAATGAAATATCGTCTTTTGATTATATAATTTATGCATAAGCTCTCTTCCGTTTAATATTGCTTTTCTCCTCTCTTTTTTTGGTTTTTTTGTTTTCATGAAGCATACTAAATTCAAATGTGGTGGAATTTCATTGGGCTTAAGTTGGGCCCATGTACTTGGGGACGTATTCTCAGCAACTGAATTTTGGAACCTATTGGCAAAAATAGTTGGTGGATACCAACCGGCCCGGCCCCTTAACTTGGCCCGTTCATTGTCCAAAGCAAACTCCACCCAAAGCCTGCAAAAAGTTGTGGAGGATCCACTTTCCATAAAACGGGTTGGCCCAGTTGAAGATCATTGGATTGCTAACAATAGTTGCAAGATGGAGTCATTTTCAGTCCATGTTAGTGCCTCCAAATTGGGCCACTTGCAATCAAGAACAGGCATTCAAGGCCCATTTGAATCACTTTGTGCTGTTATCTGGCAGTCCATTGCTAGAATTAGAGATGGGCCTGGCCCACAAGTTGTGACCATTTGCAAAAAGGGTGAGGAAAAGAAAGAGGGCCATGTAGGGAACACTCAAATCATTGGTGTGATCAGGGTGGATTACTCAATTAAAGAAGCAAATCCTAGTGAATTAGCAACGTTGATTAAAAATGAGATCATCGACGAGCGACTAAAAATCGACGAGGCCATCGAGAAATGTCATGGAGTGTCCGATATCATTATTTACGGAGCAAATCTGACTTTCGTGAGCCTAGAAGGCGCTGACCTCAATGGATTCGACTGGATAGGACACAAGCCGAAAAATGTAAGTTACCTAATCGATGGAGTTGGCGATGCAGGGACCGTGTTGGTTCTTCCTGCATGGCCAAATGATTCTGAAGGAAGGACTGTGACCATGACTTTGCCTGATCATGAGATAATGAAGTTCAAAAATGAGCTAAACAAAGAATGGTCTATTGCTTGAACTTAAAAACTATTTGTTTCATAGTTTAATTTGGTGTAAGGTCCAAGTACAAATATTATTTAGTGATTGTTCTATGTATTGTGTTGGAAAAGTTATTACCCATGTATTAAAAGCCTTGGGCTAAAAAATTGTAAGCATAGGAGAAATAACTTTAAGATTAGTGGTTGTTGGTTTGTTACATTACTAAAGTTATTAGAATCTATTTTTCAAATGTCAACATCTTGTGCCTTGATTGGTCGCCAATAATGTTCTTGTTTCAAACAAAGAAAACGTATAACGTGTCAAATAACTAAAGTATACTTTTTCGCACAAATACAACTATAAATTTATTTTTCAAATGTCTACAAGTTACAACAACAATATACGTCCCACCGTAATCCCATAAATAAAGTTTGAGGAGGTTATAGGTAGACCTTATCCCCAAATATCTACAAGTTCTCTTGTTAAAAATAAACGACACATATTTCCTTCATTTTTTGCTAATTATTACTCCCTTAGTCTCATTTACTGTGAGTCTATGTAAATTCGGAATTAAAGATCTAATAAAAAATTTATAAGTAAACTATCTTTTTAAAATATAAAAATATATCATTTTTTTAAATAAATTAAAAAAAAAAGAGTGTCACTTTCGCGTCAAAAGTGAAACAATTTATAAATGTTCAATTAAAAGAAGAAAGTAAGATAAATATGATTTAGATATATGAATTTAAAGTAATAATAACAGTAACTGAATTTTTATAAATGAAAATTGCAGCTTTATTTTACTTATACATCAACTTAAATAATAACGTGAAACTCACGAGTACTAATTGAAAAAGCGATAAATGTTTTCTAGAATTAGTTAACATTATTATTCTTGAAAATTTGTCACTAGTGACACTCTCGATGACAAACAGCAATAGAAGGATAGCATACTTCATTGGATGTTGCGCAACACCATCCCGTTTTACCAGGAATTTCGATGCATAAATCGACATGATTTTTTGCGTTAACGTTGGTATCTTCATCACCTGCAATCGTGAAATTAAGATATAAAGATAACAATATATAAACGTACATAAAGGCAAAAATAACATTAAAACAATACATGTTACAAATAATAGGTACATAAGTTATTTCATGAACGTTATTATTTTTGTTAATTTTAATAATAATAATAACTACTACTAAAAAAATTAAGTTTAAAAGGAATAATATGGACATACAGTGATGAAGAGAAACCATGGAAAATAAAACCAAACAAAGCAGCAACACTGACTGAAGGGAGAACTTTGTAGCGGCCATGAAAGTATATATGATTTAGTGCTCAAAACTCAAAAGATAGTAAAAAATATTTGTGAAGTCCTCCAAAATATATAGCCCTGTGAAAGCACTTGATTTTGGTAACTAACAAAAATTAAAGATTAACTTACCAAAATATTTACTAATTAATTTATTACATCATTATGGGCATAAGAGAGCTGATGTAGAATCTGAGTCTCTATTTCCTTAAACTTTGATACCTTTTTTCTTATTTCATTATCAGGGAAAATTAAATATATCATACTAATTCATTCCTTATTATTTATTATTTGATTTCCTAAAATTCCTCTGTCAGTTCCTTTTACTACTTAATCCTCGAGACTCCGTAATCCTTGTCGCGCCCGTTTTTTAGCGCGGCTCGCGACGTAATGGCGTCGATTCCCTCTAGATTGATTAAATGTTGTTGAGGAGTCGTCACCTAATTAATCTAAGGTGAATTACGACACCTAAATGTTAACTAAATGCTGCAATGTGAATTCCGATTACTGGTCTGCGAAATTATGAGATTTTAGATAAGGGCTCTTTATTATTCTAAAGGGAATGGTTAAGCATCCTTTAAGATCCGCTAACTTGCGGTTATCCGGTCAAACTTAGGTTAATTATTATGCTAAGAAAAATGCATATTTTTATAAGTATAAAATTAAATAATGTTGCTAGTAGCTAATGAAAGATGCATTTTGATAAAGTAATGATTTTTCCTTTTTGAGGAGTTTTGCAAAATTGATTGTGATTTTGGGAAAAAGTATGCATGACGTTGTTTACGAAAATACATATAAAATTGATTTTTTAGATAAAAGCATGCATTGTAAGACATTGTTTATAAAATATATGCAAAGTAGATTTTTCGAATAAAGCATGAATTTGTATGACATTGTTTATAAATACAATATACAAAGTGATTTAGTAAGAAGAAAACAACTTATTGGTAATGCAAAGAAAGTGACGTTTTGAAAGTCATTTTGAATAACGAATCGGATAAAAAATAACACTCTATTTTATATGATTAATAGTGTGAGTAAAAGGTGACCAATAGTTTTGACAATTTTAAGCAGTTCAAAAAGTAAGCTAACGTTTTGAAGGTATGAGTGACGAACCTAAAATAAATAAAACTAACGTTTGAAAGTATGGGCGACGGGCCTAAAGATAAACTAGTGGTTTCCGATTTTAAATCTACTCTTTATAAATTATTAATTCTAAGTCTACCTATTCTAAACATTTCAATAATAACATGAATACAATAATATTATAATACAGAATAAAATAAAACTGAATTAAAGAAAAAAAAACAACAATAAAATAAATCATCGAGGGGTATCTTGTCTTCTTTAACTTTCATAAGTGTGTCTTACAAGTTGTCAGGAACAAACGGTTAGAAACAGTTGAATATAAATAACTTCGGATCCATATCCAAAACAATAATGTTTTGTTTACGGAAGGCTCAGACTTAAATTTTGAAAAGATCATTCCAAACACATCGTGGTTGCGAACATATCACTCGTTGGTCATTTTAGTTGCCTTGCATACCGAACATGTTGATCTCTCGGATGGAAAAAGATTTAAGTTTCATCCTTGTCCATAAGTTTTATTTCCGTCTTTCCAACTGTGGAGGCCTAAAAAATCGACCGATATTTTTTCATCGGCCAAAGTGTAGTATCATGTTCAAATCAGTAAATTATACCAAAACAGTAAACCGAAACCGGGAACCATTTTCCGAAGGAACACGACCTCAAATTCAATTTCATTAGCCTAAGTATAGTATTTGTTCGAATCAGTAAAATAACAAAGTAGCCGCGTAATGGATATTCAAATACTAAAATAAACCAACAGTCCGCGATCAAAACATCCGACCCGAATTCTGAATTTTTGAACCGAAACAGAATTTTGAATCTGCTTCTGAAAATCCAACCCGAGATAGAACAGACTCGACCCGGAATAAAACAATTTTTTTTTTTTAAATTTTCAGATAACCAACAACAAAATATTGAAACAGAATTCTGAAAATTTTACTAGTCGGAACAGTAATCCGACCCAGAACAGTGATCGGAAAATTGAAAATCGCACAACATCAGTCCAACACATTAGAATCAAGAAAATAGCAGTCAGGCAAAGTAATACAGTACCCCGAATCGATTAGTACAATATAAAGTCAGTAGCATAGCCATAGAACCGGAAAACAGTGTCGAATCCGAGAAACACATTTGTTTCCATTGCAAATTTCAGATAACCAATTAAAGGTAAAAAAAAAAAGATAATCATTAACAATAAATCATATAAGAACCAACCTTATTTTCGGATTTTTGGCACCGGTTTCAACCCGAAACAGAAAGCAGACCCGGCCTGACCCGAAAACAGAGGACAACAAAAAAAGAAAACAGATTTTTGGGGATTGAAACTAGTATTCAAAAGGTATTTTTCAGATTGAAAATTAGGGAACAAAAGTATTTTTTAAAAAACAAAGATTAACAACAAACCAACCATTTCGGATTTCGACCCTTTTCTTTTTATTTTTCAGACCCGAAATCTCCCAAATAAAACGGATTTCCAGCCCCCTTTGAAAATGAAGAACACATGCAAAGAAGAAACAAACAACCTTAAGAAGATTTCGGACCTAAAAATTCGACCCCCAAAATGAAGAACAAGAGGGGGGTTTTATAGATGGTACCCCCCCCCCCCCAATGTTCACCCCCCATACCCCTTACAAAATTTGAGTTCGAATTTCAAAATAAAAAGAGGGCAAAAATCTTATTTTTGGGGTATGGGTTGCGGATTTTGGGGGATGGGTTAGTGAGGTGACGGGTTTGGCGACTGGCGGTGTCAGGGGCAGAGGGGGGGTGATGTCGGGTCGGCAGGTTTTGGGGGAGGTGATTGGTTCGGCGACCTTGGGGGGGGGGGCGAAAAGGGTGTTTTGTTTTGTTTTGTTTTTTAGGGTTAGGGGATTAACGGGGTAAGAGGATTAAGGGGATGGCTTGGCCTATTGGGCCTTTCGGGTGGGCCGAAATGGGGAGTTTCGGTTGGGCCTGGTCGGGTTTGGCCGACTGGGCCTATTTTTGTGGAATTTGGGTTTGTTTGAGGGTTAGGGATAAAAATTAGTATTGAGTGAAATAAATAAAAAAGGTTTATTATTAACAAGATGTTTTGCGAAAGATATAAATTATGTAAATAAAATATAACGATGTGATAATAATAAAACAATATTTGCGAGATGCTTAATAGTTATTTAAAATAAAAATGTGGTGTCGTTTTTGCGAAAATAAAATAACATAGAATTTTAGGATAAAAACTATTATTAGGATATTAAAAGGCAAACGACAGTGGAAATGCGAGTAATATTATTAATAATAATAATAAATAATGATATTGAAAATAGATGACGATATTAGAACCTTATATATATATGTGTGTGTGTGTATATTAAAATTGTTTTGAGGTGTCAAAAATATTTAAAATTGTAAATAAATCAGAAAAGACGGGACAAAATCGGGTGTCAACAATCCTCATTAGTCATTTATTTCATTTCCTAAAATTTCTTTTCCAGATCCTTTTATTACTCAGCCTAATTACTATAGTGTATTAGCAAGTAATATCTTCATTATTTTGGTAGCACATTAATTGGGGGCCGAGAAAAGGGATGGTTTTAGGGTGGGATTATGATTATAATTTATAACTAGTGAATTAGTCCGCCTTCGCGCGGTCATTAAAGTAAAAATTAAATATAGCTAAATAATAATAATTATTATTTTTTAATTAAAAAACATCAATATTTGTTCATTAATTAATTTTATCTTTTCTATATTCTTCAATTGTAACCCTATTGTTGTTCTAATAATATTTTCAAAGTTGATGACAAATGTAAAAATAAATCTCACTTCAACTCAATTCAATATCAAACAAATAACTCTCCTTAATTTGATCATACTGAGACCCTTCTAATTAAAAAACATCAATATTTGTTCATCAATTAATTTTATCTTTTCTATATTCTTCAATTGTAACCCTATTGTTGTTCTAATAATATTTTCAAAGTTGATGACAGATGTAAAAATAAATCTCACTTCAACTCAATTCAATATCAAACAAATAACTCTCCTTAATTTGATCATATTGTAGAATATAAATATGCAGTTACGAATAATTCAATCAAAGTAATAGGAATTCGATCTAACGTGATTCCAAATAAAAAAACTTTAGAACCTAAAGGAGCTTGAGTTATATACTCGTGAAACATCGTTATTGCCAACGTTGTATTTCTTTATTCAACCTACTCATTACCTTCTTGACATTATTGAAATTTCTCTTTCTTTTTTTCCTTTTTGTAATTTTTCTGGATTATCTATTTTTCTGTTTCTTATCTTTTTTTCCCTTCCATGTTCCATCTTACTCCCTCCGTTCCAATTTATGTGATATAGTTTGACTCGGCACATAGTTTAAGAAATAAAGGAAGATTTTTAAAAAAATTTGGTCCAAAACAAGTCAAAGATATCTGTGTGGTTATAGATCATCTCGTTAAGCGTAAAAGGTAAAAGTAAAAGTTAAATTATTGCGAAATAAGAAAATGTATCATTCTTTTATGAACGGATTAAAAAAAAGTGTATCACATAATTGGGACAGAGGAAGTAATAGTTTTCTTATGTAATCACTTCTTTCTTTATATTCATCCTAACGTTATTTTTTGGCTCCCTTTTACCTACTCTCTTTTCATATATATTTTACCTTTTTTTCAATCCCTCCGAAAAAATAGTAATTGAAGTTATATTTCTTTAAAATAATTAAGTTGATTTGCCTATTTTCTTCTACTAATTTTACAAAAAAATGCCAAAAAACAAATTTTCTTGTAATTAACTATATCTTATAAATTCACGGTTTATGTGTTATATTAAACATCCAAAATTACTTCATAAATAATTTGGTTATAAATGATTATCTTCCTATTTCATTTTCCACGTTTTTAGTACATAAAAGTCACTTGCCGATAAAGTGCATCAACGACCATATTTCAATGTTTGTTGAAAATTATTTGTAAGAATTTTTATCAATGATTTTACTCTTATAATTTTATACGGCATTTTAAATTTATCCTTTTTAGATGTTTTTGTTTGTTTTGTATCCTCCTTGCAAATAAATGTTTTTGCGCAAAGTAACATTGTAAGTTTAGAGAACTCAAAACATCAAAATTCTATCATCCTCTTTGTCCGATTCGTAAACTAATATTGTTGAGTTTCGAATAGCGCTATTTAAAATTTAGGTTTAATTGCCTTTTTCATCAAAGTTTTATACCCTTTCTATTTAAAAGATTTACGATCCAACCATTGTCTTAAATTATGCATATATAATTATACTTTAAGGATATAACTTAGATATTTAAATATTTAATGAAATATATCATAAGTTATAAATCGTATTACATTCTTCTTTTTCTTCATCCTTTTCTTTCTCATATTCGTATCCTTCAAAATAGCTTACCTTCCTTCAATAATTAAATCAATTCTCCTTTTACCTATGGTTAAATTAATCTTATGAAACATCTTAAAATATTTATGTTTTGACTAATTTTTCTTATCATTGCTCATTTATGACTACCCCTTGTCATGACCAAGAAAAAGAAATATTTGATACCAACACTAATAATTCATTTCTCTATAAATGATTAAAAAAAATTGAATGAATGTCCAGTGAACACCAATTCCTCTTTTCTCTTGGGCAAAAAGGGTGAGACAAATACTTTTATTAAATCATTTTTATTCTAACCCAAAATTGTTCCTACATTTTTCAAGTAGAAAGCCCGAGTATAGAATCAACAAATGGTGGTAATTGATTTATGAAAATCCGTTAAACTTGAGGACTTCTATCTACAAAAAGAAAATGAAAAACTTGAAGACTACAATTTTACATATCAATAAATAACATTCTATGAATTAAATTGTAGTTTGAAAATTACAAACTAATTTTAAGTTATCATGCTATTTCATTAGGTATATTATAAGTTGATTCACGTGACTACGGAATGACATATACTTACTTCCTTAAGCAGCATGCACGTATGTAGGCTTCTTTTCCATGCTTTCACTTTAGAAAACATCACGACATGGAGATATAATAAGTTAACCTCGCCAACAAAGAAAAGAACACAAAAAAATAAAAATAACTAAGCAAATGATACTTTAGAAAATACAATAATTATGAGTTAACGTGGAAATAAGGACTATGTTGTCAACATAGCATAATCAAATTCTCTAAAATAAATAAAAAGAGAAGCAAAGAGAAAATTGAAATCAGTTTTTGAAGAATTCCTCCATTCATATCATCAAGAACCCCAAAAAATGCTCTATATTGATGATAGCTATTGCACTACAAAGATAGAGGATAACCAACATGGCTAGAAAAAAAATATGAATAGAAATTGGTGTGATTTTAAGATGTCATAAATTTATACATTAAACAATTAGAAGTTATGAACATGAAAGGCTTGGAGGTTATGGATAATTGTTAAAATTAATTAAGATTAGAATTTATTATAAATGAAGAGGTATGAGTTATGAAGATGTCTCTTTAAAATAAAATAATTGAAAACAATAAGAGAAGAAGTCCAAAAAAAAAAGATTCTTGGCCAAAAAGAGGTGTCACATCACTTATTTTATTCGTAGCTTTATAATATATAGTGATTCTTAGAGATTTCTTTTTATTTTTGTGAGGCTCTTATAAAACTCAAACAGAAAGAAAAGAGATAGAATTAGAATGATTTTTTGAGGTATCGTTTTGAAATAAACATTAAAATTAGATAAAAGTACATAAGATTTCTTAACCGAGGGTCTATTGGAAATAACCCCCTACCTCCCAAGATAGGGGTAAGGTCTGCGTACAACTTACCCTCCCCCGGATCCATTTATAGGCAATGGCGTATGCGGGATTTTTCGTCAGCGGTCTCACATTATAGAAAAATAATACAATATGAAAAAATAGAAAAATGTATCACCATAGAATAATAGAATAATAAATAGAAAAATGTATCACCATATGAAAAAAGAACACAATATAAATAAATACAATTCGCGTACATTACTATAACTTTTCTACAAAAAAAATACTTCGATAACTTTTCTCGATGAATTTTCTTTAAAAAAATATATTAGAAATAACCTCATTAAAAATAATACTAAATACTAAATCAATTTGATTTCGAAAATTATTCTTAATTAATTTCATTACCAAAAAGGAAAAAAACATAAAATAACCGCACAACAACTAACTAGGGAAGCAGCTTATGTCTAAGTTAAGTGTTGTTGCAACAATGACAAATATGAGTTTGAATCAATTAGTTTTAATCTTAGTATCTTTCAAGAGATTAGGGGTTCGAATCTCAACATCTATCATTTATTTGTATATGAAGAGAAAAACTTTTATAAAAATAAATGATGCTGCCAATCTTCGAACTTGCGTCCTCAATTGAGGAACTGAAGCGATTAACCACCCTGCAATTATTGAATTTCACTGGGTTTGTTATCGTTGTAAAAATACATAAGATGCATTAAATTTGTATAAAATTCAAGTCAACAATCATAATATCATTTATACGAAGATAACAAAACTTTCTAAGTCATAACAGATCCTTAATTATAAGAAAAGCATATCATATAATGTCTCGTATTCACTTTAGTAGCGACTTAAAACATATAAACTCGTAAATTGACGAAGAAAAAAATAATTAACACTCGAGTAGTGTTATTTATTTGGTCCTTGATAAATGAATATATCATCTTTTAATTATTGTAAATATAAATTTTTAACATAAGCTCTCTTCCGCTTTGTATTTTCTCCGTTTTCTGGATTGTTTTTTACCTTTTCCTTAAAAAAAAAAAAACTTTGTTGGTAATTGATAGTTGACTCATTGTATGTGGAATTTCATTGGGCTTAAGTTGGGCCCATATACTTGGGGACGTATTCTCAGCAACTGGATTTTAGAAGGAAATATTACTTGGCATAATTATCTTTTAATTTATGTATATTTAGTAGCTACAATTATTTTTTAAATTATCATTCATAGCTATATCAAATACATTAGGGTTATGGCTTGTATTTCTCCTCACTCCTCTATTCTCCCTCACCTTTCTCTCTTTAATCCTTTATTCGCCGACGGTTGACTACCACCGCCGTTCCCTCTTACGTCGGTTCCTCACTGGAGCCACACGAAACTTGGCGCAGAGTTCAAATTGAACTCAGATCTGAGAGAAAATTGAGCTTAAATCTCTATTTGACCAGAATTTTCTCACATCGGTTCCTCGCCGTTACCTCCGGCGTCGGTTCCTCACCGGAGACATGATTCATCAAACTTGGACTCATCATTCGTAATCGCCTACTGCTTGCTCGATAGACTGCTGAACAACATGAGATCTTTGAGTAACAAACATGAGATCTCAGATCTGAGTGTATTCGTCAAAAAATTTAGTATCTTTTTTTTTGTATTTGACCGGAGATTCGATCGGAGTCCATTGCTTCTTCTCCTTCTTGTATATTAGATCTGAGTGTATTTGTCATTTTTAGTGTATTTTTTGTATTTGATCGAAGATTTGACCGGAATCCATGGCTTTTTCCCTTTCTTGTATCTCAGATCTGAGTGTATTTTATCATTTTTAGTGTAAATATAAGTTTAATATATTTGGTTGATTGTATTTTTAGGTAAACTAGATGCATTTGATTGTACGGGTTGTTTGAATGATCTATATACAGTCAAATACATCCCAAACAAAAGAGTACATTAATATATAAATACAATAAAATTCACAGCTCTGTCATGTGTTTAAATGCACTGGAAAACAATCATTTTGAATACGTATGTAATCATAGAGATTAAGGTTGCATGTATTCAAATACAATCAAATACACGTAATATCATATAAGGTTGGATACAACTGAACAGTGTATTCAGATACACTCAAATACAATGAATTTGCCACAATCTAGCTACTAATTGTAAATTGATAAAAGATAGCTACTAATTGTTAACGGCCTATAAAAGATAGTTATTCATGTAAGTTGCCCATTTTGAAACCTATTGACAAAAGTAGTTGGTGGATACCAATCGGCCCTGCTCCTTAACTTGGCCCATTCATTGACAAAGCAAACTCGACCCAAAGCCTGCAAAAAGTTATGGAGGATCCACTTTCCATAAAACGGGTTGGCTGATCTCGCCAAAATTACACCTTTAATGGTATAACACAACCATTTTCAAATATAGTAACTCAACTAGATCCCACAAGGAATACGATGAGAAATTGATCTATTCGTGTTCGTATTATGACTTTACTAATCACTTTACTCCTATGGTAACCAAGTTATTTATTTGTTTATTTTAATTAATCAAGTTATATCATTTTACCCTTAGCTTGTTTTAATTATGAGAACTCCTTGAGAGATTAGTAGAACAGTGACATGACCCTGGATGAAGGAATTATGGCCGATAAGGGGGAAATGAGCATCCTAGGAGCAATTTATAGGAAGACGCACATTACTTGCAAAAGAAAGTGTGCAAGGTATGCAAGAGAAGCCTCAAGAGTAGCATTGGGAGATTTCCAAGGAGAAGAAGTAGATATCCTGGCCTCAGTACCGAAAGTAGGGATTGAGATGTGCTTAGAAGGGTCATCAAGAGGAAATCTCCCCGGGGACTTCCCGGGCTGGTATTGTCATTGTTCGCCTTCTCCTCATCGTCAATCTAAATAACACCCACTTTAGCTTCTGCTTGCAGCTCTTTCCAATACTCTGTGAGCCGGTGGCAATTTCTCACCCGGGAACTAATTCCCACCAATGTCTCAGGAGCTTTGTCTCGAACTTTTCTCTTCCGATTGCTAGAAGCGGACTGGAGAATGTTAGACAAAGTGGCTACACGGGATAGAACTTTCTAGGCTGCAGATTTTCATACCAAGATCCCTGTGAATTGAGAAGATATGATGAAAAAAAGTCCCGCAAAGGAGAGTTACATGTAAGACATATCGTTCCCCTTTCACCACTCGGAGGTTATACTCTTCTATGATCGGATGATGTCAGGGGGAGGCACGAAGAAGACTAACCACCCACTCAAAAATCTCTTTAATTAGTTGTGGCTCAACTAAAATGGCTGAAAAGTTACAATGTTTACATAAGAAAAGGATTTTCCTTTATTTGAAAGTTAAATAAGTAAATTTTGTAGTAAAAAATACTCACGGGAAGGATTTCACTCCTCCAGGAAATGGTCTAAGGAAGGTTGGTGGATTTGATCGGTCTTGACTAGAATAAAACGGGTTAGCCAACCATGATCAAAGTCATCTTCAGTGTTAATGAGGCTACAAATTCCCTAGGGTATAGATGCATAATTCCACCTCGAAAAACCCTAGGATAATAGAGGAAGAAAAGATGATCGATAGTAAATAGAACATTGACATTATTGGCTAACATATGTATGCAGTAGATTAATCTCTAAATCTGCGGAGCAACTTGGCCCAAGAAGATTTTATACCGGTGACAAATGTCTTTGATAATCTTTGGAATATGGAGTTTGAAACCAATGGTGAATAGGTAAGTATAAATCATGAAAAATTGTTCAACATGTTGGTGCACTCGGTCGATGGGGTCAACTTCTCTGACAACTATGTCGGAGGAAAAGCCATAATCTTTTATAACGTCAGGAAGAATCTTGACAGTTATTTTAGATTCAAAGTTCTCGACATGTTCATAGTCATTTTGAACACGGAGGTCTCTTGAGAAATCAAATCTCGAAGGAAGGATTTCAGCAGCAGTGGAGTGTAAGTCGGCCTTTTGAATCATAGGGGAAACAAGTTCTTTTCCATGACGACGACTTGGAATGTGGCCATTATTCTCAGAAGAATGAGAAGGAGAAAATTTGGTGGATGACATTGTGGAAGAAGATTTCAAGAAGGAAGGAAGGCAAATGGATGTTGTAAAGTTTGTAGTTACCTTTTCTGTGGAGATTCGGCCTCCTATTTATGGTATAAAAATATAAAGTTTGGACGTGAAAAGACGTGCACCATCATTGATATATTTCACGTCGATCAGAGTGATGGTTCAGTTGTCGTCGTATCAGAAGCATTGAATAGATATGACGTTTGACAAGTCTTGTAATTATTACATTTCAAATTTTCCGCCAAAGTATAAGGTTCCTTAGGTCAGGGGATCAAATCCACTTCCCGGGCGTGCAAATGTTACGCCCGGAAAGTGTCGTGACTATATGTATAGGGCAAAATTCGTATAAGACAGTTGTAAGAATTATAGTAAGACATGTGGTAACTGATGCCGAGTCAAGTCCAGGTCAGCCTGAGATATTACCGGTAGTACTTAAGCAACACCGGAAGCATTACGTGTATACGAGGTACCAGTGGTCTAGAAGATCAATGGAGCCATTTTGAATTGCAACGGGTGGCCGTTACAAAAATGGTCATACGTCTTCGAATAGAGCATTAATGACATTTATTGAGACACTAATTGTCTAATTATTTCAATATTCATTCTCTTGTATTAATGAGAGCATATTTTATGGGTTGTGTACTAGTGTAGCTCATGTATAAATAGGACACATTGTTCCATTGTAAAATTATCACATTCTAGTTATTACAAAATACTTACTCATACCCTCTCGATCTTTATGCTTTCATACAAATTATCGTAACTCTGCCTAGAAGTTATCACAAGGCTCAGGCTAATCATTGTTTTTCTTTATCTTATTATTATTATTTAATTACAATGTATTTTATCTAGAATTACTATCAAACGTGTTACTTGAGATCCACGTATCCTAGACCACGTATACAAATTCAACTGTACCATTTTACGGCTAAACAATACTAAACATGATCAGTAAAATGTAACTTCTAGGATCATTATTTTCTTGGTAGAGGTTGAGAACTTCAACTACCTGTTATCTCTTTACCTTCCTTTATTTTCTTGTTTTTTAGTTTTTGTTCTAAATTTTACACGCTTTAGGTTTTAAATTGTTGATCAAGTGTAGTTCCTTCCTTTAAATTTAACTATTAGTATTTCTCTTTTAAAATGACTGAATATTTATCTAATTTTAGGGCATTTTGTAGTGATGAGATTATGAAAAATACTTTAGGAGAATTCATCTATCATTTGAGATGCTAAGCCCTACAGCCACATACCAGAATGAAGCTGTAAAATGATAGTATTTACTATATATACTGAAATTGACCTATTTGACACTTCCACACTATGTTTGTCTCCTAGGGAAATATAGTTGTCAAAGTCACACGTACATTATACAAGCTAAAAAATGACGGGTTCATTATCTGATCAAGAAAGCAAACAGAACAACAATAACATTAATAATTATGGATCAATTTCAAACTCAGTTGACGGCAATTATATAAATCCTTATTAACCATGTCGCTCCATTTAAAATTCATTTTAACGAATATTATACAATCAAGAAAGCAAAAAAATAAATAAAATTTGTAGAATATGTGAGGAAATTTTAACAGTCATCCTGGTGGTGGAATGAAGAGGTACAAAAAATATTAAAACTAAAAGAGTGTGCTATGGGAAGTTTCTAAAATCAGAAGTTGGAGAAGCCTTTAAAGAATACAAGCCCATGGGGAAGCACTGACTAAATGACTTGTACCAAAAGTTAGGGACATTAGAAGGGGAGAAACAAATATATAAATTAGCACGATTGAAAGAGAATTAGAAGGGCAAGAATTTGAACCAGATAAAGTGTATATATATAGAAGACGATTCTCAATACGTGTTGACATGAGATAACAAGGTCAAAGAGTGATGGAGAATTTATTTTAATCAATCATTCAATTCCAACCAAGAGAATAATATTTTGGATCTCCACATATGTGCACGATAGAAACTTTAGCTACAATATTCATTGAATCAGGTCGATTGAGGTAAAGAATGCCATGAAAAATATGAGGATTGAAAAATATGTGAAAAAAGGTAGTATTCCCGTAGAGTTTTGGAAGTGTATTGGAGAGCTTGGATTAAAATGGCTCACCAAGCTATTCAGTACTGTACTAATTAAGAAGTGGAAGAAAGTTCGACAAGTTGGAGAAGGAATACTTGACTCCAATTTATAAGAACAAAAGATATTCAAAGTTGTCGAACCACCGTAATATTAAACTCATGATGCGAAGACTTAGTATTATGCTAAGAAGATTGTTATAATTATGCCCTGTAAATATCCAACGAGTGCTATATTACATTGTTAGAAGATTGTGCTAAGAAGGTTGATAGAAATTTATCGCGAAAAAAAGGAAAAATCTACAAATGATATTTGTTGACCTAGAAAAAACATATAATAAAATACCATGAAATGAACAGAAAAAGGAATTCACATCTAATGTATAAGAGATTCTTGAAATAATGGGTCGTCCAACCTATTTAACATTTATGGGCATATCGACACTATTTTACATAAATATGCATTCAAAAAGAATTATCAGTTATTATCCCAACATATTGTTGATTTTTTGAACGATTTTAAATTTAATCCATTAATGTGTAACCCTCCCAGCTTGTCTATTTTTAATAGATTGAGTCAGTAATATTTTTTTGTCCGGTTAATTTGTATTACAACCCAAGCTGACCCATCTTTCAAACGGGTCAACTTGGACTACCTAACGGGTCAATTAATCAACCTTTGAAGAGCAACGCTTGAATCTTCTAGTTTCAACTCGTGTGTTATGTATTGACGTCGAAACAAGTAAACAACATTTATGCCCCTAATAATAAATTATAGCGATTTTATTGAGTTTTCAAAAACACAACAACAATTTTTTTTCAAAACATATTGTATATTCACACATACATTAGCGGGCATACATACATACATACTAACATACATTCGTTGTGATACATAGATACATATACTTACGGACAATATGTTATACATACATACAGTAAAAAAAAATTGCTATGAAATGAAAATTTAGTTATTTCGTAATACTTTAAAAGTATTGCTAAAATGAATAATTAATGGGTTCAAGTCGTTATATCACATAATTTTTTTAAAAGTATTTCAATTGAAATTTCATAATTTGGCCGCAGTGTTATCCAAAGAGCGCTGTGAATAATTGTTTTGGGTTAAATTTATAATTGGTCAATTTAAAATGATGGAATAATTGGGCTGCATTGGGCAGCGGTTGGATTATGGATCATTATTTTACACATATTAACCCAACTCATATTGATCTAAATAAATTTTGAATCGGATGGATTATGGCCCATCCAAAGTTAATCCAGTCCGCCCGTCTACCACCTCTAGATCCAAAAATGAAAATAGTATCAATAAGCCATATAAATAGTTTGGATGACCCATTCCGTTATTTTGGCAAGTATTTGACCCATTTTGATCGCAAATGGATAGTGAATTTTTGCATCATGAGAAAAACAATGTATAAATATTTCTACTTGAAAAAGATGATTGAGTATGAAAGATAAATATGATATGAATTTAAAGCATATATCGATAACTAAAAATGAACTTTATTAATGATAATCAAGTTCTTTTATTTTAATAATACATCAACTTAATTAATTAGCAATATGAAACTCACGAGTACTAATTGAGAAAAATGAGAATACTTTCTCAAACTTGTTCTTGAAAATTTATCATTAATGACAACTAGCACGACATTCTATTAGAGAAACATAGCAAGGGGGTGGTGTTTTCAGAGCGCAACACCATTTGGGTGGATCGCCAGGACTAAGAAGCGGGACGCATTTATCGGTTGCAAGTTTTGCTTTAATTCTTGTACTTTCATCACCTGCATTTCGTGAAATAAGAAACATATAGATTAGTTAATTAACTTCTATAAACTGACTGTGCGTAAAAGAAATATTTATACTATCGAATCACCTAAAAGATAACATAGTGTAACCATTCATAAAAAATAAAATCAATAACCTGAAAACAAGTCAAAAGGGACAACCTATATAAATTCAATCACTACTAAAAATGTGCTTCCAACTGAATATCCTTTTGAAAGTTGATCATCTGAAACGTTTTTCACAGACTTTTCATTTAAAATCGCAACTTTTTGTTGGAAATCTTCGTTTTTAGTGGTGAATCCAAAGACGATATAGTATATAAGTTTGTGCATTGAAAAATTAATACTATTTCATGTTGTTCAATTATTATTTTTGTGCATAAATGATAAATTAAAATAATAATAACACTAATAAGTATAAAAGGGACCAAGTATGGACGTACATTGATGGAGAGCCACCAGAGAAAACAAAATCAAGCAAAGCAACAATACTGACAGAAGAGAGAATTTTGTAGAGGCCATTGAAAATATATGATGTAGTAATCAAAACTCAAAAGATAGTGAGAAATATTTGTGAAGTTCTCCCAAATATATAGCCTTGAAAAGAACTTGAATTTGGTAAATAAAATAAACTAATGATTATTTTACCAAATTAATTACTAAATTTTCCTAATCTAGGGAGATGACATTGAGAATCTCAACTACTTATCTTATTCATGCTCTAAATGAAACTCCCTCATATGGTAATAACAACATCAACATATATAATCTTACTTCCTATACAAATTTAAACGTAAAAATAAAGAAGCTTAACACAATTAATCTTCCCTAGTCGTTTTTATTTTTTTTAATTGTAGAATGATGTCGTTTAGGTTCTTGAATTTTTTTATTTTTTCACATAATATAGATTATTATATTATATAACTAACAACCAAATGGTAAAGTAAGACCTTCGAAAAAACAAGCAAGTTGACTAAGTGACGATAAAAAAAAACATGTAGTATAACATGAACGTATTTAACTACATATTTGACCCTTTCATCACCCCCTTCTAGAGAGTTTCAATCATTAAGAGTATGCATTAACTTCGGGTTGAAAGTAAGTTAATATTAGTGCATAACTATATTTAGTAGCTATAATTTATATTAATTACATCCTATAGTTAAAAAGTTTATGTTAAATATAATTATAGCTACTAAAATAGAAACATGGTAAAAACATAGACCCAACCGTAACATACGACGTGTATCCCCATTCACACATATTTAAACCACTTTCTCTCTCTTTCTCTTTCAATCTTCTCCGTTTTTTCCTCCATTTTCCTTCTGCACGATCCTCACACATTCACTCATCCTAAATCATAGCTGTTGACTAATAGGTAAGTTATTGGGGTAGTTTTTAGTGTATTTTATTCCATTAGTTCTTACCTTTCTATGATTTTAATCCTCAATTTTACGCCATTATTAGGGTTTCCACCGGGAAAAAAGAAGCTTAGAATTGCATGTCAATGGCAGACCAAAGTACTCCAACTAGAATTATTAGAGGTATACCCAATTTTGATGATGCTCCTTCTTTTGATTTGTGTATCACTCAAGACGATGGTGAAATTGCAGGCTCTATTGCTAAAATATCTGATGAGAGTACCATTAAGATGTGACACGACTCAGACATCGCAAATAAGCCAAAAATGTCATTCATGCCTCTTTAGAAAGTAAGCCTAAAATGTTGATGCGGATGCATCAGATGGCGAGCCTCAAAATGATGCAATGGAAGAACCTCCGAAATCAGTGCCGGTGAAACCACATGTATTGTAATTTCAGTCATTCTGATGAATACGATGTATTCGTACATTCAGGGTTCGGTATCATTCAACTTCATGGATATTGTATTTTAATTTTTGTAACATGAATGCATTTTTTGTTTCATGTATATTGTGTATGTATATTTTTAACAGTGAATATATTGTATTTTTTTATATATATTGATTAATATAAACAATGCATACAATATATTATATATACACTATATAATTGACTGTATGTATACATTGATGATTAGCATATACACTTTTTATTTTAACAATATGCATAATGTATCATTGAGTATAAATATAGATTCACTTTTTAGCTTTCTGAATACACTACATTAAATATACAATGTGTTTGATAAGTTTTTTTTTTTTTTTTTTTTTTGCATTTGATGAATACAAGTTCCCTTTTTATGAATTTTGTATATGCATAGAATGTATTTATATTTATAGTATACACCTCATACTTTTCTGTGTCATAAATGTCATCACGATTGTTGTGTTATTTTTATGTTAACACAAGTTTTATTTAACTGAATACATAATAATATATTCTTTGTGAGATATCCTCCTACGCATCAAGTGCACATGAGTTGTTACACAAACACTGAGGTCTTTAAAGAACTGAAAGATACACTTACTGAATGACAGTACATATTATTTGCGGAAACTTACTTTGGTGTATTCCTTCGGATGCAACATTGTGACGTTCAAGCATAAATGTTTTGGTGCTTTATGCTTAAAGAGCTTAAGAAAAGTACTGCAGATGCCTTCTTGATGGAGACAAATGGTAGGGAGTTGAGGTTTACCATTAGGGAGTTTGCTATTGTAACTGGGTTGAAGTGTACTGAAAATTTGAGTGATTTCAAAGTTGTACCAAAAAAGAAAATTAGGCTAATTAAAAGGTATTTTGGGGGGTCGACAAAAATTACCTCAAAAGGTAGCATTGTTTAAATACTTTAAAGACAAGATTGGGGCCAAAATGATGGCGATGTTGTTAAGTAGCAATCCTATATTTCATCCACCAATATATTTTGTCCGATGAGCTGAGCACAATTTGTGTTCTAAGGCTTCATTTTGATTTGGTGGAGACTGAAAGATATAGTGAATACCCATGGGGCATACCCGCATTCCGTGATTTGATGAGAGGTATCTGGCAGAAGATGGATACAGTCAAAAAATATTATAGGCTTCACATAATGCCTCTTGCCATGCAAATATGGTTGTATGAATGTTGTTCATTAGTTGACGACACTATTGCAGTCAGAAGCAATAGTAACCACATTCCTAGAATGCTCAATTGATAAAAATCGAAAGTCAACCATCAATTAACGATTTGATGGACGACATGTTTAAAGAAGGCGACGATGAGGTGTAATTTTCTTGTATTCATATTTTTTTATTATATCTATTTTTACTGTATTTGAATACAATTGAATGCAAATACACCTCTCACTTGTATTTAAGTATTGTATACAAGGTCTGACAATTTTACTTGTTCATTAGGATATGAATATATTCGCTAACATTTTGCCGACATCCAATGAATTTATTGCGCTTTAATTGCCCCCTATTGTCACTCCAGTAGCACAAAATACAACCACTGATCTGAATCCAAATACCAACACCGCCTGAAAATGTACTACCACCCATGCTCTGAAACCTACTGTCGTTGTTGCCTATGAAATTCCAGCTGATGATTTTAGTTCAACCCCACCCTTTATGGCTAAGGATACATGTTAAAAGGGAGTTATTGCTTCAGAATCTCCACCACAAAAAAAACATAAGCAGTTGTCTATTGGAACTTCATTATCAAAGAAAAAAGATATGCTTCTTGATACAGTTCCAACTTATATGAGTACTCCCCGTGAAAATAATTCAGCTAAGATGGCTATTAGAGAAACTAAAGGCCAATAAACAAGTCCAACAAGACCCCTCATCGGTCCCATATGACATCCCGACAATCAGCAAACAGGACGAGGTGTCTCTTATGAGGCAAGAACTAATGTTTTAAGGATTCTGTAAGTCTCATCTTTATCGCTTTGGTTGATTTTAGATATTGTATTTTGAAATGTTATGGTACTCATACTATATTGAAATCTATTTGAATTTTTAAGTGAAGGAATAGTTCAAGAATCTTCGCAAATTGATCAACAACAACTTCACGAAGATTCTTCAGGCAATTAAAGGTAACAATGATTTTGAAAAGGTAATATAAGTCAATTATCAGTTCCTTAATATTCAAGTTCAATTGTGATATACATAAACATATTCTTGTTGTATATGGTGTTGATAGCGAAGCTCCACTCCAGTAACATGACAATGAAATTCACCTAGAAGAAAACGTACGCGACAATTCACCAATTCAAACAGATCATGACACAGTTCATGTTGAAACAGAGATAATGTCATACATTACCTTAATACATTACATTTAACTGTTGTTGATTCGTATTGTATTCATTTTTCATGTTTTGATTCATTTGAATATATGAATACATGTGAATATTACTTTCAGTTGTGGATACATTCACTTTATATTCATAGGGTATTCACTTGTACTAAATCTAATGTATATTGTATTCACTTGCATATTATTGGTACATTTTGGTGATTGTATTCAATGTTCATGTAAGACTATATCAATTTCTATACTGTATGCATACGATATTTATTTTGCATGGCTTACTGTATTCATTTTTTCGTATAGTAAATTGATAAATTCACTCTTAAATGAAAAATGAATACAACCTGCATACATATACAATTATGGCTATGTCAATACAAATACTAATGATAATTTTTATCCACATATGCATGATGTATTCATATTTTTTGATGTATTTGATACAGTATATATATATTCATGTTCTTGATGTGATGTTAAATGCATGTTTTGATGCATAAAGTATTCATGTTCTGTATTGATAAATGTAATAAACACTATTGCATACATATAAGCAAATTGTATTCATTTTTTATTTTGATGATCTCGTTACAACTTTGTAATACTATATTCTCAAATTGTAGTGCATTATGAGTGGTGTTGGAATTAACAAACACTGTTGCATACATATAAGCAAATTGTATTCATTTTTTATTTTGATGATCTCATTACAACTTTGTAATACTATATTCTCAAATTGTAGTGCATTATGAGTGATGTTGGAATTAACAAGGAAAACTCTAATGGTGATACCTTAAAGGCCTTAACTGAAGAGATACAAGAAGGTGGTGACCCTAGGGGAGAACTAATTGAATCAGAGGTATTTAAGTTTATTTAACAAGTAATCCAACTGTGTATTCAAAGATTAGGGTTACTTTAATATATTTATATACTCTGTTATTATTTAATTAACTTATTTTTATGTTTTTTTAATACTTCTTATGTAGTCGTTTGATAATTAATAAGTGTCCATGTATTTCTAGGGTTTTGGTTCTCATATCCAAATCGAGACATTTCAAAATACGTCTCTTGATTCTGATATACTTAGCCATGAAGAAACTCACATGCCGATAGATGAAAATTTTGTCATTGCACCCTCCGATGTTGGTTTATCTTTTGTTGCTGATGTTGGTGCTATCGCGGTGAGTGATAAAGTTGAACAGTTTGATGTCTTGCAAACATCTTAGGAACTGATTCCGTTATGTCAATTTGAGTTTTCCGATGAATTCCTTCTTTCTCAAGCACCACCAACAAAAATTTTGATGACATTGCGCAAGTAGAGACGTCCTGGACTGAGCCAGATATTCCCCTACATGACGAAGTTTGACTTGGCATCAAGTTAATATTATAAGTTATTACATGCCTCTGATTATTATAATGTACTCATACTTAATGTAAGTTCATTGTATTCATGCAGGTAGCTCAATACAAATTACTGAGACATTTAACAAGAAACATCCATTTGAGAATAGTTGCATCACAGTGAAGCACAATATGACACTTTTCAATAATTTCTCAACATGAATTAGAGAGGGTCTCCTTTCTAGACACAACGCCAAATAAGTTATTTTATATAAATTATTTCCGATTAGTTATACAGAAGGGGAGCCTTGGAGTAACTGGTAAAGTTGATGTCATGTGACCAGGAGGTCATGGGTTCAAGCCGTGAAAACAACCACTTGCAGAAATGTGAGGTAAGGCTGCGTACAATAGATCCTTATGGTCCGACCCTTTTCCGTACCCCGCGCATAGCGGGAGCTTAGTGCACCGAACTACCCTTTTATAGTTATATATAAATACAATCATAAACTGATCGATTCTTTTGTATTTACTATATACAAAGCAATACGATGACCATTACAAGAAGGAGAAGGCAGCACTGCCAGTTTCATGGAGTGTGGTATTTAAAAAATCAATGACAAAAATTGATTCTACCTTATGGCAATGGATGGACTTTTGGCATGTATGAGATTTTCTTTCTTCTATCTATGGTATACTTGTGATTCACTGACAGTCAATTCCAAGTAGATCCACCCTCCCCAGAGTCGTGAAATAATGAGGTTCGATGTAATATATTATAGTTTATTTTACCATTTTACAGTGTTGTGCGTAAGAATACTAACATGTTTTTCACTTTGTTTTGCAGCACGTTGATGTCATCTTTTACTACCTTACGAAAGAAAGTCAAGTATGAACCAAATAGCAGATACATGTTTACCACTGTCTACTGCGTTTTCAAAATTACGATTGTTGTCATTCATCAATCTTATGTTGACCCTGATTTTGGCACTAGCAGAGCAATACAAAAAAATGTTATGTGTGAATAAGTGAAAGACCATCGTGTATTTTGCGTTGTCCCATGGCATACAATGAACTATATTTTTATCCCAGTCAACATGAAGGATAAAAATCATTGGGTGTTTGGGGCCTTATCATTCATGAACAAATGTATTTATGTATATGACTTGTATCGATCATCAAGACATGTTGCAGCTGTGAATTCTGAAATGGACATGTTGGCCTCACTATTGTTGTTGTCTCTAGATATGACTGATTTCACTGTGACAAGCAAGGCATTGATTGGATTCATTACCCAACATACAAAGAAAAAGTCATGTCTGATAAATTTGAGGTCAAGTATGTTGCCAGTTTGCCACAACAAAGACCCGAGAGCATGTAAGTTAGTTTTAGATTCTTCATGTTTACATACGCGCACAACTTTCATTGTTTTTTAAGTATAATTATTTTCTTGTATGAATTAATTGTGGGATGTATGTTGCAGCATTTGCTGAGTATTTGAGCTTGGGAGAAAGTATTCTAGATGAATAATTTAATGATGAATTACTCCGAATAAGATATGGAGCACTTTTATGGGACTATGCTATGTAAAAGATAGAGTCGGAAGCAGTTATCGATGATGAGGCACCACCAAATCCAGTTAGACCAAAGATAGATTTTGATCAAGTTGAAAAAATCATAGTTAATTAGTTATTTTGTATGTTAAATTTTAGAACAGATTATTATTGTTTTTGTGTATATTTTTCATCATATTTTCATGGCTGAAGGACCACTTTTATGTTGAATACCTTTTGCGGTTACTTTCTTATGAATATAATCTATTTTATCCAATGTATTCTAGATTATTTTTATGAATACATAAATTTATTTTTCAATTTTATTTATTTTTCTGATGAATTGATGTCTTGTCAATATCTTATGACTATAGTTCATATTGTTTTAATGTATTAAGACTGTAATTTTACCGAATACATAAAATATTGAATACCAGACTTTTTTATACATCAATGTATTTAGAATATTGGTATTCATAACCTATATGTATTCAGTCTTTAATGTATTCACTTTTTGAAAGCCAAGCTTTATAATCTAATTACATGGTGTTCAGTCAGTTTCTTATCAATATAGTTCATGATTTTCAATATATTCAAGTTTTAAATATATATGAATGCATAAAAAATGAATACAGTAATTATAGAATAAATGTATTCAGATAAATGTATTCATTATCAGAATATATTATTTTTTTATTGTATTCATTGTTTGGATGCTATAGTCGGGATATAACCTCAATACGCATTCAAGTTGTAATGTATTCATTTTTTGAATGCATATGAATACATTAAAATGGGTACAGTTCATACACTATATTGCAACATAGAATTGATTTACTCAATTTAACAAACTTATATAGAAGAACAAAATCTGAAAGCATTCATGTCATTTGATAAGTATCTTGGTCCAATACAAAAATTATTCATCCATTATTAACTACATAAAAACAGAAACTACTTTCTTCGAGGTTCCTTCATACAAGAACGCATATTGTGCCCAATAAGTCCACATGTACTGCACGAATTTGATCGTTTACCAGGTAGCAATTCAGATAAAGGCTTATCATGCTTCTTCTTAGACCGTACAGGAGGTCTCTTGTATCTTTATGGCAAAACTTCCTCTTCGGAGATGTGTATAGATATTTTCCATTCACTCGGATCTGGGAGAGGAATAATCGGGACATCATAAGTCTTCATCACAATTTTCGATTTGTATAAGTATGAGCAGTAGTTGTCGGCTGATAGATTCTTGCTTTTAAGAATTGCCCCAAGTATGTGGGCATGTCATCTCTTCTATTTGGAACCTTTTATAGCTATAAATTTTATTTTCAATACACACAATGAAACGACATCATTCATCCACTATTGTGTGCAAGTACTTCGTTGCTGGTATTACCTACTCATGAGCAAACAGATTCTAGCTAATTATTATGTGAATTCATAAGAATTTTTTCAGTAATGTAGGATTGTATTAAAAAATGCAGATATATAAGTTTTATACAAACAGATACAACAAGAAAAATAGATTCTACAATGTATTCAAATCAAATAATTACATAAATGGATATTAAAAAAACAAATCATCATGTGCGTTGACTGATACTCATTGATGGGAGCAACTCTTGAAACTTTTTTCGAAGCGTTGTGAATGTATATGAATCATTCTTTCGGTTGGTGTAATTTCATCTTCCAACATCATCTTAACTTCTTCAAAAAATCAAAGATAGGCAATTCCCGCGCTAGTAATAGTGCCTTGTTAATTGACTCAGCAATGTTTATGTCATTGTCCTTCCTCGGTTAACAGTAGCATAAAGCCTAGCCCACTTTTCCCTTCCCGCTAGTTCCAAGTACCTTTTGACACGAATATCTACCTGCTCAACTTTTTCCATTAGCATATCAAACTCATCCTGTGTGTACACTTTTGCCATTTAATAAAACACCCCACTCAACACATCGTGCTCTTTCTGTATCTTTTGTATACATTTTGTCAATGATGTCAAATGCATGCATAATGGGGAACATTAGGATATACTCTAGATACAACCTTGATGATGCTTTCATATCTATCAGATACAACACACACGTTCTCCCGTTCACCATAAGCTTCGTTGAAACGTTCAAAAAATCATCTACAAGACTTATCATTTTCATAATCAATCACTCCATATGCTAGAGGCTGTATATTCCCTGCAGAAATAGTTGAATACATGCAAAAATGTATTGACTTTTAATAAACTTTTTGGATATGTATATATGTATACATCAATATATTAAAAAGTATTCAACATACCTATACCATTCAACGTGCTGGCAGAAACAAATGTACCATTGAATGTTGTTTTAATGTGGTTGTCGTCTACAACAATGATAGGTCGATAATAGTCAAACCCTTTGATAAAGGCATACAGTGCTACAAATAGATACAATAACTCATTTTCAGTCGATTTGTGCATTCTTATATGCGAACCTGGATACGATTTATCCAAAATGTATACATATCTCGGTAATTTTCTGTAAGAACATGATGGATCCCCCCTCAAGTCCATCAGCCTTTTCCTTAGCATGTCAGTCCTTCATGTATGACACTTTCACACCAAATTCATTTCTCACATCGCCTACTATATCCGATGGCGTATACTTCCTTTTATAATTTGAAATTATGAGCTTGATAATACCAGCTATAAATTCACTACTCGTTTGATGTTGCGAATAGACATTATCCTTCAATGGACATGTATGTTCGTCCACAAACTCCCTGACTTTGAACATTGATGATCTGTTAATACTCGAAGCCTTGATTTTTTAGATGTAGACACATGATTTTTGACCCTCCCTTAGATTCCACACGATATTTAACATAGATTTCATTAAGGCTTAATCCGGATGTTTTGACTTGCATTTGTATTTTTAGAAGATTTTTACTTATAGAAATCAAAAGGACAAAAAATATTTACATATTTTAGTTTCGTATATACTATAAAAGAGCCGTGGAAATAGCCTCTTGCAGAAATGCAAGGTAAGGCTGCGTACAATAGACCCTTGTGGTCCGACCCTTCCCCGGACCCCGCGCATAGCGGAAGCTTAGTGCACCGGGCTGCCTTTATTTATTTATTTATTTATATTTACTATAAAAGAGAGAAAATTTTCCAAAAAAAGAAAAATAATAAATAAATAAATGATAAGTTTCGTCTATTGTAGCTTAATTTCTCAATTAAAGTTTTAATAAATAAAGTTTAATACATGATGATTGATGTATTTATGTTCGTAATCCGGTGTTTAATTGATACGAAAACAATTGAACTATTTCAGTGTATAATTGATACAAAACAGCAACGAACACAAATCGAGAATGAGCTTGAGAAAATCTTAATACAAAAGTTTGTTATAATTGAATTCAAAATCGGAACGGAAGTGCTCCGTTTTGATGATAATGATGATGGAAATTTGAATTTCAAATTGAACATATGGAAGAGTAAAGAGCGGTGTGAAAATATGGAATGAAATTCGTTCAGCGTGATTTGAGGACCGATTTGTTTTATTTTCCATGTTTAACTGATCACAATCCACGATTTTAGCAAAATTTTACTCGTTGTATTCATGAATACAGCGAGACATATTTATGAATACAACGGAAACACATTCGTTGTATCTACAAAAAAGTAGCTACGCTGTGTAATTACTTAAACTATAGCTAGACGAAAATTTTAACCCTTAAACTATAGTCATTTGTGAAATTTTCACATAACTATATGACTTTTATGAGAGCAGCCCACGGACCATCTAGTACTGGATTGGGCTAGCATTTCGAAGGCCCTCAAATGATGGGTTGAGAACTTGGGCCGATAAAATTTACAGCCCACGTAGACTGAGATCTCTTGATATGGACCAACCACATTGACGGCTCTAGACTATGGCATGATCATTCTTCGCTTAGTTCGAAAATTAACTACACATGAATATGCTCTTCCTTACGCCTTCAAGAAGGAAGCTGTTTTCCCCAAAATTTCCGAGAAAATGAAATGAAATATTTATGCAAAAATCCTGTAAAATACATCATTCACCTCATAGTTTGAGAGGTGAGGATCAACAACTATGATAAGTTACTAATTACTTCCATGCAAAATTTCAAATGAGCCCATAAGTATAGGCGATGGCTGAAAATATAAGAAAAGATAAGACCAAGAAGTAACAAGTTTCTTCCAACGTAACAAGTGTATAAAAAGATTGAAGATGATCCGAGTACCCAAGCATATTGAATTGACGAACACAGGATTTTGCACAAGTGGTATGAATTTATCATTATAATTTAGCTTGTACACGAATATGATCTAGGGGAGTTTAAGGTTTTACTTCCTATGCGAAATTAACTTGCATAAATTTTAAACGGTATTGGCTTATTGTATATTATTATCCACATTGTCTTGAAATGAGACCCAAATTCTCCTTACACAATTAAATGAAAGAAGCTTCAAAATGATGGTGAAAATGACATAGAATTGAGTACTTATGATATTATCCTATTTAATTAACACTTCCACAATACATTTATCTCCAAGAGAAATATACCTATCAAAGTGAATGGTAACAAGAATATAAATGGCGCTTCCAATAATTGATCAAGAAAGCGACACAACACAATAACATTAGCAATTACTTCTCAATCCCAAACTCAATTGAGATCGACTATACGAATCCTCAATGACTATGTTGCTCCATTTAGGCCAATTCCAGGTCAATATTATACAATCACGACAGGAAAAAGAAATTTTCAGGAAGGCAAATTAACAGCCAAACTGATACAATCATAGAAACATGATGGCAAAATTGGAGCAGCAACAAATGCCTACTTCATCAGGTGGTGTATATTCATCTCAAATGTCTCTCTCGCTGTTTCTGTGAGCAGTTGAAAATTCTCTCTTTTTGCATCAACCATCTCCAAAACAAAGAAGGCAATTGATACTAATTCAACTTACATACATAGCAGAAAGCAAGTGAATTGCTCTATAATCTTCTACTTTAAGGCATAGTTAACCAAGACAAAACTGAGGAACTATATTATGCACGAGAAAATAATCTTGCAGAATAATGGATAGTATTTGATCCATATAAATCAATGTTTTCAAAGGCATTTTGGGGCGTATCAAAAACGTTCCGCGGCACAAATGGAAGCCGTAGATTCATAGGGCGTATGCCCTAGAAATTGTGGCATAAGTCCCGGGTACAAAAGCATAAGCCCCTGGCATAAACTTGTACGCCACAGGCGTTAAATTTGATTTTTATTATTTTAAAAATAATTTTGCTATAGATTATGATTTTTTTATTGGTGTAATGATATTTATACTTTATGTTATCATATTTTCATGTTGTAATGACTTTTTCTAAAATATAAAAATAAAGAAAGCAACTCTCATAGAAAATAACATTGCCATAAATAAAAAATTTAGATGATTATGTCTGAAATGATAGGATAGAGATTTCATAGCGCTATGATCCTGAATCAATTTTATCCATTTTTTGTCATTGCACTTACACTTTTTAGTGGAGGGTGGGAAGGACTAATAGATGTGGAGATCGGTGATGAAGTGGATGATAATTTCATTTTAAATATTATCTAGGCTATTATCTTTTTTTGTGTTGTTACCTTGTTCAAATAATAATTATAATGATTTTTTCAATATTATTGAAAATTTATTTGCAAAATTTTAATGAAAATTTTACTTTTGCTTATTTTTTAGTAATATCATAAAGTTGAAGATATATGAGACACACGTCCCGTAGATTCACGTCCTGTGTCTCGGGGCTTACGCTTCGCCTCACGACCCCGCCTCTTAAAACACTGGTATAAATAGTTCGGACTACCCATTTCCTTATTTTGGCAAGTATTGACTTGTTTTGGTCACAAATGGATAGTAAGTTGTTGCATCATGAAAGAAGTAATGTATAAATGTTCAACTTCAAATAGACAAAATATATGTAAGACAAATGTAATCTAGATATATGAATTTAATGTATATATCGATAAATGAAACTGAATTTTATTAATGATACTCAAGTTCTTTTATTTTAGTGATACACATCAACATAACTAGCAACGTGAAACTCACAAGCACTAATTGAGAAAAATGATAATGCCTTCTCAAAGTAATTCTCATTATTGTGTTCTTGAAAATTATTATTGGTGACAACTACCACGACATGCTTCTATAGAAACATAGCCGCATGTGGCTGGTTTATCTACAGTGCAACACCAATTGGGTGGTTCGCCATGACTTAAAAGTGGGATGCATATATATATATATTACCTCAACTTAAAGATTGTTTACTCAGATATTTCTTATCAAAGCGAGGGATTCGTTTCAAGCGAAATCAAATCAGAAGCTATTTCCGCTCTACCATTAATTATTGCTATTTTTGCACCCGGTTTCACAAAGAAAGTCGAGACATTCAGAAAGAGAGTTATGACATTTCTAGCATTTCAAATACCTATTTTTATTGAATAGTTCAAATAATTAATTGAACATATCTATTCTTTCCTTTCATCACCTGTATTTCATGAAATACGAAAATATATAAATTAGTTAATTAACTTCTATACACTGACATTGCGTAAAAAAACTTCTATAACCATTCATAACATGAAATTAATGTTGGAAATTAGCCTTTGGCGGGGAGATGCGTCCACCCATCTTTGATGAATTAAACACTAGTGTTCCGTATGTTGGAGACCTGGTCTCTTTACACATGCATGATCTACGAAGTGAGTAGATGACCGTAGGGCCAAGAATCGTCTAATTTCGTTGAGAAATGAAAGAGATATTGGTTCACGAAGTAAGGTGTTTGAGACATGGAAATGTGGTGTGGGACAAATCTACCACATCGGTGGGAATAGGAAGAATTGCTCTCTATATAAGTCTCTAATGTGGTAAAGGGTTTGGATCCCCAAGGGGTATCCCATGTGTTTAAAGGAGGGAAGACCTAGATGTGCTTGGGTTCAAATCTAAGCCCACACGCGCGCCGCCGCCGCCCGCCCGTCCGGTCCGGTCACGGGTCGCGGCTGTGGGCTGTGGGCCTTTTTGATATTATCTTTTTGGACCAGAGAACTCGCCGGATGTACGTTTGATCCCCGAAGTTTCATATGTACGAGTTTGGTCCCCGAAGTTTCAATATTTACGTTTGGTCCCCATACTTTCGGGAAGGTGACGGAAGGCCGTTGGACTGCATTTTTGGAGCATTAATCAGCCATTACTTGGCTGATTAATTCTCCATTAACAGCCATTACTTGGGGCATTTGGGCGCCTCTTCTTCAAGGCCTTAATAGCCATTACTTGGTCGTTTTAATGACCTCCTTTAAGGGCCATTACAGCCTTGTTTGTGGCTGTTGGATAGCCCCTCCTCATACTATATATTGAGCTTCATTTGGCTGAAAACAAGACTAGAAAACGGGAAGAAAATTGAGCAGCAAACAAAGCTGAAAATAGCACCGGAAAGATACAGAAAAATAGTTTATTTCAATCACGAAATTCTCGCAAACCAAAGTGGTGTAATTCCGCAAAAACAAAGATGGCGGAAAAACAGTGACCAAACCCTCACGTATACACAATATATACACTACTGAGACACACTATATACACAGAGACAAAAGAGAAGAGTAAAGAGAAACTCTTCCTTCCTATTCCATATCTTCAGCAAGTCGAGTCATATTTGTTTTCTTCGACAGGCTCAACCTATTGGCTTTGTAGTGTTGAGATTATAGTGTTGTTTTATCTTGGGAGACTATTGCCCGCTAACGTAAAAGCATATATACGGGGCAATCTTGTCTTAAGGATAGAGGGCTATCCTCGACTCAACACACAACGTTGTAACCGTCCAGATTTAGTTGTTTCTTGATTTCAGGTTATCAAGATTCAAGGCACAACAAACTTGCGGCAGTTCTCAAGATTGGCTTTGCAAGGTGATTAAGATTCAAGACACAACACATATGCGGCTGTTTTGAAGATTGACAATTTATTTATCCTTTCGAACATTTGTAATAGTTATTACTTCCCGTACTGCTCTATAAAGTACCATAGAAATACCAACAATTAATAACCTATTTCAACAAGTCAGGTTACCTGTTTCAATAAGGCCAACCTATATAAGTTCAATCACTACTAAAAAAATGAGTTTCCCACTGAATTTCCTTTTGAAATTTGCTTGTCTGAAGCGTTTTTCATGGACTTTTCATTTAAAATCTCAACTTCTTGGTAGAAACCTTCATTGGAAATCTTCGTTTTTAATGGTGAATGCTAAGATATACTATATAAGTTTGTGCATTGAAAAATTAATACTCGTGTTGTTGAATTGTTTTGTTGTGCATAAATGATAATTCAAATAATAATAATAACACTAAGAAGTATAAGAGGAGTAAATATGGGTTTATATTGATGGAGAGTCAGCAAAGAAAACAAAAGCAAGCAAAGTATCAAAATTGACTGAAGGGAGGATTTTGTAGAGGCCATTAAAGATATACTTATGATTTAGTGCTCAAAACTCAAAAGATAGTGAAAAATACTTGTGATGTTCTTCCAAATATATAGTCCTGACCTGAAAAAACTTGAATTTGGTAAATAAAACAAACTAAATTAATTTCTAAATTTTCGTAATCTAGGAACACAATATTGAAAATCTCAACTACTTACCTTATTCATGCTTTAAATGAACACCCCTCGATATAGTAATTAGAATATCAATACAACAAAATATATAAGGCTGAAGTGGTTAAAACACCTCCAAACTTAGCACGGATAGCAACTTTAGTCCCCAACTTATGACTAGTCTTTAACATATCCCTAAGATTGTCTAAGTGAATTTTAATACATCCCGAAGTTCATACACCTGAGTGAGTGTAGTCACTCGCGATCCACCTGGCATTTCCAGCTGATGTTTCGTCCATGTAGTAAAGTAAAATAGCAAAATAATTAATCTAAAATCTAACCGAGTAAATACAAAACTCTGGCTAAATTTCGGCCGACAAGCAGTAACATAAATCATAAACGTAAAGTCCGACTCAAATCTAGAGAGATAAGTGTGAAATCGAAGCGAAACCCAACTCGTCGATTTTAATGGAGGTTTTCCGACATAACATTGATAGACGAGTGGCAGTCGGCGTTTCCACAGCAAAAGCCGGAGCAACGCCAGAAACAAGCAAGAATCACTTACAAAGACATAGATCCGGCCATGAATCACGAAAAATCGACCTTAACCAGAAATAGTAGCCATGGTTGACGGCGAACAGAAAAGGAAGAGGAAGAGCGATGTTGCTTCAACGGCGTGACGCCGGAGCAACGCCAGAAAATAGCAAGCGGCCAGATCTAGTTATTTGTTTTCGGCGAGCTTGAGCTTGTTGTTGACAGAGAAGGAGAGAGAGCAAGAAAGGGGGAGGGAGAATGTAATTAGGGTAGCGTGAAGTAGAGTTTCTGCCGGCCGGTTGTCACCTCCGGCGAGAAAGTGGGCTATTAAGAATGGATCTTGGGCCTAACTCAACCCTAAAATCTAGCTTGTAGGGTGAGGATTGTCCAAGTCCATATAAGGAGTCCATGTTTTCATTCCATTTTCGATGTGAAACTCTTAACACTCCCCGCAAGCCCAGACTTCGTTAACTGGAGCGTGGACAATATAATTTGGGGGCCCAATATCGGTGAACAATGAATGAGAATGATCCTGACTCTGATACCATAAAGAATGGATCTTGGGCCTAACTCAACCCAAAAGCTAGCTTGCAAGGTGAGGATAATAACCAAGTCCATAGGAGTCAATGTTTCCATTCCATTTCCGATGTGAGACTCTTAACATGGCCTTGCCGGAGAGGAAAGGAAAGAATGATGGGGTCGGAAGCTGAGAACATGGGAAAAGGGGAAGGGGAGCAGTGGTGTTGTTGCGGTGGTGGTCGCCGGAGCTGGGTATTGATTGTGTGGTGATGGGGTAGTTGGTTGAATGTCACTTGTGAGACTTGTTTTTCCTATTTTTATTAGGAAATTCGTTTTTCTCATTTTTCTAAAGAAATATTTTCCAAATATTTTGACCAACTATGAGAAAACTAAAAAATATTTTTTGAAAAATGTTTTCGTTCGTACCAAACACACCCTAAGAAAGCAGCCCACGGGCCGTCTAGTGCTGGATTGGGCTAGCACTTCGAAGGCTTTCAAATGATGGATTGGGTTGACATAATCTACAGCATACATAGACTAAGCTGACTTGAGCTGGATTGACCCATATTGACGGCTCTACTAATGAGAAGAGAAAATCACAATCATTTTTTACTTTGTTCGAAAATCAACTGCACATGAATATGCTCTTCTTTATGCCTTCAAGGAGGAAGCTGATTTTTTTCTTCAAAATTCCATGAAAATGAAATAAATATTTATGTGAAAATCCTGTAAAATACATCATTCACCTCATAATTTGAGAGGTGAGGATCAACAAATCTTAGAAGTTTCTAATTGTTTCCATGCAAAATTTCAAATGAGAATGACCCATAAATGTCCGAAAATGTAGGAAAAGATAAGACCAAGCAGTAACAAGTTTCTTCCAAGATGATTCGCTATTGGAAGATGATCTGAGTACCTGAGCATATTGGATAGATGAATACAGGATTTGGCACCGGTGGTATAAAATTATCATTATAATTCAACTTGTACACGATTTTGGATCTACATGATTTTAAGGTTTTACTTCCTATGCGAAATTAACTTGCATAATTTTCAAACGGTATTGACACGTTGTATATTATTATGTTTTGAAAAAAACTATAATATATTTCGTAAGCAGTGTTGGATGATACGACTTGGTTGAAGTTGAAGGTGTCTCCGCGCATAAATGAGGCCCAAATCCTCCTTGCACAACTAAATCGACCATACATTGAACGCGCAAACAGATCATTTTTTTGTTTGGTATTCTCTTCGTTCCAATTTGTTTGAAGGTTGACCAGTATGAAAAATAAACAACTTTTCCTTTGACTTTTAATCCTAAATTCTTCGAGTATTTTATAAAAAAAGTTACATATTTGAAAACTACACGAAATCACAATATATGAAAAGAGTTGGAGAAAATCGTAGTTAAAGAAAGAATTGTTAGACTCTTCAAACTGATCAACATTTAAACAAATTAGGATAAAAGGAGTAAAAGGGAAGACACTGTGTTGTCCCTTTCTTGGACATTAAGTTAGGAAGATACTAAAAATTGAAATAGCCCAAGAGCCACATTTTGCACAGCGGCCTTCATTGAGAGAAGCTAAAGTCTAATAGCCACACACCAGGATGAAGCTTAAAAATGATAATGAAAATGACAGGGATTGACTTCTGATATTGAACTATTTAACACATCCACAATAAGCTTATCTCCACATAAATGGCGCTTCCGACCGATAACTAATCAAGGTAGCAACACAACAACAATAACATCAACAACTACTCCTCAATCTCAAACTCAGTTAAGGTCGGTAATATGATACCTCGCTAACTATGTCACTCCATTTATAAGCTCATCTCAAGCCAATATTACACGATCATGACAACAACAAAAGGAGAAATTTTCAGACAGTAAGGCAAATTAATAGCCAAACTGATACAACCGTAGAAACATGATAGCAAACTTGGGAGTAATCCCACTTTTATATAGTATGTTAAGTTACATCCAATCATAATGCATACTTCATCGGGTCATGTAAATTCACCTCAAATGTCCTTGTCATTGTTCCTATGAGCAGTAGAAAAGTCTTGCATCAACCATCGCCAAAACAAAGAAAGCTATTGATGATAATTCAACGTACATACATAGCAGAAAACAAGTGAATGGCTCGAGAAATAAGATTTTTATGGTTAAATAGCATCTTGATTCAAATAACTCTATGTACAGATATTTGTTCCTATATTTGGTTAGCACTACTTATAACATCAATGCTAACCAAGCACTACCACATAAAATAGTCCAAACTATCTAATAAAAGTGGAGGCCAAAAGAGAGAACATAATTACTCTATATACAAGCAATATCGAAAAATTATAACAAGGACTATTCATTATAATGATGCTTCATTCCTTTGTCTGCGCATACGTGCGCCCCAAGACATATCGTTACCAGAGTCGTTGTGCATGTTTCTTCTCTTTAACTCTGACAACTGGGATTGCCAACGATTCTTCCATTCGCCTTTGTCCTCCATTGACTAAATGCATATAAGAAAACCACATTAGGAAGAAACTAGAAGATATCAAGAGTAGAAGTCGTGGATACATGTCGTACAACAAACAAAAACCAATTACATGAATGCAAATGCTGTGATTCTCTAAACAAAAGATACTAAAACGATTATCTCTAATAGCATAAAAATGTTGTAGAGATGCAGTGAGGTGTAATAACTCTTGTGAATTGGTGACTTATGAGATGTCCATGAATCAAGAAACGTATGAGATAGTGGAGGAGGTATTGTAAACAAAGGATGATCAACCAAAATAAAAAAGAAGAGTTAGTCATCGAATCTGGCAGAATTAAATGAAGAATGTCAAAATTCAGAAATAATAGAGGAAAGAAGAGAAGATAAAGGTAATTTTTGTTGTGGCGTAGAATGCTTTGATTGCAAAGTAGACTCCAATAATGTCCAAATTGATTTATCAATGATTTCTAGGATGGCTAAAAAGGATGATTCGGTTGAAACTGCTGTTTTTTTTTTTATAGAGGCTACTAGTGTTTTAAGTGATAAGACACGTAATAGACATGATTGGTCTATACAAGGTGGGGCTATTGAAAAGGGAACAGAAATACTCACTATTATCACATAAGAAAAACTGTTTGAAGGCATTGAAGATGAATCTAGTGATGAAAGAAGCAAAATAGTTCACCAAGAGAGTTTTTGATGATCTACCCAAGATTGTGGCAGAAACAATTAACGGTCCAGATCCACTATTAAAGTGTATGAATATTGAAGATGCAATCAATTTCGAGTCATTAATCGAGATTGTATGTTTTGAATAGCATGAAAAATTGTTAGTTGACGATACTACTTTACCACATACAAAAAGGTAAATTGAAGTTGAATGGACACAAGGTCAAGTACAAATCAATTGGAGAAATAGATGATTTTAAGGCAAGATTAGCTATTTAAGGATACAAGAAGAAAAGAAATATGATGTGATATTTCGAAGATGTTTAACATAGAGAGAGTCAAATTAACTTTGAATTCTGTTGAAGAGAAACCGAAGCTAACTAAAGATGGCACCTGCAAGTTTGTTGATGCTACATATTTCAGGAAATTGTTCTCGAGTTATGGTGGTGGACTTCTACAAGAAATGATATTGTTCATGACACACTCAAGTTTGAAGATCTTGGTTTAAGGAAGGAGGATTGTCTAAGCCTTATATTTATGGACCCAGGGTATTTTCCACCCCTTTCAATTGGTCCGGGGGAATTTCACCCCTCATCCGGAGGCCCGCATCGGATGGGTCTAACTCTGATACCATGTCAATTAGGCATTAGGCCTAACTCACACCCCAAAAGCTAGCTCAAAGGCAGGAGTATTGTTCAAACCTTTTAAGGAGTCCAGGGATCTTCTTACCGATGTGGTATATTTCTCTTCAATAGCTCTGAATGAGAGAGCTACTGATGAAAACCATTCTGCATATTTTCATAGTTGCATTCATTGTTCATCATATCTTGATTCTAATTTTAACTTCAAATCGTTTAGATCACTTAAAAATGTTCCATTTTTTCTTATACGAAGCTAATAATTCAACATCTACTGTATATACATTTAAAATAATTTTGACCTTGGACAATCCCTTGCGCCCCCTAGCTCCGTCCCTATCCTTACAATTCTTTCAACTCAAACATCAGCCAAACACTAAAATGCCATCCATCCCGACCTTGTTAATCAAATCCTAAACTTTGGATGTCAGCCTTTACACTCACACAACTACATCCTAATTTATCTTTCAAATAATATTAAGCATACCAAATTCCAGGAAAAATATTAAAATAGCAGTGTGTCAACAATCACACAAAAGACAGGTTGCCCTCAAATTAGACAACAAACATATTCACACCCACTTTTTTTATTTTTTATATACGGAATAAAATACCAAATATAACACACCCACAAATTAGGTGACTAAAACAGGAGAATTAAACAAACCCCATTTGATTTCAAACGAAAAAACACCACGACAACAGGAAACAGCCAAAATGTTACCCCTTCCATCCATTTTATACGACAATCTTTCCTTTTTTAGGTGGCTTATAAGTTAAAAGTAAAAAAGGCATAAGTTGGTCTTACCAAACTTTTTAGTTTTTGACTTATTTTTGTATCTTTTAACCTAAAAATAAGCCCTTAAAAGTAATTTTTATCTCACGCAAACATTTCAAAAAGTAGAAAATAGCTTAAAAGCAAAAAAGAACTATTATTTCTTAGTTAAAAAAAAACATTTTTTTTATATTCAGAAATAATTTAACTTTATAAAATAATTTATAATCACAAAAATATAAATATACTTTATAAAATAATTTATAATCACAAAAATATAAATATATAAAATATTTATAAAATAATTTAATTCACCTTACATAATATTTTTTAACCAAAAAACTGGAAAGCACCAGGAAAATATAACCACAATAGCACACACACAAAAAAAAACACAAACTTTAATTCACCCATATATCCAAAAAAAAAAAAAAAAAAAAACCAACCTCATCATTTTGGCACCTCCTATGTCTAAAGGCAAAGTGAAGGCCTTTAGACATGTCTTTATCATACATATCTCTTGACTTAGGATCCGATAATGTTTCATAAGCTTCTTGAACCCGAATAAACCTTTGGGTATATTCTTCGACCCGACCCGGAGGTGATACATCCGGGTGGTACTTTCTAGCTAGTTGTTTGTACGCTTGTTTTATTTCGAATAAAGATACAGTTTCTTGTATACCAAGAAGCTCATAAAAGCTCTTTGTTTCAGTAATTTCCATTCTATTGTTAAGCTTTGAATAAACTCTCAATGACCCGTTTTGGGTTCTTGGAAATTGTGGATTTGATGGGGAAAATAATACACGAGGATTTGGGTCGATTGTTGTTCTTAGATACATTTTTGAGTGAAGTTTGAAGTTTTTGTGATATTTTGAGGTTTGTGTATATATATATAAGGAAGATGAGGATTTGGAGTTTTAAATATAGTAAAGGGTATTTATGTCATTGTAACTACTTTCATTTTAAATTTGGTTTTTAAATAAATTAACGCTAATCAGTTAATTTTTTGCGAGTATCACGCCTTAATTATCAGTTGTTTCTAAACTTTCATCTATGTATTAAACCGCACATAGTTGAGTAGATTGTGATAGTTAAAGTAGGAAAATGACACACCTACGACACACTTAATAGTTGATCTAGTCAGCTTCAAAATGTGTTTTAATATATAAATTATGATAGTTTAGTGGGAAAAAAAAGAACAAGATATGTTTTAATATATAAAAGATGATGTTTCGGTATGAAAAAGAAAAAATTAATAATTGAATTGGAACTTTTGGATAAATCCTAATGGTAAGGAATACGATAAAATTCCTTATTACAATCACTCTAGAAGTCCCTTCAGAGACGACTCCTATACAACTATTGTGAGAGTTGAAAATTTTTTAATCTTTCCTTTTCATGACTCCTATATAATTATTGCGAGCTGAAAAGGCTTTGAGCTTCCTTTTCGTTACTTTAGCCCCACTTAGAAAAAAATTATCGGAATGGACCATTGGTGCAAATAACAAGTTGTTCTTGATGGAATTATTGGAATAGCTTAATAAAGAAAAACACATTCAATGTCAAAATCATGTTGTCCTATACAACATTTTTACTATAGATTATGTTACCCTTTCTCTTTTATTCGTCCTAAAATTAGGTTCTGTTCATATTTTTCTTTATTCTTCTTTCTCGAACATATTTACATTTTCAAGACTGTCAAATATTGTCTAATAAAATTCTATAATGCGAGAGTTTTTGTTAGATTCAATTTGTTGAAGTATACGTCTACAAGGAACAAACTTTTTAACGTCATTTTTAAGAAGTTGTATGGAATTAGAGGAGAAAGGCAGGGATAGAAAGTTGTACATACTAGCCAAAGCGAGGGAGAGAAGGGCACGTGAGGTGAATCAAGGACGAGGATGGCAAAGTACCCGTGGGGGACGCGCATATTAGGCGGAGGTGGCGGTCTTACTTACATAAACTCTTGAACGAAAAAGGAGATATAGATATTGTGCTGGGAGATCTTGAGCAATCTGGTAGGTGCCGAGATTTTGGGTATTGTAGAAGCATTAAGGTTGAGGAGGTTAAGGATGTTGTTCGCAAAATGCGCAGGGGATGAGCGACTGGGCCTGATGAGATCTCAGTTGAATTTTGGAAGAGCGCAGGCATGACAGTTTTGGAGTGGTTGATTGAGTTGTTTAACGTCATTTTTAAGACAACGAGAATGCCCGAAAAATGGAGATTGAGTACAATGATCCCTTTGTACAAGAATAAAGGTGATATCCAGAGTTGCAACAACTATAGGGTATCAAGCTGCAAAGCCACACTATGAAAGTTTGGAAAAGGGTCGTGGAGATGAGGGTGAGAAGAGGCGTGTCTATTTCTGAGAATCAGTTTGGATTCATGCTGGGGTGTTCAACCACAAAAGTCGTTCATCTTATTAGTAGGTTGGTGGAGCAGTATAGAGAGACACTTACATATGATTTTCATCAATCTCGAGAAGGCATACAACAAAGTCCCTAGGGAGGTTCTATAGAGTTGTTTGGAGGTTAGAGATGTACCTATGGCGTACACTATGGCGATCAAAGATATGTATGATGGAGCCAAGACCAGGGTACGGACAGTGGGAGGAAACTCTGAGCACTTTCTAGTAATGATGGGGCTGCACCAAGGATCAACTCTTAGCCCATTCTTATTTGCCTTAATGATAGATGGACTGACGCGACAAATCCAAGGGGAGGTACCATGATGTATGTTATTCGCAGACGACATAGTCCCGATTGATGAGACTCGCAGCGGAATGAACGCTAAGTTGGAGGTTTGGAGACAAGCTTTGGAATCTAAAAGGTTCAGGCTGAGTATGACCAAGATAGAATACTTAAAGTGCAAGTTTAGTAACGGGAGCGACCTTGAAATAGGCGTGGAGGTGAGGCTTGGTACTCAGGTCATTCCAAAAAACGGAAGCTTCAAGTACCTCAGGTCTATTATCCAAAGGGATGGAGAGATTGATAACGATGTCACACATTGTATTGGGGCAGGGCAGATGAAATAAAGGTTCGCATCTTAAGTCTAATGCGATAAAAAAGTGCCACAAAAACTTAAAAGCAAGTTCTATAGGGCGATGGTTAGACCGACTATATTGTAGGGGCGGAGTGTTGGCCAGTCAAGACTTCGCACATCCAAAAGATAAAAGTTGTGAAGATGAAGATGCTGAGATGATGTGCGGGCATACAAAGAGGGATATGATTAGAAATGATAATATCCGGGACATAGTGAGAGTGGCCTCGGTAGAGGTTAAGATGCGGGAAGCGAGGTTGAAATGGTTTGAGCATGTGCATAGGAGAGACACAAATGCCCCAATGCGGAGGTGTGAGAGACTGACGATGGACGAGTTCAAGAGGAGTAGAGGTAGTCCGAAGAAGTATTGGAGAGAGGTAATTAGACATGATATGACACAGGTGCAACTTACTAAGGACATGACCTTGGATAATGGGTTGTGGAGGACACAGATTAAGGTAGAAGGATAGTAGGTAGTCGAGTGTAGTCTTAATTACGCTTACAAACTGATAGTTGTAGTGTTAGTATAGTAGGCCCACTTAACCTATCATACTAATAGACACATTATTGCTTTATAGTCTCATCTAGCTTAATTTATGTTGCTATGTGTCCTACTTTGTTTAGTTTATTTACCTACGCTAGTTACCGCTTACTTTTCGGAATGCGCTATCATGACCTATTCACTTTTGATACTAGCATTTTCATACTACTTTAAATATTTTCTGACCGTCTCTCTTGCTTTGCTCTTGCTTTGTTTTTGTTGTTGCTTTACTTGTGATTATGCTTTGTCTTGTGCCGAGGGTCTCTCGGAAACTGCCGCTCTACCTACCAAGGTAGAGGTAAGGTCTGCGTACACTCTACCCTCCCCAGACCACACGTTGGGGGATTTCACTGGGTATGTTGTTGTTGTTATTGTATATAAAAATGAGTACTATTAGTTTCTGATTCTAACTTAGAATTCGATAATGGCTAGAGTTTGAGCATTCAGAGACTCTTCGGAAAAGCAAGGCACATGTGTGATTGTTTGTGGCACCTGTTCGACATTGAGGTAGGCTATTGTTTCCTTCTTGTAGACTCGATAGAAGTACGTAGTAGCTATAAGTATTGAGGGGTATTGGACGTGTTTGGGGGTCCCACCTTAGAGGTTGTGATGAACGCTTGAGTGGGTACCAGTGTGTAATTGTGATCATGAGTGATTTGGGAAATCAACCTTAAGCCGATTCTGACTGTTGTTATTTGAGCTTGTCGCCACTATCTAGGCTTGTCGCCATTACTTGACACATTGTCCCTTGAGGGAGACTCAATATGTCTGGAAACACGTGTTGAGTGGGCTCATAGTCATGTTGATACTATAATCCTTGATTTGACTTGCTATACATTCATCACTTTTGAACCTATATAGTATTAAATGAATTTTTAAACACTACAGATAAACCCTTCCAATTAGCACAGGCGAAATCAGGTTTAGTCCTTTAAATTCTGTATTATGCGTTACAACAACAACATACCCTTTTCGTAAGTGGAGTAGGCTCAACTCGTTTAAATTCTATATTCTAAATTAATACTTGTCTTGGACCAGAAATATTATGGCATATCAAGTTTCTCCACGGCACAGTTTTCACATCTCCCCTTAAGCATCTATACATAACATATATCTTAATTTTGCCTTGCTATATTGTCTGTTTATGGACATTTAGATCTGACATGTGCTTCCTCATATTAAAAATCTTCCTTATCATCCAAGAAACACTTAGGTATCTCCATCTGATTTATATCTCCTCTCTTTATGTAATATGCATTGACCCAGGCAATTCATAGTTTCTCTTTGTTTTGACTGAGTGCACAAAACAATTTGCATAGAAACTTGTCAATCTATTTTGGGACAAACTAATAAAGAAAGCATGATAATTTTTTTTGGAACAGAGGGAGTATAAATTAATGGATATGAGCAGAGTGAGCGTTTTGATTACGAGTTCGGCATGGATGAAATGGAGAAGAACCATTCAAGACTGGGATTAAGAGTGGTTTTGGGTGATGTATAATTCAAAGGGAAGAGGTGCAAGAAATAGACTACTTCAAGGCTAGCTTTACTGTAATGATTTACGATGTGTGAATTGAAATAAATGATAAGTGTATCAGAACAAGTTCAGGACTATAATTACATTCCCGAAGACAATACTAAAAGGCAGCCCGGTGCATTAAGCTCCCGATATGTGCGGGTTGGGTGAAGAGCCGGACCATAAGGGTCTATTGTACGCAGTCTTACCTCACATTTCTGTAGGTAAGACTACGTACAATAGACCCTTGTGGTCCGACCTTTCCCGAACCCCGAACATAGCGAAAACTTAATGCACCGGGCTTCCTTTCAGTATTGCCTGTAGTTAGAATAAATATTTGATATGTTTAGGCATTGCTAGTAGTGCTACTGGTAGGATGATGTTGTTGGTATTTCCGAGAGGGGTAGACTTGGTCATATCTCCCCTGATTTTGTAATTCTTCACCGATGGTTAATAATATATTTAATTACCAAAAAAAAGACATGATAATTATATAAGTGTTATTTAATATATTCTTTTCAAATCTAAAATTTATGTATTAGTTAAGGCAATGAACTTCATATATCAAATAGTTAAATAAAATAAAACCACATCAATTAATTTGAGTTGACCAACTTAGTTAGGCAAAAAAAAAAAAACAAACGGGTAACAAATATTATAGTTTTGTTATAGGATAGATATCTTCTGCTCAATTGATTTGCTATCTAAATTTTTACATTATCGGTAAGGATTCGATTCTCCATCTTGTAGTTGTAACTCCTCCCTCATTTCTCATTTTCCTATCCTTAATTTAAAAGAAAAAAAAAGTATTTTGACATGCATTTTATTTAAGTAAAAAAAAAGTTTTGTGGGTGAGAAAAAAATTCACTTTAAAAATTAGTTTCTTTAATAAAAAAGTCATCTATTAAAAAAAAGTAAAAGAAAAGTAACAATAAAAGAAAATCCAAATCCAAACGTGCCCTAAGGTTGTGTGCTTAAAAGAAGTAGGGAAACCAAACAAGGAAAACAAGACCGCCTCTTCATCGTTAAACCCTTTGGTTAAACCTCTCTTAGCAGCAACTCACTCTACTTTACAATTTACGAGTTGTTGGGGGAAAAGGGTTTAAGGGTTTTGGAGTTCAAAAAAAATGGCGACACATTCAGATGCCTACGCCGTTAAATCTCTCAACAAATCTCCTGGTTCCCGCCGTTTTACTGTAAGTTTTCTTTCTCTTCTAATGTCAACTAACAATAAGGATTGCAACTTTAGTAGGCGTTTCTCCACACTTTATTTGGAATTTTGAAGTTGGACTTGTATTTGGTTATAATTTTTGCAAAGAATATTTGGTTGTTTGAACATAGTGTAAGTGAAAAAAGTTAAACAACATACCCGTTTGGCCATAAGAATTATTCACCTTTTCCGTAATTTTTTTTCACTTTTTTTTAAAATCAATGTTTGGCCATGAAGTTGTATTTGGAATTTGAAAAACAACGAAAACCTTTTTTCACAATCAAAACCTTGTTGATAAAAACATTTCAACAACAAAATATTATTTGCAAAAACTACGTCCAAACACAACTCCAACTTCGAAAATTCAAAAAAAAGTGATTTTTTTGGTTTCTATGGCCAAACGCTTACTTAGGTGTTTTTTCAAGAAGTTGTATTTGTAATTTTCATGGTCAAACGCTGATTGTCAAATAAAGTGAAAAAATTTTCCGGAAAAAAGTGAAAAATTGTCATGGTCAAACGGTCCTTCTAGTTTCCGAGGTTGTTATTACAGCTCTAGGCTGCACTTTGGGGGGGGGGGGGCAAAAATCAGTGTTAGTAGAAAAGGTCATGGCTTTTGTGCTTTAGGAGAAGTGTGAACTTCAAACAATGACTCGAAAAGTGGTCTGTCTAGATGACAAATGGTCTTTGGAATTTGACCTATATCGACATTGTATATTGAATGCTGAAGTTTGTTATATTAAATTTTAATTTCATTATTATAGTACCTCCTCTGTCCCAATTTAAGTGTTTTAGTTTGACTGGACACGGAGTTTAAGAAATAAAGTGAGGTTTTTGAGTTTTGCGGTCTTAAATTAAAGATGTGTGCAGTCCTCTAAATTTTGTGGTCTTAATAAACTTGCCACATAGAATGTTGGAATTGGAAGACTTACTAAATATAGAAAGAGACACTCTTTGGGATAGACCAAAAAGAAAATTAAGTGCGTGTTGCTTCAAAGAAGTGTGCCTTTTGATATTACTGGCAAAAATAATAGTCAGGCTATTGGCATGTATGTTAAACCATTTAACTCATTATAGCAAACAGTTCCAGTAGTGTTATATATTCCTAGTCAACTAGTTCAATTTTGGCCCTTTGTTGATGTTTTCACATCTTACATGAATCAAGCAGTGAAAAATGCTCTTTGTTTCTACGCTTTATTAGGGGTCGTTTGGTAGGATGTATTAGAGAAAATAATACATGTATTAGCTTTGGTTTTCTTAATCCCTTGTTTGGTAGTGTTTGTATTAGTTATACACCCTATTTAGGACTTATTCTTATACATAGTAATCCATAGTATTAGCAATACAATGGTTATTAATACATAGATAAGAACGATTAAAGACAGAACTGCCCTTAATACACCAAACCAAACAACGGATAAGAAATAATCACATCATAACTAATCCCAGAATTACTAAGCCCAACATTACTAATACACCCTATTTAGTACTATTGTTATATACTTTACCAAATGACCCCTTACTGTCTTGAGGCGGCCTGAATATTTCAACTTATTTGCAGTTGCTTGTTCTTCTTCAATCATAAGATTTAGTCTCTATATCATATCTAACACTTTGACTTACAGTCTAGCCTATTAAATGTGCAATTACTGAGAGCCTTTTTGCTAGTCTATGATGCAAAAAGTATGAAAAACATTAAGCGATATCTACGCCTAAAATTTGTACATGAGCCCTTTCTACTCACTGTTGTTGCGCCTATGATTGTCAATTGTTTCTTTTCTTTTGTTGGGGTTGAATTTGTTGAGTTTTATGTATGGTGCAGTTCAAGACATTTTCGGAGCGGATTGAGGATGTTGACATTGACGTGTACAGAAATCTTGACCCTTTAAAAGCTGAGCCATCTGAAGGTTCCTCCTTCTTCTTGGACTGCCTTACGGAATGGAGAGTACGTATTTTCATATTTTTATTTGAGAATCTCCTTAACCTTAATGTAAAAAACGTCGAATATTTTTGGGAGAATTTTTTTACAACTGTTTTTTTCCTTGTTGAATTGCATTAACTTTATATTTCAATGGCAGAGTGTCAAACTTTTTGGTTTTCTTAGAGTGACAGTTACAAGTCTTTTTTTTGGAGATTTTTATATGGGCTTGAACTTTATGTTTGTGAAAAAATGTCAGCAAAACAATTCCGTTAATGATGTCTTGAGAAATGAAAAGAAGCTCTCGTTTCACAAAGTTACCTAGAAAATTATGTTTTTGGATAGTGTTTACATCTTTTGTATTGAAGAAGATTCAAACAGTTCTTAAGGGTTCAAGCACAATTTCTTTTCCTTATGAGTCTGTAAAACAAAACAAGGAAATGGTTGGTTCAGAGTTTTATAAGTTTCTCCATTGTCCTAATAGATTTGGACATGTGCATGTGGATTTGGTTATAGTTTCAGTGTTTTTAAGCACCAGTTCAAGTACATTCAACTGTTAGACAAGTTTTAATGCAGTTCGCAAGAAGTACACATAGGCATCACACCACGTTCTACACAGATATGTCTAAGCAAATGAAGAGTTCATGAAATATAGCTTCTGACTGCTTTGTCATTTGATTTTGAAGTTGGGTTTCACTACTTCTGATTGTGCTTTTCCTACTTCTTAAGGATGTTTTTCTTTCTTTTTTGGATTTCCATTAATTCTCTTTTTCTTTTTTGGAAAAAATAACAGGAATTAAACACTGCAGAGGATTTTATTTCATTTTACGAGGAAATATTTCCCTTGGTACAGACGCTACCGCAAATTATACTGCAGAAGGAACTGATAGTCGCAAATCTTCTTTCAAGATTGCACATGAAAGGGAGACTATCCCTTGAGCCAATCCTCGGGTATTTTGCGAACTTACTGGGTTCTTTTAAGGATGATTCACTTGGTTTTTGCTTTTGTTTTTCTTATGAACAGTACACCTTTCCTCTCTCTAGTTTTGGAAGTTGACCACCTCTTATAAAAAAGGGAAAAGTGTCATATTTGCCTTCCGTTAAAGTTTGAGGTCAAATATGCCTCCCTCCACGTTAGCAAAGTTGTCACATATGCCCTCTGTTGGACGGAGATCCACGTGGGCGCCCCACATGGGATCCACGTGGAGGGTGGGACCCATCTTCCTCTTCTCCACCACGGTTCACCCACTGCTCGCCTTCCCTTCTCTCTCCTTTTCCCTGTTCTTCAACCACGACCCCCATCTCCGGTAGAACACCACCATTGCGACGTCAGAAATAGCTCCAACCAAACCAACCCCAACAACCACAAACAAGCACTACCCCGCTCCCACCTTCGTCTTCAACAGCCACTACCGCCGCCTCCACCTCCACCGCCACACCAGCCACACCTCTTTTCCACCACTGCCAAACGACCTCTCTGTAAACCACTCCGACCTCCAACAACCACCACTCCCACCTCCAACAACCACCGTCGACCTTCAACAAGAATTTGAATGAAACTGGAAAAATAAATGAAATTGAACATTGAGATATGCAACACCAATGCTACAATAACAATTATAAAGCAATTATAGAATCACAATAGATTAGTCAGTGGCCTCAAACGAGACAAAAACAGATAAAAAATGGTGGTTCATCGACACTAACAGTGGCAGAACAGAGGGAGGCAGTGGCGTTGGGGTTGTTGGTTCATCGAACAGTGGGGGGAAACAGAGGGAGTAAGGTATTTTGGTAGTGGTGGTCGGTTGGTCGGAGATAGTGGTTCACGACGGTTGTGAGAAAGACGGAGCAGTGAGAAAGAGAGGAAGAAGACGGTGTTGTGGTTGTTTGTGGATTTTTGTGGTTGTCGGACACCACCAGTCCTCACCCCACTCCGCTCTCTCGGCTCTCCCTTTGTTTCCCACCATTTTGCCGCTCCGGATTTGACCACCGGACGGCCGGCGACGGCAAACACCATCTCCGGTCAACACTACCAGATCCGCTGTCCTCACCACCGCTCCACGACCCCTCTGCTTTTCTTCATCTTCTTCGGCGAATTCACGCTGCCGGAGTTCAAGACTCAAAGCACCACCAGCTAACCAACCCTCCTTTCTCATAACGCCGTCGATTTGCGCCACCTTCTTCTCCTCTTCTCCACCACATGGGTTATGGGGTTGACTTTTATTGGATCTTGAATAACCCTTTCAAATTTTTTTCAACAAAATTCAAGAACTGAACTTAGAAAAATTCAAGAACTGAAATATGGTTGGAGTTTTTATTGGGTTTTCAAGGACCCCTTCATTTTATTTTTCTAAAGAAAATTCAAGAACTGAACTTGGGGCTCAAAAATGGGTGATGGGGTTGAGTTTTTATTGGATTTTTTTTTGAAGAGATTCGTTGCTGGTTTTACATGGTATTGAAACAGTGGACTTTTAGGAGTTCAAAGCCGTGAACGTGACGGTGGGAGAAGGGGAAATACGAACATGTAGGAAATATATATTCGTATTTTAACGGAGGTGGCGGTGGCTGGTGGAGGCAGCGGTGGTGGCGGTGGCTGTTGAAGACAAGGTGGGTCCCACCCTCCACGTGGATCCCATGTGGCATCCACGTGGATCACATGTGGCATCCACGTGGATCACATGTGGCATCCACGTGGATCACATGTGTCATCCACGTTGGATTTCCGTCCAACAGAGGGCATATGTGACAACTTTGCTAACGTGGAGGGCATATTTGACCCCAAACTTTAACGGAAGGCAAATATGACCCTTTTCCGAAAGTTGGATGGCAAATATGACCCTTTTCCCTATAAAAAAAATACTAAAAGTAGATTCTTATTGACCAAATTAAGAACTTTTATGAACAGGGAAACTTATGTTCCTTGATTTGTTCCCATGTGAGTATAATCCCTTTGCTAGCGGTAAGAGCGTGGAGCATGATGTGCGGGTTAGGCTCGCTTCACGAGTTTGAACCATGCCACAAACAAAAACCTAGTACTTAAGTGTAGTTATATACCAAGTTTCGAACTATGCGCCACTGGCCTCGGAGATTTCTCGGTTATAAAAAACTAAAAAAGAAAGAAGAAAAATATTACTCCTTTGATTGTTTTGGAAGTGTAAATGTCACTTCGTTATCTGCTTCAGAATTATGTTAGGCTCTCAAAGCTCCTAAAGAGTTCCTTGAACTGTAAATTTTCATTCATCAATCTCCAGAAGCTAACTGCTAAACATGATCTTCTTCAGCAGATTAGGAATATTGGATTTTTTCTAGCTTTAGAATTGAAAAAGGTTTCCTCTTATGATTCTTGCTATTGCTTTGCTATATATTATTGTTCCCCCCATTTTTTCATAGAGCACCAGAGATAAAGTGCTTAACTGATTCTTTTTCCTCTTTATCATCAAGTCCCGTTATTGATGACTTATAGTTTTCTGTAGGTTGATTGCAGCCCTAGCTAGAGATCTCCTGGAGGACTTCTTACCGTGAGTGCTGCTTCTGTCTGTTTTTCTTGTTCCTTCATGCCGATGAACATCGTGGGGAACTGGGGATTGTTTAGCACCTTGCTTATAGTTTCGCTGCAGTAAAATTTGGAAAAAATATCGTCATTTCTGGGAAGAATCCCTAATATTGTTGCCCCTGCTGTCAGTTTTTCTTTCTTATCTTGTTTGGTTGTCTTTTTGATTTTATTCTTCTCATTTTGCGGGTCATTTTCTGTTGTAAATTGATACATTTCATTGGCTTCTGTTCGTTACTATGTTCATTTCAATTATTTGTGTTTCATTATCCTTGTTTTATATGTTCCCCTGTGCTTCATCTGTCTAATTCGATGATGTTGGGAATGGTAAAAATTCTTCTATATGAGCTTGAAGATGTTAAGTATCTGTGGGTGTGTGCCGATCAACTCTGTCCTAGTATTTCTACAAGTTTGGGCGTAAAGAACCTTTCAACAGTTTTATCCATATCTTTGTACCAGCTTATTCCACTATGGTCTAGTTCTTCTGTAAGTTTGTGCATGCAGAACAGTTTTTAGTTGTTCCTTTAAAAATTCTACTCATATTTTTGTTGCCAGCTTTCTCCAGAGGATTGCTGACTCTTTGGCGTGCCTTCTCAATAGTGGCGCTGATAGAGAACCAGATATAATTCAGCAGGTACTGGGTTTTCCTCAAAGTAATCTTTAGTATACCGACCTCAACATTATCTTCATATCAGACCTGAGTTCAATTCTTTGTTGTTTTGCAGATTTTCAAGTCATGGTCTTTTATTATGATGTACCTGCAAAAATATCTTGTTAAAGATGTTGTTGATGTTCTAAAGTAAGTTTACCCTACTATCAAAGCTTCAATTGGCAGATGTGACTGTGATTCCTCTGCCAATTCAGCAGATCATACTTAAAAGTTGTTCCCTGTAAACATAAATAATTGGAGGTTCCACTTGTTTTGGGTGTTTGCAAGTAGCTTATCCCTCTCTCTTTCTCTCTGCACAGGGTAACAGTAAAATTAAGATACTATTCCAAGGAGTACGTCCACGAATTTATGGCTGACTCAGTATCATTCATATTGAGGAATGCTCCTGTTAAGCAGCTTATAAAAGGTATTCTACCTGTGTGCCTGTCAATTTGTGTTCTTGGAGAAATTTCTATCCGTATAGATTTAGTTATGGCAAAAGAATATTTGACCTGTTTTAAGCTATCAGTTTCAAAATGTAATAATCAACTGTTTCTATGTCTTAGCTTCTTGTATCACTCCTTTATGACCCCTCTTTGGCATTCAGCTATTTTCAGCTAAACAGTTATCATTGCTGTTAACTTCTTGAAACCAACAGGAGTGAGGAAGCTTATGTTTGAAGTTGCGAAGAAGCCACTGGAAATAAGAAAATCCGCTGTCAGTTCACTATTGTGGTACGTTGTGAGAGGAAGCTCCTCAAGGTTACACTCAAGGGCTGAACAAGTGTTACGCCTACTGATGGACAAGTCTCTGTTTACTATAGGTGATCAGTTCACAGGGGGTAAGCTCATCTACCATTGCGGCACTTTCTATTTTGTTGCCTGCAGAAAATTGGAAGTGCTAGCTCCGTATAAAATTGTGCTTAGATCTTTCCGTCTTCCATATTTTCAGGGTGGTAGGAATACAAAATGTACTGTGATTTACCTATGAGCCGGAGGGAAAAATGTCTAAAAGTGTATTATATAACATAAAATTCATCGTGACTTTAATCATGTGTGCTCAGTTCATATTAATGCGTTCTTGCTAGCTTATGGTTTTAAATATTGTTTGGAGCAATGAAATTGTTAATACAAACCTTATAAGAAATGAACATGTTAATACAATCTGTCATATTGTTGGTTCTAACTTTTCCGTTTGACTTGTGTTCTTTGGAAAGTGTAGGTGCTGAGACCATTCTTGAAGTTCTTGTCCTAGCACTGCAGAGATTATGTGAGGAATTGGAAGCTACAGAGTTGGAGTTGATGTGGGTTTGCTTATATGAGGAGATAACTGAGTGTGTATCTCAAGGCCACCTATTGCACCTTGGTCGCCTTTTATCCCTCCTTGTTTCTACCCTGCAAGTTAGTTACATTCAGAAAATTTCTGGTAGGTTATTAGTGTTGTCCATGTGTGTTGCCTCAGTACAGTATGAAATTGTTTTCTAAGATATTTTGCTTATTCCAGATTACCAGGGGGTGCTTCAATTGATCCAGTTACTTGTACAGACTTACTTTCTGCCCTATCCTACTGTGAAGGCAATTGATCGAACATCAAACATTGTTGACAAAGTTATGCAGTCAATGCTTTGCATTCTTGACGGTCTATATAGAGCTAATAATATTTCTACTCTCTCTTCTGTTTCAATGCAATGGGCTCCTGGGTTTGATTTGAGGAATAAGAGGTATTGCTTTCTTTTGCAAGTGTGAGCTTGTCTTCCAGGTGACACTTCTTGCTTGTTTCCCTAACAATTGCCTATTGTTGTAGTTTGCTGTCTTTTGTCAAAGATCTCCTATTGAAGGACCCTGGCATTGTCCATTTCTTCAGAGCTAGCATTATAAGGTAATGTCTCTTGTCCCTGACTTTGTTTTTACACATAATTCATGGATGAACTCTGGTTCCTTACTGGTTTTTTAATATTTCTCTCTTTGTGAAAGTTAATGGTTGCTAACCGATCTTAACCTTCGTGGCATTTCAGTGCATTAAATGATATGATAGAGATTTCAGAAGAAGAGGTTATATATTTGCTGCAGATCTTTTTTAAGAGTGTGCCGGTACAAGGACATAGCTTCTTGGATGAGGTTCCAAAGGAGAAGCTTTCAAGAATTCACAATTTTCTCCGAGAAGCCATTGGCTGTTGGATTCGGCGTATACAAAAGGAACCATTCTCTACCCAAATTGAAGAAAATGATTTAGCCATACTGTGGGGAATCATTGGCTGTTATCCTTATGTAGTAGGTGGTTCAGCGAATGAGTCATTGCTAATGGACTTGGTTAATGCTCTAGATGAGCTTTTGAGTACTGAATCTGGTAAGACATGTTATTGAGATGAGTTAGATTCCTTAGGGAGAAACCTAGCTATTCAAAGTTCTATACCACCTTTGGCATTTGTAGGGCCAGAAATTACAAATATTTCACACACCAAATGCTAAAATTTAGTTGGGGAATTTTGTTCCGTGATATGGATCTTTGTGCCTATATATGCTGGAATAGGTGAAATCTGTTTCTAAAAGAAAAGAATCTCGATGACCTTGTTGTTGTGACCTTTTCCTCCCCATGTATAGTGAATTTTTTGTCACAAACTTATTACATGTCTCTCTTTCTGACTGCGCTTTATGTGCTAGCTGACATTGCTGGGCATCCCAGAACTACCTGGCAGAGCTTGGTTGGTGCTGCGTTGGGTTCTTATTGTAAGTCACTGGCCAATCAAAAATCCGGATGTGATGATTCTGTCATAAGCAGGTTCTTGGATCTGGCTAGAAAGCACAAGACATGTTCTCAAGTGTTGTCTCCTGTAGCTGATATTTTGGATTCAGTTTGTGGGTATGTTGGTATATGTTTGAAAATCAGGTTTGGTAACACTTTTTGCTCCTTTCAGTTGGTAACCCTTTACAATTATGCTTGCAGGTCCATAATCCAAGCTGATGCAAGTACTAAAAAGTATCACCCAGAGCTTGTAGTGAGTAAGATGGTGGATGCCTTGGGAGTGTTTGCTGCAAATTTGAGCCACCATGACAAGAGCTTGCGGCTTTCGACGTTGAGAATATTGTGCCACTACGAACCTTTGACTGATGTCAGTTCTACAACTGAACAACCACTTGAGAAGAAAATGAGAATGGATAATCCTCAGACTACTCTGGTGGACTACCATGGCAATAATGTATGAATGTGATACCTTCTCCTTTGTTATATGTTTTCTTCTGTCATTAAACATTTCCTGGTTATTTTCAGGTGGTTCATCTCCTACTTTTAATTGAAGAAACACCTCTTTCTATTGCAACCAGTAGAAAAGTCATTCTACAGATATCCAAAATACAAATGAGTTTATCTGCTGGAAAGGTAGCTGAAGAGTATATGCCTGTTGTTCTTAGTGGAATTATTGGAATCTTTCATAACCGTTTTAGCAATTTGTGGAACCCAACATTGGACTGCATAGCTGTCCTCCTCAGTCAGTACTTTGGGCTGCTGTGGGACAGATATGTTGAGTACCTTGATCATTATCTGTCTGTTTTTCTGGGTTCTCATGATGAAGCTGCTCAAAGCGAGGGGGGATCGTCAGAGACAGCTAATAGTATGTTCTATCTATTTTATCCCAGACATCAAAGTAAATTTTAGATCTGTTTGCTAGCTTTTCATTTGGTCCATATAGTCCGAGCTTGCTATTTTGCTGAATGGCTGTTCTTTTTTATCCAAATGGTTTCACTTTAGTGTTAATTACTGTGATATATATCTGCAGATTTGACTGGAAGCTTCAGGTCTTATGTCTTTCCGGTGTCTGATGGTGCGTCGTGTGCAACAATTTTTTCATTGTTGATTCAGTGTTTACAGAAAATTCCATCTGTTGCTGAGTCGCGTTCACGACAAATCGTACCTCTGTTCTTGAAGTTCTTAGGCTATAATATTGAAGATCTTAAGAGGTGCATTTTATTTTTCAACTATAGTTTTTAAGTTTTGGGGAAAGTGTGTTTCTTCTATCTTCTCCAATTGACCGTGCTTATCTGCTTGTTCTGGAAAATGCAGTGTGGAATTATACAATCAGGAGGGTTGTAAGGGGAAAGAGTGGAAAGGCATTCTTCAAGAATGGTTGTCCTTATTCAGACTGATGCGCAACTCTAGGTCTTTTTATCTCAATCAATTCTTCAAGGAGGTTTTGCTGTACAGGTTTGCGTTTTAAATTATTCTCAATAGTCAAAATTAGTATACTTTATTAAATCTTATTTGAGGTTACTAATTTGTTGTATTCTTCTTCTTCCTTTTTCTTTGGGGTGTGTGTGTGTGTGTTCAGACTTCTTGAGGAAGATGATGCTGACTTGCAAAATAAGGTCCTTGACTGTCTGTTAAATTGGAAAGATGACTTTTTGCTTCCGTATGATCAGCATCTAAAAAATCTGATCGATTCGAAAAGTCTGAGGGAGGAGCTCACGACATGGAGCTTATCTAGGGAATCAGATCTTGTTGGTACAAGGCATAGAGTTTTCCTTGTGCCTGTTGTTATCAGAATACTGGCTCCAAAAGTCAGAAAGTTAAAGGCGCTCGCTTCTCGTAAGGTATTAATCAAATTTATTGAACTTTCTCTGGCCTCTAGCATCATAGCTTTGTGTTTCCTTCTTGTTTCCCATTCTTTCTGTTTTCTTCTTTATTTGCCATTTCCAATACAATACAGTAACTTGATGCATTATTTGTCTTAGCATGCAAGTGTCCAGCATCGAAAGGCGATTCTTGGCTTCTTAGCTCAGCTAGATGTTGAAGAGCTTCCTCTTTTCTTTGCCTTGCTGATAAAACCCCTTGTATCTGCTTCACAAGGTGCTGCAGCAAAGAGTGCATGGCCCTGGACCACACCTGAAATTCTAAAGCATGGGTTTGACTCATTTAGTGTCTTGGAGCACTTTTCCAGAGATTGCATCAATGACATTCCGTGGAAGAAGAGATATGGTTTTCTGCATGTAATTGAGGATATTGTGGCTGTTTTTGATGAAGTGCACATTAGCCCTTTTCTTGATCTGTTAATGGGGTGTATTGTGCGCCTCTTGGAAAGCTGTACATCAACTCTTGAAGGCACAAGAAATGATGGGGGGCCGGCTGATCATGGTCACCAAGTAGAGGATAAAATCATGGTAATGTCATCATCTGCTGCAAGTCTAGCAGGTTTAAGTTTAGAAAAAAAAAGAGGCTGATGCTGTTGCCCCATAATATTGTATTAAGTGGTTGACACTAAATAGTAAATGATTTTGCATATCCCTTGATTTGTTTTTTTGGTGGTTGACAGTGTTGGTACTCTTTTTCTTAACCAGATACCTTGAGCAATAAACTAAAAGAGGTCCTTTTCGGAATGGTTTGGTCAAATAATTCATAAAATTTATGGCTTAGAATGGGGAAGGGATGGGAGGTACTAATTTGCTCATTTTTCCAGTTAGAGTAGATGTGATTTTGTTTTTAGTAGGCTACAGGAACACTCTGTATTGTACACCATTTTCTTTTTATATGTATTCACAATTTGGTTTCGAGAGGAATTCAAGAATTTTTGGCTTCTGAACTAACATAGTTTTTCTCTATATAATTCTGAGAAAACTAAAGGAGGCTCTGCGTTTGTGGTGAAGTTGCAATTTATGTAGTAATACATATTTACCAATGTTTGAAAATACTATATCAAAGAAATGCTTATCAACCAATGTCTTTGTTTTTGTGCAGACAAACATGGCTGCAAAGCAGTCCAAGGATTTGAGATCTTTATGCCTGAAGATCATCTCTTTTATCCTTAGCAAATACGAGGATCATGATTTCAGTCCTGAATTTTGGGATTTGTTCTTTTTGTCAGTAAAACCTTTAGTTGCTAGTTTCAAACAGGAAGGCGCTAGTAGTGAGAAGCCAAGCTCTTTATTTTCTTGTTTTCTGGCTATGAGTAGAAGTTCCAAGCTTGTGCCTCTGTTGTCCCGAGAAAAGAATCTTGTACCTGATATTTTTGAGATGCTTGCAGTCTCAACAGCATCGGATGCCATCGTTTCCTCGGTTCTTAAGTTTGTCGAGAATCTATTGGATCTTGATGTTGAGCTGGGTAATGAAGACAACCCACTTAGGAGCTTACTGCTTCCTCATGTTGATGTACTAGTATGCAGTTTGCATCGCCTTTTTGTACATGATGGTGCAACAAAGAGGTATGGCGATATGAAATTAAGCTTCATTGCTTTATATTTTTCCCTCTTTGGAGATTGTGTCAATTTATAGACTTCACCATGGGTACTAGTTCCTCTTTGCTTGTTATAGCTTTATTGCACAACTTATTGGTGTACAATAACCTTTAAACAACTAATCCTTGTAAATTGTATATTCTTAGTTTGTGACTTACCGGCCTCAAAACTGTTCATTAGCTGATATTACAAATTTTGACAGTCACCTAATAATATGTCTTGTGACGTTTTATACATTTGAGAGCCTATCAAAACGTGTTATCTTCACATCAAATGTGGATGGAGAATAATGCACATAATGCTCAAGTACTGTCTGTAGGCTCCATACAGTTGATGTATGGAAGTTATGTTCTCTTCTGAAGTGTTTCACTATTTCTTTTGACCACAGTTTTACTTGCATTGGTAAGTGGTAACTATGAATATTCACATAGAACTCAAATATCATCTTAAAGAATGTAGTGGCACTCTTAAACATCTATCCAGGTCGGTGAAGGAAAATTCTTTTTAAAAGTTTCTCAGTTGTGTCGGAACATTCTGAGTTTTATGAATTTATCTTACTTGCACCTTCTTAATGCTTCCTCAGCTTCCTGTCCCTTTTCACTGTCGGTTTTATTCGCTGCTATTTGGAGCTACCAGCTGGATTGCTTGTATCGTTTTGTTCTTTTATTTTATTCATCTTCTTAAATTGACGGGGATTAGTGAATCGTTTCTCTCCCCGAGACAAGCCTCCTTAGTTCCTTGCTTATCCTATACCTAGACATATGTATGAGCGGGAGAGAAAGAGAGGGGATGGAGGGAGGTAGGGTAGGGAAAGTGAGATTGAGATTTTGATGGTTAGTTCATATATATGATAAGGTCCTGTTCTTACTTGTGTGCCAACGTGGAGAGGTAAGCTTATCTTGGTTAGATGCTCCCTATTTATGTCCCTCCCCCCACAAAAAAAAAGAAGGAAAGAAAAGAACACGTGCATGCTTCCCATCAAACTAGATCTTTTTCTTTTGTAGCTTTCTAGCTTTATCTTCCATAATTCTCCTACCCCATAACCACGAGAGAGAGAGAGATCCACCCTATATGTCTTAGTGGACCTAGCATGCTGTTTATGTAACTAAGTGTTGTTTGAGATGCACTAGCATCAGTTCTCTTTTTAACAGATCTGTTCACCTTTTCCAGGAAGATTGTCAAATATCCTGGGGAAAAAGAGCTCAATGTTTTCAAGCTTTTATCAAAGCACATAAAGGGACCGTTGGCTGCAAGGAAGTTTCTTGATATCTTACTTCCGCTTCTCTCAAAGAGATCCAATGACCCTGGTCAGCGTCTCTCAGTTTTATCTCACAGTTTAGGTGGACCTGTTTGATCTCAAATCCTTGCTCTTTTTCTAAGATTACCTTCTTTCTGCTTGCAGATATTTGTGTAGGCACTTTACGGATTATTAAGGATATTGTAGAACCACTGGGTAGTGAAAGCAGTAAAAAGATCGTCAAATCTGTTTCTCCCCTCGTAATTTCTGCTGGCTTGGATGTCCGGACTTCTATTTGTGATGTTCTTGATGCTGTCGCAGCGAACGATTCTTTTGTACATCCTACGGTAGTACTAGCCCATCTTGTTTTCTCTTAAGCTTGTTGCTTTAGGTGTCTGTTGACGTAAGTGCACCTTTTAATTTCATACAGGCAAATCTTCTTCGTGAATTGAATGCCACGTCTACAGTGGAGTTGGGAGATCTAGATTATGATACCGTAATTGCTGCTTATGAAAAGATCAGTGCAGAGTTTTTCCACACTGTCCCGGAAGAACATGCATTGATTATTCTGTCACATGCTATACATGATATGTCATCTGAGGATCTTATTTTGAGACAGAGTGCATACAGATTGTTGGTTTCATTTGTCGAATTTTCTAGTCAAATGCTCGATAGAGAGTTGAAATCTGAACAAGAATCTTCTGGAGCCTGGGTTAGGCATACCCTAAGCAACTTCTTTTTGAAGCACATGGGTACTGCAATGAACAAAGAAGATACAATTCAGAAGGTATGGAACAAAAGAGCTGACAGAAAGTCTTACTTATCTGGTTACTTTCCTTTCTCGACTTTGATTTCCTTTTGTATTTTCCAACCATCAGCACTTGAATCAGTTATTTGAATTGCTAGTGGTTATTTACACAACATATTTTTTTTCATCTATATGTCTCGAGGTTCCTCTCTCCTCCTCTATTTCCACAAGGATTGGAAGTTCATGCTAATGCTGTTTTTCTGATTTTAGGTATGGATCGATCTACTTCGAGATATGGTCCTGAAGCTTCCAACGGTGGAAGACTTCAAATCATTTGCAGTTCTTTACAGTGAAGATCCAGAGCAGGACTTTTTCAACAATATTGTGCATTTGCAAGTAAGTTATTCCCATATTTCCATAGAATTTCGGTATATACTATATCTTCTCTGCAAGTTACTCTTAAGTTGGTGTAAACTTGCTGCTCCATTTTATTTATGCTTTTCCATTTTAGTTATGCTTTTCCATTAGTAGTAGTAGTTTATGCTTTAACGGGAAGATTCTTCAGTCCCTTGGACCTTCTCATGGTGCTTTATTTATTCTCTTAATTGAAAAAATAAATGGTCCAAAAAGTAGGTTCTTTTCTGTGCTTTCTGACCTTGTGCCATTACATTTGTTTATTCAGAGACACAGGAGAGCAAGGGCTTTATTACGCTTTAAGAATGTCATCAGTTCTGGAAATTTGTCTAAGGTGGTTACTTGCCTTTTTCTTTTAAGCATCACAATTTGTGCTCTGTGTTGCTATGCGGTACTAATAGTAGTGAATAATTGCGGTGCAGGTTCTCATAAATAAAGTGTTTATCCCTCTTCTTTTCAAAATGTTGCTTGATGGACAAGTTGGGAAGGGTGAAAATATCAGAAGTGCATGTTTGGAAGCTGTTGGATCAATTTCTAAATTCATGGAGTGGAGATTGTATTATGCACTACTCAATAGATGTTTCCGGGAGATGACACTGAAACCAGATAAACAAAAGGTGTTATTGCGGTTAATAAGCTCCATTTTGGACCAGTTCCATTTCTCAGAGACTGCTTCTGATCATGACACCAAGGATTCTGTGCAAGATATTCAAAATACTTGTTTGATAGAGTCAAGCAAAGTCATCGGCTCTTCAGAACTTGCGGAAATACAAATGTGCCTCCAAAAGGATTTGCTTCCCAGGGTACACAAAATGTTGACTGCTGATACTGATAATCTCAATGTAAACATCAGTCTAATTCTGCTTAAGTTGCTCAAGCTACTTCCTGGAGACATCATGGATGTGCACCTTCCATCTATAATGCATCGCATAGCGAATTTCCTTAAGAATCGTTTGGAAAGTGTTCGTGATGAAGCCAGAGCTGCTTTGGCTGCTTGTTTAAAAGAACTAGGGCTAGAGTTCTTGCAATTTGTTGTCAAAGTCTTGAGAGGCACTCTGAAGAGAGGATTTGAATTGCACGTTTTGGGATTCACTCTCAATTTTCTACTATCAAAAATTCTTCTAAATCCCAGTTGTGGGAAGTTGGATTATTGTTTAGAGGATCTTCTCTCGGTGGCAGTAAATGATATACTTAGTGATGTTTCGGAGGAGAAAGAGGTTGAGAAGATTGCTTCAAAGATGAAAGAGACTAGGAAGCAAAAGTCATATGATACCCTCAAATTGATTGCCCAAAGCATCACATTCAAAACACATGCTCTGAAGCTGCTTGCGCCAATTCTTAAGCATCTACAAAAGCAGCTGACTCCAAAAGTAAAGTCAAAATTAGAGAATATGTTGTCTCATATAGCTGCTGGAATACAGTGTAATCCTTCTGTAAACCAGACGGAACTCTTTATCTTTGGATATGGTCTAATTAAAGATGGCATAAGAGATGAATCTCCTGGGCATGCAGAGACATCAACTTCAATGGAAAGTACGCAAAAGAAAGATGGAGTAAGCAGCCAGATTGCTAAATCAGATAAGTTGGTCAGTATTGATCCACGATATTCTCATCTTATTACCGAATTTGCTCTTGGAGTGCTTCAGAATTACATGAAGAACATGAAATTTGACAAGAAAGATGAGCAGTTATTATCAATGCTAGATCCATTTGTAAGATTATTGGCTGAATGCTTGAACTCAAAATATGAGAATGTCATGTCTGCCTCACTTAGGTGCTTATCTCCTCTGGTGAGGCTCCCGTTGCCATCACTTGAATCTCAGGCTGAGAAGATAAAGAATTCTTTACTGAATATTGCTCAAGGTTCAGTAACTTCCAGTAATCCATTATTGGAGTCTTGCGTTAAGTTGTTAACAGTGCTTTTACGTAGCACTAAAATCACACTCTCTACGGATCAACTGCATATGCTAATCCAGTTTCCTCTTTTTGTTGATCTTGAAAGAAATCCCTCTTTTGTGGCTCTCTCACTGTTGAAAGCAATAGTGAGTAGGAAGTTGGTAGTTGCAGAAATTTATGATATAGTTCAACGCGTTGCAGAGTTGATGGTGACAAGTCAAGTTGAATCAATTCGTAAGAAAAGCAGCCAAATTTTGCTGCAGTTTTTACTGGACTACCATATATCCGAGAAACGTCTGCAACAGCATCTTGATTTCTTACTTTCAAACTTAAGGCAAGGACATAAGGGCACAATCAATTCTTTCATTTGGTAAATTTTATAGATGGTGACATCTCTGTAACAATGGTTTTTATTTTTTGCAGATATGAGCATTCAACGGGGAGAGAGGCCATCCTTGAAATGCTTCACACTATTATAATGAAATTCCCAGTTAGCATCATAGATGAACAATCTCAGATGGTTTTTATGCATTTGGTGGTTTGTCTGGCGAATGATCGTGACAACAAAGTCCGTTCAATGACTGGCACAGTCATAAAGTTACTTATTGGACGAGTCAGCCCCCGTTCGCTCCAGTCAATTCTTGAGTTTAGTCGGTCTTGGTATCTGGGAAATAAACCACATTTATGGAGTGCTGCAGCACAGGTAAAGGAGTGAAAATCCCAAACTGTTCTTTTATTTTAATTACATTATGCCCAATTAGCTTGATCAGGTTGTGTTACTATAGAGGAGCAAGTTTGGAAATACTAAAGAAGGATTACAAGTTCCACATGTCATTCACCTTTTTCTTTTTTTTGGTTATGTATGAACAATGAATTAAATAACAGGAAGATGGACGAGTTGACCTCAACATTTTTTTTTCATGAATCCGAGACATAACTTCTTCCTCATCAAAAATAGAAAAAAATGTTTCAAGGCTTCATTATTTCTTGTACAGGTTTTGGGGTTACTCATTGAAGTACTTAAAGATGGTTTCCAAAAGTATATTGATAGCCTCTTGCCTGTTTTGAGAAACATCTTGCAATCTGCTGTTAATGTTCTTACAAATAAGGAAGTGGATCTACCCAATGATGCAACGATTTCATCTTGGAAAGAAACATATTATTCACTGGTTCTGTTTGAGAAGATATTAAATCAATTTCCTAAGTTGTGCTTCAGAAAGGATCTTCAGGTATTTATCCCATTCTTTTAATCTTTTGTTAGAAATTAAAGTTACTATACTATTAGGCAGTAACTGATTACTTTTGTAAATATGAGCATTTATAAAAATTTCCTGCCATCCGGACTTAATTCTATTGGAATTACATGGAGCTAATGGATATTCTTAACTGGTTGAGTGCTTTTTGAAACATCGTTTTGATACTCTATAGCACACATTTGACGTTTTTTTAAATGTAACAACAACAAAACAACATACCCAGTGAAATCCCACAACGTGGGGTCTGGGGAGGGTAGAGTGTACGCAAACCTTACCTCTACCTTGGTAAGTAGAGCGGCTGTTTCCGAGAGACCCTCGGAAACAATATCTTTTTTTAAATGTAAAAAGATACAATATCTTCTATATCCGTCCTCTATAGAATGGATGTTTGTCTCTAGAATGAAAACAAATAACAATATTTTCTGTCTATATCCTTTATTTCATTAGTTCTGCTGTAGTAATTGGATATCAGATTCCATTAGTGCTGCTGTATTTCGTTATTTTAGCTATGATCTTAAAATATGAGAGAGCTAAAACTAAGTCACCCGTAATAGTTCCAACTTAGTACACGTACGAGGGGACTTGTGCGAAAACCACTGGGCCTCAGTTTACTTTATGATAGATTCAAGAAATCAGTACTTTTTAGTGTGGCTAAGCCTAAAAGTACTTCGGTGAAATTGCTTTGGGCCTCAAACTTGTCCTGTTTTGTGGATAAATTCATTTTGCCTCATATTTGGTTTCTGACTATTAATTTTTATTGACATCTCATAGGATCTGTGGGAAGCAATCTGCGAGTTGCTTTTGCATCCGCATCTGTGGTTGCGCAACATATCAAACCGTCTTGTGGCTTGCTGCTTTTCCACTGTGACCGAGGCTTGTAAAGAAAACCTTGAATTGCCACACCGAACTTACTTTTTGATGAGGCCAAGTAGACTTTTCTTCATAGCTACTTCTCTTTGTTGTCAACTGAAGGTGCTGCAGACTGATGTTGCTGCCAGTGATCTCATTACTCAAAATCTCGTCTTTTCAATTTGCGCTTTGCATTCATTCTTAGGAAAAAATGAATGTAATGATCGAGATAAGTTCTGGTCCACCTTTGAACACGATGAACAAGGTCTTCTACTTAAGGGTTTTCAACAGCTTGATTCAAGGAAAGGGAAAAACATTTATTTATCTCTTGTGTCTGACCTTAGCGGTCAAGAAGATGTAAACCTGCGCTACTTGGTCATTTCCTATTTGCTTAAGACAATGGGGAAGATTTCCCTTCATGTGGAGGATATGCAGGTTGGTGGTTAATATAGTAGATTAAGGATATCTCTATTTGCTCGACTCGCAAAAAAATTTCTTAGCCTAGTCATTGCTATGTAAAATAAAATATTTTGGGCCTTAGTCTCCCATATGCAGTGCTAGGAGTGCCTGTCTCATGCTGCGGAATGTGTCTTCTTTTGCAGATGAAAATTATCTTCAATTGTTTCAAATCAGTTTCACCAAAGCTTATAGATCAGAATAGATTGTTGACCCCTGACGGTGAGGTTGATTGCCAAAGCTTTGCATATCATATGCTGTTGCCGCTGTACAAAGTTTGTGAAGGATTTGCTGGAAAAGTTATATCAGGTATGTCTCTCATGTGGATCCATTCAATCTCTTGTAAGCTTATTGTTTTAAGGTCCATACTATCTTTGATGCAAAGTGGTAGTTGCACAAGTTTATGATGTTACCTTTTAGTCATTTCGTTCAATCATAATTCAAGATTTGTTGGCTTGAAAACACTAGTAGTAAAAAAAAGTGTGCAAAGGGATACACTTGATTTTGAAAAAAAGGTGACGGATCCTTGCATTCTGTCTGTCAGGAACTTCGAGCAGTCTTAAGTTTCCGTCATGTCAATTTTCCCACCATTTTACAAAATGCTCTTCACCTTCTTCTTGGTTTCCGAGTAATTAAATGTATATATAATGATTACGTTTGCACCGTATGTTCAGATGACGTGAAACAAATGGCTGAAGAAGTGCGCGGGAGCATAAGCAAAGTTATGGGAGTGCAGAGTTTTGTCCAAATCTACAGTCATATAAGGAAGAATCTCAAAACCAAGAGGGATAAGAGGAAACAAGAAGAGAAGGTCATTGCTGTGGTTAATCCAATGAGAAATGCCAAGAGGAAGCTGAGGAATGCAGAAAAGCATAAAGCACACAAGAAAAGGAAAATGATCGCAATGAAGATGGGAAGATGGATGTAGTTAGTTAGACTGTGTTAGGTGTGAAAAATTGAGCATCTTCAACACGGAGAAGGGTGGGTTCCATCTGGGAGTGAGAGTTAACGTCAATCTCACGCCTTGTCATCAGATAACAGAGTAGATTTCGTCCCAGAACCCTCCGCAGTCGGGGCAGGCCTCCCTGAAGTAGCTTCTATAGAAAATATTGTTTAATTTATTTGATCAACTATTTCATTGTATAGTGCTAGTAGTTGCACTAAGCTTAGTTAAAGAATGAAATCTGTATAGTGAATGTAGTGGCCCTTTGATTAACCTACAATGCTAGAGAACATTGTAAGTGGTTGAACAATGTAATTTAAGGATTTTAAGTGATTCGAACAGTCTTGGAGTAGAGTGTTCTTCGTATTTTTGGAATGCAAAAGAAGAAACAAAAGTTAAACATGTGGTACTCAATTTGTAATTTATACATCTAAATTGTGGTGTTTGTGTTACATGAGTTCCTTTTTGATGACTTATTATTATTGTAGCAGAAAGAGTGGTTCCCCCTCGTTAGTGCGTGATAGCACAGGAAAATTGAAAAGAAAAAAAAAATTTCTTATTGGTTACAAAAACTATAAGAAAACTATCAGCAGAATTTAAGTAGGAGTATAAGTTAAATATTTTATCATAGTAATTCGTCGGAACTAGTACTCTAGTTGTGCTAGTAAGATCCAACAGTTTGCAAACATTCTTGCTAAAACAGAGAAGGCAGCATTCAGCAAACCCAAATCGTGGAAACGTGCCTGTAATTTTAGGATGGTATTAATCTTCATAAACTAAGAACTACGAGATTACTCTTTTCATTTTGCGGTGATGGAGAGATCAAAATCGCTTGATTTTCATCTAAATTATAGAATACTTTTATATTCTCTGAGCATGCTCATCTAGTAAGTAAATAATATAGGATTTGTTTCCACAACTTCCTTGCGTTACCATTACTATTCCCAGCAATTGCCCTGTACTATTTATAGGGATACAAAACCACCTCTCAGAGCCATAATTCTTTTCGTGCTCAATATTTCAGTAACTCTTGCTTGATCCCGCTGATAAATTTGAAAGAGTGTATGTTAAAACCCCCGTGAACTATCATTGTTTTGTGAGTTTCATACCTAATTATTGTGTTAACACAATCTTCTAAATATCATGAATTCATATTAAAATTTTCGCTAGACGGATATGTGAGAAAACATGCTCCAAAAGCTCCTTCATAGAGTTCCAATTGGCGATACACCAGGAAAAAATTGAGTGAATAAGTTAACACCCCCTTAAACTTTCACCGTTTTGCGAGTTTCATTTCATAGAGCGAGCCCCTGAACTATCATGAACTCATTGCGCCACGTGGACTCATCTTTTTAGTTTTTTTTTTATCTCCAATGCGTATCTCACCAAGATATACCAAATATTTTGACACATATTCAATCGGATCTTTTAATTTAAAGGGAGTTATAATACATGGGGGGTTAGTAGTAAATTATGATTGGTTCTCTCAATTCACTTGCAAACAATATGAAATAGAATTAGAAAGACTTGAAAAGCGTTCCTAAGGGCATAGCTGGATGACAATGGAGGAAACTTAAAATTCAGCTGGAAGCCTGCAACGTGGGTTCAAACCCTGGTGGGAGCAATTTGATCTCTTCTGGAGTAGGACCTTGTAGGTGATATCAAACCCTAGTCATCTAGGCACATCCCGCGATTTACTGGTATTAGTGCTGAGGGATCGGGACTACTAAAAGAAAAGAACCCCACAAATATCTTTTCATGTCTCCCCTTAATATCTACACTAAACGCACCTAGGAAATAGCTTGGAGAGTTCCCTTTGATTTCGATTAATTCTCTCCCCACGCCTTGTAAATGACTTGACCCAAAAGTAAAGTTTCCAAGAAGAAACCAAACCATAGGCTGTTCAGTAGTATATATTTAGCTGCTTCCCTTAACAAATTTACTAAAATCCCTTCACTACTCTTTCATCTCTTCAAACCTTTCATCCATGACTATTCAAGGAGAATCATCTACTTCTTCCCAATGGAGCTACCATGTATTTCTGAGTTTCAGAGGTGAAGATACCCGAAAAAACTTCACCGGTCATCTTTATTCCCGATTGTGTCAAGTCGGAATTAATACCTTCATAGATGATGAGGAATTGAGAAAGGGTGATGCCATTTCAATGAAACTTGAGAAAGTAATTCAAGAGTCTAGAGTTTCCATTGTGATCATCTCAAGTGCGAAACCAAACTGGGTGCTTCGGTGAAGCTTTGGCAATGCTCAAGGAACGATCATTTGGGGCTGAAAGAATGGAGAAGTGGACAACTACACTTACCGAAGCTGCAAATTTATCTGGATAGGATTTGCAAAATATTGCTGATGGGTACAGTTTCTTCAATTCAACTACACTCTGTTATGTGTTGGCTATTGATTTTGATTTGTACATCAATTTTTTTCAAATATCAAAGTTTTATTTACTTGTTTACTCTTTTAATTTCTGTTTTTGCTAAAAAACTGTAGGCATGAATCAAAATTTATTGAAAGTATTAGTAAACAAGTCCTACAAGAGGTCAACCCGACACCTCTAGATGTTGCTTGGCACCCAGTTGGAGTAGATTCTCGTGTCGAACATATAAAGTTGTTACTGCAAAGTGGATGTGAACAAGAAGTTCGTATGGTTGGTATATATGGCGTTGGTGGAATTGGGAAAACAACTCTGGCAAAAGCTATCTACAACAGAATATTTCAATACTTCGATAGTAGTTGCTTCCTTTTAGACGTTAAGTCAGAAGCTGAAGCATTTGGTCTAAAGTTACAAGAAAAACTACATCAAATTCTCATAACTAAGGACGTCAAAGTAGCAGTATTGCTGAAGGCGTCAATTTAATCAAAGCAAGACTTGGGTCAAAGAAGGTTCTAATTATTCTGGATGACGTGGACCATAAAAGCCAATTAGAATCCTTAACGAGAGAAAGAAGTTGGTTTGGTTCTGGTATTTTAATAATTCTTACAACGCATGACGAGCATTTGCTATGTGGACTTCGAGAAAATGAGAGATATATCATGAATATCCTTCGCCCCTTATCTCCTCATCTTTCTATTTATAAGCCACAGAGGCTAAATACTCCTGGGTGACCGATAGCGAAGTAGTACCGTGAGGGTAAAGAACCCCCGGGAGTGAAATAGAACATGAAACCGTAAGCTCCAGACCTCCCAGAAGAAGAGTTGTCGGCGCTCCAATTGGAAATTGAAAAAAAAAGTCGCCCAAGTTGTTTCAGAACCGGAAAAAAGAAGCGGTTTTTCGCACAGCTTGCTTAGTGTGCAGGTCCCACTTGTAAATCGTATTTGGCCGAAGAAGCATCGGACAGGTTGCAGTCGTTAGTTTCCTGGAGAACGACGGGAGAGGCTAGGCGAGACTTAAAGGCTGTAGCGAACAACCATCTGGTAAGAGGTTTTTCCAGAAAGCAAAAACCCGAAGGTTAGCCTTGTGTGAACTAGGGGATGGGAATCAGTTGACACCGCATTCTTAATGAAGGATTGAGAATCAGTTAGGCCAAACTTTTAAATTACAATGAAGCTCAACAACTTTTTTCTTTCTTTCCCCACCACAAGAATATGTTGAGCTGTCACACGACATAATCAAATATTCAGGTGGGCTACCATTAGCTCTTGTGACATTGAGGTCACATTTGCAAGGGAGATCAGTAGAAGAATGGATATACGAGTTGAAAAAACTAAGAGCAATTCCTCATATTGATATCCAAAAAATTCTCAAGATAAGCTTTGATGGACTTGATTGTGATACACAGAGTGTTTTCCTTGATATTGCGTGCGCCTTCCATGAGTTTCATACGGATGACGTTGCTGAAGCATTAAATGCATGTGGTTTTTATTTTGAAAGTGCAATCGCAACTTTGGTGAAAAAAATGTTTGCTCCAAAATGCATGGAGTTTGGTGATGCATAATCTAGTGCGAGATATGGGAAAAGAAATTGTTCGCATGTCAATTCATTGGTTCATCTCTGGTTAGTAAATTATTTCTAGTTGTTTGCCAAACTATAAATGAGCATGTGTCGTGGACTATATGTTGGGTATTGATATTGGTGAATGGGAAATGATTGGAAAGAAAAGTGGGAGTTGTCCCACATCGGTAGTGGAAAGAAAAGTGGGAGTTCCCTCTTGCTTTATAAAATAAGCATTTGTCCCACATCGGTAGTGGAAAGAAAAGTTCTTCTACTTATAAGTAGAATTACTCCTTCTTGTCAGTAAAAGGGTTGAGGGGGCAAGGACCCCTCGCGCCGTCGTCGCTCGGCTCGGCTTCGGATTCGGATTGATTGATAATCTTTTTGGACCAAATTTTCTTTAATTTTTAATTATTTAATTAATCATTATTTAATTAAATTAATTAACTTATCCAATCCTACCTGTTAGTGACCCTGACCCGCGACCCGATTTCTTTTCCTTATTTAAATTTCCCACCATTTTCAGTGGCTGTTCAGAAAGGTTGCAAACCTTCAGAAACAGTACTTCCATGGCTATAAATTCGTTTGATTCCTCAGAATATTACTTACGAAATTTTTGAACAACACAAACTTCTTCTTCTTCTGCATAAACAAATTCTGTGTGATATACTACTGTTGAGTGGTTCGCCGCTACCGGAATTTGGAGTACTACTATTACGATAAGATAATCGTTCTATCCTGGGAGGGGATATTCCATCAACCTCGAGTCGTGAGGGGAATAATTTCCTTAAGGACACACTTTGAACTAAGTGGGCTCGATTATATTCGAAAAATATTTTTATTTTTCCAACACCGATTCTCGTTCATTATTCAACTATTATTGTTTCTTGGTTTTTTGGAATACAGATTAATAACAATCTTAAGGAAATTATATTTTTAGATTAATCGTATTTTGTTTTGGAGACTAAAACTCGTGTGGTTTTCTACTCCGTGTGAAATTTCATATTCGACTTGAAGACATAAAAACTTCGTTGGAATATTAAAGTTCATACTTGTACAACGATTTGAAGAACATAAAAACTTCATCGTTCTTTCGCATTCTCGGTTTGGAGATTAAAACTTGTGCGCTTTTCTACTCCATATGAATATTAGTATTCGACTCGAAGATATAAAAACTTCGTTGGAATACTAAAGTTTCATAATTATACCGCAATTTGAAGAAATAAAATCTTCATCGTTTAAGTCCGTGATTGAATTGCTATTCGGTTTTATTAACTAAAACGGTTTGTCGATTTGACAAAGTGACAAACGAATAATGGCAATTGAGACTAGAACTACCTCGGCAATTACCGCACCCGGCGGTTACTCCTACAACCCGTACCGCCGTGCCACCGGGCCGAGAAACTCGCGAAGTTCACCGGTGCCAACTTTAAAGGATGGCAAAGCAAAGAATGTTCTTTTGGCTTACCACCCTTGGTATGCAAAAGTTCACCAGTGAGGACCCCTCCCGTGCTCGCCGCCGACATGCACGACAACCAAAAGTTCATGGTTACCGAGGCTTGGAAACAAAGCTGATTTTTTGTGCAAAGGCTACATTTTGAGTGCCTTAGAAGATGACTTGTACAACGTCTACGGTGCGCAAGTAGAGACCTCCAAAGAACTATGGAGTACACTTGAAAAGAAGTACAAAAGCGAAGATGCTTGCTTGAAGAAGTTTGTGGTTGCCAAATTCCTAGACTACAAAATGATGGATGGAAAAACCGTTGGAACCCAAGTTCAAGAGCTTCAACTTATTTTCCATGACCTTATTCTTTGAAGGTATGGTAGTAAATGAAGCATTCCAAGTGGGCGCAATGATTGAGAAGTTGCCGCCCTCATGGAAAGATTTCAAGAATTATCTTAAGCACAAAATAAAGGAAATGAAGTTGGAAGATCTTGTGATTCGTCTCAAGATCGAGGAAGATAACAAAACCGCTGAGAAGAGGTACCGTAAGACTTCACCAATTGAAGGGGCAAACATCGTTGAAGATGCTTTGCTCGAAAAAGAACAAGAAAAGGAAGAGGCCTTCGGAAAGGAGAAGGATTCCAATAAGAAAAAGTTCAAGGGCAAATCGCTTTAATTGTGGGAAAGTCGGCCACAAAGCCCCAGATTGTCGTCTCCCGAAAAAGAACAAGGGAAAAGGACAAGCCAATATGGTGGAAAAGAATGATGATATGAATGATCTGTGTGCAATGCTATCGGAGTGCAATTTGGTTGGAAACCCAAAGGAGTGGTGGCTTGATTCTGGTGCCACTCGACATGTTTGTGCTACAAAAGAAGCATTTGCAACATATGCTCCCGCTGGACCCGAAGAGGTACTGTTTATGGGAAATACCGCAACAGCCAAGGTTGAAGGATATGGGAAGATACTTCGAAGATGACTTAGGCAAGGTCCGACTCTCAACAATGTTATGCACGTTCCAACAATTCGGAAGAATTTAGTTTCAAATAGGACTACTCGTCAAAAACGGGTTTAAGTGTGTGTTGGTTAGTGAGAAAATTGTATTAAGTAAGAATGATTTGTTCATAGGAAAGGGCTACCTCACCGAGGGCCTTTTCAAACTCAATGTAATGGTTGTCGACAATATTAATAAAAATTCAGCTTCGTCTTACTTATTGGAGTCAAATGATTTATGGTATGTTCGTTTAGGACATGTCAACTACAAAACCTTGCGAAAATTGATTAATTTAGAAGTATTGCCTAAATTCGAGTGTAATAAATCTAAATGTGAAATCTGTGTTGAATCTAAGTTTGTTAAACATCCATATAAGTCTATTGATAGGAATTCAAATCCTTTAGACTTAATTCACACAGATATATGTGATATGAAGTCAATACCATCTCACGATGGGAAAAAGTATTTTATAACTTTTATTGACGATTGCACTCGATATTGTTATGTGTATTTGCTTAATAGCAAGGATGAAGCAATTGATGCATTTAAGCAATACAAAAACGAAGTGGAAAATCAATTGAATAAAAAGATAAAAATGATTAGAAGTGATAGGGGCGGAGAGTACGAATCTCCTTTTGCAGAGATATGTTTAGAATATGAAATTATTCATCAAACTACTGCCCCTTACACACCACAATCAAATGGAATTGCAGAAAGGAAAAATCGAACATTAAAGGAAATGATGAATGCCTTATTAATAAGTTCCGGTTTACCGCAAAGCTTGTGGGGGAGGCTATCCTTACAAAGCCTAACCGAATACTCAACAGGTGCCCCACAAAAAACACAATCTATTCCATATGAACTATAGAAAGGAAGAAAACCCAACTTGAAATATTTCAAAGTGTGGGGGTGTTTAGCAAAGGTCCAAGTTCCTTTGCCCAAAAGGGTAAAAATCGGACCAAAAACTGTGGATTGTGTTTTTATTGGCTATGCTACAAACAGCAAAGCTTGTCGGTTTTTGGTTCACAAATCGGACAATCTCGAAATTCATGTTTACACGGTAATTGAATCAGATAATGCTGAATTCTTTGAAAACATTTATCCGTATAAAACTGAATGTGAGTCGTCAAGTGAAAGACCTAAACAACCGCGGGAAGAACCAAAGGAAAATACACCAAGTAAAGAGGATGCAAGGCGTAGCAAACGTCAAAGGACATCTACTTCCTTTGGACCAGATTTTGTGACATTCTTGCTTGAAAATGAGCCTCAAACATTTAAAGCAGCAATGTCTTCTTCTGATTCAGCATTTTGGAAAGAGGCAGTCAATAGTGAGATTGAATCAATTTTGAACAATCATACATGGAAATTGGTTGATCTTCCTCCTGAAAATAAACCTTTAGGATCAAAATGGATTTTTAAAAGGAAAATGAAAGCTGATGGCACTATTGACAAATATAAGGCAAGACTTGTGGTCAAATGTTATAGACAAAAAGAAGGCCTTGATTACTTTGACACATACTCGCCGGTAACAAGAATAACATCTATTCGGGTGTTAGTGGCACTGGCGGCCGTATATGGTCTTGAGATCCATCAAATGGATGTCAAGACAGCTTTCTTAAATGGAGAATTGGAGGAAGAAATTTACATGGAACAACCTGAGGGTTTTGTGGTTCCTGGTAAAGAAAGGAAAGTGTGCAAACTTGTTAAGTCACTTTATGGACTTAAACAAGCACCCAAACAATGGCATGCGAAATTTGACCAAACAATGTTGGCAAATGGATTTAAGATTAATGAGTGTGACAAATGTGTTTACATTAAAAATACTCCAAATCATGAAGTCATTGTTTGTTTATATGTTGATGACATGTTGATAATGAGTAGAGATATTACCGATATAAATGCTACGAAGCGTATCTTTGGCTAGCAAATTTGATATGAAGGACGTAGGAGTTCCGATTTGATCTTAGGTATCAGAATTCATAAAACTCCACAAGGTCTAGCATTATCGCAGTCTCATTATATTGAAAGAGTACTTGACAAGTTTAAGTATTTAAATTTCAATGTTGCAAAGACTCCAATTGATGTAAGTTTTGCACTTCAAAAGAATAAAGGTGAAAGTGACTCACAATTGGACTATGCACGAGTTTTGGGAAGTTTGATGTATATTATGAATTGTACACGACCAGATATAGCATGTGCTATCCGCAAGCTGAGTCGATTCACAAGTAATCCCAATCAAACTCATTGGATGGCAATGAAACGAGTCTTGGGGTATTTAAAACACACCCAAGACTATGCTTTGCATTATAACAAATATCCCGCCGTGATCGAAGGATATAGTGATGCAAATTGGATCACCGGATCATCTCGAAGTTAAATCCACGAGTGGTTATGTTTTCACAATTGGGGGTGGATCGGTGTCTTGGAAATCATCAAACAGACATGCATCGCCCGCTCTACAATGGAATCGAATTTATAGCTTTAGACAAGGCCGGTGAAGAAGCCGAATGGCTCCGAAATTTCTTAGAAGATATTCCATTCTCGCCCAAACCTTTGGCTCCTATATGTATACATTGTGACAAATCAAGCGACAATAGGTAGGGCAGGAAGCGTAATGTACAACGGAAAATCTCGTCACATACGACGAAGACATAATACCGTTAGACAACTCCTCTCTAGTGGCGTTATCACGATTGACTATGTAAAGTCAAGAGATAACGTGGCGGATCCGCTTACAAAAGGCTTATCTAGAGAGGGAGTTAGTAGATCATCAATGGGAATGGGGTTAAGGCCGAGGACAAGTCATCATGGCGGTAACTCTACCTAGCAGACTGGAGATCCCAAGAGCTAGGTTCAAGGAGATCAAACAAAGTTGTGACTGACGGTTCAACATTGTCAAATAACTCAACCCATTCTCGGATGAAGACAATGTTCAGAAATAAGGATAAAACCTCATGGCTTGTTAATGAGTTAATAAAGCATTAAGGTTCTTTAATGATTATCTAATTTCGGCAAAGCAGTGTATGACCGGATAATGTGGCTATAGGACCACATGTTTAGAAATCACCTATGTGAGTGTTAAGTGTAAGCCGCTTTAAAGGGGAATGACGGTGAAGGCCCATTCTCTACGCACTCATGAAACCAGGAAGTGTTCATGGCTGAAACGAACACAACCGTGAGAACCATAAATGGTTGAGGGTTGATTGTGTGACTTATGTTGTCTAGGTATACAACAAAGTTCGACGGTTCAAAGATATCAAATCCACCGATTGATCGAGTATATCCGATATAAGTTCACTACGGAAAGTTCAAAGGGAAACCTACTTATCCAGATGCAGTCAATTCTCGCTTGTATATCACACTTGTCCGCACTTTTATATTATAGCCATTCCCCATTCATGTGGGGGATTGTTGGGTATTGATCTTGGTGAATGGGAAATGATTGGAAAAAAAAGTGGGAGTTGTCCCACATCGGTAGTGGAAAGAAAAGTGGGAGTTCCCTCTTGCTTTATAAAATAAGCATTTGTCCCACATCGGTAGTGAAAAGAAAAGTTCTTCTACTTATAAGTAGAATTACTCCTTCTTGTCAGTAAAAGGGTTGAGGGGCAAGGACCTCTCGCGCCGCCGTCGTCGTCGCTCGCTCCGCTCCGCTCGGCTCGGCTTCGGCTACGGCTTCGGATTCGGATTCGGATTCGGATTTGGATTTGGATTTGGATTTGGATTTGGATTTGGTCAAATGATCTGATTGATTGATAATCTTTTTGGACCAAATTTTCTTTAATTTTTAATTATTTAATTAATCATTATTTAATTAAATTAATTAACTTGTCCAATCCTACCTGTTAGTGACCCTGACCCGCGACCCAGCCGGATCCGCGTGTCTGACCCGCGACCCAATTTCTTTTCCTTATTTAAATTTCCCACCATTTTCAGTGGCTGTTCAGAAAGGTTGCAAACCTTCAGAAACAGTACTTCCATGGCTATAAATTCGTTTGATTCCTCAGAATATTACTTACGAAATTTTTGAACAACACAAACTTCTTCTTCTTCTGCATAAACAAATTCTGTGTGATATACTACTGTTGAGTGGTTCGCCGCTACCGGAATTTGGAGTACTACTATTCTGGTAAGATAATCGTTCTATCCTGGGAGGGGATATTCCATCAACCTCGAGTACTGTGAGGGGAATAATTTCCTTAAGGACACACTTTGAACTAAGTGGGCTCGATTATATTCTGAAAAATATTTTTATTTTTCCAACACTGATTCTGTTCATTATTCTACTATTATTGTTTACTGGTTTTTTGGAATACAGATTAATAACACTATATTCTTTCCGAGATTGGTTATTTTTAGAACTTTTTAAACGTGTATTTTTTTAAAAAAATTAAATCTTGCTCAATGAAATTAGGCATGAGAACTTTTCTGTTGCATAGGCATTTATGGAACATTTACAATATCATTTCTAGACCTATATATACAAATTAGGCATGATGTTTATCTTTTTTATTCTTCTGATATTATTTCTCTTTGAATGCACAGCTATAAGCTAGTTTGAAACATTTCTCATCTTAGATCTTTTAGCAATTTTTTTTACATCCTCTAGTTGGATCTAATGTGTGAATTCATTTTTCTTGGTACATAATCTATTCTCTTTGTTTGACCTTCAATTCGTATAAAGCATTTTTCTCTCTTAATTTCTCGTACTTAACATGGTCTTATGGTACATTTCGTAGAAGTACTGATGGTAGATTCACAGGCATTAAAGGTTGTGAACTTGAGCACCAATGCATTTAAGAAAATGACAAAACTTAGGGTGCTTATAATTGACGGCAAATTACATATGGCAAGTTACATATCAGTGGAGCTGTTGTCCAAGGAGCTCAGATGGTTGTCTTGGAAAGAATGTCCTTTAAAATGTATACCATCAAATTTTCCAGGTGATAAACTTGTAGTTCTGGATATGAGGGAGAGTGATATCCAAGAATTTGGTTTGAATTTGCAGGTTCGTTACTCAATTCTTACTTGTAAGTGTATTTGGTTTACTTTTAGTGTTGTAAAAGCTTGAAGAAGTTGGATCTCTCAGATAGCAAGCGCCTCAGAAGAACTCCAAACTTCAATGGTTCACGAAGTCTTGAGACTTTACGGCTTCATGGTTGCTCAAGTCTGACGGAGATCCATCCATCAATTGGAAATTTGGACAGACTAATTTATCTGGTTGCAAAAAGCTTACGGATCTTCCAAGCAGCTTATGCCGGCTAAAATCACTGGAATCCTTGGACATTTGTTGGTGTTCATCTTCACAAACGCTGCCAGTTGACCTTGGAGATATGCGATGTTTAAAATCTTTTGCTGCAAGTGATACGGGTATAAAACAATTGCCTAGCTCTGTTGAAATGCTAAAAGATCTCGTAAATTTGGAAGTGGGAAGTAAATATTTATAGGCCAAAAGGAATTTTTCTCGAAGAAGAGTCCATCGCGTACAATCCTTGTCGACCTTTCTTTCGTTTTTAGTCCTTAGAAATTGTGGTTTCTCGGAGGCTGATATTCCTAGGGATATTGGGAGCTTATCCTCCTTGATATATTTAGATTTGAGTGGCAACAGTTTCCGCCGTCTACCCTTTGATTTTTCTAAGTTACAATCTTTGGTGTTTTTGAAATTGCAAATTGCAAGAAGTTGGTCGACATTACAGGGTTGGACAACCTCCCTTCATTACGTGGTATGAGCATGCTTAATTGTACTTCTCTGCAGAATCCATTCAATGAAGGCTTCTTTACTTGCACATGCTCTACCATTTCCATCTAGAAAATATCCAAATCTGCTCTCTCTCTCTCTATTTATCTCCAAAGCGATGAGATTCCAGATTGGTGCAACAATCATGTAACATCTTCTTCTATCTGCTTCACTATGCCCACACATAATAAGGAGTATCTGTTTTTAGGAATGATTCTCGCGTGTGTTCGCAAGTTTGCCAACATACTTTAGTATTGTCGGGAAAATGTTATGGAGATGCAATTTAGATTTTGATTATGTAATACCCGATAGACACGCAGAACTATTATGTGTACTCTACAGATCTTTCTTAGAACAACCTTTTGATGGCCAGATCAAAGGTGGAGAAAAGATGCAAATCACTGAGATAGGTGAAGAAAGTACAGTAAAGAAGATGGGATCCATCTGTTATATTTAGACCAACATGGTAATGTTACATCATTGCCAGCAATCGTGGATCATTCTCATTCTCAGATGATGAACAAACCGGGAGGAACGACAATTGGGGCAGAAAGGGGCAGGGCAAACTCTTAATGGGGCGGAGCAGGCCAATAATAAAATGGGTGGGGCGGGATAAGTATAGTGATAGATTATGGAAATAATCTTTGATTATTGTCATAATCTTTGTGAATATTATAGATTAGGAGTGTAATTATTATGATTTAGATTATCATAATTATAGCCTCAAATTAGTCTTGTAACATGCATATATTACCATATTTAAGAAATGAAAAAGGTACGAAAAATATTTTCTTCATGGTATCAAGAGCAAAAAATTAACTCCCCCTAACCCTAACCCTAAGCTGCCGGAAAACCCTACTTCCGCGCCCAAGAAAAACCTACCTTTTTCATTTATTTTTCCCTTGCCAAAACCCTAATTGGATTCTTCCTTCTCCTCCCCTCCTTGTTTTTTTGACATTCAAGACCAACAATGGCCGACCAACACAAATTCCATCTCGCTCTTGCCGTAAATAACGTCAAGAACTTCATTTCGGTGATTCTTGAGATGGAAAAAAGGGCAAAATTCATCTTGGATGGAGTTATTCAAAATCCATTGCCGCGCATACCAAGCCATTGACCATATTCTTCTTCCAAAGCCTCAATTGGGTGTCATGGAAAAGCCCACCGATATTGACATGGCTCTTTGGTCTCGCTTGGATGCTATAGTCCTTCAATGGATTTACGGCACCATATCAAATGACATTTTGCACACCTTATTGGAACCGGATTCGACGGCTCAACAAGCTTGAGAGCGTTTGCAAAATTTTTTTCAAGATAATAAGATTTCTCGTGCGGTTTATCTACAAAATCAATTCACCAATGTTAAGTTAGATGATTTTCCAAAAGTCTCTGCATATTGTCAAGAGTTAAAAATGCTTGCCGATCAACTATCCAACGTTGGTGCACCGGTGACGAATCAAAGGTTAGTTCTTCAATTAATTGCGGGTTTGAATGAACAATATGATGGTGTTGCTACGTTCATTCAACAAAGTAATCCATTGCCACCATTTTATGAGGCTCGTTCGAGATTGATTCTTGAAGAAACCCGAAAACTAAAACAGGCGGCGATGGCGGCAAATATTGTCGGCACCGCCCAACAGCGATGATTTAACCCATCAAAATTCTAGTTTGGGCAGTGGTCAAAATCACAACAATAATGGACCAAAACGGGGTTAGAATCACAACAATAACAAAGGAAACAATAATGGAGGGCGAGCCTGTGGTAGCGAACAACAGTCCAATGATGGCAGCAGGGGCAGAACCAAACCCCCTGGCAGCCGCAACAGTTCCAGGCAGTGGGGACAGTGCCCGCCATAGGCTGGACGCCACAATAGTGGGCAGCCCTGCCGTGCCGGTACCCCACGACGTCATGGGCCAGAACAATGCCACCCAACCGACAACCCAGGGTACTTGGTAGCCGACCACAACAAGCATTTGCAGCCCATGGACCATCATCTTCGAGTTATGTTTCAACGGACATCGAGCAAGCCATGCACATTATGAATCTCAATGGTCCCGACGACACTTGGTACATGGACACATGTGCGACCTCTCACATAACGGCATCTCAATGTACTCTCTCGTCTTATTTTAATATGAGCAGTGATAAAAATATTGTGGTTGGCAGTGGACATGAAATTCCAATTTGTGGTATTGGGAAATCAAACCTCCACCCACCCCTTTACCCACCTTTACACTTAAATAATGTCCTACATGCACCAAGACTTATTAAAAACTTGGTATATGTGCGTCGTTTCACCACTGACAATAATGTTTCTGTTGAGTTTAATTCGTTTGGGTTTTCTGTGAAGGACATTCAGGCGAGGAGGCCATTAATGAGATGTGATAGCATTGGAGACTTGTATCCCATCACCACCACTACCAACAACCAAGCCACCTCTCCATCAATTTTTTTTGCTCTTTCTTCTACTTTATGGCATAACCGCTTGGGACACCCGGGAGCACCGATGTTAAGCTTCCTTAGAAAAAATGAGTTTATTAATTGTAAACAATTTTAGGGTTCCCATGTTTGTCAGTCTTGCGTTTTTGAGAAATATGTTAAATTACCGTTCTCTTTATCTACTTCAAACACTATTATGCTATTTGATATTATGCATAGTGACTTATGAACATCCCCGGTTTTAAGTTCGGCAGGTCATAAGTATTACATACTTATTTTGGATGATTACTCTAGTTTTTTATGGACATTTCTCATTGGAAAGAAATCGCAGGTTCACACTATTTTCATGCAATTTAGTGCTTTCATCCAAACCTAATTTGAGAAGTCTATTAAATGCTTCCAATGGGAAGAGATTCATAAATGACCAATTTAAGGAATTTTATCACAAAAATGGTATGGTATTTCATCTCTCTTGTCCGCACACTTATCCTCAAAATAGGAAAGCCAAACGTAAAATACGAGCAATACATAATTTAAGTCGCACACTTCTTGCTCATTCGTCCATACCACCATCATTTTGGCATCATGCTCTTCAAATGACCACATACCTTTTAAACATTCTCCCTAGCAAGTTACTTTCAAACCTCACCCATACAAATCTTTTATCATAGGGTCCCTTCTTACACACATTTGAGGGTTTTTGGATATTTATGTTATCCTCTCTCTCCTTCCACAACAATAAACAAACTTCAAGCCCGTTCTACTCCATGTGTGTTTTTGGGATACCCACAAAACCATCGGGGCTATAAGTGTCATGATATGTCTAGTGAAAAAATTTTAATCTCTCGTCACGTTATATTTTATGAGTCCAAATTCCCGTTTGCCAACATACACACGCCTTCCCCGCCCTCATATAATTTTTTTAGACACTAGGCTACCTACTATCTTGCAATACCATCTACACAACCACAATGTTCAAGCCCAAATGAGGGAGCCTGCTGCTCCCTCTCTCGACCCAATCGAACATCCCACAAAGACCAGCCAAAACAAGGGAGCCCACTGCTCCATCAGCCTCGGTCCAACCCCAAAGCCCAAATACTCAGGCCCAATCGAGGGAGCCCACTGATCTCTCTCTTGCGGTCCAGTGGACTCTACCCAGTCACCCGCGCCCCAACCCAACAATTCTCGGTACGTGCTCAACTGGGTCGAGCTCACATCTGGCAGAGACTGGGCCCAATAACGGCCATGCCACAAGCTCAACACACTCCAACCAAATAATGCCACTGCCCCAACAACCCAATTCAGATCAGGCCCCAACCCGGTCCATCCATACCCGTCGCATGCATGGGATTTTTCGACCTAAACGTCATTTTAATTTGACATCCTCTGTCCAACCATCCCCGATCCCCTGTAACACGAAAGCTGCCCTATCGGACCCGAATTGGAAAGCCGTCATGTTAGATGAAATTGATGCTCTTATTAAAAATAAAATGTGGGAGTTGGTGCCCCGTCCATCTAATGTAAACGTAATTCGTTCCATGTAGATTTTTTATCATAAAAAGAAATCTGATGGTTCATTTGAGAGGCACAAAGCCCGTCTTGTTGGTGATGGCAGGTCTCAGCAAGTTAGTGTGAATTGTGATGAAACCTTTAGCCTAGTTGTTAAACCGACGAATATTCAGACGATTCTCAGTTTGACTCTGTCAAAATCATGGTTGATTCACCAGTTGGATGTAAAAAATGCATTTTCTCCATAGTCACATCTAGGAAACAGTTTACATGCACCAACCTATGGGTTTCTGAGACCCTATACATCCAGATTACTTTTGCTTGTTGAAGAAGTCATTTTATGGTCTCAAACAAGCACCATGAGCATGGTATAACAGATTTGCTGACTTTGTTCCCACGCTGGGTTTCTCGCATAGTAAATTCGATCAGTCATTCATTTATCAGAAAGGAAAAGACATGGCATACATTCTTCTCTATGTTGATGACATCATACTCACAACATCATCTGACTCACTTCGCCAATCTATTATATCTCTCATTGCATCGGAATTTGCTATGAAGGATTTGGGTCCTTTGAACTATTTTTTGGGCATTGTTGTGACTCAACATGCAGGTGGTTTATTTCTTTGTCAAAGAAAATATGCTGAGAAAATCATTGACTGAGCCGGCATGTCGTCATGTATGCCATCACCCACGCCGGTTGATACAAATGCTAAGTTGAGTAACACCTCAGGGTCTCCATACGGCGATCCCACACATTACCACAGTTTAGCAGGGGCATTACAATATCTCACTCTCACGAGACCTGATATATCATATGTTGTTCAACAAGTGTGTTTACATATGCATGATCCAAAGGAAGAACATATGAATTCTCTCAAACGAATTCTGCGGTTTATTCAGGGTACGGGCTTGCATATTTATAAGTCAACAGTCTCTAGTCTCACTTATTACTGATGCTGATTGGGGGGATGCCCGGTTATCAGACGCTCCACCTCTGGTTATTGTGTTTTTCTCGGAGACAATTTGATATCGTGGTCTTCGAAGCGCCAACCCACGTTATCTCGGTCTAGTGCTGAAGCAGAATATAGAGGGGTTGCAATTGTTGTCTCTGAATCGTGTTGGCTCCGTAATCTTCTATTGGAGCTTCATTGTCCGATCAAAAAGGCCACCGTGGTTTATTGTGATAATGTGAGTGCGATATATTTGTCAGGAAACCATGTACAACATCAACGCACTAAACATATTGAGATGTATATTTTATTTGTTCGTGAAAAGGTTGCACGTGGCCAAGTTCGTGTTCTCCATGTCCCGTCCCGATATCAGATTGCCAATATATCCACTAAAGGTCTTCCGCGTATACTCTTTGATGATTTTAGGGACAGTCTCAGCGTACGAAGTCCTCCCGCTAAGACTACGGGGGAATGATAGATTATGGAAATAATTCTTGATTATTGCCATAATCTTTGTGTATATTATAGATTAGGAATGTAATTATTCTGATTTAGATCATCATAATTGTAACCTCAAATTATTCTTGTAACATGTATATATTACCATATTCAAGAAATGAAAAAGGTACGGAAAATATTTCCTTCAAGTAGGATAAAAATTAAGCATTAATTTTGAAATTTTTAATGGGTTAGGGCAGGGAAAGGTCCGTGTTAAAAGATGGGTGGAGTACAAAAGAAGTGACTCGTTGATCCAGTTCAACACATGTGCGCACATACAGAGGCGTATGTAGTGATTAATTGTATTCGATGTTTATTCGATGTTCTGGAACTAACAGTTCTTTACGTAATTTTTAACGCTAATCTTCTGATTTCTTGTAGTGATTATTGGAGAGGGAGCTAACTTTGCTGCTTATGCATATGGCCCGACAATACTTGTGACACCCCTTAGGGCTTTAAGTATGATTGTCAGGTAAAAATGTTAATCAAAAAAACTCTTTTTAGCTATGTCACCCGGAATCTCCAAAACTGTTGCCGCGCCCATGTCAGAACCTTCAAAACTACACTACTTTTGAAAGATCCAACATGCACCCGTAGTACTTTTGAAGAGTCCGAGCACATAGCTTTTTAGTTCAATACTGATATAACTTTCATGTGCAGTGCAATATTAGCCCATTTTATTTTGAAAGAGAGGTTGCATATCTTTGGTATGGTTGGTTGTCTCTGCTTGGTTGGATCTGTCACTATTGTCTTACATGCCCCATTAGAGAAGAGTATTCAATCTGTCAAGGATGTCTGGTACCTAGCAACAGAGACAGGTATACTCAAGTGGATAGCCAGTTACATTATTCAATTATTCATAGAGGCGGATCTAGGGCGGATTTTGCCGGTTCAATTGAATACATCACTTTCAACTCGAACTGTATGTACATATACAAAACAACTACTGCTACATCTCAATCCCAAACAAGTTGGGGTCGCCTATATGGATCCTCACTTCTGTAAAAGCTCAGTCATTTCATCATCATACCAAATAAAAATAAAAATAAAAGTGAAAATAAATTATATATATAGTAATAATAATTATAATATTAGAAGTTATCTAACAAGACTAAATCATATTTCACTAGTAGATATCACCTGTAAGGATCTTTTTCTTCCAATGCGTCAACTAAGTTTTCATTGATCCCAACAAATTGTAGGTTTTCTGAGACAACTCGTCCCCTTTTAATAACACCTTCACTCACCATATATTCACACCTATAGACCGGTGCAAATGTATTAGTAGGTCGACACAAGACATGACCAAACCATCTCAAGCGACCGTCTCTCAATTTATCCTCAACACGTGGTACTACTTGCACCATCTGACGATTGTCGTCATTTTAAATTTATGTATACATACAAAATCTTTTTTTTAATGTATACGTATAACTGACCCTTGTGGTCCGGCCCCTTCCCCGGACCCCGCGCATAGCGGGAGCTTAATGCACCGGACTACCCTTCTTCTTTTTTTTTTTACGTATAACAGATCAGACTCATTTTGAATTCACGGACTCTAAAACTCTAGATTCTCCTTTCTGAATGCTTACTAACATACAAATCTTCCACAAATAAATATTAGTGAAGTGAAGGATTTACAAATTACAAACCAGATAGGCAGATACATTCTATCTTCCTTTAGCATCACCAAAAGGTTTTTGACAAGGAGAGGGTTCATCGCCTACGCTTTCACAGTTCTGGCGCTGATACTTATCTTTATTGTGCGGTTTGTTATGGGCAGTCGCATTAGGTTGTCTACATTGGAATCTGTTCTCTTGCGGGTTCTCTCACGGTCTGTTATTCTCTTTCATGTACTGTAGTAGTCCATGTGTACATTTCATACATCTTATTTTTATGGTTGTTTTTCTTATGGTTATTCAGGTTACGGGTGTCAAAGCAATTGGAATGGCTCTGAAGCTCACATTTGGAGGACAAAATCATTTCAAGTATTTTGAGACATGGTTTTTCATAATTTTTGTCCTCATCTTTTGCCTCTTGCAGCTGAACTATTTGAACAAGGTATTTGTTGCATTCCCTTATAATTTTAGAGAGCTCTGAGTATAACTAAATTTCTGATATGTTGACTTGGTTTGATCGTTTACTCATACTTCTCATCTTCCATTTCACCCAATATTAGTACCCGTTTTACCTACTTTCGGTAAAACAATATCAATAGATCAACTACTTCTCAATCTCAAATTAGTGGGGATAAGCTGAAGGATCAAAACTACTCTAGAGTATATTTAAGGGACTGTTTTGAACCTACCCTCAAACAGTAAGGGGCCATTTTTGTCATTTTCTCTGTATATTACACTCTATTCAAGTCCTTCAGAATTTAGAGTATTCATCATAGTTATACTACTTTTAAGCTGACCGTCAATCAACTGCAACCCTTTTTTAATCTGGACTTAAATTGTCCTCAAAATAATAATACTAACATTTCATTTGTACTAGTAAGCAAGAACTAAATTTCTAGTTTACGTCTTCTCTTGACCAACTTTCATAGCAATCAATGAGGTTGTATTGCGCGTTGTATAAAATTGACAGAACTGCATATCCAGTTATTTTTAAACGCGAATTAAGAACATGAGATTAAATTCCATGACAAAGTTCATAATTTGTAGTTTCCTTTACTTGAATTTATGTTGTCTCATCTTACTCAAGACTTTGGTTTTTTATGAAAATATAAATGTTTACATGACTATTATATGTTCTGCAGGCACTTGACACATTTAATACCGCTGTGGTTTCCCAGATATACTATGTCATGTTTACAACACTGACCATTGTTGCAAGCATGATAATGTTTAAGGTAATTCAACATTAAGTTTTCTGGTTATGACTATTCAGCGTTCTTAGTTTTATCAATTTCCATTTCTTTGAGATACTCAAAATGTTGTGAAGATTGAACTTCTGGATCAAACAAAAAGAATAGGATAGTTGAATTATTGGCTTATCAATTTGCTAATGAGTACTCCCTCCGTCCTAGTTTATGTGATGGTGTTTGACTGGGCATAGAGTTTAAGAATGAAAGGAAGACTTTTGAAATTTGTGGTCTAAAACAAGTCATAGATGTTTGTGTGGCCATAAATCATCTTATTAAAGGTAACATGGGAAGTCTAAAGTTAAATTGTTACTAAATATAGAAAGGTGTCACTCTTTTTGGGACTGACTAAAAAGGAAAGTGTGACACATAAAGTGAGACGGAGGTAATACTTTTTCTCGTTTTTTCATTTGAAAGTTGTATTTCAAAACTTCACTAATTTTGGTGATACGTTTTGGGATTCAGGACTATGTTCATCAGAATACGACACAGATAATTACAGAGTTATGTGGTTTTGTAACTATCCTCTGTGGTACTTTTCTCCTTCACAAAACCAAGGACATGGGAAGCAATCCATCCAAACCATTACCGATTCTCTTTCCAAAAACAGATACAGATACAGAATGTAAGCAAACAAGTGAAACCACAAAAATTACAGTTGAGGTTTGAAGAAAAAACGGTGTAGAAGCATTGATCTGTAATTGCATCATCAAGGGAGCATAGGGAAAAGGGAGATGCTCTTAAAGAAGGAAGACAGAAAATTTCTTTTTGGATAAAACAGAAGGAGAAAAACTTAGAATTCTCAAGTTGAAGCCAATGCTATACTAGGAAGACATTTCAATATCAATCTTTTTGTTATTTTGACTTTAGAAAGATTTTACAGTGTGGAAATTGATATCGAAATAGACATGCTTCTTCGACTTATATACACAGATAATATGAGAAAAAAGCTGGAATTTTGTTGTTCCAGGTTCGCATTTCCTTGTGTATATAGGTCATTGCCTGTGTCGAGATTCTAATGTTACTTTGTCTAGTTGGTTGTCAATGTCTTTCACATTATTTTTTTTGGTTTGGTTCAAGTTCTTGTTGTATTTGTAATAGATAGGTAAAGTGATGTTTTTATAGGGTAATTTTATTGATCCTTTTAAAAGCATTATGGGTTGTGTATGTCATGAGGAATCTTGAGGACATCAAATTGATAGTTGCAAGTTATTGTGCTCAGACTCTTCAAAATTGCTGCCGCATCCATGTCGGTTTCTCCAGAAAAGCACTCCTTTTGGAGAATCTGACATGCACCCGGTGGTATTTTTGACGAGTCCGAGCTACATAGGTTGCAAGTGCAATTCAACATCCATTAACAAGTTTTTGATTGTAGTAACCTGGAGGTAAAAGCATAAACTCATAATATGACAATAGAAATCAAGATTAAATTCTTCAAGTCTCGAGCACCAACACATCTTGGTCCAAGACCAAACTCTGTTTCTCCCACTCTTCCAACACAAGATTTTGTGTGGCCTCATTTGGTAGTTATAGTTGTTTAGTTTTACCAAATAAAAGAAATAAAAGATTGTCAACAGAACTCTAACCAGTCATCCACAATCCCCCTTTAAGATTTCCAGAACATCACGAAAGGGAAAATGATACTTGTATGGTAAATTATTCTTCAGGGCTGAATTGGCCTTTGCATATTTCATTTAGTAGCCTTTTTGAATGTAGTTTTCATCTTTTCACATCATTTTGGCCTAAGGGCCATTTGGTTATCACTAAGGTGTACATTCCGAGATTTCATATAAGATGTGATAATTAAGGACTTCTCGTACGAGATGTCATATGTTCCAATGATCAGAAAAAGCAGATAAACTACCACCTAGAATAGCTATGTTTGGTACTTTTTGACCCAAGGTTAATGCTGGAATGCACACTAAATTCTACTAGTGAACCAGTCACATTTGGTAAAATACATAACGCTGTCTTACTGGAAATTTCCAATAGCATGACAGATTTTCATCACCAAAAAGCGAATAGTTTTGCCCTTTTTATTAGACAAATCAAGGAATCTCACACGAATTGTTAAGGTGTGCTCTTAAACTGCATCTTTAGAAAACCTAAACATCAATGACCACTATGACCAACATCCCGATTTGGACTTAAATTCTACAAAGGAACTTAATGAACTAAAGTCAGAAAGAAAGGGGTACTAAAATCACACAAGTATAAAGGTGTGCCCTTAACCAGCATTGTTAGAGAACCAAGGAGTCGACAGTAGAAGTTACAAAGGTGTGCCCTTAACCTGCAATTTTTAGTAAACCTCTGACAACTGATGACTGCTAAATTTGACCAACATCCTAACATGAACTTATATTCTATATTATAAACTTAAAGAACTATAGTCAAAATGCAAGTGGTACTACAATCTTTATATGCACCCCAAACTGTGGCAACAATAATAATTAATGGAAATCGAATTTATTAGAATGGCAATAATATACATTCCTTATTTATTTTGTTTTTTTGGGGGGTGGGGGGAGGTGGGGTTTGTCACTTGTTCTTTTTGTGTTGGTAAAAGAATCTTGCTGGAAGAATAGAACAAAATAAAAAAGTTTGCTAAAGAATAATGGTATTATATAAAAATATGAAAGGATTTTATTGAACAATGGCGACATAAAAACTTAAAAGACTTAAAACTCTACATTCTATACTGGCTACATTAAAAAGGAGATATAGGAGAACATTATTCAAATGCATAGGCTCTGATTAGAAACCTAATATGAAAATAATACAAATTACAAGTTACTGACCTTTACACTTGTTCATATCTTCCATCTTCAGGTGGTCGATGTAAATAATAAACGAGCATGCTTCTATTTATCCATCGACGATAAATTGGTCTTCTTGAGCATCTTCTTCAACCCTTGCATCGCCGTGAACCATACCATTAACATGGTGCAAGTTTTGCATCATTTGTGAAAGATAATGGTTGCTCGCACCTGTGTGATCAGAAAGCCCGGTTAGATGACCGGTCCACTGAGAAAAAATTCCAAGTAGCTGACTAGTAAGATTTTGTTGTTCGTGAAGTATCCGAGTCTGGATCAGACTCATTTCAGCTCGATGCTGACCTAACGTCTCGTCAATCCTCTTCATCCATTCTGATCTTCTTTTATGCATTATTTCTTCACGTTCTCTCTCGAATATAAGTTGTTCCTCTCTTCTCCTCCTTTCTCGCTCCTCGCTTTCCTTCTCCATTACTTCCCATTCTTGAACTCTCTGTCTCTCCAACTTCTCCCTCATTTTCTCTCTTTCCTCCCATTTTCTCTCACTTTCTTGTTCGAGTTCTATTCTAATATGTTCTCTCCTCTGCCTCTCCCGTTCTCTCTCAGTCTCACGCTGCTCAAACCGAGCTTCCATTTCCTTCAACTGCGCCAACTGTGTTGCAAGAAAACCCCACCCCCTCTTCGATTCCGCCCCTTTTAGTATCTTCTTTTTCTTTCTCGTATCGGGCCCTGTTGGCTCGATGTCTTCATAAACAAATCCATCGTCCGCTTCTTCCTTCCTCCTGATACCACTACCGTTGAATTCCTCTCCTTCCCCATCATAATCAAACTCCATACCCGTAACACCATGATCATCAACCCCGTTAATCCCTCCCGTAAAATCACCATGATCATCAACCCCGTTAATCCCTCCAGTAAAATCACCATCTCCAACATGACCTAGATGCCCAAATTGATCAAATCCCCCACCATTTTCATTTCCATCTCCTACAACCGTACAATTGAAGACAAGTGTATTGACATCCCCGAAAACTTCCTTATACCTTAAAAAATTCGACCAATGAGTTAGCCCCTCCATCCAATCAAACTCCTCCAACTCGTCCCCGGAATTTGGCTTCTTAATCTTTTGCTTCACAAGTGTATACTGGTGCCTCATGTTTTGCACTTTTGTGGAGACATCCTTCCAAGTCCATTGCCACGGATACGTGATCGGATCACGAACATGGTGGACAGAATTCACATGTAAAGCAATAGGTCTATACTTCTTTTCCCTAGTTTTCATCTTAGCTAAAGTCCCATCACATAACATCTCACCATACTTATCAATTAGTGTTCTTTCTTCTGCCTCAGTCCACTTTTTCCTTCTTGGTTGTGGCATCATCAAATAAACTAAGCAGCTAAAAATCACATACACAACTTAAATACCAAAAAGTCACTCCCACTTATCAAACAACAAGCTTTTTTCCTTCTTGGTTGTGGCGTCTTGAAATAAAACTAATTCAACCACTCAATTCAACAAACTTTAAGTAGCTCAAAATCACATAAACAACAACTTAAATACCAAAAATCACTTCTACTTCTCAATCAACAAACGTTTTCCCTTCTTGGTTATGGCATCTTCAAATAAAACTAACTCCACTACTCAAATCAACAAACTTCAAGAAGCTCAAGAATCACACATACAAAAAAGGCAGCCCGGTGCACTAAGCTCTGGGTATGCGCGGTTCCGGGGAAGAGCAAAATCACACATACACAACAACTTAAATACCAAAAAGTCACTTCCCACTACTCAATCAACAAACTTTTTTCCTTCTTGGTTGTGACATCATCAAATAAAACTAACTCCAATACTCAAATCAACAAACTCTAAGCAGCTCAAAATTCACATACCCAAAACCCCAAATTTCAACTTTTTACCACAAATCCAAGTAAAATCAATCAACACTATAAATAACCCAAAATTTGTCCAAGAAAAGCTAATGGGTATACCCAAAAGCACAACTTTTAAGCATATATGTATAAATAAACCAAAATTTGTCCAAGAAAAGCTAAAGGGTATACCCAAAATCACAACTTTATAGCATATATGTATAAATAAAACCAAGAAGTGTGATAAAAATCTGACCTTTACAACCAATAATAGGTCTCTTCAATTGGTAAAGTAAAGTAGTGGGATAAAGGGGAAAATATTAATGGAAAAAATTGAGGGGAATATGAAAGGGACAAAAATGGAAATTGGGTTTTTGTAGATTTTGATTGGGGAATTGATTTGTGCAGTTAGTAGTTGAACTGAGCAGAGATCAGTTTACAAAGATTCGAAGGAGCTGAAAGAGGATTCATGTGTTGAAATTACTTTATTGCCCCTATGTTTTCCTTATTATTGTGCTTACTGAACTATTGGAGATGACTTATTTATACTCCTCGTTAATATTTTAGCTTATTTATGTCATTATCGTTATCAGAATGTGTCATTCATATTAATGTTGACGTTAATAAAAAAAGTTATAAAATCAGTGTTAATGGAAAATGGTATGAATGAGTCATTTTGATAATGACGATGACATAAATGAGACAAACTATTGAGTGTTATAAATAATTCATATCTTATAATTCGCATATTTGAGCTTCTTACCTTGTGCTTATACTATATTTTTTTTCTTTTGATCTTTTTTAAAATAACATTTTTGGTGGTTGGGATTTTTTTTATCACAGTGTTTGATGTTCACTTCTTCTTTTTCCTACTTAAGAAGTGAAAATAAGATGCGTAGGTGGATCAAAATAAATCGCTTGCAAACACGAATTTCTCTAGACTTCTTACCTATTTCTCTAGACTTCCAATTAAATATCAAAATAAATCGCTTGCAAACACGAATTTGAAAGGTAACAGAAAAAAGGAGCTAAAACATGTAAAACAAATATTATAAGCTTATAAAATGATCTATCAAGTAGTGAAAAAGATTCAATAAAAAAAAAGGAAATTCATAATCCGTTTTATGTCAAACAATACATAAAGTAACTTTTGATATAGCAGTAAAAATAAGATGTGTAGATGGATCGACTCATCAAGCTCCTAAAAACAAAAAGTTTATGCGCAACATTAACACATCATCCCCGGCATCATACCGGCACCACTCGACATCATCCTAACATTTGGCATTCCCCCTTTGCCATTGGCATTAGCAGGGGAATTAGCAAAATGCTTAGCAATCTCAGGGTTTTCTTCCATAATCTTCTTGATCTGATCTTGATTCTGAATCTCATTACTTGTTGGTAATCCTTTTTTCTTTTGTTTTCGATCGAACATCATTTTTTCAACTGCTGATCTTGTTTCTAAGTCCAATTCTGATAGCCTACTTGGCTCTGGCTAGCTTTTTGTGTGTCAATTTCAGGGCCATTTTTTAACAAACTCTTCCACCAATCAGATTGGTTCCTTTTGGTCATGAGAATTGTCACTTGTTTCTGATCTTCTAAACTCCAGAACGTTCATCAGCTTTCACTGGCTCCAGAAGTTCATCTTGTTGGAAAAATACAATAATAGAATGTAAGAAAAAAGGCTTTGAACCGGTTGAAATTGTTGTCTTTAAAAAGATATTGATAGTATATTGTTTGGAAAAATACATACAAGTCTTGCATAGTGCAAGTTAAATTTGTCAGTGGTGGATGGAGCATACGATCAATGGGTTTAACTCGACGAAAAATATAGACACATATATGAATAATCACTAAACTTTCACTAAAAATTTAGTACCATCTTGAAGAGTTTGTCCCCATGTATAATTCTCCATATCAAGCAAATTAAATTGATTTGGCTTTAATTTCTTATTTTCTTATTTTCTTCTTTTTTTGAAGAAGTGTTTGATTCTTTATGAGGTTGTTCTTGATTTTCATTTTCTTTAATTTCTTCTTGTTTTTCTTCTACAGGCTTTATGGCTTGTGATTGATTTTCTCCTTCGATGTAGTCTGAAAGAATTGCCATTTTTTTGGTGATGAAAATGAATGAGTAAATTAAAGAGGAAAATTAGTGAATTGGTGTGAGAATTTGGTAACAAAAGAGTGTATTTATAGTAAATTATTAGAGAAAGAAAAGGAAAACTCAGTCTTAATAACAACATCATGCCGTGAGACTCGTGACTGATTGAATCATAGCCTAAACATCAAACTAAAATGTCTAGTAAAATCCATAGTTTTGTATTACCAACTAGGGTTGTGGTGGAGCGGTAAGTGTTTCTTCATTCTTAATTAGAGGCTTGGGGTTCGAACACCAAAGTTGATTGCCTTTGTTAGGGCGCTTATGAGAAATTTCATACGTGAATTCGAATTTAGTCAGACCTCAATGCGGGTATCAAATACCAATCATGTCTAGTAAAATCGAAAGTTCTATATTAATTTTATGGTTTCAATTATATATATAGATTTGCATTTGTTAGGGGACCTTTTACTTTACTCTCAATGTTGGACCTTTCGAGATGAATCCTAATTTAGTCGGCCCTCAATACGAATATCAAACATGCGAAATAAAAAAAGGTCTATTCATAAAATCCAACGTTCGATATCAGCGTAGTAGCTACGTACTGCATCATTTTCACTAAATTATCGATTGAGGCATAGCATATAGATTTACTTATTATTTATAGGTGATCTAATTGTGTTAACATTGTTCAACGTAAACTCTAATTTCAATTTTAAGAAGAAAAGGAGAAAATTAGTCCAAACGAAAAGAAACCCACAAGATTTGAGTTAGTTAGAAATTTAACCGTTTGCTTGAAATACGCTTAGATCACTTGAAGACTTTGACCAAGGCATAAACAATATTAGGACAATCACTCGTATATTATTGTATATTTATAGTACTTATGTATCAGTAAATTAAGTACTTTACTAATGAAAAGTATACTGTATTAAGTAGGTAAAAATTTACTTGCATCAGGGTAAATTTTCATCTCATTAGATCGCTTAATTATAATAAATTTATATGATTTGGCGTAAATAGCGTATATAGCTAAGTTCTTACTTCTTACTATATTAAGAATGGATCATGTTATAGGAAGATAAGCTGATATAATATTTTCTTTATCCAAATTAAGTGTTCTACCTGCACGTTTGACTTTCATAATTAGGATGATAATTTATCTTAATTTAACAAGTGCCAATCAATATATTCTTCTAATATGTAAAACCGAACCACGTACATAGATGCCTTAGTGGTTTAATTACAATGATATATACAATAGCTTTATGGGATATATGACACACTTAAGTTCAAGAATGCCAAATGAATAAGTTACTAGTTCAGTAATCCCAATGTGAAACATTAATTTAATTACAGTTTATTTAAGATTATCAAAGTTCGTTAAAATTATCCGATGTGTTGTTTTCACTTTCCATCTATTAGCTGTGTATTTATCAAATTGAATTTGAGGACTCCAACATTTTTCCAGCCCTTATGTATAGCAAATTCCTCAACAGTTTTTTTTTTCTTAATGTAATTCTTTCATTTGGTAATAAAATTTGTTTATTTACCAACAAAATACAATTATCCGAGAATCAACGTTGTGGAAATAACAAAGTTCTGCTTTAAAGGGTAATGTAGCTTGTGAATGTTCAATGAAGCCAATAATTATTCCCGTAGGATTGTATTAATCTCCCTTGAGGAGCCTTTCTCATTAATACAAAATATATATAGGTGTACATGTGGAATCCATATATAACAGGGGTCCTACTTCTACCATAATTACATAACCCTAAATATGGTAAATACAATAGTGGTACACACGTGCTAATACACCCCTTCAGTCGAAGCGGGAGGAGGCCGGATGCTAAGAATGGATCTGAAGTCGAGGAATAGCTGTCTAGGAAGACCCTTGGTGAATATATCCGCATACTGATATGAAGAAGGCACATGCAATACCCTGACATGACCGAGAGCAACCTTCTCACGAACAAAGTGGATGTCCATCTCAATGTGCTTGGTTCACTGATGTTGAACCGGATTATGAGACAGATATATTGCTGATATATTATCACAATGAACCAAAGAAGCCTTACGTAATGGACACTGAAGCTCCAAAAGAAGGTTTCGGAGCCAACAGATCTCAATAACAACATTATCAACGCCTCTATAATCTGCTTCTACACTCGAACAGGATAATGTGGGTTGTCGCTTGGCGGACCAAGAAATAAGATTATCTCCTAAGAACACACAGTAGCCTGAGGTGGAGCGTCGCATGTCCGGACAACCTGCCCAATCAACATCCGTATATGACAACAACATGTTTGGTGCGGAGGGGGTATAGATGCAAATCATAATCAAGTGTGCCCTTAACATATCGAATGATACGTTTGAGGGCAGTAAAGTGAGGCTCCCTGGGGGCATGCATAAATAAGCATACCCACTGAACATCATAAGCAATATCAAGCCTGGTGAAAGTGAGGTACTGTAGTGCACCTGCAAGACTCCTGTAAAGAGTGGGATCTGACACTGGATCACAATCCAAAGCACTAAGCTTTGATCTAGAGTAGCCATGATCTTGCAATTCGCCATTTTAGCCATGTATACAATCTCCTTTACATACTTACACTGACAAAGAAACATAGTATCTACAGATCTAGTCACAGAAATCCCCAAAAAATAGCTCAACTTCCCCAAGTCAGTCATATCAAATTCATTTTGAGCAGTGTAATGATCTCATTTTTCAACAAATCAGAGGAGGCAGTGAGCACAATATCATCAACATACAATAATAAATATGCAATGCTACTACCTCTATGAAAAATAAATAGAGAATTATCACACTTGCAGCACACAAACCCAATATGCATGATATATTATGCAAAGCGATCATACCACGCTCTAGGGGCCTGTTTCAAGCCATAGAGTGACTTACAGAGACGACATACATACTGATGGGCTGCTGGATGGACAAAACCAGACGGTTGATGCATATAAACCGTTTCTTTCAAATCCCCATGTAGAAACACATTTTTCACATCAAGTTGATGAATAAGCCAGTTCTTACCCATGACAATGCTCAGAATTGTGCGAATAGTGACCGGTTTAACAACCAGATTGAATGTCTCACCACAATCAATACCTTCCTGCTGATTAGTGTCATTAGCCACAAGTCTCGCCTTGTATCGCTCTAAGTCACCATTGTCTCTAAATTTGTAATGATATAGCCACATGCATCGAATCACATTCACCCCTCTGGTCTAGGAACCAAATCTAAAGCAGTAAATTTTTCACGCATGGCTGCATTCCAATTTGGGTGAAGTTTGGCTAACTTTGGGTTTTTGGGAATTGGGGATATGTTTTGTGTGGAGAGGTTCAATTGGACTTTGGGTATGAAAATCCCGTGTTGGGAACGGATTTCCATACGGTGTGTGGGGGCAGGGGCAATGTCGGTATTTGTGTTTGGGAGTGGGGCAGTGGGGTACCGTGTCGGACCAGGGGTGATCTGGGTGGGAGTGGGTACTTTCCGGGATGAATCTTTGGTGGTGACTGGTTGTGAGATATAGCAGCGGACTGGGGTGACACCGGGATTGGAAGATCCGACGGGTTTGCAGATGTGTAGTCTGGTCATGCCGGAGCAGTGGTTGTGACATCGGGAACTGTGGGAGGGGCATAGGGTTCCGATATCGGAGGAGACGCCGGTGGGTAGTTGAGACCGAGACAGGCATGGAGGTGTCCGGTGTTGGCAGCGACGAGTGGCACTAATTTCGGAGGTGGCGGACGGTTAGGGATGCGGCCGTCAGTGATGGCAGAGCCAACGAGATGCTTTGGGGAGGGGATACCTGGACGGCCTGTGGTGGCAGTTGGTGTGTCTGCCACCGCCGGAACAGTGGCAGCTTGACGGAATGCTTATTGGACAAGCAGTGATGGGTCCGAATCTTCGAGGAATTGGTAATCAGTGACTCAGAATTTTTTAATGTTGTCAAACGGGAAAACATACTCAACAAAGGTGACATGGCGAGATATTATGATTTTGTCGGTGGAGAGTTCATAGCACAGGTACCCCCTATGGTTCGATGGGAAGCCTAGGAAGGCGCACGGAGTAGATCTGGGTGCTAATTTGTGGGGGGCCGTGGATGTCAGATTAGGGTAACACAGACAACCGCAAATTTTAAGATGGTCATAGGTATGGATCCGACGGTATAGAATTTATGTGGGTGTCCTATTTTGAATGGCACGGGTAGGTAAAATGTTGAGAATGTGTTCTACCATTTTTAGTGCATATACCCAAAAAGTGGGGGGGGGGGGGGAGACGCATGAAAAAGAAGGGTACAAATCATATTATTAATGGTTCGGAGAATTCTTTCGGCTTTTCCATTTTGAGGGGAGGTATGGGGCACGAGAAACGAAAGATCATGCCATTAGCCGTACAAAATTTATGAAATAGGGAATTATTGAATTCACGACCATTATCACATTGAAACGATTTTATATTTTTTCAAACCGTGTTTTAACTAGTGTACGAAACTCAACAAATTTGGAGAACACCTGAGATTTGAGTTTGAGTGGATAGACCCAAAGAAAGTGAGAGAAATCATCCAAAAATACCAAATAATATTTGTGGCCTAAGTTGCTAGTTATGAGAGATGTCCATAAATCAGCGTGAATAATATCAAAGGGGGAGAAAGTAATACTGATAGAAATCGTAAATGGTAGTCTAACACGTTTCCCTAACTGACACGAGGAACAACCATTTGCATTAATAGTTCGGCATTAAAAATTGAGGAAATTTTCAATGTATTTAAATAATTTTATGTATAAAACATGATTTTAGATTAAATAAATTTATAACTGCACAAATGTGTAAAATATTTTCAAAGTTGTATGCCCACATGAAATGTTATCCAAAGTGTTCAACCGACTTGAAGGTGATCTTCAATATTGATGTAAAATTTATTTAATTCTTCATCACACTATTTAATTACATCAAAACAAAAACTAACACTAAGAAAAAGAATTACTAGGGAGGGGGGTTGAGCAACAAACTCACCGTGCATTTTTTGAATTATTTGATATTCACTCGCTTCCTCGTTTTCTTCTGAAAATATATGCTCATACGTAGGAAACAAGTGTTTTTCTTCTAACCGAAAATGAATGTCATCATGCCACACTTTGGTACCTTTTTCTTTAGATCTCTATTGTTTTCTCACAACAATAGGAATTCTAACAAAATACTTGCCATCACTCCACACCAATCTTCTCTTGGAATTGAACTTCAAGACATGTGGAATTACTTTACTTGAATTATTTTTAGGACGTTCGGTTTAACCACTAGTTTGTATACATAATTGACATTTCCAACATAAGTAACAGTTATTCTGACAATAGTTGAATTCTTGAGATTTGGAATAGATATAGAAGAGATATTCAAATCCAACCTAGACGGTACTTAATTGGGACATCCTTGAATCATTACCGATTACCGACGTAATCCATTACATCTGTCTGGGTAACTGCTCTCGGTAAAATATCATCAGTCCACTCGCAAATCCTGATAAAGCTCAATAAACCTGTCATACTTCAATATGAACCGAAACTCATCGAATCCGTGAAGCTGATTTACTGGGACCCATAAGTTCTCCTGGAAATAAAAACATAGTCCATCAAGCTCCAACCGAACAATTTCTGACCTGGAATGAATGCACAACCCCTTAATACTATCAATAGTCACTCAAACTGACTCCAACCTTCTGAAACCAAGCACAACCCTACCACACATCTATGGTGGTCAATTCTAATATTTTCCTCATGCAAAATTGATCATGTATGTCACTCTTGACTCCAAAAGTTATATCCAAGTTGTCCACTTAGCACTGAAGAACTATACCTTATGATTGGAATCTTCATTTTTCTCAACTTCTACCCGATACACAAATCTGATACAACCCCGAATATTTTCGACACAAAACCTGTAGCCTCATATAACATCCCATTAACCATCGAATCTCCCATTGTAACACCTCGATATGCCCATAATAATTACGAAAGTATGAAATCTTACAACTACCACTCTAAATCTCATGCAACTACTCCCAAGTTCTTAATATACAAAAGTGCTTACTCAAGCTGTCCAAAATATATTACTTGCAACATAATGCACTACCACGAATACAGTCTTATCTCAAACATATATCTCTAGCCTCCACATCATTTCCACAATTCCTTTTCCTTAAACCATACTAACACATCCTCCAAAGAGTGTTACGAAACTTCCCAACGGTGCACCACACAAGCCACTTTCATAAGTCTTAACATGCCAGTTACCTAAAATTTGCTTCTCACTGGTCGTCGGTCACGAAACCCACTTAACTTCATCATATCGCTTAGTCCATTTCTGTGGACTCCCTTCTTTAAGCATACCCACAACCACACCTTGTCTGAAATAAGCAAGACCACACACCACAATCCAAAACGACCAAAGTAATCCCGAATATGTACCTTATTTTTACCAATTCTCGATCAACTATACTTCTTCTCGACTATTCCATTCCCTAATTTCAATCAAATCACAATCATCATCACTGTCTAACCATTTCTCGAACCCACTCAACTCTAAAATTGAATACTTTCTAAATCCATCGTATCACATACATAGTCCTCCTAATGTCCTCATGTATCTCCATGTAGGTGTCCTAGCTCATATTCCCTTAACCAATTTCTAAATCAACTCACCATAGGCTAATTTCATCTTATAAGCAAAACCCCCAAATTTGAGTATGAACCCTAGTTTCAACAATTTAAATTTATCAACATAAATGAAAGATTTAAGCTTAACAAGTACTAAATAAAGATTCACCATGCTTAGATTAACAAAACCCACTAATTAATTCTCACTTTTATACTTTACAAATAAAAAGCCCTAATTTGATTGAACTCTTCTTCCCAATCAGATTCTAGGTCATGACCACCATTAAATCAACATAATGAAGCTAAGTAAAGGTTAAGAATGATTACCTCAAGAAGAAATCACTTATGGATGCTTGGAATCGATGCTTTGGAAGTGTATTTTCGAAATGACGGGAGATAGGATTTTAATGACACTTAAAAAACAATCTGGAATCCCGTCGTCCGATGCAGCGGACGTGTGCCCGCGGACCCTCTCCGTGCTTGCGGTCCTTTACAAAAAGTCAAAAAGCTCGCCGCAGCGGATGAAGTCCGTTGCGGCGGACTCCATCCGTTGCGGCGGACTCCATCCGTTGCGGCGCACTGAAGCTTGCCCCAGCGAGTACACCGACAACCAGAAAAATCAAGTCTTGTGCAATTTCAACCTAGAGTCATCCCCGACACAAATCAGATATGTACACATATGTAAAAAATACGCTATGGACTCACTCGTGGCCTCGAAAATTCTATCAGAGTTCTAATTCTACGAGTCAACCTTCCACGGGCTAAACTAGTTTTCAAACCAATAGCCAAAAATGCTCCTGAGGGCCTCGGGAACCGAACCAACTACCCCATCAAGTCATAAATGACCATCCGAACCTCACTGAATTGATGAAATTATGAAAAAAGTTCGTTCAATCAAAAGTCAACCTTTGATATGCTTTCATATTTTAAGGTTCTAATTTCACAACTTCTACTAGAATTTTTTGAAAGTTACCCATGTAAGCCGTTTGCACTATTTCCTTGGACAATTTCACGTTTTGGTATAATATTTGCATTAATTTATTAAGATAACACGATTCAAATTTAAATAAGGAAATTCTTGTTTCTTTTACCTTTTTGACTTCTCATACATCTATTTTTAATATACAAATTTATAGTGTTTATATATTAAGGTTCGTGGTTTAGGTATTTATAGCTTAAGATTAAATATGTAGGTATTTATAGTTTAAGATTAAAAATGTACCACAACATTTGTGGTTTAGGTGTTTGTTTTTGTATTCTTATGCTTTAATAATTGAGTTTTTTTTAATCTCAATTGCCAGTAATTAAAGTTTAGCCATAAAGTTATAGACATAGATTAAACATTTTTTTTGGAGCAACATACATAAGAATGCAGTAGTTGTATCTTGACTTAACACACACTAATAAAAAATGATCACAATTTTTCCAGTGGATTTTTTCACTTAAAATATTGAGGGTTGTTCCCACAAATATTTTGATTGAAACAATGAGAAAAGAAATATAGTAATATTTTCACACGAAAAAATTAGAAAGTTTTCAAACGTTTTGATGATAATTTATTTTTCACCCTGCATTTTTCTAATGAACGGGTTTGATGAGAATGTGATACAAAAAATATGTTTTATAACATAAATTTCTCACTAATTTATGAGTGTTTTTTTTTTATTTCTAGTAGTGACATAAACATGTATTTCAAAAGGATGCAAATACGTCTGAAAACATAAAGACAAAAGAGGACCCACATATATAGAAAAACTGAAATCAAGTTTTTAGGCTTTTACAGCTCATATATGAACAACAAAACTCATGCAGATTGACCTGGATGATCCCTGAGAAGGTATAAAACTCGTGATAGAAGAACAACTTCCCTGAAAGGAATCAATAGAATTTTGCGGACATACAAGCAGAGGTGGATCTAGGAGGGCGTGAGGTGTTCACCTGAACACTACATATTTTTATTTTTCAACACCCTTAATAAAAATTTCGGATCCGCCACGGCATATAAGTCATTCAACTAAAGTGTATTGGTTTTCTTGTTCAATAATAAAAACTTACGTTCACAGAGCAATTAGGTGCTATACTTTTAAGAATGTGTGTGCGCAGGAGCGGAGTTAGAGGCACAAAAGGAAATTGAAATCACATGAATTACACTTTATATATAAGATTAGAATTATTTATGAATATACTATAGAGGTAGATATTATTTATGAACATACCATAAATGTTGTTGACTCTACTTGACTTACTTTATATTTTGAATTATTATGCATAGAGGATGTTTGACTTTGACTTATTTACTTGTTTAATATAGATAAGCTAAAATTAGTTAAAATCGTAATTCCTGTGAATAAATGTATAACATGTTTTTATTTTCTTAAATGGGGGAATTCTATTCCAATTCTAAGATAATTAGATCCAAAATTAAGCTCACTAACTACGACCATTGAATATTTATTGAAATAACCTCTTATATTCAAGCAAGTCTCTATATATAGTCTTTCAGAATCATTTCCTCAAAGCAAAAAACTGAGGAAAAAAATGTCTTCTCTAAGAAATTATTTTGTTTTTCTCACTTTTTTCTTTCCTTTCTTCTTGCTTTTGACTCTCCAAACAAAATCAAACTTCAACTCAAAATTTATTGAAAAAGCATGCACAATTTATACTAGACCAAATTGGGACTTTGATTTTTGCATAAAACTCCTAAATTCTGATCCAAAAATCTCATCAGCACCAACTCCTTTTGATTTAGCCATAGCTATTATTCAAGCAGGAAATTCTCATGCATCAGAAACTCAAGACTACATAAATCAAAAGCTTAGTGAAGGAGGCACAAATCCTGTTGTTTCTTCAGCATTGAGTGTGTGTAGCAAATGGTATTGTTGTTTTTTTCATATGCCAAACACGTTAGAATATTATTCTTTCTTTTTTTCTTCTTCTTGGTGATGGTAAGATTAAGCGGCGGAGTTATATTTTGGATTTGTAGATTCTGAATTCTAAAAACACAGTTTACTAGGTTTTTGATAAACATAAATATGTAACTTGAGCCAAAGCAATTGAGTTTTGCCGAACTCGTTGAAGAAGGCTCTAGTTTCTGCCACAGGCGATATCTGAACGTGCATAAATGTGATAAATTGTGTGACCATCTCAAATACCCCTCGCGTGTTTCTTTTTTCATAAGCCAAACACCAGGCACGTGGAAATATTAGTGCTTATCGTTTTGGTGGCAGTGAGATTTGAAGGTGGAACCTCCACCTCATTTCTAATAATATAGAGCTAATAACACCTTTGATATCTCACTTATTGATAAATTCTGATTTTAATCCCTATGATATTAGATTAGCCACATTAAACCTTCAATTAAATTGATGCAACTTTTGATCCATTTGCTTGAAAATATATTTACTCTTGATGTGTTAATTATGTTAAGTTTGTATTGTTACACATAATTCTGTAAATAGTCAACTATAACAAATTTTCTACGTGAAATGACAAAAACACACATTTTCAATTAATAGAAAGTGAAATATGGTGAGACATATACCAGCAGGAAAAAAAAAAGAATTTATTAATAGTTTAGGAACAAAAGGTGTTATTATCCCTTTCTAATAGCATATGTTTTTAGATGAAACTTGAATAAACAAGTTTAAATTTTTAGATGAGATTTCCAAATGTCTGAACTCTTTTTTCTTCTTTTATTTGCTATTTATAGTGGCGCTAAAATTTGAATTCATGAATCTCTTGTTTGTTCTAATATCATATTGAATTGTTTGACCATCTCATGTAAGCGTTTAAATTGTTAAAAAGAACATATTTTAACTGCTAAATTATATTATATCTCAACAACAGGTACGGTGGTGTTCTTGGAGCATTTGTGACTGCTTTAGATGATGTTCAAGAGAAGAAGTTTCAATCAGCTAGTGATCATGTTGAATCAGCTAATGATTATGCCATGAATTGTGAAGAGGCTTTTGCTTCAAGAAATGTTCAAGATGATGGAATTTCAAAGGGTGATAATCTTGTTATGTATTTCAGTTTGTCTGCTGGAGTTGTTATCAATGTTCTTGGAGAAACAACTCCTCATACCTCATTTTGATCTTTTTGTTGTTCTCCTTATTGTAGAATATTCTAAAAATAAATATAATGGAGTAATTTTGTGCAAGTCAAATATAATAAACAAATTAAAGAGAGAATCATAAAAAGGAATTCAATGAAAAACACGGAACGAATAGGCAAGGCGCTTTCAGATAGTGAAAACTATCTTTAGGATATTAGTTTCTCTCACACCGTGCAAGTGGTTAACATGAACGTCCATCCCCATAATACAATGTCTACTCTGAAATCAAAGTTGCACTCTTTCATTTCTTCTACCACAAGAACTACCCAAAGAATGAAGATTTCGAAAGAAGTCAACAAGAAAATGAAACAAAATAGTTAATAGGAAGAAGACATAAGTTAACAAGAGTTGTTCGTTCTCTGTTAAGACTTCTGCCAAAAAGTCTTTTTAATTAGAATCTTAAGTCACCCAACAGGTGCCTTTTTGTCTAAAGTTAGAAGTATAACCAAGGATGGATTTGAAAATGTGAACCAACACAACTGTTGGTTGTGTTACCAACAGAAGGCAACGGTTGATTTAAAAATCAAACTAGTATATATATATATATATATAATACTATTGTTATTAAATAATACTTATATATATATATATATATATATATAACACTCCTTTAGTATTTATGGGACAATAAATAAGCTATTCTAGCTTATTTAAGTGAATTAGTAACAATCAAAATCTATAAGTTTCAAAACTAGTTTGTTTTGTTCTTGTTAACTTATATTGCGCTGATCACGATGTTAAGCAGGCCTAAAACCGCTTAAAGTTCATAATTGGTCTTCATGATTAAAATTAAAGTTAACAAACTCAGTGAAGATGATTTCGTTTATGAAGTTATAAATTCTACATGAATTTCAATCACTGTCAATATATTTAAATTTGAGTTCGTGTTGACTTCAAGGATCTCAACAACATTAGTTCCGAGGATGGTGCCATCATTGGGTGGATGCAATGTTTTTATGGACGTATGATCAGGCAAGAGTGAAGTCACTCTTAAAGTTACGAATTTGATAAGATTTAATAATTTTGACTCAAATCTCTATAGTTATTTTTTTATATGTACAAACAATCTATCTAGAACTCATTAAGCAAAAAAGATTATGTTTTAATATGTAAAACTAATAAGTATTGTCAACTTGTTTGAGAGACCTGGGAGATTGATCTACTCCTCCACATATATAATAAGTGCAACTTCGACTGCTTCACAGTTCTCAGTGTAAAAGTTTGAAAATTATCTTATAACTGCGTAATTATTATAAATTCTCACCTTTCCTTGAGAATTGGAATGTGTATTTGTACATTTCAATTACATCAAAGTCCATACTGATCAAGTTATCATTTGGCGAGACAAATATATCAAATTATAATTACACTTAATTATACACAAACCCAATTCTATGATTTTCCAAACATGTGTTATATATATATATATATATATATATATATATATATATATATATATATATATATATATATATATAATAATTTATAAATTTAATGAATACTTTATTAAATAAATAAATATAATAGATAATTTATATATTTATTAAATTGTTTAATTTAGTGGAAAAGTTAAAGTTAAAGGCCTACAAGCTGCAATCAACTTGCCGGCCTGGCTCGAGTATCAATTACGATGTAACTAGAAAGAGTTTGTGCATGATATTTATTACTCCTATATATTAATTTAAAATATGAGTGTTATGAAATATGAATAGGTTTTAAATTTTTATTAGGATAAGAAATCCTAATTTTTCTTATTTCAAAGCTTATTTACATGGCTGATAATTAAGATCCCAAAATGGATAAAAATTATATGATGAAGCACGTAAGATGATTAAGTTAGTTGTGCTATAGGCAAGTTTGATGTATTTATTCTACCTCTTTTCGTTTACTTTGAAGATTACAAAATGTAATTTGGTCCAATTAAAGAAAGAGTGATGTAGACAAGAAACCAACCCAAATAAGTCCAAGGTCTTAAACACCGTTTCAAATAATTTCCAAAAATTCACTAAGAGAGCAAATATTTTCTTATGTAAGTATTACTATTTTCGATTCAAAAAAGTGTCCACTTAATCTTTTATACATATTTTAAAAAATATTAATTTCTAAAAAATATATAGGAAACAACACTTAATTAAATACTACATAATTAGTAATATAGTCTCTTGATTACATAAAAATTCAACTATCTACATATGGATAAACTTAGAAAAAAATAATTAATTCTTTCTTGATTATGTAAGTAAACACTTATTTTAAATCAAAATAAAAAAATTAAAAAACACTTATAATTTTGAACTGCAGGAAATATCATTCTCGGACTAGAACCTTTTAAATACTCATTAATATCCTTTTCTCGAGATTTATAATATGTAGATAACTCAGTGGAGACAAAAAAATTAGATATTTTTTTCTATTTGTTAAAGGTTTGATGGAGAATTAATTGATATTAGTGTGGTGGAAGACATGGGCGCAACTAGAGAATAGGTTAATTACAGGTTCGATCAAATTCAATAATCTTATCCAAACCATCGTCTTAAAAGTATTCATTAAATATTTATAAATTATTAATTTAGAACACAATAACTTAAAAGGGGTAAAAGTTCGAATGCATAAGCTTCAAAATATAGCTTGCTTCTAGATTGAGAGGTAGCTAATATTTGGTGGAATTAGTCAAGGTGTATATATTATTTTAAAAGCATGAATATAAATGTTGGTTGACCAAAATATCATTTACATGTTGAACGACCTTTATACCCTTAAATATTTGTACAATTTAAGGATATAATTGTAAATAACTCAAGAATAAAATATTGTATAATTACTAATTCTATTTATACTCAAGAACGTGCATGATTCGATATTTATACACTTATAAAATGTCATTCGCTTTTTTATACCCTTTAAAAATAGATTTTATGTTGGACAAAATTGTCATTTAATTAAAACAACCCCATATGAACTGATATACTTCATACAGACGCACACACACGGCTTAGACTTGGGGATTGACGGCCATTCTTGTAGAGTCCTCCATATGGGGTTGTCCAACAAACAAGGGACTTTTAAACCTAAAAGGTATGGAAAAGGTCCTAAATTTAAGGATATAAAATTAAATAATAATTTGAGAGAAATAATAAATGACAATTTTGTTTATTATAGAATTTTTTAATGATGAAAAAAAAGTTTAATAAACATTTCTAAGACCCTTCGTGCTTTTAATATAATATAGATTACTACAAGAAACTTAACTCAAGCTCTAATCTTATTTCTAACCTATTTCTTTAAGTTTTTTTTAAGGTAGAGTCCAAGTCAAAATAAAAAATCCATGTCGGAATCACTATAAATTTGTATCTTATAAAATCAAATTCGTATAGTTCATTAGATATATAGTTGAATGGAAGTCAACGTCTGCTTTATAAGGTATTATATCACATTGTATTTCCAGTTTGCAACCTATGGTATATTAAACTCTGCTCTATCACGCATACAGAGCACTAATAACATGTTTGATCAAGCTTATTTTTCTCTAAAATTATTATTATTTTTTTAAAAAAAGCTTATCTTACAAAAAATGAGGTGTTTTGGCCAAGCTTTTGGAAGAAAATAAGTACTTTTGGGAAGTAGCAAAAGCTATTTTCAGAAGCTAAAAAAGTAGATTTTTCCACGCTTGACCACTAATTGCTGCTCAAAAGTGTTTTCTATATTAATTTGTCAAACACAAACTGCTTCTCTCGAAAATTACTTTTTAAAAAAATACTTTTTAAAATAAGTTGATTTTAAAAGTTAGAACAACCATGCTATAAAGAGTTGTGGAGTTTTTTAAAGTTCAAGCTTCAGTTAGCACTTATCAATTCAACTACGAATTTATAAACCTTATACATTCTCACAATTACACAATGTTCATTCAAGGTACATGCCAAACACCATAATATCATTCTTCCGTTAGTTATATTATTAAGGGATATACGAGGGTTGTATTTTGTCTTATTTTAATTAATTGTATTTAATTTTGATACGTATGCTTATATATGTTTGTACAAAGGCCTTTGCCTCATGTAATAGCTTATATATCATTAAGAATCACAATTTCGTACTTTGATGATGACATCGTCTAATAGTCTATTCAGGCAAGGCATCTTCACTATCTTTTCCTATCAAGCATGAGAGGGATAAAAAATGAGAGGGATCCATGATTAACCCTATAGGTTCAATTTTAATGTTTTTTGCATTAAAATTATTAAATTTAAAGTAATGGATTCATATATATTTTTTTGTTTTGCAATTTTATTGAAATATTTCAAATAAATTTATGCTCCACATTGAAATATTGAGCTCAGATGAACCCGAATTCGTTACAGTGGATCCACGCCTATAAAAAATCTACATAAAAGTAAATTAACGTGGGAATACAATCCAGACAAATTATTGACATAAAATAGGTCAGATTTTAGCTTTTTACATCAATAGTCCAATAATATATATCAAATAATGTATATCACACGATATATACAAATAACAATTCATATTATGTGTATATATCATTGTATCACATATAATGTATCCAAATATCAATCATAAATATATCAATAATTACTGAGGAATCTTTTTAAGTGGATATACAAAACCAAGGTGTCACGGGTGAGCAATTTTATGAGTGTTGGGCTTTGTCGAGTATATACATTAAATAAGCTATAAGCCACAAATTTGCTTGAATATAAATTTAGGCTTTATATATAGTTTAAATATATATTTTTATTATTTTATATTTTTACAAACATGTGCGATTTTCTACTATTTCAAGTAAGATTACAAAAAGAACTTTGAAAAGAACTAAAAGCTATCCCAAATAAAATAATAATTTTAAATTCCTCACGATAAACTACTTGCCATAATTAACATTCCCATCTTATATGCCTTATAAACCCTTACCATAAATAACATTTCCAAGTTATATGCCTTATAAACGCACATTTCTACTTGCGGTTTTTATTATTTGGGATTTTCCCCCCAAAAATATGAAAATTTGCATTTGTTTCATAAGTCTTTATAGGTACAAATAATCTTATCCGTTGGTGAATGAGTAAATACAAATTATTTCAATTAACTTTCTTCTCCAATTTTTCGCTGTTCCTTTTTTTTTAATTTAAGGTAGAAACATTAGAAGTATACTTGCCTTATTCTTTTAACGTTTAAGTTTTTTTTTCTTTTGGTTAAATTTAAGGTTTAAGTTAGTCCAAGACTCTTCCATATCATTATCAGATTATTTGATCACACACAAAAACTATTACCTTGAGTTATTATAAGAAACTCCTTCCATCATTGCTGACAACATGCAAAAATGAAACATCTTATATAAACTTTGACAATCCTCACCCTACAAGCTAGTTTTGGTGATGAGTTAAGCTTAACATCCATTCTTGACATGGTATCAAAGCCAGATCCATTCAAATTATTTGTTCACCGATGTTGGACCCCCAAATTATATTATCCACGCTCCAGTTAACAAGGTCTAGACATGCGGGAGAGTGTTAAGAGTAGAGATGACAGTGGATCTTGGACCCGGTGGATTCAGATCCGTTTTATAGGATATGGATCTTCAAAATTTGGACCCGACGGATCCGGATCGGACCCGGATCTGTTTCTGACGGATCGGATCTGGATCTGGATCTTGTATTTGAGATCCGTATCCGGTCCAGATCCGACCCGTGGATCTGTTTTTTATTAAATATATTCATAACCTATAATGTAATTTTATAAGTATTTTCTTAAAATTGCTAAGCACATCCTTGCAAGTTTAATTCTCAAAACAAGTTTAATTTATCACCGAGTTAACTCAAAAACCAAAAAATAAAGAGGTAACTTCGATAATAAAATCAATGTTATATTAGTGAATGACTAACATCTCCATAGATAAGTAGTTAAAATTATATTCACTTCATTTGTGAAGATTCCAAGCACATGCAAGTTTTGCATTGTGGAAAGACTAATCAGCATTTTTCACAACTATTGTCAGTGTCCAACATTTTCAATTAATAGCTTACAATCAAAACGAGACAACGAACAAAATATCTCATATGAACATTTCAAAATTGAAACACAGTAAACTGTTAGCTAAGTAATAATCGTTTGTCAGTTCAAAAAAAATTCTTAGCAAGACAATTTTTTTTACATGTGGATCCAGATCCGATGGATCCGAATTTGGATCTGATTTTTATGGACTCGATGAATCTGAATCCGGATCTGGATTCAGGTATGAAAAGCGAAATGGATTTGGATCTAGTAGGATCCGATCCAGATCCGATCCGTTGCCATCCCTAGTTAAGAGTCCCACACCAGATATGGAATGAGAACATGAACTTCTTATATGGACTTGGACAATCCTCACCCTACAAGCTAGCTTTTGGGTTGAGTTAGATTCAAGATCCATTCTTTACAATTATTATTATAAAAACATGAATTTAACTATATATATACGTGTACTTTCTTCATTCTTAACCAAAAGTCTCGGAATCGAGTCATGAGTATGAAGTCTCCTTTGTTAGGGAATGTTTTACCCTCCAATATGTGACTTCTCGACGCAAATTTAAATTTAGTCGGACCTCAATGTGGATACTGGATACCGTGTGAAACTAAATAAGAAATTATACTCGATTAAATATCAACGTGCAACACACGTTCGTAGAGAATATATATATATATATAGAATTCCTTGATTTTTTCATGTATTTATTTTTTTATATTTTAAATTCTCATAGCAAACATTTTGATGTCCCCACTATATACATTATATTTTGTTTTTGTGCAAAAAAAACACTAGATAAATAGCTCAATTTAGAATGTGACGTCTAAATTTGGATAAAAAATACCATGACAGTAACATTGCACCCTCAGCGCACGCAACCACTCCCCTGACCCTGCACGTATATATAAATAGAAAACAATTTCGGTTTACTCTATCCATTCTCATTTGAGACAAAAACTATCAAAATGGCCGTACCTGTGAGCAGAACGAAAGCTCTCAAATTCCCGTTATTACTAACGGCGTTAACCATACACTTCATTATCGTCACCGGCGAGTATTTCAAGCCGTTCAATGTTACTTACGATCACCGTGCTCTCATCATCGGCGACAAACGCCGTATTCTTATCTCCGCCGGCATTCACTACCCTCGCGCCACTCCTGAGGTTATAATCGAACTTTCACTTTTGCTAATTGCAAATTATGTGATACATAAAATCATGTAATTTTCATTTTATGACTGAATTTCGTTAAAAAATCTCATGTTAATTTACTGCTATACGATAAGAAAAAAAGATATACTTTTGATGTATAAGTTAAATATATATTTTGAACGACTCAGTAAAATTAGTGGCCTAAAGTCGAACTTTGATATGTAACGAAGGGAATAGCGGCTCAATAAATTTAGTGGCTAATTGCAAATTGTTTAATTCATAGAAGCATGTTATTTTCGTTTTTTGATGACTGAAATTTGTTAAAAGTTTTGTTCCTTTTAATTTACTGCTATTTGATCGGACACGAAATTTGTTACTACTATATTTCTCTCTAGTTGTAGTGAGACCCACATTATCTGGTAAAGTCATGTTTATTTTATTTGTAAGAGAATAATCATTTAACTATGTCTATATTACTCAAAAGGTCACTCAATTAGCCAAATACCTATTTTACCCTCTATATTATCAACCTTTGTTTTTACTTTTTAAATATTATGATATTTTTTTCTCTTTTACCCTCTATTTGGATGGTTGTTTCCGTGGTTCATTAATGTACACTATGGTATGGTATAGTATGGTGTTGTATGGTCTGCGTACACCTCATCCTCCCCATACCCACTTGTGGGATCAAATTAGGTATGTTGTTGTAATTGAAAGATCAAATGAAAAGTAGCTGCCATGTGGATTGTTTTGGATTAATGGGGAATTAAGTAGGAAAAAAGAAGAAGATAAATAACACATTTTTTCTTAAAACATTTTTGCTGTGAAGCAATTACAAAGGAAACATTATCTTGCAATGTCTTAGTTCTGAAAATTGTTGCTTTTCGATCAGTGAAATTACATCTGAACTTTAGGTCCCTCAATGAGGAGAAGATCATTTTAAAAATCTCGATGGACATTAAATAATCAAATAAAGATATGATCTTGATGCAGTTACTGCATTTCTTGGAACAGTTCTGTCATGCAATTTAAAGAATCTAACTCTTAGTTTGATGTTCCATAAAAGTTTGAAATGAAAATATAAACAGCGATGTAATGGTTGACGGATCTTATCTATCTGGTTTTGCGCATGTTCTCTTGAAGAACATAGTGTATGAATTTCCACTACATCCTCATGTTATGAATTCAGTCTTAGTATATATAAGGCCTGTACATGTCACGTGTGCCAGATGTGGCCTAAATTGATAGCTAGGAGCAAAGAAGGCGGTGCAGATGTCATTGAGACTTATACATTTTGGAATGGTCATGAGCCAGTGAGAGGACAGGTATTCGTTTCCTGAACCCTACATTTTGGTGTTTGTTGCACTGTAGGTGTTGCGATCTGTATTCTTGTATAACCTATAGTATAAAACTAGTGGGTCTTGTTCTTCTATGGATGTTTTTTATATTTCCTACTATTTAGTTTCTTTAACCTTTATCTGTAGAAGTTCTTGATATTTCTGAACTGCTTCTCTCTTTCAATGCTTCTCTTTTCAGTATAACTTCGAATCAAGATATGATATTGTCAAGTTCGCGAAGCTAGTTGGATCTCATGGACTATATCTCTTTCTTCGAATAGGTCCATACGCTTGTGCAGAATGGAACTTCGGGTACATTCTGTTTCCATGATTCCTGTGGTCAATTTTGACTATATCACGAGTTCATATGAAAATACGTTTTTTCATGCTTCAAGTTATTTCAACAAAGCAAAAGGTTAACTACTTTTGGATAAACGCATTGGTTTCATTCTCACAAGCTGATAAGCAACAGTGAAGGATGCTATCTAGAAATGATGATTTGTAGTAATTCAGCAGCTGACAAGTTAGCACTGATAAATATCAAGATCCCTATTAAAAAAAACAGTCCAGAAGACGTTGATAACAAAATTTAGCAGAAGGACATTAACACATTTGTGTCACCACGGGGTGCTTCCCCATTGATCTCACTAGGTTATTTACTGCCCGTATTGCAGGGGCTTTCCAGTATGGCTTCGTGATATACCTGGAATAGAATTTCGAACGGATAATGCACCATTCAAGGTACTATAGCAGGGAGAACACTAATCTTTATGTAGAATTGTATGATGCCTTTCTGAGGTGTGCTTGGAGTGTGGCCTTCTAAATTTTGAAGATAACTTGTTTGTATGGTCATGTCTATTATTTGTCGGACATGATCTATGGCCTCCATGTCTGCTGCACATATTATAGGTTCCATATTGATGCAACAAGATGAAACCAGTTACATGTCATTTTGTTAATTCTAAATTCAGTTAACCTTACAGAACTATTGGTTACATTGTTAGACATAGAACCCAAGGGTGTAGCCTAGTGGTCAATGAAGTAGGAGGAGAATCATCCAGCAACATGTTTTTATTAAGTGCTTAATCAGCACTGTGCTACCGTCCAACAATAAGCTTCTGCCTTCCGTTTATTGTGTTCACACATGCATTTCAAGATTACTAATGTCCTTCTGTTCCTCACCCCCTCAAGATTTTCTGCAGGAGCAAATAGCCAGGCAATTTTTATCAACCTGTTTCTTTATTGGGGACAGTACATTCTTGTAGTAGTTGTTCTTTGGATCTCTAAATAAAACACTTACTCCATGCTTTTTAAGGTAGGCATCCGTTGTATGTAGTAAGTTTTTATTTATGTTTAGCTAATATTCGTTTGGGTTTGTGGCATAGTTGGTTGATTGATTGCAACAACAAATATAAAGTTGGTTTTCCAACACTTTGTTGGTTAAATTGCAGTTGTGGTAGTTTAAGAGCAGTTATTGGCTGCCGGAAGATTGCAATTTGACAAATTGATACATTTTTCCCAGGAGGAGATGGAGCGCTATGTTAAAAAGATAGTTGATCTTATGATGGCTGAGTCACTCTTTTCGTGGCAAGGTGGTCCTATCATTTTATTGCAGGTTCTGAAATTTCTTACCCTGAATCACTAACTAGAATATCAGTAAAACTGCAACTCTGATATCTGCACGTTATTAGTTAGACAAATAGGAATATTTTTGCCAGGACTGCTTGAAAATTGAAATCATTGACATTAATTCACCTTATAACTGGGTGAGCAATTTCCTCTTGAAATGATTAATGGATGTTTAGAGGCATTTGCACCACTCATCAATTTGACACTTTCCTCTATCTCTTTCCCTTCCCCCTTCCCTCGGCATATGTCCTGTGCATGCTTCTACATCTATGTTCAAACTAGGGCTGTCCAGTGGGTCGGGTCGGCCCGCTACCGGCCCCGAACCCCCTAAAAAAACATTTGTCGGTGTCGGGGTTCGAACTCGGGACGGGGCCTGGGCCAGTCTCGACAGCCCCCCCCCCCCCCCCCCCCCACACACACACACCTCATAAACCCCTTAATATTTATTTTTAACCCGTAAGTTAGTATATCTATAAATACCTCATTTTCTTTTCAGAAGCTGTAAATTGTGAATAGTGAACTTGTCAATTCTTTTGAGTTAAATTATTGACTCCAATATTGCTATCATTTATATAATGTAGATAATTGTTCGTAGAGCTTATGAGGACTTGAGAAACTTGAATAGCATGTAAGAATTGTTTACAAAACACCATGCAATAATCATATTATGAACAAATAAAGTAGCAACATGAGATGTGTATGAATGCCAATTTATGAAGCCTTATTGGCATTTAATGGTACATTTGTCTTTGAGTGGCTAGATTGAAGCCAATCTTTGAAGTTTTTAGGGAAGTCGAATGAGGCATGAACTTAATTAACATATCACGCAAGTAGACCTGTCCAAAGCTCAGGTCGGGCGGGTCAAGTGGCTTTTTTTTTCTACTTGCCCGACCCTGATCCTGTTTTTTTTTAAAATTTTCAGACCCTGGCCCTGACCCTTCGGGGACCCTACGGGACACGGGTCGGCCCTGACCCGCTCTACAAAAAAAAACAGTAAGCAAACACTGCAATTCTACCCAATCCGTTATCCGATATAATTTGTCACCAATTAAAAATTACATCAAACAGAAGCATGAAATCATTGAAAATTACACCAAAAAGAACTGAAGCAGATTACACACGTTTAGCGGTAAATCCATAAACAAACAAGAGGCAAGTACAAATCAACATCACGATAATTCATCAACATCATCACTAGATTCTTCTCGTTTGTCCCTTCACCTATATAAGTAAAAAAAATTTGACCCTGGCCCGACCCTACATATGATCGGGTCCCCGCTTTTTCGGGTCAGGTGACTCACGGGTCAGATATAAGCTGACCCTGGCCCTGATTTTTTATTTCTCAATTTATTATAGTCGAAATGACATAAAGTGCGAACCAAGATCCATGATACGAAAACCAAAATCCAGACAAGTAAGAATAGGAAATCCTCATGTATTTCTAACTCGAACTCGAACACAAAATAATTATACAATAGAAAAAACCATCTAAAGAGATTTATCTCTATCATTATAGCAAAAATAGTGGAAAAAAGGATGTGTAAATTGGTGCAACTTTAAATGGTCATAACTCTGCGCTCGGATGTCCATTTTACCTGATTTGTTTTTTGATTTTGTGTATCTTTTCGAGACGTGGCCGGTCAAGCGGCCTTAAGGCGGTTTGGCGCCGCCAATTTTTAGGAAAACGTCCGTTTTCCCAATCAATTTGTGTTTCCCCCCAAATCGGTTTCGAATTTTAGCTTTTCTTTAGTAAATATCTCACGATATACAATGGATTTCAATGTCGAAATTTCGTGGTAATGTAGGTGTGAATGTCAATTTCAGTGTTGGAAGTTCATTTTTTTTAAATAACCCGAATCCCGCGACCCGACCCGACCCGACCCCACCTCGCCCCGACACAACCCAATCCCATTTCCGGCGGGATGTGGGACATGACATCCTCCTGTCCCGCTAAGCCCGGCCTGCCGGAGACCCGGTCCCGACCCTCCCCCGTCCCGCCGGTCCCGTCCCGCCCCGTTGGACAGCCCTAGTTTAAACTAGAGTTATGTCTTTGTCTGACTTTAGCTTTTGTCAGATTGAAAATGAATATGGAAATATTGAAAGCTCATTCGGTTCCAAGGGCAAGACATATATGAAATGGGCTGCTGAAATGGCTGTTGGTCTTGGCGCTGGTGTTCCATGGGTCATGTGCAAGCAAACTGATGCTCCAGAATACATTGTAATGCACTTGATTTCCCGTTCTTCTCTAATTTACTGCCACTTGGTCTATCTAGTCTCTGATAATTTTGATAAAAATGATTCATTAGATAATCTATTTAATTCAGTTCATTTCATGGAAGCAGTTGTATAATAACTAGCCTATAGAAGTTTTATGTGAATGTGTGAACATATTTCTTGAGCTTCTTTTGTAAAAAGTAAGCTGGTGGAGAAACTAATCAATATGAAGCTCACTTAAAAATTTAAACAAATTTAACTCTTTTATCATACAAAACGAATATACTCATTTGAAATTTCAAGTTAAGTGAACACATTAACTGAGGTAAACTGATCTAAATTGGTCAAGCCATGGTTTTTCAAACAGTTTTGGATTAAATATATAATTCAAAAGCAGTGTGTTCTTCCTCTCTTGTGTTATTGACTTATTGTTAGCCCTCCTTTTTAGGGCCAGGGTATTCGATCTTCCTTTTATCTTTGTATTATTGAACTTATCTTTTTAACAGATAGATACTTGCAATGCATACTACTGTGATGGGTTCTGGCCAAATTCTGCCAAGAAACCAAAAATTTGGACTGAGAATTGGGATGGATGGTATGGTAATCACTTCTTATTTGTTACATCTTTCCTGGTCATTTCATTGAACTCTATAGCAGTATGTGCATGGTTCCAGGAAACCTTAGGTTCTTGTTAGTGTTATGATTATACGATCTCTAACATGTGCGTTGACTAATCTCTATTACTCATGAACTAATAAGCAACATCTCTTTGCTTGCAAGAAACACCTATTTTGAGAAAGTTCTCTCTGCAGAATCTGACCTTTGTACTTGACTTTCTATTTTCCATGTATCCTCCTCTAGGAAAGCTTAGAATAATGGCAAATCTACATGAGAGGCAATTTTAGTCCTATACGTGTTCCTTCTCATTAGATACAGGCTTCGTTTTACCCCTCTCATATATCTAATATTTTAAGTCCGCAAACTATCGTAAATATGTGAACATCACTTTTTAACCGAAGAAGAATATTATCATTATCAAAAAATGTTAGGAAAGCGATAGAAAAGGATTTTAGAACTTCATATGTTAGCACCGGGCTGCCCTTTTTTTTTTTATATGAAATGAACAAGTTTAGAACAATAAATGCAGTAACATATGATGTATCAACACTTGATCTATTAAATTTCTAAGACTGTGGAAATCCATTCCTCAGGCAAACCTTCTCCTCTTCTTCAGTAATTGTGCTTTCGCATATGAGGTCCATCATAATTTCAAAAGGGAAATAGTGGACGTCTTTGTGATCAGCATAAATCTATCTAGCTTGAGCGTGTCAAATGGTCCAAGAAAAGATAAGGTTCACAGGTCAGCTGCTCCCCAATCTGTTACTCTCATGAAATGTGACAATCGTATGAGGTGGAGGATTAACGAGTTTAAGTATTGGCTTGGACTAAAGGATGGAGGTGAAGTTCTTGGTTTCTTAGAATGTGCGTGTTAGATCTTGGAAAGTCTTCTTCTCCCGTTTAGATCAGTTGATTATTTAGTTAATTTAGTATTATCAGTTCTTCAGTGAGCGTATAAAGATAGATGGACATTGCACATACTATGTAGTTGTACTGAAATCTAACTCAAGAACTTTGATCCAGGAAAATGTGGTATACTTGAGCTCATATTCCATCATTATGCTCTTTTTGATGATTCTATACCTCCCTCTGATGTATACAACTGCAAAAAGGAAAACAGGATCTCTTAGCTACATTTTGCAGCAAGCTGAGGAGTCAATAACATGTAGAAAAGGGAAAAAAAAGACAATCTTAGTTCTTTTCTTTTACTGCAGGTTTGCAAATTGGGGGGAAAGACTCCCGCATAGACCTACCGAGGATATTGCATTTGCAATTGCTCGTTTCTTTCAGCGTGGGGGCAGCTTGCAGAACTATTATATGGTAGTTTAGATACCTCTGATGCTCTTAGTTTATTTTGTAATCTGGTACAGGTAAGGCGTGTACCTTGTATATATGATTCTCTCCTATTCCAGCTGACCTTACTAACTTGTAATTCTTTATAAATTTTCTTGTTAACCCTTAATCAGGTTACCCCATTCTACTTGTGTATCCCTTTTCTTGATTAATAGAACCTTTTCAATATCCAGTATTTGTCTGTTGAAGAGTTTAAACAAACACTTTGTGTGTGGCTAAGTGTTGATTAGCAATTTATGTGAACCGGAGAGGCTTGAAGTTACTCATTAGTACTGGGTTAAAGCTTCTATTAGGTTTGTTTGGATGTCAAGGAAGTCTCTAGAAAATGTATTCTAGAGAAGATTGCTGGAAATTAAATGAGATAAGATCATTATTCTTGCATTCTTTGAAGGGAAAATGATAGTCTAAATAAGAAGAAATCATTTCCTTTCAAGTCTAATGATAGTTCAAATAAGAAAAGAAACCATTTCCTTTCAAAACTTTCCTACACTTCTGCAAGACTCATAGTTTCTTGACTGTAACTCTTTTACCACTACCACAGTAATTTGATGCAAGAAAAAAGAAGCTGGAAACTTGGATTTCTGGCACTTTCCTTTTCCTTTCCAGGCAGCAAACAGTTCCCTTGCTGACTGGATGTTTCATCTTGTAATACCAGTATTTTGGTGGGACAAACTTTGGCCGGACTGCAGGAGGCCCAACTCAAATCACTAGCTATGATTATGATGCTCCACTGGATGAATATGGTAAGTTTTTGAGATTTATGTAATCTTACTTTAAGAACATTCCTACCATGATAAAATTTGATAGCCAGGTGTAAATTGATATTTACCTTTTTTTTTGCAAGTACTCATTAGTTAGGCCGAGTAACTACATTGATAGTTATCTTACCTTATGAAAAAGGTCTATGTTAAAACTGTGTCACTGATAGAATGTTAAGTGTTAGTGTTGGCAACATCCTTAAGGTTAATTTTTTTTCCGATAAGGATCCTTAAGGTGATAATATTAGAATGCCAAGTTCTTAAATTTGATATTATCCCACTTACACCTGTATATAGGTGTCTTATAATCATCAAATAATCAACATCTCGTCTCTCTTGTTTTCTTGTGATTACTATACTGTATAGGACTACTACGTCAACCTAAATGGGGCCATCTGAAGGATCTGCATGCTGCTATAAAGCTTTGTGAACGCGCTCTTGTCGCTGCTGATTCGCCTCAGTATATTAAACTGGGACCAAAACAAGAGGTCAGTTATGTTCTTAAATTTAAACTGATTTGTCAGTTGTTGAATATATTGTGATGAATATGTTTTAGCCAGACTACCTTAACAGAGGTATTTATTACTTTTTGTTAATTGTCAAAAGCCATCATGTTTTTACTTTGTTCTGGGACAGCTACAACATGCCTTGAGATACCTCATAGTTCCAAAATTCCACCAGTTATTATTATGATGCTTCGCTTAATAATGTCTTTTGATGGAGCAGAGTATTGTAATTCTTGCTTTTGAGGAGGTTGCACTCATCTGTTGAACGAATAATTATATCACCTACATTTACAAATTACTTAATAAAAAATAATAATACCTCCTACATTTATCGTCCTTCTGAAGAAAAGCAGATAAGAATAATGAGAAAAATCACTGTATTGTTTCTTGTTACTTCTTACAGCATCATATATAGCTGAAAAATAGGAGGAAAATCTATCATTCAAATCAGGAAATTAATCTGGTCAATGGATCAATCTAGTTGATTTGATTTCTTGATTTTGAGGAGGAAAAAAGTCTCTTTTAGATCAGGAAATTAATTATCATCGACTAATGGCCTACCAAAATCTGATGCAATCTGATTTACAGAATTATTCCAAAGAACAACACCTTCCGTTGGGGAAAGTTTCTGAATTACGAATGAGATTTCGAATCTTTTGCTGCTTGTGATAATGTTAGTGAAAAGTTGACAACACTTGACAATCGTAGTCGGTACTTAATATGAATGTGAAAGTTAAGGAAAGGCCGAAAAGACGTCATCTGAAAACTAAAGGAAAGCAGAAAGGAATAACAGATGGACTCCGGTATTTTTTTGAAGTATGAATCACTGTGCTTTTATGATAAAGTTACTCTCTTCTTCTTACCTTAAAATTGCTTTTGTGAATCATCATATTTCTGATCCCTTCTCTGCTTTACCCCTTGCATCCCGTGGTATTTGATGCTTGTCATGTTACTTCAGGCACATGTCTATCGGGGAACATCCCACAACGATGGCCAATATCTGTCCTCGAATGAAAGCATATGCGCAGCATTTATTGCAAATATTGATGAAAATGAATCAGCAGCTGTAAAATTTTACGGTCAAGAGTATACTTTACCTCCATGGTCTGTGAGTATTCTGCCAGATTGCAGAAACACAGCTTTCAACACAGCTAAGGTTTGTTGACATTCCCACAGTTGAAAGAGTATAAGTTTGAGCTACAAAAGAATGCTGCCAATGCTTGTATGTCTACTTGTTTCAGTATTTTCTTTTATTTCACGGCTTGTTATATTGTATTGATAATTCTTTGATATGTGTGGCTTCCATAAACTGATGCTGCACTCATTACCATTTCTGTGTGGACTATGGTAGTTGGTAGATCACACAGACTGTTGATTTTCCATTGCAGCTCAAGTTGTCTCGTATAGCTTCTGAAAAAATGGTTACATCAACTGTTTACGACCCTTTCCCAATAGTTCATCCGAAATTATGATTTGTCACCATAAGACCTGGCGATGCGTTGTGAATTTAGCTACAGTTTAGGTGTTCACTTACTTGCACTTGTTGTTTGGAAGAGAAACATATCCTGGTTACTAAAGCTAAACTTTAGCTTTAGTAAACTCATCATCATATAGTTACAAGGACCCACTCTCTTTAAAGTATAACATAGTGACCTCGTCACCAGAACGCTTTTAAAACTACTTTGTGATTAATTTAAATGATATATTTAACTTCTTCTCTCTTGCATTCTTTAAACAGGTGGGCACACAAACGTCGATCAAAACAGTGGGCCCTGATTCTGTTTCAGTTGGGAATAATTTGTTGTTTCCACAATTAATGATTAAAAGCAAACTCGAAAGTATTTCACAATCTTGGATGACATTAAAGGAGCCACTTGGTGTGTGGGGTGACAAGAATTTCACTTCTAAAGGGATACTGGAGCATCTGAATGTGACAAAAGATCAGTCTGATTACCTGTGGTATCTGACCAGGTATTTCAAACTTATAAATGAGGTTAGGATCAGACTGAACGGTGATTAGTACCTTTATGACGTCTAGTACTCTCTCTGTTTCATATGATGGTATTTGATTGGATACGGAGCTTTCTGTAAACTAAAAATGACTATAAGGGCAGGTTAATGTCTTGGATCCCCAGTCACCCTGTCACTTAATTTGGAGCCATTTGATAATGGGATTTGTCCAATTCCATATAAAGCTTTAAAACCTCACCATTACCCAAACTCTTCCCTTTCCCTATAGTGTCACAATTTGTGTCCATCTCTGTGTTTGTGTGTGTTCTTTTCCTCTTTTACCCCAGTGCTTTAGCTTCGGAATCACTGGAGAAATGTGAAACTTAACCTTTGAGGATTTCAAATTTAGGACTAAAATGATATCAGAATTTCATATAAGGCAATATGAACTTCCTTGAGGTTTGAGGATAGACAAAGCATAATATTTCTTAGCGTCCAAGTTTTGTTATCCCTGTGTTTGGTTCCGAGTCTTTTTGTGAATAGTTAGGCATAAACAATGTCAAGCCTCTTTAGCCGAGCATCTGCAGACATTTTGGTACTTTTGGCTTTTGAGATGAATTGTTTGGGGCGACGATATTAATGATTGTCCATGCAATAACGTCACTCTCAATGTTCTGTTGTCTCTGGATTTTCTTTGGCTCGTGGTTTCTTTTCGTCCAACAAGTGAATAGCCACACACCACCACACATGCCAGAAACACTGCAAGATTTGGTTTCATATAGATTCATAACATTCATTATTGGTCACAAACTGAAATAGTGGTGAGTTACTCTGCTATCTCTGGTGAATGCAGGATATATATTTCTGATGATGACATCTCATTTTGGGAGGAAAATGATGTTAGTCCAACAATTGATATTGATAGCATGCGTGATTTTGTTCGTATTTTTGTTAATGGACAACTTGCAGGTATTTGGTTGGGTTTCTTTTGTGCTATATTTATTATGCATCTCTATTATTTGTTATAGCAGTACTCAGTTCTTCTGGCATTGTCAAAGTGTACTTCAGACGTTTAATTTTTCGTGGTCTGCGTGAATATGGTTTTCAAATTATGTTGATTTCCATCTCTGAGCATAGAACGGCCTAATGGATTTTTGTTGAATGTCTGTCAAATACTCATAATTAGATGGAGATATGTTAAATAGATCATCTGTCATAGGGTGAATCAATAGAGTAGAAAATCAGTGCCCCTAGTTTATTTGAAGGCTCTTGAAATTTGTCATAAAAGATAAAAATGAAGGGAAGTGTGAACTAAAATACAGAGTTGTCAAAATTTGAGCAGCAACTAGGACATTTCAACGACACGAGATAAGCTGCTGAATGGACAAGTGAGACCAATTATAGTGCAATGAATTTCAGGGATTAAGAAAGAAGAAAAGTGAGAAGAAGCCTAAAGCTAAGCGATCCGTTTGCTATTTACTTAAGTCATAAACCTTAAACCAAAACCAGAACTGAGATAGAACTCCCTGTTTCTGACACTGCTTCAGACCAGAAACAAAGTACATTAATAGTGTTTTCTTCCCAGCCTCTTGCTCTTAGAGCATCAGTAGGCACCACATGATTGAATCCTCAAGACCATCTCCAAGTGGTGTTCAAGATCCTAGCAATTATAGAGTTCTAGCTCTCTAAGGAATCTACTTGAAGACAGCCGAGAACTCCAGAGAAGTAGCTGGCTGCCTCTATTCATAACTTAAAGCATCCAAGAAAAAATGAATTTTCTTTGCATGTCACCCTCTTAAAAGTGCTGCTGAATACAGGATACACTAATTTATCTTTTTTAAATATCACTTTGTTGCAAAGTTACCAGTTTCAAAAAAAAATATCACTTTGTTGCTTGTGTTTATAGTGCATGGGGCTAAGACATTAGTCAAGCTAGCTTTGAGAGGGTCCCTACGTCTGGTCATGCTAGCGAAATCTTTTCTTTCCCTTTTTCTCTTTATATCTCCGATTCCTTACCCTTTTATCCTATGATGTGTCTGTTGCAAGTGAAGGTAGTGTGAAAGGCAAATGGATCAAGGTGGTTCAACCTGTTAAGCTTGTTCAGGGATACAATGACATACTGCTATTATCTGAGACAGTGGGATTGCAGGTAAATCTAGTTTAGAAGTTGAATTACTCTGATGACAAATTTGGATCATGTTAATCCAAAGTATTATCTTAAACTTGAAAGTGCTCATATCAATTTTTTGGTGAAACCGAAGTTCTATCATCTCATATTCTTATCAGAAATGGGAAAAGAAGATATAATCTCCCATTGTCCGAATTCCATATTTTGAATCCCTAGTCTCCATTTCTCTTTCTTATTTATTTCCTTAAATCAGTGAAGATGATTCATGTTCCATTTCTCTTTCTTATTTATTTCCTTAAATCAGTGAAGATGATGCATGTTTACAGGCTAAGTTCTACTTTACGGCTTTTTCAAATGTTTATATGACACATAAAAGGCTCTCAAGCTTCATCCCTTACTGATCTCAAAAGCTGAAAAGACTGTTCTGCCACATTTTCAGAATTATGGTGCCTTCTTAGAGAAGGATGGGGCAGGTTTTAAAGGTCAGCTGAAGCTTACAGGATGCAGAAACGAGGATATTAATCTCACAACATCCTTATGGACCTACCAGGTACCTCATTTTGTTCACCTTAATGAATCTTCATGGTCACACGTGATAAAAGCTTCTCATCAACTAAGTCTCTGTCTACTTCCCACGAGTCTTTTTTGCAATTTCATCCATCTTTTTGAACCTGATACCTTTGCGGAGGTGTTGCAGAGGCTGATATCCCTTTCTCTAATTTATGTTCATATGCAAGTAACATGAAATAAGGATGTAAGAAGCCTCTATTTGCTTTAGTGTTGATAGTTATTAGTTACTAGGGAGACTTGCAGCTAGTTATGAGTCCAAAGCTAGTTTGATGCACTTTCTCTCCTAAGTGTTAGATTAATTAGAAGAACCATAATCTGAGAAACTACTCTAGACTGGAAGGACATGTGGATACACTTTTAAGTCATTACTGGTAACTGAAGAGTGTTCATGTTACTGGGAAGATCGATGATAGAATTGTGGATAGATTCCGTCCTTCCATTAGCTTTGTTAATAAGCACTCATGCTCAATGAATATCAGGTTTGTTTCATGTTCTAGCAGATTGCTGATTTGCGATTACCTTGCATTTGTGGCACCAGAGTGTGTTCCTTCAGTTCAACTGAAAAAACTTTCTTTATCTACTGAAAATATGACAAACTAATTTAAGAAAAAACCAAGGTTTCTCTATCCGTCTGTTCTCTGCTTGTGAAGCTACAATTCAGGCTATGCACACTGAATCAACTTGCAAAAAGTACGATTTCTTCCATACGCGAATGAAACAATTTGATCTTAATGTGTACTTGGAGATGATTTAACTTGCAGATTGCCTTTTTATTGCATTTTCTTTAGCCTATTTATACAACTGAAAAATAGGAAGATGAATTTTAGTTATATGTTAAACAGGTGGGGCTTAAAGGCGAATTCCTGAAAGTATATGATGTTAATAGTACTGAAAGTGCAGGATGGACTGAGTTTCCCAATGATGCAATTCCATCACTCTTTTCTTGGTACAAGGTAAGTCGACAAAGATCAAATACAAGACTCTGCTGTCACTAGCATAGGGGATAGCTTGCTAGTTGCTGGCAATATTGTTTCTTAAAAGTTAGTAACTGAATTGTTTTGTGTAGAAGTGCTTATGAGCATTCTTCAGTCACTCAAGTTACATATCTATGACATTGATTCCTTAATTATTGTATGTGCTTAAGTCCTTTATTGTCGTCCTTAAGCTATCATTTATTTGTGGATGAAGCAAGCCACCACATTCAATACTACTAAAAAGACTTCCTAGAAGAGATGTTTGGTATTGTTAGGTCAATTTCTGTGATTGTATTTCAAGTCTTTCATTACATTCTATATTAAGAATTTATTCTCTAATATTAGTTCACTTGCTCTAGCTTGATCCATACCTTTGTCTTTTTGGTTAGCTCCCTGGGCTTATGCAACATATTAATGTACTGGAGCTAACAGTTGCTTTTTATGTAATTTAGCATCTTCTTGATGCCAGTAATGAAATATTTTACTTCACTAAAGAAATAAGTTAATCTCTAAGGCTTCCCTTCAATTTTCATATTCTCAATACCAAGAAGAGTGATAACTATTTGACCTTTCGCTTTTCTTGTCACGGGAAGCTGGGAGTACATATAGAAAATTTTTAATCGGTAAAGGACCTTTCATTCTCACTTTAATCAATCAATTGATTATGCCTCAATTTCAAATTAATTGGAGTCAGCCTTATGAATTTCTTTGTATCCATTCTGTTATATTCAGGTCCATTTCATTGCAATACGTGATAATTTGTCTTTTAAAGAAAATTAGGAGTTCTTTAAAGTTAAAGATTCTCAAAATCTCCCAATCTTTACATGGATACAAATCTATAACCAGAATAGGAGGATTCTCAATAAACATTGGATCAGATGCAAGTGTAACAACTACAACAAAGCATTTTTTGGGATAACACTAGATGTATCTAATGACTACTAAGCTTTAATCCCAGCTAATTGGTATCACATATATGGAATCTTTACCTCCTCTATGACGGAGGCCAAAGCATTGATTGAAGAGGGGAGCAAAGAAATATTCACTTTTGACTCATATTGATTGCTACTCAGCTAGATGCTCCTATTTCTTATTTGTAGATCGTAGATAAGATGTTATTAGGTAAAGGAAGGTCAGCCCTTTCATTCCTCCTCGAGAATAGGTTCCAATAGCTTGTAGATTAGGAATTATTTACAAGCCTTTCATTTCTTTCTCCTATGCTACTGCAGAATTTCTCGGAACAAGTGCTTCTCTATGTTTACTTGTATTTTTGGTTGTGTTCATTGGTGTAAGAGTGATTTTAAGTGGCTTGTCTCGTTGATTGAGCAGACAAAGTTCGATGCCCCAGGGGGCACAGATCCAGTTGCGCTTGATTTTAGTTGCATGGGAAAAGGGCAGGCATGGGTTAATGGTCACCATATAGGAAGATATTGGACTTTGGTTGCACCAAATACCGGATGTGGAAAAACTTGTGATTATCGTGGTGCTTACAACTCCGGTAAATGTAGGACAAACTGTGGAAAGATTACTCAGGCCTGGTATGGCCTCTTTTACTTGCTGCAATTCTAATTACGTTGTAGGAAATTTGGCCCTCATGATTGTACGAGGCCACACTTGGCATTACGTCCTGTGAAATGGATCTGAGCTGATACCTTCTGTTGCTTATAAAGTTTTTTTTTTGCACACCAGGTACCACATACCTAGATCATGGCTAAAGACGTCTAATAATGTACTAGTTATCTTTGAAGAAACAGATAGGACTCCATTTGAGATTTCCATTAGTACGCGTTCTACTGAAACCATATGTGCTCAAGTATCGGAAAATCACTATCCACCTCTACATATGTGGTCTCACTCAAAGTTCGATGGAAAATTGGCTCTGATGGATAAAACACCAGAAATGCACTTGCAATGTGACGAAGGTCATACAATCTCTTCTATTGAATTTGCAAGCTATGGAAGTCCGAATGGCAGCTGTCAAAAGTTCTCTCAAGGAAAATGCCATGCTGCAAATTCCTTGTCTGTTGTGTCTCAGGTATCTTCATTTGTTCTTTTTTCATTTTTTTAAATTTCGAGTTTCATGTTCACCACCTGTCTTCTTTACAATATGTTGACTTCAATGATTAGATAAACTGTATCCCTTGTAGATACTAAATTATATCATGATTATACTATGTAAAGAATGAATCTTGGGCCTAACTCAACTCTACAGGTCCATCCCAATTCATTGTTTACCCGATGTTGGGCCCCATCATGTATTGTCCACACACCAAATATCCAGTCTTGGGCGTGCGCGGGGGTGTTGATTCTCCCACATCGGTTTGTGGGATGTAATTTGGACTCCTTATATATGGACTTGGGCAATCCTTCCCTCATAAGCTAGCTTTTGGGGTTGAGTTAGGCCCAAGATCCATTCTTTACAGATTTATAATTAGTTGGACAAGTCGGTCAACCTTATAATTAAGAACTGCAAAGAGCATAGGGTTTCTTTCGAAAGGCTTTGATCATCACGCGGTGATTTTTCATAATTAGTGAAAGCTATATAAGTTCCTTTCTACTAGTATGTTTCAGTTAGAAAAGAGATGCGTCAAGTTAAACGATGTATGAAAACTTGACTGTTTTGACTGGGAGTTAAATCACAATGTTCGTTTCTATTAGAGCAATATGTTCACTGCTTGACTTCGAATTCACTGTTAAATTTATACAGCAAAGAAAAAATAAATTGTATACATATAAAAAAGTGAACCTTGATATCAAGTGGGATGGGAGGTGGTTTGAGTTTGGTGCAGATGGTGATCATGTTAATCTGTCAAATACTAGTGTCTTCAAAGGCGGATCATGTGAACCCTGTAGTTTTTGCCCAGATCCTATATATATATATATATATAAATATTTGACAGTGAACCCAGTTATTATTGTAGTATTAACTTGAGTTCGCTACAAAAACTTATAAGCTTCAAGTTTTGAATCGCTTCTGAGTATCTTAATCCAACTTCCATTTTATTACAGGCTTGTAAAGGAAAAAATAGTTGCACCATTGACATTTCCAATGTCGTATTTGGAGATCCATGTCGACACGTTGTGAAGAGTTTGGCTGTTCAGGCAAAATGCTCGCCACCACCGGATCTCAGTGCTTCAGCTTCCTCGTGACAAGGACCTGGTAAAACGATAAACTTAAAATACAACGCTCGTTGCCCTAGCCCGAGCCCCTGCTTCATTTCTTAGATTGCATTGTTACAGTCAATCGAAGAAAACATGCATGGACGATTATCTGTAAATCTTCGGTTAATGTTAATATAAAATGAAATGAGTGTCAATATCTATTGCTGATGAATATGAGCTACAAGTTATGACTAAAAATAACAATGTCATTGGCTTTAGTGCGTGCTGTAGAGAGAAGTCACTGAGGTTTCAATTGAATTTGGACATTTTTATAAGATCAGGACTTTGTTACTCCTATAGAAGTTCCTGTGTAAAATTTTCTCCTTGTAGGGTTTAAGTTTATGAATGACTAAATTGTAAATATTATTACCTTATATATACCAGAAAGAACGGTAAATATTGGCTTTTAGGCGTCAAATGGAAAGCTGTGGACTTTGATTTAAAAAAATATATGATACTACTAATATGCTGCCAAGAATGTTACTCCCTTTTAGCACTCAAGAGTGTAGTCAATGAAGTTGGTTCAGAACCATGAGTTCTTAGTTTAAATTCTATCGGAGAATAATACTACTAGGTGATTTCTTTCATCTGATCAAGTTTCGGTGGCTAAAGTTATATGGTATTTGTGTTGGTGGGAGGTAGGTATCTTGTGGAATTGGTTGAGATGGGAGCAAGTTGGCCATGACACGATGATTATTGGAAAAAATAATGTTACTCCCTTTGTCTCAATTTACGACACTCCGTACTTTTCAGCTTGTTCTAGAAAAAATAAAACCGTTCTATATTTTGAAATAATTTACTTTCAAAAATTTCATCGTATTGAAGCTGATTTATAATCACATAGATGCTTATAACTTGTTTTAGACCGCAAGCTTCAATTTTTCTTTTGTTCTTACATTTTGTATCCAGATAAATAAGATCGTATAAAATAAGGCGGAGGCGGTAATATAAGACACCGAATGGGGAATGAAATTAGTATCAAAGAAAAAATTTATGTAGTGATGCATAATTACCTAGAAAAATAAATGTAACACCACTATTGTACTATGAGTTTTTTTTTTTTGGGGAGAATTACTGTTATTATGTCTAGTAGATATCGTAACGAAATTCTGAAAAATCGTAAATAAAAAATAAGAACAAGGATCAAGTTGCACCCTGTGAATAAGTCAAAGAATTATACTAACACTATTTATTCAAATAGAATATCGGTTAAGATAACACTATTTACTAAAGTACAATATCTCTTAAATTTTGTGTATCAATCAACACCAACTAGACATAAAAGATGAGGTTAACACAATAAGTAAATTGGACAAAACACATTCCATTAACCATCACATTAACACTTTATAAGAGACGGTCCACAAACTTTGGTCCATCAATTTTTGAAATAAAAGTCTCACACTAATATATTTTTCGTAATAACTGCATATATTATTAGGTGTTTGGAAGATACTGTATCGAAATTCTAGAACTCGTAAATAAAAGATAATATTTTAAAAAGAAAGGCAAGAACAAAGATCAAATAGATATTGAAGTGTAGACGTCACCGTTATTTCTTGCTTATGCTTTCAGACTTTTGGTACCACCAATATTTTCTCTCGAGTCTCGACCTTCATGTTATTAGAAGCAGTGGCGGAGCTACAACCAAAAAAGGGGTTTTAATTTAAATCCCCTTGACACAAAGGCCGGAATATAGTTTTAAAATGTTTTTTTAATTCCCTAATATATTACTAAGGATATGTTATCTATATTATACCATTTATGGTGAAGCCTTTCCTCGGACTCTATTATCGCGGATGCCTTTTTTATATTACTAATTAGTATAATTTTTTGTTCCTCCACTGGTTAGAAGGATCTGTGCTTCCTCTTGCGCTTGACATTGGTCGAAAAATATAAACTATCCAAACATAGGGAAGCTTTGGGAGGGGACACATCCTTGTCATGTACTGTAACAAATTGTTGTAGTTTAGGATTATAGAAGAAAAGTTGACGAGACGTCTCTCCTTGAAAGACAAACTTCGCCATTTTTGGTGCAACATACCTCGTATAAATACTTGATAAATAGTGGGAAAATTGCTGACGTTCATTAACCATTCCCATCTTCCATCTTGTTCCATGATCCATATGTCCAATTCTTCGGTACTTTTGCCACCGTATAAACAAAGGTCTCCTCGCCTACAAAATCTGGCGTTGGGAGCTCTTTCACTTCATCTGACTTAACGTCAAAATATATGACTGTAAAATTTTGATCATGCAAAGACCAAAATATGCGACCTTCAGTGCTAATAATCCCCGGATAGAAATGTGACGTTATTTTCTCTGTCCAAGAATTGTTATTCAAAGAGTAGACAACATAAAACGAGTCAGACATCATTATTACAACCTTGTAGTCATCGACTCTAGAATCATAGTAGCACAACCCACCACCAATTGGAAATACTATTTTTTGTTTCAAATTCGAATAATTCATATTGACGTGTACACGTCAATAATTCAAATAAGGACATCTTCAAAGTAGGATACAAAAAATACAAAGTAGGATATCACATGAAAGAATAGACGTATCATCTTCAAAGGCATGTGGCCTACTCTTTTCTAATTTCTTCTTTGGCATTGTGTCTCAAATGAGTTAATTAATTAAGTTCATACGAAGGGATATTATATATATAAGAGCAGGAAAATAGAATTTAATTTCAAGGAGTTGTTGTGAGGGAAGATGATTCTTTAATTTTCTTTAATGATTTGTACTAGGAGTAGAGAAACGGTGCCAAATAATAAAGTTACCATTACCAAATAAAAAAGGATCGATTTACGTATGCAAACGTGTGCTCATTCTTATTTAAATTTTATTTCTATTTTTAAAAGTTGCGCAATAAAATTAGAAGAAATTACATACTTTTCCCTTCAAATGAGCTGGTCTTTAATATTTTCCCTTCCAATGGGATGGTGTTTAGCTTTTGTTTTTAAAATCAAAGTTATGTCTAGCGGGGCATAAGTTCTTCAAGGACGCGGGGCATAACTTGTGGAATATTATGATGTGAAAATATAAACTTATGCCCCGCGAAAAAGTTATTTGTCTGGCAAAAAATAAAGACTAGCATAAAATTAAATAGGGGAAAAAGTGCAAATGACCCAAAAAAAATATCCTTTCAGATAACATTAGACTCGAGTCTAATATTTGCTCATAAAATTTTCAGTTTGCTCAAAACAGATACTTAGACATTAATCTAAAAGGTCCACAAATAAAATAAAATAAAATAAAATAAATGAGGGTCATTTACTAAACAACGATTCTAAAAAGATACAACCTGCAAAAATTTCACATAAAAATGCAGATACACCCGCAGTTTTTCCGTGTTTTAGCTAAAGATAATTTGGCAAATATTTTGTCTCCGCAATGAAAATAGTAATTTTTCAATTACTTTACAAACTTCAACTATTTTTCAGTTATAGGTCCCAAAAATAGCTAGCCCCACGCCATTTTTACATTTAGTTTGCACCATTTTTCTCCTAGTTCAACCATTAAAGAAAAAAAAAATTCCCTCACGACAAGAATTATTGAAATCCTATTACTTAACGGACTTGTATTCCTCATAAGTGGAAGTATGGAAGGAAACTGATTTTTTTCTTTTTCACCAAAGAAAAGATTTACCCAACTTATTGACCTTATTTATAGTTATATACTAGTGGAAGTGAATTTGACGGTGCTTCGCGCGATACAATAATAAATTTAGAATAATTTTTTCATAAATTAAATGAATTTTCTTTGCTTAGCGCAGAGACTTCTTTTTACTAAGAGTACAATTACAATAGGAAGTCCTCAAAATAAGTTTGACTCAACTAAAGTACAGGTATTAGCATCAATTCATACACATATGTAACTCATTCATGAAAAGAGACTTATTATTTTTTTTTAAAAATGAAGAACTGAATTGGAAATATGAAAGTATTCATAGATTTTAGTTAAACTCCATACATATATAAAGAAATTATGAATAATTTAACTCCCGTACCTTTATTATGATATACAGTGTAATTGACTGGGTTTTGTTAACTGTTTGCGACTCAATTCGAAGAAGAAAGGAAGAATTAAGTGACCATGGCAGCCATGGAAGAGTGGCCGAGAAGTAATTTACAGAGGAGAGAAAATTAGAGAATTGAGGAACGGAAAGTGTTTGATATATTTCATCTAAGTAAAAATGATACAATGTGTGTGTTTATATACAATTTTCACTAATCTAACAATCTATTAATTACTACTTTAACCAACTCTAACTAATCCAACAAACTCTAACTAACTCAACAACTAACTAGAGTCAAGAATCCCATGCACCACTCCTCGTGGTACCTTGGTGCATCTACTTGAGTTTCACTGCCCGATTCAAAAGGCAACACTGGTCTACTATGATAATGTGCGATATATCTTTTCGGCGATCCCGTCCAACATCAAAGCACTAAACACATTGAGATGGACATTCATTTCGTTCGCGAAAAAGTGGTTCGTGGTCAAGTTCGTGTCCTTCATGTTCCTTCCGGATATCAAATTGCCGACATCTTCACCAAAAGACTTCCGCACATACTATTTGATGATTTTCGAGCCAGTCTTAGTGTTCGAGAACCTCCCGCTTAGACTGCGGGGGTGTAATAGAATATTTTCCAATATTTTTTCATTAATTGTATATCTCCTATTTTAGGTAGAATTATAATCCTTTTGTAATTAAATTAATTAGTTATCTAGTTTGTATCAAAGTAAATATTTTTGTAACCTTATATATATTGTAAATCATTCATCAATAAAATCAAAGGAACATATTTCTTTAGATATTTCAAAAGCTAGCAACATTCAGAGGATGATAACATTTACGATGTCTTTAGTTATGCAGAAAGCTTCTTCTCATTAGAGAAAATTTGCAGGACTCATCACTTTAATTAAGTTTGTTAAGGAATTTATTGAAATTTCCATGTTATGTTAGTTATATTATATAGTTACAGCTCGTTTGGATGGATGTTACCTTTATATTGTATCATTTGTGTTACTCAAATGCAATATGTGTCGATTGTTACATTTTGATGTATCATATTGTTAACCATCTAAAACGATCAATTTGGTGTGATCGTGTCGTTATCTTATTTTCTTTTCATCTTGCCCATACTTATTATATGTTTGTTTCGACTATCAAAATTCGAGCACATCATATAAATTGAGACACAAAGAGTATAAAGTAGGGAGGATTTACCGATGCAATTACAAAATACTTGGAAGAAAAAAAAAAGAGGTTTCCTCAACAATCTTTAAATTAGTTCTAAGTATCAGTTTCTAATTCATGCTAGGTAATATCATCTGATAGAGATAAGATATTTTCGCTACATTTTTGAATAAGTGACAAAAATAAGTATATAAATTTCTATTGAATTTTTGGTGATGGACATGTGTGATTCTTGTACATGCAAACACATATAGGTTTCCCTAGAATTTTCTCCACGCACTGTGTAGTAATATAATGTTGTCCAAATTTTTTCTGGCATTGGGAGCTGCAAAATGGTAAAGTTTCCTCCTTACAAGCAAGACCTTGATCAATTTCAAATTCACATACGGTCAGAGCATCTGCTGACAGAACTTGAGTCATCACGAACATGGCTGCAAAATAAATCAATATATATATAATGAGTGTTATGAAAATAGTACTATATTCTCATAATTATTCATATGTAAATTAAGAGTAGTGCAAGAGTTCATTTCAATGACATCAGCTATAATGTTTGATCGTGTAACCTTACAAACAAAAAACATTAAACGATCATCTATTTAGCATTTGTATTAACTTCAAATTTTTAGAACGTGGTCTAAAAAGATTCATAAAAAGAGGGTCATTACAGCGGTTCAAAAAAAGAGACAATAAATGAATATATCACCAATAAATCATATTCACAAGTGGGTTCTAAGGAGAAAACATGCAGATTGGAATTTACCTGATATTTCTTTTTTCTCTCTTTTTTTTTATATCCGATGTGTTTCGATTAGTTTGTCTGTAATGGAATAACTTTGTTCACCATAGCTTAGACAAATATAAAAGTATCACATAACATGTATTATGTGTGCTTCCTCTATCACAATAATCACAAAAAGTAAAAACTAATGATAAAAGCTTGACACATAGGGGGGGGGGGGAATCCAAGTGAAAAAGCAAATAGCAAAAGTAGTTATACATACCACAAATGTAAGCAATGAGAAAAATGAAGTAACGGGAAGATACACCAAAGTTTTCCATTGAAGAACTTATTTAGTGAATAAGGTAGTCACTTCACCTATCTTTTATACTAGTACTAGTAGAATTTGAGAGATTTCAGTACTAGAGAGAATATATAAAGGATATCTTGATGAAAATCAAATAAACAATTGAGAAGGATTTGCTTACCATATCAATGTTGGAAAAATATTGATATTTCAAAAAGAATATTTTTATTAATGTCTTGATTGATTTTTAATACCTTGTTAATAATTATTCAATATGATAATTCTGGGATTTTTCTCTTCCGGTTTCGACGTCCCTCTGCCCATTTTGTGGTATATACAACTCCTTAGGTTTCACTATTAGAAAAGTGAAAAAACAATGAAAATTTTTTCTTCTGATTTTATATTGCCGGGTTTTCTTTTAGTATACGTACCCGCAAGATGGGCAGTGAATATTAAAAAAATACAATAACAACATATCCAGTGAAAATTCACACAGTGGGTCTGGGGAGGGTAGAGTATTGTACGCAGATCTTACCCCTACCTTAGGAGGTAAGGAGGTTGTTTCCGGTAGACCCTCGGCACAAAGACAGACAAAGAAGTGAATATTAAAAAATATTTTTTCTAATTATTTTAAATTGCGACCAGTTAAATATTTAAGAATATTAAATCATATTGCCTTAAAAAGTTAAACTATTATATTATCTCAATAAAATGTACCCCTACCTCCTAATAACCAAATCTATTTGAAAATAAAGACAACGAATCATATATTTATCTAGAATAACTTTTATGTTCCATATTTTCTAAATTACATTTTCACTATTTAAAATTATATTATTAAATAATTAATATGATTTTTACTGTATTAGATTATTAATTTCTCTAATAAATCAGTATACCGAGAAAGCAAATCAAATTATTAATATAATTATTCTTATCCGATATAAGAAAATTCCAAAGTTAATTTGCAAAATATGAGCAATTAGCATATATAATTGGAGACAGATAATATTAATCTTTACGTTCTCTTGGTTCAAATTGTAAGTATTATTGGCGGGATCACATATAGAATGATATCGTCAAAAAGACGAAATAATATGAAGTCATTTCAAGAAATTATATTATAAGTCAAAATTATATAAGAGATATTTGATGTTGTCAAAGAGAATTTCTATATGAACTGAACCTCATAAAATAAATTTATTGGTGAACGCAAAGAAAGAGACTAATATATAACAATTATTAATTGGTATAATCTAGAATTTCAAGGATATATAGGCAGGAAATTATTGGAGTTTTCTTCGACAATTCAAAAGTTCAACCACACGGATAAAAATTGGAGTTTACTTCTCCAATTTAAAAGCTTGATTATTTTTTATTTTGGAATGGTTTCTTGACCATAATAATTTCTTTCGAAATATTATGTTAATTGCTAATTGAATATTCACTTTCCAACCATATTTCTCAATCAATCATATTATGCTTCCTTGATTTACTCAATTTGAATGAAATTGTGTATACTCTGTCATATAATAGCATTTCTTATATGGTAATTGATGAACTACAAATATTTCAATTTCATAAAAGGAATAATATTAGATGAATATCCTTTGCTATATAATATTTGTTTAATCGTAAAACGGGACAGTTGAATTTGTATATATGGTCAAATACACGTGGATCTCAAGTGACACGTTAAATATGAATTTTGGATGAATTATACTGAAACAAAAATTAACAAGACAAAGTAAGTAATAATTAGTCTGAGCCTTGTGACAACTTCTGAGCAAAGTGACGATAACTTGTATGAAAGCACAGAAATCAAGAGAATATCAATAAGTATTTTGTAATAGCTAGAATTTGATGGGTTACAATGGAATAATGTGCCCTATTTATACATGAGATATACGGGTACACAGCCCACGAAATATGCCTCGTTAATACAGAAGAATGAATATCGTAATAATTGGACAATCAATATCCCAATAAATGTCATTAAAGCTCCATTAAAAGACATGTGACCGGTTTTGGTAAAAGTCATCCGTTATAATTCAAACGGCTTTCAATCTTCTGCATTACCGATATTGGTTTTGCTTGTGTCACTTCCGGTACCATTTGAATGCTACCGGTAATGCCCCAAAGGCCCAAACTGACTTGGACTTGACTCAGCATCAATTGCCACATATCACATCATAATTCGTACAACTGTTATATACGAATTTACCCTATATAATATTATTACTTTGTACGATAATATTTGAATTGAAAAGGTTCTAATTTTTTTAGCGCATACAACTGTAATTTGCAACTCTAATTATTTTAAAAGGTTTAATTAATAATTTTTAAAAATTAATACAAATAAAATCCAACAAGTAGATTTTCTAATAGTGTCAAGAGGCATGTTCTCGATATGCCACTTGGTTTAATATCAAGCTTGATTATCCTCCTTTTAATATAATATAGATTATTATTATTATTATTATTTCAATGTGTAGATAATACCATAGTTTTAATTTTATTTTTATATCTTTAATCAAATTAGTTAAGGTGGAGGAATATAAAATTCAAAAACAATATATGTTCTTTCTTATATTCAACCACTAATTTTCAATCAAAAACCACATTTTATCTTTCAATTATAATTTAAAGTAAATGTGGTGTTTAAGTAACTCTTTTAAAAAAAAACTTTTGAGTTAAAAACTCCTAATTACGATACTGATAAGGACAAGAATGAGATATTCAATTCAAATTCAAAAACACTATCTATAAATTCAAAAAGATTCGTATTTCAAATATATTGTATTCTTCGTAGAGTTTTTTTCATTTTGGAATGGATCTTAGACCACATTATTCGTTTCCATAGATGTCGCTAATGCAATTCTTTCTTAAGGAAAATCCGTGTGCATTTCAAAATGTTAAATATGGATAAGTATGCTTAGCTTTAAAATTAAAATTAATTTTTTTATTTTTAGTTAAAAGATTAATGTATCAATTATAGATTCTAATAAAAATCATCAATATTATTTGTCATATATATCGATAATCACTCCCTTTGAACGTGGAATTTTATTTATTTCTCAATTAAATCCCCCAAAGTAGGTGAGTAGATATTAGCTTTTTAAATAATGTCAATTAATTTATTTTTAAAAGAGATTGTTTAGCTCAAACAAACAGAAAATGATTAAACATTCATTTTTTGTTTGGAGGCAGAGAAGGTTGCGGCAGAGGGAGAGGGAGAGAAGGAGGGGAAGAATTGTAAAGGGGTTTGTGTAAATAAGAAAATTTTGAGATTTTTAATGTATCATTAACATAAAAAATAAAAATAAAAACTCCTACCTATTTCTCACGCCACGGTTTGAGTAACAATTAAATAGAATATCCAAAAAAATATTATTATGTGTTGCCCTTTCTTGGATACATTTATGGGGGAAATCTTGTTAGGGAGGACTTTCCCTTTGAAGGAGTCTTACGTGACGCGAATCCGAATTAGTCGGAGTTATAATGTGGGTACAGAACACCAAATCGAAAATAAAGACATTCTACGTCAACAATTATTTTAATACAAATACAAAGACATAATCTTTCAAAAAAATCGAATACTCGACCTCAAATTAATCCCGGGCCCACAAGGGTAATCGGACATTGAATGTTCTAGAATCATGATAACACAAAAGTCCACTACATGACCTAATAACAAATGGGAAAGTATATTCATCAGGACAAATTGTTCCTTCCATCATTTGCTTATAAGTTATACATATTGATACATGTAATATACTTCTGTTTATAAGCTCTGATAATACAATTGTACAAATAGTTTTTTGGATCATCAACCTGAATGAACAACAAATTTGCATAGTCTATTTCTCCAATTTTGTCACAAATTTCAACAATTTTGGTGACTAAATTGTTACTATGTGAATGAGAAAAGTTGACAATTTGGGCATGTATTTTCTTCAAAAAAATGTGTGTTTTGCAGTTTTTCAACAACAATAACATACCCAGTGAAATCCCACAATGTGGGGGTATGGGGAGTGTAGAGTGTACGCAGACCTTACCTCTATCTTGGTAGGTAAAGCGGTTGTTTCCGAGAGACCATCGGCTCAAGACAGAGCATACGCACAAGCAAAGAAAAAGTAAAGCAAGCAAGAGTAACGGTTCGGGAAAAATTTAAAAATTTAAGGCAGTATGAAAATGTTGGTATCAAAGTGCATACGCCATGATAGCACATTTTGAAGAAGTAAGTATTAACTAGCGCAGGTAAATAAGCTAAACAAAGTACACTAAAGGATACATATCAGCAGAAAACCAGCTACAGGTTACTATAAAGCCATAATGTGCCTATTTGTATGATAGGCTAAGCAGGCCTACATTACTAACATTACCACTACCAGTTTGCAAGCGTAAGCAGGACTTGCCATTACCTACACCTATGGATGTTCTTATAAAAGAACAGAATTACAAGAATGATGTATCTGCCTATACGGCGACAGAAATTATTGAGTGGAACATAGATGGTGGTGATGATAGTCAAATATCAGGACTTGTCACAAGATCATCATGTATGCAGGAGAGGCTAGAGGCAACAAGAAAACAGATGCCCACATAGTCCAAATGAATACTGCAGGTTTCACTGGCCAGCTTAAAGCTTGGTGGGATAATAATCTCACTATAGAACAGAAGACTATAATTTTCAATCCCGTTAAGCAGGATGGAAATGAGATTAAGCCTAATGCGGTGATGACCTTTGTTCTTAACATTTTAGATCATTTTACTGGTAATTATTCCACCAATTACGATAATATCATGACTCTCTTACAAAATCATAGGTGTCCTACTCTCACCTCATTTAGGTGGTATAAGGATGTATTCCTTAGTAGAGTTTTCAATCTCCCAGAAGCTAATAGTAATTTCTAGAAGGCCAAATTCATAGACGGTCTACCTTCTTTATTTGCGGAAAAAGTGAAGAGAACCCTAAGGAAAGAATCATGAGATTCGCAAATACAGTGGGATCTTTATTCCTATAGGCAGCTAATTGGCAAATGTATGGAAGAAGGCTTAGCTTTTTGTAATGACCTAAAGCTATAAAAGCAGCTTAAAAAGCAAAGACTGACAGAAAAAACTCAATTAGGGGAATTCTGTCAGCAATTTGGTTTTGAAGAACCTAGACCCTCCCATATGGGGAAAAAGAGAAAAAACTATGAGAAACCTCATAAGAAGCAATACTATGAGAAATACAAATCTGACTCCTACAAAAGATGGGCATCCAAGAAAAAAGCCAGAAATGAGAAGAAGGGTTATATCCCTATAAGGAAAAAGAAGCAGGATCCTACCTATTATAAATATGGAGGAAAAGGCCACTATAGTAATAAGTGTAAGGCCAAGAAGATTGATCAGATTAAAAATCTGAGCATTGACGAAACAATCAAGGATGCTCTCATAAAGATTGTTGTTTCGTCTGAAGAATCAGGAAACTCCAACAATTCGATGGACTCTATGAGTTCTGACTACAATGATCCAAACTCATCTTCTACAGAGGATGACGATCCATGTTCCTGCACAACACAAGACAAATGTTACGTCATCAATGATGATTCAAAGACAGATGAAGAGTTTTATAAACTACAAGCCCAATTCTCTAATTTCCATATCAACGTCATTAATGGAGAAGAGGTTAATGACCTGTTGGATAAAATTCCAGATAAATCTCAGAGAGCCAAAATTTTAGATACACTGTTCAAAACCAGTGAAAATGAAAACCTCGTACACCTCCCAGAGTTAATACCGGGGTCAATCATCCCTACAATTTTTCAGAAGTTCTTGAAGAATTACAGAAGTGGAGAAATCCTAATAATCCTCTGACAATTCAAGAATTGACGAAGGAGATTCATAATCTCAAAGCAGAATTAACTCTGCTCCACAATAATTATATTCGTTTGGGTAATAGAGTTACTCTCTTAGAATTAGAGAAATCCTCAGCCCCTAAACGAATATCTGATCAACCAACTTCCTCTGACAGTATGGAAGGAAACAAAGATGATGTCTTAGGTGCAATAACATTATATTCCCGCCAAAAATGGGTAACACAAATCAATTTATAAATTGATAAACAGATTATGTTTGATAAAATTCCTACCTTAATTGATTCAGGTGCAGACCTCAACTGCATCTGAGAGGGATTAATCCCAACAAAATATTTTATTAAAACCACACGCACAGTCTCAGGTGTTGATGGAAGCAAATTGGAAGTTTCCTATAAATTACCTAGTGCTTATATTTGCCATGATAAAAGGAGTATGGAAGCCTCTTTCATTTTAGTCACAAATTTAGCTAATAAAATTATTTTAGGCACACCTTTTATCAATAGTATTATGCCTATAGCAAGAGTGGATACCAAGGGTCTTAATGGTACCTTTGAAAATGAGTTAATAACTTTTCCTTGGATTGCTAAACCTAAGGAAAGAATTTTAAATAGTCTTGTCCAGCACAAGCGACAACATATTACTTTCTTGCAATAGGAATTAATGGTTTATAATATAATAGATCAGCCGAAAAATCCTAAATTACAGGATAAGATAAAGGGAATAGAACATGATTTTTCTCTTTCTATTTGCAATGATTTGTCTACAGCTTTTTGGAATAGGAAAAAACATATTGTTGATCTTCCATATGAAGATGATTTTACTGAACAAAATATTCCGACAAAGGCAAGACCTTGTCAGATGAATTCAGAATATTTGGAAATATGTAAAAATGAGATCTCTACTCTTATAGATAAAAGGTTGATAAGATCTTCAAACTCCACATGGAGTTGTACATCGTTCTATGTTAATAAACATACAGAACAGGAAAGAGGAGTTTCCAGGTTAGTAATTAACTATAAACCCTTAAACAAGGTTTTAAAGTGGATTAGGTATCTAATCGCTAACAAAAAGGATTTACTTGACAGGTTATAACAGTCAAACATATTTTCAAAATTTAATTTAAAATCAGGATTTTAGCAAATACAGATCAATGAATCTGACAGGTATAAAACCGTTTTTACGATTCCATTTGGTCATTATGAATGGAACGTTATGCCTTTTGGGCTGAAAAATGCTTCATCTGAATTTCAACATATCATTAATGATATTTTTACTTCATATAGTGAATTTATCATCGTTTATATTGATGACATATTAGTTTTCTCAAAAACTATACAGGATCATAACTGATACCTTGAAATTTTCAAGAAAATTATTATTAACAATGGGTTAGTTATATCCAAACTCAAAATGAATATCTTCCAAACATGAGTCCGATTTCTTGGACATAATATTGAATAGGGGAAAATTGTTCCTATTACATGAAGTATAGAATTTGCTTCAAATTTTTTTGATGAAATTCTTGACAAAACCCAATTACAAAGGTTTTTAGGAAGTTTGAATTATATTTCTCCTTACTACAAGAATTTATCTTTGGATGCGGTTGTCGTATATGATAGGTTAAAGAAAACTGCTACTCCCTGAACAAATGCTCATACGGAAGCAGTAAAAAAGATCAAAGAAAAAGTACAAGTTTTGCCATGTTTTATGCTTGCCAACCCAAATGGGGAAAATCATTGAGACAAATGTCTCAGTTATTGGTTATGGTGGAATTCTTAAACAGATAAATCCTCAGACCAGACAAGAATATCTTATTCAATTTCATTCCAGAAAATGGACTAATAGTCAGCAAAATTACGCTACTATAGCTAAAGAAATTCTTGTTATAGTAAGAGGTGTCCTGAAATTCCAAGATGACCTTTACAACTCAAAGTTCTTAATAAGAATTGATTGTCATGCGGCTAAATTCATGTTTCAAAAGGATTTTAAGCATGATGTATCCAAACAAATGTTTGCAAGATGGCAGGCTCATTTAGCCCCATTTGATTTTGAAATTCATCATCTTAAAGGTGAAAATAATTCACTCCCTGATTTTCTAACCCGTGAATATTTACATGGATAATATGCATCCAACTTGGACATCACCCACTCCTAATAAGGGTCGAGGAAACAAAAGCTCGGGCCGAGGCTCGGGAAAAACAGGAGCAACTAGGGATAATATTCCAAACGATGCCCAGAGAGTTATACTCTTGGACAAGGAAGCATGCTCATCCAGCCAAACAAAGAGCTCATATGCTCAGACACTCCAAAAATCAGAAACAGGGGATCGCAACCAATATTTGGTTAAAACTCATGAGGAGATTATATTCTACCTACATCATGAGGACAAAAATCATTTGAATGATCCCTGGATTTTAATGAATCGATATGTAGAATATTTCTACCACCCTTTTCCAGAAGGAAAAAACAGGATGTACTATGAAAACATCCTCACAGCAACCAGCACGACTGACATAACTTCGTTCCCTTGATCAGGACAAGAGAGAAATTTCTCGAATATATATATCAAAAAGATTATATCTTCATATGAATGGGGACTCAGTCCATTCAGACCAAAGGAATTCATAATTCCTCGCACAACTATAAAAATGACGTTTAATTATTACGATTATATCGATGCTTTTACAAACGTATTATACTATGAAAATGGGAAGCATTCTCATTCATGTTAGATTAAAATTAATCCAGAAATTTTTAAGAACAGCCAAAAAGGCCAACTACTTCCATACTGGTTATATCCATGGTAGAACATTATTGGACCTGAAATTCAGGTGTTAAAGGAACCTTATATGAGTTTCTATAAAGAATGGGTACAAGTAACACCCAGTGTTACTCCTAATAATCCTTCAGATTATATTGAAGGATCCGCAACTTTATTTTTTTTCATGCAGACAGGGACACCATGGATTCGGAAATGGCTTCCCGAAGCAGGAAGAAACCAACAAAGCATAATATGTCTTAAGAGAAAATTTCTTTGCAGGTTTTGATCTAAATTATTAGACAAAGATTCTACAGACCCAACACGCTGGCATGGTTGGCAGTTAGAACAAGAGATATCTTCAATGGTTAATAGCCATAAAAACATCCATTAAATGAAAAACACTCCAAGGAAGGTGAATTATCGTTCTTTTCTAAATTAGAAGATCGTTTGAAGTCCGTCTTCCCATTATAAAAGGGGACTCTTTTCATTTTTTTAGGACAAGCCTTGGAAACCGGAGAACCAATCATTGTAAAAAAATTACTGTCTAATTAATAACACTCAGCATTCTTGTATACTTTCTCTCTCTTGGGCACATCTTAGGTACTATTCTCTCCCCTTTTCTTTTTATTTTTCTGTTCTTCATTATGCATGGCTAATAAGCTTTTACTGTCTAGAATGCTCTGAGATAATATGGTTATTTAAAATAAAAGATAGAATGTAACATTTGAATTCATGGTAAACATTCACAGTACACATCATAATGGGTATTGAGGAATTTTAATAGTCATTTTTTGCCTTATGGAGTGCTCTTTCAGCCGTTTGATGATTTAAGGCGTTTTTATGAGCCGTTTTTCGTATTAGACTATGCGTGACTGTTAGAATATACTTAGATAAATCTCCATGTTTTGTGAACAGTACTGTGACCTGGATCCATTCATCCGGGTTGTTGAGTTCTTTTGTTTTGTTTTATTCTTTGTTTATTTATAACTTACTGAAGGATCCTTACATGCCTTATATAAAGGCCTAAGAGTAACTATTCTCAGACAGTATTTTAATTCATAATGAATATTTTTAGAAATTATAAACATAAATCTAAGCCTTCTTCCATACATTTGCCAATTAGCTGCCCATAGGAATAAAGATCCTACTGTATCTGTGAATCTCCTGATTCTTTCCTTAGGGTTCTCTTCACTTTTTCTGCAAATAAAGAAGGTAGACCGTCTATGAACTTGACCTTCCAGAAATTACTATTAGCTTCTGGGAGATTGTAAACTCTACTCAGGAATACATCCTTATACCACCTAAATGAGGTGAGAGTAGGACACTTATGATTTTGTAAGAGAGTCCTGATATTATCGTAATTGGTAGAATAATTACTAGTAAAATGATTTAAAATAGTAAGAACAAGGGTCATCACCGCATTAGGCTTAATCTCATTTCCATCCTGCTTAACGGAATTGAAAATTATAGTCTTCTGTTCTATAGTGAGATAATTATCCCACCAAACTTTAAATTGGCTAGTGAAATCTGCCATAATCATTTGGACTATGTGGGCATCTGTTTTCTTGGTGCCTCTAGCTGCTGCTGCATACCTGATGATCTTGTGACAAGTCCTGATAATTTGACTATCAGCACCACCATCTATGTTCCACTCAATAATTTCTGTCGTTGTATAGGCAGAGACATCATTCTTGTAATTTTGTTCTTCTATAAGAACATCCATTGGTGTAGGCCTCGGATAATAATATTTTCCGAGTGTGATGTTTTAGAGAAGTATGCCTAGATAAATATAAATAAAATATTTTTTGAAGAAGCTTTTAGTATAGTCTTCTTCTCTAAATAACGTTCTTTTCATCTCAAAATTATGTACAACTTGAAAACCAGAAAAGTTTGTTTTTTTAATCAAATTTCTCCACTTTTTGCTTAGTGTAGAAATTTAAAGACTTGTAATATCCACTAAAGTTATTTACTTACAATTTTATAGCATTTTTAGAAAAGAATTCCGTGCGTATTTCAAGCCTATTTTACGTGTTCTACTTCATATATCATAAATTATGAATTTGAGCTTATTACATTAATTAATATATGAATACCATAGTACATGCTAATTGGAGTAATGTAATAAAATATTTAAAGAAGTAGATAACATGCGATATTATTTTTATGAAATAAAAGATATTAAAGTTATGCAACTTGTTAAGGTAGCAGAGCTGTCTCAAATCAAGAGATTGAAACCTTAATGTTTAGGTGAAAAAAATAAATCTCGTAACGTTAGTTAGGTTTTCTATTTCCTTACTTTGGAAAAAAAAAACCTTCTTTCAAATATTTTTTTTATTTCTAATCCTACTAACTCCCTCGCAATTATTGTTTCACGACTTCTATGTTAAGACGGTATAGGGCATCCATTTTCTTGAAATTCTAAAGCTTTTACTTGTGATGGCAGCATGAACGCGATAACGATAGTTGGTTTTGTAAGACAAAGAAGGGTTGTCATCATCACGGTCAGTGGAGGAATCCGAAAGCAGATTCAGAAATTAAACTTTATGAGTTTAGAATTCAGAATTCTAAGTAGGGAAAAACGTGTATACATATGTCATGTTTCGTAAAATATCGTTATGTTTTGTAAAAAATATATTTATATATTTAGTAATAAAGAATTCTACGTAACCCATTTATTTTACTTGGTCCGAAACATATTATCACTCGTGGCCTTTCACTTGATGACGTTTGTGGACTTATACTTTGATGCCCTCGAGGCCTTACCATTTATGATAAATAGAGTAGTAAGTAGCTGGGCGAATTTCAATGATGCATTGAAAATCTCCAAGTAAAAATTTACTCGTACGCGTGCTCAAATCAAACTAATGAATACAAGACGAGTGTATCATATATCATATTAATCACTTAATCATGGTTAAGCATATGTATTCTCACTTTAGTTTTTAACTGCTAAAGTTAAATTATTTAATTTGATGTAAACGTCTGGTTTAGAAGAATATTTAGCAATAAAGTAGGTAAATTTGTTACATTTAAAAAAACTTATATTCTTGTTTTGGTAAAAGAACATTTCATTCTCTTTTGTCCTTTTAGAATCTTAGCCATGATCCTTTAATGCTTTAAAGCTCGAGTACAAGAAAAACTAGATAACACCACTTACATATGGAACACCTTACGGAACTTTTATAAGAAAATCAGATTTTATCCGACGTACATATTAATGTCAATACTAATCTTAGATCTCAAGGCATGTAAATATCATACTCGCACAGGTAGATAGAGGTACTTTAAAAGAAGAAATATTCCGTTTCATTGGTAGCCTCGGAAGGCATGGACAGAAGCGGAGCCGGATTTGAATTTTATGGGTTCTAGCTCCAGCCGAACTCGTACATCGGCTTCTAGCTCCGTCCCTTGGAATGGTAACGACAGCAATGATAACGTATTGCAGCATCTCATAGCATTCGTCAGAGTGTAAATCATCTCAACCTTTTGATCTTGTTAGTGGCTTCCATTATATTTTGGCCCCACGAGGAGTTTTCTAGGTTTAATAATCTTGTGAGTTGTTGAGAAGCTTCATGAAATTTATCCTCCACGGTACATGTCTCCGTCTTAAGAGCAAAAATAACTTCATTAACATCTTCATCCAGCTGAAGGTGGAAGAGGTGCGGAAATACCTGGAGAAAGAACACACAATTTGGTTCAGATAAAGCATCTAATGTCATGTAAGCTTAAGCTAATTTTATCCAAAAGAAACTCTCGGCCAGTCGCGCGATTGTCAATGATCTGTTATCAAACAGAAAGCACCAATGTATGGAAGTGAGGCAGCAGATTATCAGGCTATGTTGCTGGGACTCTTCAAAATTGTCGACAGGTGCGTGCCGGATCCTCCAAAAGTAATATATTTTGGAGGATCTGACATGGGTGCAACAACATTTTTGGAGAGTCAGAGAAACATAGTTATTAGGTTGGTAAGCAAATTCAAAATCATATGCTATGGAAACTAAAAGTTGTGCAAACAACTATTTTGGCCTTCACTGGCCAGATTTAAAATATGATTTTTTTGAAGGACAGAGAGCTATACTATGTAATTTGCAAACTTCTGTCAGGAACAGTTTGATGCTCACCGACTTCAATTTGGAGTAAATGGAATCCTTGATGGCTTGTGACCTTGATACCAAATTTATGACAAATAGACCTTGATCAGAAAGAGAATCTTTTGCTGCCATAAGGAAAGACTCTTCTACAAAGTCTGCAGCAGGACAACTTAAACCAGAACTGCCAAAAAGTTCAAAAATTAGCTATGTAACATGGTGATTTAGCGAAAAAAGGAAAGACTTATATAAGAAGATATGGATGGTGAATAGGCTCATTTACCTCGAGTCTGAAGAGTCCACATCAACAATGAGCATGTCAATTTTTTCAGTGTTTTTAAGTGCTGCATCCTTGACATACTTTAAACCATCAGTCACACGTACCTGAAACACCGAAGACATTGAAAGATGGCGGTTATAAGTTCTTACGAGCATCTGATTCCTGAGTTAGATCTCTTATCATTTTGTTCTCCCATAAAGGGAGCAATAACCTTAATGTGACACCCACCCTAATCACGAGGTATTAGCCAAGTTACAGCGGAGTACGGTAATTCACTAATCCTCACACAATATGAAAAAATTATAAAGTAATTTGATTCGCTTAATTCACTTAGCCTTAAGCACAGGGATATAATAACGTGAAATGGGTGACCCAATGTAACATATTGCTTTTTAGAATCACACCTTTCATTATTAAACCTCTACATCAAGCTATTTTGTTAACCTCGTAATTTATAATAAGTAGTCACCAAGAAGAGTCACACATTGATTGAAAATCTCGGGTGATCTTGAATGAATGTTGCATCTTGCATCATCCCATTTTACACTTGCATTTAGTTATTAACTTATTAAACAAAGAATAAGCAAAAGAGAAAGGAAGGGGAAGAGAAATAACAGAAGAAAAGGTGGAGTGAAGAATGTTAGTTACCTTTAACCGTTCATCATCTCTAAAATCAAAATAGTCTCTAGCAAGATCTACAACCACAGGATCTAACTCCAACACCTGTGAATAACATTATGAGTCAGTTTGTCAAGATAAAAAGATAATAATTACTACTAACGATCGAAAAACAGGTATAAAGATTTAACCTTAACCAATCTAAATGTTTATTTTCAGTTGACTGTTCATATTGCAACAGAGGAATTGCCATGACTGGGAAATCACCCACCTTCTGAGCCGCCTCTTAAATAGGTTAAAACAGGTGCAAATTGATCCCTTGAAGGAAGATAGAATCAGATGGAAACACACTCAAGGAGGTGACTTTACGGTGAAGGATTGATATTTACATTCTTCTGAGAGAAGGTGACACTGTCCATGGAAAATTATTTGGAAAATTAAGGGCCCCCTGAAAGTTAGTTGCTTCTTATGGTGCTTAATGCGAGGCATGCCATGGAAATTTCTATATTGTATTGACTCCTTCTCTCTTACTTAAGAGCCTATTAGTTGTACAAATTTTTATCATCTGGATGCCTTTTAATAAAAAGTTTTACTTAATTTAAAAAAAAAACTTTAACATTTCACTTTGCTATGAGCTTTTTCCAAAATCATGGCACTTTGCCATCTTCAAGCATTTTCTGGCTAAGATTAATGAATGTCGTATGGACAACTTTAGTTTAGTGCAGATTAAGCAGTGACAATGAAAACTTGTAGTACTATATAAAAGAGAGAATCGTTGTCTCCTAGATACTCAGAGATTCTATATCTACTTTGAGTACTAAATAAATACAATATGAAGTTCGATCTAATTCATAAGATCATGGTACACATGTGCTTCAAGCTTTTCATGTGACTAAATAATTCAATATTCTACGTGTACCAATATAAACAACATAATGTTTTATGGATGACACGCAGATATACATGAGTCAGTCCTATCGTGCATGTCCCTTAAGTACACGAGTGAGTAAATATGAATTTCAAGCAACTTGGACAGTTGGACCTTCTTGATACTGTGGACTTGTTCAATTACGAATGTTTGTAATTCCACATTGTGTTACTTCGCATATTAACCCTTATTTCCTTTTTCCATTATAACTTTTGCTTTCACATCATTTCCTTTCCATCATTTTGCAACTCAAAGTTAGACCACAGATGGAAAATTGAGTTTAAAAGGTACAAATGATACAGGAAAAAACTAAAAATAAACTAAAAGTGGCACATTTATGTAACCATAATTTACCGTGATCTCGGCAAAAGTCAGGTGCTTATGTAGAAACATGGGAAGCAATCCTGCTCCAAGACCAATTACTACAGATCTCACCTGAAAAAGAGACAATTGCAGCTTAGATAAAGCTAATGTTCTGTCAAGTTGTTTTTACACAAAGTATTAGAGATGTTAGTAAATATAGAAGTCGAAAAACTTATAAGCGAGTCTCTTTTGAAAAAGGATATAAGTTGACTTCTTACCATGCCTCCCGTAGATGCCAAACCATCCAAATGAGAAGATATTAATGTAAAACCAGAGATGATTCCAGTATGATATGAGCTGGCCAAATAACTGTGGTCAACTTTCAAATCGCTGCTCAATCCTGTAACCAAATTAATTTAATTGCACATCATACTGAAACTCAACTTATAATTGATGCCTTCACCAACTCCTATTTTCCCTCTCTTTCTTCCTTTGGTAGTTTGCAACTATCATTATAAGGAAAAAAAAGAAAAATAAAAGAAAAGGAAAAGATGTTTCCTTGTGTCCTATTTTCCCTCTTTCTTCCTTTGGTAGTTTGCAACTATCATTATAAGGAAAAAAGAAAAATAAAAGAAAAGGAAAAGATGTTTCCTTGTGGGAGATTTTGTCTCAAAACTAATTTTATTATTCACAAATTATTTAACTCTCCTGAAATGTCAAGAAGTTTTACTTTGTCGTATATTCCAAATAATACAAAAGAACAGTAATATCGGTATTCATCTCATGTCTTCCAAACACATTTTTCTACAGTTTAATTTGAACATATTTCGAACTCCGTCTAACAGAATAACATATATCAAATTTCTATACACAATTCATTCATTATTATTCGAAACATGTTACATAAATTAGTATTACGGCAATGTTTTAATGTAAGCAAAGAGGTTTTGGAGTATGAAGAATCGTAAAGCTACCATCAGACGACGAGACATTAGAATCAGATCTTTTCGAATTTCCCTTTTTCTGGGATTTTGAAGATGACTGGCCTATCTTCTGATTAATATCAGCTATAGATTTCAGTGATCCTTCTCTTGATAGCACAGCCTCAGATTGAACTAAACTCTCTGTTCTTTGGAAAGTAAGCCGACGAAATATCACATCCTTGGATGCAAAGAGACGACTAATATTGTCGTCAACTTTCTCATAGATCACATCATCTACAATAATTGGACCAGTCAAAGGAGATGTGATCTACAGAAGACAATGGAGTAGGTAAAATAGGTTAGAAATTAAGGTGAAAAGCTTTTTTAAAGGCAAAACCATTTAAACAATATAACATAGTAAGCACCTATTAAGATAAATTCAAAATTATAGCTATTCAACGTACTCCCAAGAAAAAAATATTAAATGACAGACGAAAGAAATGGAGTGGGCAATAAGAATAGTCATACAAATGTAATACGTAATAAATTTTTTTTTAAAACTGGAAAACTTTTATTAAGCTGAGGGTCTACCGGAAACAGTCTCTCTACCCCACAAAGAGTAGGGGTAAGGTCTGCGTACATCCTACCCTCCCAAATCCCACTTGTGGGATTACACTGGGTATGTTGTTGTTGTTGGAAAGCTTTTATTTAAATAGGCTTTACTATCACGTAATGATAATTGATTAAATTGATTTTCACTGACCTCTTGAACAATATTTCGCTGCTTGATTCCATCACTTGCTGCCATAAAACTGAAAAAAGTACAAAAATTTCTTGTAACTAAATTTCCCAATATTAGAAACACATATTTGTTGCTATATGAGTATTGAACTTGGGCAAGCTTAAGTTTGTTTTGCTCTTTTACTGTTGGTCTCCAACCACAACATGAAGGCAAAATTATCTAAAGAATTTCAATAAGACTTTCGCTACCTTGGGAGCATGTACTCCTACCTTAACCTTTATTATCAACAATCCATTGTAGAGTCTGAAGACCTCGCTGAGGACCTCCAGATGCCCTCATCTTCCAAGTAATGTATCAAATTGATGTTTAAAGAAAGGGTATCAATTTCTTATTGCACGCCTAATGCAAGAATTTCCCAAATTATTTTCTTAACCGCCGATTTTATTGACGAAGCACCAAGGGTTTGCTAGCTCGTATAGAAAATTTGTTGAGCTCAAGATTTCGGTGGGAAAAAAAATTGTTTTGTCCACAAAGATAGCTTTATAGGCTCCCAAGCTTACTAGGAGTTAGTTATTTCCTCATCAATAGAGCTCTAGACAGAGAGACACTAAAACCTCTTATTGCTAGGTAGGCATAGTTATTATTCGCATAGTATGCAAAACACTAAAACAGTGTTGGACATTATCCGATACATGTGTTGGTGGGAGGTAACAGGTACCCAGTGGAATAGTCAAGGGGTACGCGCCAGCTGGCCCATACACCACAGTTCACAAAAATGAAAAAGAAACTAAAACAGTGTTGGACATTACAATGGAGACACTAAAGACTTGCATTTATAGCTTGAAAGAATTGTCTATATATTTGATTAAGAGTTTTGGGATAGCAAACTACACTAAAACTAGTTGAATTGACCGATCAGACATTATACCACTTTCTACCCATTCTACTCTATATGTTTGGTAGCCATATTTGGGTAATGGGATAATAAAGGAACTATCCAAGAAATTTCCTTAAAACTGAATCTATTCAATATCAATTAAAAGGAAATGGTTAAAGCTAAAGGTCAATTATGAGTAGTAACTTACGGTATCTGAGCTTCAGCGTCAGAATCTCCCGGCGCCAATTGCATTACTAGAGGAGATAGATCTTTCTGAACAAGAAAAAGAAACATGCAACTAAGCTGACAGGAAACCACTATTTTCATCAACTGATGACACAATAAATCAACAAAATCTAGCAAAAGTCACCTGAATATCATCCATACTGGCGTCAGAATGGCTAGAATCTAAAAAAATCTAAGAAAACACAATTCACTCCATCAGAATCTTACAAAGATAACAGGAATAGAAAAACAAAGGCACTTTAATGAATGAGTACCATTATTAAACGAGCAGCCTTAGAGCTTTCTACAACTACCCATTGTCCTTCTTCTGAAGAGAACAGCCACTCACGAGCTCGAGTCTGAAATCTAAACATCAGTTAAATTCTTACACAGCCCAAAAAAAGACTAATGAACATGATCTAAGAACTTAGTATCATAAAACATAATATCAAAATTAGGTCGAAAGTCCAAATTTTCTTTACTATTGGCAGTTCAAACTATGATAGGCAAAAAGCAAGGACATGACTAGGCAGAACGGAAGTTACCTCCAACATGAAACTGTTCACAAACAGACAAAAAGAGAGCAACAATTTACTTACTGAAATACAAATTACAATGTACAAATTCATAGGCCAAACTGGGAATATTATAACAAAACACAAGATTGTGTCAGCTTCCCAAACAAGGAATATTATCCTCCATCTACAGAGAGGTTCTCAATGTTGTACTTGTCAAAAAATATAAATAGACGAAAATTAAAAAAGTAAATATCTGCTCCATCTTTTTCTCCAATAGTGTCTATAGTACCAATTTCTGACTCATTAAAAAGTGAATCATGTCAGAATAGGCTATTGAAGTTGAAACTAAAGGGAGTATTAAGCTTTTGTTCATAGATAACATATCAGCTACCAGAAGAGAAAAAGGAAACTCCATAAGAGGGGTCAACTTAAAAACTGGAAAAATATAATGATTTAACAAGCAGCTTGGTGAAAGTGGAGGAAACAAACCTTTGGAACAAGAAACACAGCACAATGATATGCAAAAGGTCCAAAATCCTTTCGGGCATCAAGAAGCACGGCTCTGTAACAAAATAGAGAAAACCCAGGTTCACCTAAACTAAGCTGAACTCTACGACTTGGACTAAGCTCTGCCAGATCTCCCTCAACTCCAATTTTCAAGTCTTCTAGTGCATACATTATATCAGAACCACTGGAATAATCCGCACGGATTTTATTTTCAACTTCAAGTGCTTGAAAAAGTCCATGAACCTGTAAAGTAAATAGAATAGCATCCCAAGATCAAATCACATGCATATATAAGCATTCTTATAGCCTGTTTGACCAAGTTTATGGGAAGCCAAAAGTGCTAATTTTATAAAATTGAGTGTTTGGCCAATCTTTTAGAGAAAAATAACTATTTTTGAGCAATAGCAGAAGTCGTTTTACATAAGCTAAAAAAAGTAGTTTCTCTCTAAAAGCACTTTTGGAACATTGGGCAAGCACAAAGCACTGCTCTAATATTGGCAAATACGTTTTTCAAGTTAATTAGTCAAACACAAACTGCTACCCTCCAAAGTACTTTTTCGAAAAGCACTTCGGACAAAAAGTACTTTTCAAAATAAGCAGATTTTGGAAGCTTTTCCAAAAAGGCGATTAGTGAGCCAGCACTTGAAAATATCAAAAGGGGATGAAAGCCTTTACCTGGTTCTTTGGACCACCAAAGGACGACTGATCAACAGATGACAATATTTGGCACAATGCAGGAGAATTATCTTTCTCCGCTACCACCATAAAAGTCTGTAGGCTCGACTTGTCAGATGGTTTCAGAGCAATAGGGTGAATCCCCATCTTCCACCCATACCGAAACTTTGGGAAGAGTAAACCTTACAAGAGAAGGATTAAGCAATAGAATGATCATTCTTGAAAAATGTATAACAGTAGCGGATATAGATTGAACAATAAAGCGCAAAAATGCATAACTATGCCAGGAGACATCTTGATTACCTAATACATGAGATTCGGCCAAAGTGAGGCAAATAAATCTCCCCCCAACTTTTAGCAATCTTTTAACCTGGTCAGTTTAAGGACATAGGCATGAGTCAGAACACAGTGGACTTTCATTTGCCTAATAGAAAATGTAATATATTGAGAGCATACATCAAATGAGTTGTGAGACAAAATGATAATCAAGTTTTATTTTTAGAACACCTCCGACAAATACTGAGTTCCTAACTTTGATCCAAGCTCCGGCTCCATTAAAGCATCCAATCCTCCCTTGTCGAGAATAGCGCCAAAGCTCTCATTTGCAAACTAAATCATAACAACAATAGTTTAGAGAAGAACATTGTCCAAAATGTTAGAAACTATTAGACATGAGAAACATCTTGCAAAATAAATAGCAGCCTTGACAAACAGCCAACAACATGTAGCAGATTACTCAAGCAAAACAGAGTACTTATCCATCTGTATAAATATTCAATTTTCTCTTTCTATTAATTTTTTCCATTTGTTTCATTTGATAAGTGAGAACATTCAATCTCTCTTGAAAATGATACCTTTATCCTAAACTTGGTAGTTACACCATTATATCACCGCAATTTTTGTAGCATCAAATGCTTAGATTCCTGTCTATCAGAATAAGGGGGAATGAAATCTTAAGACAATATAATTTGCTCAAATCCTCAATCGACCAAGATTAGTGAAAACACCAAGGCAGCACTGGTGTTTTCCTTTGTTTACATAACAGCAGCGTGACAGAATCCCAACATTTCCCAATTTCTTTCCGACATTCCTTCCCGTTCAAATAGAATCATAATCTAGCACCAACAATTATGGAAAACTAAAAATCATGACCAAATGGTAACTTTTTCTTTCATCTTCTGCTTAGAAGATAACAGATTTTCCAAAAAGATTAAAACCTCAAAATTACTCATCAACAATAACATACCCAGTGAAATCTCACACGGTGGGGTCTGGGGAGTGTAAAGTGTACGAAGACCTTACCCCTACCTTGGGAGGAGACCTCAAAATTATTCATAATATGTATGAATAACTATTTCCTTATTTTAAAATTTTGTATTTAGACCACCTATTTTATTGAATCATAGAGGGAGCTTAGTACACCGAGCTGCCCTTTTTTTTATCCTTGAACACACTGTTTAAATCACCTCATGCCAATTCAATATCTATATATTGGAACAAACATAAGTAGTGTTTCCAGTATAATCCCACAACATGTATATAATATAAATAATTATGTACTTATTACAACAACAAGATGCCCATTGTAGAGAGTAGAATGTACGCAGACCTTAACCCTACATTGTGAGGTACTTATTATTAGAGTATATTCACCTATTTTATAGAGACGTCCTAAATTATATCATACCATTTAAATCACCTAATGCCAATTCAATATATATATAAACTCATCTAATGTCCTATTATAAAAAGAGTCACATAAATTGGAACAAACATGGATAACATCTCCAATGTACCATAACAACCTACCTGCATATTAGTCATGTCCATGACGCGCCATTTCATGACAGGTCTAGACCGAATATTTCTTCTCAGCATATCCGAAATAGCAACTTTAGAGAAATCAACAATCGTAATATTACGGAACCCACTTCATAAAGATACTCAGAGAACTTTGAATTACTGATAATATGTATATAATATAAATAATTATGTACTTATTCTTAGATAAACTTAAGGTCTCTTTTAAATGTTAGTATATTCACCTATTTTATTGAGCCGTCCTTGACTATATCACACCATTTAAATCACTTCATGCCAATTCAATATGTATATAAACTCGAAAAAGAGTCACATAAATTGAAACAAACATGGATAATATTTCTAATGTACCATAACAATCTACCTGCATATTAATCATGTCCATGACGCGCCACTTCATAACAGGTCTAAACCGAATATTTCTTTTAAATGTTAGTATATTCACCTATTATATTGAGCCGTCCTTGACTATATCACACCATTTAAATCACCTCATACCAATTCAACATGTATATAAACTCGAAAAAGAGTCACATAAATTGAAACAAACATGGATAATATTTCCAATGTACCATAACAATCTACCTGCATATTCGTCATGTCCATGACGCGCCACTTCATAACAGGTCTATCCCTAATATTTCTTCTCAACATATCCGAAATAACAACCTTAGAGAAATCAACATTGGTAATATTACAAAACCCCTCATCATAGAGATACTCAGAGAGCTTCGAATTACCACAACCTGGAACAAGTATTTGCAGTTCTTTTGCTAAAACGACGTCGTTTAATGATGGAATAATGAGGTTAGAGAGAAGTGGGTCTTTGAGTTGAGGCCACTCTGCGTACCATTCAAATGCATTATCTGAACCTCTTATAGTGAAGAAACTGTCCCAATTTTCTTTGCTTGTGAAATCTGTTAGGGTTTGAAGCAATTCTTCTTGATTTTTTTGCTGTTTTTTCCCCATTTTTGGGGGAAATTATGATTTTTGAGGTTTTTATGATTTAGGGTTTTGACAGAGATTTAAGGTTTGATAAGTTGACTGTCTTGTTTGGGAAAGAAAAGGAAGAGTTTTTATAATCAGTCAAGGTGTGAAAATTAATCCGGACATCGCGATTATAAAAAAAAAAATACTTAGTGGTAACTTGTGAAGTATTTGAGCAAATAATCTCAAGTATTATGTCTTTTTATAATCTTGATACAAATCTTGATTTATTTCACACTTTAATTGCAAGACTATACAAATAAGAAAATCATCAAGTATTTTTGTGTTAGTTGGAATTTACATGTAATCCTAGCATAATAATAATGTTGATACACCCCATATACTAACACGTAAATGTATAATATTATAGTCGTTCATGATTAATTTATTAATCTTCCAATATGTTATTAGCAATTCTTGTTTGTTACATTTCTTTATTACTCCCACTATTCTATATCAAAAGTCCACTTTCCTCTTTATATGTCTTAAGAAATTATAAAGAAAAATATTTTCTTACTAATTTACTTTTGAATTTTTTTTCTTAAGTACATTAATGCACATGTAGTTCCCTTAAAACAGTTCTTGTAGGAGCATAAAAGATGTAAATGGGCAGGAGTAGAGAATTTAGGCAATTAATGTACTCTTTTGAATAAATGCGCACATGAAAAAAGATTAAGAATAGGGGAATTTTTTTTTTTGAAACTTTGCAATAGTTATGCAAGTGATCAATACTATTTACATTTTCATAAAAAATTAAGGATAAAAGGGAAATTGATTAATTAACAATATTTAGATTTTATAAATTTGAGACAAATAATTTTAGGTATGTGAACAAGTAATATGGACTGAGGGAGTAGTTATTGGCCTATATATAGTAGGCATTTGATTTTCTGTTTTAGGTATCAACACTATGACTTTCCCTAGATGTTTCTATTTCAACCAATTATAATTGATAATCAAGGTCATGCAATTAATAATTAATATACTATATCATTAATTGTGTTAACGTTAATAGGAAAGTTATGCATGAATGTAATACCCAAAACTTCTCCCTAGACCTAGTTATTGTCGAATACACACCCACAAACCGTTGGGCAACATATTTATTGAACATTGAGGCTAATGTGTGCTAAGCATCCATTATTTTTTATCGAAATACTATGTTTTTATATTGAGAAGGTGTAATAATGTACAAAGTTATTGATCAAGTACCCAATTGTACAAAATACATATAGACTACAGGTAGTTAAACATCCACGACTTAAAATTTCTAGCCACGCCACTGATAAATTCAACTATATATTGTCTATAAACTTCATGTTGACCATCTTTGTTTGTGTTATCCTCATCATCATAAAAAGGAGTAAAAACATTAAAAGATATTTACCATTTTGATATAAATATATCTTGGATTACAATAAATCTGATGAGGATGTATGCATTTATTACTTTCAAGTATATATGAGTATAAACCTATTAATGTTGCTCCTCCCTCAGAGGTTTCGGGTTCGAGTTCTATGTATGAAAAAATTCTTGGTATGAAACATTTCTCTCAGAAATGGGCTATACGCAACGCGAATCCGAATGTAGTCGAATTCCAATGTGGATACCGGACACCGGGTGGAAAACCAAAAAAAATAATATATAAACCTTCAACTTCTTCTCTAATTACAAAAAAAAAATCCAAAGGTATTGTGAATAATGAGTTTCTCTATGAAGAAAATTGTCTTCTTTTTAATCTTATTATCACTCACTCTTCTTGAAGTTACAAGTCTTTCACAAAAGACATATCATGTGTATATTGCTAATGGATTGGTCTCCCAAATAACTCAAGTCCATTGGAATTTCATCGTAAATCTAAAGAGGATGATCTTGGAATTCACGAACTTCTTCTCGTTTCATGAGAACTTAATTAGATCTACTCTTTTATATTGTAATTTTGGGTGGTGTTCAAAAAAGAAAACTTTTACTGTATTTGATGACGCAACAACATGTATTAAACAAGCAAAAGGTGATGAGACTGATACATGTTATTGGTTGGTAAAATCAGATGGTTTCTACTTGGCCAAGATGGTTAATCCACCAGCATCGGCTTTAACCAATTACTACAATTGGTGATAATATTATAATCTTTTATAATCTTTGTTTGGTTATATAATCAAATCTTTTTATAACGTCATTGTTAGTTCGGATATTTTTAGCCAATATAGCAAAATATTATTCTAGAGAACATATTACATTGTATTGGTACCAAAAAAAGAAATTGATTGTTATGGTGAAATCATGAAATGTTGTTATAGAGGGTATTGAAATAAAATTGATTTCCTTATCTATAACCTGTTTGATTAAGTTTTTGAAAGGCTCAAAGTGCTTATTTTTAAGTAAAAGAATATTTATTTTAGAGAATGAAGGTATTTGGTCAAATTTGTGACAAAGAAAGAAATATTTTTTGAGTAGTTGCAAGTATTAGCATTTGCTTTTGTCCCACATTGGAAAAACATATTTGTATCCCATGTAATAGACCCTATATAAAGGACTTTATTTGCTTTTCTTTTACTTGCACTTTTAGCTCTCAAGAATAATATTATTTTATTATCTTGTTATTGCTTTGTAAGAATTCATGTTATGAATAAAAGACTTTCATGAATTCTATCATGGTATCAAAGTCAAGAGCACAAGTTACTATTTTTAGCTCGATCGCGGATTCAACTTCGCGGTGAGTTAGTTGGGGGTTCGTATGCAGCACGCCCCTGGTATCAGTTAAAAAAATTTTTGGCTTGTTTTGGAAGCTCGTGCTCGTTTTGGCTGCTCGTGCTCGTTCTGATCTTGGCTTCCACATCTGGGTTTCGTCTTTTTGGCTTCCGCATTTGATTGGTGAGATCTGCCTTTTTTTTTTTTTTTTTGTTGCTTGGGATTGCTGCTTGTTATTTGGGATTGCCGCTTGTTATTTGGGATTTTTCGTTTAAAATTCATAATGGCTGGAGGTGATGATTCTTTGCAAACTATTGGTGTTAGGTTAGATGGAAAAAATTATTCCTATTGGAGCTATGTCATGGTAAATTTTCTGGAGGGAAAAGGGCTTTGGGATTATATGTATGGAAAAACCAAATGTCCTAAAATTGGAGATGAAAATTTTGATGAATTATTTAGGACTTGGGAGACCAATAATTCAAAGATTATTACTTGGATTAATAACTCGTTGAACAAAGAATTGGTGTTCAATTGGCTAAGTTCAAAGCTGCTAAAGAGATTTGGGATTATTTGTCAAGATTGTTTGTGCGAGAATAATTTTTGTTAAATATCGATTACAATATGAAATTCGTGCACTAGTACAAAATGACTTGGCATTCAAGATTATTTCGTGCAATGACCACTTTGTGGGATCGATTAGCTATGACGAGAATCTATCGAATTGCAAGCATGCGATGCTTATATAAAATGCAGAGATGAAGATCGTCTTGTTCCGCCTTTGATGGGTCTTCGGTCAGAATTTGAGAATTGTCGTTCAGGCTTATTGCACCGCAAACCCTTACCATCTGTTGAAGATGTGGTAAATGAACTTATGGCTGAAGAAACATGTTTGAAGACTCTAAAAGGGGTACATAAGGCTTCTACTTTTGTACTTGGCGACTCCTTCGTCTACACCTTTGGTCCTTGCGGCTCCTACACACCAGTATAGAACATCTATCGTAGGTAATTGTAATTATTGTAAGAAACCGGGACACTAGAAGAATCAATGTCCTGAGCTACGGAAGACGTCAGGTTCTAAGCCTCCACATTCGGGACAAGGACAGAAGTCTTCTCAACAGAAGCCATATTCTGGGGGTCAATTCCAGAACTTGTATCCACCGACTCAGGCTGCCTTTGTGCCCTCTCTTGATCACCCAGCTTCAGGAGCCTCTGTGAGTCACAGTACTAATTCTGTAGCTGACCAATTTCAGAAGTTCCTCGCCTTCCAACAGTTTCAACAAAATTCTCAGTCTTATGCTCTTTCTGTTCCTTCCGGCTCATCACCATCTATTGGTTCAGGTATCATTTCGCCTTCTTGGATCTTGGACTCTGGAGCTGGAAATCATATGTCTCCTGATTCTTCCGCCTTTGTATCTATGTCTTCGACTCCCCTTCCACTTCGTTGTGGATCGCGATGGCACACCTATGCCATTGACAGCATTGGCACCATTCATACATCCACTATATCATTACCGATGTTTATTGCATTCCAAAATTACATATAAATCTTGCTTCTGCTGGTCAAATATGTGACTCGGATGTTTTATTGGACTCTTCCCTAATTCTTGTTATGTGCGGGATCTAAAATCCAAGAGAGTGATTGGGACGGGCGTAGAAAGAAAAGGAGAGGTCTATATGTTTTGGATGAGCCGCATCTTCCTACTCATGCAGCAACTATGCCTGTTAATCTGTCTTCTTTTCATTTAACACATTCCTCTTCGAAGTTTTATTTGTGGCACTCTAGACTTGGTCATGTATCAGGTTCTCGCCTGCGTTTTATGTGTAATACTAGTGTTCTTGGTGATTTACAATCCGATGATATTTCTGATTGTAGTGGATGTAAACTTGGAAAATTTTCTGCTTTGCCTTTTAATCTTAGTACTTCTACTTCTTCTGCACCATTTGATCTAGTTCATTCAGATGTTTGGGGGCCAGCACCTATCCCTACTAAGAGTGGCTCCAGATATTATGTTTCCTTTATTGATGATTATACTCGTCATTGTTGGGTTTATTTGTTGAAAAGACGCTCTGATTTTGTTCATACTTATGTTGAGTTTCAAGCCTATGTGAAAACTCAACATTCGCCATTATTAAATGTTTTCGGGTGATTTAGGAGGTGAATATACTAGTGGGGATCTTTACGGTATTTTCAAAGCTGATGGTACAATACATCAGTCTTCTTGTACTGATACACCATAACAAAATGGGGTAGCCGAGAGAAAACATAGGCATATTGTTGAGACAGCTAGATCCATGCTTTTGTCCGCTAGTGTACCTAGTGAATTTTGGGGAGAAGTTTGTCCTTACATCCGTTTATCTTATTAATAGGATCCCTACCTCTCATAATTCGGTATTTCTCCGTATGCTAGACTATTTGGTCACACCCCACTATATTCCCATTTGAGAGTTTTTGGTTCTACATGTTTTGTTCTACGTCCACATGCAGAGCGTACTAAGTTATCTTCTCGTGTCGCCATTTGTGTTTTTCTTGGATATGGGGTTGGGCGAAAGGTTATCGTTGTCATGATGCGTTTCGGAAAATTGTATGTGTCTCGTAATGTTTCCTTTATTGAGCATGTTCCTTTCTTTTCCATCCCACCTACCTCACATGGTATGACAAAATCGACCTTATTGATATTGATCCCTTTGATGCGATTGTCCATCCGATTCTACATCTATATCATCCGTTCCTTCTCGGTCTTCGGCGGGTCCCATGATATTGATACTCGGCCCCCTCCTACGCCTATTTCGAACCTCTTGTGGTTGCGGATCCAGATCCACCTCGCTATCCTAAACGCACTCTGCGATCTACTCGTGTATCCGATTTTGATTATTCTTGCTATGCTCCATCATTCGCTTCCTTTCTAGTTTCTATTAATTCTCTCTGTGAGCCTACATCCTACTCGAGGCGGCTCGTGATCCTCTTTGGCAAGAGGCTATGAATGAGGAACCGGTTGCTTTGAACAAAAGCGGTACTTGGGATTTGGTTTCTCTACCGACCGGTAAGAAAACTATTGGTTCTCGATGAGTGTACAAGATTAAGACAAAAGTCGATGGTTCTATTGAGCAATATAAATCTCGTTTGGTTGCAAAGGGTTTTGCTCAAGAATATGGTATGGATTATGAAGAGACTTTTGCACCCGTTGCAAAGATGACATCTGTCCAGGGTTCTTATTGCGGTGGCCTCTGTTCGTCATTGGCATATTTCACAAATGGATGTTAAAAATGCTTTTTTAAATGGGGATCTTCAAGAAGAAATCTACATGGTCCCTCCACCTGATGTTTCACATAGTCCAGGACAAGTGTGCGGGCTTAAGAAAGCTCTGTATGGTCTCAAACAAGCTCCAAGAGCTTGGTTCGACAAGTTCTCCACTGTAGTATCATCTCTTGGGTTTATTTCCAGCTTTCATGATTCGGCGTTATTTGTTAAATCATCCCCTGCAGGTTGTATTTTGCTTTTGTTGTATGTTGATGACATGATCATTACAGGTGATGATATTGATGGTATTGCAAACCTAAAATCTACTTTATCTCGCCGTTTTGAGATGAAAGATTTAGGTCATCTCGCCGGTTCTTTCTTGGCAAACTCTCGATGCTTCTGTCTACACCATCGCGAGTTTAAGAGGAGATATTAGCATTTGCTTTTGTCCCACATTGGAAAAACATATTTGTATCCCATGTAATAGACCCTATATAAAGGGCTTTACTTGCTTTTCTTTTACTTGCACTTTTAGCTCTCAAGAATAATATTATTTTATTATCTTGTTATTGATTTGTAAGAATTCATGTTATGAATAAAAGACTTTCATGAATTCTATCAGCAAGAAGTTGTGTTTTAACTTTTAAGCAGATGTTGAAAAAAGTAACTTCTCTCAAACAAGTGCTTTTATTTTTTTAGGACAAGATACCACATATCAAAAATAATATATTTGTCAAATTAGCAGTAACTTCCTTTTTGTTTTTTTCGACACTTAAAAACACTTTTCTTTTTTAAAATAGTGGCTAACCACAAATTACTAACAAAAATACTTCTCATACGATTTAACCAACATAAATCGCTACTCTTTCAAAATATTTTTTTAAGAAGCACTTTTAATAGAAAAGAAAAAAATTCTCAAAATAAGTTGAGTTTGATAGCTTCGCCAAATTGGCTACTAATTGTTCTTTCATTTCAAGAGAATATGAGAACAAGTACATGGGGTACACATAAGATGTACATATGAATGAGTTAATTAATATTGTCTTCACATAAAAATTAAAACCAAATCTATGCTTCAACATTTCAATTCCAATCAATAAGACACTCCATTGTAGGTAAAAATGCTTGCAACTCACCCTTCTTGATTCTTTGAAGCTCTTTAGCAACATCAATCATATTTGGCCTATTTTCTCCAACTTTTTTAGCACATCTCAAAGCCAAATTCAAAAATGCCTTCAACTTCTTTTGGTCCTCTTGCAAAATTATAGAATCAATAAGATTATCCTCTAACTTATTGTTCTCAATACATAGTGATGCATAATTCTCCAAAGAAATCAAACCATAATCTTCACTATAATATTCTCCCTCATGATTTACCTTAATTTCATTCCCACTCAACAACATAAGCAAAAACAAACCAAAGCTAAAAACATCTGATTTTAGTGTGACATTACTAGACCACACATATTCAGGATCTAAGTAACCAATTGTCCCTATTAAAGAATCTTGTACTTGTACTTTGCCAATTGGAAGTGGTATACAACATTCAAAATTGTACAATTTCACAACCCCATCTTGGTCCAGAATCACATTTTTGGAGGTTAAATTCCTATGAATAATTGGTCTTGGAAATTCAGTGTGAAGATAAAGAATCACACTTGCAACATCTATAGCAATTTTCACTCTTTTTTCCCATGTCAAGAATTCAGTACAATTGAAGAGATAGTCAAATTGAGAATATTCATAAACCAAAGCTACCCTTTCAAACTCCAAACAATAGCCTATAATTTTGAGTATATTTTTGTGGTAACTCATTTCACTAGATATTACTATGTCACGTATGACATGGTCGTGCTGACGGTTCATTTTCCTTTTTCTTACGTATTTTTTCACTAGAACTTTTTTGTCATTGAAATTACCTTTGTATAAGTAGGGGCCAACACTTTCTTGAAATCCATTCGTTGAATTGATGATTTCTTCTGCAGTGAAGCTTCTAAGGGGGATTTTTTGGTGGCCATTTTTCGAAAATGAAAGTTGCTCTTCTAGTAGTGAACTTCCATTTGTCAAGTAATGTAGAGATTTTTCTTTGTCTTCTTTTTTGTTTTCCTTTTTTTGAAGAAAAGAAGGAAGCCTTTTCCCTAGTTTATTCATGGAGATGGAGAGAAAGAAGAAGAAGAAAAATTGTGATAACTAGTAGAGGGATATTGAAATTATTATTATCATAAAGAAGAGACCATTTGGTCGTCAAAGATGAAACCGTGTGAAAGTTTAGGTTGAATTATTGGGAAGAAAGAAGGAAGCTACTTGGTTTGTATGTTTACGTCGACTCAAATTTTCCTTTTGCTAAATGACACGTTTTAATGGGGCATACAATGTTATCGGTTCCGTAGAATTCAATAAGTTATTGTGGTGAGTTTTATACAGTTAATTCTCTTTATAATAATCTCATTTTTTGAATTATTTTTGTTTTTACAATGAAATATTGTTATATAGAACATATAATAAAATAACATTAAAAATTGATTTCAAAAAAATTTGATTGTTATAGTGAAGTATTATTATAGAGGATGATTGTTATAAAGGTAGTATAATTGTATACATTTTAAATATTTATTTAATATATATAAATAATCTATTCAAAAGAATCAAAACTTAATAAGCAAAAAGAACTATAATCCATAACCCGTAAACTAAAAATTTTGCCTCCGCATCTACATCCATCTCCCCTCCTCGCATCCTTCCTTTCTAGGAGTACTTAAGAACTCCTTCCGTTCCTTTGTATCTGACGTCATTTAAAATTTTGACACACTCCTTAAAAATATCTTTTAATTTATTTATTTGATAAAAGAAATATCATTTAATTGTGTCAATGGAGTTATTGACTAGAATATTTTTTACTTTTCCTTAACTAAGTAATTAAAATTTATGACTATATGCCTTTTTGAAGTAGTGAAAGTGGAATTAGAAAAGAAATTAATAATTATTTTTAAATTTTTCGAAGTAACAAATATGTTGGTTAAAGAGAAAATGAAAAGGATCGGAGGGAGAGTAAACAACACTTCTTGTAGACACTGCTACATTAATTATTTGATTAGTCGACTTGATCTCTATAATCTGATTTTGGTTTATTATAATCTCTAAAGTTAATTATATATATTTACTACTGCCTACTCCTATAGGTTCATGTATGCATATATATAGATCCAACTTCTTAATTTTTTACACATAGTAAAAATGTTTTCTAAAAAAACAAACAATCCATTGATCAATATTATGATCTTCGTTATACTCATTTTATCTTTTTTTTTCATCCCATAAAAGCGGGACTCCGTAGCAAGACATATTTGGTCTCGATTAATAATAATCTGAAAAATAGCTCTGTCCCATTAAGAATTCATTGTCAATACAAAGAGAACGATCTTGGATATCATAACCTTTCTTATAATCAAAATTTCGACTTTGAATTTGAAGAGAATTTATTTCAGAGAACTCTTTACTTTTGTCATTTTTGGTGGCCTCCAAAGCAGAACATATTTGATGTGTTTAATGATGCAAATAGATGTATAAAGGATGGACCTGTTCATACTCACACATGCATCTGGTTGGCAAACTTAGATGGATTTTATTTGAATGGGGTTAAAATGCATGACTGGTCATAATTTTAGCTATATTATGTTCTTGTAAGTTAGAACCAAAATATAATATTTTCTTGAATAAAATAAAAACTATGTTATGTTATTGTGATTAATTTGTTTTCCCCCTCACTCCCTCTATCTCGTCCTTTTATTTAATGTGTTCGGTATATACTTTCAAAACTGAGACAAGATAAAAGAAGAATTACTCATGGATTTCCTCTAAATCAACTTAATTGGTACAAACTCTTATGCCAAAAATTCTACTCCCGGCGTATAGTTCTCAATCATTTAGCGACGTATAGTTCTCAATCATTTAGTGATATTGGTGTGGCCCGTGGGCCGGGTCGGCCCGGTCCCGCCTCGGTCCCAACATTTTTTTTTAAAATCGGTATCGGGACTCAAACCGGACATGGTCTCGTCCCGTCCCGGCCCGCCCCGCCAGTCCCGACCCGATCCCGATCCCGCCCGAAACTCCTCCTTTTGCAAAAATAGTTGTTGCACCAACGGCCATTTTACATTTTGGCCGTTGTGCAACGGTCATTTTTGGCCTCCCCCCTCCCCCAACCCCCTTAATATTTATTTTTAACTCATACGTTATTATATTATATTTACACTTTAACCCAATTTCCCAACTCTAAATACCTCATTTTCTCTTCATCTTTCTCACAAATCTTCCTACAATCTCTCAATCCATCTCTCTACAAGTTTACATTGTCTACTAAATATTCAATTTTATTTATTCATTTGGGAGTGAAGTTGGCAACTAGCTTAAGGATCTTCCATCGAGCAAAGTTTCAATTTTCAACCTCTCGAACACGTCGACGTTACGTCGGCGTTTGGTACCTTCGTTCCTTCATTAAATTATTATTGTTTGTTTATTTTATTTAGCGCACTTAATTTCAGTTACTTTAATTATTTATTAGTATAATTATAAATTTATAATGAAATGATTTAAACGTATGCTTACGGGTAGGGGTCATGCTTCTTCTAGTAGGGGCAACAAGGGCAAGGATCCTATTTCTAGACAGAATCATATTCCTACACATGATGATTTTGTTGATACTGAACATTTTCCTATAATACCCTTAGATTTAGACGAGGAGATATTTTCTGGAACTCAAGAAGACTTTAATTTAGACGATGATCTAGATGACACACCCACCAATGTAGATGACAACACACCCACTAGTGTACCTTCAACTGAAATGCCTCTTATTGCCCCTAGTATGAGACGAGGTCCAGCAAAACGAACATTAAAATCAGATGCATGGACATTTTTTTATAGGGACGTAGAGAATCAAGTACCTAGATGTAAAATCTGTAAAGATGTTTTAAAATTTAAAACTAGAAAAGGTCAAGGTGGGACGGGGATTTAATGAGACACGTATCAAGGTCTCATCCTGCTAGGTATGCCCAATACGAGGCTTCAAAACCAGGTGCGCAAACGTCCGCTCCATTGGGACAAGGTTCACATACTGTCCCGGAACAAGTACATGGTCAAATTAAACCTATGACGGGGGGAATTGTAAGCCCTAAATACGATAAACACAGAGATAGGGAAGCAATAGCAAAATTAATTGTTGTGGAAGGTTTGCCTTTTTCATTTCCTTCATCTCCCGATTTTATTCATTACATTAGAGATTTGTATAATCCTGCTTTTATCGGTTTTCCTAGATCAACTGTTAAGAGAGATGTATTTAAATTTGCACATGAATATCAACAGTATTTACGTTATTCATTATATCATTTTAATGACAAAGTGGCTATCACTTCTTATATAGGCCGTAGTACTAACGGCAATGATTATTTAACGGTAACCTATCATTGGATAGATTATAAATGGTCTATGCAAAAACGTATCTTAGCGTATAGATATATAGACGATAGGCACACTGGTACTTTTATTGCAGAAAATATTTATCAAGTGTGCGATTATTACGGAATAACGGATAAAATTATGACTATTACATTAGATAACGCTTCTTCTAACAATTACGCTATTACAATTTTAAAAAAATAGTTTAACTCCATCTTTTCCAGATCATTTTCATATAAAATGTGTGTGTCATCTATATAACTTAATTGTAAAGGATGGTCTATCACTTTTTGAAGACATTCTTAGTAAAATACAATTTGATATAAACTTTATTTTAAAAAATAATAGAATACAATGAAGAAAATAATATAAAAAAACTTGTCACGCTTGCCAACTACCTTATAGAAAAATTCCAGAAGAAGTACCCACTAGGTGGAATTCTTTATACGAGCAACTACTTGTTGCTTATGACTATAGAAAACCAATAACTTTATTTTTTAACTTTCATAATCAAAATCCAGCTGATATTGTTGTAGATAGCGATTGGGTAAAAATTTCCGAACTTATTGTATTTTTAGAGAAATTTTTTCAAGCAACAAAAGAATTTTCCGGTATATATTATCCTACTATTTCAACTATGTTGTTTTATATAGCTCTAATATTTTTATTACTTAGTGAATATATGGAAAAACCAGCTTATAAGGCAACTATTAAAAAATGTTTATCCAAATAAAAAAAAGTATTCCTATTCCACTATTTATATTGTTGGTGTTGTATTAAATCCGACTATTAAAATAGACGGTACTAAATCACTTATTGAAACTATTTACGATTGTATAGAAGTACCACCACCTCCAAGTCCTAAAAATCCAAATCACCCACCACCTATTGAACAAACTAAAGAAGAAGTGTTGTCTAGCGTAGAAGACGAATGCAAAAAAGTATATAGGTTTTACCAACAAGAAAGTGTTAGCAACCTACCGGCTTCCATACCATCTTCTTCTTCTTCTTCAACACAACCTCACAAAAGACATGTTGTTTCTGCGACTAGTATTGAAAGCCTCAGATATAGAATGTGAGGCCGTACCGCTACTAACCAAATTAGCGAGTTTGATATTTTTATTTTGCAGGGTTTTGTACCATACCAAGCAGTTCTCAATGAAAAAGGACATGAAGACTTGCTGAAATACCGGAGGGGGAATGAGAAGACCTTTCCGACACTTTCAATGATGGCCCGAGATGTTTTGAACATTCAAGCGTCATTAACTGCGTCTGAAAGCGCTTTTTCTGCCGGCAGATATCAAATAGGAGACCACAGACACCCATTAGCCGGAGACAGCTTGGAGATTGTAGTATTATTCAGAGATTGGATACGAGCGGAGCGGAGAAGGTGTGGCCAACCGGAGATCAACTCGAAAACTACAACGAAATCTTATCTGAAGGTGGTGGAGGCGACGTTGAGCAATTTGACCAACAAATACCAATTCCAACCGAAGAACCACAGGAAATTATCAAGAAACTAGAACATGTTTTTTTCAAAATGTAATTTTTTTAATTGCAATTTTACTATGTAATTTGCAACTTTTGAACAACACCACAAAGTTGCAATTTTGACAATTGTATTTGTATTACAAAAAAAATCATATGTCTATTAAATAATATAAGAGGCACAAAAACAACCTTGGGATTTTTTTATTACACTATCTTGGTTAATTATTGAGTTTTTTATATACATGTTATTTTTTAAATTAAGTGCAAAAAAAAAAAAACGATCCCGACCCGATCCCGCTCCTCCCCCGTCCCGCCCCGACCCGATCCCGCCGGTCCCGACGGACCCGATCCCGGCCAACTGGCCAGCCATATTAGAGACTTCTTCCACTTTCATAGCCCTATTATCATCAAAATCAAAAGTAGAATCGTCATAGTGGGGGTTCCGGGAAGGGAAGGACAAATAAGCACAATTAGCTCAATGACCATTTTGACCACTAAACCTATCATAAATACTCCATTCATAGGTTTGAGATTGTGGGCACAATCCGCCCCCAAGAGAATTTAAACAATTTTGCCAAGAGTGTGGTCCTCCACAATAAGGACAAGGGTCATCAAAATATGAACAACTACCATTCGACCCATTTTCATGGATTGATGGAATTTTTCAAATAAAAATAAAATAAACAAAACAAAGAAAATAACTAAACAAATATTCACAAGTTTGGACCAAAGCAAATTAGCTTATTTCCCAAACTTGCTCAAACACGCCAAATTGCTCCATTGCAACAGTGTCAAAATTGATAACATCCAAATCCACTCTATTAAATAGAAGTATACACGATCGTATGCAATATAATTTATCCAACTATGAGTCGAGATCGATCCCACAGAGAACAATATATAGGCGATCAAGCAAAGTAGCAATTTTCACCAACTACGCTAAGCCAAACACTTTAACGGTTATTTTTAGAGAGAAAATTATAACTAATACAGAAATAAAATCTAACCTAGAAAGCAAGTAAAATGATCAATGACCACAATCATGGATACAAAGGAAACTACTCTCAAGTAACGATCCAATGTATTTCATGATTTACAAATAATGGCGAGTTTATGTTAATTAGCCTTGGATAATAATTCTAAATTAGCTTCTCCCGAAGACTAACTAGACTACCTAATTGAATATCCCAAAAGTAATTAGGAGAATTAAGAGCACCCGAATATGGCTACAAGTGGTTTCGCCTATTCCTAGGTCGATTCCATTAGATGAGGTTTAGCGCTCCAAATTCTTGTTAATTAATCTTTCCGAACCTCGAGTTTTTCTCTTCCGAGTTTAAACCGAAGTAAATGGGTGAGTCCTAGGGTTAGCAATTCCCTTAAAAATATTAAAGACAAGAATAATTAAAACAATATTAACTCACTTCATTAAGAATAAAATCATTCAATACATAAGCAAAACAAGAGTTTGAATCCAAACTAAAATCATGAATATTTCCATAAACAATATTCAATTCTAGAAATAATTAGTACACACTTAGATGTTCAAATACAAAGCAATGAATTGAAGAAAAGAGTAAAGATTTGAGAAATTTCTCATCTGAATCTTCAAGACTTCAATCATCAAGTGTGGTGTAGAAACCCTAGCTCCAAAAAGACTTGTATTCTGCCAAAGATACCTTCCAAAATGAGCTAGGTCGAGTTTTATGTGATTTAGGGAGATAAAATGTGAAATCTCGAAAATGCCCAGGTCTGTCCAGAATGTGGACATCGCATTCACAGCCAAGACCCGCACGTTCGCAATGGTCTGACTGGTTGACCATCGCGTTCGCGGTCAACCCATCGCGAATGCGAAGGGTAATTATCTGGCAGTTTTTCCAATTCTTTGTTTTAGCTTCGTTTTGCCTCATTTTCACTTGATTTCATATCAATTCACTTCATAACTAAATATATCTGAAACAATAGCAATATACACCACAATAGCCTCATATATATCAATAAAGAATACAAAAACCAAAGTAAAGAGACTATAATAAGTGGTAAAATCACCACTTATCAGTAATCAATACCTTCCAAGTAGCTTATTTTCCTTTTCTACCTTTTATGTGGGATTTGTTCACAATCACCCAACAATCTCCCGTTGAACTAAATTTCACATGACGCATTTCCATTTATGGACTAATCTAGATCAAGTGCCAGCCAACATCATTTGATCCGGGTATGTATGGCAACCAAGTCCACAAGCTTCTTCTTTGTGTTTGCGTCTTCAAGCTAGCAGAGACGAATCTAGGATTTCTAGAAAATGAGTGCACTACTAAATAAAGGAGGGAAAATGCATTAAGTGTGGATCTTTGTTACTCTTGGTGAGTAACTAAGGTTTTAACCAAGTGCACCATTAAGTGTTTTTAAAGCATGAGTCTCATCAAGTAATATTAGATCAATTTTTAAAAATATGTACATAAAATATCTAATTTTGCAAAAGACCATGGGTTCACGTGCCCTAAAATTTACACATAAATACGCCCCTGAAGCTAAGAGTGAAGGTAGTAAACCAGCCCGTAGACGGGCAAAGACACTAAGTAAAACGACGCCATCATTCCTCCTTCTCGTTACTCATTCGCCAAATCATCGGCTCGGATACGTTACTAGGATAAGTTATCTCAAAGATACTCTTAACGTGGTGTGATATTATTCATTTTGGGTCAAGCTAGCACAATTTTTCTTAAAAGGTCTCACAATATATAAAGAGTATCCAATATATTATAAGTACCTTCCTTTACTTTTCTACCTTCAATGTGTGATTTTATTCGCACACACCCAATACTTGAAGGACAAAAGAAAATGTTAGAATTGTAACGATAGACCTAATTAATAAACTGATACCATAAAAGAGTTTATATTCCCCAAAAATATGGAAACAAGTACATGGGGCACATATAAGATGTATATTATGGTACACAAAGACTAAGCACCTTAAATCTAAGATATACAAAATATTCACAATGTTTATCACATATGAATGAATTAATATATTATCTTCACATAGAAAACCAATCTTTGCTTAATTCAATATTTCAATTCCAATTCATAAGACACTTCCATTGTGTAACACCTGTAAATTTGGATTAGGTGTGAATATATTAAATGGGTATTAATAAGACCTTTCAGGTAAATGAAGTACTAACAAGATGATTTTGGGTGGAAATAGTTGAGTTAAGACCAAGGTGAATAGTGAAGTGCGTAAGATTCGATAGAATCGACTAAGTTTACGGTAAGTCTGATTTCCAGCCTATTTACGTGTAAATTATTTGTGAATTAGAGAAACTTTAAAGTATTAAAGTTGTATCCCTTTGAAATACCTTTCCAACGATATAAGGTGAAGCTCCAACGGAGCTATGAGTAAATATTTATGACCAATTTACTAAAAGGACGCAAAGGAGTCCGCTGGACCGATATGCCTCGTAGATGGCATATGCGACGCATTTCGACCCAAAATTTTTATGCATTATGTTTGGATATGCGATGGGAAATGCTCTAGAATATGGGAATATGCGACACAAACCCTAGGACGGAACAGACCTGCCTATAAAAAACCCCAGAACGTGATTTTTTCTTAAGTCTTTCATCTCACTTCGTTTTGGATGACATTTTGAGACAAAACAACCCTAAAGCTTCCCCAAAACATCTAAGGTAAGTTCTTAATCAATTCTCATCAATACTACATTAATCTAACATCAAAATCATTGCTCTTTAACACTAGTTCATCTTCTCAAACCCTAAATTCTTGAGAATTAAAGGAAAGAAGAAGAGAGGGGGCTTGTAAGATTTCATCAAAAGGTAAGACTTCTGATTTTATGAAATTATTATTGAAGTTTATACTATTATAGAGTAATCTAAAAGGTTAGAATTCACCAATGATTCCCATAAGATTCAAGAACAAGATTTAAGGCTTAGAAAAAACCCTAGTTCCGAAATTTCAAGAAAACTTAAAAAAACGAATGAAGTTTTAATCTTTCCCATCTAAAACCATTGTAGTGTGATTGTTAAACTTAGAGTAATACATCTGAGTGTGAATTGAGGTATGTCTATATTTTAAAACTCCTCTTTGATTGTTTGTACACGTGAAATTTTGGTGGTTGTTTTTCGTTGAACTTATTTCGATTTGAATATGATTTTTAGACAAGGTCATGCATGTGTAGGGTAAATCCCGTATCGAACCTTTTACGTAATATACTACTTTGATTGAACTTGTTTTGCCCCATTTTGAGATGATTGAATTTCTTTTCTAAAGATTGAAGCTTTAAAGGTGTTTTGCCTTTGAATGAATTTTCTTGAACTTTAAACTGAATAAGTGATTTGAATAAGGTTCCTAAATTGATTATGACTTGAAACCATGACTTGTACTTATTTGTGTTTGGGCCTGTATGGGCAAGATGTGCTAGTCCAGAGGACGATTAGTCGTTATGGATCTTAATGTATCACTTGTGAGTATTGCTATGTCAATCCAGAGGACGATTGACCTCTGAGGCGTGTAGCCCGATATATCTATTGATATGCTAGTCCAGAGAACGATTAGCTTTCGTGGGATAAATCTCCGATGTATCAAATGGTTGTTCGCTCATGAGTTGGCATGTGTTAATTCTTTGGTTGCACATAAGTTGACTTGTTGATAATTTCGGGTTCGTAAGTGAAAGACTTAATATGGTAAACGCTTAATGAGTTTAACTTGATGTATTCTTCGTTATTGGTTGCTTTCTTGAGTTTTACTAAGCTTGATATCATATTCTAACTTGGTTTTGGAATGGTTTTCATTAATACTGTTTTACTGATTCTACTATTTTATTTTGGCTTTGTTAACTATTGCCCCTTAGACACTCACTGAGTACCCAGTACTCAGACATACCATTGTTGTTTTTGATGGTGTGTCAGATAACGTAGAAGAGCAGGTTCGTGATACGCATACCGGATAGGAGAACTTGCTGCTTTCTAGATCACTTGGTGAGCCCACATGTTTGTTCGTGGGACGCCGCCCTTTATTTATTTGTCTATTTATTTCAGTTTCGGGTTGCGTCCTGAAGTTAGATACTCATTTATTTATCTTAGAAGCTCCATAGATAGTTGTCAGATTTTGCGTAGATGTTTAAAGTCTCATATGACTTGTTGAGGCTTTGCTACGTTTCATGATTTAATACCTATATTAGACTTCCACTGATTTTATTAAATTGATCATGGTCATGTTTTAATCTTATACGACTTGTTATAAATAGATAATAAATTAGAATGACTGTTCAAATGTTTTATAAGATGCTTTCAGAGTGTTGTTTATAGCATCGGATGTTTGTTACGTCCAAGTTCGGGTTTGGGACGTGACACATTGTAGGTACCCATGCTTGTAGCTCACCCTTCTTGATTCTTTGATTCTTTGAAGCTTTTTAGCAACATCAATCTTATTTGGCCTATTTTCTCCAACTTATTTAGAACATCTGAAAGCCAAATTCAAAAATGGCTTCAACTTCTTTTGTTCCTCTGGCAAATCTTGGACTCAATAAGATTATCCTCTAACTTATTGTTCTCATTATAAATACATATTGATGCATAATTCTCCAAAGAAATCAAACCATAATCTTCACTATAATATTTTCCCTCATGATTTACCTTAATATATTTCCCACTCAACAACATAAGCAAAAACAAACCAAAGCTAAAAACATCTGATTTAGTGTAACATTATTAGACCTCACATATATATTCAGGACTCATAGCCTTCTCATCGACCAAAAAAAATGTAGAAATGCAATAGGCAAAAATCGAAAGGTAACATATATCCCAGAAACTTTGATAAAGTCAGTTTTATTAGTTGCCTATTTATATGTAAACTTGTCAAAGAGTAATATATAGGACCTTTTTTGCTAAAGTAATGCTTCTTTTATATCTTTTTTATAAACTTTTTGTTTTCTTAGTAACACAATATAGAGGGTGACACTTTTAAGGACCACGTATATAGTATAAAATTGTAAACATAACCATAGTACGTGTGATATACATCTTATTGCACTTGTGATCACATTTACATGTCATGAGCCAAAATGGTGTAGATATTATAGTATAAGTGATATCTTGTCATGATTATATGCTGCACTTAAAGCTTATAATAAAAAATATCAATTCAGCAGTTTTAATTTCTTTTTGTTTTACCTAAAACTATATATGTTTGAAAGTTGGTATCAATTCCCTCTTTAATGATTTTTTAGTAATAGGTCTGTATTTTCTGATTATAAAAAAGAAGATTAGTTTTTCTCTAAGGATTTTAAAGATTATCAATATCAAGCCTAAAATTGCAACCATCTTGCATTAAGTGAAAGAGAATAGAGGTCAAAATCAGAGTGATAGTCAGATAAACTATACATCTTGATCTGTTTTCCGCATCGATTCGTTATGTTGAAAATATTCCATAAGCCTTAAAATTTCTTGTCGCCTAAGACTACTATATTTTAAAAAAAAAAATTATTTTACACAACTTTGATACATCAACAAATAAAAACAAACTATCTATGAGTTGATTTCAGGGATGATCAGACTTGAGGATGATTAATTAATTTGAGCTTGGGAGATAGAGAGATTGTCGTTGGAGATTCTGACTGTTGAAGAAGACGATGTTGCTATTGCTGGAACAACGACGCCCTTCTTCAATGTTTAAGGGAATATTTGGACAATTTTGCATAGTTCAAGAACAAATTTGGTCTATCTCGCAAAATCTAAGGGAAAATTTGGACCTTTTTCCGTTACATTACACCAAAATGAATAAACTATATTTTATAACATAAAAATCACTTTAAGTTTACCTAAGTATTATAGAAATTCACTAAACAGTCTTTTGTAACCAAATCGTGGCTCTCAACTTTGGGTGAGTATAATAGAACATATCCCATTGTTTCCTTACATTTTGGTTACAATAAAATAAATTAAATTCGTAATACTATAAAAAAGTTGAATAACCTTTTGAATAGAAAAAATAATTTATTGACTTTGATATAATAATGTAAAAGTGAATGAACGTTTAGTAAAATAAATTTACCTTCTAAATACATACACATATGTATCATGTATGTGTGTGTATTAATACATGTATATGTTTAACTAGTTAAGGCTAATACTGAAGACATCAAATACAAATTGGTAAGTTACACTTGCCACATGCATAATGGACATAACACATCTATTCTATTGATTCAAAAGTTTGTGGCAATCATAATATCATCCCAACTAGTAGTAGCCACCATCAACCAAACTCTATCTCCTTGTCATCTTTAGCCTCTTTAACCTTTTACACACAAGTTGCTTTCCAACATTTTAAATCAGTTCCAATTATTTTTGCCTATTTTTGCCATTCCTTGAATACATGCAATGCAAACACAAAAAAATGAAGAAGGCAAATTTTGGCCTAACTTGGCACGTGTGTCACTTTTTTGGCTTTCCTCTCATTCTTAAGTACTAATTCTATAGTTTATTGATTCATTTTCCTTCACATGGTTGTCCTTATCACTTGCATATGTTCATTTCATACTAACACTATATATATCAAATTTAAAAAATAAGAAAATATTAGAAGTTCTTTATAATTTCATATTGACATATAACTATCTCGATCTAGAAGACGCCTAGAAAGCATAGGAACTTAAACGTACTAACAACACTAAAATATATTCTCAATTATTAATTGTTATTGCCTATATAAATCTTCTTCTATTGTACTTTATCTTTTGTTAAATCTGCATGAATTTCAAGAGATTGTACGTCTTTAGAGATAACTTCAAAAGGATAAGTTGCACTAGAGTTGATAAAAATTTGTGGACTTCTTAATTGCATAAAAGGAATCAAAGTAGTGGTTACATCGCGCTGATGCATGTAATATTAGGTCTATCCCGCCCCGTACCCTTTTAACATCTTCATTTACCATGATTTCATACTTACAAACTGATTTATCTGGAAGTCGACATAGAATATGGCTAAACTATCTCAAGTTCTCTTATTTATCCAAATAAATAAATAAATAAAGCCAATTGATAGAAAATTATCACCTAAAAGGTTTATATTCTCTCTCTGTATGAAAAAATAGAGAGCTTAATTAGTATATAATTGCTACTTACTAGGGACATATTACATATGTAGTGTATGTAAAATTGGGACAAACACAATTATATGATTAGAAGAAATACCAAACCATTGTAGGTGGTCATTGAGTTTCAGAGCATAAAAGTATAGGAAAAGTGAGTAAAGACATGACCAAAATTATGAAACTTAGAGATTGCAATAAGTAATTTGAAATATCGAAGAAAACTACATAATACAATAATTACTATGCCTCAATGCCAAATAAATAGGAGTAGTCTATATAAACAACAAAAAAAACAAAAAGTTATTAGTGCCAAAATATCATATTTATGCACAGAATATATATAACTAAGAAAATCATGTCAAGAAGTATTTATATTAGTAGGTACTCCTATCGTCCTAATTTATGTGACATATTTTTATTTTTAGTCTATCCCAGAAAAAAATGTTATACTTATTTATTTAAAAATTATTTAATTTTAAACTTCTGATTTTATCTTTAATGAGACGAATGTAAATGCATGCATGTTTGTGGCTTATTTTGAACTATAAGTTTCAAATATCTTTTTTTTCTCTTTTTAAAATTTTGTGCCCAATCAAGCATTGTCACATAAATTAAAATAAAGAGAGTAAAATATTATGGCGGATAACCAAATGCATATTGTAAAAAATTAAATAGTTCAATCGTTTTGTAAGAAACAACTAAAGAACATATTTTGAAAAGGAAATAAGCAAAGTAAAGAAAAGGGCAAGTAAAATAGACATTAAGCCTAACTGAATCTCAAAAGTTAGTTTACTGTGTGATTATGTGAGATTGTTATGTAAAAAGGTCACGTCTTATTCTCATTTTCAACGCGAGACACGTAAAATTCTCTTCTTTCTCTCTTTGCATGTCCAGAATTGAACATCTAGATTTTAGAACATGAATAACATAATATTAGGGCGTAACATTAGGCAAACCAAGATTTGGGATTGAATTTTGAATCATACGTAAGAATGAATTTTGGACCTATTCAGTCTCAAAAAAATTAGCTCATGTGCAAAAATTACACGTTATGACTTTACTTCAAGCCGCTCTTTAAATTTTGTCCCTCCCCCCCCCCCCCCCTTTAATTTTTATTTTTTCATACTACAAATATAGTCTTATGCTTCACAAGTAGATGGAGTTTAATGACTTTACTTTTATACTGTAATGTGTAAGGTTGAATTAGTTTTAATGTAATAAAGTAATTTTGTGGCTTGATTGTTATATAGAATAAAGTTCTATGACTATATAGGAAACCGACCTTCTCTCTAGCAACATAAACCATAATATTTTGAATTCAAAATTATCCTTTTCTAGCAATATAATAAATGAATTCTCACTATTAGATTAATCCCCTATGAATTCAAAGTCAATACGTCAAAGATCCCTCTAAATTGTCAAAATCTAAAGAACTTCTCTTGAAATTTTAATGATAAATATAGCTAGATAGATATTAAATAGCAAAATCTGATTTGGAGATTCTCTTCTAATTAATGAAATCATATCTTATATACCTATTCTTCTACACTATCAATGATTTTTTTTCTGGATCACTTTGACGTTTATAGACTTCATTTGGAAAAAATTTATGGTCGGAAAGAATAATATTTAGTAATCCGGAAACTATATATCTAAAATAAATTACAAACTTTTATTCCCGTTTGAAACATTATAAAAATATTAAATATATAATATAATTTATTACGCATAACAAATATCAATATGGTTTTATCTTCCTCTGGTCTTCCATGTTGTTTTCATCTGGTTTAATGCTTTATTTGCACAAAGATTGCAGTAATATACACAATATCTGCTAAATATATAGTATATGATTAAGAATATGAGTAATCACTACTTTGAAATGTTAGTAATTAATCAATGACTGTCTTCCCCATGCAACGCAATTCAAAATTGCTTGGAGTATATTTCCAAACCTGATCATTCATTTCAATAAACTATAACTAAATAAGGAGTGACGTTGATGTCAAGTAAAAGTTATAGTAGTAGATATGTAAAACAAAATAGTAACAAATTTAATGTCTTTTCGAGACATCTAAAAAATTGAAACAATACAAAAATAGCATCAAAATTCAATATGGACACAAGAATGAATTTATTCTATCTACTCCAGTATATATAGCACTATTTTCATTCTAGACATCCTTAACTATTTAAATCATTTAGCTAAAGTATTGTTATATCAATTTTTTCTCAAGTTTTGAATTCAAATTTGTTTACCTTAAAATATTTTTATCAATTTAAATTAACCTTTCGATAAATTCTCATAGCTATTACTAACATATACACATAATAATATGTAATAAAAAACTTCTCTTATTCGAAGACGTTTAAAGATTCGTAATAAAATTAATGAGCAGAAATAAATTAAATTATTATCGCAACGTCTAGGAAGATTCACTTTATCTCCTAAATGAAAATTTTCCATCCGAGTGGGATGAAAATGAGTAGATTATGCAAGTATAATTTCAACAAGAAAACATTTGTAAAAAATTTCTTTTGTTTTGGAAAAAATTATAATTTTCATCTATGTCCAATTTTAATCTAAATTTTCACCTTTTTTTCTTCCACCAAGATTGATTTTTTTTTCATTCTTTTTTTAAAAAAGCCATAAAATTCTTCTCTTCCGACCAAAGGAGGCAGGCGCCCACTTCGCATAGGGAATCGCACAAACCTTGAAATTTGTGTCAACTCTTCCTTCATTTTCCTCTTTTAAATTTTACAAATTCCACGTGTCACCTCCCTGGTCCCACCTTCAACTGCCATGTGATTCTCTCCCTCTCTCCTCTTCTCTTTCAACACAGTTACCATACAAAATCTCTCTCCCTCTTATCTCTTTCATATCTCACCATTTTCAGCAACACACACACACACAATTATCATAGCCCAATTTTTTTTAAAAAAAAACAAGAATTTTAAAAAAAAATCAATCTTCCAAGTAAAGATTCAATCTTTTTAATCTTATAATGAACCCCATTATTTAGTTTTTCATATTAAGGAACACACACAATTTTCTAGTCCAAAAAAAACAAAAACATCAGAATTCAAACTTTTTAAAGAAAAAAACAATCATTCATGTAAAGATTCAATCTTTAAGTGAACCCCATTTGTTTAGTTTTTCATTTTAATGAACACAATATTTTCTAGCACAAAAAAAAAATACAATCTTTCATGTAAAGATTCAATCTTTTAAATATTTTAGCAAACCCCATTGTTTTATTTTTCCATTTTTTAAAGTTTTTGAGGTGAAAAAATGGTTGGTAATGAATGGATAAATGGTTATTTAGAAGCTATATTAAGCAGTGGAGCATCAGCTATAGAGGATAAAACAACATCATCATCATCACATTTGAATTTGGCTTTTAATCCAACAAAGTATTTTTTGAAGAAGTTGTAACAGGGGTTGATGAAACTGATCTTCATAGAACATGGATCAAAGTTGTAGCTACAAGGAATACAAGAGAGAGAAGTTCAAGATTGGAAAATATGTGTTGGCGTATTTGGCATCTTGCTCGCAAGAAGAAACAGGTTTTTTTTTTATATGTATCTTGTTCTGTTTTCACTATCTGTTTTAGTGATTTTTTTAATAATTGTGGTCTCGGATTAGCTTGCACGCATCCCTACTAATTTCACGGCACCTTTTAGGCTGTTATCTCCCACTGTTTTCACTCTCGGTTTTAGTGATTTTATTGTTTATAACTGTGGTGTTAGGCCAGTTTATTTGTGTGCATCTCGACTAATTTCATGGGTACCTGCTATCTCCCACTGTTTTCACTCTCTATTTTAGTGATTTTATTTATAATGGTGGTGTCACGTTAACTTTTACGCATAATCTGACGGCCACCTGCTATCTCCCACTTTTTCACTCAGTTTTAGTGTCATTTTGATAATCGTGGTATCGGTAATTCTATCCATCAAAATAACTTGTACAGCCGGGAAGAAATCATCTAATGTGTTTTTTTTTGCCTGGTATTTGCTGAGGATTAAACCTGAAACCTCGTGTTTCTATGCACATCCTTGGGTGCTTTATGTTTTCGTGATTTTTTTCCATGCTTAAGATGTTGTGAAATACTCCCTCGGTCCCATTTTACGGGAAGGTGTCAATTTTTCTTTGCTTATAATTTTTCTCAAATTTCTTAAATATATTTTGAATCATTAGGTATGTTTGACTTGCAGTATATTTCGTGTTGTTTTCAAAAAAAAATAATTTTTGTTCCAAAACTATTTGAAAATTTTATACCTGATTTTATAGTCAAAATTAAGTGTTTTGACACTTGTGCTCCGAACCTTCACATAAATTGGGAAGTAATGTGTTTATATTGTTTTGAAGATTTTGAATTTTGGATGAATATGGAGAAGTTCCTTCTGGGGCTTCTTTGTTATATTCACTAGTGTTTTATAGCTCTTCTCAATTCTTGAATCGAGTGAATGTGGAGAATTTGACTTTTGATTATGCTCTCTATTTTTTCTGTGTGTTTGTGACTTGTTTAGGGTCTTGGGGTTAGGGGGCACTGGTTAAAAAAATTGTCTTTGTGTGTTGTGCCTAGTGTTTTCTGGATTTTCTCAGGCAGGATAATTGTATATTTTCGTGCATTTGTTCTTCATGTGTTTTTTTCTTAATGGTGGTGTTGGGGCCAGCTCGCGCACACCTCCCACTAGCACAAGTACTGAGTACCTCGATTAAATACTCGTTTTGTTTGAGTCTCAGCTGGGATTTATAATTTTAGTTTTTGTGTCTTATGGTAGGAAAATGTGATTTTCTAGGGGTTCCTGAAATTCTTTACCTACGTGTTTGTGTATCTCTATGTAAACTGTAGCTTAGATTGTTATTTCAGTATACTTTGCTGATTTTGGAATAAGCTTTCAGTTAGTTGTGTACTCTAATAATTAGAGGAAATTTGATAAAATTTTCAAATATAAGGAAAAAGTAAATGGGCAAAATCTTTTTGACTTGTAGAGATACATCCGAACCACCTTCGTACGGAAAACACACAGTTTATACTAGGACAAATTCTTTTTACTACATCCCCTTCGTGAAAATCCTGCCTCCGCCACGGGGATACATGTGTACGTATACATGTGTACGTGAAGATTCTATGGTCAATTACTATTGATACTTAAGATTATTTGACCTCATCGTTTTTTAAGATATAAAGCAGCTTTATTTTCAACCTTCATTCTAATCAAAGAGAGAGTAAATTATTTTTTCTTCTGAAACATTCCACGCTTTTCATAGTTGGAATGGGAAGACCTCCAGAGGTTAACAAACAGAAGATTGGAACAAGAACAAGGACGCAAAGACGTTACAGAGGACATGTCAGAAGACTTGTCTGAAGGGGAAAAAGGTGATGTTTTAGGGGAGACACCAACACTTGACAGCCCGAGGAAAAGGTTTCAGAGGAACTTTTCCAATTTGGAAGTGTGGTCAGACAGTAACAAGGAAAAGAAGCTTTATATCATCCTAGTTAGGTACGTATATTTTGATGCAAATTTGAGTAGATTTCAAATACTTGTTTCCAGATTTGAAATCAGATTTGAATCGTCATTAGTAACTGAATGGTTGTGCTTTTGTAATTTGTACGGACTACTAATTGCTAGCATATGGAATTTTGTCTAAGTGATGGCACTTTCAATCTGAACTTCCTTTAAGGTTTTTAGTGTTTGACTAAGCTAGTAACTGAAGGGTGTATAAATTTTAAATTACCAATTTTCTTGACCAGTTTGCATGGATTGGTCCGAGGTGAAAATATGGAGCTTGGTCGTGATTCTGATACAGGTGGTCAGGTAAACTAAATCACCTTCATGATATGGGAAATAACTTCTTTTCAAATTGTCTTCTTAGCACTAAGATCCTTACCGGAATCTGTCCAATTTTCAGATTAAGTATGTCGTGGAGCTTGCTAAAGCACTTGCTAAGATGCCAGGTGTATATAGAGTTGATTTGTTCACTCGCCAAATTGCATCACCTGAAGTGGATTGGAGCTATGGTGAGCCCACAGAGATGTTAAACACAGGTGCTGAAGATGGTGATGACGCTGATCTTGGAGAAAGCAGCGGAGCTTATATCATAAGGATACCCCTTGGTCCTCGTGATAAGTACCTCCGGAAAGAATTGTTATGGCCTTATATTCAGGAGTTTGTAGATGGAGCTCTTGCACACATCATTAATATGTCAAAGGCTTTGGGCCAACAAATAGGTGGAGGCCAACCTGTTTGGCCGTATGTAATCCACGGTCATTATGCAGATGCAGGGGATAGTGCTGCTCTCCTTTCAGGCGCTTTAAATGTTCCAATGGTCCTAACAGGACATTCACTTGGTAGAAACAAGCTAGAACAGCTTATCAAGCAAGGCAGGCAATCAAAAGAGGATATTAATTCAACATACAGGATCATGAGGAGGATTGAAGGTGAGGAGCTCTCACTGGATGCTGCAGAACTCGTTATCACAAGCACCAAACAAGAGATTGATGAACAATGGGGACTATATGATGGATTTGATGTAAAACTTGAGAAAGTTTTAAGAGCTCGTGCAAGACGAGGAGTCAATTGCCATGGTCGCTACATGCCAAGGATGGCGGTAAGAATGCCGTTTCATGAATATATATATGTAGACATACACTCATGCGCGCACATATATAATGTCTTCTTCACAGCTCCTCTTTAATTGGTCGAAGGAGAAATCTGGTTTCCCGGCTTCCATATGCCAAGGCTGCCGTCATAAGTTTCTTGCTCCAGCTTTGATTGGGACTATTATAGGTTACTTTATAACAAGGACATTGACTAACACAGCTGCATGAAGTCCGGGACAGTCGAGGAAAATTATTTGTGTGCTGTTGTGTAGAAACTATTACTACTGTATTTAAGTTTGTAGTTGGGGCTCCTGACAATCTTTTGGTGACACAAATTTATAGGTTATTCCTCCTGGAATGGACTTCAGTAATGTTGTGGCTCAGGAGGACACAGCAGATGCTGATGGGGATCTTGCAGCACTCACTAATGCTGATGGACAATCTCCTAAAGCAATCCCCACTATATGGTCTTAGGTGGGTAGTAAAAGTTAAACAAAAATGTCGATGTGCGCACATGCAAATAATGATCAAGTACGTGTTTTCTTTGTAGGTCATGCGTTTTCTAACAAATCCACATAAGCCAATGATTCTGGCATTGTCCAGACCAGATCCGAAGAAGAATATAACCACTCTCGTGAAGGCCTTTGGAGAATGTCGCCCCCTGAGGGAGCTCGCTAATCTGGTAAATTGGTTTGACTTCTTTTTTTTCCCCTAAATATATACGTATTGTAAATTGGTTTGCCACAGTTACTAAACTTACTGACAATGAATGATATTGTCCAGTGCTAATACAATAACAATTTTTTTGGATGCAGACACTTATAATGGGAAATAGAGATGACATAGATGAGATGTCTGGAGTAACTGCTAGTGTTCTCACAACTGTACTGAAGTTGGTTGATAGGTATGACCTTTATGGCCAAGTTGCCTTCCCGAAACATCACAAGCAAAGTGACGTTCCAGAGATATACCGTCTCGCTGGCAAAACGAAGGTTCTCTAAGTCCTTTGATCCTTGCAATTTGTGTAATATTTTCCTTATGACGATGGTTCTCATGCTATAGAAACTTCACAGGGAGTCTTCATAAATCCAGCTTTAGTTGAACCGTTTGGATTGACTCTAATTGAGGTTTGTTCTGAATTAAATCCACTTCTGACATCCTTCAAATTTCTGTTATGGTTATTTCCTAAATTTTCTGTAAAATTCTGTAGGCTGCTGCACATGGACTTCCTATGGTGGCTACTAAGAATGGTGGTCCAGTTGATATTCATCGGGTAAAAAGACTTGTGTTCCATGCTTTAATTACCCTTTTCATCATTAACCCGATTTTTACTATGGTTTATCATTGCATTATTAACTAATTAAGCATGATTTCTGATCATGTTAATCTAATTATATTGTTGTTATTACTGTCTATTTACCTGTGGCAGTTACTGCTTATTTTCAGAATGTTTTATCATGGCTTATTGCTATCGTTACTTGCATTTTCATACTGCTTTAAATTTCTTGCACGTGTCTGACCGTTTCTTTTGCTTTTGTTTTTGCTTTTGCTTATGCTTTCTCTTGATTCGAGGATCTTTCGGAAACAGCCTCTCTACCATGGTAGAGGTAAGGTCTGCGTACACTTTACCCTCCCCAGACCCCACGTTGTTGTTGTTGTTGTTGTATCCGATGGATCAGCATCATTTTCGTTTTATACATTAATTCTGCTATAGCTATTTAAGCATGAAATGAACTACCGATGACAGTTCTATGAACTTCTCTTAATTAGGCACTCAACAATGGATTGCTTGTGGACCCACATGATCAGCAAGCAATAGCTGATGCACTACTTAAATTAGTATCAGAAAAGAACCTGTGGCACGAGTGTAGGAAGAATGGTTGGAAGAACATACACCTCTTTTCATGGCCCGAACATTGTCGGACATACTTAACAAGAGTTGCTGCATGTCGAATGAGACACCCGCAATGGAAAACTGACAATCCGTCAGATGAACTGGCTGCAGAAGAGTCGTCCCTGAATGATTCACTCAAAGACGTGCAAGATATGTCCTTGCGGCTATCCGTTGATGGAGAAAAGACATCATTAAATGAATCATTTGATGCATCTGCAACTGCTGATGCCGTACAAGACCAAGTTAATAGGGTTTTAAGCAAAATGAAGAGACCGGAGACAGGTAAACAAGAGTCCGAGGGTGACAAAAAAGACAATATTCCTAGCAAATATCCCATGTTACGGAGGCGACGTAAATTAATTGTAATTGCTCTAGATTGCTATGACACAAACGGAGCTCCTCAAAAGAAAATGATTCAGATAATCCAGGAGATTCTTAAGGCCATTAAGTCAGATCCACAGATCGCAAGAGTATCAGGATTTGCCATCTCAACAGCGATGTCAATGTCCGAATTGACAGCCTTTCTAAAACCCGGTAACATCAAACTAACCGAGTTTGATGCTTTAATCTGTAGCAGTGGGAGTGAAGTGTTTTATCCAGGAACTTCCACTGAAGAACATGGCAAGCTTTATCCTGACCCTGACTATTCATCACATATTGAATATCGGTGGGGTGGCGATGGTTTAAGGAGAACAATTTGGAAATTCATGAATACACAAGAAGGTGCTAGACAGGACAAATCTGTAACTAGTGCTATTGAGGAAGATGTGAAATCAAGCAATTCCCATTGTATTTCCTACTTGATCAAGGATCGCAGTAAGGTGGATAATTTTTTTTCCTGAAACGAGAATTCACTCATTATATCTGGTTTAATGTATTCCTAGTAACATATATGTTTTATATATCATCAGGCGAAGAAAGTATATGATATGAGACAGAAGCTTAGAATGAGGGGTCTTCGCTGCCATTTGATGTATTGCAGGAATTCAACAAGAATGCAAGTTGTTCCTCTGCTTGCATCTCGGGCACAGGCACTCAGGTACTATCTTCCACATTAATGAGCTAATAATCAATTTGAAAGCATTTCACATACTGTTATAATGTCCTTGGTCTCGATCAATAACCTCATTGATTAGTATGGCGATGTTCTCATGTATGCCCTTGACAATCTTAAAATTATTTCACATATTGCAAAAGTTAGGATGTCAAAGCATTGTAAAAGGAAATAACTTCACTTGTTAAGAAAAAAAAACGTGGTGCTTTTGTTGCTTACTCGTTTAGGCGTTTGTTTCACTTTTTGCAAAAAAAAAATTATCAGTTTTTACAATAGCATCTTGTTTGATGGAGTTTTTCCAAAGACATGCAACTTTTTCTGGATCCTAGTCTTCATCACTAACAAAGGAGTTAAGAAGACGGCAGCTTTCATAGGATATTAAGGCTTAAGCCATGAGTTGAAGCACTATAGATGCCCAAAAAAGTAAAAAGGTTGTAAATTATCCTTTCTATTCCAGTTATACTAACAAGAAGCCCTGGTATTTAAGGCATGTAAACTCTGTTGGTGAGTCTAAACCTTATCTCATCTTGAAAACGGACGTTATACAAATATTTAATTATAAATATAGCTTTAAACAGGTAAGTATTAGCGAATATTCTCAGAATATTCTCCGTATATTTTGTAATATGGTACGAATCCTAACTTACCTTACAAAGGTTGATTCCTAATACAGTTAGAATCCTAAGTTACCTTAATTATACATCTACCATTATTACAAAATATACGGAGAATATTATGAGAATATTCGCTAATAATTCCTAATACAGTTAGAATCCTAAGTTACCTTAATTATACATCTACCATTATTACAAAATATACGGAGAATATTCTGAGAATATTCGCTAATAGTAAGAATAATACAACAAGAAATTCGTGCTACACGGAAAACTGGTCATTACCTGATTGGATGAATGTTCTTTAGCTAAAGAATCCATCATTACATATGGGAAGATTTATCGGAGTATCAGCATGTCCGAGTACTTTCTTTGCTCATTGCACGCTTTAAAGTATCTGTAAAGAATGGATCTTGGGCCTAACTCAACCCCAAAAGCTAGCTTGTAGGGTGAGGATTGTCCAAGTCCAAGTCCATGTTCCCATTTCATATCCGATGTGGGAACACTCCCCGCACGCCCAGACCTTGGTAACTGGAGCGTGGATAATATAATTTGGGGGCCCAACATCGGTGAACAAAGAATTGGAATGAGTCTGGCTCTGATACCATGTAAAGAATGGATCTTGGGCCTAACTCAACCCCAAAAGTTAGTTTGTAGGGTGAGGATTGTCCAAGTCCAAGTCCATGTTCCCATTCCATATCCGATGTGGGACTCTTACAGTATCAATCTTTGATACTTTAAAGATGGATACTTAAAGTATCAATCTCACTAGCGAGTGCTTCGTCATTTTTGTAGGTATCTTTTTGTACGCTGGAGATTGAACGTGGCAAACATGTGTGTCATCCTCGGTGAAACTGGAGACACGGATTACGAGGAACTTATATCCAGAACTCACAAAACACTGATCTTGAAGGGTGCTGTCGAGGAAGGTTCCGAAAATCCGCTAAGAACATCAGGGAGCTACCTAAGAGAAGACGTGGTCCCACCAGAGAGCCCCCTGATCACCTACACCAGCGGGAACGAAACAGTAGAAGAGTTTGCCAACGCGTTGAGGCAAGTGTCTAGATTAGGCACATAAAAATGGTACTTATATACTATTCCTTACAGAAGGCACATACTATACAACAGCCTCTTTTTTCTTCCATTTTTCATGTTCTATTTTGGCAAGTGTAAGGAATGCAATAATGTGCATGTCAAGCATTTCTTGATACCAACCCCATTCTCTCTTAACTGATTCTGTGTTAACCGTTTCAACGGTCAATCTTGACAACTTCTATGTCGAATTTTGACTTCTGTTATTGTAATTCATATTATCTTATGTTATCTAACATCAGAGGCGGATACATGATTTAAGTGTGATGCGTTTAAACTTTAAAGTTCTTTGCACTGAACTCATTGTACTTATGTTATGTGTCGAAAATACTAGTTTAAATCGATAGTACATGTGCTCGAGCTCTATACGCCTCTTTTTGGCGTGGCGTTAAAGAATTGAAGCTTGCTAAATCCAAACGTGAGTCAATTTTGCCATAATCCGAGTGCTGCAATTCACTGGAAATGATTTATTTCTCTGGAAGATCAAATAACTAAATTACTACATCTATGATGTTTGAGTTTTCTCATATCCAGTTTCTAATTTGTTCATTGTTAGTTGATGAATTTGATCATGAAATAAGTTGAGTTTGGGCAATCTTTCTTTTTCTTTGGTTTCTCGCTCGATGTTTGGTACCTATATTGGAGCCCCGATTAATTCGAATTTGCGCGTAAGACCTAATTACAAGAGACATTGCATATCAAGATTTTTTTTCGAACTTGAGACCTCTGGTTAAAAATTTGCTTGTAGTAGCACGTTTTTTCTCCCAGCTATGCACATTCTAATTGATGTTGAATTTAAAGATAATTATTTTTACCACTTCCACGTAAAATTCAGATAATTAAAAATATTTTTAAAAAATATGAAAAGGTTTTTTGGCTTCCAAAGAGGAAAATGTATTTATCATTTGAGGAGGGAAAAAAAAGAAAGAAGTGATGATTGGCGAAGAATGACAGAATTAAATAGGGATGCAAATTGTCAAAGGTAAAAGGCTATAATTAAACATAGATCAAAACAGTACTCTTGCCGTCTTAGTTTACGTGATAATATTCGTTTATCAAGGGTCAATGTGATTAATTTGAAAGACAAATTATATTAGATCAGCTCAATATATTAAAATTAAATTTAATATTCAAAGCTATACGAAAATACTACAACTATAAATCTTCTCATGTTAATGTGACAAAAACATATTTTAAATATTAATTAAAATTTACGTAATTTGAATATCGAGAAATGAAAATTGTCCCATCTTCGTATGATAAAAATATGATGAACAATTGTAATTGAGTCGTAATTATTGTTATAACAAAGTTTCGTCCATAGAACGGCTCTATTATATCGCCCTTTTTTATAATGAAATTGTATATTAGTTCCTCGTCTCTTTTCGATCAAATATATGAGATAAGGTCCAAATATATTATATTACTTATATATAAGAGACTAAGAGAGTCTATTAAGATATCACCTATATATATGTTAAAATTACGAGTTTGTTTTTTTTGGATATTGTGAAACATACGATCAAGTTGGACGTAGGGTTTAAAATCCGTTGTTTGGTTTTGAGAATTAGCGGATCAACGTTTAATTTATTATGAGTTTAAATGGTGGGTTCATTCTTCTCATCTTCTTGATATGGCCTACGATCCTTCTTTAACGCTTCTTTAATCAACTTTGTTTTTTTATTCATCGGTTCGATACATTGAAGATATTTTCAAAGGAACAGATTCACTTTATATGACGAGTCAATTAATTTAATATTTAATTATTTTGGCGGTTTAGAGTGAACATGGGTTAGACGGTAAAACTTATCCGTTTTTGGTGTTTACATCAAGCCAATAAAATGCATAACATATATTTAAATATAGTCTTTTAGCATTTAAGCATGATTTTTGTCACCCCAAACCATGGTCTAGGCGAAACACGGTACTCGGTGCCTGATTGTATGTGACCGAGTGAATCACATGGCATGCTTATCAACATGACATCAAAACATACTATAGTACTAATTTAAAACATGTAAAGCATAGTACTGTATTTATAATCTGAAATAATCATAGCGGAAGTAATCTGAAAATATTGTAAGTCTGAACAATTGAAAAACTGGCATGACATGATAACAAGACTAGTCTATGAAACCTCTGACAACAGGAGTCTGCAAAATTGTTTACCAGGATAAGGCTCTGGCATACCCTACTAATAATGCATAATCATAAATAGCTAAACTGACACCCCGAAAGAGATGTGGCTCACCAAACTGCTGGTACTGGAGCAATCCTACTGAGCAGATCTGTCTCCCTGAAACTCAACACATGCACCGTGAAGTGCAGGCCCCATGCAAAGGAACGTTAGTACATTTGAATTGCACTGTATGTAAAGAAACTGAAAGAATAAGCAGGCACATGAAATAGTAGAGACATAAGCTGAAATGAAACTGAAACATGAACATGAGTATAATATAACATGTGTAAAATTTGTAAATCGTATATATGTATATCTGTGGGATAGCATTAACAAAACCGACATAAACCACCACGCGTGTGCGTGGAGTTTGATCTCTACCCGATTAGCTAAGACATCTCATACCTTGCCTGGATACGAGACATGAACATGAACATGATGAATCCAATAATCCCACGAGGGGTAATAAGAAGGTATCGTCCTCTGGTGGAGCGACGCTTATCCTACGTTGGCATACGTAGTTTCAGGCTGTCAGAGCCTTATTGGTAATCTATGCAACTCCAAAAACATGTACTTGAAAATAGTGGCTCGAATGCCCATGAATTTCATGAAATAACTTGTAAACATATCTTGTAACTTTTATAATTTAGCATGTGAAGAAAATACATAATATAACTTGTATAAATTATGAGAAACATAAATGGCTTCATGGAACTGAGTAATAATAATGATCATAACTTAAATGAAGAACTTGTTGGAATCAAGTCATGGGTTCTTGGATTACGAACAGGTTCATGACAATCACAATTGAAATATCATGAATATAATAATGATCGCATGATATATATATATATATATAATTGAACATGTATAAGGTTATTATGAACTTGAGCAAAAATCCTAGGTTTGAAGAATTCTCGTTTCATGGATAACATGTGGCGTGGGAAGAACAATTATGTCCCCACGTGGATAGAAGTTCTACATACCTTGATTGCTCCAATACGTGTCCTAAAAATCTGAACTTGAAAGGAAAATCCCAAAGCTTGAACCTTGAAACATTAGAATGAGTTTATCTTGAAAACCATAGGTTAAAAGTAGTGAATTTTTCTTAGGAATTGATTATTTTTTATTAGAATCGCATGGAAATACATGGAAAGGACTTACCTCGAGTTATGGAGATGATGGGAGAAGAAACCTTCGTGCTAGGGCTTGGGAGAAGTGAAAATTTGATTTTTGGGACTAAGGCAATTTGATTTTTGGGACTAAGGCTGCATATTTATACTATTTGTTGTCGAATAATTTGACGGTCTGATTTGACGGTCCGTCGAATTTTTGACGGCTCGGGTCTGGACCATAGAATTTTTTATGGTCTGTATAAATGAATCGTCATGCACTAGCAAATTTGCAGAGAGTTTTGAAATCTGGAATTCTAAGACGGTGGGAATCGACGAACCGTATTAATTTTGACGGTCCATAGAATTTACATCGGGCCGTCAATTTTGAAAATGATTTGTTTTGACGGGCCTTATAATATTTTACGGTCCGTACTTCATGGCGTCAAATTTAGTCTCCAGAGCTGAAATTAGTTTTTCAACTTAAACTCCCTGTTTGGTTTTCTAAACTCCTAAATCATAAACATGACTTAGTTTAGAGGTACGATGTGTTACAATATCTCCCTCTTAGGATCATTCATCCTCGAATGCCGGATCATGGTTAAGAATGGGACTGGACATAGCATGAGTACATGAGCCTGAAGAAACATGACATGAAACATGGGACTGAATGACATGATTACATGGAAACATGAACATGAGACATGAGTACTGAATGCATAAACGTGAAACATGAGACATGGATACGCAAGGGACATGAAATGAATAATGAAGGTATTTACCTTGATCGTTTTCTTCTTGCTCCTCAAATAAGTGTGGATATCTGGAATTCATGTCTTTTCCGTCTTCCCATGTAGCCTCCTCGACATTCTGACTTTTCCACAACACTTTCACTAAGACAACCTCCTTAGTTCTCAACTTTCGAATATGATGATCCAAAATAGCTACAAGAATCTCTTCATAGGTCAAACCATCCTTAACTGTAATGGAGTCGGTAGGGACAATCAACGATGAATATCCCACACACTTTCTCAACATGGATACATGAAACACTGGATGCACAACAACCAAATCTTGTGGCAATTCAAGTTCATAAGCCAATTGGCCAACTCTCCTCAAAATCCTGTAAGGTCCGATATATCTGGGACTGAGATTCCATTTCTTTCCAAACCTCATGACACCTTTCATATGTGAAACTTTCAGAAATACCAAATTATCGATTTGAAACTCTAAGTCTCTACGCCTCACATTTAAATAGTACTTTTGGCAACTCTAGGTTGTTTTCAAACGCTCCTGAATTAACTTGACTTTCTCCAAAGCCTGATAGACTAAGTCTAGTCCTAACGATTCTGCCTTACCAACTTCAAATCAACCAATTGACGACATATACATTCACCCATACAAAGCTTTAAAATGTGTCATCTGGATACTAGCATGATAACTGTTGTTATAAGCAAACTAGATATGAGACAAATGATCATCCTAATTACCTTTAAAATCGAGAATACATGCCCTCAATATATCCTTCATAGTCTGAATAGTACGCTCTGCCCGGCTATCTGTCTGAGGGTGAAAAGATGTATTGAGATTTACCTTGGTACCCAATCATTTCTAAAAAGACTTCTATAAATGCATTGTGAATTGAGCACCATGATATGAAATAATGGACACTGGGGTACCATGAAACCTGACAATTTCTCGAATATGCAACTTAGCATAATCCTCTGCTGAATATGTGATCTTGACTGGCAAGAAGTGAGCTGATTTAGTAAGTCGATCCATAATCACCCAAATCAAATCATGCCTTCGGGCTGAGCGAGGTAGACCTGTTATGAAGTTCATGTTTATCAACTCTCATTTCCAAACATGAATATTAATATTCTAAGCTAACCCACCAGGCCTCTAGTGCTCGATTTTCACCTGCTGACAATTCGAACACCTGGCTACAAAATCTGCCACATTTCTCTTTATATCGTTCCACCAATAAATTTCCTTAAGATCATGATACATCTTTGTGGAACCTGGGTGAATAGAATACATGAAATTATGCTCTTCTGCCATGATTCTCTCTCTGAATCCATCCACATCTGGAACACATAACCTGCCTCGGTATCTCAAAGTACTGTCATCTTCCCCTTGTTCAAAAGTCATAGTCTTATGCTTGTGAATCCCCTCTTTCGGTTGCAACAATTAAGGATCACTAAACTGTTTCTCATTCACCTCAGCTATTGTGGATGATTCATACTTGTTCTGAACAACAATGCCACCATCTTCGAAGTCCATGAGTCAAACTCATAGACTAGCTAGTTGATGAATCTCCTTATCTTCCTCAACATGAGCCAAACTTCCCATGAATTTTCGACTAAGAGCATCAACTATCACATTTTCTTTCTCTGGATGGTAGAGAACATCCACATCATAATCATTTATCAATTCGAGTCATCTCCTCTGCCTAAGATTCAACTCTCGCCGCTTGAAAATGTACTGAAGGCTCTTGTGATATGTGAAAATGTCAACGTGAACTCTATACAAATAATGATGCCATATCTTGAGTGCAAAAATCATTGCTATCAATTCTAAGTCATGAGTCGGATAATTATTTTCATGATGCTTAAGTTGTCTGGATGTATAAATTATAATCTTGCAATGCTGCATTAAAAAACACCCAAGACCAATTCTTGAAGCATCACAATATATAACGAACCCCTCAGTTTCCTCAGGTAATGTTAACACTAGAGCAAAAGTCAGCCTCGTTTTCAATTCTTCGAAAATGCGCTCACAAACATCTGACCACTGTAATTTGACTTTCTTCTGAGTCAATCTAGTCAATGGAGCTGAGATGGAAGAAAAACCTTCCACGAGTCGTCTATAATAGCATGTCAGACCCAAAAAACTCTAAATATCTGAAATAGAAGTGGGCCCGTGCTAATTCTTAACAACTTCTATTTTTTTTAAATCAATCTGGACGCCTTCACCTGAAATCACATGGCCTAAGAATGCCACTGACTTAAGCCAAAATTCACACTTGGAAATTTTTGCATAAAGCTCGCAGTCCTGAAGTGTCCGCAACACGATTTTGAGATGTTCTGCGTGATCAGCCTCACTATGGAAATAGACTAACATATAATATAACATGTGTAAAATTTGTAAACTGTATTTTTGTGGGAGAGCATTAACAAAACTGACATGAACCACCACGCGTGAGCGTGGAGTCTGATCTCTGCCCGATCAGCTAAGTCATCTCATACCTTGCCGGGGTACGAGACATGAACATGAACATGAACATGATGGATATAATAATCTTACATGCGGTAATAAGAAAGTATCGCCCTCTGGTGGAGCGACGCTTATCCTACATTGGCATACACAGTTTCATGTTGTCTGAGCCTTCTCGGTAATATGTGCAACTCTCAAAACATGTACTTGTAATGTCACGACCCGACCCGACAGACCGTGACTAACCGCCCTAATGACGTCATTAAACTAACCTGTCACCATAATCCAACTAACCCTTAATGAGTCTGAAATTCGGCAGCATAACGCTGCAATATCAACATATGCCAGGGTAGGCGAGCCGACAAGGCCGCGCTTTACCCCCGAATGTACCGCTCCCGAGGAGTCACAACTAGCCAACACAATATACAGGCGAGCCGACAAGGCTGCCAACAGATAATATAACATATACACGGGAACACCCCCAACATAGAGTACAATGATATGGCTGACCAAAACAGAGTTATAACCCTTACATAAGTACAACCCACCACTGTCTACAGACCTCTATAAAAAGAACAACGACATATGACGGGACAGGCCCCGTCGTGCCCCTAAATACAAACATAAGTCTAAAAGAGGTTCAGTACCAAAATGACAAAGCCCTGGATCAAAGGAGCTTCCCAACCTGCTGAGTAGGGACCTAAACCGGAGGATCACCGAATTGAGCACATGTACCTGCGGGCATGAACGCAGCCCCCCGAGGAAAGGGGGGTCAGTACAAAATAATGTACTGAGTATGTAAACATGAAATACTGCATATGAGATCATAAGTAGCCAACAGAAACATGAGATCGGTATAAAAGTCGGATCCAAATCCAACTGTGCCATAAACAATAAAAGTCAGTTGCCTTATAAAAATGAGAGTCAAGTCAAGAAAACATGAGTGTCTGTCCATATACATATATATACATCTGTAACGTAACCCGGCCCACTAGTGCGGGACTCGGTGGAATCATATCATAACCCGGCCCATGCTGGGACTCGGTAAAGTCATCTCTCATCTATGGATCCATCCTACGTAACACGGCCCCCTAGTGAGGGTCTCGGTGAACAATGCAAGGTTGTGCACGAGTCGTAACCCGGCCCGGGACTCGGTGAGGTGAAGTAGTAACACTTAGCACGAACAGATATCATGAGTAACCATATGCAAGTAAAAATTATCATTTGACTCTCAATAAAATCATTATAATAATGTCATAATAAACTCTTTGCTGAAAAATCATAGGCACTTCTCATAACAATCCTCTTTAGGAATTAAACTGTATAAGAATCAAGTACGTCCGCCGTACCTTCATTGAAATAAAAATCATGCCAAAGAAATAAGGAATAGTTCACATACCTCTTAGACGAACTAATCAACTCTATATTAGAGTACGTCTCGATTTAGAACTTCAACCTATAATAATGGTAATACGTTCGTCAATACTATGGTCGCTAGCATACTTATATCGAATAACGACTTCTTATTTTATAAAAAAAAATCTAAAACACTTCCCCTGTTTATAGATGTTTCCACAACTTCCAAACGAGGCTAATAACATCAATAAACAAGCACCAATTAAGGGCACAACCAAAACAACAATAAAGGGGATTTACACACCCACTTCTCATGTAAATTTAGCCTCTTAATCCACATTAAAACAGCCCACAAAAACAGTCCATGTTCCAACAACAACGAGGATAGAATGTGAAGCCTTTCTACGCCTTTCTACACCCTTATCCCTTTAGGACTTACCTTAGCAATTACCACACTTAAACATGCATAATGGTGACTAAATTTTCAGAATTATAACACCACAACACAGTCCCTAAAACAGTCCATATACATCACAACATGTCCAACAATTTCATGCGAGTTCTTGGCCACAACATGTCATAATTCCATAACTCTTATCTTAATTCCTATAATCCAAATTTCGGATTTTAATACTTCCATATAACTAATTCCAACTAAATCTCCATGTTTCCTTTCAATTTCATCATGCAATTAGTGATAATAATAACCACAATAACCAACGAATCCAACAACACCAAAATCTGTCCCAAATTGGCAACTAGCCAAAAATGGTCACATGCAATGCTTAAATTTCAATTCTTCCTTAACACAAATTCATTACCTTAATTCTAACAACATGCATTCCAATTATATCATAGAAAGAAGAATTTTTATACCTCAAATTCGTCAAAACAGTCCGCAAAATTTCTGCCACTGTTTGTCCGAAAATTCCCCACTTTTTGTAATTTTTCTCCTCCTTTTTGTTCACTTCTTCAACTCCAATTGACATGCAAGTGTTCTACCATGTTAAGCCATCATCCCTACACGTTTTTCTTCCAAAATTTCATACCAAAAATCCCAATTTCTAGGCAGTTTTCGGTCCAAGCAAAGCTGGTGTTTTGCCATCGCTTTCGCCATCGATTTTGGTGTTGTTTTGCTTCTAATTTTTGGTGAAAGATGTAGTCTAGGAAGAGAAGATAACAACCTTAATTTTGGTTATGGGTGGAGGGTGATTTTCGGATTAGTGTAGAGGAGAGAATGAGAGGATAGTATTTTTTTTGGTTAAGTTTGGAAGAAGATGAAGAGGTAAGTGTAGGTTATATAAAAAAAAATCTGATTTTCCCCCCCTTTTTTTTACACTTTGGCCCCCAAGTTCTTTAATTAGTAAAACTCAAACCCACTTCTTTTAATTCCCGAGAATTCCATAAGCCTCGTATCCTCAATGTCATAATTTTTTTTTTATACAAAACTATTCCATAACTCCATTGGAATAAATTCAACTTCTAGGATTAATTCTCGTCGTCACGTGTATAGCACTAAAGAAAAATTATTCCGGGATAACATCCGCTTATACACTAATTTACCGTATTAACATATGTAAACGTTCCTTATATTCAATATCCGAATCTTGCTTTCTTAATGACGTTCTTAATTATCGTCTTAATCTTACGAGGTGTAACATGTAAATAGTGGCTCGAATGCCCATGAATTTCATGAAATAACTTGTAAACATATCTTGTAACTTTTATAATTTAGCATGTGAAGAAAATACATAATATAACTTGTATAAATCATGAGAAACATATATGGCTTTATGGAACTGAGTAATAATAATGATCATAACTTATAATGAAGAACTCATGGGAATCAAGTCATGAGTTCTTGGATTACGGACAAGTTCATGACAATCACAATTGAAATATCATGAATATAATAACGATGGCATGATGTATATATATAATTGAACATGTATAAGGTTATTATGAACTTGAGCAAAAACTATAGGTTTGAAAAATTCTCATTTCATGGATTACATGGGCGTGGGGATGAATAATGATACCCCCGCTTGGATAGAAGTTCTACATACCTTGATTGCTCCAATACGTGTCCTAAAAATCTGAACTTGAAAGAAAAATCCCAAAGCTTGAACCTTGAAACGTTAGAATGAGTTTATCTTGAAAACCATAGGTTAAAAGTAGTGAATTTTGCTTAGGAATTGATTATATTTGATTATAATCGCATGGAAATACATGGAAATGACTTACCTCGAGTTATGGGGATGACGGCAGAAGAAACATTCGTTCTAGGGCTTGAGAGAAGTGAAAATCTAATTTTTGGGACTAAGGCTACGTATTTATACTATTTGCTGTCGAAACAATTTGACGGTCTGATTCGACGGTCCATTGAATTTTTGACGGCTCGGGTCTGGACCATAGAATTTTCTATGGTCCGTATAAATGGACCGTCATGCACTAGCAAATTTCAGAGAGTTGTGAAATTTGAAATTCTGAGACGGTGAAAATTGACAGACCATATTAATTTCGACGGTCCATAGAATTTACATCAGGCCGTCAATTTAAAAAATGATTCATTTTGACGGCCCGTATAATATTTTACGGTCCGTACTTATTGGCGTCAAATTCAGTCTGTAGAGCTGAAATTGATTTTCCAACTTAAATTCTTCGTTTGGTTTTCTAAACTCCTGAATCATAAACAAGACTTAGTTCAGAGGTATAAGGTGTTACAATTTTAACATGCATAAACACACACGTAAATTTAGATAGTTTGATATAAACACACACTTAAATTTTTACATGATTAGACGCTATCTTCATTAGGAAAATAATATTTACTACACTAGTCAACTAAATGCCATACTAATTAATCTTAAGTCCATTTGAAATCAAAATAATTTTTACATGCATCTATATTTTTATTTACGTCTATATTAATCATCATGTAAAAGATAATTAATCTACTATAATTTAGCCTGACTTTTAAAGTAGAGTGGCAACTCATCATGATTTTTTTCTCATTTTCCCCGAAAAATAGTATTTTCTTTGTTTTATAATGTTTGTCTGATTTTGACTTGATACATAATTTTTAAAAATAAAAAGATTTTGAATTTTATAATTGTTAATTAAAAATATGTAAAATATTCTTTAATCTTGTTATCTTAAAATGCCATATGAAAATTTTAAATTAAAAAATTACCAAAAAATGAAAATAAACATTCATTTTAAAACGGACTAAAAGTAAGACTACCCATTTGGAACGGAGGGAGTAATTATTATCTAGAAAAAGGACTGAACTCCACCTCTACTATTACAAGCTCCGTAATTTATGTGGAATGGCAAAATAACCAACCAAGATAAAAATAGAAAGTTAGAAACTAAAATAACAAATCCATAAAATTGAAAACAACAATTAATGAGTCAGTTGATTTTTGTAGTCTTGCATAAAAAGAATTAATTATATATATTTTTACACATAAAAATATGAAAATAACATATCAAAATCCCAATCCGCCTAGAATAAATAACGAATCTCCTTTTCCTATTTAATTAAAGCAACAAAAGAAAAACTACTAAGTACTATAAAAATTTAAAACTAAATAGTACGAAAAAGCTTCTATGCTTATTTTTATTTTTCCCTAACCCTAGCAAAGAAGAAAAAAAGCAAGAGAGAGATCTTGTGTGTGTTTATATACGTATACACACACACATACACACATATATATTGAAGGAAACAATTTGTAGGATATTATTGGGTGTGGAATTTGGATCTGATATTGAAAGGTTTGTTGTATTTTTTTGAATTTCTTAGTGTAAATAGAATATTAATATTGCTGTGTGTGTTTGTATTTGTGTATTGTTAATTTTTTTAGGGATCTAATGGTGATAGATTGGTTGAGGGTATTTTTTGTTATGGGGAAAGTGTTAGGGGTGACATTGTAGTTTGATTAAGTTAGTGTAGGAGGTGGTTTAATGGGGGTAAAAATTGGATCTTTGGAGTTGGATTTTGTTATCATTTATCTTAATATATTGTTGCTATTACTGCCTATTATTATTATTGTTATCTTTGCATCTTTTCTTGAGCCGAGGGAAATAGCCTCCCGACCTTCACAAGGTGGGTGTAGGGTCTGCTTGGTGGGATTATGCTGGGTATGTTGTTGTTGGAGTTGGATTTTGTTAATTGTTGTATGGATTAGTAGTTTATTTGTGGGTTAGTGGAGATTTAATTTGAGGATATTTTTGTAACGGGAATAGTGTTAGGGGTGATATTGTAGTTTGATTAAGCAGTATATGAGGTGGTTTAATGGAGGTAAAAAACGGATCTTTGGAGTTGGGTATTGTTAAATGTTGTGTATTTGTATTAATTTAGATCAATATTTTATTTGTGGGTTAGTGGAAATTAAATTGATTTTGTATTACGGTTTCTTGTGTAACGGAGGATATGACCTTAGATAAGAGCGTGTGGGGGACACGGATTAGGGTAGAAGGTTAGTAGATAGTAGGGCGCTGTCTCGCGTATCCTTCCTTGCTAGTATTCATAATATTTCTACTTTAGTTCTTGTCCTTTGATTTTTGTTATTATTTGATGTTCCTTGTCCTTTATCGAAATGCTTTGTCTTGCTTTCTATACTATGCTTCTGTTATTTCCTTTTTGACCCGCTTGGATATGCTTGAGCCGATTGTCTATCGGAAACAACCTCTCTACCTCCCAAGGTAGGGGTAAGGTCTGCGTACACTCTACCCTCCCCAGACCCCACTTTGTGGGATTAAAGTGGGGTTACACTGGCTATGTTGTTGTATAACTGAAGTGTAATGCAATGGTTGTATTAGGGGTCTATGTTGGAGAGTATAGTTGTCTGTTGCACATGTGCTTGTGTGCTGTAGAAGGATGCCCAGTAGATTAGTTGAGGTGGGTGCAAGTTGGGCTAATAATGAAAAAAAAGTCGAGATTGTAGCTGCAAGATGTTTTTTCAGACTGGACTGCTTGGTGTATTGTGTAGGGGAATGCTTGTGATAGCTCATGGTAATTTTGATGAGAGTCACACTAAAGTACTTGATTCGTGTGAGTTTGATCTAATGGTACTTCCAGTTTTCACATATTAGTTCATGAAAGAGGAGGAATAAGTTTTCTTGAATCGAAACTGTTGAGTTAGTGATTGGCTTGTTGCTAGGAGCAAGGGATTAAAGGTTGCACTATTAATGGAATGGTTCGATTGACAATGATTTGTGGCAAGGGCGAAATTTCTTCTTAGATTTCTTTGTGGAAGGGTTAGTCTAGGAAGTTTGTATTTAAGTAGTTTCTCGAAGTGGACATGCTTTTGATTTGACTCTCTTTTTTCCTATCGTAATTAATTAAATTAGTTTTTAGGTGTCTATTGCACAACAACAACATAGCTAGTGAAATCTCACAAAGTGGGGTCTGAGGAGGGGAGAGTGTACGCAGACCTTACCCCTACCTTGTGAGGTAGAGAGGTTTCCGGTAGACCCTCGGCACAAGGACAAGCAGTTCAAAGCAATATATAAAGCGCCTACTGATATTTTGATCTATTATCTTAGTTAGAGAAGAACTGAAAGAATAGGACTTTTGTTTTTCAACAAATTGTAGGATGGTTTGTTTTTCTGTCTCTTGCTACCATTGTTGGTATAGTGGGGGCTAAATCACTATGAAATTTTTTAATTGAATCAGTCGTCTATTGTACACTATCCTCAGTGGTTTGTACCGACTTGTGGTGTATAGAGAAGGATGAATAGACTTTTTATTTCTTTGTATTAAAACTGAAATTGATTTTTTTTTTTACTAAAAAGTTGATGGTAATGTTTCTTGTGAAAAAATAATTCAAGCAATGTCAACCTCTATGTAGGTATAGTAGTTTAGGAATATATTTGATCTTCCCACTAGAAGTAATCTCATCCGGTCTTCTATGGGAGCAAATATGTTTCAGTTTTTAGTTAGATATACTTGTCTTAAGAAATTTGGCATTGGAGAAAAAAAGAGATTTTGTTGATTGATCAATTGATAAGAAGAAATGAAGTATGCATTCATATTTACTCCATTTGACCCACTTTAGGGATGTAATTTGTCTTTAATGGTCTATTTAGCCAATTTTCTGAGTGATATTTGATCTCAAAATTTTGATTGCCAAAGTCACGTAAAATTAAATTTTGAGGATTGTGGATACTTTTCCAAAGTTAACAATAATGAAATGTCACCTAAACTTCCATGAGAACTAGTATAACCTCTACACAGAGATCCTGTGTTGCAATGTCTTTTTTAGTTTCTGTTGTGTCGATTCTTTGTGGTTCATCCAAGATCATTGTTTGTGTGCGTAGTAATTGTATCGAAGGTTATAGTCAAATTGTTAGAGTTGCAATTCTTTTTGTTCACTCTATTCGATAATGCTGATTATAATCCTTCTAAGGATATATTTAGAAAATTTGAATCTCATTAAACTTTAACTATTGAGACATGCTAAAATGCTTAGAGTAATTTACTTGCATCAAATACTGTAAGTGCCTACAAGCTGACTTTTTCAAGTAAGATTGCAGAATGGCAGATGGCATATTCTTTTGGGGCCCGGTAACATCTAAAGAGTGGTGTGAGCCAAATTATGTGCAGTCATCCTATATTGCAGAATTCTTCAACACCATTTCAAATATCCCATGCATTCTCTTGGCTCTTATTGGTCTTGTGAACGCCCTCAGACAACGGTTTGAGAAAAGGTTCAGTGTCCTTCATATATCAAACATAATACTTGCCTTAGGGAGCATGACATATCATGCCACTTTACGGCAGATGTAAGCACTCTCTCTGTTCTTTTCTGTTAGATTCTGTGTAAAACTTGCTAGGTGTATAATAGACATGTATGTATGTACTGTGTTTTTTTTTTCATCCTTTATTTGCTAAAGTACGAGGAAGTAGATTCAAAAGGATGCACCATAGCCTCATTTTTTGAGATACTTATATTGTGTAAATCTCAGTAGAGCTCTATATGAACAGGAAGACACCAAACTGAAGACATTATAGGATGCATGCTAATGTGATTGAAACTTTTCACTACCTTGCGGGAATGAGAACTTATAGCATAGCCTAACAGCCAATAAACTGCTGCTGGATCTCCCCCCCCCCCCCCCCCCCCCCTTCTCTCTGTGTAGGATTTATTTTATGGTCATGTTGTTTATAGACTAAACCTGTTAAGAGAATACACAGGTAGAAGATTTAGATTTTCTTTAGAAGATTTAGATTTTCTTATTTCCTGTATGTTGGCATCTAAAATATTAGGTTGTGAAGTTAGAGTGAGTTGTAGTCACAACGTCATGTAATCTGTTTTGCCACGAGCTTTCTTTTGAAAAGTTAATTGGCATTTTTCTTGCGGATGAACACAAATTGCATATTTTGTCACTTTATTGGTAGGATGATCCTTTCCTACTTGTAACTTAGTATTATTCTTATAGTATGTCCGTAGATTTCTGCTATTATATGTGTTTCTTGTAATCCGATTATCATGTGATTTTCTGGTGGTTACGGTATATCGTATTTTTTCCATTACTTCTTTACTTCTGTTATTTCTTTATCCGACTGCTTTGGTTTGCTTTTCTTTGAGCCGAGGGTCTATCGGAAACAGCCTCTCTACCTTTAGGTAGAGGTAAGCTCTGTGTACACTCTACCCTCCACTTGTGGGATTTCACTGGGTATGTTGTTGTATTGGTAGGATGATCCTATCTATTGTACAAGCACACAACTCAATATTTCAAATCTCCTGGCTACTGATTCTTGAAAATTTTGTTAGTGTCAAAACTAATTCTGCTTTTCTAAAAGAGAGTGGGAAAGAGGAGCACAAGGATGCATGGTTTGATCCTGTCAAGAAGTTTCTAGTGCATTAAGTAATAATCTCCATGACAGAAATGGTGATAGACCAAGTGATTTGTGCTGTTTAAGGAAAGACTACATCAATATGCCTTGACGATTTTTAGTATTTCTATACAATTCTTAGGTGACACCTTGTATTTAGTTCTTGTTGAAGGGCCTCTTTAGCTTGATTGACCATAACACTTCAAGAACAGACTTGATAAAAAACATGTCCAGAACAGTCTCGTGGTTAAGTAGTTGATGAGATGGACTATATCTTTGGTAGAGGTGAAATGTGAAAGCAGTTCTTTAAGTTTCCCCTTCTAGACAGAGGCCGGAATTAGCATGGTCTTTTTTGGGGGGGATGACGGTGGTGTTCGGGCCAGCTTGCGCGTATTTCGACTATTCTGCTAGGTACCTGCCATCTTCCCCCAACACAAATATCGCGTAATCTGGCCACTCAGGCTCAGGAAGATAGAAGAATCACCTAGTATTTTTTGCCTCCGCTGAGATTTGAACCTGAGATCGCGTGGTTCTCCTTCCACTTCATTATCCACTAGGTCACACCCTTGGGTGCAGCATCTGTGTTTGCCGGTGGTCAATCCGTGAACCTAGTTCTTTTTCCTTTTCTTTTTTGATTAATTGTGAACAGTTATCTGTTGCGAAGCTGCACGGGGGATCTTGCAGTTGATTATTCTGTATTAATAAAATCTTTTGAGACACTGTTGTTGGACTTGGACCTAGGAAAATACATGCATTCAGGCTTGTACTCCCCATAAGAGCGTCTAAAACTGTTGAACCTGGCTCTGTGTATGTGTCTGACTAAGATTTTGCTTTAGAACATAGCTCGTCCTTATTCGATGTTCTAAGTTGGGAAAAAAGGAGAAGGTTTCACTTGTAAAGATACTGGCAGTATTTGGTGCTGTGAAAGCAGCTCTTGTTATTTATATGTCCCGTGTCCAGGTGGATAATGTCATGTTGCTGCATAACAAGATAAAGCTTACTGTGAATCTTATAACCAGTGCCACCTTCAGTATGCCTCTTGCTTTTTTGTGCTTGTTTCTGAAGTATTGTCCTTGAAAATATTTCCTGCTTTTTAATGTGCTTGGATGTGTCCCGTTATTGTTTTGTACTATGATCCATGTATTAAATTGACAGGCAACAGCAAGGTGATGAGACACCAATGGTCTGGGAGATGCTTCTGTATATTTATATCCTATATTCACCAGATTGGCATTATCGGAGTACGATGCCCACCTTTTTGTTCCTTTATGGTGCACTCTTTGCCATCGTGCATTCACAGCTTCGCTTTGGCATTGGGTTCAAAGTACATTATGCACTATTGTGCCTTCTTTGCGCTCCTCGTGCATATAAGTATTACATTCATACAGAAGACACGTTGGCAAAGCGGCTTGCAAAGTTATATGTGGCGACTTTATTGATTGGAGCTGCTTGCTGGCTATGTGATCGGTTAGTCTGCAAGCAAATTCAGGGCTGGTACTTTAATCCACAGGGCCATGCAGTTTGGCACGTCTTAATGGGTTTCAACTCGTACTTTGCTAATACGTTCTTGATGTATTGCCGTGCTCAGCAACGTGAATGGAATCCCAAAATCAAGCACTTGTTCGGATTTTTCCCATACGTGAAGATCCAGAAACCAAAAACCCAGTAGCAGAAGTTGCTTCTCTTTTGAGCCGAGCCTGTAATACAAACCACGTGCAGGAAATGGCACGGGTGAGCACAAAGCAAGCACTAGCAATTTTTTTTTCTCTTTAACCATTTTGCAGAATGTAATGTAAATGAAAGTCGAATAGTTTTGACTCGACCGAATAGTGCTTGATTTTTTACTGTACAATTAGTTGTTTCCCAGTGTACCATATTTTATACTCCCACAGAAGATGACATGGATTAACTAGTCGATTCTTTTCCTGATGAATTTTCTTCTACTCTTGCAATTTTGCCAATATGTTTTGCTGCTATTTGAACACGCGAAATGGTGGTTTGTATGATTTATTTAGCTCAGTCTGATACATACAACACAGGTCAGTAAAAGATAATAAAAATAAACTAAAAAAGGAAGGTCATCTTCTCTATTGGCCCACCAATACACCATCCTTTAGTTTTTGGGTTATCTTTTTATTAAACATATGTTACAACTAGAATTCATTCATAAAAAACGCAAAACTACCGTCCCTCTTCCTTTAGAGAAATCAAACTCAACATTTTGTGAGCTTTTCTTCAAGTGTATACTTCTATGGCATTGGATCGATCTATAATGCAACAAAAACAACTCAACCACGGTTACTTCTCAAATACATTAGGAAGTATCTAGTAAGTTTATAATATAATTTTATGCCTATATATTCCTCTTTAAAACAAGAATTGTCAGTACTCACTACAATAATTAGGTTAATGTTCAATGTCAGTCGTTAATAATTGTGAAACTTACACAAATGATTACATTTTGATTTTTTTTAGGCATAGCTATACTTTTGATAATTACATTTCGTAGCTACAGTAAAGTATACTCAAAATTCGGCTCGCTGTATTCAAGTCAGATTTTGTTGTATTCAAGTCAGATGTATTCAACTCAGTTGTATTCAAGCCAGATGTATTCAACTCAGTTGTATTCATTTGTAGTTACTTTTACACTGTGTTCAATTTATTATATTTAAAAGTTGTATTCAAATTCACTTATACAAAAAAAATCTCCTTCAAAATACAAGCAAAAACTGAATACAAGAAATAAAATACACCCTCAAATATTGAATTTTACACTAAAAATTATGAATACACTCAAAAACTAAATACAAGAAATAAAATGCACCCTAATCTGAGATACAAGAAAATAAAAATACACTCTGATTTGAAATAAAATACACTCCGATCGGAAAATAAAATTCTCCGATCTGACGGGAGGGATCTCCAGCGAAGCTCAGATCTGGACAGAGAGCGAGAGGTGACCGACACTGACCAGATCTAGAGGGAGGCGAGGCGATAACGGCAATGACAGATCTGGGAGGGATCTCCAGGAAAACTCAGATTTGGACGGAGAGAGAGGGGTAACCGCCATCGGCCAGATCTAGAGGGAGGCAAGACGATCTCTGGTGAAGCTCCGGCGAAGCTCAGATCTGACGGTGGTCATCGCTGCTCCGGCAACGACGGCAGTGGGGCGGCGGCGGAGAGAGGGATGAGGGAGGAGAAGAGAATAAATACAAGCCATAAACCTAATGTATTTTGGTATATCTATGCATGTTACTTTAACATATAATTTTTAGCTATGAAATGTAATTAAAACAAACTATAGTTACTAAATATAATTAGGTACTAATAGTTAGTCATGTAAATATTTCTTAATAATTTTGCCAGCAGCCAATTGTTAAACCATCCTACTAACACAAGTAAATACATAGAAGAGCATACAGACCAGAGGTTAAGAGGAACTAGCTTATTATTAGAGCATCATATGGCCATAATAATGCTCAAGTGTCAGAGGTTAAGAGGAACTAGCTTATTATTAGAGCATCATATGGCCATAATAATGCTCAAGTGTATCTTTTGTCCTTGTTCATCTCTGCTCATTATAAATAACCCAAGAAAAAAGAAGAAAATCTATAACTATTTTCTATTGTGCTTCTCATGAGTCTTTCAATGCAAAAGGTAAGGATATTGGGCAAAAATGGCTAGGGGATTCGAGTAGTTAATCAACAGATAGGAAGATTGCATAGCTTCGAGAAAATAATGTTGCGCAATTTATTGGCGCAATGCACAATAGGTTCGCCGTTGGCCATCTAGTATACAGATTACTTGAATAAATGATATACTCGAGAAAATAAATAAACAGGTTTGTATACAAAACTGGTGACATTTCTAAGATGAGATACAGTATAACAGAAGCAGCTAGCTGAAATCAAAGGTGCCTGGAGGCAAAACTGTAGTGTAAATTCTCAAATGCAGCACTTTGAAAACGACGAGCTGCTCAGCAGGTACCATAATTTCTTCTATGATTGTGTGAAGTAACGGAGAATCTAGTATATCATCCTTTATGTACATCTTAAAAAGTATCATGACTTGATTAGAAGAGCTAACTGAAGTTTACCAAGCTGATAGAGTCTGAATGGGTTTTTGAATACTGTCACTACTGCTGTGTTATCGGGCGATAAAAAAACATGGGCAATGCTAAAAGATTCACCTTTCTCAATAGCAAACTGCCATTCCCTTGAGGTAATATGGAACCAATCCTTTTTCGAAGATCTAGTTGCCTTTATTTCTATGTATTCATCATCTCCCACAACAAGGTCATAGGGAAGCCCCGTTTCATTGGTTTCATTGACCCATTTCACAAAAGGCTCCCCGAATTTCTCCAAGAAGTACTTGAAAGCAAAAAATTCTCCAAGTCTGCCAGTTTCCCGTTGAGCATCAGTTATGCCAGTTGTGCCTACATGCAGCTGATCTCTTTCATTGACATCAGATGAGCTATTATTCAGGTCATGTGGTTCAGTCATGGGATGAGGAGAATCAAATGACTCCATAGTACCAGGTACATGATCAACATCTTGAGAACCTAGTACAACTGCAGCTGATGCTGGATCATTGTTCTCGGTCTCCACAGAAGTCACAATTAGTGTACAAGGTTTTGAAACAAGTTTGGACGATTTTTCTTGCAAAGTCACCTTTTCCGATTGGATGCCACTGGCTGTCCTTTTTTTCGCGACACACTCACTTAATCGCTGAAAACCTGGAGCAGTTTTCCAGTCAGTAGGTGGCCAGTTTGAGCTGATTCCTGGTCTCTTCTTGGTTTTCAAAGGGTCTTTCTCATCAATTGTTCGGGAAGAACTCATCAGCCCTGTCTCACTATCTGTTGACAATGGAACATTTGAGAGTGACCAAACAGATTCACCTTCCGGAAGCTTGGGCATTTTCTGGCTATTCAAAATGAAAAACTCAGTTTGCTCCTCATTGGAACCAGATTCTGCCATAGTGGTGATCATATGAAGAAAGTTTGCCAAGTGCAAGTTGGGAGTTCCAGAATAGAACAAACGAGAAATCTCCATGAATATTGAGTGAGAATCTGATTCTTGAGTGGCATACAAGATGTTTCCCTGTCACAGAGTGAAAAAATCAAATTATCTATACATTTGTTTTACATTGTAACAAGGAATAAAATTTTCACAAATAAAAATTTGGGCAGAGTTACAAGTAGACATATCTGAAAAGTAAGTGTTATCTACACATTCTTCATAATGTTAAATATCCATGAACCAGACTGGAAAAAGGCAAAATAAAAATAAATCTACCAGGCATGTTTTCCAAGTTTATGAAATATTCAGATGAAAGATCTGGAATTGAAGAGGAAGAACAAGCAAAAAACACAAAGGAGACATAAGTCAAGAATTGTATACAACTATTCAGAAGAAAGTGCTATGGTCTTGGTCTACATAGGAAGTGGTCTTATATTCAGATCTTTTTCAACATGACCATTAGATTAGTAATCCTTTTTCATTAACAATTCAATGAAGATTCAAATAACATACAGCTTTTCTAGAAACATCTCAAGTATGTAATATTATACGGATATAAGAACACAGAGATGTTGTCATGATTAGAATACCTCTAGCAGACAACTGCACTCAAACCGTTTCTTCGATTCTATGTGGGAACTTCTTATAACATTCCTGTAGAACAACTTTTCTACAACAGCAACTTGTAGATATCTCAGGGTTTGAAATTCAGACTGGCTGAGCTGCAAATACTTGTCTGGATGAACGTTATATATATAGCGTTGAGCATATGGAAGAACCCAGTTAATCATTGAAGCTACCAAGCTAGAGTCTGTTGGACCAACATATATTGCTTCACGAGTTACAACCTGCAAAAGATCAAATACTAAAGGTCTTAAATTGATCTGAGAGTCACGTTACTCTAAGTCTGTCCCAATATAAGTGTCTCAATTTAACTAGGCATGTGAATTAAGGTGAAGTGAAGTTTTTATTTAACAGGTAATTAATGAATATATCGATAGAAAGAAAAGAAAGAAAAATCTAGCACTAAGATGGTGCTAGTACATTTACATAGTCAGAACCCACCCATACAAAAAACAAAACAAAAGGGATCCTTGTGTACAATTCCTATCCCTGCATGTGAAGTGAAGTTTTATCGTATTTAACCAAGCATTGATCAGGCTAGGAGATGACTCGTAATCGATTCGGTTGTTGGACCCTGGACCCACCTGGCCCGTATATTTCATAAGGTGTGTTTCGGCCTCAACGGGCTTTCATAAATCAGTCTCTCAACAATCAGTATTTCTTATGAATAGTAGGGCACCGACACTTCCAAAAAATTTCCTAGACAAGATATGTCTTATTTACAAGATGGAAGATCCGTTGATATGGTCTTTAACAACATTAGGAGTACCTTCACGAATGAATGTAGGACAGATATTGAATGTTCACTAGGGTTAGCAGGGAGTTTGCTAGACAAGACATTATCGAATAGCACCTTTCGATGAGAGATATGAACAAGAAGCTTCGAGAAAACTAGTGTTTTCTGAATTATATGAAAATTGGAGAGAACGTTAACAACAACAACAACATACCCGGTGCAATCCCACAACGTGGGGTCTGGGGAGGGTAGAGTGTACGCAGACCTTACCTCTACCTTGGAGAGAACGTTAACGTTGACAAAAATTAACTTTCTTTGATGAATAAGTGGGCCTTGGTAGGATATTAAGAAAGTATAGAATTGTTTGAAAGTGGACATCATCTAGAATAATCTAAAATAGTATAGTATAGTCAATATGTGACAAAGGAAGTAAACATCAATATCCAAAAGAGCATAGTAGCATACTCAATGTGGGAGAAAGGATAATTCAGATTCCATTTAAGCAATAGACAACTGTGTTGATTATTTTGATGAATCTTAGTTTGACAAGAGAAAACTCTGATATTTAAAGCTGGAAAGGAAAGGAAAGAGTATTAATACTCTGTAAGTCCCTAAATTAGTTTTGCTTTAGTTTTTCCATTGTGTGCTAGATTAGTTCTGAAACCACACCAACTTCAATAAAATCATCTCCTCTGGAAAGAAAAAGAAGTATGATTAATCTGTTAGTTCTGAAACTAGATTAATTTAATTTATCGACCATATGCACGTAGCTTCTGAAATAGCAACAATTTTCAGCAAAAACCTCCTCGAATATACAAATAATGCACTCCATTGGTGAAATGATGTCAAATAAATTGGGATGTCACAAAATAGATAGACCATCACAATCACATTGAAACAGAGGGAGTAGCAATCGGGACAAGTTAGTTGGGAGAGAGTACATAAGAAGTCGAAACCACACACAATGAACACTAGAGCAGCCTGACTCGTAGGTATAGGAGAGCCTAGTGGACAAATTAGATCTAGAAACATCAAGTCTTTCTCCTATATGCATGTGGACACAAACGAAAAGGTAGGGCGGCGTAACTTGGCTTACCTCTGATAGAGAAGGAATATTTAATTTCTGTAAGAATATTGAAACTTTTGCTCGGAGAATCTTCTTTTCCTCATCATTGAGTGGCCCAAAGTAGAGAAACTTAATATTTTCAAAATACTTGAATTCGTTCCTCAACTTATCATCATCACACCAACAGATGAGCCCAAACGATGAGTGCAGAGATACCCATTTATCTTCTGCAGTTGGAAGCACCAGATAATCCTTCGTCAAAAGACCTTCCTTCAAGAAACTAATATCTTCAGATCTCAAAGATCCTGAATTTAGCTCGTCAACCCACTTGAGAAATATACGGAATACCTAAAAGCACAAGAATCCAATTCATTCTTAAGCTAAAATATTCATCAGAACATTGTTTTTTTAGAACATTGTTTCATTAGCATCAAACTCATTCATCAACTATTACAATGGAAATATTTTAGCATAAAGATAGCTTACATTCTTAGCTGCTTGTGAAGGTAAAGTAGTAGCTGACAACTGCAGCAATATTTGAAGGTATCCATGAAAATGAGGGAGTTCATCCACTCCACAAACTTTCACAAAAAAGTCATGAAGAGTTGGATACACACTACATAACATTTTGGTGAAAGGGTGCTGAACTGAATGTGAGTCAAACTCCGGGCAGACCATCTTCACTTGGTCGACCGAACCAGTTGAATCACGCCAAAAGACTTCTTTAGACGACAAAAACACACCAGGTACAACATCTTCATGTGACGCAACCAACTTACAAGGGACAAACACAAAATGTCCATTACATAACTCTTCCGCAAGTTTTCTCTCTGAAGTATTCATCCTACTCCAGATGAAAGTGTAGAACTTTGACATTTGTGGCAAACTGAAAAAAGTAGAAACGAATGAGCGTGAAACTTCAAAATAATGATGTGATAGAGGAGCTCACAATGAAGGAAGCCCGATACCAATAAAAGTTTCTGCTTTTTATCCAACATTCAAGACGCTAAGGATGTTACAAGGGGACATGTTAAGGCTAGACAGTACCTGACAATTACTGTATGGAATCTTTGTGATAGCTTATATCTAAAAGAATCCACAGTCAATTTTTAAGGAACTCAGGAGCTACTTAAGATTATTATAACCCGTCAATGACGGGGAAAGCATAAACATGACTTCAGCAAAGCAACCATCATAACAACTTTGATTAGTCGTTGATGTCCTAAGCAAAATATATTTTTCTAATCAAGTAAGCAAATTTTCATGAATGAGTTCTAAACAAAAGATATTATACAATATGAACATTGACAAACTAGTTACAGCCCAGCTCCAACTTCAGTATGTAAATATATATAAGCAATCGATGCATCATGGTCTACTTTAGCATTCAATGATTCCTAATACAATCCACGGGAAAATAAATGCTGAAACCCTAAACAATATTTTTCTTCAGACAAATGAAAAAAATTAAGCATCTAGCAGTTTTCACGCGTTTTTGGAGAAGGAATACCAGTTACCTAGCACTCAAAGGTACTTTAGCTCTCCAAACATTAAGAATTGCTAAAGTGTCATCAACTGTAACTTGTGTTTTCAAACCAAGAGCTGTTACCAACTTTTCGCTTCTCACCTGTTTCACAACAGAAGCATTAGCTCTTTAAGAACAGCCATAAAGAAACTCCAATAAAATTCAAGCTAAAATGAACTAACAAAAAATAAGTTCTGCTACTTCCCTATACCAGGAAGAAGCTAAAATAATAAAATGAAGCTACCACCACAAATTCATGGAGAAAAAATAATAATAATAAAATTGGTTATAAATGCCAATTGAAAGAAGAATAATGAACCAACAAAGAAGAAAGGGTCTTTTCAACAAGCACATCCTGACTTATTCAATAACAACACTGAACATAAATGGACAAATTACAAGCAGAATGAATTCTAGCTTGTCCTGAAAGTCGAATTAGCCCACGCTGGCTTCTAATATATACAGTTCTCTGGGAAAATTAAAACCAACTAACTAGAAGAAGAAAAAAAAAAAAGGGGGGGGGGGGGGGGGGGGGGGGGACCCAGATTAGATTTGAGAAGACCACTTAGTCCCCTACCGCAGTAAAAATACTGCACAAATAAGAGCTAGTCTACTGTACAATAATGAGGTGTGAAAAAAGTAGCCACGTCATATTTTTAATGCAGGTTACACTTTGACAGTAGATTCATGTACAATCAATCATTGACAAGCAAAATTAATAGGTCAAAGCTCTTCATAGAGATGTTTATAGACATGAAACTACCAGGTTAAGCAATTACTTCAAATGACACCCAAGAACCATGTTTTAGACTAATCTTAACATCTGCAAAAACATGCACGAAATCGAACTGTTTTAATTTCTCTTTTGGATCTTTCCCTGTTAGGGAAGGGGAGGCCAAGAGGGGGTTACACCAACAAACCATGAAGGTGTTCTGATTAATATCTCTACATCAAACTTCATTAAGATCAGACAAACCTTTGGAATGGCATAAGGAGCATTGTCACCGAAAATTGAGCGCACAGCCTCACAATCATGGAATAACTCCCTCGGACAGTGAAGCTCATTATCCATGCTCGATGCTATCCATTGAACATCACCGAGGATTCTGGTGAATGAAGAATCGAATAATTTTCTTTCTCCAGTGGAAGTGAAATAGAAGCCAGTAACCTTATCACTAAAATTATCATCCCACAAACTATCAAGCACCTCCAAGAGGTACTTGCTTTTTTCCTTGTCACGCGTAGAAGATAATCGTGACAGCAAATCGACAAACTCTTCAGACACCCAATCTTTTGCAATTGAGCCTCTGGAAATCACATCTTTATCCCATGTTGCATTCATGGGAACAGAGCATACATCAGAAATACTTTTCTCAACCTGAAGAACTCGTACAAAATCAGTGATTCCAATTTCCTGGAAAAACTTTCTCCACTTTAACACACCTCCAGATAACGATTTATTGATCGGATGCTTTAAGTAGATATCATCAATCTCATGCCACTCAAAATCTAATGCCTGGATTAATTTACTCATATCAATGGGATTTTCGAATTCTTTGCTGAAATGGATAGGAAACTTGACAGGACATTTGCAACCATAATTTGTTAATATAAAAGCATTGTCACACACTTTTCTGATAATTTGGTCCCTCTCAGATTGACAGTCAGGGCAGCACGACTGCAAGTGGAACATCAAGAAGGCAAGATACTCTGTCATTGTTTCTCTATGTCCTCCATTTTGATCTCTGCAGAGAAATGGTAGAATATGCATCTTTACTATTTGATGTGCCGATAAATGTTGGACACCAACTCTGTACAGCATCCTAGTAACATTATCTACTATTGATGATTCCGAGCATGATGTGCCAACAGCGCCAGCCACAGAAAGAAGTGCAGGACTCACAGTTCTAAGAGTAGAATACAATAATGAGAAAGTTTCTGGGCCATATTCATCATTAGTTGTAGTGCCCAATGAGTCAATATGCAACCAAACTGTACCTTCATTAAGTGATCCATATTTACCATCTGAAAGGGGAATAAACGGAATATTCCTGAGGTCCTTCATTAGATGTGATTCCGTCCCAAAATCTGCGGAGTTATTCCCATTTGACGACATTGTATAAACGGTGCTTAACCACACACACAACCATTCCAAACCCACTGACTTCAGACCATCGTCCACAGAGCATAAAGAAGTTATAACCTGAAGTAGAACTTTGAGCCCATATTCCTCAATTCCTAGAGCCCTAGCTAATAAATCTGGTAGAACTATATCTTTATGCAAGAAACCAACACCAAGATGCTTGCGAAGAAAGCTATCAGGTAAAAGGTTACGAGCCTCTTGGGTCCAATTTCTCAAGACTTTGCACGGAGGAACCCACTCATTTTCCATACCTTCTATTATCAAGCAGTTTGAGGTGCGTAATCTAGAAAGAATCATCCGAGGAAGACTATAAAAGAAACCATGAACCTCCCCCACAAGGGGAACAAAGCTCATGTAAGCTGTAACAGCTTTCGCTGGATTATCCTTGAAACACGGCAGATCACAAAATGACCTTGCCGCACTAACAAACAAGCTAGGGAACTCTGACAACAGCCACTGGTTCCAAGGACTATCCCCATCAATTTCTTCCCTGGATGAAGGGAGTACAAAATCACCCTGAAGTATAAACTTCAGGCCGTACTTTCTCAAAGGAAGGAATGCAAAAACAGGTTGTTGGTCCAGGTGCGGATTGTAGCTTCCATCAAGTGTTTCCTGCAACGTAAACGCTATGGAAATTTCTGTTGTTGGGGTATCAGGACGAATAACGTCAGAACGTAATTTCTGGGATACCACAAAACAAGTCAATTTCTCCTCTCCAAAAGAAACCTTAATGATACCATTTCCCACAACTTCTTTCCTCATAACAACAATAGAATCACTAATCATATTTCGAAATTTGATACAGTGAAGTCGATGAAGAAAAAGCAATAAAGATGGATGAAGATCAGCAAACATTGACATAATGTTCTCTTTGCCGGACCTTTCCAAGAGGTTTGATCTGAAGGGAAGCACTATGCATGTATTCCAATAATTGCAATCAGAACCTGAAGAGGCCAATCTGGTATAGAAGTCAATGTCACAAGGAGGAACAATAGTTGGCAAAACAAAACCTATCTGGCCATTAGTTATATCGAACTTAATATGGAAGCCATTGGAATGAATTTCTGGAGCATCAGTGACCTGTAAAAACAAAACCAAAAGAAAAAGTTAGCTAAAGAAAGATTCTGGAAGTTAAGGGAAATGCAGGATAATGTCCACCAGAGGGCTTGAGTTCAGACACATCACACAGAACTGATAAGGAGGCTCGGAAAGTAAAAAATACTGCAACGATTGAAATCCATCAAGAGTTGATAAAATACTACACCATATGTCTGTCACTTGGAAAGCAATAATAATAACATAAAGTACATCTAAAAGCACCAGCAAGCTAATATATTTTCTAATTTGGACCACTTTGAACAGCATCACAAAACTATACGTCTATTTTTTTTTGAGAAAGTAACAACTGTAATATATATCAAATAACTGCACCAGAATTAATGCAGTCAAAACTTAATTACAATGTGGACTATAGAAACTCTCATATTCCTTAGTCTCATAAGGATCCTATAACATCTGCAGAGACTCAAGATACCAACGTAATCCTGGTAGAGAATTTGTGTAACGTGAACCACTGCCCTTCAGGAATTCTTAAAGAAGAAACCATTTTTCAAATGTCAACCGTCCATGTACTATGTCGTGTTCTTCAGAGCTAGACAATAAACACGTTGGATTTGTGTACTTGGATACCTAGTAAGTGTTAGCCACCCTTGCTCAAATTTACAGTAATAAGAGTAAGCTCAGTTTTAGTGTTACATAGTCCTCTCGGCACTTATAGTCACATAACCTAGGCCATCGCTTTCATCCAAATTCATTTAAAAGTTCATACAATTTATACAAGGTACTAAATAAAATTTAGCAGGCATGTTTGTGTGTATTACCCGAAATACAGATTTGAAACCGATGCCTTTCTTTCCAATATATCCAGCATTACGTCCTTTCTTGGTAGAGTTGCCAACATCACAGAGTGCTCTGATGTTATCAGCAGAAAAGCCACGTTCATTGTTTAGAACTACAATGCCTTTATCCTGAAGAATGAAAGTCAAAGTGGGTTCGACATCCTCGTGGTAGATATTATCATCAGCATTCTGAACCTGAACCAATGTGCCATAGTAAAGAGAGCAATCAGTTATATCCTTTTGACAGCCAAAAGGCACAAAACACTCCATCTTATAAAATTCTTCAGCAGAAACAAAGTTTTACAGTTCCTGTCAGAAGAAATTCCAGTGATAACAAAAGCACATAACCACAAGTTCGTACTCATTGCAGTCTACTAGCTCTTCGGGGAAATTAAATCCAATTACTATCGAGCAGCACTAAAAGTTGCAAAAACATGCATTTTATAAACCATTCCTTCAATCTGATAAGAACCTTGTCCCGGATTCTACTGCATTGCGAGCGTCACAAGGGAAAGGCATAGAATGTGCCCTTGATTTCCTCGGTTGATATCGGTAAGAAATATAGAGCCGCTATAAGCTTGGGCTAAAAATGTTGCATCATTTACATAGTTCCTCCATCTACTAAAAGCCCCGTTGTCTGCTTTAATACATGCTAGAGGCATAGAATGTCATTGATTTCCTGACAACTCTCCATACCACTTTGGGTGTTGGGAATGTCATTGATTTCCTGACAACTCTCCATACCACTTTGGGTGTTGGGTGGGATCTTTTAAGTACTGATCAGCTATATGACTATGTAGTGTTATTTAATAGGTACTCCTCCCTCTATCCCAATTTATGTGGGGCATTGTTTGACTAGGTACAGAGTTTAAGATAAAATAAATCATAGACATTTGTGTGGCTATTAATCATCTCATTAAGGGTAAAATGGGAAGTTTAAAGTTAGATTGTTGCAGAGCTATTCTTCCTGGACAAACTAAAAAAGAAAGTATGCCACATAAAATAGGACAGAAGGAGTACATTACATCTCCCCTGTGATAAACGTCATGGTAGGTGCTGTATCAGAACATTCTTATATACTCAAACATTTCCCAACTTTTTAACATGTCAATCTTCTGTCCATTCTACTACTTTCTAGGTACTACTTTTTTTTAAAAAAAAATAGTTTTCATTTTAGTTATTTTATAGCCATCCATCTATTGCATGTAAGTTTTCTTTTTGAATGAAACCTATTACATATTAGTTAACGTTCAAATTCTCGTAAATTTTTCCCAACTCCAATCTACTTCCTCCTATGAGCCAACACAATATAAACCGTTGTTTACAAATCCACATTAATTCTCCATCTTTTGCCACATTGAATGGTAACCCAACAATAGAATGAGCCAGATATAAAGGAATTAGGCACAATAAGGTAAACACTAAACAAATAAGACAATTAAGGATAAAATGTGAATCCTTATAATATAAGTATACCAACCAGCTCTAGAATAAAATGTGAATCCTGAGAATATAACTCCTGCGAAAGACAATGGAGTGCTCTCCCCAAGCGAGCATGTTGCTTATTCAATATTGCATTTTCAACTAGTGGACGATCAGGCTGCAGACCAAATTCTTCTCGCTGAATAAATTCAATAACTTCGGCAGCGGAACTCTCAAGCTCACATGAGTGCCATTTGGCACTATCAGCCAAATTATCAAGAGGAAAATAAGATATAACACCTGCAGAGCAACTGGCATCTCGATTTCCATTTTGCTGCATTGGATCTTGGGAGAGGCTAATCTCATTTCTAGACAAGGGATATTTCCTCGATACTTCTTCCGTAAAAGTTGAGTCTTTGCTGAAATCAAGCTCTGTGACATTCAAGCATGATAATCCAGAAGACATTAACAAGTTAGTGGCAGAACAGGCACTCAATTTGTGTTTATCTTCAGCCCATTCAACTATGCCCAGAGACATTCCAACTCGATGAAGCATAAGACGCTGCTCTATCCGTTCACATTCACCTAAGATAGCTAAAGGAGCATCTTTGACAAATGGTTGCACCCCTGTAAGCAAGATGTCTGCAGCAAAATGGCAAAACTCAACAGGCAGATAGCCCAGACAGTCGAGAATAAACCTCGACGCCAAAGACACGATTTTACCAACCCTATCCTTCTTCACTAATTTCTTGTTCATAGTCGATGTAGTTTCATCATGTATGAGCTGTCTGCACAGAGATGTGGCATGCTGGAGGGAGTCCTGAACGTCATGTGATTTCATTTCCTCACAATTTTTAATTAAAACTTCAAAAGCCTTATGTGCATGGCATTTTAAGAGTGAATTAGGAACCTTTTTTTCACCACCATACAAAACCAACAAAGATAACAGTTTGACAGCCGTATCAAAAGGATTTCCTTGCAGAAGTACATTTACAAAAGAATCAATAGTGGCTGAATGATCAACGCGGACAACCTTCCCACACGTGGTTACCAAACACAATAAATCTTCGGTTTTGACATCTTTCAACAGCCAATCCACAAGAGAACCAAGAGGAGCAAAGAGCATGTCCCAATGTGACCACAATTTCAGATCTATCAACATTGGAGCATTGACCAAGACCTTCATGGCATCTTTGGACATCACTATCCAATCTCCATGTCCTACATCATTCTCCAAACCTGTTTTCTTTAATATATTTTCTTTATGTTTACCCATTGCAGATTCCTTGAGCAGTGTTTCAGAGAATATGACAGATTTTAATGTCATATTGCCTTTCTTTTCCTTCATAAGACCCTCTACATCTATCATTAAGTGACTTCCAGCTACTTTTAAACAGACTAAAGGGAATTGTCTCATTAGTAATTCTGAAATCCTTCGCTTGTCTACTTTTTCATTCTCCCATAAGCACTGTGAAGCCTGTGATAACAACAGATCAAACTGATAATCAAGCATTGAAGGTTCTAGAGGAGGCTTCTCGTGCATGTCATCTGTTAAGCATCTTGGTAAAGTATGACTAAACAGATGCATATTTTTCTCCAGGAAGGGCCAGATATCCCCATAACCAAGTGTCTCAAATTTCTTCACAGAAAACTGTGTTGTCAACCAGGATTCAAGCTTGCGAAACTTATTCAAGACGAAGAAGAACTTCTCAAGGTATGAACTTGCAGTGGACAAAGCATTATCATCGCCCTCAAAATATGTATTAATTTTACCAAGTATGTCGTCAATGGTGACACCTGTGTAAATAAAACATAGGGTAAGCGTTTCAGTGGAGAAGAATAAAAGGGAAAACCAAAAGCATAATCGTGAAAAGACACAACTTAGAGACTGTAACCATGTTATTAGCGGTATGAAAAGTTGAAAGACTTCTTTTAAGAGGGGTAGTAGTAAAAGCAGTCTTTGTTCTCATCTAAAAGTTTAAACTGTTAAAGACAGCATACTATTCCTTTTCTTTCTGAGCCTCCTTCTGATTCTTCTTTTCTTCTTGAGTCCTGCTGTAAATTCATGGTTGCATGGACACAATTCTTGGTTCCGACCTATTAAAATATAACATCAAAAGTTATTTAATTTTACTTATGTGTCAACATGACCAGTACGTGTGGGCTAGATACTTTTTCATGTCCTAAAACATGAAAATATTTTTTCCCCGGGTGATAGTGAGATTTGACCCCAAGACCTTTTGTTTGCTCAGATAGAAAATGGATCATTTTTTATCAGTTTCAAAAGCTAGCGCATGAGGTCAGGATTACCTAGGGCCACATAACGAGATGCCAATATTCTCTCAATCTAGGAGAAAATGTATCATCCTACATAAATCTGTTAATCTGCAGCCAACTGAAGCAGGCTAGCCATTTATAGATTTCAAGCACCCGACTTCTATTCTGTTCTCTATTTTCAAGTATTTGCTAATGGCATATGTGAGTTACATTATGAAATGAAAAATAATTAAATTGTAATGCCTTGCAGGCAAAACAAAAATCTCTGGGGTGTACAACTCACCACTTTCGCACACCAAGAGCTTCTCAGAATGATTGGTAGCATCCCTTTCAGGTGATTCAACCTCAATGCATATGGAGTCAGCACAATTTTCAGTGCCTCTGTTGGTCACTTCGCAGTGATGAAATGTTTGGAGCTTATCATACATACTGTCCCACATTCCACGTTTAATAGATGTAACCTGCAAAGTCATTACACTCAAAAAAGTACACCGGAGTATTTAAAAGAAATGAAGTTTGCTGGACATGAAATCTTGAAGAAGATCAATCAAACACTTGCATTATGCATATGAAAGACGCACAAACATATTCTTACTTTACTTCTAGCCGATGTATAAAAGTTTCATACTTAATGATTTCAAGCAGCTAAAAGAAAGGCGACTAAACAAATGACTATCATAAAAAAGTATTAAAGAGATCCTTGATTTGACATAGCTTAACACAGAAGAAATCCATATCCTCCATGAGCATAAAGCAGATTCCCTAAGGTGTTCTTTGGCTAATTTATATTTCTCAATACATCAGTAAACTTACAGCAACTTGAAGCAACCCGCAAAATGGATATGATGAAAACAATCTTGCCACTTTATTTTTCTTCCTTGCTTCGTAGAACTGAAGCATCCTCTGGAACACCTGAAATAGGATGAAATTTGACTGAAGATCAGCATGTATTTACAACGGTTGACTGTCAACACCTGAAGCTTGGCCAAATACCAAAAATAGGAACTTAAAAAGAACCTAAAAGGAAAAAATGTACTAGCTGAATCATTTGAGAATATTCCAAGAGAGGCAGGCAAAGGAATAATTAATGTGAAACGAACAAACTAAATATTTTTAATTATCACTCCAAATCCTATAAAACTATGAATGCAACAGCCACTTTTGGCCCACCCCAACAGCCACCTGTTAATTGATGCTAAGCATCAGATGTGATCCCAAGCCCAACCTGGTTGATTAAGAGAAAGAATCAATACTTTAAATTAAGCCTAGTCCAAGAAGTTCTTTAGTTCTTTAATACCGTCTGGTCACATTCCGTTAATCCTTTAGAAAAAATTAAATTCAAAATTAACGGATTGATTTAAGAAAAAATGTAAAATCAATATTATAAATTGACAATTGACAATTGAATTTTAATATCACTAAATCCTGAATTATTAGGTTGCACTAAAAAACTAAATTTGAATGCAATTAAATTCATTATAACATAGTTGTACTGTAAACTCAAAAAAAATGAAGTCAACCAGTTCATACTAAATTGAATTTCACTAGCAATTCAAACTACATAACTTGGAATTTTTTATCTCTTTACAGCACCATAAAGTTAGATTGAGTTATTAATTGATAAGTTAAATTTAGAGCTTAGTTTAACAAAATAACAATTGATAAGCTGGAAAACAAATTAAAAGATTTAATAGTGCATTACTTCAAACCAAATATATAGATTAGTTTTATATTTAATTTAACATATTATTAAGTTAAAATTAATAAATAATTCTGCCAATAACTTCAAGATAGAATAATTAAATATATCATGCTCTAGCATTCTAAATTGTGAAAGTTTTTACTTACATTATTACATATTGAAAATAAGGCAGTTGATAACATTTTCAGATAGTAGGATAGTATGTGACAGTTCTTTCAAAAAAAATTGAAAAGGTAAATAGTTTGTGACAGTTCTTTCAAAAAAAATTGAAAAGGTAAATAGTTTGTGACAGTTCTTCAAACAAAATACTATCCCGGTTATCTCCAACTATAAATATACGAGTACAAATTCATCATTTCTTTTTAATTTTAGATTTTCTATTTTTACATGTCATGGATTGTCTCAATAACAAGTTTTAGTTATCCGAGTCTTCAGCACTAGCCAACCTAGCATGCAGGTAGTCCTAAATCGTCATCCCTTCGTGGCCTTCCAACAATAAGGTACAGAATGTTAGCAAAAAATGGAAAACAAATTTAATGGGGCTTCTATAGCTATTATAACAAATGGCATTATACTTGTGCAGCCTCTCGTCAATGTGGAAGGAGCTAAAAAATCCTGAATTTACGAAGCTAACTACGATATGCACCAACTCCATAATAGTTAAGGTAGTGCAGTAACATACAAAATAGATAACTGCCATATACAATATTCTAAATCAAGCACAAGAGAAAGAGAATTGCTCAAGTGTAAGTGAAGCACCCTCCATCTCCAATATCAAGATAGGCGGTTCAAGTCATGAGAGGAGTAAGTTGGAAAGAGGAAAGACCACTATTGACCCCGAGGTAGGGACGAGGAGGGTAGGTGTAGGTTACCATATCAAAAACAAAGAGAAACCAAACAAGAAAGTCGGATAAAAAAAGAAACCACAATTCTCTGATTAAAGCATCCAAAAGAGTGGAGCTAGGAGAAGAAGGCACAAGGCTTGGAATGTTACTCCTCTTGCGTTAATGTGGGTTATTTGGAAGGAGAGAAATAGGAGAGTGTTTGAAGGGGTGGAGATGAGCTTCGCTCAATTGAGGAGTAGTCCTATCCCTTATTTGCTTTTGGTGCACCCATGTAGTTCCTGTTTGTATAGAGGATTGGGTATCTTTTGGAGAGAACCATATTTTGTAGGTTTCTTCTTTTTTTTGGTATATCTCTTGTATACGACCAAGATGGCGTGATTATTATTAATGAGATCTTTTACTTGATAAAAAAAAAAAGCATCCAAAAGAGATACAATTATACTCAATGCATAGTCTTGGAGAAAGACCTGGAAGACAACAGCACCACACAAAGTAGTTGTTTTCACATGGCTAGAAAGTAGAAACTAAAGAGGTCTGACTGACACAAGAAAACTTACAAAAGAGAGGTTTTTAAACTGGGTATCAGATGTTATTTATATGAAGAAACGAAAGCAACAATCATCTACTTTTGTATTCTATGGCAGCTGTTTTTAAACATGGTGGGACTTCGTTGGGCAATGTCAATAGCTGTATCTGATTTGCTCAGGAGCTAGCACAAGAAAAGAACGACCAAAGAGCAGGAAAAATGGCAGAACACAATTTGCACTTGGTGATAAAGCCATCTCCATTCAGAAAATCAAGTTTAACTATACACTTCTGTTTACTTTTTGGTGTAAAGAAGAAATTATAATTGATGCAGAATGAGTGATCGAGGTCAAGGGTTCCCACAAGTTTACAACAGGAACTATTTTTGCTTTTTGCTCTGGAAATAGCGAAGACCTCCTAGGGATAAGAGACATAGGGCTAAAGAGAGAGCCAAAAAAGGATCTTTTGTGTATAATCCTGCATAATCTCGAATGTTATCAGTTCCGGTACCACAGCACTAAGAAAGTGCCGGGATCAGTACAACTTTTATCTTTCTCAGAAAAGAGTTGAAGTTGTTAGTGCTTAAATGGAAGTAGGTCCAAAGGCGTAGAGAATGTTACCTTTTCGAAGGACTTAACTTTCTTTCAGGTAAAAAATTAGATACCGTAACACCTCTTTGGTAGTACATATGGTATAAGTATTGAATTTTGAATATTTTTTTTCCTTTTCACGAAAGTGGACAAATTTAACAGCAAAGTAGACCAGTTACTTTTTTTATTGTTAATAAAAGTAGACCAGTTATTTGGAGACGATTTCAAAGAGATGTATGATAAGTATTCTCTGCTTGATAAGAAACAACTGCATAAATAATACCTCATCTACACTGTTTGACCGACATGCCTCCTTCCAAGTGTTAACGAAACTTTTAATCGAATCATCACCATGTGAAGAAACATTTGAACCATCGGATTCTTCATTCCACGTCTGAGAAATTTTTGATCCCTTTTTATTCCTGCGAGTAACCACATCTCTTTTGGGTGCTTTTTTGGGTAAAGCCATGGAACTCTGAACATCATCATGTTTTCTTTTACTCTTGGATTGCCGAATATCCTTACTGCATCTATCAGTGCCATTAGCAGTAGGAAGGCCAACATCATCTTCACCTTTCAAACCCAGCCGCATCATTTCTTCAGATGCTGATGGGTACGGACAAGTGGTTGGTCTGTCCAAACTTTTGATGTTTCCAGCTGGGCTCTGTGCAGCACTTTCATCCTGATCATCATCACTGCTCTCATATTCTGAACTTGATAAAAACCTTGTGTGTTTACCACAAAATTCCTTCTCAGCTGAGGAAAATAATTTGACACGTTCACACATGGCATTGAAATGCTCATCTAACTGCTTCTTCTCTGCAGATAGGAGAGGGCGATTCCTGATATTTTTGCTGGATTGTTTTTTCACTGTACGGATATATTTTTTAACGGTGCTAGTTTCGAACTGCCTTGCTTCCTGGATAAATGTAATATACATCCTGAAATGCAAAGGAAAGAGCCCATGAGGAAATATGAATTCTTAGATTCAGCTGTAAACAGAACAAAAATGTCACAGCCATGTCATAGAAACACGTGTCAACATGAGCTAGACTATAGTAAAAGGTTTTGTCGCAAACAAGAAATGGCATAAAGTCACTCTTCACTTACAAAGATTAACTACATTTTATCAATCCTCAAGCATTCAACGCTGAAGGACTTAATGAAGTGACACTAATAATAGGTGACAAAAGAAAACAAGAGATCGAAGGCTACTCCTCAACTGACTAAAACTCGACTCCACCCCCTCGAAAGCTCTCCTATTTCTCTCTCCAAACCACCCACATCATCGTAAGAGGAAAAACGTTCCATGCCGTACATCTTCTCCCCCTCCCGCTCTTCCAACAAAACATCAAATCGTTCACAGTTCTTGACATAGCCCAAGAAGTTCCAATCCACCGAAGCATATCCCACCTTAACCTCATGGCAAAACCACAATATAGAAGAAGACGATTCACGTCCTCCGCCGTCTACTTGCACATGTAACACCAGCTGACACAAAGAACCTTCCGCTTCCTAAGATTTTCCGTCGTCAAGATCACCCCTCTACCAGCTAGCCAAGAGAAAAAACACATTCCTTGGCACCTGTGATATCCATATTGCATCACATGGAATTCTGATTTTTTCAATTTTTGTTTGAAAAAAAAAACATGAAGAATTGGATGTGAAAGAAACCCAAAACTCCATTTAACAGAGAAAACTCCATTATTCCCCAAACCCACCACAAAACATTGGACCGACTAGTTTCCTTGACATGATATTCTGCACAAGCTCTAAAAATATGCCTATGTTATTTTTTATTATAAAGAAGCTTCTTAAGGCCTTTGACGAAGTTATACTTTAAGATAGTATGGTGTATTTACCTATGTTGTTCCTATGTATAAAGTGTATCAATTGCGCCATATACATGGTTATGCTACCCTATCCTTTGGGATGCAGCGGATGGGACAAAGAAATTTCACGTTGTGAAATGGGAGACTTGTCACATCTCCTCAAAAGTAGGGAAGCATCGGAATTAAAGATTTAAAAGTCCTTTTTGGACTAAAAAAATAAGACTTTTAAATCTTTAATTCCGAGGCTTCCCTACTTTTTAGGAGATGTGACTTATTTCACAAAATAAAATTTCTTTGCCCCATCCGCTGCATCCCAGATTTTGTCTTTAACAAGGCTTTATTAGGAAAATGGTTATGTAGGTTCGGGCGAAGGTACATGCTTTGTAGAGGGGATGATAGTTGATAAGTATGGGATTACGAAAGGGGGTGGAAAACTAGAGATTGTAGTTTGTGGAGCAATATCATGAAATGATGGGACTATTTTGTGAAAAATATCTCAGTCAAGATTGGAGACGGGGAGAGGGTATATTTGTAGGGGCATAACTGGTGCGAAAAAAATTATTGAAAGATGAATTCCAAAGTTTGCACAGTATTCTCCACAAAGAGACTTGACAATCCATCAAGATGTAAAGTGGAGAGACTTTTTGGGACTTGAGATTTAGAAGGGATATTCAAGATTGGGAAGTGAGTAAGTTCCAAAGGTAATTAGCCTTACTTTATAGGCAAATCAATCAAGTGGATATGAAGTGCTCTTAGTGAAGCCTATGAGAACCTTTTGGTTAGGGAGGAGTTAGGCTGCTCATGTAATGCAATATGGGTTCCAAGCGTGTCGAGGAAGGTGTGTTCCAACTACTTTTAATCAGCTAAGCGAAATGGGCTCTTAATAACACCAATCAACCATTGCATTAAGTAATGCGGCAAGTATTTTCAAAAAATGTGGTGAATACTCTTTCTTACACAACCAAACAATGTACTACTTTATATAGAATTTTATGTTGGGATTAATTGCACCAACTACCAAGTGAATGACTCTTAAGATTATGGATAAAATCATCACTTGTTTAGTTGATCAACCCTTGCCATTTTTCTTTCCAATGTCATAGCTCCTACCAATTGATTTTAACAGCAGAGCTACATTCCAAGGTTACCCCAAATCTTTCTCGTCAGGGCCAATAGTTTCAAGTTCTGCTCATTTTTTTAAGAGTATTAAATATTGTTGTAGCGCTTGCTTTATGTACTCCATAACAAGTCTCGGCTAAGAACATATCAAGAATTATGAATGTTATGTAGATACATATTTGTACTACACTTGTGGTTAACCATGTACAAGAATTGGTTATGAAATATGTTTATAACTATGAGTTACATGAGCCAAGACAAGATGGTATGCTTCGTAAGATCAACCCTACCAAGTAGGTAAGTATTTTTATTAATGATGGGGAAATCCTGCATACAAGAAGTACTGAAGTATACCAAAAAGTAGAAAAACCTAAACCAAAATATAGTTCTCTACAAACGTCACCGACTCGTCTATACAAACAAGGACCTCATGGATGCGCCAAAAAGAAACTAGAAACAAGAGGCTACTCCTCCCCTGTACAGAATCATTCTCAACCCCTTCAAACACTATCCAATTCCTCCCTCCACAAAACCAACATAAGACCTAGTGCGGCTACACTGATGGTCCTGGACCCTAGTTTAAGTAGTGACATATTCACAAGTAGCACACACAATACAGCAGTGGTAGCTCTAAATTTTGGTTCACAATGAGTTTTTTGCATAGGGAGATGGTATGGACTAAAACTAATTTTCACAATAGGTTACCTAAAAATTTATAACAATAATAGGTTTTCGTCATGAAGCTATTCTGCAATATTTAATTGAGCATAATGAAAATCGTGTATGAGTAAAATATGCCACATACCCTAAGCTCTGAATCCGCACACAAAGATTCTCTCTGGTTCCAGCAGATTTCTTCTCGGTGATGAAGTTCAAAAATTCATCTATTTGTACTTTTCTACTTATATCAGCATCCATGAACTTAGAAAGGAAGGACATTATCTCTTCGCTTGTTATTCTGAAAACTTCTGAAACATCAGGATTGATAGAAAAATATTGGATAATAAGTGGGTGTTTCACCAGCGGACCCAATTCCAGCTCTTCAAACTGCTCAACCCCGTCATTCTTGCACATTGCCACTTCCAAATCATACAATGTGGTAATTCTTTGAACACCAACAAAGCAGTGGATGAAAGCATTAATCTAAAGAAACAGAGATGGGGAAATGAAAATTTAGTATTCCATAAAATATCATTGCCCAGAAGAAAAAAACCTTACACCTATAAATATTCACAAAAAAATTATCCAACAAGATACAAAAATTGTACTTAAGGTTGATCGCCACCGAAGCTTAACTCCAATTTCACATTGCTTTGAGATCAGGGATTTATTACCCTCTTCCCTTTAGCTTGAAAAAAATGTACCCCGATTTGAAGTAAGGGGGTTGGAAATAGAGTGTCGCTAGATGGGTAAAATGGCACATCAAAAAAATGTAGAAGTCAAAACAAGTGCATCTAAAAGTTGAGATAGAGCCCAATGTACAGCACACAATGAATCGTGGCTAGCCTCCAAAACCCAAAACAAAAAAAAAATGAAGAATTGAAGAGAATAAATCAAAAATAAAGTACTATTATAAAAAACAGAGCGACTACTAAAAATTACAGCCTTACCAGGTTGAGCAAAAGGACAGCATTTTAACAATCTCCATAACAACTACTAATGCGCTAGGACAACTTTTAAGTAGGCGTTTGGCCATAGCTTTCAAATATTTTCCACTTTATTTTGGTTAATACTTTTTGCAAAAGAAATTATAGAGCACTTTATTTGGAATTTATGAAGATGGAGTTCGAAAACAGGTTTGGAGCACGTTTCCAGATAATACAATTCCAAGTCGGATTTGGAAATTTTATAAACAACATACCCAGTGCAATCCCACAAGTGGGGTTTGGGGAGTGTGGTGTGTCCGCAGCCTTACCCCTAACTTGTGAAGGTAGAGAGGTTGTTTCTGATAAATACAGTAGTAATGGAGAAAAGAAACAATAGCAACAAAAAAAAAATTATAAAAAATAAAGTGAAAAAATATTCCAGAAAAAAAGTGAATAACTATCATGGCCAAAAGGGTCCTAAGGACTTCTTGCACTTTTTAATAGTGCAAAGATTACTCAAGCTTCCTAAATCATGAAAAAACTCAAAATAAAGTACTATAAAAATAAAAGAGTGACTACTAAAAATGAAGTGTCACACATGTAAATGACCAAGTTGAGCAAAAAGACTGCATTTTAACCATCTCCATAGCAACTACTAACGCACTAGGTCAACTATTAGTGCAAAAATTATTCAAGTTTCTTAAATAATGAAAAATTCAATTTACAAAAATCTATAAATATAAAAATTTTGCTTGTGCCGAGGGTCTACCGGAATCAGCATCCTAGAACACACTTTGTGAGATTTCACTGGGTATGTTGTTGTTGTTGTCTATAAATATACAATTTATTGGGATAATTACAGTAAACACCCTAGAATTATGAGTCAGTTACGGATAGAGTATAGACCCCCTGTAATTTAAAATCACACTTACACCCTTATACTAAGAAAATCCTACACTTACACACCAACAACAACAACAACATACCCGGGTAGGGAGATTGTTTCTGATAGACAATCGACTCGAGCCTACATTTACACACCCTTTGATTAAAAAGAAAGAACAAATATTTTTTGAAACATTTAACTCATAAATAAGAAATGTACCTTCCCTTCGGTAACCATGAGGCTTTGCAAGGAGGGGGCTTCTTGGACTTTGCAACCCAAAGAATCCCAAGAATCAGCATTAAGTATAACCAAAGCAGCTTGTGATACTTTCCAAGCTGACACATTTTTACCTGCCTCTATAAGATCTTTACGTGCCATAATTACAGCCTTATCAACTCTCTCAATTACTTCCTTAATTACACCCTGAATATTAGAGGAATTAGGGTTTTGTTGCTTCAATTGAAAATTAGGGTTTTGTTGCGCATCAACTCTCTGTTGAGGAGCAGGAGGAGGTTGGTGAAATTGAAAGTTAGGGTTAGGGTTAGGGTTTTGATGGATTGGATAATTTACGAAATTAGGGATTTGTTGAATAGGAAAATTGGGATTGGGATAAAAGGGGTAAGGAACAAAATTAGGGTTTTGAAATCCTTGATATGGTGGTGGTAGTTGTGGTTGTGGTTGTTGCTTTGGTGGAGGGATGCGCCACGCCCCGCCGCCGCCGCCGCCGTTGTGCGGTGGCTGTCCGTACATTATGGTGATGAGAGAGTATTAAAAGGGTTTAACATGGGGTTTAAGGGCTTCGGTTTATATATATACTCCTATGAAACCCGCCAAAAGATATTTACGAATACTTTTTATATTTTTATATTAAGTCCGGTCTCTGAACACTGCTATCTCAATGTTTGAAAACAGATCAATTATATCACCTACAAGTTTCTGTTGGCTACTATTGTAAAGCAGTACGGAAAGTAAATAAATATTACAAGTTTTCGAAAGGATAAACAAGTAGTCCAATGTTCATAACTGCCACAAGCTTGTTGAGTCTTGAATTTTGATAACCTGAAATCAAGAAACACTAAATCTGGATGGTTACAACTGTGTGCTGAGTCGAGTGAATGCACTCTGTCCTTAAGACAAGATTATCCCGTATATATGCTTTTACGTTAACGGGCAATAGTCTCAGAAGATAAAACAACACTTTTATCTCAACACTACAAGGCAAATAGGTTGAGTCTGACGAAGAAAACAAATACGAATCGACTTGCTAAAAAAATGGGAAATGAAGGAAGAGTTTTTGTTTTCGTCCAACGTTTTTGGACTGACATTCTCTTCTGTTTCGTCTATGTGTATAAAGTGTGTCTCTGTTGTGTATATGTGTGTCTTTCCTCATTGTTTTTCGTCACTGTATGTGTGACACAATTGAGCCAAAATGCATCAATATATAGCATGGAGGAGGGACTCCTCAACTACCACAAACAAGGCTGTTAATAGTCATCAATGAGGGTTGTTAATAGCCATTAGATAGGGCTGTTAATGGCCATTAGATAGGGCTGTTAATGGCCATTAGATAGGGCTGTTAATGGCCATTAGAGATGTTGTTTATGGTCATTGAATGAGGGTTGTTTATGGAGGAATTAACAGCCAAGTAATGGCTGGTTAATGCTCCAAAAACCAGCCCAAACGGTAGGCAAAAAGTTCCGTCATTCCCAAAATCAACTTTCCAGAAATTCTAGGGACCAAACTGTAAATATTAAGCAAATTGGGGTCCAAAAAGATAATATCCCAACAGCCCACGAGCACGAGCCAGACGGGCGGGGCGGCGGCGGCGCGTGTGGGCTTAGCCTTGAACCCAAGCATATCTGGGTCCTCCCTCATTTAAACACATGGGATACCCCTTGTGGTCCCAAACTCTTAACCACTTTAGAGACTTATAAAGAGAGCAATTCTTCTTTTTCCCACCGATGTGGTAGATTTGTCCCACACCATATTTTCATGCCTCAAACACCTTACTTCGTGGACCAATATCTCTTTCATTTCATAAAAATGAATTAATTAAATTGAAGTTCTTTCTTTGGCCTAATTATCGATTAGAAGATTTAGCTTGTATGAATCGTTATTGGTTTGATACCAATAATGGTAGTCGTTTCAGTATCTTAAGGATACATATGTATCCACGATTGAAAATTAATTAATAGTGAAATTTGACGATTCTTGGCCCTACGATCATCTACTCACTTAGTAGATTATGCATGTGAGAAGAGACAAAGCCTCCAACATGCGGAACACTAGTGTTTAATTCATTAAATATGGGTGGACGCACCTCCCCGCCAAAGGCAAATTTTCAACAGTTTCTACCCCAGAAGAGAGCAAACTGCTCTCAGGTTTCGAACACACGTTGCAGGCCTCCGGCTAAATTTTAAGTTCCATTCTTTGTCATCCAGCTATGTCCAAGGACTTACTTTTTATTATTATTATTTAAGGTTGGAGAAATGCCCTGGTGGAAATTGAACTCACATTAAAAATGAAAAAAAATCTAGGATTGCTTTTACAATTATAATCATAGTTTCATAATTGTTTGAAATTAAATTACTTTATATACGAAATGAAATTTTGATAAAATATTTATTTATAGTTAAAACACGAAAAAATTGTAGCATAGTCTGCTAGAATTCAAAACTTTAACAAGTAAAAATTTCGGTTTACTTTAGTGAAATTCTACTTTTACCAATGAAATCGAGCATATATTGTGTCAAACATTATATTATAAAAGCATCACCCCATAATTGATCCTTCTTTTCTTCTTACTTTTATTAAGTGACTCCAAATTTTTATTGAACAAAAAGAAAAGAGAGAGCAACTCTTTTATGATAAATGATTTGATATGAGCTTAAATGAATAAATGGAAATTCATATAGCCGATCCCAACTTGTTTGGAACTGAGATATAGTTATTGTTGTTGTATATTTGCATACGCTTTTGACTCCATATAGTTCCAATTCCACTAGCGTTAACACTTTCTGTGAAGCTATGGAAAAATAATATTTATCGGAATTGAATGATGAAACGGCGTTGAAAATCAATAGAATAGTTGAATTTGAGCATGGATGAAGAATTTGGAAGTAAATGAAATGTAGAAGAGAATAGCTAATGCAACGACCAGGTGTTTGAAAGTTGTACATTTCAAAGTGTATAGCGTGTTTGTAGGTGGATACATTAATGCTCACGACAATTGATAATTGACAAAAGTATTTGTACAAGTCTTAGATGTTATAGAAGCTCTATTTCGAAAGTATTTTGCAGTTTAACCTGTAATAATTCGAATTCAATAAAGTATTTTGGAGTTTTTAAGTAGGAAACTTTGAATTTAACATCCGAAATAATAGAATAAACAAGGCCTCCGTACATTTTCAAAAAAGAAGCAGAAGCAGGGTTTAAAGAAATTCAATCTTTTTTACTCCCTGTAGATTTAATTTAAGAAACATATTAATTTATCATTAACATTTGAACTATCAATATCATATAGATAAATATTCCCACAATTTTCCTCTATCTTTTAACTTGTAAATTACTGCACTATCGAACTGCAAACATACCGCCAAAGATTGTGGGGTGGTAAGTGTCCGACAATTCTTAACCAAAAGTCTTGGGTTCAAGTCTTGAGACTTCCCGACGCGCATCCATATTAGTTCAGCGCCAAAGTGAGTACACAATAACGGATGGGACCCCCACCACCACCACCAATTGCAAATATGTAACAACTGCTAATGTTGTGCAAGTTAATAAGAGAGGTTTTGCTTGACTAAGGAAACAAGAATTATCAATATTGACTACATTAGTTTAAACCTTCTCTACTAACTACAGTAGTAATATATGAAATAACAATCTGATTAGAGCTTAAGAGCTTATTGGTGCATCATATGGCAACAATGATGCTCAAGTGTATCATATATCCTTGTTCATCTCCAGCCAAATATAACATCAGACAAAAGTGAATGACAAATACATGTAAACCAACTAACCAGAAAAAACAAACTCCAAGCTCATACTATGGTACTAGAAAATTTTCAATCATCTTGGTAGCACGCCAAGATCACGTTGTGGCTGGAAAATAGAGCCCAAACTCGAAATTTCATGTGGAGAAAGTGTGTTCTATTTCATGAGCTCACTTCTTCCACATCCTTGTTCTTTTTTCTTTTACTTGTGTTGTTTGTACCTTGTTGCTGTTGTTCAGCTTTCTTTTCAGCTCGAATCATGGCTCGCCTTGTACGAGGGCGCAACTCACGAACTTGTCTAGGAGGCATCACGTACGGCTCTAGAGGTCTGTCACTAAAAGGGTGCTCATCATCCGCAAAAATCCTCAATTTCCGATCTCTATCCTGCATAACAATAAAGAAGTATAGACATAACAGAGAAACAATTGACAGAAATTAACTTCTTCGTTTTTTAATAAAGAAAAGAAAAACATAGAAACAATTGACAGAAATTAACTTATGCTAAACAAGAAAATTTTGGTAACTTCAGAGCTGAATTGTTTAATTTTAAAATCATGGTTGCTACAAGGAGAAAGAGAAGGACATTTTAAATTTATCTCTAGGAGGGAATTCTACTTTGTATGTTCTTATGCTGCTTGGACGGGCTAGCAAGTGGCAGAGGCAGACTGAAAAGGGCAGCCCGGTGCACTAAGCTCCCGCTATGGCGGAGGCAGACTACAAATATTAAATTCTGAACTAATAATGTCAAAGTCCAATGATTTTAGTGCTAAGGAACTTAATTTATTTTAATTTTTTTTATAAGGAAATTAATGACATCAAGTTTCCCAACCTTGACAGGGATGGTAAAAGAAGTTAACATCCGAGGTAAGGGAAGATTGGTTAGGCTATAGCTGGTCATGGGAAGTGTAGAGAAACCGAAATCCAATTCTCAACACTACATTACCAGCAAACTAAGGAACTTAAATGTTGAAGCCATCAAAGTTTAAATCATAGATTTGCCTCTAGCAAGAGGGATTTATCTTTCCCTTCCCGTCCAATTTTGAGGTTCCAACCATTATAAGAGTGTTTTTTTATAGGTAAGGTAACCATTATAAGAGTGTTCATACCATAAGTCGACAAAACAATTTTATGAAAATTATAGAAAGTCAAATCAACTATTATGCCTTGAAGACCTGCAGCAGGGGAACTTTTAGAATTCAAGTAAGATATGTATAGGACAATTTTTTAACCTACAAAATTTCTTTATCAAAAATATCCTACATAATTGGGCACTTATATGAGTTCATAATATTCCAATTATATACGGCATAATCAAATGTACAGAAGTATAGGACATTGTGCAATTATGTCTTCCTGTTGTAGGTATAATCATCTGATAACTAAGAGCTGAGTGATGATTTTCTCATACAACTATTGTTTTCTTTCTTTATAGGTACATTATCTTATAACGAAGAGCCAATTGATTTTTCTCACTTCTAGTCAGGCAAATTCATTTCAAAACAAATTATTTCTCCAGATAGCTGCTATACAGATAGTGCGTTAAGAAGGTAATGGACAACTCAGAAGTGAAAGCCAAAACTAAGGAGTCTACCACATTTTCTTGATGATCTAATCTATGAACACTCACACTTCCACATATTTATAGTACAGAGATTCCTGTCATGACAGGGCTTTTCAGGGAATACCCAAATCTTGCCCTCTACCCCAAAGCGTAAATAAGCAATCAGACAGTCGTGCAGGAACTCATGGGATAAAAAGATATACTAAGCAAATCATACCGACGTCACTTACATCACGCAACTTATTTCTTGGTAGCATACGGAGGACAGCTTTGCGAATAACTTCTGTTGGATCCTTAGCCATCTGGTCTTTCAGACTCCTCTCCTTGAGGTGGCCTATGTAACTATAAAGTAGTTCAAGAAAATAAATATCATGAACAATAATATAACTGTACAAAGAGTCCTGCACATTATGCTCATACACTTTATTCAGCTTTTTCTTTCACTTTTACAAGTAATTCAACATTGTATGTGTAGTAATATCAACAACACTTACCCAGTGTGCCATCGATAGAATTTATCAGTAAGTTTTCTCCCAGTGACACAAATGTCCTTCGCATTGAGCACAATGCACATATCTCCTTCTTCGAGGTTAGGTGTGTACGTCGGTTTATCTTTGCCTTGAACCACGGTGGCTATCTGTGATGCTAGCCTTCCCAGGACCTATATAACAGGGAGTTTGCTGTTATTAGATAGAAAGCAGGTACGCATTGGTGTTTCAAGAAAGATAGCATGTGCAGTGTTCAAGCAAAGACCACTAAAAGAATATTAGTCCCTCTATCCCAATTTATGTGAAGTCAGTCCCAAAAAGAATGACATCTTTCTATATTTAGTAACAATTTAACTTTAACTTCTCATTTTACACTAAATGAGATGATTTATAGCCCCACAAGTATCTATGGCTTGTTTTAGACCACAAATTTCAAAAATCTTCCTTTTATTCTTAAACTCTGTGCCGAGTCAAATACCTTCACATAAATTAGGATGGAGGGAGTATCTCATTGATAAATATTGAATGGAGGAAGATGGATAATAAGAACAGAAAATAAATTCAAGAGATCCTAAATCTACAAGACTACAACCAATATAGTTATGCAGAGCAGTATGACAAACCATGGAACTTCATTTTTTCCTGGATAAGTAGAAAGCATGAAACCTCATTATCAGAACTATGAGCATTCAACTTATGACATTTTATAAGCACTCATCCCTTGAACTCCAGCAGAAATCCCCAATAAGGCAATAACACCTTAAAGTCCTACTATCCTCCAAGAAGAAACTAAAGGATTGACAGCTGAGATAAACAGTATGAATTCCTCAAACAAAGATTTACAGGTCAAGCTGCAGGTAGTGAGGAACAAGTGCGAAAACCTGGCAAGTGAACTTCAGCAATCACAACAAATAATTGAAGCAAGCTAAACTGGAAACAGCTAAAGAATCTAAAAGAACGATGGAGGATGTTCTCGAAAATCAGAAACCAATCAATGAAGATCTTGACACTCAGCTTACTGTGACCAGAGTTAAACTAAATGAACACTTTCAAAGCTATCTTCTCTTGAAGTTGAATTGGAAGATAGAAGTCACTGTTGTGATGAACTGGAAGGAACTTGCCTTGAGCTTCAACTGCAACTTGAAATGTATCCATTACTTGTCTTTGTTCTCTTAATTAGTAGTTTTCAGATAATGAAGGGTCTAACTTCTCTAATATCTGATTGACAGTATTACTGCCGGAACAACTTCTGTGGATGGCGTGGATCAAGAAAAAGGGCTCCAGCAAGCTGTGAGTTCCTCTTCTGCCAATTTGAGATTCTTTTTTGTGCTATTCTTGTCTTTAGATGCCTTGTCTATTTCCGAAGTTCATATAAAATTGATGGCTGAAGCATCCATTGACTGAGTATTGGCATTTTTATGATATCCACTTAAAATACTTTCAAGTCATTTGTTGCATGTTGTAAGTAGCAACATTACAATGAGATGTATGGCAACATCAAGTAAAGCTTATTGTAATGGCCAAAACCTAGTAAACATCAGAGTATCATCAAAATTGATAATTTGTCGAATTCAGTAGCTGTTATTGCCTTTTCATATGATTACAGATTGGCTGCATAAATATACTTCCGTACCTTATTCGTGATATTTCCAACAACAAGAATCATGAATATTTTTTTATTTTATTTTTATAATGGACTATCTTTTCACTCCCCGCGATAGAGGAACCAAAAAGTCATACGGAAAGAAAAAGTAAAGTCTTTTGCATGTCATTCCTTATCAGTGTCCAACTACCTATTTCACCGAGATATTCATTTTCCTTTTTTATTGGATTAAAACAAAAATCAAGGGCATTCCAACCTGGCCTTTGGCATCAAACACTCTCCATCTTAGACCTTCCAAATTGATACGTCTTATGCCAGCAAGAGCTTTCTGCAGCATCATAAAAATAAATTTTAACAGTCATGATGCAGAAGCAGAAGCAAATATCTTAAGTAGCACAATGGGACCAAAAGGAAACTAAATCATGACACGAAATGAAACTTTTTTAACTATTAAATGGTCCACAATTTACAGAGCATATGAGACATGTGCCTTACATCTATCATTTATGTTAGGAGCTTGACATGTTTATCAAAAAAATGTTAAGAGCTTCACAAAGTTTTGAAAGCACAGCGAATAAAATGTCAAACGGCAATCACTAGCACCCCTTCTTCAGCTTCTTTTGCAAGGTGGCAAAAGGAATGTAAACTTTCAAGCATCTTATAACAACACTTCCCGTAATGTCAAATTAATCAATTTATGCAAGTCTCTGAATCATCAGCGTGAACAAAGTTATACTTGGTACGGTGTCCTTACTGACCAAAATTTCTTTACCTCGAAGTATGGTTGAGTATAGACTGAGCTGTCTTCCACATCATCGACTTCATCATTGAAATAATAAGGTTAAATTTTTGGCTATCCATATACTAGACAGTTTCTTTTAGGGTATGTTCTTAATTTCCTTTACATTTTTTTTATTATTCTGTTTTAAGCCTCTAAGATCGTCACACCACCACAACGGTAATAATCCCCGCCCCCGCCCCCCAGATCGTCACACCACCACAACGCCACCCACCACAGACACTGCACCGCCCTCCTACCACCGGCAATCAGGTAACGTCGTTCCCTATATTTTTTTTCTCTATCTTCTCTCTTCTCCTTGCTATTCTCTCTCTATCCCTCCATCCATCGCCGGCGACCAGTAGACCATAGGGTTCCGATCACCCACCATCACCGGCGGCCAGATTCCCTGGCCATATCACTGTCGGTGACCAGCAGCCCCTAGGGTTCCGATCACCCACCACCACCGCGAACGGATTTGGTTAGTAGCGAACTTCGGCGGCCTCCGACGACGACGAAAATCAAGTTTATTGTTGTTTTCAAGCGCAAAACAGGTACCCACATTTTCCGGCAGATTCCGGTGGGGTGTTCCGACTTCCGATGGTGAACAATAGTCTCCGGCGGTGATGTTCTTCTTCTTCTTCAAGGAAGAGGTATTATCCACCTGGAGTTGGTACCTCCGGTTGCCCTTATTGATTTTCTGCCATTCATCTTTGTTGTTAAATTTGTCTGTGACGCTTTGCTGAATCTTGACATTACATTCTTGTCCTTTGTTTTATCATTGTGGTCTGTAGTAGCCTAACTTACCTCTAGATTCTTGCTAACGTGTGCTCTAGTGGCTTTGGTGAATGATGGTGGATTAGGGTCATGTTCTCGATCGGGGACATGGGCGAAGGTTAGGGAGGGTAAGTGGGGTAAGGGAGATGCTAGACTGAGAATAGGGTCCTGGAACATTGAGACTTTGGCGGAGAAGTCGATAGAGCTAGTTAAGATTCTTAAAAAGAGGAGGATTAATATAGCCTGGGTCCAGAAGACCAAATGGGTAGGACCTAAGGCTAAGGATGTGACAGGTATAAGTTATGGTTCTCGGGTAGGTCGAGGTATAGGAATGATGTATGCATTTTAGTAGATATCAAGCTAAGGAATGATGGCGATTAAGTTGGTAGTTGGAGGGTTCACTATGAACATTATTAGTGCTTACGCGCCGCAGGCGGGCTTGAACGAAGAGGAAAATATGCGTTTTTGGGAGGATTTGGATGAGGTGGTGGGAGGTATACCACCCACTGAGAAGTTATGTGTAGGAGGGGATTTCAATGGACATATCGGGTCACTCCCGGGGGTTATGACGACGTGCATGGAGGCTTTGGCTTCGGGGACAGAATGGGGAAGGCGTATCACTTTTGGAGTTCGCTAAAGCTTTTGGGAAGGTGATAGCCAATTCGAGATTTCTGAAGAAGGAGGAGCATTTGGTGACTTTCCATAGTTCGGTGGCTAAGACTCACATAGATTTTTTGCTCCTTAGGAAGGTTGATAACGGTCTTTGTAAAGACTGCAAGGTTATTCCGAGTGAGTATCTTACGATCCAACATAAGCTTTTGGTGATGCATTTGGAGATCAAGATGGAGAAGAAGAGGAGAGTTGTGGATGACAGGCTAAGGATCAAATGAGGGAGTTTGATCATGGCTAGTGCACAGGAGATGTGGGAGAGGTTGATGGTCAGGGGTCTTGGGGGAGTAGTGGGGATGCATCCGGTATGTGGGATAGGACGGCCAGTTGCATTCGGGAGGTAGCTAGAGAAGTGATAGGGGTCTCGCGGGGTAGCAGTGATGGGCATCGAGGGGACTGGTGGTGGAATGGTAAAGTTTAAGAGAAGGTAAAAGCAAAGAAAGTGGCGTATGTGAAATTGGTAGAGAGCAAGGATGAGGTGGAGAAATGGACGAATAGAAAATTATATAAGATGGCGAGGAAGGAGGCAAAGCTAGCGGTTACGGCGGCGAAAACAACAACTTTTGAACGCATGTATGTGGAGTTAGAGGAAAAAAGCGGGGATAAGAAGTTGTACATACTAGCTAAGGCGAGGGAGAGGACCCGTGACTTGGATCACATGAGGTGCATCAAGGACGAGGACGGCAAAGTACCGTGGAGGGCGCGCTTATTAGACGGAGGTAGCAATCTTACTTCCATATACACTCTTGAACGAAGAAGGAGATAAAAATATTGAGCTAGGAGATATGGAGCAATCTAAAATGTACCAAAATTTTGAATATTATAGAAGTATTAAGGTTGATGAGATTAAAGATGTTCGCAGAATGCGCAGGGAACGAGCGACCGGGCCTGATGAGATTCCCGTTGAATTTTGGAAGAACGCAGGCAGGGCAGGTTTGGAGTGACTGACTGAGTTGTTTAATGTCATTTTTAAGACGGCAAAAATGCTCGAAGAATGGAGGTGGAGTGCAATGATTCGTTTGTACAAGAACAAATGTGACATCTAGAGTTGCAACAACTATAGACGTATCAAGCTGCTAAACCACACTATGAAAGTTCGGGAAAGGGTTGTGGAAAGGAGGGTGAAAAGAGGCGGGTCTATTTCCGAGAAACAGTTTGGATTCATGGCGGGGCGTTCGACTACAGAAATCATTCATCTTAGGAGGTTGGTGGAGCAGTATAGGAAGAGGTAGAGGGACTTACATATGGTTTTCATCGACCTCGAAAAGGCATACGACAAAGTACTTAGAGAGGTTCTATGGAGATGTTTGAAAGTTAGAGATGTACTAGTGGCGTACACTAGGGCGATCAAGAATATGTATGATAGAGCCAAGACCAGGTATGGACAGTACGAGGAGACTCAGAACACTTTCCAGTGATGATGAGGTTGCGCTAGGGATCATCTCTTAGCCCATTCTTATTTGTCTTAGTGATGGATGGACCGACACGACAAATTCAAGGGAGAGTGTCATGGTGTATGTTATTCGCAGATGACATAGTCCGGATTCATGAGACTCACAGCGGAGTGAACGCTAAGCTGGAGGTTTGGAGACAAACTCTGGAGTCTAAGGGGTTCAGGCTGAGTAGGACCAAGACAGAATACTTGAAATGCAAATTTAGTAACGGGAGCGACCATGAGACAGGCGTGGAGGTGAGGCTTGATACTTATGTCATTCCAAAGAAAGAAAATTTCAAGTATCTCGGGTCTATTATCCAAGGGAATTGAGAGATTGATGACGATATCACACATAGTATTGGTGCAGTGTGGATGAAATAGAGGCTCACATATGGAGTCTTATGCGATAAAAATGTGCCACCAAAACTTAAAGGCAAGTTCTATAGGGTGTTGGTTAGACCGATTATGTTGTATGGACGGAGTGTTGGCCAGTCAAACTTCGCACATCCAAAAGATGAAAGTTACGGAGATGAGGATGCTGAGATGGATGTGTGGGCATACAAAGAGGAATAGGATTAGAAATGATGATATCTGGGACAGAGTGGGAGTGACCTCAGTGGAGAATAAGATGCGGGAAGCGAAGTTGAGATGGTTCGGGCATGTGTAGAGGAGAGGCACAAATGACCCAGTATAGAGATGTGAGAGGTTGATTATGGATGGGTTCAGGAGCGATAGAGGTAGGCTGAAGAAGTATTGGGAAGTGGTGATTAGACGGGATATGATACAGGTGCAACTTAGTGAGGACATGACCTTAGAGAGGGGGTTGTGAAGGACACAGATCAGGGTAGTAGGTAGTTGAGCGTAGTCCTACTTACGCTTACATACTGGTAGTTGTAATGTTATTATTGTAGCTCTGCTTAGCTTATCATACTAGTAGGCACAGTATTGTTTTATAGTTCCATGTCCTTTGATTTCTGATGTCGTATGTTCTTTCGTGTACTTTGTTTATCTTATTTCCCTCCGTGAGTTAATGCTTCTTTTTCATAATGCTTTATCATGGCTTATTCTTTTTGTTACTCTCATTTTCATACTGCTTTAAATTTCTTGTCCGGATCTGACCGTTTCTCTTGTTTTTATTTTTGCTTATGCTTATGCTTATGCTTTTTCTTGAGCCAAGGGTCTTTTGGAAACAGTCTATCTACTTACCAAGGTAGAGTTAAAGGTCTGCGTACACTCTACCCTCCCAGACCCCGTGTTGTGGGATTTCACTGGGTATGTTGTTGTTGGTGGTGTTCTTAATTTCACAAGCACTTAGTTTCATAGTCCTGAGGAAATAAACTTACACCCCCCCCCCCGCCCCCAAACTACAAATGAATATCTTATAAAAACAGCCCCAAAGGTAGAGCTTTATGTAAATTTGAAATCTTAGATACTACATTTATGTCATACGTGAACTTTTTGGTGTAATATGTAAGAAAAAATCACTCAAGAATAAAGAAAATAGACAACTTCTGGAGTGAGAGCATAGTAAAGGAGTAAATCTCAACAGTTTATGAAGAAAGCATAAATGATAAAACCTATTTGAGCTCCAATTTCTTGATTCCTGTTTTCCAACCCCCAAAATCCTTTCTTTTTCGTTTTTCTAGAGTTTTCATCCACCCAGTCCCGAAACAGCTTCAACCAAAAAGGAAGGGAAAATTGAAAATAATGTAGCATGAACAGATTCAGCAAGTAAAAGATAGTATCTTTACTTAATTTAGCAACAAAAAATCAGTATCTTTGCTTGATATTAGTCCACACATTTTGTAAATGTACAAATATTTCTACAACACTAAAATGCAATACTGAAATATAAAACCGATGCACCATAAAAGATGATAAAAGCTATAAAAGAAAGAGTAAAGGAACTTGCCTTCATATTGCCACTAAATGGCTGACCCATCTTCATCTTCGCTCCAATAATCAGTTACCCTTTTCAACACTACATAATTAACACCATTTTCACATAATAAATATATACTCCTATAATTTATATTTATATTTTTAAAAAATAACGCCTCTAACACGTAGAAAAAGTCACAAAAATACGATTTTTATAATAATGTAATGAAAATGGATGAGAAAAATACTTCACCTTATAGCTAGGGTTTAACTTGAATGAAGGTTTTGAGGTACCTGAAGAAAAAAGCTCCGATGATAGAGAGGACTCAGGAGTAGGAGAAGAATCTTGGGCCTTTCAAAAGATTGGGCTGATTAATTTAAATTTTTGTATGGGCTGACTATTACATGAGCCCAAATTGAATTTTTGGGAGTCCCTTATTTCGGGGTGGACTTTAATTTTTGTCCATCAAATTATTTTTTAATTTTTTTTTTGTTCTTCGTCTAAATATTTCTGTGTTTTGGTTTTGAACCCCAACTCAATTAAGAATTTAAAAAAATGCAAGACAAAGTTTCAAACTCTACCTCAAATTAGAGTTTGCTTATAAGGCATAGTTTGCTTTCAAGCATAATGCAAACTCTGTCTTGTGAATCCAAACTCTACGTTGTTTTTAATTTTTTTTTAATCGAGAAGGAGTTCGAACCAGAAAACTTGAGATATTTGTTGTCATTTTTTAAAATTAAAGATCAACAATTTAATGGGCAAAATTAAAGTCCACTGCCTTTGAAGGAAGTCCGCGCAAAAAAAAAATATTTTTGAAGTTATTGCACGGATTTCGTTAGTACTATTGCACGATTTTCTCTTCAAATGGGTTGCTCTTTCACTTTTTCGAAGTGCAGGAGGGCAAAAACTAAAGACCACATAAGCAAAACGGAAAAGGGCCAAATTTACTCTTGAACTATTCGAAATATAACACATATAACCTCTGTTTGTTTTTGTTACTAAATATGATCTCGCCATTGAAGGACCTCAAATACCCTTCTCTTTAACACACTGACAAATTTGCCGACGGGCAGTGTCATGTGGAAAAATTGTTCACATGGCCATCCACCTATGCATATGACCCGACCCACCCATCAGCTAAATTAAAGGAGTAAAACTATTGTCTCACAAAATCCAACAAATTGTTTTAACCAATTTCTTCACAAAGACTATTTTTTTTCGACAAATTTCATCAAACCTAACAAATTATTTTAACCAATTGCTTCACAAAGACCAATTTTTTTGACAAATTTCTAATAATTTCACCAATTCCAACAAAGTCTTGAACCAATTTCCTCACAAAGATTGTTTTTTCCGACAAATATATAATAATTTCACAAATCCAACAAATTGTTATACTATTTCTTCAAAAAAAAAAAAAAACTTTAAAAACAGTTAGAATAATCTAACAAAACCAATAAATTCTTAAACAAATTTCTTCACAAAAATGAGAAATTTGAGACAAATTTATATAACAAATTGTATTTTATTTCAACACGATGACTAACCCTTCTTTGATTTGTCAAAAAAATATTCTTTATGAAGAAATTGATTCAATAATTTATTGTGTTTTGTGAGATAATAGTTTTTGGAAATTCAGTTGGAAATGTGAGTAAGGTGATATGTTTAGGTGGATGGTCATGTGGACAATTTATTTTATATGACACTGCCCCGTCAGCAAATTTATCAATCCATTAAAGAGAAAGATATTTGAGGTCCTTGCATTGATGGCGGGGTATATTTAGTACCAAAAATAAATAGATAATATATGTAATCTTTGGAATAATTTTAGCCCTTTCCAGCAAAAATTAAACACCAGCTGAAATAGGGCTTTTGTGCGAATAATCCTTCATTTCTTTTCTAAACTGTTACTCTTAATTAGTGTCTTTCCCATTTCAATATTCTTTTATCAATAATAATAATAATACCCAATTCATTAGCCCATTTTGTTCCCATTGATTTCGATCTATATCTTCCAACATTTGGGTTTTCTCAACTGGGTTTTGCTTAATTTGAAGATCAATGCTGATTTTTCGTTTATTGCCTAGCTCTATATGCTAATTTGGAGTTCTTTTGTTCGGAATTGTGAGGCTTTTCTTGATATGTTCATTTTTTAGAGCACGTTTTTATAAGGTATGTATTTCACCTGATTTTTTTACCCTTTTATTTGTTTTTTTAATTTTATAGTGATTGGAAGATGAAATTTTGGGATTGGGAATTTTTCTATGAGCATTATGTAACTGTAATTTTCATTAAGTTGTTGAATGGAGATTGTGATCTCTGATTTCATCTTGGTCATATAATTTGGAGAAAATGTTAATTATCAGTTTATAACTATGAAAATGTTAACTCAAACCCCTTGATTTTTTTCTTTCTGTTTATAGCTTTGGGTGATATGTCTTCTTGTTAATATTTAAACACATGTGCTTAATAATACAATGGATTCAATGGCAAGAACTTAAAGGGTCATTTGGTTACTGGTTAGAGTGTAGATGCACGGAGGCACCGATGCGGAGTTGTGAGAGGTTGGCTGCGGATGGTTTTAGGAGAGGTAGGGGTAGGCCGGAGAAGTATTGGGAAGAAGTGATTAGACAAGACATGACGCAGTTACAACTTACCGAGGATATATGACCTTAGATAGGAGGTTGTGGAGGACGCATATTAGGGTAGAAGGTTAGTTAGTATGTAGTAGGGTGTGGTCTCGCGTATCCACCCTTATTTCTGTAGTTTCTTGTTCTTTGTGTTTTGTTACTATCTGTTATCTCTTGTACTTCAACTATCGTATTAGTTTGCCGCAGTTAATGTTACTCTTTTCATAATGCTTATTTATAGTATTTTAACATGGTTGCTTTACTTCTGTCCTCTATTGCTTTACTTTTGTCATCTGTTATATGACATTTTGTTATGCTTTCTCTTGAGCTGAGAGTCTCTCGGAAGCAGTCTCCCCACACCTCCCAAGGTAGGGGGTAAGGTCTGCATACACTCTACCCTCTCCAGACCCCACTTGTGGGATTATATTGGGTATGTTGTATTAGTTTTTCCATCTTCTGTCCGGTATAAAATAATGCATAAATTGACTCATAACTTATACCTATTTTAGTTATGTGAGATTGTGAAATGATAAACAAACATTGTACTTGGTAACCTGAATTTTATACATAGCTACTAAAAAGCCGTCAAACATGGTATTAACTATGCTAGTTTTAATACATGAATATTCCCTTCCTAACCAGCTACCAAACGACCCCTAATAGTTGAACTCGTCAAACTAAATTCAGGTTTCTCCTTTGTAGTCGTTGCAGCTTTGAAGTGCTTGGAAATAAATCTTGGATATAAGATGGGTGAGAAGGGTGGTACTATGAAGGATAAGAGAGTAGTTTTTGTGACGGTTGGGACAACTTGTTTTGATGCTCTAGTCAGAGCTGTGGATACTCCAGAAGTTAAGAATGAATTGTTCAAGAAAGGATACACGAATATTCTTATTCAAATGGGTCGTGGATCATACATTCCCACCAAGGTAAGTAGACATTTCATTCAAAATCATTTTTCTTTGAATACAGCCTACTATAATTGCATTTGGTTTCTATTCTTGTTATGTATGCAAAAATCTTGTCTATCCTTGATCTTAAAGAGGAGGAGAAATAAGAATTCAAAGCTGAACACAAGTTTAGCTGGTTAAGGCCCTACGAACTACGATTTAGTGAAACTATAAAAAGCGCAGATTTGCTAGAATTTCTGGAAAAAACTGCTCTTTGTTTTGTAGATGTTGCTCTTTCCAACAGAATGTGGATTCATCTCATGAGTCAAATTTAAATTAGACCAGTAATTATTTGACAACCTGATGGATGCATGGGTAACTTGACGATAAAAAATTGTAGAGCATGTGTATATTCAGTTAGAAATTCCAAGCATAGCGATCTCTGTCTAACTTCAGCTTAGTTTTGCATAACTGAAGAAACTACCTTTATTCTAGTTACATATGTCCTTTTAGGGTCTGTTTGGAAAGCCACCTGGTAATTGGAATTGGTGTAATTACTGTCCTAGTAATTATACAACCTTGTAATTACGACGACTAGTTTGTTTGTCATAGCTTAATTACAGTGTAATTACAAGTGTATTTGTAAATATAGATTAAATTTTAAATAAAGTTAATAATCAAAAGTGTGGAGGTCGATGATTAGGGTAGAAGGCTAGTAGTAGGATTAGTAGTACCTTCCTTTCTGGCTGGCCCAATATTATTTTTGTTATTTTCTTGTATTTTATCTTAGCATTTGCATATCTCTTATTCTTAATTTTCTATTGATACTTATTGGCCTTTCTGCTTTAATTTTTTTGCTATTCTGATGTTTCTTTTGTGTTGCCTGAGCCGAGGGTCTATCGCAAACAGTCGCTCTATCTGCCAAGGTAGAGGTAAGGTCTGCGTACACTTTACCCTCCCCAGACCCCACTTTGTGGGATTACACTGGGTATGTTGTTGTTGTTGTTGTTGTAATCAAAACATAAAAGTTAATATTTGACAAATATGTGCCTTTATAAATGATATAAAATTTGATATTTAAGATACATATTGTTTATTGAAAATATATTAATATTCATATATTTATAAGTAATATTGTAAAAATAATTAATATATATTTTCAAATTAATATAAATTTAATGTAATTAATTATATAAACTAAAAGCACACGTTTTGTAAGAATATCATTGACTGCATGTTTGATAAAAAATTAATAGTTATAAATATAATGTCATAACATTATTCAAATGTTTGACAAAAAATAGTCTATCAATTCTAATTGAAAATAAACAACATGCAATGTGAAATAACAAGCCAATACTACTAAGGCAAATAAATTGAAACTGTAAATATAACCTAAATTTGAAATCCAAAAAAATAGTTAAACATAATATAAAACAATTTTCAATATAAGTTAAGTAAATATAATTCAAAAGAAAAGGAAAACATAATAAGTCTATAATATCATTCAACAACGATATTCTACTTTAATGATATCACTCATTGTATGATAAGTTTATTAATGACTCATTATTTCTAACATTAGGAGATGTAGTTTCAAAAACTAAAATAATAACGGAGTTACGCTAAATGAAGGAAATAAAAGAAAGAAATAAAAAAATATGAGCAATTACATGATATCTCAAGAAGTAAAGGTTGGGAAATGAGAGACAAGAAATGAAAGAGAAATAATGTAAAAATAAAAAATATTTTTTTTAAATAAATTAATTAAAAAGTAAAAATAAAGAAAGAAATTAAAATAATAAAAAAAGATAAATTAAAAAGAAAATAAATTTAAATAAAAATAGAAAGAAAAGAAATCCAAAAGTAACCTTGTAATTACACAGTATAATTACCACCAATTCTCACCTTCCTCTTTGAGAATTGAAGATTGTAATTACACCCCTTCAATTACGCCCGTTTCCATACTGGCCAAGTATGCCAAATTGTATAATTACATCCAATTACACACAATTCCAATTCCTAGGTGGCTTTCCAAACATGCTCTTAGAGAAGATGACACTGCTTAAACCAAACTAAGGGTGTGTTTGGTATGGAGGAAAATATTTCTCAAAATATTTTGGAAAACATCTTTCTAGGAAAACAAGTTCGTTAAAAATTAGGAAAATGACTTCCCTGGTGGGAGTAGGGAAAACGAGTTCCATAAGTGGCATTCTAAGCTCATTGTCCCCCCTCCCCCCGACCATCCCACCACCAAACACACTCAACCTCCCACTCTCCACCTCATCCCACTCCCGTAGTGTTTTCCTAGATTACATATAAATGATTTTTTTTTTTGAAACTGGTAACTTAACATATAAATGATCTTGGGATAATATTTTTGGCTTATGTACCAGAGACTTTTTTTATCTGCACTTTTTTTTGGTCGAAATAGTTTTCTGATTTGATGTTAGGATTTGAACTTATTGAATGAAAACAGAAATATAAGATTAAAAAACTGCAAAATGTTTGTCTGCTGAGTTCACATTGTTCATTACATTATTTTGATGGCCAAATTTTCTATGTTAAGCATTCTAATGCAATGTGCAAAGTATCTTTCGCCTTCCTTAAAACTCACTGTTACACAAACACGCTCATATATATATATATATATATCATTGTTTGTAACATTTCCTGTCCATTTTGACAGCTCTTTTTGCCTGCCAATAACTTTCTCTATCTCCCCATTATCTAAATCATACTGTAATCTTCCAGTCGGCTGTGGAAAATGAGTCTGCAGTTCTGGAGTATTTTACATTTTCATCAAGCATAGCGGACTACTTGAAGGAAGCGTCACTTGTTATCAGTCATGCAGGTATATCAAGGGTGATGGTGAATTCAATTTTATTTGCTCAACTTATTCTTTGGGTACTATTCCTATAGATATCGCCCTTGCTTTACAAAATAGAAGCTGTCATATGTTTGCTCTAATTGGGAATATTTAACTTATTCATTCAGATACGTTTGCATGCTGACAGAAACACAAGTACCTCTGAATTCTAGATGCCCTTTCTTGTCTGATATGTAAAAAGGAAGAAAACCCCGGTTAATATTCAATCTCATGAAGAAGCTTTTAAATATTTTCCTTCTGTTTTAAGTTTCATGATGGCTAGCTCAATGTTCAGAAATCTACTGCAGAGGAATAAAGTTCATATTGTGTAATTTGACAAGCTTTCCTCTATATCTTTTATGTGATAGTTGGATTTGATTTCAACCGTCACCGTCCTTCTTGCAAAAGTTACATAAATATATCCTGGCCGACTCATTGGTGAAACGTCTTGCAGTTCTCCCTGAGCAAGGAACTAGGGGTGTCAAAATATGAAAAACTTCATAAACGAAAAAAAACATACGAAAAACTCAAGGGGATTCATCACATAGTATATATACATATATTTTTTTTACATATCTATACAATGTAATTTTTCAGCTGGGCAAGACCATGTAATCACACGTTTGAAAGTGCCTGCAGGTTCAGGGAGCATATTTGAGACATTGCGGCTGGGCAAGCCATTGATAGTTGTAGTCAATGAGGACTTGATGGACAACCATCAAAGTGAACTAGCAGAGGAACTGGCTGAGAGAAAGCATTTGCTCTGTGCTCGTCCCCAAACTCTATATGAGACTATTGCGGATATGGACACGAGATCTCTCGTTCCATACCAGCCAGGTGATGCGGAACCAGTTGCTAAACTTATCAGCAGATATCTTGGGTTCCCTGATGATTAATTGGTCTGTGTCAAATGAACAAAATGTAGGATTGACTAGTATTTATCATGAACTGAATTGAAGTGCAATTTTATGTTATTTATATGGCCTCATATTTTCTATTCAAATGATCTGTTAATTCTGTTTCTGATACTTTGTTGTGTGACTGCAGAAATGTCTCATAATAGAATTTCAAAATGCTGTTAATGTCATGGAGACGATCAAGAAGAGAGGTTACACAAGCAAATTTCAAAATGATGTTAGTCAAACTAGCTTATAAGCCCAAAATGACTTATCTACACGTTTAGTAAACATCAAAAGTGTTTTAAATTTCACGAGTTCGATCCCCTGCATAAACCTTATTGGTTAAGCCTGTCACACATGGTTTGCCAAGTGTAGTTAATCGGCTGACGTGATTTGCAGGTTATTGCGTCAGTCCGGGGTTTACCCTGTGCGCACTCGAGAGAGTAGCGGCTGCGAGTTCCTTCGTCAACAAAAAAAAAGGTGTTTTAAATTAGCTAAGATCAGCCAAAAATCATAAGACGGACACTACTAACTTATCATTTTTTAGTTTCTAAGCACTTCTAATTTGACCAAATTTTGTACAATTTCATCCCTATAAGGACATACACACTAACTGCCTACTATTAGATTCAATGCTTCTATTAAAAAATGTAACTACTTTTATAAAATCAGCTTCAACACCTAAAACTGCTTTTCAACATTAATACTCATCAACTACTTTTAATCTGTTAACCCAAACGGGCTCTATATCTAGACTCTGGAGGCACAACTCGTAGTCGATTGATTGCTTGGCTCACAGCAAATCTCAACGGAACTCAACTCTTCTCCAAATGGGCAACGATGGTTGTCACTTGTCAGAACTGCATGCAACCTCTTTTAAAGTAGCACGAGTTGCTTTACGTGCAGCTTTGATAACCAAGCATTCTTGTGAAACATAGGCTTTCAATTTGCCAGTAGTTGATCATTCTCTCTGATTAGATGCATCTTCCATCTGGAAACTTGTGTATTTTCACACCAACAGAACTGAAATCATTGACAATGCCTCTGAGGAATGCATTTGAAAATATAATAAAGTTCTCAAAACCAAACCAACTACTTTTAGCTCTCACTGATCACCGTAAACACAAAGAACAAACCATACATTCTATTTCAATCAACTGACTGACAAAATGCAAGATGAAAGATTAGGAGAGAAGTGAAGAGAGGAGAAGAGGAGGTTGGGGGATGTCTACTACTGATTTAATCAGACATTTACATTCTAACATGATCAAGAAATACAAAGAATTAGACTGGACAACCAAAACTTCTTTTCTGCTTGACAGTTCTAGCCAGCTGATTTAACACGTAGTTTATTGGCTACATAGAGGAGGTGACTGATATTTGTGGATGGATAATTTTGCAGTAGCTTCAAATTAGATGTGAAATCGCCACCAAGTAGACGCCTCCGCACAATAATCAACATAGCACAGCAGACTCGAAGCAGCGTTTCCTGCAAGTTAAAGAAAATCTTCAGTATTCCTACTTTCCTATTCTTTTCTTTTTTAAAACTCCCGAGGGCTAGTGGCGCGGTTCTAAATTCACAGTCACGGGGATTGAACTTGTGATGTGCACTTAACACACACATCATGCGCTGTGCTTTTAACACTAGACCAAAGCGTAGGGGGTGAATTTTTAATTTTTCCTACTTGAGAATGATATCATTGTTTCCTTAAGCACCAAAAATATTCCCCTGTGCACATGTGATTTAAGTGTGAAGAAAATGGATCTCTGGTTAGACTGCTAATCCAGGGGGATACAGTTTGAAAAGGTTGGAGGAAACACAAATTTGTAAGGAATTTCAATACAACACTGCCTAAATTGATAGAAGCTTCAGAAAATAGCATGCAGCAAAAGACGCAAATAATGGAGTTATATCTAAGCTAGTTTACATGCTATTACTACCAATACTCAAATAGTAAGAGATGCTAACAAAATTGATGGTTAAATTTCCGAGGCAAGAGCTACACCATACTAGAGAACTTACCAAAATGTGCTAAGTACACTTGCACATTACACCTTTAAAGCAAATTAGTGCTAACTACACATTGAAGGGGAGCCTTGGAGTAACTGGTAAAGTTGTTGCCATGTGACCAGGAGGTCATGGGTTCAAGCCGTGGAAACAACCTCTAGCAGAAATGCAAGGTAAGACTGCGTACAACAGATCCTTGTGGTCCGGCCCTTCCCCGGACCCCGCGCATAGCGGGAGCTTAGTGCACTGGGCTACACAGAATCCTTTGTGTGTTTTTATGGAAGAGGGCAGGCTGCAGGATCAGTGTGGGACATATCTGGCTTCCCCCAAGCCCCAAGGAAATGGTTTCTAGTCTCCGACTTGCAGAAGCTCCTCCCTAACTCTTTATTTGCAATATTTTTCCTCTCTTAACTTCAAGCAAACCACCCCAAACACACTGTGCCCACCTGACCACACTGAACCCACGAAACATAAGCTTGTAAATATTCAAGACGCTACAAACAAACAAAAAAATATTCAAGACGCTATAAAGTGTTGGTTTTTATACTTTTGTCACACTCGTAAGTTCTTTTAGCTCAATTCATGATGGCAAGACATACAGCAGGCATGAAAGTCCCATGATTTCTGGAATCGCCAGCTGTACAAATGCAATGACATGCAGATTCCTTGCAAGTTGAAACCTTTTGGTTGAAAATTAAAATTCCCCTTAACTGCCCCCAAAAAGTACTCTCCCATCCCCACCCTGCATTGCGCCATGTGGAAAGGGACCCAACCTGCACTGCCCCATGACCATCTCTTTGTGTTTTGAGTCTGGCAACTGAGACATAACCATCAAATCCGGGATATTCAAACTCCTCTCTTCTCCGAGGACATGTCCACACATCACAAAGGAAATAAACCAAAAACAACAATAACTCCACCTCTATCCCAAACTAGGTGAAGTCAGCAGTACGAACCTTTTTCTTTTATAAAGGTTGGCTTTAGGAATCCTAAATATCCATTCTGCTTGGTTTGACCAGTTTCATTCCAATACTAAATAATTCGTCTTTTAAGAAAATTTGGGGTTCTCAAACACCAAAAATTCTCTACTTTTTTTACTGACATACAAATTAAACAAACTCAGCAAGAAGACCCCAGTGTAGCAACATGACTAAGCCTTAATCCTAACTTAGCTGGTACTGCCTTGGTCCCAACTAGTAGAAAGGAAGATAATTAAACAAGCTATAAGTTTTTTTTTTTTTTGATCAGGTAAACAATTTCATTTCATAAATCAAAAGGCCAAAATCGGCCGTGTACAAGAAGTATACCAAAAAGTAAAGATCCTACAAAGAGATATGGTTCTCTACAAAGGACACCCAATCCTCTATACAACCCGGGACTACATGGGTGCACCAAAAATAAATAAGGGATCAGAGACTACTCCTCAGCTGTCCAATAAAGAACCTATTAGTTCATGCAAGAAACGTTCTTATCCAAACTATACAGCTACAAAAGCTCATTACTTCCAGGATGTCTTACCAGAGGTCCTTCAGGATCGCTTAGTAGTGTGTCCCATATAAGCAGACTGTCAGGAAAGTTGAATTCTTGTGTTAGAAGGAGTGTTATCCATCTGAATGCATAGAACTGCGGATTCACCTGTTACACCCGACATCAAGCACATAAAGATCACTGATACATCCACAATATAAACAAAGTACTTAGTATGGCATCATCAGGTGAAGGCAAAAACCAGAAAAGTCTATTTTATCACTCATATGCTAGAACAATAGTAAAAGCGGCAATTGCCAAAGCAAATACACACAAAGATAAATGCCTTGTTACATGCACAGGCACACACGGGACATAAAACAGTTGCCTAAAAGAACAGCCCAATCAGGATATATAGATTTAAATTAGACATGCATGCTATCACTTAGGTTGTCGTGAAGTACTTTTAGAAAGCAACAGCAGAAAAAACCTATTAATAGAAGTGGAAAGCTACCAGTTGCTTCAATAAAGGAAACGGGACACGTCAACAGGACAAGCTACAATGATACATTTGAATCAACTCTGCTTACGTCAGGTCCGCTGCCAGAATATCTAAAAGGTGCAACATACTGAAGCATTGTTTTACTTTTGGTAAAGCAGAATGAAGCATCATTTTAGTTTTGAAGGAAACCTTTCACTAGTGAACAAGGCGATTAGGCAGGACATGGCACAATTTCAGCTTACCGAGGACATGACCTTAGATAGGAGGTTATGGAGGACTTAGGGTAGAAGGCTAGTAGGTAGTCTCGCTTATCCTTTCATACTAGTAGTCGCAGTATTGCTCTATAGTTTCTTGTCCTTCGATTTCTGCTACTATCTGTTATTTCTTGTACTTCGATTATCTTATTTTATCAGTGGTAGCTGCTACTCCTTTTTCACACTGCTTTATCATGGCTTAGTCACTTTCGCTATTTTCATTTTCATACTGCTTTGAATTTCTTGTCCTTATATGACCTTTTTTATGCTTTCTCTTGAGCCGGAGGTCTTTCGGAAACAACTTCTCTACCTCCCAAAGTAGAGGTAAGGTCTGCGTACACTCTACCCTCCCCAGACCCCATGTTGTGGGATTTCACTGGGTATATTATTGTTGTTATTGTTGTTTCACTAGTGAACAAGGTTAACATGTGTTCATGGAAATATTGAGCTTAAAAGTGAGTTCTCCCTAGGTGTAGGCAGTCACCTTCAGCCGAAACTAAGGAGCCATAAACGAGTAATCCTTAGGTTGACAAGTCCTTAACTTCAGAATCTTCTTTTAATAACAAACAAATCAACGTTCAAATGTCATAATGTGAATGTACAGCCTGATAATTTTACTTAGTTGGCAATGAGACTTTTTTTTATGAAGTAAGAAGTTATCATTAAAGGCATCAAGAAGATGCAAATTATAAGATATTACACTTATTGTTGGCATTGAGACTTCTAACTTGAGTTAAAATTACATTCATCATCCTCTAAACAATCCAAATGGTATATATGTCATTAGGTAGTGTAAACTTGGAAGGGGAGCCTTGGAGTAACTGGTAAAGTTGTTGCCATGTGACCAGGAGGGCATGGGTTCAAGCGTCCAACCTCTTGCAAAAATGTGAGGTAAGGCTGCGTACAATAGACCCTTGTGGTCCGGCCCTTCCCCGGACCCCGCGCATAGCGGGAGCTTAGTGCACCTGCCTGCCCTTTTAGGTAGTGTAAACTTGCAGGTTGCATAATTTCCAATCAGAGAATAATAAAGCATACATTTTTAGCCATAGTAACAAATGCAGCTATCTAAAGTTAAGCATCAACGAGATCTTACTTTGGTTGTCATTTCAAGATGCCGCCAGAGTTCCTCATCATGTTCTTTAAGAAATTGTGATAACTTTGTAATTGTAGAACGAATTCCAACAACACTATTGTCAAGTTGCTGACAAAAATGATCACGAAATCCACTCAATAGCTCCACGAAGCAGAAGAAAGTGTCAGCTTCTGCAGAAGCCTGCATAGCTTGCAAATAGAAAATGAAAAATAGAGCTGAACCGATAAACATTGATGCTTGAATCCAGAAAAAAAGCTGAAAGAATAACTCGTTGAGATGTGATCATCATTCATCTCAGTATGTGATCTTTTTTTTTTTTAATTTTGCAACTGATATATGAATAAATGAGACTAAAGTCTACAAAACAAATATGGTTAAGAAAAAAGAAGACAAACAAACAAAAAGAAAGAAGGAAATGTGCTTAGAATTGGTTGTTGACATCAACAGAGGTAAAACATAACAGAATTCAGAGCATTGCCCTTAACATATTTAGAAAACTTTAGTCACAAGGCTGTTATGTCTCTTAAGTTATGATCTGCAAAACATAGCTAATGCAAATATAATCCAGTATCAAAGCAATACAAGGCATCACATACTGCATTTTCCTCATTGGGATCGTTCCTGAATACATAGAACAGCGGAGCCAATAATTCATTCATCCCTTGCACATATCTTATACCAGGATTCAGCTTGGCAAAAACAATGAGTATATTCCTCAGAGAATCCTGATAACACAAGATATACTATTAGCTGATCAACAGAGGTTTGCACTAAATCTCAAGTCAAAAAGGCTAGAATTTACCTGGTTAGATTTTGCAAATGGCGTGTCCCCTGAGAAAAAGTGCAGGTCTGGATGTGTGCGCTTGACATCTCGATCAATCTGTTCGATTATTTCCGTGTCCTAGAAGCAAACAGTATAAAAAAATTAGTAGTCACTTCAATATTATACACCTGCAGATAAAAATGAGGTAGAGACTTTCATGTTGGAAGAGATATTTGTGATAACAGTAATCCAGTGTAACGTACCAACAGTACTTGACAACAGCTTCAAGACACAAACAAAAAGCAGAACATGAGTTGACTCCACAAAGCAGAAAATTCTTGCCTCAGGTATTCCATTAACAGTTACCTAGCCTAGTAAAGGAAAAGAAAAGGGGCCACTCTCTTCCTTCTGATTGTGGCATGTATTTATCCGAGTGAGTCTGTTGACTGCCCGTAGCCACGTGAGACAGGGAAAACAGTTCCTTCTCTGGCGCTTTTGATTTCTCTCCTGTGGCTTAGGGAGGGGTCTTTACTTGTTTATTTAATTTAACATATATTTTATATAACAAGGAACTTATCTACCCCATCTGACAAGTTCCGGGTTCGAATCCCCCGCAAACCCCTCATATCGAAATTCTAATTCTCTATACAATAAAAAGAGAAGGATGTTCTCAGAAGCAATTGACCCATTTCCCTCATTTGAGCCCATGACCACACTAATAATGAATTGTATAATTAGTGAGAGTGAAGGAGGAACGTCTACAGGAATAAATAAAAGAAGGATGTATGAATATGATTATAAAAACGCAACCATCTAGTGATGACATACAGCCCTCAGTTATGATCCGAACGGACCTCCACGTAAACGTTGCGGTGAAAGATGGAAAAGAACAAGAAGAATAAATGTCGTACCTGGAAGAACTGATTCCAGATGCTATTCTTCCCAAGACTTAAGGGATGGTCTTCTTGAGTTATCTCTGATCTTGGGAGTGCACCCTTGTCATCTATCGTTGTTCCTTCATCATCAAGAATTACCGACTTCTCCAACATCCTCGTAATCTCCGACTGCCTAGCCATATTAACATTCAGATTCCGAACATTCGAAAACAAGCAATGCTTAAGTTCATGTAATTTACCACATTTATGTTGATATGTAAATTCACCAAATACGTAACACCCTTTTTTTTTTATAGGTAAGTCTTCACAAAAAAACCAAGAAAGTGCTGAAGATATAATGTACACTAAACGCCCAAATAACATACATGACTTTTGATCCATGAGAGAACTTCTATAATGTTTTCCAATTTAACCCCCAGCTCGACGAGTCAATACACGGAAGAATTCTTTTAATAAGGACTACCAAACAATATCACGGGGGCAATTAACGGGATCAATGTGATATCTGTACAAGGAAAAGATATATAACATTTTCTAGCTAAGTTAATCTGTCTAACATATCAATTGCAAGGGTTCAAAGACTACAAAAAGAAAAGAACATTAAAATAAATTATTCAACAAGATATCGTTTCAACCAGAACATTATTTTTTAGTCAGTCGGTATATGTGCATACTTTCTCTTCTCACACAGGATCTAAAATTTATGAAAGTCAAGCACAGAATGCATCAGCATGAAAGAAAATATCAATAACTTGCCCTTATTGTTACAGCACCAAAAACTCTGAGAACTTGCAATACGTAGCAAGTGTGCAAGCATCAACGGATCAACGGCATGGCTTTCATTAATAACATCATGCCAAGGATAAATGTTGCAGCTATAGTGTCAGATATACATAACTGTAGTAGTTCCAATAGCAAAACAACTTCTTTAATAACCATTGTCTACTATTGCATTGTAAAGTGGGTAATCGGTTATGGCGGGTGGTTCTTAATTTGTTTGGAAAGCAATGGGTTATGCCGGGCATAGTGAAGGAGGCGTTGCAAAGTTGGACTCACTGGAGGGAGAAGAGAAGTCCAAGGGCATGGAGAGTGGCTCCTTTAGCAATTGTGTGGGTTATTTGGAAAGAGAGAAATAGGAGGGCATTTGAAGGGATGGAACAAGTTTTTGTGAAATTGCAAAGAAGCGTATTGTGTTTAGTTTCTTTTTGGTGTACTTATGAGGTCCTTATTGGTATAGAAGATTGGGTCTCTTTTGTTGAGAACCATATTTTGGTGTAGGTTCTCTTCTTTTTGGTATACTACTTGTATATGGGTTTCCCCAGTTGTTATCCAAAAAAATAACCAATGAATGGGAGCACAACATTTTAGAAAGAATTAAAAATAACCTTAACGTGTTTGACTGTAATCATTGCATTAGCAACAAATTTAAACTTACAGGATTCATCAAAAGCTCCTCTTTAAAGTTCTTGTATTGAGACCTCTTTTTAGCCAACTCTGTTGGCCATAGTGCTTTCTCGGCTGGCAAATATCCCAATAGTAGCTGTACAAAATACATGCAATTAGGAGGAAAGTACACATTGAGAGTCATCCAAGCTAAAAACCTTTTCCTATCAACAACACCTTTTGCAAAGTCAGACACATTCACAGAAATAACCATCGCTAATATTCCCTCTATGATTCCATCCTATAATTTTGGTCCCCTTTGCTTTGAATGAGTCAGAAAGTGATCTCTGACCCAACTTTCAAATGCATTACATTGTTATTTTAAAATGAAAAAAGGTTGCAACTTGTAGGAACTTTGTATTGATTCTATCATCTAACATTTATTTTGAAAAACTGAATTAACATATGCCTGCTTTAAGTCCAAAAATTGGTCCAGTTGACCCCGAAAAGCTAAAAAGACAAAACTATGGAGAAGAGGAGTATTAAGTTTGGAAATATGGGTCAGTGTAAGTATTAAATCTAGGTAAGCAATTTTATACCTTCCACACTGTAGCACGAATGCCAGCTCCATCTGGTATCCCTTGTGATGCTAGTCTCCTTACTTCTCCCATATTTATAATCTTCCTGGACAACTGAATTTTAAAAACAAAAACTGATGAATACTCTATTTAACAGAATGCAAAACCACCATACAGTGGAACTCCAATATCCTGAAATGTGCTGGCTGCTTATATAGGATTATATCCTATTTTGTTTGATCTTCTTTCTCGACTTAAATCAATACAACAACAATGTATCCAGTGTAATCCCACAACTGGGGTCTGGGGAGGGTAGGATGCACACAGACCTTACCCCTACCTTTGTGGGGTAGAGAGGTTGTTTCCGGTAGACCCTCGGCTCAAATTAAATCAATATTTCCAAATGAATCAGTTTTCGTTAATCATAATCAGTGTTTGGTTATCATATGACAAGAATTACCTTCTCAACTAATATCCACACATTTCTCAAACAAAAATGATTAACTATCCTTTTCTAAAACACCACCACCAATATCAACATTTATGCTTCAATCCCAAGCTAATTTAGATTAACTAGATGGGTTCTCACTATCTATTCCACTCCACTTAGCCTGGTCTTGCTCAAATGTTCAATAATTTGGGGTTAGGTTTTCTACATTTTCTAGAATCTCCAAACCTTAGTACTCAAACAACAACAATAACAATAACATACCCATTGTAATTCCACAAGTGGGGTCTGGGGAGTATAGGATGAACGAAGATGTTACCACTACCTTTGTGGGGTAGAGAGCCGTTTTCGGTAGACCCTCGACTCAAAAGAAGTGTAATTAAAGTAGGATTGAAAGGAAAATAACGACAACAAAATAGCAAGATGAACAAAGCAAATGAACCAACATGTACTAGAAAAAATTGAAGAGATACTACGCGAATACTACTCCCTCCGTCCCAATTTATGTGACACGCTTTACTTTTTAATCTGTCCCAAGAAGAATGTCACCTTTCTATATTTAAAAATAATTTAACTTGAAAATTTCCCTTTTGCTCTTAATGATGATGATTTACGGCCACACAAATATTTAAGACTTATTTTAGACCACAAATTTCAAAAGCCCTTGAGGACTATCCTCCCAAAACCCACTAGTGGGATTATACTGGGTATGTTGTTAGTTGTTCATTTATTTCTTAAACTCCATGCTAAAACTCCGTGCCAAGTTAGAGGATGCCCCTTAAATTGGGACGGATGGAGGGAGTACTAAATAAGGAGAAGAGGAGACTATCCTGCCTCTCCCACACAAAACCTTCTACCCTAATCCTCGACCTCCATACGTATGAGCAACACGAGCACATTAATTCCAGCAAAGAAGTAAGATAAATTTATCATAAAACGCATGCAATTTGGGTATAAACCAACACATAAACAACATAATATCGAATTAAACCTCTTGACAAAGCTGAGCCTGACGAGATATATCCTCAGCTGAAGAAATAGCTGCAGCAACAGCAGCAGCAGATGCAGATGTCGTTGTACTACTAGCGGAACTTCCATTATCATCATCACTATGGTAATTATTACTACTACTACTCAAAGGATCTCTAATTTCCTGTTTGGCGCGTGTAGCCACGTGCCGAGTCGGAGCCGACGGCCGTTCCACCGGAAACTCAGCTTTCACGGCGTTAACAGTAGCAACGGATGATTTAGTAGCTGAACGTGTGGACCGGTTAGTAGCATCGTCGTCATTTAACGGCGTTAGCGATGGATATGGAGATTGAACTGAAGATTGTTGTGGTCCAGGTGAAGACCAAAGAGAACTGTTTAGCCAATCAGGCACGCGTTTGTTAGCCATATGTTAATAACGGAATTGAAATGAAGAATTAGAGTTGTGGCGGTGGAGGTGAACGGCGGCGATGTGGATGCTCCGGCGACGGCGAGGTGTCATTGTAGTCGTGGGAGCATGGTAGGCGTGATCAGAGTTTTAGAGAGAGTAAGGAGAAGTTGCCAGGTAGATATATTCGGCCCCTTTCTAAAAACAATTGAGGTTTTTTTAATTTGTTCTTGTCGTTAATTATTTTTAAAGTAATTAATATTAATTAAAGTATAATTAATTGAAAAGAGATAGAATTAATGTAGTAAAAATACTCTGGAGCCTGTAAAAGGAAAAATGATCATGGGACGGAAGAGTAGCACATTGCTCAATGATTATGGTTTCAAATTACAATGCAATGTACTCTACGTTAATCTGTTTCACCATCATTCTTTTAGCTTGTGCAAACTCTTAAAAAAGTGTTCGTTCTTAAAAAATTAAGAATGTTTTTACTAATTTATACCTAATCAATATGTAGAAAAAAATATAATTAATAAATGTTGATTATTTAAACAAGGATAATTTTGGAAGAACCTTACCCAAAATATTCTTTAAATTCTAAAAACCACTTATTTTCAAAAAAAAATAAAAGGCCCAAAAATTAAAAGGCCCCCCTTGTAGCGCCGCGGCGCTAATTCCAATTCTGGCTTCTGGAGCCGCGGCGCTTCTTAGGCAGTGTTTGCTCGACGGAATCCCAAAGGTTTGGCTGTTGAGGGGGGTTTCAATGACATTGAATCCACCCAATAATGACCATTACTTTGACCATTATGTTGCTGCATTACTTGGGGTTAAATGTCATCCATTACATGGCAATTGATTGCCATTATGGGGCATTTGAAAGGCCATCTTGCACATCTATAAATTGAGGCCTTGGCTCAATTCTATAGAATAACATATATGAACAGAAAAACAAGTTCACAACACCACAAAGAGATCAGATTTTCATGATATCAATCCTTCTCTTAACAATCTTCATTATTCGTGTTCTTCGCTGAGATTATTTGTGTAGGCTTTGCACACTTGATTGTTTGTTGTTTCATTTTGGGAGACTATTGTCCACACTTCCGTAAAGCCTATATACGGGGGCAATCTTGTCTTAAAAACAGAGAGTTATCTCTCGACTCAGCCGGTGGTGTTGTGTTTATTTAATTGGTTGCTAAGTGTTTCAGGTGTTAACTTAACAGACGAAAGACTCTAACCGTTCGTATTCTTAGCAAATCTACAAGTCACAAGTGTAGCAGTTCATGTTCTTGTATTTCCGAGTACAAGACCCATATTTGAAGTTTTCATTCAAGATCAAGATATTGACAACTTGTTGTTGTCCTTCTTGTTGTTTATCATTTCGATCACTGTAATAGTTATTTAATATTCTCGTTGTTGCTTTACATATTCCAACAATGCCTACCAACATGAAGGTTTGGCTCATTTTATAGCTATCAATACAAGATATTTATGTCCGAGAATCACTCCCTCATTAAATGATAAAAACGACCACTTAATGAGCAAATAGTAACGGCCGACGCCATATCCGAAACGGATTGGCACTGAGCACATTCGATCTTCCACCCGATGTTATCAGGTCCGGTCGCTATTCAGTGTCACATGGTTCGGTTGCTATTCGGTGTCATATGATTCGGTTGCTATTCGGCCCTGTCTTAGTACCAGAACTCATCCCGGTGTAACCCACATTCGGTGCAAAGCATTGCTACTCCCTTCAATCTTCACACCTAAATCATATCACGTGTCGTGCCTGTTTTCACCGTATACCGAGCATAAAAAGAGCTACAAAACCAATTGATTCTAAAATTTTACATCCCTTTTTCGCTACTGTTATAATTATTGTGTGCATCATTAGGAGAAATTTGGTTTTATAATCCTTATAAATATTATGCTAGTTATATGATCTTTCTTCACAAGAGACTAATAAAATAATACAAAAAGTTGTAAATAAAATGCATAAAATCTTTGTAGAATTATTCTTGGGGTCTCAAGTGATACAATGACAATCATTTGGCATTAGTGTATTATTGATATCCTATCATATGTCATTTGTGTGTTAAAAAGTCTTTTTAATTGAACATTATATTTGATATGTGGACAAATTATTCCAACCAAAATTTGATGCATGGAGTACAATTAAATCCTTTTAAAGTTGTAACGTCTATAAGCTTAATCATCTTAATAGTAAATATAAACTTTTTAAACAATGATTATTGACTAGTGGTAAGAAAAATAATGATGATAAATTTTAGGGAAAAGGGTCAAAAATATTCTTTTACTTCGAGAAAAAGAGCTAAAAATATCTTCCGTTATGAATTTGGGTCAAAATACCCTCCAAAATATGAAAAAAATGATTTTTAAAACCTGTTTTTTATAATTAAATCTGAAAAAATGTTTTATTCAAAAAATTGGAATAAAATTCATAAACTGGGAAAACTTTTTTTTTTAAATGTGGACAAAAAAAAGTTTCCAGATTTTTGAATAAAAAACACTTTTCCAGATCTAATTAAAAATAATAATTTTAAAAAAAATATTTTTTCATATTTTAGAGCGGGTTTAAAAAATGAAATCGGGTTATTTTGAGTGATTTGTGAATTTCCGTTAAGAGAGGGGTATTTGTAGCCCTTTCCCAAAATAGAGGGTATTTTTAGCCCTTTTTCAAAGTAGAAGGATATTTTTTACCCAAATTCATAACGGATGATATTTTTAATCCTTTTCTCAAAGTAGAGAGATATTTTTGACCCTTTTCCCTAACTTTTAAATACTTTTTCTTTCTTCCTAATAATTCAACTCCAAATTCAATTGTTTCCCATATTATGAGTTGTAAAGTTCAAACTACCAGTCTTCTGTTGTCATATTGCGAGCATCATTTATCTGTCATTCACTCAACTTGTTTTTGTAGTCTTAAAGTTTGGTTTGGTTTTCTTTATTGTCAATTATTTTGGAAAAGTGCAGCTTTTAAGCCCGTGAAATTATCGTTCTAAAATTCAAAAACATAAAGTTAAAATTTTAACTCCGTCTCTAATATCTTATTTTCTTTCCTTTTCGTTAGTCTTTTTCTAAGTTTTATGGTCAAATTAGTTTTACTATACAAATACGTATTAACAAAACTAAATATAATAAAGTACATAAACAACTTTCAGTCAGTTTATGTTCTTTTAATATTTTATAGTAGTAGTAGTTTTTAATTTTTATAGTAATAATTTTTCTTTAATTTGTAGCTCAAAAAATAAAATAAAATATCCATGACCTATGCTACTAATGGTAACTGCGGACCACCATAATTAACGCAAAAAATGTCATACATTATAGAGGGGGGGAATTCATACTTTAGTGTTATAACTTTCAGGCCAAACGACGAGTTAAAAAAAATCAGTGATGACAGACTAATCAGTGCCATATAATTTTACTTAACTACTTTCGAATATTGGTTTGACCCTCACTATTTGTTTGGTTTCCCATCCATCCAGATTCACATTAAGAAGTCCCACTATCCCACTATGGAGGGTAAAGTCCACCTTGACAGAGACGATTTCAGGAGTCAAATTCGAAACTTCTCGTTAAAGATGAAAAATTACTTACCACAGTACTCCACCACAACCTTTGGTGTAGAGTGGTATTTGCAAATATTATTCAGTGTTTGATATATTGGAGAAGAAGTATTTTAAATGACATTTCACTTACAGATCTTCAGAGTTATTCTTTTTTTCAAAGTAATTCATGTCCAAACACAACTTTCCAATTCAACTTCAATATTCTTCTTTTCAACTTCAACCAGATATTGTTCAAATGCCAATTAAATTGTGACCAAATAAATAGCATTGACAAAATCCACTCTCATTTCTGTGTTACAATTGCCAGCTTAGCCAACACAGTTTTCTGAAATGACTCACTTTCAATCGCATTGTTATATGAAAGCAACAGATATTGAATAAGCCAATTCAGAACAAACATAAAGTAAACGACAGTGACAAGCCAATACATTTACCAAATGCCAATAAAAATCTATATTTCCAAACTGTTTTCAACACAAGAAACAAGAGAAATGTGAATAACTTGCAAATCATTAAGGAAATGATCTTTACCTAATCTCATACAAATAAGCACATGACTACTGCAGCCTCAACTCTTAACAAACTTCATCGGTTAAGAGTCCACATCGGTGGGGATGGCATTATTTGCTTCCTAATATGGTCTTGGGTAATACTCACCTCATGAACAATTTTTGAGGTTGAATTGCCCAGATCCATTTCTTTACATGGCATCCGGGCCACACCCATCTGAATTCTTAGTTCATCTGAAGTCGGACCCTATGTTTATATTTCCAATGTCCACACTCCAAATGTCTAGTCCTAGGCTTGGGGTTTTAGAGTCCACATCGTTGTGAGATGAGTTTATTTGCCTCCTTATATGGTATTGGGCAAATGGCAATCCTCAACTCATCAGTTAGCTTTTGGGGCTGAGTTAGCCAAAGGTTCATTTCTTCCAATAATCCAACACTGGTATTGGCCTGGGTGGGTGTGGGGTTTGCTTTGTTCCCTGTTCTTGGAGACACCCTCTAACAAGCAAGATCGGATCTAAAAAAAATAGGTGTAAGAATTGCTTGTTAACCATTCTGTTAACCTGTAAACAAGCACTATTTAACCATTCTAGTGTAAGAATTGCTTGTTCCTTGTTCTTGGATATGGCGATGGCACCAGTTTCCTTTCTGATAACCTTTACAAGCACTATTTAAGACCCTTTTCTGGAAGCCAGCTATCTTTTAGTAGACGGGATACAACTAGTTCATGGGGTTTACCAGTCCTGATAGCTGCTGCAGTAAAGAGTCACAAAAGAACTAGACACAAACCCAGGCAAATCAGTATAGCATAAACTAGTAAATATCACAGTAGAGAATATGAGTATTCCCTCTGTTTCATTTTATGTGAAGGTGTGACTGAGAACGGAGTTTAACATGTGGTATTAAACATGTCATGATACTTTTGTGGCTATAAAATCATGTCGTTAAGGGTAAATGGAAGTTAAAGTTAAATTGTTTCAAAATAAAGAAATGTATCATTCTTTTTGGAACAGACCAAAAAGACAAGATTGTCACATAAAATGGAACAGCGGGAGAGCTATTAAGCTACCCAACAACTAAACGAAATATGCCATCATTATGCAGGTGAAATAGGAAAGTACTGTTAAATAGATTTTAAGTACTTTTGGGTGTCGAATAATTAGGAAGAAAATATAACCTGGCCAAGTTCCACCATTATGGTAACTCCAACTAGTGTTTTTAGGATCACATCCATTTACAATTCTCACTGGGTATGTTGTTGTTTGTATCCATTTACAATTCTCCATTCGTGACTTTCCATAGCAGAATAGCAGATTTTCAGCGGCATTTCTCCAACTAGCTCTTGCCGTCTTGATTCAATGAGATCCATTATGGCAGAAGTTTGCTCAGGTGTAGCCAAAGATGACAAAATTGCAATACAGTTACCCAAACAAAACCAACAGAAGTCCATGTGAGCAGGACTAACATCTCCGATGAAGTAACCACCACGACTCGGCATGAAATCGAAAACCCACTCTGGGAGGGAATCTGGCATAACATTAAACTTGTTTACTGCAGTGTGAGAGTACTCATCTGTTTTGTAACGGTATATATCATTCAGTTGTTTTATGTCGAGCCAAAATAACTTCTCATGTGAAAGCATGAAGGCGTTTAATTATTGCATCAGCACACTCTCTGCCTTCTTCGTCGGGTTTAAGGAAAAGCAAGGCACATCTTAAGGCCATAAATAAAAGTGCTAGTATTTCAAAAGGATAACCAAAGACACCCTGGGAACAATATGAAACAAAGTACTTATAACATTTCAGTCGATCAAGTGAAAATTTTAAGATGTACAAAATAATACTAATTTTTTTTTTTGCTCATGATCAATTCAATGAAAGACTTGAAAATAGGAGAAACAAGAAAACAAAAGCAGTCTTCTTATTATAGAAAAGTGAACACTGTTTAATTAAGTAAGAAGAGGTTTAACTGTTTCATAATTTAGCCAACTATCAGGAGATTATATTCGGACACTTCTACGAAGCTCAAGCAGATATTCAAATGGCAACTTAAAGGAATCAGTTAAGCCTTCTTGTGTGGCTTAAATTGCATGCCAACAACTAAGAGCTTATAACAACCATGACTGTCTCTATAGATGTATAAAATAAATTAGAACTGTCATTGGAACATGAGAACGGCTAATAATGTAAGTACTTTTAGCAGGGAGCGCACATTCGACCTATTTCTTAACATACACCTTTGCTCTTACATTTGCTTCTAGCAAAGGATGTGACTATCTCAGCTGAATTCCTGTTCGAAGCCTAAATTAGCTTAAGTCAAAGGCTCTGCCCTTCACAAGGAGCAATAATATTTCTAACAGCCAGACGTGAATGATGAAAAAGAAAAGAGGGAGAAGGTGTGTGTGTAGGGGGGGGGGGGTAAAAGGAGGATAAAGAAGAATAGAAAATCACTGTCATATTATGCAATAAGAAAACAGGAAATCAAGCATGTAATAAGTCTGTGGGCTTACTGACTCCGAATTTTGACAGATTCTATATAGGCGTTTGTTAAATAATGCAACTCAAAAAGTGACAGATGACAGATATCAGCATGTCTGTGACCTACAATGTAAGGATCATATATGATATATAAGACAGGATCCATAAGTCAGATCTAGTTTAAAAAATGGTAAAGAGTGAATAGTACATCTGACTGATCATTCTGCGATCAATCATAGATCATCGATCAGCACACAGCAGGGTTGGGAATGTATCAAAACCTTCTGAAAGACATAATTCAAGAATCATTCTTATACCTCTTTAGCACTCAGGCATCTCAGCCAAAGAAGTGTCCCATGTGGACTTTGTGTAAGCACGGAGTAGTATAATCCACCAGAAGCCTGAATCTACAGGAGCAACTCTACCAATAGCACTTTCACCAAATCTGTAGTTATAGTCTCATAGTTCAATTATTTGATTGCTGTAACAGTGACTCCAAATTCAAAGTAAAACTGCAAGCAACAAAAGGATAGTTATACACAACGGCTTTCACAAATTGCCAGAAGTCTAGAATGACATATATGGAACAGTTTAAAAGCAATTAGCAAGCTTGAGACGACACTGCAAGTCGGGCAACACTTACTATTACTAGTTCACCAGTAATCTTTGCAGGAACAAACTCCATCTTTGAAATGGTGGAATCTCTTTATATCTCTTAACACAATCACCCTTTGACTCATCCTGCTAACATACTTCATCAGAGAATGACAGTCACCACACACTCTAAGGTTCTTCACAATCATAATGATCACACCAGCACTAGTACTAATGAGTCCAAAAGCAAGTGCCAACTTTTCGCTATGACTTCCCAACGCTCCTTCCTTCTCTTCCTCATCAATGTTATGAAGCACCCATTCAGTTTCAGGCATGTAACCTTGTTGTTTAGCTCCCGTAATAATTTCCTCCAATTTCGAGTATATCTCATGTTTACGTGTATGAACACTATCACCAGCAACAAATGTATGCAATTGACCATCCACCTCCATTGAACTCCATCCAGGATTCTTCTCAACATTTTTGTTCTTCATTGAACCTCTAACTCTTTCTACATCATCCCATCTCCCTGATCCTGCATAAACATTAGAGAGAAACACATAGCTCCCAGCATGCTTTGGCTCAAGCTGTAGGAGCTTCTCCGATGCAACTTTTGCCACTTCAATGTTCTTGTGAGCTCTGCAAGCAGAAAAAAGTGCACCCCAAATCACATAATCTGGCTTCAAGGGCATACTTCCAATGAATTTCAAGGCTTCATCAAATCGGCCAGCCCTGCCAAGTAGATCTACTACTGCAGCATAATGCTTCATAGTGGGCTCAATTGAGCACTCACGCTGCATGCTATCAAAAATTTGAAGACCCTGATCCACCCGTCCAGCATGAGAGCATCCAGTTAAAACAGCAAGGAAAGAAACTCCATCAGGTTTGATTCCTGCAAGCATTAGGAAAAAAAAAGTTTTAATTTGCCAAACAATTTTCTAAAGAACCCAAGTAACTTCATGGACAAAAGAATATATCAAAAGTACCAGCCAATCTCATCTGTTCGAAACACCTAAGAGCCTTATCTACATGTCCATGAATTGCCCAACCCCATATCATTATACTCCACGTACGAATATCCTTCTCCTTTAATCCACTAAAAACCAGGCTTGCAGACTCAATATACCCACATTTCGCATACATATCAACCAAAGCATTAGCAACTGCTATGTTCAAACGGATCCCATTGTTCGTAATAATATCACGAATCTTTCTACCTGCCTCTAATGCCCCACTTTTCGCACAAGCAGAAAGAGCAGATACAATAGTTAAACCATTCGGCTTTACGCCTTCTTCGACCATCTTAAAAAACAAATCCAGACCCTTTTGATGCAACCCATTTAGCGTTAACCCATTTATCACACAAGTCCAAGAAACAACATTCTTTTCATTCCTCTTCATCCCATCGAAAAGTCCCATCGCTTGATCCACCTCCCCATTCCTCATCAACCCACTAAGCAAAGTATTCCAAGAACCCACATTTCTCTCAGGCATTTCATCAAACAACGCCAACGCCTTACTCACACGCCCAATCTTACAACACCCATTAATCACAACATTCCACAAAAGCACATTTTTTCTCACAGGACTTTCATCGAACAGTTGCAATGCAAGATCAACCAACTCAACTTTGACATACATTTCAACCAAACAAACCCTAATAAACACATCATATTCCAAACCCATTTTCAATACCCCACAATGAACAACCCCACCAACCCCCTTATCACCCAACCCTATAACTGATTTCAACACAAATGGGTATGTGAGGTTATTAGGTTTAATACCCATTTTAAGCATTAACTTAAAATAGCAAATTGATTTCTTAAATAAAGAATTATCATTTAATCCTCTAATTGCAGAATTAAATAAATACAAATTTGGGTTCTTAAAACAATTAAAAATAGATAAAGCATAGTTAATGGATTTGTGTAAAGAAACTGAAGATATTAACTGAGTAATTATTCTGCTATTGGCTATTAAGTTTTGACGAATTATTTGGGCATGTATTTGTTTGATTTGAACGGTACTTTTGGAAGTGTGGATTAGAGGTATCAAATGGGTTTCATTGAGATTAACATTAATGATTTTGGGAGATTTTTTTGGAATTTTGAGTTTGTTAATGGCTTTCATTTTGAACAAAAGATTGTTGGAACAAAGAAAGTAAACAGATTCACAAATGAGAAGTAAAATAGTGGAATAGTGGCTGTTGAAGATTGATTCTGAGCAAGATCCCTAGTACAATTACAACTTCATGGCCACCTTTTAAGTTTTTTTTTTTTTCCTATTAGGTGTCCGGTACGGGATTGGAGTTCAATAAATTTAAATTAGCGCCATGTATATAGCCTTTTAACTTTTGGAATGTGGTTCTCCCAAGTAGGGTGGGCGTGGTAGGGTATGTTCCGGTAATTATGATTTTTGAGTTTTAAAATTACGATATCATTAACATACCAAATTAATTCAGTATAATTTGATATTTTTAAGTTCGATTTTGATATTTTACGGTATGGTAAATCGATAATCATAGTTTGTTCGATTTCGACTTACGTATACTCATTAATAAGAAATTATGACTTCGGCTATTCAAAAAATATCTCAATTATATCGTACTAACACCTTACACATATAAAAATATTCAAAAGAAAGTACAAGCAATTCTCTTACTAAATCAATTACACAAAAAGGGCATTTCAATCAAGATAGATTAGTAAAAAATGCAATGTCTAAACCATTAATTTTGCACTAATGCTAGTTTATATATTTGTTGGTACAGTATTATAATATTAATATATATGAATGGAATATGTAATTTTGGTATATTTTTTATAAATATCAGATACCGTATCGAATACTAAACTTTTTTTTAAATGCATACCATATACCGTACCAAATATCATAATACCGAAACTGCGATATAAAAAATAATAATTTCGGTATGGTAATCGATATATATCGTACCATGCTACCCCTACTCCTAGGGTTGTATTAAGGATATCACATCCACCTTCGTTTGGGGCTATTAATGTCTAGCGCGCCGCCTTCGAGGACGACAGACGCAGAACATGATGATTTGTAACTATATTATTGTAAGAAATGACACTTGAGTCCCACATCGGTTAAATAGAATGCTAATGTAGCGCTTATATAGCTTTGGACTCTCTCATCTCAATATCTAACTTTTGGGTTATGGTTATCATAAGGTTGTATATCAAAAATAATTTCATACTCAAAATTCAAAACTAAAATATTTGATTAAGGGAGAAACAGCCATTGTCCGCACACTCTTTGGTGATGGCCACACGCACCTATTTTATCTCAATTTTGAATTCTTCATTTCGGTAGAAGGCCAAAAAAAATGCCTAATGTATAAAAAGTGGCACACAGATATTTCAGAGATCAAGTTCATCTATTCGAGGATTAATATTCTTTTAAAGTGAGGCATTTTTCTTACGTTTGGGATACTTTTTGGCTCTTTTCCTTTTTCATATTTATCTTTGAAAGCTATGTTTATTATTCGGAAAGGGTCAAATATATCCCTATACTATCGGAAAAAGTTAAATATATCTTTCATTATACTTTAATATCAAATATATCCTAGTTGTTATACTTTCGGCACAGATGTACCCCTCATTTTAACGGAGTGACGTGAAGTCATCCTATTGGCCTATTTTAAACTATCTCCTAATTAAATAAAATCCAATCCCACTCAGAAGAAGAAAAGATGACACGAAGATGGTTAACTGCAATGTGATTGATAGAAAAGAAGTTGTTTTTAAGAGGAAAGTGGAATCTATCAAGGCTTAACCTAAACGTATGGGAAGGAACTATGATGTCCCAAAAGAAGATTGCTTTTGTCGGTTAACATGCAAGACCGACTCTCCTCTTTCAAAGATGTTCTACAAGTAGGATTTTTCACTTTTCTCTATTTCCAACAAATTCCTTAGATTCCTAGTGTTAGAGCTAAAGGAAGTAGTTGTTAATTTGTATTCGAAAAATAATCTAAAACAGAATCTTGAAAGAGAGAAAACAATCTAAAACAAAATTTGAAAAGAAAGGAAAATAAATTGAGTCCACTGAATTAACAGTGTGTCCTTGAGGAAATTATTCTCCTAAAAAATTCGAGGTTATGGAATATATCCTCCAAGGATAGAACGAGTTAACTCAGCAGCATAACGGTACCTCAAACCCCGATTAACGGCGAACGCAACAAGCAACAACAAATCACATAGAATATATTTGAAGTGCAGAAAGAAGGAAAAAGATAATCAGAAATTTTGTGGTAAAATATGATGGAAATGACTAAGTATAGCCAACAAAGAAAAGGAATGAAGGAGTGTGAAGCCTTTTTATGAAAGGTGCAAAGGATCATATCCCATTCACACATATTCGTAAATCCCTAACAATCCCCCCACATGAATGAGGAATGGATCTACCATAAAGAAATGCACATACAAGTGTGTGATTTGCAAGTAACGATTAATTGCATCTGGATAAGTAGGTTTCCCTTTGAACTTTCTGTAGTGAACATATGTCGGATATACTCGGTAAATCAGTAGATTTGATATCGTTGAACTGTCAAGCTTTGGTGTATACCTAGACAACCATATGTCACACAATTAATTCTTAACCATCTTTGGCTCTTACCGCTGTGTTCGTTTCAGCCATGAACCACCTAGTTTCATGAGTGCATAGAAAATGTGCCTTTACTTATCACTTTCCTTAAAACGACTTACACTTCAAATTCACATAGGTGATTCCTAAATGTGTCATCCCGTAGATACACTATTTGGTCATATCTACCAAACTTAGAAACCATTAAAAAGCCTTATCGCTTTATCCTTATTTATGAACATTGTCTTCATCACGAGAATGGATTGAGTTATTTGACAATGTTGAACCGTCATTCATAACTTTGTTTGATCTTTTTGAACCTAGATATTGGGATCTTCATTCTACTAGGTAGAGTTACCGCCATGATGACTTGTCATATGCCTTCAACTCATCCCCTTGATGATCTTTTAACTGCCTCTCTAGTTAGGCCTTTTGTAAGTGAATCTTACACGTTATCTCTTGACTTTACATAGTCAATAGTGATAACTCCACTAGAAAGTAAGGTTGGCCAGTGGGACGGGATGTGACGGAACGGATTTGGGGGGACGAGGTGAGGGTCGGGATCGGGACAGGGCGGGCCGAGATATGGGGGATGGGAAGAGGTCATGTCCCATCCCACATCCCGCCGGCAAAGGGGATGAGATTTGGGGGGATGGGATGGGTGGGGTCGGGTCGGGTAGGGGGATTTGGGGGGACTTTAATTTTTTAGACACTTAATTTTAATATATATATATATATATATATATATATATATATATATATATATATATATAAACACTTAAATAATTGAACAAGATAGTGAAATAAAAACATCCCAATGCAATTTTTTTGCCTCTTATATTATTTAATAGAAATATAATTTTTTTTGTAATACAATTTCAAAATTGCAACTTTGTTTCGTAGTTCAAAATTTACAAATAACATAGTAAAATTGCCATTAAAAAAATTTACATATTCAACCATACTTTTTCTAATTTTCTCACAATCTCTTGAGGATCTTCTATTGAAATTGGAAGTTGTTGGTCAAGTTATTCGACGTCGCTTCATGCTCCTTCAGATAAGATTTCATTGTAGTTGTAGTAGTCTTCTTCGTTGATCTCTGGTTGACCGCACCTTCTACGCTCCGCTCTAATCCAATCTCTGAATAAAACTGCAATCTCCAAGCTGTCTCCCGCCAATGAGTGTATGTGCTCTCCTATTTGAAACCTTCCAGCAGAAAAAACGTTTTCAAAAGCTGTTGATGACGCTTGAACTGGACTGAATATTTGGCCTAGTTGCTGGACCCGAGATGATAGAACTGGGCAGAGGACCTGAAACAGTGGCAGGAGGTCCAGCGGGCAGTGGGCCAGTTGGCGGATTTTGGGTGCGGGATAAGTCCAAAAAATGGTGGATAATATACGGAGAGACGGCTTCCAAAAAATTATACGAACTAGGCACGGGACTACTCACGTTAGCAAACGGAAATTGGGTTTCATAAAAAATAACATGGCGACTAATGATGATTTTATTAGATGATAAATCAAAACATTTGTAACCGTGATGATTAGACGGATAACCCAAAAACACACAAGGGGTAGAACGGGCATGAAGTTTGTTAATTGTGATGGACGGAAATAGTGGATAATATAAGCACCCAAAGACCCTAAGATAGGAATACGAAGGAGTTTTATTATATAAGATTTGAAGAGGGGATGAATATGTCAAACCTTTGGTAGGAAGAATATTAAGAAGATATGTAGCCATTTGTAGAGTATGATGCCAAAAGGAAGGGGGTACGGAAGCATGGACCAATAAAGTTCGGACAATATTATTAATGGTACGAATTTTGCGTTTGGCTTTTTCATTTTGTGAGGACGTATGAGGACAATTGAAACGAAAATTTATTCAATTAGTACCACAAAAATCCCAAAACAACTCATTATCATATTCTTTGCCATTGTCATATTGAATATTTTTTATTTTCCGTTCGAACTGGGTACAAATGAATGCTCTAAATTTTTAAAAAGTGGAAACCACTTGAGATTTTTTCGCTAACGGAAAAGTCCATAAAAAGTTAGAATAATCATCCAAAAATATAACATAATAACGACGGCCCAAAGAACTGAGAATAGGAGATGTCCACAAATCGCTATGAATAATATCAAATGACATTAAAGTACGAGAATTAGAGTCTACAAACGGTAATCTAACAAGTTTTCCTAGAGGACAAGATTGACAAATTGGAGTACTACGCGTACCCTTACAAGAAATAAAATTATTTTTATGTAAGGAAGAAACAATAGACGACCCAGACGTGCATGCCATAAGGAAGGAGCGAGAGCTGCAAAAGTAGATGACAAGGCTTGACTAAAGAAACCGGATGTGGGCGTGATAGGATAAAGATCTCCCCTACTATCACATCTCATGAGAGGAATCCCCGTCTTGAAATCCCTCACAGAAAACCCAGAAGGATCAAAATCAACATAAACCTAATTATCAGTGGTGAATTTACGGGCATACACCAAAATTTTAATTAAATTAGGGGCATGAAGGGCATTTTTCAAGACAAGAGGTGGATGGGGGGGGAGACAAAGTTTTATGACCGTAACCACGAATTGGAATTGAATTGCCATTACCAACAATTATGCCACGATTGTTGCTCAAATTGGAATAAGACTAGAGAGTATCTTGGTCGGACGTCATGTGAGTAGTGGCTCTGGTGTCCATGTAACAATTTGCGTCCGGGAGATTTAATCCAAGTGTGCATCGCGTCTTTAATGTCGGTAGGGGTGGGGCCCGCTGTATGGTGGCCTGCGGAGGCCAAGGCCCAAGCACAATCGCTTGATGCTCCAACCCAGAATTGTCTCTCGGGTACCGCTGCTGACCCGAATAACTGGGCCTGTTGTTGTTGGGATTTTGGGCCCAATGTCCCGGGAAAGCAGTCAGCGGGTAATAGGGATTGTTGGGCCCAGGCCCACTGACCCAGTTCCACGGCCATGGGCCCCAAGGTTGTGGCTAGTTGGCTTGCAGCCCACTGCCACCCCGTTATTACCACCCCGGTTTCCACCATGATTTTTACCATTATTTTTGCAATTCTGACCCTTTTTGCCAACACCGTTGTTGCGGTTTTGGCCGAAATTGTTGGAGACGGAGGGAGAAAAGTTGGCCTCGGTCACCATGACGACATAAAGGGCCCCAATGACCACTTTTTTTAGCCAAGCCTGCTTCTTCGAACGTGAGCATGGAACGGGCCTGATAAAACCGCGGAAGAGGACTGCTCTGACGAAGAAGCGTACCGACACCACTATAGGCCTCAGATAGGCTTGCAACCATTTGAAGGACAAGTCAATAATTGGTAACGGGCGCACCAACGTTACGGAGTTGGTCCGCCAATTCTTTCAACCTTTTGTAGTATGCTGAAATGTTAGGGAAGTCTTCCATATTGACGTGGGAGAATTCCTGCTCAAGGGTAACATTACGAGAATTTTGATTATCTTGGAATATATCACGCACTCTATTCCAAGCATCTATTGTCGTAGCATCTGGTTCGATAATAATTTACAACAGGTCGGTAGAAATAGTGGAGTAAATCCACTAAAGAACGGTAGCATCAATGATCGTCCACAATTTAAGATCATCCTCGAGTTTAGGCACCTTCGTATCAACAGGATCCGAGGGAATTATGTGATGGAGGAATTGATGCGAGCGTGCATGAACTTTGAACAGTTCGACCCACGTCGCGTATTGGACGTTTTCTATTTCAAGAATGATATAGATGTGGTTCTTGATGTTAGAAACAGTAAGGGCATGGTAAAACATGTTCTTAGCCATCACAATCAATGCAAAACGTGACGTAGGGATTAGGAAGAAAATTTGGGAAGAGAGAAATGAGCAAAGTGCACAGAAATCGAGGGGAAGGTCTCAGAAATCGTGTCACGAGAGAAGAGAGTTTGGGAGAGAAAATATTTGACCTAGACTTCTGATACCATGAAATAATATAATCCCTTGATTATTTTTATTAATGAAAGAGTATATATACAATTTATAATTTCCATAATAGGAAAACCATATTCCTATTCTACTCCTAAAACCTTATTCTATTTGTACAATAATTACATAACTAAGGTAAGTGTACAATTCTAATTTAACTACAACAAAACCTTACCTAAAACTAGACCATTAAACCTTGATATACACGGTATGTATACACCGTGTATATCACGGGTTCAACTGTCCATATTTGCTTAAGTCGACCCGTGATATACATGACAAGTATACCGTGTATATCACGGGTGTTTATCATTCTTTTATGTGACCCGAAGAGGTACTTTTTTAGCAGTTGTACCATGCACTAACATCTACCTCAACAAGTGAATAGACCTTCTTAATTTAGTCTTTAATTTTTTCCCTTCGGCAAGAGAATAACAAAAAAGCGACTGAAAATACTTTTGACACTAAAAAAAATAATTCAGATGATTTAATTTCGCAAGACAAGATTTCATATAAGTTATGTTTATTCGAACAAAATTACATAGAAATTATGTCTTATTCAGATAGTTATATAGAAAATAAATTATGTCGGACAAGTACATAGTTTCTATGTAACTTTGCCAGATAAGACATAGTTTACCTTGCTTTGTGAATTAATTATACAACTATGTCGGATAATGCATAGTTTATGTAACTTTTCTCAAATAGACATAATTTTTTATGAAACCTTACCTTGCGATTTTTTTTTTACTGTGTTGGGGATCGAACCAAGAATATCTAATTTTATAGATCAGTGAATAAGAATATTTTGGCCCATAAATTTTTAAAATAAGAAATAAGGATTAAAATTAAAGACCAACAATTTGAGTGGCAAATATTAAAGACCTGCGCAAAAAAAAAAACGAAAAGGTGAATCTGAGAAATTTTAGTCCTTTGGTAAAAAAAAATCAATCCAAACTGAAAATTGATTAAATAAATCATTTTTAAAAATAATTGGTTTGATTTGATTTGATTTTGTTAAAAAAATTGATAATATTTTAACTAAGCGGATACCTAAGCTTACAAATCGTGGGAAGCAGTCATTAATGCTTGTATTATGTATGCTGTCTACATTACACTCCTTGTGGTGCAGTCCTTTCCTGAATCCTGCTAACAGAAGAATGCTTTGTGCATCGAAGTGCCCTTTAAACTAAAGAAATTATTAAACCAAACCAACAAATTATATACAATTTTTATAATTTTATATATGAAATATATTATTTTTTATAAATATTAAATATTGTATGAAAAAGAGCAAAAATATCCCTGAACTATTCGAAATAGATCAATTTTATCCTCCGTTACATATTTTGCTCAAAGCCCTTGCCGTTAGTCAACTAGCTCAAAGATGCCCCACAACTAGCTAAATTGATCAAAAATACCTTTCTACCGACAATTAATCCAAAAACAAGGCAAAATAGGTCAATTTTCCTTGAAATATTTGAAATGGTACAATTTTTCACGCCATTTAAAATTTGGGTAATAAATGCTCTTAATTGTAAAAATTTGAGCGAAAAATTATATGGGAGATTATGAGATTATTTTGAATACTTTAAATGATAATTTTTTATACAATGTCAATTTTATGTAATCTAAAGTTGAACTACCAACATTAGTTTATGAACTAAACGTTTATTCTACTACAGAAAAACCTCTATAAATTGATACTCGATAAATTAATAAATTCTCTAAGATAATATTTTTCTGCGGTCCCGACTTGGGCTAGTTGATAAATTAACAAATTTCGATAAGATAATATATTTTCAAAAAATCCCTATGTAAATATAGGGTCCCATTAATATCATAAATTAATAATTATATAAACTTACACAAACATAACTAAGATTGTACCTTCCTCTTTCTAGGTTGGCTGAAAGATACCTGGCTGATCGTTTGAGTGTGTTTGAGATTGTACCTTGACTAACTTTCAAATGAAACTTTTCTTCAAACAAGAACTGCAAATCTTTTTGAGTGCATGTCGAATGATCTCTCTTGTACTCACATAATTCTTTGTGTATTTGATCCGTCATTGTTGATTTCGTGACACCTTTTAGATAAGGAGCCATTGTTGGGTGTGGTTTCAAGAAATTTTCTATCACAGCATCATACATCGAATGTTTTTAGTAAAAATACAATGAATAATACTTAATTATTAAGAAACAATGAATATTATTTATTACTTTTCATTAATATTATGTACAATGAATCTATGTAATTCAATTACGTAATATGATACTTGAATTTTTCTAAGATACAATGCTTTTTGATGTAATCAAAATTTAACTTCAATAAATTACAAAACTCTATTTAAATTAATAAATATTAATTTATCGGTTAATTAATATCTCTATAAAATAATAAAATATTATAATCCCAACAATATTAATTTATAGAGATTTTACTCTATATCCTTTTAAAACTACTATAACCTTATGTTGAAATTTGAAATGACTTAAAGTTAGCGTAAGGAATATAATGTATTACTGTACCTATTTATATCAACCACTGTATAATTATGCCTCTCTTTGTGTCTTCCCCTAAAAATGCCCTCGGCCTTTTAGAGTGCATGAAAATAAAATCATCATGCTTCACTTAGCTTAGGAAATTTTGTAATTATTCAATTTACTTATGCATTCTACTCAATTATAATTTTAATTACTGTAGTAAGCACTGCTTTTTTTTTTTTTGAATTAATGAGTATCAGTTTGCAATTATGAAAAGGAAATTCTTGGTCTTGCATGAACTCCTTTTATTGGATTTATATTTTGAGCGATTCAATTTTAATGTGTCTTCTGGTAAAAACAAAATTATCTTTTGAAAAATATGCTTCCAACTTTTTTAGGACATATCGTGGCTTTTAAAACCTGTCTTAAGCAAATATTAAAGAAATGAGAATATATAAAGATATATTTTGACTTTGTTAGTTATTCTGGATTGTTATCTCATCCTCAATATGGGATAAAAATAACAATATAATTACGGAATTAGTTATTTCAAGATTTTTTCTCAATCAAATATGAGATAAACTCATCTCAAATTTAATTTCAGGATTGATTATTCTTTATCTCTCGTACCAAATGAGCCTTTGCTAGCAATTTTTATTAAAGTAGAGAAATTGGGGCATTCTCTCTTTCTCCCATATAATCTTTATAAATCTGTCAAGGGTTTAACTAGCTGCCTTACCGATTTTATTGGTTATTTTATAAAAAACGGAACAATATAATTTTCTCTTGAAAGAGGTATGAAGAGTAATAAATGTGTTAAATAGTTTTCTTTTGCGATCATGAGAATCTCCTTTTTTTGAAATACCCAAGACAAGAGTTATAAAGAGTAATAAGTTAAACAACTTGATAGAATAATATTGTAATTATTTAGTCATAATTATAATTGATTATAGTATATTGTATATATGGTAGGTATATATCTTAGTCAATTAATGACTTAATCCTAACCTAATTGTAGCCTTAGATGAAAATTCTACCCTTAGATGATTATTGTATTTTGGGTATAATTACCACACTTTTAAAATGTAATCATTGAGAAAAATATTCTTACACAACTTTCCACTTTGATTAAATTAATGAATGTTTTACTTAATTTAGTTGATTAAATAGCTTTCCTTTGTGAGAGCATCTCCTTAATTTTTGAAGTATCCAAGATAAGAATTATAAAGAGTAATAAGTTAAAACAATTTAAACTAATGAATGTTTTACTTAATCTAGTTGATTTTATTATTATCCTACGGAGAAAACATTTGGTAATATATCGATTGTTCATTAACAAATGCTTATTCTATAAGAATGTCCAATTTAGATTTATAACTAACATCTTCTTGATTTTATTATGGAGAAAACATTTGATAATATATCTGTTGTTCATTAGCAAGTACTTATTCTATAAGAATATTCCATTTAGATTCGTAACTACGTACCTTTTAGGTAACATCTTCCTAAATAGATAACCATTTTTTTGTGGTAATAATATTAATTATGACAAATAATTAATCTATTTCCTCTAATCATAACATAGCAAGTCTCCTATATATACCATGAAAAGTAGTTGGGAGGAATTAAGCAAAAACATTCTAATTATTTTCTCAAGATGGTTCACTACTACTTAGGGAAGATCATCTTCTTGTTATTTATCTTTATGCCCTACAACATTGAGGGAGGTTATCATTGCGGCTGGTTTAAAAATAAACGTCAGGTGCATATTCTCAATAATCTTCCTGAAAATTCTCCTCAGCTACAACTTCATTGTGCATCTAAAGATAACGATTTTGGAAATGCTTACCCTCCACTAAGAACAGATTACAAATGGGAATTTTGTGGGTGGTATCGTACTTTATACTTTTGCCATTTTTGGTGGGGTGACAAAGATACTGCATTCGATGTGTTTAACGAAATGAATTATTGCGTTCATGATGGATATTCTTTTATTCCACAAGGTACGAAAAGATGCATATGGAATGTGAAGGCTGATGGTATCTATATGGGTTATGAAGATCAGAGTGGTCAAACTATTTACAAAAAATACCGTGATTGGTGAGCATTATTAGTTCTTTTGCTAGTAAAAGTGTATTACAAGAAAAAATGGACTTCCTTGTTTTAGCTAACTTGGAAAGAAATAATCCATTGATTATTTTTATTAATTGAAAGATAATATATACAATTTACATATTTTCATAATAGGAAAATACTATTCCTATTCTACTCCTAAAACCTTATTCTATTTGAAGACTAACTATACAATTATGGTAAGTATACAAGACTAATTAAGGTACAAGACTAATATACACATTGTATACAAAATCAGCTCAAACCGCAGGCTTGCTACAGTAGACCGAGAGCAATGTTCATCCGATATACACAATATAATATCGGATGTATATTTAACATTAATCTTATACATAAAGAAGATAACAAGAAATTATGTTATATGTGGATTTTTGCAATAATACAATTAGCATTTGTCGTATTTCCCCTTTGTTTACAAGTAATTACTGCAATCCGTTTTTCATCCACATGAAAGTGAAGTTTTGATAGATCTCCTAATCCTATTCGTAGCAATAGACGGTTTTTTTTTTCGCATACTCAATTTTTTCCTTGAAGATTTCAATCTTGAAATTCTTCAAATACTATAGCGCTTACACATGTGAGTTGGCAAAATAATATCATATGTTAATAAAACATGAGTTGGCGAAGATTCTAATCATGTTGAATCCCGCAAAAAGAAACTTAATTGTTGATTAAAATTTGGAGAATAAGACAGTATTAGAGACTTAGACTAAAAGGGAACTTACTTTTTTTCAATACACTACACATTTTATCTCAACGTTGTATTTTTATAGTTATCTTTAGACGCAACGTTTATTTATTTCAATTGTATGTTATTTTTCTTTTTCTTGCAAATTATGTCAAAAAAAGAAGTCCTAGAACTTCATTATTTTATACAAATACTTTTTTTTAGCCGAAATAATGAATTTCAACTGTGTGTGTTTTTTTATTTTGATCTTCAAATACAATGACAATTTATTTTAACGCGTATTTCTTCGTTTAGGGAAAAATATGTAAAAGAAAAAACTTGGGCAAAACTCCATTGTATGTAGCCAAATAAAAAGTATTAGCCTAAATAATGGAGTTCCAAACATGTGTTTTTACCAAATTCGGCATGAAATATGGCCTTAATATAAATGGATTTTAAGAGATAAGAAATATATTTTATTATTAAAATAGTGCCACATGGACATAAAATATCTACGTGGCACGAGTGCATCTCATGTTCTTGGATGGGGTCGTCCATGTGGTGAAAGCTGTCAAATAGCCAAATATAAGGGTAATTAGCACCAAATGTAAAATAAATATACATCCAATAAAAGATATCAAGTTCAAGCCAATCTCAAAGTATTACACCTAGAGAAAGATATGTTTTTTTACTTAAATATCTAACGTTGCTGGACTCTAAAATTTAGAGGTAAAATTTTAAATACATTTTTTTTTTAGTTTTATGATCCTTTTATAAGAGATCTTCATTTTTTACACATAAGAGATCTGAAAAAAAAACACATAAGAGATCTGAAAAAATTATTTTCTTCTATTAAAATTGTAAGAGGTCAATAAATCCCATTTGCTAGAATAAATCCCGTCAAACACTACTCATTAGTCATTTCAATGATGTATTTGTAGTGTTATAGTAATATTGTTATGAGTTGTCTCTTGATTTATTCACTCGTTGGAGGAGTATTACGTGTACTCTGATAATGTTTTTTTATAAAATTATTTTCTTCGTAGTGCTTAGGTTGATATGGTATAATTGATCATAATATCATTACTACATTTTAATGATACAGAAAATAGTAAATGTATATGTTTCTGTGGGCGCATATGCTTGTGTGGGCGGATATAGAGACTCGGTTGCTCATATCCTTTATATACATTAAGAAAGCCACTAAACATATCAAATATCTAAGACTGAGTGATAAAATTAGGAGATACTAGGTGACAAAACAATAATTTAATAGTACATAATTAATAATCTTTTTTTCTATTAAGACAAAACAAGCGAAGCTAAACGAAAATAAACATGATTCTATCTAACAAGAAAATTCAGGCAACAACGACGACAATACCAACTATACTTCAGTGTCAAACAAACCGGTATCGACTATATGAATTCTCACTAATCATGTTTCTCCATTTAAAATTCAAAAAGTAAAATATTTTTTCCAAACCTCATCACCACTTCGAAATCCCTATCCATAAAGGAGAAACCATGTTATACTTGCACAACTTGATAAGCTTTGTTTTATTGTTTACGTAATGTAGGAATCATACATAATTGCATTGTTCAACTCATTCCCAGCTGAATAAAGCACATCCATGTCCACCTTTTATCTTTGCAGGTACAAGAATTCACCCCCTTCAATTCTTTCAAATCCACATAGCTCAAGAAATTCAATTCCTCCTTGCAGTTTGCCAACTCTATCCTGTAATCAAAATGTCAAATAGATTTTAGAGAGCGGGTTTTGAAATGTATATCAAACTCTTATCTATAATTGTTCTTCGCACATAAAAAGTTCGACCTGAAGCATTGGATGGTAAAAACTTAGCGACACCTGTGATTACACCAAACTATAGTAGTTTACCATGGTAAGTCCTAAGTTAAGGTGAAAATGTGTATGAATGTAAAAACATGTGCCATGTATTTATTGGGTAGGAGTAAACACCCGGTACAAGTAAGTTTTTACCCCTGCGAGATTCTGCCAAATTCGCGAACCCGTGGTTGGATCCACCATTCCATAGACCCTTTTGGAAACAAATTGAAACAAAAGAAATAGGAGACAAAAGGAGTGTGGGGTGTCGAAAAAATTAATCAGGCTAGATAGTCTTTATGGAGTTTGGAGCTGATGTATGTTAAAACATACTGAACCAAGTAACCCCTTCACTACTATAAGGAATTACATAAAATTTTGAGCTCTGACAAGGGGTTATAAAAAGGATAAAAGGATCTTTTCCCTTGACTGAATTTAAAGCTTAGGGAGGAACACAGCTTAGAATTAAATAACTAACAAAAACAAGGGACAATCATTTTCCAATTCACATTCTCACCTGGAAAAGAGCATTACTGAGTCTAATTTTACGGTACTTCTCCTCATTTGGATTTGTCGCGACATTCTTAGCATAAGTTAGCAGTGTGTTGAAAGTGGTCTTGACTTTGGCCTCATCATCCTAATCCACCAAAGGAAAATTAACAAAGAATCAGTTTAAAACAATAAAGATTGAAAGGACAATATATTCAATTCTGGAACAAAGCCACCTGAAGTAATATAAGATTCAAATAATAGGCCATCTAAGTTCCTAAGTGTGCTTGTTGTTGGAATACCCTTGTTATTTACAACTCAAAAGCATCTGCCTTTTATTAAAGGTCCACTGGAGCCTTTAATGGCTCTATCAAAGGGTGTGTTTGGTACGAAGGAAAATGTTTTCTACAAAAATGTTTTCCCGGAGTTCTTACTTATTTTCTTGTGTTTAGTATGTCAGCAGAAAATATTATCCAAAAAACATTTTATATAATCTAGGCAAACACTATGGGTAGTGGAGGGTAGGAGTGTGGAGGTGGTGGGGATGGGGCCTATGGGGGTGGGGGTAGGGGTGAGGTGTGTTGGGGGGGTGAGGTGTGTTGGAGGGTGAGAAGAGACAATCAATGTGGAATGACCCTTGTGGAACTTGTTTCCGTACTTCCACTAGTAAAGTCATTTTTCTCATTTTTAAGGAACTTGTTTTACTAAAGAATATGTTTTTCAAAAAATTTGACCAACCAAACATGAAAAAATTGAAAAATATTTTCCTCCATACCAAACACACCCAAAGAAGAGATGATTGCGATGTAAAACAGCAGAAACATTATCATGTGATTCTGTTTGATAGTCCACAGGCACTCACTCATCTGCTCTGCCTTTGAAGCTGGACTGACTGGCAATGAACTCTACAACATTAATTTAGAAAGCAAGTTGAGTAAGGACAAGCATGTCCAAATTGGAGCAAACCATATCCACATTTTTCAACAGACCAAATGCGCACCTTTTCTTCCTCCAAAACAGGAACCCGTTGTGGCAAATTACCAAGCTGTGCCTGTGAAGTAAATGTATTTGTTATAACTTCAGAGGAGCAGCAGGTAATTATGTTTATCAGATATTCAGATGGCACTTGATTGCTTTGGATGAGGTGTAACATGTTCATTAACACATTGGCCAAGTTGATCATAAAAAGCAAGAATGTGCATATTCTGAACAAATTTGTGTGTGCATGAACTGATATTCATCAATACATTCACTTCAAAGACAAAACTAAAAACAAAAAATATAACAAAAGAAAGATCCGAATCAAGGCAAAAACCAAATAGGATTACGTGAAGCCACATTGCCTTGCCATTGCATTTTTCCTTTTACAAAATTGGAACTATAAACAAAGAAAGATTAGGCTGTATCTTCTTAGACAGTTCAAAATCATTTTCTGCGAATGATCAACCTCATTGTATCCATTTCTAAAGCTTCTGTTTGCTTTCAGTTAAAGAATGCAAAGTATTTGATAGAACAAGAGTGGAGTGCATTAAAGGTGCATAAATGTGCCATAGTTAAGCAAAATAAGGCAATAAGTTTTTTGATAAGTAATCAAAGATTTTATAAATGCTTGCACTAAGCTAGTGCGATAAGGCGTAATTACAGGCTGCGCATATCCCCTATTGTATCTTAAATTACGTCATTATCCTGTACAATAACTAGGTTGCACCAAAAAGCTAGAAAAAAAAAAGAAAATACATCTTTGTTTAAGGCTATGAATATTCTCCTATTGCCTTCAAAAACTCTGTTATTTCTTTCAAGCCAAGCAGTCCACCAAATGGCTCGAGGAATTGCATGCCTCACCCTAAAGGAAATAATTGCATACTTCTGTTAGGAAAATAACCATTGTTCAGTATCCAAGTAAACTTAGGAAGCTGTACCACCCCAAACCCAAACCATTAAAGGTAAAAAGGTGTCAGCTTAATGCAACAGGAAAATGACAAGTTGACTAATAAAATTAATCACAAAATTACCAAGTAACTAAAATTTGCTTGTTTGCTAGTTAGTGTGTGTTTAAAATGCAGTAGAAATAGCCAGAACAGTACAATTTCAGACGCTATGTTTCACTATTTCAGGTCACAGCTGGTTACAAAGAGCAAATTTGCCAGTGCAGCTTAATAAAAAATAAACAGGTAAGAAGTTCACAGCAAAGGCCAACGCAGGATCTCACTTCTTGAGAACCGAAAGGATAATTAGTAGGGCGGGAAAAGTCTCAATCAAGAATTCTTGAAGCAAAATCGATAGGAAAAGAATCTTTGTCAAACTATGCGATTGCATTTTTTTCATTTATTCTATATTCTCAACCTTTCAGGCTGCCACTTAAACTGTCTTCAAGCCATTTAGCAATTAAACATATAACTGACTAACATGCAGTGGCAGATCTAGAGGACAAGCTATGGGTTCACAAAACCCAATAGCTTTTGCTCAGACTCTGAATATATATATTAAGAAATTCACTAAACATCTATAGATATTTGACAGTGAACCAGATACTATTATATATGAACTTGAGGTTGTTGCAGGAAACCATAAACTTCGAATCTTTGATCTGCCTCCTTTGACATGTTCTTAGCAGAATCAAAATACTTACACGTTAGGATTTCTGACCTCAATAACTTCTGCCAGTTTCTTATAATAGTTTTCCAGGACTCTTCTCGCTTCTTCTTCTGCAGCCTCTGCCGTCCTGTCCTGAAATTCAGTATGCCCAGTCCTCTTCGCATGACAATCACTATCCTTCACAAAATCAAAATCCAAAAGTCACCATAAGCTGCACGTAGAAGCTATACCAACAATTGAGCACAATACCATAATTTAACTATTGGAACTCCCATCAAACTAAGGGTTAGTTTGATAAGCAGACAAACTATATATGAATTACAGTACATGGATTATACTGTACCTTAAGTGCTGGATTATTAAGTGGATTTGTATTTTCATTATCCAAGGATATTTGTTTGATCATATTAAAATATAGATATATGATGTATAATCTAAACATGTATTTTGTTTTAAATTGGTAGTTTATTTCTTATAATACTCTCTCGCAATATTACACTGCTTTACCTAATCTAGTAAAGTGATTAAACATAATTATGTAATATAATAACAAAAAATGTTTTCAGTCTTGAATTTTAAGCAGAAACCTAAAATGACACGAGATGGATAAATTAATCCTGCATTCCCCCTCTAAACATGAAAAGTTCGATAAAAATAATTTCTGTATGACCTACATATACATTCCCAAACTATTAACTGTGTTCAATATTCATACAGCATAACCATAACTATCAGCATCCCCAATTTCCATTAAACTTTAGAATGTTACGCATAGTAATTCTCGAAATTGCATCAGCTACATTCCCTAAGCAATATCAACAGTTCAATAGCTTAGCTCCCATTGAATTTCAGAGTATAAAGCATGGCTACATTCGTAACCTATATATACATCTACAGTTCATCACATTAGAATGTCTGCATTATTAACATATATAAAAGGTTTAATTATCGTAAATCGCATAACTTATAATAATTAGAATTCCTGATTTTCCTCCAAGCCCTAATTACTAATTAGGTCTGAGGTCTCAGGTTCAAATTCTAGAGGAGAAAAAAATACTACTAGTGATTTCCTCCTATCGTCTAAGCCTTGGTTGGCAAAATTATCTGATATCCATACTGGTGGTTGATAGCAGGTATCTAGTGGAATATTCGAGGAAACATCACCGTCACCACAAAAGGAAAAAATTCAATCAATCTATTAGGGTTTACCATCCCAAACCCTACTTGAGCCGAAAACAATAAATATGCGAAGAACAAATAACACATACAGATTTATAGTGGTTCACTCTCAATGCGAGAGCTAGTCCACTTGCCGCTGCAGATTTTACAATAATAGAGTTTTGAGTTTACAATCTCTCTTTCTCTCTCGTCGGCTACACCGTCTTACGACTCGCATTTTTCTCTCAAGAAAGAAACTATTTTTGCCGCTGTTCTAAACTCACTCTCTTTTTGCTCTACTACACAGAGAATAACAGCGCCCTAGACTATATATAGAGAAAACTAGGGCAAACATAATACAAGCCTGAAATTCCTACAGTACCCTCCACTAATAACATTACACCGACTAGTGCCAGTCCCCACAATCGGCTGATCCCAACCCTCTGCGTAGGGTCTTCATAGTGTCGGCTGAAATTAGGCTCCACAACTCAACACAATCAATCTACTACTCCCTAATCATAATCTAATAGAGGTCAGTTACGAGTTATAATCTCACTAATCAACAATTTTCCTCAACACAAAATCAATAACAATGCTACATCAACACAAAATCACAATAAACAACGCCACATCACTCCGTTCCATAATAAGTGCCAACTTAGCAAAACAACATTTGTCCCAAAATAAGTGTCACCTTAGGAATTCAAGACATAAATTAGTTACTTTTTTCATACTATACTCTTAGACAAAAACTGACAAGCTCTCTATTCAAGAAACATTTATTGACAAGTTCTCTATTCAAGACATAAATGATTATTATTCATGCATGCTTTAATCAAAAGGGAAAAGTAATCTATTTTCATTAAATAAGGATAGTTTGGTAAACTTTCAATTGCATTATTGATTTCTTAGTATGTGTGTTTTTGGCTAAGGTGACACTTATTAAGGTAACACAAAATCAAACAACACTACACAAAATCACAATAAATCTACATCAACACAAAATCACAATAAACAACACTACATCAACACAAAATCACAATAAAATCTGTATAAATACACCTTAACCAATGCAGTTTCTGATCTCAGAATAAAAAAATTCTCGAATACAACTTAGGATAGAGGTCAATTACAAGTCATAATCTCACTAATCGACAAATTTCTCATTCAAGTTCGGAATATCATTACTAGTAGTTCCGGCAATAACAATGCACATCAACACAAAATCACAATAAAATCTACATCAACACAAAATCACAATAAAATCTACATAAACACAAAATCACAATAAAAAACGCTACAACAATAACAACGCTACATCAACACAAAATCACAATAAACAACGCTACAACAATAACAATGCTACATCAACATAAAATCACAATAAAATCACAATAAAATCTACACAAACACAAAATCACAATAAACAACGCTACATCAACACAAAATCACAATAAAATATGTATAAAATACACCTTAACAAATGCAGCTTCTGATCTCGGAATAGAAAATTTCTCGATTATAACTTAGAAATAGAGGTCAATTACACGTCATAATCTCATTAATCAACAAATTTCACGTTGCTTGTATAATTGGGATTTACTTGGATGTTAAAAGGAATTGTTTGCTTTGTCCAATAAGGTGAAAATATCTCACGATTAAATTAATATTTTTTTCATTAAAGGTACAAATAAATTTATATTTTTAATCAAATAAATATAAAGTTAATTTCAAATTTAGTTCTAGATATTCCATATATCAAATTTAATGTTATTTTATCTCATCTTTCATATGGAACAAATTAGTTTAAGGATTATAATCTCACACGAACCAAACAACCCTTAAAGGAATTAATCTGAATAGTTGTCTAAACAATCATGTAAATTTAAAATAATCGATAAATATATAATATATCTATAATTCATATATGATATGCGTATAATTGTGTATAATAGATGTATTATTTATATATACCGGTTATAAAAAGTATAATTACTGTATAACTTATATATACTGATAATTTTAATTTAAGTTACACTGTCAATATAGGATTGTTTAAATTTTGGTAGTAGGTTACTATTTTTAACATGTTAGCAATTAATGCTTATAAAACGTTCTACAATTTACAATTGATACCTAGTGTTCCATGCGAGAACAAGCATATAGAGGTCGACTGCCACTTTATGAGATCCCACCTTCAAGAAGGCTTCATCTCCCTTCATCACATCAATACTGGCCAACAACTAGCAAATATCTTGAGGGGGCTATTGAGATGAATATATTGTGTATATTGTTGTGCATTTGTACTCAGCACATTCTGCTAGTTAGTTAGATTTGTTAATTGTGCTTAACTGTCATAGTTAGTTAGATAGTTAGCTTAGCTGTCAACTAGATTAGATATTTTGATCATAGCTTAGTTAGTTAGTGTGTGTATAAGCTTTTATATTAGAAGGAAATGCAATCAGTTTTCATTTACCCAAATACAAACTCTCTGTCTCTTCTTCACTGTGGTGGCTTCTCACCATTGTAGACCAACATCAAAGCTCACAATGGGAGATAAACTCCATTAGCGAAGTTGATCCTATCATAATTAATAATTACCAAAAAATACTTATGATATTTCAAAATTATATGTAACTCACTAAGAAATAAGCATGATATTCTATTCATCTATGTAACTTAATAACAAGACATTTTTGTTTGATCGATGAAACTACTGTAAGATATATTGCTTTTAGACGATAAAATTGGTAATTTAGTGTCACACCCCAACCTTAGGGGTTGTGGCCGGCACCCGGTGTCTGGACGGCCCAAGCGTATCACCTGGACATCATTCCGGAAACATATAACTGCTTGGGCCGACAAGGCCTCAGTATTGATAATTGTGAAACAACATGACCTAAAAGGCCGTACCGACAAGGCCGACAAGGTCAATGTACTCTTTAACCAACAGCTCGGTCTACAAGGCCGTACAGAATAAACTGTATAACATAAGATCTGTCTACAAAGCCTCTAAGAAAAAGTCGACACAATACATAAGTCGAAACAGAGCCTCCGACATACCCAATGTACCAAAAAGATATAAACATACTTCTAACTCGGCAATACTCTAGGAGGAAATAAATCTCACCAATAAAAGCTGACATCTGCACACGATCTACGAGGGCGGGTCCCCTCGCCGCCTACCTGAACCTGCGCGACATGAAACACAGTGTCCCCAGGCAAAGGGACATTAGTACAAATAATGTACTGAATATGTAAGGCGGAAATACAACGCAATGATATATATAATCATAAAAGAGAGGAACAAGAATCGACTTGAACCTCTGAAATGTCCATGAGGCTGAATATACACAACGATCATTCCTATCTTGCAACCTTATTTCATATTACTATGCTACGATCATACTTATCTTATAGTATGCTATTATGCCTTTACATCACGTCATAACTCTAACCGCTCAACTGCCCACCTGATCGGTAGTAATTGCCCAACCGGTGGTAGATAACCATACATAACTGCCCAGCCGGTGGTACATATGCGCCTTCCCAATCGATGGTAAACAACGATACATAACTGTCCAGCTGGTGGTAGCTGCATAACTGTCCAAACATGGTCAACATTATATCATACTCGACCCTAAGGAGGGACTCGATCGTACCCGGCCCAAATGTGGGACTCAGTTCTTATCATCCGCAACTGCGGTAGTAATGCTCATCTGCCCAACCGACCATCACTTGGTGGTAAAATGCATATCTGTTCAGCCGGCCGTCGCTCGGCGGTGAATACATTTCTACCAACCAGCCATAACCTGGTGGTAAGTAACGGTCTGCCCAATTGGCCATAGCTCAATGGCAATCCATACTACTACGTCCATGCCCCTATAGGTATCCATACCTACATACATACTTGAAAAGTCATACTAGCCCCCTTAGAATTTATCATAATATGTAAGATTGTTACTCTCTTAATTAGCGCTTGGGGTCTACCATTAACAATCCTTACTTTAGCTTAAGGCTAAGGGCGTCCTTTTTACATGAATATGTTCTCCCTAAAAGCCATAGGCCCGATCTTTTAATCCATCAAGAGTAAGGTTTTATTATTTCGACTATCATTGAAGAGATAACATACTATTTCATTTCTACTCCTTAAAAGTCGACAAGACAAGGTACATCATCTATAACCTTCGTGACACCAACAAAAGGGCCATAACCATTTCATTTCTCCATAGGACTACCAAGTCGAGGCATATCATTCCTAGATTTTGTGAAACCAACAAGAGCCATGAGATGATAACGGGACGAGATACTATAACATGTGGAAACTGCTCCCGGTGAGGGATAATCAAGAGTCAAGAAAATAACCATATTTCCCTTAGGCAAGATTTGAATTCGCTTTTCTAACTGTCCAGTTATCCGGTGTAACTTCAACAAACATGCTAAAAGCAGGAATTATTTAGCCTTAACATACCTTGTCACTTGGGCAACGTCAATCCCACCAAGTCTCGCTGGCTCTACAATCATTGACATATGCAGTAAAGATAATTCGAATTAAGATCAAGTCGAAGGTTACGAGATTTCATTTTTACGACATTCTATCGAGCACTTGAAGTGCATCACTCTTATATCTTATTCTCGTAACAATCACATCATCACCTTATCTTCCTCACCTATCACAACACAACAAAATACTTGACATATCTTTCTTTTAGAATCTTACTCCATTTTCCAATGGGTATTTCCACCAAGAGATTTACTTAGACTAGGAGATGAAAAAAAATACTTAAAGAGTGGTAGAACATACCTTTAACTAGCCAAGAATTCCTCCATACCCAACCTTCTTCCAACACCAAGGAGTTCCAACTCAATCCAAACAACTATGTATTGTCTTTGATATGATCTTGCCTTTCCAATGATGAATTGACATCATAAACTTAGGGTATGAATCTTAGATGATATACAAACCCTTAGAGAGTGTTTGGGGTCTATTTGGATGAGAGAGGGTCGAAATTGGAAAAAAATAAATGAAGCTTCGAGATCAACATATATATAGCCACCCCACCGCCTCCAATTTGCGGTGGCATATGCGACGCAGATTACCATCTGCGACCTCATTTCCCACTGCAGATGGTGGCAGAAATGTGGCACATTGGTGGCTTGAATCCGTGGATCAATCCACGAGGCAAAGTGGGTTCCGCGACGCGAAACGCTTAACGTATCGTCCTTTTATCGTCAAATTTTGTCAAGGGATGGTTCCTTCAATCCCGATGACCTCCAACCTTGCATAAGATTTCTTAATGTCCATCTAAGTCGTACATGATCCTGGGAAAGAATCTCGAGTCGCCGGAGCTCAAATCGACTAACTACGCTCTTCTGCGCACAAAACTTTCGGGTGTAACATTTAGAAAGGATACATGAAGCACGACAAAAAAGAGAAAATCTATGATTGTCTAGTTAAGTTCAAGTAGATTGGTTTCATTTTTAAAGTATATACTTCTATACATAAAGAGTTAGATTTTCAAAAGATATCACTTTATATGTGAACTATAATTATAAGACCAACACAAAGATATATGACAAAATTATACTTTCGAAGTGCAAAATTTATTCCCTATTATTTCGAAGTAGGAAGTTTCGAAGTGCAAAATTTCGAAGTGCAAAATCTATAAATAGAGAAAGAAAAAAAAAGTAGGAAGTTTCGTCGAAAGGAAATTCCATTATTCCCTATTTATAAACTATTCAAAAATCCAAGGGCTCCTTTGAGGAAGTCCTTGTTGCATCCATCTTAGCCGCTAAAGGACGTGGATGTTTCTCCTTCTTTAATCAGAGGTTTCGGATTCGAGTATTAGGTATATAAAAGTTTTTGATAGGGAGTATTTTCTTCCAAATGGGACCCCACACGGTGCAAATATGGATATAATCAGACTCTAATGCAGGTACCGGACACTAGAAAAACCAAAAATAAATAAATTTAAGGGCTCGTTTGATTGGAATAAAATCGCGATATAATTAATTCTGGGATTAGTTATCTCAAAATTATAATGTTGACGGTGGGGTAACTTATCCCAAAATAATTAATTCGTGAGAGAACTTGTTCAGGTCTACTCAACATGTCCACGTTAATAAAACTTTTCACAGAAACCTTTCAAAAAATTTCCAACTAATACTAATATTATCAACTTTTCTGGTTCACCTCAATATTTCTCACTTTTTCCTACTGTTGTTGAGTAGTTTTTAAATTTCAAACGGACCCCCCTCATAATATAATTTTAATGTGATCGATTTTTCCTCTTTTACAATCAGTTCCGTTACGACACCGGCGGTTGATTACGTATTAATCAATATTGATTAAATATTAGTAAGTCCTATATTTTTAATTTCCCCAAAATAGGGCAAAAACATAGAAACCAAATTCCCATTTCACGAAAGTGATCAAAGAAAACTGAAAAATCGTTGGACTCAAACAAACACAACCCCAAAATAATCAACAAATTTCAACAGTAATTTCCCCCAAAATCCATATTTCCCTTTACAAATCTCCTTATTTCTCAAACCCTAATTCAAGAATTTCAAAATTTCACAATGGGATTTTTAAAACCTTAATTTTTCAAGATTTGAAGGACCATGATGAAAAGAATATGGTGGTGGGTGCAAAACCATGATTATTTCCTTCTACCCTTTTTGAATTATTCAAAAATTCAATCAAAATCAAGTGATTTAGTTGTGAATGGAATCAAAGAAAGTAACTTTATTATGTGGGGAAATTCAGAATAAAAAAGACAAAAATGTGAAGATAATACAGTGGGAAGATTATGAACAAGCATTAGCTCGTTTGTGTAGTCTTACATCTGCTCTTAATGAAGCTAAACAGAAAAAACAATTGGTTCAACAGAAATTACAGTCCCTTATACAGGTAAAATATTGGGCTTTCTTATTAAATTTTTTACTTTTCTTGATGAAGATGTTATTGCAGTAGTTTTGAATCTCACTTAGGATGTGTTTGGCACGAACGAAAATGTTTTATTGGAAAACAAGTAGGTTTGTTACTTATTGTCTAGTGTTTGGTAAATAAGCAAAAAAATAATTATTCCAAGAGCATATATATACAACAACAAACCCAGTGTGGTCCCACAAGGTGGGGTCTGGGTAGGGTAAGATGTACACAGACCTTACCTCTACCTTTGTAAAGTAGAGAGACTGTTTTCGGTAGACTAAAAACATATATATATATATGTGTGTGTAATCACTATGGGTGGGACTGGGGTTTGGTGGTGGTGGTGGTGGTGGTGGTGGTGGGGGTGGGGAGGGGATGGTCAAGGGGTGAATTTTTACTTTTCTTGTTTGCCTATGAAGTTTGCTTGATTTGAAGATGATATTGTACTCCCTCTGTCCCATTTATATGTAGGTCTTTGATTGGACATGAAGTTTAAGAAATAAAGGAAAGACTTTTGAATCTTGTGGTCTAAAACAAATGGTAGAAATTTATGTGGCTAGAAATAAGTTCATTAAGGGTTAAATTTAAAGTTGAATTATTACTAAATATAGAAATGTGTACTGACTAAAAAGGAAAGAGTTTCATATAAATTGGGAAGGAGGGAGTAGTAGTTTTGAATCTCACTTAGAGTGTGTTTGGTACGAAGGAAAATGTTTTATTGGAAAACAAGTAGATTTCTTATTTATTGTCTAGTGTTTGGTAAGTAGGCAAAAAAATATTATTCCAAGAGCATATATATGTAATCTAGAAAATAAGTATGGGGTGAGATAGGGCGGGGAGTGGGGTTTGGTGGTGGTGGTGTGTGTGTGGGTGGGAGGGGGGGGGGGGAGAGGGGATGGTCAAGGGGTGAATATTTACTTTTCTTGTTTGCCTATGAAGTTTGGTTGATTTTAAGATGATATTGTAGTAGTTTTGAATCTAACTGAATAGAAAATGAACCACAAGGGGTAAGTGTAGGGGTAGCAAAATTAGCCCATGAAAACATAACCCGTTCAATTTGAGCTGATATGTAGCCCGACTTTGTTGGTTAGTGAGATTATAACTTGTAAATGACTTCTATTATATTATGATTGAGACATAGTTGATTGATTGATTTTCTTTTTATGATGGCGGTGTCCGAGTGCTATCAACCACCAGCACAGGCACCAAGTCTATATGCAATCTTCTTTCTTTGGTGTATATGTACACTGATGTTCGATTTCCCTATATAAGTAACAAGATCAGATTATTTTTTCAAAATGAAGTAATAACAAGATTAGATTTTTTTTTCTTCAAAATGAAGTTGCCCTTAACGTCACTGAATAGAAAATGAACCACATGGGGTGAGTGTAGTACCAGGAATCCTAGAATTAAAAATGCGCCTAACTATTGGACCGTAATTGCCCTTAAAGTTAATTTTTGTGTTAAAAATGCCCATCCTCCACCTATTGAACCTCAATTGCCCTTAACATTAATTTTGGGTTGTATTTTTTCTTTTGCATAGTTCACATGAGACTATAAAGATCTGAGTGAATACTAGTGACTTTTTGAAGTCGAACTCGTAGCACTATTACATAAAATAGTGATCTTTTTACTGATGAACTGTAGTAGAAGGGTAAATATGCTTTTTAGTGTCTTAAAGTTAGCTTCTTGTAGCCTGATATCAGTTGGGATAATCTAGTTCTATGAATATGTTAACCACTTAGACTTTCATGTTCATAGATTTGTTCAATTAACATTAGGTCTATGTCACGATCATGCTTTAACCATTTTTCTTGCCCTGTGTTACTCGAGAGATCAATAGTGTTGCATATAAAACATTCAAAAATTGCTCGTTCTACATTTTGCAGTATCAAAAATCAAATTACAGGAGGAAAGATTAAAAAAGAAGCTATGCAAGAAAAAATACAACCCAAAATTAATATTAAGGGCAATCGGGGATCAATAGGTGGAAGGAGGGACATTTTTAACCTAAAATTTAACGTTAAGGCCTTAAGGGAAATTGAGGTCCAATAGGTGGAAGGAGGGCAAAGTTGAACCATCAATACGTTAGGGGCATTTTTGACCCTTTTCCGTAAAAACTATAGTAGAAATTGAATCATGGTAGCAAAAGTCCTCCTATAAAGGGGTTGCTAGCCTAGCTTAAAAAGGCACTCTTGCTTAGCATTAACTCGGAAAAACTTATGCACTACAATAAAACACATCTAAGTATTTAACACTCTACACTCAAGTAAGGATCAACCATCCCATATTTTGAAGGAAGAAACAAGAGAGTGTCGCTAGATGAAGACATATTATTACACAACAATTTTACATAGATTACAAGATTGTCCGTGGACCTTAGCAATATGAATAAATTTTGATCATTTCTAACCGCAGGGGCAACAACATTCTACTTGAACCTTAGTGATCTTGATAAATTTTTGTCATTTTGAATTTGATAAGGTAATATATGTATTAATCTAGTGGGAAAATTACCAGCATACAAGTGTATGAATAGATTAAGATATATGTAGGCAGTTTTAGGTACTTTCTTTTATCACGTATTTTTTATTTTTGGAGTGTCTTTGTGTTTACTTTTACTTTCAAAAGCTAATAGAATAAGCCCTATGGTAGAACGAAAACAACCAGTTAAATCAACTCAATTGAACCAGTAGGATGGAGGGGTTTATCCTTTTCTTGTTCCTCCTATATGACAGTTCTTTGCTTTACTGAGTTCTTTTACAATTAAATTTATCTATTTTCCTCTTGGTTATTGACTTATCATGTAAAGAAGAGCAATAATCTGGTAAATGAGATGGCTTTTTGATACAAGGTGTATCAGCTAATATTGTAATGCACGGTTTCATTAAAACGTTGAAGTAAAAGATTTAAAATTTTACTAAGAAATCACAGTTGATGACAGCATGGTTATGGTAGATTCTGGATATCATAGTTTGATTTTTTCTTTCTGTGTTTTCAAATTTATAAGAGGGAATGATCCTATTGTAGATTAGGTTGTAAAATACAAACATAACGTTTTCAATTGATTGTTGGGTCAGTAGTTGAGTTAGTACAATGAAAATGAGTAAGTTTCATTGTTTTTAAGTTCTTTATGCCCAAAGTTCAAAGTATCAAGTCTTTATGTAATCTTCTTTCTTTGGTATATATGTAAACTGATGACTTTTCCCACTTTTCATCATTTCTTCCAACTTCATGATTAGAGGTGAAGGGTCCTTTCTCCCCCAGATATCCCACACTAGTCTCTTGGAGGCAACTACTTCAGACTTGACTAACTTCAACATTGAGTTGGTAAATTAAATTAGACCAAAAGATTATGAGATTCATACTTTTAGAACTTCCTCTCTTTTCCCTTTCTTCTAACCATTTTGTGCAAGTAAAGTTAGAAAAGTGGAAATAATAACATGCTGTTTTAATGCTTTTGACTTCTATATCATACTGTCTCTCCTTTCCTTTTTGATTTTTTTTTGGGCTTTAATGTATTAGCCCGCTTATTAGCGGGTGGCAACATGGTTCTCAGGTAGAAGCAGAGTCACTAAGTCGTTTGAATGAGCTTGATGAGATGAAAGAAAAACTAGATTCTAGAAAATTGGTGATGGGAAACATGTCAATGCATTCTAAAGTTGTCAAAGGGAAAGTCAAGAAGCAAGAGGAGCAACTCAGTAATGACATCAGGTCACTGTTGGTTGCAGGGACTTCTCTTTCTGCAGCTAGCAAGCGCTTGCAGGTATCCTAGCATTTCAAAATTGTTCATTCCTTTCTCTCTCTCTCTCTCTACATCTCCTTCTATAACTGTGTTCCATCACAAAAGACTCTATAGCGACTTGCTTTGGGTTTTTTGGAAGCCATAATGAGCTTGAGAACTAATTGAATGAAAAGTAGTATATAACTAAGTTCTTGTCTGATCTTATTTTGATCAAGTAAGTTTTTATCTGATCTTGAAATAGAGTGGGCGATTAGACATGTGGAACGTCTACCCATTTATTCTTCTGAGTTGATAAAGCCTGAGTTTTGAGTGCCTTCCATTTTAGCTCCTTCAAATTGATTTGCTCCACTGTTTTCTATGAAATTCCTAATTATGCTTTTTTCTCGCACTTTTTAGCAGGATATATTAGCGATTTTCTATTATTTTTTTTGGGTAAAGTAAGACTGTCGGTTTATTTGTGATGTCTCCTTGATAGAGCTTGACTGATGCACTCGATCTGTCCCTTTTTTGTGCTCTCTCTCCTCCATCTTTCTGGTTTAACTTCTAAATGTCTTTGGTGTTTCGAATTAAGAATATTTTGTTCAGAGGAAAGCATCCAGGGTTGTTTCTTCTTGTCAAAGGGAAGTTGATCATAAAGCACGGATACCAAAATATCATGCTATGTAATGGTGTTTCAACATTTTTCCCTTTTAACCAGTGAAGGGCATAGGAATTATCTGTGAGAAAAGAATTATATTGTCTCTGATATCTAGAGTAATTAGATGGCACTGTCCTGCTGTTATCTGAATTTCGCTATATTCGCTTTTAGTAGGTTTTTCTCATGCATTGTTCTTCTGATGTATTGCTCTCCTTTGAGTATTTCATGGTGCCATCCAGACCGGTGCTTGTTTTTGCTATGTTTTACTCCTCTGTGTATTTCACGGCACCATCCTGACCACTATTGGTTTCTATTATGGTTTTTATTGCTGACTTTATCTTCGTTTCTTGATAAGTTAAAAAGTTTACATTGTTATCTGTCTGCTATCTGGTTTTCGGGACTTAACTTTACCACTCCTTAATTCCCAAAAGTTTCATTTTTTCCGCACAGGATGCAAGAAGGTCCCTAGCTGGGGAAAGGGGTTATGGTCATCTTAGAACCTTGCAGAGAGTATTGAGAACGAGACAACAGTATATGGTGTCTCAAGTTCAGCTGCTTTATCCTGTGAGGGTTGCAACTGGACAGTCACCTGAGCAAGAACTTGTATCATTCAACAACAGTATCGACTCAGGTAATGGATCTTATGATGGCTTGTTCTGTTTGCTGAAAGCCTACAATATGTTCTCTGTGTAACATTTCCATGAGTACACTCATATATGAAATTTTTTAAACGGGTTGATTATCAAGGCAGAGTTCGTCAAAAGATTTAGTTAGTAGTTACCTTCTGATACTACACAGGCGAACTTTTCACTTGTTAGAAATATGATCATAGCTGTGATCAAGAAGCACTTCTTGGAGGAAAAGATTTAAGAGCTTGGTCTGCTTCTTTTTTTCTCAAGCTTTAAGATCATTCTAACATGGCTGTTACTAGAGTGAATTTGAAAGCCTAACTCATGTAATGGTAGGCCAAGTCCTCTGGTTGATTCCTGCCTGATGTCTGGGATAGACTTGCTTTTGTTGCAGTATTAGTTGGACCTAAATTCTGGTTCATCTTCTTCACAAAAGCCGGTCATTTCACCTAATCCATTCCCCTTGATCCTTGCATGTAAGTGTGTCAAAGAAAATAAAAGATACACACATAAGCGTTCTATCAGAATCAAGCAATTTTTCCTGATAGTATGATCTCCTCGTTCGCGCAGAGCATTCTTATTAGCTTTTATTGCTCCATTTATAGTAAGAAGTGATATAACTAAACGAGAAAATGTGTCGAGAGAGTCATATTTTCTTAGTGAACATGGTGTGCATAAATGTGAAGAATACCTATTTATATGTGTATGGACCACTCTACAAATATTACCTACCTTTGAATACACCCGACAAAGATGTGGGTAGTTCAGTGCATTAGAGCAGTGACTCCACTCTTGAGCTTAATATCCACTTGAGCACAAGATGATGCATTTAAAAAATAAAAAAAATTAAAATAAAACAAAACTTCGGTAACTTGAATTTTGCTAGTGGATGAATGCTGCCGAACCTGCGTAAAAAGTTCCGTAATATATACCTCTCTCCTTTAGTTGGATTGCATCTAGGGGTATTCATTTTCATTTCCCCCAAAACCTGAACTAATTTTGAGATTCAATTTCTTTTAGTTGGTTTGTTTTTGGGCTTCATTTTAAGAGAATGGGGTTTTGTTCTTTCTGATCTTGCTCTTTTATGCTGTTTGTTAACTCCCCTGCTCTTCCCGAGAAGCTGCAGCAAGAACATCTCCACCTCGCTGAGATTTGAGGTGGAGATGTTGCAGATCCAAGTCTTGGAAGCTCAGTACTGATAAAATTTCATCTTCTGTTCCAAGAAGCCTAAATGCTCGATTTGCAGACATCCATGAATTTCTGGAATGAATTCTAGTTGCTTAAAATTTTTCTAGTTGCTTAAGAGTTGACAACTTTGCATAACTAAAACAAGGATCCTTTGATTTGCATGGAAATTCTTATTGCTCTTTTCAGGTAACACTGAATAAATAAAACAAAAGCCAACTCGGTTTTCTTTTTGCTCTTTTCAGGTAACACTGCTGGGTCAAAACTTTTAGATCAAGGATCCTTGACTATTGCAGGTCTACATTTAACGGTGTTCACGAAGATGAGTTTTTTTACTGATAAGGAGGAGGTTCAGAGGTCTGCAACTGCCCTGGGATATGTTGCACATGTGTGTTCTTTCTCTTTGCTTCACAATCTCTTTGTTTTTAATTGTACTTTTGGCTGTTTCAAATCAATGTTATTAGATGGCTTTTAGTTCCAAATGTCTACATAACATCGATAAAATTTGTGCAAACATGTGCAGAGAGAAATCCACAGACAACTTAATTAAGTGTCAAATTCAGTTATATTTTTAATCAGGAAGGGTCAAAGTCAGTTTTTATCTTAAAATGAGTGGGAAGACATTCTATCTTGAGAGTTGGCTTATAAGCGAGTAACTTATGTTGCGCTAGCTCATAGTCTTATCGCTTCTCTGTGCTTATTGATTTGCATGGAAGTCATTCAGTTTCTTCTGTGGAAAACACCAATGTACTGATAAAAGGGGGAAAATTGCAATGATACTTGGTTGCTTTTGTGTCATTGTTTTGTCATCATTCTTTATAATTAGCATTAGTCTGCTATTGTATACTAACCTGGACCATCGATCTTCATGCAGGTCGTCGCACTTATGGCTTCTTACTTACAAGTTCCTCTTCGTTATCCTTTGAGATTAGGAGGATCTCGATCATATATCCATGATTATGCACCTTCAATAGAGCCTTCATCATCTGATTTAACATCTAGTTCCTCAGTTTCCTCTAATTCAAAGTCCGTGGAATTTCCTCTACTTTTAGAAGGCCAAGACTCAACAAGAGCGGCATATGCTGTATTCTTGCTGAATAAGGTCTGCTTCTTTATTCTCTACCTCTGCATATCCAGCTAAGGCCTTTTAAAAGTGTATTGAAATCCATGCTCTTCTTTCTTTGTGTGTGTGTGTGTGTGTCTCTTTATTGAGAAATCAGTGCTCCATGTACAATCTTTTCAGACAATGTTACGATGCAACATGTTCAATGGAATTGGATCTCTGACATCACTTGCATTTTCTTAATCTGGATATCTGTGTTTAGAATGTCCATCTATTAATCTTGGTACATATGTGGAATTTGTCTTGAAGTTTAAGAAGAGAAACTTGTAAAACAGTCTCTTCTTTCCTTTCTGATTATTTCTGTCCAGTTTGATTGGAAGATGGTAATGAAGCATTGAGTCATAGTATGTTATCCACCGCAGAGGAGACACTAAGTTATGTGATTCTCTTAAAGTAAACTTTGTTCTCCTGTTATAATGAGAAATAATAAGTTATGACACCATGAAGGAACTTAGAGAGACAGGTTCGGGGCCGGGGGGGGGGGGGTGGGTACTCCATAGTACATAGGTTTTCATTTCATGACCTTTTAATAGTTAAAAGCTTTTGCAGGATAGTCGATGCTTGAGATTGTCAGTGAGGTCTTTCAGCTTCCTATACTTGATGCCCTTGTAGGTTGTTTTTATACCTCTTGTTCTCTCTTTTTTTTCTTGGGATAACTTCTTGATAAATGCTACTAGCCTCGAATAGGCACTTCTCATCATGTTAATACTTTTATGTCACCACGTATTTGCTTAAGACGTTTACAGTCTTGTCTTTAGCCATGAAGAGAGGGTGATAGATCATATGACTAGCATTTGATTATGCACCCTTAGTTCATAGTTCTTATTGTATAGGCGATTAGGAAGCATTATATGGTGCCATTTAGAAAGCTTGGTACCTCCTCTTGAGAGGTTTTACTGGCTTTCCGTCGACACTTTTCATCATGTTTATATTTTTGTCGTTGCACTGACCTATTGGTCAATGAAGTGGGTTGAGAACCATAATGTCTGAGGTTTAAATTCCAGCAGAGATAAAAACAATAAGTGATTTCTTCCCATCTGACCAAGCCTTGGTGACAAAGTTACCCAATACCTGCTTAGCTAGCCCGTATAATTAGTCGAGGTGCGTGCAAGCTGACCCCGACACCACGGTTATCAAAAAAGAGTATATTTTTGTCATCCACTTATTTGCTTAAGATATTGCCAAATCAACCTCTGCCTTCTCCTTGTTTAAGAAGCGACTGCTAGCTTACCCATTCCCACGCTCTGCTCTTGCCTGCTTTCATTTACATGTGTTATCTTCCCTACAAGCGATGATGTATGCTGCTTCCCATGCCCTCCAACTGAATTTTCTCCGTTTTGCTAAGTTGGGGAGCTGAGGTACCCTCTAGTGTATAGGTTGTAATACTTGTGGTAGTTGGGGTAGAACTTAGAAGGCTAGCCAAGGTTGTGTCCTTCCAATTGACACTTCTCGTCATGTCTATATTCTCGTTCCATCACTTGTTTGCTTAAGACATTGACATCTTTGTCCTTTTAGCCACGAAAAGGACGATAGTTCATCTGGCTAGCATTTGATTGTGTAGCTTTAGTTGATTATCGTGGTCAGTAATTGTTTCTTCCATCCCCACTTTTTCTCTTACACCTAAAATCTTTGTGAAATTTGCTGACAGGCATTAATTTCGTTTGTTTTTTGGTATTTTGATCGAAATTAAGTTTGGCATTTTTTTTTGTATACAGGATATAGAACAGCTTCTGAATTATATTGGCGGCAGAAGTTTAGGGCCGCGACATGTACTAGCTAATTTGAAAAAGCTTCTTAGGACAATACTTTCTCCAGAGTATATAGACACATGATTGTGATATAATGTAAATGTAGATTCATTATCATTTTTGTGCAGGTGCTAAATTTTCACATACAGCACCTTGCCCTCATATCCTTTGTCTAATTTATATTCGATGACATTGATTGAATCCTAAATGAAATTTAATGTTTTTTTTCAACACCTAGCCCTCATACCATTCATCTTTTTTTCAACCTTATTGACTTGAGTGGTATTTCTCCAAGTGGGAAGTTGCCCGTGCTATGCAAGGACCCAATGTCTTAGTCCGTACACTATACTATGCTATAGAATCCACAATTGTTACAGTAATATATAATGGACTCCCTATGTTTTGTTCATTTAAACTTCACGAAATGGTAAAGGCTCGCAAGTAAAACATCGTACAAAAGATTATCCGCAGTGCAAGTAGTGCCGGTAGAACATACAAGAGGATCTGCTCATCAGAAATGATTTTGAAAAATTCAAGTGCCCAACCATAAGATCTTCGTCTAAGTGAGAAGCTGAAATACATATGCGTGATCGAACCAAAAGTAAAGGGGTTACTGCAAAAGCAGTAGTCACTACAGCTACATATAATAACAGTATATGAAGTGAATTCCAAGATAAGAATGTAAGTGGTAAATTTAACAATAACCAATCTGAAATAACATGAGAAGAAACTGTACATTTTGTCTCCCTTGAAGAAGCAGGTCTTTTCACAGGGTTGTAAAGCATGATGGTAAAGCATGATAGGAATCATTGGCAGGAGCTTAAAACCCATTTCCTGGAGTTCCGATCAGGAAAAAAGTGATATTTTCGCCGAGGCGTGTCAGTTTCTAAGCCCCTAAAAAACAAAGTTGCTCTAATGATCAGCACATAATTTTACTATCAGTGTTCAATGCCATTACAATAATAACAAACTGCAAAACAGGAGTGAAGTTTGAAAGTCATGTACTCTATATTGTGTTATACCTGCACAAATCTTCCTCTACAAATAAGATACGAAAGTACACAATTACATTTTAAGTAACATAAAAGTAGTTGACAAACACCTGTAAGATGCAATCAACCAAGTACCCTGCAACACCAACTTAAACCAACTTGGATAATACCAAGTCATAATCAAAAGCCTCCGAAGGAGATCCAACAGGCCGAATGGTATTTTGCCTCTTTCTATTCAACACATAGTAAAATACAATCAGCATAAAGTAGATACAGAAGAAAGAATAAAAAAATAGTTAGCTTTCCGCGAAAATAATATTGGTCGAGTGTGTTCATCAAAGAAGTGTAAAGTCATGGAGGATTAATCATTACCTACATGGGTGAACGAAGACTCCTCTGAAAAGGAATACGGAACCAGGGCAAATAACCAACAAGAGAGTTGAGTCAATAGCAATAAAAGTTCTGTTGACAACATAATCATTGTTGAACAACCGGCAGTAAGCCTTGTTGATGCAGTGCCGCTTGTTGAACAATGGTTGTGTTGTCAAAACAATTGTAAGAAAGCTTACCAATTACCCATTGCAAGATTCAGTCCCCCTTGTTTCGGGCATAATCATGCACTTTAGAATTGTAAAGCACAGATACTCCAGTGCATCTACCCCGTTTGCTAATAAAAACACTCTCTTTAAGTGTGTCATATAGGGCATCAATATATAGAACTTTAACAATTAGGCTGTAGAAAGATATTTTCAAACTAAGTTAAGAAATATAGATAAAACTCATGCAGTATTGGACACAACATAAAAGATACAGGAATTGGTCTTTTTGAGCCCGGTGAAGTTAGATTTGTTGATTCTAGCAGCATACCTACCTATAAGTAACCTGTATCAACAGTTTATACATGCTTAAATCCCCTTATCTATACATGACCATTATACTCATAAGCTTGGATTTCACCAACAACAAAGTATGTGCAATTTTATCAACTATATTTTGTTGTAGTAGGCTCATTTTTTTTCTATATTGGAAAACTACCTTTTATCTGCAATCAATTATAGAGCAAGAACCAATTAGATACAATTTGAAGTGGCCACTGATCACTACCTTGTTGTCATCGTTGAAGGGCATTAGGACTGTGCATAAACCAAGACATAATTTAAGTGCAGTTGAAGCTGAAATAGGAATTTTATCGAACACCTACAGGACAAAGACTAAAGATTAGAGCAGACAGAGAGCTGGTACTAAGGAAATCTTCAGGCGGAAAAGTAGAGAAGAACTGTCAATAAGATGTAATGAATATTCAGGCGGTCCCTTTCTACCTGGCAAAATTGGGGTGCACGTGTTCAGATGTCAATAACGAAAAATTGGAGGAGGTGTATGCACGAGACTGACGAGCCCAAAACACAATATAATTTTATTAAGTACTTCGCTAGCAAAAAATAATATAGTTAAGATCGTCTCCACACTGATTGATGTAATTACTAAAAAGAATTGCAAATCAACCACAACAAGCTTGCATAAGTATTCAATAAAGTAGTTCATCATTCGATTAAATTAAAATAAGGAATTCATATGCTTAAAATTGATACGATAATTCAAGCAAAGAACGACGTTAATCAATACATAAGTCTCAAGACACCATGTCCGTCAAAAACACTAAGATGATCTACTCCATAATTGTAGCAAAAAAAAATAGAGAAGAAGAAAGCAAACTAGAATTCATTACAACCAATTTCGATCTAAACTTACGTATTGAATCGATGAAAGGAAGTGCGAAAATAGTAAATACTCCAAGCCTCCAAGCGTTTCTTCCTTAAAAAATCATGGCTAATCTAATTTAGATGACTCAAAACGATATATAGCTATGGGGGAAGTCTATAAAATGTCAAAATTAAACGCGACTAAAATTCCTCGTACGCAGTGCTGTGCGATCGCGCAGCTGAATGTACTTCGCGCATCTGCTGGCCAATTTTTCCACTTCACTACCTCTCTTGCGCGAAGTGATGCATGAAGAGACAGTAGTGTGCGCAACTGCGCACAGTTCCGCTGACACTATTTTCTTCTTTTTCTTCTTTGTTTCATCCATTTTGCTCTTTAAGTTGAGTTCGTCCTCGCCTAAACACCAAAAAGACATCCATTAGCGATATTCACAGGTAAAACCTCTAAATTCACATAAAAAATCACATCACATAAGCTCGCAAAACTCAAGGAATATATAGCCATCAAACACCCCACACTTAAGTTTTTGCTCATCCCGAGCAAATTAAATCATTAATTTCCACCAACTATTACACACAAGAACTTAGAGATAAGAATCAACTCAACCAACTCCTACCGATGCATACAACACTTATCTTTGGCGTTTACAACCTATTGAAAATTGAAGTTAAATCAAATACCAATCCTTGACATGTCTCACCAGAAAAACGAAGCACACACATAACATTCGTAAGAACAAACATGCCATCATATTTAAGTGTTCTCACACTCATAAAGAAGTAATTCATACACTTCAAGAATACCATGTGCTTGTCAATCGAGTGACTCTCCTCTAATATAGGAACTTTCAAGTTGGGATCTTGTAGGACTTGCATTAGGTTGTAACGTAGGCTAAGGAATATGTAGAAATATATGGATAAAAGTGGCGTAATCCCCTCATGGCACTACACTTCTTGAGTTAATAGCACTCCAACACCAATTTTTTTTTTCGTTCTTCCAACAAAAACAACCAACTCACCATTTGTAACTCCTCATTTTTTTCTCCCTTTTTTTATTCTACCAACAAACAACTTTTTGCAGAGTTTATTTTCTTTTGTTTTTTTTTTTTTTTTTTTTTTTTTGCAATTCTCTTTAAAACCTTACTTTTCAATTTTTCCTCCTTCCAACTAATAACACAAATAATAAACCCTTTTCTTATTCCAACAGCTTTTTCTTTCAGTTTTTGTTTTGGGTGCACACATAAATGAGGTTAAAAAGCACATTAATTATGGTATTTGGTCATCTGGTAATTTTTGTTTTGAGTGGTATTATAAATAATAAATGAGGTGAATATGCACATTAATTAATGGGAATAGGGTCAAATATATCTCTATAATTGTTTTAATAGCTATTGTGAATAAACATACTTCTGTCGTCTACAAAATTTACACTTATACAGCTAATTGGATGAAAACCCCCCAAGCTAAAATACCCAAATCACTTAATTGACCCCTCGACTGTAACAAACTGAATTTCTCAACAAAAATGCTAAAATGTTGTATACTATATTGATCTCAATACTTGAAGTTACAACTCTAGAATGTAAATAACAAAAGGAAATTGCAAAGCAACATAAGAAACAGGATAAGTAATCAGACGGAGATGATGAACATAGACTCAGAGAATTGGGATGAGAGAAGCACAATCTTTCCCAATATAACACAAATTTTCAGTTGAAAAGAAAAGATTTTTGATAAAGAAATGGCAGAAATATGTCCAAATAGCACTAATGTATTTCAATGCTCAGAAAATAGAACTTCAAAGTGAGCCAATAGGGTTCTTGTTTGGGTGTCGTTTTACCATTTTAGCTATTTCTCTGTTTTTAATGATGTTAAGATTACTTCTGAGTATTTTTCGGCGATGCTCTGATTTTCCGGGGAACTTCATTGTTATTGCTTCGTTTATGGCCAGTTTACACTATTCATTAATAGAAAATTTTGTTTCCTTGATCATACACCCATTTTCATTTAGTTACCCAGATCAACATTTTCTTGTTGAATTATGGCTTGTGTTGTTGCAATGGTGATGAAGATAATGGGTGGGAGTGATGTCTTGGGTGGTAAATACCGGGTGCACTTTTTCGGTTCTTCTCTTTAGTTCTCACATGAAATTGACCATCAAAATTTACATTTTCGTTGTACCAATGACAAATCCAATAGAATTTTGAAAAGTAAATGAAGAACACATTTTCACAATCAAGGGTGTTTTTAAAGGAAAATGAATAAGTTATATTGATGTTTTCATGATTGGATGATTTATGACAGTATCGAGTGTCTTCTTCGATAGTTATACTGACCAATGAACTCAAGATATATCTTCTAAAGTTTGGCGGTGCGAGCAACACGTTGTATAGGAAGCCATCGCGCGCTAGCCTAGCTATAGCTAATTATGTATTTCAGGTAGCTATTATGTAAATTGTAGCACGCCTTCCCTCCTTCTCTTTCTTTGGCACGATCCTTTTGTATTTTCTTATGATGATTTGATCGATACTGAGTACAAACCTCGACGTAAAAGATTTATTTTTTTCTATAAGCTTTGTTTACTTGACCGAAGAGTGCAATTAGGTGCTGCAAATCTTAATGTACAAACATACTTCGGGGACATAATCCTTTCAGATAGTGGCCTAACGTTTAGTCTAAATGGATCAATGGAGACTTGTAGTCAAAGCAATGATAGCATTTTCTGCCAGTGGAAGAGAAAGAAACAAGGAAAAAAAGTTCCATTCTATTGAAAAAAAGAAGGCATAATGGGATTTCTACTTTACTTTTCAAGAATCATTTTTCCTCATTGCCTCCTTTCCACTTCACCTCTCCTTTTTCTATTCTCTTGCATTTCCCTTTTTACACTCTACCTATATATACATATATAGAGTTATATAATCTGCTCCATGTTAAAGGAATCAGCAGTATACCCTTTTGATTTCTTGATTTATTTTCATCAGCAAAGCCATGAAAAATTCAGTAGGTATGTTTCTTGTTTCTTGTCAGACTTCTTTTTTTGCCTTTTCCTTTTTCACCTTTTTTTTGCCTGTTGTAATTACCTTTTGGATACATTTATTTGCAATGCTAATTTCTTGTATTGTGTATTTAGAGGTATTGTGAAGAACTTTGCAGCATGTAATTTTGCTTATGTGGCTTAGTTTGGAACCTGAATTGGGATAGTTTAGAAAAGTTGATTTAGATATTGATGTTAATGCTTTAAGGCTTTTGCTGTTTATGTAGCTATGTACATTTTTTTTTTTCTATTCACTCATGATCTGGCCTGGTCGACCCAATCATGATATTGAAGGAGGGGACCTTTTCTCGAAAAAAAAATTCTTGCAACTACGAAAACAATCTACCTTCCTGTAAAAATCTTGTGTATTTGGAACTTAGATTCAGATAATGTCTATGTGGTTGAAGTTGTGACTTGTGATATTGTTGAGAAAGCAAAAAGATGTAAAAAATGATCATGAGAAGTCTCGGAATGAATGATGTGCAGAAAGTACTAGTCCTAGACTCTGTATATTTCGTCGAGTGATTGTGAACTGAGATAGCATTCAATGTAGAGGGACTTTAAGTACTTTACTTTGAAAAATGACTTTCAGTTTGTTATACAGTTTACGTGTGCTTCATCGATCAATTATCATTACGTTGCTATTCTTATAAGCTAGTTCATGTAGTTCCCTTTATAATTGCTTTAAAATAGATCATTAGGGCTGAACTAAAAGATCAGAATGGTATAGAGTGGTTTTAGGTTTCCCCGAAACTTAAAGCCACAGTACCGAAGAATCTATTTAGCTATTTCACATCAGTGAAATTTGTTGCAGTAGTTTCCTGCTAGTGGTTTACGTTTTCAACTGGATGTTAGAGCACATAAGTGCAATCCGGTCGATGAAATTATTTGGAACTTCTTTTATAGGGTTGCATGTTTAGAATTGGCATTAGAATGACTATATGAGGAAACAAAACTTGGAATCCATCCCAAAACTTAAATCATGAGGTGAGATTGCGCCATATAAAAGACCTTTCCATCCCTTAATAGGCAATGTGGGAAACGTAACGCCTGCACGCCCAGGCCTGTCAACTGGAGCGTGGACAACATTATATGTAGCCCAACATTGGTAAACCAAGAATAGGGATGGATCTAACTCTGATACCATGATATGAAATGGACATCAAGCCTAACGCAACCACAAAAGCTAGGGATGGGCCTAACTCTGATACCATGATAAGAAATGGACCTCAGGGCTAATGCAACCACAAAAGCTAACTCATGAGGCAAGGATTGTCCAAGACCATACAAAGAGACCTTCCCATCCGTTAATAACCGATGTGGGAAACTTAACATTACTGTTGTATGCTTACTCCAAGGACACTTATCTTTCTTCCATTTCATAGTATGCTTGAAACACAGTTGGATAGATGTTGAAGTAGGTAAAATTCACTGAACAAACGGAATTGCTGATTGGTCTTGATCGTGTCTGTCATTGACTTGAACTCTTTCTTTGTTTTTAAGGCTCAGGTCAGCCGTGTCCAGCACTCAAGTTATGGTCCAACAAGGTTGGAAGCTTACTATGCTTTTGGAGTGCACCAAAGAAGTATAGGAGATTAGATGCTAAGCTTGAAACAAAAATGATGGAGCTTAAGAGAAGTTCATCAGGGAAAAGCAACTTCAGGTCAATCAATAGCATAATCTTGAAATTTCCTCAGTTCAAAGAGGGGTTGAAGGAAATAAAAGGCGTGTTTGAACAGTTCGGTGAGTACCTTCTGTATATACTGGGCTTTGAGTTTTCGCTAAATAGACAGACAACTTAATTGTCAAACTGACAGTTAGGGTCAAGTTTGAGTGTCTGTCTATGTGTTTTGCCTTTTATTAACCAGAATTTTTATGCAAGACTACTGAGAAATGGATTTATGCTTTTTCTATCTTGGTCCGTTTCCTAAGATGAAGATTCAAATGGGACTATTGACCGGGAAGAACTAAAGAAATGCGTAAAGAAGCTGCAATTTCATGTTAAAGAGGAGGAAATCGATGACCTTTTCCACTCCTGTGATGTGGATGAAAAGGAAGGGATTCAATTCAGTGAGTTCATCGTTCTTCTATGTCTTATTTATCTCTTGATGGATTCATCGTCCTCCTCTGACAATGTATGTGAAAACTGGCCTCTTTCCTAATTCTTCTTTCATGTACTTTTACTGGATATTTACTTACCATGTGAAGTTATATATATTCATTAGGATCACATTTATTTCAGACCTCAAAGATTGGCTCACCAGAGCTAGAAGCAACATTTAACACAATAGTGGAGGCATTCTTGTTTCTTGATAAAAGGGGTGATGGGAAACTGCATGAGAAAGATGTCGTCAAGGCATTAAACGAGGATTCCCCTTGCGAGAAATCGCCTTCTCATGTCACTCAGACTCGATTTAGTACGGTTGTTCACCTTCTAAAGTATATAAGCTCAAATTAACTTGCTGTGATAACGTCTAACATGATGATCTTGTTGACAATTGCAGAAGAAATGGACTGGGACAGGAGTGGCAATGTCAGCTTTAGGCAATTTCTTTTCGCGTTTCTTGATTGGGTTGGTATAGACACAGACGATGAGAATCACACGACTTAAAGGTAGACTAAGTGCACAAAGCCGAACACAACAACAACAACAACGCCTCAACCAAACTAGCACGGATCAGCTGCATGAATCCTACTGACTATGTCACTCCATTTAATGAAAGAAGTGAGGTCAGACTAGTATTTGTACATATACAATAGTTCTCCATATACATTCAAGTTCAGATATTGCATTTCTGTAACATCTGCTCTGAATAAGCTTTTATATTTAAGTATTATTCTGCTGTTGTATCTAAAAAACTCATGATCAAATTCATAAAAATCTGCATATCTGGTGCTTCAATTCCCACAATGCAATCAAAGTGGTCCACACTAAATTACACAATGTTTAAATAGAAGAACAAAGGGATAAGATATAAAGATTAATGACATCTTTTCATGGAGGACTAATTGTTCATATCTATCTACATGTAACTATTTTACATCTAAGGCGAGTGAATCATTGTATACCGAGAGCTTGAATTCTCCTTACGAGGGAAAGAGCAGAAGCATTTCTTGTTCTCCATTCTTCCGGTCCCTCCTTCTTTCGTCCATTTTCCGTTAAACATCCATCATGTCCATCAAGAATATTCACTATCTGCCTCATGCTCGGTCTTGATTCTGGATCAGACCTTGTGCATGCCATTCCTAATTTGACTAGTCTCACCAGTTCCCTGGAGTTAAAGTTTCCATTCAACCTCCAATCTGCCAATTGTTCATATGGCCTTTTCTGCACCTCGAATTCGTGTACTCTGTTAACCAACAAAGCCTCAGGCCGACGGAAATCCACTGCCATCTGACCACTAACTAACTCAAGCAAAACTACACCAAAGCTATAAACATCAGCCATTGTTGTTGCATCACCAGAATCCATATGCTCGGGTGACATGTAACCGAAAATTCCTCTAACTGATTTGTTTTTATCAACCACAACATGATGGCTATGCTCATTTCGAGTCAAGAATTCAGCAAGAGCAAAGCAACCAAGCCTCGGGTTCATATCTGGATCAAGAATAATGGCAGATGATGTGATGCATCTATGTATCACCTGTTCATCCCATTCCTCATGCAGATATCGGACCGCAGAGGCAAGTGATTTGACAATGTTATACCGATGACGCCATCTTAGGATGGTGGCATTGTTATTCCTATGATGGAAAAGGAGGTGGCTTAAAAGACTACTTTGAGAGTAATCATAAATAACAAGCATTTCACCTTGCTCGGTGCACCATCCGCGGAGTTGCACCAAGTTTCTGTGGCGTAATCGTCCTAAGTTTTGAAGTTCATTTGTGAACCTCACTCTTAAAGCAGGACAAGTTTTCATCCCTAGCCTTTTCACTAGGACATGCTGATTGTTATCAAGAACGCCACGATACCCAGTTCCAAAGTCAATTTCAGCAACTCTTCTTGAATCCGAAAAATTGTTCGTGGCAGCAATAATCTCCTTAAACACGATCTCCCTTGGAGTTTCAACCATCAAAAAGTTATTTGATTGGCGCCTGCTGCTGCTATTCCCAGACTCATTTTGTCTGCTTCCACTTTCAGCACTTAGATACATTGTTTCTCCTGTGGCTGTGATGAAGTTTGTGGAGTTGAAACCGGGCGTCGTGCTCGTGCTTGTTGTGGTAATGGACCTTGTGTTGCTAGTTGTACTATTACTTGGAGATGACAAAGAGATATAAAGAGGGTGGGATTTAAAACAAGGAAGATCAGGCAATTTACCATAAATATTTCCAGAAAGTGCTTCCACAATCCACTTCATACTAGGCCTTGATTGAGGTTCATGAAGTGTACAAAGAAGGCCAATATGAATCAACCTCTCCATATCAGAAAGCTTGTAAGAACCATCAACAAGTCTACTATCTCCAGCTTGTAAAGCCATTTTTTCATCAGAAAGTCTCCGAATCCAATCAAGCAATATGATTTGATCATCAGGAGATGCGAGATCCACAGCATGCCTTCCTGAAACAATCTCCAGGACAACAATTCCAAAGCTAAACACATCGGATTTCGCAGTGGCAGAACCTCTTTTCTGAAAACTTTCAGGAGGCAAGTACCCTATAGTTCCACCAAATCTAGTAGTCTCAGCTAACCTAAATTGCTGATTCTTCATAGAAGGCGTCCTCGTTTGGTACTCGAGTTCATGTTCAAGCCACCTAGCTAAGCCAAAATCGCCAAGCCGGGCGTTGAAATGGGAATCAAGCATCACATTGCTTGTCTTAACATCTCTATGAATAATTTGAGTCTCCAATTGTTCATGAAGATAAAACAAGGCAGCCGATAAGCCATTAACAATATTTTTTCGACGTTCCCAATCAAGAACAGGGGACTCTCTTTTGTCCTGTTTTCGGAACAAAATCCGATCAAGGCTTCTATTAGGCATATAATCATACACAAGGAACAATTGATCATCATGAACACACCATCCTCGGAGCCTTACAAGATTCCGGTGGCGGAGATGAGCAACCGCCACTAGCTCAGCTGCAAATGTTTTCTCAAATTTCTCACCTTTTTCAGCTAAACATTTCACAGCAACAACTGTTCCATCACTAGGTAATACAGCTCTAAAAACCTTACCAAATCCACCACTTCCTAAAACTTCATCCTCACTAAATCCATTAGACCCTATAAACAGCTCAGAATAGCTGAAAATTCTTGGATTATGATGATGATTATCACCACCACCTTTCTCACCTAGCTGCATTCCTTCTGTATCATGAAAAACACCAGAAAATTGCTTATGCCCAAAATCTTGATGACAACAAGTTACCCATTTTGAATCAAGTAATTTAGAAAAAGATTCTTGAATAAAATCAAGAACTTGACCCCCACAACCCCTTTTGGATAAAGACTCATTTTTTTGCTTTGGTTTGTGTTGTTCAACTTGTTTTTCATGATCAAGAACTTGACCCCAACAACCCCTTTTGGATAAAGATCCTTTTTTTTTCTTTGGTTTGTGTTGCACAACTTGTTTTTCATGATCAAGAACTTGACCCCAACAACCCCATTTGGAAAAAGACTCATTTTTTCCCTTTGGTTTGTGTTGCACAACTTGTTTTTCATGATCAAGAACTTGATCTCCACAACCCCTTTTGGAAAAAGACTCATTTTTTCCCTTTGGTTTGTGTTGCACAACTTGTTTTTCATGATCAAGAACTTGATCCCCACAACCCCTTTTGGAAAAAGACTCATTTTTTTCCTTTGGTTTGTGTTGCACAACTTGTTTTTCATGATCAAGAACTTGATCCCCATAACCCCTTTTGGAAAAAGACTCATTTTTTTCCTTTGGTTTGTGTTGCACAACTTGTTTTTCATGATCAAGAACTTGATCCCCACAACCCCTTTTGGAAAAAGATTCATTTTTTTGCTTTGGTTTGTGTTGTACAACTTCTTGTTTTTCATGATCAATTGTTTCAGTTTCATCGAGATCAGCAGGCAAAACAAAACAAAGGCGTTTGAGCTCCATGGATAAGCAAAAATAGCATTTAGTTGGGAAGATAGGAGAGTAGTTGTTGTAGTAATGAATAAGGTTCTTGAAAATTGAATGCAGAAAAGAGGGGTTTATATGTTTGTTCTTAATGAATGGAGTGGTTATATTCAAACAAAATTAGGTTGCAAGGTTTGAAATGTAAGCACCTTGAAGATGAACTGTCCAACAACAAAAACCCAAAAACACAACCATTTTGTCCTTTCTTTATTAAAAGACAGATTTAGTTTCTGGAATCTGGAAAGAAATTACACATACAATTTCGTCAGCATATGTTCACACTTGGTTGGACAACCGTGTTCACACTGTTAAGAAGCCTTTGGCCTTATCCATGCATAATATAGAGTTTAAGTTTTATCCACGGATAATATATAGTTTTGACTTCTGTAAAGTAACAGTATATAGTAATGAGCGTAAAAAGTAAGTAATAAATTTAAGTTTTATGCGTTGACGATATACAGATTAATATATGTTCATCGATGGCTTATGATAATGAGTATAAGAAGTAACAGTTTAATATTTATTCACCGTCATTATGCGGTTTTAATGTTTGGTGCAGTAATGATATATAATAACAAAGTACTAAAAAGTTAATAAGTTTAACATCTGTAGAACGGCATCATACAACTTAACTTATGTGCAATAACTACGAGGGTAAAATGTAACAAGTCATAGCAAATTGAATACAGTTATTTTGAAAAAAGAGTAAATAATCTGTTGTAACACGTTACAATATATTATAGATATAGATATGTATCTAATCTTTTAGACGATGTTAAGTTAAATTCAAAAGTAGAAACCATGAATTGTATCTTAATTAGGTGCCAAAATTACAAAAAATCTGATTTCTCTAAACAGAAATCACACAAAAAATGTTTGTCTTCCTATTGTGTACAATCTTTTCTTCTCATTTACCTAAGTGTTGACAGATAAGCTTATCAGATATCTATACATGTAATGGGTAATAATATTCAATCGAATATTAGAGATGCGTGCAAGTTGATTCGTACGCCATAATTAAAAGAAAGTTCAAATGTTAGTACAACAACAACATACCCAGTGAAATACTACACCGTGGGGTCTGGGGAAAAGAAAGTTCAAATATCAGTCAAAGAAATAATTATTTTTTTTGTTTGATCGTAAATCATAACAGGGAGCAGCAATATTTATTACAAAACATAAATTTATTTGATTCTCCAAATATATTAATCAAACATGCCCTTGAATTTGAATGGTCTACCATGGTTGAAATTTTCTAAATTTATTTGTACCTCAATATTGAAATAATTGAATGCATCCAAAGGCTAAAATTTAGTATTACAAGTCATTACATTGTAGAAACTTCTGTTCCAAAACAAAAATATGAAAAATTAGTAGTAGTAGTAACATTTTAGAGACCCCAAAATGGAAGCAAAATTATTGAGTCATTAGCTTCTCTTTGGAAAAAATATACTCATACCAAAAGGGTACACGGTTTCTTTGGAACACGTGGTACGAAATATTTTTACCGTCTCTTGAAGATGTTTTATAAGATATTTGAATTATTGGAGGTTCAGTAAACACCTAAACACGTGATAAAATATTTTGATACGTCTATTATGTAGATAAGTTAATCATATAAAATAATATAAATTGGATCAGACATAACCTAAAGTGGTTAATAACTTATTTATACATAATAGACGCTTCAAAACACCCACATAAATATTTTTAAAATTTGAGTTGGATATACATAATATGAAACCTTTATTGTGTTCATGTGCTCAATCGAAAGAAGTCATAGTTTCAATGACTAATGAAATTTGCTAATAAATTTAAGGTTTGTCGATTTATTCTGCCTTAATTAATTTATCCCACTTAAATGATTTATGTGATAGTACGGTCTGCATACATTCTACCATCATCAGATCTTACCTTGTGTAACTACACTGATGTTTTGTTGTTGTTGTTGTAGTACTCCTCCGGTCTCAGATATTTTTTATTTTCATCAATTGATTTGTTTGTTTTAAGATATTTTCTTTTCATATTTTTCTTTACTATTTCAATTAGTGAATTGTTAATTAAATAAAACGTTTAAGAATATATAACGAACAATTAGACTAATACCTTATACGCTATTAATTAAGGTTATTACAATATGTCTTCTTTAGAGAATGAGCAAAAACATCAAGAAACGGATAATATCGAATTGATATAGAACTTGGCAACAGACATAAAGTTAAATATCATGAAAAACGATTGTTGATTCTGATTCTGATTCTGAAAGAAAGTTAACTAAATACATAGAACTAGTATAACAAACAAATAATAAAAATAAATAAATAAAATCACAAGTCCAAATGCCTTAAAAAGCTTTCAACTCTTTTCTAATGAAAAGAGACTTTCTGCATAACTATGAACATTGTAAAACCAACCCTCTCTCGGAAGTTCTTGGGTTTCCAATTTTCTCCAAGTTTTTTTCTGACATCATAGCAATAAATGACCGAAAAAATAGATTTGAACACGGCAAATGCAGTCTCTCCATCACAAGAACTGCAAATTCCCAAAGTGGAGGAAAGCGAATGATATGTCTCTCCCATTCTTCATCTCGAGAATTTCTTAAAATCCACAAATCCTTGTTGCCGAAGATATATGAATTATATAGGACTGCTAATTCGCCATTCACTTCTATCAGATTGTGTTCGTATGTACTTAAAGTTATAATTGATAGATTATGGAAATAATCTTTGATTATGTCCGTAATCAAAGTAAATATTTTATATTTAAATTGTAAATATTTTGAGTATATTCTACCATGATTGTAGCCTAAATCACGGAAAATATTTCCTTCAGGACATGCAGGTGGTCTATTTCTTTGTCCGAGAAAATATGCCGAGGAGATAATTGACAAAGCCGACATGTCTTCATGTAAGCCGTCACCTACGCCGGTGGATACCACGGCTAAGTTGAGTAACTCTTCTTGGTCACCATAAGCCGATCCAACACATTATCGCAGTTTAGCAGGGGCATTGCAATATCTCACCTTTACGAGACCTGATATAACATATGTTGTTCGACATGTATGTTTACATATGCATGACCCAAATGAGGAACATATGGGTGCTCTCAAACGAATTCTGCGGTATATTCATGGTACTCTTGATTTTGGCTTACATCTGTATAAGTCAGTCATTTCTGATCTCACGTCTTAAACTGATACTGATTGGGGTGGATGTCTGGATACCAGACGCTCCACATCTAATTATTGTGTATTTCTCGGAGACAATTTGTTCTCGTGGTCGTCGAAGCGCTAACCCACGTATCTCGGTCTAGTGCTGAAGCCGAATATAGAGGGGTTGCGAATGTTGTCTCTGAATCGTGTTGGCTACGTAATCTTTTATTGGAGCTCCATTGTCCAATAAAAAAGGCAACCGTCGTTTATTGTGATAATGTGAGTGCGATATATCTGTCAGGGAACCCCGTACAACATCAACACACTAAACATGTAGAGATGGATATTTTATTTGTCCGTGAAAATGTTACACGTGGACAAGTCCGTATTCTCCATGTACCGTCCCGCTATCAGATTACCGATATATTCACAAAGGGTCTTCCACGGATACTCTTTGATCATTTCAGGGACAATCTCAGCGTACGAGAGTCTCTGAGACTGCGGGGGAATGATAGATTATGAAAATAATCTTTGATTATGTCCATAATCAAAGTAAATATTTTATATTTAAATTGTAAATATTCTGAGTATATTCTATCATATTGTAGCCTAAATTTAGTCTTGTTAACAGTCTGGGCGTATGGGGAAGTGTTAAGAATCCCACATCAGATATGGAATGGGAACATGACCCCTTATATGGACTTAGACAATCCTCACCCTATAAGCTAGCTTTTGGGGTTGAGTTAGGCCTAAGATCCATTCTTTACAGATTTCCATATGATCAGTATATTTCCATAATATAACTTATCTTTTCCCATACAGGATTACTACGATGGATAAAAAATTATACAATATCATGCACAAAAATTTTCTCAACTGTTGCCCATATCGACATGAATAACCGAAACTTTCAATCGTTAGCGACTTTACAATGTAAGTATATAGATTTCCTGATGTTTGTTGGGACGTAATAAGTGCGTGTCTAAGGTATGTTAAAATCCCCACAAAATTTGCTTCAACTTTCTTTGAATATTTGACTGGTAACTCGTGTTTTTTTTTTCAATTTTGTGGAAACTTTCCATTGATCAGGTAATACATGGATGTAATTATTGGATGTAAACTTTGGTTCTAGCTCAATCTGGTTGGCTCTGTTCCCTCAAGTTTTGGACAGTTACAATCTTTACAAGTTCATGTACTTCCGCCGAATTAAATATCAGGTGAAATTCTAAACATTCATTAGGAAATGGAGTGCCTTTCTTCTTAACACTCATCAACAACATTTATTTCTGTCACGGCACCAGGCTTCACCTATTCCATAGTTAAATCAAAAGTGAATTTAATGGAGTGGGTATAGTTCCAAATTTAAAATTCTTCAATTGCTTCGCCCCGATCAAATGTGGATAAATGTATGATGTTATAGCTAGGAACTAACTGTAGTTTCTATGATATAATATTATGCAGGAATTGAGAAAAACAAGTTTACTTGGGTAAACAAATGTCTTTGTAATGTACTACGGCTCGGTTGATTTAATATTATGTCCTACTTTGTTCATGAATTGCTTCTAATTAACTGTAAGCTTCAACTGGCCGTTTTTGCAAATGTTTCGACGTCAAAGCACTGGGTTCTCTATAGGAAGCTCGAGATACAGGCGAGTCAAGATGCTCAAATGTAAACGATGGGAAGCTCGCATGAGACAGCTTCTGAGGAAGAACTGACTAACCACTTAACTCACCATAACTTAGAAATGTCATAATATCACAGTGATATAGTTATTAAAGTGCTTTCTTGGTATATTATCTTATCAGACTTTCTTGATATATTATCATGTCATTATACATAATTTATAAATTTGAAGGAATACCAGTATCATTCCCACGAATAAGGTATAGTCTTTGTCAAATTTGGTTGAACCAATTTGAATTATTATCAAGTTGTAGTACAACCAGAATTGAGAGGGATTTGAAGACGTGCAATATAGTGTATGTCGTGAAATTTAATATTTGATACTTGTGTACACAATAAATATTGGAGAAAATTATTTCACGATAGACCATTCAATTCTTATAAGAATCTGCACTTTATGTCATTTTATTCACGAATATTGGCCGAGTATCATTTGTAACCTGAATGAGGTCATTAATGACCGCGCGAAGTGCAGTGGTAAAATAGAGGACGGTAGTTCATGTAATCCGACTGAGAAGGATAGTCCAATGAGCAATTTAGCCCTAATTGCAGATCAAAGTGTGCAATTGACTAAGAGTAAGACAGTGAGAACTGGAATTGCTGAACCAGTTGCTGACATCAAGGAAACTAAAGCAAAGCAACAAGAGGCATTAAAGCTGTGGGAAGAAGTCATTCAGACCGATACACAAGGGGACCAATCTCCGACGAGCAGTAAGAGGACCTAGGCAGAGGTGGTCGAAAAAAAAAGGGGAATTGTGGAATCGAAAGGATCCGTGTGGGATAACTTTGATATCACAAAAGTTTCGAATGTTGGGTTCAAATTGGAGTATATTCCGCCAATAAAACAAGGTGCGTCCTCTATTGTTGAAATGGAACTTGAGGACATAGGATCTGAGATTGAATTTTGGAAGAACTCGGACAAGGCAAACCCATGGAAATATGTGAGCAAGAGGTCCACAAAATTATTCTGTTGCAGAAAATAGCAAATTAAATGTCAGACTCATTTATAGATTTGAAAAAGATTATCAAATCACATATCCCTGCAGAGAATATCCCAATTTAGATTGATGTCCCTATAGAACCATCTACTAGTGTCATAGCAAATGAGTCCAAAGCACGCCTAAAGCGTGGTAGATCATTGGGTTCTAAGGATCGAAATTCAAGAAAAATAAAAATAAATGGTCGAGATGACACTAAGAAAGAATCTCATAAAGAAATGCAAGATTTGATCAATCCTGATATTCTTGAAGAAATCAATGAGCCTCAAACTCAAGAAAATGAAGAAATATCAATAAATTCAATTGATGTTAGGACTAATTTGGATCTCTTGGAAATAAATATGGATTATATCTTTGCTTATAATGTTGCAACTAGAATTATGCAAGATAGTGAGAATCTTGAACCCTGATCTGTTAAAGAATGCCGAGAAAGATGTGATTGACCAATGTGGCAAGAGGCAGTTCAATCAGAGTTAAACTCACTTACCAAACGAGAAGTTTTTGGACATGTAGTCCAAACATCTAATGGTATTAAGCATGTTGGTTATAAATGGATTTTTGTGGGGAAAAAAAAAAGAGAAAATGAGTTACAAAGATATAAGTCACGCCTTGTTGAAACAAGGATTTTCACAAAGGCATGGCGTCGATTATGAAGAGACGTACTCACCCGTTATGAATGCAATAACATTACGTTATCTCATTGGTTTCACTGTCCATGAGAGACTTGAGATGCATTTAATGTATGTGGTTACAACCTATCTCTATGGATCACTTGAAAATGAAATATACATGAAAATTTCTGAAGGAATTAACATGCCTGAAGCATGTAATTCAACGTCTCAAAAAATGTACTCAATTCTATTGCAAAGATCATTGTATGATTTAAAGCAATCCGGATGCATGTGATATAACTGCCTTAGTGAGTATTTGTTAAAGGAAGGCTATACAAATGACGTCATTTTCCCATACGTTCTTATAAAGAAAATAATATCGGAGTTTGTAGTACTTGTTGTATATGTTGACGACATAAACCTCATTGAAACTCCTGTAGAACTCAAAAGACAGTTGATTATTTAAAGAAGAAATTTGAGATGAAAGATCTTGAAAAGAAAAATTATGCCTTGGTTTGCAAATTGAACATTTGACAAATAGTATCTTTATCTATCAATCTGCATATATAGAAAAGGTATTGAAACGATTTTATATGGATGAAGCACATCCATTAAGTACTCCGATGATTGTTCGATCACTTGATGTGAATAAAGATCCGTTCCTACCTCAAGAAAAGAATGAGGAAATTCTTGATCTTGAAGTACTATATCTTAGTGCAATCGGTGTACTAATGTATCTTGCCAATACCACAAGGTCTGACATAGCATATTCAGTTAATGTGTTAGCAAGATATAGTTGTGCACCTACAAGGAGGCACTGGAACGGAATTAAATACATATTGCGGTATCTAAAAAGGACTATTAATTTGGGCTTATTTTATTCTAACAATTGCAGTCCCGATCGTTTTAGTTATGCCGATGCAGGGTATTTATTTGACCCACACAAAGCTAGATCTCAAACAGGATATGTGTTTATATGTAGGGGTGTTGCCATATCTTTGCGATTTACAAAGCAGTCTATCGTAGCTACCTCATCAAATCATGCTGAGATAATAGCAATTCATGAAGCAAGCATAGAAATTGTGTGGCTGAGTATAATACATCTCATTCGAGAAAAATGTGGTTTGAAATGTGACAAAATACCCACAATCTCATATGAAGACAATGCAGCATGCATTGCTCAATTGAAGGGAGGATTCATAAAATGAGATAGGACAAAACACATTTCACTAAAGTTGTTCTTCACATACGAGCTCCAAAAGAATGGTGATATCAACATGCAACAGATTCGTTCAAGTGATAATATGACTGATTTGTTCACTAAGTCTCTATCAACTGCAACTTTCGAGAAGATGGTGCACAAGATTGAAATGCGAAGACTCAATACATGTTATACTCTTTTTCATCAGAGGAGTTAAAATGCGAAGACTCAAGTGATAATATGGCTGATTTGTTCATCAGGGGGAGTTAATACAGGTTGTACTCTTTTTTCCGTATAAGGTTTTGTCCCACTGAATTTTCCTTGTAAGGTTTTTAATGATACAACCAAAATGTATATTATTAGAAATGTGTACTCTTTTTCCTTTACTTGAATCTTTTCCACTGGGTTTTTTCTAGTAAGGTTTTGATGATGCATACTATCTATCAAAATAGACATTCAAGGGGAGTGTTATAGATATTATCATATATTGTGGATGTCTATCTTTAGGAGAAATATTAGGCTAATAACTTTGGGATCAAGTCAATTTTTTCCTCTAAATAGAGATGTTCCTCTCATTATATTTCATCCCACAAAAGAAATAATATATTTCTTCTCTCTTTCTCTAAAAATGTTCTTGCGTTAATTTATTATTTTATAATATATATATATATATATATATATATAGCTAAAGAAATTCAATTAAATCCTTATCGATAAACATGCTCCTATCATTGCTCCTCTCCCCACCATTTAAAAAGAAAAGAAGAAAGAGGGGGGAAATGTAATAATGTTTTTGCAAACGATAGTACCTTGAATAAAAAGAAAGATGGATTACTCTTCTAAATCTCAAATATAACTCCAAAAATAGCTAGGCTATCAACTGTAAGGGTCGTTTAGTTTGTGAACATATTATATTAGGATTAGAATATGGAGATTAAATGATGACGAGATTATAAGTTTAATGGACAATATATAGAACATGTGCTTGATTTTACTCTATCTAAGCTTTTTTTATTTTCAACATTAGCCTTAATTTTCTTAACTAGAGACTGCGGGAAAAAAGTTTATGGAGGAGGAAAAATGTGTCATTTTGAAGATTTATATGGGGATTAGTAATTCCGGACTTCTTATCCCATATAGAGTATGGTATAAAAATGATAATACTAAAAAATATGGTGTAAACAATTCGCATTATTCCATAATCAAAAGCTCACGCGATGAATAATTTCACATTTTATTCCATAATTATTATCTCTCATTCATGTACCGAAACTACATATACATTCCCTGATTGCATAATTGAACTTGACATTTCAGATATTTTTGAAAATTGGAGCTACAACTTGGTTAAGTCTTCTGGAAGAATTTTAGACGGTGCTATCAAATCAAATCTTCAACAAAAGTTGATTATGAAGAATTTTATAAACTACAATAAAGTGCTACATTTTCTTAATTGTTTTTTCAAATTATAAAAATCAAAGAATGTTTTTTTTTTTGGGTCTATTTCAGCCGTTTACAAAGTCAATGGAGTTAGCTATTTATATGTGATTGACAAAAATTAATGGCGAAAGTTAAGGAGGTGTTCCTTTCAAATTTGGAAGAAAAATAAAAGTAGGACAAACAACCAAATAAGAAATTAAAGGGTTACATTTTACTTTTTTTTTGTTCAATTTTCTTGTTTCTAATTTCTAAATTTGGAGAACACTAATGGTTTATTATTATATAAAATAAAATTGTGGTCTCGACATTGGCAAACAAAAATGAATAATATTAGTAGTAACATGTGTTGGGTATTACAAAGGATTTGCAGGAAACGGAAATTACAAGTAACTGCTTATGTAAGAATTGAAATTATAATTCAACTCTAAAACTGAAAATTACAATATAACAACAAACTGAAATTACTATTTTGTTGATCAAGAAAAGCGGAAAGTTGTTTTTCTTTGAGTCGAGTGTGGCACTCTGTCCTTAAGACAATATTGCCCCGTATGTATCCTTTATACGTCCTGGACAATTCGTCTCCCAAGATAAAACAGCAATGGAACTATTGAGCAAAGGAAACTCAAAAGCTACCGTGAAGAATATTGAATAACGAAATGATGCTTGGAAGATTAGGAACAAAAAGCGCTTTGCTTTGCTTTTCGCTTTGTGTATTTTCGTGTATATCAAGTGTGCCTCAACAATGGTGTAAGGGGTGTTTATATAGGAGGAAGAGGATGTTTGTTGCCTCTATAATGACCATTATTGGCCAAATAATGACCATTATGGAGGTAGTAAAGCCACCAAATAAATGGAGAAAATTGCCAACGGATTGGCCATTATAGGAGGTATAATTCAGCCAAAATAAATGGCCTGAATTGAGTGCCGGACGTTTCGTTCCGGGACCGTCGAAATTCGACTTTACGAAAACTTCGGGGACCAAAGCGTACATCTTGAAACTTCGGGGACCAAGCGCACATCCGAAAGAATTCGGTCCAAAGCGCACATCCGAAACTTCGGGATCAAAGCGTACACGGCAAAGTTTTCTGGCCCAAACAGATAATATCAGAAGGCCCACAGCCCACGACCCGTGGACCCGTGAGCCAGGAACTCGGAACCGGACCGGACGGGCGGCGGCGGCGGAGGCGCGCGTGTGGTCTTTCCTCGAACCGAAGCACATCTAGGTCCTCCCTCCTTTAAACACATGGGATACCCCTTGGGGTCCCAAACCCCAAACCAACTTCGAGTCTTATATACACAACAATTCTTTCTTCCTCTACCGATGAGGGAGAATTGATCACACACCACACTTTTTCATGCTTCAAACACCTTACTTCGTGAACCAATATCTCTTTCATTTCTCAATGAAATTTGACGATTCTTGGCCCTACGGTTATCTACGTACTTAGTACATCATGTATGTGTGAAGAACCGGATTCTCCAACATACGTAACACTAGTGTTTAAGCCGTTAAAGTTGGTCAGTCGCAACTCCCGCCAAAGGCTAATTTCCAACAACCCCCTCTTGAAAGAGATTTTGGCGCACTCACATGGTGTCTTTTCATTTTCAGCAATATTTCAGCGGACCGATGTTGCATAAGGAGAGGTAGCCTCAGCTTTGAACCTTCCATAGTTGAATACCATCGGACTTACTTACTGCGCGGTGAACGTGATGTCTTGAATCGTCAGTGTTTAGTGTAAGCCAAGACAATGATACCAACACAACAAATTCTCTTACTCTCTTCTTCGTAATGTTTTGTCCGTTTTGGCCATGGACAACGTCTTGGATTCTTAAGTGCGTTCATTTTGAGGCGGTCTGTCCTCGCACTTAAATAGGTGGTCTCCTACAAGGTATCCTGCTATACCCCACTTCACAAGTGTTAGGAACCATTAAAAGTTTCCCAAGAACCTAACCTCAACTGGTGAGGATCATTACATGTTTTGAAAACTTAACCTTTACCCATACTGCAGATAGCACTTAACGTCTATCGCGGGAACGGCTTTGGATTTAGTGTTTCTTTTCAGAAATCACTATCCGAAGTGCTCATACTTCCACTGAAGCGATCAACTGAACCTTTACAACTTCGTTTTCCCATTGAACCAAATTACTGGGATCTCCAGTTCGTAAGGTTGGGTTACCACTGTATTGGTCCTTATATTTTGGGTTTTAAGCCCATTCCCTAGACATTGTGCAAGCCATCGATCTTTGGGTAAGCCCTTTGTCAATGGGTCTGCTATATTATCCTTTGACTTAATGTAATCAATGGATATTATACCCGTGGTGATCAGTTGCCTAACGGTCTTATGTCTCCGTCGAATGTGACGAGACTTGCCGTTGTACATAGCATTCCGTGCCCTTCCTAGAGCCGACTGACTGTCGCAGTGGATCATTATCGAAGGTACGGGTTTGTTCCAACACGGAACATCCTCTAAGAAGTCATGAAGCCACTCAGCTTCTTCTCCTGCTTTGTCTAAAGCGATAAACTTCGATTCCATCGTGGATCGGGCGATGCAAGTTTGCTTAGAGGATTTCCAAGACACAACCCCACCACCAATTGTAAATATATACCCATTTGGTGGACTTGGTGTTCTCTATATCGATATCCGGTTTGCATCACTTTGTACCCCTCTAGTACGGTGGATATCCCGAATAGTGCAACCCGAAATTTAACGTGTATTTCGGGTATTGTAATACCCGATTCAACGCCTTCCAGTGATTATCACTTGGATTACGGGTGAACCTAGCCAACTTATTGATCGCATAAGCAATATCGGGTCGGGTGCGATTCGTGATATACATCAAACTACCGATCACCTGTGCATATCGCTCCTGGTATACGGGTGCACCAAGGTTTTTATCAAGCTTTTGATTTGTATCCATTGGTGACGCTATCGGAGAACCTGTCTAACATCTTGAACTTTCTCAAAACATCCTCGATGTAGTGAGACCGAGATAAGACCCGTCCGTCGTCGACGTCTTAGAGATTTTAATCCCTAGGATGACATCTACGATACCCATATCTTTCATGTCGAAGCATTGTTTCAACATGTTCTTAGTCTCTAGGATTACCCTAGGATCGCTTCCGTGATCAACATGTCGTCTACATACGGTGCATATCTTAACAAATGAGTCGATTTACCTTTCGTGTAAACACATTTATCACACTCATTAATGGCGAACCCCTTCGATAGTAGAGTACTATCAAATTTTTTGTGCCATTGCTTCGGGGCTTGTTTCAGCCCGTACAGAGATTTGATAAGTCGACAGACTTTTTTCTCTTGCCCTTGAACCACGTACCCCTCGGGTTGGTCCATATAAATTTTTTCTTCCAAATCACCATTTAGGAAGGCTGTCTTAACATCCATCTGGTGTATTTCAAGGTCACGCAAAGCTGCGATCGCAATAAATACCCGTATGGATGTCATCCGGATACCGGAGAGTATGTGTCAAAGTAGTCAAAGCCTTCTGTCTGTCGATAGCCCTTGACTACCAACCTGACCTTGTACTTGTCTATAGACCCATCTGCCTTGTATTTCCGTTTGAGTATCCATTTACAACCCAACAGTTTATTTTCGGGAGGAAGATCAACCAACTCCCAAGTATGGTTATGCAGAATGTAGCTTATTTCACTCTCAATAGCTTCTTTCCAGAGCGGTGCTTCTGGAGTTGACAACGCCTGAGCAATTGTCCTTGGTTCATCATTAACCATATAAGCTACAAAGTCAGGACCGAAGGATGTATCCTTCCTGGCCCTTTTACTTCGCCTTAGATCCATCTCTGGAGTCTCAAAGTTCTGAGAATCAGGAACACTAGATTCCGGATGTTCAGCCACCTCGAGATTCGTTAGATCTGAACCATTTAGATCCGGGCAGTCAAGGACTCCCGGTTCTTGAGAGCTTTGTGCATAACTTCATTTGCGAGAGGTTATGTCTTTCTCCTTTCTAGGAAAGGTACTTTCAAAGAATAGAGCATTCCTTGATTCCATTATTGTACCCTGGTGGATATCTGGAATATCGACTTATGCACTAAGAAGCGATAAGCACTATCGTTATTTGCATATCCGATGAATATGCAATCTACGATCTTAGGCCCAATATTGACTCGCTTTGTCTTAGGTACTTCAACCTTTGCCGACAACCCCACACCTTAAAATACTTGTAGGTGGGTTTCTTTCCTTTCCATGATTCATATGGAGTTTTGTCCTTACCCTTATGTGGGACTCTGTTAAGAATCGTATTAGCGGTAAGGACGGCTTCTCCCCACATGTTTTGGGGAAGTCCGGAATTGATAAGCAAGGCATTCATCATTTCCTTTAATGTGCGGTTCTTACGTTCCGCCACACCGTTTGATTGAGGTGAGTATGGAGCCGTCGTTTGATGAATAATGCCTTCTTGGGCACAGTATTCCTCAAAAGGCGCTACATATTCTCCCCCTCTATCACTACGAATGGATTTAATCCGTAGGCTAAGTTGATTCTCAACTTCCGCTTTGTAATGTCGGAACGCTTCAAAGGCGTCATCCTTACTTTTCAACAAGTAAAGGTAACAATACCTTGTGCTATCATCTATAAATGTCACAAAGTACTTGTTCCCCCCTCTAGTTTGTGCAAACTTCAAATCACATATATCTGTGTGAATAAGTTCTAGAGGAGCGGTATTCCTTTCGACGGATCGAAAAGGAAGCTTGGTGAGTTTTGCCTCTACGCACACCTCACACTTATGTTGAGGGTTTATGTCGATAGAAGGCAACAACTCCATCTTTACCAGCCTTTGAATAGACTTGTAGTTTACGTGTCGTAATCTATGATGCCATAAATTAGAAGACTCAAGCAAATAAGAAGAAGACTCAACTTTATTTCCTTGACGCAATACAGACATGGCATTCACTTTGAAGAGGCCTTCACAGACGAAGCCCCTCCCCACAAATGTTCCATTTTTAGTGAGTACAAATTTATTTGATTCAAACACTAGCCTAAAACCAGCATTAACCAATAAAAGTCCAGAAACTAGATTTCTTCTAATCTCTGGGACGTGCATCACTTCCTTCAGAGTGAGTTCCTTGCCGGAAGTCATCTTCAGGACCACCTTTCCAACCCCTAGCACGTCCGAGGAAGCGTTGTTGCCCATGAACAGCTTCTTGTCGGAGACCGGAGTACGTGGAGAAGGCATCTTTGTTGGAACAGATGTGTCTTGTTGCACATGTGTCCACCCACCACTGCATCGGATTCTCAACCAAGTTGGCTTCTAGCACCACGGCCGAGAGATCCTCAATCATGTCATCCAGGAGCGTGTCCTTGATGACGTTAGCTTGAGCCTTGCCTTTCGACTTGGCTTTCTGTTGTTGCTCAGTCTTGAGCTTGCGGCATTCCTTGATCCTATGACCAGGTTTCCCACAGTGATGACAGTTACCTCTGAACGTCTCCGCTGCGGGGGCTTTGCCTTCTTTGTGGAACTTCCGCTTGTTGCTTTTTTTCCCTTTGGCCTCAGCCAGATTTGCCTTTGCCTCAGCATGTTGTCTACCCTTTGGCAAGGTCTTCTTATTATCTTCCTGGATTTGCAGTTTGATAACAAGCTCTTCAAAGGTCATCTCCTTTGTCTTGAGTTTCAAGTAACTCATAAACTCATTCCATGAAGGAGGTAACTTTTCAATCAGCGATGCAACCAAAAACTGCTCATTTGGTTTCAGTCCTTCCAAATCCAGGTGATGTAAAATCATTTGGAATTCCTGGACTTGGGACATCACTGTCTTACTGTCCACCATTTGGAATTTTAGAAATTTTCCAACGATGAACTTCTTAGTACCCGCATCTTGTGCGTTGTACTTCTTTTGCAGTTTTTCCCACAGCTCTTTGGTAGTGCCAACGGTGCAATAGACCGTGTAGAGAGGGTCTGCCAAGCAGTTCAGTATATAGTTCTTGCACATGAAATCGCTATGATTCCATGCGTCACGAACCATCTTCATGCCATTAATGACATGGATACCAAGGCCCCCTTCACCCGTTTCATTGGGCGAAGAGTCCATTTCATCTCCAGCTTGTGGAGGATCTTCCGTAAGTGAACCGGGCCATGCCCATAACTCGTTAAGTAAAACAACATCTTTTCTTTCGCCATCTTTTGAATTCGATCCCATGAATTTTTCGGGGCGATCATGGTGGTGTGATGAGGAGGGTGGAGCTCCAACGATCGGGAAGGCGGCGGTGTTCGCTTGAGCAGAGCGCGCAGCAGCAGCGGTGAAGGCGGCGGAGAGCCTTGGCCGTGGCGGCGGTGGCGGGGAAGGCGCAATGTTGCCTCGAGAAGCAGCAGCAGTAGCAGCAACATCGGTCATATTTCCAGCCATGTTATTGCAGTTACCGTAAGCAAAAAATTGTCTTAAGTTTGTTGGGTATTACAAAGGATTTGCAGGAAACGGAAATTACAAGTAACTGCTTATGTAAGAATTGAAATTATAATTCAACTCTAAAACTGAAAATTACAATATAACAACAAACTGAAATTACTATTTTGTTGATCAAGAAAAGCTGGAAAGTTGTTTTTGCTGAGTCGAGTGTGGCACTCTGTCCTTAAGACAATATTGCCCCGTATGTATCCTTTATACGTCCTGGACAATTCGTCTCCCAAGATAAAACAGCAATGGAACTACCGTGAAGAATATTGAATAACGAAATGATGCTTGGAAGATTAGGAAGAAACTGCTTTGCTTTTTGCTTTATGTATTTTCGTGTATATCAAGTGTGCCTCAACAATGGTGTAAGGGGTGTTTATATAGGAGGAAGAGGGACTGTTTGACTGCCTCCATAACATCCATTATTGGCCAAATAATGACCATTATGGAGGTAGTAAAGCCACCAAATAAATGGAGAAAATTGTCAACGGATTGGCCATTATAGGAGGTGTAATTCAGCCAAAATAAATGGCTGGATTGAGTGCTTTGGACGTTTCGTTTCGGGACCGTCGAAATTCGACTTTCGAAAACTTCGGGGACCAAAGCGTACATCTTGAAACTTCGGGGACCAAAGCGCACATCCGAAACTTTCGGGATCAAACCGTACTTCTGGCAAAGTTTTCTGGCCCAAAAAGATAATATCAGAAGGCCGACAGCCCACGACCTGTGAGCCGGAACCCGGAACCCGGAACCGGACCGGACGGGCGGCGACGGCGCGCGTGTGGTCTTTCCTCGAACCGAAGCACATCTAGGTCCTCCCTCCTTTAAACACATGGGATACCCCTTGGGGTCCCAAACCCCAAACCAACTTCGAGTCTTATATACACAACAATTCTTTCTTCCTCTACCGATGAGGGAGAATTGATCACACACCACACTTTTCCATGCTTCAAACACCTTACTTCGTGAACCAATATCTCTTTCATTTCTCAATGAAATTTGACGATTCTTGGCCCTACGGTTATCTACGTACTTAGTACATCATGCATGTGTGAAGAACCGGATTCTCCAACATACGTAACACTAGTGTTTAAGCCGTTAAAGTTGGTCGGTCGCAACTCCCGCCAAAGGCTAATTTCCAACAACATGTTCGTCCTAAGATTGATTATTTTTGTTTTTGTCATATGTAGTACCGTCTATGAAAAAATTAGTGGTCAAGAGTGTTTGACCAAGCTTTTCGTAAGTAAATAATAAATCTTTTAAATAAAAGTTGAACTATTTTTAGCTTTTTAAAAAATCGAATAGTATACATGAAAATTTTTAAGTAACACAATCAATCACTAGTACTATTTACAATAATAATATACTACTATTTACAATAATAATACACTAATATTTACGTATTATTTAGAACTTATAAAATATTTAGGTGGTCTCAACTAAACACTCTGATAGTCGAGAGATTACAACATGAAACGTAATGTTACAAGTGTACATTCAAATGTAATATAATAAATACTTAAATAATTAAATAAGACAATAATAATAATATAGAGGATGCAAGCGTTATATAAAATGATAGGACATACAACAATTATAGGTGACTTTTTAAGTTTACCATAGGATACGAAGGCTCTTCTAAACAGACATTAGAGAGAAAGTAAATTTTTGCCCCCAGGGGCACAGACGAGTTGGTAAGAGGAATTGTAAAAAGTAAATGACTTTTTTTATACAAAAGAATGCAGAGTGACTTTGTTCATCTACTTTTAATAATTCAATCACCGTTTAAGCAATAAATTCAGTGTTATCGTCATCTATGTTTTCTTAATATCTACGCATTTCATCGTTTCACCAAAAGTTTACTACCACTTATCGGTACTTATTTAACATATAAAGGGATCTGATTATAATACGGGCTGGTACTGGATTAGATAGGAAATTTTTTGTTAAAATAAATTGGTTTAATCTTTTTCTATTATTTATTTTTTGCAAAAATAGGTGTCATGTTATTAAAAAGTGGTCAGATATATCACTTTTCAGTTTGAGTAATCTTTTTGGTGATACAACAAAAAATAAAGTGACTTTTATGCAAAAGAAAGTAAGACAACGTAACTTTATTAATCTATTTTCAATAGTTCAATCAGCAATCAACTTCGATAATACTTTTTTTTTATATCTAGCTTTCCGGCTTACGCCAAACTATTTCTAGAGATAGTAGTTTTAGTCCCTCAGCACTACTATCAGTAAATCGCGGGATGTGTCTGAATGACCAGAGTTTGAGAATAGAGCAACTGATATCACCTACAAGGTCCTACCTAAAAGAAAGCAAATTGCTTCCACCAGGGTTCGAACCCACGCTGCAAGCCTCCAACTGTATTTTAAGTTTCCCTCCTTTGTCATCCAGCTTTGTCCGAGAGATTGTATAATACTTCATTGAGAGACGAAAGTTAGGAGAAGGAATGTGATTATATACTTTTTGTTTTGATTTTGTAATTTGTAGTACTAAAAGGGACCATAGGAAAATACAATATTAATGGAAAAATGATGTTAGGTTACAGTTGGTTGCCTACTACTATTTGAATCCGCGGTGTCATTTATCGTTTTCACGCTCTTCACGCTACTTCTTCTATACAAGACCAAATGAAGATAACAACAATTTCCCTTTTTGTTCTTTTTCATATTTTTGACCTTTTATTGATCATAATATTACGGGTATTAAAATTAGTTAATGAAAATATGATTTGTTCAATCAATTCAATTATTAACTTAGTCAATTTTAATCTGTTTAGTTCGGTTATTTAAAAGTTGGGCTGCTATATAGTTCGATTTGACCAATGAGAAACCTTGAAAATAATTTTTTGTTTGATATGTTTCATAAATTCATAATAAACAATTGTTATATTATTGTACAAATTTAGAAATAAAATAAAATTTGGTAAGAGTTGGACTGACTGCACATTTCGGCCCAACTAATTTTTGGACGAATTAATGACTCGCTTATTTATTAAGCAGTTCATTTTGACCCATAAAAATTCAACTTAACCCGTCTATTTGACACCCCTAATCACGATTCATAAGTTGAGGAGATTTCCTTCTTCCCCTCCTCTGATATATCTATGAATTAAGAGATCAAGTGAATATATTCAGAGTAATTACAATTTACAGTAACAATTGCTACGTCTAAACTCTAAACAAATTAGGGTCTACTACATAAATCTTTATTGTCTATGTCATTTCATTAGATCCGTCTCATAATAATGTCATATAATATTGCTAATTTCTTTCGCACTAAAATTTCTATTTATTTTTTATTGGCATAAAAGTTTTTGACATGACTAAAAGATTCAAAACGAAATTAAAATTGAACCTAAAGAAAATTACAAACATGAATAAATAAAAAATTAATCTTAACTATTGGTGTCGTCTTTATAAATACTTCTCTTCCATTATGATATATTTGAAAGTCTTAAGTGGTATACTCTCCATATTGAGTCAATCGAATCTTATATTTGATCATGAATTTTAGATGATGTTACATATTGTAAAGTTTAATCATTATAGAAGCAGTGTTGTTTTCAATTGTTGAGGTGTTACTTTCATCAGTCAAAAGAGAGTATCATTCAAATTTTGATTAACCGATTCAAAAACCAGTTTCACTTGACCTTACATAAATAAAAGATAGAGGGGGGAAAAGAGCTACTAATAAGCTTTAATTAACATGTTTAATTAAGTTACACTGAAAGTGGGCTTAAATTAGCGGGAAATTAAATGGAGTCATTCCAAAACGGGATTGATTTTAATGATTCAGTCTCATTAAAGTCTTTGCGAAAATAATGTAAGGCATGTGAAAGGGCATAATCCAAAAAGAACATAGTTAGTAAGAGCATCCGCCACCATATTTTCTCCCGTTAAATGTGACGGATCAAAGGATGTCCCATATCCTAAGTAGAAACCTTGCAATCATTCATTATATGTAAATACCTAACATTTATTTAAGGAGAATAAATTGTGTTATGTAATACCCACTACAAGAAAGTATAGAATAGCAATAATATTGCTAAAGAAAAAGTCAAAAAACTAAATGACAACAAAAATTTAATATATTATTTCTAAAAATCATAAATGACAACAAAAAAAAATAACATGTTATTGCGAAAACTTTTTGAATCGGAGGTTATTGCAACGACATGCAACTTGTTGCGAAAAGTACTTTTGACAACACATCCAACATATGACAACAAAAATTGTTGTTGGCAAATGTCTTTCTTCTTGTAGTGACCTATGAGTCGATTTCCACTACCAGAGGGTATTTAATGAAAGCTAGTTCTAGTTTTTTTTTTAGTAGAGCGATTATCAGTTCAGACACGAAAGGTTGAATTAGTCAAGTACGGCTTACCAAGCACATGATATTTACACCTAACTAATGATTATAACTTTAAGAATAATTAAATTAAAATGAAAGTGCATATCACTTGACCATGGTTAAGTTTTACAAAATGTATATGTAAGACATTAAGTATGTTTATTGGCTTGGTATAAATACTCATTACAAGTAAGTTTTTACCCTGAAACAACCACCAAGTTGCTTAAAATAAAATGAAAATGGAATGGTTTCGATTAGCCTATATTTCGTACGAGAAAATTAAGTACTTTAAAGAGTAATCTACAAGGCTTCAACTACTCATTTTAATGCGTGTTACTGTTAGAACTTGAAACTATCCTCAATTTTAACAACCACCAAAGCTAATAATAACAAAACAAATTAAATAATAAAATAAAGTTTGATTAACCAATATCTGTGTAAGTGAACTAATTTGGGTTTGGTAGGAAGTAGCTTAATCATGGATTTGTCATCTTTATTGACAATTCTAGAAAAAAGCTCATCACTTAGCTCTAAGAAAAAGACATTTGGGAAAGAAAAAACAAAAAATAATTAACAAGAGAAAAAAAAAGTTCAAAGGAGTCAAGTGGGGTTAGTAGTTTTGTGAAGTGAGATTAACATTTTCACTTAATCAACTACCTAATGGCTAATTCTGAAAGGGAAATGGAAAGTAGATGAAAAGGACTTCACAATTACAAAACCATATTTCCTTTTTGAAAAAAGAGGAAAAAACATATCAAGTTTTTTAACAATTCTTAAGTACTTGGGAGTCATGCAAATCGTCATTTGTTCAAGAAAATTGTATTAATTTAAATGCAATTGTTTTATGCTCCAATGCAAAACGTCTTTCTTTTCCATTTAGTTAATGTTACTCAATCCATTTCAAAGTAAGTGGTGTTTTACTGTTTTAGATTTTTCATTTTATTTAAAAATAAGTGATGCTTTAACATTTCAAGAAGAAATTGATCTTATTCTTTCAAAATGCTCTTATTTACATAATCAAGAATCATTAAGTAGTAGTTATTTTCCTGGACATTTAATTAGGAATAAGTTGGTAAAAACACTCCTAATTTTCTAGGAGTGAACAAGTTCTTAAGGGGTGTGCCCAAACTAAAAACACCACTTATTTTTAAACGGAGAAAGTATCAAATAGACGGGTTGAACTGAATTTGAACGGATTGAACGAGTCATGTTTTCATAAACTAATTTTGTCACCCCGACTTTTAGTTCACATCTTATTGTTTATAGACCCGTTTGAATGTTTTATAAGATTTTCAAGTTCCTTTTTTATCTTATAAGGTTTTTTTTTTCTCTTATAAGGTTTTCAACTCTCTAATACTAAAAATAATATGACAACAATTAAGTAACAATCTCAAATAAATTAATATATATATATATATATATATATTTCATGTCGCTTCATTTAAGTCAGCTACTTGAAAAACTATAAATAATTTTTTTTGAACAACTAGGTAGTCTTGATTCTTGAATAGTATCCCCTCCAATCTCCATAATGGATAAACAACTCAAACTTTGCCATCAAACATTAAACTCTTCAAATTGTTAACATGGTGGAGCCCAAATGCATCTCATATTTTGCTTTGGTTTCAAGATCTTTTTGGTTTCAAATGTAAGGTAAGACTGCGTACAATAGATTCATGTTTTTGCCTTGCTTTTAGGTATACAGATGTGCCTCCCCTATATGTTTGATTGTACATTTGTTTGCCTAGTTTAGGCTAGTTTTAGAAAAAATTTAAAGTGCTCCTTGCAACTTACCATAAACAATTTTTTGTACTTCTCGTTCGATACTTGATATTTATATTGAAATTTGACTAAATTCGAAATCGCGTCTATGAGTCCTACAATAGGGTTAAGCATTTCCTAACAAAGACGACTTCATACCCATGGCTTGAATTCGAGACCCCTGATTAAAAATGAAGGAGTATTTACCAGTCCACCGCAACTAGCTTGTTGGTATCGTCAACTTTGTTAAATTTAAACACATAATTATGAAGAGGAGTTAACTTCAAGATACTAACAATATAAAAAAATTATAATTTATACTCCATCGTCCAAATTTATGTGACATCATTTCCTTTTTAGTCAGTCGCAAAATGAATGTCACCTTTCCTTTTTATTCAGTCGTAAAATAAATGTTGCATTTCCTTATTTGACAACTATTTTATGACATCATTTCTATTTTACCCATATCTGAACGATAGATAACTATTTATAATACGTGAAATAAATTACCTTGATATAAACACGTGATCCATTATAAGTTATAACATGTGAAATTACACTGAAAATAAGTACATCTTTGACCTCATAGTCGTGGAACTTCAGGAAGTGGAAACTCCCTTCGGGAGTTAATTGATCACTAGTTGAATCAGTCTTCCAAAGCTCAACTAGTCAAAATTGCTCTTATTGTTGGGGGAAAGTTAGTTTTGATTATTAGTCCTTTGAGAAACCTCTTATTGTTCAATAGAAATTTTGTAAAAATTACTTACCTACATCCAATATTTACACGCAATTAACATAAAATTATTATGATTAAGGGTAAGTCGAGATGAGAATACACATTAATCGACTTTTGACTAAATGATGAAAGTGCGTGTAAAAGGCATATACTCAGTCTGGTCCTTCCCCGACCCCCCTTCTGGTTGGACCTTTCCCCGGATCTCGCGCATAGCGGGAGCTTAGTGCATCGGACTGCCATGCGCACTACAAGAAAGTATATAATCGGCAACAAAACTTTAGCAACAATAAAAAATGTAAATGACAACAAAAAAATAACTTGTTGCGAAAACTTTTCGCATTGGAGATTATTGCAACGGCATGCAACAACTTTTGTTGTTGCGAAAAGTACTTTTGGCAACAACATCCAACATATGACAACAAAAATGTTGTTGACGAATGACCTTTTCCTTATAGTGTGCCCTTTGCCCCCAGTCCCCATATTATATGATGTTTTTAGCTTAGACATGCTCCTTAAAGAATCACTCACTCCTAGAAAATAAGAAGTATTTTTACTAAATTACTCTTAATTGAATAGTATCTATCTAATATAATTTCTTTTTATGCAAAAATTGACTTTTCTAAGTAGGGTAAATCTGGAAAAAAAGAATTAATATCTTCTTGATTATATAATAAATATATTTATGTTAAACTAATATAAAAGCTAAGAATATGCATTATATCCACAAAAAAAGTTTTAAAATTTTCATTTCCCTACTTTTAAACACAAAGAAAATTCAAAAGAAAGAGAAGATGGGGTCAATGGGAAAATTTAGAAGTTGACTTCATGACTTGTATTAGGGGTGACATTAAATCTAGAAAATTCGACCCGAGACAGCTCACTATTATTGTTAAGGAAATTTAATTGAAATTTCACACATTAAATCGAACCGACCAAAATATATGCACTTTAATTAAAAGTCTACATAATGTTCAAAAATATTTCACATATGAAACTCTCGGATATTATTATAAAGTCTCACCGATGAAATATGAAATTCTATGATGAAAATATTTTTTAAAGACAAAGTCGGAAAGCTACCAGTTATTGACTTATTTCTTCACAACTCTAGTACCTAACAAAATTCAATTGCAAATCCACATGAAATTGCCTGGCCACCGCCAAATAAAACAAATTAACAACTTCCAATAATCAATTCTTTTTTAATGTTAAGATTTAAGGACATTTCAAGTATTTTAACAGGAATAAATATATCAATTCTTTCATTAAATACATCAATCAATTATTTTCTTTTTCAACACTTTTATTGAGATCATTATATCCCAATATCTTTGGGCGATCTAGTTTATAAAATATGACCAAATACATAGATTTTATATATTTATATGTATTCTATATATATAATATACATAATCAATATATAGATTTTATATATTTCGACTACATTGATAAATAAGTTTGGACGAATTGTACATATTGATAAGTTTCTCATTGTTTATTTATAAAATAAGTTCTAACATGTAAAAAATATTTTCATTTAAAATGCATAGATTTTTGGTTGGAGAAAAAGAGCATCTCGAGTTAAATTGGGCCTCGCAGAAGGGCCAGTGCAAACCAAAGCCCAATTTTACAATCGGGTTGTACCACAATCAGGAATTGCAACAACAAGAAAAAAAAAAAAGACAATTCACACAAATATCCTTATTTCGGGGTGATCTTTTAATTTTTGCTCATTAAATTTAAAATATTTAATTTTAATCATTCGCGTAATACCCCGAGGTTCTGGGTTCTAACCATTGTTCATGCAAAATTTTAAAAAAAAGTCGCAAGCAGAGGTTCGTAGCAAAATTATGCTTATTCGGGTAAAATTAGGTTTATTCAGGAAAAATTATGCCTATTCGGCAGAGGTTTGCCATAAGGCAAACTTTTACCTAAAATTAGGTCTTAAGGCAAATCTCTGCCTTAAAGGCAAACTTCTGCCGATATAGGCCTAATTTTTCCCGAATAGGTCTAATTTTGTTATAAATCTCTGTCTTGCGATTTTTTTAATTTTGTTTAAGCAGGGATTCGAACCCGGAACCTATGAATTTTTAGGCGAACGAAAAAATTAAAGAAACTAAATTTGAAGGGAAAAATTAAAGATCAGTGCCAAACGACATTCCGTACAAAAAAAATCAAGAATTTGAAGTCCCAACGGTAATACAGTATGAAACTCTATGACGAAAACTATTTCTTAAAGACAGGCGAAAAGTGGCCAACGCTATTTCTTCATAACTCTAGGAGATAATTTAAGCACGTTTGCCCTTCAAATGGGCTGATCTTTAATTTTTGTCCATCAAATGGGCTGATCTTTAATTTTTTATCCTTCAAAATTGTATTTTTTTATTTGTGCGGAACGCTCTTCAAATGCAATGGTCTTTAATTTTTGCCCCTCAAATTTGAAATATATTTAATTTTTCCCTTCGCCTAAAAATTCATAGGTTTCGGGTTCGAACCCTGCTCAGAAAAAAATTAAAAACAAATCGCAAGACAGAGGTTTGTAGCAAAACTAGATATATTTGGGCAAAACTAAGCCTATTAATTTTGGGTAAAGTTTGTTTATGACAAACCTCTGTCGAATAGGCCTAATTTTTATCCGAATAGGCATAATTTTGCTACAAACCTCGGTCTTATGATTTTTTTTAAAAAAAATTTCCTGAGAAGGAATTTGAACCCAGAACCTCGGGGTATTAGGCGAAGTGAAAAAATTAAATATTTTAAATTTTATGGGAAAAAATTAAAGAGCACCCCGAAATGAGGGATTTGTGCGAATTTCCCTCAAAATTGTACGTATGTCTAGCGGCGCATAAGTTATGTAAGGGTCGGCATAGCTTATAACTTATGAGATATTATGATGTGAAAAATATAAATTTATTACTTGCGAAAAAATTATTTGTCTTGAAGGAGAAAAATTAAAGACCAACACAAAATAGGAACAGAACTGCAAATGACCCATTTTCGCTGGGGAAAGAAAGCATCTCGAGTTTAATTGGGCCTTAAAAGGGCCAGTGCAAAACCAAGCCCAATTTTAAACCCGAAATGTAATAAGGAATTGGAAAAAAAAAATCAAGATTTTGCAAAGCTCTTTGCTTCTTGTGTTGTCTCCAATGAGCTTAGTTTATTCGCCATTGAAGTAAAGTAAGCTCCTTTCCTATCCCCTTTTCCTTTGTGTTTCTTGAAATAGTTAATTTTTCTTGAGTAGTAAATTCTATTAAGATTGGATTTTTAATTTTGTTTTATGGCTATTTTTAATAAAGAATGAATCTTTTTGTAGTTTTTTGCACTTTGGTAATAAGATAGAGTGTTTATTTTATGTACTGAATTTAGAGATGAATGGATCTTATACTCCCTCCGTCTCAAATTATTAATCTTTTTTTTTGTTTTACATGCCCTTAAGAAGTAGTGTTAATTAAGAGTGGAACTATTTGCCTACTTTTGCCTATGTCATGTCTAAGTGATAATCTTTAAAAAAGGCAGTCCGGTGCACTAAACTCCCGCTATGTCTGGGGTCCGGGAAAGGGCCGGACCACAAGAGTCTATTGTACGCAGCTTTATCTTGCATTTTTGTGAGAGGATGTTTCCACGGCTTGAACCCGTGATCTCTCCATTAAATAATTACTCTTTTCTTTTGAGCCGAAGGTCTTTCGGAAATAGCCTCCCTACCTCCCCACAAAGGTCTGCGTACACTCTACCCTCCCCAGACCCCACCGAGTGGGATTTAACTGGGTATGTTGTGTGTGATTTTGATTAAATATTTATTCTATTTATGTGTCATCTCTATTAATGACAAGATGCTACTAAGGGTAAAATGGAGAAAAACTAATTAGTTGTGTTGAACTTCTAAAACGACAAATAATTTGAGACGGAGGGAGTATTATATTGGGTATTTTATTGGTACTTGAAATGGTATTTCTGCTTTTCACCCCTTTGTGGTAGTGATTGGAACAAAAAATTGTAACTTTAATGAATATAATGATCACCTTTGAATTCATTTATGGTGTCAAAATCCGTTGCTTCTAATTTTTCTTTTGAGAAGGTAAACATTTTTCTTGTGTCTTGTCTTTTGAATTGATAGTAGATTTTATAAAGATTAAAGGGCAGCTCGGTGCACTAAAGCTCCCGCTATGCGCGGTGTCCGGGGAAGGGCCGTACCGCAAGGGTCTATTGTACGTAGTCTTAGATTGGATTTTTTATTTTGTTCTCTGGGTATATTTTATCAAGAATGAATCTTTTTGTAGATTTTTGCACTTTGGGTGTTTGGTAACAAGATATAGTGTTTATTTTGATGTATTGAATTTAGAGATGAATGAAGCGTATAAAATATTATGTGTTTCATTGGTACTTGAACTAGTGTGTCTGCTTTTCACCCCTTTGTGGTATTGATTGGAGAAAAAAAATGTAACTTTAATGCATATAATGATCACCTTTAAATTCATCTGTGGTGTCAAAATTGAATGCTTCTAATTTCTTTTTGAGAAGGTAAACATTTTTGTATCTTGTATGGTTTTTTATGTGTTTGAATAGCATGTTTGGTGATGGAGTAAACATTGAGAAACAGAATAGGTTAGATTACTCAGAAATATATTTAAAGAAGGTTATATAAGTGCCTAAGTTCTGCCTGTCTCCAAAGGGATGGTTGAGTGATTGATACATAGGAGTAACAACCTAAAAAATGCCTTAAGTTTTGCCTTAATTTACTGATCTGGTGTAAATTTCATAGTGATTCGGGTTAAGTCTTGGTGGGAGAATTAGTGAAGTGGGAGGGGAACCATGAGGTCTCAGGTTTTAATCCCAACGAAGGAAAAAATCATTTGTTCATGAATATTCATAACCGAGTTTACTAAAAGAGGGACCAACCTCGTCATGGTGATTAGACAACTCCTCTGATCGTTCACTATCTGATTTTTTGTCATCTGCATAAGCCTTGGTGGGATTATTCGGTATGTGTGCTGGTGCGGAAGCAAGTATCCGGTGAATAGTCGAGTTGTGCGCAATCTGACCTGGACACTATTGTAAAAAAAAAGTACATGGTGACTCCTTTTTTGTTCATAAAACCGTCATTATGTTGGATATCAGATGTGAACATGTTCATTAAGTGACTTAAGAAGAATCATGAAATGTGTATATAGTATGCTATAACTGTGTGTTGGTTTGTTCCCATGTTCGAAAGAGAGAGCTATGGAGATAGAAGAAGACCACGAGGCAGGATTCAACTAGAAATGCTACTAATTTATGGTGTGTCGGGTTTCTCGAAAGAAAAATTATAGTGTGTGTGGGGGGGGGGGGGGGGGGGGGGGGTAAATCAAATTCTTATGGTTGAGCAGTTTTAGCGAATGAAAATTTTAATTCACTATTAGTAAAAGGAGAGAAGGAAGCTCCTTATTATGTAGCTTGACGTAGAAGTAAAATTTGCTTTAAAATCAACTTTTGTAATTGGATGGCAAGAGAACTGATGTTTCCTTATCAAAATGGAAAGAGAAAAGGTTGAGTTGTTAACGCTACTAAGAATATGCCTTCTTGTAGTAATACGTCGTAGCCCCAAGATTTTATAGTTCGATATGTTTATTGTAAATATAGGTAGGCTGTTTTTGTTTATCCTTAAATGCTCCCGAATCATCAGTCTAGACAGTTGACAAGCAATATAACATGATTACATATTTGTTTTCAGGCTCATATAAATCTGGTGACATGTCCCATTTATAAATTGATGCTCGAATAAAATTCAGAAGCCTAGTCTTATAGTTCCTTTGATCTAGCTTATAGGTGAACATGCTATTCATTTTCCCCCAAGGGCATGGATGGAATGATCAGTGCCTTCAGGACTCACCTGAAGTTCATTGCATTCAAGTGTTATTGAGATGATCAAATGCTTCCGTTTTGTTAAATCAAGACACGTCGTAGTCGTTATGGAAAGACCCTGTGAATAATTATTCTTTATAAGAATGAAAAAATATTGTAATAGATGGTCATAAAAATGTAGTGAAAAGGTGAACACTGTGTTCGCAACAGAATCCATTTAGAAGTTGGAGTAAAACTGGAATTGAAATCCATGATGATCTCCAAATTAGGTTTTTGGCTGTTTTGCATCATGAATCTTAGGGTTGGACATATTTTCTCCTCTTAGGTAAGGAATGGGGACCATGACAGTAACATTGATGGGTATTTTAAATCCAAATGTCAATCTGTCCAATCAGACTAAGCTAAAACTACATTGGGGGTTATAAAGATCCAACCTACTTTTGATTCTAAGTTCCCAAATGTAGACACGGATCTTCCAATTTTCCATGGTTTTAAATGTTGCACAAAAGTTTAGTTTGTTATTTGGCTAGTGAACAATCTTTGCTAAGAAAAAGTTTTATGTTCATCAGGTCAGTTCCATTCAATTGCCCTGCCCGTCCTGCCTATCTTTGTCCAATCTCACAGGCACGCCACATGAGGACCTGATTTTGGATCACCACGAGGTACACCACTGACTCATGGAGATGAGCAATGAAAATGAACCAGAAGTAGACATCAAGGCATCAGAAATAGAGTATGTTAGCTATGGGTTTGAACATCATCTACCTCTTATCATGAACCTTGTTGATGAAGAGCTTAGCGAGCCCTACTCCATCTTCACTTACCGCTACTTTGTCTATCTTTGGCCACAACTGTCTTTTATGGTACTCCTCCCACTCCTTTATCATATTATAGCCCGTTTGGCCAAGCTTCTCCAAGGTCAAAAGTGCCGCCTTCCCAAAAAAAGGGTGCTTCTTTTTGAAAGTTGAGGCGTTTGGCCAAGCTTTTAGAGAAGAAAAAGTGCATTTTAGTAGAACCATAAGCTGTTTCTGAGAAGCTGAAAAGACTAGCTTCTCCCCAATAATATTTTTTTGAAAAACACTTTTTAGAAATACACTTAGAAGCACTTTATAACAACTTGGCCAAACACTAATTGCTACTCAAAAGTGCTTTTCAAATTGATTAGCCAAACACAAACTATTTCTCACCAAAAGTACTTTTTCGAAAACACTTTTGAAAGAGATACTTTTCAAAATAAGCTAATTAGTTATGATATATTTTAGAAGCTTGGTCAAACAGGCTATTTAGTTATGATATATTTCACCAGGAGCATAACTCTTTCTTCATTATTGAAATATTTGCAGGCCTTCCATAAGGGGAAATGTATAGGGACGGTGGTCTGCAAGATGGGAGAGCATCGTGGTACTTTTAGGGGTTACATAGCAATGCTTGTGGTGCTTAAGCCTTACAGAGGCAAAGGAATTGGTCAGTATTTAATCGCTCTTTGTTTGATAAATTGATAATGGCCTTTAATTCATATTTATCCAGTATTTTTAGAGCTATGGATGATGTCTTTAGAGTCCTCATTTACCTGGATAAGCATATTGTTTCCTTTTCCAATCCTAGTTATCACTGACAATTATATCTCTTTTCCCCTTTTTAGTTTTCCCTTTCCATCAAAATCTGTTAACCCTTTACCCACAAAATACAAGAAAACCTCCCTATTTCCATTACTGTCTCCTGTGCTTGAGGTATCCTTTTTGTATTCCTCTCTACACATTGAAGCCTAATTCAACAGCCTTAAGCAAGTTGACCCCATGTGATACTGTGAAATTAGATGTAGTTGTGAAGGTTACAAAGGTTTGGATTGTGTTTTGGTTGACTACTTTGCCTTTTCTTGATCTGGTGCGGCTGCTGAATCTAAAAGGAAGGGAGTAAACAACATATGCGTGCGTGCCTAGCCCTAAGTTCAATACATGAAAGAGATAATATAGGAATACAAGCAAAAAGAAGTTCTTGATCGTAATCCTGGTTGAGCTGGTTTTCATGCACATTATATTTTCTTCTTCAATTGAACATTTTATAGCACTTTTTTGGTGTACCCTTTTCCATATAACTTTTGTAAAATTATTGCCTCGAGGATGCCCTTGATGGTGATAGTGCTGGTAGAAACCATAGGGGACATGATTGTGGCTTTTACTGTGTAAGAAATCTCTTAAGGAAACATTGACATTGTGATTTTACATATGCTTATTAACTATTGAGATACATCTGATCAGCTACTGAGCTGTAATATTTTCATCTTCCAGCTACAGAACTTGTCACAAGATCAATCAAGGTGATGATGGAATCTGGTTGTGAAGAGGTACGTCACAACATGCTGAAAACGTTCATATTATAAGTGACTTAAGAATGACATTGCGAGAAACATAAATAGGTACTTCATGATTATCGATCTTGCCTGTTGTTTTTGACAAATCAAGAGCTGAAATGTGCTTGCTTGGTTTCTATATCTTATTTTTCCGACTCAGAGAAAAACAATGACAACTTTTGATCCTACATCTTATTTTGGGGATAATTAAGTTTGTCATTTTTTTTTAGAAAAAAAGAAGAAACGGAAGGACAAAGCGCCCAAGCATCATGATAAATTATCTATCTGTGGCTTGTTTCCACTTAATTTGTTCCTATGTTCTGTAGGTGACTTTGGAAGCAGAAGTTACGAATAAAGGAGCACTCGCTTTGTATGGCCGTCTTGGATTTATTAGAGCAAAGGGACTTTTTCGTTATTATTTGAACGGTGTAGATGCTTTCCGGCTGAAGCTATTGTTTCCACGCGCAGAACCACAACCCTTTCATTCCATGGCTGCTGATGGTGATGATAGTCATGAGTATAATGAACACACATTATGGAGAAAATCACCCTTGTTGCCAACACAGCATGTAAACTGAATATTCTGATTAGACAGGTAACTTGTGCTATCAGTCGCGAAGCTAGAAATTTCATTTAGGGGATTCAATTTTTATAAAAATAGACTATATCAAGCTTGTGTTTCAAGTCAAGGGGATTCAACCCTCGTATTTATCATGCATTTTATTATTTTTGACTTGTAATATACATGTCAAAAATACATGTATAATAAGTAAAAAATTTGAGAAAGGGGTATCATAGGAACCCCCTTGCTTCAATGTGGCTCCACCACTATGTGCTATGTTGTTGCCAAATGCCAAAGAGACCACATTAGACCGTCTTTTCCCCGTTATAATGCCCAGTTTTGGTACAAAATTTATTTTTGTCAAGTTGTAGAAACTGAGGTCTGGCCTGCTGGAAGATTTAGTCGTCAATCACTTGATTATTGATGCATCTACGCTTTGAAATGCTTAATGAGCTCTGCGTTATCCCTTATTCTAGAAACACATTGTGTTAATGAGACGTTTGATTATGTGCAAGCAGGACTTCATTCGATGTTTGTGTTAAGCCAATAAATGCATCATATGTATTTTCTCGGTTTTGTGTTATCCGAACAAGAACATATTGCTTTGAAGTTGCTGGATGAGAATGTTTTTCTTTTGTTACTGATTTTTTTCCTCAATCGGCTATTATGTTTGTTGTATTACGCCTTCTCTATCCTCACTTTGGAAGACTTTTAGTATATAGATTTTTTTCAAAAGGAAACTTTAGTCGAGTAGATCATCTATTTTATTAGAACTTGTTGATTGCTCCGTACGAATTTACAATGAAAAAACTTATGCTCACTGTGAGATTATTGAAGGATAGAGGGTTGTCATAAAATTGAATAGCTTGGGCTTTCAGCAGCATCATTTGGTCATGGCCTCATTGCAATATGGATAGTCTCTAGCCCAATTATCGACCAGCGGTAGTAATAATAAAGCCCAGCCCATTGACACCTTTTCTTGTTTTCTTTTAATTTCCCTTTAGGTCTTTGGTTAACTGGTCCTTGAACTGTTAAAAATGCTTCCTTCAAATAAAATATTTTTCACCAAAGAGGAAGATGATGATTTATTGTATATAGACATAATTTTATAGATATTAATCCATATAGTTTGTAGTTACTATGCGCTTAATTTAGATGGTAACAAGAAGAATATCACAAATTTTTTAAAATTATAAAAATAGCTATAAGAAAAATGAGTAAAAGGTCCAATATATTACTATATGCTTAACAAATGGTGTCTTTTTTTTTTTTGGTTAAACAAATGGCGTCTTAACTTCCCTCGGTAGAGCTAAAATAATATTTTGAATATTTGACCTTTCAAAAGCTTGTCTAAAACAACAACAACAACATACCTAGTGGAATTCTACAACGTGAGGTCTAAGGAGGGTAGAGTGTACGCAGATTTTATCTAAACATATTATAAAATTATCATTTTTGATTTCTTCACCGGATGTTTTGTCACTATTTCTATATTTTCACTTTAAGAAAAAATAAACTCTTTATTTAAATATTTCTTTACCAAAAAATATTTAAATTTACCTTAAGGAAAAAAAAACTTTTAATTAGTTGGTTATCACTGTTGAAGGAACTGACACCTCGTTAATATATGGTTCTCTTTTTCTTGAAACTTTGTGAGAATAATAAGTGTGAGGTCCAGAAAAAGAGAGAAGAGAACCCCTTTTTTCCACAGTTATAAGACTTGTTCAATTGCTTAAATACATATAATTAATATAATTTAATAAAATGCCTGCTATTACGGCACTCATATCTCTCTTATTTCCTTTGGTTAATAATTATTTTGTTGTTCCAAGAAAAAGAATAACATGTTTTTTTTAAGAAACCTTTTTCTTTTCAACTAATTAAATAACATTACGTCTGATCTAATAACTTCTAAGATGACCTATACCAATAGGTAATATCTATAACAATTTTTAAAAAATGCACTAAATTACTTGTTATAATTAATTAAAATATGTTAATAATATAAAAATATAAGTCAATATAAAATATAGGTTTTCGGGTTAATTTGTGCTACTAAAATATTGCTAACTTCCGATGGAATCCGTCATAATTTGGCTTATCATAAACATTTTCGAGCCAAAATTCAGATGAGACGTCTGCTGAAAATTAACTATTTACTGATAATATTGCATTTCTCAACTATTTCATCATGTTATTATCTTCAACCAATAATTATGCCAACCGAAATTTAAATAAATGAGAAGAAACCATCTTTTTTTTAATAAGTCAATATATGTAAATTATAAAGTTAAATCCGTGATCTAATATGTGCCTCAAAAAATTAAATTTGATGTTAATATGTGGCTATGCACATAGAGAGATAATAAAAGAACGTGCCGCTCCAAACGGGGTATTATTATACAAGAACCATAACTGCAATTCTATGTTGTTTAGGATTTTTCCAAAATTCCATATTTACCCTTTTGTTTCTTTGTCTTATATGTAAACCAGTGAGGGTAAAACAGTCATTAAAAAAACAAATGCCAGTAGTCACATATATATTTTCATGGCTATTCAAGATTCATATTTCTCCATCATCCTCTCATCATTATATATAAAAAAAATTCCCATAGTTTCCATGATTAATAATAAACCAACAAGGTTACAAGAAAATATATATACAAAAACAATAGAAAAGTCAGTCATTTTCATAGGCTTTTCAATTTAAGGCTTAGTATTAAAAAAACATTATTTGGTGTCCCATTTGCCAGTACATATCAAATCTCTCTTTACTGTTGCTGGTAAGTTTTCATTTATATAATAATAAAGACTTGATTTTTATTCCTCAGTATGGTGTAGTTTTAAATAATATAATCTGTGTTCCATCATCCATGCAAGGTGTTTGATGTTGAAATCTCAAAGGTGAGATTTTTATGTATTGTTCATTCTCCTGAGGCATTTTTTTATTTGTGGGGGTGGGGGTGGGGTCGTAGTATTTATTTATGTAGTTTGTTTCGGTTTCTGTTATTATTATTTACTGTCTCCTATTTTTTTTGCTTAGCATGCTATGTTGTTGTAGTAATTCCTTTTTTTTTCTTTTTTCAGAAAAAAAGATTACATAGCATATATGTAGATAATACACACCTAGAGAGAGGGTTCTTGATGTACTATGCATTTGGGATCTTTATGACCCCTTTTTAAAATCAAAAAAAGTTATTTGCTTTTTGGGGGATTTTGTGCTTTGATAGGGTGTTCTTGTTTCCCATATTTGGTACTCTGAAACAATTCATGGCTGTGACAGCTATGGTGTGTACTATATGCTTTTCTTCTTGGGCTTTGGGTATTTTTATCTGCTACTTGGAGTTACTTCACTTAAAGGGGTTGTTGTTATTCAGTTCTTCCACTGGCATTTTCATGGTGACACACTTCTCTTTCTCTGCTTCTGTATGTATTTTATTTCTTTGTATATATCTATCACTTTCTTGTTTCTGATTTTGTTTGTTTGTTATACTCTTTTTGGATCTTTTTTCATGTATTGGACTGTATATGACCAGTTTTTTATCTGGTTTTGGACTCATTAGTCTCATTTTCTGGAAATTTCTTCTGACTATCGTTTGTCTGTTTTCCATGAGTCAAATAAATTAAACTTTTCTTTGTTATTTTGTATTGTTTTGTGATTTTGGTGGGCATTTCTGGCTGTGTTAATTTGTATTTCTGTAGTGTGCAGCTTAGAGATTCTTGGGAAAACAAAGATTGGAGTGATTGAACTTGAGGTGTGATTTTGGAAATATGTTATAAGAAGTTGGAAATGGCATCATCTTCTGCTGAAAACAGTCCAGTGCCACTAAGAGTAGCACCCCCAAATTATCATCCATATCCACCACCCTTGGCTACATATGAGAATGCTGTGGCCTCTCCTCAACTGTTCATGGATACTTTGCAGAAGCTCCATGCTGCCATGAGAACCAAATTCATGTGAGTTTTTCTTTTCTTTTTGCCTAATATGGAACATATGCCCTTTTTTGCTCCTTAAACTCTTCTATCTAGTGGTGGAAAACTAGTGGAGGGGATGGGTAAAATGTGTTGTGTTGCTGAGGTGGCATGCCACTTGGCGTCCATCTCATCAAAATGTTAGTGCCACATGAGATTGGGTGGCCACCTTAGACAGCCCTAACGGAGGAGGGGTTGAACCATAAAAGTAACAGCGGGGATGTTTTTGTACGGATAGTATAACGGAGGGAAAAATCGATTCATTTCGCATAGTAGAGGGGCAATTTGACCCCTTTCTGAATAACGTAGTGTCAGCTTGCATGCACCTCGACTATTTCATCGACTTGTTAACTTTGCTCGCCAAGGTTAGGTAGATGAGAAAAAATGACCGAGGTTTTTTGTCTGTATTGGGATTTAAATTTAGTCGCCGATGGTTTTCTCCTGCTTCGTTAACCGCTAGACCACACCCCAGTCCTGTTTCTTATTCCTGTCACATGGCATGCCTCCCTCCCTTTTGTTGAATTTTATCAAGAATGTTGCCTTTTTTTCTGGCTAATCCTGAAGCATGACGAAACTTTAGTGACCCTTCATGTTGGTCGTGTGTTTCAGCAATCAAATAGCAATCCTGGTTTCTCTGTATTGACACTGTTAGATTAGCTGAGTTGCAAGCCAGTTGGAGTGTCCACATCTAACTTTGTTGCATTAATCATAGGACTATTTTAGAAAGTGAACTAGCTCGGTTTACATCTATTAGATTGTCACACATTGGCTTATCCTTTAATTCCTCTTTTTACCAAAGCAGAATATATGTCCTGATTTGAATTGAAGCTGGCCATGGTGCTCAATAACTTTATTACATCTTTGCTAAAAAAAATAACCCAAAATAGCTTCTGTCGATTATATAGGTCTCTATTTTCATACTGTTCATGCTTAAATCGAGATTCTTTTTTTGCTCAAGTAAAGCTCGTTGGGGTTTCTATTGACCATTTTGCCCTCGGTTTTCGTCCTGATCATGACTAATTGGTGAATAAGTCAAGACTTTCAACTTGATTTCAACTTCCTCCAAGAAATAAAATCTTGTCAAATAACAACCACTGACATTCTTGTGATTGATTAATCTCCGTTAAGGATGTTTTTCATCCAAATGTTTTGTACTTTTCTTGTTAAATTTCAAATGTTTCAAACTTGAAATTATGCCATAGACTTCTGAATTCTCATCCTTGTCTCAAGTTTGTATAGTTCACTCAACTAATTCACTTATGCTTCTGTTGGTTGTGCTTTTTTAGGATCCCTGTTATAGGGGGCAAAGCCCTGGATTTGCATCGCCTCTTTGTTGAGGTAACTACTCGTGGTGGTATCACAAAGGTAATATAGTTTGATATGTTTGGAGAGTTTGGTGCCTTTACAGTTTGTTAATTGTTATTAACAATCATAGCTCTTTCCATTCAAAGAAAGGAATAATTGGATTGAAATTTATGTTGAATCTGTAGTTGTTTTGCTCTTCTTATAATTAGGATTTTTTCAAATGTGATTGCAGGTTCTAGGGGAGAAAAGATGGAAGGAAGTAACGTTAGTTTTTAGCTTTCCTTCTTCAGCCACAAATGCTTCATTTATCCTACGGAAATACTATATTTCATTGCTATTCCACTATGAAAGAGTCTACTATTTCAAAGGAAAGTACTGGACTCCTTCTCCTGGTATGTGTGAAATCTTGCATTTATTAATGAGATAAATACAGTCCAATGCCTATCAATGATCTAATTTACAAAATAGCCAGCAAATGTATAGATTATGTATATTAAGTATAAATATACATATATTATACATATTGTATACATAATCGGTGCATATGTTTTGTATATTTTGACTTGCACCTGTAATTAATTTCAGCCGATGGGTCAAAAATGAAAAAAAAAACCTTTATTAGTTGGCTGTGTGCCGAGGCTTTCTCAATAAAAGTAGATATCCTGCAGATGTGTTGCAGCAAGTCTCACATGCTGCAGTTCCACCTCATGGTTTGGCTGGATATGCGCTTCCACCACCAGAAATAGAAGCCGCCATGCCTCAACCTCAGAGGATAGAAACGACATTTCCTGAAGGTTGCTTACTTGTCCTTGCACATATTCTCAATCCTCTGTTTTATCTTTGCTTCCTAACTATGTTGGTAAGAGTTACTTAGAATCTTTATGTCATAGTCATATCATTCATGTCTTTTGGTAACCTTCAAATCCATGTATGGAGATGCTTTTGTCGTCCTTTTTTAAGAGAATCAAGGTGATCCTTCTCAGGAGAATAAAGAACATAGTGGCTAGGTCCAAGAATTTGGTTAGGCTTGCATGCCTTATATAAACTTCTGTTAGCATTAAACAAATTATATGTTATGGAATTCCCATTTTCAGATAGCATAAAGTAGAATTTTATCAAAGATAGCATAAAGTAAAACTAATCCATTTTCAGATAGCATAAAGTATAACTTTTTCAAAAGATGCTTAAATAGTCGATCAGTAAACATCATGAACGTTGTTTATGCTCCCAAACACTTGCCTTCTTGTCTATCGTAACATATAGATATTCTACTGTCTATTATGGCCTTGAAAAACTTTTCAGTCAATTTCCATGATACTATTTTCAGTAAAGATGTATGGGGTGAAGGGATATGATCAATTCTAAGAGCGACATCGCCGTTATGAAGTAGATTTAGAATGCATTTTTTCCCCTAAATGTGTGCTAACTCTGTGCAAGTAAAATAAATCTCTTATAGAAGTTTCAAACTAAAAGGAAAAAGTTTTGATACAATTGCTAGTCTAAAAAAATTTAATCAAACTGTTAACAAATTTGAAAGATTGTGGGGTGAGTTGGTTGGTGGGCTGGTGGGCTGGTGGGTGTCTATAAAACTTTGTATCGACAAATTCACATGATAAATTGAGTCCTATCCATATCGATGCTTCTGTTACACGCGAAGTAATATAACATAAGAAAGCTTTACTGATAACAGTTTAGAAATCTGATAATTTCCTGCTATAGCTAACAAACAATGTGTATAATCTCTCTACCATGTATGTAGACTTGTTATACCAACCATATATAATTCTTTTGACCTGGGGTTGCACTGTGGGTTCATGAGCGATTATATTTTATATGCAGGCTAAACTGCCAAATCATAAAAGCATTAAAGAAGTTTGGTAACCAGATTAGTGTGCGATTTGTGTTCATGCTAATCTGTTTGAGTGTTCCTTACTACTTAATTATCTATAGATCTTTGGATATGAAGTTCCTGTTTGTAAAGTAAAGTAATGAACTATGAAGATCACAACATTTCTTTTGTACTTGCAGCAACTAAATCACCACCATCGTCAGGTTCTCCTGTGTCTGGTTTCATTGATGGGAAGTTTGAGAGTGGATATCTTATTACAGTAAAGATTGGATCTGAGGATTTTAAAGGTGTTCTGTATCAGGTTCCAATGAACCAAGAGTTGCAAAATCAGAATATTCTACCTGTTTACAACACTGGGAAAGCAGCATCTACAACTGGTGGGGTCGTTCGAAGAAAGCGTAGGAAGAAATGTGAAATTAAAAAGCGGGACCCTGCCCATCCCAAGCCTAACCGAAGTGGTTATAACTTTTTCTTTGCAGAACAACATGCCAGGCTGAAACCTCTTTATCCTGGAAAGGATAGGGAGATTAGTAGGATGATAGGTGAATTCTGGAACAATCTAAACGTACCCGAGAAGATGGTAGGAACCAAATCATATATTTTTATATAGGGAAAAGGTCCAAGAATTTACCCCTATACTACACAAAATATCTTAATTTTACCCTTTGTTATACTTTGAGGCCATTCATGCCTTGTTGACAAATTGTCTCGTATTTGCCCTTGTGAATTCTGGGAAAAAAGTCTGAATTCATACCGTTACCAGTTTTAAAAAAAAAGTCTGAATTCACCTTTACTTTTGAAACTCCTTTAGGGTCAAGGACAAATACGAGACGATTTGCTGACGGATAATAATGGTATGAATGGCTCCAAAGTATAACGACAATTAAGATATTTTGTGTAGTGCGTGGTTATTTATGACCCTTTTCCTATTTATATATTTCAAGACTTATGCTTGTTGTTTGTTTCATGCTAACTTCCAATGGTTATATTCTGTTGAGTTCAGGTTTATCAGGAGAAAGCCTTGCAAGACAAAGAACGGTACAGATTGGAGATGCAAGACTATCGCGAGAGATTAACAACCGGGAAAATTATTATTAGTAATCCGCTCCCAACACAATCTCCTCTTGAACACAATATTGATATGATTGATCAAGAAAGTGAACTTCAAAGTGAGAACGGAAATGTTTCTTGGAGTCCGGAGTACGGAGCAAGTTCTGATAAATGTGCACAGAGCAACTCAGAGAACAACAAAGGCACAGACCTGAATTTAGACGCTAAGGCCCCTCCGGTATTAGAAATGAAGGCAACTAACGTGATCGCGGAGGAATTTGAGTTGCTTAAGAGAGTAGACATGGTTGAATGCGAGGATAAAGAAATGCAGGAAGAAGATGAAGCTGATAAACAAGAAGAAGAATTACAACATAGCAAGGAAAAAGTTTTCTTCTTCCTAGAAGATAAAACTGTGTTACCAACTGTGGAGAAAATATAAACATGGCTAAGCTAAATTAACTTCCTAGATATCACAACTTATCTTAATTATGGTGTCTGTTTAACTTAGTGATTATTTGTTGTTTAAATCTTAACTTTCTAGCATTAGTTATGACACAGTAGTATGAACCATTTCTGATGTATCTCATGTGCTTACTTCAAAGATTAACTGCCCTTTGTTCTTCAAGTGCATTATATGCATAGTTCAAAATATGAGACTAATCTTTTCATTTTGTTTGACAGTGAAGACTTGGTTATGTTTCCAAGGTTCATTTGCCTATGTTCTTAACTTGTTTTAAAAGATGTGCATTATGAAAAGGTCAACGGGTTCTATGTTACTCGAACTCTTTAAAAATGTTGTCAGGTGTGTGTCAGATCCTTCAAAAGTACATGTATTTTTTAAAGAATTTAACGCATGTGCGACAACATTTTTGAAGAGTCTAGCAACACATAAGACATGGTTATGAGTGGATTTTTTATGTAGAAATTGCTATTGAACATCAGTAACATTCTTTTGGTGTTAACCATGTCACAGATTCAACTAATTTGAATTTGCGCAGATAGGCTTACTAGGGGGTGGCTAAAGTGCTCTACATCTGAAACGTTATTCATTTCCAAAATTCGAAACCGAAACATTTGGTTAAGACTCAAGAGTGACCATACTGTTCATTTGGGTTTGTCAAACTTTGTCTAGTTTTAAAAAATAAGACAGAATTCTCATTTCATTTGACAATGACCTGATCTATAATAGAGGACAAAAAAAATGGAGAAGGACCGCCACTCTTTGATAAGCACGGCAAAAGATAAATAACAACAATATATTCAGTGTAATCCCACAAAGTGGGGTCTGAGAAAGGTAGAGTGTACGTAGACCTTATCTTTATTTTGGCAGGTAGAGAGGTTGTTTCCGATAGACCCTCAACTCAGGTAACACAAAAGCAACATTAGAATAACAAGAAAATTAAAGCAGAAAAGGCATCAAGTATCAATAGAAAATAAAGAATAAGAGATATGCGAATGCTAAAATAAAATACAAGAAAATGACGGAAATAATACTGGTCAGCCAGAAAGGTACTACTACTCCTACTACTAGCCTTCTACCCTAATTCTCGACCTCCACATCTTCCTATCTAGGATCATGTCCTCGGTAAGCTGAACACTACTCATATCATGCCTGATCACGTCTCCCCAATACTTCTTTGGCCTTCCTCTACCACTCTTCCAGCCCTCCATCGCAAGTCTCTCACACCTCCTCGCGGCACATATGTGCCTCTCCTCTATCATGTCTGAACCATCTCAGTCTCGCCTCCAGCATCTTGTCTGCCACGGAGGTCACCCCTACCTTGTACTAAATTTTCTCATTTCTAACCATATCTCTCCTAGTCAGCCCACACATCTATCTCAACATCCTTATTTCTGCAACTTTCATCTTCTGAACATGAGAGTTTTTGACTGGTCAAAACTCTGCCCCATACAACATCGTCGGTCTCACTACTACTCTATAGAACTCACCTTTAAGTCTTGGTGTCACCTTCTTATCACACAAGACAACAAATGCGAGCCTCCATCTCAACCACCCTTCTCCAATACTATGTGTGATATACTCGTCAATCTCTCCATTACCTTGGATTATAGCCCCCAAAATACTTGAAACTATCTCTCTTCGGGACGACTTGTGAGTCGAGCTTCCCTTCCACCTCAGTGTCACTCATCACCGCACTAAACTTGCACTCCATGTACTCTATTTTAATCCTACTCAACTTGAAACTTTTCAAAATTTAGCAGCTTCTTGAGAAATTGGCTTCTCATAGATCTACACATATAGTCTTTACCCCTAAGACAAGATCCCAATTTGGCAAAGAAAAAATAATTAACATGAATTAATTAAATATTTCTCTTTGTCAACTTAGTTATGAGTATAAAAATTACAAAGAAACAACAGGTAATATTGTATGGTGCAACTACTTGTCAACTTTTGACTAAAATAATTACTTAGTTTAATTTTAATGTTCTATTACTTATTTTTAGAATTTTTACATTATCAATGCATTTTAATATGTTATAACAAGTAACTTGTCTTATTTTTTAAGTTATGAATCTCGTTTTTTATACACGGTTACTTGTGGTTGTCGTTTATATGACCTGATACTGTAAAAAATCTTTTATATTATCAATATATCGAAGTGGATGTCTTAAATATTTATTTCTTTTCCATTTCTATTTAATATACATCCTTTTCTAGGGTTGGTTACAAATACTTTTTTCTAGGAAGTTTGTTCATTGAAAACAAAAAAAAAACATTTGTTTCTTTTAGAATCCAGTGATGGCTGCCCATGGATTCATAATATTCTTCCACATGACCCACCACATAAAAAGTGAAAATACAATGCATACAAACAGAAAATAGAATGATTCTTGCTTTTGCTTTACACCATTTCTCTTTGCATTTTCCACCGCACCTTATAGTTATGTTATATATTCACACATTAAGCACTTGGAAAAAGAATATTAGAACACATTCACTTACACCACATTGGTGTTTGGCCTAATAAGAAGTATAAAAGAGGATTAATTTATGCTATTGTATCAAGATACGTAATGTTATGGAACAAATGTCAAAAAAAAATTAAGCTTGAGAAGTATATACTACCCAAGTATGCCTCGATCAAATAGAAAAAACTATACTATGAAATATGAATACTTATCGCAACTCAAGCACATGGTACATATTGTCCACTATATCTCAAAGACAAGAATTTTTCCCTTTTCATACGTCATTCGAACTCATAAAATACGTAAACTTATATTATGACTTATATAAGACTACAACCCCCTCCCCCTCCCCCCCCCCTATATATATGAGATTTTCTAGGGTGTCAATTTTGCCTGTTTTCAAAAGCTTGTCAACCTAGAAGTAGTGGCGGAATTGACACCCCTTGCTGGAATTACACTGTGTAGATAGATAAGAAAAAATTATGTAAATATATTATATATTGATTTCGCTTTGACTTCTCTTGTGTTTACTTTTTAAATTTGAACTCTTCTTAGTGAAAATGTTAGCTCCGCAGTTGTCCAGAAACCTTCCAGTTCTCACTTTGATGCGCCCTCATCAGCCTATCGATCTTCTAGTACTTTGACATTGTGACTAGTAATTAAAAAAATATAATAAAACTTTTGAACTTACAATTCGAATATGATTATGCTTTGACAAGTAGTGTCTAGTGAGAAAGAACTTTGCTTATACCCATGGGCATATATAGAAGAGAATTTGTCTTTGTATTTTGTTACTTTTGATTACCGAGGATTTATAAGGTTACTTTATGTTGACTTGATGAGAATTTGTGTATTTGTTTAAGAAATAAAGAAATAAAGAAAAACTTATGAAAAAAGATTTTTTTTTTATTTGTTTAATTATATGTATTGACTTGATGAGAATTTGTTTAAGAAATAAAGAAAAACTTATGGTCTACAACAAGTCAAAGATATTTGTGTGGTTATAGGTCATCTCATTAAACGTAAAAGGTACTCCTTCCGTCCCAATTTATGTGTCACCATTTGACTTGACACGGTGTTTAAGAAAAAAAGAAAAACTTTTGAAATGTGTGGTCTAAAACAAGTCTTATATAAATGTGTAAATGTAAATCTGAAAGAAATAATCCATTGATTATTTTCATTAATTGAAAGACAATATATACAATTTACATATTTTCATAATAGGAAAATCATATTCCTATTCTACTCCTAAAACCTTATTCTATTTGGAGACTAACTATACAATTATGGTAAGTGTACAAGACTAATTAAGGTACAAGACTAATAAACACATTGTATACAAAATCATCCCATATGTGGGCTTCTACAGTAACTCGAGATATCATTGTTCATTCGATATACATATGTATATTGTGTATATCAGATGTACATTTAACACACCCCGCAGTCATAGCGGACGGTCTTCGAACGCTGAGACTGTTCCTAAAATCTTCAAAAAGGATCGAGGAAAGACCCTTTGTAAAGATGTCTTCAATCTGATATCTGAAAGGGACATGACAGACGCGTACTTGTCCACGAGCTACCTTTTCACGAACAAAATGAATGTCCATCTCGATATGTTTAGTGCGCTAGTGCTGAATCGAATTTCCATAAAGATAGATGGCACTAACATTATGACAGTAAACTAAGGTAGCTTTTTGAATAGGACAATGAAGCTCTAAAAGAAGATTGTGCAACCAACATGATTCAGAGACCACATTGGCTACCCCTAGAGCGGGACAATGTCGATTGACGCTTTGCAGACCATGATACCAAGTTATTACCAAGAAACATACAATAGCCAGACATAGATCGTCTGGTGTCCGGACAGCCACCCCAATCAGCATCTGTGTACGAGACAAGAGTAGATGTCGATGACGGATATAAATGTAAGTCATAGTCAAGTGTCCCCTAGATGTACCTAATAACGCATTTGAGTGCATTCATGTGTTCAACCCTATGATCATGCATAAACAAACACACATGTTGTACGGCATACGTAATAACTGATCTCGTGAATGTAAGATACTGAAGGGCCCCTACAAGACTGCGATACCGGGTCAGATCCTCATAAGGTGAGCCAGCCGCAACACCCAACTTGGGTTTATTATCGACTGGAGTGGAAGTGGACTTACATGATGAAATCCCAGCCCTCTAAATGATCTCAGCTGCATACTTCCTCTGTGATAAGAACAACCCACCTGCATGACGAGTAACAATAATTTCCAAAAAGTAACTCTCAAGGGCCCCAAGTCTTTCATAACAAACTCAGAAATTAGCATTGTCATGATAGACTGGCGTAATGCATCAGAAGAGGCAGTCAAGATAATATCATCCACATATAATAATATATAAGCCAATGAAGAACCATGATGATATATGAACAATGAATTATCAGACCTGCTGTGAGAGAACCAATAGTCGAAACATAGTCTACAAACCTCTTATACCAAGCTCGTGGAGATTGCTTAAGCCCATACAAGGACCTTTCAACAAACAGACATGATGAGGATATTTAGGATCCCTAAACCCCAAGGGCTGATACATATAAACTGTTTCCTTGAGATCACCATGTAAAAAAGCATTCTTCACATCTAATTGATGAATGAGCCATGCTTTCGAAAGAGCTAAGCTGAGCACAGTGCGAATGGTAGCCAGCTTGACCACCAGACTAAATGTCTCACCACAATCCACACCAACCTGCTGAGTCTTACCATCCCCTACAAGATGAGCCTTGTGCCTCGCAAAAGAACCGTCAGAATTATCCTTATGAGCAAAAATCCACATGAACCGAATAATATTAACACCAGATGGAGGGGGCACCAACTTCCACGTCTTATTATTAATAAGAGCATTATATTCGTCGGTCATAGCAATTTTCCAATTCGAGTCATTTAAAGCAAACACTGGGTTACGGGGTAAAGGGAATTTATAAACATTGGAATGTAAATTAAAATGTCTTTTTGGTTTAAAAATATTATGTTGACTACGAGTGACTGGTCTTTGACTCGAGGGAGAATTGGGAGGATTTTGGAAAATATCGGGACTTGTGATGGACTGGCCAGCAGGCAGTGGGCCTGCTGGCCCAAATCGATAACTGGAGCCGGAACTGGACACGGGAACTGGGCCAAGATTGGACTCGGAATCAGTAACCTGAAGTGGGCCAGAACTGGGCAGGATAGATGGCCCAGTTTCTGGACCCAGAACTGTAGACGATGACTTTACAGGAGGACCAGCGGGCAGTGGGCCCGCTGGCAGATTTGGGGTGCAGGACACGTTCAAAAACTGGTGACTAATATACGGGGATATATTATCATCCAAAAAATTATACGAACTAGGCACGGGAGTACTAACCTTAGAAAACGGAAATTGGGATTCATAAAAAATTACATGGCGACTAATGATGATTTTATTAGAAGATAAATCAAAACATTTATAACCACGATGATTTGTCGGATAACCCAAGAACACACACAGAGTAGAACGAACCTGAAGTTTGTTAATTGTGGTGGACGGAAAGAGTGGATAACACAAGCACCCAAAGACCCTAAGATGTAAGTACGAATGAGTCTTATTATATAAAATTTAAAGGGGGGATGAATATGTCAAACATTTGCAAGAAAAAATGTTAAGAAGATATGTAGTCATTTGTAGAGCATGATGGCAAAACAACGGAGGTATGGAAGCATGAATCAATAAAGTGCGGACAATGTTATTAATGGTATAAATTTTGTGTTCGGTTTTCCCAGTTTGTGAAGACGTATAAGGGCAAAAAAAATGAAAATTAATCCTATTATTTGCACAAAATTCCCGAAACACCCCATTGTCATATTCTTTGCCATTATCACATTGGATTTTTTTTATTTCTCGTTCGAATTGGGTTCTAATGAATGCTCTAAATTTTAAGAAGATGGAAAAAATTTGAGATTTTTTCGCTATTGGAAAAGTCCATAAAATTTTAGAAAATCATCCAAAAAGAGAACATAATACCGATGACCCAAAGAACTAAGAACAAGAGACGTCCATGATTACTACGAATAATTTCAAATGGCATTAAAGTATGAGAATTAGAGTCTACAAATGACAACATAACAATTTTTTCTAAAGAACAAGATTGACAATTCGGAGTACTACGCGTACCCTTACAAGAAATAAAATTAGTTTTATGTAAGGAAGACAAAATAGACGACCCTGGATGACCTAGACGAACATGCCACAAAGAAGGAGCAAGAGGTGCAAAAATTGATGGCAATGCGTGACTCGAGAAACCGAAACTTGACGTGATAGGATAAAGATCTCCCCTACTATCACACCTCATGAGAGGACTCCCCATCTTGAAATGCTTCACAGAAAATCCAAATGGATCAAATTCGACAGAAATGGAATTATCAGTGGTGAATTTACGGACAAACACCAAATTTTTAATCAATTTATGAGCGTGAATGATATTTTTCAAAATAAGGGGTGGATGGGGGGGGGGGGAGACAATGTTTTATGACCGTAACCACGAATTAGAATTGAATTACCATTTCCAATAATTATACCACGATTGCTGCTCAAATTGGAATAAGACGAGAGAATACCTAAGTCGGACGTCATGTGGGTAGTGGCTTCGGTGTCCATGTACCAATTTGGGTCTGGTGGATGTAATTCAAGTGTGTGCATTACGGCTACAATGTTAGTTTATGGGGGACCCGCTGCATGGTGGGCCTGCGGGGGCCGAGGCCCAAGAACACTACCCTATTGCCCCGGCCTAAAACCTGGTTTGAAACCCGAGACTAGACCCGAGAAACTGGGCATGGGCTGTTGAGAATTATGGGCCCAGTTTCCCGGGTAATAACCCTGAAAACTGCCACTGTTTGGCCCAACTTGGCTGACCCAATTCCACTGCATAGGGGCCCAAATTTGTTGCTGCTCCTGACTGACCCGAGGGCCACTACCGCCACCACCACTGTTCCGCTACCACCCATGTTGCCGCTGCGATTTTTGTCATTATTTTTTCAATTCTGACCCCTTTTGCCTCCACCGTTGTTGGGGTTTTGGCCCGAGTTGTTGGAACCGGAAGGGGGAAAATTAGACTCGATCATCATGACTACGAGACTAGCACAGGTAGCCGCTTTCTTGGCCAAGCCGGCTTCTTCGAGCGTCAGCATAGAACGAGCCTGATAAAATTGCGGAATAGGGCTGCTCTGACGAAGAAACGTGCCAATACCACTATATGCCTCAAAAAGGCCTGCAACCATCTGAAGGACAAGACGACCGTTGGTAACTAGCGCACTAACGTTGCGGAGTTGGTCCGCCAGTTCCTTCAACCTTTTGCGATATGCTGAAACGTTAGGGAAATCTTCCATATTGACATGAGAGAATTCCTGCGCCAAGGTAACAACACGGGAATTTTGATTATCTTGGAATATATCACGTACTCTATTCCAAGCCGTCATCGCCGTAGCATCTGGCTCGGTAATCGTCTGCAACAGGTCGATAGAAATAGTGGAATAAATCCACTGAAGAACAGTAGCATCAAGTGTCGTCCATAACGTAGGATCATCCTCGGGTTTTGGTACCATTGTATCCGTAGGAACCGCGGGGATAATGTGATGGAGGACTTGATGCGAGCGTACATGAACTTTGAACAGTTAGGCCCACGTCGCATATTGGAAGTTTTCTATATCAAGAATTATGGGGATGTGATTCTTAATATTAGAAAACAGCAAGGGCATGGTGAAACGTGTTCTTAGCCATAATAGCAACGCAAGACGTGATGTAGGGATTTTGAAGAAAAATTTGGGAAGATAAAAAAAAATTCCGGGCACGGAAACCGAGGAAGAGCTCGGAACCGGGCCGTTTGGACGGAAAGTTTGGGAGAAAATTTGCGAGAAAATATTAACCTAGACTTCTGATACCATGAAAGAAATAATCCATTGATTATTTTCATTAATTGAAAGACTATATATACAATTTACATATTTTTATAATAGGAAAATCTTATTCTTATTCTACTCCTAAAATCTTATTCTATTTGGAGACTAATTATACAATTATGGTAAGTGTAAAAGACTAATTAAGGTACAAGACTAATATACACATTGTATACAAAATCAGCCCATATGTGGGCTGCTACAGTAACCCGAGATATCACTGTTCATCCGATATATCATATGTATATTGTGCATATCAGATGTATATTTAACAAAATCATTTTATAAAATTAAATTATTTTTAAATATTGAAATGTGACATTCTTTTCTGGATATATCAAAAAGAAAATGATGTCATATAAATTGAGACAGAGTAATTAATACTTAAAATTAAATCATTACTAAATAAGAAAATGTAAACTGACTAACAAAAAAATATTTCATATCCACTGCTATTTTCAGTTCATCGTGTTTACGTCTTTAGGAATCAGTATCCATCTATCAAAAGAAAAAAAAAAGTCTAAACCAACTATTTAACAAAATAGCCCTTCAATTCTCCATTATTATAAATCTCTCCCTCCAACTCTATATTTCTTCTATCGTCTTTCTCCGCTTTCTTTTGGTAAAGGTCATCCTCTGATTCTTCTCTAGCGTCTCAATTCAGCTATTTACGATGACTCATATCCTTTAAAATCCATGATTTTCTTATGTAATTCTTACATATCTGTGCATATTTTTAGATTGGGTTTCAATTTTTTATTGTTTTGATTGGTAAATTTGTTAGCATTTGCCAAAGTTTGGTGAGTTTTGTGGGTATTTGAATTTGGTTGAGATTTATTCTTACTTCTGTTTTTATGATGCTTTTTTGAAACTTTTGTGTGTTTTATAATTTATTCTTAACGACCTTTTTTTTGTTTCGTTTTCTGGAAACCTTAAATTTGAGATTTAATGTTCTTTTCTTGTTTTATGGTGCTTTCTTGGCAATTTTTGTGGGTTATTTGAAATCTAATCAGATTTGTGTTTGCTTTCGTGTTTTGTGGTATTTTTCGTTCTGTTTTGTAATTGATCCAAGTTTTAATTGTTATTGTAAATAACCTTTTGTTAAAGATTGTACCTTTTTGTGGGTACTTCAAATAGGACGAGATCTGTCTCCTTTTGTGTGTAATTTTGTGGGTACGTGAAATTTAATAGATCTACTTTTTGTTTTTTTAGTTTTATGTTGCGATTTTGTTCTGGATTTGTATATTTGTGTTGCCTTGACTAAATCAAACGAGGAAATCAGAGAGAAAAGGATCGGGAAAGAGCTGCAGCTCGGACTGGTAAAAACAAGAAAAACGATGATGGTTTGACTCCTGAGCAGCGCCGTGAAAGGTACATATTTTCCTTATTTCTTAATTGTACTTGTTGTATCATACTTCCAAGATTAGGTTTTATGTATGTAGAGGTCGATGGTTTGCTGGTTAGAGTTATGCAAAGATTATTTTTGCAGGGTTTAATTCGGTGGTGGGGGCAGGAATTTTGTCAAGGGGGTTCAAAAATTAAAGAAACTGTTGTTAGGGAGACTCGAACTCACATGCTATATGTAAATTTTAACCCCCTTTACCACTGAGCAAAGCTTTTGATTTGTGATAAGGACAGTTAATATACACACATAAAATAATATTTTAACCCTATATACACCGTGTAATTTTTCGACGAAGGGGGTTCGGATGAACCCACCCCCTGAGCTCTATGAAGATCGGCCCCTGTGGTACTAGTTAGACTATTAGTTATGCGAGATTGTAAATTGGTAACCAAACAACGTACTTAGTATGCTGATTTTTATACATAACGACTAAACTACTACCAAATGTGGTACTAGTTATGCTGATTCTAATACATGGATAACTCACTTCCTAACCAGCAACCAAACGACGCCTTAGCCTTCTGTTTATTGGTATTGGATTTTGAGTTTTATTTTATATGTTTGTTGAATGTAGAGATGCAAAAGCTCTGCAAGAGAAGGCTGCAAAGAAAGCAACAAAAGAGGCAGCAGGGGGTAGCAATGCTGGAAATAAGGACACCAAGAAATAGAAAGCTAGGTGTTGTTTACATGTATTGCAGTCAGTAATTCGTCATTCCCTCTTGTTTGTCATGGTATTCACTATTTAAATGCTGTCAGTCAATACAACCCGATACAACTGAATTGTCAATCCATCCGTTTTTGAACTATCTTGTCTTTCTTTTAACATGGTAAACTCCACCTCCTAACCACGAAGGAGACAGATAGTGGCGTTTGCCACTTTTTTCTTTGATATCTTGAACGCCCAACCTCATGATTGGAGGTGGACGGTCTTGCTTCGTTGTCTGTTTTTCAGTTGTTGCAAAACTTATGTCAATTATGCTGATAGAGAGTTTTAACTCACCTCGTGCGTAGAATTTATGCAACGGCAAGGCAGGGTAGATGTGATATCAATGTCCTTAGTGAAGCATTTTGTGTCGTTTGCAAGTTTGTTTATTGTGTTGTTTCTCAACTCTGGCTTAAAGGTAAAAAGACAAGGTAAAATTCACCAGTGGTTTTGTAGTTGTATTTCCTCCTAAGTACGCAAGGAAGGCCTTATTGGTGTCCAAAAATTCTGCACTGTATTTTGTAGATGCAAATTATGGTCTAAGATGCGAGATTTCAGATTCTGTGGATAAATTTTATATAACTTTACGAGAGTTGTGATCTTTCTGGTGTTGTACCTTCCAACATCCAGGGTTTCAGAATTAAAATAGGTGGTTCGAGACAGTTTATATGGATTAAGACTAGATAATAGTTCCTGCATCTGCCTGGTTGATACATTATTACCTCACTATATAGAGGATTCGAGGAGCTAGCTTCCGTGAGTAATAATGTTATCCCTTGATTTTCCTCTGAAGTTCTCGATCATACCTTATCGGCGTTCATCCATAGAAAAGATACTGAATAACTGATGCTTTTAACTTTAGATTCTCGCTGGTTAGGGGTTATCAAGGTTGTTGCATAATGGTCAATGAAGCGAGTGAAAACCATGAGTGGACTAGGGTTTAAATTCTAGCAAAAACGAAGATGATCTTGATAGTTTCTTCCTATCTGCCTAAGCCTTGGTGGTCAAACTTTGATACCTATGCTGGTTGGTGTGAGGTAGTAGGTATTACGTGGAATAATCGAATACACGTGAAGTAGTTTAAGTGCAATGCAAGTTGGTTCGGGCACCATCATTATTCTTTTTTTTTAAAAAGGACCTAGAAAGCTGGCCTTAATGTCTGAGTTTACAAAGAATTTAGTTGAAAGCTTCTTACAGATTGGACATATGCATAATGACTTGCAATTCACCGTTGACATTTCCAGTTTACATAACTTTGTTTGCAAGATAATGTGTTCATGTCTGGATAGTTGTATCTGAACCGCCTATGCCCGTGATTTTGTTCTGTTGCGTCGTTCCTACAACTCAAATTGCTCTCAGCGCTATGATTTCTTTAGAATCTCCAGCTTTACAAGTTCTTAGCCCTCGTCTTTGTATCATTGCTCAGAATGAGGAAAACCGTCAGTCATGAAATCTGACAGTATTTCAGATTTTTGTTGTTTAAATGGCTTGAGAAAACTCCCTACTGGTTTAGTATCTTGGGTTAAGATTGATGTTAGATTGTTTGTAAAGAGTGAGTAGGTGTTCTTTTGACTTGAAAATAGAACATTCACGTCCAGTTGCTGCTTTAGATGCTGCAATTTAAGAAGAAAAGGAAAAGAAGAAGAAGAAGAAAAGGAAAAGAAGAAGAAGAAGATGGATTTATTGTTGGTCAGAACCTGAAATAATTACTACTTCCCCGCCCGCCCTAATTTATGTGATACTCTTTCATTTAAGTAAAAATAACGATTTTTTAATATTTAGCAACATTTTAACTTTAAAATTCTCATTTTACCCCCTAATGAGATGATTTATAGCATAAAATTTCGGCTATAGATCACAAGTTTCAAAAATTATTTTTTCTCTCTTAAACTTCATGCTCAGTCAAACATTTTGACGTACATAAGGACAGAGGGAGTGTTTCTTTCTTTTTTTCATTTTATAAGGCACTATTTTCTGATTAATTTGTCCACAAAGAGAATGTTATCTTTGTATATTTGGAAATGATTTAATTTTATTTTTTTCATGTTTATCCTTAATAACATGTTTTACAGCCATTTATAAAAATAGGATGGCTGATTTAATACTATAAATTTTAAAAGTTCTTTTTTTCTTTCTTTTAAGTTCTGTGCTTAGTGAAATTTCGCCATATATACTGAAACGATGGAGTAGTAAAAGTGTTCCATTTAATATGCTAAAGTTTTCAAATGAGATGATACACTGATGTCGCATTTGAAATGTGCAACCACCATAGATAACCTGAGCGTATTTCAATGGCATGATTATTAACATTAGAGATGAGCCCAAATGAATAGTGGCGAGCGTTAAACCAAAAATATTTGTTTCCCATTAACATGTGCTGTATAATAGGAAAGCAACCAAAAAAAGAACATTACAATTTTTTAACATAATGTTAATAATCATGCCATTGAAATGCCGCTCAGGTTATCTATGGTGGCTGCACATTGTAAAAAGAACATTACCTTCAAACGTAGGAATTATAAATTCATGCTAATTTTAAGAGCTTATTTAATTTGATTTATTACTAAAGAAAAGGTGAATTAATGGCTGGTCATATTCTGTTCTTTCCTGTAAAGTCAAATTTGTATAATATACAATATTTCAACATGGTACAGATTCAACTTACTCCTATAATAAATTTTTTTGGCTTATGATTTCTTAATGTTTGAAAAGTTAAGTATTTAACATTAATATATCTCAAATGTAATTAATTTAATTAAGTTTATACAGTAAATATCACAAATACACCATATATGCAGATATTTTTTAAGCTTTCCATAATTATGGTATATTTTTTATAAATGTTTCTAAATCAACATACAAGAATTTAAATTCAATAATGAAGGTAATTAATGTTATGTATATTATATTATAAATTTATAATCCAAAAAGTTGTTGTATACTTACTGAATAAATGATGAATAATAATAGTATATATGAGTGTATTATTATTACATATTTCTTATTAATGATATGCATAAATAGTATAATATTTGTATATTACTATTATAGACATTGAATATAATCAGAATGCATAGATAATATTATTTGGACAAGCATATTATGAAATATATGATAATATTATATTATATTCATGTATATAGTGCATAATATTATATTATTTAACATATGATGAATATAAGATATATACTATAAAAAAAGTAAATCAACATAAGATATAAGGTCTATTTGAGATCCAAATTAGACATCACCAACTCACAAATACACATTTTCTTTAGAAACTTTGGCGTGAGAATTAAACTTTTCTTCTCCTTCTATGAGTCTTTTGGTGGGATATTAATTCTAATAAAGAGCAAGAGAATGCTAATAAAGAGCAAGAGAATAAATTTGGATCCCTAATTTAGTGGGATATTAATTCTACCATTTCTTTAAGTACGCCAAAAAGTAATAATATCTGCTATTTTTGAAGAGTTTTAAAAATTATGCTATTTATGTATGTAAATTTATAAGCTTGATCCATCACGTAAATTTCTCAAAAATATACCATCTCACTGTATACAACCCAACAAGTCACATCCACACCATGTTAAATGCTTTATTGGTCATGTTTACAAGCAAATAAACTACATCTGCTAGGACAAATTAAGTTGACCAAAAGCATATATGACAATTGCTTATACTACTACAAGTATATAACAAAAAAAAGAAGAAGAAAGTCATCTAGAGGGTCAGCTTGCTGGCAGGGGGTCAACTTTGCGGCCTTAGGGTCGCAAGTTCGATTCTCCCCTCCGGATATCGTCCTCCGGGGCACATACATGTGGTAAAGCCTGGGCGCTAAAAGCTGCGCGGGCATGTTGCAGTGTGGGTTCGGTCTCCGCCAAGCCTTGTGGATGGGGCCTGTGGGGGGGTCAACCTTGTAGCATTGATCCGTTGGACGCAAGCCAGACACTGACCATGTGTGCACATCCCGCGATTTACCTGGTGGTGGGGTGCTGAAGGACCGGTCCCATCATCTCCAGGACGTTTGGGTAATACCAGTGAAGTAATCAGGCGCAAGCCTGGAAACCTGAATTATCAAAAAAAAAAAAAAAGAAGAAGAAGAAGAAGAAAGTCTTTTAATTGTAGGCTTGTAGCTGAAGCAATTAGAACATGCATCTAACAAGCAAAGGTGTGCCTTTCTCCTGACATTTATTCTCACTTTATGATAAGTTGTAGTAGTATATTGTTTGTTGAGTTTATGTTTTGTATATTATAAAGATTTTTTTACGCTACTAGGTTAAGTTGACCTATAATAACATACGACTATTTCTATCAAGTCTTGATGCGGTGACTTGAAAAAAGAGCGATTACCTACTATGACTGGTTAAATTGTATATTATCAATAAATATGATTCTAGAGAACTGTTGAAAATTTACTAAATGTGAAATTAAGTATATCCCATTAATTTATAACTCGAACGATTGGGCCCGCACGTCGGAAACGTCGTTTCCACACACGTGCACACGTAGTGCCAAGTATCGCAAATTTCATTAGTAAAAGAGATATTGGTACGTATGTAATACGTTTGAGACATAGAATTATGGACGGTTATTGGCCAAATGACAAAGTATTTCATGTTGGTAAAGGAAGGAAGAAGTGTACGAAGTGTAAGATGAAACGAGTCGGAAATCGCCGTGGAGCAGTGAAGGGCTGCGGCGCCGAAGCGCCGCGGCGCATGGCTAAATTGGGCGGCCGATTCTTTGGAGCGCGGCGCTTCGGAGCCAGAAAACTGCGACGGGAAGTTGGAAAAATCTGACATTTGGGCTGGTTTTGGAGCATTGATTCTCCATTACTTGCTACATGAATTCAACCATTATATGGATAGTGTATAGAATGTGTATAGATAGTGTATACTTCGGTTATGTTTTGTAAATTATATGGCAGAAGGGTACATTTACATAATTTTTTCTTAATTATTAGGCACTTTATTTTGCACGGATTGGACTTATAGTATTCTCATAGGCTAATTTTAATGGCCATAATCAATCCTATAAACAAACTTAACTACAATAAAGAAAGATAAATAAGTCTAAGCATATATTTTTGGTGAGACATAAATAAAGGAAAAATCACGCTTTAAAGTTTATATGTTCGCGGTTTTAACTTTTTTAAATAGTGTATTTTAAATTAATAATTTGTATATATTAAATAATTTTTTAAAGATAAATATAAAATTTGAATCAAAGCTAGCTTCGCTCTTGAGGCAAATACTTCTAGAATATAAGCCTTTGATTATTAAATCAAAATTAACCACAAATCACTTTGCATTAACAACCCTAACTCCTAATTAGGGCTATTCAAAAATTGATTCGGACCGGCAAAATGGACAGAATCGGACAGGGCCAGACCAAAAAAGACAAGACCCAAGACAACCGGTCTGGTCTTCGGGTCGGGATTTTTTTTCCGAGTTCCGGTACGGTCCGGTCTAAACCCGAAATAATCCGGGACCGGATCAGACCCGGTTATAAAAATAAAGAAATCATTTACGTTAGGCTATAGTCGATTTTTTACTAAGATTAAGTTCTCAGTTTAGTTAAATTATTAATTTATTATTATATTCTCAAGGAAATTATATTTATATGAGATATGACGGCTACGAAGCAAATCGCAATTAAAAACCCCCTTGAATACCAACACTAGCAACCTGCCACTCATATCTGCCAACCTCTTATTCTTTACTTTAAATTTTTCCTTCCAATTTTCCAACTCTAATCCCTTAATCAGTTTACAGCGTGTTGTCGGCATTGCCGCATTACAGACAGTTTCTCCATCAACAACAGTAAGTCAAGATTATAATTTATTTGCTTCCCATGCCTTTTCATTTGGTTAATGCTTGTTTAATTATTTAGTTTCATATTTTTTATATGTCTATGCTATGAATTGTGTGAAGTTATGATTAAAATTAATTTATTAGTTCTTTTTTAAAAAGTCATTTATTAGTAATATTATGTTAAAAAAATCATTTATTATTATAGCGCATCATTAGATTCATACTACATATTATACTATATTAGTGTATTATAATTTATTTGCTTCCCAATTCTTTTCATTCTTCTTATTTTCTTATACTTTAATTGCATTTTTTTTTGGATCTCTAATGCCCATGAACCGTATCCGTATGGTCCGTAGTGATAAATATCCAAGTACTTTAAGCTTCAATACATGAATTTTGATCAAATTTAAAAGAGATTAAATTAGTCAAATTACTTCGACATACCAGATTTATAATAAAGCTAATACAAATTTGAACTTTCTTTAGAATCGGTCCCGTCCGGTTCAGGACCGATAATTGCCGGTCCGATCTTCCATTTTATAATTTTCGGTCTTCGGTCCAGTCCGGTCCGGTCCGATCCGGGTTTGGACCTGTGAACATCCCCACTCCTAATTACCATATCGAGAGGTTTTTAAACTCACACAAAAGGATTTTGTTCTCCTTCATTGTCTTTACTTTTCTTTTTTCATGATTTTTTTCCTTCTCTAATCAGTATAGTAGACTAGGAAGTGCCCCAAAACCCCATTTTTTTCTTTTTCATTTTTTACGTTTTTGTTTTTTGTTTTTTGTTTTTTGTTTTTGCTCCTTTTATATGATATACTAAATCTATACTCTTCTTATGTGACCAATAATTTCTTGAAATTACTGGGGAAAATCCCTTTACTTTTTTCATCCATAATTTCAGGTGAGAATCTTTAATGCTACTACCCCTTTTCTTGAACTTCTTTTTTACTTGGATATGTATATGTATATATAGACTTGTTATTATTGGAAAGAAATAATAAAGATAAATGATTTTTTGGGTACCCTTTTGAGTTTCAATCTCATGGATATGAATATTGAAGGTACCCCCCCCCCCCCCCCAAAAAAAAAGAACTTTTTTTAGTTGATGTGTTTCTTGTTTAGTTGTTGGAGTTTTGTGAATGGTTTGTTTTGGGTATTTTGGTATTGATTGTAAAGAGTATGAATTGTGAAACTGTGAGATGGTTATTAAAGTTGCAATCTTTAATCCACTAGCTAGATGTTGGTGCTGGTGCTGTTTAGTTTCTTTACTTTTATCAATTCTTATCTGACATTCTTTATCACGTGTTCTCTTGAGCCGAGAGTCGTTCGGATACAAGCTCCCTACCTTTCCCAAGTGATAAGGTCTGCGTACACTCTACCCTCCTCAAGACCCACTTGTGGGATTACACTGGGTATGTTGTTGTTGTTAAGATTGAAGAGCAATGAATAAGATATGTTTAGTTGATTTATTCTTATATTAAGTTATTCTTTATCAGATGAAATTGAATTTTTTACTAGACTTGGAATCTTGTCTAGTTTGGTTTCTTAGTCATTTTAGGCTTATTTGTATCATGAGCTTCTGTCGTGTATTCATCTAAGTGAGTGATTTTTGAGAGTAGGTTTTAAGGAATAAGGTTAGGACAAAGGCCAAAAGTGGTGCCTATGAAATATTCCAACTTGGTTATTTGAGCTATGTATTAGTGTAGTGTATTAAGGGTGTTTGAACTTTTTTGGATTCGATTGTATTAAAAGCAATGAATAAGATATGTTTAGTTGTTTCATTTCTTATATTAAGTTTTCCTTTATTAGCTGACCTCAACTTGTTTGGGACTGAAGCGTAGTAGTACTAGTAGTAGTTGTTGTATTAAGATTATTGAAATGTTTACTAGACTTGCAATCTTTCTAGTTTTTCCCTTCAGTACAAGATCCAGTTTTGGTTTTTTAGTCATGTTATCCTTTTCAAGTGAACCCCAAAGTTTGGGTGATGAGCTTCTGTCATCTAGTCATCTAAGTGAGTGATTTTTGAGAGTAGGTTTTAAGGAATAAGGTTAGGATGAAGGCTAAAAGTGGTACCTATGGAATATTCTAACTTGGTTATTTGATCTATGTATTATTGTATTGTATTAAGGGTGTTTGAACTTTTTTGGATTCGATTGTATTAAGAGCAATGAATAAGATATGTTTAGTTGTTTCATTTCTTATAGTATTAAGTTTTCCTTTATTAGCTGAGCTCAACTTGTTTGGGACTGAGGCGTAGTAGCAGTAGTTGCTGTTGTGTTAAGATTTTCAGATGAAATTGAAATGTTTACTAGACTTGCAATCTTGTCTTGTTTTTTACCTTCAGTACAAGATCCAGTTTTTGGTTTCTTAGTCATTTTAGCCTATTTATGTGAATCCCAATGTTTGTGTGATGAGCTTTTGTCATGTATTCAGCTAAGCAAGTGATTTTTGAGAGTAGGTTTTAAGGACTAAGATTAGGGAGAAGGCCAAAAGTGGTGCCTATGAAATATTCTAACTTGGTTATTTGAGTAGTGTATTGTATTAAGAATGTTTGAACTTTTTTGGATTCGATTATGTTAAGAGCAATGAATAAGATATGTTTACTTGTTGCATTTCTTATATTGAGTTTTCCTTTATTAGCTGACCTCAACATTGTTTGGGACTGAGGTGTAGTAGTAGTAGTTGTTGTATTAAGATTTTCAGATGAAATTGAAACGTTTACTAGACTTGCAATCTTGTCTTGTTTTTTCCCTTCAGCACAAGATCCAGTTTTTGATTTTTTTAATCAATTTAGCCTATTTATGTGAACCCCAATGTTTGTGTGATGAGCGTGTGTCATGTATTCATCTAAGTGAGTGATTTTTGAGAGTAGATTTTAAGGAATAAGGTTAGGAAGAAAAAGTGGTGCCTATGAAATATTCTAACTTGGTTATTTGAGCTGTGTATTAGTGTATTGTACTATCGGAAACAACCTCTCTACCCCACAAAGGTAGGGGTAAGGTATGCGTACACCCACCCTCCCCAGGCCCTACTTGTGGTATTACACTGGGTTGTTGTTGTTGTATTAGTGTATTGTACTGAGGGTGTTTGAACTTTTCTGGATTCGATTGTAGGGAATTATGGTGAAAAAGGCTAAGAAAAAGACCAGAGGTGGTATGAAGGAGAAGCGGAATCCCGTGGCATCTCCAAATCCTATCGATCAACAAGACGCTCAAGAAGTTAATGCACCTGAGGAGGATGGAGTTACAGCTGTGAATGATAAAAAAATATGCCCCCATATTGATAAAGGTATTGATGTGGAGAAAGTATCGTCTAAACTTGGCTCTTCAGGACCTGTTAGATGTGAAGATTGCAGAGAAGAAGCAGTTAATCGACGGGCTAGGAAAGGAAAAGGTAAACATGGAAAAAAGAAGGGAGGTGGAGAATCGAAGTCGGCGTCTAAAGCCATTTGGGTCTGTTTAGAGTGTGGTCATTATTCCTGCGGAGGTGCTGGATTTCCTACTACTCCGCAGAGCCATGCAGTTCGGCATGCAGGACAGTACCACCACCAATTGGCTGTTCAATTTGAAAATCCTCAGCTGTGCTGGTGTTTCCCGTGCAATAGACTAATTCCTGCTGAACAAAAAGATGTATTACACGACATTGTCAAGATGATTAAAGGGCGGCCATCTGAAGAGCCTAGTGTTGATGTTGAGGATGTTTGGTTTGGGACGAGGCGTATCACGAGTGAGATCAAGTCAGAAGCTAGTGGTTACGTTGTTAGGGGATTGTTTAATTTAGGAAACACTTGTTTTTTCAACTCAGTAATTCAAAACCTACTAGCGATGAATAGATTACGGGATTACTTTCTTGAACGGGACGAATGTGATGGTCCTCTTGCTGCTGCTTTTAAAAAGCTCTTTGCTGAGACTAGTATTGGAGATGCCTCAAGAAACACTGTAAATCCGAAATCCTTTTTTGGTTCTCTGTGTGCGAAGGCTCCGCAGTTTAGGGGATATCAACAGCACGACAGTCACGAGTTGCTTCATTGTTTGCTTGACGGTTTGTCTACTGAGGAATTGACTGCAAGAAAGAAACTCAAGTCTTCTCAGGATGATGGAAAGTCTCCTACTTATGTTGATGCCATCTTTGGGGGTCGTCTCTCTAGTACTGTTACTTGTCTTGAATGTGCACACTCTTCGTTAGTGTACGAGCCATTTTTGGATCTCTCATTACCTGTTCCCACTAAGAAGACTCCATCTAAAAAAGCTCAACCAATTTCCCGACCGAAGAAATCAAAACATCCTCCAAAGAGAAGTGGAAGAGTTCGGCCCAAAATTAGCAGAGATACAGCTTCTCTTAGTTCTCAAGAAATCGGTAGCAAGACGGAAGTTCCTTCCGATTCTGCATTGCTAGATTCTCTTGATGCTAGCTCTGTGGCTGATAATATGGGTTTAACATCACATAATTTATATTCCTCTTTGAAGTCTAATAATGAAGAAAATGTCAACGATGTTACTGGGCAGGTGACTTCAGTGGACAGTTCTACATGGTTGGATTATCTTGATCAAGATATCATGCCTAATGGTAATGACATGGCTTCTGAAATAACGTCTCCTGATTCGTGTTCCTCTCAGAAGTCCAATATTAATGAACAAAATGACAATGGTGTTACTGGACAGTCAACGACTTCAATGGACAATACATGTTCGGAGTATCTTGATCAAGATATTATGCCTAAGGGTGATGACGTCACATCACAAATTGATATTCCGTCTAATCAGGGTTGTGCAACTGAAAATGTTGTTCAGCCTAATGTGTCCTTGCAAAATGATCTGAATGCTCATAGTGACAGTAAATTGACATATGAAGAAGTAGCAGCTAAAGATTTGGATGCTAGAGAAGTTGAGCATAACTCAGCATCAGGCAGCCAAGTCCTCTCGGTAGATTCAAATCTTGATTCATCAAGGCTGGGGGAAGTTGAAGCGCCATTACAGTTACAAGATTCAGAAATTATGTTGCTTCCATATAAAGAAGAAACCTCAACTACCAGTGACGTACTAAAAGGAGAAGGTGAAGATTTTTTGGACTTTGATGGTTTTGGAGGTCTGTTTAATGAACCTGAGACGGTAGCAGGGCCCGCTGAAAAGCCTTTACCAAATGGATTCGGAGAAGCTAGTTCTGCAGTTGGAAATAGCACCGAGTCTGATCCAGATGAGGTTGATAATATTGATGCTCCAGTATCTGTGGAGAGTTGTTTGGCTTGTTTCACAAAGCCTGAGCTTCTATCTAAAACTGAACATGCTTGGAAATGTGAAAACTGTGCAAAACTTCTACGAGAACAGAGGATGAGATCAGAAGGCGGGATTCATTCAAGTCAGGATGAAGCTAGTAGTCTAGAAAATTGCGACAATCAGAACGATGGAGTTCAATTGGATGAACGTTCTGCTAATTATGAATCTGGAGAAAGTGAGAACGAGACAGACTCTAAAGGTGTCAAAGTGGAAAGAGATGCAACTAAAAGGATACTCATTGATAAAGCTCCTCCTACTTTGACAATTCATCTAAAGAGGTTCAGCCAAGATGCTCGCGGACACTTAAGTAAGCTGAGTGGCCACGTGAATTTCAGAGATACTATTGATATCACACCATTTGTTTATCCCAGGTGCATTAATTTTCCTTCACTTTGAAGATCAGTTAAAATCAGAATTCTTAGCTTTGTCTTCGAGCAATTTTCTTTATCTTGTAATGATTACCTGCATTTATTTGTCAAATCTACGAGATCCATGTCAGTTAAGTGTCCTCTTTAATCATAATAAGCTTTTAGAAGATGAGAATGAATGTTAAATGTAATAATAAGCTTGACCTTAGACTAAAGAATTAACTATCATATTGAGATTATGGAGGAACACAGTTGCTACTTTCTTCTCTGTCTGAAGATTATTCATTATGGTATTTAAGTTCATTAAGGCAGACAAAAAGAACAAAAGAAGCAGGAGTGCGTGTCGGTAGATTTTCAAACTTATTAAATAAAATAATCCATCTGAGGTTTCCAGCAACTTAAAGCATGTGATGGTAAGGTAGGTATAGTTAACAACAACACCCGGTGTAATCCCACATGAGGGTAGGTATAGTCGTGGAGCGTAAATGATTTTCCTTTATCAAATGTATGAATGCATACATATTTCGGTATAAATATTTGGTTTTGCGAAACTAAGTTGCTCGGACTTGGGTGCGGGTATCCGAGTGTCGGATTCGGAAAAATCTAAATTTTAAGATGCGGGTGTGCGTATCCGGGGGTGCGGGGATTCAGCTAAGAAAATTCAAAATATAAAAAATAGAGCTATAAAGATATATCGATGCTACTGTCTACTATCCAAACTCAGAACACTCCCTTGAATTCTTGGTTTCTTTGAAACACGAAGCAGAAAAAATGTGACAAAAATACTATAATATTGAAGGTATGCCATTTTCCTTCTCTTAAATCCGCTTTATCTTTAATTTCGAGAAATCGAATCTCAATTTTCCTCCAAATTTTCGATGTACTCCGGTCAAAGTATCCGAAGTTGGTTGACCGTATCCGGGACGTATCCCGCACCCGTATCCCCTTATCTGGTACGGGGACGGCACCCAAAACGGAGAGTCCGCTCAACTTAGTTGCGAAATGACTTGGTGCTTTAGTTAATAAAGTATCACAATTTTTGTATTTTAGAGTCCCAAGTTAGTCTCTCTGTTGTTTCTTGGATAGAAAATGATTCTATTAGAGGGTATCTCAAGTTGGAAAGCACCTCCAACCTTAAAAGTTGTGGGTTCGAGTTACCGAGTGAGCAAAGTACCGTATAAAAAAAAACAAAAAAGGGAAATGATTCTACTATGTGAATTATAAAACTTTGTTAGCCTGAGTGCTGATTTCAGGACTCTGGCTTTTCGGAAGAGGCTATATTTTGGAGGGTTTAAGGTGAGGTGAGGGCAGTACCTGGGAAGGCTAGATAACCTTCATGATATCGTTTTGTTCCTCTTTTTATGAATATGATTTTGGAAGAGAGGATTGCCATATATAACTGTAACATAATACTTGTGAGCCCTTACTTTCTATCAATTTTGTTCTATGACCATGATATCAACTGTCTATTAATTTTTATCAGCATCACAGTTGTGTGTAAAGATTTGGAAATGCTTTTGGAACTTGTTTACATTAGGGCTTGAGAACAATAGATAGCTTTTAAATGATCCTGTCCAAAAAAATAAATCTCGTCAACACATAAGTACTGTATTTATTTATCTTTTTTTTTAATTTCTTGCCCCTCTTGGTGATGTGTCATATGGTTTTCTCTTTAAATTAGTTAAGCGAGATAATTGTCTGTGAATCTCAGTTCTAACCTGTTCTGTCAGTTTATCATTCATGTTCTCAAATTTTAGACAGTAACACTGATCTAAGTGAGGTTTCTGCATGGAAATTGTTATTCAAATGAATAAAGATATACAACAACTACACCTCAGTCTCCTAACTTTTTTCAAATGATATGAACATCTTAATTTATGTTCCATTGCTAACCAATTTGGGAATGACTCTGCTGAGTTTAATCCATAAAAAATGTTTCTTTAGTGACCTTTATGAGGAAGAAGATAGCAGCGCGAGTTCTTTGATTTTTACATCTTGCTTCCTAGGACTCTGTTTCATGAATGAAGTTGTTCTAATTGGTATGTGGATACCTTTCAGTTCTCATTAAGTTTTCATCCGTAACTTTAGCTCTGCCAAAAACTGTTGCAAAGGATGAAATTATTGGCGGATATGTGAGTATCTATTCTAAGTAGGATATGAACTCTATTCTTTTCAAATGTTTGTACAGTTTATGGCTGATTACATATTGGACTCTGGACATCTATTATTGTAGTATAAAACCTATTCAAAAGAAGAGATTGAATTTGTCTTTTGAAAAGAAGTAGATTGATATGCGTAGAATTGATTCCTTTTCAAAGAAAAAGATATGCGTAGAATTGATGATAGTAAATAAAACGAGATTTGTGCTGTGAAACCAGAAAAGAAAGAGAAGACATTTGAACTAAGTAGAGTGAGACTCTTTGAAAAGCTTGTAATATTAGGAGGTGGGAAGAGACAAACAAAGGGCGAAAGGAAGTACTGCATATTATCTCAAGGACCGAGTAGGGCCTCTTACTTATTTTGGACTTCTCGAGTTCCGCTTGTACATTTGCTTCTTAGTAAAGCTTTATAGCCTGCTGTCCTGAAGCTTCTGTTTCAAAATGTCAGTTTGCACTTTAAAGGGTCATTTGGTTGTTGGTTAGAGTTTTGTAGACTTTAGTAATGTAGGGATTTGTTATGCAAGGTTTAGTTATGCATGTATTGGTTATTCTATTACATAGATTCATTACTTGATGTGCTGAACTTTATACATAGTAACTAAAATGCTATCAAATATGATATTCGTTGTGCTGATTTTAATATATGAACAACTTGCCGTTGTGCTGATTTTAATACATGAACAACTTGCTTCTTAACCAGCAACCAAATGACACCTTAGTACCTCAACAATTTGAAGTCTCCTTTGCAAAATGGAATCTGTACTGCACTTGTTTGATGATGAAATGATGTAAACTGCAGGTGCCTGCAGAAGGAGGTTTACAAATACAGACTTGTGGGTGTTGTGGAACATTCGGGGACTATGAGGGGAGGTCACTATGTTGCGTATGTTCGAGGAGGCCCAAAGATTGCTGGGAAAGACAAGGACGCGGAAAATTATGTGTGGTATTATGCCAGTGATGCCTACGTACGAGAGGTCCCTTTGGAAGAAGTTCTTCGGAGTGAAGCCTATATTTTGTTCTACGAAGAGATTTGATACGAATTTCTTTGCAACTTTTTTGACATCAAAATGGTTGGGGTTGAGCTGATCACCCTACATGTTATGCGTGTGAGAAACAAATACGTATACTCAAAGAGAAGGGGGATTTCTGGAGGGGTTTGGAGGGTAAAATGTGAGTTGTATTACTACAATCATAGAGTATTAACACGCCCATTTTTTGTTATTTCAAATTTTCAATGTTCGAAATGTATGTCGAGAAAGAGTGTAATTCTTTCACCACAATTTTTCAAACATTTGTCAAATAACACAATGTACAAATATGATATAAAATATGTTATACTCCATTAATCATGAACTAACTACCTCGTGTGTTGATAATTTTGGAGAATCCTTCAATTATGTAAATTAGAATAGTAGACATAACATGGATTCCCGAGGAAGTAAAATTGAGTCGCAACTTAAAATACTTCTATTATTATTATCAGTAGGACTCTAAAATCGTAAATATCGGAATAGTCCTAAATATCAGAATATTTTATCAGGAAAAGTAACATGGAATAATTATAATTATGCTACACAATTCAAATGAGTAAATTATTTATATAAGGTAAAATCTTGTGTAATTTTAAAAACCTAATTTTTAGATTTCCTAGGTAGTTTAAATAAGGAAATACTTAATAACCAAAATTTTAGTGGAGTCCTAAATTATAGAAAATAAATAAAATTACAATTTTAATCAATATAATTTTTCATATGGTAAAAAAAAACATTTTTTTTAAAGGGCTTCGTGCTTTTAATATATAATAATTTTAATATTTATGAATTTAAAATTAATTCCATTTGACAATAACAGTGGATAATGTCCAACGTCAAATCTATTTTTAATATTAGAAAAAGGGGGCGATATTTCGCTAAGGGGCCTTGTACATTTATATATTATAATTATATAGGGAAAATATATATATGAATTCAATATGCAATTGTTGTTTTCTATTAAAATTTTAATTATTAAATATACAATAACTTTCATATAAATATTTGAAAGTTTAGTGCACCGGATTGCCTTTTTTTTTTGTGCCCTTTTCCATATAAATATTTGTATTCAATGGACTAATTTTTAAAAATGAACGACGTTAGTGTTCGACAATAACCACGTATTCCCTATGGGATTAAACTTGGTGTCGAAATGGACTAATAGTAGGTGTGTCCTTCGTGTTGTAACGTTAGTTCTTCAAAGTGCAATATGATTTTCTAGCTCGTTTAAATAAGGAAAGAATATATAAGGTAAAGTCTTGCTCAAGTTGAAACAATTTAGGATTTCTTACTTAGTTCAAATAAGTAAAGATTAAATAGTGTAGTAAATTAATAAAATGTGTATATAAAGAGATTTTAATAGTGAATTTTGTCTAATTTTGGTGTACGCATTAGTGAGAACAAGCTTTTAAAAATAACATAAAAATTAATTAAAAGGTATGTTTGCATTCTACCATAAAAATTAGCAAGTTATAAAATAATACTTATTTCGAATTAATTAATTAATTGATTATACTGTTATACATACAAAAAAGACTTCTAAATCTAAATGAATTCGAAGTTTTCCGGAATGCAACGATCAATAATCTGCACAAAATTGTAAATAAGTCAATTTTAAATTATTAATTATGTATGAAACATTATAAATAATAATCACAACTGAAAATTTCTCTATTAACAAATGTCTATAAGGAGTACACGATCATTTAGCATTGTATAATTAACTTCAATAACATACTAAAATTTTACAAAGCTTACCTCAAATCACAAGCAAATTTATTTCTGCAATCATAAATACTATCAGAATTTCATATTAAAGAATATAAAATGAAGAAACAAATATAAGAGCTTAGTCACATAAAACAAATTTGTCTTACTCTCTTCATCTTATAAAGGGAATAAAATCTCACAGATTATATAAAAACATCAATAAATTTACAGGAAACAACCTCTCAAAAGAATTGAGATATTATTGAAAACTTAAGTAACATTAAGAAAAGGTTATGCTCCCGATGAGTAAAAATTGGGTGGAAATATTCATGGTACCTTCAACAATTTCTCATTGAAATATACTATCTTCAACAAACTAATTGGTAATTAGACTCAAGGAGATAACTAATTAGAGAAAAGTACAAATAGTTAAATTAGCCTATAATTTAAGTAAAATTGATATTTTTAAAAATCTAAATCTCAGAGCTCAAAGATTAAAAAGAAAAAGAAGAGAAATTCGTAGCTAAACTCCGACAAAGGCAAATATAACTTTCAGAACGTAATAAGTTGATTTTATGTGCATAAAAGTATAATGTTTAATAGAATTCGAATAGTAAATGGGATAAAAAAGTAGACACCACACCTTAAAACTAATACTTCTTAAAATATTTACGATGAAGAATTTGAAATAGTACCAAAATAATTCTATAACAGTTAATTTTATGAGATGAGGAAAATTATTTACCTGAATCGATGGAACTATCAAAATTCCATTCAGATGCAATAACGCCAACTGCAAATATCTTCTTAATAACATAATTTTTAAATCATGTAATATATATATAATACAATCAATTAAAAGAGGTAATGAATTTTTTTTCCTTGCAAAATATGAGAATCTGGCTACTAATTAGAAATTAATAATTACTATAAAACAAAGGCAAAAATAATCTCAAATTAATAAGATCATTAATTGTTATGAATTAAAATGCCTAATCAATTTACTGTGACGATCCAAATAACCTGTACAAAATTATAAATAAGTCAATTTTAAATTATTAATTGTATATAAGACGCTATAAACAAAAATAACAACTGAAAACTTCTCAATTAACAAATGTCTATCAAGAGTACATGATCATTTATTTTATTATTATATAACTTCAAGAACACATTAAAATTTTAGAAAGCTTACCTCAAATCACAAGCAACTTTATTTCCGCATTCATAGATACTATCAAGATTTCATGTTAAAAAATATGGAACTAAGAAGCAAATATAAAAGCTTTGCCGGATAAACCAAACACATCTCTACTTTCATGCGACTTTCTCATTCGAATATACTATCTTCAACAAACTAATTGGTAATTAGACTCGAGGAGAGAAAAATACAAAGTTAAAAAGGAATTTTTATTAACGACAACAACAAAGCAAAGGACAAAACCTCATATGATCAATGTGTGAGAAGCATCATACCTTTAGGTATTTCTCTTATAAAAAAAAATTATAGCAACCTATTTTCCGGTGCAAGATCAAACCCAAAACATTTAGATCATAAGCAACAAACAAGCAAAAAGTGAAGGGGAGAAAAGGCTTCGTAGAATTGTATTAATCTCCCTTAGGGAGTCTTTTCTCATTAATACAAAATATATATAGGGTGTACAATGTGAAATCTTTATACAACAGGAATCCTATATCTACCATAATTACACAAGACTAAATATGGCTAAATATTATTATTGTACACACTTTAATACACCCCTTCAGTCTGAGCGGGTGGAGGTCAGACGCTAAGACTGGATCTGAAGTCGAGGAAAAGTTGTCTAGGAAGGTCTTTTGTGAATATATCCGCATACTGATATGAAGACGGCACATGCAATACCTTGACATGACCAAGAGCAACCTTTTCACGAACAAAGTGGATATCCATCTCAATATGCTTGGTTCACTAATGTTGAACTGAATTATGAGATAGATATATGGCAGATATGTTATCACAATAAACCAAAGACGCCTTACGTAATGGACATTGAATCTCCAAAAGAAGGTTTCGGAGCCAACAAATTTCAGCAACAACATTAGTAACGCCTATGTACTCTGCTTCTGCACTCAAACGTGATAATGTGGCTTGTCTCTTGGCAGACCCAGAAATGAGATTATCCCCTAAGAACACACAGTAGCCTGAGGTGGAGCGTCGCGTGTCGGGACAACCTGCCCAATCAGCATTCGTATATGACAACAACATGGTCGGTGCTGAAGGATATAGATGCAATCCATAATCAAGTGTGCCCTTAACGTATCAAATGATACGCTTAAGGGCAGTAAAATGGGGCTTCCTAGGGGCATGCATGAACATACAAACCTGTTGAACTGCATAAGTAATATCAGGCATGGTGAACGTAAGATATTGCAAAACACCTGCAAGACTCATGTGAAGAGCGGGATCGGATACAAGATCACCATCAACATCACTGAGCTTTGATTTTGAGTCAACTAGAGTGGACATAATCTTGCAGTTCGCCATTTTAGCCCTGTACACTATCTTCTCTGCATACTTGCGCTGACACAAAACATAGTATCTGCAGAACGAGTCACTGATATCCCCAAAAAATAGCTCAACTTCCCCAAGTCAGTCATAGCAAATTCGGTTTTAAGTAAAGCAATGATCTCATTTTCCAGCAAATTAGAACAGGCAGTAAGTACAATGTCATCCACATATAACAATAAGTAAGCAATGCTACTACCTCGATGAAAAATAAATAGGGAATTATCATATTTGCTGCATACGAATCCAATTTGCATAATATACTGTGCAAAGCGATCATACCACTCTCGAGGGGCCTATTTCAAGCCATAGAGTGACTTACGAAGACGGCAGACATACTGAGGGGCTGCTGGATGGACAAAACCAGTAAATTTGGTGCATATAAACAATTTCTTTCAAATCCCTATGTAGAAACACATTTTTCACATCAAGCTGATGAATAGACCAATGTTTACCATAACAATACTCAGAACTGTACCAATAGTAGCCGATTTGACAACCACATTGAATGTCTTACCACAATTAATACCCTCATGCCGATTAGTGCCATTAACCACAAATCTCGCCTTATACCTCTCTAGCTCATCAATGTCTCTGTATTTGTGACGAAAAAGCCACATGCAACATATCACATTCACCCCTCCGGTCTAGGAACCAAATTCCAAGTGTGCTGATTAGTTAAAACATTAAATTCCTAATGAATGGCTGCATTCCAATTAGGGTATTATTTGGCTAATCTTGGGTTTTTGGAAATTAGAGATATAGTTTGGGTAGATAAGTTAAAGTGGAATTTGGGTAGATAGGTTAAAGTGGAATTTGGGTAGATAGGTTAAAGTGGACTTTGGGTTTAAAAATCTCGTGTTGGGATCGGGTTTCCATACGGTGTGTGGGGACAGGGGCAGTTTTGGTATTTTGTTTGGTTGGTGGATTTTGGTCACTGCTTTGGTAGGTGGTGTCGGTCTAGTGATGGTGACAATCGATGAGATAGGCAGTGGGTGAGTAGTGTCCTGGACTGTCAGCGAGTTTAGTGGATGAGACGATGGATGTGATGGAGAGGTATAGTGTGGGTTGGGCGAAGTCGGGTATGGTGACGGTGGTGGGTTAGGACTGTACTGGGGTTGTGTTGGTGTATAGATCAGAGGTGCAGTGACCGGTAGGTTTTTGGTGGAGGGGTGGTTGATTGGGTAGTCGACTATAGGGTTTGTTGGAGGTGGCGAAACAGTCGGTGGTGGCTGAGGGTTCCGGTTGGTGGTGGGATTGATTACCGGTGGTGAGACAGAGAATCTGTGACAATTGTTGGTGGTGGTGGCAATCGGCATTATCTGAGATGGAGACATCGGCGGTGACGAAGACGTAGAGATGTTGCCGAAGGTGGCAACAGATGGTGGCAGTGACGGGGTTACGACAGTGGACTGACGAAGTTGGTCGCCGGTGATGGTAGAGGCGACGGGACACCTTGGACAGGGGACAACTGGGATACAAAGGTGGTAGGACTGAAGGAAAGATTAAGGGAGACCGAGGCTGGACTGCCGGTGGTGGAATTTGGTGTGGCGGCCGCCGCCGGAACAGTGGCAGCATGACGGAATGCTTATTGGACAAGCGGTGACGGGTCCGAATCTTCAAGGAATTAGTAATCAATGACTCGAAATTTTTTAATGTTGTCAAACGGAAAAACATACTCAACAAAGGTGATATGGCGAGAAATTATGATTTTATCGGTGGAGAGCTCATAGCACAAGTACCCCCTATGGTTTGACGGAAAACCTAGGAAGGCGCACGGAGTAGATCAGGGTGCTAATTTGTGAGGGGTCGTGGATGTCATATTTGGGTAACACAGACAACCGAAAAATCTAAGGTGGTCATAGGTAGGGATCCGAAGGTAGAGAATTTTGGTGGGTGTCCTATTTTGAATCGCACGGGTAGGTGAAATGTGAAGAATGTTTTCTGCCATTTTTAATGCATATACCCAAAAGTTAGGGGAAGAGATGCATGAAAAATGAGGGTACGAATCATATTATTAATGGTGTAGAGAATTCTTTCGGCTTTACCATTTTGAGGGGAGGTGTGGGGGCACGAAAAATGAAAAACCATGCCATTAGCCGCACAAAATTTATGAAATAGAGAATTATTGAACTCACGATCATTATCACATTGAAACTTTTTATGCCTTTTTCAAATTGCGTTTTAACCAGTGTACGAAACTCAACAAATTTGGAGAACACTTGAGATTTGAGTTTGAGTGGATAGACCCAAATAAAGTGTGAGAAATCATCCAAAAATACCAGATAATATTTGTGGCATGAGTTGCTAGTTATGGGAGATGTCCATAAATCAGCGTGAATAATATCAAATAGAGAGAAAGTAGTACTCATAGAAGTCGTAAATGGTAGTCTAACGTATTTTCCTAACTGACAAGAGGAGCAACTATGAGACAGGTTTCTTTTGTTACATTGGATTAAATTTCAGTTTCTAAGAGAATAAAAAATGTGAGAACCCGGATGACCAAGTCTACTATGCCACATTGAAGGAGATATGGTTATTAAAACGGTAGGAGGAGTGACACTAGCAGCGGATGTGGGAAGGAAAGTATATAAGTCCCCCTCACTATTGCATCTCGTAAGGAGTTTCCCGGTACGGAAGTCCGTTACAGAAAATCCAAACGTGTCAAAATTAATTGAGACAAAATTATTGGTGGAAAATTTTCTAACAGAGATTAGATTTTTGATGATGTTTGGGGCATAAAAGACGTTTTTAAGAGAGAAATGGGGATGCGGTGGTGGCTAAGGGTGTGGCCAAATCCTTGAATTGGAATGCGATGACCATTACTGACCATAATAGATTGTGGAGATTGTAATTTACGTAGTTGAGAAAGATTAAAAGAATTGTTGGTGAGATAAGACGTGACGCCCGTATCTATATACCACGCATTATCGGGTTGTTGGCGGGTCAAAGTGCCAAAAACATGGCCCAAACTGGTTTGTGGATGGCCCAGAGTGGAGAAGTGGGACTGATTTCTATGGGCTGTCGGATGTGGTTCCAGACTGTTGGGCCGTTGCTGGGTTGAGGGGTTGTGGGTCGAATGGCCGTGGCCCAGCATTTGGTCTGGGGCGAGCTGCACTGGGGCTGGATGTTGGGCCGCAGCTTCTGGGCTGAGTCCGGTGGCCACAACTGCTGGGGGCTGCTGGGCTCAAGATGGAAGCCCAGTTCCCAGCTCGACCCTTGCTGCCACTGTTGTGCTTCTTTCCCCCGCCATGTTCGTGGTGGTTTCTGGCCATGATGGCTATCGAAGATCGGGTAGGGGAGAGAAAAAAAAATGGGGAGTTTTGGGACATAAACTGCACGTATATGAGGCAGAAAACAACCTTATACGGGGTGTATAACGGCTTAGGGAGGTGGTATACGAATAATATATAGTGGCATAGAGTTATATCTGTTGTATACCGAATGTATATCAGCGTATATATGTTGTATACAAGAGGTATACGACCTGTTGAAGAGAAATGGAATGAGGTATGGATGTATATCAATAGTATACCAGGGGTATACAGGGCTGTCAGGAGAGTTGGAGGGCTGAGAAGCTGTATATTTAGTGTATATCGATGGTATACTAGTGGTATATGGTCGATTCAGCACTGGAAAAAGAGGGGAAAGGTCGGCTGAAATTAGGTTTTGGGTTGGGAAGGATTGTTGGCTTCTGATACCATGTAGAATTGTATTAATCTCCCTTGGGGTGAGTCTTTCTCATTAATACAAAATATATATAGAGTATACAATGTTGAATCTTTATACAACAGGGATCATATATCTACCATAATTACACAAGACTAAATATGGCTAAATATTATTATTGTACCCACTTTAATAGGCTTAAGCATGAATGAGATGTCATCTACTTGAGATGCTCAAAATCAAACTATAAGGAAACGAAAGTTAACAATGATCCAATTTTCTCAAATAGTCCAAAGGGACACCACCGATTCAATCACTAACAAAGAGATATAATTCCAACCCTAAACCTAATTACCCCCGTACGGCAAAGAGAAATAATTCTAACCTAAACCTAATTCCCCCCGTATGACAGTTTTGGTATAATGGAGAAGACAACCAACGTAAGTATTATTAATTGGTTAAAGGAATCCTAATTCTAGAGAGATTTTATAAACTAAATAAATTGCCAAAATAAATAAATAATAATTTGAGAAAAATAATAAATGACAAATTTGTTTATTATAGAGTTTTTTAATGAAGAGCAAAAAGTTCAATCAACATTTTTAAAATCGTTTATGCTTTTAGTATAATATAGATATAGATGATAAATTCTCCAATATAGAATCTTCAGTAATTTATTTTTTATAGGCTCATCTAGAGCCAACTATATATTATTTTATTACGTTAAACATGGATAGGTTACTTGAAATATGTGCAAGTAACTTGCAAAAACTGATAACTTATGATATATTGATAGATTATATTATGATATATTTTGATTGATTATTTATATTATTAGTGTACATTATTTAATTATTGAAAAAATGTGTTTTATTATATTTTCCTCAATTCAGCCTTGAGCATTGGTTGACTGTACATTGTCGTTCAACATTTTTTCTTTAGTGGCAAAAGTTAAAATTGGCCCACGAACTTTGTGAATGTTGCCCATGCCTTTCTTAAAGAGTTTGCCAAATTTATATAGTATAATATAAAGTTAGGAATAGTCAATTCTACGTGACATCTTTCTATGGACAAAGATTTTATTTATTTTTATTTTATTTTTATATCATTTTTAGTTATTTTATTTTAATTTAAAAAGTCATCTCCATAACTCACACCCTTTCATCTTCATAACTTCTACTTTTAATTAGTATTAGTAATTAATTTCATAATTCTTAATTTAATGTACAAGTTATGACACCTAATTAAAATCACACCAACATGACATTCTCATAATTTCAATAAATGGAGAGTATTGTAGAATAGATGAGGAGATCAAAAGCACATAATTGTAGAACTAAGGAGGAGATGAAGAAAATGTTGATGGATAAGTAACTATTCCCATGTCAGGTACTCAAATATTTGTTTTAGCAAATGAGCGAGTGTCTTGATACTTTTATTATATGAATATCTTTTAGAATATTTTATTTTTTCGCCCTTTAATTTATTATGTTATAGAACTTCTATTGTTGATCTTCTTTTTCAGTTTGTTCGTTGTAGAATGGATGAAGAGATCAGAAGCAAAAAATTGTAGAACTGGAGGAGATCAAATTTGAAGTGCAAAATGAAGAAAAATATTGATGGAGAAGGAACTATTTCCATGTCAGGTACTCAAATATTTATTTTAACAAGTGAGTGAGTGTCTTGATACTTTTCTTATATGAATATCTTTTATAATGTTTAATATTTTTCACCCTTTAAATTGTTATGTCATAAAACTTCTATTGTTGATTTTTTTTCTTCAGTTTGTTCGTGACACAAAATTTTTGAGAAGGGTCATCATACCTTTAAGTTTACTCTAAATTTTTTATATTCATACTCTTTAATATATGAAAATATGTATTTATATTTATATCTATATATAATATAAAGCTAGGAATAGATAATTCTGTGTGTCACTTCTTTATGGCCAATGATTCTATTTATCTTCTTTCTCATTTTTTATATTATTTTAAATTATTTATTTTAATTTACAAAGTCATCTCGATAACTCACACTCCTTCATCTTTATAACTTCTACTCTTAATCAGTAATAGTAATTACTTTCATAATTTAATAAACAAGATATGACACCTAATTAAAATCACACCAATATGGTATTCTCATTCCAATAAATGGAGAGTATTATAGAATGGATTAGGAGATCAAAAGCACAAAATTGTAGAATCAAGGAGGAGATCAAAAGCACAAAATGAAGAAAAAATTGATGGAAAAGGAACTACTCTCATGTCAGATACTCAAATACTTATTTTAGCAAGTGAGTGATTGTTTTGGTACTTTTGTTATATGAATATCTTTTAGAAGGTTCTCTTTTAATAGGTGTGTACATACAATAACTTTCAAAGTCAAAGTGAAAAAAGATAAATTAAACGTTACATGTTTTCTAACTCTTTGTCTTCTTGCAGTTCGTTCATATTTAATTATATATGAGAAGAAAGTGAACACAAAATTGCAAAACAATAACTACAAAGTATTTGAAACTGGATCCCACATGGAAATTGACAAACATGAAGAAAGAAGATCGACTTTCTCATCTTTTAAATTAAATATGTTTCATGCATTATTCATCTCTGCAAGTTTATAAGTTCAGCTAAAAAGAAAGTTATTTTTACAATAGCTATATTGTATCATATAGAATTCTGTGTGGTAGCATAGTCATTTAGGCGCTCCAATGTTCTAATTTTAATTATATATAATTGAAAGTCAATACTTAGTTTAACATCATTTGTTTGTGTGTACGTAATTAAAGAAAACACTGCTTAGATTTCAAAAATATAAGAGGGTTATCGATTTCAACTATTTTATCTCCCCTTTTATGAAATTGTATTTTCCTTCTTGACTTGACACAACAAACCCAAAAAGATCATTATTTGTATACCTTTCTTTCTGATCGTTTTCAATGGCGTTGCATTTTATAATTATATAATTTATTAATAAGAAAAAAAAGTTTGGATCTAAAATAAATAAATTATCTCATTTATCTCGATGTAATTTATAAAAGATCATTTTTAAATTTACTAAGATACTGCGTGAAGCGCGGTCAAATTCACTAGTTGAGATAATATGTACGGAAGAGAGTGTTTTAATGCTATCTAATTTACACCGATTCAATTAATATATGACATTCATAATTATATATAGTATTACTGTACTAATACTAAATCACAGTTAATTAATCATATTCTTATATAATTTATTATTTAATCATGATAAACTAGTGTGATTTGGTACAAATATTAAATGCAAATAAGTTTTTACCGTATTTTATCATGTTTGGTTACATGTTGTACCTGGTAAAAGATTATCTGTACCGGAAATTTAAATCAAATTAATTTAACTTATCATAATTAAGTAATTTAATAAAGTGAAAATATATATCACTAGCAACGTTAAGTGATTTATATAGTTCAAATACATCCATTAAATTGATTTAAATACTGAACGGGGATGAATATTTATCTGTACCTTGTGGTTACTTTGGTAAGTTCCAAGACAGCAAGGCTGAAATTCAGGAAAATAAAAGAATCTTTAAACCCATACCAAAGACATCCATCCAACTCCAAAGGTTAACATATACCCAAAAAGAAACAAATAGTCCGCTTGAACAGCTCAATTGGTTATCAAGGGGATATTTAGAAACAAAAAATATCTGTCCAAGAAAACATTCATTCAGTTCATGACTTTCAAAGTTCTCAAATCTCAAATACCAAAAAGAAAAAGCAAATCCACAAAAAGAAAAAGGAAACAGCTAAAAGAACACATAAAATAATAAAAAGACAAGAGAAACCATCTTCTTGCTAATTCTTTTCTTGCTTTATGCATCCGTATATAAACAACAAACTTGAATTTATATCGTGCAAAGCTCTTTAAAAGGGAAATACTCCATATAAGCAATTTTCCCACTTTCAAAGACCGAACTCAATATTTTTAATTAAGGCAAAAAAAAATTATTCACCTCAATACAAAATGTGATCGAACTTATTCTTTTCGTCTCAATTTATGTGAACGTTATTTGTCTGGAGTCTGGACACAAAATTTAAGATTTATTTTTTGAAATGATCTAAAATAAACTATAAATATTTTTATAAATGTAAATCATCTCATTAAGGATAATAAGTTAAACAATTAAATTATATTTTTATAAATAAATTTTAAAAAATATGACACATAAATTTGAACACAAAAAATACTACTTCCTTTGTCCCAATTCACGTATTACAGTGAAATTTCGAGATTCAAACTTCTAAAATTTGATCGTAAATTCAGACATAGAAGCTTTAAGTTTTTTGAAATAAAATTTATATATTTAGAAACTACATAAAAAGTACTATAAATTACAAAAGTTAACAACTAAAAAAATATTTGAAAGACATTGTAAAGAAAATTGGATCAAAGAAAAACGTACTTAACTCTTGAAATTAGAGTTGTGTCAAATAAAATGCGATGGAGGGAGTATACTATTCCCACAGTTCCAATTTATATGACACGTTTTTTTTAGTCAACTAAAAAAAATGACATATTTTCTTATTTGATAATAATTTAATTTTAAACTTCATATTTACGTTAACGAAATAATCTATAACCACACAAATATATTTGATTTTTTTTAAATTACAAGATTTAAAAATATTTTTTTATTTTTTAAATTTCATGTCAATCAAAATAAAACACATAAATTGGGATGGGGTGAGTACTATATAAGTTAATGCTCATTTCCATTTGATTCTTTCTGCTTCACCCCTATTGTCCACACTGTACTACAACATTCCCCTTTCCTTTTTCCCCTTTCTTTAACAAAATTTCAACTTGTCGCTCTCAAAACCCCACAAAGAAGTAAAAAAAAAAAAAGAACTCAACAAAACCAATATAATTTCTCGAGCTTTTAGCTTCATCCATGGCAAAACCACCATTATTTTTGGTATTTCTTGTCATAAATTTTTTATTTTCCACTCAAATAGTTAGAGTAAGAGCAACATGGTGTGTAGCAAGAAGTGATGCAAGTGAACAATCATTACAAAGTGCATTAGATTATGCATGTTACTCTGGTGCTGATTGTGCTCCAATATTAGCAAATGGACTTTGTTATCTTCCTAATACACTTCAAGCTCATGCTTCTTATGCATTTAATGGTTTTTATCAAAGGATGAATAGAGCACCTGGTGCTTGTGATTTTGCTGGCACTGCAACCATTGCCAAAACTGATCCAAGTAATCTTTTTTTTCCCTTCATTTTTGCACTTTCTTGTTATCTTGCAAACAAAATTGTGACAATATTACTGTTTGTGGAGTCGCAAAACTTTTTTCTTTTACCATAATTATTTTAATATTTTTAATATTAATTATCTTCTGCGAAACTAGAAGTCTCGTGTTCGAATCTTGAAAATGAACCATATGCGACGTAAATTTAGATTAGTTGGACCATGCATTTCAAATCTTGAAAATGGCCATATACCACTATTGCTAAAACTGATCCAAGTAAAGATTATTACTATTTTTTTCCTTTTTACTATGATTTTCTTAGTTTCTTTTGAAATATTTTGAACTATTAACTAGTATTAATTTGAGTTACATAGTATCTTTTGTGAACCATAAGTTCTGGGGTCAAATCTTGAAGATGAAGTTTTTGGTAGGATGTTTGGATTAGGTGGACCACTGGATTTAAGATACTAGATGAAAAAAAAAGTAACTTTTATTTAAGAAAAATGAAGAGTTTATGTTCGAATTAACACAAAAAAGTTGAATAGTTTAACCCTGGTAGTTCCGAACCCGTCACATAAAATGAAATGGAGAGGCTATACATTTAAGATGAGTCATTTATCTGTTGTCTACTGATGCAGTTTTTTCATTTTTATTTTGTGTTATGTAGGTTATGGATCTTGTGTTTATCCAGCATCTCCAAGGTATGAGCTTTAACTTTCTCTCACATTGTGTTTTTTTAATTAGTTCTTGATATTTGATAGTAGTACTGTAATTTTCTAGTTATTGTTAGGAATATGCCGTACGGGAAGTAAATAAATATTATAAGCGTTCGAAAGGATAAACAAACAATTAAAATTATAATTGCCGCAAACTTCTTGAGCCTTGAATCTTGATAACTTGAAATCAAGAAACACCAAATCTGGATTGTTACAAATGTGGCTGAGTCGATAGATGACTATCTGTCTTTAAGACAAGATTGTCCCGTATATATGCTTTTACGTTAGCGGGCAATAGTTTCTCAAGATAAAACAACAACTAATCAACACTACAAAGGAAATAGGTTGATTCTGACGAAGAAAACAAACATGAAACGACTGTTGAATAGTGGGAATTTAGAGGGAAAAGAAGAACTTTTGTTCCTGGACTGCTCTTGTTCTCAAGACTTGTGTTTTCCTCAAATTAGAGTAAGGTTCCCATTTTATAGTATTTAGGAAGATGAGAGGTGTTAAGAGGCTAATTAAGAGGTACAATCAAGGCCAGGAACGTTTTGAACGTTTTGTAATTAGTACAAAACGTTACAGATGGTTAAAGCCATCCAAACTGTTGACTTTTCGGTTCCTGACAGTCTTTCCTGAAACTCCAAGGACCAAACTATAAATACTAAGCAGTTTGGGATACAAAAAGATAATATCAGAAACAGCTCAGCGACCCAACGATCAACCCGACCCGGACTGGGTGGGTGGGTGGTGGCGCGCGTGTGGGCCTAGCCTTGAACCCAAGCACATCTAGGTCCTCCCTCCTTCAAACACATGGGTTACCCCTTGGGGTCCCAAACCCTTATCCATTTTTAGGCTTATAAAATGAACAATTCTTCCTTTCCCCACCAATGTAGGAGATTTGTCCCACATCATATTTTCATGCCTCAAACACCTTACTTTATGGACCAATATCTCTTTCATTTCTTAACGAAATTTGACGATCCTTGGCCCTACGGTTATCTACTCACTTAGTAGATTATGCACGTGTGAAGAACCAAAGTCTTCAACATGCGGAACCCGAGTGTTTAAGTCATTAAAGATGGGTGGACGCAATCCCATCAAAGGCAAATTTCCAACCGTTATTTTTTCTTTCCGTTGTCTTTTGTTATTTAATTTTCTTGAAAGTTGTCTTAATAATAGTTTTTTTAAAAAAAGTGCTAGAGAAGAAGCTTGTAGACACGCAAAGATCTCAAGAAAACTTATGAATAGTAGGCTTATTATTATTTTATTTCTTTGTAGATGGTCTATGTTCTTCTACTTTGACTACCAAAAGAATGTTGGATATTCTCTAAAGGAAAGTGAAAAAATATTCAATACGTTCCTGGTGTAGTTTAACTGAACAAAAAACTTTTAAAAAAGGATTTTTAATTTTAACTTAAGATCTTAAATATGTCATAAAATTTTTGTTGGCTATAAAGACATATCTTTAATAATAAAGTGAAAAAATTAAGGTTAGATTGTTCCAAATTTAGAAATATGCCATTTTTAAGTGAATTAATAAAAAGATAATAACACATAAAATGTAACAAATTGAGTAGAGTATTGCTTAACCATCGTAGAGCCGGATTGGAAGCACATATGATTATAGTGAAGTGATAACGGGAAATTAACACCTTTAATCCCTCAAATATTTACAAATTCTGATTTTGGTTCTTATCATTTTTGGTTAACATATTTCATCTTCAATTAATTGACATTTGCACTTCTGATCCCTCTGTCTATGAATCTTCACAAATTTAACGAATTCGTAAGTGCTAATCATTGAATGATCAATGTGTTATCGTAAATTTGTACCATTACTCCATATTTAAGGATAAATATAGTTTAAAAATAGTCTATATATCACATGTTTCGTACATAGAGGGACCAAAAAGCACACCTTTTTTCTTGGTTGAAGGTTAATTGTGCTTAACTAAATATTACGAGGACCAAAATTAAAATTTATCCATAGTTGAGGGACCAAGAGTAAAATTATTCCAATGAAAAAAGGTTATAGCCAAGATAAATATTTTGCATTAATTGATTGAGTGCAAACATAAATTAGTACTAGTAAAAAAAATTCACTTTAAGTGTCAGTAGGCATGGGGTAGCATTTTTTTGGTGTTTGTTGTGCTGCTGCCCTCTTTAATTATGAACCATTGGATGGTTAAGTTGTTGTATGGGTACTCCAAAAAGGGCTGCAAAAGCCAGCTAGCAATCTGGCATCAATGGTCATCTCGATCAGAGCATATTGATTTTGATAATACATTAACGTTATAAAGAAAATTTACTGAAACGCTATAAAGAAATTTTGACAATACATCACGGTAGACCTCAGGGGTCCGTGGGATGATTTGTGCACCGGATTATCTTTTTTTAGTTTGATGCTAGTACATTTTTGCCTTTTGTTCTCATGTCTTTGAAGTGTATAAAAGGAATACAACAAGGAGTGGTTATTGGCTATGATCCCTAAATAAAAAGGAGATCAAGAATTAGCAGGGCTTGTGGTTTTAGAAAACACAAGAGAATATTTTGTGTGCCATTAAGGGAAAATGCAAAACGTGGTGCCTTGGACACAGTGGCGGATTCAATCATGGGTTCACGTGTTCAACAGAACCCAGGGCTTTGTGATCGATCCTCATATATATGTGCGAAAAATAAGTAAAGATAGAGTTAGATATACGTTTTAGTACCCACGTCTAAATTCTGAATTTGCCCTACTTTTAGGGGCATGTTGATGCATTGATCCATCTGCTCGTATCTGCTGCAATTCCTTAAAAATTAGTGCAGACAAATTACCGACCTGATCTATAGAACATTACAAACACACACAAAATAGAAAGAAAGCTAGAAAAAATAACAAGAGACTTGTATGAAATTCACTTGTTGTGACTTGTGACACAACATATATTTTTATTAAAGATCATTTTCTCTTCCAAATCATGTGTATGGACAAGTTATGATTTTCATGTATACGATTATCCGCTTCAATTCTCTATGGGATTTTCATATTGTACAGCCGCCCATCAAAATAATAGTTGACAAATGTATATTTTATATATATAGTGTATATTTGGCTAGCCAATGTAACTATTTTTTGCCGCCGGCAAATGTGTAACTTGCCCATTCTTTAATACAAAGTTGGCAGTCTGATTTTAACAACAACTTGGATTCTGTAAATTTTCAGCACTGCTGGTGGCTCTACTACTACTCCGAGCACTCCTGGTGGTGGCACGACCGGAGGGACAACCACACCGGCCACAACGCCAATTCTTTATCCACCACCACCGGGCTCCGCAAATCCTTTCAATGGCAACGGAGGAACGACCCCGCGTGTTGGACCTGATATTCCTGACTCAGAGACTTCTAATGCTTCTTCCAAGTTATCAAATTTGGTTCCTGCATTCATCATGCTCCTCTTCCTTCATATTTTTCAACTCTTGTAGCCATCCCTTGTAGAATATAACCAAACTTTTGCTAGTGGTTTAAGGAGAGGACAATACAATTTTGGTTAGAAAATGAAAGTTTTCATTTTGCTATATGAAAACTTTAGCACTTTGGAGTAACATTCTGGTCTTTATAATCAACTGTCCTGGCCTGTTGATAACAAGGCTAGGTTCTGCTCCTAAAGGTGGCAAGAGCACAACACGCGATGTGTGAGTTATGCGCACGTCACGGATTCGAATCTTATCACAGATAAAAGCCTAGTACTTAAGTGGAAAATGATAAAGAGGTGAGCCTGTTATCTACTGAATGTGCGCCACTGTCCCTTATGTATTTTTCGGTTGTAAAGAAAGAAGGCGATGTTCTTTTTTTTCTATTGAATCCAATTAATTTGTTAGCATGTCCAAGTTATTTTCTGTGTTATATATCTTATGTTGCATACCCATTTCATTTTAGTTTATACTTTGCTTTTTCAAATTGATAATTGGGTCCCAATTTATTGACCTCGATTGCTTTTTTCTTCTTTTTTGCTTATATTTCCTCTTCTGTTATTTGGTGAGAGGAAAACACTACTACAAAGTATTCACTTTTTGAAGCCCCTAGGCGAGGTAAGGTGATTGGGGTACAACCACTCTGACGTCGCGGGTTCGAATCCGTGTGGTGACAGTCTTTGTTGAAATATTGCAAGTTGTTGCTGGATTCGTGTCCCGTTAGTCCTCTCCCTTGTAGGGCTGCCACTCGCGCATATCCCTCGATTTACATCCCACCTGGCCAAGGGACCTCTGGTACAGGTGGGGGGTTTCGCCTTCTGGACTTTCCCCTTCACAAAGTATTCACTTTTTGAAAATAAATCTCTTTTGTTTCACTGACATTAGTTGTCTTTCATCAATATTAAGTATAAGACTATAAGGTAACTTTGCAAATGCGCTCAATAGAGTGGACAGCGTTTTTTTTTAATTCGATTTATTAAAGAGCTGATAGTTATTAATAATTGAAGAACTATAACGTAGAGACATTCCACAAGATTTCTTTTCTAAAATGAGTATCAATTTATATTTGAATAGAAATATAGCTATAAATTTCTACGTTTTCTTAAATTTTTATTATTTATGATTAATAAGCTGCAAAATTCTGGTAGATAGTCTCTAATCACGTTTGCCTTGGTCTCCCATCATCTGCTTCTGTATTTGCTTTCTCCACGGAAGGTATATAATTTCCATTTAAGAAAGAACCTTTAAAATGGAGAAGATTAAAAAATGAGTTTAATCATAAATAAATTGCAGAAAATAATAAAAATTCAACCAAATTGATGTCTGTAAATTGCATAACAAAAAAAGGTTTTTTTCTTGAATGAACGCATTTGACATATTCAATATAAAGAAAAACTTTATAAGTGGAGAATAAAAAAAATGAAAAAAAATGAAGACTTTGATAAAAGAAATAATAATAAATGAAGAGGAATGAGTTTCTTTTACATTCATAACAAATCATATATAAATTACAGGAAATATTAAAAATTCGATTGTAGCAGTCTCTTCCAAAATATGCAACAAATGGGGAGTTTCTTGATTGAATGTATAATTTTTCATGTACTAAAGAATATTAGATGTTGTCAATCATGATCAATGAATAAGAATACAGTTTTTTTTCCTCCCTTTCTTTATCTCCCAGCTAATAAGAATACAGTTTCTTCAATGAATAATCAAATTCGAATTTTTTTATTGGCCAGGGCTTAATTACCTTTGGTTTAACAGGGCATTTCTCAGGTTGCCTCACTATGTAAATTATATCTCCAGGTTTATTGTACATATCCTGGTTCCTATGCCATGTCCATAGAGCATGTGTCTCATTTTTCACCTGCAAAATTATCCTCAACAATTAACACATAAGATTTATCCCTCTACTCTACCCCCTTCTCTACTTAAATACTATGCTTTTGACGGCAAAAGGATTCAAACTCGTGACGCGCGCCTAAACACTAGACCAAAGCCGCGGGATCACATTATTTTGGTTTACAGGCAAGTGACAAGTTTTAGCAATCTTCAAATGGTCTATAAAATGAGTTTTCAAAATGATCTTGCATGTGCTACAAGACAATTATAATTTTTCATTTAGGATGTCTTCTTTCTTCTAGCAAGTCATGACCAACAGAAATGACATTAAGTTAATCATGACTTGCTAGAAGAAATTGCTCCCGGATAATTTTTATGGTGAAAGAAATATATATATTTACCTCTAGTATTCCATGGCCGAAGCTACTTTCTCTATATGCACTATATTCAGGCTGTTGATCCCAGCAGAAGTTACCAGCTGCTGGACCAGATATAAAATTATAGGCACAGAATCCGCCCATAAATTTGTCCGGTGTGCTAGCTGGTTTAGGACATTTGCCTGGCTCATCAGCATGTTCAATCGTCATCTTCTCGCGGTTTCCACCATCACCAACAGTTATATAGACTGGACCGCAAGGATCCAGTGTGTAGTTATAGACTCTGTTTGACCTTTCATATGCATGGACCTGTAGATTTCTTCAATTTATCAGTATTTGATACATAGATCTGTGCTTATAATAGAATAACAAGATTTTCTCACAAAATCAACGTTCATCTTTCTGCACCTACAATGGTGCAAATTAGTTAATGTGCTCTTGGATATCAATATATTAATCTTGTACTTACATGTCCATTGAAGACTAAATCGACACCATACTCGTACAGCAACTCTTCCATCGCTACTTTCATACATTCAGCTTCTCGATAATGTGCCGTGTAAGTAGAGTACCAAGGTGGATGCCAAGTGGCAACTAGCCATGGAGTAACTGTCCTATCAATATTAGCCAGGTCCTTCTCCAACCACTTGTATTGATCATCTGTAATCAGAAGTGTAAACGTGTAAATATAGGAAACAATATATTCCCTACCCATAATTAGAATATTCCATATATTGTGTAAATATAATTATGGTAAGACTAGGATTCCTCTTTTGTATAGGCTTAGGATTCCTATTGTATAAGGGATGAATATTGTACTCTATATATACCTTGATATTAATGAAAGACTCCCCAAGGGAGATTAATATCATCTCACAAGAAGCTTAGAGAATTATAACAGTTTGCTAAATGGAGCAGAACGACAAAGAAATGAAAAGCCAGGATAGAAAGGGGAAAGAGTAGCAGAGTTGAAGAAAGGCTGTGTGTAGTTTTACCTGATTTATTATAGGCGACATACCCCCCGAGCATGATGAAATGTATGCCTCCCGCATTAAAAGAATAATAAAATGGGGATGACGATCCACTTTCTTTTGATGGGAATGCAAAGCGAGAACGATAGGCTGCAAATGTCTGATTTCCAGCTTGTTCTTCTATCTCATGGTTCCCCTCCACTACCATGATGGGAATTTTGGACACCAGCGGTTGCATATATCTATTGTGACAATATCAGAAATAAAAGCACAAATTAAACTAGTGAAGTATACATGTTTTTCTGCTATGACAAATCTAAAACTGGTCTTTTATGAATGACAGAAGTTGAACTATCCATTTTGTTCCATGTTAATGAATCACATATTATACTTTATTCGAGATGACAACAGCAACATACCCAGTGAAATCCCACAAGTGGGATGTGTAAAGCAAAATTTTGAATGGGCAAAAAAGATTCAAGTTCTCACCTTCCCCAATAGTCCCATCGAGGTTGATAGGTCTCGTGTATTGGAGTGTCGGGAAACGAGCATGAATAGCAATCTGCACCAGTTCCATTTGTGACATACAAGTTAGCATACGTAACATCTCCTACCAATAGAGTAAGATCCGGCTTGTTCCCCATCAAATGGCTAATCGTGGAAGTGGTATTGTATGTAAGACCAAGGTCCCCTACAATTGCTATTCTCTTTGGATAGCTCTTTGGAGAAGAAATAGGCATGGTCTTGAAATGATAGATAGTACTCACAGCTGCCATAGAAGGATCTCCACATCGATAATAGTATAATGTGTTCGGTTTCAACCCTGCAGCAGGAAAAATCGCACCAAATGACTAAATCAAACATGAGAAACAAATCACGCCGTATGAGACTTGCATTCTGAAAATTTAGTTAATCCATTACAATATTAAAAAAACAAAAACAATAATTTAAAAGAAAAAGGTACGAGAAGTTCTTTATACCTGTAAGTTGGACGTGGTGTATGATTCCAGAAGTGTAATTCTGAAGTCCTTTAAATGGATACAGTTGATTATAAATAAGGGACTGACCAATTGCTTTGTGTCTTAAGGAGGATTTATCTTTCCCATATTGAACAACACTACCAACTTTACTTGGATCCAATGGTTTAATGTTGTCACCAATTTGATATTCCCCTGCAAATACAGTAAAACACACATTCTCAAACCGTGATCCAAAATTTAAAGTTGCACAAACCAATGAAAAAATATATCTAGTAATTTGCTGATATAACTATAAACTAAAAGTTGGCCATGACTAAAAGCATATAATCTTGTATCAAAATTTCCAACTTATCAACTAGAATTTGGTGACGGATAATTGAATTTAACAGATGGAAGATGTTAAAGTCCTCTAATCAGTTAATCCAAGTAAATATACCTCATCACAAATAATTCAAACTTTGCACAAACCAATTATCGGTAAATTTTAATTTTGATCAACTCAGATTTGTGACTGATAATTGAATTTGTTAATGTTGGGTTTGGTGTTGTGACATTTGACCCAACATATCTTCTGAAGTACTGATTTGAATGCATAAAAATGTTGGGACAAATGTCACAACATTCGGACCAACATTTTTTATAACAGTTTTGCCTTACTTCACGTTAAGCAGTAATATTTTTACTGAGAGGTAAAAACGATTTAGGCGTGGTGAATTGGAGCTGTGTAAAAAGTGGGAGAAAGAGTTAAAGCTTGGGGAAAAAGTCGAGTGAAGAACAAGTCAAAGTTGTTGAGATTTCGACTCCATCTTCTCCAACAAACACACCCGCTGCTGACCTTTTCCTTAACCTCCTCAACTGATCGATGATCGATGAGCTTTTCAAGGAAGACTCTCTACTATAGAGAGGCCACAACAGTGAATCGATCATCCATAATAGATTGCAAAAATACCAAGAGAGCTCTCGGAATTTCATCTCAGAAATCTAGATCACAAGTGTTGGTTGAGTGTGTCGACAACATTCTGTCCAACATTACAATTGTTGTTTAGATTCTAGATTAGCTTTGTATGGAGCGATTGTAATGAGAGGTTGTCTATGTCTACTTAGTTAGATTTTTCAGGCAGAAGTCATCTACGACTTCAACTTTTAATTCCTTTCCATTTTATATTGTAAATCTGTAAAGAAAGGAATTTGTAATTTTGTATATAATATATATACAATAGATCTGATGACCATCATAAGTTATATAATATATATAACTTATGAAAATTTTAAACCTCTGTGTTCTTTAAATTCTGCTGCATTTTACTCTTAAAGTTTCTGTTTTAGCTAAAGTGTTGTTACTAGTGTCAGACGACATAACTGCTGACATTCGGAAACAGAATTGACATTCAATTTAATTCATCTCTTGTTTTTACTTTCCGTAGCCAGTGATAGCCCTTCAGAACTTAACATACATTTTAGTGTTAATAGCACTTTTGGTCCCTCAATTATTGGTAAATTCTAATTTTGATCCTTGTGATATCTGAATAAGCATATTTAACCTTCAATCATTGAAATGTATATTTTTGATCCCTTTTCTTGTGAATATTCACAAATTTACCATAATTATTAGTCGTTCTACCACTTAATTACTCATGTGTTATGATAAGCTTGCACTGTTACTCCATATTTGATGTTAATATAGTTCTAAAAATAATTCACATACAACATACTTCTTACATAAAAGGACTAAAAACACACATTTCAACTAAATGAAGGTCAAAGGTGCTTCGTCCGATATCATAAGGACCAAAAATAGAATATACCTATAATTTAGGGACCAAAATAACTGAAGAATACTCATTTTTTAAGAAGTCTTGATCCAACAAAACACCATAAGAATTAGCAGAAATAAAACTCCAGCACTCTGCTAGCTAGGGGAGAAACTGGAAGTGATACAACCACTAATTCTTCAAAAGGGCAGACCGGTGCACTAACCTCCCGCTATGCGCGGGGTCCGGGGAAGGGCCGGACCACAAGAGTCTATTGTACGCAACCTTACCCTGCATTTCTACAAGAGGTTGTTTCCACGGCTTGAACCCGTAACCTCCTGGTCACATGGCAACAACTTTACCAGTTACTCCAAGGCTCCTCTTCAACAACCACTAATTAAATTCAAACTAAAAACAACATAAAAAGGAGAAAATTATAACAAATTTACCTGTAATCCAAGAAATCCAAACAGAGTCATAAGTAGAAGAAAGGGATACAGATATCTGCTCAGGCTCAAATTCTTTAACAATCCTTTGAACTCTAGGATCATTATCTGGCAAATCTAAAGCATGTCCCCTAAAACTTTGATCCAAAGGGATAGTCACTGGCTTGAAAGGTCCATCAAGTGTGGTTGGAATTTGACCCTTATTAACCTCAACAAGGCTAACAAAAACCAAAAACCAAACCAAGATTGACACAACAACAACCACAGAATACTTCATAATTATTCAAGAATTTGCATGCCTCAATTAACCAAATCCCAGATTTAAAACCTCAAGAAACCAAAAGGGTTCACAGAAGTATAGATAAAGATTATAACTTTAGCACAATAACTCCAGAATACTTCATAATCATTCAAGAATTTGCATGCCCCAATTATCCAAATTCCAGATTTAAAACCTCAAGAAACCAAAAGGGTTCACAGAAGTATAGATAAAGACTCCAAAATACTTCATAATCATTCAAGAATTTGCATGCCCCATTTAACCAAATTCCAAGTTAAGAACCTCAAGAAACCAAAAGGGTTCACAGAAGTATAGATAAAGATTAAAACTTTATCACAATAACTCCAAAATACTTCATAATTATTCAAGAATTTGCCTGCCCCAATTAACAAAATTGATTAAAAACCTCAAGAAATCAAAAGGGTTCACAGAATTACAGATAAAGATTAAAACTTTAGCACAATAACCCCAATAAAATCAAAAGGATTATATAACTATAGCAAACAAAACTTAAAGAAAGATGATAACTTTGGTAAACTAAAGAATATGCTCTCTAAATATGCTCCAAATTACCAAAATCCAAGCAAAGATTAATTTTTTTTGCATAATAACCCTAATAAAATAAAAAAGGATTATATAACTACAGAAAATAAAGCTTAATAATATGCTCTATATATGCTCCAAGGAAAAAATTGAAGCTTGACAGTTAAATAATAGAATTTGCATGGTCCGAATAATCAAACTCCAAACCTCAAGAAATCAAAAGGGTTTACAAAAAGTGTGTTAAAGATTAAAACTTTAGCTCCAAAATCCCACGAAATCAAAGGGGTTATATGTTTAGAGCAAACAAACAGTAAAATGTATGAAAGGAAGAAACTTTGGACAAATTGGTGAAACTAAAAAATATAGATATGCTTCAAGAAAAGATTGAAGCTTGACACTTATATATAATATAGTTACATACTCTATAAACCATGAAAAAGAAAAATCTTGTTCTTTTTTAGTATTTCTTTTTTGTTGATAAAAAAGTGTAGAGATAGTGAGGAATGGTGTGGGAATCACAGTTATGGACTTATGGCAGTTAGCCTGAAAATAAAATAAAACAGGAAAAATATGGTGGTATCCAATGAATAGAACCTTGTTTTTAGTGAATGTATTATCCATAAATCAATAGCTTTTTGGTTCCATTTTGTTGTTTTTTTCTTTATCCCACTAGTCCCTCTGCAAGTTTCTCACGCTAAAAAAAAAAAGTTATTACACTCCGCTTCTCAAAGAAATTGTTCTAGTTTGAATTGATATTAAATTTAAAAAATACGAGAACTTTTTTGAAATATATGGTTCAAAATAATTTTTAAAAATTTATGTAATAATAAATAATCTCATAAAATTAAATTATTTTTAAATATAAAAATATATTAATCTTTTTAAAATAAACTAACAAGAAAATAAGAAAAATAAGACAATCTCCTCCTCAATGGACGAAGGGAGTACTATTTCTTTTTAACTGTAGTTTTTAATATAAGAAAGCGTTAGCGGATAAGGGTATAAATTATTCTTTAATATAAGTGAGCTAAAATCAAATAAAAAATTTCAAGTGTACCTTGTATCTAGGAGAAAGATTTTGATCTCTGTTGATGACCCTATTATATATTGAGAAAATCAGATCAAGATATAATTTTCTTATCTTTTATATTATTTCTCCCCTAAAATCTTGAGCTTTGTTGTTTCCTTTCTCAAAAATAAAAATAAAATGAAAAGGCATTGAGTTTTGAAATTTCATCAAAGGTTTGAATGTCGAGCTGAGCGAGTCCAACCAAGCTTATTACAATATTGAGTCGATTCAAACTTAATCAAGCCTTTTATAATATCGAGTCGAACTCAAGCGCTTTGTTAAAGTATAATTGAGCTTGAGCCCGAATTGGCTCTTTACTCTTTAGTTACGTGCGTAGTGTTACCCCATTAGAGAAAGAAATTAAAATTTAAATTTTAAATTAAGATTAAGATATTGGATAAATTCAATTATAGAAATTGAGTTTTATTGTTTAAATTAAAAGAGAATTTACAAAACTCAAAATTCACATGGCAGTATAATATATTACACTCGTGTTACAGAATGGAGATATGGTAAGTGGATTAAATTGACTTCTCTTTTTTGTTAGTATTACATTTAGGGCTTCTGAATCTAGGCCTCATAAAGTTGGAATAGCCCAATGTTGCCCACTCTTAACTTATTGGGCCTAAAAATGTCAATTGTCGGGCCCATCCCATCTAATCCCCGACGCTCTTTCTCCGACCCATGCAACACGAAAGTCCATATTATGTCAAGAGAATATACAAAATAATAATAATTATTATAAATTAATTATGTTTTCATAATACAAATTACTATAACACTTTACGGAAGCAACATCAGAATTGCAAAGTTGACCTTATATTTTCAGCGTTTCATAAATTCTAATTCGTTTGAACATCATCTATAAAATGCTATTATACAATATTTATTAACTTTTAAATAAATTAAGTGATATTTTATATTCATCTTAATTTTAATAGATAGAGTCACCTGTGAAAAGTGACTAATAACCGATATAACGATCAAGATATAAATTGGGAAGACATCACTATAACTAACTTTTAATTATTAATCTGCACAAAGTAGTGAACTATTTGTTTGTTAATCTAGTCTAGTGAGACTGTGAAAGTAACATAAAATTAGACTTGCTAAATATAAAATGGCAAATAAATAGTACATTTTTCTACTATTATTACTCAAATCTTACACGCATGAAGCTACATTTTAATTGGACAAGCCACGTAGTATATACATTCCTCTTACACCTTAACGGACGTTAAACCCATTATTCTTGCCGTTACCAAAACGAAATAATTCCTTTTTGGCCCGAAACATTTGTGTACTGATTTTCAAGAAGAAACAAAAAAACTGGTGGCAGTGTGTGTGTATGTGTGGATCAGCCAAGATCTGGTGAATTTTTTGTGTAGATCTGTTTCTTGAAATTTTTATATCTGAATAAAGGAAAGATGAATATATTTAGGCTTGCTGGGGATATGACACATTTGGCTAGTGTTCTTGTTTTGCTTCTCAAGATCCACACTATTAAATCCTGTGCTGGTATGTTTTTTGAATACCCTTTTCTCCATTTTAGTTGTAAATGTTATAAATTTATGTTCTTAATCCCAAAATTTGAATACCCTTTTCTCCATTTTTAGTTGTAAATGCTAAATTTCATGTTTTTAATCCCAAGTTCTGATACCCTTTTGTTCATTTTAGTTAAAAATGTTAAAATTTATGTGGATGTTACACTTATGTGTTGTATAGGATAATGCTTGTGCTATAGTTAATTTTTATTTTATTGTTGTTACCCATTTCTCCATTTTTCAGCTATAGGTGTATATTGATGTGTACAGTTATAACTTTTGTTGAAATAAGATAATGCTTGTGTTAGTATTTTTTTTTATATTGGGGTTTATAAATGCATTGTCTTGGAACGTATTGTGTGTTCTATTGGGATTTTATTGAAATGGATCTCTTTTTCTGAGCTGATGAGGTGAATGAGTTGCATTTCCTGTTGTTGAAATTGGGTTTTATGGGAAATGGCTTTTTGTTTTTGAGCTGGTATGTTTTTAATCCCAAATTTTCACCCTTTTCTCCATTTTAGTTATAAATGTTAAAAATTATGTGGATTGTTACATTTCTGTGTTGTATAGCAATAATACTTGTGCTATAGGTACTTTTTTATTTTTGTTTTTTACCCATTTCTGAGCCGAGGTCTATTGGAAACAACCTCTCTACCTCCAAGGTAGAGGTAGGTTTTGCATACACTCTACCCTCCCAGATCCCACTTGTGGGATTACACTGGGTATGTTTTTTTTTGTTGGTTGTTACCCATTTCTCCAATTTTCAGCTATATGTGTATATTGGTGTTTTTAATCCCAAAATTTTCATACCCCTTTTCTCCATTTTAGTTATAAATGTTAAAATTTATGTGGATTGTTACACTTATGTATGGTATGAGATAATACTTGTGCTATAGTTACCCATTTTTTCATTTTTTAGTTATAGGTATATATTGATGTGTTACAGTTGAACTTTTGTTGAAATAGGATAATGCTTGTGTTAGTATTTTCCTTTCGTTAGGATTTATAAATGCATTTTCTTGGAATGTGTTGTTTGTTCTTGTGATTTTATTGAAATGGATCTTTTCTTGAGCTGACGAGGTGAATGTCTTGCATTTCCTGTTGTTGAAATTGGATTTTATGGGAAATGTTTTTTTATTTTTAAGGTTTGTTGTTTTTGCTGTACTATAGTGATCTGGATAGATGTTGAGGAAATTTGTTCTTGCCTGTTGAGTTTTCATTATTAAAGTGTTGTTCTGCTGCCATTTTTAGTTCTTAGAGAAAAATTGTCTTAATAAGCTGAATTTTGGATTAAAAAATATTAAGTTTTGCACAAAAATATTTTACATTTACATCTGGGCAGGCTTTTTGAGGCAGTCTGTTTGCGCCAGCTTGTTTTCATAATTGTGCTATTTTGGAAATCTTACTTGTTATGATAAACCTTGTGTTAGCTATTCACATTGTATGTAAACGTGGTCGAGAAATGGGAGGAAGATATAGTATACTGCTAATAATAGAAGAAAGCGAATTACTCGTGAATAGCATGTTCAGTTCTGGTGCTTTAAGTAGCTGTTATTTGGGTCACAAGCTCCTTTATATTGCACTGTTGCAGAAAGTGGAATCTAATGCGTCATTGGATGATGGCGTGTTATTTGTTAGAAACTAAATGAGAAGTGTGCAAACTGAAACTTTTAATGCCTGATCCATTTTCTATTTTAAAGCGAACACTTATAAAACTAGAAAACTTTTTCTTTTGACTTTCATTGTTGTTTCACTCATTAGATTCAGTAATATATTAATTCACATAATATCTTGAATGATTGAGAGGTGTTTTTCTTTTAGATTTTTTGAGAGCAAATAACTAGTGAAAAGTAGTTTAGTAAGTGACAATCGTTAGTATGCTTTTTGGAAAGGAATAAACATCATGACAAACAGGGGAGAAAGTTGTTTGAGAGAGAAATGATCTTTAACTCGTTTTTTTGGGTAAACGTTTTTAATGGAGCAATGTTATCCTCGAAAGGTTATAAGTAAATTTGGATCTGACGATGCTTTCGCAAGGTGCTTTTTAGTTTTCTTATCCATAAGGGAATATATCTCGCACGTGGGACATCCGATTAACATTGGAATGGTACAGAAGGGAAAATGATGTTGTGGTTTATGAATGTTGTTTGAGTTTTATTATTTCATTTACTTTTAACTTAATTTTTATATGGTAGAAAACCTTTGTATTTTATTACTAGAGGAAGCTGTCCTAGAATTGCTTATTACGAGGAGGAAAAATGTTTGTCCCAGCTAAAAAGGAACTTTAATACGGAGTCTTAATCACCAAAAAAAATCTGTAATTCCAGGTGCAACAAAAGAGTAATGATGTAAAAAGATATCTTGGACTCTCAGTAAGAATTTAGATGCTTTTTGTATACTAGTACTATGAAATGATAGTTGAAGTCGCAGAATGATGAAGAGGTTATACTGTCAGCCTAGGTTTGTATTGTTTGTGTGAAAGTGAAATTTAACAAGCTTGAATGGAAGTTTCAAAGTGCCTAACTCATGCAAAATAACCTTATTTCCATTAAACACACTAACACTTAAACAGTGGATCTCGAGGCACGTGAAGCGAAAACTTGGCTGTTTTAATTGCCTGTAAGCATGTTATAATACGAATCCTGACTAGTGTGGTTTTACCTGGACTGTTGGTATAGATAGATAAACAGTATGTTTCTGTTTATCTATCTATACTAAGCAGATGGCGTGCAATAGAATAATGAAGAGATGATACAGTAGCACTTCTGATGTAATTAGTCTTTTCAAAGTTTATTTGAGTTGGTATATTTGAGTTGAGGGATCAAAAGTGTGATATTGTTACTTTCGGCTATAACTTTATAAAGCTATATCCAGTGACTAGACTATGTTTATTAATGGTTGAGTTACTTATTGACAGGTATTTCTCTGAAGACTCAAGAGCTATATGCTCTTGTCTTTGTTACTCGCTACTTGGACATATTTACAGACTTTGTTTCACTATACAATACTACAATGAAGTTGGTTTTCTTGGGAAGCTCTTTGTCAATTGTCTGGTACATGAGGCATCACAAAATTGTTCGCAGATCTTATGACAAAGACCAAGATACTTTTCGTCACGTTCTCCTTGTGGTTCCTTGCCTGATATTGGCCCTTGTTATACATGAGAAGTTTACCTTCAAGGAGGTATTAGTTAATGCACTCCCTGTAGCTCTCATTGGAATTAAATTTTTGTTTTAGAATTTCATATTATTATGTCACATGTGGTTGCATTTTTGAGCAGGTAATGTGGACATTTTCCATATTCTTGGAAGCTGTTGCCATCCTTCCTCAGCTTGTGTTGTTGCAGAGAACAAGAAATATAGACAACTTGACTGGACAATACATTTTACTCTTGGGGTGATTATGCTCACATCTCAATATCTTCAATTTTTTTCTTCTTATTTTTGTTTACTAAGGGCTTCTTTCTCAGTCTATTTTTTCTATGAAGATCTTAGTCTCTGTTTATAATGCTGATTCTTTTTTGGGGGGTGGGTATCTGCTTGTAGCAACTATTCCTCATTAAGCCGATTGGATATTAATGTGAACAAGCATAATAAGCTATTGTTAGATCCATAATTGTAGCCTTTTTTCCTTTGGAATCTGTTTGGGTAGCTGTCTTTGTGCATGGAGAGCCACATCTCTCTCCGTGTTGATTGGTTAGAAAGTTAAATGAACTTCAAAGGACAAGCTCTCGGTGTTTGTTTTTCTATTTATTTTATAGATGAAACTATGATAAGTGGGCAAAAGGTTTAGAGTACGCCTTAATATAGGAATGGCGGTAATATTTTGTTGACCATGTGGACCTGGATAGAGGGAAATGGATAGCAAGGATGCATAGCCAACCCCAACTAGTTTAAGAACGAGGATCTTCTGGGCCCAAAAACAGCAATACGTTGTCTGAGGAACTGATTTCAGTTGCTGGAGTTGGTGTAATTTTGCTTGTCACACTAAAATATGAATGTCTATGTTTCCAAAATAGTCATACACTAAATGCATTTTCAAGGTCTACAACTTGAGAATTTGATCGACTATTATCCATTTAACATGTTATATGAAGTGAGTTTGTTTCAGTCCCTGACGTTTCTACCATGTCTGATTCTTGAAGGTGTGTATATTGTTATGCTTTGTTTGTATGTACGTCTATATCTACTCTTCATCTGTCTTTGGCAGGGTACAGTCTACTTAACACCCTAAAGTGTAGTGGTCTTTATTTCTTCTTCAGTATTTGACAATTTCCAAGTCCAACGCATGTTCTATTTTGTAAGACAATTGGGGTTAAAAGTTCTGTCTGAAAGGTTGAGATGACGAAAAGTGGGGATGGGGAATGGAGTGTGGGAGTTGTTATTGCTTAGAAATTAAAGAGTGCGGGTCACCTTTTTTTAAATTGTAAAAATGTTCAGAATGGTGAAGCCTATTACTGTCCGTCCTTGTACCTCCTCCTGTTGTATATATTTCTTTGTAGTGGGTTGTGAAGGTTGTCTTTAGAGATTATGCTGGTTTTTTGGCACTTACTCCAGGAGAATGAGTTAGGTTTGGTATATAGGGTGTGTTTGGTACGAAGGAAAATGTTTTCCTGGAAAATAAGTGGGTTTCATATTGTTTCAAAAGCATTTGTGCATGATCTAGGCAACCACTATGGGAGTTGGAGTTGTGGGTGGGTGGGTGGGGAGGGTGAGGAGACAATCAATTCAAAATTTTAGACCAACCAAACATGGAAAAACTGGAATTTTTTTTCTAGAAAATGATTTCCACCATACCAAATACACCCTAGTTGGATCCATGCCATCCCTGTATCATTGTCTTCATTCAGACCCTGAAACAATTCTTCTTGTTGTAGCAGATGTCCCATTAAGGGTCAAATACACAATTAAGCTATTAGATAAGATGGCCACATAATTCATCAGGTATTAGATTGACAGATTTCCTTCTTTCGAGTCTCTGCCTCACATCATAAAAGAAGCCACGTGCAGTCATACAATAGACCCTTGTGGTATGACCCTTCCCCGGACCCCGCACATAGTGGGAGCTTAGTGCACTTGGCTGCCCTTTTTTATTAGATTGACAAATTTCCTTCTCTTGAGTCTCTGCCTCACATCATAAAAGACGCCACGTGCTCTTGGATATCCTGTTGTTAATTACTTGTCTGTGACAATCCTTTGTGCTATTACAAACCAATAGAGGGGGCTCTTGGATTAAGAGCGTTCTGGAAATTTTTGGATCTCGCTCTTCACATTGTTCATATGTGACTGTGGAAGTCATGCCAAATTTGGCTGACATGTTTTATTGATTCTTGTTTTGCAGTGCATATCGGTCACTTTACATCTTGAACTGGGTATACCGCTACTTCACGGAACCACACTTTGTACATTGGATAAGTATGAATCACCTCCTACCTCTTCTCATTTTTCTGTTCGTTTAGTCCTTACTTATAGATACAAAATGATGCCTGTGTTTATAGATCTAACCAGCATCTTATATGCAGACATGCATCTTTTAAGGTTCCTGTTTCTTGTGTTTTGTTATGAATATGACAACTTTCTATGTTTTGTTGCTCTTTTGTCATGGCAGCCTGGATTGCAGGCCTTGTGCAGACGTTGCTTTACGCTGATTTCTTCTATTACTACTTCCAAAGGTAAAGGAAATTAGAATTTCTATGTAAAATCACATATGATATACAATCTTGTATTACTATATAATAATCCGTTGGTTATAATCGGTTGCAGCTGGAAGAATAACACCAAACTCGAACTTCCTGCCTGAGCTTGTTACTCGAACTTCCTGCCTGAGCTCATATCGAAGTAAACAGGAGCTGACCAGGGAACTCTGAAGATGATCCGATGAACGTTTATAGGTCTTTTGTGCTTGGGTTATTTTCTGCCCCATCCCCCGTCTGGGTGTTTAATGAACTAAAAACATCCTTCTTTTGTTGGCTATAATTAGGTCAGAGTAGGAAAACCTGATACAAATCATCATATTTAGAGTCTGTTTTCATCAAGAATCATGTCTTTGCTAGTAGATTGTTAAATCATATTCTTAATGTAACAGGACAACTTTGTGACTTCATTTTTGTTGTATTAGAGATTGTTTCTTGGACATTCTTATCAGTTCAAGAAAAAGAGAAAATTACCACAACTTCTCTCTTTCATCAACTATGATAATTTTTTTTCTTTCATGGGAAACTGTTTTATTAACTTGCAAGAAAGCAGCATTAGTTCAAAACTTTTTGCTTTTCTATCTACTTAAATATTTGTGTATATATGACAAGTTAAAGAGTCTAAAATTGTTCGACTTTTATATCCTTTAGAAACTAATAAATTTGTTCATTAAGTGTTAGATAAAATTGTATTAATATTTATTAGTAACATTTTTCCTAATGTTTAGGAGTTTGAAACACGTGTTCTTAAAATATGTAAGCGGTTAAGCTTTTTTACTATATTTTAAATAAACAATATGTTCGGGGCGAATTGTAGAAAATAAGAGAATATAATATGGTGCACATAAGAAAATGATGTATCCATTTGAGTTCTAAACAATAGGTCTTAAATCCTATTTGAGTTCTAAATCTTCTAGTCACTTTTTCCTTTTACATTGAAAATAAAACAATTATCCTTATTTACAATTTACATCATATTAAAACAGATGAAACAATAAAACCTAATACAATAGAACTTTGATGCTAACTTGAGACTCTTCCTTATGGCTAAGGATGTCTGTCTATAGGGTTGCAGCTTCAAAAATACCCAGTTTCCCACCTTTAACTCCCTTTCTGTTATCTTCTTATCAACATTTGTTTTCATCCTGTCTCGTGCCTTAGTCAAATTCTCCTTCAACACATTGGCCATTAGTTGTCTTTCCTGGAGCATTTGATCAACAATCCCTATTTTTGATTAAGTAATGAGTTCAAAAGTCAGTTGGGGAGGATCATATCCATACAGTACCTTGAAATGGGTCATTTTCAAGGATGTATGATAGTTACTATTGTACCAAAACACTGCTTGTGAGAGCCATTTGTGCCAGTCTTTAGGTTTATGGCCAGTAATACATCTCAAGTAGTTTTCTAGACATCTGTTGAGCCTCTCAGTTTGGCCATCTGTTTGTGGGTGGTAGGCTGAGCTATAACAAAGTTGTTGGACTTGTAGAATTTTGAATAACTCTTTCCAGAAACTGCTAATAAACACCTCGTTTCTATCAGACACAATGCTTTTGGGTAATCCATGTAGCTTGTAAATATTGTCTAGGAATATTCTAGCTATCTGGAAGGCAGTGAATGGGTGAACCAGGCCAATGAAGTGTGCATATTTGTTGTATCTATCAATAATCACTAACACAATGTCCTTTCCTCCAGACTTGGGGAGTCCTTCAATAAAGTCCATTGAGATATGTTCCCAAGTTCTTTCAGGGATAGGTAGGGGCTGTAATAAACCAGGATAAGCAACTTGTTCATCCTTGCATCTTTGACATACATCACATTCCTGCACCATAACTTTCACCTGCTCAATCATGGCAGGCCAGTGAAACACTGCCTTAAGCCTCTGGTAGGTGGCCTAGACTCCTGAATGCCCACCTAATCCAGAATTGTGTACTACCAGAACCAGTTGTCTTAGAGACCCATTTTGCCCCACCCAAGCCTTCCCTTTGTATCTCAACACTCCTTGCTGCATGGATATTTTAAGATGTGGATCAGGGTTGGCACTAAGAGTGGTGATTGCTTGCAACACTTCTGGGTCCCCCTTATAGCTGTCCAAAATTCCTCCACCTATTTGGGTTGTGCTTGTGTTATCACTGAGCATTGTGTGTAATCAGATTCCTTTGTGAATGTACCTCTTCTAGATAAGGCATCAGTAACCACATTTTCTACTCCTTTTTTATACTGAATCTCGAAACTTAATCCCATCAGCTTGGCCAGGCCCTTATGTTGCAATGAAGTGGTAATTTTCTGCTCTTATAAGAACTTCAGACTGAAGTGGTCAATCTTTATTATAAAATGGTGTGGGTGTAAGTAGTGCCTCTACCTATCAACAGCTTGCAACAGTGCTATGAACTATTTTTCATAGGTGGATAGCCCCTGGTGTCTTTTACTCAAAGCCCGACTCATGAAAGCCAAGGGTATTTTTTCTTGCATCAACACAACATCAATGCCAATGTTACTGGCATCAACTTCTACTACAAAAGTCTTAGTGAAGTCAGGTAGTGCTAGTACAGGGGTGCTGTACATGGCTACCTTAAGCTTGTTAAAAGTTGTTTCAGCTTCCTAATTCCACAAGAATTCTCCTTTCTTTAACAGATTGGTAAGGGGCTTGCTAATGTGTCCATAATGTTTCACAAACTTCCTATAATACCCTGTTAAGCCCAAGAAGTCTCTCAATTCTTTTATAGTTTTTGGACTAGGCCAATCTAACGTGGCAGCAACTTTGTTGGGATCAGTGCTTACCCATTTATCATTGATAATATGCCCTAAGTACTACACTTGAGGCTGTCCAAATTCACACTTGCCTTGCTTGTCAAATAATTGATTTTTCTTCAGTAATTCTAAAACAGTTTCCAGATGTACAAGATGATCATCCATAGTCTGACTGTATACCAATATGTCATCAACGAACACTAATATGAATTTTCTTAATTGTTCTTTAAAGAAACAGTTCATAAGGGATTGAAATGTTGCAGGGGCATTGGTTAGACCAGAAGGTATTACCTTGAACTCCCAGAGTCCATGGTGGGTCCTAAATGCAGTCATGTGTTCATCTCCTTCTTTCATTCTCACCTGATGATAACCAGCCCTTAGGTCAACTTTAGAAAATACTTTTGCTCCAAATAGCTCATATAATAAGTCATATATCATTAGGATAGGATACTTATTCTTCACAGTCAGACTGTTCAACCTCCTGTAGTCTACACACAATCTCCATGTGGAGTCTTTCGTTTTAACTAGGAGTGTAGGTAAGGCAAATGTTGACTGACTGGGCACAACAGTAGAAGCCTTGATCATTTCTACAATGATGGACTCAATAGTATTATTTTGGTCATAAGAGTATCTGTAGGGCCTTAAGTTGAATGGTTGGGCTCCAGGAATGAGGTTGATTCTATGGATACACTCTCTTTTGGGGGGAAACCCCTTGGGTTCTTGAAAAATGAACTGATATTTTTGCAACAACTTATCTATTGCAAGGTGTACTGCCTGTTTTTCCTTGACTATTATCCCTTGTTGAATCAGGGACAATCCAGCTATTACTTCACAATTACCACATTATAGCATTCTTCTCAGTTCCTCAGAGTTCACTGTAGACACTCCAAAGCCCTCAGTCTCCCTATACAATGTGATCATTCTCCCTTCAGACATGAAACTTATGTTATGGGGTGTGGTATGAAAATCACTGGAGCCACCTTGTTTATCCAATCCATTCCTAGTATCATATCACATCCCTCTTTCACCTTCAATATTCTGAACTTGAAACTGAAGGGTTCATTCTGCATTTTCCATCCCAAGAGAGGGCTTTCTAGTTGACAATTCATTTCTTGTCCATTTGCTACAATTACCCTCATAGGTTGCATTGGCATCCTTAGACTTTTAACAATCCGGGGATCAATGAAAGAGTGCGTGGAACCACCATCTATCAGGACTGTCATGGGTATTTTAGCAGTATACCCTATGATTTTGATAGTGGAAATTTTTCCTTTTGAAGAGCTTAAGCCTAATAGTGCATTTACTGAAATTTCAGCTTGCTCTTCCTCTGGTTCTTCCAGGGTCTTAGCTACATCCATAAACACCTCTTGGGCTTCTCCTTCTTCACCCCCTTCCATTTCTTCTATGGTGTTAAGAGATATTGTTCTACATTGATGCCCAGGGAAATATTTTTCCTTCCATATGTAGTATAAGCCTTGCTCTTTGAGTGCCTCCAGGTTAGGTGGAAGGGTGTTTGGTTTATATGGTACTCTGGTTTGTGTTCTTTGGGTAGGGTAGGTTATTATGAGTGGCTGCTGGTTAGGAGGTGCAGTGGGGTGTTTAGTGGTGGTAGTTTGTACATTTCTGGGGTAGGTGATGGTTAAGGGTTTTGGGATATGGTTCTGGAGGGTTCTAATAGGGCTGAAAGGTATGAGGGCTCTAAAAGAGTCTTCATAAAGCTTAACAGTTTCATAAGCATCCAACACTGTAGCCGTAGTAGCCATCTTTACTAGGGGCTTTAGCTCAGGCTTTAACCCACTAATGAAATTGGCTACATAATGTGCTTCATTGAGTAGAGGGTTGATAATGGTCATATAACTAGTGAGCTCCTCGAATTTGTCTTGGTACTTATCAACAGTACCTATTTGCATGATTTTATTAAACTCATCAACAATATCTTGAGGTCTGATGTTACCAAACCTTCTACACACTTCGACACAAAATTTTGGCCAAGTCATTACTCCTCTATGGTTCACAATATAATTGTCAAACCATACATCAACTCTCTCCCTATGTGAACTGAAGCATAACTTAATTTCTCTTGCTCTGGGATGTTATACAACTCGAAAAATTTCTCACATTTTCTAAGCCAACTTCTCGGGTTATTTCCATCAAATTCAAGGAAATTCATCTTGGGTTTAAGGGTTCTGTTATTGTTAGTTGTATCATGGATATTGATTACAGGGTTGGTTGGCACAATTGTTGTCATGGAAAAATTAGGGTTTCGATAAAGTGGTGGGCCAGAAAAAAGTGGTGTCGGGGGAAATGTAAAACCCCTCCCCGCCGGAAAGGTGGAGGGTGTATATAGGGCTTGAGTATTATGTATAGGTGATTTATTACCTGAGTACTGGCCTTCTTCATTTTGATTGGACTGTTGTGGTGGTCCTTTCGGTGTCCTTCTTAGGTTAGCCGTTGCTCGTAAGGTCGCCGGAGAAGCTGGAATCGAACTCGCCGGAGAAGTTGGGCTCGTCGGAGGTTGCATTCTTGACAGAAATATATCAAATTTCTTGTTTGTTTCCTTTGATTTCTCCTTTTGCGATTGAAACTGTAGCTGGTTGGTTTCTAGGGTTTCCAATCTTTTTCCGGTGTTGTCAATGAAGGATGACAACTGAGCTCTTAAGGCACGCATTTCTTCATACAAATCGAGTGTTTTCGGTGGTGACGCCATCGATCCCGATGGCTCTGATGCCATTTGTAACAAGAGGATTGCCCTTGTTACTGGTTGAAATTCACTGAGAAGAAACTAAAAGAGAGAAGAGAAAATTTTATCTGATAATTGTTATCTCATTAAAGAAGCAGAGTATGGTATAACTATCATGCACTGTTTTACATTTCTAGATACTCTGGGGACTAAAATATAATTACTCAACTTAAGGGAGGTCATTAATAACTATAAAACAGAAGTAGACTACTTAAGAAGTTTAAGGACTAAAATATATTTTCTGGAAATTGGGTCACAATTGCCTATTGTGACAAATCCCAGAAAGCTCTTATTGATACAAACGAACGTTGGTGTATTTGAGTTGAGAGATTTGGAAAATCCCCAAATTCCAATAGGTAACAACAGTTTCCTTTAAAGACAATATTTCAACATTCTGCAGCCTTATGCTCGTGTGATTATTTGGTACTAATGAAGACACATATGAATTATGAGAGATTTGCTTTGTGGAATCCTTGTACCAATGAATATCGAACCTTCGTAAGTCCATATTGAATAGGATGACTCCACATGCTTGTGGATTGTGTTACGATTCTAGTGACGATGAATACAAGGTTATACTGATCTATACATCTTTTAATGTAAATATGAATTATTGGACGGAGAAAACAACTTGTAGTAAACTACAAACACTTTATGCATGGCCATCGCCGCAGTTCAATGACGGGATTAGAATTGAAGGTTGTATATTTTAGTCTCTACATTGGGTTATTACAGATAAAGTACGTGATTCATCCATAATTATATATTTTGACGTGAAGTCAAATGAACTGAAGGAGCTTCTTCCAAAACCACATTTTATTGGTCGTAATCAATTGTTTCGTTTGACTTGTTTGAATGGGTGTCTTGGGTTATATGGTGGTCGTGTTGACTTCTATAGCAAAACGTTGGACATTTGGATCATGGAACAAGATGGAACTTGTTTGAGAAACTTACTTGCTACGAGTCTGTTAAACAAAGCAATATACCCGTGATATACACCCAATATAAAAGAGTGTATATCACGGGCAAATGATCTTGACAGTGGGCTTGACCCATCTCAAGCGATGGCTTGACCCATCTCGGGCGATGGCTTCACCCATCACGGGCGAAGCGGTGTAGTATATTTGGAATGTATATTGTTGGTATATTATAGTGTAAAGGTTACCTTAATTAGTCTTGTACACTTATCATAATTGTATAGTTAGAATTATGGTAGAATAAGGTTTTAGGAATAGAATAGGAATAGGATTCTCCTATTATGAAAATATGTAACTTGTATATATACCTTTCAATTAATGAAAATAATCAAGGGGATTATTTCTTTCATGGTTCCCAAATTTTGTGCCCTTCTCGGCCGAAACCCCCCCCCCTCGGGTTTCTTGTCCAAAATTCGTCTTCCGCTCTAAAAAATCTCTCTTACTATTCCCAAATTTCCCCTCCTTCTTTGTTCTTTCAATATGTCAAAGAACAATTTTCATCCTGCCCTCATGGTTTCTAACATCAAGAACAATATCCCTATTGTGCTTGAGATGGAAAACGTCCAATATGCGACGTGGGCAGAATTGTTTAAAATTCACGCTATCTTCCATCAAGTTATCCATCACATAATTCCTCCCGATACACCTATTCCCGCGGAGGATCCTCAGTTATGGATTACTCTTGATGCTACCGTTCTCCAGTGGATCTATTCCACTATTTCGGTTGACCTCTTACAGACGATTATTGAGCCGGATACCACGGCTATGGCTACTTGGAATAGATTACGTGACATATTCCAAAATAACCAACATTCACATGTCGTCACACTCGAGCAGGAATTCTCTCTAGTTCGCATGGAAGAATTTCCAAACGTGTCTGCATATTGCAAGAAACTCAAGGAGTTGGCGGATCAACTCTGTAACGTTGGCGCACCTGTAACAAATAATCGCCTGGTTCTACAACTGATTGTCGGTCTTTCTGAGGCCTATAATGGCGTTGGGACTCTCCTTCGTCAAAGCAACCCACTTCCCGCTTTTTATCAAGCCCGCTCCATGCTTACTTTGGAAGAAGCCAGTTTGGCTAAAAAGGCGGCTACCGGAGCAAGCCCCATCGTCCTAATGACGTCCTCCACAAATTCTTCAGGTTTTGTTGATAATTCGGGCCAAAACCATACTCATGGTGGTGGCAAAAATAATCGTAAGAATAATAACAAAAACTGCGGGGGCAAACGCGGCGGTTCCGGTGGTCAGTGGGCCCCGTCCAGTGAACAGTGGCCCTCCACCCTACTGGTCTCAGCGGTGGGGCCCATGGCGGGGGGCTGGGGCAATGGGCCGTGGGCCAGCAACCCTTATTTTCCAGTAGCTTCCGGCAGCAGTAGGTTGGCCAGTCTTTCAGGCCCAACAGTCAGCAGTCACGGCCCACTACCCACTGGCCCAGTAATTCCAGCAGTTACGGCCCATGACAGCCCAGTTATGGAATTCTTGGGCCCCGACCTCCGCAAGATCACCACGTAGAGGGCCTCACTCATACCGACATTGAGGCCGTAATGCACACACATGGGTTGACGCAACCGGATCCAAATTGGTACATGGACACCGGCGCAACGACACACATGACTTCCGATCAAGGTACTCTCTCGTCTTATTCCAATTTGAGCAACCCTCGTGGTATAATTGTCGGAAATGGTAACTCTATTCCAATTCAGGGTTATGGTCATAAAACGTTGTCTCCTTATCTTAAAAAATACTTTACATGCCCCCAAAAACTTAGTGTTTGTCCGCAAGTTCACTACTGACAATTCCATTTCTGTTGAATTTGATCCTTTTTGTTTCTCTGTTAAGGATTTCAAGAGTCCTCTCATGCGGTGTGATAGTAGGGGAGATCTTTATCGTATCACGCCCGGTTTCAGTCCATCGAGTCAAGCCTTGCCATCAGCCTTTGCAGCCATTTCTCCTTCCTTGTGGCATGCTCGTCTTGGTCATCCGGGATCCTCTATTTTGTCGGTTTTAGATAAAAATAGTTTTATTTTATGTAAGGGTACGAGTCGTACTCCACTTTGTCAATCTTGTTTTTAGGAAAAATTGTTAAGTTGCCATTTGTAGACTCAAATTCTCATACTTCAATGCCATTTGATATTATTCATAGCGACCTATGGACGTCTCTTGTTCTAAGTTCGTTGGGTCATCGGTATTATGTTCTCTTTTTGGATGATTATTCCAAAGTTTTGTGGACATTTCCAATCGCAAATAAATCTCAAGTATTTTCCGTCTTCATAAAGTTTAGAGCATTCATTTGAACACAATTCGAAAGAGAAATAAAAAATATTCAGTGTGATAATGGAAAAGAGTATGACAATAGTGAGTTTCGGGAGTTCTGTGCAAATAATGGGATCAATTTTCATTTTTCGTGTCCTCATACATCTTCACAAAATGGGAAAGCCGAACGCAAAATTCGTTCCATAAATAACATGTCCGAACTCTCTTAATTCATGCTTCTGTACCCCCATATTTTTGGCATCATGCTCTTCAAATGGCGACATATGGAAACATAATTTCTTCCAAAGGTCTGACATATTCTTTCCCCCTCCAAATTTTATATAATAAAAATCCGTCATATTCTCATCTTCGTATTTTTGGGTGCTTATGTTATCTGTTATTCCCATCCACCACAATTAACAAACTTCAGGCCCAGTCTACTCTGTGTGTGTTTTGGGTTATCCGTCTAATCATCGTGGTTACAAATGTTTTGATTTATCCTCCAAGAAAATCATAATTAATCGCCATGTAATCTTTGATGAAACCCAATTTTCATTTACTAAAGTTCATACTCCCGAGCCTAGTTCGTATAATTTTTTGGATGATGGTATATCCCCGTATATTACTCACCATTTTTCGGACATATCCCGCACCCAAAATCCTCCAGCGGGCCCACTGTCCGCTGGCTCCACTATTCCGTCTCAAACTGCCATCACTGGATCAGTTCCAGTGATTGGGCAAGTCCAGCCCAATTCTGGAATTGGTCCAGTTCCCGTGTCGATTTGCCGATTTGGGCCAGCAGGTCCACTACCTGCTGGCCAGTCCGTCCCGAGCCCAGCAAATTCCCAAAATTCACTCAATTCGTCCTCGAATAGAGCGGTCACTCGTAGTCAACGAGATATTTTTACACCTAAAAGATATTTTAATTTACATTCTAATGTCTCTAAATCCCCTTTGCCCCGTAATCCTGTATCCGCCTTAAATGACCCGAATTGGAAAATTGCTATGACTGATAAATATAATGCTCTTATTGATAATAAGACGTGGGAGTTGGTGTCCCGTCCATCTGGTATTAATGTTATCAGGTCTATGTGGATTTTTGCTCATAAGGAGAATTCAGATGGTTCATTTGCTCGACATAAGGCGCAGCTTGTGGGTGATGATAAGACTCAACAGGTTGGTATAGATTGTGGGGAGACGTTCAGTCCGGTGGTCAAACCGGCTACCATTCGCACTGTGCTTAGCTTGGCTCTGTCAAAGGCATGGTCTATTCATTAGTTGGATGTCAAGAATGTTTCCTACATGGTGATCTCAAGAAAATAGTCTATATGTATCAGCCGTTGGGATTCAGGGATCCCAACCGTCCTCATCATGTCTGTTTATTGAAGAAGTCCTTATATAAGCTTAAGCAGTCTCCACGGGCCTGGTATACGAGGTTTGCTGACTATGTTTCGACTATTGGGTTCACTCACAGCAGGTTAGATAGTTCCTTGTTCATCTACCGTCGTGGTTCGTCCTTGGCCTACATTCTGTTGTATGTGGATGATATCATTTTGACTGCCTCTTCCGATGCCTTACGCCAGTCTATCATGACCATGCTCAGCTCTGAGTTTACTATGAAAGACTTAGGGTCCTTGAGTTACTTTTTGGGGATTGTCGTCAAGCGTCATCCAGATAGTTTGTTTTTGTCTCAAAGAAAGTATGCGCATGAGATCATCGAGAGGGCTGGGATGTCATCATGTAAGTCCACTTCCACTCCAGTTTATACAAAGCCCAAGCTTAGTGCCGCGACCGGCGCATCATACGAGGACCCGACCCGCTATCGCAGTCTTGCAGGGGGCCTTCAATATCTTACTTTTACAAGACCGGATATTACGTATGACGTCCAGCAAGCGTGTTTATTCATGCATGATCCCCGAATTGAGCACATGAATGCAATCAAACGCATCATTAGGTATATTCAGGGTACATTGGACTATGGTTTGCATTTATATCCTTCCTCGCCATCCACACGTGTCTCATACACATATGCTGATTGGGGTGGTTGTCCAGACACCAGACAGTCGACGTATGTCTACTGTATGTTCCTTGGCAACAATTTGGTCTCCTGGTATGCGAAGCGTCAGGCAACTCTATCTCGCTCAAGCGCCGAGGCCGAATATCGAGGGGTAGCTAATGTGGTCTCAGAATCATGTTGGTTACGTAACTTGCTTTTATAGCTTCATTGTCCCATTCAGAAGGCGACCTTAGTGTATTGTGATAATATTAGTGCCATCTACCTGTCAGGTATTCCGGTTCAACACCAACGCACTAAGCATATCGAGATGGACATTCACTTTGTCCGTGAAAAGGTTGCTCGAGGACAGGTACGCATATGTCATGTCCCATCAAGATATCAAGTTGCAGACATCTTTACAAAGGGTCTTCCTTCGGTACTCTTTGAAGATTTTAGGGACAGTATAAGCGTTCGAAGACCGCCCGCTATGACTGTGGGGTTGTGTTAAACAAAGAAATATACCCGTGATATATACCCAATATACAAGAGTGTATATCACGGGCAAATGATCTTGGCAGTGGGCTTCACCCATCTCGGCGATGGCTTCCGGCCCATCTCGGCGATGGCTTGACCCATCACGGGCGAAGCGAGGTGTAGTATATTTGGAATGTATATTGTTGGTATATTGTAGTGTAAAGGTTACCTTAATTAGTCTTGTACACTTACCATAATTGTATAGTTAGAATTATGGTAGAATAAGATTTTAGGAATAGAATAGGAATATGATTCTCCTATTATGGAAATATGTAACTTGTATATATACCTTTTAATTAATGAAAACAATCAAGGGATTACTTGCTACGAGTCACATTTTTCGCGACCAATTTGTAAAGGATAGTGTTCTTTTGAGCTGCACGAGAAATAATGAAATTCTTTTCATCTATGATCTTAAACAACATCAATTCGTTAAGTTAATTCAAATAAACAAAGATTTGAAACAATACAAAGTTCCAATATGTTTAGAGAGTTCATATTTCCCGAAACTCAATATCAAGCGCAAGAGAAAGCAACTCAAGTGATAGTACGCACAAGCTGATGGATACCACCTGAAAAAAAGAAGAGAAAGCAACTCAAGTGATCAGTTTATAATATTGGATGACCGATTGATGACTAATGTTTAGTCTTTTTAGTTTTCCTTTTTATTCTAATGTAAACTTCAAGGAATTTGAAGATTCCTTACGTGAAATTCAAGGAATTCTTTTTGGAGTTTTAAATTGAACAGTGTCATGTTTAAACCTTATAAAATAACAACTAAAAAAAGGAATTAGCAACTAATTTTTATTTTTAGTGTAGTTTATCGTTTCACAAAACAATACTTATATGTCACAGTAAATATACCTAAATAGTTTTTTGCTTCGAACAACGTGCTGACGGAATGTCACGTGCTCATATACTTAAATAATACTCAGTAGTTGGACCTACGGCACGCAGGCAAAATCGTTGCAATAAATGTATTGCTATGGTTTAAGAACTGTTTCACCAGATCGCATGGTGATAACACTATAGCGATGGTTGCCAACTGTTGCTATAGCCTTGGCTATCGCTACGATATTTACACTTTCTACTGCAACAATTTTTTTGCTATTGATTGCAACGGTTAACAACCATTGCCTAACTTTATATTGTTGCAACGGTTAGATAAATGTATTGCCACAATGACTTTATATTGTTGCAACGGTTTTCATGAAGTGCTGCAACAGATAACTTTATAGCAACGGTTAAATTAACCGTTGCAATAGTCAAAACTGTGGCAACGGTTCTAGTACAATGGCAACGGCCTGATTAACAAACTGTATCCGTAGCACCAGACCTTTTGGCAACGGTTGGAACCGTTGCAATACACTATCTATAGCTACGTTACCAAACCGTTGCGAAAAACCCGTTGTAGGCCCAATTTCTAGTGGTTGCTACTTCCTATTTTTATCTTTTGGTTCTTCATAGTTTTCATTTTTACATGGATATATGGTGCTAGATGAGCATATTTTCCTACATTTTGCATGTTTATTCTTTTGAAGCACTTTGCTGCGTTCCGAACTCTAGCATAGTGAGCTGAAATTTCATTTTTAAACGATCGAAGCTCCAACATATTGTGTTGGATTGTCACATGTAAATTTCGAACTCCAATATAGTAGACTGAAATTTTATATGTAAATCCTTCGAACTCCCGCATAGTTTATTTGTGATTTCATCAAGGGTATTTTTGTCCAATAATTATTTCCGTAGTAAAAGTGACTAGCCCACCCATTTTTTACTATTAAATTTGTGGTGAAGTGGTACCTATCCGACCTCAAAATGGGTAAAAAAGAATATGTATACTTTTGGGAGTACGAAATACAAAAAACCCTAACAATAGGTCTTAGAATCCTATTTAAGTTCTAAACCTCCACGATTTTTTTCTTCCTTTTGTACATTAAGTGAAACACGTTTCCTTATTTATAATTCACTCCAAACTAAAACAGACATGTAAACAAATTTTATATAAAGCCTTTGTCCTCTGCCTGAACTTGCCGCAAACATACAAAAAGAGGTCAGCCATGGAACATAGTATGCTCTTTATTCCCCATGATATCCTATTTTCCATCCTTATTAGGCTACATGTTAAATCATTGTTACGTTTTCAATCTGTTTCTAAGTCATGGAAAGCTATAATACGTGACAAAATATTCAAGAAAATTCAACATGATCAATCCAAAGCGTCGAGTCCCAAAAGGTCCTTATTGGTACAATTGGATGATGGTGTATTCGAATTTCGAGACTTTGAAAATCCCCATATTTCAATGAGAAAACAAAAGTTTCCTCTAAAGAGATTCCAACATGTCCCAGCATTGTGCTCATATGATGGTTTGGTTCTATTAAAGAGTCATACAGCTTATAAATCATATGCTTTGTGGAATCCTTATACTAATGAGTATAGAATTTTTGACTGTCAATATGTGAAAGCTTACAGTTGCACAAGTCCATATGCTTGTGGATTTTGTTATGATCCTAGTGTCGATGACTACAAGGTTATATTGATCTATAAATCGTTTTATGCTATTTGTTATGCAAGTAAGAATGATCATTGGATGACGGGAACAAGTGTTCATGTACAAGAACTTAATGCAAGGTCACGGGAGTGCATTCAAGGGATAAGCGTTGAAGGTCGTGTATATTGGTCTTTGGATTGGAAAATTAACCACTTCGTATGCCGGAACTCTAAGATCATATATTTTGACGCGAAGTCAGATGAACTGAATGAGCTTCCAAAACTAGATTTTATATGTGAAAATGATCAATTGTATCGATTGACTTCTTTGAAAGGTCGTATTGGTTTATTTGGTGGCAAAAACGGTAGCAAAGGATTCGACGTTTGGATCATGGAACAAGATGGATGGAAATTATTGATGAATATTAGTTGCGATGCCCTTTGCGAGCACTTTGTAGAGTATAGTGTTCTTTTGGGCTACACGAATCATGATGAAATTCTCTTTCAAATGGGAATAGGCCTTCAATATTTCGTCATCTATGATCCTCAACTACATCGATTTAAGAAAATTCAAATATCCAAAGATTCGAAACATTACATAGTTCCAATATGTTCGGAGAGTTTATATTTTCCCAAACCCAATATCACGCATAACACGCGCAAGAGAAAGCAACGTACTCAGCTAAAGAAGGTGATTTTATGAAAACTAAATGACCTATTGATGAGTTATATTGAGTTTTTTTAGGTTTACAGTTTATTACTATACCACATTATTTGCTTTTTAAGAAATTGCAATCGTCTTGTAATATTGACTTTAAGTATAACTATGCATTCTCCACCCATTTTATGTGTTTCTATGCATTATGATGCTATCTAAAAGTATTGAGATATTATGGTTTCGTGATTTATGATTAATTTACGTTATGAAGATAGTACATGTTTTGGATGAAATGAAAGATATAATACACGATTATTGGTATTCAAGAATGAAAGTTGACTCACTTATGATTCAAGTATGAATTTTACCGATGTTGTAAATAAATACTTTGACCGCCTCAATTTATATGACATTTTTCGGATTTCGAGACTTAAATAAGTTTTTCTTTGACCACAATTTTTCATATATCTTTTAAATATTTTGATTTGTCAATTATTATGACTTATAGTACTTTTTACGTAAATTTTAAATATGTAAATTTCTTTCAAAAGCTTAAAAATTTAATGTCTGAATTCATGTTCAATATTAAAACATTTGACTGTAGAAATCTGAAAGTGTCACATAAGTCAGAGACAAAAGGAGTAATAGGCTAAGAGGCAAATAGTAGAAAATAAGATAACTTAATATATGCATATTTTGAGAGTTCGAAACACTGGTCGTTTGGCTGATAACAAGTTATTGTAGGATTAGTTATTCCACTAATTCCGGGATTAGTTATTCTACCCTTTCATAGGGATAAAATTAACACTACAATCACATGATAACTAATTAATCCGGGATTTGTTATACCGCGATTTTATCTCAACCAAACGTGGAATAAACTCATCTCAAATTTAATCTCGAAATTAATTATCCTTTATCCCTGGTACCAAACGAGCGAACTCTAACTATCGCCTACAGGCTGTAGGTCTTGAATCCTATTTAAATTCTATTTTTTCAAGTCATATTTTAGTTCTAAACCTTCACGAAGTAATACACGTTTCTTTCTTTATAATTTTCTACCGTCCTATTTTAGTTCAAAACCTTCATGAACTTAGACCAATTGATGAGTGATCTTTGGTCTTTAAAATTTAGTTTTACAGTTTCTTACTAACATCTTTCGAATCACTAATATAATCTTGTCTTAAAATTATTGGAATATGTAAAGCAACAACGAAAATAGTAAATAACTATTACAGTGATCGAAAGGATAAACAACAAAGAGGACAACAATAAGTTGTCAATATCTTGATCTTGAATTGAAACTTCAAATATGGATCTTATATTCGGAAATACAAGAACATGAACTGCTACACTTGTGGCTTGTAGATCCGCTGAGAATACGAACGGTTAGAGTCCTTCGTTTAATAAGTTAACACCTGAAACACTTAGCAGCCAATTAGATAAACCACAACACCACCGGCTGAGTCGAGAGATGACTCTCTGTCTTTAAGACAAGATTGCCCCCGTATATAGGCTTTACGGAAGTGTGAACAATAGTCTCCCAAGATGAAACAACAAACTATCAAGTGTGCAAAGCCTACACAAATGATCTCAGCAAAGAACACGAATAATGAAGATTGATAAGAGAATGATTGATATCAGGAAAATCTGATCTCTTTGTGGTGTTGTGAACTTGTTTTTCTGTTCATTTGTGCATATATGTTCATCTATAGAATTGAGTCAATGCTTCAATTTATAGGTGTGCAAGATGGCCTCTTCAAGTGCCCCACAATGGCAATCAATTGTCATGTAATGGATGACATTTAACCCCCAAGTAATGCAGCAACATAATGGTCCAAGTAGTGACCATTATTGGGTGGTTTCAATGCCATTGAAGCCCCCTCAACAGCCAAACCTTTGGGATTCCGTCGAGCAATCACTGCCTGGAAAGCGCCGCGGCGCTGCAGCATTTAGCGCTGCAGCTCCAGAAAGCCTATGAAACTTACTGCCAGTCACGCGTCGCGGCACTGCTAGGGGGCGCCGCGACCCTTCTCGGCTCCGCGGCCCTTTTCCGACCCGTTCCATCTTACACGTCGCACAATCCTTCCTTCGTTTACCAACGTGAAACACTTGTCATTTAGAAAATAACCATCCATCATTCTATGTCTCAAACATTTCACTTACGTACCAATATCTCTTTTATTAACAAAATTTACGATACTTGGCAGTGGCACTAAGATTGCACGTGTGTAGAAACAATATTTCCGACGTGCGGGGCCCAATTGTTCGAGTCATAAATAATAGGATAAACTTAATTCCACATTAGTAAATTTCCAACACTCTTCAGAGGGGACTGGTATTTTATGGTTCAGACTTCATATATATCCTTAAACCAAGAATAAAAAATAAAATAAATAAACATATAGCTAAATTTAACACAAAATATAACATAGATCATATTGCACCTGCTTGAGCTTGCTTACATCGCCCGTCCAAGCACAAATAAAGAATGAGTGTTGTGATAGGCTAACAACTAAGGTAAAACTATAGTAAATGAGTGATGAATCCGCACAAAAAAGTAATACGGCTCCAACTTGGCGTGCACATGTGTTTTTGCTCATATTGCCAATCCAAGCACATAAAGGAAGAGGGTTGCGGTAGGTTAGCAGCAAACGTAAAACCAGTCAATTTGAAATGAAACGCACAAAACAGATCGGGTCTCCAACTTGCTTGGAACTGAGACGTAGTTGTTATGGTAAAAGAAAGTAAATAAACCTTCATTTGCAACATTGTGAAATGCCCAACTATAATGTTAGTACACAAGGATCTTCATTTCTGATAAAGGGTACTTAAAGGCCATAAACTTAGACAACATACATTTACAACATTGTTTGATCTTGGATCAAACACATGTAGAAAAAGGAGAAACATAACAGAAAATGTGATTTTGTTCATGTATTACTCATCATCCATTCCACCTCCCTTGTATTGCTTTCCATAGGCAATCCATTCACGTTAGTAAAACCTCGCGGTCTCTTCTTTTGAGCGCCGATTCCATTTGATGGCAAGCAGTCATCAAGCAAGCAGTCGCCAAGTCTGGCAGGCACGTGGCAAGTATTCTTGTTCTCGATAACCGGGCCAATCTCGGGAAACAAAGGGATGCTGACAATCCCTCCACAGTTGCTTGCAACCTTCATTGCTAATTCCGAAAGCTCATCTCTGTTCACTTCTAGGCCATTCGATTCGAGAGACTGGCTATTAAAAGCTTTACAAGCTTTTTCAAGAATTGATTGCAAATATTTTCCCTGTGCCTCTATACGAAGCTGTAGACGGCGCTGTACCTACTTTGGTAAACCACAACGATTTTAGTTAGAATGTGCAAAATGTGACACTAAGGGTGTGTTTGGTACGAAATATTTCCTTGAAAAATAAGTGGTTTTCTAATTTATTTTTCGGTGTTCGATAAGTAAGCAGAAAATAATTGTCCCAAGGACATTACTCTCATATCATTCACCACTCTTACCCGTTGTACAGAAGAATACAAAAGGATAGAAAAGGGAATATTCGGCAAAAAACAGTGTGCAAAGCTGACAGAGAAAGATATTTATTCAAGATTACGTTTAAAGCAAGCACATTTTTTCTAGGAATTCAAGATTGGGATTATGAATCAAAATGGACTTGGGAATTTCAGATTCATCCAAAATTCAACTTAGTAGTAAATGTGGCGCATTGACAGCAGATCTACAAATATAATATGCTCATGGAACGTGAAGCTGTCAGTCTAAGTACTGCAAAACCAAAAAAAAAGGTACTAATTTATAGGAACTACAGTCTACAGCATGGGAAGCAAAGACATCAAGGAGCCGTTTTTCCACGGAAATCTTTTCCTTTTTCTCAAAAAAAAAAATCAAAGACATTGTTTGGTTATACATTGGACTGATTTTAACTTTTGAATATGAGTTTTTCAAATTTTGACCAGTTTTCCACTAACAAAATTTCAACTTTTTTTCAAGTTAAATGCATGTTCAAGCACAACTTCAATTCCAAATACACTTTTTCAACTTAACTTCAAATACTACATTTTTCTTCAAATATCACATTTTTAATGTACATTAACACTATCAGTAGAGCAAGAAGAGGGGTGGGACCAACCTCTAGCTGCTCGTGTAGTCTTCGCTGGACTTCCATCTGTACTCGCAGAGCCTCAGTTACTTGTAAGCCGCTGTAAAATAAATTTAAGAGAGTTCAAAGTTGATGCGAACCAGAAAGAACAATTTTTTTGCCAGAAAAGTTCGAAAAAACATAACATACTCATTAATATCTTGCGCAATAACTCTTGATGAACCTGATGTAAAGGAACCTGTATCTTGACTCTCTGCCGGACATGACACTGCAAACACAAACAATACAGTGATTTCAACTATTCCACGGGAGTGAGAAATACATCCATTTCAGGCTTTTTTTATCCGAAGATTATTCTTCCTTTATTATAGAGAAATTTATATAGCATATATTTCTGTCATTTATATACTCCCCTCAGAGGTGTCATCATCATTCATACATCTTTCTTATTCAGTGACATTCAGTCATCCAAATAACTAAATATGCATCAATAATTGGAAGACGTGAAACCTAGATGGAATTTCCAAAAGACGTTCTATAGCGTAGCATAGCCAATAGAAAGAGAACTAAGGAGAGGCATGGTAATTCGGATAATTGATCCGGAGAAAGTTCTTGGAACACCGCTCATACGGTGCTCGTACTTCTCGATATCGTCGTAATGCATGCCAAAGGGTAAATAAATTGGACAAGTATAGATAAAGTGGAGCACAAAGATGTAATGATGGTTATTTGAAGTTATGTTTCTTCGACTTTTTAAGTGTTTGAGAATGGAAAAAGATTAAAAAGCAGTTCCCAAAGTAAAATGACAGAAATATTGTCTAAACTACGTCGATAATTACAATTGTTTTCAGTTTGATGAAGCAGGTGCATACATTGGCTATATAAAGATTAGAGGTGTATTAGATATAAATCTCTTATACTCTTCAGAGAATTTTGCAAAGATTGTACCATCTTGTGATGTAAATTTAGACCCTTTAACCAGTAGCTACCTATTCTATCTTTTTTGCTTCACTTAATACTTCCACTTCCAAGAGTTCATCAAGTTTGTGTTATCTCCACACTGTTCCCTATCGCCCCCGCCCCCCCACACACAACCAAACCTACAAAAAGAACACCCAAGAAAAAAATCTGGGATTGGGGAGAAAAGAAAAGATATCCAGTTCTTACGCACAAACTTTTACAACCAAAAAAAGAAGATTAGTTCATAACAAAAGAACACAACATATGTAGCAATATATGCTCAAAACTGTGTCTTTCAATTATTAGACTGATACAGAAATAACTGTCCAAGTTTATTACTAATGCACTAGAAATCATGTACTCTTTATGCATGTGCATACTTCGATATTGTTTAAATCAACTAGCTACTAATTTAAAGTACAACTTTTTTTAGGGACATCAAAAGAATAATAAGTTGATAATGCTCAAGGAGTTGGAAGTGGATAAGAAAAACAAATCCGACCTATCCTAGACGAGGTAATAATAGGAAAACGGGGCAATCCTGACCTTAAACAAATAACTATGCATGTCGTATTTATGGGACAATGTGGAAGTTACTCAGTGGGGTTGACATTTTTTTTAGCATTAGATGAAGCAACTCGGCAGCAACTCTAATCTTTTCCTTGAGTTTGAAGTTACACTTACATATATACACTATTTTAGTTAATAAAGAAGGACAACTTACAAGGAGACTGAACTAATCAAAGCAATTTGCAGGAAACTGGAGTATTTAATGAAAAGTTCTTCATTACCGTCTTTGGAATTCTCGGTTGCCTCTTTAGCAGATTGCTTCCCCAGCCGGTATTTCTGCAATCAAATGTACGATGCAGATTTTAATATCTGCCTGAAAACTTAATAAGCTGCATCTTTCTAAGTTTTATCCAACTGTCCGAGTTGATTACTAGTGATACCTTTTTAAAGGATCTTATTTAGTTCTTCTTTGGACAAAACTGAGAGCTTAATTGAATTGAACTCCATCCTCATTAGGCTAACATCAAATGCAGAATGTGAATTCAAAGAATGACTATACCATATTGAATCTAGCATCATTTGTATACTCTTTCACTGGCATTAAGCTTTGAAACGGCACAAGTAATAAATTTAGTTGTTATAAAAAAAATAAAAAATTGAAGCTCACATTAAGTTGGTCCTACCTATGGGTGTCAAATGGCCGGGTTGAGATGGATTTAGACGGGTTAAAATGGGCTGAAATGCGGGTCATAACCCAACTCCCCTCCTCCCTCCCAATTCTTACTAAGTTTTAATTTCTTTGTTTGTTCTTTTATAATTTTTTGAGTACCTAATAAAACTAATTTTTTACTTTATTATGGCTATATATAACATATCAAATAAAAAAAAGGTCTTTTTAAATATAATTTGACTTTGTTTCTATGGGTCAATTTAGGCTACATATCAGCCCAATTTTTTAAATGGGCTGAAATGGGTAGAGCTAAAATAGACTGAACCAATAAATGGGCGGGTTAATGACCCACCCAAGCTTGAATGGGTTGGAATGCAAATTGTGATCAGAAAATGCAAGAAGAAAACATACCTGGAGATGTGACTTCAAATGGTACAGGGTCAGACCTTTCACCCCCATCGTTCTCATAATTGTTTTTGGTGTTGCTACTGCAAAAATGAAATGACAGTCCCGTAATTAAAATTATGCTACTGATATACCTCATTTTAAGTAGGAGTACATGTAAGTCTGATAACGTTGATCCTATTCAAGTTAAAACGTAAAAGCTATTTGCAACTAGAAAAATATCATGCAGTGAGATATTAATACATGGAACATTTCCTATATAAATAAATTTACTAGTTCCCTCATTCCAAAATCCACCACGATGTCTTTTATCTGACTCTTCGAGAGCCTTCAGACAGTTTTGTTTTAAAATAGCATAAATTAGAATTTAGAATGGTTCTTTTTTAAATGTTTGCCGAGTGAAGTTTCGCAGCTCAGAAGAAGAATTGTATTTCTAATTTAACATTTTATTCTCACACATACTGATTGACAAACAAGAACCTTCTAGAGAACAGGCGAAGCTCAACAAGTGATGGCAGAAACTCAGAGTTCATTGTACCAAAAAAAGCAGAACCAACAACTAAAAGAAAGAGACGCATATTAGAGAATACTTAAAGAAAAGTACAGAAAAACTGTTGGTTACAAAGGTGCAGGAAACGGGAATTACAAATAACTGTCAAGTAATACAAGAACTGAAAATTACAATACAACAACAAAACTGAAAATACAATTCTGTTGAAGAAGTAAAACTGGAAACTGTTTTGTTTTTGCTGAGTCGAGTGTGACACTCTGTCTTTAAGATAATATTGCCCCGTATGTATCATTTATACGTCCTAGACAATTCGTTTTCCAAGATAAAACTACAATGGAACAATTGAGCAAAGGAAACTCAAATGCTACCGTGAAGAATATTGAGTAACGAAATGATGCTTGAAAGATAGTAGGAAGAAGAATTCATTTCTGTTTTTCTGATGGTGTAAGTATCTCAACAATGGTGTAAGGGGTTGTTTATATAGGTGAAGGAGGGGCAGTGAAACTGCCTCCATAAGTGCCATTACCGGCCAAGTAATGGCCATTATGGAGGTAGTAATGCCACCAAAATAAATGGTGAGAAAGACTAAAGGATTGGCCATTATAGGAGGAGTAATTCAGCCAAAATAAATAGCTGAATTGAGTGCTGGGGCGTTTCTGTTCTGTCTGACCCAAATTCTGACTTTCTGGAAACTTCAAGGACCAAACTGTACGTCCTGAAACTTCAGGGACCAAACTGTACATATGAAAGAATTTTGATCCAAACTGTACATATGAAACTTATGGGATCAAACTGTACATCTGGCAAAGTTCTCTGGCCCAGAAAGATAATATCAGAAGAAGAACCACAGCCCACAGCCCGTGACCCGAGAACTCGGACCCGGAACCGGACCGGACCGGACGGGCGGCGGCGGCATGCGTGTGGGCTTTCCTCGAACCGAAGCACATCTAGGTCCTCCCTCCTTTAAACACATAGGATACCCCTTGGGGTCCCAAACCCCAAACCAATTTTGAGTCTTATACACAACAATTCTTTCTTCCTCCACCGATGAGGGAGAATTGAACACAATACCACACTTTTCCATGCTTCAAACACCTCACTTCGTGGACCAATATCTCTTTCATTTCTCAATGAAATTTGACGATTATTGGCCCTACAGTTATCTACGTACTTAGTAGATCATACATGTGTGAAGAACCGGATTCTCCAACATACGTAACACTAGTGTTTAAGCCGTTAAAGTTGGTCGGTCGCAACTCCCGCCAAAGGAAAATTTCCAACAATCCCCTCTTGAAAGAGATTTTGGCGCACTCACATGGTGCCTTTTCCATTTCCAGCAATATTTCAGCGGACCGATGTTGCATAAGGAGAGGTAGCTTCAGCTTTGAACCTTCCATAGTTAAGTACCATTGGACTTACTTACTGCGCAGTGAACATGATGTCTTGAACCGTCAGTGTTTAGTGTAAGCCAAGTCAATAGTACCAACACAACAAATTCCCTTACTCTCTTCTTCGTAATGTTTTGTCCGTTTTGGCCATGGACAACTTCTTGGATTCTTAAGTGCGTTCATTCGAGGCGGCCCGTCCTCGCACTTAAATAGGTAGTCTCCTACAAGGTATCCTGCTATACCTCACTTCACAAGTGTTAGGAACCATTAAAAGTTTTCCAAAACCTAATCTCAACTATTGAGGATCATTACAGGTTTTGAAAACTTAACATTTACCCATACTGCAGATAGCACTTAACGTCTATCGCAGGAACGGCTTTGGATTTGATGTTTCTTTTCAGAAATCACTATCCGAAGTGCTCATGCTTCCACTGAAGCGATCAACTGAACCTTTACAACTTAGTTTTCTCATTGAACCAAATTACTGGGATCTCCAGTTAGTAAGGTTGGGTTACCATTGTATTGGTCCTTATATTTTGGGTTTTAAGCTCATTCCCCTAGACAGGCAAGCCATCTGATCCTTAGGTAAGCCCTTTGTCAATGGGTCTGCTATATTATCCTTTGACTTGATGTAATCAATGGATATAATACCCGTGGTGATCAGTTGCCTAACGGTCTTATGCCTCCGTCGTATATGACGAGACTTGCCGTTGTACATAGCATTTCGTGCCCTTCCTAGAGCCGACTGACTGTCGCAGTGGATCATTACCGAAGGTACGGGTTTGTTCCAATACGGAACATCCTCTAAGAAGTCATGAAGCCACTCGGCTTCTTCTCCTGCTTTGTCTAAAGCGATAAACTCTTATTCCATTGTGGATCAGGCGATGCAAGTTTGCTTAGAGGATTTTCAAGACACAGCCCCACCACCAATTGTAAATACACAGCCCACAACCCACGCCCCGAGAACCCGAGAACCCGAGAACCTGAGAACCCGAGAACCCGAAACCGAACCAGACCGGCGAGCGGCGTGCGTGTGGGCTTTCCTCGAACCGAAGCACATCTAGGTCCTCCCTCCTTTAAACACATGGGATACCCCTTGGGGTCCCAAACCCCAAACCAATTTTGAATCTTATATACACAACAATTCTTTCTTCCTCCACCGATGAGGGAGAATTGAACACAATAACACATTTTTCCATGCTTCAAACACCTCACTTCGTGGACCAATATCTCTTTCATTTCTCAATGAAATTTGACGATTATTGGCCCTACGGTTATCTACGTACTTAGTAGATCATGCATGTGTGAAGAACCGGATTCTCCAACATACGTAACACTAGTGTTTAAGCCGTTAAAGTTGGTCGGTCGCAACTCCCGCCAAAAGCAAATTTCCAACAAAAACTAATATGCATTGCAGCAAAATCCTCTCAGAATAGTACTAGGTGCAAGTTTATCTCCTCAAAATATTATCAACAACCGTATATTTCATCACCATTTACTTTTCATGATAATATGCTTACATGTTATACAATTTACACCAAGTAGAAGTAAACTATGCAGAAAAATAGCACTATAAAGAAATACAACAACTGCCCACCACATGGATCTAGTTGGGTCCGGCTATATGAATCCTTGCTATCCATGTTGCTCCATTTAAACACGTATGCAATCAACAGTATAAAGAAATAAGAAAAAGAAAATGACAGAGTTTTTTTAAGAATACAACGAGTGCTCAAATAAAGCGAGCCTTAATCAAATGAGAGGGTCAAAAGCTACATACATACATCTCTATCAACATGACCCAAAATAATCATGATACTCCATAATAATTACTTAGGCTATTAAGAACACAAAAGTTTTGTGACAGGGAAAATAATGCACTTTTCATACGGAAAAAAAAAATTGCACTTAATATAAACAAAAGTTTCTTAAAATAATATAACATGACTGTGACCCTTTTCTTTTTAAGAGCAAAACAAAGAATACCCAAAAGAAAAAGAGAGACAGGGAAAGGGGTTGAATGGAAAGAGCAGCAAATCAAATGGCTTGCTTTTACTAGTTTACATGACTAGAAGAAAAGTTCAAAACTTTAACTAAAACTACATAATACACAAAATATTATGGCCATGAAAAAGTTAAAAAATAAGAACACCTACTAAAGCGTAACGTACAGGGGCGGAGCCAGGTGGTGGCTAGGGGGTTCACCCGAACCCCCTTCAGCCTAAAATTACTATGTATATAAAGTTAAAATTATTTTTTATGTATATATAGTATATGTTGAACTCCTTGGCTTCTTCGTTTGTTTACTCCTTTATATTTTTGAACCCCCTTAGTGAAAATCCTCGCTCTGCTGGTAATGTACAGCATATAAATTCGCGCATTCCCCCAATAAATCCAAAAAATGATATACACACACCACCCAGGAGAATGGTATATTTTTGTCTAAAAGAAAGTTTCAAACTTTATAAAGAACCAAAACCATTATACACAAAGATTATGACCATGAAACAGTTACAACTACTGGTACTGCAGAATCATGTACACTACAGCACATAAATGTATAAAGTTCCCAATAAATTCAAAAAAGATACAACACAGAATAATAAATTATTATAATCCTGAAAAATCAAAATCCAAACTTTAATCATGCAACAAAATATTAAAAAATGAAAAATGATCAAAATTACCCCCTTTTACTTTAACACTCTATTATACTTTGAGGTCATATATACAGCGTCGCATTTCTCATTTGTCCTGGACTTTATCAGAGCTTAAGTCGGATTCCACGCATCAGATTACTTTGAAAAAATAGTACAAATTTAACCCCTTTTTTTCCTAAATTCAAAATTATCCTCCACTATACTTCAACTTGTAGCTCAGGACAAACAACAAAAACAATATATACCCGGTATAATCCCACAAAGTGAGGTCTGGGAAGGTAAGATGTACGCAGACCTTACTCCTACCTTTGTGGGGTAGAGAGGTTGTTTCCGATAGACCTTCGGGTAAAATAAAAGTGTTTGAAACAAGATAACAAGTAAAAATATGATATCACAGCTTGTAGCTCAGGACACATACCACATTTCCTAACAGAAATCAAAATCAAGATACTTTTTTACATTTTTCTCTTAAAAATATAAAATAAAATGCAGATAAATAAAAAAGGAGAAATGTTCAACTTACTATCAGGGCCACCAAGTTGAGTAACAGCATCAACAAACCGTTCATGGAGCTCAGTAGTCCACCTAAGACGAGGCTTAGGATCAGTTGTTAAAACTAAACAAGCATCACCTGGCAAATTTGTACCATCAACTGAAAGATTATGATGATGGTGATTAAAAAACTCATCACTTCCCTCAATACCCAAATTCCTTATAGGCATTGTTGAGTACATTTTTTTTCTTGATGACCCAGATGTACTAAAATTGAAGAAAATTGCTTAAAGATTTGAGTTTTTATGAGCAATAACTTAACTACAGTAATTATTTTTGACCCATAATCTTGAAATGTCCTAAAAATGAAGAAAACTACTTAAAGATTAACTTTTTTTTTATGACAAGGAACCCGCAGCCGCTACCATTCAGGTGCGCACAGGTAAACCCGCCCATGTGCAGTAGCCCACAATCATACCGGAGAGATAATCCACACTAGACAAACCCGTGCGACGAGCTCGATCCAAAAGTCAAATCCCCTATTGTCGTAGGCAAGGAATTTCGAACCTGATCTTTATGAGCAATAACTTAATTAAATTAATTCTTGATGACCCAGAAGCTTGAAATGTACTAAAAATGAAGAAAACTACTTAAAGGTTGAATCTTTATGAGCAATAACTTAATTTTTTCTTGATGACCCAGAATCTTAAGATGTCCTAAAAATGAAGAAAAATGCTTAAAGATTGAATCTTTATGAGAAATAACTTAACTTAAGTAAATTTTTTAATGATCCAGAATCTTGAAATGTCCTAAAAATGATGAAAACTACTTAAAGGTTGAACCTTTATGAGCAATAACTTAACTACTATTTTTTTCCTGATGACCCATAATCTTGATATGTCGTAAAATTGAAGAAAACTACTTAAAGGTTGAATCTTTATGAGCAATAACTTAACTAAATTAATTCTTGATGGTCCAAATCTTGAAAAGTCCTAAAAATGGTGAAAACTACTTCAAGATTGAAATTTTATGAGCAAGAACTGAACTATGTGGTGGGAGAAAAACTGGGGTTTGCTTAAAATGGGGGATTTTTGATATATTGTGAGAGAAATGTGAAAAAAATTGGGGTACCCCCCAGGAAGAAGAAGAAGAACAATGGAGGGATGGGGTGTTGGGTGTAGTGTGGGGGAAGGAAGGACAAGACAGAGTTGTCTTGTTTTGTACTGTCCTTCTCTTGTCTCTTTTTGCTGTCGCTGTCTCTGTCTCTGTCTCTGTCTCTGTCTCTGTCTCTGTCTCTGTGTTCCTCCCCCCTCTCTCTCTCTTCTCTCTGCAGTCTGTATGTATGCCACACTGGCAATGGTAAAAAATTATTTTGACACAAAATCTTTAAAAATTAGGCATTTTTGTGCCAGTAATTGAAATTTAGCTACCATTTAAAATTTATTTGAAAGTATAGTTACTTCTTAATACAGAAACATAGATAAAAATACTCCTAGCAAAAGCACATAATAATCCAGCAGTTATATTGCTCGGACTCTTCAAAAATATCGATAGTTGCATGTCGAATATTCTAAAAATAATGCATTTTTTAAAAATTCAACACAAGTGCAATAACATATTTGAAGAGTTCGGAGAATACAACCCAACACAATATTGGAGTTGTAGGAGTTTTAAATTTTGACAAGTAGAACTCGCACATGAAATTCAAAAAGTTTATGGAGTTTGAAACTTCAAGTAAGATTAAAAATTCAAATTCTAGAGTATTTTTTGAAATTTGAACTTTTAAAGATTCAAACTTTAGAATTTTTTTGGAGTTTGAAATCTATAAATAAAATTTAAAATAATCCACGGAACTAGTAGTCCGGCCCATCAAACGACCGCCACTGCTTCTGCCCAACCCTCTACACATTGCCTACCTACGGGCAGTGTGTCGTCCTCGCCGTCCCATTCCCCATCACACACTGCCCGCATCCAGCAGCCCACCCCGCAACCGTCGACCACTCCACAGCCCCCGCCACCAATCCACCAACCCCCGTCGACCACTCTCATGTCCGCTTCCCCCATAAACCCCTCACTGTCCCACTGCCCGAGCCTATTGCCCGATCAGCCAGCATCCCGCAACATCACATGGAAACACGTGCACGACACGGGATTTTCAAATCAAAAGTCCACTTTAATCTATCCACTCAAGCCATCTCATATATACCAAAAAAATCCAAAATTAGCCAAGCTTGATCCAAATTGGAATGCGGCCATGCATAAGAAATTTGATGTGCTTACTACACAGCACACTTGGGATCTTGTCCCAAAATCAGAGGGGGTCAATGTGATTCGTTGTATGTGGCTATATCATCACAAATTCAGGAATAGTGGTGAGCTTGAACGCTATAAGGCGAGACTTGTGGCAAATGGCACGGGGCAACAAGAGGGAATTGATTGTGGCGAGACCTTCAGTCCAGTGGTTAAACCAACCACCATTCGCACGATTTTGAGCATTGTTGTGGGAAAGAATTGGTCGATTTATCATCTTGATGCGAAAAATGTATTCTTACATGCGGATTTGAAATAAATTGTATACATGCATCAACCACCTGACTTTGTGCATCCTTCGACTCATCAATATGTCTACTGGCTTCGAAAGTCACTTTATGGCTTGAAACAAGCCTCCAGGGCTTAGTATGACCGTTTTGTCACTTACATCTTGAAGATTGGGTTTATGTGCAGCAAAAGGGATAACTCACTTTTTATTTTTCATCGAGGTAATGACACTGCATACCTTTTGCTCTACGTAGATGACATTGTCCTGACTACCTCCTCTGCTGTGCTGAAAAATGATATCATTACCATGCTCAAATCCGAATTTGCCATAACAGACTTGGGTTAGTTGAGTTATTGGAGATTTCCGTGACCAGATCCAAGAATGCAATGTTCCCTATGTCAGCGTAAGTATGCCGAAGAGATTGTTTATAGGGCTAAAATGACAAACTGCAAAATCATGCCCACTCCAGTCGACTCAAAGTCGAAGCTTAGCGCGGATGACGGAGATCCGGTGCTTGATCCTTCTCTTTATATGAGTCTAGCTGGTGCGCTTCAGTATCTTACTTTCACTAGGCCCGATATTGCCTATGTTGTTCAGTATGTGTGTTTGTTCATGCATGATCCCAGATAGCCTTACTTCACATCCCTTAAATGTATCATTCGGTACGTTAAGGGTACTCTTGACTATGAGTTACATCTTTATCCATCTGCACCGACCAAACTGCTATCATATATAGACGCCGATTGGGGCGGCTGTCCAGACACACGTCGATCTACTTCCGGCTATTGTATATATTTTTTGTGATAACCTCATCTCGTGGTCTACCAAACGACAAGTTACGCTTTCCCGTTCGAGTGCAGAAGCATAATATAGAGGCGTTGCGAACATTGTTGCCGATATTTGTTGGCTCAGAAACCTCATTTTAGAGCTTCATTGTCCCTTACGTATGGCGTCTATTGTCTATTGTGATAACATATCTGTTGTCTACTTGTTTCATAATCCGGTCCAGCATCAGCGAACCAAACATATTGAGATGAATATTCATTTTGTTCGTGAGAAGGTTGTCATGGGCCATGTTCGAGTGTTACATGTTCCTTCTTAATATTAGTACGCAGATATATTTACTAAGAAACTTCCTCGGCAGCTATTCCTCGACTTCATATTCAGTCTGAGTGTCCGGCCTCCTCCCGCTCCGACTGCGGGGGTGTGATAGAGAATACGTAAATATTCTCCAAATATTCTGTAATTATTATTTTAGTATAATTATGTAAAGTAGATATTTTCATTCAATTAGGATTACAATTGTAAACACACACATATATGTATATATTGTATTAATGAGAAGACTTCAATCAAAAAAAATTACACTATTCTACAATTAGTACTCCTATTAGATTATCACTTTAAAATGGTTCGAAAATGATTTTACATCTTGTGCTATTGGTTTATCACTTCCGTAACGGTTTTTTGAATTTCCTTTAACAGTTTAATCAGTAACTCAATAAGATTTGTTACATTTATCACTTTTTATTTTTTATCACCTCCTTAATTAACACTCAGATACATACTCCTCCGTTACAAAGTAAATATCACCTTAGCAAAAATCTAAGTTCATTAAGAAATTAATAAATTTAATATAGAATTTACTAAACTATTCTAATTTATTACTAGATGTTTTTATAGAATTGAGCAATATTAAAGATGACTATTTTTATAATGCTAAGGACATAGTTGAAAACACTTGCCAATTTCTATCTTGAATTTCTAAGATAACATTTATTTTAGGATAATTTTTTTTTGCTAAGATAACACTTATTTTGAGACGGTGAGAATATTTTGCTGGTTTCGATTAAATTATCTTGTAGTAATGTGTTAAGGTTTTTCTTTTTGTTCCACATCTGCACTATTGTCCAAACTGGTATATATTTGCTTTCTTCCCTATTTTCTCAATGACTTCAAACTTGGAGTCGTCAAATCCTACACCTATGTACTACTACTATATCTGCGTAGAATCACATGTTCCCTTTTATATTCTATTATCAGCGTGCGGAAAAAAACTACCAGCCCATATCAATTACATCGAAAACAAACTGTTTAAGGATCGCTAACTAACTGATATCTTAATGATTCAATTATCAATTTAATATATTTATAAAATGATAATTGATAAATCAAGGCGATAACAATGAAAATCGAACCAACCGACTAATAAGCAGTCTTACTTTTGGCCCTGAATTATCATTCAGTTTTTTACTTATCTCATCTGGATTATATGATAGAACTTTATTGTTAATTTTATCTCAACTGTAATTCGGTGCTTACACACTTTGAATAATTTTTCCCATATTATTGGGGTGTATTTATGAATTTCTACATATTCTACTGTAATTTTAATAGTTTTAAAATTCACAACTTATTTTACCAGAAACTAATACAGTATTATTTTAAGAGAATGTGGATAGTTTGGCTAGAATCTTACATTGGAACCTATGTAATTCTTTTTTAAGTAGATTGATGAGGAGCCTTGGGTGGTAGGGATAATCTATCTTATAACCAGCGAGTTCAATATATATATAATCTTTGAAACACACGAGATAGGTACAAGCATTATTCTGAACCCACAAAATCAAATGAATTATGGTTACAAAAAATTCTAAATCCATAAAGTATATTGGGTGGGCGAATGGACGTGAATACAAGTAAATTCAATGAATATCAAGTTCCATCAAATTTGATGGAGTATGTTGTATTTTTGTCCCTTGTATAAAGAGAAAAAAAATGTTTACCACTTTTTTCACCAAGTGAGTTCACAACATACCCACTGAAACGTAGGGTCTGGGAAGGGTAGTGTGTACGCAGACCTTAACTCCACCTTGGTAGATAGAATGTCTGTTTTCGAGAGACTATCGACTCAATACAAAGTATAATCACAAGCAAAGCAAAAGAAACAGTCAGATTCAGACAAGAAATTAAAGCAGTATTTCTTGTTTGAGTCTGACTGTGTACGATTACACTTACTTACATAAACATTTGTTTCTATAAACTTAATATCCATTAATAGTCTGCAGTACCAAACATCTAAAATTTACTAAAAACTTGCTGAAACTCAAATAATATTTAGGTTTTCTATTCATGTTCTTGGATACAAAGTTACACATAAGTGTGGAGTAAAGAAAGAAAATTAAAGAACAAGAAAGAAAAACACATAATTTACTTGAGTCAATTATTAAACTGACCCTTAATTCTCTAATTTAACAAGATAAAAGGCTGTCCATTAATCCAATTATCAGTATTAATGAAGGACAAATCTGTCAATGATTCCACCACACTTTTGCTTAGCTTCTTTTCCCATTTAACTCTCTTTGATGTGTCTGCTCCTGATCCATCACAGTCTTGTTCTGAGAAAGTTATTTGGTCCCTAAAACAAAAACAAAAATTAGTACTTAGTTAATCAAATATTACCCAAAATTTACTTTAAAACTGTCTTTTATTTCTTCTGCAAATATGGTGTCTAAGAAGCACTGCCAATCCCTTTGAAAATCTTTACACAAAAAATGTGAGATAAGTCTAGCATTCTTTAACGAAATATTTACGTGCATCAACCATCTAAAAGACACGAAAAACTTGCTAAAGATCGGCTAACATTTGTTTTCATATCGTCTATGATCCCAAATATAGTCATTTTGGCAAACAATATTTGTTTCAAATATTCGATGTTCTAGAAAATATGCTTAATACCTTACTGAGTTTAATTAAATGAGATATTTAAAGGAAAGATTGGATAGTTTGAACTAATACCATTATGACCAAGACTAATAATATATATCTTTCTTAAAGGGTGTACAAAAATATTAAAAGACACGTAATATGAATAAGGAGATTTAAATCCTAATGTAGGCAAAATAGCAGGTGATTTCTTCCTGTCCGATCGAGTCTTTGCGTACAGAGATACTCAATATCTAGGCTTGTGGAAATAGCAAGTATCTCGTGAAATTAGTTGAGGTCCGCGCTAACCGACACGAACTCCGCAATTATCTAAAAAAAAAAAGGGGGGGGGGGGGTGGACTTACTCTTTGCCTTTGAAATTCCAAGCATCCCAACCTTGAGGGACAATGATGTTGGAAAGGGAAGTTTTATAAAATAGCACCCTAGAATTACTCCTCCATGCCCTTCCTAAGAATGTCTTGCCTGTCCCAATCACTTTGCAATTCTTAAACACAAATCCATTTGGATCATTTGGATCTGATCTCCCTTGTGCTGTTATGTATCCTCCGTAATCTGGTGCTATAGATCCAGCATTCACCAATATTGTACATTCCTATTCAAAGAACTTACTAGTAAGTACATGTCATTTAAATAAACCGGAGACGTATGATGTGAAAATCTTATGTACGATTCTGTAGAATGATAGCAAAGGCAATTTATCTATCGACATCTCTATTAAAAAATAATCAGACTGCCTTTTGTACCTCTTGATTAGATTTTATTTGAAATCACTACTGATAAATTCAGTATTGGTAATAAGGGAAAGGTTTAAGAGTTTACTCGTTCGAGGACCTAACTATTTTAAATATAATTAACTGGCTAAAAGACTTGTCTTAGATATTTTGAGACGAGGCTCATATGTATCAGTCATTGATTTGTGAGATTGGCATCATGCACAATCTCAAACATGAAAATCACTCGTGTTTTTGTCTTCTACTTGCTAAGAGATTCAAATATGCTTTGCCTCGTAAAATCCAAGAATAATCTAATATATTTTTCAGAGGTCTCGAATTCGAGTTTTAAGTATGAAATTGCCTTTATTAAAAAGCGTTTCACCCCTCAATATGGGACTTTTCGGCGCCAACACGAATTCAGTCGAGACCCAATATGAATATTGGACACGAGTGAGAAAAAAAAAACTAATAAAATTTTAACCTCACATTAATCTCAAGGGCTCAAGGCAGCCGAATTTCTCTCATACAAATACAAGATTTAATGTGAAACTCTATATATATGACCCTCTTACTGAAAAGCTAGAGGTATCCAAAGGCCTATGTATGGACTTTAGTTCATTAATTGTCCTATTAAAGGTAAAGACTAATTAACCTGAAACTTTGTTTTTGCTGCCATTTTTGTTTGTATGTATAAATCATATGACTATAAAATTGTCCTCAACTCCATTAGTAAAGTGGACAGAAATCCTAACAAGCGAGTGTTCATACATATCTAAAGAAAAAAATTACATTAATTAGGGATTAGCTAAAGCATTAATATATATTTTTTTTCAAAACGAACTTGCTTCGCGTTAGCTTTCTAATGATTATACTTGGTTAATACTCCCTCTGATCCCAAATATTAGTCGTTTTAAAATTTAAATATGTCTAGAAAATTTAACGGTTTATAAAATTAATTAAGAAGTCGTTTACCCCTTCTGTTTGATATTATGTGTCACTCTTTTTCATTTTAATTTATTCCAGAAAATAACATTTTTTGGTAAATGATTTTATAGTCACATAAATGACAAGGCATATTTAAGAGTTAAGACCATAAAATTATTTCTTTGCTTAGTCAACCACAGAGATTAAGTGAATCCAAGATATTGATTTTTTATATGTAGATTTATTTCTTAATCATGATTAAGTGATGTGTATGCTTATTTTAGATTTTAGCTACTAAGATTAAATTGCTTAATTAAATTTGATGCAAATACCGTGTGTATATAAGTATTTACCAGTAAATACTCATCAACACTATTAAATGTCAAAAATGCGCAAAAATCTTAAAAGACAGATAACCAGAGAGATATTATCAATGAAAAAAGAAAACAAAAATACCTCATAAATGGATTGACCAGTGCCAAAAATGAAATCCATGGCTCCTTCAATGGTACAAAGCTTAAAATAATGTTTGCCATTATCATCTAACAAAGTATCTTGCAAACCAGAGAAAGCACATCCATAAAATGCAGTTTTGTCCCCAGAAACCATAGCTGCTAATGCTGGTTTCATTGGATTTCCATTTTTCTTAAATGGGTAATTATAAGAATTCTACCAAAAACAAAAAAAAAAGACAAATATTAAATTATATAAACTAGGAAAAAATCTTAAAGGGTCATACGATTTAAGGTTTCTTACTGTAAAATTTAGAGTTTCCACTACGATATTGTCAGCAAAAGAGGAAAATGTTGGACTTGTAACAAGTGAGTCATGAGCATCCCATATCACAATAGTTGTTTTCACATCTGCACCTTTTAAATAAATAAAAGGTTTATCACCTGGAATTGTCACCTGTTCACTTCATGAGTGAATGCAAAAATTAATTAGTCTTTGATACCAAATTAAGAAATAAAAAATCATAGAAACAAGAATTTTGAAAAAAAAAATGTGTAGAAATCTTGGAAAGTATATCTAAATTAGACAAGACAAGTTCGCTCTATTAGAGACACTGAATTATATATGTGTGTAAGAGAATTATTGCATATACAAAAAGAACAGAATCCAATGACTATAGATCTTGGATTTGCCCCTAGATTCAGATTGTATTTATAAAATACATAAATAAATAAGGAAGAAAAGAGTGTGGAGAAAGTACTTGTACAAGCCAGATTTGATGAAGATGCAAATCCAATGAGTATTATTGGAAGGAATTGAATTAATGGCCGATTGAATTTTTTGAAATTGGGCACCAGATTTACCAACATAAATTGTTCGAACTGTTCGAATAAATCCAAATAAATTTGTTCCAATTGATGGCCATTGTAATTCTCTTCCACTTGCTAGTCCATATAGCAAAAACAAAAGTGCTATACTTCTAAAAAAATGTAGTACCATTTTATGAAACTTACATTTGTAAAGAACAAGAAAGAACCTTGGAATATTATATATATGTTTTGATGAATTGAAGTTTAAGAAAAAAAGGTTATGAACTTTTAGACAATGGAAAGTCAAAATTAAAGGGCTGGGGTAAAAGAAAGGTCACCTTGAAATGAAGTGAAGATCATGAGAAAGGTTTTGTAATCTTTTTTAAACAAATGAAAAGTCAAGATGCTAGTAGTGGGTTAGTAATTAAACAAAATAGTTACTAACTTAATTAACTTTCTCTGATCATTCCCAATTTTGGTATATATTAAAAATATTTATTACTATAGTCACTCTCTTTCACTCTTTCATAATTTATTAAGTTTTATTTGTGGTAACTAATCGTAAACAAAACAAGTAAAAATACGTGCACCTTAAATTTATGGCCTCAAGGCAATTCTCATCCTATATATGGTACAATATGGATAGATTCGATACTATTCCCCTTTAGTTTTCATGAAATAATTTTTTTTGAAATCTTACGACAACAAGAGAAAAAAAAAACAACCATGTTTGTTTATGTATTATTGAAGAAGTTTTTGCAAAAGAATTTTTCAATTTTTTGATGAAATATTTTGAAGGCATTTCTCAAATAAAGTTCTACTTCCATTTACAAGAAACTTACAGATCTTCAAAAAGTTTTCATTTTCTTTTTGTACGAATTCTATTTCAAAAGATATCTGCAAAAACTTTTTTTCCAAAAATTGTCTATATGTAAGTTCAGAGGTTTCATCATGATTTTTGTTGCACTCATAATTATAATTGGCCAAAAGCAGTGAATTTGTACTCTCCACTTTTCAGTTTTTTTCTCCAGAAATGAATTATATGGTCAACAACAATAATATACTCAATATATTCTCACAAGTGAGGTTTGGAGAGGATAGAATATATACAGACTTTATCTCTACCTCTCACGATAGAGAGGTTATTTCTGTTAGATCATCGGCTCAAGAAAAATGAATTATATGGTCAAAATGGAGAAATCTTATCAGATAGCTTTGAAAAAGCCAAAGGCAGGTAATTGTTGGTTGTTTTTACTATTAAAATAATAAATGTTAAAAATACATTAAATGATTTTAAGTAAAAAGAAGGCGTGGTTAGTGCATTGGTGATTAACCATTAACCACTATTCACGTCTTGTAAACTTTGCAACAATAACAATAATACTAATGCTCAAACTATATATGTGTATAGAAATCTTTGAATGCATCTAAACTAGACTGGCACGCTATTAAATTAAAACACGTGTTTTTTTTACGAGGTTCTCGATTCCATTGAAAATCTGGAATTGCTGACAGCTTTAGATGAAAATATTTGCCACCAAGCATATTTCATATGGCAAAATTCAATGTGTCTAGCTCAATCTATGATTGTGTAAGTGAACTAGCACATATAAAAAGAATAAAATCCAGTGACTCTAAATCTTAAATTCGCATATAAAAAGAACAGAATTCAGTGACTCTAAATCTTAAATTCGCATATAAAAAGAACAGAATTCAGTGGCTCTAAATCTTAAATTCACATATAAAAAGAACAGAATTCGATGACTCTAAATCTTAAATTTGGTCCTAAATTCTACAAAATACATAAATAAATAGGAAGAGAAGAGTGTGGAGACTTACTTGTACAAGCCAGAGTTGATGAAAACGCAAATCCAATTAGAATTATTGGAAGGAATTGAATCAATGGCAGATTGAATTGTGTCAAATTGAGCAAAACCAGATTGACTAACATATATTGTTGGAATAAATCCAAATAAATTTGTTCCGATTGATGGCCATTGCAATACTCTTCCATTTGCTAATCCATAGAACAAAAACAATAATGCTATACTTGTAAAGAAATGTAGTGCCATTTTTTAAGCTTATATTTGTAAGAAGAACAAGAAAGAACCTTGAATATATATATATATATATGGTATGATGAATTGAAGTTCCAGAAAAAGGTTATGAAATGAATAGTCAAAATTGAAAGTGGGGTAAAAGAAAAGTCACCTTGAAATGAAGTGAAGTTCATGAGAAAGGGTTTTTATGTTTTTTAGACAAATGAAAAGTCAAGAGTTGCTAGTTAATTAGCTAGTAGTGGGCTAGTAATAACAATTACTAACTTAATTAACTCTCACTGATCTCTCCCAACTAATTAGTAGTCTCTCTCTCTCTCTTTTATAATATTAAGCTTTATTTGTGGTAACTAATTGTAAATAAAACAAGTAAAATTATGTTCACCTTGAATTTATGCTACTCAAAGCAATTCTCGTCCTATATATGGTACAATATATATAGATGCGATATTATTCTCATTTAGAGTCCGGCCCTTCCCCGGATCCCCGCGCATAGCGGGAGCTTAGTGCATCGGACTGTCTTTTTTAGTATAGCTTTTTTTCATGAAATTATTCTTTGAGATCTTACAAAAAAAAAAAAAAAAAAACGTTTTTGCAAAAGAATATTTCAAAAAACTAAGAAATACTTTTAAGGAAGTTTGTCGAATGAAATACTTTACTCACAAAGCACTTACTACTATTCTAAACGTTACGATATACTATCAAAATTCATTTTCTTTTTGTACAAAATCTATTCCCCAAAAAGAATTATGGAAAATGTATTTCCAAAAATTGTTTATATAAGTTCATACTCTTCTTTTGGCTTTTTCTTTTATTATGCCAAAAATTCGTGCTTTTTTAGTGAACAGAAAACGAACAACTTTGAATGAACTATGCGGTCAAAATTGGAGAAATCTTACCAGATTGCTTTGAAAAAAGCGAAACACGGGTTATTGTTGGCTGATTTCACTATTGGATTAATGTTAATAAATGCATTTAATGATTTAAAACAGAAGGAAGGCGTGGTAACTTTGCACAAAGTTACAGTATTTGCCTCAATTTAGTGCTTTGATGATTAACTAATAACCACTATTCTCGGCGCGTAACTTTGCAGAAAGTTACAGTATTTGACTCAATTTGGCCACTAATTAGTAAGTAGTACATCTACACACCCATACACAAAAGTAATACTCCCTCCATGATATTTTTACATATTCATCTCATTTCAAAATAAGTGATATTTTATAAAATCAATAAAGCATTAATTTATTCTTTCAATTTTATCCTTATTTAAATAGGTGGAGTTTTACATAACTAAGAAATCATTAAAAAGCTACTCTCGGTCAAAATACTTATCGCATTTTTCATTTACACGCCCTTAAATAAGTATTTATGAGGATAGCACTTTAACTATTTTACCCTCTTATAATTTTTCATCATGTTATCTCTCCTCAATAAATATTCACTTATTTATATATGGCAACTCCATAAATGATGTAATCCATCTTAAATGTTGTAATTAATACAAGGACTAAATGAAAAAAAGCTACTTAATTTCATCTTGATTAAATAAAATGATACTATTTTGAGATAAATATTTTTAGTAAGGACGACAATTATTTTGAAACGAAGAGAGTACTTATTTTTTTAAGGCATTTGATTAAGGGTAAATTAGTAAAAATATTTCTTACTGGTAAAAGCTTCCTTTGAGGTTTGACAATTACAAGATGAACTAAAATTTTAGCTTATCTACTAAGTTTTTGTCGAGATAGTTTCCAGAAACTAATTTAAATAAATATTCATAAATGTTTTTACAGCATTATCATATCCAGCGGGTTATATGACACAGAATTGGACTTAATTATCAAAAACCTAAACTCCTAAAGTAAGATTGGAGATATAGCACCTACTTGCCATTTTTTATCTCGTCTTTGTGGGATTATACTGGTTGTTTTCGTCGTCATTGAAAAATAGTTCTACCATGGAGTTTCACCAGTGAATTTTGAAATTTCACGACAATGATCTGTATTTTCACTTGTGGATTTAGACAATGATCTGGAGTTTCATAAATCCAGGTGCTAAATAGTGACTATTTGTGAATTTTACCCAATAAATTTACTTGATGTAATTTTTAGAACAAAAGGGGAGCTTAGTTGTTAAAATTTTATGTACCTTGGCTACTTGCTAGAAACTTAAATTTCGAAATTATGTTGTTTCAATGTTCACATTCCTTTCAGAAAAACCTTCCACATGTTATAGAATGAAATACACAACAAAACAGAGAAGTCTTGCTCAAACGACAACATATTGTGAAAACTGCAAACAGCATCCTATAACAAGGAACAAACTAACGTCAAAACATCAACTCCAGCAAAATTGTACTTCAAAACAACTATATTTCGACCTCAGTACTTGATCGGAGCAATAACGGCGAGTTGAGGACCAAGCTTCTCCTCAGCAGCTTTCTCGGCCTTAACCCTAAGTTTCGCTAATTGCTTTCTCCTCTCATATGCTACTTGAGCTCTCTCCTTTCTCTTGTTCTCAAGCTCCTGCGGTAATCATAAACAAAGAAATCAGTCACCATCGACATGAATATTACAACGCTCGCAACAATTACACTGTTACCCCATCAATGCAAATTACAAGTATGAGATAAAGCTCATCCTATAAAAAATTGCAGAAAGAGTAGCCGAGGCTTTTAGTTAAACAAACAAGGACTAAGCAAAAAAGAGGAAGGACGCTAGCTGGCACTCTGATTATATTTCATATTGGTATACAAAGAATATAAAAATGAAGGCAAGAACATTATTTAAGGGGTCATTTGGATACTAGGATGGAACACAGAAAGATATCCGGTATCCCATGGGATTAGCTAATACCCATAACCAAATGTGGGACTAAATAATCCCGCATTTAATCCCATTATTATTATCTCTTATCCCACCAACCAAACGACCCCTAAAAGAAATAGCTAAGTGCAATATGTTGCTCCATTGATTCTAAATGCAAAGTAACACTACAACTATAGGGAATCAAAGTAGATAAAATGAAAAAGACAAGATGCAAGATACATACCTTGATAGTATCATAATGGTTCCATCCGACCTCTGATGAAAGCTTGCCCAAGAGACAGTATTTATGTCCAGCCTGGAGCCTCAATACCCTAGCCAAAAAAGAAGGTTAAAAACATCAGTATTAAAAGAAGCAATAATACTAGAATAAATAATTTAGGAGTGTTGCAGGGCAACTCACTTGAGTGCATCGGGAATGACCATCCTCTTGATCTTGTCATATGGAGGAGGAACACCCTCAAAAACCTTTAAACGGGCAAGTGCAGCCGCTCCACGCTTAGTTTTGTGGGGAATCATCCTAACATAACATGAACAGACATTATCATTCACAACTGTACAAGTAGCAAGAGCTTGCAATACTTGCCTAATCATCAAATATATGTTCTAAAGGTACTAATCCCGACGGAATATTCATCAAAGGCAATGAAAAACAAAAAAAATGATTGAGAAAGAATGTTATTGTCTAAAACACATCAATTAATTAACTATGCTCCAATCAAGGGGTACAAGCATGTGCGCGGGTTTATATTTGTGTTTAAAAATCTATCTCTTATGTATAAATAATTTATTCAAACCCCGGACCTTCCCCGGACCCCGCGCATAGCGGGAGCTTAGTGCACCGGGCTGCCCTTTTAATTTATTCAAACCCCGGTAAGCTTGTTTTTTCTAGAATCCATAACCCAGAAACTCAAAATCCTAGCTTGGTCTCTGCTCCAAACCCAAATTAATCCGTAATATCTATACTCACTCTTTTCAAGTCAATGTCATTAACACAAATGGTTCTTCAAACTAGAGTTTATCTTGATTCACACGTCTGTGACAACATACCAGTCTCTAACAAAACTAAATAAAACTCATAAGAAACACTGTATCCATAAAAACCATAAAGTCAATTAGACTCATTCTAGCTGAGTTAGTGAACCTAGTGCAAACATACAAATCAAACTCAATGGACACTGAGGCAGACATTTAATACATAAATTATAAATACAGTATTGCACAAACTATCAACAGTATCCCAATTCATCATCACACAGATACCCCTAAATTTTTACTCCAACAACATCAACTGGTCTCTATCTGTCCAAGGAGTAGCTACACTTTCAAAACTAGCTCACACATACTTAATTTTCCTTTACACACCACCATAATCAAAATACTAAGAGATCGTTTGGTCCCCAGGATTAAGTTTGGGATAAACCATCTTCATAAAGCTTGGTATTATTTTATCCCATCTCCCAAATGAGATAAATTGACTATAATACCGGGATAACTTAGTCCGCGTACCAAATGAGCGTAATGTAGGCAGTTTAACATGACACAAGCATCATTGAATGGCTCGTTGCTCCAAGGCTCCCCTTCAATCAAAATACTAATATATTTTCACCTAAATCATATCCTGAATGAATCTAACATTACAATTATCTCTATAATAAGGATTATATATACCAAATTATTATCATATAGAGTAAATAAACAGCAGAGCCACTAACTAAAAATACTAGATCTACCCCTTACTTCTACTCCTAAAAAATTACCAATAAAATGCTTAAATACAACAACAACAACCAGCGAAATAACACAAAGTGGGACACCTACTTTGGCAGGTAGAGAGGTTGTTTTTGATAGACTCTCGGCTCAATGGAAAGCAAACACAAACAACAGAACAAGGAAATAAAATGCTTAAATATAACACCAAAAAAAATCAAAAAAAAAACGAATAGATAGAGGCATTACCCACGAATAGTACGCCAAAGGATTTTAGAAGGAGCACGAAAATGGATAGGACCATGTGACGGCTTTGTATTCATTCTCTTACGAAGGAACCTAAGGTACTTCATTTTCTGACGAACAAGTCCACCTGATAAACATATTTCTTCACATCTAACAACAACTACTCTCTGTCCATTAAGCAATTCTTTGGCCAATATCGAAGATAATCTACCCAGCATGTGGTGACGAGCATCCACCACTATCCTCTTTGCTGAGATCCCTGAACCTGATACCATCTTTTCTCTCTCACACACTATCTGTTGGACCTGTATTGCAGAGAGCTGCTGCTAGGGTTTTTGTGTGTTGGTTCAATTTATATGTTGTTGATGATGATGATGATGGAAGGAATGTAAATGGGCTGTGGTGATCGTATGTGTTTTTGGGTTTCTGTCTTTTTTGGCCCAATAGATTTCTTTAGTTATTTGAGAAAAAATTTGCCAATTTTCCTTTTTTAGGCCGTTATTTAATAAATGACCTTCTTTTTTGTTTCTCTTATAATTTATAGACATTTCAAACCATGATATTTTTGTTTTGAAGAAATTAAAATCCTATGAGAAAACGCTATATAACAGTCTAAAATTTTATAAGTTATTACAAATGGTTTCCCTTGTTTCGAAAAGTTGAAAGGTAAAATAGGCTCATTTTTTCTTGTTTTGGAGCAATGATTAGTGGAAAGGGTATTGTTGAGTCAAAAATCTAATTTATTCGAATAGTTCATGGACATTTTTTTACCTTTTTTCTTTTGTTTAAGGTTGAACAGTAGATAAGCAAATATTAGAAGAGTCTAATGTTATTCAAGAATGTAATTTCTAACATGCTATATTTAAATAGCAAAATAATTTAAAGAGTAACCTAAAAAGGAACATTTACATATATCAATTTAAAAAAAATTATTATCCCTTCTTTAAAATTAACCAACCTCATCTGTAAAGTGGCTTAGAATTAAACAACAAGACCTATTCGGATTAGATCAGGATGAATGAGATTTATTGATGGATCACAGGCTTTTCTATTGCGATCTATATGGCCAGATAGCCCAATTGTGGTTAGCTTTAATCTTAGTTTTGTTGATCCTGAACAAAATTCAGTCCAATACCTCTCCTAATAACAGGCCTATATCGAGTAAGGGAAACTGGATTGGGAGTTGGAGAATTTGAAAGTCCAACTACTTGTGAAGAGGAACGGTCAATTAAGTTCACTAAAATTGTAATTGTCACTAGCCCTAATAACAGCATATAAGGTTGTAGTTTAGCCATCAATAAAAATAAAATGAATTATAGGGGACGAAGATTCAAGTCTAAAAAAATGAGTTATTTCTATCGGTTTAAAATTTGGCATAATGGGATTATTTTTACCTATACCGATAGGAGGTAGTAAACGTCTATGGATAAGTCAATGTACGCACCACTTAGTCCTGACACGTCACTATCAAAAAATTATATCGTTTAGGCACTTGTAATAAAAGACAAATTGACATAATCAATATTTTTAAATCAAATTAATATTAAATACTATGTTCAACTAGTGTTTGATAATGTATTTTACTCTAATGTTTATGCCAAAATATAGTACCACTTAAACCTCTCAATTTTCATCTGAATTTCAGTTTAAACTTATTTGTGTACTCTATTACTTTTTTAAAACATATGAATCATAAAAATAGAGAAACTCCGTGGGAAAAAAAAGTCAATCATAATAAAGTAAATTAAGAAAAAGAGTTAATAATAAAGTAAGCTAATGTTTGAAAAGATACATGGTTAGGCAAAGAGTAACCTCAAAATTAAAACCCAAATGTTAATAATCACACTTTTCTTTAATTTATTTATCGTCCACTCACAAAAAAAATTATTACATCCCACATTTTCATGTGTTAAAGTATGTCATAATTTAGTCGACATAAGCTCATAGAGCAAGACCATTCTCAAGTTCATGAGTGTTTAAAATCATGCATAGCTCAGGTAGGAAGGTTTAGAAGTTAATCGAATCGAAGAAAATATGTTTCTCGAAAGTCGGCAAGTTGGGAATGTTATAACCCGTACTTTTGGGGTAAGACTAGAAGTATTTAACATGATAAGAAGGTCATGTTATGGGGTATTTGAATCATATAATAGTCGTGTGTTAAGTTTTGAAGTCAAGCGAGTTATAAAATAAAAGTCAGCAAAAGTTGTCGCAAGTTACGTTCATAATTCTACTGAAATTTGGGTCTAATGTCACTGAGCCTTTTCCCAATATACTTGGAATTACGGGTTGGTCCACCCATAGAATTGAAGGTCTATGAGTTTAGTTTCCGACGCATTAAACCGTTCGTCAATACAACGTCCGAGCAGAGAGATATTCACGTTTTTGCGAGACTGCACAGGCAGTACAGTTAGGGGCCCACTTGAGGCGGCCACCGACTTTGGCATCCTTAAAAGATATTTTGGGGTTACTTTCATTCATTTTTAAACCAAACTTCACCCTAACCTTCTCCTAAGCTCTCTCAACAGTCCCTAAAGAGTTCAAGGTGAAATGCAAGTGTTCATAACCAAATCCAACACCAAAAGCTAGCTAAAGTAAAAAAAAAAAAATCGCCTTTAGGATGTTGCAAAGTGAACAAGGGTGGATGTGAGTTGAATCAAGTTTGGATTTCAAGTTGTAGCTAATGTGTAAGGTATGTATAACATCTTTTTGTGTGTGCTTAAGGTTAATTACATGTTGGTTGTGTTATTTGAGTACACGACTACAAGATAGGACTTGAAAGAGCAAGAGATGTTACTAACTTATTGTTGGACTGTTTTGAGGCTTTATAAATGACTTGTTGTGGCTGGAAATTATATAAAATAACTTGATTATGGTATTCTTGTGGTTGTTTTGCGTGTCTATATATTTATCAGGTGTATTGATGAAAGAAACATATGAAACTTGAGATTAAGTGAAGGTTGAAGTGTAAGCGTGTGGACTGTTTTGAAGGTTGTTTTTTTGGGCTGTTTTGAAGGTTGTTTTATGATGTTTTTGGCTAATAATGACATGGTAATCATAAGTATGATGTTATAAATTATGTAGACTGATTCATGGAAAAATAAATAGGATTAGAATTATATTTTGTAATAGTAAATCGAGCTTATCGCTCAATATGGTTGTTGAAGTAATCAGAAAGCTTATATGGAATTGTATTGTTGTTTTTGGGTTGTTTTGATGACCCTTAGTGGTATATGGGATGTAGTATAAACAGGGGAGGTGCTACCCATTTTTCCATAGGTTATACAATCAGCGAAATACGATAGTTACGACATTGTATATTGACGATGATATTGTTTCACTTATTGTAGACGCAAGAGATTGTGTTAAGCTTGGTTGTGGATTGAGGAGTAGATTATACATGTATGTAAAGCTATCACTTCCTTTATTTTGCATGACTCTAATGAATGTAACATAACAAACGAGCTTTCAAAAGATACTTTACTCCTAGAAGATAGAATTGACAATATTGTTTCATTCTAATGAGGAGTACTCAAGTTCCATTTATGTTCTCATGTTCGCTTCTTATGGAACTATTGATGATGATGTTGATTCTTTTTTATTATTCTCATGTTATCATATAGTGTTGGTATTTTCTGATTCTTATAAGGTTCATGATGACGAGTTAGCTCTACTAACGTATTCAGAGGCTACCGACCTTACATCACCCTGAAAGGCTCGCAATGTCATTTCATGGGTCCATCATATATATATATATATATATATATATATATATATATATATATATATATATATATATATATATATATATATTATCATATTGCGTCGCGCTATAGTCGACCTGACAGGCACTTATATGTGCACGCCATTGATCAGTTGGGCAGATACCACCTCGTCCTATATGGCCGAGCAATTTCTTATAAGCTCACCCCACAAAGGGATTTGATATGATACTATATGATATGGCCCCATAGAGTGACCCGATTTTACTTACATGCATATATTCATAGTTATGTCAGTTGTATGCCCTTAGTGGCCTTTTAAAGTTTCTGGTTGATTACTATACCCTCTCTCGTATCATTTTCTTTATTTACATGTTTTCCTACCTTACATACTCTGTACTTTATTCGTACTGTCGTATTTATCTAATGGACGCTACATGTCGTGTTATAGGTCCAGATAGACAATTTAATGACTATCCAGCAGGCCTTCAGATTCAACGGCTAGTTGGTGAGGTCCACTTCTCCGGACTTACTTGCGTGTGTCATTATGCATATGTATATACATGTGATGATGGGTAGGTCGGGGCCCTGTCCCGAATTATGATGGTTATGTATTCTTAGAGGCTCATAGACATGTTGTCTTGTGTTTAGTATGAGTACATCTTTGATATCTTAAGTTTGATGCATATGGCCTTGATGACCGTATCTTAAGTACATTTTTCATAGTGGCTTGGTCGTCCGTTATATCTACATGTATTCATACATATCACTGATGTTTCATTGTTGAATTGTCATATTTAAGGATCATTGTTTATGTTTGCCTCATCGGTCTTTATAAGCAATATAGAAAAATAATATGAAGTGTACGTCGATACTCGGCAAGCAAGACCCGAGTGCCGGTCATGCCCCTTCAGTTTGGGTCACGACAAAAATAAAATATTTACTTCTGCAATTGATTTATTAGAAATAAAAAGCAAGTATCCATGTGCGTTTAGATTTCCTTTCAAATATATATATGATTTGCACTTGAAAACAAGATTTCTCTCCTCAACTAATTTTTTATAAAATAAAAGGCAAGTATCCATCATAAACTCTAGTTTGAAAAAATTAAATAACATAACATGAATTTTTGATGAACATTTAATACAACAACAACAACAACATACCCAGTGAAATCCTACACCGTGAATCTAAGGATGGTAGAGTGTACACAGTCCTTACCTCCACATTGGTAGGTAGAGCGACTGTTTCCGGGAGACCCTCGGCTCAAGACAAAGCATAATCACAAGCAAGACAATCAAAACAAACCAAGAGTAAAGAGTAAATTGTAAAGCAAGAGAAACGGTCAGACTCATATAAGGAATTAAAGCAGTATAAAGTGCATTCGAACAAAAGGGAGCAGTAGCTAACACAACTAAATAAGCTAAACAAAATATCCTAAAGAACACATAGCAGCAGAAATCAAATTACAATGGATTATAAAGCAATAATGTGCCTATAAGTGTGATTGGTTAATCGGGGCCTACAGTAATAACACTACAACTATCAATTTGTAAGCATATGTAGGACTACGCTCGAGTACCTACTACTCTTCCACCCTAATACTTGTCCTCCACAACCCCCCTACTGTCATGTCCTCAGTAAGTTGCACCTGCGTCATATCCCGTCTAATCACCTCTCCCCAATACTTCTTCGCCTACCTCTACCCCTCGTGTATCCGTCCATAGCCAAACTCTCATACCTCCGCACTGGAGCATCTGTGTCTCTCCTTGGCACATGCCCAAAACATCTCAACTTCACTTTCCGCATCTTGTCATCCACCGCGGCCACTCCCACTTTCTCCTGGATATCATCATTTCTAATCATAACTCTCCTTGTATTCCCACACATCCATCTCAGCATCATTATCTCCGCAACTTTCATCTTTTGTATGTGTGAAGTCTTGACTGGCCAACACTCCACCACATACAACATAGTCGGTCTAACCACCACCCTATAGAACATTCCTTTAAATTTTGGTGACACTTTTTTGTCGCACAAGACTCCAGATGCGAGCCTCAATTTCATACACCCTGCCCCATTAAGATGTGTGACATCGTCATCAATCACTCCATTCACTTGGATAATAGACCCTTGGTACTTGAAGCTTCCTTTATTTTGAATGACATGAGTACCAAGTCTTACCTTCACGCCTGTCTCAGGGTCGCTCCCGTTGCTGAACTTGCACTCCAAATATTCTGTATTGGTCCTACTCAATCTGAACCCTTTAGACTCCGAAGTTTGTCTCCAAACCTCCAACTTGGCGTTCACTCCGCTGCGAGGCTCATTAATTAGGACTATGTCGTATGGGAATAACATACACCATGGTACCTCTCCTTGGATTTGTCGCGTCAGTCCGTTCATCACCAAGGCAAATAAGAATAGGCTAAGAGCTAATCCTTGGTACAACCCTCATCATCACTGGGAAGTACTCCGAGTCTCCTCCTACTGTCCGTACTCTAGTCTTGGCCCCATCATACATATCTTTGATCGCTCTAGTGTACGCTATAGGTACATCTCTAACCTCCAAACATCCCAATAGAACCTCCCTAGGGACTTTGTCGTATGCCTTCTCGAGATCGATGAAAACCATATGTAAGTCCTTCCTCTATCTATACTGCTCCACCAACCTCCTAATAAGATGAATGGATTCGGTAGTCGAATGCCCTGTCATGAATCTAAACTAGTTCTCAGAAATAGACATGTCTCTTCTCACCCTCGTCTCCACGACTCTTTCTCAAACTTTCATAGAGTGGCTCAACAGCTTGATATCTCGATAGTTGTTGCAACTCTCGATATCACATTTGTTTTTGTATAAGGAAATCATTGTACTCCACCTCCATTCTTCGTGCATTCGTGCCGTCTTAAAAATGACGTTAAACAACTCAATTAGTCACTCCAAACCAGCCCTGCCTGCGCTCTTCTAAAATTCAACTGGGATCTCATCAGGCACAGTCGCTCGTCCCCTGCGCATCCTGCGAATAACACCCGTAACCTACTCAATCTTAATGCTTCTACAATACCCAAAATCCCCGTGCCTACCAGAATGCTCCAGATCTCCCAGCACAATGTCTCAATCTCTTTTTTTGTTCAAGAGTTTGTGAAAGTAAGACTGCCACCTCCGCCTAATTTGCGCTTCCTCCACCAGTACGTTGTCGTCCTCATCCTTGATGCACCTCACTTGATCCAAGTCACATGCCCTCATCTCCCTTGTCTAAGCTAGTATGTACAACTTCTTATTCCCGCAGTCGCACCCATTTTTTACCGCGGCTTGCGACGTGATGTGTCGATTCCCTCTGGATTGGATAAAAATGCTTTGTTGAGGAGTCGCCACCTAATTATTCTAAGGTGAATTAGGGCACTTGAATGTTAACTAAATGCTGCAAAATAACTCCGGTTTTATGGTCTGCGAAACTAATGAGATTCTAGATAAGGGTTCTTTATTATCCTAAAGGGAAGGGGTTAGGCATCCTTTAAGCTCCACTAACTTGCGGTTATCCGGTCAAACTCAAGTTAATTATTATGCTAAGGAAAATGCATGTTTTTTACAAGTATAAAAATAATGTTGCAAGTAGTTAATAAAACGATGCATTTTGTAGAAATATGCATTTCTATGGCATTGTTTATAAATATATATAAAGTGATTTTTGTAAGAAGGAAAACAACTTATTTGTAATGTAAAGAAAATGATATTTTGGAAGTCATTTTTAATAATGAATCGGATAAAATAAAACTCTATTTTGTATGATTAATAGTGTGAATAAAAGGTGACCGATAGTTTTGAAGATTATGAAAAGTTCAAAAATAAGCTAGCGTTTTGAAGGTATGAGCGACGAACCTAAAATAAATAAACTAACGTTTTGAGAATATGGCTGATGGGCCTAAAATAGATAAACTAGCGATTTCCGATTTTAAGTCTACTCTTTCTAGATTATTAATTCTAAGTCTACCTATTCTAGACATTTCAATAATTACACAAGTACAATAAATAATATTACAATACATAATAAAATAAAGCTGAATTAAAAAAAACAGTAATAAAATAAATCATCTCCGAGAGGTATATTGTCTTCTTTAACTATGTTCCTTGCAAACTGTCAAGAACAAATGGTTAGAAACAATTGAATATAAATAACTTCGGATCCGCACCCAAAACAGTAAATGTTTTTATTACGGAGGGCTCAGACTTAAATTTTGAAAAGATCATTCCAATCACGTCGTGGTTGCGAACATATGACTCGTTGGTCATTTTAGTTGCCTTGCCTACCGAACATGTTGGTCTCTCGGATAAAAAAAAGATTTAAGTTTCATCCTTGCCTAGAAGTTTTATTTCTGTCTTTCCAACTGTGGAGGCCTAAAAAATCGACGGATATTTTTTCATCGGCCAGTGTAGTATCATGTTCAAATTAGCAAAATAATACCAAAACAGCAAGAGCCGAAACAGAGAACCATTTTCCAAAGGAACACGGCCTCAAATTCAATTTCATTGGCCAAAGTAAAGTATTTGTTCAAATCAGTAAAATAACAAAATAGCCGAGTAAATGGATATTCAAATACCAAAATAAACAACAGTCCGCGATCAAAACATCCGACCCGAATTCTGAATTTTTGAACCGAAACAGAATTCAAATATGCTTCTGAAAATCCAACTTGGGACAGAACAGTGACCCGACCTGGAATCAAACACTTTTCTTTTAATTTTCAGATAACCAACAACAAAATATTAAACACAAAATCTAGAAATTTCACCCGACCTGGATCAGTGACCCGACCCGAATCATAAGTCCCGACCCGAATAAGTTTTTCTCAAATTTTCAGGTTATCAACAACAAAAAATTGGAAATTTACTCGACCCGGGCTGACCCGACCCGAATCGATGACCCGACATGAATCACTAAATCCCTACCCGAATCGATTTTCTCAAATTTTCAGATAACCAACAACAAAATATTAAAACAAAAATCTGGAAATTTACTCGACCCGGTTGACCCGACCTGAATCAGCAAGTCCCGACTCGAATCATTTTTCTCAAATTTTCAGATAACCAAAAACAAAATATCAAAACCCATTTCTAGAAATTTCACCCAACCCGGAACAATAACCCAGCCCGGAACAGTGAAGAACAACAAAAAAAAGAATTTCGGATTGGGGTTTTAGAGGCGTATTCTAATCCAAAGTTTAGGAACAAACCGATATTCAAAAAAAACTTTGATTTTGATTTTCGGACTTCAAAAAACTGATCTCGATTTCTTATTTTCGAACCCTTTTCTTTTCGGATTCGAACCCGAAAAAGAACTCGATTACTGACCTCGATTTGTGATTTTCGGACCTAAAAAATTGACCCCCAAAATGAAGAACAATAAGGGGGGTTTATAGATGGTACCCCATACCGTTCAACCCATACCCCCTCTAATTTCGAGTTTGAAATTCGAAATTAAAAGAGGCAAAAAGTCGCGGATTTGAAAGGGTAGGTTGCGGATTTTCGGGGATAAGGGTATGGGGTGTGTCAGGTGTCAGGGGTTGGGGGTGCCAGCGGTGGTGTGAGTAACGGTGTGGGGTCGACGGGTTGGGGGCTGTGTGTGGCTGAAATGGTCTGTTTGGTGAAGGAGAGAAAGAGAGGAGTATGTTTGGTGTAGGGTTAGGGTTTATTTTGACGGTTTTGGTATGTGAAATAAAGGGGAAAAGGGTTGTTGGACCGACCAATTGGGCCGCGGGTAGGGGATAAGTGGGGTGATCGGTTGGGCTTGGGCGAAATGGGTTTTGGGTGAAATTGGTTTGGGTTGAGAAATGAATGGGTGTTGGGTTAAAATAAAATAAAAGGGGTTTAAAATGCTTTGAAGAAAAAATGTCAATTATTTAAATAAAAAATATAACGATGTGATAATAAATAAAAATATAATATTTACGGAATGCTTAATGCTTAATTAGAATAAAAATGTGATGCAATTTTGCGAAAATAAAATAACATAGAATATTAGGATAAAAACTATGATTGTGATTTTAAAAGGCAAAATGATAGTAAAAATGTGAATAATAATAATAATAAATAATGATATTGAAAATAATATATATATATATATATATAATTATTAATATATGTATATATATTAAAATTATTTTTGAGGTGTTAAAAATATTTAAAATTGCAAATAAATAGGAAAAGATGGGACAAAATTGGTGTCAACACCCGCCTTTCTCCTCTAATTCCACATACATGCGTTTGAAAGTCGCCGCTTTCGCCGCCGTAATCGCTAGCTTTGCTTCATTCCTCGCTATCTTATACAGTTCCCTATTCGTCCACTTCTCCCCCTCATCTCTGCTTTCTACCAATTTCACATACACCGTTTTCTTCGCTTCCACCTTCTTTTGAACTTCACCATTCCACCACCAGTCCCCTCGATGTCCACCACGATAACACCGCGAGACTCCTAGCACTTCTCTGGCTACCTCACGAATGCAAATGGTCGTTCTATCCCACATACTGACATACATGTCGCATCCCCACTACTCCCCCAAGCCCCATTGACCATCAACCTCTCACACATCTCTTTTGCATTAGTCATGGTCAAACTCCCCCATTTGATTCTTAACATGTCATCCACAACCCTCTTCTTCTTCTCCAACTTGATCTCCAAATCCATCACCAAACGTTTATGTCGTGTTGTAAGGTCCTCCTTCGGAATAACCTTACAGTCTTTACAAAGACCTTTGTCAACCTTTCTAAGGAGCAAAAAGTCTATATGAGTCTTAGTCACCGAACTACGGAAAGTCACCAAATCTTCCTCCTTCTTCAGGAATCTAGAATTGGCTATCACCATCCCACAAACTCTAGCGAACTCCAAAAGTGAGACGCCTCCCCCATTCCTGACCCCGAGTCCAAATCCTCTATGCACGTCATCATAACCCCCTAGAAGTGACACGATATGTCCATTGAAATCCCTCCTACAAATAACTTCTCAGTGGGTGGTATACTTCCCACCACTTCGTCGAAATCCTTCCAAAAACGTCTCTTCTCCTCCTCGTCCAAGCCCGCTTGTGGCGCATAAGCACTAATAATGTTCATAGTGAACCCTCCAACTATCAACTTAATCGTCATCATCCTATCATTGACCTTCCTCGCCTCTACTACGTGATCCCTTAGTTCGCTGTCTACCAAAATGTCTACCCCATTCCTATACTTCGAGTTAACCGAGAACCATAACTTATACCCGTCTACATCTTTAGCCTTAGGCACTACCTATTTGGTCTCCTGGATACATGCTATATTAATCTTTCTCTTCTTAAGAATCTTAACTAGCTATATGGTCTTCCTCGTTAAAGTCTCAATATTCCAAGACCATATTCTCAGCCTAGCATCTCCCTTACCCCACTTACCCTACAACCCCTTTCCCCCGTCCCCGACCGAGAACATGACCCTAGTCTACCATCATTCACCAAAGCCACTAGAGCAAAGACACAAAGAATACTAATCCAAGGTTAACGCTAGCACACACGGAAAGCAATATTAGAGCACAAGTTAACAAGAATCTAGAGGTAAGTAAGGCTACTACAGACCCGATTGATAAAACAAAGGGCAACAAGAATACATGCAAGGATGTAAAGTCCAGATTCAATAAAACGCAACACGCAAAATTGTTCAACACAATTAAATTAAATGTAAAATCATTACATTTCTTCAAAGGTTGGAAGAACTTCTCCGAGAAAATTCTCTCATAGTTTATTTTTTAAAATCATTTAAGAATTTTTTTGGAGAAACTTTTAAAGAATCTAAAGAGTTAAGTTTTCTTCTTCTTTTTTTTTCTCAAAAAATGTTTTTCTTGTCAAAGCGAAAATTTTCTCACTTAAGTATTTTCTTAGAAATAAAAATCAACTACTCAATATAAACTTTAATTCAACCAGACATATCAAATTAAATCAATGAATGTGAGTCATCAATAATAATATAAATCACATATCAACTTTTAATAGACATAACCATCTTTATATGATCTTACTGTAAACTCATTACATTTCACCAAAGATAACTTGAGATTTTATTAGTAAACAATCTCAAACAAATTCTTTCTACTCAAAATAAGTTAAAGCCAAAACTAGTCCAAAAAGATGGTGGAGACTTGTGCTTGGGTTTATGTTCGCTCTTTGGTGCTTCAGCGGGTGGATGTGATGGTTTGTGCTTATTCTTTGGTGCTTCAGGGGGTGAATGTGATGGTTTGTGCTCATTCTTGTTGGGAGTTTTGCTCTATGGTACTTTATAAAGCAGTACGGGAAGTATATAACTATTACAAGTATTCGAAAGGATAAACAAAGATTCAATAGTTCAACTAGTAATCTGAAAATTACAAGATAACCACAAAACTCGAAATTACAATTTTGTTGAAAACGAAAAAATGGAAGCTGGTTTTGCTGAGTCGAGTGTGGCACTCTGTCCTTAAGACAATATTGCCCCGTATGTATCCTTTATACGTCCTGGACAATTTGTCTCCCAAGATAAAACAGCAATGGAACCCTTGAGCAAAGGAAACTCAAGAGCTACCGTGAAGAATATTGAGTAACGAAATGATGCTTGGAAGTTGTAGGAAGAAAACTGTTTTTGTTGTGTATTTTCGTGAGCTTTATGAACTCGTTATTTTTCGGTCTTTGTGGTGCTCAATAATGGTGTAAGGGTGTGTTTATATAGGTGAGGGAGGGGCTGAAAATCGCCTCCATAATAGCCAAATAATGGCCATTATGGAGGTAGTAAAGTCACCAACATAAATGGTGAAAGACCAACTGTTTTGGCCATTATAGGAGGAGTAATTCAGCCAAAATAAATGGTGAATTGAGAGCTTGGACGTTTCGCTTTGACTGTCGAAATTCCAACTTTCGAAAACTTCGGGGACCAAACTGTACATCTTGAAACTTTAGGGACCAAACTGTACATCCGAAAGAATTCGGTCCAAACCGCACATCGAAACTTCGGGATCAAAGCGTACTTCGGCAAAGTTTTTTCGGCCCAAAAAGATAATATCGAAGGCCCACGACCCACCACAGCACCACGCCCCACAGCCACGCCCACCCCCACGACCCGTGACCCGTGAACCCGAGAACCCGGAACCCGGAACCCGGAACCCGGAACCCGGAACCCGGAACCCGGAACCGGAACCGGAACCGGAACCGGACCGAACGGGCGGGCGGCGGCGGCGCGCGTGTGGTCTTTACTTGAACCGAAGCACATCTAGGTCCTCCCTCCTTTAAACACATGGGATACCCCTTGGGGTCCCAAACCCCAAACCAATTTCGAATCTTATATACACAACAATTCTTTCTTCCTCTACCGATGTGGGAGAATTACACACAATACCACACTTTCCATGCTTCAAACACCTTACTTCGTGAACTAATATCTCTTTCATTTCTCAATGAAATTTGACGATTCTTGGCCCTACGGTTATCTACGTACTTAGTAGATCATGCATGTGTGAAGAACCGGATTCTCCAACATACGTTACACTAGTGTTTAAGCCATTAAAGTTGGTCGGTCGCAACTCCCGCCAAAGGCAAATTTCCAACAATCCCCTCTTGAAAGAGATTTTGGCGCACTCACATGGTGTCTTTTCATTTCAAAGCAATATTTCGGCGGACCGATGTTGCATAAGGAGAGGTAGCCTCGGCTTTGAACCTTCCATAGTTGAATACCATCGGACTTACTTACCGCGCGGTGAACGTGATGTCTTGAACCGTCGGTGTTTAGTGTAAGCCAAGACAACGGTACCAACACAACAAATTCCCTTACTCTCTTCTTCGTAATGTTTTGTCCGTTTTGGCCATGGACAACGTCTTGGATTCTTAAGTGCGTTCAATTTGAGGCGGCCCGTCCTCGCACTTAAATAGGTGGTCTCCTACAAGGTATCTGCTATACCCCACTTCACAAGTGTTAGGAACCATTAAAAGTTTCCCAAAGACCTAACCTCAACCTGTTGAGGATCATTACGGAGTTTTGAAAACTTAACCTTTACCCATACCGCAGATAGCACTTAACGTCTATCGCGGGAACGGCTTTGGATTTGGTGTTTCTTTTCGAAATCACTATCCGAAGTGCTCATGCTTCCACCGAAGCGATCAACCGAACCTTTACAACTTAGTTTTCCCATTGAACCAAATTACCGGGATCTCCGGTTCGTAAGGTTGGGTTTCCACCGTATTGGTCCGTATATTTTGGGTTTTAAGCCCATTCCCCTAGACAAAAGCAGAACACTTGATTTTCGGGTAGTCCCTTAGTTTGTAAACAAGGAAGTGACACCCGTGATGATCAAGCGCCATACGGTCTTATGTCTCCGACGGATCCCGACAGATATGTCCAGACGCCGTCATCCGTGTCCTTCCTAAAGCCGACCGGCTAGCCACAAGTGTAGAACTGCTCGAAGGCACGGGTTTCTCCCAATAAGGGACGTCCTCTAATGAGTCGTGAAGTTACTCAACTTCTTTCATGCTTTGTATAAAGCGATAAACTCCGATACCATCATGAATCGGTCGATGCAAGTTTGCTTAGAGGATTTTCCAAGAACCACCATACACATTTACTTGTGGCTTTGGTGTTCTTCGGATCCGATGTCCGTTTGCATCACTTTGGGTTCTCTCGAACCATTGGACATCCAGAATACTATAATCCGTAGATAAGCGAATAATTCGGATATCGTCATATCCGACTTAACGCCTTCTATTGATCATGTATTAAGATCATCGGTGAACCTTAGTTCAACCGATCTGTTTGTTGGACGATACTGGTCGGTTGTAGTGTGTACAATACATTGAACTACACGTGACCCGAGCATATCGCTCCTTGTCTATGGGTGCACCATGATTCCAATCGTTCTATGATTCATATCCATTGGTGGCTTCAACGAGACCGTCAACTATCGACCGATCCGTTAGATGTCTTAGAAATCCAATTCCTAAGATGTCATCGTGATACTCATATCTTTCATATCGAGACTTTGTTTCAATATGATTTTCACTCTAAGACCGTTGGTTTTCCAAGCTGTTGGCTTTCTAACTTCGAGCCAATGTTTCGTGGTCGATTCATTGTTTCGTTTTATCCGAGACTTTCGGGACTAAAATGTAAACATTTCGGGGACCAACCGAAAGTTCGGGAAGAAGCCCAACAGTTCAAAGCAAACCAATTCGATCCTCTTCTTCCAACTCTCCGATTGGGAAGGTCGTTTCAACACCCATGCCATGTAAGATTACAATGGCCCTGGATGTGAAGCTACTCACAAGGAGCACTTTTTACAACCCAAAGGTTCTTTTCCCGGAGGAAGATTAACTATTACACACGTATGGTTCGTATATGGAATCTATTTCTCCCTTTAGCTTCTTTCCAAAGCGGCGCTTTTGGAGATAACAATTATTTGTTAATTGTCCATGGTTCGTTCTCAACCATACAAGCTAGAAGGACCGGAACAAGTCTTTGTCCCCTCTTTGCTCTGTCTTAGTTCAACATCTAGAATCCCCGAGTTCGCAGATCCGGAATATTAAGTTCCGGATAGACAAAGAACTTTCGAGTCATGAAGATACGGAACGTCTAGTTCCGGACGGTCGAGCCCTCGCGGGTTCTTGTTAACCTTGAGCAATTACTCCTTTTTCCTTTTCCAAGGAAAGTTATCTCCAAAGAATTCGACATTCTTTGACGCGAAGAGCGATGAACACTACGTTATTTGCAGATCCGGTGAATATGCAATCTACGAGTCTTAGGTATGAAACCACCCCACATCACAACATTTGTATGTGAGATCCTTTCCATGTATCACACGGAGGGTTACCCTTATCCTTATGCGGAGTTCTATTGAGAATCGCATTAGCGGTAAGGATCGACGTGCCCCACATAATTTGGGCGTACGGCTTAGCGCTTGGCTAACACCGTTAGACGGAGGTGAGAAATGAGCAGTCGTTTAATAAACGATGCTTCACTTTCTCCCCCTCTATCACTACGAATTTCTCAATCCGTAGGCTTAGTTGATTTTCAACTTCTGTTTTGTAGCGCTTATCCGCTTCAACAACTTCATCTTTGCTTTTCAATAAACAAAGGATACAATACGTTGTACCATTACCAATAAAGGTCATAACGTACTTGTCTCCCCCCTCTATTTTGTATAAACTTCAAATCACCCAAGTAGGTGTGACTAAGTTCTAGAGGAGCAGTGCTTCTTTCGCTATTCCCTTGACGGAATTTGGAAAGGTGATTTTGCCTCTTCATCTACCTCACATTTATTTGAGGATTTATGTCGAAGAAGGCAACAATCTCAACATCGTTAGCTTTTGAATGACTTACTATTTAACATGTCTTAATCTATGATGGCATAGACGCACGGATTACAAATATATCATTCATTTGGCTACAGACATACTGTACCATTCTTAGTTATCACAGACCTGTTGGACTAGTCTCAAACCAGGTTTGACCAACAGCGTCCCTTAACCAAGTTTGGAATATGTATCACCTCATCTTAGAGTGATCACAATCCATGAAGTCCTATTGAGGACAACCTCTCCTAACCCCTTCTACTTTAGAGGTGGCGTTGCTTCACATGAACAACCTCTTGCCCGTGGTTAGGGCGTAACCGGATCATATGTGATCTAGATACTCTGGCCTACTCCAGTTGCTTTGGCAGACTGAGTGTCCAATTTCTTTACTGCCTTTCTTTAGGCCTTCAGATCATTCAGGACCTGGAAACTCTGGCCCACCTTACTAGGTGTCCATTGCTTTTCCTATGAAATGAATTTTTGGCCCTACTCCAGTCGCCCGGAGGCTTTATATGACTGAGTGTCCAATATCATCATATCAAAGAAATTTTGGCCCACTCCAGTCACCCGGAGGCTTTGTATGACTGAGTGTCCAATATCATCCTATGAAGGATCTTCTGCCAAATAATATGACAGGCTCAACGTCATTAACTTTTAGACTTCTTCCGTTATGATTGGTGCCCAGATAATTCTTGGCGCTTACTTAAGTGTGGTAACAGTTTTCGCACAGTTAGTGGATCTCTCTCCATCATATGTGCGAACATACTTTACACACTTTTAATTATTAAACTTAAAAGAACCGATCTTTTTAAGTCGTTTACAAAATCCAATCTTTAAACGGGAAAGAAGAAGAGATTAAACTTCTGATTTTTAAAGCGTAAGGAATATAAATTAATTTTATATTCCTCCTTACTTTAATTTATTTTTAATCAGACATCATTTAATCTTTATTCTTGACAAGTAAGAAAAATACTTATCATTTAATCTTTATTCTTGACAAGTAAGAAAATACTTATCCCAATTTCGGATTCTGGCTCACTTCAGTCACTTCATCAGACTGAGTGTCCAATTCCTTCTCACCATTATTCGGATCTTTTGTCTGGGATAGATACGGTGCCTTCGCCGCAAGATAGAAGTACATCTTCAGTCTTCTCCTCTTGTCCCAGTTGACATTCTCAGGCTCTCGAGAGCGCTTGTTTCCACCAGTCTTGGTGGCGGTGACACCATGAACACGTTCATCATCATCACTCTCTTCTACCAAAAAACCATTGCCATATCCAGATTTGGTCACACAACTTTTGACCGACATCTTTCGAACACTAATAGTAATACTATACAAATATTGTCTTAAGTTGTTGGGAGTTTTGCTCTATGGTACTTTATAAAGCAGTACGGGAAGTATATAACTATTACAAGTATTCGAAAGGATAAACAAAGATTCAATAGTTCAACTAGTAATCTGAAAATTACAAGATAACCACAAAGCGAAATTACAATTTTGTTGAAAACGAAAAAATGGAAAGCGGTTTTCTTTGAGTCGAGTGTGGCACTTTCTGTCCTTAAGACAATATTGCCCCGTATGTATCCTTTATACGTCCTGGACAATTTGTCTCCCAAGATAAAACAACAATGGAACCCTTGAGCAAAGGAAACTCAAGAGCTACCGTGAAGAATATTGAGTAACGAAATGATGCTTGGAAGTTGTAGGAAGAAAACTGTTTTTGTTGTGTATTTTCGTGAGATTTATGAACTGTTATTTTTCTGGTCTTTGTGGTGCTCAACAATGGTGTAAGGGTGTGTTTATATAGGTGAGGGAGGGGCTGAAAATTGCCTCCATAATAGCCAAATAATGGCCATTATGGAGGTAGTAAAGCCATTATGGAGGTAGTAAAGTCACCAACATAAATGGTGAAAGACCAACTGTTTTGGCCATTATAGGAGGAGTAATTCAGCCAAAATAAATGGCTGAATTGAGAGCTTGGACGTTTCGCTTTGACTGTCGAAATTCCAACTTTCGAAAACTTCGGGGACCAAAGCGTACATCTTGAAACTTTAGGGACCAAACTCGTACATCCGAAAGAATTCGGTCCAAACCGCACATCCGAAACTTCGGGATCAAACCGTACTTCCGGCAAAGTTTTTCGGCCCAAAAAGATAATATCGAAGGCCCACGCCCACGGCCCACGCGACCACGCCCCACGACCCGTGAACCGGAACCCGGAACCGGAACCGAACCGGACCGACGGGCGGGCGGCGGCGGCGCGCGTGTGGTCTTTACTTGAACCGAAGCACATCTAGGTCCTCCCTCCTTTAAACACATGGGATACCCCTTGGGGTCCCAAACCTCAAACCAATTTCGAATCTTATATACACAACAATTCTTTCTTCCTCTACCGATGTGGGAGAATTACACACAATACCACACTTTCCATGCTTCAAACACCTTACTTCGTGAACCAATATCTCTTTCATTTCTCAATGAAATTTGACGATTCTTGGCCCTACGGTTATCTACGTACTTAGTAGATCATGCATGTGTGAAGAACCGGATTCTCCAACATACGTTACACTAGTGTTTAAGCCATTAAAGTTGGTCGGTCGCAACTCCCGCCAAAGGCAAATTTCCAACAATTCTTTGGTGTTTCAACAGGTGGATGTGATGGTTTGTGCTTATGCTTTGGTGATTCAGTAGGTGGATGTGATGGTTTGTGCTTATGCTTTGGTGATTCAGCGGGTGGATGGGATGGTTTGTGCTTATGTTTTGGTGCTGCAGCAGATGGATGTGATGGTTTGTGCTTATGCTCTGGTGCTTCAACAGGTAGTTATGATTGTTTCTGCTTATTCTCTGGTGATTCAACATGTGGATGTGATGATTTGTGTTTATTCTCTAGTGCTTTAACATGTGGATGTGATGGTTTGTGCGTATTCTCGGGTGCTTCAACCGGTGGATGTGATGGTTTGTGCTTATTCTCTGTAGCAACGACCTCATTTTGCTCATCCAATATGATAAATTCATATCGAGCTAGTGAGGGTGTGGCTAGAGCCAGTATAGCCATGAATAACACTAACAAAAATGTGGTGGACATGATTTTTTTCTGCGGATGGAGAATTTTTTGATGTGTCAAATAACAAAATTGAGGGCCATTTTATACTATTGATATAGTGTCTTATTTAAGTAAGAAATTTAATGTTATATTACATTATTGATTTTGTTACCAAGAAATGATTCATCATAGATTACATTTTTTGTATTGTAGTAATGCAAATTTAATTACATGTTTTTAGTAAGAAGTCATATAGTATGGATTGTTTAAATTGCTTAAGCACAATTAACACCAACAAAAAAGTCACTACCTCTGCTCAAAACAAGTATCGTACTTCTCTTTTTCGAGAGTCGATATAGACTAATATTCAAAATTAAATTGGATCAGATCAAAATAAAATTTCAAAAATAAAAATTTAGATATCTAAAAGCTATAGAAATACTATAAGTGATAGAATAGGAAAATATAATTAGTCATAATTATGTATATTTTATATATTATAAGTGTATATTTTGTCAAATTCATTACCTTATGTACCTAGGATTAGGATTGTATTATTGGGTATATCTATTACTCATTTGGAATGAAATAATCAAGGAGAATATTTCTTACATGGTATCAGAAGTCTAGGGGAAAATCTTAAACCCTAAATTTTTCCTTCTCTCTCGATGCCTCCCACCTCTCCGCCGCCGATCACCGTCAGTCGAGCCTTTCGCCGCCGACTATACATCTTTTTTCTTACTCTTCTTTGTTTCATCTACCATGTTGGACTCCAAATCAAATTTTCACCCGGCCTTAGCGGTCTCCAATATTAAGTCCCACATCTTCATCACTCTTGAGATGGAAAACGTCCATTATGCGACGTGGACAGAATTTTTGAAAATTCACTGTAGGTCACACCGAGTTATTCATCACATCATCTCCCCGGAGAATGGCAAGGATAAGGTGCCAAAAACCGATGATGAAAAGAAATTATGGGTGACCCTTGATGCAACAGTTATCCAATGGATTTATGCCACGATTTCCAGTAACTTGTTGCATACAATTCTTGAGCCCGACTAACGGCAAATGAGGCGTGGGATCGGTTACGTGACATATTCCAAAGGAGCCTTAGCTCCTTCTGCATGACATGAACATTTGGGTCATCCGGGAGCACATGTTTTTGCCTCCCTTCAGCATAATAAATTTATTGAGTGTACTAAGACTCGTAGGTCTAATATTTTTCATTCATGTTCTCTTGGGAAACACGTAAAGCTGTCTTTTGTTGCTTCTAAGTCGTGCACTATTATGCCTTTTGATATTATTCATAGTGATATTTGGACATCTCCCGTGGTGAGCTCTTCAGGCCACAAATATTATATTCTTTTGTTGGATGATTACTCTAATTTTTTGTGGACGTTTCCTTTGTCTACAAAGTCACAAGTTTTTTCCACATTCCTTTCCTTTAGAGCATTCATCTGCACTCAATTTGAACGGGATATTAAAAATATTCAATGTGATAATGGTAGAGAATTTGATAATGGGCGATTTTGAGATTTTTGCAAAACTAATGGTTTATCTTTTCGTCTCTCATGTCCACATACTTCATCTCAAAATGGAAAACCGAAAAGAAAAATACGAACCATTAATAATATTGTTAGAACCCTACTTGCCCATGCCGCCATACTACCATCATTTTGACATTATACATTACAAATGGCAGCCTATCTCTTCAGCATAATTCCTAGCAAACAATTAGCCTACCAATCCCTACTCGAAATTCTATACCTAAGGGACCCATCGTATTCTCATCTTCGGGTATTCAGGTGCTTATGCTATCATCTGTTTCCATTTACTACAATTAATAAACTCCAACCCTGGTCCACTCCGTGTATTTTTTTGGGATATCCATCTAACCATCGTGGTTACAAATGTTATGACCTATCATCCAATAAAATAGGTATGAGTCGCCACGTAGTGTTTGATGAATCAAATTTCCCTTTGCTAAAATACATTGTTCTGTGTCTCCTACCTATGAATTTCTTGATAGCATGCCCCGTATTTGGTCCACCATTTGGCCTTCCAAACTGGCCCAACTACCTCGGCCCAATGAGTTTTTCTGCCTTCCCAGCCTGCTGGGTTGGACTGCTCGAGCCCAGTGGCTACCGAACAAGCTGGGCCACTCACTGGCAGCCCACTGCCTGGTAGTCCACTGGGCAGTGGTCCAGCCACGGGCAATATCCTCCGCCCGATGCAGATTGGGGTGGCTGTCTAGACACCATACTTTCCACGTCTGGCTACTGTGTTTTCCTTGGTGATAATTTGGTATCTTGGTCATCCAAACGACATGCTACTTTGTCTAACTCCAGTGCCGAAGCAGAATACAAGGGAGTTGCCAATGTGGTTTCCGAATCGTGTTGGCTTCGCAATCTTGTTCTCAAGCTCCACTGTCCTATTCCGAAGGCAACATTGGTTTATTGTGATAATGTGAGTGCAATTTATCTCTCTGGAAATTCGGTTCAACATCAACACACTAAACATATAGAACTGGATATTCACTTTGTTCGTGAAAAGATTGTTCGTGTGCAGGTACGTGTCTTACATGTCCCTTCACGCTATCAGATCGCACATATTTTTACGAAAGGTCTTCCGTTGATTCTGTTTGAAGATTTTTGAGACAGTCTCAGCATATGGCGACCTCCCGCTTCGACTGAGGGAGTATGATAGAATAGAAAAATATAATTAGTCATAATTGTGTATATTTTGTATATGGTAAGTGTATATTTAGTCAAATTCATTACCTTATGTACCTAGGATTAGGATAATTCATTACCTTATGTACCTAGAATTAGAATTGTATTACTGAGTATATATATTATCCATTTGGAATGAAATAATGAAGGAGAATATTTCTTACAATAAGTTGCGATAAATTTTTGTGTTAATATGATGAAAAACACATTTTATAATGTTGATCAATGTCCATAAAATTTAAATTCGGGAAGCGAAAAACGACAATAATTAAAGTTAGAAGGGTAAGAGAATAAAATACAAAAAGCTTATTTTGGCTTGGATGATTTTGATTTAATTATTTGATTAGTTAACTAAGAATTTTTTGGGTTTTCTTTTTATAACAAATAAACATATTTTCTTATGCTATATCCTGAAAAAACCTTGAAAGTATCAGTTAGGGACAACTGACCCTCAAAGTTTGTATAGGCCAATATAGCCTGGTGGATTTCGTTGAATTGTCAAAATGACATTCGAAGGTCAAATCTAAGGACATAATTTCATGAACATATGCATTATTTTCGTTATTAAAGTCGTAAAAAAATTACATAAAATTGGTCACCGCTACTAAAGTTTCTCTCTTATTCTCTATATTCTTTCTTCGCATCAATTGAATTTTAGGACACAAATAGGAAATTTGAACTTATACATGAGTTCGAACTACAAGATATATTATCTCTAAATTTATATTGAAAAAATTGAATGTAAAAATTCAACAAGCCGTATATTTTGAAAGTTATAAAAAAAAATAGTAAATATTTTGGTCAAACCCAAAATGCTTATAAGTTGAAAAATCATAAGTTGGGGGACCAACTCATTAGCTTACTCACACTTAATTTTTAAAGCATTTGAATATTATCGAACACATAAATAAGTCAAAGACGTGTATGATGTAGCCAAGACCAGGGTAAGGACAACAGGAAGAGACTTGGAGCACTTTTCAGTTGTGATGGGGTTGCACTAGGGATCAATTCTTCGCCAAATTTTTATTTGTCTTGGTGATGGATGAATTGACGCGGCAAATTCAAGGTGAGGTGCCATGGTGTATGTTATTCACTGATGGCATAATCCTGATTGTTGATTCTCGTAGCGGAGTTAACGCTAAGCTGGAGGGTTAGAGATAAACTCTGGAGCTTAAAGGATTCAAGTTGAGTAGGACCAAAACAGAATACTTGAAGTGCAAGTTCAATGACGTACCGCATGAGGCTGACGTGGTAGTGAGGCTTGGTACCCATGTCATCCAGAAGAAAGACAATTTCAAGTATTTTGGGTCTATTACATAAGGAAATTGAGAGATTGGCGATGATATCACACATCGTATTGGTGCAGGATGGATGAAATAGAGGCTCGCTTCCGGAGTGATGTGTGATAAGAAGGTGCCACCAAAACTTAAAGGTAAGTTCTACAAAGTGGTGGTTAGATTGTGTGTTTATGAGACGGGGTGTTGGTCAGTCAAGAACTCTCATGTTCAGAAGATGAAAGTTGCGGAAATGAAAATATTGTCATGGATGTATGGGCACACTAGGAGAGATAGGATTAAGAATGAAGATATCCAGGACAAGGTGGAAATGGCCTCGGTGGAGGACAAGATGCGAAAAGCGAGGCTGAGATAGTTTGGTCATGTGAGGAGGAGAGATACGGATGCCCCGTGCGGAGGTGTGAGAGGTTGGTTTGGACGATTTTGGAGATGTAGAGGTAGGCCGAAAAAGTATTGGGGATAGATGATTAGACGGACATGGCGCAGTTCCAGCTTATCGAGGACTTGACATTAGATAGGAAGTTATGGATGACTCAAATTAGGGTAGATGGCTAGTAGGGGTTCCGCTTATCCCTGCATACTAGTAGTCAGAATATTACTTTATAGTTTCTTATCCTTTGATTTATGCTATTATCTGTTATTTCTTGTACTTTAATTATCTTATTTCTCAGTGATAACTACTGCCTTTTTTTTCTTCAGATTGCTTTACCATGACTTATCCGCTTTCATTATTTTCATTTTCATATTATTTGTCCTTATCTGACCTTTTTATGTTTTTTCTTGAGCGTAGGGCTTTTCTGAAACAACCTCTCTACTTTTCAAGGTAAGGTAATGTTTGCATACATTCTACTTTCTCCTGACCCTATATTGTGTAATTTCACTAGGTATGTTGTTATTGTAAATAAGTAAAAAATTATATAAGCTTATAAGTTCCAAACATTATCATAAATTGGTGGTGACCAACTTATAATACACACATAACTTATAAATATTTGAGTATTTACCGAACATATAAATAAATTTTAAAAATATATAAACTTGCAAATTTAGCCAAACAATCTCTAAATTTAATCTAATTTCTATTTTAACCCTAATACAATAGAAACTCTATTAATTAATACTTAATTATTTAATAAACTTTCTTAGATAATATTTTTGGTCGGTCCCGACTCGGGGATAACATGCTAAATTAATAATTCGCTAAAATTATAAGATAATACATTTTTGATTACTCATATAGACACCATGTAAAATATAAATTAATAATTCCTTATATACTACATAATACACGAGTGATTTATGAAGACTTCTTGAAAAATGACTCAATTGTCTTTTATTTTTTGTTGAAATCAATGTCACATTGAAACTCATTTCTAATTTTTCTTATCATTGTAAGAACTTCTGGTGTTATTTTCTCATAGCTCAACAAGAAATTATTCAATGTGATTGCCGCTTTAATAGCCTCGTTTCGCGAAGGGGCTCTACTGTAGAACTTTCATCATCATTTTCGTCACCTTTATTAGTTCCCATAACGCTCTCAATTATTTATTCATCAGTCAACAACTGTATAACTACATTTTCTTCTGGGTAGTTCAGGACATGTTCGACATCCATTATTTGTGTTAGCATGATTTGATCTCGTGTTTATATAGGAAATATTTTTTAATATCCATAAAGTAGTACATTGAACACAAAAAGCATAATTAAGTGAGAGATTGAAGGGTGCTTCATTTGATATAATACATTGATCAATAATGAAATGGAAGATTGAAGGATGATTATAAATTATGTATTTTATTATAAATTTATTTATAAATTAATAAAGTATTAATTAATATATAAATTACTAATTTATTAATTAATAAATTTTGGTAATGCCAAACAAATATCAATCGTCTATGAAAAACGGATAAAAAATAAAAGAAAACAGGACTCCAAAATAAGGTAGGAGTGAGAGCTAAATAGTAAATACAAAGAACCTTTTATTTCCCCATGATTCTCAAATCTCTCTATTTTCTTCTTCTTCTTCTCCACCGCTTCAGTAGGTTTCCGGTTGCTGTAAAAACCCTAGCTTTATCACAGATCCAAACCCTAAATCGACGGCAATGGCGACGGCGGCGACGATGGTGAGTTCGGCGGGTGGTTTATTGGCGATGTTAAACGAGCCCCACCCGCAATTGAAGCTCCACGCTCTCTCCAATCTCAACACTTTTGTTGATTACTTTTGGCCTGAGATCTCTACATCTGTCCCCGTCATGTAATTCTCTTTCCCTTATTACTCTCACTTTGAATTATATATTTTTTTTGGGATCTTTACACAAATAACCCCGCCGAATTCACTGTTTAATTTTCCTAGCTGGTATACACAGATTATACATCAGCTGGCTATTTTTAGTTTAAGCGGTTGGGTGTGCGGCTATTTGATAAAATTGAGATTATGTGGAACTCGTACTTCTAATTTATGTGAAAGTGTTTGAATGGGCACAACGTTTAAGTAAGAAATTGATGATTTTTTATAATATTTGTGAAGTTTGAAGTTAAATTGTTACTAAATATAGGAAATTGTCATTCTTTTTGGGACTGACTAAAAGTGTCACATAAATTGAGACAAAGAGAGTAGTTTTTTTGTTAGTTGATGTGATTGAGAATATGTGAAATTGGAATGTATAAGTTGTATAAATAGGAAATCCGTTTCCTTTTGTCTTTATTATAGTTTTTTGTTAGTTATTGTGATTGAGATTATGTGGAATTGGAACGTATAAGCTGTATAAAGAGGAAATTCATTATCTTTTGTCTTTATTATAGTTTTTTGTTATTTGATGTGATTGAGATTATGTGGAATTGGAATGTATAAGCTGTATATAGAGGAAATTCGTTTTGTTTTGCTTTTATTTTCCTATTTTGGTGTTTTTTTTTTTGTGATCGGAAGTGTGGAATTTTAATACCTGAGCAGTAGAGGAAAGTTGTTTTTGGTGGTGAACTGGGTTCTTCAAAGATTGTGGCTTTATGGGAAAGATTGAAGAGGGGAGTAGATTAATGGACTGGTTAAAGTGGGACTATTGAACAGAAATTTTGTTACTTTCAGCTTGAATTAGGGTATGTAGTGTGGTAAATACTTATGTATTTGTTCATATTTTTGCGGATTTGGTTGCCCACATTAGTATGACACGTGTTGAGTTTTTTTCCCTTTTCTGTTTTGGGTTCTAGAAGTATTTGAACTTTATGGGATTTTTGAGGAAAGTTGGTGGATGGTAAATTGGATGTTTTAGATCAAAAGGTTTTGACCCTAAAGATGAAAACTTGAGGGAAAATTCAGTGAGGAGAACATAAAGCTGGGAAATGTGGAGGAATTTCTAAGTATTTTTTTGATTGGTGAGGAATTTCCAATTATTAGGATTGGTGGACTTGCTATGTTGGGGTTCGGGTGTGAGTTGGAAATTCCAATAGTTTTTATCCAATGGTTTTTGAACAGTGGTAGTGTAGGTTGCAGGGATTCATTGCCTGTATTCGAGTGCTTATGGTTTCGTCTTTATTTCTTATTGATTAACTTCTCGACTCTGGAGAGGATTAGTCACAATTTTATGGATGAGATATTTCAGCTTCCTGAATTTCATAAGCTTGGCTTGAGATTCTATGTTTGGGAGTAATGGATGATCTTACTGTACCAAATAAAGGACTTTAAATGGTTTGTTTTGGTTATTAAGGGAAATGTCAACTTTCTCTCGCTGTTTCTTTACTGATGAAACTTCTGAAAATAGGCATGCTCATGTGGAGATTAATAGTTTACCCCATTGTTTGGTAGGTAGTGTGAGATGTAACGCTGACGTTTGTGTAGTTATGGTGCTGCTATGCATGTTAAGATGTAATTTTGGTGTAGATGTAGAATTGTCTTTCTTTATGCTTAAAGCTTTTGAACAGTCTACTTGATATCTATAAGTGAGGTCCCTTGTAAAACTGGATTAGGTTGAGCTAATTGCTGCATAAGCTTGTCAAAAGGTCATAGTATAGTCAAAAGCTGTACCATATTGGTACCTTATTAATAAACTTTTACCTTATCAAAAACAAATAGTATAGTCAAAGAGAAAAAAGAGCCTATATGAAGCCATATATTAATAACACTCCAGAAGAATCCAGTCAATGGTACCTCTTAAGTAGATGTGGCTCATACAGACCGGTCATGACGCCGCTGACGTGAAAATGATGCAATTGGAATTCTATGACTGAAATTGCTGATTTGTCTGGATCAGATAATTTAGGATTGTGCTGGGATATCTAGCAAACTGCAAAAATGTCACAAGAAATCCTTTGGACTGCTTTGCAATGTTATGTAACTATTACACAAGCTGGCCATCGATTTTCAGCAAGAAAAAAGTGCAGGAGAAATATATTGAGTTATACTAATTAGATGCAGAAGAATTATCCTGAAGTTGATATTATGGTGCTCACTGGTCAGAAGTCTAGGATCCTTTTTGTTTTTTGTATAAATAATATGATCCTCAGCAATCTAAGTTCTCAATGAGCAGTAGACATAGAAATAAATTAAGATAGAAATCTCTTGCAAGCATTATTGAACCTCAAAACATGTTCACTATCAGTCATATTCAAGTAAAGAGACACAAAGACCGACGATAGAGTAACTCCTATCTGGCACGGTCTTATGTCAAGGTTCTAAGCTTACAGCTACCTTTTGGCTAGCTTTTGGATCCTATGGTATACCTTTTTTGCCTTTAGTATTCCCAATAGTATCTATCTTTGTACACTAGGTGTCCTTGGAAATCTTTGATATCCCTGGTCAGCTTCCTTGTCACCTTGAAGTGTAGATGAGTTGATGGTATTTCAAATAGTATCTAATCTTTAGTATTTCCAATAGTATCTAATCTTAGTACTGAAGGTATCTTTTGAAATGTTTCATATCCAAGTTTATGTTCCTTGTCACCATGGACTGTGGATGGAAGCTGTGTGGGGGATTTCGGAAGTATTTTAGTGCAGGAAGGTTTCGAAGCCAACGTTATTTTAGGTGGAAAAAGATTAATGCCTGATCTGTTTTTTTTCGCGTTCCTTTTTTGGGGCTTTGAATTGAATGATCGACGACAATCTCAAGCCGAAATAGTGGTACAGGTAAGGAGTATAGGATTAAGGTGAACTCATTATGGGTTCCATGGCAATGAAAGGCATTCCACATGCAAGAAGTTCATTTGTCCATAAGTGGATTGGAAGTCGGTACATTTTCTTATATAAAATGCATGTTGTGTAAGTAGTGGCAATGGTATGTGTTTTAACTTAACGGAGGGAGAGCGTTTTAATCTTGTATGAACGTCATTTCACATTGCCGGTCCCAAGCCCGGATGAAGGAGGAGGGTTGCCGAGGGTCAATAAGAAACAACCTCTCTTCAAAAGTAGGGGTAAGACTGCGTACATCTTACCCTCCCCAGACCCCACTTGTGGGATTACACTGGGTTTGTTGTTGTTACGAGCGTCATTTAATCATGACTGTTTGTGGATTGAAACTCATTGAATTTGATACTATTATCTTGGCTGTGGTACTTTATAGAGAAGTATGTGATGAGTTTTTCGTACCTCAAGAATTCTTTTTCTTTCAAGTATTGCGTGTAAACCTTATCACCTCAACTAATTAGTATTGACCATGCCTTTACCAATGTTTAAATCTTTGTCCATGTCATTAAAATTGAACTTATATTAGCCCTCATATTACTAATTCTGTGTGCTATGTGATTGTAACAGGTGAAATTAAAACTATATTTTCTGAGCTGCTTGGTTGAAAAGCAAAATATGTGTATTTTTTTTTTTGCAGTTGCTTGTTTGATTATTTGAAACACCCATACTGATCACGAGCTTAACTTTTGACCATAAAACTTTTTTTTTATAACCAAGAAATTTTCTAGGACCAGCTGTCCCTGGCACAGGATTCCTCTTAAAGACCAGACTTTTTTTGTGACAGGGTTTGAACGCATGTCGTGTGCCTAGTCCACACATCACCATTGTGCTCTTACCACTAGATCAAATCCCTGAAGGACCATAGAGCTTTCTTTATTGAACCAAATTGTTTGCCGAACTTCGCTCTTTTGAATAGCTGATATTCAACCTTCTTCGCTGGTTTAGTTGTGCACTAATTTATATGGCTATCATCTAATCAGTCTACCAATGTTATTCAGAACTCTGAGCTTTAACGTCATGTTAGAATGTGCATCTGTAGAACCTTGGAATTCTTGTTTACTATCAAGTTTGCTAGGCTTTGTATCTAATTTGCTTGATCGTGTCAGTTGTGATATTGGATAACTTCATGCCATATATATATTAAAACAAATTATGCAACTTCTGAAACCTGGGCTCAAGTTTTAATTTCCTATCAACTGAGTATTCATGATATGTGCTTTGGGATCTCGCTTACCTTTCTAACTCCCTGTACTTGCAGTGAAAGCTTGTACGAGGACGAAGAGTTTGACCAAAGACAACTAGCTGCATTAGTTGCTTCAAAGGTAATCCTTTCCATCTCATGTGGGAGCTAGTTTATTATGGCAGGAACTTATTTTGTTCTTTCCTCAGGTTTTCTACCATTTGGGTGAACATAACGTCTCATTATCCTATGCACTTGGAGCTGGCCCTCTTTTTGACGTTTCTGAGGATTCTGACTATGTTCATACAGTTCTCGGTATAAATTTCATATGTGATCATATTGTTCTGATGAATTTGCACCTTCCATATTTTCTTTCTCAAAATTCATATGTTGCTTTCGATAAATTTGTATTTTTCAACACTTCTTCCTCAATATCCATATTTTTGCTGCTGCTCGTGTCGCTTCCCACTTCTAGCCTGTGGATCTTGTGCTCTTTCTGTGTAGTCGGGTCCATAATAGTGAATAATTGTGTCATATCACTGAAAACTAGGGAGAAATCATGTGAAACTTGAGAATTAATGTTTTATTGGGGAGTAATAAAAAAAATAAGTAAACTGGTTCATTTGATAAATGTTGGTTGAACTTTCAAATAGAGACTTGTGCCTTCTTAGTTGTTTTATGTACTACAACATGTCAATTTTTTAGATGTCCTTTTGTTGTCAATTGTTGACTCAATATTGTTGGATTTGCAATATGTTTCCTTTCCTTGCTTCAGCTAAAGCCCTGGATGAGTATGCGAGCCATAAGACTAAGGCAGCAGAGTCAAATGATGAAGCCACAACAGTGGATCCCAGGCTGGAGGCTATTGTGGAGAGAATGCTTGATAAGTATGTACTTTTCATCGTCTGTTGTGGAAGAATCTGAACAATCTCACATTATATTCTGGGGTTTCCCTTGTGGTTTATAATTGCCCTGCTTCTTACTTAGGTGTATAAAGGATGGCAAATATCAACAAGCCATTGGCATGGCCATTGAATGCCGAAGGCTGGATAAGGTTGCCGAAGCAATTGTGAAGAGTGATAATGTTGATGCAACTCTAGCATATTGCAGTAATGTCTCCCATAACTTCGTCAATCGTAGAGAATATCGGAGTGAGGTAAAGTCTTACTATATTCACCCTAACATATCTTAAATTTCCTCCTTTACTAAAATACATTATATGGAAAAAACCTTAATGCCGTAGCATAAAATATTTCGTTGAGGTAAGGCGTATACTGTGAGTTCCTGAAGAAAATTAATCATACAACAACATAGTCCCGTAGAAAATTAATCATACTCCACCAAAATTACCCTTTGAGTCTTTACTTCTTCCAGTCTCTCCTCACTAGCATGCCTAATATTGTCTACGATGGGGGAAATATAGATATGGTAAACAAAAAAAAGGAATTGATTTGAACATTATGTTTTCGAGTTCGGAATTCTACCAAAACCCATTCGATTTACTTTTGTTTGGAATCTATTATTTGCACTTATTTAGTGAATTATTTAACACGTATACACGGTCTATACAGGATCTGAGTCAGAGTTACCGGGCTCGGATGAACTGCATCTTATGCACTACATCCGCCTTTGACATTATCCTTATTTGTTTCACTTTATTTCTCTCTCTCTCTCTCTCTCTATATATATATATATTTATATATAGGATGATTACTTTAATAAACTTGTTACTAGTTTAGATATTCTTTAAGCAGATTCAGAGAAAATTTTCATTTTAATTCTCCTACTTTCTCTTTCAGGTGCTTCGTCTTCTTGTGGAAGTGTATGAGAAGTCGCCATCTCCAAACTATTTGAGCATGTGCCAGTGGCTTATGTTTCTGGATAAACCAGAGGATGTAGCAAGCATATTGGAAAAACTATTAAGATCAGAGAATAAAGATGACGCTCTGTTGGCATTTCAAATAGCTTTTGACCTTGTAGAGAACGAGCACCAAGCTTTTCTTTTGAGGGTAAGAGACCGGCTTTGCAGCCCAAATCTACAACCTTCAGACCCGGTCCAGTCGTTACCTGTGGATTCTGATCGAGCGCCGACTGAAGATGCAGAAGCTTCAGAGGATGCTCCGCTGTTAGAAGAAAGTAGACCTTTAGAGGAAAGTAGACCTTCAGGTGGAACGTTAACAACTGCAGATCCAAAAGAAGTTATATATGCTGAAAGGTTGGGAAAATTAAAAGGGATTCTATCAGGGGAGACCTCAATACAGTTGACCTTGCAATTCTTATACAGCCACAACAAGTAAGACAAATGTATTTTATTTTTTGTTACCTATTTGTTCAATTGATTAATGGAAACATGTGAATTCTTAGTTCTGTTGATCTTCGTTTACAGGTCAGATCTCCTTATTCTTAAAACAATAAAGCAGTCTGTTGAGATGAGAAATAGTGTCTGTCACAGTGCAACGATATATGCAAATGCGATCATGCATGCTGGAACGACTGTGGATACATTCCTTAGGGAGAACCTGGTGATTATATTTTTCCTTTTACCAGTTTACCTTCTCATTTGGATCATATCTACAAGCTAACATAATTTCCAATATCTTTTTTTTGCAATCTCAGGACTGGCTAAGCCGTGCAACAAATTGGGCTAAATTCAGTGCAACAGCTGGACTAGGTGTTATTCACAGTGGCCATTTACAGCAGGGGAGATCACTAATGGCTCCTTACTTGCCACAAGGTGGAGCTGGTGGAGGTGGTAGTCCATATTCAGAAGGTGGTGCCTTGTATGCTCTTGGTTTAATTCATGCAAATCATGGGGAGGGCATCAAGCAGTTTCTTCGTGATAGTCTACGTAGTACAAATGTCGAGGTACTTGTAATAGTGAACTGTATCTTTCTCGTTGCCACTGTCTTCTTTCCAGTTATTGGTTTCACATTTGCAACTTTTGTTGGTAACAGGTTATTCAGCATGGTGCCTGCTTAGGACTTGGGTTGGCAGCTTTAGGAACTGCTGATGAAGACATTTATGATGACATTAAAAACGTGTTATATACTGACAGTGCTGTTGCTGGAGAGGCTGCTGGTATTGGTATGGGTTTATTGATGGTTGGAACTGCAAGTGAGAAGGCAAGTGAGATGCTTGCTTATGCTCATGAGACACAACATGAGAAGATAATCAGGTAATTGACATCTTAATGCCAATTGCTGAACTATAATTACCTGTACTAGTTCTGATTTTACTTGATAAAACTACAGATAAAGTTGTCTTATACTATTTGAATAAATCTCATTGATTGATACAAGGAAACAAAATTGGCTGTTCTATACATTCGATAGACTACTACAACAACATATCCAGTGTGATCCCACAAGTGGCTTGTGGGATCTGGAGAGGGTGGGGTGTACACAGACCTTACCCCTACATTTGAGAGACTGGAAATCAAAATAAAGATTAACGGCTCATAACAGAAATCTTCTTCGAGGCTGGCTCTGTTACACCAACTTCCTTACTCTCTCAGCAACAAATCCAGTTAATAACAAATAGTATAAGAAAATAATGGCCAGAGATTTTTTCCTTGTTTTAGAACACACTGTTTCATATCTGTGTTGAATCTTTTAACTTAAACCAACGTAGCATCCGTTTTCTTGTGAATGTCACATTTATGTAAAAAAGTAAAAAAACAGCAAATGTCAGAATTGAAAATGTCAACTGCAGAGCAAATGCGATGCAGTGAAAAACGCTGCGGACTATGTGGCGTGTGACAGAAAAGATGTCCCGGCGTCGTCTAAATTTCTGTTTCAAAAGAATGACAGGAATGTCTATTGCAAATTAACGGTGTTTGAATTTCTGGTTAGAAAGGAGTCAGGATAGGTTCGGAAACAGAATAGGTTGATTTCTTTGGTCATTGTCAATTCTAAATATTTGGCAGATATCGCCTTTGATCATATATAGTAAAATCACAGATTTAGATGGTATCGCTTGTTTCAGTCACCAAGTATACATCCTCTTTTGTTCTTTATGACTTTGAATATTGTATCTATCAATTCCAAGAACGTGAAAAACCATAAATTTCAAGGTGAAAAATCTTATGAATTCTTCAAAGTTACCAGTTTCAAAAAAAAAACTCGTGTAATTCTTGTGTACTGGGAAATTCTATTCCTTTTACCCCTATATTTTGCGCTATTTTCCTTTCACAAAGGTCATGCAAAAGTTAATATTTCAAACTAGAGAGGACATGAATATGTAATTAGTCTTGGGAATAGGCGTAAATTAAGCATGGTAATTTCTCTATTTTACTATAGATGTGGAGATACTTGAAAACAATTTTATGTAAAAAGATTATTACAGTTCAATAGTCTGTAGAGTACTGGAGTTGAACATTACTTCTGATGCTACATGCAGGGGTTTGGCACTAGGTATAGCCCTCACAGTCTATGGAAGGGAAGAAGAGGCAGATACATTGATCGAGCAGATGACTAGGGATCAAGACCCTATATTGCGTTATGGTGGCATGTATGCTTTGGCATTGGCTTACAGAGGAACTGCGAATAATAAGGCTATCCGTCAGTTGCTGCATTTTGCTGTATCGGATGTTAGTGATGATGTCCGCCGGACTGCTGTATTGGCACTTGGATTTGTTATGTATTGTGAGCCAGAGCAGGTTGGTACTTTTCTGTTTCAAATCTGAGGCTGTGATGCTTGTTAATTATGTGCTTTTCGAACTCTTGTTAACTGTGGTTTTGTTTGTCAGTAGATTTACTACTTTTTAGCTGTCTGTAGATCCACATTTGAGGCTACTACTTTTTCTATTTAACCCCCCCCCCCCCCCCCCCCCAAAACTGAAAAAGAGGGAAAAAATGAAGGGCATAAGAAAGAATCCTCTTTGTTCTGATGTGCTAATATTGTTTCTTTTGAATGAATTTGCAGATGCCTCGTATTGTTTCATTGTTATCGGAGTCTTACAATCCACATGTGCGATATGGTGCGGCTATGGCAGTTGGAATTTCTTGTGCTGGTACTGGTCTGAGTGAGGCCATCTCATTATTGGAGCCTTTGACATCAGATGTAGTTGATTTTGTACGCCAAGGTGCTCTCATAGCGATGGCCATGGTGATGGTCCAGATAAGCGAAGCCAGTGATTCCCGTGTTGGTGCCTTCAGGTATTTCATCTGAAAATGCGTACCACATCTCCCTCTATTTGTCCATCTTTTCTCTGAGCATACTATCATGCTATGCTTTCTTATGTTCAGGCGACAACTGGAGAAAATTGTCCTAGATAAGCATGAAGATACCATGAGTAAAATGGGTGCTATTTTGGCCTCTGGAATTCTTGATGCTGGTGGAAGAAACGTGACCATAAAATTACTTTCAAAGACGAAGCATGATAAAATTACAGCAGTAGTTGGACTAACTGTTTTTAGTCAGTTTTGGTATTGGTATCCACTTATATATTTTGTTAGCTTAGCATTTTCGCCAACAGCCTTAATTGGTCTGAACTCTGACCTAAAAGTGCCAAAGTTCGATTTTGTATCACACGCCAAACCTTCACTGTTTGAGTATCCTAAGCCAATCACTGTAACCACGACAACTTCTGCTGTCAAACTTCCCACCGCTGTTCTATCAACATCAGCTAGGGCCAAGGCAAGGGCTAGCAAGAAAGAGACTGAGAAAGCCAATGCCGAGAAGGGAGCTGGAGCAGAGTCATCTTCTGCTGCATCAAATTCTGGGAAGGGCAAGTCTACTGATAAGGATGAGTCTATGCAGGTTCGTGTACATTTCTGTCGCAGTTTTTGTTCAACGGATGCCTTACTTTAGTTAAGGGTCAGACTGGCGGTCTTTTCTCTATGACTTTGTCGACAATTGTGAATGTTTGATCTGGCATAATATTCTGCTTTGGTTATGTAGTGTGTAAATTAGCATTCAATTTGTTCACAAATTGTAATCTCCTTTATTGGCAGGTGGATACTCCTGCGGAGAGGAGAAACGAACCGGAGCCATCGTTTGAGATCTTAACCAACCCTGCTAGGGTGGTTCCAGCTCAGGAGAAGTACATTAAATTTTTGGAAGAAAGCAGATACGTGCCAGTTAAATCATCACCTTCGGGGTTTGTGCTTCTGAGAGATCTATGTCCCGATGAACCCGAAGTATTGTCCCTCACCGATGCACCCTCATCAACTGCATCGAGCACTGGCGGTGGATCAACTGGACAACAGGCACCGGCATCAGCAATGGCTGTTGATGAGGAGCCACAGCCACCACCAGCATTTGAGTACACGTCGTGATTTATTGTATTTTAAAAGCTTTGGCAATACTTTGGTTTTCATTCCATGTTGGAAGGTGATGTTGAATGGCAGAGGTGAAACCCTATGGATCAATAGCACTTTCCATGATCGAATAGAGTCGTGAGATACATCGAAAAGAGCCCCGTGGGCTATTATTCAGACTCTTGATTACCAGACTTGTGCTGTCATCGTATTTTGTATGCAAGAGGACTTAGGAAGATGGTGACCGGAAATTTCCGTTGCTCGTTATCTCTGTCTGAATCTGCCACAGCTCTGCTGTCCTAGACTTTCAGAACTTATGTGATTTAATTAAGATTTTATGTTGTTTGGATATTCAAAAGAACGAAAAAAAGGTTCCACTGTTCCCTAATTGTTCTTTTGCAACTAATTGGCCAAGATTTGTCTGTTTTGACATTTTGGTACTGATATGCTTGCTCCTCTACCAGCCATATTTGATTAAAAAATGCACTTTCGAAGTATCAAATTCTCCTGATCGCTTTAGCGTCAATGCATATGCAATGAAAGATGTACCAACTTTAGAAGCAAGCTTCTTGATTATAGAATTTCAACTTAAGAGGTTCTTGTAGATATTGAATTTCAACTTAGAAGTTCCTTCTCGTGGGTTGTTGAGTCTCTACTCTCTAGCTAGCTTACCGTAAGATTATAGTGGAGTGGTAAGTACTTTATTCGTAATGAAAGGTTTTGGGTGCGAACCTTGTTAATGGAGTTATCTTCTATAGGGAGTGTTCCACCTCTAAAATGGGACTTCACGGTGTGAATTTGGATTAATCGGGCCTCAAAAGGTTATATGATACCGAGTGAAAAATTAAACAAAAGGTTCGTAGGAAGAGCCATTTGTTTATGGTTCTTGGATCAACTTGATTGAGTCTACAAAAGTTTTTGACTAATGAAATGACAAGTTCTGAAATTTTGGTATAAGCTCCTTGGTATTTCATCATTCCATGAAAAGTCTGGCAGAGCGTGTAAAGTTAAAAATCGAACGGTATCACATGGAATATAACTATCCAACTAGAGAGGTATTTAATTAAAAATAAAGGTGTCTAGGCTGCAAATTTAAAGGTGCTCACGTGCATGATATATGTATATGATTAAACCAATCTCAAACTTTCAATCTATATTAGAAAGGTTCAATTCAAAGTTTTGAAAATAATTCACTCACTTTAATTCATAAAATCATATAACAGGGTTTAAGTATTTATTAAAGCCTCGTGCAAAGAGGTGATAAAGTTAGTTCTGCTTGTGATTCACATTATTAATACGTTAGGGAGGTGAGTGAATATTCATGAGGTGGAAATTAATCCACAGGCTCCTCTACTACTGAGGGTATAATAAAATGCTATATTATTATTAGTGCACTTTAAAATATTATAAAAAGACTATTGTCTTATTTTTAGATTACTAACCCCAATTGTCATAAGTAATATGCAATGGGGCGAGACGGGGCGGGTTTTATCTCAACCCGCAAAATTTCAAGTGTAAAAAAAATATTGTCAGGGTAAGTAAGTAAGTAAACTTTTTCAAATATGTCTATTTGTGTAATTGTGCACGTATTAAGTGTGTATATAGGGACGAAGGCAGAAGTTCAAATACGAGTTTGTCTGAAGTATCCAATAGTCATTAAATATGCATAAATATATAATTTAGAACCCAATTATTAATACTTGAAGTCATCGTTCTAAAATTCAAAAATATAAAATTAAAATCATCTGAACTCTCAATATATAGACATGTACACTTGTATATATTTGAAGCAAAAAGCAGCCAAAAAGTCAAAGGCAACATCTAGCAGGACACCCTGGTCCATCATTTTTTGAGATAATATCATCAAGCCCTTCAACACCATATCCATCTTTAATGGTTCATCTTATTATTTGCCCTTTTTTTCCATTCAAGAAAATCCCATTTAATTTAACACTTATATCCTCTTCTACTAATGTTAATCCACAAATCCCATCTTCTTATCCACAAGTATTTCATACTTTTTTCTCTTTAATTTCCAATTTTTTCATGATAGTTTGTTTCTGAATTTGTCAGGTTTCTAGAGGTGGACCCATGGATTGATAATTCACCAAAAGAGCGGGTTTGAATGAATTTGTGTACCATTAGGATTTTAGTGTAAAATACAAAAAAAAAAACATACAATGGAGAAAAAAAGAAACAACCAGGTATCCACATCTATATATATATATTGGTACATTTTCATTATTCTATTTATCATTTTCCATTACTTGTGTCTCTTCCTTTGACATATCAAATATACTTAAATTCACCATGTTGTTTCATTTTGAACATGAAATATTGCTGCAGCCTTCTTTGCCTACAGTTTTTCCAAGTCTAAATGACTACTATTCTCTTGATGATCCTTATTGCCATAACAATCAACATCCACAAATGGTTATTAATGAAGAAGCCTTGATGGTGCCACAAAAACAAGAGAAGTTGAAAGAGTATAGTGATAAAGTAGATATAAGTGTCAATCAATTAAGGCTGCTTGGTGAAAATCTTGAAAATAGCCAAGAAAATGAAAGCAAGAAGAAGAGGAAAAGATCAAGAATGAAGAGTAATGAGGAAGTTGAGAATCAAAGAATGACACATATTGAAGTGGAGAGGAATAGAAGAAAGCAAATGAATGAGCATCTTCATGTATTGAGGTCTCTCATGCCAAGCTCCTATGTACAAAGGGTATAAAATTCTCAAATTTAAATGTTATACGCTCTCTATTTTATTTTATTTGACACTCTTTCCTTCGAGGTTTGTTTTAAAAGAATGATAGTCTTTTATTTAGTGTAAATTCTTTATTAACTTTAAATATTTTATTTTACCTCTAATGGCATACTCTTATCGCTATAAAAATGTCATCACATGTTTAAGACAATAAGTGCTAAGGGTATATGTGTACATATATGCTATGCTGCTCAGATCCTCCAAAAAGATCGCCGCTTGTGTGTCTGATCCTCTTAAAGTAATTTTGGAGGATCTGATACGTGTACAATGATATTTTGAAGGATCCGAACAACATAGTGTAGATGCATCAAAAGTATTTTTTCTTGTTTCTTAAAATCCGTACCAGTCACATACCGTCATATAAAATGAATTAAATAGGAAAGAGTTACATGTTTGCCATTTTATTCTTTTGGTAATTTCCCAGGGAGATCAAGCCTCAATCATTGGTGGAGCAATAGAATTTGTAAGAGAATTGGAGCAACTTCTACAATGCCTTGAATCACAAAAGAGAAGGAAACTCTATGGAGATGATTCATCAACATCATTAATGGAAATTCAAACTCCTCCTAATTTGCCTCTTGCAAATGCAAATGAAATTGGAATTCAAGAAGACATAGCTGAGAGCAAGTCATGTTTGGCTGATGTTGAAGTGAAGCTTATAGATTTTGATAATGCCATGATCAAGGTTTTGTCAAAAAGAAGGCCAGGTCAACTCATTAACACCATTTCTGCATTAGAAGATTTGCAGCTTAACATTATTCACACAAATGTTACCACCATTGAACAAACTGTTCTATATTCTTTCAATGTTAAGGTACGATACTATGACCATCTTATCTAAAAACTTCATGTTGTTAAAGAGGATGATGACATACTTTTACTTACTTAAAGATCGTAAGTTATCTGCATTGTCGGTGTATAGACATTGGCATGGCCAAATTTTTTATCAAGTGAATTCAAAATATAAAGAAGTAAACACACGAAAAAGTCAAGGGGAATCAACATCAAATATATATACATAATAAATAATTTTGACCTTGTATATAAAAGATATTTTTTTTAGCGAAAGGGTTCAGATGAACCTCCTTTCACTTCTTAGCTCCACCCCTATGTATAGACAAGTTGACATACAACAATAGATATTCTTCCTTGCGAGCTTGATATGGTAACCTGAAAAATAAAGTAATAATTAGCAATAATCGATTGAATTACATTAATAGTATAAAGCTTTTCTTATCTCTCAGGGACCATATGTTTAGAGGGATTAAGAGAGTCTGGCGCATGACACTTTTTTGAGTCATAATGCCAAAAGAGATCATGGGCTACACAATAAATCAAAACGGGTTTAACGTGGGGCAGTCAACGATTTACCCCTATTGTTAACGACTTCTTTTGTCGTTTGTCAAAATCATTTACATTTTTTAAATATTTTCCTCTCTAAAATGTGGGAAGCTCCACGATTTGTCGGAGGAAACAAATTTTCTTTTGCAAATCGTGGAGCTCCCCACATTTTTCAAAGGATTTTTTTTAAATAGTTAATTGCAAAAGGTTATGTCAAGAATGCAAATTTTCTTTGCAAAACGTGGGCCTCTTCACGTTTAGCAGAGGATTATATATATTATTTTTTTACTAATTGCATAAGGCATTGTTTATATTCAATAATATTTCCTTCACAAATCCCAAACGCAATCCCAAACTAACAATTTTATGTGAAATAATGTGTGAATATATAAGTCAAATAAATTTTACACGAAAATATAAGTCAAACAAATTTTACACGAAAATATGAATAGTAAATGTTAGATTAAATACACGACTACATAAGGAAACAACAACCTACAATTTATGAAAAAACATAGTAACGAACGAGCAACAACTATTACTGAGTCTGCATGGGGCAGCGATTCTTGTTATGACCTGTTTGCTTGCACGTACTACACTTTCTAGCCATGTGAGCGGGAGCTATATCCATTTCATTCTTTCTTCTACTTGTACTTCGTTCTCCTGAGGTTCGCTTGTATTCAGTGTTTGCAATTAAATTGAAGGGAGAAGGTGGCCAATATGCCTCATCACCCAAGGGTGAAAAATTGTAGTACATTATTTCTGGATATCGTCTAGTGATAATCTAACATTTACTATTCACATAACGTATAAAATTTATGACTTATATTTTTATGTAAAATTTATTTGACTTATATGTGAAAGAAATAATCCCTTGATTATTTTCATTAATGAAAGAGTATATATACAATTTACAATTTCCATAATAGGAAAATCCTATTCCTAGACTACTTCAAAACCTTATTCTAATTGTACAATAATTATACAATTATGGTAAGTGTACAATTCTAATTATATACAAAAGTGTCCTAAAATCAATGCACCAAACCGTGACTTACTTATGGTAAGTATATCACGGGTATACTATTTAACACACCCCTGCAGTCATAGCGGGCGGTCTTCGTACGCTGAGATTGTCCCTAAAATCTTCAAAAAGGACCGAGGGAAGACCCTTTGTAAATATGTCTGCAATTTGATACATGGAAGGGACATGGCAGACACGTACTTGTCCACGAGCTACCTTTTCAGGACGTTTTACAGAGGAAAATATATAAAAAAATGTAAATGACATTGACGGACGGCAAAAGAAGCCGTTAACATTAGGGGTAAATCATGGGTTGCTCCACGTTAAACCCGTTTTGGTTTATTGTGTAGCCCATGATCCCTTTTGACATTATGGCTCAAAAAAAGTGCCATTTAGGCGCCGGACTCGAGTTAAGAGGGTATTTTGGTATAAAGTTTGGGATTAAATTTATCATGTGTTTTGTCGAGGGTATTAGCTAAAGCCGTGATAAATTGTATACCACAATTAATCATAGAATTATCTATCTCATATAGAAGGTGAGATAGATAATCTTGATTACAATCCCAGAATAACCTGATTTTGAACCAAATGACTCGTCAAGGTATATAACTTAAATTTTTCACATAATTATATCTACCACCAACATGCTCACCAAAGTTTCAAGAAGTTGAGAAAGGCTCTTTATTTCCTCATGTTTTGATTTTTATTTGTGCAGATTTCTGGTGAAACGAGGTTTACAGCTGATAATATAGCAAATTTGGTCCAGCAAATATTCAGTTTCATTCATGCAAACAGTGCTATATGAAGCAAAACTAGTTGGAGGCTACCTAGCTAATTAATTAGTTTGTACACTTACAATATATCATATAACAAATCTTGTTTAATATTTGGAGTACTCGAGCTATTAGGGACTTCATATATATGTTATTGACATTCAAATAAAAAACTTAAATCCAAATATAATATATGTGATTCTCAACATAAATTCATGTGCATTTATGAACTTGGCAAGATCTATGGTTTTTTATGAGCTCAGAATGCTTTCTTTGTCCACTGTCAAGTGTTGTTGGTCTTTAGTAACTAAATGATTTGATGGCAATTGTCACCATGTGTTCTCTCTATTTCTCTATTATGTATAAAGCGCGTGTTCTAAATTGCATCTTACTATTCATTATTATATAATAAGCTACAACAAAATTTTGGTTTAACCCACCTAGCAAAACGAGATCACCACTTCTTTCAGTAATAATTTTTTATTTTACTTCATAACGTTAGCCTTAGATATTCTTTCATTTCATCCATCACCACTCTTGTGAAGGCTTCTCTTTAAAGCGAAACACTCCCCTTCCAATGTATTTTTACATCCCAATAGATACAATTTTTATAGATACAACTACACCTAATATGTCGAAACTCATAAAAAAAAAATCAGTGTGAGACATGTCAGTTAACAAAGTAGGTAAATATCACAGGAAAGGGTTTAAGTTTCGGTAGAGACAAAAAACACTAAGTGCCTTCTTTCCACTTATCCAACTATTGTGGATAAAATTACCGGTCGTTTGTATTGGTGGGACATAACAGGTTCGGTAGAACAATCAAAGTGTATGCAATCTGATCACAAATCTTGGTTATTCCAAAAAAGAGACAGTTTTGGCTAGTTTTCGTGTTTTTTATTTAATTATTTGATATCCGAAATTTACTGGACCAACTAATCTAGATTCAGCCTACATAGGACTTATTTAAGGGGAATCACTTCTTAACAGAAAATTCTCCATTTCCAAAGCTTGAATCCAGAATTTCTGATTAATGATGGATGAATCCAATTCATATATTCCACTACATTCCCTCGAAGGTCGTTTTGATACACTAACAAAAAAGACTAGAAAAGAAAAGGGTCCTCTCCCATGCCAAAAATACAATTGCAAAGGTCACTATCAACATAAAATTTCTGGAGAGAAATGCTAAAATGGGATAATATCTATCTAGCTGTGGTGTTTATTTGATAAATGGATTGAAGTTGAGAGGTTATTTTTTTCTTTTTGCAATTATGTGACTTAGAGAAGGTCAACGTGCATGCACTGCCAAATTGTACCTATAGTTTTCAGAGGGAATTGACTTTGTCAGGATCAAATCTTGGAAGTATTAGACTCCTTTAATTTTGTAGGGTCATCTGTCCTAAGAGTTTGGATTGGTCTTTTAATTTATCATGCATCATTTATTTATTTTTTGTTTCTTTTTGGGTTTTCAGACAGTTTTCTTATATATAATTTTGTCATGTTTTGCAGTTTGATAATTCATGCGCGCATGCTAAAGAATGGCATGTGGGGTTTGGATTTTGACTCGTATAGTCTATAGACATATGCATCAACAAGATCTAGAACTGTCCAATCATATGCTTTTAAAATGCAAAATGCAATTTTGCTAGTTATAGAAAAACACACACACATATATATATATATATATATATATATATATATATACGAGAAGGATTATCTCGATGGGAGATGTCAATGAGCACATTGAACTATTCATGTGACTGAAAATTCTCACATCCAAGATACAACAAACGTAATTATCAGGGACACTCTATATTACTGAGCTAATAGCTAGCCCATCGTGAACGCCTCTCACTAGAGGCCCGCTATGCCACAAGCGAAAAAAAACCCATCCATCTCTTTCCTTTTTTCGCAACATGAAGGCGTAAAAAAGGGGGTCTTATCAACTTGTTCTGACCTAGACCAATAAGCTTGGTCTTACTTCGTCTTTCATCTCCAAGTTTAACTTAGATATAGCTCCATTTTTAAAAGGTGATAATAAGTACATAATTTTGAGTGTGATAAGACAACAAAAAATTAAATAATATAATGACAGCATGATGTGTGATCTCTTCTTGAGTTAAAACAACTAAAATATATTTCTTAGTGTGGTGTGTATATCGTTCGCTTTTGGTCAAGCCCGTACACAGTTTTCCCAAAAAAATTCATACTATTAAGAGTATACTCTAATATGATTGAGTATAGATTGACAATGAAACTAACAACAATCTTTGCGCCAGTTTTTTTCTTGAAAGTACATTACTGACTCTTGTATCACGTGATTAACCTATTCAAGAGCAATTTGGTAACTATAATAGCTAGTTAGCTACCTAGCTTATCCTCGCTACTCAGAAGCCCTGGCAAATTCATTATTGATTTTTATCGTAGTGAAAGTTGCTAACAACCAAAATACAGATTTTTTTTATAAAATATTTTTCTTATTCAATTTGTAAATACACACAAAAAAGCATTCTACCCCTTTCTCCCCTCTCTCGAGAGAAATTGTTAGCAATAGAAAAAATTAGTAAACAAGAATAGGTGGTCCTGTACACAAAAAAGTAGCTCTTTGTTATACTGAAAACATATGGTAGCAATAATACATTTACAAAAAAGAAGACCAAAAAATTATGTTGTGTCCTTGCTGATTGTTGTTCTATATATGATACCCTCCTCTTTTGACAGGCATGTAATTCATACAAGGTCAACTGGACAAAAAACTGTGTACCCAGTCCTATTATAACAGACGACTTTGGCGTTTACTATGTTCCTATCACTCAATCATTTGACTTGTATAATTCACCTTGTAATATTTCATAAGGTGTTTGGTACTCGTATTGGGCTTCGTTTAAATTGAATTGGCACCGTGTAAAATTATTAGAAGGGGAAGCGCCCCCTATTAGAAATTCTATACATAGGGGTCGAATCCGATACCTCTAAATAACATAACCCTTGACGAACAACGACTATATATCCAGTGTAATCTCACAAATGGAGTTTGAAACATAACCATTGACAGTACTTGTATAATTATTCCAATATTGTAGCTTTTGCTCTCATTTTCTTCTGAATTTATCATCATTTTCTTTTGGTAGGAAAGATATTTCATAGTTCAGTGACGTAACACATGAAGCTGACGTGGAGGTGAGGCGTAATATTCAGATCATTCAAAGAAAGGAAGTTTCAAGTATCTCGAGTCTATTATCCAAAGTAGTGGGGAGATAGATGATGATGTTACACATTGTATTGGTGCAGGATGGATGAAATGGAGGCTCGCACCTGGAGTCTTATGTGACAAGAAGGTACCACCAAGACTTAAAAGGCAAGTTCTACAGAGTGGTGGTTAGACCGATTACATTGTATGGAGCGGAATGTTGACCAATAAAAAACTTTCACGTTCAGAAGATGAAAGTTGTGGAAATGAAGATGTTGTGATGGATGTGTGGGCATACTAGGAGGGATAAGATTAGAAATGAAGAAACCCGGAACAAGGCGGGAGTAACCTCAATGGAGGACAAGATGCGAGAAGCGAGACTGAGATGGTTCGGGCATGTGAAGAGGAGGTGTTCAGATGCTACAGTGCGGCGGTGTGAGATGTTGGCTATGAATGATTTTAGGAGAGGTAGAGGTAGGCCGAAGAGTATTAGGGAGAGGTGATTAGACAGGACATGACACAACTTCAGTTGACTGAGGACATGACCCTAGATAGGAGGTTATGGAGAACACATATTAGGGTAGAAGGTTAGCTAGGTAGTCGAGTGTTGTATCGCTTATCTGTACATACTAGTGGTCATAGTAGTATTCTTGAAGTTTCTTGTGATTCAATTTCTGGTTTTTTATTATTCTTTGTACTTTCATTACCATATTATTTTATTGTAGTTACTATTCCTTTTGCATGCTTTCTTTAGTGTTGTGTCATGTTTGCTGCTCTCCCATTGTTTTCTTTTTTGAATGTCTTTGATATGATTCTACTTGAGCCGAGAGTCTATCGGAAACAAACACTCTACCTCTGGAGGTAGGGATAAGGTCTACGTACACTTTACCCTTTCTAAATCCCACTTGTGAGATTACACCGGGTATGTTGTTGTTTGTATTGGAGAAATGGGAAGGGAATAATGAAAATCGAACCTATTACATATTGTGCAAAAAAATCTCATTGGTACAATTAGCTCCAGTAACTTTGGTCTGATTTAGTGATTCAATTGTTTGACGTTCAAAGAACAAGGCCCAGCCCAATATTGGAGAAAATACCGAAAACCATCTAACAAAAGTGAAGGAATTTGTGATCGGCCCAATTAATAACACTACTGGCCATATAAAGTCTTAAGACTCAAAACCCTCATTTAATGAATTTCATGCGTTATAGGTAATTCTATATTTTTCACACATTACTTGGTTCTTTTGAAGAAAAAGAAGTGGTTCCAAACTCTAATGATATTATTCATGGTCATTGATGAGGATATTGTCATACTAATATGGCTTATTTTCTAGCATGTTCGAATAATCATAGTTAGCATATTCGTAAAATAAATATAAAGAGGAAAAAAAGAATCATTTCTCATCCATGGCTACAGGGAATTTCGAGCATGGGCCTAAGACAGTAGCAATGAGTTGGATTGGGTTATTAGTCACCAGGGTGTGGTAGCCCTCAATGGCTACTCGTGATCCAATTACTTGGAGAGTACATTGCATATACAAGGTATGAGGGGTGACGACTGTAATGTACATTGAAGTGTATGTAAACGTATGTAAGTTGATCTTGTATTCGTGTGATTTCAATGAGGCAGAGATATTGTATGCGCGCGGATACAGTGTATTTCGCTTGATCACAAATACAATATATCCGCTACATTTTGAAACAAACTGTTGCTACGTTTTGTAAATACACAAACTATTGCTATGTTTCGTAATTAGGGGCGAAACTATCGCTTTATGAAAATTTCTCTACTCTGTACTCTTGTTATATACTGGGCTATCATGAACCATTTCAAGGCCTATGTTTCATGGCCTATTGTCTTCCCAGATCGAGAAAACCAAGTTTTGACCCAATATGAGGTCCTGAGGTTCGGCCCATTTAGAAATTGCATACATATAGTGTCTAAGTCGCTCAGAATGTAATTACATGTATTTTGGTAACTAGAACTGATTGGCAAAATAAATGGTAACGTACTATAACAAGTTAAATTATAATGGTGTAGAAATATTATATTAGTAGTGTATATAACTTTAGGTATTCGCGCTTGGATGGTGGCTCAAGATAGTATAACTTTCGTAACCAATTCAAAGTAAGGTGGGTTTGGCAAGAATATATTCATTAGTTGATCAATTTGAGCATATTTCAGATTAATCTTTTCAAATTTTTGGGTAAATCAACTCGTCAAGGGTAAAAAAAAGGTTTGAACAAAATGCTCAATATTTATTCTTTAACAGCATGTCAGCATGGGCTTATGGATTTGAAAGTTTATTATCCTTGAGGTTTAATATTCATACACTTACCTCGTTTTATTTTCATCCAAATCATTTATTTGAATAAGTAAGTTATTGTACTCCAAAAATGTACTGTAAAGGTTTCTAAAAACCGCGTAGAGGCAACATGCCAAATTCTTCATTAAATTTAAATTAGCATTAACTTTAATCATTTGATAACTAGCAGTTGCATTGCCATCATGACAGAGAAATTTTGGCAAGTTGATAAAATCTTTGGACATAAATAATAATTTGTAAGTGGTATTCTTATATATAGTTCATGAAAATTGACTATTCAATCGGCCTAGCAATATGTCTTTCTTTGGACCGATAAATTACTAGCATGTCATTACTAAATGTGTCACAAATTCATGACTATTCATTCTTTAGCCAAAATAATCTTCTTTTGGGATGATTATTCTGCAAAGAAAACATGCTCATATGTCCAAAGCAAATAAATTTTATCTAATAGAGGTTACTTTGGCAACATATTAAACTAATCTATACCATTTGAAACAAGAAGCACACATGGTATAATTCCATTCCCAGTACAAAAAACTATTTATTTTATGCGCAACAGAAAAATAGCAAAAAAGATATTCCCAAATGCAACTGGGAAAATGCAAATCTATATTCGCTTTATGCATAATTGCTTTAGAAAATCCGAAAAGCACAACAAAAATCTACCTAAAGTTCTGCAGATTAATGCAGAAAAATTGTCTTACACAAAACTGTGCGAAAAATGTACAAAATTTAATGTCATAAACCATATGAAATCCTCCAATTTATTTTGATTAGCCCATAAATCAACAAAAAATTGTCTCAAAAAGTAACAATTACAAACACTGAAAGCCCAAAAAAGAAAATTTTACTTATCAAATCTTTCCTGTTACGACTATAATTTTTTGTTATAAAAGTTTTGTTTAGCGTCTTATTTTTCTATTCTTCTTCCAATTTTAGGAGTCTTTCGTTATTGTGTTTCCACATTACGGTTTTCAGGTTTTTTTTCTTCAAGCAAAAAATTTATTATATTTATTTGTGCTTGAATTTTTTCAATTTTCTATGTAGATTCGAAGTGTTTTTCCGTACGCTTTCGCCTTCCAGTATAGATGTGCTTTTGTTTCTATCGGTTTTGAAAGCAAGGATGAGTATCGCTCTATGTTGAATATCTATTCAATTCTGCAATTTCGTTCAAAATATTTCGTTTAATGTTGAGAACAACCCATTACTTTCTCTAAGGAATAATTTCCTTTAATTTAGGGGCAAGTTTATTAGGTAGTTATTATTCTTTAACCAGAATTATATATAAGGTAGTTGTTTGAAAATACATATATTTAACAAAATTTAAATTTAGATATTTTTAATATTTAGAACTTTGTAAGTGTTATCTAACAAAACTCCTAATATTTAGGAGCTTAAAGTATATGACAAATAATATTTTACTAAATTTAACTTCAGATGAACCAATATTTATTAGGACTTTATAGGTTAGAAGGAATATTCCACGTTATAAATGTTTCAATAAAATTAGGATTTTAGCCAAATAGTTAAAATATGGATGAGCTAACACTAAAAAATTCGAACAAAGTAATTATTTCCTTTAATGTTGAGAACAACCCATTACTTTCTCCATTATAATTCATGTGGCACTTTTGGCTTTAAAGTCAATTTAATTAATTTTTAAAGTTAAATTGGATTAGATCCACTCAACATTTTAAAATTAAATTTAGTTATTAAAAAACTGAACGAAAAGTACTATAAGTTGCAATTCTTGTCATGTCAATAAGATTAAAAATATATATTTTAAAATAATAGTCAAAATTTATATAGTTTGAATATCAAAAATCTATTTTTTCCACGAGAAGAGCATTGATGGTAAAAATAGAAAGTAAAGAGAAATCGATATCAATATAAATACTAAGAGTTAAATTGATCAAAATACAAACTTAAGTTACGCATAGGATGAACAGAATATTTTGATAGAATATTTGATAGTGATAGAATATTTGATAGAATAATTTAGATTTGTACATAATCTTTCGGCATATTTTGTATATAATAGGTGTTTATTTAGTTATTTACTACGTTAATTCTAGTCTAGGATGATGCTTGTATTATGAGTATATTTACTACCTCTTTGAAATAAAATAATCAAGGAAGATATTTCTTACACGGTATCAGATTCTAGGGAAAGTTTCAACTCCAAAAATTCCACAAAACCCTAAGGCTCCCCCCTTGCCGCCTGCTCCCCCTTGCCGCCATCCACTTCCTTCATCTTCTTTGTCCCGTCAGCCATGTCTGACTCGAAATCAAATTTTCATCCAGCCCTAGCTGTTTCAAACATTAAGTTTCATATTTCCATCACTCTTGAGATGGAAAACGTCCATTATACGACATGGGCGGAGCTCTTCAAAATTCATTGTAGGTCACACCGGGTTATTCATCACATAATTCCGCCAGAAAAAGGCAAGGAGAATGTGCCAAAAACCGATGATGAAAAGGAATTATGGCTGACCCTCGATGCAACGGTTCTCCAGTGGATTTTTGCCACAATTTTGAGTGATTTGTTGCATACGATTCATGAACCCGACTCCACGTCAATGGAGGTTTGGGTTCGATTACGTGACATAATCCAAGATAATAAATTTTTTTAGGCCGTCACACTTGAGCAAGAATTCTCCACCACTGACATGACGGATTTTTCCAATGCATCCGCATATTGTCAACGACTCAAGGTTTTGTCGCACCAACTCAAGAACGTTGGGGCGCCGGTAACTAACAATCGACTCGTTTTACAAATAGTTGACGACCTCACTGACACGTATAGTGGTGTTGTACACTCATCCGCCAAAGTAACCATCTTCCGTCACTCTACCAAGCCCATTCTATGCTCATATGAAAAGAAACAGGTTTTTCCAAAAAGACAGTCATCGTATCAAATTCTGCCATGATTATCGCTCCGGCCGATGATAACTCTTCACAATTTCCCAAAAAAATTGGGTCTGGCCCAAGTTTCCAAAGGAAAATGGCAGGGCGGTACAACCCAAGGACACTGTCAAGCCTAATGTGTCGGTCCATTGGGCCCGCGGCTGCCACATATGGCCAAACTTCTGCTGCTGGCCGCCGCCCCTACCGCCACCTCCTCCACTCCGATGACCACCACCCTTGCCACCACCATGGCCAGCGCCGCAATTTTTAGCGCCATTATTGCCATTTTGTCCCCTTTGACCATGATTTGGCGGCAAAATTTTAAATTGTGAAGAGTTATCATCAGTCGGAGCGGCAACCATGACAGAATTCGATACAATGTCTGTCTTTTTGGCAAAATCTGGTTTTTTTAATATGAGCATAGAACGGGCTTGGTAGAGTGGCGAATGAGTGTACCAACATCACTATACGCGTTAGTGAGGCCGGTAACCATTTGTAAAATGAGCCGATTGTTAGTTACCGGCGCCCCGATGTTCTTGAGTTGGTCCGACAAAACCTTGAGTCATTGACAATATGCAGATGCATTGGAAAAATCCGCCATGTCAGTTGTGGAAAATTCTTGCTCAGGTGTGACGACCCGAAATTTTTTATTATCCTGAAATATGTCACGTAATCGACCCAAGCCTCCATTTCCGTGGAGTCGGGTTCAAGAATCGTATGCAACAAATCACTTAAATTTGTGGCAAAAATCTATTGGAGAACCATTTCATCGAGGGTTAACCATAATTCCTTTTCATCATCGATTTTTGGCACCTTCTGCTTGCCTTTTTCTGGCGGAATTATGTGATGGATAATTCGGTGTGACCTACAATGAATTTTGAAGAGCTCGCCCATGTCTCATAATGGACGTTTTCCATCTCAAGAGTGATGGAAATACGAGACTTAATGTCTGAAACAACTAGGACTGGATGAAAATTTGATTTCGAGTCAGACATGGCTGACGGGACAAAGAAGATGAAGTAAGTGGACGGCGGAGGGGGGGGGGGGGTGGCCAGTGTCAAGGAGAAAGTTTTAGGGTTTTGTGAAATTTTTGGAGTTGGAACTTTTCCTGGAATCTGATACCATGTAAGAAATATCTTCCTTGATTATTTCATTCCAAAGAGGTAGTAAATATACTCATAATACAAGCATCATCCTAGTCTAGAATTAAGGTAGTAAATAACTAAATATACACCTACCATATACAAAATATACTGAAAGAATATGTACAAATCTAAATTACTTTATCACATATTTTATCAAAATATTCTATCAACAATCAAAGACAAAATGTATTCTAAATTAGTTGTTATTAATTGCTTTTGTTTTAAAAAATTTATATATTTTTTCATTCCAAAAGATGTACTCCCTCCGTCCCAAAATGTTTGTCATGTTTTTCTTTTTAAAAGTCAATTTGACTAAATTTCAAAGCTAAATTAGATTATATTAATTTAATATTTTAAAATTAAAATTTAGATATATGGAAAGCAATATAAGCTGCTATTCTTCTCATATTAATATGATGGAAAGATATAACTTAAATCATTAGTCAAAGATCATATAGTTTGACTCTTGAAAAACATGTGACAAGTATTTTGAGACAGATGGAGTAGTTTTTATATAGTAAGTTATTTGTTGTGGAATATTGTATTAACATTAATAGTTATTTATTACACATAAATTATTTTTATTCGATACAATTTATGATAAACACAAAATACACGTGCAATACATATATATTTAAGTTAATTATATTAAATACGTGAGTATACTAAATAGAGAATTTCTAACCAAAGGAGGAGCGACCCATCCTTTACGTAGTTGATAAAATCTCACTCCTAAAGAGTGAATTGATTTTACGGGTTGAACAGTGCAACACATGCAACAAAACCATTACTTTTTGTAAAGTTTTAGAGAGTTTGTTGTTTACGCTACTGAACCAATTACAAATAATTATATATGTATGCAGTATGTAACCTGTGCAAATTTTTTGGTGCACATAAGTTATATAGCTCAATTTTGAAACAATAGATGTACTCATAACTAATGTTTATATGTTGAATAACACTATTATTAAAGGTCAATCGGTTATTCATTTAAAGTAATAAAGCAATGCGAAACATGTTCTTTTTTGTTTCTTTTTACATGACGTCCAGACAAACGTGTCCTTGACCTAATGACTTTTACAGCAACATGCGTTCAAAGACTTGATGATTCACAAATTATGCAATTCTCACCAAGTATGGTGCGAAGCAAGTTGAATGCCACTGCTATTAAAGGTCAATCACTTTTTCACTTAAAGCAATAAAACTATGTGTCATCAATTCATGGTTAAATTTATGCGCGCCAGAGAAGTATCATGAACATATGGGATTTGAACAACGACCCCCACAGTAATTTCCAACTAGAAGTGATTATTAGTTCTTCAAATCTCAACTTTAAGAAATTAAATTATTATTAGTATAATTGTATATTTGATATTTGATCAATTAGTTATTTCAATCCAAATACGCTTGTCGTTTTTAAATTACGTAAATTGTGAAGTGTGTGCTTGATTTATCGCGTCTCATCACCTTTTTTAGCTTTTCTCTTGTAAAACACTATCGAATACACATATCAAAATCATCCTTTAGAAAAAATTCTATGTCCAAATTCCTGACAGATAAAGATAATCATCTTCAGCAAAATCTATTCATTCATAAGTGTAGGCCATGGCTAAAAACATTTGATATCATATTGGACCAAGGCAATTTTGGAAGCAATCCTATTTTGGGGAGATACTAAATTTGGATCAGTTGGATGTTAACTTCAATGAGGAAAAAGAACAACATTGGAATAGGACCACAACACACCAAACAACAAACTGTACATATTAATGGCACATGTAACTTGTGCATCAAATTACCATGTGTTCCTATATGTAGAATGGAAGATTACAAGAAAGAAACATGTTTCCCCCTTCAACTACGGGTGTTAAATTAAATTTTGATGGTTCGTATAATCCTTCTGAAATAGGTGGTGTATTTAGAGATGCTAATGGAGATTGGATTCATGGCTTATTATATGCGTACAATCTCCTTAAATCCCATTCACATGGAACTGCTTGCTTGCCCTCTTGGAAGGGCTAAAACGCGCCCACTGATGCAACGGAGGTAATTCAATTCATGTATCCAAATGTCATTTCTAAATGCAGGGAACACCCCGATTCGGCATAATTTTCGTGAAGGCAACCAAGTAGCTCATGTTTTGGCAACCAAAGGACCTAGTATATCTACTATGAATCAATTACAGTTTTTTCTTCAACCGCCACCGTGGATAGTGTGGGTTACAACAATTGTAGGAAACAGAAAGTAAGTAAATATTACAAATTGCTAAAAAGGATAAACTAAAGATTACAACAAACTGGAATCAAGAACGTTACAAACTCTTTGCGATTTGCTGAGTCGAGTGATGACATTCTGTCTTTAAGACAAGATTACCCCGAATATATCTTTTTACGTTGTCGGGCAATAGTCTCCCAAGATACAACAACAACTTAACAAATGAGCAAAAAAAACTCAAGTGTTACTCTTGAAAAACTTTGAATATAGTAAACTTGCTAGAGAGAAAAAAGAAGATTTCAAAAAATTCTAAGTGTTTCTTAGTGTTGAACAATTGAGCCAAATGCTTCAATTTATAGTGTAATGAGATGACCCCTCAACTAGCCAACTAATGATCTTCAATAGCCATGTAATGACACTTATTGAGGGATTACATTCAGCCAAATAATGGCTGAATTCATGTGCCAAATAATGGAGATTCAATGCTCCAAAACCAGCCCAAAAGTCAGAACTTTCCATCTTCCCGTCGCAGCATTCTGCCTCCGAAGCGTCGCGGCTCTGTGAATTAGAGCCGCAGCTCCAGTGGCTGAACACCCAATTAGCGCCGTGGTGTTGTCTGGGAGGCGCCGCGGCGCTCCGGCGCCTCGGCTCCGACGGGGCTGCGCCTCGGCCCTTAGCGGCTCTGCGACGATTTTCGACTCATTTCATCTTACACTTCGTACACTTCTTCCTTAGTTTACCAACGTGGAATACTTATCATTTGGCCAATAACCGTCCATCATTCTATGTCTCAAACATCTCACTTACGTACCAATATCTCTTTCACTAATGAAATTTGCGATACTTGGCACTACATGTGCACGTGTGTGGAAATGACGTTTCCGACGTGCGGGGCCCCAATTGTTCGAGTCATAAATAATGGGATAAACTTAATTCCACATTAGTAAATTTCCAACAATCCCCTCTTGAAAGAGATTTTGGCCCACTCACATGGTGCCTTTTCCAGCAATCTTTCAGCGGACCGATGTTGCATCAGGGATTGGTAGCTTTAGCTTTGAACCTTCCATAATTGAGTACCATCAGACTTACTTACTGCGCGGTGAACGTGATTTCTAGAACTGTCTGTGTTTAGTGTAAGCCAAGTCAATGGTACCAACACAACAACTTCTCTTACTCTGTTCTTCGGAATATTTTGTCCGTTGTGGCCGTGGACGCTTCTTGGATTCTTAAGTGCGTTAATTTGAGGCGGCTTGTCCTCGCACTTAAATAGGTGATCTCCTACAAGGTATTCTGTCATACTCTATTTTACAAGTGTTAGGAACCATTAAAAGTTTCTCCAAACCTAACCTCAACCGTTGAGGATCATTAAAGGTTTTGGAAACTTAACTTTTATCCACACTGCAGATAGCACTTAACGTCTATCGCGGGAACGACTTTGGATTTGATATTTCTTTTACAGAAATCACTATCCGAAGTGCTCATGCTTCCACCGAAACGCTCAACTGAACCTTTACAACTTAGTTTTCCCATTGAACCTAATTCCTGGGATATCCAGTCAGTAAGGTTGGGTTACCACTGTATTGGTCCTTATAACTTGGGTTTTAAGCCCATTCCCCTAGACAAGCAGAATATCTGATCTTTGGGTAGGCCCTTTGTCAGTGGATCTGCTATGTTATCCTTTGATTTTATGTAATCAATGGATATTATACCCATGGTGATCAGCTTCCTACCGGTCTTATGTCTCCGTCAAATATGACGAGACTTGCCGTTGTACATAGTATTATGTGCCCTTCCTAGAGCCGAATGACTGTCGCAGTGGAATATTACAGAAGGTACAGGTTTGTCCCAACAAGGGACATCCTCTAAGAAGTCGTGAAACCACTCAGCTTCTTCTCCTGCTTTGTCTAAAATGATAAACTCTGATTCCATCGTGGATCGGGAGATGCAAGTTTGCTTAGAGGATTTTCAAGACACAGTCCCACCACCAATTGTGAATACATACCCACTGGTGGACTTGATGTTCTCTATATCAGATATTCAGTTTGCATCACTGTACCCCTCTAGTACAGTTGGATATCTCGAATAATGCAACCCGTAAGTTAGCGTGTATTTCAGGTATCGTAGTACCCGATTCAATGCCTTCCAATGATCATTACTTGGATTACGGGTAAACCTAGCCAACTTGTTGACTGCATAAGCAATATCAGGTCGGGTGCAGTTTGTTATGTACATCAAACTCCCAATCACCTGTGCATATTGCTCCTGACATACGGGTGCACCACGATTTTTATCAAGCTTTTAATTTCTATCCAGTGGTGACTTCATAAGCGAACTGTCAAACATCTCAAACTTTCTCAACACATCCTCGATGTAGTGAGACTGAGATAAGACCAGTCCATTAGACGTCTTAGAGATCTTTATCCCTAAGATGACATCTGATTAACCATAAAAAACTTTTATCATTCACTACACTTCGTGATGGTGAGGACACATGTCTTACATTTTAAATCGTCATCATTAGATTATGTTTAGTGACATATATATTCACTTTAATATTTGAATTACCAGGGTACGGATAGTAAAAGGAGACTCGGAGCACTTTCCAGTGATGATGGGGCTGCACCAGGGATCATCTCTTAGCCCATTCCTATTTGCCTTGGTGATAGATGGACTGACGCGATAAATCCAAGGGGAGGTGCCATGGTGTATGTTACTCGCAGCGGAGTGAACGCTAAGCTAGAGGTATAGAGACATACTCTGGAGTCTAAAGGGTTCAGGCTGAGTATGACCAATACAGAATACTTGGAGTGCAAATTCAATAATGGGAGCGACCCTGAGACATGCGTGGATGTGAGGCTTGATACTCAGGTCATTCCAAATAAAGGAAGCTTCAAGTACCCCGGGTCTATTATCCAAGGGAATAGAGAGATTGATGACGATGTCACACAATGTATTGGGGCAGGGTGAATGAAAATAAGGCTCGCATCTGGAGTCTTGTGCGATGAAAAGATGCCACCAAAACTTAAAGGCAAGTTCTATAGGGTGGTGGTTAGACCGACTATGTTGTATGGGGCGGAGTGTTGGACGGTCAAGACTTCGCACACCCAAAAGATGAAAGTTGCGGAGATGAGGATGCTTAGATGGATGTGTGGGCATAGAAGAAGGGATATAATTAAAAATGATGATATCCGAGACAGAGTGGGAGTGGCCTCGGTGGAGGATAATATGCGGGAAGTGAGGTTGAGATGGTTCAGGCACGTGCAGAGGAGAGACACAAATGCCCCAGTGAGAAGGTGTGAGAGGTTGGCTATGAACTGGTACATGAGGGTAGAGTTAGGCCGAAGAAGTATTGGGGAGAGGTGATTAGACGGGATATGGCGCAGGTGTAACTCACTGAGGACATGACCTTAGATAGGGGGTTATCGAGGACAAGGATTAGGGTAGAAGGGTAGTAGGTAGTCCAGCGTAGTCCTACCTACACTTACAAACTGATAGTTGTAGTGTTATTATTGTAGGCCCGCTTAACCTATCATACTAGTAGACACAATATTGCTTTATAGTCTCCTATCGTTTGATTTATACTGCTATGTGTATTTTATTTATCTTATTTACATGCATTAGTTATTGTTTCTTTTTCAGAATTCGCTATCATAGCTTAGTCGCTTTGTTTGTCTTACTTTGCTTGTGCTTGTGCTTTATCTTGAGACGAGGGTCTCTCGGAAGTAGTCTCTCTACCTACCAAGGTAGAGGTAAGGTTTCCATACTCTCTACCCTTTCCAGAGCCCACGTTATGGGATTTCACTGAGTATGTTGTTGTTGTCTCCGATCCCATAGTTTGAAAATTACCCTTTTTTCTTTTCTTTTCTTTTCTTTTTATATAGTAACACTTTGAGAATTACCATCGACCATTTAAAAATATGTTGTTTCAAATTTTACTGGTTTAAAGTTTTGTAGACACGGTTAGAATTTCTGTACTTGTACATATATTATTTTTAAGAATAATTGTGTACATGTTGGTTGCTATCGTTAAAAAGGTACGTCCAAATTAACAGTGATCTACTAAGCTTTAAAGTTAAACGGGTCATTTGTACTTTTGCCCCTAGTTTTTGTTGGTCTTCAACTTTTGCCCCTTATAACAAATAATTTTTTTTGCAACACATAAATTTATATTTTCGCATTATAATATTATTGCACAAGTTATGCCCTGATGCTTTTAAAGAATTTATGTCGATTAGGCATAAGTTCGATCGGGAGAGAGAAAAAATTAAAGACCAGACCATTTGGAGGACAATCGTACAATTTCTTCAAGTTAAATCGGTGTAAGGACACATCATAAAATATGTGGTCTTATGTGTAGATACCTTGATGTAATTGTGAATTTAATGATGGGTTAAATTGGAATACATAAACTATCTGCATATATAAATAGTGCTATTGTGCCAAATCAGATGTAAGATTTCTTTTTTGATATATAAAAGATGAGATGAAGGATTTTATGCCTCTCATTAAATCAGGTACGCTTCCCCATCTAATTTTGTGTTTTTGATAATTTAATAGGATTAGTCTTGAAAAAGATAATGGTTTTCATCTTAAAGTTTTAGTTCCAACAGACACTTCTTACATGATAATTTTTACATATTTCTCTAGATGTATTCGAGTGTAGGTATGAATTAAACCGGTGATGGAAGATATCAAAAGAGAGCGAATTAAACTTAAAATCACATGAAATTAATTATCTAAAATTATCTTTTAATCTCGCGAAATAACAAAAAAAAAGGATACGATCAAAGCAAAAAATCCATATAGACAAACATAGACAAACTGTGGAGATGGGGCTAATTAGTCATATACCATGATTACATAATTACATTAGACCTAGTGTTGCTACTTGCTCGGAGTCTTTTTCTTCGGTATACAGATTTGTATGTTATTAATGAACGCCAAAGTTTTTGTATGAGTCCAAAATATAGGATGAAATGAATAGTGATGACTCATATATCAACATCATCGATTAGTTCGTGATCGAGGTATTTATAATTGTTTTTTTTGTTTGTAGCAAGAAAAATGACATATGTCGACGTAATGTAGGTTTTTTTATTAGTGCCTGAACCCTTAAAAAGACGGGGGAAAATTATTGCATTATTCTATACTTCTTTTAAATTTATGAGTCCAAATATCATACTCTTAATTAAAAAAATTGTAGATTTTCCCATATATGTTTATTTTCAGCATCCGTAAATTCTAAATTCGGATGAATACTTTACACACATAAGTTTGTTCTATTGGTGTTGAACCTCTAATAAGAAGAAAAAAAGAATTATTTCATTATTCTATCTTAGAAAAATAGTTTGAGCATTGTGTAGGTTAAATTACCACAAGATGGGCAATAGACCAGAAAAAAAAAAGAGACAAGATACACACACATGTTGAAAACTAAAGACAAACACATATGATATCAAAAGTTAATGGCCAATTTTAATGGTCATCAATTGGTCAAATAAAAATGAAAGTCAAAAGCAAAGTTATTGTGGGAGGCAATATTTTCAAACAAGATTGAACCATTGGTCAGCAAGTTAATCAAGGCCCCACTTAAGGAAATCAGAGTAGACAATTAAATCTTACATAATAATATTAATAGTATTAGTATTAAAGAAGTACTTCATTTGTCCCAAAATACTTATTACATTACGCTTTCCAATAGTCAAACTAGCTATATGAACTTTGACCAACATTTTGAGCTATATTTTTTCATCTAATTAATATGAAAAAAATTACAACTTATAGTACTTTTCGTATAGTTTTTGAATATCTAAATTTTAATTTTAAAATATTAAATTAATATAATCTAATTTAACTTTAAAATTTGCTAAAATGATACTTATTTTAAAATGGAGGAAGGAACTTTAACGCATATCTTAGAAAATGAGGAGTACAAAAGATAAAAAGAAAGTATCAAAAGTTATTTTTCTAGTAATAAGCAAGCAAGTTGAAGGAAAGCCATGAAAAAACTTATGCCGTAAAAAGATCCTCTTTAAAAAATAGCTCAAAAAGAAAGAAAATTGAAGAAAAATTATTTCTATTTATTTTAATCTTTCAATTGTTGATGCTTGCATCAAGGTATACCATCTATATCATACCCCTTTAAGAGTTGTTTGGTTGTTGAAATAAGGGATAATAACCCTGAAATAAATTATGGAATTATTTTATTCTCCATTTGGTTATGAAATTAATTAATACCGGGAATCATTTTATACTAAAATGGTGGACTTGACTATCTCATGAGATATTTTTATCTATCCCATTCCGATAACCAAACAACCTCTTAGAGAACAATCCTTCATTGGATCCTGCGTACTAGTAATATTTTATACACTGAATTGGCCTTTTTTTAAACTACTTTAAAATGGATAAGTCGGAGTAGTTGAGTTAATTAACAAAATGCCAATTTCTCAAATAGTAGGTACAAAAAGCTCAAAACAAACGAACAAGAAATCAAACTAACATAGTATTAACAAACAATTGAAATCTCAACTACTTTCACAGTATAACACCTCATCTTGGATCAAATACCAAACTAGGATTAGAAAGCAAGATCAATCTAAATCCAACCACCGTTATAGTTATGGTTATAACTCGTCATATTTGTGAAAGCCCAAGTAGAATAAATTTACCAACAAGGATTCACAAATACTATTTCATTAACCAGAGGCTTCCGGTTAGAGTAGATTGCGTACAGAATCATCTCGTTAGGAAACGCTTTGCCGCCCGACGTGAGATTTTTCGATGCGAATCTTGATTTAGTTGGATCCCAATATGGGACTTAACGGAGTTGATCTGAATCTAATTGAGCCCCAATAACGGTACGAGACATCGAATAAAAAATATATAAAAAAACAAGTATTATATCTTTTTGGGATCTTCACACAAATAACCGGCCGAATTTATTGTTTACATCTAACGACTACTTTTTTAAGCAAATAGATGAGCAGCTATTTAAGTTATTTCTTTTGATTTTTTTTTTCATTTTCACCAGATTGTCCCCTTCTCCTACTCAACCCCCCAGCCCAACCGACCACACTGCTAAAATCCTCCCTCTTTCAACATTTCCAAATCGGAACAAAAATTTGCAAACCAATCATAACAAATTTTGTTCAAACACATGATTGTTTTTTCTTTTAGAAAAGAAAAAGGCACATAAACGAATCTTTTCAATACATGCCAAGTGCCAACTAACCAAAACAACCCCACAATAACAGTAGTGAACTTAGCTCCAACCATTTTCACAAGCAGATAAAAAATGGCAGGTCAATAGAGCAATAAGGGCCTCATCTCTACAGGCAAGTTGTGGCTGATGAGCAGTTTATGTCTCACATGTTAGAAGAACAAGCCAAAATCCAACCATACATTTAAGCAGAACATGCTAGAGAAAGATGATAAGAGGGAATAAAAGAAGACAAAAAAATAGTGAAAGGGGGGAAACACTGACGGTCAATTTAATCAGAATATGTCTAAACAAGTTCCCATCAGTACAATTATGAACAAAAGAGACTACTGAAAACAAAGAGATTAGTAGACCTACCTTCCCCTTTTGTACCACCACTACTACTACTACTACACTACCAGAAAAACTATCACTAAGCCTACTACAAACAACCCTTTTTCTTTCCCTTTCCCTTTTGTCATGATCTGTTAGTCAAAGGATCCCTTCTCCTTGTATTTGTTGTTTAATGTCACAAGCTCTGTTATGTTACAGATCATTAGTCTACCTTCTAAACACTTACTTCCCTAATTTCTTTACATGCTATTGTAGGACTAAAACTCACATGTTATTTTCCTACCTTTATCTAAGCCTAAAGATGAGACGAGAAAATGTAGGATAAGGCCGATGGAACAAACGTCGTACCCCTCTATGTCCATATCTAATAATCTACTTCCACCCATTCATAACGTCCGGGGAGGGGCTTTTCGTTCACTGGATCAAAGTTGTACCTGCAAATGGTTCCAAAAGACGGTCAAGCTGGTGTAATTTCTTCACAATAGAAATAACATGTACAAGATGTGACATGTAAAAGTCGTACTTCTCAATGAATTTTCTCTGCTGCTGCTCTTCTGCACGGGTAAAAAACTCATCCATTTCTTGAGCTGTTGGGATATTCGCACGCATAGAGTTCGGTACTCCGCCATTAATACGCCTCGTACTGGAACCAGGAGGGGTCTGAATGTTGTCTGAATCCCTTATCAAACTGCAAGGTGTGCTCTCCCTGGTGGTCCTGTAAGAAAGAGCAAAGCAGAAAACTTTATAGTGCTATTCAAATGTTTTAACTTTCAAGATTTAAATCTTTGCAGATCAATCGTAAATTCAAAAAGATTCAGAGATAATTGAATAAAGGCAAATCATTTAGTGGCTGTCAAAAACGCTTTCTTATTATTCAATCATAGAGGGACCCCATGTTCATTTTCAAAGGTAAATAACTCTCAACAATCATTGCTACTTTGCAAATTTAAGGCAGAAAGGTATTACTGCAATATGCATGCATCATGCAGTTACAGACAAAACAACTTTTTCTGAACGACCATAAATGTACTATGGCCTATGGGATGGCAAATTTAAAGAGGTAGTAGTACAGCTATCCATCTTTTTTATTGTTCTGTTCTTATGTTAGGCAGAATCATCAAGAAAAACGATCATCCAGTTAGCTTCACTTAACTCACCAAATCAAACACCAAAAACAAGTGTTGCAATTCAGAGTATTAGGCAAGTATGGTGCCAAAAAGTGCAAGCTAGAAAAGGCATAGAGAACTCAAAAGTGTGCTCATTACTGAAACCGACCAACAAAAAAACGGAGGAATGTTTATTCAATCAAAAATGGTCCTCTTGCATCAATCTAGAAGTAAAAGTAATACGTCATACAACTATCTTACTTCTACCAATAGAGAGTAAACTATAACAGGGACCAACAAGATATACACAATGGAAGAAGGCATCTAAAAGAGATTTTTCAGGAAAGGTAATGTAGAAAGCATCTATAGATTCAATTTCACCAATAAGATACGGAGACTTGCTTCACATTTAGAATTGCACTAAAAAGTCTATTTATCTCAAAGAGTTTTGAACAAAATTTCGGGAAAACGTCAACGCTGCTAACTTATTTGGCAAAAAATAAAATAGAGTACGTTATAAAGAAGACGACAAAAACGACATTTACTTTTTCAAATAAAGATCCGCAATACATTTTGGTCAACAAGGTAATAATTATTTAATTGGAATATATGAGCACATCAAAGTTTCTGCTGATTTACAAATCCTCCAAGATAGAGTTTCAATTACAAATCTAATAATACTAATAGTTTACAAGAATCACCATCAATGAATCAATCTCAAGAAAACAGCCATAAAGTTCTTATTCTACCATATAATGGTGATTCGGTAACCAAACGCAGCCATTTTAAAAGGGATAAACCAGTATAGCAGACTTTGCTTGTTAAAGTTTTTCTTTCTTTGGTTAGTTGGGTGGGGGGGGACCTTAATAAGCCCTATACTTTCTCAATAAAAATTACTTTCAGTATCAATTATCTACTTTTCCTATATTTGCACCAAATGTCCACACTCCAAAAAAAGGAACTTTAAAAGAGAAGTAATGAGGAATAAAAAGCCGTGTGGAAACTGACCACTACAAGAAAAGCAGACACCATATCCAAGAATGAAGAAGAAAACCTTAAACTTGAACCAATATCAAGAACACAAATTTCCATCTGTCTGCATTTTCCCCTTTCAAATCAAAATCCACAAAATAGAAGGATAAACAGAAACAAAGAAAAATCCACACACAAATAATGAATCAATAAACAACACCCTTATCCAGATTTTAAAAAAAAATAGCATTTAAATAATAAATACTATAAAAAAGCAAGAAGAAAGGCTTAAAAATTCCATTCTAAAGAAGAAAGACAAAGCCTTTCTAATCAAGAAAAATCTGAACTTTTCAAATCCAAACACCAAAATCAATACCAGAAATTTGCAATTCTTAGCAAGCTACAAACAAGAAATATTTAACAGTAATAATTTTTAAAATATTTTTACAATAAATAATAAAAAAGGGGGAAAATCTGAACTTTACAAAACCCAAACACCAAAAATCAATACCAGACTCTTTCATTTCTGAGCAATCTATAACCAAGACATAAATTTAACAGTACTGATTTTTAAACTATTTTTACAATAAATAGTATAAAAAAGGGGGAAATCTGAACTACTCAAAATCCAAGCACCAAAAATCAATACCAGAAATTTGCATTTCTGAGCAATCTATAAACAAGATATATCAACAACAACAACATAACCAGTATAATCCCACCGGGTGGAGTCGGGGATGGTAGAGTTTAGGCAGACCTTACCCCTACCTTTTATGGATAGAGAGGCTGTTTTGATAGACCCTAAACAGTAAAAACAGTAGTACTAATCTTTTAAACAATTTTTGCAACAAAAACAGTAAAAATTAGTCAGGACAGAGTTGATATCAAGTGAAAACACAGAACAAAAAACAGTAAAAAGGGGTAATTTTTCACATTAAGCACAAAGCTCTAATTTTCACAGAGAGTAAGATACATGAACATGCAAATTAAATATATTTGATAAAATAAAAATAAATAAAAGAAACCCAAGAAAACCCACCTCTTACTACCTTCAAATTCCAACAAGTTTTCACCAAAGCAGCTATTCTCATTTTCCTCCATTTCTTTAACACCCAAACAGTCCTTACCCTCTTCTTGGCTTCTAGGGTTAGGGTTTATCATCAAATTGGGATCTTTATGTTTCGACCTTTTCCCTTCAAGAACCGTAAAGGGTTTGATTAGCCTTCTACTACGAAGCTCTAGGTAGGACCCACCATCACCGCCGTTGCCGGTAGCCGCCGGTGACACCACCATTCTTGATTTTTGAAGTGCTAAGGTTTTAGCCCTTGTTAGAACACCAATTGGTGATACTTCCCTATCTGTTTTTGACTTCCTCATGTACTTCCCCATTAATTATTTTTTAGCGGAGAAAAATACAGAAAAAAATCAATTATTTTTTTTATTCAAGAGAGGGAATCAGTTGTTGTTGGTTAGAGAAGGGTTGTTTGTTTGTTAGAGAAAGAGAAATGAGAGTAAAAAAAAAGGGGGAGAGATGAATATATAGTTGGTGACCTTTTTAGAGCAATGGAAGAAGGGGGAAAAACAGGGGAGGGTGGGGGACTTTTATGTGTGCTACTTTTAATTATCTCATGACATATTGAATTTATCATTTTTTGTTTTTTTGGTCCTAAACATATTGAGTAGGTATTTTGTCATAGATTGACATTAATTTTACTTTATTTAAAATTTATGAAATTAAAGTTATTTTATAAATTTTAAAAAATGTTTATTTTTGGATGTACATAAATATAATTTTAATTGTCAAAAGTGAGCTAAAATAATAGGTTGTAAATTATTTTCTAAATTTGAATAAAAATTCAAGTTGAATTGAAAATTTTACGACCAACACTTACTTTAAATAAATAAAAATTTATTCTAAAAAAGCGAATAATCTTTATGGTCAAACAGGTCGTGAGTTTATCACCTCATTTCTTATTCAATTTTTAGTACATTTCTTCAAAATAATGCAAATATTTTTCCTACTCTCACATTTTTGTTTTACGCACATATTAGGGGTGATATACTTTCTAACAAAAATAATTTTATACTCTGAATTCGAACTCAAAATCGTTAAATTAAAAATAAAAAAATATTTTCTGCTATAATTCTTATTGATCATTTTCTTTGTGTTTTCTCACCGAGGCTCATTTGTTTTCACATATAACTAATTGTTTTTAATTTAAAACTCTGCATCATTCGTATAACATTTTGATTTTAAAATTAATTTTTGCACTCATAATACAACAACTATTTCAACTTATCACCAAGCTAGAAGCGATCAACTATTTAAAAAAAAGACAGTCTGATATTGGCAGCAATCACTTTCTCATCCCGCGTTAGCAGAGTTCGGAGAAGGGCGGCATGAAAAGGGTGTGATGTAGATAATCTAATCTAGTCAAGTATTAGTGACTGCTTCCATGACTCGAATTCGTGACTTATAGGTCACACGAAGACAACTTTATGACTCTTTAATATCAATTTCACTTTATTTGAAATCTTTAATATTCAGTAGTTTCAACTCTTTAACATTAAAAGTCCTTTTCTTTTTTTTTTCCTTATCAGAGTTATTTCTCATTTATTTTTCACTGATCTGCAAGTCTTTAACAAGATTAGAATGAATCTCGTCAATAATCAAACTTAATGCAAGTGCTTCGACATGACTCAGACTTTAACCTCAACTAATCAGTATTGTTTATAACAAAAAAAATCATTTTATACTAAATTTAAGTTGGTCCAAGAGATACTAGGTCGTTTGAGATAAATTTTATTTCATAATGATTTTACACATATACACTGATGTATTCGGAGATTTGTATTGATGTTACTAAACCATCTAAAAGGATATTTTTCTAATCCCCCCCACCCCTAAAATGTGCTACTTGCCCCTTATATCGATTGTGATTATCATAATTTTATGGGAAAATAATGTGGGTTACCCCTCAAACCAAAGTAATTATCCGTTCGTATCCCTATTACTTTTGTACCCCAAGAAAAAATTAAAATTATTTATCCGAGATGCCTCCAAATTATAATACCAACATGGTATATAAATATACTAAGATAGTATCACGGAAGATTGCTTCAGTCTTTCTCTTAGTCCTCCATGATACCATCATGGTATATAAATATATTGAGATAATATTATGGAGGATTATGTTCATTTATTCAAAAAAACACATTTTTCTCGAAAAAAACCTTTATGATACAATCATCTTTTATATATATACTCTGATGATATTATGGAAAACTGCTTCAGTACTTCAATGATACACTCCTTAGTCGATGGTACCATCGTAGTATATAAACATATTGAGATGGTATCATGGAGTACTGATTCATTCCTTCTCTTAGTCTTCCATGATACCATCACGATATATAAATATACTGCGATGGTATCATAGAGGAAGAATTTTGGGGCGAGGGGTACTCGGGTAATTAATTTCGGCCGATTGGATAAGAAGCTAAATTATTTTAGGAGGGTGGGACAGGTAATTATTTCATTTTTAGGAATATTTGGTGTTGTTTAACCTAATATTATTTAGTTTTTATGTCCGTACATCTATTTTAAGAAATAATATTTATGCAACACTCATCCTGATTTCGTGTCTAGCTCGCTCTTTTTTAGCACATTTTGTCATCATGATTTTACACCTATACATCGACATATTTAGAGATTATATTGCATATGACTAAAACATCTTAAAACGATATTTTTCTATTTTATTATATAGATGTGCTACTTGCACCTTATGTCGGATGTGATCATCATAACCTTATTTAATTTTTATGTCTATGCATCTATCTTTAAAAATAACGTTTATGTCTATGGAGTATTTGAGTAGAAGTTTAGCAGGTTTGGAAGTCAAATGAGTTTCAATTTCATCCTAATTATGCTGAGCTTAAGATCACTCATGTATGTTTTGCGGATGACCTCTTATTGTTTTCCAAGTTAAATTCTGTATCAAAATTGCATAAGAGTTTTTCCAAGCTTCTGGCCTACAAGCTAACTTAGGAAAAAGTTGAGTCTATTTTGATGGTGTTGATCATAATGAGCATTAAAAGATTTGTATTATCTTGGTTACTCAAAATGTTCTTTGCCTTTCAAGTATCTAGGAATTTCTTTATCCACTAAAAAACTAACCCGTATGCAATGGCAAATCCCTTGTGGACAAGATTATTACAAAAATAGCTTTTCGGACTATCAAGAAATTGTCCTATGCAGGCAACTTTATATTATTCATTCTAAGGTTACTAAAATGATTAAAGCCTATTGTCGAAGTTACTTATGATCTGGGACAAATACAATGACAAAGAAAGCTCTACTTTTTTTTTTTGGTTGACGAAGGAACCCGTAACCACTACTCTCTCGAGTGCGCACATGGTAAACCCCGGACTGACGCAATAGCCTGCAAACCACGTCAGCGATTAACCACACTTGGCAAGTCATGTGTGACAGGCTCTGCAGGCTATTGCGTCAGTCCGGGGTTTACCGTGTGCGCACTCGAGAGATTAGCGGCTGCGGGTTCCTTCGTCAATCAAAAAATGTGTGACAGGCTCAACCAAGAAGGTTTATGCAGGGGATCGAACTCGTGACCTTGCGGTCCCGCACTCTACTGCTACACCAACTTGGCTATCCTTGCGGGTAAAGAAAGCTCTACTTGTTTGGAGTAGAATGTGTACATCTAAATTAACTAAAGGTATGAACCATATCAATATGCAGATATGGAATCAAGCTGCAATCTCCAAGACCTGTTGGGACCTATCTCATAAAGTTGATAGGCTATGAATCAGATGGATCCATTCTTATTATATTAAATGACTACATGTATGGATGAGTACATACAATTCATTATTGCAAATAGTAAGAGAATAACTCAAGCTGCCCAGATTTTTCTCATGGTATTTGCTGAGTATGTTCATGGCATATATGGATGAAGCGTTGTTGGTTGTTACAAAGGTTGCTGGAAACGGAAATTACAAACAACTGCTAACGTAAGAATTGAAATTACAATTCAACTAGAAAACTGGAAATTACAAAGATGAAACAGAAAAACTATTTTTCTGTTTTTGCTGAGTCGAGTGTGGCACTCTGTCCTTAAGACAATATTGCCCCGTATGTATCCTTTATACGTCCTGGACAACTTGTCTCCCAAGATAAAACAGCAATGGAACACTTGAGCAAAGGAAACTCAAATGCTACCTTGAAGAATATTGAGCAAGAAATGATGCAAGGAAGGTGTAGGAAGAATCTGTTTTGCTTGTGTATTTTCGTGTATATAGCAAGTATATTTTCTGTGTGTCTCAACAATGGTGTAGGGGTGTTTATATAGGTGAGGGAGGGCTCTTTAGCTGCCTCCATAATGACCATTATTGGCCAAATAATGGCCATTATGGAGGTAGTAAAGCCACCAAATTAAATGGTGAAAAGACCAACGGAATTGGCCATTATGGGAGGAGTAATTCAGCCAAAATAAATGGCTGAATTGAGTGCTGTGGCGTACATCTTGAAACTTCAGGGACTAAACTGTACATCTTGAAACTTATGGGACCAAACTGTACATCTGAAACTTCGGGATCAAAGCGCACTTCGGCAAAGTTTTCGGCCCAAAAAGATAATATCAGAAGGCCCACAGCCCACAGCCCACAGCCCACAGCCCACAGCCCACGACCCACGACCCGTGACCCGTGAACCCGAGAACCCGAGAACCCGGAACCCGGAACCCGGAACCGGAACCGGACCGGACGGGCGGGGCGGCGGCGGCGCGCGTGTGGTCTTTCCTCGAACCGAAGCACATCTAGGTCCTCCCTCCTTTAAACACATGGGATACCCCTTGGGGTCCCAAACCCCAAACCAATTTCGAGTAATATATACACAACAATTCTTTCTTCCTCTACCGATGTGGGAGAATTGAACCCAATACCACACTTTCCATGCTTCAAACACCTCACTTCGTGGACCAATATCTCTTTCATTTCTTAATGAAATTTGACGATTCTTGGCCCTACGGTTATCTACGTACTTAGTAGATCATGCGTGTGTGAAGAACCGAATTCTCCAACATACGTAACACTAGTGTTTAAGCCGTTAAAGTTGGTCGGTCGCAACTCCCGCCAAAGGCAAATTTCCAACAATCCCCTCTTGAAAGAGATTTTGGCGCACTCACATGGTGCCTTTTCCATTTCCGCAATATTTCGGCGGACCGATGTTGCATAAGGAGAGGTAGCTTCGACTTTGAACCTTCCATAGCTGAATACCATCGGACTTACTTACTTGCGCGGTGAACGTGATGTCTTGAACCGTCGGTGTTTAGTGTAAGCCAAGTCAATGGTACCAACACAACAAATTCCCTTACTCTCTTCTTCGTAATGTTTTGTCCGTTTTGGCCATGGACAACGTCTTGGATTCTTAAGTGCGTTCATTTTGAGGCGGCCCGTCCTCGCACTTAAATAGGTGGTCTCCTACAAGGTATCCTGCTATACCCCACTTCACAAGTGTTAGGAACCATTAAAAGTTTCCCAAACCTAACCTCAGTTGTTGAGGAGCATTACGAGTTTTGAAAACTTAACCTTTACCCACACCTGAGATAGCACTTAAAGTCTATCGCGGGAATGGCTTTGGATTTGGTGTTTCTTTTCGAAATCACTATCCGAAGTGCTCATACTTCCACCGAAGCGATCAATCGAACCTTTACAACTTAGTTTTCCCATTGAACCGAATTCGGGATCTCCAGTTAGTAAGGTTGGGTTACCACCGTATCGTCCTTATATTTTGGGTTTTAAGCCCATTCCCTAAACAGGCAAATCATCGATCTTTGGGTAAGCCCTTTGTCAATGGGTCTGCTATATTATCCTTTGATTTAATGTAATCAATGGATATTATACCCGTGGTGATCAGTTGTCTAACGGTCTTATGCCTCCGTCGAATATGACGAGACTTGCCGTTGTACATAGCATTCCGTGCCCTTCCTAGAGCCGACCGGCGTCGCGGTGGATCATTACCGAAGGTACGGGTTTGTTCCAACACGGAACATCCTCTAAGAAGTCATGAAGCCACTCGAACTTCTTCTCCCGCTTTGTCTAAAGCGATAAACTCCGATTCCATTGTGGATCGGGCGATGCAAGTTTGCTTAGAGGATTTCCAAGACACGGCCCCACCACCAATTGTAAATACATACCCATTTGGTGGACTTGGTGTTCTCTATATCGGATATCCGATTTGCATCACTTTGTACCCCTCTAGTACAATTTGGATATCTCGAATAGTGTAACCCGTAATTTAATGTGTATTTCAAGTATTGTAATACCCGATTCAACGCCTTCCGGTGATTATCACTTGGATTACGGGTGAACCTAGCCAACTTATTGATTGCGTAAGCAATATCGGTCGGGTGCGAGTTTGTTATATACATCAAACTACCGATCACTGTGCATATCGCTCTGGTATACGGGTGCACCAAGATTTTTATCAAGCTTTTGATTTGAATCCATTGGTGACTTTATCGGTGAAGCTGTCTAACATCTCAAACTTTCTCAAAACATCCTCGATGTAGTGAGACCGAGATAAGACTAGCCGTCGGACGTCTTAGAGATTTTAATCCCTAAGATGACATCTGCGATACCCATATCCTTCATGTCGAAGCATTGTTTCAACATGTTCTTAGTCTCTAGGATGACCCCTGGGATCGCTTCGTGATTAACATGTCGTCTACATACGGGCATATCATAACAAACGAGTCGAGTTACCTTTCATGTAGACACATTTATCACACTCATTAATGGCGAAACCCTTCGATAGTAGAGTACTATCAATTTTTTCGTGCCATTGCTTCGGGGGCTTGTTTCGGCCCGTACGGAGATTTGACAAGTCGACGGACTTTCTTCTCTTGTCCTTGAACCACGTACCCCTCGGGTTGGTCCATATATATTTCTTCTTCCAAATCACCATTTAGGAAGGTGTCTTGACGTCCATTTGGTGTATCTCAAGGTCACACAAAGCTGCGATCGCAATGAATACCCGTATGGATGTCATCGGGATACCGGGGAGTAGGTATCAAAGTAGTCAAAGCCTTCGTTTGCCGATAGCCCTTGACTACCAACTGGCTTTGTACTTGTCGATAGACCCATCTGCTTTGTATTTCCGTTTGAGTATCCACTTACACCCCAACGGTTTATTTCCGGAGGAAGATCAACCAACTCCCACGTATGGTTATGCAGAATGGAGCCTATTTCACTCTCAATAGCTTCTTTCCGGAGCGGTGCCCCGGAGTTGACAACGCCGAGCAATTGTCCTAGGTTCATCATTAACCATATAAGCTACAAAGTCGGGACCAAAGGATTTATCCTTCCGGCCCTTTTACTTCGCCTTAGATCCATATACGGAGTCTCCAAGTTCGAGAATGCGGAACACTAGATTCCGGATGTTCGACCACCTCGGGATTCGCTAGATCGAACCATTCGGATCCAGGGCGATCAAGGACTCCCGGTTCTTGAGAGCTTTGTGCATAACTTCGTTTGAGAGAGGTTATGTCTTTTTCCTTTCTAGGAAAGGTACTTTCAAAGAATAGAGCATTCCTTGATTCCATTATTGTACCCTGGTGGGATATCGGAATATCGACTTATGCACTAAGAAGCGATAAGCACTATCGTTATTTGCATATCCAATGAATATGCAATCTACGATCTTAGGCCCAATCTTGACCTGCTTTGGCTTGGGTACTTCTACCTTTGCCGGACAACCCCACACCTTAAAATATTTGTAGGTGGGTTTCTTTCCCTTCCATGATTCATATGGAGTTTTATCCTTACTCTTATGTGGGACTCGTTAAGAATCGTATTAGCGTAAGAGACAGAACTTCTCCCCACATGTTTTGGGGAAGACGGAATTGATAAGCAAGGCATTCATCATTTCCTTTAATGTGCGGTTCTTTCGTTCCGCCACACCGTTTGATTGAGGTGAGTATGGAGCCGTCGTTTGATGAATAATGCCTTCTTGGGCACAGTATTCCTCAAATGGCGCTACATATTCTCCACCTCTATCGCTACGAATGGATTTAATCCGTAGGCTAAGTTGATTCTCAACTTCTGCTTTGTAACGTCGAAACGCTTCAAAGGCTTCATCCTTACTTTTCAACAAGTAAAGGTAACAATACCTTGTGCTATCATCTATAAATGTCACAAAGTACTTGTTCCCCCCTCTAGTTTGTACAAACTTCAAATCACATATATCTGTGTGAATAAGTTCTAGAGGAGCGGTATTCCTTTCGACAGATTGAAAAGGAAGCTTAGTAAGTTTTGCCTCTACGCACACCTCACACTTATGTTGAGGGTTTATGTCGATAGAAGGCAACAACTCCATCTTTACCGACCTTTGAATAGACTTGTAGTTTACGTGTCCTAATCTATGATGCCATAAATTAGAAGACTCAAGCAAATAAGAAGAAGACTCAACTTTATTTCCTTGACGCAATACGAGACATGGCATTCACTTTGAAAAGGCCTTCACGAGACGAAGCCTCTTCCTACAAATGTGCCATTTTTAGTGAGTACAAATTTATTTGATTCAAATACTAGCCTAAAACCGACGCATTAACCAATAAAGTTCGAAATTAAATTTCTTCTAATATCGGGACGTGCATCACTTCCTTCGAGTAAGTTCCTTGCCGGAAGTCATCTTGAGACCACCTTTCCAACCCCCATCACGTCGGAAGAAGCGTTGTTGCCCATGAACGAGCTTCTTGTCGGCCGGCGATGTGTACGTGGAGAAGGCATCTTTGTTGGAACAGATGTGCCTTGTAGCACCTGTGTCCAACCACCACCGCATCGGATTCTCAACCAAGTTGGCTTCTAGCACCACCGCTGCGGCGAATTCCTCGATCATGTCATCCGGGAGCGTGTCCTTGACGACGTTTGCTTGAGCCTTGCCTTTTGACTTGGCTTTTCTGTTGTTGCTCGGTCTTGAGCTTGCGGCATTCCTTGATCCTATGACCAGGTTTCCCACGGTGATGACAATTACCTCGAACATCTCTGCTGCGGGGGCTTTGCCGTCTTTCCGGAACTTCCGCTTCTTGCTTGAGTTCCCTTTGGCCTCGGCCAGATTCGCTTCGCCTCGGCGGGTTGTCTACCCTTTGGCAAGGTCTTCTTATTATCTTCCTGGATTTGCGGTTTGATAACAAGCTCTTCAAAGGTCATCTCCTTTGTCTTGAGTTTCAAGTAACTCATAAACTCATTCCATGAAGGAGGTAACTTCTCAATCGGCGATGCAACCAAAAGCTGCTCGTTTGGTTTTAGTCCTTCCAAATCCAGGTGATGTAGAATCATCGAAATTCCTGGACTTGGGTCATCACTTGTCTTCTTGTCCACCATTTGGAATTTTAGAAATTTCCCAACGATGAACTTCTTAGTACCCGCATCTTGTGCGTTGTACTTCTTTTGCGCTTTTTCCCACAACTCTTTGGCGGTGCCAACGGTGCAATAGACCGTGTAGAGAGGGTACGCTAGCGATTAAGTATATAGTTCTTGCACATGAAATCGCTATGATTCCATGCATCACGAACCATCTTCATGCCGTTAACGACATGGATACCAAGGCCCCCTTCACCCGTTTCGATTGAGGCGAAGAGTCCATTTCATCTCCGGCTTGTGGAGGATCTTCCGTAAGGAATCGGGCCATGCCCATAATGCTCGTTAGATAAAACAACATCTTTTTTTGCCATCTTTTGAATTCGATCCCATGAATTTTTCGGGGCGATCATGGTGGTGTGAAGAAGATGGTGGAGCTCCGATGGCCGGGAAGGCGGCGGTGTTTCTTGCCTTGAGCGATGGCAGCAGCAGCGAAGCAAAAAGGCGGCGGTGTTCTTCGCCTTGAGCGATGGCAGCATTGGCGCAACATTGCCTCGAGAGGCAGCGAGCGATATGACAGCAACATCGGACATATTTCCGGCCATGTTATAGCGGTTTCAAGTAAGCTAATATTGTCTTAAGTTGTTGGTTGTTACAAAGGTTCTTTGGAAACGGAAATTACAAACAGCGCTAACGTAAGAATTGAAATTACAATTCAACTAGAAAAGCTGGAAATTACAAAGATGAAACGAGAAAAACTATTTTTTTTTTTTTTGCCGAGTCGAGTGTGGCACTCGTCCTTAAGACAATATTGCCCCGTATGTATCCTTTATACGTCCTGGACAACTTGTCTCCCAAGATAAAACAAACAATGGAACACTTGAGCAAAGGAAACTCAAATGCTACCTTGAAGAATATTGAGCAAGAAATGATGCAAGGAAGGTGTAGGAAGAATCTGTTTTGCTTGTGTATTTTCGTGTATATAGCAAGTATATTTTACGTGTGTCTCAACAATGGTGTAGGGGTGTTTATATAGGTGAGGGAGGGCTCTTTCATTTGCCTCCATGACCATTATTGGCCAAATAATGGCCATTATGGAGGTAGTAAAGCCACCAAATTAAATGGTGAAAAGACCAACGGAATTGGCCATTATGGGAGGAGTAATTCAGCCAAAATAAATGGTGAATTGAGTCTTTGTGGCGTACATCTTGAAACTTCGGGGACTAAAGCTGTACATCTTGAAACTTCGGGATCAAAGCGTACATCCGAAAGAATTCGGTCCAAACCGTACATCCGAAACACGGGATCAAAGCGCACTTCGGCAAAGTTTTCGGCCCAAAAAGATAATATCGAAGGCCGTAGACCGTGAACCGGAACCGGACCGGACGGACGGGCGGGCGGCGGCGGCGCGCGTGTGGTCTTTCCTCGAACCGAAGCACATCTAGGTCCTCCCTCCTTTAAACACATGGGATACCCCTTGGGGTCCCAAACCCCAAACCAATTTCGAGTAATATATACACAACAATTCTTTCTTCCTCAACCGATGTGGGAGAATTGAACCCAATACCACACTTTCCATGCTTCAAACACCTCACTTCGTGGACCAATATCTCTTTCATTTCTTAATGAAATTTGACGATTCTTGGCCCTACGGTTATCTACGTACTTAGTAGATCATGCATGTGTGAAGAACCGAATTCTCCAACATACGTAACACTAGTGTTTAAGCCGTTAAAGTTGGTCGGTCGCAACTCCCGCCAAAGGCAAATTTCCAACAAGCGTAACCAGAGGATATTTGAGAAGCAAGTTTGTGATTGGAATAGCATAATAAGAGAAATTGCCAAAGTTCAATGTTAGGGCCTCTCCTAGAATCTGTAATGTTAATGTAAGCTAATGTTCTAGTTTAGAGTTAGCATAATTCTGTTGGATGTACGTAGTGAGATAACAGGCTGTGTTATATTCTTGTTAAGACCTTTGTAATGTTGACACTTGGTGATTAATGGAAAAATTACGTTTATTCGACACTTATCCTATAAATGCCCAAAATTTGCTCTCACATAATATTCTAATCTTACGACTGTTTAATATAACACATCTTTTACCTTTATAAATATCCTTCTAAAGCAATGACCTCTTATACTACTACTTTATTAACAACCATATTCGAATTATATGTGTTATATACATCATTACTATTCTTCCGAAACACCGAGCCTAACTACTAAAATACTCCGCAATCAAGCATAAGCTAACACCACTTTGCTCTTATTAATTTGATCAAATTTTCAGCGCATATATATTGTGTTACTTTTACTATATCTTATAACTTATATTTTTAGATTGTTTCTCAACAATCAAGCTTCTTTTCCATGCTCTCGTTAGTTTCTTAATTAATATAATACCGTAACAAATTAAATATATATCCTTATACTCAGATACTAATTTATTTTATCTATAACTAAGATAAATAAGCAGAAAAAATAAGTGAAATATCTTCTTAACTAAATAATTTACTATTTAAACAACAAAGAAGGAAGATTTCTATCATGGTTAATAATGAATTCAGAAATTCACTTCTTGAAAATAGAAACTTATTTAGCTAATTAATGAAAAAATTACTAAATTACCTAAATCATCTTTAACTTAGAAATATAATTTCAAATTAGGGTAATCCAAAAACCAGATATGGATTCATTTATACAGCCTTAAATGGGAAGAACTTTAAAGGGACACCTGGTTGATTATATCCAATAACTCGTGATATGATATGAGTTGTAGCAGACATTTAAAAGACTCGCTAAACAGTAGAACATTGGATTCCTTTTTTCACTGGCCGCGTGGAAATGCATTTTCTAGCATTGTTTTTACAAATAGTATTTCATTTTCATGTGCCATCGTACCAATCACACGCCCTTCTATTACATATAAGAAGCCATAATATGCATTTCAAAACCCAAAGTTTCATTTCACCACCCTCTCTTCTTATTTTTTTTTTTATATCCCGACTATTTCTGAAGATAGTATTCCGATCCTTCAGCACTACTATCAATAAATCACGGAATGTGTCTGAATGATCAATGTTGAGAACAGAGCAACTGATATCACCTACAAGGTCCTACTCCAGAAGAGAGCAAATTGCTCCCACCAGGGTTCGAACCCACGCTGCAGGCCTCCAGTTGAATTTTAAGTTCCCTTCCTTTGCCATCTCAAGCTATGCCCCGGGGACACCATCTCTTCTTATTCATGGAAAATATAATATATAGAGAGAGATATTCATATTAGTGTTAATGTAAAGCGTTTTAGTTATGATATTATTTCTTTAGACTAACCGTTTAACACTGTCCGTAAGCTAACAAATTTATGTTTTATGTATTGATAAAATCAGGTAATTTATAACGTAAATACATATAATTTCTATAGTGAATTTTAAAAGATAATCTAGTAACATGATAATTGATCTGCTATCACAAGTTACTACTAAATTAAGAACCCGTTTGGCCATGAGAATTATTCACTTTGTTAAATTTTTTCCACTTTATTTGAAAAAATCAGCATTTTGTCATGAAAATTTCACATATAGCATTGTTTTTTTTTTTTTTACTTTCAGTACGTTCAAACAATTTTATTTTTTTTTGCAAAAATTATAACAAAAAACAACTTCATTTTCAACTTTAACTTCAAAATTTTCAAATAAAGTGAAAAATATTTAATTTTTATAGCCAAACGCCTACTAAATGTGAGCTAGATGGGAGTATCAGTCTAGATTTGCTTAAGGTGAACATGTAAATCCCTATGGGGCAAGGTTATAAGGATTATTCCAGTATAAAATTAAATTTGTCCATTATTTTATTGGGCATTAGGTAACACCAAAATAAAAAAATTACTAAAATATTGGGATCATCTATCCCATATAGAAGATGAGATCCCAAAATTATAACTGGAATAATTGTTTTGAACTAACGACCCTAAGCAGCGTAAAGTTGCAAATCTAGGACTTGAACTTAAACATTTGGAACTATCAATAAATTGCGTCTACACAATAATATAAGGACCAAATGTGAAATATTTTAAACAAAATATGACACATGCTTAAATAGAAGAGTTCATCAAGTGCTTCTAACAATATTTCAGTGGTCAAAAGTGAAAATATATAAGATTCCTTTTGAATGCTAATCACACTATTTAACTAAATCAGAATCCAATATTTCAACTATCAACATATGTTGATATATACAAAATAAATCCTATCTAAATAATATTGTAACAAGACAGGAATATTTCCATATGTGTAGGGATTCAATGTCACTGTTAAGTCATTAAATAGAAGTGTCCAATTTTTGAAGAAACAATGAGTATGAATAAGGGCTGCAGTTCTATAAATGTCTTGATCAACTAAAGCATAAATGGTCCCTTATTATATTATGCTTGCTTCACAAGTCATTCTCCATTTTTACCAATGTTTAGGATTTTCTGGATTCTCTGCCATTCAACAGTTTGTTTCACTATCGAATCCAAAATTTTTAGGTGGGTATAAAAAGTAATATTTTATCCATATACATCGTATAACTTTTGATAAAGAATAGATAAAATACATAGATCGCACCCTGAGTTATATTAAAAAAATTAAGTTTACACTCCAACTAATCGGTTGAATTATTACCTCCGTTCTTATTTAAACTTTTAGAGTAATATTTATATCACCCTAAGACATATATAACCACTCACACGGTGAGAGGTGTATTACACTCGGCTCCACATCATTGATATATCAGTGCCATCAATAAACGGTTAGATCTAAGAAAATTATATTTTCCATGTCATTTAATTCCTTCTCCTTTACGACCATAAAAAATCATAACAACCACCATGGATATCATCACCCACCACCTAATTCGTCCCACCATCACTATCGGATTCACTGCCTAATCCATCTTAGCATTCTCCAAAACTCTAAAATTTCTCATGAATTTGCCGTTGCTGCGTTCCACGCGATGCCAAGTATCATTGTTATCTTCTTTCTCCAAAATCTTCTCTCACATCTCCACCATAAAAAAATTCAAACTCACCTCGCCGGAAAAAATGGTGCCGGCGAGGTGACATTCCGACCAACACCCAGGAACTAATATGAACTTTCCGGCCAACACCCAGGAACAAACTCATCGTCTTCTGCCACTACAATACACAAATATACATAGAACTCCACTCATATACACCTTTAGCCATGAATGTCAGTAACAATTTCGTCCTAATCCAACAACAAAAATTTACTCTTTACTGAAAATTCATAGACCCACCAACAAAATTTTCACTCTCTCATCGCAAATATCCGAAATTTACGTTCAAATTATATACTCTTTCTAGTCAGAATAAAGAAAATATTATCTCTGTGAGTTTGTTGCCTTTGGGTTTGACAATGGTGGGATTATTGCTGTTCTTTGTGAAGATGAAGAAGAAGGGGTGGGGGTGGGGGGTGGGGGGATTGGGAGTGGTGGGGGTAGAGGAGATCTCAAAATCTGTGTTTGCAACAAAAAAAAAAAGAAGGAAAAGATAAATATTTTTTAACAAAATGAACTCTTTTCAAATTATTTTTATATTTTATGTCGCTCTGAGGGGATAAATAAATTTATTTTGTAAATGTGTGGGGGTAATAAGTAATTCTAGTGTGAACACGATATTTCATATAAGAATATTCAATTGACCGTTTTTTGACATATGTGGTGACGCCTCTAATTGTTTAACTTTATCGTATGTGGCATAGATTAGTTTGTTCGGTAGATTTTTCTTTAATGTTTCAGGATGGAACTATATATATATATATATGGGAAATAAATAAAAATAGAGTTAAGTGTATATTTAAGAATTACTATATCATCACTATCCATAATTAATCGTATAATAGCAAAAATGCAAGAGGGTAAAAGAAAATCTTTACTCACAAATAGAATTACAGCTTCAATTAACTACTCCCTAAGTATAAATTATATAGATAAAAGGTTATTAAGGTAATGATTTCCAAAGTTAGAATCTCAGCCCAGTTTTTATTGCGCACCTAAACTCTCGACTTATTGCTAGGAAGCATGCTAGTCGTACTAACAGCTTGAGAGCTCCCCTGAAAAAGTGATCAAATAACCGGAAGTGAATTTTAAATTGTTAAAATTACCTCTCAAATCAGAATTTGTGTAATAAAGAAGTTTATGCTTGTCACTTCCAAAGCACAACTATATATATATATATATATATATATATATATATATATATATTGTGTATTAAACAATTAGAGGCATCAACTACCTATGAAGTTAAACAATAATTAGAGGCATCAATTTTTTAATTCCACACAGAAATATCTTAGGTTGTTAATTTAGTTGAAAATTGGTGAAACAACCAAGATTTGTTTCAAAACTCCAAGATATATGTTTCCCAAGTAATCAACAGATAGAATGTTTGGCAGTCAACTTCATTTGTGATATGACGTTTTCTTTTTCTATGTAGTAAATATTAGCAATGTAATATATTGTGATCGAAAGCCAAGGAATGTGATAGAATGGTGAAAAAAGTTTCACCCCCCCTCAATTAAAAATCTGATTCAGAGTTTTGAGAATAAAATCATGTTTGATAGTGAATGCTAAAAACCATTCATACTAAGCTCTCTACCACGTGAATTTAGATTAATTGGTGCTTCCGAACAACGAATGGTTAAATAAAATGTATAATTATCGAGTTTGAGATCTAAACATGAGATGTTTGACGTTCAAAATGCATATAGTTATACTAACAGAGGGAATCTAGGATTTCTAGAATATGGGTACATCACTTAAAAAATAAGATTTATATTAAGTGGGAATTGATCTTTAGTCTTCTAGGTAAATAACTCAACCTTTAAGCAAGTGCACTATTTAATCTTCTTATAGCATGGGATCAACATGTAATATTATACTAATTTTAAAAATTACATACATAAAATACCTACTTTTACCAAGAATCAAAGTTCACGTGTCCCAAATTTAATACTCCATATAAATTCGTCACTGGTTATACATTGTGGACAACACACATCATGTTGGTATTTTAACTCCAACTTGTGACTATGTAAGAATTGAAATGAAAAAAGACATTCTTAAATCTTGATCCAGGGGCGAATTCATGTAGAAAAAATGGGTCACGTGAACTCATAATTATTTGACTAAATTCGATATATTATATATAGAATTTTTAAAATATATCTAATATTAACTAAAGAAACTCATAATTGAACGAGACGGAGTGGTATACTGATTAAGCAAAAGGTTTAAAATTCTTTTGAAAAAATATAAAATAATTTCAAGTGTAAAAAGTTTTTTCCATCTAAAATTTGTTCTTCTTGATATTTTTATTACGTAGGTATATATTAATTGTTAATTATTTATTAGAATTTAGATACGTCAACTCGAAAATATGAATGTAGTTATTTAAAATTGAGAAAAAAATTAAGGGACTGTTAAAAAAAGACTTGATTATTTTTAAAATGCTAATATTGTCTATGAAATAATGTGAACAGTTTCTGTGGCAGTTTCCTGATTGCCTCAGTAGAAAGAAATATTTTAAAATTAAAATTGCTGAAATATTATTTAAAGTCAACAACATCTCAAGAGAGATTGAATGTATTTAATTATCAAACTTGTTGGCCTGCTTGAAACCAGAGTGAAGGAGAATAGAGTATATAAAAGCCTAATTTTTAGATGGGGACTACATAATAGCTATCAACATGCTGTTAATGGAAGAATTTGGCTCATGTGAAATACAAATGTGTATATTGTTGATGTGATTAGAAGTGAAGCACAACTCATCCATTGTCTTGTAAAGGGGAGGATGGATGGTTTTGAGGCTTTGTTTACACTTATATATGGGTACAATACAATGGACAAGAGGAGAGCACTATGGGACAGTCTATGTCTATCTGATATCTCACTAATTGTGACCAAGCCATGGGTGGTGAGTGGGGATTTTAATGCTATGTTGTACCTTCAAGACATACTGTTTGGAAATTCAGTTTCTTCAGCTGAAATTAGTGACTTCTCAACTTGCATTCATAATATACTTTTGAATGAAATTTCCTGAAAAGGTGAGTATTATACATGGTCTAATAGACAACAGGATCCTGCTAGAATATGTAGTCGAGGTAAATAATGGATCTTGGGCCTAATTCAACCCCAAAAGCTAGCTTGTAGGGTGGGGATTGTCCAAGTCCATATAAGGAGTCCATATTCCCATTCCATATCCGATGTGGGACTCTTAACACTCCCCCGCACGCCCAGACCTTGTTAACTGGAGCGTGAACAATATAATTTGGGGGCCCAACATCGGTGAACAAAGAATTAAAATGGGTTTGGCTCTGATACCATGTAAATAATTGATCTGCCTAACTCAACCCCAAAAGCTAGCTTGTAGGATGAGGATTTTCCAAGTTCATATAAGGAGTCCATGTACCCATTCCATATCCGGTGTAGGACTCTTAACAGTTGAATTGATAGAATATTTGAAAATGACATGTGGATGATGAATTGGGGTGTTGTATGTATACCACTCTTCTCAGATCACTCCCCTATGTTGATCACCATTAAAGCTGTGCAATGGAAAGTCAAGACTCCCTTTAAGTTCTTCAAATGTGTGGTCTGAACATGCTGAGTTTCAAACACTGATTGCTGAGGTATGATGTAAGCAGTTGACTAGAAATAAGATAGAGAATATCTGGAAGAAGCTGAAACAATTGAATACAATTGAGCATAAATGAATCTCCTAGAAAATAGAGAGGGCCAAGGCTGAACTTATTGTTATACAAGAAAAGATGACACATCAGTACTCAGATGACCTGCTAGATGAAGAAAGAGTGGTCGGTCATTCAGACCCTGGAAAAATGGTCTTTAACTGAATAAAGCATATTGAAACAAAAATCTAGGGCCAAATGAATTAAGTTGGGCGACTCTAATAACAAATATTTTACTGTTGTCATGAAGGAGAGGACTCACAGAAAGTACATAATAGAACTCACTGGTGCAGATGGTTCAAAGATCATTAATCCTACGAGTATTAGAGATGAGTTGGTCAACTTTTACAAGAATTTGATGGGGTTAGCGGCACATTCCTTGCCTGCTATCAACAAGGATATTATGCAAAATGGCCCAAGACTGAATCATGATCAACAGCTTGCTCTATGTGTAGAAGTGAATGAACAGGAGATATATGAGGGACTATGCAGTATTAGTGAAGACAAGACACCTGGTATTGATGGGTACAACTCTTGTTTTTACAAGAAAGCCTGGCCACTGATTAATAAAGATATCATAAAAGCAATACAAGAGTTCTTCATCACAGGTAAAATGTATCAACCCATAAACTGTGCAGCTATTACTTTAGTTCCTAAGGTAGCAAATTCACACAGTGCAAAGGATTTCAGACCTATTGCATGTTGTTCAGTCTTGTATAAAGTAATATCGAAAGTATTAGCTGCAAGACTTCAAAAGGTGATTTCTAGTGTCATAAGTGAAGCTCAAGCAAGTTTCATTCCAGATAGAAAGATTGCAGACAACTTCATATTAGCACATGAACTCATCAAAGCTTACACAATATGGTGTACATCCTAGAATTTGTGACGTAAGTCCTGGGGCGCGAAAGCATAAGCTCCAGGCGTAAAAACGTATGCCCCAGACTTTAAATTTGATTTTTTAAGATTAAAAGTATTTTTGCTATATGTTATAATTTTTATTATTGGTGTAATGATATTTATACTTTATGTTATCATGTTGTAGTGATTTTTCCTAAAAAAAAATGGTAGCCCGGTGCACTAAGCTCCCGCTATGCACGGGGTCCGTGGAATAATTTTTTGTGTTGTTACAACAACAACAACAATATAACCAGTGAAATCACACATCGTGGGGTCTGAAAAGAGTAGAGTGTACACATACCTTACCTCCACCTTGTGTTGTTACCTTTCTCTTATAATAATTATAATAATTTTTTATATTATTGGTGATTTATTTAAATTTATTTGGAGAATTTTAATGAAAATTTTAGTTGTAGTGATTTTTCCTAAACTATATAAATAACACTGCCATAAATAATTTTTAAAAATGTTTATGTCTGAAATTGGTAGGATAGAGATTTCATAGCACTATGTTGATGAAGTAATTTTTTTCATTTTTTGTCGTTGCTATTACACTTTTCATCCTTTCCTTCTTTAAAATATATAAATTAAAATCAACGCAAATATTAGTTTATGGTGGAAAGAACTAATAGATGTGGAGATTAATGACGAAGTGGACGAAGATTTTATTTTAAAGATTATCTAGGCTATTACGGAGTACCATTTTTTGTGTTGTTACCTTTCTCTTATAATATTTTTATATATATTATTGGTGATTTATTTGAATTTATTTAGAGAATTTTAATGAAAATTTTACTTTTGTTTATTTTTTAATATTAAAATTATAAAATTAAAGATGCCTGAGACATACATCCCGTAGATCCATGGACTTACGCTTCGTGTTTCGGGGCTTACACCTCGCTCCGTGCTGCGTAAAATGCCTCGTCTCACACCCCGCCTCTTAAAACACTGGTCAAAACTCATATTCATATTGTTCTTTTTACCCCAAACACTCACAAACATGTTTAAAAGTGAAAACAAATCTCAAAAATATTTTTCTCTTTTTCATTTTTTAAAAATATATAAAAATGCAATTCAACTAAGCTATAATAATTTTTATATTATGAGCTCATCAATTTGTAGAATTAAATTAGATTTTGTGTGTTGTATACATGAACATTTTCCTTATCTTTTTATAAAAAAAAATATTTTTAAATTTATTAAGATACCGTGTGAAGCGCGAGTAAATTAACTAGTTACCATCTAAATTCCAAAGCCTTATTAAATGATCAATTAGAAGTCAAAAAATTGCCGCGAATATATCTTAAAGGAATATTCACATTCCCAAGAATTCCCGCCAACTTACAATCATCAACACAAGACAAAACCTTTTCTCCCCACGCGCCGGCGATCGCGATGCGTTTGGTGCACACCCTACAGGTGTCACGCTCCAATAATGAGAGATGCTGGTCCTTTATGCCTTCCCTAAATGTTAGTAAAATTCTTTTTGGATCCCAATACTTTTTACACTAATCAATTTACATACCCTACATTTTCAAAACTACTACTTTCACTCACTTTTTCTGGAAAAGGTTAAAAACCACCTCTCTACTATTCGAAGTATCTTAATATTTACCCATGATTATACTTTAGAGTCATTGGCACTCTTGTTGTTAGCAAATCATTTCGTGTTTGTCCTTGATGGTAATGGAGCCTAACGTTAATTGGGTGCTTTGAACTTTATCTAAAACTTGACATGACGCATTTTAGTTGTCAAAACATTAAGGTTCGAATTTATCATCATGGACTTAGGTCAACCAATTCTATAATAATCCGTCATAAATTATAAGCAGAGATTATCCAAGGGAATGAAGAGATTGATGATGATGTCACACATCGTATTGGGGCAGGGTGGATGAAATAGAGGCTCGCATTTGGAGTCTTGTGCGACAAAAAAGGTGCCACCAAAACTTAAATGCAAGTTCTATAGGGTGGTGGTTAGACCGACTATATTATATGGGGCGGAGTGTTGGCCAGTCAAGACTTCACACATACAAAAGATGAAAGTTGCGGAGATGAGGATGCTGAGATGGATGTGTGGGCATACAAGGAGAGATAAGATTAGAAATGATGATACCAGGAGAAAGTGGGAGTGACCTCGGTGGATGATAAGACGCGGAAAGCGAGGTTGAGATGGTTCAGGCATGTGCAAATGAGAGACACAGATCCCCCAGTGCGGAGGTGTGAGAGGTTAGCTATGGACGGGTTCAGAAGGGGTAGAGGTAGGCCGAAGAAGTATCGGGTAGAGGTGATTAGACGGGATATGGCACACGTGCAACTTACTGAGGACATGACCTTAAATAGGGGTTATGGCGGACACAGATTAGGGTAGAAGAGTAGTAGGTACTCGAGCGTAGTCCTACTTATGCTTATAAATTGATAGTTGTAGTGTTATTACTGTAGGCCCGGTTAGCCTATCACACTTATAGGCACATTATTGCTTTATAATCCAATGAGTTTGATTTCTGCTGCTATGTGTTCTTTAGTGTATTTTATTTAGCTTATTTAGTTGTGTTAGCTATTGCTCCCTTTTGTTCGGGCACACCTCACACATCTTCCTCGTTAGGGAAAGGTTTCCCCATGAACTACGCCACTTCTTTAAATCTTCGTATTTAAAGAAGAACACTTTGTGCATTCTATCAATGCCCGCTTTCCAATATTTCAACACGTGATCCCCATACGGTCCAAGGCCGGATTTTCCTCGGCAATACCACTCGAATTCTTATTCGAGTGTGACCTCATTATTAGACGGTAGTTGAGCGTTGTCTCGCTTTCCTGCAGTAAGGTTTGCGTACACTTTCCCTCCTCAGACCTCATTTGTGGGAATATACTGTGTAATCGAGACAAGGTATGGAGAATAACTTGTTTATTACCCAAAGGATACACTGATATAAATACATGCAGAGAATAATCTAACTATGGTAACTAGATATTCTAATCCCTATAATTTAGCTATACTACCATATATATATATAAGATCATACAACTGTTGTGATTCTGTAACACTCCCCCTCAAACTAGAGCATAAATATTGATCATGCCCAACTTGTTGCAAAGGTAATCAACTCGAAATACATTCACCGCTTTTGTGAACATATCAATTACTTGCTCTCTTGTCTTCACGTAGCAAGTGGAAATCATATTTTCCTGAATCTTCTCACGAATAAAATGATAGTCAGCCTCAATATGTTTAGTTCTTTCGTGATACACTGAATTTGAGGCAATATGAAGAGCAGCTTGATTATCACACTAGAGTTTTGCTGGTATATGATGCTTCAACCCAATTTCTGTTAAAAGATAATGTATTTACATAATCTCACAAGTAAACTGTGACATAGCTCTGTACTCAGATTCTACACTGAATCGAGCTACAACACTTTTCTTCTTACTCCTCCATGATACTAGGTTCCCTCCAATAAAGACACAATAACCTGTAGTAGATCTTCTATCAATTTTGGATCCATCATAGTCATCTGCAAAACATTCAATATGAGTATGCTCGTGATTGCGATACAATATTCCAAGTCCAGGAGCTTTTTCAAGTAACATAGAATATGTTCCAAAGCTTCCCAATGTTTGACCGTAGGTGCAGACATGAATTGACTAACAACACTTACCGCAAAAGCAATAACTGGATGAGACACAGTAAGGTAATTTAACTTCCCAACTAACCTTTTATATCTCTCTGGATCATCAAATATGATCGTCAACATCTTTTATGAGATGCACATTGGGAACCATTGGAGTACTGCAAGGTTTGACTGCTAACTTTCCAATATCTGCAAACAGGTCAAGAATATACTTCTCAGAAAAATTCCCTTCTTGCTTCTATTTACTTCTACTCCCAAAAAGTATTTCAACTGGACCAGATCCTTCGTATGAAACCTAGTATGTAAGAATGACTTGAGGGAAGAGATCCCCGCATAATCACTTCAGGTGATGATAATGTCATCAACATATATAACAAGGAGGATAGTGCCAGTTGTTAATTGCCGGTAGAAGACTGAGTGATCACATTTGTTCATTTTCAGCACAAAATCCTGAACTACCTCACTGAACTTTCTAAACCAAGCTCGAGGACTTTACTTCAATCCACACAAAGACTTCTTCAAATGACATACTTTTCCATACTCTCCCTGAGCAACAAAACCAGGTGGTTGCTCCATATACACTTCCTCTCGAAGATCACCATCAAGAAATGCATTCTTGATATTCAATTGATGTTAAGGCCAATTCTCAAAAGCAGCTAAAGAAATGAACAAGCGAACATAAGTGAGTTTGGCAACTGGAGAGAATGTGTCTGAATAATCCACCCAATAAGTTTGAGCATATCATTTTTCTACAAGTCTGGCCTTAAGTCTTGCCCAAGAACCATTTGGATTAACTTTAACTATGAACACCCACTTACATCCCCCTGGCTTCTTCTCATTGGGTAAATCCACCAAATCTTACGTATGATTTTCCTCTAAGGCATGTATTTCTTCAAGCATCGCATTAGACCATCTAGGATGATTCAAAGCCGTACTCACTGTTTTGGGTACAAAAGTAGAGTCTAAAGAAGAAATCAATGATCTAGACATAGAGGATAAACAATCATAAAAAACAAAATTAGCAATAAAATATATGAATTTGCAAGTCCGTGTACCTTTGAGAAGAGTAATAGGAAGGTCAATATTTTCTGTAGGATCAGACGGAGGAAGATCTGGTGACAAATGAACTAGTGCAGGACATGTATCATTCGTCTCTTATCTTCTCAAATAAACTTCAACAATTTGTGGTCTTGCTGGAGCAGGTGCTGAAGGCGCAATAGTTAATTGGTGGTCAATATAAGAACTATGAGGTGGAATAACATCATTTGATTCTTCTGTCAAAACATGGGTGACTTGATAGACTAATCATTCATCTTTCTCCCTCTGACTTGTAGAAATGGGAGGTGTATAGAAGAACGGTATAACAGATACCCGGAGGGCCATGACGGTCACCCGGGTCTTGCTTGTCGAGTACCACTAGTCACATATTCAGAAGATATCCGTAATTTCGCATGGCCCACGAGGCTACCACGAGATAACCTACTGACATATGAAAATAGTAAACTGGAATGAAGCTGCGTAAAATCTTACAACCAGAAGGATCCCGCCTATATATATACACATACCAAGCGGATAAGGCCATACATGACTGCTATACACAAGATACTATCTGCAAGCCTCTAAAGAGTACGTGACATCACAAGGTTGGGACAGGGCCTAGCCATACCCATATGCACATGCAAAACTACTGCCGTACCAAGACTAGACTGCAAACCCCCGAATAAATAGAGTGCTCCAATATCAGCTGAATTGGTAACCTACTGGTGGGGGCCATCATCCTATCTACCTGGACCTGCGGGCATGAAACACAACGCCCCACGACAAAAGGAACGTCAGTACGAATAATGTACCGAGTATGTCAGACATGAAAAATAGCATAATAGAAACCTGAAAGCAACATGAGACAAGAAACAACCAACCAGTAGAGAATGCTTCTGAGGACCATAATATGCCCAAGTACCATGTCTGTGCAAAATGCCTCTGAGGGCCATAATATGCCTAAATGTCATGCACAATGTGGTCATACATACACATCTGCGTATATAATGCCATCAAACCTCTGTGAGCATCCCATCATATCATATCGGCCTCTGTGGGCATAATCATTATCGTGTATATATGTACCAACTATAGGTGGTGTGCGTATATAACGCCTTTCATTTTTCCATACCCCATACATATATAATGCATACATTTAGTAGAGTATATAACTCTTTTGAGGTCAAGGTATGTACATGAATAATGCATGAATGATATGATAATAAGACACTATGAGTTTGTCGGAGTGATGTAATATCGCTTCACCTCCGATTTACATTATGAATACTAACATCTTTCCCTTATACCTCAATAAGGATTTAGGAACATATTTAGACATGCTTTGACAATAGGAATGTATAACATGAACATCCTTAACTGCTAAGAGTAGAATCATTTATGGGACAATATTACGTTTACGTTTCGTACTTAGAACATGCCAAAAGAAAGAAGGATTTGCCTTAACATACCTTAAACAATCTTGAACCAGCCCGCTCTACCCAGAGATTTCAAGAAACAAGTGAATTCAAACGAAATATAAGTTGATGCCTACATATTGTTGCCCAACTTCTTCCTAAACTAGATATATGTTGCTGCCCACTTTATTTTCGTTCTCAAAGAAAGTAGCTACGTTGTTGCTCCAATTTTCTTAAGAGACAATATACTTAATTCCATTCTCAAGAATTGAATAAGAGATATATTCACGCACTTTCCAATTTTTATACGTGGCTCTCACAGGCCAAATCCCTTTATGATACTTATCATATATGTGCCACAACACCACTTAGGTGTATGTATCTAAGACTTGCTTCCAGTTATCCATGACATGTGTCCACCAAATAATTATCCATAGTATCTATTAATCAAAGACCCACATAAATTAATCCACACAACTAATTATCCACAATTTATTTGAATAATTATTATTTTCAACACACTTCATATACTCATTGTCATGATTTTGTGACATAGCACTAGCCCATAGCCTCTTTAGGCATGCACGAAATATTATTTTCAATCACTGTCGTCATACTTTTAAGTCCTAAATCATTTTGGGACTGTATCCTTTTATACACCAAGCTCTTGATGTGAATAGTTAAATAAAATAAAATTTCTCCAAGACTCAGGTCTACTTCCATATGTCTAGCGACTCAAACCATTGTCCGAAAGTACGGGGTGTTACAACAAGTACAAACAATCATATTCACCATGAATATCCATGAAAGGGAGACAATAATAATCCTACAAAATCAAAACTTTCTAGCACAGTTGGTGACAGAAGCCATGAGACTAGTTATGGACAACTTTGCCAATCATATGTGGATGGCCAATGTCCTAGATCCATTAGCCCCAACTGTAGCTCCAACATTCTTTCAAACCATTCAAGCCCTTTGGGATCTCCCTCATCACTTCAATCCCTTTTTAAATATGAACAATATGATGCTCCTATCCTTCTTTACTCCCTAGGAAATGATAATGTAAAACCCATTATTCTTCCCTCGGCAGCCTGTCACGACCCAAATCGGAGGGTCGCGACGGGCACTCGTACCCCATCTGCCGGGCACCACCAATCGTACAGTCAACACCTAATCATATTTAAATACGGATTAAATCGAAAAAGACTATATAAAGTTTTAACTGGAAAGCCTCAACTTATATATACATATCAAGGCCGACAAGGCCATACATGGCAACTATACACAGGACACCTGTGTACAAGCCTCTAAAGAAATAGATAACGTCACAAGGGCGGGACATGCTCCTTCCATACCCAAGTGCATATGCAAAATAACATACCACGACCAGACTGCAACTCTGAAACATGTAGAGTGCTCCAATACCAGCAACCTACTAGCGCGAACCGTCACCCTCTTTAACTGAACCTGCGGACATGAAACGTAGTGTCCCCCGACAAAAGGGACATCAGTACGACTGATGTACTGAGTATGTCATGCATAAGAAATAACATAACAGAGGTACATAACAACCTGAAACAGAAACAATCGACCAGTAGTAAATGTCTCTGAGGGCCCAAATACATATGCCTAAATATTATGCACAATGTAAATGCGATATATATATATATATATATATATATATATATATGTTGCGGAACGTGCAATCCGATTCAATAAATGTCAGTGTTGCGGAACGTGCAACCCGATCCAATATATTTTAGTGTTGCGGAACGTGCAACCCGATCCAATATATATTAGTGTTGCGGAACGTGCAACCCGATCCAATATATTATATGTGTATAATGCATGAATGACAATAAAATATTCTGAACTTATCGGATGACATAATATCCTTGTACCTTCAGCTAACACTGTAAATATCAATATTTTTTCTGTATACCTCAATAAGGACTTAGGAACATATTTAGACATGCTTTTAACATAAGAATCAATAACATGAATATTCTTAACTTTTAGGAGCAGAACAATTTATGGAGCAATATCACGATTATATTTCGTTACATGAAACATGCCAAAGAAAAAAATAATTTACCTAACATACTTTGCTTAAATTCCTTGAATGACTACGATGAGTCAATCCTTCTGATATACACCTAACCTTGAATTGGAGATCAATAGTTCGATGTCAAACTTACAATATTTAGCTATCATGACCAATCACTTCCATTTGACGTTGGTATACTTTGATTTCACAGCTTGTTTCTACGGGTCTTTCCCAAAGTTTGCCAGAGAGTTGCTTCACTTGAATCTTGGTAACAATTTTTTTTTGTTTTGGATGATTATATATAGAGAAAGAGAGAAAGGGTGAGGACTATGAAATTCTTTTCGAACTGTTGGAAAGATGCCTTAAAAAAATGAACTCTTTCCTTCAAAAAAAAAAAAAAAAAACGTTGTTAACTACATATGCTAAAGACGGTTGGAAACTATGCTAGCTGTCAACTTTTCCCACTATCCATCTATCCTTTAGGTGGCTTATATCCTATAGTTAAATAATTTTACTACGTAGCCTTTAAGAAAGTATAAATAAAAAAAAGAATGTAATTGATAAATTGGAAGCTTTTGGCAGTGGAACAATTTGGACTATCCACTATTTAATAACTCTCTCTTAAATCTATCGAACTTTTAAAATATCTTTTATTAAAATATTGATAAATTATGGATGCCATATAAATTAAAACATACACTAATATTTTATTTAAAAAAAAAAGGTAAGGATGCTGCTAGTGAAATAGCCCTTCTGGCTATATTTTCTGTTACTCCACCCATTTCATAAGACATCTATAAAATATATTCTATTAATTTCTAATTTTTCCAACCTATACTAATTCTCAAAATTGGAAAAGATAGTGTTATTATGTGAAAATAATTTCTACTGTATAATAAATAAAACTCATTTATAAACTTCCTCGTGTCACACGTATAATGTAGGACATATCCAAGAAGTAGTAATAATAATAACTATAGAAAATCATATTAATCAAATTTTACTAAAAATTTTCAATTAAAAGAAATGTATATATCAAAACAAAATAATATAAAATGGTATCAAGGTTATCAAGCTTACATGGTCTTACAATAACACCATCATAACCCTCTATAATCTCATAAATGACCTTAATTCCTTCAGCTCATATGAATTTACTAAGACTCATCCAAATGCCAAGGTACGGGTGTTACACAGCCACAACCTGTACAGCTATCCCAAATACTTCCACCTCCAATGCCTAGACAATATCATCAATGCTCAAGATCCAATACATGCACCACCCAATCCTATACTGATCCCAAACCCCATTCCACCACCTCTTCCACCCAATCAAGAGGTAGTGGAGTCACCTCAGGAAGAGGAATAGGAGCTCCCATTAGCCAGGGGTTCCTTCACAGAGATATCCAACCTCAGGAGTGTAGCACTGATGATATTCCCAGAGAGGGAAGACAAGAAATACATCTACAAATGTCCAATATCCCTCAAAAAGTGTGCACTGGATCTCCGACCAGCCACGAACCCTGCACTGGCAATATATGCAGTGGTACTAACACCCACTCTGAAAATTCTTCCAAACACAAGAAAGGAGAGAAGTACTCCAGTACCCATCACCACCAATCATTCTCCCATGATCAATTCATCTAGTTTTATTGTCTGGAACACTAGGGTGCCAAGAATGATAGGTTTAAGAGAATCTTTAGGAAGCTCATTAATACTCATAAGCCATGCATGGTGGCTCTTCTTGAAACCAAAATGTCTAGTCACCTAAGTTCTAAGAATGAGTTTAGCTTTGATGACTATATAGAGGTTCCATCTTAGGGTAGATTAGGAGGCATTGTCTTACTGTGACTCTCTAATATGATTACTCTTACTTTTCAAAGGCAGTCTGAGCAGGAGTTGCATGCTATGATACAGGTATTACCTTCTCAGCTCTCCTGGTACTTTTTCACTATATATGCTAGTACTTTGGTTCATAAAAGACATGCTTTGTGGGATAGTTTGAAAGATATTGCTAGTAACATTACTTGCCCTGGGATGATTTCTGGTGACTTAATTAAATTCTTAATCAATGTGATAAACGGGGTGGTAACCCTATTCACAGAACTAGAAGTACCATATTTTGGTCTTGTATTAATAACTGTAATCTAATAGACCTAGGTTTTAAGGGTCCTAAGTATACTTGGTCTAATCATAGAAGAAACACTAGGGGTTTAGTTCTGGAAAGGTTAGATGGGTGCTTTGCTAATGATCAATGGATTGAATCCTTTCCAGATGCTTCTGTAACACACCTACCTAAATTCTACTCTGACCATAGTCCCCTTCTCATTAAGCTTTCCAATTCTTTTAGTAGTCCTAAAAAGAAACATTTTAAGCTAGAAAGTTATTGGTGCTCCCACCCTGACTTTAGCAACCGTTAAATATACATAAGGTATACCTGGTATACACGGTATACATGTGTATATCTTATGTATATTATCTCTTATTGTCTCGGCTGTGTATAGAAATCAGCCCACGTTTTGGTAATATTTTAGGTAATGTTTGTTGTAATATTTTAGTGTAAATATTATATTAATTAGTATTGTACACTTACCATAAGTATATGAGTCTTGTACTACTAGAATAGGGTATTGGGATTAGAATAGGAATAAGTTTTCTATTATGGAAAATTATAAATTGTATATATACTCTTTCATTAATGAAAATAATAAAGGGATTATTTCTTTCATGGTATCAGAAATCTAGGTCAAATATTTCCTCTCCAAATATTCTCTTCTCGTCTCACGAATTCCGAGAGTTCATCCTCGGTTTCCGTTCTTTTTTTTCCGATCCCAAATTCTCTCTTCCAAATCCCTGATTCAAATCCCTCAATCACATATTGTTCCTTCATTATGTCTACCTCCAAGAACACGTTTCACCCTACCCTTGTTGTTTCTAACATCAAGAATCACATCCCTCTTATTCTTGAAATAGAAAACGTCCAATATGCAACGTGGGCCGAACTATTCAAAATTCACGCACGCTCGCATCAAGTCATCCATCACATCATCCCCGCGGCTCTTGAGGATACGGAGGTGCCTAAACGCGAGGATGATCCTAAGTTGTGGACGACTCTTGATGCCACCGTCCTTCAATGGATTTACTCAACTATCTCTACCGACCTGTTTCAAACGATTATTGAGCCAGACGCTATGGCGATGGCTGCTTGGGATAGGCTGCGTGACATATTCCAAGATAATTGAAATTCTAGAGTTGTTGTGTTTTTTGGGGAAATTTGCAATCTAGGAAACGGAACCCAACATGGGTTCATTGCATATCCCGCAAGGGAGCGCAACTTTTACAACATAGAAAAAGTATTTCATAGAGAAGAACTAATCTTAGATATGGTATCTCTTCACTGCATCTGCATTGATGGTTTTCGGCCATTCTATTCTGATAAGGTTGCCCCGGACGATTGCGTCCATCTGCTTTCATCACTCAGTCTCTTCGTACATGATTTGGCTTCGAACGATAGGGAAATGCCCCAGTAGAAGTCCTGGTCGTAGCGTGGTAGCCCAAGAGTACCAATGGCAAACGTCTGTGCCGATGCTTGTAACTTATCAACTATCCTGATGTTTCATCCAAATCTGGCTTCGACTTATTCCAAAAAATGCCCCAGTTCTTCCGGTTGTGAGTCTTTCTCATATTCTTCGAAGCCTTGCTTGTTGTTTTGGACCTTGTTTGCTTGTTTCATTATATGTCACATATTATCGACTGATTTATTAGTTTGCATGATGAAAAAGAAAAGAAGATTATTAAACAAACATTTTTTATTTATTTATTATTATTATTATTATTATTTTTAATTTATTTTTTTTAAATAGCAAAAGCAATGCAGATTTGTCTTTTTTAAGCTTTCAAAAGGTGGAGGTAAAACATATTAAATGCATATATGTGATTCAGGCCTCAATCTGAATCGCATTGTTTCATTAAACATTAACGAAATTAACTAGTTTATGGGAGAAACAAGGCCGGGGCACAGGTCCAATTTCGCAAATCATCTTCTTGCTCTGCATCTTTAGCGTAATCATCGAGAATCACATTGCATCCTGCTTCTTCTTCAGTAATGAAAAGACTTTTGAATCCTTCAACGAGGTTGGTTGCATTGTCCTCCTTTGATTCCTGAGTGGCGCATGCTCTGACGAATGACTGACTCAGAGGTGGAATAGGCTTTGGCAAAAGAGCATCTCTCTTCCTTCGGAGATTGGTTGATAGGATTTTTCCAAAAAAAGATGGTGCCATGACCCGCGACTTTGGAGGAAGTACTTCTACTCCAAACGGTGCCCTCAATTGGACTGTAATCATAGGGGTGACAAAGGTGATGATTTAACCTTTTCCTTTCTCGGGTGGCACAATAGTCCCTTCCAAGTTGTGTTCTTCATCAACAGTAATCATGTTTACATTTGCATCGTCATGATCTGGCAAAGAGTTATTGTTTTCATTAGAGACAAGTCCTTTCAGTCGGACAACTCCTTCTTTGACTAATGCCTCGATTTTGTCTCTGAGGGAATAACAATTTTCAGTGTCGTGTCCAGGGATTCCCGAGTGGTATGCACAATGCTTAGTCTCATCATGACATTTGGGAACAGGATTGGGGACATTTCCTGGGATGGGCTGGAGTATTCCTGCGGTTCTTAGTCGTTCATACAATTGGGCTCGAGGTTCGGCTAAAGGTGTATAGGTTTTAGCTAGCTTTCTTTCGTCTTTTGCGCGGGGTCTGGGTGCGTTTGGTAGATGGACTCGTGGCTGAGGTAAGTATGCGGGCTGATATTGCGGGGGATTTGGATAGACAGGTGCTCGAGGCAGGCTATATATTGGCTGAATATGGTAAGCAGAGTAGGGAGCAGGTGGGTGTTGATAATAAGGTCGAGGGTTTTGGGCGTATAGGCTGTAATAGGAAAGTTGAGAACTTTGGTTGTTTTGATTGTAATAGGGAGGCTGAGGTGATGGCATTTGGTAGATTGACATTTGATTTGGCCTATGTTCCCGAACCGTCATGTTGGGGACACTCCGTCTTTCTTTCTCTTCACTTTGCTCCCTCAAATGAGTCCGATTTGGATTGTCTCACTCGTTGCTTGCAATGCTACAAAGTTTGTAATTCTTCCCGTTCTGATTCCCTCTTCTATGAAATCTCCCATCCTTACGACTTCAGAGAAACTCCGCCCTATGATGCTTATCATTCTCTCATAGTATGTTGCATCTTTCAAAGATTGTACAAAGAGAGTGGCCATCTCACTTCCCGCTATCGGGGGTTGAACTTTTGCTGCTTCCGCCCTCCACTTCATGGCGTACTCTCTGAAGGTCTCTGTGGATTTCTTTTCCAACTTCATCAGATAAAATCTGTCCAAGACTGTGTCAGTGTTGAACTTAAATCTATCCACGAAATCTTGTGTCATTATGCCCCAGTTATGCCATTTTCGCGGGTCTTGGCTTGTGTACCAGTCGAGTGCTTCTCCTGTCAAACTCCTTATGAATAACTTCATTATGATGGCCTGGTTTTTACCTACCCCAACCAGTTTGTCGCGGTACGATCTCAAATGGGAGTACGGATTTCCTTTCCCATTAAACAAGTCCAATTTTGGCATTTTATATCCGACAGGCAATTCAATGTCGGGATGCCTGCACAGATCTTCGTACTCGAGTCCTTCATGCCCCTTGCTGGTTTGGATATTCTTGAATGCTTTTTTAGGGTGTGAATCTCTCTCGCCACACTTTCATCGGTTCTTATCCTTACCCGCCTGTCCATTTCTTCACACTGACCAATTTCCTGAAGATCCATGTTTGGTATTATGGTAGTAAAAGGTTGAGCTTCCGTTGCATCTCCATGGTGGAACATCTTTGCTCGTTGGGATCGGCGATGTGTGCCATCAATATGTGTGTGGCTGTCGGGTGATTTTGCGTGGAAGGGGTGCTTTGGATGAGTGGGGTAATTTGGGTATGTGGAGTTGTGAAGGATGCCGGATCATTTTGTAGCGGAAGTTGTGATGGACAAGCTTGCGGGTTAGTGTGCTGTGGATTGGTTTTGTTTAGTGGCGAATTTTCAGGGAGGTTTTGGGGAAATGGCAATTCAGGAGATGAAAAAATTTGTGGTGCAGTTGCATTCGTCCCTTGTTCAGGGAGTGGGGGTATTGGCACTAATGGACAGGTTTGTGAGATTTTGGAGCCGTTCTATCTCACTCTGCATGCCTGCAATCTGTTGTAACAAGTTGGGCGATGTATTTTTCTTGGACGGTAGCATTTCTATTTTCCGAAGCTTCTGGTTCATCTCTCGAAAGAGCGATAAGTTCCAGGCCAGTCTGTTCGGATGCATCTGAATCAGTCATTTTGTTGAAGGATTGTGCCTTTGACCTCGTGAAGTAGGGATGATCCACCAGTTTTAGTCAACGCAAATCAACCTTTGGGAAAATAATCCTGACAAAATAAACCTTCTAAAAAAAATGAAGAAAACCAAGTTAGTATAAGGGGAGTAATTACTGCTTTAAATGATATGCACAGAGTAAAAAAGCAGGAGAAAACAACAAAATGATTGTAAGGCAATTAAACGCGCATCCTAATATGCATGGGGCCTCCCTTATGCCAGAGGTGGGCCTAAACGCCAGATATGCGGGATTACGACAGATTTGATCCAAGCTGCTAAACTGCAATGCTTTGTCGGAAATGAGACAAAATGAATGTACATTTTCCAATTTCAGCATGTCATGATTAGTCTTGGATTAGTCTATCATTATCACGCTACACATAATATGTTGATTGGTCGTTGGGTTGTGAGACCCGTAGCCATTTTTGGCGGATTTCTTAATTGTGGAGTCGATACCAAGGATCGACCCACCTAAGGTATATGCATGCATGACTTAAGATAAAGGGTGGTATAGCTCTATCCTAAATTTTCTAAGATTTGGCTGACTAGACTCAAGGTTCCCGAGCGGACTGCTCGAGTGAGAAGGCTACGCGGCCAACCGGATGGTCCGGACGCTCCGCGCATATACCAACTCTCCTAAACATTTGGTAATTTGAAAGAAATTTGCGGGTGCGCAAAACACACCTCGCGTGTAGTGTGTGCTAGTGTCAATTTTCCAGAGTGGAAGAAATATGAGCGGAATGTCAATTTAAGGAAAGCAGTAAAACAATGTGGCAGTTAAAACAATTATGCAAAAATTTCCACAAAAATGAAACATATCAAAGCATTAAAACAAATAAGGAGCAAAAAAGGTAAAGCACAATAATAATTAACCTGATTTTGCTATGGTTAAGAACCTGAATTTCCCCAGCGGAGTCGCCATTCTGTCGCGCCCTATTTTCGACCCGCTCCGAGGTCAAAAGCGGAGCACAACGTGTTTCGGTGATTCCTGGGTAAAGAATTGAGGAGTCGCCACCTAATTATTTTTTACGGTGAATTAGGACACCTAAATATTAACTAAATGCTGCAATGTAAACTCCGATTTTAAGGTCTGCGAAACTAATGAGATTCTAGGTAAGGGTTCTTCATTATCCTAAAGGGAAGGGGTTAGGCATCCTTTAAGATCCGCTAACTTGCGGTTATCCGGTCAAACTCAGGTTAATATTATACTAAGAAAAAACGCATGTTTTTAAAGTATGAAGTTAAAAAAAAGATGTTTGCAAATAATTAATGAAAGAGATGCATTTTGTACATGTATGCATTTGTGACAATGAATAAGGAGAAAAGCACTTCATTTGTAATGCCAAAGGAGTAATTTTTGAAAATCATTTTTTGACGTAACTTCGGATCCGTTTCCAAAAACGGTGAGCGTTTTGGTCACGGAGGGCTCAGACTTAAAATTTTGAAAAGAACATTCCAATCACGTCGTGGCTGCAAACATATGACTAAGTGGTTATTTTGATTGCCTCGCCTACTAAACGTGTTGGTCTCTCGGATGAAAAGAAAAGATCACTATAATCACGTTGTGGCTGCGAATATATAACTTGTTGGTTATTTTATTCACCTCGCCTACTAAACATGTTGATCTCGAATGAAATAAAAGGTTTAAGTCTCATCATTGCCCAGAAGTTATTTTTATTTAGAAAAATGCATATTTGGCAATTGAATAAAAGAAGCAATTTTTTATGACAAAAAAAAAACTTTTCAAGGTTGCAAATCGGATAGAATGCAAACCTTATTTTTTAAAGAAAGTGAATAATAGATTGCCAAATTATTTTTTGAAAGATATTAAAGCATGCATAACGAACCTAAAAAAATATAGCAAAGTAACTAGAGGCTAAGTGTGGAACTTACGAGACAACCCTAAACAAATAAAGCTAGTGATGGTTTCCAATTCAAACGAGCCTAAGAAATTAACTAACGGCAGTTAGATTATCCTATTCATTCATCTATTCGCGGCCTAATTATTCTAAATATCCTAAAAATCACACAAGCATTAAAATAATTATTACATGCCCAAGAATAGAAATAACGAAATTAAAGAATAATAATAAAAGAGGAAACTGGGGGAGGATGATGATGTCATCCCGCCCTATTTGTGTAGAAATTCCGAGGCCGGAGAATGCAATGAATGTGGATGCGGGTCTTGGTTTGAGAAAGTTGTGATGAGTCTCATGATGAGACTCTTCGTAGCTCCCGATGCATTTCATGTAAATAAAAGAAAAGGAAAGGATTAGCAGGCGGAACATGAAAATATATACGTAAGAGAATGCAAATAAGTAATCCATAAAAGATAATATGTTGTCACGAAAGCATTGTACACTTAGGCAAGTAAAGACAAATATATAGTCAATTTAAGAAGAATATGGAAGCCTGGAAATGCACATATGATCATTTTTATACAATTCCTTAAATGTGGAGTCAGTCAAGTAAAGAATATGCAGCAACATTCATTCTACACAACTAGGCATAATGACACTTTAAATTAGGCATGGCATAATTAACATGATTTAGGCAATCAAATCTCATATTTTGAGAAATAAAGACTAGTCTAGAATGGTTTTACATCACACTTGCACAGTGGCATCACGCCCAGAATTAAAGCTATCCCAACACATACTCATTCATTATGTTTACGAATAGGCATGCTTCACGTAGGCCAAGTTACGAACCAAAAAAAACTGCATATACTTTAATAGGCAACTTAGACATGTCTAGTTGCATCTTATTCAAGAACATGGACATTTTTATCTATATCAAGAACCTAGTCGGAAATATTTCTATATTAAATGTAAACAACACACAGATTTACAGAATCTGGTCCAAATCCTAACACCTTGGGACATAAATAAACATCTAGCCAAACCAACATCATAGGGCATTCGCCTAATCATATTTTGCATTCATCTTCACAAAAAATTGTTACACACAAGTGAATCTAACTTGTGATCTATATTAAACACACATATATATATATATTATTGGCCCTTAACAAGATCTAACATGAACTCAAGCCCACATTGTCAACTAAAAAAAAAAAAAGAATTCCCAGACAGATCAAACCGTGGTCCTGTCAATAAATATTACTAATCATATTTGTGACAAGTATGAAGAATCTAGCAATTGTGTTTCGAGAGACTAAGTATAAATGAATTAAACAAACATCATATCCATTCATTTTTACTAAATGCAGGATTTTACTAGTTTTAAAACAAACATATTAATTAGGCTAGCACATGGCGTATCACTAACTTAATTTAACTAAGAACTAAACAAGCTATACAAACTAAACATTTAATCACATAAAATTGGTTAAATTAAATCGCGCAAACATACAACAAATAAAGGAAACCCTAAGGGATTGAGAATTTCGAGCCCACTGACCTTCTCCGGGTAGCGAACCGAGGCGCGTTTCGAATCGTCGACCCGCTCGGAGAAGTTGGAATTCAGATTTTTGCGGTTTCGAATTCGATGCGATTTCGATTTTGGAATCTTGCTTTTCGAATTTTGGAATTCGATTTTCGATTTTTGGAACGAAACAGAATCTGGTTTAGGTTCAGACCCGACCCGGAATGCGACCCGACCCGGAAATCCGACCCAAAACAGAAACAAAAGGGATTCTCGGATTGAGAAATTAGGAACTAAAACAGAGAGTATTTTCGGACTGATTTCTTGACTATTTTTGAACAATTTCGAACTCTTTTTTTTTATATTTCGATTTGGACCTTCAAAGACAGATCCTTCTTTCTTTTTTTTCTCCCCCAAAATGAAGAACAACATGGGGTATTTATAGGTGGATTTCCCCCCCAAGAACGAGTTTGAAATTAAGGCAAAAATTCTGAATTTTGGAAGCGAATTTTAGGGGTATGGGTATGGTGAAGTGATGGGAGGGGTGTGGTGGTGTCAGGGTTGGTGGCAGTGGGCGAGGTGACCGGTCGGGCATGGGGGGTATGGGGTGTGCGGCGGCTTGGGGTTGAAGAGAAAGGAGTGTAGGGTTTTTTTCTTGATTTTCTGATTTTTTGGGGGTTTTTGTTTGGTTTGGGGGGATTAAAAAATGGGGGGATGGGTTATGGGCCGCGGGTTTGGGCTGGGGCGACGGGTTAATGGCCGGTTGGGCTTGGAGTTTTGGTTGGTGCTTGGTGAAATAAGGGAATGGGCTTGGGAGTTTATTTTGTGGGTTTGGTTTAAATGGGATTGTGGGGGTTGGACTTGGAAGGTGGGGTGGCCGATTGGGCTTGGATAGGTTTTGGGATTTTGTTTTGTGGGTTTGGGTATAAGGGAATTTAATTGGGGAGTTTGGGCTTGTTTGTTTGGGTAGAATTTGTATTGGGTTGGAAAAATGAAATGGGTTAGAAATTGTTTTGGGTTAAGTAGAATTGAATGGGTGATGGGTTGAGTTTTGGTGAAATGAGTTTTAGTTTGGGTAGAAATTGTTTTGGGTTGGAAAATGAATGGATTATGGATTAAAAATATGAAAGGGGTTTAATATTAAAAATATTATTTTTGTTTTGTAAAAGATGTGAATTATTTAAAATAACATAACGACGTGATAATAATAAAATATAATATTTGCGAAATGTTTAATGCTTAATAAAAGGAAATGCGATGCAATTTTGCGAGAATAAAATAACATAGAATTTTCGGATAAAACTTATGATTGTGATAAAAATGCAAATGATGGTAAAAAATGCGAATAATAATAATATATATATACACGCATGTATGTATATAGATTAAAATGTTTGAGGAGTTAAAAAATATTTAAAATTGCAAATAAATTGGAAAAGACGGGACAAAATTGGGTGTCAACAGTGGACCAATATCTCTTTCATTTCTCAAAGAAATTAGACGATTCTTGGCCCTACGGTCATCTATTCACTTCGTAGATCATGCATGTGCGAAGAGACAAGGTCTCCAACATGCGGAACACAAGTGTTTAATTCATCAAAGATGGGTGGACGCATCTCCCCGCCAAAGGCTAATTTCCAACAATCCCCTCTATGAAAGAGAGATTGTGGCGCACGCACAAGGTGCCTACATTTCAGCAATCTTTCAGCGAAAAGATATTGCATCAGGAGAGGTAGCTTACGCTTTGAACCTTTCCTAGTTGAATACCATCGGACTTACTTACTGCGCGGTGAACGTGATGTCTTGAACCGTCAGTGTTTAGTGTAAGCCAAGACAACGATATCAACACAATAACTCTTCTTATTCATTTTCCTTCTTACGTTTCGTCCGTTGTGGCCATGGACACACTTGGATTCTTAAGTGCGTTCATTTGAGTCGGCCATCCTCGCACTTAAATAGGTGATCTCCTACAAGGTATCCTGTTATACCCCACTTCACAAGTGTTAGGAATCATTAAAAGTTCCACAACTTTAACCTCAACCGTTTGAGGATCTTTTAAAAAGTTTTGGAAGCTTAACCTTTACCCACCATGCAAGCGACACTTTAATGTCTATCGCGGGAACAACTTTGGATTCATGTTTCCGTACAGAAATCATCATCCGAAGTGCTTCTTGCTTCCACCGAAGCGCTCAACTGAACCTTTTGCCACTTAGTTTTCCCATTGAACCAAATTCTTGGGATCTCCAATCAGTATGGTTGGGTTTCCACCGCAAAGGTTCGTATTGTTTGGGTTTTAAGCCAATTCCCCTAGACAGGCAGAACACTTGATCTCCGGGTAGTCCCTTAGTTAGTAAACAAGGATGTGACACCCGTGATGATCAACTGCCATACGGTCTTATATCTCCGACAGATCCTAAAAGATATATCTAGACACCGTCATCCGTGTCCTTCCTGAAGCCGACCGGCTAGCCACGATGTATAATCGCCGAAGACACGGGTATCTCCCAATAAGGGACGTCCTCTAAGGAGCCGTGAAGTTACTCAACTTCTTTCATGCTTTGTATAAAGCGATAAACTCCGATTCCATCATGAATCGGCCGATGCAAGTTTGCTTAGAGGATTTTCCAAGACCCACCATACACATTTGCTTGTGGCTTTGGTGTTCTTCGGATCCGATGTCCGGTTTGCATCACCTGTGTTCTCCCGAACCGTGGACATCCGAATACTATAATACGTAGATAAGCGAATAATTCGGATATCGTCATATCTCGACTTAACGCCTTCTATTGATCATGTATTAAGATCATCGATGAACCTTAGTTCAACCGATCTGTTTGTAGGACGATACCGGAGTCGGTTGTAGTGTGTACAATACATTGAACTACACATGACTGTGCATATCGCTCTTTGTCTATGGGAGCACCATGATTCCAATCATTTCTATGATTCATATCCATTGGTGGCTTCAACGAGAGGTTCATCTCTTGTCGACCGTCCGTTAGATGTCTTAGAAATCAAATTCCTAAGATGTCATCTGTGATACCCATATCTTTCATATCGAGACTTTGTTTCAATATGACTTTTACTTTCAGATTGTTGATTCTCCAACTCGTTGGCTTTCTAACTTCGAGTCAATGTTTCGTGGTCGATTCATTGTTCTGTTTTATCGAAACTTTCGGGACCAAAATGTAAACATTTCGGGGACCAAAATGAAAGTTCGGGAAGAAGCCCAACAGTTCAAACAAACCAATTCGATCCTCTTCTTCCAACTCTCCGGTTGGAAAGGTACATTTCAACATTCATGCCATGTAAGACTACAATGGCCCTGGATGTGAAACTACTCACTGAGGGAGCACATTTTACAACCCAAAGGTTCTTTTCCGGAGGAAGATCAACCATTACGCAAGTATGGTTCTATATGATAGAATCTATTTCTTTCTTTAGCTTCTTTCCAAAGCAAAGTGTTTTTGGAGATGACAATTCTTTGTTAATTGTCCATGGTTCGTTCTCAACCATACAAGCTAGAAGGTATGGAACAAGTCTTTGTCCCCTTTTTTGCTCCTTCTTGGTTCTACATCTAGAATCCCCGAGTTCGCGAGATCCGGAATATTAAGTTCCGGATAGCCAAAGCAACTTTCGAGTCTGTAGATTTGGAACATCTAGTTCCGGACGATCGAGCCCTCGCGGGTTCTTGTTATCCTTGAGCAATTACCCCTTTTTCCTTTTTCAAGGAAAGTTATCTCCAAAGAATTCGACATTCTTTGACACCAAGAGGCGATCGGCACTACTGTTATTTACAGATCCAGTGTATATGCAATCTACAGTCTTAGGTACAACTTGACCTGTTTCAGTATTCCAACTTTTACCAAGCCACCCCACATAATTTGGGCGTACGACTTTGTGCTTGGCTAACACCATTGGACTGAGGTGAGAAATGAACAGTCGTTTAATGAACGATGCTTCACATTCTCCCCTCTATCACTACAAATTTCTCAATCCATAGGCTTAGTTGATTTTCAACACGCTTTGTAGCGCTTATCCGCTTCAACAACTTCATCTTTGTTTTTCAACAAACAAAGGATTCCATACGTTGTACCATCATCAATGAAGGTCACAACGTACTTGTCTCCCCCCTCTATTTTGTATCAACTTCAAATCACCCAAGTAGGTGTGACTAAGTTCTAGAGGAGCGGTACTTTTTTCGCTATTCCCTTGACGGAATTTGAAAAGGTGATTTTGCCTCTTCGTCTACCTCACATTCATTTTGAGGGTTTATGTCGACAGAAGGCAACAATCTCAACATCGTTAGCTTTTGAATGACTTGTTATTTAACGTGTCTTAATCTATGATGGCATAGATGCACGGATTACAAATATATCATTCATTTGGCTACGGACATTTGTACCATTCTTAGTTATTATAGACTGTTGGACTAGTCTCAAACCAAACTTGACCAACGGCGTCCCTTAAACCAAGTTTGGGAACATGTATCACCTCTTTTTAGAGTGATCCATTCCTTGAAGTCCTATTGAGGACAACCTCTCCACCCCTTTGATTTTAGAGGTGGCGTTGCTTCACATGAACAACCTCTTGCCCGTGGTTAGGGCGTAACCGGATCATATATGATCTAGATACTCTGGCCCACTCCAGTTGCTTTAGCAGACTGAGTGTCCAATTTCTTTACTGCCTTTCTTTAGGCCTTCAGATCATTAAGACCTGGAAACTCTGGCCCACCACACTAGGTGTCCATTAATTTTCCTATGAAATGAATTCTGGCCTCACTCCAGTCGCCCGGAGGCTTTGTATGACTGAGTGTCCAATATCATCATATCAAAGGAATTTTGGCCCACTCCAGTCGCCCGGAGGCTTTTTATGACTGAGTGTCCAATATTATCCTATCAAAGGAATTTTGGCCCACTCCAGTCGCCCGGAGGCTTTGTATGACTGAGTGTCCAATATCATCCTATGAAGGATCTTCTGCCAAATAATATGACAGGCTCAACGTCATTAACTTTTAGACTTCTTCCGTTATGATTGATGCCCAGATAATTCTTGGCGCTTACTTAAGTGTGGTAACAGTTTTCGCACAGTCAGTGGATCCTTCTCCCTCGTATGTGCGAACATACTTTACACACTTTAATAATTACACTTAAAAGAACGGATCTTCTTAAGTCGTTTACAAAATCCAATCTTTAAACGGAAAAGAAGATGAGATTAAACTTCTGATTTGTTAAAGCGTAAGGAATATAAATTATTTTCATATTCCTCCTTACTTTAATCCATTTTTAATCAGACCTCATTTAATCTTTATTCTTGACAAGTAAGAAAAATACTTATCCCAATTTCGGATTCTGGCTCACTTCAGTCACTTCATCAGACTGAGTGTCCATTTCCTTCTCACCATTATTCAGATCTTTTGTCTGGGACAGATATAGGCCTTCTATTACAAGATAGAATAACATCTTCAGTCTTCTCCTCTTGTCCCAGTTGACATCCTCAGGCTCTCGAGAGCGCTTGTTTCCACCAGTCTTGGTAGCGGTGACACCACGAACACGTTCATCATCATCACTCTCTTCTACCAGAAAACCATTTCCATATACAGGTTTGGTCACACAACTTTTGACCGACATCTTTCGAACACTAATAGTATTACAATAAAATCTTGTCTTAATTTGTTGGTATTCTATGATACTTTATAGAGCAGTACGGGAAGTAATAACTATTACAAATGTTCGAAATGAGAAATAAATGGTCAATCTTCAAAACTGCCGCAAGTGTGTTGTGTCTTGAATCTTGATCACCTTGCAAAGCCAACTTTGAGAACTGCCGCAAGTATGTTGTGTCTTGAATCTTGATATCCTGAAATCAAGAAACAACTAAATCTGGAAGGTTACAACGTTGTGTGTTGAGTCGAGGATAGCCCTCTATCCTTAAGACAAGATTGCCCCGTATGTATGCTTTTACGTTAGCGGGCAATAGTCTCCCAAGATAAAACAACACTTTAATCTCAACACTACAAAGCCGATAGGTTGAGCCTGACGAAGAAAACAAATATGACTCGACTTGCTGAAGATATGGAATAGGAAGGAAGAGTTTCTCTCTACTCTTCTCTTTTGTCTCTGTGTATATTGTGTGTCTCTGTAGTGTATATCTTGTGTATACGTGAGGGTTTGGTCACTGTTTTTCAGTCGAAAATTGTACTGATTTTCGCTGAATTTCACTCACTTGTTTTGTGGTTGTTTTTCTCACTTTGTTTTGTCTTTGAATTTCGATCGGTTTTTCGTGTCTTTTTCGTCTGTTTTGTGGCCTGTTTCTTGCCTGTTTTTGGTCTATTTTCTTCTTTTTTTCCAGCCAAGTGAAGCTCAATATATAGAAAGAGGAGGGGTTGTCCAACAGCCACAAACAAGGCTGTAATGGCCCTTAAAGGAGGCCATTAAAACAGCCAAGTAATGGCTATTAAGGCCATTGAAAGCTGCTCGCTTTGCCCAAGTAATGGGTGTTAATGGAGGAATTAATCAGCCAAATAATGGCTGGTTAATGCTCCAAAACGCAGTCCAATATTTACGAGAAAAAGTCTCCGAAATTCGGGGACCAAACTACGCGAGTTTCTCGGTCCAAAAAGATAATATCAGACAGCCCGTGAGCCCGTGAGCCCGGAACCGGACGGGACGGGCGGGCGGCGGCGGCGCGCGTGTGGGCTTAGCCTTGAACCCAAGCACATCTAGGTCTTCCCTCCTTTAAACACATGGGATACCCCTTGGGGTCCCAAACCCTTTACCAATTAGAGACTTATATAGAGAGCAATTCTTCCTATTCCCACCGATGTGGTAGATTTGTCCCACACCACATTTTCATGTCTCAAACACCTTACTTCGTGGACCAATATCTCTTTCATTTCTCAACGAAATTAGACGATTCTTGGCCCTACGGTCATCTACTCACTTCGTAGATCATGCATGTGCGAAGAGACAAGGTCTCCAACATGCGGAACACAAGTGTTTAATTCATCAAAGATGGGTGGACGCATCTCCCCGCCAAAGGCTAATTTCCAACAGAGCTTACCTTCATCATTTAAGTATCACTAGAGATCCTAATTGTATAACCTGTGACCACAACTTTGAATTCATTGATCACATCCTGTTTCATTGCCACATTGCCAAGAAATTCTGGCTAGACCTGGGTCTAAATATGCATCACATCTCCTCTAGTCACTGGCTCCATGAGCTTCATGCTATGAATATTCCTTTCAACCATTTGAACCTTGAATGGACTGAGATTTACCCTTTTGTTATCTGGCACCTTTGGTAGAATAGAAACCATAACACCTTTAACAATACTACACTTTTCCTATCCAAGGATTTGGTCATTAAGAGAGCCACTGAATTTAAACATGCTAAGGAAAAGAAGGATGACTCTAGTAAAAAAACTATCATCTTCTCTTGGACTCCTCCACCTGCAGGTCACTTCAAACTCAATACTGGTGGAGTTTTTTCTAAGACAACTCCAAGAGTGGGATTGGTGGAACAATTAGGGACTCCAATTGGACATAAATTACAGGGTTTGCAAGGCAGATCATAGCCCACATCCTTCTGCCAACAGAACTACAAGCTATGCAAGTAGGATTACAAATGGCCCTCGACATGCATTTAACACCCATCATTGTGGAAACTGACTCCACTGAGATACTGCAGATTTTACAAAATAATCATCATATTTATGCTTCTACAATTTGGTCATACAGGTCCCTATTGAAGAGGTTGGGAAATCCAGCACTCCAGCATAGCTTCAGAGAATGCAACAAGGTGGCAGATGTTTTGGCAAAGCAAGCACTGCAGATATGCCATCATGATCAAACTCCTCCTTTGAATCCCCCTAATCAAGAAGCTGAAGCAGCAGTAGTAGCGGATAAGATAGGATCTATATGTACTAGGAAAGTATCTCTATCTACGTGTAATAGACTAGTTAAGTATGATAATCAGCATGTAATAGTCAGTACTGTAAGCAGTCCAACTGCTATATCCACCTATGTAACACTGTCATATATATATAATATAATCTAGTTTACCAAAAAAACTTAAAAAAGTAGCTACTTAAGAAATAAGACAAACAATATATTCTAACAAGCTAATTAAGTAATAATAATAGTGTAGAAGTTCTTTATACTCAATCGGTGTAGTTTTAACATCATAATAATCAACATATTAAAAAACAAATCCCAGTTACACGCAAAAAGTATAACAGAAGTACAGAACCAACAATTTTGAGATCTAATATATGTAACATCCGTAATTTCGGGTAACGATTTGAACTGCTAGGCGTATGTAAAAATCGCTAGCCGTGTGTAAATAGACCCGAGCATTGGGAAAATTTATGTTATGTTTACTTATGCTAATAAAGAGATTAGTATACAAAGGAACGCGATCCCAAAATTAATTATGTATGTGATTGATAAATTATACGGAGTCAGGTCACTTAATTAATTAAGTAATTAAGTGACCGTGCATGTTAAGGGGTATGTGTCGATCACCAATGCTCCCCACCGCCAATAAATAGGCTGGTGGGAGACACCATTATGGGGAATCAAATTATGAGCCTTAGTAAATGCTAAACTAAGACATCATTTAAGGAGAATCTATACTCTAGCTCACGAACTCTTTAAACATTCCGCAACCATTTCATTTTATTAAACGTTTTATTTGGCTTTGGGACGATCAGCAAACTTCTCTAACATTTCATTTTAGTAAGCAATATTACGTTGAGGCAGCATCTCACTTCATTTCAATCTTAAAAAAATTAGTTAGGAAAAGCTCTCCTTAGTTTTAAAGATTGACATAGCCCAAAACGTGAGTAGTAAAGTTGGGTTCTTCATTTTGGATTTTTATACGAAATCATTCCAGCAAAATTCAATACAGTATTAAGTGAAACCGAGGTATGTTAAGGCAAATTATTTATTTCTTTTGGCATGTTCCATGTAACGAAATATAATTGTGATATTGCTCCATAATTTATTCTACTCCTAGTAGTTAAGAATATTCATGTTATTGATTCCTATGCTAAAAGCATGTCTAAATATGTTTCTAAGTCCTTATTGAGGCATACGGAAAAAGGTGTTGATATTCACAGTGTTAGCCAAAGGGGCAAGGATATTATTGTCATCCAATAAATTCAGGAAATGTTTTATTATTATTCATGCATTTTCATTTGCATTTTATTCATATATTACCCTGGACCCACTTGTGCTATGCACACTACTATATGGTAAATATTTTATATATGTAGGGGATATGGGAAAAGGGAAAGGCATCGCACACCACCTGCAGCTGGTACATACTATCACAAAAGAGCTCGAAGAGGCCAATATGATGTGATGTGATGTGATGTATGTGTGGCTTATTGGGACGAGTTGTACGATCCGCAACACTAACATATGTATACATATATATATACCGCATTTGCATCATGCATATATTCATTAACCATTATAAGGTATGATGCCCACAGAGGCTGTTATGGTAAGGAAGATGCCCGAATGGGCTAATGTAAATGTATACTGCATTGTGCATAACATTTAGGCATATGTATTAGGGCCCTCAGAGGCATTTACTGTTGGTAAGTTGTTTCGGTTTAAGTTATTGGTAAATCCATGTTATGCTATTATTCATGCCTGACGTACTCAGTACATCAGTCGTACCGACGTTCCTTTTGTCGGGGGACACTGCGTTTCATGCCCGCAGGTTCAGTTAAAGAAGGTGACTGTTTACGTCACGCTAGTAGGTTGCTGGTTCAGCCGATGTTGGAGCACTCTATTTGTTTCAGAGTTGTAGTCTGGTCGTGGTACAGTATTTCTGCATACGCATATGAATATGGCGGGGTCCTGTCCCGTCCTTGTGATATCATGTATTCTTTAGAGGCTTGTAGACAGGTGTCCTGTGGTTAGTTGTCATGTGTGGCCTTGTCGACCTTGGTATGGGTATGTATATATGAAAATTGGATTTCTGGTTAAGATTTTCTATAATCTTTTTCGACTTAGTCCGTATTCAATTGTGATTAGAAGTTAGTTGTACAATTAGCGGTACCCGGCGGGTGGGTCCGGGTGCCCGTCGCGGCCCTCTGTTTTGGGTCGTGAAAATATATATTTTAGGAGTCTTTCTGACATCTTGAAGAGCTTTTCAAAATTATACTTCATTCCTTTTGCCATATTGTTGCAATATCTTCCATTAATAAGTAACATTTAAAACCCTACGTAATAATTTAATTGTTCGTCCACCATCAGAGATATAGATTTGGCTAACTTTCTCTTATACTTAAAATTAAATATCATAACAGCTCAATAAATTTAAACTGCACAAATAATTAATTACCAGTAACACTTAGAGGCTGATGCCAACCCAGCTCCTTGATTGTTTCTTAGATTCACTTTGGGAAAATTTAAGAAACAAGTGTTAGAGTGACAAATTTGGGAACCAATATTCAAATTTTATGTAGATGCTATACTAAAATGAATTTTTTCCATCAGTCTAAATCTTTTGATTGGTACAGTTGCTTGATACATGTGCTAGTAGAACATAGCAAGCACTCGGTGAAATAGTCAAGATAGACACATATATTGACCTGAATACTACTCGATGCGATACTTAAATGAATTCTTTCCATTAATTTTATTAGCACGTGTACATTGTATTATATTTAATCATATTTAGTCTTGTGTAATTATGGTAGATATATGATCCCTATTGTATGAGGATTCCACATTGTACACCCTATATATATTTTGTATTAATAAGAAAGGCTCCCCAATGAAAATTAATACAATTCTACAAATTTAAATTTAACATTGATTAACTAACTTACTTGATCCATGTATTGGCAATACGGGATTTTGCACGAAAAATCATATAGTATAATTTTCGACGAGCATATTTCCATGGATTCAGCTGGAAATTCCACGAGAAATAAGTGTGTGTTTAGTAGTAAAATTTCATGTAGATGCAACACTAGATGAATTATTTCCATTCAGTCTAAAATCTTGGTGATAGCTAGAGTTGCTCGATACATTCATACATACATGTGTTCTTCAGATCTCACATTGTGGAATTTCACTGGATATGTTGTTGTGTGTATATATATATATATATATGTGCGCGCGCGCTAGTAGAAGATAGCAAGATTAGTCAAGATACACACAAATTGATATGAATATTACTAGATGTGACGATACAAAATGAAGTATTTCCATTCTAAACTTTAGCTTGATGATAGAGTTACTTGATCCTGGATAGGAGAACAAACACATGATACATTAGTTGAGAATCGAAATGTGCACAAATTGACCACAATAATATTGTCACTATTTTAAAAAAAAGCTACAAAAAGAAAGGGGGTGGGGGAAGAGTGATAGGAACAAAAGTCATGCTTCATAAAGACCATGCATACTTTGGTCCAAATTTTTTTTCAAACAAGTAGATATCTACTCTCAGAAAGAGAAAGATAAAGCACAAACTGTTGGCTGGAAAAAGGTTTAATTTCACCATTAATGGAATACAGAGGAACCAATAAATAAGAGCCCGACGCCCAAGATAACATCAATTTGATAGATCATAATCATATCATAGAAGAAGAAGAAGTCTTCTGTTTGATTTACTATTATAATAAGCAGTTCAGAAGTCAAAACAATTTAAAAAGACGCGGGTTCGTCGGTTATTCCTTTTCAGTTGCTTAGTAAATGATCAATTTTTTTTAATTTCTTTGCAATTTATAATTTTTTAGAAGATTTATTTTGAGCGAATTGAAAATTTCATGAGAAAACAATAGACATGATCTAAAATTTTGTAGACGTACGTTAGAGGATAAAATAATCTCTTGTTAGTCCTAAAGCTATATTTTGCACAACTTTTTAAATTTATAAAAGGTGGCCTAAAAATAGATATTTGTACAAATCAACATATTTGAGTTTAGCTTGTATAGGGATAAATATATGGAAATTTATTCTTTTGGTATAATTAGTGATTTTGTATATCTGTAATTATTGTAGAAATATTTTATATTAGTTAGGAAAATATTTAATTTTTGTAATTATAGCCTAGAATTATTATTGTATATCATGTATATAAACTCTTTACATTAATGAAAATAATCAAGGGATTAGTCTCTTTTATGATAACTTTTTCCTTCTCCACAACACCTTCTGCCGCGCCTACTCTCCTTCGGCCGCCCCCCTTCGGCCGTCCACCTCCCTTCAATTTTTTTTCCAAAACCCTAATTCTCCTCTTGTTCCTCAATCATGTCTAACACAAATAATACCTTTCATCCTACCCTTGAAGTGTCCAACATCAAGAACAACATTCATATTGTTCTTGAAATGGAGAACGTCCAGTACACAACGTGGGCAGAACTCTTTAAAATTTACGCAAGGTCTCATAGAGTCCTCCTCACATCGTCAAACCGGAAAAAGGCACGGAGAAGGTGCCTTTCACCGATGATGAAATAGAGTTGTGGGCAACTCTTGATGCTACGGTGCTCTAATGGATTTATTCCATCATCTCTACAGGCCTCTTACAGGCAATTATCGAACCCGACGCCACGACAATGGAAGTTTGGAATAGGTTGCGTGAGGCGTATAATGGGGTTGAAACTCTTCTTTGACAAAGAAATCCTCTTCCACCGTTCTACCAAGCACGTTTCATGCTCACCTTAGAAGAAGCATGATTGGATAAAAAGGCGGCTATCAGAGCCAATTCCACCATGATGGTGGCAACGTCTCGCGAAACTGATGACTCTCAATCCTTCTCCGAAAATTATGATCAAAACTGTAACAACGGGGGTGGCAAAATGGTTAAAACCGTGAAAAAAATTACGGTGGTAGACGTGGCGGTGGCAATGGTGGTGGCCGTGGTGGCAACAACGGCGGTAGTGGCGGACGAGGAGACGGCAATGGCGGTCAGTAAGGGACCGGGACACAGAACCCCTGGCAACAGGCTTGGGTCGCTGCGCAGTGGCCATGGGGCCTGCCTTGGGCCAGTGACCCATGTCGCCCTGCCCGTTCCAGCACCAAACTGGGCAGGCCCAGTGGACAGCAGAGGCAGCATCAAGGCCAGCCTGGGCCATGAGGTACCTCGGCCTGGTAGCTGCTTGGGCCTCGGCCTCAGTAGACTTTAGCTGCTGCAGGCCCACCCATGACGTCGACCCACATGGATATCGAGGCGGTGATGCATACACTTGGGTTAAATCCTCCAGATGCAAATTGATACATGGACACCGGTGCTACTTCTTATATGACATCCGCGCCAGATAATCTCTCGTCTTATTTAAATTTGAGCAAAAATCATGGCATAATTGTTGGTAATGGTAATTCAATTCCCATTCGTGGTTACGGTCATACAAATTTATCTCTCCTGAATCCACTTTTAGCCTTGAAAAATGTCCTTCATTCTCCTCACTTAATTAAAAACTTGGTGTTTGTTCGGAAATTAACAATTGATAACTGTATTTCTATTGACTTTAACCCTTTTGGATTTTCTGTGAATGATTTCTAGACGGGGATACATCTAATGAGATGTGATAGTCGGGGATAGCTCTATCCCATCACCACCACCATCACCACTAAACAAGCCATACCGTCAACGTTTGCTGCTTTAGCACATTCCTTATGGCATGAGCGTTTGGGTCATCCAGGAGCGTCTGTTTTTTCCTCCCTTAAAAATAATAAATTTATTGAGTGTAATATTGCTCGTAGTACTAATGTTTGTCCTTCTTGTCCGCTTGGGAAAAATGTTAAATTTCCGTTTGTTGCCTCAAATTCTAGTACTTTGTTGTCATTTGATATTATTCATAGTGATCTTTGGTCATCTCCCGTTTTGAGATCTTCGGACCACCATTATTATGTGTTATTTTGAATGATTATTCTAATTTTTTGTGGACATTTCCGTTATCTAAAAAGTCTAAAGTTTATTCCACATTCCTATTATTTAGAGTATTCATATGTACTCAATTTGAACAGAAATTAAGAATATTCAATGAGATAATGAAAGGGATTTGATAATGGGTCATTTAGACAATTTTGTAAGGTTAATGGTATATCTTTTCGGTTTTTATGTCCATATACGTCATCACAAAATGGAAAAACCGAGAGAAAAATCCGCACCATTAATAATATTGTTCGTACATTACTAGCTCATGCTTCATTACCACCTTCATTTTGACATCATGCATTACAAATAACTACTTATCTTCTTAACATACTCCCTAGCAAAAGATTAGCATACCAATCACCACTCAAAATTCTTTATCACAAAGACCCTTCTTATTCTCATCTTAGGGTGTTTGGGTGTTTATGCTATCCTCTTTTCCCCTCCACTACAATAAACAAACTTTAAGCCCGCTCTACCGCGTGTGTATTTTTGGGTTACCTGTCTAATCATCATGGCTACAAATGTTATGATTTATCCTCTAATAAAATCATAATTAGTCGCTATGTAATCTTTGACGAAACCCAATTTCCGTTTGCTAAGTTACATAATTTTGTGTCCAATTCTGATAATTTTTTGGATGATGGGCTCTCACCTATGTGGTTCACCATTTGGTCTAGCCCACACCTCGAGATTTAGACTAGCAGACGCCAGCAGACCCACTGCCTGCCTGGCCCGATCATTTTCCGTCATCAAAATCTGTCAGTCGGCCTACTGCCTACTGGCCCAATACCTCATTCTCCAAATATGCAGTTTGCCCACTGCCTACTGACCCACATTCATCCATCCCCGAGCTTCTGCCAGTAGACCCACTACCTGCTGGCCCAAATCCCTCCAGTACGCATTTTCTACCTGTTGGCCTAACCCAGTCCAGCCATCACCGACCCACTATTCTCCCAACCCGAATCCAGTTCAACACCGTGTATACTGTATTGGGCCAACCCACGCCATCCACTCCTATCAAGCCCATTACCACTTCGAGACAAGGGCCTATTACTCATAGCCAGCGGGGCATTTTAAAACCAAAGTGCTAGTTTAATCTCAACTCTAATGGCACTAAATCACCCCTACCACGTAACCCCGTGTCTGCCCTTCGTGACCCGAATTGGAAAATGGTCATGGATGACGAATATAATGCTCTTATTGAAAATCAGATGTGGGAGTTGGTGCCCCGTCCACCTGGTGTTAATGTGATTCATTCTATGTGGATTTTTGCTCATAAGAAAAAATCTGATGATTTTTTTGAGAGGCATAAGGCCCGTCTTGTAGGTGATGGCAAAGCTCAATAGGTTGGCATGGATTGTGGAGAGACATTTAGTCCGATGGTCAAACCGGCAACTATTCGCATTGTTCTCAGTCTAGCACTCTCAAAATCATTGCTCATTCATCAGTTGGACATGAAAAATGTGTTCTTACATGGCGAACTCAAGAAAACTGTATACATGCATCAGCCCTTGGGTTTCAGGGACCTCCTTCATCCTAATCATGTGTGTTTGCTGAAGAAGTCCTTGTATGGGCTAAAACATGCTCTTCGGGCCTGGTATAGAAGATTTCCAGATTATGTGTCTACTCTTGGGTTTTCACACAACATGTCTGATCATTCTTTGTTTATTTATCGTCCGGTACTTCTATGACATACATTCTGTTACATATGGATGATATTATATTGATTGTTTCATCTGACAAATTGCGCAAGTCTATCACATCTCTTCTCATCTCAAAGTTTGCTATGAAAGACTTGGGGCCATTGAGCTATTTTCTGGGTACAACTGTCACTCGTCATGTAGATGGTCTCTTTCTATCCCAGCGGAAGTATGCATAAGAGATTATTGAACGGACTGACATGTCATCATGTAAGTCATCTCCTACTCCGGTTGATACTAAATCGAAGTTGAGTGCTACTTTTGGAACACCTTACGAGGATCCTCCCACTATCGTAGTCTTGCGGGGGATCTTCAGTATCTTACGTTTACGAGGCCCAATATTACTTATGTAGTGCAATATGTGTGTTTATTTATGCATGATCCGATGGAAGAACACATGCACGCTCTCAAACGCATTGTGCATTACATTCAGGGCACTTTTGATTATGGTTTACACTTATATCCATCATCGGTATCTACTCTCATGTCTTATACATATGCTGATTAGGGTGGATGTCCAGATACCAAGCATTCGACATCTGGTTATTGTATGTTTCTTGGTGATAACTTGGTCTCTTGGTCGGCTAAACGTCAAGCCACTTTATCGCATTCCAGCGCGGAGGCCGAATATCGAGGGGTAGCCAATGTGGTGTCTAAGTCTTGTTAGTTGTGTAACCTCCTCTTAGAGCTTCATTTTCCTATTCAGAAAGCTACCTTGGTCTACTGCGATAATGTTAGTGCGATATATCTCTCGGGGAATCCTGTCCAACATCAACACACTAAACATATCGAGATGGATATTCACTTTGTTCGCGAAAAGGTAGCGCGAAAAGGTAGCTCGAGATGGACATCTTTCGAAAAGGTAGCGCGAAAAGGTAGCTCGAGATGGATATTCACTATTGTATATCATGTATATAAATAATTTACATTAATGAAAATAATCAAGGGATTAGTCTCTTTGAGTATACAATGATAACGTAAAAAATAATCATTCATAAAAGTGTGCTTTATAATCTTGAAAATAAGATAGATTATCTATTACAATAATTAATGATGATAGTGTAACAAGTACACAATAATCTTATACCATCAAATTATGTTTTAGTGATAGATAACTTCACAACAAACATAATCTGATAACTCAAAGATAAAGTAAATAACATGTTATCACAGTATTAAATTAAACAAGGACTATGTAAATTCTCTACACTGTCTTTGTGTGTGAATTAGAACTTTAGGATAAATTCATAATAAATGAGAGACACCCTAAAAGTCAAATCTCTACAGAGCCAAATTAAAAGCAGTAATGAAAATAATGGTGTCTTTGTGACTTTGTATGTGTGTGCGGGGAGAGGGGCAGTTGCAAAAATTTAATCCTCTGTCCAATTGCCGAGCAACAAGCATTTACTCAATAGAAGGTGACAGTTGAGTTCAGTTCTAAGTAGACCTACCATGTTATTTTCTTGCACTATATAATAGGGTCATATAATAAACATTCTTGCATGTCCATAACGTTTTATTAGTATTCTTTTCATTGAGGGTTTAAGCAATTGGAGTGATCATTATGGGTTTATTACCATCTGGTCGTAGTGTTGGGGTTTTTATTCTTTTGCTTGTGTTTGTTGTTGGAAATTCTGTTTTTGCTGATCATGATGTTAATAAGGGAGAGGAAGAAAAGTTCCTGTTTAGGAATCGTCGTTTTGGTGGGGGTTTAGGACATGGGATTTATAGTAAAGGGTTTAGACATGGTGGAGGTCTTGGCCTTGGCGGCGGCGGTGGTCTAGGTGGAGGTGGAGGTGCAGGTGGTGGCTTAGGAGGTGGAGGTGGTCTTGGTGGCGGAGCTGGTGGTGGCTTGGGAGGTGGAGCTGGTGGTGGATTAGGAGGAGGTGGTGGTCTTGGAGGGGGTGCTGGTGGTGGATTAGGCCATGGTGGCGGTGCAGGTGGTGGTGTAGGAGGTGGAGCAGGTGGTGGTCTTGGAGGGGGTGCTGGTGGTGGCGGTGGATTAGGTCATGGTGGCGGTTTAGGTGGTGGAGCAGGTGGTGGTGCAGGTGGTGGTCTTGGAGGGGGTGCTGGTGGTGGTGGTGGATTAGGTCATGGTGGCGGTTTAGGTGGTGGAGCAGGTGGTGGCATTGGAGGCGGTGCGGGTGGTGGTGGTGGTTTAGGAGGAGGTGGTGGAGCTGGTGGAGGACTTGGTGGAGGTGTTGGAGGTGGAGCTGGTGGTGGCATTGGAGGAGGAGCTGGAGGAGGCATTGGAGGTGGAGCAGGTGGAGGTGGTGGAGCCGGAGGAGGCATTGGAGGTGGAGCCGGAGGAGGCATTGGAGGTGGAGCAGGTGGAGGTGGTGGAGCCGGAGGAGGCATTGGAGGTGGAGCAGGTGGAGGTGGTGGAGCCGGAGGAGGCATTGGAGGTGGAGCAGGTGGAGGTGCAGGAGGTGGTTTTGGTGCAGGTGGAGGTGCCGGTGGAGGCGCCGGTGGCGGTGGAGGCTTTGGAGGAGGAGGAGGTGGTGGCATTGGCGGTGGTGGAGGTATAGGAGGAGGTTTTGGAGCAGGTGGAGGCTATGGCGCTGGTGTCGGAGTAGGAGGTCTCGGAGTAGGAGGTGGCGGCGGCGGCGGCTTTGGTGGTGGAGGAGGCATTGGTGGTGGTCTTCATTGATCAACAAAGCTTCGTTAACGTTCTTGCATGAAATAATTAAAGCAATATTAATGTAACCTTTTATTAGTTGTTATTTTTTTGTGAAACTTGTTAAAAAATGGTACCCCTAGTAAATGAACAAGTTTATAGCTATCATATTTATAGTGTGTTTTTTGTTGAGTTAAAGCAAAATTAAGCTTCTGTCCATCTTGCTTGAAAAATGCTCATGGACTATATAGTTGTAATGCCCGATCTTGTCATTTGTAATAAATATAGTTCTGTTGCCAAGTGTGTTGCTCCATTATATATTACCACCTTTACGATTTTGCATATTTTTATTCTTATTACAAAAAAACTAGAAGGGCATGGCCTGTGCTAAGCTCGGACCCAACATATTAACTTACAAACGATTGTTATGTGGCCAACGGGGCGGGGTAGGGCGGGATCGGTACCCATGCGGGATTGGCGGGTTCTGTCGATGTCCCATCCCGGTTCCGGTCCCGGCCCCATTGAAAAATGGGACCGGTAATTATCGGGGCGGGACAGGATCGGGTTTTTTCTGATTTTTTTTGTTACACTTAATTTTAAAAATAATATATAAACAAGAAATTGTAATAAAAACATCTCAAGACTGTTTTTGTGCCTCTTATATTATTTAATAGAAATGTGATTTTTTTGTAATACAATTGTCAAAATTGCAACTTTGTGGTGTTGAAAGTTGCAAATAACATAGTAAAATTACAATTAAAAAAATAACATCTATATAAACAACTCAATAATTGAACAAAATAATATAATAAAAACATCTCAATGCTATTTTTGTGCCTCTTATATTATTTAATAGACGTATGATTTTTTTGTAATACAAATACAATTGTCAAAATTGCAATTTTGTGGTGTTGTTCAAAAGTTGCAAATGACATAGTAAAATTGCAATTAAAAAAAATTACATTTTGAAAAAAACCTGTTTTAGTTTCTTGATAATTTCCCGTGGTTCTTCGGTTAGAATTGGTATTTGTTGGTCAAATTGCTCGACGTCGTTTTCATCTCCGTCGGATAAGATTTCGTTGTAGTTTTCGTCTTCTTCTTCGTTGATCTCCGGTTGACCACACCTTCTCCGCTCCGCTCATATCCAATCTCTGAATAATACTGCAATCTCCAAGCTGTCTCCCGCTAATGAGTGTCTGTGCTCTCCTATTTGAAATTTGCCGGCCGAAAAAGCGCTTTCAGACGCTGTTGATGACGCTTGAATGTTCAACACATCTTAGGCCATCTTTGACAGTGTCAGAAATGTCTTCTCATTCTCCATCCAATATTTCAGCAAGTCTTCACGTCCTTCTTCATTGAGAACTGTTTGGTACGGTACAACACCCTGCAAAACAAAAACATCAAACTCGCTAACTTGGTTAGTAATGTTGTCACTATACATTCTATTTCTAAGACTTTCAATACTAACAGCAGAAACACCATGTCTTTTTTGAGGTTATGTTAAAGAAGAGGAAGATGGTATGGAAGCCGGTTGGTTGCTAGCACTTTCTTGTTGGTAATACGTATATACTTTTTTGCATTCATCTGGTATGTTAGACAACACTTCTTCTTTAGTTAGTTCAATAGGTGGTGGGTCATTTGGATTTTTGGGAGTTGGAGGTGGTAGTACTGCTATACAATCATAAATAGTTTCAATAAGTACTTTACAACCATCTATTTTAATAGTCGGAATTAATACAACACCAATAATATAAATAGTGGGAATAGAAATAAAATATTTTTTAAATTTGATAAACATTTTTTTAATAGGTGTTTTATAAGCTGGTTTTTTCATATATTCACTAAGTAATAAAAATATTAGAGCTATATAAAATAACATAGTTGAAATAGTAGGATAATATATACCGAATTTTTTTTTGTTGCTTAAAAAAATTTCTCTAGAAATACAATAAGTTATGAAATTTTTTTCAATCGTTATCTACAACCATATCAGTTGAATTTCAATTATAGGCGTTAAAAATAAAGTTATAGGTCTTCTATAATCATAAGCAACAAGTAGTTGCTTGTATAAAGAATTCCACCTAGTGGCTACTTCTTCGGGAATTTTTCTATATGGTAGTCCGCAATCGTGATAATTTTTTTTATATTCTTTTTTTCGTTGTATTCTATTACTTCTAAAAATAAAATTTATAGCAAATTGTATTTTATTAAGAATGTCTTCAAAAAGTGATAGATCATCATTTACAACTAAGTTATAAATATGACACACACATTTTATATGAAAATGATGGAGTTAAAAGATCTTTTAAAATTCTAATATCATAATTATTAGAAGAAGCATTATCTAATGTAATAGTTATAATTTTATCAGTTATGCCATAATAATCGCAAACTGAATAAATTTTTTCTGCAATAAAAGTACCAGTGTGACTATCATCTATATATCTATACGCTGAAATACGTTTTTACATAGTTCATTTATAATCAATCCAATGACATATTACCGTTAAATAATCATAGTCGTTAGTACTACGGCCTATATCGGACGTGATAGATACTTTACCAGGAATATGATATAAGGAATAACATAAATACTGTTGATATTCATGTGCAAATTTAAATACATCTCTCATAACAGTTGATCTAGAAAAATCATTAAATGCAGGATTATATATATCTCTAATGTAATGAATAAAACCAGGAGATGAAAGAAATGAAAAAGGCAAACCCTCCACAACAACTAATTTTGATATTGCTTCTCTATCTCTATGTTTATCGTATTTAAGGCCTACAATTCCCCCCCCCCCCCCCCCCGTCATACGGTTAATTTGATCCTGTACTTGATCCGTGACAGTATGTTAACCTTGTCCCGACTGAGAGGGCATTGGCGCACCCGATTTTTCATCCAAGTATTGGGCCCACCTAGCTTGGTGAAAGTTTTGTACGTGTCTCAATAAACCTCTCGTCCCACCCTGACCTTTCCCCATTTTAAATTTAAAAATATTTTTACAAATTTGACATCTAAATACTTGATTCTCTTCGTCCCTATAAAAAAAAATCCATGCATCTGATTTTAATTTTCGTTTTGTTAGGCCTCGTCTCATATTAGGAGAGGAATAAGAGGCGTTCTAGGTGGAGGTGCATTAGTGGGTGTGTCATCTAGATTAGTGGGTGTGTCATCTAGATTATCTTCTAAATTAAAGTCTTGTTGAGTTCTAGAAAATATCTCCTCGTCTAAATCTAATGGTATTTCAGGAAAAAAATTAGTATCAACCAAATTATCTTGTCTAGGAATAGGATGATTAGAAGAAGTACCCCTACTAGAAGAAGCATGACCCTTACCCTTAAACATACCTCTAAATCCTTTCATTTTAATTATGCTTATAAATAGTTAAAGATAAAGAAATTAAGTGTGCTAATTAAAATAAAGAAACAATAATAATTTAATGAAAGAACGAATGTACCAAACGCCGACGTAACGTCGATGTGTAATCGAGAGGTTGAAAATTGAAATTTTGCTCGATGGATGATCCTCAAGTTAGTTGCCAACTTCACTCCAAATGAATAAATAAAATTGAATATTTAGTAGACAATGTAGACTTGTAGAGAGATAGATTGAGAGATTGTAGGAAGATATGTAAGAAAGATGAAGAGAAAATGAGGTATTTATAGTTGAAAAATTGGGTTAAGTGTAAATATAATAACTTAGGGGTTAAAAATAAATATTAATGGGGTAGGGGGGTTGGGGGAGGGGAGGCCAAAAATGGCCGTTGTACAACGGCCAAAATATAAAATGATCATTGTGCAACGGGTATTTAGTGCAAAGGGGAGGTTTTGGGAGGGACCGGGGTGGGACGGGTCTATCAGGATTGGGGCTGGGCCCTGGCGGGACGAGCTCAGGTCCCGTCCCGGTTCGAATCCCGTTACCGGTATATATATATATATATATATATATATATATAAGCGGGGTCGGGGCGGGACCGGGCCGCCCCGCCCCGTTGGCCAGCCTTACTCATTTGATGATAAAAAAGAGTCATTTGGTGATGAAAAAAGAACGAAAACGTATAGGATGGAAAAACATAAAGCATGAGATTATATGCTAATATGATTGAGGCTAGCAGATGTCATGTATGTAAAACAATTGAGACGGGGCAGATACCATTGTCAGTAGAAGATCATTGCATCAAGTATCCTGCTTTACAAATGTATATTTAGATATCAAGGTAATAATGTCAAATCAGACTTAAGTTGTATATCAAGGAAGTACTAAAAAGAAAACCATAAAAATAACATACGTTATGAAAATATATGAACACAAATATACATATTGCAGTTCTATTGATGCAAAAGTATGCCCAATAAGTACTTCGGTTTAGTTGTTTACGCTGGAAAATGACTTGGTAGGTAATATAGGCATTCCAGGTATCAAAAACAAAATACCACCAGAAATAACTAATAAAATTGCTCAGCTAATCCTGCTATCTTAGACATGGCTAATTCGAAAATTGAACTCATAATGACACCTCAGGCCAAGTTCTGTGAAGACAATATCAGCAGCACTACAGGCAGCATCTGTTGCATCTGCGACCAGTATTCCAATGTCAGCTTTCTTTAAAGCAGGTGCATCATTCACGCCATCAACAATCATGCCACATATGTGCTTTCTATCTTTAAACGTCTCACAATTTCATGTCTGTACTCTGCATGCCAATTAATTTATGGTCGAGAGAAGAAAAGCAAGACTACATAGGAAACAAAACTATTTAGAGAAACTATAAAATGTCTGCAGCAAGCATCCTTTAAAAGCCTTCTAGCCTAAATATTGAATTCATCAGCATCTAGAAATTAATTACTACTTCATAATAAATTCTAAGTAATATCTAATACTAACATAAACAACGGAAGGAAATGGAAAAGAAGAATATTAATCATCAAATTCTCTAGAGAGCAAACCTTGCCAGGATAAACACCAGCAAGGTCATCTGCTTTTTCAATCAGCTCATCAACAGGCAGCGCTACAATAGACTCGTCCTTGTCCAGGCTCAGAGAAAAAACAGCAGGATACATATTGTTTCGCATTCCTAAACAGCATTCTGTCTTCTTTGCAATTGCTAACTGATCACCTGATGTGGGATGGGGTGTTACTTGAGGATATTAGGCCAAAAGATCACCGTAAAAGATGGTTATTGAAATACGTTGAAACTTTTATCCCATTTAGCATGCTTAATGTCCCAAAATATTCTAACAACTCAACAAAAGGAAACAAATTTCTATATTCTCATTGTTAAGATGAGAATATCATTGCCACTGCCCACCCTGCAAAAAAATAAAATAAATAGAAGAGAGCCCAATCTATGTTGACATCTTTGACGCATTCGCTTTCAGGTCTAACAAAACACTAGAGCTCTTTTACTTAGTGATGAGTTATTATCATTTAGGTCTGAGATTCTAGCAGTTTTATCATAGAGATCTAGGGACATTGAATTGACAGAACTATCATACTTTTTCCATCGCTTCAGCTATCCATATATATTGTTTCCAACTCACACGGCAGAACATCAAGTGTAGACGAACGAATACCCTTGTCTATATGAGGTTATCCTCTCATTGTCCTTAGGAATCAAAACCTCAATTGACCTCCAACGACAATCGACTTTTATCGTTGATAGAATATTGGTGGTGATTCGAGTCTTGTAGTCACCGGCGGAGAATCTCGAACTCTAGATAAAACTCAAGAAACTAGTTTTTCTCGAAGATCATGCTCGAATTGCCATGTCTTCGGTAGAAAGGAGGAAACCGAAGGATTACGGCTAGGTGGTGCTTCATCTTGGGGGTTAGGATTCCCTCTGGTATTTGAAGGAGCACTGCCGCTGGTAGAAAGGTTAGACATATTTGCAATGAAAAAGGAAGGAGGTAGCGATCAAAGAATCTAAAGAAATTATTCACAAATGAAGGTCGAATAACAAACTCACCACAAGAGGTGGTATTTATAAGAGATGAAAAGTTATCATTACAGTGAGGAAATGATGTGATGGATGCCAATCAACGACTGCACGAGCGTATCAGAGTAGGTGTGATGAAGTGACACGCCTCATCATGACTCTGCAGTCTTCCGTTAATCGAGGGAAGCCGGAAAGTTGTCAACGTTTCAACAAGATGACGATTAGAATGGCAAAATAAGTGGATGGTATTTTTTCAAAGTCTCCCGCCAAATTGAAGAGTTTTGATTGGTTGTCAATTTAAATTAACTTCCCAGGCGCGCAAAGGATACGTTCGAAAAGTTCGGGGACTATCTCTATAGGGAAAAATTCGTATAAGACAGATGTACGAATTATGATGTGACACGTGGTAGATGGTGCTGAGTCAGGTCCATTTCAGTTTGAGGCGTTATCCGTAAGATGCAAGCATCACCAGGGGCTACATACGTATATTGGTACCGGGAATGCAGAAGGTCGGGTCAACCGTTTGAATTACAACGGGCGATCATTACTGAACTGGTCATACATCTTCCAACGGAACATTAATAGCATATATGGAGACACTAATTGTCCAATTATTACAGCATTCATTCTATTGTATTTATGAAGGCATATATTGTGGAGTGTGTACCCGTGAGCTCATGTATAAATAGGACACATTGTTACATTGTAAAGGAGGACATACAAGTTATTACAATACATTCTCTAATATTCCTATCAATTTTCACGCTACTACACTAGTCTAAGAGACTTTGCCTAAAGCAAACACAAGGCTCAAGCTAATTGTTTCTTTACTTTATCTTGATATTATTTACTTGCAATGTATTTTATCTAATATTATTGTCAGGTCAGTCACTTGAGATCCACATATGCTTGACCACGTGTACAAATTCAACTGTACCGTTTTACGGGTAAACAATAAATAATATATTAAATCAAAATGCAAGAGCTATCATTTAATAAATACTTTTACAAAAAACAACTTATTAATGATGCATATGCATATTGATAAGTCGGTTAAATAGTTTAAAGAAGAATGAGATTATATTCCTAATATCGTGGAAAGGATCTTACAAGTTACAATCTCGTACAAAATTTTGTTAGAAAATCATAGGATGAGTTGTGTCACTAGCTTGATGTTTCTATTAAATCAAATTAATTTAATTTTAATAGTTAAATTATACTAGTGAAAAGCATATTATTTAACCGTGATTTAATGTGAACGAAAAACACATGTTTGCAGTTCAGTCGTTTGATGTAAACGTTGAGGAATGCGGATAAATTAGATATTTCCTACCTGAAAAAAAAACTAAAATTTGTTGTTACTCGCTAAATAGCTCGTAACTAACATAATATTTTGATATTTACTGTTTAACTATAAAATTTGTCTGTTGCTAATTCTTAAAGTATTATCCTATAGTAGTGATTGTTTGGACAGCATAAATACTAGCCCAATGGAACCCTTTCATGTTATCTCATCTTATTAGACCTCTTCTTCTCAATACTATAAATAAAGGTGTTTTTTATCGATATTTAATGGGAAATTTGTACTATAAAACATGATGTTTCCACCAAATAAGCTCATTGCGAAAATGCATGGTGGGAAAATGCTCTCATTGTAATGCTGGAAAACTTCATAATTTTTTCGTGTAAAACACTACGATTTAGATTTTTTCCACTGACATTCAATGGAAAATTGCCACTGAACATTTTTCAATGGGAAATTCAATAGAAAAATAGATTTTTTTTAGTATGTCTTCTCTTTTATTGTAATTCATTAATTAGCTGTAAATGTGGTTTACTTGTAACAATGGAGTGTTTTTCATATATTTTTACTTACTCTTTAGGTGTTGGTGTTGAATTAATTAGGCGGTGGTCTTAGTGGAAGTTTTAGGAAAGTAGTAAACACTGCTGGTGTTGGAATTGATGTTCGTGCTATTGGTGGCGGCGCTAACGACGGTGGAGGCTTTGGTGGAGGAGAAGGTGGTGGTATTGTTGGTGGTGCACGTGGGGGCTCTGCCATCTAGCCGGGGCCGGAAAGGTGGTGGCAGTGGTCAGGACAAAACTAACTAGCTTGAAGAAAGGGGTTTAATTGAATTTTCTTAGTTGAAAAATTATATTATGCAAATAGAATAGAATATAGTTTTTATAATTATATATAAATTGTTAAATTCACATGTGCTAATTTGTATAGGTTGTTTATCTCATTAGAGATGGTAACATAAAGCCTAGTCACCATTCCTTGTACTTTTTCTTTTTGAGAATTTTTATTTTTTATTATTAATTAAAAGTTGCTAGATATAGTGTCTGGTGATATAAATTCGCACAAAAAAATGTTAAATCCATTTGGCATGAGTATAAATTCTAGTAAATTGATAAGAGGATTAGGTCACAAATTTAAAATTTCAGGTGTGACATTTTGAATCTCTTTATATAAATTTCTGACTAGTCACTAGAGGTGGCGGCAGCTTTGCTGGTGGTCTTCATTGGTCAACAAATTAAGCTTCAATTCGTCTTGAATGAAATAAGAATATAGAGTTCTGTTTAATTTACTCTTGGAAGTGATCTGTATATATTTTCTCTTAAATCAAGTGGTTAATTACATTTTATAGTTGTCAAACTTGTTGAAAAATGGACTTATAACACGTTCTAATACGTTTTATGTCCATCACATTAGTTGTAGCACATTTATATTGCGGTTGTCCTACAATAGATCTATGGCACGATCTCGAACGATATATTGCATACAATCATTGAAACCGATGCCACTGCACGATAAACGTGGGAGCGCTTGAAAAATATTTTTTATGATAACAAGACACAACGTGCCTTGTATCTGGAAAATCAATTTCAGGACATTCAGTAGGACAATATTCCTAATGCGTCGGCCTATTATCAAAAACATAAGATAATTGCCGATCAACTCTCCAACGTCGGTGCATCAGTCACTAATCAATGATTAGTAATCAACGATTAGTGATGCAACTTATTGCGGGTTTGAATGAAAATTATGACGGCGTCGCTACCATCCTCCAACAAAGCACGTTATTGCCTCCGTTCTGTGAGGCTTTTTCGAGACTCATCCTTGAAGAAACTCGAAAAACAAAGCGGGCAGCGACTAATGCCAGCACAGCTGATGCCGCTCTCGTAACCACAGGCAAAAATCATGCCAACCTGAGAGGCTCGACTCCCGCCCCATCCCACCGACAAGCCAATGATCCGACACGTGGATCACATCCCCAGAATAACAACAGAGAAATAAATTCTAAGAACAGCCGCGATGGCAGCGGCGGCAACAGTGGCAGCACCAAAAATAGTGGCAGCGGCGGCAGGAGGCAGCCTCTGTCGGCTGGCAGCCACCAATAGCGGCAACAACTGTGGCAGCAGCTTCCGTCGTGGGCTGCCTACTTGCCATGGGCTGCGTGGGCCCCGTCGGCATGGGCTGCTCCACTTTGCCCTTACCCAATGTCCTCTTGGGCCCAACCTCCAGCCCGACAGGCGCACATCCACAACAGGCATACAGTGCACATGTTTCTCCTCCTTCAACCTACACATCGATGAATATTGAGGTGGCTATGAACACGATGTCTCTCAACGTTCCTGACGATAGTTGGTACATGGACACTGACGCCACATCTCGTATGACGGCATCTCAAGGTACTCTCTCGTCTTATTTCAATATGAGCAATTTAAATTATAATATTATTGTTGGTAGTAGACAAGGCATTCCCATTCGAGGTTATGGAAAATCATCCCTCTCCCCCACCACACCCCCGTTAGCTTTAAAATATATCCTTTTATGCCCCGAAACTTATCAAAAATCTAATCTATGTGCATCGTTTCACAACCGATAATAATGTTTTTCATTGAATTTGATCATTTTGGTTTTTCTGTGAAGGACATTATGACAAGGATGCGAATAATAAGATACGATAGCACCAGGGACCTTTATCCTATCACCACCTTCGTCAGCCATCCAGCCTCCTCTCCATCAACCTTTGCCACAATTTAGTCGCTTTTATGGCATAACAGATTAGGACATCTTGGAGACTCTGTTTTACGCTCCCTTAGCAAAAATAAATTTATTGATTGCAAACATGTCTTTTATCCTCATATTTGTGAATCTTGTGTTTTTGAGAATCATGTCAAGTTGTCATTTTATTCTTCATTTATTTGTACTTTAATGTCTTTTGATATAATACACAGTGATTTATGAACTTTTCCTATCTTAAGTACGGTCGGGCTTCAATACTATATGTTGTCTTTAGATAATTATTCAAACTTCCTATGGACTTTTCCCATTGGTAACAAGTCCCAAGTCTATTCTATTTTTTCTTCATTCAGCGCTTTCATTAAGACACAATTTGAAAAGAATATTAAATGTTTCCAATGTGACAATGGGAGGCAATTCGATAATAATCAATTCAAACTTTTCTGCTCCAAACACGACCTTATTTTTCATTTTTCCTGTCCCCACACCTCTCCACAAAATGGCAAAGTCGAATGAAAAATTAGAATCATAAACAACTTAGTCTGTGCCCTCCTTGCTCACACTTCCATTCCCCCTGTTTTTTGGCATTATGCTCTATCAATGGCAACCTATCTCTTGAACATTCTCTCAAACAAGTCTCTCAAATACAAGTCTCCCACTCAAGTTCTCTATCTTCGGGATCCTTCCTATAAGCATTTACGAACTTTCGGATGTCTGTGCTACTCCCTCCATCCCTCCATCCCTCCATATGAATCAACAAGCTGCAACCTAGGTCCACCTCATGTGTATATCTTGGTTACCCCCCTAATCATCTAAGTTACAAGTATTATGACTTGTCTACCTGAAAAATAATCATTTCTTGGCATATCATATTTGATGAGTCCCAATTCCCATTTTCCAAGCTCTATTCTCCGCCTCCGGATTCTTGTGACTTCTTAAATGATGGCCTCAATCCCTTCTTAATTCACTACTTGCAAAATCTGTCACCGTCATTACCGGAGCCCATCCCTACTCCCCCATCATCGTCTCGGGTGGATCACCCAACCTATTCATGGGACACTACCCACCCATCCTTGTCTCAGTTCCGGCTCGGGTTACGGATCTTCCAGGAACCACCCCCAATATCCATATCCTCCCAGCCCACCGCCAGTCCAATCTCCCCCATCCTGCCCGAGCCAACCCAGCCCCGTGCGGCACCCCTACGGACAATGGAAACCTGTGTTATGCACGACATTTCCAAACCCAAACAACAATTTAATTTATCGACTTTGGTTGCCCCTTCACCTCTTCCTCGCAACCCAAAAAATGCCTTGTCCAATCCTAATTAGAAATTTACCATGATTGACGAATATAATGCTCTTATTGAAAATAAGACGTGAGATCTAGTGCCTCATCCTCCTAATGCTAACGTTATTCATTCTATGTAGATTTTTAGACATAAAAATAAATCTGATGGTTCTTTTAAGAGGCACAAGGCACATCTTGTAGGTGACGACAAGTCTCAACAGGTAGGCGTGGATTGTGATGAAAGTTTCAGCCCGGTGGTAAAACCGGTGACTATTCGAACCATTCTTAATATTGCTTTATCCAAATCTTGGCCTATTCATCAGCTTGACGTCAAAAATGTTTTCTTGCATGGGGACCTTCATGAAACCTTATACATACATCAACCTATGGGATTCAGGGATCCCGCTCATCCAAATTATGTGTGTCTTTTGAAGAAATCGCTTTATGGACTGAAATAGGCTCCTCGTGCATGGTACCAATGGTTTACTGACTTTGTATTCTCTATCGGATTTTCACATGACAAATTTGATCACTCACTTTTCATCTATAGCAAGGATAATGACATGACATACATTATGTTATATGTTGATGACATTATCCTAACTACATCTTCTGATGCACTTCACTGATCCATTATGTCACTTATTACCTATGAGTTTGCTATGAAGGATTTGGGGCCCCTAAGCTATTTTTTGGGCATTGTTGTTACGAGACATGCGTGTGGCTTATTTCTTTGTCAAAGAAAGTATGCCAAAAGATTCTTGACCGAGCAGGCATGACGTCTTGCAAACTGACCTACACACCAGTGGATACTAATTCCAAACTCAGTGCCTCTTCGGGTTCTCTGTATGCCGACCCGACTCACTATCACAGTTTAGCAGGAGCGTTGCAGTATCTCACTTTTACGAGATTAGATATATCTTATGTCGTGCAATAAACATGCTTACATATGCACAGCCCGACGGATGAACATATGAATGCCCTCAAACGTATTTTGCGATATCTACAAGGTACTCTTCATTTCGGCTTACACATGTACAAGTTCTCACTCTCTGGTCTCATATCTTATTCTGATGCTGACTAGGGTGGATGTCGTGACATTCGTCGGGTTACTGTGTTTTCCTCAGAGATAACTTGCTTTCTTGGTCTTCTAAAAGACAACCTACTTTGTCTCGATCCAGTGCCGAAGCTGAGTACAGAGGTGTAGAAAATATTGTTCCTGAGTCTTGTTGGCTACGCAACCTTCTACTTGAGCTTCACTGCCAAATCTATAAGGCTACATTGGTTTACTGTGATAATGTAAGTGCGATATATCTTTCCGGCAATCCCGTTCAACACCAGCGCACTAAACACATTGAAATGGATATTCACTTTGTATGTAAGAAAGTTTCTCGTGGATAAGTTCGTGTTCTTCATGTTCCTTCCCAATATCAGATTGCTGACATATTCACTAAAGGACTTCTGCGCATACTCTTTGATGATTTTAGAGCCAGTCTCAACGTACGAGAACCTACCGCTTCAACTGCGGGGTGTGATAGAATATTACCATATTTTGTATGTATTTTATATTAGGTAAATCTATATTCCGATTGTAATTAGGAAGATTAGTTACCTAGTTTGTATCCATGTAAATAATTATGTCACACTATATATATTGTACACAATAATCAATGGAAAGGGAACATATTCCTTTACATATGATGAACAATCTTTTATGTCCTTTGATGAGAAAACTATTGGTAAAATACGGAACAATATTGATTAAGAACAAATAAAAACAGTAAAGAATAACTTATCAATTTATAGTTGTGTCGTGGCAAGCCACTGTTTTGAAAGCGATTTTGGATCGACTCCGGTGCAAATCATTTAGCCCGGTCACTGCCCAAGGGTCCACAACACTTCCGGACAGTTGCACTAGTGGCCGGAAGTTTGGAGTTTGCACATAGTATTTATCCCAGCAAACAGAAGGAAAGAAATAGCTTTGAAAAAGATGATATATTTTTTTGTGTATCAACAAGTGAAATCTCTACCGGTATATATAGGTAGATTTCAACGTCTTGATAGTAAAGGTTGAAATCTGAAACGTCTCTAACGTTCAGAGCATAATGAATGAGATATGTCTCCCAGCGTTCAGAGAATAAAGATCACAATTAATGGATTTGAAATAGGTCTCATGTATACCTCGCGCGTAGGGGAGGGGCAAATCGACTCGTTTTGTCTACGAAGCGTAACTCGCATATGTGCGAGGCTACTCCCTTTTTCCAACTCTTTACAAGCCTAATAAAACACATTTCAATATAAAGTGGAAGATGGAACTCTCCACCACCAATATGATACAAATTGCATTTCACAAAAGTCAACAAAGAGAATGAAAAGGGAATCTTTATCTTTCCATTATTTAGAATAATAAGTATAGGAAATAGGATAATAACTCTTACAAAGACAATGTTAGTACTCTTTCCTTTTAATTTTTTCGAATTTTGGTAGTCCATTTTGGTTCGTACATAAAAAAACGTTATCAGATATATTGTTAATCATATGCATAATTTTGATAGTCCTTATTGTCTCCTAGTTTGTTGTTTTTTTCTTTTGTACTCGTGATGCCTTTTAATTAGAAACCTAAGTCCTTTTTATGTTATCATGGTGCGTATGATTATTGTTCCAAGAAATTGATCTAACTCATATAATTATTCCTTTTAGTATAGAAATATCTCCATGAGATGAGAGGAAGATCTCATTTGAGAATTCTTTTTTACTAGGAAATAGGGGCAGAGCTAGAAGATATAAGCTACGAATTGATCAGTCGAACTAGTAATATTAGTTTAGACCTTATATTTATACTAAGAAATCTATTATGTGCAAAAATTAAATTTTAAACTTTATTGCTAACCCCTGACGTTCTTATTATAAAATTTAGAACTCGTAAAGTTAAAATCCTCTAATTTGTAAATATGGAACGCCAATGAATTCGTCTAACCAACAGAGGTACTATTTTATAGTAGATAATTGTGCCTACGTCGCCTAGCAATAACTTTTGAAATCGGGTGAGGCTAATTGTCGAGAAACTTTGTCCCGAAATTGTCAAGATTTGTTTTGTCTATTTTACCCTTTCTAGAGAGAATTAAATGGGTCAAAATATCAAATTTCTCTTTAGTTACATCACTGGCCAGTTAAAGAATTTTTAGTAAAAAGAATCCTGGAAATTTTAACTTAGGGTAGGAACTCCAAGAAATCACGATTAGCGTATAAATGTGTAAAACGTATGTTCTTAATCTTTGCCTTAACTTCTGAAGTACCAGTATTTAATTTTCACAGTAAGTGATACTGTATTAGTAGTATAGTAGTTAAGTTTTTACCCAAGTGAAAGGGTTTGATTCTTATAGAACTGGTCGGGGTCCGGGGAGATTTGTTAATTTTATGGCCATTACTCATTAAAATGTTCTTTTGGTTATATGATATATAAAATCGCGCCGTAATTGAAACACATGAAATATTTATAAAATTCTTTTATTAAAATTGTAAGTGGGCATGGAATATTATTTACTCGTAAAAACAAAGATTTTGGTAACATGTATTCATGAAAAAGTAACTTACTTGATATATCTAAAAGAGAATACTCCCCTTATTATTTTCGTTAATGAAAAAGTATATATACATGATATAAAATCTCTAATTAAGGAAATTAAATCTACATTTTCCTAATACAAGACTATTAGTTTTTCCCAATACAAGACTGCCACCATATTTATACATATACAAGAATTCTGCTAATTATGATAAAATATATACAATGGAGGAAACTGATATACACGGACTACCGTGTGATATACACGGTAGTCTTTCACACCCCCGCAGTCATAGCGGGCGGTTGTCATACACTGAGACTGTAAATCTTCAAACAGAACTAAGGGAAGACCCTTAGTAAAGATGTAATCAATTTGGTACTGTGAAGGACATGCAAGAGACGTACTTGTCCACGAGTTATCTTTTCGCGAACAAAGTGAATATCCATCTCGATATGTTTAGTGCGCTGATGTTGGACCGAATTTTCAGAGAGATAGACTGACTAACATTATCGCAGTAGACCAAGGTAGCTTTCTGAATAGTAAAGTGAAGCTCTAATAGGAGATTATGTAGCCAACATGACTCGGACACCACATTGGCTACCCCTCGATACTCGGTCTCCGCACTAGCTCGTGATAAAGTAGCATGGCGTTTAGCCGACCAAGAGACCAAGTTATCACCAAGAAACATACAATACCCAAATGTCGAATGTCTGGTATCTGGACACCACCCCAATCTGCATCAGTATAGGACACAAGAGTAGATACGGAGGATGGATATAAGTGCAAAACATAATCAAGAGTGCCCTGAATGTAACACACAATGCGTTTGAAAGCATGCATGTGCTCGTCCCTCGGATCATGAATAAATAAACACATCTGCTACACTGCATATGTAATATCGGGCCTCGTGAAAGTAAGGTATTGAAGAGCCCCTGCAAGACTGCGATAGTGGGAGGGATCCTCGTAAGGTGTGCTAGACTTAGCACTCAACTTCGATTTGGTTGAGAGGGCGGCGGAAGAGATGTGGTTTTGATAAGGAAAAATTTGCCCTAGACTTCTGATACCATGAAAGAGAATAATCCCATGATTATTTTCATTAATGAAAAGGTATATACACATGATATACAATATCTAATTAAGGAAATTAAATCTATCTTTTTCCAATACAAGACTACTAGCTTTTTCCAATACAAGACTACTACCATAATTAGACATATACAAGAATTCTACTAATTATGGTATAATATATACAATGGAGGAAACCGATATACACGGACTACCGTGTGATATACACGGTAGTCTTTCACTATCTAATATTTAAATCTATTAGTATATATTGGAGTAGTGACATTTTTAATATAGAGAGAGGGACTATCAAGGCCGATAGTGGTAGAGTTGTAAGTACTCCTTCACCTTTATCGAAGGTCTCATCTTCGAGCCCTAGATCTGAGTCGCCTTTAAGGGAAAATGTTTTACCCTCAATGTGGAACTTTCCTGCACGAATCCAGATTTTAAATCAAACCCTAATACGAATACTAAACAAAGAAAAACATTTCTAATACAAAATGCTGTTTTTCCAGGCTACATTTTGGCAGCTTCTATTTGTCTTGTAAAATACCATGGTAAATGCTAAGTTTGACGTAGATGGCACATCCATTATGGGGACCTCACAAAGACCAAACCAAACATGAAATTTGAAAAAAGTTACAGTAGCCACCTCTTTTGGATATGAAAAGTCATCTATCTTCAAGATTAAGGTACTAATTAAGTACAGATATGTAGTTGAAAGCTGGGAAAATGAGGGAATTATAGTTCGTTGACTATGTAAAATCCTATCATAAAGGGCATTCACAAATCTATCAAACTTTATTAAATACAATCTTAACTTTGTTATGTAAAATCTTCTAAAGTTTATGATAAAAGTGTGCTCTGAATTATAGAAAAACTTGTTAGCGTTTCCTTCGTTCTTTTTTTCTTTTTGTGGAGAGGCCTAGAACGCAAGTACGAAAAAAAGTTTGATGAGAATATATAGAGAATTACGAAACATATATGTGAGTGTGTGAAAGGTAACTAAATGTCAATAAATATTAAATTCCAAATCTATAATTTCAAAATTTTCTTTCAAATACGAACGCAACGTGTGTTATAGTGGGTACAATTGAATCGAATAGTTTTTACGTAAAATATATATTGTGTGAAAAATAGGTAAATTTTCAATAAATTGAATTCCAAATATATAATTTCAAAGATGTGTAATGCGATAATACACTTAAAAGTTGAACTCATCAAATTTAAATTTTAAATCAATCTATATTTGTTGTCTACCACTCATTTGCAACTCAAATACAAAACATATATGTGTGAAAAATAATTAAATTTTCAATAAATTAGACTCCAAACATATCATTTTGAGATGTAATGCGTTCAGTTGTAACAACCTTAAAAATTAAATTCATCAAATTTTAAATTTTAAATCCATGTCTTTGTCTATCATCATTTGCAACTCAATTACCAAAAACTTACTTCAATTAGAACCACCAAAAATTTGATATGACGCTGAATATTATAGGGATATTATAATTATGAAATCATATCAACTCAAAACTTTTTTCTCCATCATAGCCTACTTTATTGTATTGGGGCCACCTTTTTGACAAGACACAGACAAAACTAAAATGTAGCATTATTTTTCAATTAAACAAAAAACATCAAAGTGAAAAACATCACTGTAGCAAAGAAATCTGACACCACTGCATTTTATGGGTGTCTCAAACTTTTTCATTTTTTCACTTTTTTTTCATATTCGCTTTAGAAGATAATAATGTCGGTCCCTGAACACTATTACCAGTAAATCATATTTGACTGATTCATGAAATCAAAGAATCAATTTTCATCAAACATCCTTTGTGTTCACATCTACATTCATATTTTAAATTCTACAAAAACATCAACAGCAACAAACTTGGATTATCTAATCATCTTTATGGAATTTTACAAGATTACATCAATTTTTCTTCATAACAGTAATAATATGAAGGGGTCGGGGTCGATTAATCTTGACATTTTACGTAGAGTCAAAGCTAAAATTTTGAGTTTATGAGTTATAAATTTTAAAAAATATGATTTATTGAATTCTGACTAATTATTTATGTATCCTAAGTGAATTTTAAGTACAAATATTGGGCCTCGAAAAAAGCTATTGAATTTTGCCGATAAGCAAAACCATAATATTCTTCACATACATCACAAGCACGAAGAAAAGAATAATAATAATAATAATCACAATCATAATAGTAATATTAATAATAAACCAAGTTACTAACACATCTTTTGCAATAAGAGGCAATTAATTCATCTGTTGGACTCCGGATTTGCACCACTAGGAACTTCATGAGCAGCCACTGCATAATATTGTTGACTCGCCGTACCGGTCCCACCGGCACTGAACGTAGTCGTGGTCGTGGTCGTGGTCGTGGTCGTGGTTGTAGCCGTGTCATTGGCAGCATCAGTGGGAGTGACAGTAGCAGTTGATTGTTGAGGATGAACTTGCATGGTGGAGTTCCCACTAGATGGAGAAATATTCATGAGTAGCCAAATGAAGAGAAGAACAAAAAGAGTTTGGGATTGAGTTGTTTTTGCCATGAAAGAAGTTGAATATTAACCAAGAAAAATAATAATAACCACCCCCAATAACCCTAGGGAGATCAATATCCATGAACCAAATGGAACCACTAATAATATAAGGAATTTTACAAACTTATAGGAAGAGAGAATTTTATAATCTTACTATGAGAAGAAACTTCTCTCAATTTTCAATAATAAATATAAGATAAGGCTACGTACAATAGACTATTACGATTCGACCCTTCTTTGAACCCACACATGCGAAAACTTAATGTACCGTTCTGCCCTTATAAAGGAGTACTTGAAAAAAGAGATGTATATAAATATGGGAAATCTTGTAAAGCATGACTTTCTCTGTCAGTTTAATTCCCATGTTGCCCCTCTTGTTTATGTATTCTCACGAAGTTAACCCCTCGCTCTTTGTGAATGGAAAAAAAAAATAAGGCTAAGTTTTCATATGTGACCCCCTTTGAAGAAAAGTCAAGTCCATTCTCATATATGTGGATATTGTGGATGTAATTGATGGAAGGATTTAAGTTATGTATTTAACATATTAATAATTTTTATATTATTAATTTAATTTAACATGTTATAAGATGTAATTTATCATTTATTAAAGATATATAATTGTATTATTGAATAAAGTTGTCCGCAATTGCCTTTTAAATATTTTAATTGTGTAAATATCTATTATATCGTCATTGCACAAAATTTTACATTTTTGAAAGAATTATAAATTTAATTTCCATACACTCAATCACAATGTAAAAAGAATCTACATCGCTGAGTTACTAACAAAATCTCAAATCTTGAGATCGGGCCTCAGATAACACAGGCAGGAACAAGATTAAAAACATGTAGTTTTCAGGTCACGAGCATGGTGAATTGATTAATTCCTATACCCCTCTTCTTCTTCTTCTCTTGGAAAACTCTGAAAACCATTGCCTAAAAATAACTACAATTTAATAACCATAAATTCTGATAAAAATTATATTACAACAATAACATACCTAGTGAAATTTCACGCCGTGGAGTCTGGGGAGTGTAGAGTGTACACAGACTTTATCTTCACTTTGGTAGGTAGAGCAATTGTTTACAGGAGATCCTCGGCTCAAGACAAAGCATAATCACAAGTAGACATGTTCAAAGGTCGGGTCGGGCCGGGTCAGGGCCGGGTCGGGTGACTTTTTTTTCCTCCTTGCCCGACCCTGACCCTATATTTTTTTTTTAAATCCGACCCTGGCCCTGACCCGTCGAATTTTTTTGGCGGGCCAGGGTCGGGTCGGGTCGGCCGGGGTCGAGATTTTTTAAATTTTATTTTTAAAATTGAATTTCCAAAACTGAAATTGGTATTCACCCCTACATTACCACGAAATTTCGACGTTGAAATGTATTGTATATCGTGAGATCTTGACTAAAGAAAAAGAAAATTAGAAATGGATTTGGGAAAAAACACAAATTGATTGAAAAAATGGACGTTTTTCTAAAAATTGGCCGGCGGTTTGACCGGCCCTGTCTTGAAAAAAAATGCAAAATCAAAAAAAAAATCAGATAAAACGGACATCCGAGCGGAGAGTTATGACCATTTAAAGTTTCACCAATTTACAACTACTTTCTCTCCCTACATTATGCTTCCGTGATATTAACAAAACGACTAATAATATAAATATTAAATTAATAATCATCTACCGTTTTTATCTTATTTTATGTCGTCGAGCTCAATGTAGATTAGAGCAATACATATATGTATAAAAACATGCATTATATCACTTATTAATGAAAAAAATATATATAAGTACAAAATAAATATTAATGAATGAAAAATAATATAAATTATATTTAAAAAATATGCGGGTCGGGGTCGGGGTCGGGTCGGGTCAGACGGGTAAAATTTTCTGACCCTGGCCTGACCCTGACCCTGATCGGGCCCTACTTTTTCGGGTCGAGTGGCTCGCGAGTCAGCTAAAAGCTGACCCCTGGCCCTGGTTTTTTCGGGCTAATCACAAGCAATGTAATCAAAATAAAGCAAGAGTAAAGCACGAGAAACAATCCGACTCAGATAATGAATTAAAACATTATAAAGTGCATTCGATAAAAAATATATTAATAACTTAAAAATAAGGCATATTACATTTTATAACAGGTTAAAATACTTCAATTATGTAAAAGTCTTTACATTTATCTTATTAATTAAATCATTGAATTATTAAAGAATTAAAGGGATTTGGCTGACACTTGACAAAACTTTTAAATGACGTCTGAAGAAATCTATGTACAGCTCCATTATATCACCCAACAAGTCACATTGAGGTTGATGTTTTCCTGCTTTTAATATGGCGAGGACACAAGGAACCTAGTTTTTCCTTTTTCTTTTGAGTTTCCTCAATTTATGTTGTTATAGTTTTTCTTCTTTTTTTGTGCAAGGGCTATTTAACTAACAAACCATATAGCTTAATTTCCTTAATATACAAAGAGATAAAATAGCGTAAATGACTTGCCTTTGACTTATTTCACACGGTATTTGACGAGTTTTACCCACATGAACTTTGTTAGTTGCCTCTTAGATAATTCAATTTAGTGGTCTTCTTCTCAAAAATGGGTTTAGGTTCAATTACTAAGGGCTTAAAAATATTTATAATCGGATCACTTGTTAGTTACTTATAATAAATCTTTTTGTAAGATTTTATTAATCTCCTTTAGGAGGCTTTCTCATTAATATAAATATATATAGTGTACAATGTGTAGAATCCTAGTACAATAAGAATATTCTACTTACCATAATTCTACATCACTAAATATTTACACAATATATGAGATATATTCTAATTATGGTGGTGGGATTGAATTTGGGGATTCTATGGGACATGTACACGTTAATACACCCCATCAGTCAGAGCGGGAGGAGGCCGGACGCTGAGACTGGATCTGAAGTCGAGGAATAGCTGTCTAGAAAGACCTTTCGTGAAGATATCCACGTACCGATATGAAGAGGGCACATGCAACACCTTAACATGACCGAGTGCAACCTTCTCACGAACAAAGTGTATATCCATCTCAATATGCTTGGTTCGATGATGCCGAACCGGATTATGAGATAAATATATGACGGATATGTTATCACAATAAACCACAGACGCCTTACGCAAGGGACACTGAAGCTCCAAAAGAAGGTTTCGGAGCCAACAGATCTCAACAACAACATTTGCAACTCCTTTATACTCTAGTTCTGCACTCGAACGGGATAATGTGGCTTGCCTCTTGGTAAACCAGGAAATGATATTATCCCCTAAAAATACACAGTAGTCGGAGGTGGAGTGTCGCGTGTCCGGACAGCCTGCCCAATCAGCATCTGTATATGCTAACAACATGGTCGGTGCTGAGGGGTATACGTGTAATCCTTAATCAAGTGTGCCCTTGACATATTGAATGATACGTTTAAGGGCTGTAAAATGAGGCTCTCTGGGGGCATGCATAAATAAGCATACCTGCTGAACAGTATAAGCGATATCAGGTCTGGTGAGAGTAAGATACTGAAGTACACCTGCAAGACTCCTGCAAAGAGTGGGATCAGACACTGGGTTACCATAAACATCACTAAGCTTTAATTTAGGGTCAACCAGAGTGGACATGATCTTGCAGTTCTCCATTTAGCCATGTACATTATCTCATCTGCATACTTGTGCTGATATAAAACCATAGTATATGTAGAATGAGTCACTGATATCTCCAAAAAATAGCTCAACTTCCCCAAGTCAGTCATAGCAAATTCAGTTTTGAGTAGTGCAATAACCTCATTTTTCAACACATCAGATGAGGTAGTAAGCACAATGTTATCCACATATAATAAATAAGCAATGCTACTACCTCGATGAAAAGTAAAGAGAGAATTATCACACTTGCTGCATACAAACCCAATTTGCATAATGTACTGTGCGAAGCGATCATACCACGCTCTAAGGGCCTGTTTCAAACCAAAGAGTGACTTACGAAGACGACATACATACTAAGGGGCTGCTGGATAGACAAACTCAGGTGGCTGGTGCATATAAACAGTTTCTTTCAGATCACCATGTAGAAACACATTCTTCACATCAAACTGATGAATAAGCCAATGCTTAACCATAGCAATGCTCAGAACTGTGTGAATGATAGCCGATTTTCACAATCGGACTGAACATCTCACCACAATCAATACTCTCTTGTTGCTTAATGTCATTAGCCACAAGTCTAGCCTTATACCTTTCTAAGTCACCATTGTCTCTGTATTTGTGATAAAAAAGCCACATACATCGGATTATATTCACCCCCTCCGGCTGAGGAACCAAATCCCAAGTGTATTGTTTTGTTAAAGCATTAAACTCTTCACACATGGCTGCATTCCAATTTGGGTCTAGTTTGGCTAATTTTGGATTTTTGGGAATTGAGGATATGGTTTGTGTGGATAGGTTAAATTGGACTTTAGGTTTGAAAATCCGGTGTTGGGCACGGGTTTCTATACAGTGTGAGAGGCATGTTGGGTGTTTGTGTTGTTGATCGGGTTTGGGTCACGGCGTAGGATTGTGTTCGAGTACGGGTTTGGTGTGTCGATGTGGTGACTAGGTAAGGCTGCGGGTTGGGCAGTTTCTGGGGTCGGTGATGGGTTGGGTGAAGGCACCGATCTAGGCAGATCAAGATGGGGTGATATGGAGGAAGTGGGGTATGATGTCGGTGGGGGGTTGGGACAGATGAGTTGGGTCGGTGTTCTGATAGTGGTGGTACAATGTGGGTTTAAGGTCGGTGTTCTGAAGGCAACCAAAAATCCGAAGATGATCATAGGAGGGAATCCGTCGATATAATATTTTGGTTGGGGTCATGTTGTGAAGAATGCTGGTAGGTAAAATATTAAGGACGTATTCTACCATTTTGACTGCATAGACCCAGAATGATAGAGGTAGGAAGGAATAAAACAGGAGGGTACGGACTATATTATTTATGGTACGGATGATTCGTTCTACTTTGCCATTTTGAGGCGAGGTGTGGGGACAGGAGAATCGGAAAAATATGCCATTATTTCTATAGAATCGGTGAAACTGTGTATTATTGATTTCACGACCATTATCACACTGAAAAGATTTTATGGCTTTCTCAAACTATGTTTTAATAAAAGTACGAAACTCGAAAAATTTGGCAAACACCTCTTATTTAAATTTGAGTGGGTAAACCCAAATATAATGAGAAAAATCATCTAATAAGACAAGGTAATATTTATGACCGAGTGAACTAGAGATAGGAGATGTCCACAATTCAGCATGCATAATATCAAAAGGGAAAAACATAATACTTGAAGATGATTTAAAAGGTAGACGAACATGTTTGCCTAACGAGCAAGAAACACAGTGCTGGGCAAATTTCTCATTATTACATTTAATAAAATTATTGCCTCTAAGAAAATAAAAAACTGGACTCCTGGGTGGCCAAGCCTATTATGTTAAGTTGACGGAGAGATAGCAGCGAGAGATATGGGAGAGCATGATCTGGCAGCGGAGGTGGATGAGAATGGATAGAGATCCCCTGTGCTATTGCATTTCGTAAGAGTTGTCCCCGTACGAAGATCCTTCACAGTAAAACCAAAAGGGTTAAAGTCAACAGAGACGGAATTATTACGAGTAAATTTGTGAACAAAAATTAGGTTCTTAATGATGTTTGGAGCTTACAGGACATTATTAAGGGAAAAGGTGGATGAGGCGGTGGTGTGTAGGTTGTACCATAACCCTGGATTGGAATGCGATGACCATTTCCAATAGTAATGTATTGAGGATGCTTTAAATGAAACATTTTGGGAATATTACCTGCAGAGCGGGTGAGGTGAGATATGGCGCCCGAGTCTATGTACCAATTTTCGTCGGGCTGCTGCAAGTTCAAACTGCTAAGAGCCTGGCCCAAGTCAGTCGGGGCCAGACCAGAGGAGTGCTGTGGGAGTTGGACCTGCATAAAGTAGGCTTGGTGCGACTGAAATTGGGTTGTTCGAGCCCTTGGAACTGGGCCTAAAATGCCATATTGCTGGAAAGGGAAGTGGGCCGAGATCGGTCCAGGAAAACTGGCCCAGTTCTCGTTCTGTATCTGACCAGCTGGGTCGGTCCATGCTGCATATGTATTGGGTTGTTGCGGCTGTTGATGTTGTTGCTGGCCGCGGCCCCCTTTCCCACGGCCTTTGCTACCTCGTCCACCGCCGCGGCCCCTGCCGCCTCTGACGCCGCGGTTATTCCGTGTCTGATTATTTTCTGGCAGTGGGGGTTGGCCGGCGGTGAGGTTATTTTGGGGAGACATTTTGACTGCTAATGCATTTGATTGTGCTCGTCCTATTTTGCACGTCGGGTTTCCTCCAATAGTAATTGCGAACGGGCTTTGTTGAAACTGAGTAGCGGATCAGCCTGCTGTATCATCGTGGCTAGAGTGTCGTACTCACCTTTTGGTAGGCCTACAACTAATTGTAGGACCATCTTTGTTTCGGAAACAGGTGCGTCGACGTTGGACAATTGGTCCGCTATGAGTTTCAACTGCTTGCAATAATTGGACATGTTAGAGAAGTTTTCAAGGCGTGTATTATTAAACTGTTCTTTCAAAAACACAGCACGGGTGTTCTTATTATCTTGAATAATTCCCTCTAATCGAATACATAACTCACAGGTCGTGGCGCCGGTTTTCATAATAGTGATGAGCAAGTCCTGAGAAATAGTGTCATAAATCCATTATTTGACAACGGCATCTAGGTGATCCCATGTTGAGTCATCAACCTCAATTGGGCGAGGAAAGGAGTCGTCGATATGGTCAAGCACGTTATAGACACATTATGAATACGGAATAGTTCAACCCATGGAGAAAACTGACCGTTCTCTTGATTAAGAATTATAGGGATGAAGTTCTTAATGTTGGTGACGGTGAGTGCTGGATGAACAAAGGATGATTTTGGTATGGCATGGGTGACGACGGAAGAGAATGGGGTTGCTGTGGGGGTTGTGGGATGAGTCATTATAGTGGATTATAGTTATTGAAAAAGGAGAAAAGAAGACAAGGAAGAACAATGGTGGGGGTTCTCGGGCAATGAGTGTGGAAGCCGTCGGTGGTTGCAAGACAAAGGTGGGCGGCGGAAAAGAGAAGAAGAATTAGGATTTTAGGGTTTGGTTCTTGATATCATGTAAGATTGTATTAATCTTCCTTCGGGAGGCTTTCTCATTAATATATATATATATATATAGTGTACAATGTGTAGAACCCTAGTACAATAAGAATCCTCTACTTACCATAATTCTACGTCACTAAATATTTACATAATATATGGAATATATTATAATTATGGTGGTGGAATTGAATTTGGGAATTCTATGGGACATGTACACGTTAATACTTTTTATAACATTTGACCGTGTAAATCTTTTTATAATATTCATACATCAATAGTATAAAATTAAAGATCTTTACACTTAGTGTATATAACTTCAATTCTCCCAACATATATACCATTTCGGCAAGCTAATTAACCAACGACCCATAATAGCAAAGTAAAGTTAATGAAGGTAGGATTAATTTTTTTTTGACGAATCCTTAACATGTTGCCCACACGTAATTCTTCAAAGTACAAGTGATTTACGAAACAAAAATTACCAAACTTAACAAGAATAGTAACTGTTAAGTGCTAATATTGTTGATATCTCATAATACTGACCTGGAAAGTCGGCTACACTTTGGAATTTGTCTATCAACAATGTTCGATTAGGTTAAAGAAATTAAGATATACAATGAGGAGGTTCACGTTGTCAACACAACGAAAATGCAACTTGTTTTTTAAGAGTTTGTACGAGTCCTCAGTAACCAAACAACTCCTTAAATTCTTAGACAACCTATAATTACCGGGACTAGGAGATACCGATCTCGATATAAAATTCGGGATTACATTTATCTCGTATTTAATTGTTGGTATTAGCTAAAATCCATATAAATTTATACCAAAACCTTGCATTAAATAAAAGAAGCTAAGGGTCAGAGTTGATATGAACGGTCTTAGCTGCAGAGATATGGCTGACGGAAACCATATATATCTAGCTAGTGACGAAATTAGGCAGTTTAGCAACATATATGTTTTGTAACTAATTTTAGTTTCTTTGTAGTGTTGATATTATAATTTTGTGATAACCTGTCTCCGTCCAAACCAAACGATCCCCACGGGGATAAAAAAATCAAACTTGTCTAATATGGTAATTCTTGAAAAGTAAAGATAAAGAAGGTCAATAAATAGAGGGTGGGGTGGGGTGGAAGAGGAAATAATAGTGGTGTGGGGCTTTTTGTAGCTTGGACTCTTGCATAAGAAATCTCTCAATTTTGACTTATGCAAATCCCATTGAAAATCACAGCTTATTAAAGGGCCTTATTACCTTTTATTATAATAATAATTATATATTTTTTTGGGATTATAAATTAAAAGTTGCTACAAAAAACAAAAGCAAAGTCTCCATTGCTTTCTGAACCTGTCGCCTTGATTGGATGCATTAGGTCCCCACTGAATTATCTTTAACAGAAACACATGCAAACTTGTACGTTAAGGTTATTTTTGTAATTGTCTTCTGTGACGTTTTAAACTTTATTTTATTTCTAATTTAAGGGCTCAAGAAAAAAAAATCTTCACTAATTTCACATTTCACATATTATCTCAAGCATACTTATAAACAATGCATATTTTTTAGGTTCATGCTGTTTCTAAGACTGTCTTTAAAGATGTTCATTGTTCGGTATATACACAAGTTAAAGTCTAATTAGTGTTAGAATAGTGGGTAATATTTAGGCTTTGAGGCGTGTCAAATATTTTTTTAATATAAATTAATCTCTCTCACTCTAGAGTAGACTATTGTTATTGAGATTGACAATAAAATAAATCTCATATGATATAATAAAAATGTTCAAAATGTTCAGATCTGCAGTTCCTGAAGATATTCCTCCAGAACTTCTCTTTAAGGACTATATATATTTCGTTGAGAAAATTACTGAAAGATGACATTTAAGATAAAGACTGATTTAGATAACCTACCAACTGACAAATCTAAAATGATAAAGAAAAAATCTTTTGGAGTTTTTCCCTTTTGTGTTGAGGTTGTGAATGTAAATGCATGTGTACATTTTTTAATTTATTGTTTACTTTTCCTAACTGATATATATAAATTATACATTGATTATACACGGTTAAGTCGAGGGTCTATCGTAAACAACCTCTCTATCCCCAAAGGTAAAGATAAGATTTGCGTACATATTACTCTCCCCAGATCCCACTGTGTGAGATTACACTGGATATGTTGTTATTAATTATACACGGTTATACATGTATTATGTAGTATGAATTATATATATACTATATATTTACTAATTATTATTTTTTGTTTAAACGGTTGAATATTGGGGGACTATTTAGGTAAAAGAATAGTTAGAAAGCACATAACGCGCCTTCATGTCTGCTGATAGAGGATTTCAAGTCCTCAATATATACAGTAGTTTGACAAGGAACAAGGACTCAAATAGGAGCCTTCTTATATACTCAATTAACTCATATATAATGTACAAACTAACGTGTGCATTGCAATGTCAAAATATGGAATTTTAATTTCCACAAGAAAGGCTTTTGTAATTTGTAAAACTACTTCTTTCAGTTTTGTCTTTTTTACTCTCTCTCTCGCTTCACAAAATCGCATTTTTGTGGACTCAAATAAGAGCCATTCTTCTTTTTTTTCGTCCCCGGGGCATAACTAGATGGCAAAGGAGAGGAACTTAAAATTCAGCTGAAGGCCTACAGCGTGGGTTCGAACCCTGGTATGAGCAATTTGCTCTCTTCTGGGGTAGGACCTTGTATGTGATATCAGTTGCTCTGTTCTAAAAGCCTGATCATTCAGGCACATCCTGCGATTTACTGGTAGTAGTGCTGAGGGATCGGGACTACTATCTCCAGGAATAATCTGGCGTAAGTCGGAAAGCTGGATATCAAAAACAAAATCTCATTTTTTGTCAAATTTTTTAACCGGTGAAGCGAAGGATCTAGTTTGGGTCCATGACAGGATTATCCAATTTGGTGTTTTTTCATACCTAAACTTTGGTAAGCCCGTCAACGCAACTAACAATTACATTCTTTAGTAGGTAGGGGTGGCAAAATCAAACCCAAACCGCCCAACTCATTTTGTGTTTATACGGATTGGGTCATGACCCGTTTGTTGAGTTGACCATGGGTTGAACCCTAAATAACTCATCAAATAATCGGGTTCAAACGGGTTAAAGAGGGGCAATTCACACAAATGCTCCTCTTTTGGGGTGGTATTTACTTTTTTGCCCCTCAAATTGGAAAATTTTAATTTTTGCTCTTCTTCGCCTAAAAACTCCTGGGTTCTTGGTTCGAACCACAGCTCAGTTAAAAATTAAAAAAATTCGCAAGACAATTTGGATTTCGCAAGGCATTAAGGCAGGGTTTGTCTTTAAGCATACGACAAACTCTATCTTAAGATAGAGTTTACCTTAAGACAAAGTCTGTCTTATGCCTGAAGGCAAACTCTAAGAGTTTGCAGGCAAATTATGTCTTGCGAAATTCAAACTCTGCCTTGCAATTTTTTTAAAATTTTTGACTGAACGGAGGTTCGAACCCGGGACCTCGGAGTATTTTCAGCCACTTTTTTAAGCTAAAAAATTAAAGACCAACAATTTGAGGGGGGAAAATTAAAGACCAGTGCATTTGAAGGGAAATCCGCGCAAAAAAGTCATATTTTTGGACTAAAAGTGCTAGATTACCATAGAAATAGGAGTCATTGGCACTATCCCCTTAGTATGGGTCAGTTTTAAATTTTTGTCATTCATAACAAACAATTTTTTTGCGGGGCATGAATTTATATTTTCACATGATAATATCCCACAAGTTATGCCCGACTCCTTGAAGAACATGTGCCTGCTAGCCATTTGAAGGGAAATCTGTGCAAGAAAAACCTTCCATTCGTGCAATTTCTTCTACTATAGCACCCACATACCACTTTTCGGCCTTTTTTTGAATAATAACCTGTGGAATTTAAAACTTCGCTATTTTTCAATTACAGATTTACATGGGCTGAAAAGTTGCTATTTTTGTAAATTTAATCCGGCAGCTCCCCCTCTTCTATGAGAAAAACATCAGAACTTGACATATTAAAACGATATTCATTGTCGATATGAAAATGTGATTTTTGGTAAATTCTTGAAAGAAATAATCCCTTAATTATTCTTATTGAGTGAATAGGTATATATATACCATTTACAATCTCCAAATAAGGAAAATCATATTCCTACTATACTTCCAATATTTTAATTCTACTTGTACAAGAATTCTACAATTATGGTAATTATACAACATTACCATAATACACAATAGGAAAAATCCTATTCCTACACGATATTCTATCACCCCCCCCCCACGGTCATAGTGGGCGGTTGTCGTACGCTGAGACTGTCCCTAAAATCTTCAAATAGAACTGAGGGAAGACCCTTCGTAAAGATATCAACAATTTAGTATCTGGATGGCACATGTAAAACGCGTACTTGTCCACGAGCTACCTTTTCGCGAACAAAGTGAATATCCATCTCGATATGTTTAGTGCGTTGATGTTGGACCGGATTGCCAGAAAGATAGACTGCACTAACATTATCACAATAGAGCAAGGTAGCTTTCTGAATAGGAAAGTGTAATTCTAGTAGAAGATTACGCAACCAACATGATTCAGATACCACATTAGCCACGCCTCAATACTCAGCCTCTACACTGGATGGTGATAATGTAGCCTGGCGTTTCGTAGACCACGAGACCAAGTTATCACCAAGAAACATACAATAACCAAATGTCGAGCGTCTGGTATCAGGACAGCCACCCCAATCAACATCTGTATATGCCACAAGTGTAGAGACGGAAGAAGGATATAAATGCAATACATAATCAAGTGTGCCCTGGATGTACTGTATAATGCGTTTGAGTGCATGCATGTGCTCAATCTGTGGGTCATGCATGATTAAACACACTTGCTGAACTGCATAAGTAATATTAGATCTCGTGAAAGTAAGATACTAAAGTGCCCCTGCAATACTGCGATAGTGAGTGGGATCCTCGTATGGTGTGCCAGACGTAGTACTCAGCTTCGATTTGGTATCAACCGGAGTGGAAGTAGACTTACAAGATGACATACCAGCTCTCTCAACAATCTCCACAGCATACTTCCTATGAGATAAAAATAGACCACCTGAATGACGCGTGACAGCAATGCCCAAGAAATAACTCAAGGGCCCCAAGTCTTTCATAACAATTTTGGAACTGAGAAGCGACATCATAGACTTTCGCAGATCATCAGATGAAACAATCAATATAATATCATCTACATACAATAAAATGTATGCCAGAGAAGCACCACGATGATATATAAACAGAGAGTGATCAGACCGGCTGTGAGAAAATCCAATAGTAGATATATAATCTGTAAACCTCTTATACCAAGTCCGCGGGGCCTTCTTAATCTCATACAATGACTTCTTCAGCAAACAGACATGCTGAGGATGATTCGGATCTCGAAAACCCAAGGGCTGATGCATATAGACCGTCTCCTTAAGATCACCGTGTAAGAAAACATTCTTTACATCCAACTGATGAATAGGCCATGCTTTTGAGAGAGCCACACTTAGAACAGTGTGAATGGTAGCCGGTTTGACCACCGGACTAAACGTCTCACCACAATCCACGCCAACCTGTTGAGTTTTACCATCACCTACAAGACGAGCCTTATGCCTCTCAAAAGAACCGTCAGAATTGTCTTTATGAGTAAAAATTTACATAGACCGAATAATATTAACACCAGATGGACGGGGTACTAACTCCCACGTCTTATTTTCAATAAGAGCATTATATTCGTCGGTCATAGCCAATTTTCAATTCGGGTCATGTAGTGCAGACATAGGGTTACGTGGTAGTAGAGATTTAGAGACATTAGAATTGAGATTAAAATATTATTTTGGTTTTAAAATACTCATTTACTATGAGTAACGGGCCATTGACTCGAGGTAGAGTTGGGTGAATTTGGGACAATGTGCGGACGGAACAATATCGAGATCGGTGCATCGGGCCGTGTTTCTAGCCCACTAGGCGAATCGGTGGGAAGTGGTAACGGAGGTTTGTGTGGGCCGAGGCGCGGGAGCCCGCTTGGCGTATTTTGGCCACGGGACAAGTCCGATAAATTATGGATAATATATGGTGAGACCTCATCATCTAAAATATTATATGAACTAGGCACGAGACTACTCACTTTAGCAAACGGAAATTAGGTTTCATCAAAAAGAACATGACAACTAATTATGATTTTATTAGACGATAAATCAAAATATTTGTAACCACGATTATTAGATGGATTACCCAAAAATACACAAGCGGTAGAACGGGCTTGAAGTTTGTTAATTGTAGTTGACGGAAAAAGTGGATAGCATAAACACTCAAAGACCCTAAGATGTGAATACAAATGATTCTTATTATAGAGAATTTTAAGGGGAGATTCATATGCTAACCCTTTGGTAGGAAGTACGTTAAGGAGGTAAGTAGTCATTTGTAGTGCATGATGCCAAAAGGGAGGGGGTACGGAAACATGGACTAATAAAGTTCGGACAATATTATTAATGGTACGAATTTTTCTTTCGGCTTTCCCATTTTGTGAGGACGTATGAGGACAAGAAAAATGAAAAACTATGCCATTAGCATCACAAAATTCCCGAAATAACCCATTATCATATTCCTTGCCATTATCACATTGAATATTTTAAATTTCCTATTCGAATTGGGTACGAATGAATACTCTAAATTTTAAGAAAGTGGAAAAAACTTGAGACTTTTTGGATAATGGAAAGGTCCATAAAAATTAGAATAATCATAAAAAAATAAGACATAATAACGATGACCCAATTAACTTAAAACGGGAGATGTCCATAAATCACTATGAATAATGTCAAAAGGCATCAAAGTACGAGAAGTAGAGGCTACAAATGGTAATCGAACATGTTTCCCTAACGGACAAGAAGAACAAAGTGGAGTACACGCGTACCCTTACAAGAAATAAAATTATTTTTATGCAAACAAGAAATAATAGACGATCTTGAATGACCCAATCGTGCATGCCACAAGGAAAGAGCAAGGGCGGCAAAAGTATATGGCATGGCTTGACTCATGGAAGTGGTGGTAGTTGTGATTGGATAAAGCTCTTCCCTACTATTGCATCTCATTAGAGGTATTCTCGTTTTGAAATCTTCACAGAAAATCCAAAGGGATCAAAATTAACAGAAACCCAATTATCAGTGGTGAATTATCGGACAGACACCAAATTTTCAATTAAGTTTGGGGCATGAAGGGTATTGTTCAAAACTAGAGGTGGATGTGGAGGATACAAAGTTGTATGTCCATAACCGCGAATTGGAATTGAGTTGCCATTACCAACAATTATATCATGATTTTTGCTCAAATTTGAATAAGATGAGAGAGTACCTTTATCGGACATCATATGAGAAGTAGCTCCGGTGACCATATACCAATTCGCGTCCAAGATATTTAAGTCAAGTGTATGCATTGCGGTTTCAATATCCATAGGTGTGGGGATCGGATTTGGGCCCGTAGCATGGAATGCCTGTTGTCTTGGCCCATTACTGTACCGCATTCCACTGTTTGGGACTGAGAAACTGGGCCTGGAATTTTGTTGGAACTGAGCCCAGTTTTCCGAATAAGGAGTAGACGGATAATAAGGGTTGTTGGGCCAATGGCCATTGGCCCATCCCCACTGCCAGGGAGCCCACGGCTGGGACCAGTTGACCTGCGGCCCACTGCCCCGAGGCCCACTGTTGCTGCCACTACTGTTCCATCCGCCGTCGTTACCACGCGATTGCCACCGTAGTTTTTGCTATTATGTTTACGATTTTAACCTTTTTTCCGCCAGCGTTGCTGCGATTTTGGCTTGAATTTTTAGAGAATGAGTGAGGGTCATCTGATGTTGTCATCATCACGACGGAATATGCTCTGGTAGCCGCCTTTTTAGCCAAGCCGGCCTCTTCTAATTATGAGCATGGAACGGGCTTGATAAAATGGTGGTAGATGATTACTTTGACGAAGCTGTGTGTCAACGCCATTATAGGCCTCAGATAGGCCAGCAACCATCTGGAGAATAAGACGATCATTGGTAACAGGCGCATTAACGTTGCGGAGTTGGTCCGCCAATTCCTTGTGTCGTTTACAATAGGCTGAAACGTTAGGAAAATCTTCCATGTTGACATGTGAGAATTCATGCTCAAGAGTGACAGCTCGGGAATTTTTGTTATCTTGAAATATATCATGCACCCTATTCCAAGTGTCCATCGCCGTAGCGTCAGGTTCAACAATCATCTGTAAGAGGTCTGTAGAGATAGTGGAGTAAATCCACTAGAGAACGGTAACATCAAGGGTTGTCCATAACGTAGGATCATCCTCGGGGGTAGGCACCTTCTCCACGCCAGGTACCGAGGGGATTATGTGATGGAGGACATGATGCGAGCGTGCATGAACTTTGAATAATTCCGCTCACGTCGCGTATTGAACGTTTTCCATCTCAAGAACAATAGCAATGTGGTTCTTAATGTTGGAAATTGTAAGTATAAGGGCAGGATGAAACATGTTCTTTGACGTAGACATAACAAAAGAACAATAGGTTAATTAGGGATTGGGAAGAAAATTTGAGAATAGAGGAGGAGAAAAAAATCAACGGAATGCGAGAGTAGGTCACGGAAACCGAGAAAAGAAGGGGGATCAGAAGTGTTTGAGAGAAGGTATTTTAGCCTTAGACTTCTGATACTATGAAAGAAATAATCCCTTAGATTATTCTTATTGAGTGAATAGGTATATATATACAATTTACAATCTCCAAATAAGAAAATCATATTCCTACTATACTTCTAATATTCTAATTCTACTTGTACAAAAATTCTACAATTATGGTAATTATACAATATTAGCATAATACACAATAGAAAAATCATATTCCTACACGGTATTCTATCAATTCTTGATAACAAATATCTCTGTTAAGTTTTTGTAATGTTATACTCGCTGTAGTATCTTTGTTGTTATGTGTTTATACATTAGGAATACTTACTACTGAATTTTCAGTTTTAAGGAAGGCTTGAAGAGAAAGAATTTGTGTTCGGTTGGGAGTGATGTGGAGTGGAGATCCGTTCAGTCGAGAGTTGAGCAGCACGACAAGCATGAGAGGTATGTTGGACGAGAATATGGGGAGTGTGGCTGTAGGTAATTATATTCTATCATTCTGAATTTTTCTCATTCAATTAACCATGGAATTGACTTAGGTTTCTTTATCTCTCTCAATTCGATTCATTGAGCGATTAATATCTCTCTAAGTCCACTCGTCAATCTGTTGAGTTTAATCAGAGCCGTCCCTGGGCGGTGGCCGGTGGGGCCTCCGCACCAATTTTTTTTTTATTAGTTTCAAATATTAAGATATGTATTAACAATGACTCAAATTTTATCAATAAGAGTTGTAGCCTAGTGGTTGAGAGCTTTCTTCAAAAGTTCTTTCCTAGTGAAAGGTTGTGTGTTGAATTCAATGAACAGCAAAAGACTTTTTACTTTTTTTTTAATATTTAATTTTAATTTTTCATGTGAATAAAAAAAGTTACTTCGATTCACACGTTACATGTGTAACAAAAGAAAAAACAATTTAATCCATACAAAAGTTGAGTGGGTTGGCATGGTCATACTTTTATGGGTTAATTTTGTTACTCTTAGATGAAATATGTAACTTTGACCTTATTTATGTATTTATTTATATATTATATGTTGGTAAATTAGTTTTCATCAAACCACAATCGAGCTTGTTGATAGATCGTTTCCTAAATTGATTGATGAGTTTATACTAAGGTGAAAAAATACATTATAATCACATAATAATTTTATAAAAGTCGATGATGAAATAATCACTTCTTTTTCACATCAAAATTTAAGAATATATTTACCAAGTTTTTAAGAATATATTTATTGTCAATATTAGGATGGATAGAAAGTCAAACTTTTCTACTAGCCATGCAAAACTTTTTATAGGCTGCATTATCCTGATAATTATAAAAAGTGGCCCAGGTTAGCTTTTCTTCCCATCTTTTGTGAAATCCATGCATGCATGTCTGAAAATGATGCATCAACTTAATTCTAGATGTATAAAGCAATAATCCATAAATTAGTAGTATAAAATTGTATACAAAGTGGGAAGGGGTACTGAATACCTGACCAAGTAAAGCAAAGATATGAATTTAATTAAATAAGAGGTGTATTCCACAAGCGGAAAGAAGTCATATTTTACCCCTGTCTTTTGTGAGACAGATAGGTTGTTTCCGATACCCTCGGCTCAAAAGACTTTTGTTATAAATATAGATATAATTAATCAATTCTAATATATTGTGATTGCAATTAATTATCGCTAGTTTGTTTAGCTTCGATGCAAAATTGACGATATGATGATGACAAGGGGAAACACTACCTAGCTCAAGCATACAGTAACCTTTTACGAGTAGAAAATAAAAAATAACGTACATTATAATCAATCTACAAATATTACTTGGATTCTTATTCGTATTTAAAATGCAGAATAAAGAGGTGAATACGTACGGGGAGTGTTGAGATTCATACATTGATCTCACAGTTCAATCGCAACAATCTCAATTTAGCATATAGAAGAAGCTCAACCTAAGATTCTAGAGAGAAATAATTAGAAATGAGTGCAAAAAGAAAAATGATCCAATTGATTGCTGTGAGAGTAATACAATGTATATATACAATATCTAACTACTAACTACTTTATGTAACTGCCTAACTAACTCTCTAACTACATGTAATTCTGTTATAGTTAACTAACTACATTAATTAAATACTAATCTGCATTTACATCAAGTAGCACATTCTTCAACACTCTCCCTCAAGATGATAGGTGCAAAGACATTCAACACTCCCAGCTTGGACATCAAATATTTATGTTGCACTCTTGTCAATCCCTTAGTCAAAATATTTGTCTGATGTTCTTTAGTTCTTACATGTATTGTCTTCACCATTCCCAACTGAATTTTTTCTCTGATCAAATGAAAATCTATCTCTATGTGTTTAGTTCATTTATGGTACACTAGATTTGCTGCTATTTGTAGAGCAATTTTTCTATCACGATGTAGAATTATGAGCAATTTTATCTCTGTTCCAAGCTCTTTGAATAAACCAATCACCCAAACTAACTTAGAAACTGTCATGGCCATACTTTTATACTCTACTTTAGCAGAACTTTTTGAAATTATGCTCTGCTTCTTTGATTTTCAAGAAATCAATGAATCTCCAAATTTAACAATGAAGCATGTAACTGACTTCCTTGTATTTGGACATGAACCCCAATATGCATCACAATAGGCTTATCTTTTGCTGCTCAGTAGCATCCCTAGTCCAGGCTCCCTTTTCACAAACCTTACCACCCTAAGTGTTGCTTCCAAGTGTGATTTTTTGGGTTGTTGGAAGAATTAACTGAGGGTCTGTACATCAAATGATATATCCAATCTTGTCATTGTCAAATAGAGCAATTTGCCTATTAATCTCTGATATTTCTCTTTGTCTTCCAGCAACTCATCTCCTTTTGTTCCTGTTAGATCATCAAGTTCCTTTGTGGTGAACTTTTGAATTACATCTAATGGAGTCCATGTTGGTTTGGAAGAACTCAATCTCATGTCTGAAATTAGCTCCAAAGCATATTTCCTATGAATCATAAGAATCCCTCTAGTTGATCTACTGAACTCCATTCCTAGAAAGTATTTCAACTCTCCTAGGTTTTTTAACTTAAAAGCTGTGTGAAATTGCCTCTTTATTTCCTCTATTAGATGAACATCATTGCCAGTGATTAACATGTCATTCACATAAACAAGGATCATGACAATGCTTGATCATTTTCTTCTTGTGACTAATGAGTAATCTAAGCAGCTCTACACAAAACCCTGCTGAATGAGTGCTTCTGTCAACTTTAAATTCCACTGCTTACTAGCTTGTTTGATCCCATATAGAGACTTTAAAGGTCTACACACCATGCCATGCTTTCCCTGACTTGTAAAGCCCTCTAGTCATTGCATATACACCTCATCATAAAAGGTCTCCTTGAAGAAATGCATTGTAAATATCTATCTGATAACTACACCACCCCTCAACAGCAGCTATAGCAAGAACAACCCTGACTGTCACAATCTTGACAACAGGGGAGAATGTTTCATGGAAGCCAAGGCCTTCCTTCTGGTTGTACCCTTTAGCAACTAATCTAGCCTTGTACCTCTCTATTGAACCATCAGTCATGTACTTCACCTTATATACCCATCTGCAACCTATATGAACTTACCATGAGGCAGAATGACCAACTCTCAAGTGTCATTATCTGGAAAAGCTTTGATCTCGGACTGCATTGCATCAACCTAATGAGGATTCTGAGATGCTTATTTGAAATTTGGATTCTACAATAGCAGAGAAAGCCCGCAGTGAAGAATAGTAAGTAAGTGATAGTCTGTCATAGCAGACTGAGTTATAAATAGAATGAGAAATAACTTGGTCATCTGGAGCATGTGTTTTAGTCACATAATCTATCATCCATATAGGTGGCCTCTTGTCCCTAGAAGATTTTCTCTGAGGAAGCACAATATCCACTGGTGGAGGCACATATGCATCACTTGGTGGTGCTGAAAGATTAACATCTAATTCAATAGAAGTAGAATTGTCTACTACATCTAATAGGTCAAATTCATGAATACCATTATCATCAGCATCTAATGCAGGAATTTCTGTAAATAAATGTTGAGTACCAACTTGTTTGCTTTGAAAAGGGAATATATGCTCTTTAAACTAGACATCCATGTTGACATAGAAAACATGTTTATGTAGATCATACAACACATAGCCCTTTGTTACCTCTGAGTATCCCATGAAGACGGATGAAATAGCCCTAGACTCAAACTTATCAGTGTTATTCATTTTTTTCCCATAACACAAACAACGTAATATTCTGAAATGATCCAAACTTGGCTTCTTGTTGTGAAACACTTCATAATGGCTTTAATACTGGAGTTGTTAATCTATTGATAATTTATGTAGCTTCTAATACACAGTGATCCCCAATATCTGAGAGGAATACTATCCTACAATCTAATAGCTTTGGCTACTTTTAAAATATGCATGCGTTTTCTCTCAGCTATTCCATTCTGCCGAGGAGTATAAAGGCAAGTCATCTGATGTATGATACCACAAGTACTGAATAGATCATGACACTCATGATTAACAAATTCTGCACCATTGTCTGACATGATGATCTTAACAGTCCTATTAAACTGAATGAGAACAAGCTTCAACAATATTTCAGGATAACTACAACATCACTTTTTAGTTTTAGCATAAATAACCAAGTCATTCGAGAATGATCATCAACAATAGTCAAGAATATTTTATTACTATCAAAGGTTTGTACATTATATGGCCTCCATACATCTATATGAAGCAAATCAGAAACAACACTAGCTCTAGTGTCACTATGACTGGAAGGCAATCTAGTGTGTTTAGCTAGAGGGAAAGCTCCACAACTATGCAGTATTTTCTTACAATCAACTGTTGACAATGAAGAGCCTTATTCAATGTTCCTGTTGAAGCATGTCCTAATCTTTTGTGCCAGAGTGCAATATCTTCATTCTTTTTTCTTACAGTCAGTCCTTTTAGTGATCCAGTTAAACCTTCAATAGAAACCTGAGGGAGCATTAAGTAGAGACCACTTTGTTTTCTACCAATTTCCTTCACCTTCCCACTGCAAAGGTCTGCAGAATAAAAAAATTTAGCGAAAAAATTAACCATACATTGTAGTTCATTAGTGAGTTATGACACTGATAATTGGTTATATTTGAAGTCTGGTATGCACAAAACATCATTCACTACATCACCATGATTCAACTTACATGACCGTATATATGCACTACATCATCATTGTCTACTATCCATGCTGTATTACCTGTTTTTACCATGAAAGCATTAAATGTACATGTCATGCTAGCTGAGCTCTCTCGCATTCTACTATTGGCAAACATATTTTCACATGATTGTATTGATTTTGAGTCAGTGCAATTCCTCTCAGAACATCCAAATTTGCAGTATGCAAGTCTTGTTCAGCAACAACAGCTTCAACTCTGAGATCTTGCCTTTTATGTTCATCATAAGCTCCAATTCTAGGCTTTTGCTTCCTTTATTCATCATAATTCCCAGGCCTAACTCCTTCTTTCTTATTTGCATCTGCATATACATTGTTAGCAACATCAAAATTATATTTCTTCTTAAATTTGAAATTCAGTGGATATCCATGCAACCTATAGCAATCATCACTGATATGCCATTTCAATTTACAATAATCACATATAGCATTTCAATTAGGGTTCATTTCTTCTTAGGTGGTGGCCTATTTCCATATCCACCTCTTATAGTCATTAAGGCATATAACTATGTTCCTTCACTTGAACCATAACTGCTTGTCATGTTCCTTTGGCTTTCCCTTTCAATCAACATTAACTAGACTTTATTAACACTTGGAAGAGGTATCATGATCAATATCTGGCTACAAGCTTGTTCATAAGACTCATTGAGTCCCATAAAAAACTGCAACAATTTTTGTCTTCTCATAAATTCCACAAAATCTCTTGATTTCTCGCAATCGCAACCAGGAGTTGGTGCTAATACATCAAACTCAGCCCAGAGTAATCGTACTCTCGTGAAGTACTCATCAATTCCATTGATTTCCTGCGTAGCTGTTGCTATCTGTTTATGGAACTGATAGATGCTAGATGCATTAATTTTGTCAAACTGCTCTTTTAAGTCTGCCCAAATAGCACTCGCATCATATGAATACACAATTCCACTAAGCAATTGACTTGAAACACAATTCATGATCTAGGACAATACAATTGCATTGCATATGTCCCAAAGATCAACCAATTTTGGACCATAATCTTCTCATCGGCATTTACCGTCAATAAACCCTAGCTTATGACGTGCTAGGATCGCAATACGCATCACAAGATGCCATATCGAGTAGTATGAAAATTTATACATTTTCGCGAATCAACGGTCCACAAAGAAGAGCTTTCGGATTTTAAAAAAAATATGGGATCAAAACTTAAAAAATTTAAAATCAAGAAATATAAGTCTGTCTACCATCCACACCGGAATAAATAGAGTTTTCTCTCAGATCCAAGATCCAGTAAGTTGAAGGGAAATCAAAATTGTGCCTGAATTATCGTTTGAATTCAGATACAAAGGATGATTGTGACCTAATTTCTCCGATACTTCATTATCCACCACCATTGTTAGATTTTTGAAGCTTCAAGAACAATTTCTATAGAATCGAGAAACAATACAGACTCAAGACCATATCGATGGCCTCATAGCTTTGATGCCATGTTGAGATTCATACATTGATCTCACAATTCAATCGTAGCAATCTCAAGTTAGCATATAGAAGAAGCTCAATCTAAGATTCTAGAGAGAAGAATTACAAATGAGTCAATGTAGAAATGAAAATGATTCAATTGATTGTTGTGAGAGTAATACAATGTCAATATCTAACTACTAACTACTTTACGTAACTGCCTAACTAACTCTTTAACTACAGTTAATTCTGTTACAGTTAACTAACTACATTAGTTAAATATTAATCTGCATTTACATCAAGTAACACCTCCTTCAATAGGGAGTACTCCATAAATATTATTTTTCGGCAAGGATGCAAGAGGATAAATAAAAGAGGAAGACGAAAAAACACAAATAATCAAATCTTGCACCTGTAAAATACTAATAGGAAACCAATTGCTAAGTCCAAATCTCTTTTATTAATTATGTGTTTCGAACAACTACTAATTAAGGATCTAACCATACCACAAATATAATTTGAGGAATCCAAATAGTAATTCATAATATTTACAATTTTCATCATAATATAAGTAGGTGTTAGAGGTTTAAATTAGTTGTCAAAAAATCCAAAAACTCTAATTGTATTTGCTATGTAAGGACATAACCGTGAAAAGATGTATCCAAGGGTGGGGTCTGTATATCACAAACTCTTTTAAAGATTTCTCTGAATTTTAGAAAAGTACGAAACAATTTTAAAGATAATACTATCAATTTCTCAAAGTTGATCGATACATCTTCTTAAATATGAATAAGCATTGAGATCCTTTCACTCTTAATTAGACGTTTTGAGTTTAAATTCTGAGATGAATTTTTCGTGGAACCTACGTTATTAGTTTATTTCTTGCAGTATTATCAAATGGCCGAGTTTTTAAGAAATGGGGAGTACTATTCCCACTTTGGTTGTCAAAACTGCTTTGATTTCATAGTTGGAATATGGCAAGAGATGGAGAAATATTTGGTGGCTTTGTGGCTGTATGACACGTTTGTTTAGTATGCCACATATACAACACTGTTCTGTATAAATTAGTAATATGGTGGAACGCACTGTGTTCTTTCAATCCCCAAAATACACATAATATTGTGTATAATATGTGTTATCGGAAACAACCGCTCTACCTATCAAGGTAGAGGTAAGGTCTGTGTACATTCTACTCTCTTTAGATCTCACCTAGTGGGATTTCACTGAGTATGTTGTTGTTGTTGTAAAACAATTGTATAATATGTATATAAATAGTGAGTATACGTTAATTAAACATTTATTATTGATATATATTATACAATTATATATTTATATATATTGTATTTTATACAACAATGATATAATTTTTATTTATGATATATTTTCTATACATATAATATACGTTAATTAAACATTTATTATACACTTATTATACAACAATGATACATATTCTATATACTTACTATAGAGATACATATTTTATACAATAATGATACAAACTTTATATAGATGATACATTTTCTATACATATACAGTAGTGATACATATTTTATACAAAAATGATTAAGTCTTTATATATATGCTGAAATTAGTTGAAAATTGCTACAAAATAAAATTATTTTAAAAAGGCTAGAAATGACTTTTAAAATTTTTGGGTTATTCAGTGTCAATAATTTCACCCTAATGGTTAATTGTGTCCTTTCCCATTTGGTTTATTCCAACACTCAAAAGTTCAAGAAAGCACTTGTTAGGTGAATACAATCTTGGGGCTCTAGAATGGGTTACCCAACATTAGGGCCCAATATTTTATATTTGGGCCACTACATGAAACCAATATTAGGGCCCAATATATTTTATTTGGGCCACTACATGAACAAGTAAGTAACCCGTAGCACTTTTAAGGCCCAATATCTTTTATTTGAGCCACTACAAGAACAAGTATGAAGCCCGTGGCCTATAGCCTGTGGTCGCTATTAAAGAAAACTTCAACAACAAATTTCACAAATAAGATCAACATTACAAAATAATTTCTAGTTCACCATTAGTTCATGTTTCGATTAATACTTCTCACGTTTAGCATAATAACAACAACAATAATATACACGGTATAATTTCATAAGTAAAGTCTGAGTATAAGTTTGACCTAACTATGGTGGATGGGCACTTTGGGTGTGCTATGTATTCAAATTCAGAATTTCCAAATTGAAATACTAACCCACCCATGGTGGGTGTGGATAACCCACCCATGGTGGGTGTGGATATATCTTCATCTAAATTCAAGGCAAACAGACCCATGTTGGGTATTATTTCATGAAACCATATTATGGTAACTTCTCACATCCAGTATTTATATTCAAATCAAATATTTATATATATCATTTAATCATGATTAAATGCTATATATATATATATATATATATATATACGAAAGACATATATCTTGTAACAAACACTTAAATGTTCAGTAATAGGGGATTAATTCTTTTGATTTGAAGCTTAAACTAACCATTACAATGGAAACTTACACGATTAAACCAAAGCAGTAGAACGATAACGACCGTTAGTGCAAAACCTGAGGGGAAAAGTGGTCCATACGAAAAGTTTAAGGGCCCTCATCTCCAATTTCTTCTTCCTTCCAAAACCACATAGATCAGATTCAAAGTCCCATCTCTGTCTCTACAATGGATCCAAAATCATCTTACACATTCACCTTTCTATTACTTCTCTCACTCTTCCTTCATTCTACGGTAAGTCTTTTTGTTACTATTTGGATTAAATTAAATTGGTAGGGATCTTAGTAGCTCAGTTTGGCTACCGAACTTTTACTTTGTTGGTGAGGTTCGAATCTACACGCTGTAATGCTCTTCCCCATATTACCTACCCTACCCTCGATGTAATAAAAGAAATTAAAAAAAAAAGATCAAATTAATTTGTAAATTTTGTGAATTAGTTGTTTGAATAATCTTGAGACATTGATCTAGGTTGCTGATGGAACATCCTCGGTGTTTTTCCTCGACAATCCATCTCATCGTTACTTCCGTTCTCCTTCATCCGATGAGGTATTCAATTGTATACTCTTTTTTTTCTTTATTGTGATTGGTTAAGGTAGTTATTTGTAGCATTAAGATTTTGAGGAACTTAGGAGCAATATTGTTATGGCCATTTGGGCACGCGGGGTTGCTGTAATCAGAATTAAAGAAGTGAAAAACTGCTTTGGAGCTAAATGTTGAAAAATATTGCAAGTCAACTAGTTTGAGATTGAGGTATAGTTGAATATAATATGTGTGTGTTTGATTTTAAGACAAATTATTTAGTATTAGCCCGAATAGAGCAGAACGGGTTTAGATGATTCATTAGTCTGCTCCAATTATTATGGAATTGAGGCATGGTTGATTGATTGCAACTTACCTAAAAATAATGGATCAGGGATTGATTTTTTAACCATCTGGGAGTTTGTTCAATTGTATGCTCTTTTATTCTGTTGTGATTGGTTAAGGTAGTTATTTGTAGCATTCAGATGTTGAGATTGGGGAGTTTATGAACAATATTGTTATGGCCATGTATTAAAGTAGGGAAATTGATAGTAGATATGTGAATAGAAAAGCTTAGTAACTTCAGTTACTGCTTTGGAGCTTAATGTCGAAAGATATTGCAAGTCAACTAGTTTGGAATTGAGATTGAGGTATAGTTGAGTATAAGTGTGTGTTCCTTGTCTGTTTGATTTTAAGAAAAATTATTTACTATTTGCCCGAATAGAGCAGACGGGTTTAGATGATTTATATATTTGGTTCGAACTATTTTGGATTTGAGGTGTAGTTGATTGGTTGATTGATTGCAACTTGCAAGTCAACTTACCTAAAAATAATGGATTGGTGATTGATTTAGCTGTTACGCGAAATCTCATGGGCCGTGGCTGACTGATCCTAAATCAGTGTTAACATCCGGTGGAGATTGGTGAGTAAAAGGTTGAGATAAAGTGGATGATTTTGCTCAAGGTTTTATGTCGTCAGCAATGATTAATATGTTTCCTAAGAATGAGCACGAAGGTTACCGTCCTTCAACAGATTTTTTTCCGTGTACATAACTATATCTTCATGATATTCACCTGGTGGGTAATATGTGTTACAACAACAACATACCCAGTGTAATCCCACTAGGTGGGTAATATGTGTTAGCTTAAAGTAAATGAATTAATGTTAGAGAGCTTAAAGAGCACTCGAACGGACTAACCTTAAAGATCCACTATTCTGGCATTGACCATTTTTCGTGGTGGGATATACTTGCATAAGCTAGTAATTTTGATTGATTTCTACCATATTCTCGAGATTGGAGAACATTATAGCAACACACCGTCACATTTGGGCATTTGTACTGGGCTATCAAAACATAGAAATGGTTAAGTATAAGAAAAGACTAACTCGTCAATTTCTGCCGTTTGGTCATCTCATTCAGATTCTTGAAAGATAAACAACAACAACAACCAGTGAGGTCCCACAAGGTGGGGTCTCGGGAGGGTAGGATGTACGCAGACCTTACCTCTACCTTTGTGAGGTAGAGAGGTTTTTTCCAGTAGACCCTCGGCTCAGAAGAGATTACAACAACAACAATAACATTACGGTGGGTCTGGGGAGGGTAGAGTGTACGCAGACCTTACTCCCTACCTAGGGAGGCTGTTTCCGGAAGACCCTCGGCTCATGAGAGATTCTTGAAAGATATTTGCATGTAAATGAACGTGAAATACAGTGTGGGTCGTGTTCTTTAGGGAACATGTTACACAAGATGACAATATAATTTGGTCTAGTTGACCCAAGAGTGTAACTTTAAGAGCATTCCCTTATTAAAATACATGAAAATACTGTCTCAACAAGACTATTAAGATAACTTAATCACATTTAGAAGCAGTTTCATGCATGGTATTTGTGGGAGCATTAATTAATGATGTATTATAAGACAAATACACATCAAATACCTCATTGGAGAGGATGACTCCAAGATTCGAACCGTGGTCACTAATAGAAATGTAGAGCACCTCTACGTTGTTCCAAGGTTTATTTTCGACACATAAACATAAAATACCAAAAAAAACTCTAAAACCTCTCCAGTTAATATTTTAGTATTCCACTGCAATTACAAGTTCCTCTTGATATTTTGTTTAAAGTTAGACATCCAATTTTTCCATACCACCATAGTTTAATCATTTTTATTGACTAACTGCGTAATTGTCTTTTGGACACAGATAAGTTCCATGTCTCTTTCCGAAGTTGGTGCTATTGTATCAGTCTTGCTTGGTTTTGCACCTCCTGCTACTCTTTCTGATGCTAGTTCATTGAAGGTAGCAAAGCTGAATCTTATAGTAGCTAATCTTTTGAATTTAAAGCAAACTATACATCATCAAATGTTCATATTGGTTGCAGTTGAATGAGGTACTCGTACCAAATCCATTTTATAGGCCGCGTTCTGTCCTCATCCTAGAAGTTACAGGAGCTGAAGGTATGCAAGATGGAAATAATATATACTAGTACAGTAGATTAATATTCCAAGGCTCCCTCTCTCTCTCTGTGTGCGCACGCGCGGGTCTTTAAGATAAAGAAAAACTTATTGAATATTCTAGTGTGCTTGCTTTGGATTTACAGCTTCTATCTGGTGATTATATTAAGTTGTGCTTATTGATGCCCTTTGTTGTAATAGGTGTTTTTATTGAGGCCCTTACAAGCAATGTAGTAAATGAAAATAGAGCTGACATTCAACTTCCAGGTAGATGTCTTTAACTCTTATACACGTTCTAAGGTGTTTTACTAGCTTGATATGTTAATTACTTGTAAAAAAAGAAAATTAGATTGGTTTGTGTTTCATTAAATTTACATTTATGCAGATGCGGACGAAGTTTCTCTTTTTTCATTGGATGAACCAAAAACAAATGTTGAATATTCAGTCAAAGAACTAAGTGACTTTGTGAGTGTGTGTTAGCAGTTGCGTGTTTATCTTTTCACATTGAATAACTTCAAGGTTATTCAACTCATGTGAGTTTTGATTTGTGTAAGCAGGCATCATGGTTGAGTGGTTCCTATGTGAATGGAGAGCTGGCAATCCCCTTGGAGGATGACTCAAGTTTGAAATTTCAATTGTCAAAGGTACTTTTTGAGGTTTAACATCCTCTACTATGACTTTTTTTGTGGTTTTTTTTCGTATTCAGCCTAATTTATTGATGATCCTTTTTCTATTTGTGGCACAGGAAGCGGATAGGGAGTTTGTAGCAAGTCTTGTTTCACTCACCCGTAAGATTCAAAGAGCAACGGAGACGCACCAAGATTTGTCTGGAGACCGTCCTTCTGAGCTAATTTCTGGAAAATTTGATGGCCTTAAGGTGACAAACTCAATCAGTTGAATCCTGAATTTACTTCGAGATGTAGTTTTTCTTTTCCCCCAACTTAAGCTTTCAATACATGATACATCTCTTATATTTTGAACTACGGATTCAAGAACATCTCTTTCAGTCTGATCTTTCTCTCTTTGCCTTTTCCAATTTTAGTCAGGTGTCGTACTACTATAATATTTTTTCCTAGTTTTTTTTGTTTACTCTCTTGCTGCACTGGACTGTCTGTATATCATATTACCATAGTTTCTGATGTACTAATTGTCCCTTGAATATTGATGATAACCTTGACTTCCAATTACTGATGTTTAAACTCAACACCTCTCATGAGTTAGTAGTTCTGTTTTCGTTTGAAGGAATCGTCAATAATTACACAAGGGGCAGATGAACTCATCACCCTAAAAGGAAAAGAATAGACCAGTTCCAGATGATCATTAATATCTTTTATTGTCTGTCATTTGTCTGGAAAAGGAAAGTTCTTTTCCTATATTGGTCGTTTCTGAAATATTTGACCTCACTCAAGATACATATAAGAGGCGAACGTGAAACATGTTATACAGGCCATACCAGCTCAATTAATCTTTTGGCTTTTTATAGGCTCTCGGAGAGAATTATGGAGCAGAAGGTGTTTCCAAAGGAACTAAATTGTTCAGTATTGTGATGTCGAAGATGTTTAATTCCTTAACTGAAGCCTACAAAGGTTGGATTTTGTTCTCTGGTTTTGACAAATTTGATACAACTTTTAGCAGCTTCACCGATCTGACATTTTTATTTTGTTTATGTTACAAGAGTTGAATTTATCCATCTAGCTTATTCTTGACTTGGAGCTGCATTGAAATACTGACACTTCTTAAATGGAAAAAATATATGCCGTAATTAAGAGAAGAATGTGTTCCTTTCTTCTTCCTTCGCCGTTCATGTTAAAGACAACTCTATGTTACTCATGCAGGTCAAATTGTTGGAGTCATTGTCTGTAATGAAACACCTTCAGTAGCAGAGTCATTATTCAATGTCATTTTCACTTCTCAGTCATCTGCCCGCTGGCTGGACGAAGCAAAAGCTTTACCCAATGCAACTGCTATTGAAGAAATTATATTGGTTAGACGAACTGTTGCATGGATTACAGGAATCTTGCTTATAATTGCCACTCTATTAGGAGTAAGTTCTTGCTGACCAAATGCATTTCAATGCTTCAAATTTCACAATTGAAAGAACTATTTGCACATTTGTTACAGCTGACCGTGCGTTGGGATTAACTTTAGTATAGCAATCAAAGAATACGTGACACTTACAGAAGGACCGGGCTGATGGCTTTAGAACAGAAATGTAGAAATCTCTAGGTTGTTAGATGGGCTTATAATTTCCTTGGAATCAAAAGTTGTAGGGTGGATGGTATCTGGAAACACTAAAAAGTTGTAGCACGGCAACTATTCAAGTGTTGTCATACATGTGAGTGAAAGCTGAATAAGTTCCTTAAGCATTTAATTCTTTAAATGGGCTTCCAAGTCCTGTAGTTTCTGAACAATTGCATCAAAAGTTTCCTTTTTCTTAGAAAGCATATAGAGTTCCCTTTGGCATAGACTATCTTCAATCTCAGACGTGATTTGTTGGTGGGGATGATTATTTTTGTTTATTTTTAGCGCTCTTCTATAACATCCGTGTCTTCTCATTTTTCTTGTACATTGATTTTCTGCAATCTCATGGCATCTCTAATTAAATGTAGATCTACTTTCTCCTCAACATGCCACTTACAAGGGACACCCTTCTTTATTCTAACGTGAAGCTCGACTAGAATATTACAGCTGCATTGAACGTCGGGACATCAGTGGTGCAATCTGCCCATGATATTGTACAATTGTGATTCTCTCTCATTTCCTGTTGTTTAAATTATATTCCCATTGCCAAAGATCAACTTATAGCTGTAATAAAGCTGGTTTTGCCTCCCGGGGTTTTCACGACACTAGCTGTTGTAGCAATATATATGGGGAATTATTCTTGGAAGCAAAAAATAGTGCTGTTGTGGCGAAAAGGGGTTGAGGAAACCAAATATGTTTTTGCTATTTGTGTATTCATTTAGGTTTTGGTATGATGTTCTGATTTGTTGTATTCAAAACCAAGATATTGGAATGTAGTAGCTGCTTTAATATTTTTGTCATGAATAAGATTCCAAATTTGAGTCATTGAACTTGTGCTTTTGAAGCCAGAAAATCAGAAGTTTTTGAACTTCCAATCTCCAACAGTACTTCAAGTTATATCTTTTTACCGTTTGGTTCTACGAAATGTTAGTATGTATGGATCTTTATTAATGGCTTTTCCCCTTTGCCGTTATACTTACTAAGGGACACCAAACAAGGACTAGTTAACCATCGTATCAATGTTCCTTGTTCGGTTTGAAAAAAAAAAAATAGTAAAAGGGAGTTGGAAATTGGAAATTATTTCCCTTCTTTCCTTATCTTTCACCTTCCAAAAACAGAGTTGATAGTCAAGTTACCCCAACACTAAAAAATAGAAAAAGGAAGTTGGGAGTTGGAAATTATTTTCCTTCTTTCCTTCACTTTCACCTTCCGAAATCAGTGTTAATAGTCAACCCGACATTCCCATTTTGTTGGATATAAAATGAGCTTAAATTGAGAAAGAAGGTGTTTTTTGCAGCTTTATTAGTAAGTAAGCTTGTTTTATATCTCCTCAATAAATGCGAAAGATTACTCCTGCATTGGTGAATGCACGAGGTCAAGAGTTAAAGTTGACATATTGGTTCCTGTTGTGTTGATGATCAAGTGAAAAATTGAGAAATTTAGTTCATAAAAATATAATTTGTCCAATCACCCGTCAGTCAAGCTAAGTATATAGCTGTAGTTAATTTTACACGGTATGATATGCAAAAATTGGGTGTATTATGACCCAACTAGATTATTTATTAGAATCGTTGAATTATGACCCAAACTCCTTTATTGACTCGATATGTTTTAATTCGTGAGTTACAGTCAAACTCGCTCATTTGATAATACATACTACTCTATGTGTTCACTTTTACTTGTCATTTTTAGAATTTTTCACGCCCCATAAGAAACAATAATTGATATAGCCATTTTACAACAATAGCCCCTATTAATTGATAAAAAAACTTAATAATTGAAATCAAATTTACATACGTAATTACTAGAGCTAGTATGAAGTTTCAAGGTTCAACATTAAGTTTTTATAGATATTAATAACACTTTACAACTTATTCATCTCTTTAACAAGAGTTGTGTGTCAATCCGAATATAAATTATTGGTTAGCTAAAATTGACTTACAATTTCAAAAAGTCTTGGTAGTAAATAAATTAAGGGTAAATAGGAAGAAAAAATTATCTTCTCTTGATATGCGAAAAGTAATAAGTGAAAGTGAAAATCTATTTTTAAAATTGTTGACAGATAAAAGTGAACGGAGGGAATACAAAATACTACTAATAGCTAATGGCTTCACTACTATTGATTTGGATTGTAAAACTAATAAACAAATAATTTTATAAAAATATATATATATATATATATATATGATCAGACCTCTCTATAATATTCATACTCTATAACCATTAAATTTTCTTTAGAATCGATTGTCGATGTTATACTAGTATTATAAGGAGAGTGAAAAGGATATATAATAAGCACAAGATAGCACAACGCTTCCCGCCATTTACCCAATAAAAACCGCTAACAAAAGTGTTAACAGTACAACACATCCATGGCGATTTTCCACATCAAATCTCCATAACACACCTAAATTCCTTTCACACCAAACTCACATTTGCTACAGCAGTTCCCCCGAACGAGAAGAGCGAGAAGCTTTGTTGCTTCAAATTCAGGATTTACAGCTCCGTGTTAAGGAGGTTGAGAGTAGGAAGAATTCGCCTCTTCTGTATCTGAGACGGTTGATAATATGGCTAAGTTCTATACATGAATTTTTAAATGATTGTTGATTTACTTATACACACTATCCAAATGCCCTAAAAAAGAAATAAAGTGAAATCATTACAACTTACCTGATTTCGTTTATTTCTTACTGACGGTTTATCCAATTGCAGTTTGAGGTTAAAAACATAACTGTTGCTTCAGTAGAATTGATTATTCAGAATTTTATCCTTTTCAGTGAAATATCGTATGGTATTAAGCTAAATATTTGGTCAATTGACGATAACAATAAAGGCCTCTTGTACTAACAATGTTGCAAGTGTAATTTCTTAGATGATTGAACCTGATAAATACCTGTGATATACACGGTATATACGCTGTGTATATCACGGGCAGATTGTTGCATAATGGATGCATGCCGTGTATATCACGGTTTAGTAGTCTATTTTAGGTTATGAATTGTTGTAATTAAATTAGAGTTGTACACTTACCATAATTGTATAATTATTGTACAAGTAGAATAAGGTTTTAGGAGTAGAATAGAAATATGATTTTCCTATTATGGAAATTGTAAATTGTAATCAAGGGATTATTTCTTTCATGATATCAGAAGTCTAGCTTTCACATACCTCCTTCTCTCCCAAGCTTCTGCTTGTCTCGGCTGCCTCGATTTCCGAGCCTTCTCTCGATTTCCGTGCAAAGTCTTCCTCCTCTATTCCCAAATTTTCTTCCAAAATCCCTCAAATCACCTATTGTTCTTTCGTTATGTCTACGTCAAAGAACGTATTTCATCCTTCCCTTATTGTTTCCAACATCAAGAACCACATCCCTATTGTTCTTGAGATGGAAAATGTCCAATACGCGACGTGGGCTGAGTTGTTCAAAATTCACGCCATCTCCCATCAAGTTCTCCATCACATAATTCCTCCCGCTACCCCTACTCCCGCGGAGGATCCTCAGTTATGGATTACTCTTGATGCTACCGTCCTTCAATGGATTTATTCCATTATTTCTACCGACCTTTTACAAACGATTATGTAGCCGGACACTACGGCTATAGCTACATGGAATAGATTGCGTGATATATTCCAAGATAACAAACATTCCCGCATTGTCAGTGTCACCCTTGAGCAGGAATTTTCCCAAGTCCGCATGGAAAATTTCCCGAATGTTTCCGCTTATTGTAAATGGCTCAAGGAATTGGAAGACCAACTCCGTAACGTTGGAGCGCCCGTTACCAATAATCGTCTTGTTCTACAAATGGTTGCAGGCCTATCTAAGGCCTATAATGGCGTGGGGACTCTCCTCCATCAAAGTAATCCGCTTCCACCTTTTTATCAAACTCGTTCGATGCTCACATTAGAAGAAGCTGGTTTGGCCAAACAGACTGCTAACGGCGCTAGTCTCGTGGTCATGATGACGTCCTCCGCTAATTCTCAAGGTTTTATTAATAATTCGGGCCAAAACTGTGCTCACGGTGGAGGTAAGAAAAAACGGAAAAATAATGGGAAAAATCGATGTGGCAATCGTGGTGGTTCCGGCGGTGGTGGGGGTGGCCAGAACAGTGGTAGTGGGCCCCGGTACGGTGGTGGTGGGCCTCGGGCCAACTGGTCCCATCCATGGCCCCTGGGCTGGTGGCCAGTAGCCCAACAACCCCTATTTCCCAGCATCTTTAGGCCCTGGACAGTGGGCCGCCAAGCAGTCCTTCAGGCCCAATTCAACTGGGAACAGTGGCTTCCGCAACTTCGCTGGGCCGGGGCAGCAAGCAGGTGTGCTTGGGCCTCGGCCCCTACAGGCCCATCATGTTGTGGGCCCCACTCCGATTCTGACACCTACGGATATTGAAGCCGCCATGCATATACTTGGATTGAATCCTCCGGACGCAAATTGGTACATGGACACCGGTGCCACTTCTCATGACGTCCAACCAAGGTACTCTCTAATCTTATTCCAATTTGAGCAACAATCGTGACATAATTGTTGGTAATGGCAACTCGATTCCAATTCGTGGTTACGCTCATAAAACGTTGTCTCCCTCCCATCCACCTCTTGTCGAAGGTTGTTCTACTGACCCCCCTTTGACATACATAGCTACGCCCCTGGAAACAGAGTAATGAAGTTTGATAAGAGGTTCTGCGAGGATTTTTCTGGGTACAGCTGCAGAAAACCCATTATTGAGACTTGCTTTATGGGTCAACCTGAAAATTTTAGACCGATTGTTCATTTGCTCTATACTTGCATATTCTTTCTTCCTTCAGCAGAGCTCGTCTGTCATATGATTATCACGTGACAATCCGTCCAACATGAACAGACTGGTAATTGTACCACTATCACCGAGTAGTACAAGAGTATGTAGGATATTAAGAGAATAAAATGAGCTTAGTTAGTAGATAACTTAAAGGATCAAAAGTGTTATTGTCCCAAATATACATCAACACCAAAAAGCATTATATTATCTGACGGTTACTTCCCTTTTTTGGTATCGTTATAACTCTCTTTCTTCACTGTCTTGGTCAATCAAGCTAATTTTAATGAGGTACCATGGATGTGGCAGAGAGGATAGCTTACGTCCTGTTTCTTAGCTGAATAAATTAGCGATTACAGAAAACTGTGTAAATTCAGACTTCCTTTATCCCTGTGGTTAACTTCATAGAAGTTTCTATGTGTTGTGAACTTCATGCACTTGCCTGAATTTGGATTGTGTTGAATCACATAAACACATATATTATGGTTCATTTTCATTGATTAGTTCATGATTTGCCTTATTTACTTAAGCAGCTTTCTCTCCTATGTGGTTACTGCATCCCTTGATTCCGTTTTCCCTTTTAGGAACAATTGTTAAAGTTGGGCTTTTATTGTAGTGAGGAAGATGAGGAATTCTCCAGCTTCTCTAGTGGGACAGAGCGTGCTGTGAAAACTTGGAAGGTTTGTTGTAAGCTCCATTTTGTAAACAGGAAAGTCTCAATTATATTTGGTTTGGCTGTGGGTTGAACACAGATAATTCATATTTCTCTCTTATCCATCTGAGCAGTCCTCATCTGGTGTTCGAGAAGATGGCATCATGACTTTTGAACTTCTTGAAAAATTATATATGGTGCAAAATATTGACACGGTGAAGGAAAATCCCAAACAACCAGATGGAACTGAAGCAAAAGTGTGTCAATACATTGATATCTTGGCCTCCCTACAAATATAGAACTTGAAGCCACTACTGATTGCATATATTTGGTTTATCTTGTCCAAGTGAAGAGGTTTATCTGACATCATTCTAGAAAATAAGCTTGCCCCTGTCTGGTCTTGTATGAGCTTTCTTCCACGAGACCATTTCATTATTGTTTCTTGATGTGTCATTCATAGAGAATCTTAGAGAGATGTAGGTATTACAACTTTAATATGACAGAAAATCAGAAATCTAGGAATAGGAAGTGAAATTTCAGTAGTTGCATGGTCATACATTGAAGTCCTTATGACTAAAATTATGCATTTTTCCATCACAGAAAGAAATCTTATTGACCCATTTGTTGCCTTTGACAAATCACATCTGCATGGCAAATTAACCATTGTCTGGGACTGGTTGACTCTAGTTTTTGCCACTGTAGTTAATTGCAATGCGATTGGCATTGTCCATGTCAGAAGTTGATTGGGGATTGGGATGTGCGTATTACTTAATAGCGGATCTCTCCTGCCAACAAATTGGCTGCTAATTCAAGGACATTCGGTGTGCCATGAAGTTTAGAAATGGCTGAGGCACTGATCATAAGATGAACATATTTTTAGATTCGGAACATGTCATCGCGATGATAGACATGATAATATTTTTCTTGAATTACTATATTATCAGTATGGGTTTATAGTGTCAGTTGTAATTCAGATTCATCCTAGATAAAAACATAAGTAATCTCGACTAATATGGTTTACTATAATCTGATGTTGTTCTTTCCACCTCAGACTAGTGCAAATGGTGTCCCAGTTGCATTTATCACGGAAATAGAGGAAGTTCAGCAGACCATTGTGAAAGGAGATGGTGTATCTGAAACTGAGTTGTCACACCATCGAGTCTTTCTCCTTGGAGAGAACCGATGGGAAGAACCTTCCAGACTTGCCACAAGTAAGAAATCGGCAGAGAATACTAGTGTCAGTACCACCATGAAGTGTCTTACTTGTCGTGGAGAGGGTTGCTTGTTATGCATGGGTATATATTCTGCCCCTCTTCTCTCGTCTTTGCGACTTTTACTACTAAGTTTGGAAGAACATGAAATTCTTTATTCAAATGAAATAATGGGAGGATAAAACCTTCTCATGATGCCCCCTTATCTTACTATGCATGCCGTTTGGAGCCTTAGCTTCTCTCATAAATGGTACTCCAAAATTGTAATTAACAATGTCAAATAAGTGAGGACTCACTGTGTTTGGTGATAAACTACTTCTTGAATCATGTGATAGCAACTCCGCCAATGAGTTTGCTCACATTGCTGGTCACAAGCCCGGAGAGAGAAAGGTCGCATAGATAGAACAACCAACATAAAACTAGTCAATATATAACGATTCTGCACACTATAGAATACTTCGTTTTGTTCTTGTTAAGGCAAACTAAGGTAAGTTTGCCGCATGATAATTATAGCAGTTGAAAGGTCAAATCAAGGAGAACATTTGTCACTTGATAAATTTTCACCTGAAGTAGATCAATATGTTGGTAAAAGGGTCTGCATACATTCTATCCTTCCCAGACCCCACTTGATAGTAGATCAGTATATTATTCATTTTCATTGATTATCTGTTCCCATGGCTAACATGAGCCGCTTTGTGTGAAAATCGTTCCGTTTAAAGTCATCTTCTGTTAACATACATCTATTTTTTGTGCAGAATGTGATGGGACCGGTGAGCCAAACATTGAGGAACAGGTTAGACTCTGGAAGCTTTCCATAACTGTAGTTTTTTATGGCTAGTTTTGTTTCTATCAGTATCTTGAGAAACGTATCTTGGAATCTGTTGCAGTCTATGGAATGGATAGATGAAGGAATGAAGTGTCCTTATTGTAAAGGGCATGGATTCGTAACTTGCGATGTTTGTTAAGGCAAAAAGATAATGCAAGCTTAGTGGATGTGCAGTTGTATATTCATCCCAATTTCAGTTTTCTACTTTTGATTCTTCACCTTTGATAGCAATAGACCAGAGATAAATTGTATACGTATATTTGAGAGGGGTCAGAAAGAAAAAAATATTGACAAATTTGATTTTCATGATAGTGATACGCATATGGATGTGTAAAACAAAATTAAGAGACAGCCTTCATGGTTTTGGTGTTGGTGATCAACAGAAGTGCTACAACAAGATAAAATTATAAATTGAAGATGATACAGATACTAAAGCCGTAAATTGTATTATGAATTTATAATATTATCACCAAATCACTGAGAATTGAAACTTGCTGTTTTATTCAATATGCAGATATTAACTATTGCCAGCATTTCTCTATCGGCCCTCAACATATTAAAACCCAAAAGAGAAATTGCATAATGTAGCGAAAATTATGAAAAGGGGTTTGTGAAGTATCTTGTCGCTCCATTTTCGTGTACATATATATGTGTAATATTGCACGAAGTTGTTTTTCTTCCGGAAAGCTCCATCTTATGTGGTAGTATAGTTTCATCACATCTTTACATCTTCAGAGGTTTGTTTGAAGAAACGCGCCTCGTCTCTGAACGCATGGTCACAAACTCTTCTGCAGCAGAAGGATGTATTCCTACCTGGGGTAATAAATACAAGGAAAATAAATGAAATGTGATATAGCTTGGTTAGACAAAGCAGAAAACTGAACAAGAAACAACTCAATATCAATGATTCAAGATCTTCAACATCACTATTCTTTTCATCCTATAGGGCAATTATTCTATGGAGTAGCTTCTTACTTTTTCTTTTCTTTTTTTTGTTTAAAAAAAAGGTAGCAAATATTATTCACAAAACAGCACTAAGTGCTGCAAATCTGTACAGTGCGCAAAATCCAAAAGCATATCCCTTTTCTAGCCTTGGACGGATTCTATGGAATCAAATATTTAATCTGTTTCTTCTACAACAATTCTTTAACCTTTTAGGAAGAAATTGTAGCAGTAATATAAGACTTACCGTACTGTCAAACTGCTCCTTGGTTGCTCCACACTTCAGTGCAACGGCAATGCCCTATTGGAGGAACAAAGGAATTTTGTCAAGCATGACCATTATGTAGAAACCCTAGAATTATGGTAAAAGGAAGAAATCCACAAGGGACACTAAGGATGAAATTTAAAGCTCATCTGTCATCCGCGAAGAAGCCATTATTTTCACTGGATTCAGTATCTTTTTTACTCAAATTAAGAAGAAGAAAACTTGGGGGGAAAACTGCTGAAGATTTTATGTTCCCTTTTTGGGGCCAATAGGTAGAGCAAGGGGTAGTAGCTAAGCTTCGGTAAGATTGTGCATGTTGAGAAGTAATAATGCAGGGGAAGAACGAAGACAATTGAAGGCAACCTAATATTAAGGGCCTTCCACCTCTAACTATGAGGTTCTAAAAGTTCGTGTCAGGAAGCAAAGTGGGGAAAGCCGCTGTTGGGACTCCTAAGTAGGGGGTTTCAGGGGTGAGGTTTACAATACCTAGGGGACAAAAAGGATGCGGAGAAGAATGAAGTCACACAAGGAATGCATATCAACAAAAAGTTGACAACAAACATGCCAAAGGCAGTGGCACGTAACATTTAAAAATTGAAATAGACATTCAGCAAAGACATGTGAACAGTGAACTTTAAACGGAAATTGGATTTCAGGAGAGAAAGACATTGTTTGAGGGTCACTTAATGGAGGCTGTCAAAATTTTTATGGAACAAAAAGGATGCCACCCTCAGTAATGCTGAAAATTAGTTGGAGCAGTCATATTCTGCCAGTAAGACTCAGATGACACCAACTACATGGCATAAAAAAAAAGGGCAGCCCGGTGCACTAAGCTCCCGCTATACGCGGGGTCCGGAGAAGAGCCGGACCACAAGGGACTATTGTACGCAGTCTTACTCTTGCATAATTATTCACAGTTGAGATTTGTCATGGCTCTCATGAAGAGGCAATATAAAATGTTAAAATTACCACAAACATAGAAAAAGTAAGTGTACAAGCAAATTATACGCAGCACTAATGCAGAAAATACATGCCTGCATGATTTCAGGTGCATCTGGACCGCACATGGATGCCCCTAAAACTTTATCTGTCTCGGCATCAACAACAAGCTTCATCACTGACTTCTCTGTTCGTCTGTTACAGCATGAATGTTAGGAATTAGTTGCCACAATTCTACTTTTTATTGGTGAAATTGATTCGAAATATCATGCCATCTCAGAACCTAATTACATAATAATACGAAACACTGCTCAAGATTCAGCACATAACACGGCTCCAAGATTCAAGAATGCAGTTGTTCAATCACAGGAATGTGGCATACAATAAAGCTGAAGTTATCCAATACCCAGTACTCATAATATGCTGATACTGAAAACATTTTGACCAAATAAAAGACACTGAAAAGAAAAATCCCCCCATCATTGTAGCTTTAGCTTATTTAATCATGTGGGACCAGTGAACTGATTTAAGAACCAGGTTAAGAATAGCTGCAATATTTGGTCTTTAATGGATATTCATTCAGGGGCAACCTACTGAGAGCAAATTAAAGAGTAATTTGGTGAATACCCAGAAATGGTGTTCTTCATTGGATTGAATGTTGATGTGTAAACTGAAACTTCGCCATTTACTTGCTCTATGGCCTGTTCTTCGCTGAGCCCCACAACAGAGAGAGGTGGGATGCTGTCCAGAAAAAAAATAAGATGTTTGTTATACATTCAACCAAAAATATCAAACAAGATTATAATCTAAGCGATTAACCTCAAAGAACTACTTTCTACCAGGTAAAGGCTTACGTCACAACACTGGAGCAATTAATTTCAAAAGCGTGATAAGAAAATGAGAACTGGTAAAACTAGTATCCATTCACAGTTCAGAGCTAAAATAACTGCCACGATGGTTTGCATTGCTAATTTTCTTCTCCAGATAATTTGGTATCACTAAAAGAATTCACCCACACGCTTCTTAGAATCATCAACTTCATAGTCTAGTTTTCATCAATTGACATCAACTTGGTAGAGAAAATGGACTTTGGTTTAACTCAACCCCAAAAGCTAGCTCATGAGTTGAAGATTGACCAAGATTATAAAAAGAGACTACAGTTCATTCCCTCAAACCATGCGGGACACTCTTAGCACCTCACATGCTTGGTATCTAGAGTGCGGATAACATAACTTGGGGCCTAACACTGGGAAGCACATCAGTGATTGATCTAACTTTGTTATGATGTAAAAAGATAGACCTTAGGCCTAACTCGACCCCAAAAGTTAGCTCATAAGGTGAGTAATCTCCGAATACATAAACCCACCTGCTACTCCCTCAACCAATGTGGACACTAACATACTTTTTTTTAGCAACGCCACTCTAACATACTTGATTTCGTTTAAGTACTCGCTTGTTCCGTAAAACCACTTTACAAAATACTTCAATCAGCTATCCTATGAGATTGAAAGTCCCAATTCCTTTGGAGAATGGTTCCTTCGGCTATTCTATGAGAATGAATTCAAGTAGTCAATTTCTTGGGTGTCATGTTTTCTCCATTAGAAGTCAGTTCTTTATTAACGGCTGTCAAAGTTATTTACTTCCTAAAAGAGACTCGGTAACTCCAACAACTATTTATTGGAAGATCTTTCTCAAATCGATTATACTAGCTTGAACTATACTGATAAAGGATGCTATGTAGGAAATGACCTACACTTTGTAAAGTACTGGGACAAGATATTTGTGCATTGTGAATTTACTTGGCAGGTGTGGGCATGTTCATAGCTAATTTTGGCATTCATTGGACAAGTCCTATGACATTCAGGAGTGTGTTAAGAGTGTTGAGAAGCTGCATGTCCAGATGAATCCCTGAAGAAGATTTGGAGTGCCATTCCTCTTAGCATTGCTTGGACTATATGGAAAGAAAGAAATAAGAGGTGTTTTGAAGGCAAAAAGGAGCAGTTGCAGTCTGTGAAATATAGTTGTTTGCACAACGTATACTATTGGAAGGATGGAAATGTTGTTATGAATTTAGATGACATGCTAGAACTGCTTAGGCTTCTAATGTAATCTAGCCTGCATTTTCTTTGTACTTTAACAGTATCATCTTGATACTGTTTTTTCATAAAACCGTACCTTATCAAAAAAATATTTGAGATGGAGCGTTACAACAGGTCACAAGAAGGGGAAAAAGAAATCAAGGTATATCAAAGATGTACCAGAATGTGGCACATGGGATATATGAGTAGTCAGGCTTAGTAGGCTTTCCACCGAAAACAGTTTTCTGCAGGCATGAAGCACAACAAAAGTAAGCAATCATTTTTCAGAAGATGACAAAAAAGCAACCATAGTGAACACAACAATGCAACATATGGTCACATAAATAATTTTAGCATTAAGAAAAAGTTACCGCAAAGCAGGTTCCTTCCATCAAAGCAACAGGAGTAAGATTCATTCGATTAGTAACATCACCAATGGCCCAAATGCTCGGCACATTGGTGCGAGAGTACTCATCTACCTGCAAAAAAAAAACATTAAAGAGGTCTCTCTCAAGACAATGGCATGAAAAATCTTTACTTCGCACAGAAATACAGCAATTTGCTACACAAAGTTATTAATAAAAGGCAATATGAATACCGAATGAAACATAAGCATGTTTACAACACTGATGCTAGTAAGAAAATTAACGAAATCATATACTCCTTAATGAAAGAGTGTGTTCCTGATCCGAGGATATAAGTATATTGATGTTTGATGATTTAAAACAATTTTAATTAGTATAGAATCACAGAGCTACAAGGAAGGTATGCTTTTTTTTCTCTTGGTTGGAAGATTGAAGAGGGGGGCATTCTTATACATGTGAAAACGCTTATTACTTGTTGCTACACTTCGAAGTTGGTAATCAGTTCTCAACCTATCAAAAAATGGTGGTCACTTCTGGCTACAGTCAAGATTGTGGTGTTCCACCGAAACCTCAAAAGAGGAAAAAAGATGCAAAGCATGGGATATTGGCTCTTTGTAGTTACATTGGAGAGAAAGGAAAAGGAGAGCCTTTGAAGGTATGAAAAATGATTTGTATAGATGAGGCATATCTTTTATTTCTAGTTAATTTTTGGTTTACCCACAATTCCTGTTACATTATTGGATGTTATTGTAAAAAAAGACCACATTTTTGTGCAAGTTCTCTACTCTACTCTTTTTTTGTGCAAGTTCTCTTCTAGTATACCACTTGTACACTGAAAATTTACCACAGCCTTAATAAAAGTGTTCTTTATAGAAAACAATTGTTCTTGACAAAAAAGCAATTGTTCATTAACTTAAGTTAGTACAGAATATAAAACAAATTAGAAGCAAGAAATTAAGAAACCACATAAACCATGCATAGTGACAAGTATTAAAAACCAACGAACACTAGAATTTCATATACTGGAAAAAAGGAAATAGCATTTAAGGACTTGTAACACAAGTTTTCCCTTTGTTTTAGACTCTTCAATGTGTGGGGTGGATTGGCAAACGGGCTGAAGGGGGCTGTATATTAACGTAAAAGATCTAAAGTACCCCAGCTTAATAAACCACCCACATTAGACACTTCACATATTTAATATTCAGTTAACTCTAAAATCCTGCAACTGCCTAGACAAGTCTCATTCCTCATAATACATTCTATAGATGACCTTACGCAATTAGAAGTTTCAAAAATAAAATTCACGTTCAAGTTTATAGCTCAATACATAACATTTGTAAAGAAGATGTGGCCACATCTACGAAAGCCCACAATGCCCCACCAATAGTCATTTCAAAGATTTTCATGAAGAAAATAAACAGGAAAATCAAAGAATAGGATAAAGCATGTGCTAATAACCTTCACGGCTTTCATTTTGTCAAGCTCAACACCAACAGCATCCAGATTCAACCTTTTTGTGTTAGGGAGACGACCTGCACGACATAGTATTGAGCTGCTTAAACTATTCCAGCAAAGATGGGGAATTTTAAAAAAAAGGAAGAAAGAAAAGGTGTTGCTGGTTAAGAGCTACAAAAGCACTGAAGTAATTTGAAAATGGTTCACTATATTAGTCTTGGAAACAGAGAGAAATATAGAAAGGGGAGAGAAGAGGCGGAGGAACTTCCAGCTGTATTTCACTGCAAGTCTAAACGACTGGAGGTATTTGAATGATTGGGATGTGCAGAGAGTGGAAACACTACTGAAGGAGGTTGAAGGCTTCACAAGCACACACACCAAAGATGGACCTTTTTCAGTTAATAAGGCATATAAGTAGGAGAACAGTGTAGAGAATGGAGGCTACTCAGGGCTATGGAATAATATCTGGAAGAGTTTGGTACCAACCAACGTGAAATGCTTAACATGGTTGGTGGTTAGAAGGGCTTGTCTTACACATGAGGTGCTTCAGAGGAAGGGATTACTAATAGTTTCCAGGTGTTTCCTATGCAATGAAGCTGAGAAACCAACAGTCACATGTTCCAATGCAAATTTACAGCTCAAATTTGGGCTATGTTTTTCAGTTTCAACCAATCCACATACCCGGTAGTATCTTTCCAGACACCAATCGCCTTTACAGCCCAAATCCCAAATGAGGCTCCCTCGGGCTATGGAATAATATCTGGAAGAGTTTGGCACCAACCAAGGTGAAATGCTTCACATGGTTGGTGGTTAGAAGGGCTTGTCTTACACAGGAGGTGCTTCAGAGAAAGGGATTACAAGTAGTTTCCAGGTGTTTCCTATGAAATGAAGCTGAGAAACCAACAGTCACATGTTCCTCCACTGCAAATTTACAGCTCAAATTTGGGCTATGTTTTTCAGTCTCACAGAAGTCAAGTGGACAATGCCAGAACATACTGCAGACCTGCTGAGTTGCTGGATTAGAAGGGGGGTAGCAAGAGCCAGAAGAAGTGGAGGAGGATAATCTTCTTGCATTTGGTGGACTGTGTGAAGGGAAAGGAATGGTAGATGTTTTGAAGATAAATCCAACTCTATCCAGAAAGTGAAATCGATTGTATTGAATCTTTCTTTTTTTGGTGAAAAGAGCATTGTTTAGAGGAAGTAGATGATCTTGTAGATATTTTAGGAGCTCAGTAAATTTCATTCTTCTTTTGCTTTGATACTTCCTGTTTCTTTTGGAGAAAGCCAGCATACCCTTAATGGTGAGGAATACAATAGCACCAGTTTCAAAAAATAAAAAGAAACTCTAAACGACTGGATTAACAATATTTACAGGCAATTCCCTTATCTGTCATTCTTGACACTTTATTCTGTACAATAGGCAAATATCTTCCAGAACTTATGTCAAATATTGGTAATAGGTCATGTGAAATTTCAATCAAACCAGAGGTAAAGATGGCTGAAAATCACTTTTATATTTGATGGTAGTGTGCACCTAATTCCCAAATGTGAGTTTTAACTCATGAGGATTAAGGAGAGGATACTTGGACAGCCAAAATATTTTTGACCAACCCAGTAAACTTACACCATGAGACTTCACTCTTTCTATTGACTATATACATGATATAAAATTACCAGTTGCAAAGAGCACAACGTCTGCCAATATCACTTCACCATGGTCTGTGTGGACTTTGATGCCACCTTCTGTTTTTTCAAGCTGAATTATTAGATTGCAGTTAGAACTAAGCAAATATGGAAATGCGATTACACGAAAATGCAATAAAGACATAGCAAAGAAAATCAACAGTAAAACTATTTTTTTGGGTAAATGGAGCAGGAGAACATAACATAGGAGGATAGGCAGTGGTCTCCTTATTTTTCGGGGGGGGGGGGTACAAGAGGATAGGTAGTTCTGTTTGGAAGCAAAGTGAACCAATCAAAGCAAACTATCTGTTTTTCCCAGTCCTTTTCAAACGGGATAAAGAAGATGATTTAATTCTCTTTTACTTCGTTCCCACTCATACCAAACTGTAATTGGTGAAGATCAATAATTACCCAAAAAACATGCTTTTCAGTCTCATACAGCTAGGGAAACAAAGTACCTTAGTCAATGTCGTACAAGGATGCATAGTGATTCCTCTGCCTTCTAGATTTCTTGCAACTACAGCTCGCATTTCATCATCAAAACCTCTGCAATTTCATTTTGGTAACAAAATAACATCGCATGAGGTGTCACAAACTTATACCCACTAGAAATCACCAATCTTCATGCCTTACAGTGATCCATTAGGATATCATTTTTCTTTTAATTTTGATTTATATAAGTATAGCAGTGGAGCCTGCCGCTCACTGAACCACATACCCTTTTTAGAAAAATAGAATAAAGATAATGTACAATAAGACATATTTTCACCTCAGTGGGAGTTCCTTTCTGAAACATAGATCCACTGCTGCACCCATTCCTCGCCATATTGAAGCAAACTCAACAGCAATGTACCTGTGAACACGGAAGTAAAAGACATACTTCACATCCTAATTCATCAATGGAAATGAATTCAAGAAACAAAAATATGGTTATCTACAAACCCTCCACCAAGTATCACAGCACGCTTTGGTAACTCTTCCAAACTCAAAGCGTCATCTGAAGTTATGGATAGCTCCTATATACACAACATAAAGTAAACAATTAAGAAAGAAAAAGTAAAAAAAAACATAGAGAAGAGCAAATTAGATGCAACAAGATAACCAAAGGAAAAGAAGGGGACAAGATTATTCAATCAGCAAAGAGAAAGATACAAGAGAAACTACTGTTTTTATATTTTAAAAAAAACAGATGGAAGAGACACCACGGAGAAAGGGCCCTTGGAGGGAGCAAGATAATCATCAATGACATTGTAAAATTTCCAACTACAGATATCTCACACACAGATTCTAGATTCAAGTTTTTCATAGATGTAATGAACATGTCAGGAAGCAGAATTCCGGAAAGTTTAAGCTCCATTCAACCAGGTTGAAATACTTGTGAATTTTAGATGAATCTGATTCACCTGTCCTGGAATTTCTGGAATATGAGCCCTACTACCAGTTGCAATTAGAATGTGCTTGGCTGAATAGCTTATCTTGGTGCCATCCAGTTGAACTAACTCAACTTCATTTGGACCTATCACCCTTCCCTCACCTTCAAAGAGTTTAACTCCTGCATTTGAAAGCAGCCTCTTATAGATCCCATTTAACCGTACAATCTCCTCAGTCTGCAAGTTTGCAACACAACATTAGCAAAATTTGTATTATCACTCAAAAGAAAAACACAGGGGCTAGTGAAAAGGTGGCCATTTCTGTTTCTGCATGTAAAAGATATAAGTTTGAGAAGGCATCCGCAGATTAGACCCCACAGTGAATACCGTATAAAAGCTATCTAACTCTCTATTTCATTTTCCAGATAGTGTTGGTGCTTCAATCAAAATAAACTTTTAAAATATTTCTTGTTTATAATGAGATCAAACTCTCCACAATTATTCCATTGTACTTCCTCAAATAAATGACAAGTTCTAGAATAGAATTTTTAGATGAAGTACTGACTCAGTCCCTATCACGTACAAAGTTACAGTCCTAAAAAATGTTTGAACTACCTTCTTATGCAAAAGCTTCTTCCAGTTGAAATTGACACTCTCATTCACTTCCCATCCATAACTCCTCGCATCCTGCACGTCACCAAAAGCATCAAAGGACCAAATTACTCATATCCCTTACACTTTACTGTTGTGTTCTCAAACTGAGGCAAGGGGTGGAACGATAGAACAAATAGCTCTGTAAGCCAAATATTTTGTAGGTGTAAAGTTTCACCTCCAGCTCAGGCCCATAGGCTGCTCCATAAACCAAAATCTTTTTAGGAACACAGCCACGAATAACACACCTGCATAAAAATGAAACTAGGACTTAAGCTTTACTATCAAGAACAATTGACTAACTTAAAGGACTTGACAATATATTTTTCCTTTCATTTGATAATGAATCTAATAGCTGATGGAAAATGGGAAAAATGGATAACTCCTCATCACAGAACTCCATTACTTAACATTGATGTAACAAGAGAAGAAAATCTCAATGAACAGCACACATTGGATATATTTTTCCTTTCTGCATGTAAGTATACATAACTAAAATCTGAAAAGTCACTTCCATGAAACATAATCGTATATAATTAGAAGTAACAACATTACTAGTATAAGTTCTGCAGACTATGGATGAATCTATATATCTCACAGATAAGATCTTCAATGTTCATATGGTGGCAAAGGATATTGCTTTTTTTTTTAATGAAGAAAGAAGTTGCAAAGGATATTTTTTTTATCAGTAAAAAAAAAGGCAATAAGGCAAAGGATATTGCCTTATTGTGCAGAATAAGGCAATAAGCCGTTCCACTATAATTTTTTATTTAAAAAAAAATCATGGATGGTACTGGAAATAGTATAATCTACCTCATACTGCTACAAATATTTCTACGACATGATAATATTTTTTATGGAAAGCAAATTCTTCCTTTACTTAACAGGCTACATATGGACTTCATGAAAGTCCACTTTCAATTGTAGTTATAAGCCAACATAAACGAACCCATAAGCACAAAAATAGTCTGCAACTGAAAAGGTTATAAGCCAGAGAATGATAAACTTACGTTCCACCAACTCCTCCAGTAACTTCAGAGCTGACAGGATCAAATGGAAGCTCACAGATTGCAACCTTCAAAATCAAGATCAAATTCTTATGTACAGGAAAACTGAAAGAGATCTTTTACAAGGACTAATAGCAGAAAAGTAATGAGTGGTAAGAACAGGTCAAGGAATAACAGAAACATGTTTCATCACAATGTGATAACATATCCCAGCAGGAAACACAACCCTTGAGAAAAAACAAAAACCTCAAAAGTTGTAATCAAGCATACTGCTTAAAATTATTTCAGTTAATGGTACACAAAACATATAAAGCCATCAGAACGAAATAAGATCTTAAAGATGCTATATTCTAAATTTATCAATATTTGATTATACTGGTTTCACCATCTACCAGTCCATGACTAAATCTTTCTAGTCTTAAAGCTCTGTTAAATTGAGTTCCGCATAGAGAAGCTTAAAATACCACCTGGACAGTACAATCACGACTTACAATGGTTACTAATTATCAGGAAGAGACCACTCAAACCAACAACTAAGGGGACTAGTCATTATGACTCAGGTACTTATCCAGCTTGTCATTGTTGTTCAACGTCAATAGAAATTCAGCCCTCATGTAACCACAAAGACGCTAAGACCAATAAATGAAACCGGGAACAAGCTTTTATTAGCTTTGGCGCATATCTCGCCTTGTCATATCCATCAACAAAACCAATGGAAATTCACCTCTTTCAAGCGACCTTAAAGCTACAATTGAATAACTAGATCCCAAAGACTCCAATCCATTGCTTTGAACCAACTGCTACACAACATTAAATTGAAGTAATATAAATCCTACACAAATTGCAGAAGTATTCTATACCTTAGCTCCATATTGGGCTGAAAATCGGCCAGCTCGAACCCCGCCACTTCCGGCACCTATTACGAACAAATCAAAGTCATAGTGCGCTTCTTCTTCTCCCAGTTTGCTCAACTCTCCATCAATCATCATCTTCCTAGCCATGATTACAAATCTGTACACACAAAACCCACAAAAGACAATTACCACAATGTCGTGAAAAATCACCACTACTTCCATATATTGTTCAACAGGAAAGAAAAGGGGAAAAAGAGAAACCTTGTGATGAGTACATGAGAATTACCAAAAAAGAAGCTTAGTATTTCAAAGCAAGGAATTCATAGACCCCAATATTTGAATGGGTACTTAAAGATGCCTAAAATGATAAGGAAGCAACTAGTTTGTAAACAACTCAACAAAAAAAAACACTACTAAATCTGTTTATACTTTTCTGGCACCCTTTAGCTTTTATATCATGCCAAGATTCTTTTTTTTTATGACAGGGAACCCCAGTCACTACCCTTCGAGTGTGCACAGATAAAACTCGCTCATGTGTAATAGCCCAGACCACACAGGAGAGATAACCCACCCTAGGCAACCCCGTGCGACGAGCTCGACCCAGAAGGCAAATCTCCGGTTGTCGAAGTGGGGTTTTGAACCCGAGACTTCCATTATGGAAGCCCCATGCTCAACCAACGGAGCCACCCTTGCGGGTTTATCATGCCAAGATTCCTAGCAACAAACTGTAGAATCACATATTAGAATACCTTGGTGAGTATGAAGCAAGCAGTTACCAGTAAAGTTGATCTCTTTCAGCTTTAAGGAAATAGTAGGCCTGGCAAAAATAAATAGTCAAATGTGTATATGAGTTTTCTAAATTTTAAAGTTAGTACTATAACCATTAATATATTCTAATCAGTGATTACATCAAACAAAATGGATCAGAAAGAGAAGTATCAAAGCAAAATATTTTTATTTCCAATTACACTTATTCTGCTTTCGAAAACACAACAAACTGCTCCCTTATTCCAATTTTACTTGTTGAACACTATACTAAAAATAGATATTCATTTTTATCTGTCCAGTTTAAAAAACCAAGAGATAATTTATACTTATATTACCCTTATTATTAAGTACTATAATTATTTTCAATTCACGAGTAATAAAACATAAATAAATTCTCTTGCAACAACCCCAAAATCAAATTCGAACACGCAAAAGAAATAAAAACAAGACCAAAATATTACTGCAAAAGTTATACTATTTGTTCGTTTTCACAATGACCTAGCCAATTGGTGCCGGGTCGAAATTTGGGGACTTAAATTCAAAAATCATTATCAATTAGAATATAATGGGGGTAAAAAAGTCAACAGAAATATGTATGAATCAAAAACCTAAAAACTCAAACACAATACTAGTTCTACTTTCGGAATTACAATCACTAAAGTCGAGATAATTGTAGTACGATGAGTTTGATATTAAAACCATACAGTAAAAACTCTATAAATTAATGTTGTTGGGATTATTAAAATTATTAATTAAAATAGATATTAATTAATCGATATTAATTTATATATTAATTAATACTTTATCAATTTATAGAAAAATTTATAATGAAATACTATTTACAAACACTCTTCAATCTTCCACTTCATTATTGTTCAATGTACTATATCAAATGAAGCACCCTTCAATCTCCCACTTTATTATGCTTATTGTGTTCAATAATCTACTTTATGGATATTAAAAAATATTTCCTATATAAATACAAGATCAAATCATGCTAACACAAACAATGGATGTCGAACATCTCTTGAACTACCCAGAAAAAAATGTAGTTGCACAGTTGTTGACTGATGAAGAAATAATTGAGAGCGTTACGGGAACTGATAAAGGTGATGAAGATTATGATGGAAGTTCTACAGTAGAGCCTCTTCGCGAAACGAGGCTATTAAAGCGGCAATCACATTGAATAATTTATTGTTGAGCTATGAGAAAACAACACCAGAAGTTGTTACAGTGATAAGAAAAATTAGAGATGAGATTCAATGTGACATTGAGTTCAACAAAAAACAAAAGACAATTGAGTCATTTTTCAAGAAGTATTCATAAATCACTCATGTATTATGTAGTATATAAGGAATTATTAATTTATATTTTACATGAGGTCTATATGAGTAATTAAAAATGTATTATCTTATAATTTTAGCAAATTATTAATTTAGCACATTGTCCCCGAATCGGGACCGACCAAAAATATTATCTGAGAGAGTTTATTAAATAATTGAATATTAATTAATAGAGTTTCTACTGTAATTGCAAGTGGTGCTATATAGTCTAGTGTGTACAAATAATAACTGTTGTGAATTGGAATTTATAAAAATGGACCGGTTCAGCTAGGGGAATTTTGAAAGGACCGGAATTTATTTATTTTTATTACTTCAAAGAACCGGAAATGATACAACAACAACATATCCAGTGAAATTATCTTACCCCTACCAAGGTAGGGAGGTTGTTTCCGAAAGACTCTCGGCTCAAGAGAAAGCATAAAAAGATGTGAACAAGAAATTCAAAGCAGTATGAAAATGAAAATAACGAAAGCGACTAAGTCATCATATAACAATAGTCATAAATAGAGTAAATATTTAATGAAGATGTATTATAACTTTGAAATAAATAAGGATAAAGTAGTCATGCCCCTCCTAATTAATATTTTTTAAGAGGCGTGTAAAATAAAAAAGATGATGAATGATTTGAGACGGCGGAGTAGTCGTTTTACCAAATTAAATTTGTTTCCAAAAAATTAATCTTTAAAAAAAATTACATATACTGTTCAATCAATAGAGTGTTTACCGAATGAAACATGTAAGGGGGATAAAGGGTCTTTCAGATAATTAATCTTACGAAAAAAGCTATTGCGTAATTTTATTAAGAGGTGCAAAATTAAAAGACAAATAATATAGATTGAAAGTTAGTTGATTATTTTTTTTGTATTCATCTTGTCCTTTATTGTGTTCTATTCTTAGTTGATATATATTGGTTCCAAGATTATTGATGCAATTTTGATTATTGACTAATGATTAAAAATATCTCAAGTCTGTATTTTGAATAAATAAATATCTCACAATGATGAAGTAGTAAAATACGACTTTTTTATCTTTTTGGTTTATGGTTGATAGGTTGTCATATCGATTTTTTTTAGAGGAAATATGGAGTTAAGTGGAACTAATCATTTGAACAAAATATATCAATTCCACGGATATAATTTATTTATTTTTTTTAGATTTTGATTGAAGACATTTTATGCTCAACCATCATAGAAGCTGAGTGGTGATCTTGTTATAATAAATATGCACTAAAATGTTATACAATATTATATATATTTGTATTGCTCCAAAAAGATTTTAAAAATGATTTGGTATTACGAACTCACTTTCGTCATGCTTGATGCATATAAGAGCTTGTGTTAAAAAAATAAAATTTCGTACTAAAAAGGTGAAAACTTGACTAAACAAAATAGAAAGAAGAGAAAATATGAGTAAGATAGGAAGGTTATTTGGGGCCAATCAGAGACCCTCGACCTGATTTTAGAAAATTTGTGTGCTAATACCCATCGAAAGTGCAAAAGAGAAAATATGAGTAAGATAGGAAGGTTCATATGTGTAGCTAATCTTTATGGACTATGTAAATGAAAACACTTAAAATTTAGTAACTACTTAGAAGTTTAAGCAATTAATCTGAACCAATAATAAGACCAAGTTCATATTCCTCTGGTTTGACTAATTGAAGACTCATAGATGGAAATGTACCAAAAGAAGACTTAAATATATATGGCTACGTCGAATTCAACTACCAAACAAACAAACTGTTGGGTATTAAATAGGTGAAGGGGACCATAATTTCTCTTTTCTTTTTTTAGGAAGAAATTAATGTTTGAATTTGATTGCTACTGTTGCAAAATACTATATGGTCATTGTTCCTACATATACTCTAAGAGACATGGCTAATAATTAGACATACAAACGAATTGTCCCCCCTGTGTGGCCATTTCCCTACATTCAATAATCTATGAATTCTTATATGGCTTAATCTAAATTCATCTCAGTCCAATATTATAAGGCAAGAGCACGGATAGCCGATTTTGAAATTGTCATTTGAGGCATACCCACAGTTAAAAAAGGGAAATTTTTTTGCAAAAACTTCAAACTTCCGATTTGATTTATCGAGGTTAAACTTCCAGCAATCGTACGTGAAGTTTGACCTGTCGATACCAAGTTTCCGACAATCCTGCCTTAAATTTAACTTGTCAATATCGAACTTTAAACATGTATTTCTGAAATTTCAAACATATATATCCCAAAAAGTAATTTTTCTCTAGTCTAAAATGTCAAGCTTCATTCCCTCAAATGTTTCCAAGCTTTTCCAATACCTACTTGATTGCAAACCCTTAACAAGCTACGGATGTAAAATATGGAGCTGCGTAAAGGATGAAATTACAAGAACATAGTTTAACCAATGTGAGTCACTGGATCTCTATTGACATTCAACCAATGCACCAAGAAAATTACATTGATGTTGCAATATACACAGAAGAGATGAGTCTATTACAAAGTTAAACTCATCGATAAAAGAAAACCAAATTCGCATACTAACTTTTGTCATTATATCTATACCAAGCCTAGTACTACAGATTTCTTTATTGTCCTCTGGTGTTAAGAGATTTGCCAAACAGCCACCTTCGCTGTTCCCCTAGACGGAAATAGGGAATGAATTTCTACAAAAGGTTAAAACCTAAGAACCAACTCTTAGCAAGAACAGCTGAAGATTTTACTGTTCAAACATTTTGCCTTTTCGGCTATTTTCCGGCCACCCGTCTCCTGAGGAGTGTGGGGGGTCACTTGAATTCTGTCCATTATATTGACCTTAGGGGCATCAAGGATTGTCTTAGGCATCGATAACGCCCATTGCATGCCCCAAATTGAGAGAGGCCTCATATATATCAAAGATCGAAAATGTCCATCCATGGTCCAACCTTCAGGTGTTTGAAATGAGTATCTGCACGATAAAATGGAATGATAATCACATAGAAGAAACCCAAATCAAAGAGCACAAAAATTGTACAGGCTATCTTATATTTTGGCAAGTAAATCAAGTCACAGACCAGAAATAGATGTTTGAACTAGGGTGAAAAGTGATTGTGGTGATGTAGAGAAAATAAATTATCTTCAACATCACACTTCCATAGTTCATGATAAACACTTTAGTGTATTTGACTAAACATACGAAGAAAATATTGGTTTTCAATACCCAGCATGTCGCCTAATTTAGATTGTGTGTTTAAATATATTTGTTGTCATCATGCTCAGACCAGACTATATATGAAGCATGGATACCGAATATCTTCCAATGAACGGGACGTAGGAATTATGTCGGTCTCCCAATGCTGGGATTCCAGTGTGACACCAAATGACGGTGTCCTTTTTGTTTTTAAACTTTCAAATTCTTTTATCAAAGGGCCAATTATTCATTGATGAAGGAACATAGGAGGCAAAACACTATTTTAAGTGTTCAAAGTTAGGCTTTTATGTAATTGCAAAAATAAATAAGAAAACTTTAATTCTACAACAAAAAGAAGCCATTCGATGGGAAAATCAGCTTTAACGTTGGATCTAGAAGAAGAATGGGCATATACAAGACTCAGTGCATGACTAGAAGAGTATACTCCACTAAATTACAAGTGAGTGTGTTGGCAATTTCCACAACAAGATTTATTGGATAAAATGCACTGTAGTTTTGTCTGTATATGTAACGAATTACTTGATATGTTATGGCTAGATAAAAAATTAATGCCGTTTTGAATCAAGAAAAATGTGTTGTGCATTACAAATCATGAAATATGTCATATATGAGCTCTTTCTAATTATCAGTGTGTTCTCTAGGTGTACGTAAAGCAAATTATGTACAGTACTTATCACTTCTTAAAGCAGTGTCCCCTATGCTTCAAACATTTAGGTGTTCACTTCTGATGTCATGTTGATAAACAGGAGTAGCAAAGTTAATCCAGGATCTTACGGGGACATGATTTGTTTTCAGGGAGTTGCCTAATTTTTAGGTGTACATCTTCCAGCTATTATCAAGCAAAGTCACCAAATGATATAAGGGAAAAATGTAAAGCGACGTACCCATAGCCATCCTCTGACCAGCCAGCGATGAATATGCCTTCAGCTGTAGTGAATGCCTGCTCCTCCATACCAGCATGAAGCATGGTGGCAGCTACACCATATGTGATACCTGTCCATATCTCACGGGATTGCATGCAAGTCTCATCCACCTTTCCATTTGGATGCATTCCGTTTACCGCACCCATTCTGCCTCCACGAACTTTCATGACATTGAAGTCATAAATTTTTTGAAGAGTACTCTTGATCTTTACACCATCAAAGAGATCAGGCAAACCAGAAGATGCCATATACCACTGTCCAGCTAGCTGATCAGCCTGGATTGACTTACTGTTACTACTAGATCCGCTATCATAGTTAAAATATGATCCGTTCCATAGTTTTTCCTCATATACTGCCTTGGCTTTTATCAATTTGCCTTTGCATTTTTCTGCAAAGGCATAGTCACCCACGTGCATGGCCATTGCAGCTGCAGCTTGAAGTGCAGCAAGCCATAAACCACCACAGTAAGCACTTATTCCATGAACCGTCCATGTATCATATGTTTGATCAGGGAAACCGTCATTTTCAATTAAACAATCATTGTCACGATCAAATTGATCCATATACTCAATTGCAGCACATACAGAAGGCCAGACATCTGTAGCAAAGGCAAAATCTCCAGTTGCAGCAAAGTCCCTATAGACCTGAAGCACAAATTTCGGATTGAGATCCTTCCATTTACTAGTATCATGTATGTTGTAGGCATTCATTTCGTGCCAAGGATCATGCATTCCAAGATCATGAGGAATAGCCCCCCTGGGCTTCCGTGTACCCCAATTACCCTCTGCGAGAAACTTCACTTTTCTTCCATCTTCACATAAGACAGCTTTGGCAAATTCCCGCTGAATGCTGAGCTCAATTTTAGGAAATAAAGCAAGAAGTGCAAAAGAGGCATAGAAGTGCACATCATATGTACACCACATAATATATTCTACACCTTCCAAGTATAGAAATCTACCCACATCATCACTGTCAGTAATTGATCCTGAAAACTTATCGGAATTACTTGAGAGATGGTTTCCTTCCCCATAACCATTATATGCAGTCTGCTCCACTTGTACACCATTTTTATAATTCGATTTGACTTTAGTTACTTTGACTTCGTTGCTCGGTCTCGTTGTTCTGGTACTAACTGAGTCTGAAGAAGGAACACCAGAGTCTACAAAAGTGATAGTAAAGAAAAGATCAACATATAGGGATTTAAAGGATTTAAAAGGAATAACAAGCCACTCTTTTTTCCTAGAGCAACATGTTGAACAGCTAGCATATCACAATCATCCATTCAGATCCAATAGGTGTTTCAAGTGGTAAAATGAGAGATTCAATATAGCACTTACAATTTAGGATTCATTCAAGAGTTTAAGACAATAGTAAGTGTAGAATAAATGAAAAGATGAATACCAATCCATACAGTCCCACCAGCCACCAGAAAATACAGCTCGTTAAACAGCGTAAACTTGTACCTGTAAAATTCAGAGTAGTAATATTCAGCATTCACACCAGATATATATATATATATATATATATATATATAAAAACAGTGAAACATGAACTCTGTAAATAGCAGCAGAACTTTTTTTCTTTTTTTGAAACTAAATAGCAGCAGAACTTAAACAAGCTGCCAATAGCTAAGGATGGCAAACGGTGTGGGGCGGTGTGGGGCGGTGCGGTTGCGGTGCTCAAACCCGCGTAAATCCGCCCCGCCACGCATAATTTTTGAAATTTCTTTTTCTTTTTGAATTGAGTTTGATACTAAAATGAAATTCATAAAATTCTTTTTCATTTTCCCATTTAGTATTAATTTAATAGATAATGACTTGAAATTAATTTCTTAGAGGTCAATTGCGTATTTTCTTAGAGGTCCAACGTAAATCTGACTTATGGAGTTGTAGCAAGAGTTTGATTCACAACAAGAAGAATATATAGTTAATTTTAGCTTTCTGCAATTGGAGTAAGACTTTGCAACACTTTTAACAGTGTCAACGATTTCTCAGAGACTACCTACAGTTAACAAAAGCAATTTTACGTTTTAGTTTTAATTTAAAAGATTAAAATCCCCAACCGCGAACCTGCCCCGCCCCGCGTTATTTTTTTAAAAAAATTGAACCCGTCCCGTTGCCATCCCTACCAATAGCTAGAAGAAAGAGCGAAAAGAATAGTGCAGAAGTAATACAACAACAACTACGTCTCAATTCCAAACAAGCTGGTGTCGGCTATATGAATCCTCACTAATCATGTTTTCCATTAAAACTCATCTCAGGCCAATATTATACAAATAAAAATAACAAGTACTAGAAGAAGTCCAATATATTTTCTAAAGGACAAAGAAGTCCGAACAAGCTTGGGACTTGAAGTAAATGTACTAACACGACTAAAACATATTCCCAACTAATTAATATCGCCTATACATTTCTTTTTCCTCCACCGAGCCCTATCTTTCATTAAGTCAGCATGGATTCCAGGAGGCAAAAGAATAGTATACAAGCAATAGCAATTTAAATATAGATGTAACTTGTCAAAACAACTAAATTCTAGATTGATATCATTCGGGCCACTTCACATTCAGAAAAAAAAAAAAAAGGCAACATCAATTCTCCCTTAACATGCTTCATCTGTCCCGTTCCATGACTGACCACTAAAATGGCATGTCTCAAAAGGAAAGACTAAGATTATGGTCACCATAGTACGCTCTAGCATGTGTTTTTCGGATCTCCCTTCACGTATTGTGTCTGACTTCAAGATAACACTGATAAACAACTGATACGTAATCGTGAAATGTTGTTGGACTACTTTAATTACGCACAATATAGTTGTTTCAAATGGACAGCTGATATGTGGAATTATTTGAATCTTCTACAAGTAGGACCACAGAAAGCATAGAGTATATACATATTATGTCACCAAAACTTGGTACGTAGTAAAAACAATATGTAATTAGATGTATGCAGTGTTGGTAAGTCGTACAGATCTTATCGCAAAGTTGTACGTGTTAGTTCCATTTTAACCTTCCTTTCTCAAATTATGCTTATGCTCAGAATGATAATTAACGCAACCAAAGCATAATGCTATTTCAACAATTGGAAAAACTCTTATCAAACTTACCATTCCGGTAGCTTATCATCATTAAGGATAGGACTTTGCCATTTCTCAATTTCTTCTTCCCACAGCCTATAATCTGATCAATGTAAAAGAATAACAATGCCAACAATTAGTAAGCACAAGTAAGAAATCAAACAGGACCCTAAGCAGAAAAGGAGACACTCACTTGTCAATGAATGATGAACCAAATCTACAGCAGCCCTTTCTGAGGTTCCATAAAACCTTGTGTACCGCCTGTAGCGAACCCCCACACCCAGGAGAAGGAAAATAAAAGAAAGAAAACAAATAAGATGAGCATTCTCTAACAGATAGGACTTTGAGGAAAAATTAATATCTTGACAAACTTGACTATAAAATATGATAGCTAGACAAAATTGACTCTAAACTATGACAAACTCCTGATATAATGATGATGGAGATTCCCTTTTTGTTGCCTATTCACCTCCTTATGTTTTTACATTTTTGAGGATAAGGTAACAGGTGAACATTTGTACTGAACACATTTATACTCGAAATAATTATGTTAGTAGACAAACAGTAAAATTGCAGTAGTCAGAAAAAACCTAAATTAAGAAGAGTAATACATGCATGAGATTACCTATAGTATGACTTTCCTTTCATGAATTTAACTTGAGGAGATGACCAAGTAACAGCGAATGCCATGGTACATTTTCCATGTGGTTCAACCCATGCAGATGCAGAAACAGCAGCACAGTGTGTCTCCCCAGGTGATGATGGGATACTTGGTCCTTTGCTGAAGTTCTCTCGATCAAAGTGCCCATCCTTGAAAAAAGATAAGGCAACCATGAGAAACATATGTAATAATGCCCAACAGAACTCCTGTTATAGAAGTTTTAACCCATATGGACTGATGCACCGAAAAGTCTCAACTCTTAACTATCAGAACATAATTTAAGTTATTACCTGCACCATTTTACCCCACATATCCTTTGCTGTGACACAGCTTCCCTCAGTCAGGCCGAAACAGGGTAAAACAGTAACGCTGACATTCTGAGTTTCGCATGCAGCTACAGCAAAAGTAACAGGAGGATTTTCTTTTGTCCTGTAGTCCAGCCAACAACATATCTGTCAGCATGACACTCAAAATTTCATATCATAGATCTGGGCCCACAAAAAATAAAATAAAACCTCAACCATGATGCATGGAATGAAAGCCATTTTTCCTTTTGTAATGAACAAGAATGTCATTTTCCCCAAGATGGACACCCCAGATAAAGGTCATGCTAGAATTTTTAAATCTAGTCTTCTCCCCATCTAAAAGCAACTACCGAACATCAACAGGAGAAAGCCAGCAAATCACACTAGCACAGTAATATGCAATGTCAAAGCACTAGCTTGCTAAAACCAGAAACAAAATATAAGCTTGTTATCCTTTTAATCTTTTGCTCTACTCAAAATTCAGTCTGGCACATGGATTAGTTGAATAAAAGTTATAAAACTGTACACAGACATCCACTTGCTGCTTTAGGTTCAGGTCAAATGCTTCAAAGCCTCAAAGTGGATGACCGTCTCATTAAAGTAAATGTTCAAATGAGAAATTTTTTTAAGTCCCTCATATGGAAACAGAGGAAATATGTGTTTTTTAATCGTCAAAAGTTTATACATAAAAAGAGCATAATGAATGATTATACTATAATGACCTGTCCATTACTGTTTTAACAGCAGCTCTTTAGTAGAGAAGGGAACAGTAAAGACATAAGAGCCCAGATATGCATATAAAGATACTTTGATTGTGCGATGAGACATTAGTCTCCAACATAATCCTAGATCTTCTGTTCAATTGACTACTCAAATCTTCAATATTCAAGAGGAAAGACATTCTCTGGAAATTGTTTATGACTTTTGACCTCCTAGAGATTAACAATTTTCTTTTTTCACTTCTCCAGTCACAACCTATCCTTGACTTTCACCAACTACGAAACTGAAAATACCAAGGAACATCTGCAAACCAACCATCATATCTAGCTAAAATAAGGTTTGATGACTTGCTTGTGATGCAGGAGTACGCCAGAGACTCCATCTTCACCACTGTCAAAAGGAAGATAAAGAAGAGTTGGAAATCAATTGAAAGAACACAAGCAAAAGGAAGATAAAAAAGAGTTGGAAATCAATTGAAAGAACACAAGCAAAAGGAAGATAAAAAAGAGTTGGAAATCAATTGAAAAACCACCAGTATATGGAAGATAATTGAGATTGAATGATAAATACTCACATAAATGGTTCGTTCACGTGATCTCCTGATAGGTGTGAGACACCTCCAATTGAATTCTGTATAAAAGAAATAATTGCGACTGAATATTTTCAATAATCCCATAGTCTTTTACTGAAGTGGACGCAGTAGCAACAACCAGAAGAGTGGAGCCACTTACCGCCCATGTAAAAAGAAGGCTGACTTGTGCCCTTTCCTTCCCAGTGTTCACCAACTACCAAAGAGACAAAAGAAAGACGCTAATAAGAACACAGAGGAGCAGTTAATCAAGTCCCTCGAATCAAACTTAATGGTTATAATATCACTCCATTAATTTCCAAATGACTTCCAACCTTTTGTATTGGAGTTGAACACGTCTGCATAATTTTATGCATCTAAAAATGTCCAGAAACAGGAGACAAATATGTTTTACTTTTCCTTAAATAACACAATTGACATTCTTGCAAAGATAAACATTTAATGGAGAATAAAGAACACACAAAAAATGACAATTCCATTTATGAATCTAAGCATTGAAGATGGCACTTGTGAAAATATTGATTCACATGAACCTTTTTTCATAAAAATCCGCGTGAACCATTAACATGACTTTTGATTCCACCAAGACAAGTAGCCGGTTTGGCCAAGCTTCTCCAAGGCCAAAAGTGTTTTTTTCAAAGTTGAGGTGTTTGGCCAAGCCTTTAGGAGAAGAAAAGTGTTTATGAGTAGAAGCAGTAGTTGTTTTTGAGAAGCTGAAAAAAGTAGCTTCTCCCCAAAGATATTTTTTTGAAAAGCATTCTTGAGAAAATACACTTAGAAGCACTTTTTAAAAGCTTGGCCAAACACTAATTGTTGCTCAAAAGTGCTTTTAAAATTGATTAGCCAAACACAGACGACTTCTCGCCAAAATACTTTTTTTGAAAAACACTTTTCAAAATAAGTCGATTATAGAAGCTTGGCCAAACAGCCTAAAGATCTTCATAGATGATAGCTCGTGCTGCAAAGTTGCATTTAGCATCCACTACAATTGTGTTTCACTTTGAGATAATGTAATAAATGTATGAATTATATTATAGGGAAAAAGGGAAGTCATGCATCATAAGAACGGCATTTTTTTTCTTTCTCATAAAAAGATTGACATTTTTCGGTAAGTCATTAAATGACCGCTACTTCATAAGATCAACGGATCACATGATCGGAGGAGAAGCAGCATTTGAAAGATTATATAGCAGAACTTTAAATTACACATACAGTGTAAACAAAAACTGATGTAGGAAGACTGCTCTCGCTGTAGTCATGTGGGATGAACGGCGATATTTGCCGACAAGAAACTTTCAGTTCTGGGTCTGGTTCACCTGGATATGAAAGGAAAATCTAAATGTCATCTAAAGAAACTCAGACAACATATCAGATAAATAAATACTCAAGATAATAAGTACAGTACCATCATATACTGTCCAAGCCCGAGGAAAAAGTGCATGATATGTAGAATGCTGTCCACTCAGATTCCAGCCCCATGATGATATACCATGATCGCTCGCCTTCCTGTAAGATGGTCATGGTATAAGTATCAGGTCAAGGTGTGTAAGAATGAATTTAACAAGAGGAAGCTCATTTACTTCATCATAAACAAATCTATTCAAACCTCTGTACGCATTAGCACAAAAGCCACTGGTACTTAACATAAGCTTACCGCCAGTTATTTTTTAATAACGAATGTATGAAGAGTAATAATAGTATGGCATCAAAGTGGCTCTTTTCTTTTTCTATCTTTGAGAAAAATTTCAGCAAGTTGGTTGTCCATCAGCTGGTAAACTTTCTCTTTATTCCGACAGAAGACTCATCCATTTTTCCGCCGCGTGATTGATTTTGGAAGTGGTTTTTTTTTTTTAGTTCGAAAGTTCTACTGATGTGGCTAATGAAATGGTGAAAATATATCAGAAATGGAAGGAAGATGGATGTTAAGGAACATACCCTCCTCCCGCACACAACAACTATGAGTTCCTTAACTATTATTATTATTAATATTATTGTTATAATAATAATAACAAAAGAAGAAGAAATCTACTAAGTTGAAATTAGTCCTCAGAAACTCAGTTCCTTACCCTAGCCCTTCATGTTCTCCTGGAGATAAAACGGATGCATACTTTTTGTTTCCTCCATCCCGGGATATGAAAATCTGCATTATAAAGAAGAATCGTGATAAATTAAGCATTACCATCATATATCAAAGCCAATGAATTATGATAAATTAAGTGCTTTAATACACATCCAACACAAAAACAGTCTTGAGTCTTCCCAAGCAACAACTCACAAGCCTTGTTATAACTAACTGCTTCAAGTAATTTTTTTCTTTTGAGATACTTGACAGCATATCATGAAACAGAATTGTTACCTCTATCAAATGCATATACCCGATCTAGAAAACCAACTAGATTTGCTCGCCCCAACTTACAAATCCGCAACGGAATCCTAAATTAATGCCACTTGTTTAATTAAAAGACCCACCAATGCCATGCCATAATTCTGTTAAAGGAGGGGCATTTTTAATCCTAAAACTAAAGTTAATGGCAACTGGGATCCAACAGGCAAAAGCAGGACATTTTAAGCCATTTCTAATACGTTAAGGGCGTTTCTGACCCTTCTCCATTGTATTATCATCAGATAACCCATTTATTCTTTTTTCTTGGCTGATTTTTCTAATAAAAGAAGTTATTTTGCTGACGGAAAGTATTAACATTAACTTTCAAGACCATTCATGAAAAGAGTTAAAAATGCACTTTAGGAAGTGTTACTTTCTATAATCATAAAACATTATATACATTTTTTCTGTAACCCAAGAAATCTGCTGTTTTAAACATTGTATGATGGCCCCATCCCTCAAACCTTCTCCACTTAAGTACCAGATTTGGTTCTATCAGCGTCGAACTCATGAAGTACACCTACCACACACCCCATGTTTATAACTTTGCTACTGAACCATTGCCCGAGGGCTAAACATAATATACATATGCTTATACATATGTATAGAACCTATAAAGAAATGACATTTTTCGTTGCATGATCAGCATGCTTCATTTCAGATACTGAGTTTCTGACTGTTTACTTTAAGAAAAGAAAAAAATGTGGCATGACTCTAGCTCATACATCTTGAGCTCAAATTGAGTGCTCCTTTTTTGTGAAAGCACGAAACGACATCAAATTATCAAAATAATGAAATGAACTGAAAGAACATAAGAGTTGAAGGAAAGAGCATTACTGAGAACTGATTGGTCATGATTGGAGAAGTCTCGCATGTTCCAGGAAGAATTTGAAAGTGCTTGAACTCGCCTCTAAAGCCTCTAGATATGCTGCCACTCCTGTGATGTTATAAGTTTGATACCTCATCAAATCAATAAAAGAAGGCAGAATACCTAAAGACCCTCCTAAACTTGGCACGTTTTATTCAGATCCCTCTTAAACTATACTTATCCTAATTACCCCTATACTTGGCTTTTCTATAATCGTTACCTCCTCAAACAATAACTGGTCCTAATTACCCCTATACTTGGCTTTTCTATAATCGTTACCCATCAAAAGAAAAAAAAGTAAAGAGAAGGAAAAATTGGTAGCTGTATTTTAATGGAGGAATAGAGAAGATATATGGAAGGAGATAAGGAAATAACCGTTGGAATGGCTAAATATAAAAGGAAATGGTATTTCAGATTTTTTACACATCAGATTAATATGATGTGGTCGTTACTTTACACTCTCACACGCCAAACATCATTTGAAACTACTTAGATTGTAGAAAAGCCAAGTCCAGGGGGTAATTAGGACCAATTATTGTTTGAGGGGGCTAATTGATAAAACGCGCCAAGTTTAGGGGGTTCTTTAGATATTCTTCCTTAAAAGAATTCCAATATGGCAGAAGAACAGTTGTTCACTAGTCTATACTCTACACACTTACCCCATCCCTCCAAGTGGAACACCGTGAGATGCTGATGGTTTGCAGCGTTCTCGTGTAAATGGATCAATTGGAGCTCTCTGCACATATAAGAGAAGTAAGACCTTCTAGAAAGCCCTTAACGTTACAGCACTTATTCTAAGCATGAAATTATTCTTGTGGTTACCATAAAACAAATGAGAATGAGAAACTTACCCTTCCATAGGATGCTTCTTCCCTTACATATGACCACAGACGTATACCAAGCCGTACCTAATAAAATGAAAAAAAAAAAAAAGATTGAAACGCAAAGCAACAAGTCAAAATCCGGGAGAATTTCCTATCTGACAATGGTGCTAAAAGCCTAAAAAAAGACTTGCATACCATTTTTATCGCCTCAGTGAATGTGACACTAAATTCTTTTAACTTGCTAGCATGGCTGTTTAGTTTCCTTCTCCAAGCTTGAGATGGTGGTGCAGCACTATCAAAATCAAACTGCAGCAAGCAAAACACAAGAAAGATCATCAAAACTATAAAAGAATTGAACATCACAAAAGTGAAAATCCCCGCGGAGACAAAAACTAGGTGATTTCTTTCCGTCAATCTAGTCCTTTGTGTACACATTTACCTGGTAAGTGTGGCTAACTGGCCTGAACACCACAGTGATCAAGAAACATACCAACCCCAAGTCCCAACCCCCCCAAATTTTTTTTTTTTTAAAACAACTGAAACTGAAGGAGAGAAAAAATGGAGTTATGCTTGCAGGCCCAACATTTTCTTTGGCATGGTGAAGTATGACTTTTAGCTTTTAAGTTCAGCACATATTCACAATTACATTCAACTGGCCCCATAATTTACCATGACATAAAACTACAAAACTCAACTAGTTAGATAACAAAAATAAGAACAAACTTACCAATTGCAAAGTTGTTTTATTGATATACTCCTCAGGTGGCCATGAGTTCTTTCTATAATGAAACAAAGTTCCACTCACCATTTCTATTCTAACTCTATAAACCTCCACCACTCCTTAAAAGCACTAAAAATCCAAAAAAAAATCCAATCAAAAGACCCTCAAAACCATTTACCACATTCCCACATACACAAAAACACTAAAACTTCAACTCCCTTCAGCAGAACACCAAACAGTCCCTTAAGCCAAAAAAAGAACTAATAAGCAATCCACCAAACTTCTCTTCAACTACTAAAAATCCAATCTTTTTCCAATCAAAATACCCTCAAAACCATTTACCAAAACCCCATATACACAAAAGCACTAAATTCTCTGGTCTCTTCAGCAAAACACCAAACAGTCCCTTAAGCCCAAAAAAATAAATCCCAAGAAATAAGCAATCCACCAAACTTCTCTTTAACTACACCACAAAACTTTGATAAAATTCAGTTTGATCTCAAATTTCAAACAGAGCCAAAACTACACCATCTACCAAATTCCCACATACACAAACAGAACATCAAACAGTGCCTTAAGCCCAAAATCCCAAGAAATAAGCAATCCACCCCACCAACTTATCTTCAACTACACTACAAAACTTTGATCAAATTTCAGTTTGATTTGATCCCAAATTTCAAACAAAGCCAAACTTAATTTTTGTGGATTACCCAAAACGAAAATATGAAAGAAATAATTAAAGAATATATTTTGGGATTTTATAATTTTTGGGTTTATTGCATTATTTTTTTCTTTTTCACTGGATTTTTGTGGAAAGGTGTTGAGTATTGAGAGGATCCAACACCTGTAAACTAGGAGTAATGCAACTGTGTCAAACAAAATACTCCTACTAGTACTTGGTTTTTTGGGGCTAATGTAAAAGGGGTTCTCTCTATGTGTATGATTGCAGGGACAGAGAGATGAGTTTAGAATTTTTAATTAATAGTGATATATGAGAACATTGAGAAGCTGTCTCCGATGGCTGTAAAATCACTTGTCCTTTTCCAAAATGTATTTTTAAGTAACTAAAAAAAAAATACGCAGTGGTTTCGCTAATCCTAATCATTGTTGTGATTTACGATATTACACATATGACACATTTACCCCTATGACTATGCATATACTCCACCAATAATTTATTTAAAAACAAAATTCCTTAGAAATCATTATAGACATAAAAAATAAATAATTTTGACAATTTTAAAGCTTGATCGAGCAAGCTATTAGTATAACTTAATACAATAATTATTGAACAGTAGATTATTACTTAGCTCTCAAACACATATTTATTTGAATTCATCTTGTTAAAAATGCCAAAATCGTCACTTATTTTACAGTAAGAAGGATTTAAAATGTTCATTTGAGGATTAAAATTTGTGAAAAATGAATAGATATGTGAAAGTGTTCATATACTTTTTACATCTTATTTTATGATGGGTGAGACCTAAATCACCAAAATTGTGTAAGGCGACAAGTAAAATGGTGGGTTCCACTAAGAACGCTGCAGGTCTCTAGCTGAATTTGAAGTTCTACTTCTTTGTCATCAAATTATGCCACGGGGGATTCAATTTTCCAATTTATGTTTGCTCTCTCGTCTATTTCTTCCTCATAAAATTTCTCGGATAGAAAAGCTTTTCTCTCTCTGGGAAATACTAATTACTCTAAAAATATTTCGTATGAGTTCCTTTCTGATTTTTTTCACCAAAACATGGAATTTATAGAAATGTACTCCCTTTGTATCAATTTATATGGTCTTCTTTTATTTTTAGTTTATCCCAAAAAAAATATCTTTCTATAATTAAAAATAATTTAATTTTAAAAATCTCTTTTTACTCTTAATGAAGTGATTTATACTCATTCAAATGTTTAAGATTTGTTTTAGATAATAATTTTTAAAAATCTTTATTTCTTTTTTAAACTTTGTACCAACTAAACGATGCCACATAAATTGAGACGGGAGAAGTAATTTTTATCAGAATTCTGAAATATGCAAAATTTATATGTGAAATGCGACACATGCATTTTAAGTTAATTGAGGTAACAAACCCTTTGAAAAATGATGTTTATCTTAACTCAAATATGTAGTAGGCATTTGGCCATTTTTTACTTTATTTGGGATTTTTTAAATTGGAATTAAAGATGGAGTTGTGTTTGGTTATAGTTTTTGCAAAGAATATTTTATTTTTTTAATATGAAAATGAGAAAAGAAAAAAGAGTGAAAACATGGTTTTAGGTGTTTTTCAAACAAGTTGTATTTGAAATTTTCTTGACCAAACACCGATTCTTCAAATAAAGTGAGAAAAAAATCGGAAAAAATAAATAATTCTCATGGCCAAACAAGTTCGTAAAATATAAATTATGGTTCACCTTTCTAAAATACAAGTTTTAAATCCTATGTCAAAAATATAATTTATTAAAAGCAATTACTGAATGTTTTATGTCGTTATAATTATTCCTAAATAATGTAATAAATGTTCAATTGTCATTTCAGAAATGCACAAGTATTCCTTATATGTTGTATGCCATTTGCAAAATTCACAGAATTATGTAATAATAAATGGTCGATTGTCAATTTCTAACATTTTAGTAGATCAAGGGACCTCAAAAGATAAATACAAAGGATCCATTTCTATCTTTACCCGTTATTTTTTTACCAATTTAGTTTGCTTTATTGTTAGCTTTAAAATGTATTATTTTGACATAAAGACTTGAATTCTTTTATTGTTTTTGTTGGTATTTTACAAAGTGATTTTTATATGCAATTTATAAATCGCGTTATAGAAATGCAATTTATAAATTTAATTTCTAGAATACGATTTAATCTAATGTCATCTTCTATTATGTTACCTCAGTTAACTTAGAATATATATAAACCACATTTCACTTATACGTTTTGTATATTTTTAAAATGTTCAAAAAAAAAAAAAAAAGCTTCCTCCTTTTTTTTTTTAGCGTGAGAATTGTCTCTCTGCCTTTGAATTGTGTATGATTTACGCTTTGAATTATCTCTCTACCTGATATTCTATTTTTCAAAAATTTGAAACTTAATTGTTTCTTCATCAATCATATCTTTTTCTTCAAATTTTGGTAAGTCACTCACAACTTATGCCAATTTATTACTTTACTTTGAACTTAAAATCCAAGAGTAGATGAAAGGAATTCATATGCATTTGCAAGAAATAAAATGAACAAGTTATAACCCATTTTTTAAGCTCAGTTAACATCATTAAGGATAGAACTAACACTCAACACGTTTATCTCATTAATCACATATAAAAAGTTAGGAATGCATAGATAGAGAATAAATGTTTTAAATGTCTACGCAATAATAGGTGGTACGGGAGATATCTTTTAGTCTAGAATAACAAATGTGATTGAGAGATATTGTTTTCAAAAAGTTTACTCATATTAATACATGTGGAGCTACAATTTAAAGTTTATGAATTTTGAATTTACCGTTGAATTCATTATTCATTTTAATTACCGAGTTCACAATTATATATATATAATGTGTTTTTATATAAATACGCATCGTCCAAACTCTTATGTAATATTGTAGCTCCAAACTCTCCTCAAATACTGTTAATCCACAAATGTTCTATTGCATTTGAAGCAACTACGTATTAATTAACTTATGTCATTAACTAAGACAAAGAATCTTCAAGAGTTCACCAACTATTTTATTTTTTTAATGTGCAAAGGATTCACATTTCTTAGAATGTATATTTATTTTTTCTTGATTCCTCTTTGAACTTTTTAAATTGAAAAGTTGACATGCATTAAACCGATTTATTAATTAAATGTAGTTGTCAATTTCTTCTGGATGAAAATTAGTTCATAAGGAAATTAACCAATTGACCGAATCAAATTAGTAATATATATCTTACACATACTGCCAAACGGTAGTGCATCAAATGAGGTTGTTTCTTCCTTAATTAGAGATTTCAGTTTCAGGTCCTGATTATGAAAAAAAATTTGGTAGGAAGTGCTTCCGCAGAATGAACCCTACGCGGCGACGCGAATTCAAATTAATCGATTTCAATCAGATACCGAATACCAAATGAAAACAAAAAAAAAATATCTCTTACACATGAAACTCATTGTTAAAATTAGCTACTTGATATATATAAATGACTTCAAGTATGATGCAACTTATTAGTCCCATAAAGAAATAGTCATTTGTTATTCCGACACAAGGAAGAACAAAAAATTGAAGTGGACAAACAACTTTACTTGTACAAGTATATTTTTTCCCTCTTCATTATTTTTTGTCAATACAAAAATGATTGAGAAGAAGAGAGAATCACCGGACAATTAATAAAAAATAAAGTTCTCAATTACATTATATATATATAAAAGATGAAATGCGTTTTTTGTTATATATAAAAAATTGCTGTTGTTGTTCATTATTATATATATTTGTCCATATGAAAATAGATAAGTGGGACCATTTGGGGCCATGGAAAATTGAATTAAAAAGAAAATGGTAGGCCAATAAAGTCGTTGACGGTGCACGGCCATCCATTTTAGAACTTGCGTGTTTTTGACCGCCACTACAATTCTATTTTCCTCCTTGATGTCTAAATGATTATTTGGGATTAGAAAATAATTTTAGTATAAATGTGGTATTATATAGTATATTGCATTTGGTGTTATTAATATTCAGCAATGGAATAATTTTGTCGTATTCAACATACAGTAATTTATATAGAAATTAGCTTTATAGTGAGGAGCACCTAAAAGAACAAACTAATTTTACTGATTTTGTTTTTGTATTTTCATTTTACTTTAGAAATAAAGGTGAATACAAAATTTTATATTACACATATTTCAGTTTCAATGTATAAACCAACAATGTACACTAAATAAATCTAATGATTATTAGTCTATATGTTGCCTATCCTTGCATTATAGTTTTTGTTGTAACTTTGTCCATGAATCAAATGATACCTAAATGTAGTTCTAACATATTATACAACGATTGTGATGAAAAAGATTAGTGTAGAGATCAGTATAATTAGAATATAATATTATATCAATATTAGCTATGAAGGAATGAAAATGACAATCAAATATGAGTGGTACTGAGTCTGAGACTCTCAATTCATCAAACCAAATGACCTCTAAACACATGACATGATAACTCTCAAATAAACACTTACATACCTAACTATAGTTAATTATACTTTATGACTACAAATATTAATTATTTTAAATTAGATTAACATATAAAATAAATAAAAATAAGGGGGTATTTCATTAGCTCCAATGAAATGTGGGGGCAATTACAGCTATACCAATTTCTAAGTCAGCTGTCGGCCACAGATGTGTGAAAACAAAAATTAAATTTATTATTTAACAGCCATTTGATATAAATAATTGTTCAATTCTTTTATAAGAAAAGAAAATATCAAAACTGGCGTTTTGATCATTAGCAGCTAGTATATCTTTAGTTTTCGAAAGTCACATTTAAACGTTTGAAACCAAAAATCAACAAAATTCCATCTCATATTAATTTGAGAATCTTATGAAAAACATGTAAACAAACAATAATGTTTTCGAAAATCAATTAATTAAAGTACTCTTAGAAACCAAAAACTATCTAAAGGAAAGTTAACACCAAACCTCCAAAAGTATCATAAATGTTTCAAAAAATGTTAATATTTCAAAAAGTTATCCGATATATTACACACAACTTTTATCTCAAAATTATTTTTCAAACAATCTTGCAAAACATAGTCATCCAAAATAAATAAACATTCGAATGCCACCAGATTTTCTCAAAAAATAAAACAAGTGATAAAAATAATGAGAGAAAGCTAATCCAAACACACACAACTTGTATTTTTTCACAATAGTTCTTTGAAGAATTTTCTTTTTCGTCAAAAATAAAAGAAGAAAAATTTACCTTGTTTTTGAAAAAACGTTTGGAATACCAAGATATATAAACTGAAATGCTACATTGTGGAAATACCACCATGCATCTAGATGATTTTTTTTTTCAGATGATAATCTTGGTCTTGGATAAAAAGTTTCAGCCTTGGCGGGCCCTTAATTAGTTTTCATAGTCAAATTACTGAATAATTCATGATAAGAGATTTACGAATAACTTATGTTTGATTTGCAAATCTTAAAAGTCTAATTTTGCCAATTCTAAGGGATTGATTTAGTAATGGGAGCCACAGAGATGAAGCTAGATTTTGAATTTTAAAATGATGACTTCAAGTGATAATAATTCGGTTCTAAATCTAGTATTATACATAGTGAAATATATTATTTAAGCAATAGTTATTGGGTTTGGCCAAAGTAGTATTCGAACTTCTAGCTCCAACCCTGATGGGGATTTGAGACAAGTGTTGAATGTACAAGGTCTTGTTCATTTAACACTTTAAAAATTTAGAGATTATGTATAGCAAGTCTATTTGTTAGTATAGGTCCAAGGTCCAAATATTCTCTTCTTCTTGTATGATTCTCTTTAATCATGTTCATGGCACCACTTTCTCTAAAAATATTTGAGACAAAGCAGCATGAAGAGTTAGAAAAAAATTGATTAGATATGTGTACAGTACTTAAATGTATGTATTTACATATATACCCTTTGATAGTGATAAGGTTATTAGATGCGGGCTTAAAATTTTAAATTTATGAATTTTTATAATAATTTTAAATTAATTACTTGTGTTAAACCAAACATATTTTTGTTAATAACGCACCTAATTTTAGTCCATTAACCAATCGATCTGACCTTGTTGAATTCAACTTAGAAGTCAGGAATTCGAGGATTTGATAATTTTCGTTCTTGATCCTTAATAGCTAGGCTAAAGTATTTGAAAAGAAGTCAATATCTTAAAGTCGGGTCTTTTTTTTTGGGTTAATTATCTTGTATTCAAAATTTATGGCTCTGACTCTAAATTCGCATCATACTACCTATAAGAGGATAATCACTTCTTATAAGAAAATTATTTATTTAATCTCGAAAGTCGTGATAAAGAATGGAAAGATTGCATCAATTGCGCGCACTACATCCCATGGGGTGAACTCAAATGTTGAACTAAAGAGTTTTTCCACATTGAATTAGGAAAAAGATTGTTCTATTTCCTACCAGAATGACAGAATCTATGCCTAATTAGGTTACATAGTGTTCTGCCTATTAGGAAAGTCAAAAAAGAGAAAAAGCTAGTAAAATATTAATTTATTTTCTTCTAATTATTGTTTTTTAGTTTCTCACTTAGTATTCAATATCTGTTTTGGGACTCGATTAATTCAGATTTATACCAAAAAATCTCACTTTGAGAGGTAAAACGCTCTCTATCAAAGACGACTTTATAGTTTATACCCATAGCTTGAATTTGAGAGACCTCCGATTAAAGATAAATGAGTACTTATCCCTCTACCATAACTTTTGATGGTGTTTTTTCTTATTATTTAACTGTCCCTGTTCCCAAAAATATCAAGTTGTGCCAAAACTTTAACAAAGATAAAGTAGGTAATTTTCCTAAAGCATAGAGGCAATTATTGGTCTATATTGTGTATTTTGTTTTATTTTCTTAAAGTGTACTTTATTTCCATTTGTTGGGTAGAAATTAGAAAATGATGTTATCTGATTTTTCACCAGTCACTGATTGTGATGTTGTGCCAGACTTTACCGATTTCTTTTCACTAATTGTTTTTACTAATTTTATTTGTTTAGTTTATTGTTTTAGTTAGTTACTTTTTGTAGGATTTAGATCTAAAATGGTTGAAGTTTTGCAATTACTCTACCATTAAAGTGCACAATAATAACATTACTACATCTCTTAGCCATAATAGCAACGCAAGACGTGATGTAGGGATTTTGGAAAAGAATTTAGGAAGAGTGAAGACTCCGCCAGGCACGGAAATCGAGAGAAGGGGGTCTCGGAAACCGATGCACAATTTGGACGGAGATGGGGAAGAAAAATATTAACCTAAACTTCTGATACCATGAAAGAAATAATCCCCTTGATTATTTTCATTAATAAAAGAGTATATATACAATTTACAATTTCATTAATAAGAAAATCCTATTCATATTCTATTCCCAAAAACCTATTCTACTTGTACAATAATCCTACAATTATGGTAAGTATACAATGATAATTATATACAATTACTACAAAAAATTTTGTTACCAAAAAAAGATATACACGGTGTGTATACCGTGTATATCACAGATTCCTACTTGTGATAGGTTTTCGTGATATACACGGTATACACAAGGTATGTGTATAACGTGTATACTTATATTATATTTTCCTTCTGCTTTGTCCCTTTTCTTTTTTCTAGCACTATCTTTTCATTACTTTTTAGGGTGGTAGGGCAATTAGTGCGGTTTTGAACGTATTAATAGTAGTTCCTTAATGTATAAGATCCTTAAGAGTGTTAGCAACGTAACCTTGTGTCTCATCACATTCTATAAATTATTTATGAAATCGTTTTATTATATCTGGACGTGTGGTCTCTTACTTTTGTCTTTTAGAGGGTCCAAAAGAGTAAAACTTATATTTCTGTGTTTGCACTAAATTAATATATGTAATAATAATATGTGTGTATTTTATGTACACGTTTAACTTGTACTTAACTGTAATTAAATGCGTAGTTGTTTTTACTTTAGTTTTTAACTATTAAGGTAACTTTATTAGTTTGGCTAAACATCAAATGCAGATAAATATACATTTATTATGGGGAAAGCTCGTGAAATGAAAAGAGAGATTGAGACAACTCTATGTAGCCACGAATTTTCAAACATTTCGTTGAGGGGTATTTGAAATCTATATATACATATATAGTAATATTTAACTTATATACACATCACTATACAATTTTTCGACGAATGCTCAACTTACGGTCCTTGGTTGGTTGTAGCTCCACCCCGAGAACTATATAATCATCCATTTTTTGGACATGTGATTGGATTATCAAATTATTTTGGTCCATTCACCTTCACATAATATTAAACAATCAAAGAGAAGATTAAAGAACAATCCACGGAATTTTAGAGCTTATTCCGGACACAAGTCTAGACTATTACGTAACCCCTTAATTAAACACTAAACATGATTGCGTTGAATTTAATAGTATTTTCAAAGTAGTAAAGCAAAAAGAAAAGAGAAGAGGAAATTAAGAAGAGAATTATGACCCAACAGATAAAAAAGTAACAAAAAAGTAACATTGTGAAAAAGTTGAAACATCTTTCCTTATGTTGTTTGGTTTGGCAAGGAAAGTAGGGGATTGAATAGACAAGAAATCTATCTTATTGTTCCACATTCTAATTCTTAAACTTGTTTCCTTGTATAATTATTTTTATTCAGTATTCTGATCCGATTAATTTAAATAAAATTAGCGTAAAATCTATTATAAAGAAAAGCATCCTAGATTAAAAAATTTGTTATATAGTACTTACTTTCAGACAATATCATTACTTCTTCTTCAGAAAAAGACGTTCATAATCCATAGATCTTTTATGTTCACGTGACATTACTATTGCAAAATTAATTCGACTAGCTCCCATAGGAGTTTGGCCCATGTCTGACTTATAGTGTGGTTAATCATCTTCTCGGACCAATATTATTCAAAATCTTCCTACATTTGTTTCCCACATAGGAAGAAGAAATCCACTAAAAAAAATGTTATTCTTGTTTTTCTTTTTGGCCCCCATTTATGTTCAAGATTTCCATTTAATTTGGCATTCAAGAGGGAAGTGCAATGAGAACAAAAACACTCAAAATTTAAAAATTAAAACCTTATTTAACAAATTCAAACACATCAAACATGCCACAGAGTTTTAGTTTAATGTGGATGATGAGCCCTGTTCTTTCATTTTCGTAGTTGTGGTCCATGGACTTGTCTTTTCCAAAGTTTAAAAGATAAAAAAATAAAACAGAAAATTATTATTTAGTTGACATGAGGTTTTACCAAAACTGTAGAGATACCGAAGGAAAAAAAAGTTGATCCCCCCCCCCCCCCCCAGTGCCAACGACTCATATTTCTCTAGATCAACCAATACACAATGTCAATTAACTCATCTATGTATCCAGATAATAATTGTGGCCTTGGAATGCTTCTTAGTGCGTTTAACTCTCTTTCATATGATTTTTGTATATGAAAAATGCTCTATATTTCGAAGCTTTAATTGTATTACTATATTCCTTTTAGTGCATTATAACTTAGTCTTGGTATTTGAGAAGAGATGTTTGTTCTTCGTTGGTAAAGTATAAGAGCACCAGTATTTTTTGTTGGGAGATTTTGCTCTATGGTACTTTATAAAGTTAAAGACGGAAGTATATAACTATTACAAGTATTCGAAAGGATAAACAAAGATTCAATAGTTCAACTAGTAATCGAAAATTACACGATAACCACAAAATCGAAATTACAATTTTGTTGAAAAGCGAAAAATGGGCGGTTTATCTTTGAGTCGAGTGTGGCACTCTGTCCTTAAGACAATATTGCCCCGTATGTATCCTTTATACGTCCTGGACAATTTGTCTCCCAAGATAAAACAAAGAATGGAACCCTTGAGCAAAGGAAACTCAAGAGCTACCGTGGAGAATATTGAGTAACGAAATGATGCTTGGAAGTTGTAGGAAGAAAACTATTTTTGTTGTGTATTTTCGTGAGCTTTATGAACTCCGTTATTTTTCTCGCTCTTTGTGGTGCTCAACAATGGTGTAAGGGTGTGTTTATATAGGTGAGGGAGGGGCTGAAAATCGCCTCCATAATAGCCAAATAATGGCCATTATGGAGGTAGTAAAGTCACCAACATAAATGGTGAAAGACCAACTGTTTTGGCCATTATAGGAGGAGTAATTCAGCCAAAATAAATGGCCGAATTGAGAGCTTGGACGTTTTCGCTTTGACTGTCGAAATTCCAACTTTCGAAAACTTCGGGGACCAAACTCGTACATCTTGAAACTTTAGGGACCAAACTCGTACATCCGAAAGAATTCGGTCCAAAGCGCACATCCGAAACTTCGGGATCAAACCGTACTTCGGCAAAGTTTTCGGCCCAAAAAGATAATATCGAAGGCCCACGCCCACGACCACGACCCGTGAACCCGTGAACCCGAGAACCCGAGAACCGGAACCGGAACCCGAACCGGAACCGGAACCGGACCGGACGGGCGGGCGGCGGCGGCGCGCGTGTGGTCTTTACTTGAACCGAAGCACATCTAGGTCCTCCCTCCTTTAAACACATGGGATACCCCTTGGGGTCCCAAACCCCAAACCAATTTCGAATCTTATATACACAACAATTCTTTCTTCCTCTACCGATGTGGGAGAATTACACACAATACCACACTTTCCATGCTTCAAACACCTTACTTCGTGAACCAATATCTCTTTCATTTCTCAATGAAATTTGACGATTCTTGGCTCTACGGTTATCTACGTACTTAGTAGATCATGCATGTGTGAAGAACCGGATTCTCCAACATACGTTACACTAGTGTTTAAGCCGTTAAAGTTGGTCGGTCGCAACTCCCGCCAAAGGCAAATTTCCAACAATCCCCTCTTGAAAGAGATTTTGGCGCACTCACATGGTGTCTTTTCATTTCAAAGCAATATTTCACGGACCGATGTTGTATAAGGAGAGGTAGCCTCGGCTTTGAACCTTCCATAGTTGAATACCATCGGACTTACTTACCGCGCGGTGAACGTGATGTCTTGAACCGTCGGTGTTTAGTGTAAGCCAAGACAACGGTACCAACACAACAAATTCCCTTACTCTCTTCTTCGTAATGTTTTGTCCGTTTTGGCCATGGACAACGTCTTGGATTCTTAAGTGCGTTCAATTTGAGGCGGCCGTCCTCGCACTTAAATAGGTGGTCTCCTACAAGGTATCCTGCTATACCCCACTTCACAAGTGTTAGGAACCATTAAAAGTTTCCCAAAGACCTAACCTCAACCTGTTGAGGATCATTACGAGTTTTGAAAACTTAACCTTTACCCATACCTGCGAGATAGCACTTAACGTCTATCGCGGAACGGCTTTGGATTTGGTGTTTCTTTTCGAAATCACTATCCGAAGTGCTCATACTTCGACCGAAGCGATCAAGCGAACCTTTACAACTTAGTTTTCCCATTGAACCAAATTACCGGGATCTCCAGTTCGTAAGGTTGGGTTTCCACCGTATTGGTTCGTATATTTTGGGTTTTAAGCCCATTCCCCTAGACAGTGAGAACACTTGATCTCCGGGTAGTCCCTTAGTTAGTAAATAAGGAAGTGACACCCGTGATGATCAACCGCCATACGGTCTTATGTCTCCGACGATCGTGACAGATATGTCAGACGCCGTCATCCGTGTCCTTCCTAAAGCCGACCGGCTAGCCACGTGTAGAACCGCTGAAGGCACGGGTTTCTCCCAATAAGGGACGTCCTCTAATGAGTCGTGAAGTTACTCAACTTCTTTCATGCTTTGTATAAAGCGATAAACTCCGATACCATCATGAATCGGTCGATGCAAGTTTACTTAGAGGATTTTCCAAGACCCACCATACACATATACTTGTGACTTTGGTGTTCTTCGATTTGATGTCCGGTTGCATCACCGTGTTCTCTCGTAACATTTGGACATCCGAATACTATAATCCGTAGATAAGCGAATAATTCGGATATCATCATATCCGACTTAACGCCTTCTATTGATCATGTATTAAGATCATCGAGTGAACCTTAGTTCAACCGATCGTTTGTTGGACGATACCGGGTCGGTTGTAGTGTGTACAATACATTGAACTACACGTGACCGAGCATATCGCTCCTTGTCAATGGGTGCACCATGATTCCAATCGGTTCTATGATTCATATCTATTGGTGGCTTCAACGAGACTTTCAACTATCGACCGATCCGTTAGATGTCTTAGAAATCCAATTCCTAAGATGTCATCTCGTGATACTCATATCTTTCATATCGAGACTTTGTTTCAATATGATTTTCACTCTAAGACCGTTGGTTTTCCCAATCTGTTGGCTTTCTAACTTCGAGTCAATGTTTTCGTGATCGATTCATTGTTTCTGTTTTATCCGAGACTTTCGGGACCAAAATGTTAACATTTCGGGGACCAAAATGAAAGTTCGGGAAGAAGCCCAACAATTCAGCAAACCAATTCTGATCCTCTTCTTCCAACTCTCCGATTGGGAAGGCTGTTTCAACACCCATGCCATGTAAGATTACAATGGCCCTGGATGTGAAGCTACTCACAGGGGAGCACTTTTTACAACCCAAAGGTTCTTTTCCCGGAGGAAGATTAACTATTACACGAGTATGGTTCTATATATGGAATCTATTTCTCTCTTTAGCTTCTTTCCAAAGCAGCGCTTTTGGAGATAACAATTATTTGTTAATTGTCCATGGTTCGTTCTCAACCATACAAGCTAGAAGGACTGGAACAAGTCTTTGTCCCCTCTTTGCTCCGTCTTGGTTCAACATCTAGAATCCCTGAGTTCTGCAGATCTGGAATATTAAGTTCCGGATAGACAACAACTTTCGAGTCATGAAGATACGGAACGTCTAGTTCGGACAGTCGAGCCCTCGCGGGTTCTTGTTAACCTTGAGCAATTGCTCCTTTTTCCTTTTCCAAGGAAAGTTATCTCCAAAGAATTCAAGCATTCTTTGACGCCAAGAGGCGATCAACACTATCGTTATTTGCGGATCCGGTGGATATGCAATCTACGATCTTAGGTCGAACTTGACCTGTTTCGGTAGCCCATCTTTTACCAAGCTACCCCTCATAATTTGGGCGTACGACTTTGCGCTTGGCTAACACCGTTAGATCGAAGTGAGAAATGAACGGTCGTTTAATGAACAATGCTTCACATTCTCCCCTCTATTGCTACGAATTTTGCAATCCATAGGCATAGTTGATTTTCAACTTCAGCTTTGTAGCGCTTATCCGCTTCAACAACTTCATCTTTGCTTTTCAACCAACAAAGGATTCCATACGTTGTACCATCATCAATGAAGGTCACAACGTACTTGTCTCCCCCCTCTATTTTGTATAAACTTCAAATCACCCAATTAGGTGTGACTAAGTTCTAGAGGAGCGGTGCTTCTTTCGCTATTCCCTTGACGGAATTTGGAAAGGTGATTTTGCCTCTTCATCTACCTCACATTTATTTTGAGGGTTTATGTCGACAGAAGGCAACAATCTCAACATCGTTAGCTTTTGAATGACTTGCTATTTAACGTGTCTTAATCTATGATGGCATAGATGCACGGATTACAAATATATCATTCATTTGGCTACGGACGTCTTTTGTACCATTCTTAGTTATTACAGACTGTTAGACTAGTCTCAAATCGATTTGACCAACAACGTCCTTTAACCAAGTTAGGAACATGTATCACCTCTTTTAGAGTGATCTCATTCCTTGAAGTCCTATTGAGGACAACCTCTCCAGCCCCTTTGATTTTAGAGGTGGCGTTGCTTCACATGAACAACTTCTTGCCCGTGGTTAGGGCGCAACCGGATCATTTGTGATCTAGATACTCTGGCCTACTCCAGTTGCTTTGGCAGACTGAGTGTCCAATTTCTTTACTGCCTTTCTTTAGGCCTTCGGATCATTCAGACTGGAAACTCGGCCCACCTTACTAGGTGTCCATTACTTTTCCTATGAAATGAATTTTGGCCCCACTCCGGTCGCCCGAGGCTTTATATGACTAAGTGTCCAATATCATCATATCAAAGGAATTTTGGCCCACTCCGGTCACCGGAGGCTTTGTATGATCGAGTGTCCAATATCATCCTATCAAAGGAATTTTGGCCCACTCTAGTCGCCGGAGGCTTTGTATGACCGAGTGTCCAATATCATCCTATGAAGGATCTTCTGCCAAATAGTATGACAGGCTCAACGTCTTTAGCTTTTAGTCTTCTTCCTTTATGATTGGTGCCCAGATAATTCTTGGCGCTTACTTAAGAGTGGTAAGAGTTTTCGCACAGTTAGTGGATCCTTCTCCATTGTATGTGCGACATACTTTACACACTTTTAATTATTACACTTAAAAGAACGGATCTTTTTAAGTCGTTTACCAAATCCAATCTTTAAACGAGAAAGAAGATGAGATTAAACTTCTGATTTGTTAAAGCGTAAGGAATATAAATTATTTTCATATTCCTCCTTACTTTAATCCATTTTTAATCAGACATAATTTAATCTTTATTCTTGACAAGTAAGAAAAATACTTATCATTTAATTCTTATTCTTGACAAGTAAGAAAAATACTTATCCCAATTTCGGATTCTGGCTCACTTCAGTCACTTCATCAGACTGAGTGTCCATTTCCTTCTCACCATTATTCGGATCCTTTGTCTGGGACAGATATAGGCCTTCTGCTACAAGATAGAATAACATCTTCAGTCTTCTCCTCTTGTCCCAGTTGACATCCTCAGGCTCTCGAGAGCGCTTGTTCCCACCAGTCTTGGTAGCGGTGACACCATGAACACATTCATCATCATCACTCTCTTCTACCAGAAAACCATTTCCATATCCAGATTTGGTCACACAACTTTTGACCGACATCTTTCGAACACTAATAGTAATACTATACAAATATTGTCTTAAGTTGTTGGGAGATTTTGCTCTATGGTACTTTATAAAGCAGTACGGGAAGTATATAACTATTACAAGTATTCGAAAGGATAAACAAAGATTCAATAGTTCAACTAGTAATCTGAAAATTACACGATAACCACAAAACTGAAATTACAATTTTGTTGAAAACTGAAAAATGGAAACTGGTTTATGCTGAGTCGAGTGTGGCACTCTGTCCTTAAGACAATATTGCCCCGTATGTATCCTTTATACGTCCTGGACAATTTGTCTCCCAAGATAAAACAAAGCAATGGAACCCTTGAGCAAAGGAAACTCAAGAGCTACCGTGGAGAATATTGAGTAACGAAATGATGCTTGGAAGTTGTAGGAAGAAAACTATTTTTGTTGTGTATTTTCGTGAGCTTTATGAACTGTTATTTTTCTGCTCTTTGTGGTGCTCAACAATGGTGTAAGGGTGTGTTTATATAGGTGAGGGAGGGGCTGAAAATCGCCTCCATAATAGCCAAATAATGGCCATTATGGAGGTAGTAAAGTCACCAACATAAATGGTGAAAGACCAACTGTTTTGGCCATTATAGGAGGAGTAATTCAGCCAAAATAAATGGCCTGAATTGAGAGCTTGGACGTTTCTCGCTTTGACTGTCGAAATTCCAACTTTCGAAAACTTCGGGGACCAAACTGTACATCTTGAAACTTTAGGGACCAAACTGTACATCCGAAAGAATTTCGGTCCAAACGCACATCTGAAACTTCGGGATCAAAGCGTACTTCCGGCAAAGTTTTCGGCCCAAAAAGATAATATCGAAGGCCACGACCACACGACCCACGACCCGTGAACCGGAACCGACCGGACGGGCGCGGCGCGCGCGTGTGGTCTTTACTTGAACCGAAGCACATCTAGGTCCTCCCTCCTTTAAACACATGGGATACCCCTTGGGGTCCCAAACCCCAAACCAATTTCGAATCTTATATACACAACAATTCTTTCTTCCTCTACCGATGTGGGAGAATTACACACAATACCACACTTTCCATGCTTCAAACACCTTACTTCGTGAACCAATATCTCTTTCATTTCTCAATGAAATTTGACGATTCTTGGCTCTACGGTTATCTACGTACTTAGTAGATCATGCATGTGTGAAGAACCGGATTCTCCAACATACGTTACACTAGTGTTTAAGCCGTTAAAGTTGGTCGGTCGCAACTCCCGCCAAAGGCAAATTTCCAACATTTTTAAATACTTTTTATCCTGCTTGGTTTGAATAATTTGAAAAGATTTTGGGGAAAAATCAAATTTGACTATGAATATGTAGGAATAGGCAATATTAAGTAGTAATACTAGTAATAAATAGTGTTAACTAAATAAAAAAGAAAGTAGTGTTAAGTAAATACATAGAAAAATTAGCGTAGTAGGCATCGATAAAGAGCGGCAAGTGGTGTTAAGTAAGAAGAAAAATAGTTTAGTAGGATTACATAGTAGTATTAAGTAAGAGTTTAGTTGATTTAAGAAGAAGAATGAGGAGAAGCAAAACAAAAAGGAGTCCTTGGAAGCCATCAACCTATCTCCAGTGTACTTTTGATTCGTTAAGCAAGAATCCTTTTATAGGGGAGTCCATCACTATGATTGACTTTTTCTTTATTCGATTAGTCGGTCTTATAATCAGATAAGATTGTATCATTATGCTCATGGGCGGAATTTTAGCTTGAGCCTACTTTCGCACACTTTCGTTACTCTCTAGGAGGCATTAGCCTCTAATAAACTATCCCTTGACTTGGTTAATTATATAAGAAAATAATCGGAAGAAAACAAGTTAGATCTTATTTAGTGCGAAAGATTTATTAGATGATTCATTCCGGCTGTTTGAAGTCAGTTAAGTCGTGAAATTAGAAGAAAGAGAAATAGAAGAAGAAGAAGAATAAAAAGGAGGAGGGGAAGATTAACCAACATTAAATATGACTACTAAGAAGAAGACATGATTAAGTTCATTATTTTCAACTGAATATGTGAATGGACAATAATAAAGAGCTATAGATTTTGGTAATTTGATTCTAGAAAAAAAGATCTTTATTAAAAAAAAACCTCACTGATTCTTCTGCATCGATGAATTAGTTTTTTTTTACATCAGTTTTTTTTCCAATTTTGTTTTGGACATTTTACCAGTTTTGGATGTTGCTACAGAAACTATTGTCATGGTTCTCTAGCCTCTTTGAGGATAGTGGAGTAATTGAGCAATTTGGTAATTGCTTGATGGGCAATGACAATAGCTCTCTGGTGGTTATTTCTTTTTCTGATTTTATATCATACTAGTGAATTTGATCGTGATTCGCGCGATATTTTAATAAATTTAAAAATGATCTTTTATAAATTATGTCAAAATAAATGAGGTAATTTATTTTGTTTAGACTAAACAATAAGATGCAATGCCATTGAAAACGATTAGAAAGAAAGGTATACATATAATGATCTTTTCGGGTTGATTGTGCAAAGTTAAGAAGAAAATATAACTTCATAAAAGAGAAGATAAAATAGTTGAAAGCGGTAACCCTCTAATATTTTTGAAATCTAAATAATATTCTCTTTAATTACACACAAACAAAAGATGTTAAGCTTATTATTGATTCTCAATTATATGCAATTAATATTAGAACATTGGAATCCTAGTGGTCCGGCCTTTCCCCGGACCCTGCGCATAGCGGGAGATTAGTGCACCGAGCTGCCCTTTTTTTAATATTAGAACATTGGAGCACCTAAATTGCTATGCTACCACACATAATTATATATGATACAATACAACTATTGTAAAAACATGACTTTCTTTTTAGCTGAACTTCTAAACTTGCAGAGATGAATAATGCATGGAACACGTTTAAAAGATGAGGAAGTTGATCTTCTTTCTTCATGTTTGTCAATTTCCATGTAGAATCCAAATAATTTGTAGTTGTTATCAAACCTTGTTCTATATATATATATATATATATATATAATATAAATGATATATATATATATATATTATAAAGCTAGAAAAACACATTTATCTTTTTCTATTTTTTTTCTATTTTTTCTTTTTTTTTATTTATGTGCTATATTAAAAAAATACTTAAATATTTGTCACGATCCAAAATTTCATTATGCCGTGAGGACACCTACCCTAACCCGTAGGTGAACCACTAATATCCAAAACATCATAATATAAAGCAAATGCGGAAAAATTGAAGAAAACAACATTCATATTACTAAGTCTCAGTACTTAATACATAAACCTTGAAAGAAAAGCCTAAAATCTGGTTGTCATAAGTACAGAGCTACTAACTGAAATACAAATTACTATCTGGAATACAAAGGACAGAAAGGTAAAATAACACGAGGGAGAGTTCCAGTTCTAGGATAGTGTCTGTGGCTCACCCTGGATCCCCAAGACGAATCTCCAAGATCTGCGTTAAGCTCCTCCATTGGCGTCCGGTTCGATATACCTGCACATAGAGTGCAACAAGTGTAGAGTGAGCACGAAAGCACGTGTACCCAGTAGCATCGTCGACCGACCCTAGCTATAACAATGGCGAGGGTTGGTACTCCCAATACTTCTCTTCTTGCTTGATTAGTCAAATTATATGATTTCTAAGCAATTTAACCAATTCAAGTAAAGGTTCAACAATCGTACCAAGTCACAAGTCCACCGCTCTTCAAAGGATACCATAAGGTTTCTAATTTTACCACAAGTAGGATAGATATAGTAATACAATTCCAATCTTAGTCAAATCGGCATCTAAGTCCTCAAAGATTACTCTTTTTTGTTAATTCAATAAGTGCTACTCATAAGGGTACAATCCTTTCACTAATTAAGGCACAAACGCCATCAAGATTCAGTTTTTCCTCCAAAATAACAAGTCTACCATTAAAGGTCAAATCTTTTAGTTCTACAGTTCAACAGTGTACAAGTATTATCCAGGCTCACAAGTCTCATTTCGGTTCTCAATATATTATCAATAGCCTAAACCCCATAATGGGCATCTATTTCCATCAAGTCTCACAACTCAACCTTATAGAAATTATAAGTCTCAAGTATTAGTATTACCTTCTAACAAGTCATAAGATCATATATTTTACCAGAGATTAACACCGAGCACACACAACATCAATATATATCAAAATGAGAATGAATGCAATGCAAAAGATATGTATGTATGCACTGGCCATATGTACCCGATATACACACGCTGCTACAGTAACTACTTCACGTGACCCATGGGGGACTCATGAGGTCCATATACCCATCCGGAATGTACCATCGGATCCCATCTATGTGGTTGTAATATCATAATCATCCGGAATGTACCATCAGATCCCAGCTCTGTGGTTGTAATATCATAATCATCAGAAATTTTCCATTGGATCCTAGCTTTGTGGTTGTGGTGTCACTATCAATCACCACTCTTTTACCATGTACCATATCTAGTAATTGGCTTTACAAGCCCCTCTTAGCAGTAAATCAACAGTTCAAATGACAATATAATATGTATGAATGAGATGGATATATGTATACAATGCAATCAATATAAACAATACAATAATATTATAAGTTCCTTTTAAGTATCAGGCGAGATGTAAAGTGATGAATGCATAATAAGTCAAATCATTGATAGAATATCAATCATGGCTACGAGCCTATATAATCAGCAATCATACCAAACCTAAGTGGATTTATGCATCGTGCTCACGACCCGAAGGCTAAACACATAAACTCATTTACATGCATCATTTTAGTTCATTAATTACCCAATTAAGTTCATCGATACCCGTATTAGTACTTGTCACCTCACTAATACGGGACCCCAAATCCCCATTACTCCCCTTAGTTCGTTAATTAGCATACAAACACATAAACGCTACACTAGAGTCTAGAGAGTCTCAACTTGCCTAATATTGAAGTTACATAGCTCACGAACAACTTCAAGCTTTGCCCTCTAAAAGCTCCATCGTGTCCAGACTCACCGAACAAGTTCAATCTAGTCAAAAATAATTTACAGGATTAGACGAGTTCGACAATACCCATATTACTATGCTTTATTTTGAATTTCAAAAAATGGATCCAAAAAGCCAACTCGAGCCCAAGGTAAAATGGGAATTTTATTACAAAATCGATTTACCCATAGTCTAATTATTAAGAATATCGAAAATCTTTGAAATCCATTCATAAATTGACCTTCAATTTGATAAATTACTTAAAAATCCACTTTCATGACAAACCCCCATTTTCTAAGCTCAAATCATGAATTCTATGATGAAACTCCATGATAATCGAAGGTAGAATGATAAAAGGGATGTTAGAAATTTACCCCCCGGGAAGAAATGTGAAGAACGCCCTTGAAACCATCCAAATCCGAGCTCCCAAAATTGAAATATGAACAATTAATCATGAAATGGAGTTTTTATTCTGCCCAGCAAACTCATTCATCGCGATCGCGAACCCCATCACGTGATAGTGAGAACTTGGAAAAATGGACCTTCGCGATCACGGCCAGAGGCTGCGGGACCGTGCTAATCAATGCAACTGAGGCTCGTGATTGCGGTCTACACCACACGATCGTGATGAGCAACATCAGCAGATGCACACCGATTCCGAACTCATAAATGACCCTCGAAACTCATTCAGAACCAACCGGATCCAACCCAAATTTGCATTTTGATCATAAAACACATTCCGGACCTGGTCGATCACTCGAAATACCCAAAAAGGCCGTCTTAACTCGATGTTGACTGTGGTAAACTCCAATCCTCATTTTAACTAGTTTCTCTACCAATGACCCGAAACTCGTTCGGAAACCCATAAACACCAACCAAGAGTGTAACTTGACTATGAACCACGCTACGAAGCTGTTCGAATCGACGAAACACCCATACAAGGTCATTAAGACACACTTATCCACAAAAACTTTGTAACTTTCTCAAAATGACATAAATCTCAACTAAGTACCCATATCTCACCCGAACCCTTCGGGACCCGAACCAATGACTCGACTAAGTCATAAATTACATTCCGAACCCAAGGAATTGACGAAACTTTGAAAATGATATATTTACCCAAAGTCAATTGTGAGTCAAACCTCTTCTTCTCTTTAATTTAAAATTTCAAATCTTACTAAAATCAATATGAAACTCACCAGATCGCCTCGAGAATTGTGTCACCCACTCCATAAGTCATAGATTACAAGATACAACTACGAGAATGGTATTCTTGAGAAAACAAGTCCAAAAGCTCAAAACGATCAAACGGGTCTTTACATCATCTACCACTTAAACACACGTTCGTCCTCGAACGTTAAAGAAAAGCACCAAAGTTGTCGAGTAGCAGAAGAACCTCCGTCATAACCCTCGTGAAAGACCCCACATGCAAGAATTACGCTAATTGCACTACTTGTCTACCTTACCACTCAAAGCTTCTTTTGACTTAGTTCGAAAATTCAAATTTCCATTTTTCCACAACTGATTTTTCTTATATTTGAACTGACTCCGCTCAAATCCCTTGACTTTTATTCTAACCACACCTCTAAATGCAATTGATTGATTCCACGAATTCCATTATGAACACTCCAATTCTTTAGTTGTAGCCACAATCCATTACCAAGCTTGTACCGGTCAAATACTCCAATTCCACTTATTTTTGTCCCACACCATCCAAAGTCGTCTTTAGTACTAAGAATCCATAGAAACACATGTTGTCATACACCGGTAGCCTAAATCATGACTCTCTCTTATAAGAAAGAGTATGTTTGTTCGGAGCCAAGATCTTTATTCAAAAATTGATCTTATCCAAGGCCAATTACGCTAATTCCAAATCCGTTAGTTTCGTTTTATTGAGCTAAAACTATTGAGCTAACTCCCATCATCTAATTCCTTCTAATCCTCCAAATATCATAATATGCGCATCATCCCAGTGACTATCTTGATTTTCCAAATATGTATAAAATCGTCTGATCATCCCAAGGTTTCTCATATCCATTTGTACCTTCCCAAACCATCACCAAGTACCTACATGGACCATTAGAACTATCTGAATAGTTGTGATCAACAAAATATCATTAATTCAATTTGCAAACTCCAAGTAAAGTCCGATAACTCTGCAATATCTCTGTTCAGAATTGTAAATCTATCAAATCCTTCAAAATGAATTACCATCTTGATGACAATATAACCATAAGCCACCCTGCGAATGAGGCATAAATGATTAAATTCTCCCACTTATAACAAGTGTTACAGTTTTGGCCTAGGGAATGCTTGATTGGTTGCAAAGGACAGAAAGAGGAGTGAAACTTGTCTTTATCTGTGCAGTGAAAATAAGTATATCAGACAGCTTTTTTGTCTTTATTGACCATGAGTATTATCACCAAAAATCATGTGCTTCCTTTTAGGTACTAATTCTTTTGATAAGTACAATAATGAACTCTGACTTAGATAATTCTGTTGCAGTTCATGGATTACTGCCTTTGTGTCCTAACCAAAATTTTGAGTACATTTTTACTTTGAAGAGTAGATCGAATTTCAGACGAAAAGTAGATTTACGGCTTTGAATGTTCTAGGTAAAAGATTATGTTGAAAAGGGGACCTGGTTTTCTTAGTTTTTACAATGGAGTACCGTCCACCATTCTGTCTGCAATGTGACAGGCAACTGTGGTAGAAAACAGTGAAAAACAAGAAAGAAATAACATTGATAAGAAAAAAGGAAGGGCAGTTTGAGGCTATATGAATCCTTTGTATATATTCACTATATTTAGCACTTTATTTTATCACTATTAGAGTTTTGTATGTTTGGTTTATTTCATCTATGGTTTTTCGTGTTTCAGCATCTGGGCATGTTTCTGATGTTCATCCAATACCAGCTGCCAGGGTGCCCATTCTGAAAGTTGTTGATTGTGGAACGAAAATTGAGTGTGATATATCAGTTGAAAACAGGGATGGAGTTTCAAAGTCTAAGATAATCCACATGATTTGTTCACTCGATGAAAGGTTTCAGAAGCTGAACTTTTTGGTAAAATTCTGCACTCTTTTATACTCCATCCGTCCCAATTTAAGTGTCTTACTTTCCTTTTTTTGGTTTGTCCCAAAAAGAGTGTCTCTTTCTATATTTAGTAAGTTTTCCAATTCCAACATCCTACGTGGCAAGTTTAAGACCACAAGATTTAAAGGAGTACACATCTTTAATTCAAGACCACAAGATTCAAAACTTTCTTTTATTTCTTAAAATTCTTTGCCAAGTCAAACTAAGACACTTAAAATGAGACGGAGGGAGTATACTGGAAGACGTGGAACTTTTACAACAAACATATCCAGTGAAATTCCACATAGCGGAGTCTAGGGGTAGAATGTACGCAAGCCTTACCGGTACCTTGGGAGGTAGAGGCTGTTTCCGGTACCTTGGGAGGTAGAGAGGCTGTTTCCGGTAGACCCTCGACACAAGAACAAGCAATTCAAAACAGTATAGAAAACACAAAAAAGGAGCCGTAACTACCGCAAAATAATACGGTAATCGAAGTACAAGGAAAAGACGTGGAACTTTAAGTGTATCTAATTTTATGTAACTAGACGGATAAGCTTATCAGAAATGTATTGCTTACTCTATGTTCATAAACCTGTCATCTCCTTATACTCGTTGCTGAATAAATCTTTTACTTGGAGAAAACTGACAGCTTATTAGTTGAAAGTTGAAACCTTGTGAGAAGAATCAAGGTTTTCTTTATTTCTGATGCTGGTTGTCCTTTCCTGTAAATATGGTCTCCAGCATTTCCTTAATGCTGATGAATACAATGTTACCATTAAAAAAAATAAAAACTGACAGCTACTTCTGCAAAAAATAATTTTCTGAAAACTCTTGGATTGGAGGCGGTAATTTTGAACTTTAGAAAGGTCATGTGACTTCTGTAGCATACTGAATGAATTTTACTTCCAATTAACACGAAAGTTAGAAAAAGAAGAAAGATGGAAATCAAAGTTGTGGCTTGGACAAGGACACTATTAGATAGATTTTTGAGTTTACATTCTTTTTTTGTACCCCCTCTGGAGCCAATGTTGAGTGGTCCGAATGTTCACTTGTTCATAGAAGATACAGGGGTCAACTTATGTTATGTATATGCTGATAGATATAAGTAGTGAAGCGTTCAACGTCGGCCTACCACCTTTTTTTTTTTCAAGGTTGAGTTTGTTCAATTGAAGCTAATGCTATGCTGCCCTTCCCTTGTTCAAGAGAAAGCGAGGACTTTCTTTTAGCTACCGGCCCAAACAAAAGAGATTAGCCTCTTGATCGATCGATTGATTGGATCGAAGTACGAAGGGGTTGATTGAAGTCTGAGATCAGCCCAAGACTAAGGCCGAGCAACTAGCTGTTGCAGGATTGGACGTCTATCTATCTCACCACTCTCCCCTACTCCTATAAAGGCCGGCGGAAGGAATGCTCTGCTCATCTTTCTTACGGCTCGTTACCGCAACGCTCGTTCACCCCTTCGGCTTCTTCCATTAAAAAAAAAGGTAGTATTTCCTTGGTAAAATAACGTCTTGAAGTGAAGCGAAGGCATTATTGAAGGAAAGAAATGGCGGGTCGGTCAATTGCATTAGGTAGGAGATGCAGGGACAAAGGCGCAAGCCCAAGTCAAGACAAGAAAGCGAGATCCACTGGAAATAGAGGGAAAAGGCAAGCGTAATCAAGTCCTTAGCAGCCAAAAGCAAACTCGGAGCTCGGTATTGATTTTTTATAACAGCTACCGGAAGTTGCTTCGCTACTCTCCTTTGAAAAGTCCTCCCTTTATTCTGTGCTTGGTCCCAGATAGCAACTCCTGATGAAATGCCCAGCTAGGCAAGATCGCAGACAAACACAAATGGGGAGCCGCTTGCCTTAGTGAGCTCGAAAAACAGGAAGGAAGGGGAGGACGCCTTTGCACAAGAACAAAGGTTGAGTCATAGGGGTTGCTTGAGGAAGGCCCACATACCATTCCGAGGGGTCCTCTCTCTTCCTCATTCTAAGCTCTATTCACATCCTCACAAGATAAGGCCTTTTCTTTTGCAGATGAAAGCTTGGGAAAAAGTGCAGAATATTAATAGCTCAAAAGACAACTTTGAACTCATTATCTGTAATACTTTTGGTTGCTTTTCATTTGCAGATATGCACCAAGTACAAGTTATTTCTTTGTTGTCATCTTACTCTTTGTTTCTTGGTTAAATATTATGGAACTTGCATGCTGATCACTTTGAGTCAATATGAATTGTGCCTTCAGCTGAATGTTTGTTACCGTGGTTAATCAGTCTGTGAGCCTAGGAGCTACTGGTGAACTAATACTTTACATAACCTCATACAACGTACTCTTTGGTAAAATTTGTACTGATTACAGTAATGATGAAAGAGGAAAGTTTACTCTGGTGAAATCATATGATTTGATTTTAGTCAGCTGTGGTTATTCAACTTTTTTTTCAATGCCCTCTCATGATTTTGTTGCCTTTAGCTTCCTTTATTCTAATAGGGACCTTCATTCTAGAGATTCATTACTATGGGCTACAAGCTACTCTTTCCAGATAGAATTCCCAAATTTTAGAAAATGTAGTTATAACTCCAAATTTGTATGGTTTCCACTTATAAATAAACAACAAGAGAAAAGATTGAATAGTAATGTTCTCGCTTGAACCCTAGCTGGTCAACCAAGTTTTTAGAAAATGTAGTTGTAACTCCAAATTTATATGGTTTCAACTTATAAATAAACAACAAGAGAAAAGAAAAAAATGTTCTAGGTTTGAATAGTAATGTTCTCGCTTGAACCCTAGCTGGTCAACCAAGTTTGGTATCTAAGTGGAGAAGCGTAGAGGAGCAGGATCCATTAACCACAAAGTTTTGTGCTGGAAAATAATGTTATTTCTCGGTTATATTAAAAAAGAAAAAGAAATAGCAACATTCTTGTTTAGATATGCGTGCAGAATGAATATTCATTTAATAAGTTAGCATAATTCACGCCATGAAACATAAGTAACAGTGGATATTTTTTGGTTAGTAATCACGAAGTCATCTCTTACAGGTCTCAGTAGTAGTTTCAAGTTGGATGTTTATTCTCCTTTTGCCTTGCAAAAAGTATAATTTTGGGGGGCTCAAGGATGAAAATGTGCATAATATGCTATCAGCAGTATCCTTTAAGGAAGCTATTCTAAGCACAATAAAATGCCAGTTAGTTACGTGTTTTTACAACACCGAGTTTGTATTATTTCAACTTATAAAGCACAAAACTTGCAGTACCTTCTTGGTATTATTTAATGAAATTTACTTTGCCTGATCCAAAAAGGAAAAGGAGAAAGAAAAAGATAGTTTGGTGCACCTTTTGTGAAGCACCCTCTTGTACAAGCGATGTTGCTCTTGTAAACTTCTTGTTACGGTCTCGAAATGTCGCACGGGCTGTTGGGAAAGGAGAAGTAAAACGGATATACAAGTGTATCCAGCGTACGAGCGAATACATTTCTGCGTATATGGATGGCCTTATTGAAGTACCCGCGTTAAAATATCATTTGTTTGGCCATGCTGCTCCCTTTGAAGAAGGTTCTCAGACAAGAAACATTAAAGAAGACGGAAATATAATCACTCTTCTTTGTAGAGAGATTAAGAATAAGGAGGATCTAAGTAAAGAAGGCCAGAAAGGAAGTCAGTTAGCTACACCTTCTGAACCTATCTCGACCAACGAAAATGGTCTACTGAAGATTGGGAAGGATTAACTTCAGCGAGTTGGGGACAGGCAAATGAGGACGGTGTACCACCCGACTCCCTCTGGACAAAAGGAAAGTGGTCTACCGAAGGTTGGGAACGGTCAAAGGAGGACGGTGTACCACTCGACTCTCCCTTGTCAAAAAGAAAATGTTCCTCCCAAGGTTGGGGAAAAGTATCATCAGCGAATTGGGGACAGTTAAAGGGGGACGGTGTACCACCCGACTCTCTCTGGACAAAAAGAAAAAGATCAGAAGAAACCAGGGAAGGACTTCTTCTGCTCAATGGTTGAGAAAATCAGACACAAAAAGTTGGCTCAAAAGAAAGCATAACAAGTGTGCACCTAAGGCTAAGTGGTCAAACATGCAGACAGGAGGCTGGGGAGGAAGCTAAATGAATCATTTGATTTGATGCTTTGTCTTCCGGTTGAGTGAATCGCTAGCTTTGCCCGGTTATCATTCATATCATCTTCTTTGATCTGTTCTCGTAGATATGCCAGAAGGAGTATTTTGCGTGTATCACCATCTGCAAATCAACTTTTACATTATTGCTAGGACTTAGGAGTATCTCGTATGAGCTAGGTACCGTGCCCCTCGTTATCCTCTTGTTTTGTACTGGTTCGTTAGGACATTTTGTACAGATTGACTTCGCAATGACCTAACAAGATGGAATGTTAACTGCTCAATGTACATTAATTTTATGTACTTTATGAACATCAAGGAATTGAAGGAAAATGCATTGTTGGGCAAAGTGCAGAAAATATAAACTTTCTAGTATAAATTTGGTTCAAGTAGATGCCAATTCTTTTACCAGCAACAGGAATCTATAGGATCATTGAACTTATGAAACTTGTGAGATGTTATATGTCCAAATTAGTTAAAGTCGACTATATAATCATTCATGCTTATTTATTTTTAAGGCAAACTTCCAACATTTGAGATTATCTAAATCTCATACTTATTCCTACATGGACATATAAGCTTCTAAACTTAAATGAAAATTGCCAACAAAAGCCGGACCTAACGCAAGGAATAACAGTTACGACGTAACTGTTAAGACACTTGCATTAGGTCTTACATACTTGTGCTGGTAGCAAGTAGATTATGAATGACATTGCCAACAAATGTTGGACCTAAAGCAAGTGTAACAACAATTATGATGGTATTGCTATACGATTTCTTTCACCTGTTAGCTCCTATGAGCTTGGTGGGTAGATTACCCAATACATGTACTGGTAGACGTAGCAGATATCTGGTAAAACGGTTGATGTGTTTTTTCCATCTGCTGATACTAGCAGGATAGGTAGTATTACCCGATACTTGCACTGGTAGAAGGTAACAAGTATCCGGCGAAATAGTCGAGGTGTGTGCAAATTTATCCAAACACCACTATTATAATATAAAATAAAGATATCGACAAACAAAAACAATCAATTAGAAAAATCTATCAAATCTCTTTGGTATTAGAAGCTAGACTCCAACAAAAACATACTAAGATACTGTTTAGATGAGCTTATAACTTATGACTTATTTTTTGTTATTTTATAAAAGTGATTAAAAACACCTGAAATAAGCCATTCCAAACAGGTCTAAAACAAACAAGATTTTAAGTTCTAGCTGAATTTAACAACATAGTCTGATATAATAACAACGGAATAACAATAAGGGTCTCTAGATTTTCTCTCCTCTAACAGTCTTGATATTTTCGACTATAGATTTTGCATCCATTGATATACCAGCTAGCCCTCTTTTTGAATATCCTGCACAGTAAAGGCCATTCTCTCCTTTCCAATGATTTGGAAATTCATTTATCAACGTTCCATCATCAAGAAATATAGAGCTATGATCCTGCAAAAAAAAAGTAGTTCACAAATTTACAAATTTGAGGGGGGAAATACACACAATAATAGTAGGGTTTAAGTTCTATATACAGTAACAATGTAAAATTAAAGTAATTACTTAAAATAATTGAAATTCCATGTCTTTTATACTGCTTTGAACTGCTTGTCATTGTGTCGAGGGTCTACCGGAAACAATCTCTCTACTTCCTAAGATAGGAGTAAGGTCTGCGTACACTTTATCATCCCCAAACCCCACTTTATGAGATTTCACCGGGTATATTGTTGTGCTTATAATAATTGAAATTAGTTACCAGCAAAATGGAGTAAATAACTTTCTAAAAAGTTTCATCTACTCTATCAGCATATATAAGGCACAGAAACATGAAACAATTAAGGCACAGAAAAAAACTTTTTAACAACTGCCTTTTTATTTGTGGTAATAATTGTGTTGATAATTTGCAACACGTACCTTTAGCCATTTGGTAGCAACATTCTTGTAACCAGTAGCAAAAATGATTGCATCAAATTGATGTTCTTCCCCATTGTCAAAGACTACTGTATGTTCCTTTATTTTTGATATTCCAGGAAGTACCTAATTAAGAATTCACCAAAAATGATTCCACAAAAAAAAAATCAAGTGCTTGCACAAAATAAGTATCAAACCAATAAACTAAACGAATTTAACTTCTACATATTGATAGTAAAATAATTTTAACGCTATCAAGTTACTTAAAAGATAACTACAGAATAACTGGTTATGATGGGTGAAACTAGTTACTTGAAAAATAAAACACGTATATTGTTAGTTACAAGACGTTAAATTTTACTGAAAGTGTATAAATAATCATTAAATCCTAAATTATAGTTAGTTATGGTAATCTTCACGTTGCCGAAAAGTGAATCAATCAATTTCTTTTAATTTTTTTTGAATAACTGAGAAATGTCCCAGGGTAGTGGAGAATGATTCAACATTCGGTGGATAATGACCCGCCCTTCTATTATTCTCTACATAAATATCATAATTTTGTCTCCAGCAGCCAGCAAAGTTTGAACCCGTGACTGCGCCTAATCCATACATCACGAGGTGTAGTATACCACTAGACCAAACCCCTAGAGTCAAATTAAGATATCTGTTTTTTCACATGATATTTTTACAAAATTGAATGAAAAATATAGTATCATACCTTAATCTCTCCAAGTTTAATTTTGTCAATGGTGCCAACATCAATTACCGGGGATCTACCTTCTAAGAGTTTAATATAGAATGGGCCTTCTTCTGGTTGAGGTATTCCCAATTCTGCCAAATTTCCAAATCTAAACTTAGCATACTTTGCAATCACAGTATCAACCAAAGATATTGGTAGATATTTTAGCAACAACATTCCAGTATGCACCATCTCCCTTGTTAGAACATGAACCTGCAAACACAATAGGAGAAAATAAATCCATTAGAGAAAGGTAATTAACTAATAACCATGTTTATGAAAAAATATAAGTGATCATGGATATGGGAACTTGCATCATCAACTATAGAAAAATTATAGCACTTTGGGAGAACATTGAACTATAATATTTACGAGTTCAAATTTTATGCGTTGACGACATAAAAAAATATACACGATCAGATCAGTTACAAAGTATTTACAAATAAAATCTCTACGATAAACTAATAAGATAACCACATAAAACGATAAATAACACGTTATATACTATTATAAATGTATAAGATCTTTACGTTGTTAATATATATAATTTAAATCCTATACATAATACTTTATCACGGGGATATAATATGAAACTCCTTCTCACCTCGACGTTGCATCATTTGAAACTTTGAGATCTAAATTTAAATTATTTATTTTCAACCTCGAGATACAAACGTATACTATTTTTTCTACCTCGTATTAGAGATAAGGCTGCAGGAGACACGTGTAGTCACCAAATACAATCGTTTTTGTCGAGTGAGGTGTAAATATTTGGAGAGATCTAGAATAAGTTCTATACCAGGTTAACGACAACAATAAAGATTGTAAATAGAGTTACTGATATAATATATGAAAATATATTCTTTTGATAACATTAGTGATCTTATATATCTTTAATTATTATAGTAATTTTTTATATTAGTTATATGTATATTTGATTTTCATAATTATAGTCTAGGATGACTATTGTATATCATGTATATAAGTTAATTACATTAATGAAATCATCAAGAATTATTCTCTTTCATGCATCAGAAGTCTAGAGCAAATTTTTCTCTCCTCCCTATCACTCTTCCGCCGTGCCCTACTCGGCTAAAACTCCCTTCTGCCGCCCAATATTTTTTCCTTCCTCAGTCATGTCTAACACAAAGAATACCTTCCATCATGCTCTTGCAGTCTCCAACATCAAGAACAACATCCCTATCGTCCTTGAAATGGAGAACGTCCAATATGCGACATGAGCGGGACTATTTAAAATTCAAGCAAAGGTCTCATAGAGTCTTCCATCACATCGTCAAACCGGAAAAAGGCAAGGAGAAGGTGCCTTCCACCGATGATGAAATGGAGTTATGAGCAACTCTTGATGCTACGGTCCTCCAATGGATTTATTCCACCATCTCTACGGACTTCTTGCATACAATTATCGAACTCGATGCCATGACAATGGAAGCTTGGAATAGGTTGTGTGATATATTTCAAGATAACAAAAATTCTCGTATCGTAACCCTTGAGCGAGAATTCTCTCACACAACTATGAAGAATTTTTGAATGCCTCCGCATATTGTCAAAGGCTCAAGAAATTATCGAATCAACTCAAGAACATCGAAGCGATGATCATAAATGATCGTCTCGTTCTTCAAATGGTTGTGAGCCTCTCCGAAGTGTATAATTGGATTGGAACACTTCTTCGCCAAAGTAATCATATCCCACCTTTCTATCAAGCACGTTCCATGCTCACTCTAGAAGAAGAGGGGTTGGCTAAAAAGACCGCAATCGGAGCACATTTTGCCATGATGGTGGCCACGTTCGAGAAACTGATGACTCTTACTTATTTTTTGAAAATTGTAGTCAAAACCGTAATAATGGTGGTGGCAAAATAGGTCAAAATTGCAATAACGGTGGCAAAAACCACGGCGGTGAAAAGGGTGGTGGCCGCGGTGGCGGCGGCGGACGTGGTGGCGGCCAGCAGGGGTCCGGTCACAGCACCCTAATGGCAGCAGCCTTGGGACAGTGGGCAGTGGCCCATCTCGCCATGCCCTTATCCTACACAAAATTGGGCCAGGCCAATGGCAGGTAGCAGTAGACAACCCATGCGGGCCTCGACGACAAGAACAAACTGGCGTGAGTCGGCCTGCTTGGGCCTTGGCCATAGCAGGCCTTCACTGCTGCGGGCCCAACAACCTCTCCGATCCACACAAATATCGAGGTAGCGATGCATACACTTAGGCTAAATCCTCTAGATGCAAATTGATAGATGGATATTGGTGCTACTTCTCATATGACATCCGCGCAAGGTAATCTCTCGTCTTATTTCAATTTGAGCAAAAATCATGGCATAATTGTTGGTAATGGTCATTCAATTCCAATTCATGATTATCATCACACAAATTTGTCTCCCCAAATCCTCCTTTAGCCTTGAAAAATGTCCTTCATGCTCCTCAATTAATTTAAAATTTGGTGTCTGTTAGGAAATTTATAACTGATAACTCGGTTTCTGTTGAATTTGATCCATTTGAATTTTCTATAAAGGATTTCTAGACGGGGATACATCTAATGAGATGTGATAGTCGGGGTGATCTTTATCCCATCACCACCATCATCACCACAAAACAAGCCATACCATCAACGTTTGTAGCTTTAGCACCTTCCTTATGGCGTACACATTTGGGTCATCCGGGAGCGTATGTTTTTGCCTCCCTTAAAAACAATAAATTTATTGAGTGTAATAACACTTTTAGTGCTAATGTTTGTCCTTCTTGTCTCTTGGAAAACATGTTAAATTGCCCTTTGTTGCCTCTAATTCTATTACTATATTGCCTTTTGATATTATTCATAGTGATCTTTGGACGTCTCCCATTTTGAGCTCTTCGGGCCATCGTTATTATGTTTTGTTGTTGGATGATTACTCTATTTTTTTGTGTAAATTTTTGTTATCTAAAAAGTCTCAGATTTATTCCACATTCCTATCATTTAGAGCATTCATCCGTACTCAATTTGAATGAAAAGTTAAGAACATTCAATGTGATAATGGAAAGGAATTTGATAATGGGTCATTTAGGGAATTTTGTAAGGTTAATGGTATATATTTTGGTTCTCATGACCACATACGTCATCACAAAATGGGAAAGTCGAGAGAAACATCCGTACTATTAATAATATTGTTCGTACATTACTAGTCCATGCATCATTACCACCTTCATTTTGGCATCATGCATTACAAATGTCAACTTACATTCTCAACATACTCCCTTGCAAAGGATTAGCCTACCACTCTCCACTCAAAATTCTTTATCAAAAAGACCCTTCGAATTCTCATTTTAGGGTATTTGGGTGTTTATGTTATCCTATAGTCTCCTCCACTACCATAAACAAATTTTAAGCCCGCTCTACCGCTTGTGTCTTTTTGGGTTACCCATCTAATCATCGTGGTTACAAATCTTATGATTTATCCTATAATAAGATCATCATTAGTCGCCATGTCATTTTCGATGAAACCCAATTCCGTTTGCTAAGTTGCATAGTTCCACGTCCCATTCATATGATTTTTTGGATGATGGGTTCTCACCGTATATGGTCCATCATTTGGCCCAGACCACACCACGACACATGGACCGGCGAGGCACGGTCGACGCGCGCCGCCCGCCGGCCCAAATCTCTCCGATTCATGGCACGCCGGCGGGCCCTTGCATGCGGCCCAAATGTTTCCGTCCGCGACTTCGTCGGCGGAGCCCACTGCCTGCTGGCCTAACACCTTCCAGCCACCACCCAGCCAACTCAGAAGCTCATCCCACCTTGCTAAGCCAGCGGGTGGTAGCCCAATGCCTCTTCCAACTCGATTCCACCACATCAAAATTGGGCCAGCCCACGACTCCCACCCAAATCCAGCCCACTTCAATTTCGAGACCAGGGCCCGTTACTCGCAGCCAAATGTGATATTTTTAGATTAAAGTGATAATTTAATCTCAACTTTAATGGCACTAAATCTCCTCTACCATGTAACCCAATGTCTGCCATTCGTGACCCGAATTGGAAAATAGTTATGGATGATAAATATAATGCTCTTATTGTAAATAAGACGTGGAAGTTGGTGCCCCGTCCACCTGGTGTTAATGTGATTCGTTCTATGTGGATTTTTACTTATAAAGAAAAATCGATGGTTGTTTTGAGAGGCATAAGACCCTTTTTGTAGGTGATGGTAAAACTCAACAAGTTAGCGTGGATTGTGGAGAGATATTTAGTCCGGTGGTCAAATTGACAACTATTCACAATGTTCTCAGTCCAGCTCTCTCAAAAGCATGGCCCATTCACCAACTGGATGTGAAAAATGTGTTCTTATACGGAGAACTCAAGAAAATAGTATACATGCATCAGTCCTTGGGTTTAGGACCACGCTCATCCTAATCATGTGTGCTTGCTGAAGAAATCTTTGTATGGGCTAAAATAGGCTCCTCGGGCCTAGTACAAAAGATTTGCAGATTATATGTCTACTCTTGGGTTTTCTCACAGCAAGTCTAGTCATTCTTTATTCTTATACCATCACGGTACTTCTATGGCCTACATTATGTTATATGTGGATGATATTATATTGACTGCTTCCTCTGATAAACTTCGCAAGTCTATCATATCTCTTCTCAGCTCAGAATATTGTATGAAAGACTTGGGGCCATTGAGTTATTTTTTGGTATAACTGTCACTCGTCATGCAAGTGGTCTATTCCTATCTCATAGGAAGTATGTAGCAGAGATATCATTGAACGAGTTGTTATGTCAGCCTGTAAGTCATCTCCTACTCCGGTTGACACTAAACCGAATCTGAGTGCTACTTCTAGAACACCATATGATGATCCCTCCCACTAACGTAGTCTTGCGGGGCTCTTCAATATCTCACATTTACGAGGCCCAATATTACTTATACAGTGCAGTAGATGTGTTTATTCATGCATGATTTGAGGGAAGAACACATGCACACTCTCAAACGCATTTTGCGCTACATTCAGGGCACTCTTGATCATGGTTTACACCTATATCCGTCATCGGTATCTACTCTCATTTCATATACAGATGCTGATTGGGGTGGATGTCCAAATATCATGCGTTCGACATTTGGTTATTGTGTGTTTCTTGGTGATAACTTGATCTCTTGGTCGGCTAAACGTCAGGCTAATTTGTCGCGCTCTAGCGCGGAGGCCGAATATCGAGGGGTCGCCAATGTGGTGTTTGAGTCCTGTTGGTTGTGTAACCTTTGTTCACCGATGTTGGGCCCCAAGTTATATTATCCACGCTCCAGTTAATAAGGTCTGGGCATGCGGGGGAGTGTTAAGAGTCCAACATCGATATGAAATGGGAACATGAACTCCTTATATGGACTTGGACAATCCTCACCCTACAAGCTAGCTTTTGGCACAGTGCAATATCTTATTAGACAAGTAGAAATATTAAGCATCTAGGGTAAATTTATTAATGCAAGAATTACAAAGACATTTCAAGAAATTGTAAATGTGGAAATGACCAAAAAAATAATATGACATTGGATTTGGAAATATATGCATTTTTGTGGTGTATGTGAAATATCTGTATAAATTTATTTGTGAGAAAATAGATGCATATAAAATGTAACGATAGTGTTTGACCAAGCTTTTAGGAAAAAATAAGTGATTTTAAGTAGTAGCAAAAACTGTTTTTCAGAAGCTAAAAAATAGTTTCTTCTCAAAAGCACTTTTTGAAATCTTGGTCAAACATAAATGGTTGCTCTAATATTTGCAAAAGTGTTTTTCAAAATAATTTTCAAACACAAGTTATTACTCTCCGAAAAGTATATTTAGAAAAATAATTTTAACAAAAATACTTATTAAAATTATAGATTTTTCAAGCTTGGCCAAATAGGCTATAATATATCACTAATCCAACGAAGAAGGTGAGGGGCACTCTTTTAAACAATTATGGAAAATATTAGATGATGTAATTACAAGCATCCGAAATATGCTGAGATTGAAAATGACATAACGTTCTTGATAGAAAAGACGTCTCCTTCAGAAAAACAAACTTATTCAAGTTATTTTCCCAAAAAGTCCCGCTCCGACAACCCGGCGAGTCATCTACTTAAAAGGCCCTCCCCGCAGTCCACCCTTCCTTGAATTATTCGGTCATGCAATGCTTATTGAATACAAATAATATGCATTTTGATCCTGTCGTAGTTCTCAATCATTTTGTGGCACCAAGCATGGTTGAACCATCTAAGATGTTGGGGAGCTAATTCATAGGGAATAAACTTAGATAATAAAATACGTTCTTGCATCACTTTTTTTTTTTTGTAGAAAGGAGACCATTAGCCTTAAGTTTGTAGCATATTAAGAAAACTGAACACTTATTACCAAACAAGGATTACGAATTTGACTCATTTTTTCCACTTCTCACAACTGCTCTTTCACACCTTATGATATCTAGCACTAAATTGTCACGTCTTTTCTTATATAATAGAGTTGGCTCATACAACACGGGTTTTGGACATTTTCTAAGAAAAGAAGAAAATATTATAAAAATATATGTGGTTTCATTCTCTTCGGTCTTCTCTTTGATTGAATATAAGAACCGGAAACCAATTCTTGCAATATAAGAATTGCTTCATGGATCTCATTAGATGCTTCTTGGGGCTTCGTCGGCAACCATGAAGTCACCAGATAAATTGTCGAGTAAATTTCTGTCATGCCATTCCTTTTTTGCACTGTCTAACCTTTCCTTACTTCTCTCGCTAAAGCAATAGTAGTAAGTAGGAGAAGAATGCCACCGCATTCCATTCGCGGAAGAAAACAAATATGACTCATGAGTCAACAACTTTCATGCAACTGTTGTGCCCTTGCTTTTTTGTCTTAAAAGTATTGCTTGGCATCCCAAAATTTAATCATTTATGTATGATTTCTCTTGCACTGCCTTCTCCATGTTAAGCAAACAATGTGCATGACTAGATAAATTAAGACATATAAATTAGGAACTACTTTAATAAGACAAAGACCTACCTGCCCAATTAATAGGCTTATGTCCTTAATTATTCCTTTGACATCCCATGCCACCTTCCACTCTTATCCATAGGATGTGTTTAGCTACTAGTCTTTGTAGCCATATAAGAAGTTGAGGCAAAAACAAGATCACTTTATCCAATCTCTAGTATGATATCCTTCTTTATGTTGAAGATTCTGCAAGATAAATGATCTAATAAGGAATTTGGTATCAACAAAGTGTCAATAAGGTTATTGCACTATCATCAACATTGTGACTTTGCATCACCTCTCCATAGAAATTGACCTTGCAAAACATGTACAAAGTCTCTTCTATAACACTAGAGGGCGTTTGGTTACAAAGATAAGGGATTTGAAGGCCATATGCAAACAACACCACGATAACCAAATACGAACATGTGTCAAATTTGGGCCCTTTGTGATGCAGGACACTATCTCCGTCACTTTTTTGGAAAACGCATGGATAGTCGCCAGTTCCACCTTTAACCAACAGAAGGCCTCCTCGTATCTTTCTTGAGCTGACATCGATGGACATCCATATCTTGTGTCCGGCCTTGTCATCTGAGTATATATAAGGTTAAATCTACATGAATCATGGACATGACTAATATCCCTTTTTGTTATAGGCGTAGAATAGGAAAATACTTATTCAGACTCGATGTTTACACCAAATAAATAAATGCAAGTTATTTAACTATGATTAAGTAAGTGATAATGTATTATCACTTTAACTGCTGAAGTTCAATTGTTTAATTTGGTGTATACATTAAGCGCATATAACTATTTACCGTCTATAAATTTTGCTTATAGTTAGTTTAAGTAAAGTATTAAGAGAATAATTATTTCGTGTAGGAATTATTTATGGCCTAATTAGTAGAACTAATAAAATAAATAAATAAAACCCTTCTCTCTTTATCTTCCTCTTCTAGCCGAACCACCATCCTTTCCGTTCCTCTCCTTCAAAACCAAGAATCATCGCTTTCTCTTCATAGAGGCCAATTTAGAATCTCAATTCGATGAATTCAATCTTTTAAAATTATCAATATCGAATTCATATACTTTTAAAATTATGAGTTCAAATCTAATATTTATTAAAATTTTATGAGTTTTCACATTTTATGCTCCGTATGAAAAATAGTGAGTTTGGACAGTTGCATCCGTCAGTGTCCATAAGCTTCCCTTATGCTTGCTTCTACGATGTTCTATTATCTTCATCCAGAAAATAAAGCTGGATAGTCGGTGGAGAAAGGTTTTCCAATGGAGTTTATGTGAAGACATATGTCTTGTGTTTCATTGCGTTGTTATACATATTGGGTGCAGATAAGTTTTTATGGTTCTGAAATCGGAACATTATGGAATTCAACAAGATAGATAATACTTGATAATTGAAGTTAGCTTGGTTTCTAATAGAGGAAATATGGATAATTCAAGAACGATCAAAGAGAATGCTTTAGATTGTATAAGAAGTTGTTACAAGATAGACCTTAATCAACAAACACTAATAGCAGCCAACAAATAGACAGTAAAAATTTACCCGCAATCAATATTTAATAGCAGCCAACAAATAGACAGTAAAAATTTACCCGTAATCAATATTTAAATCAAATCAATAAAGTTGAGGTTGTTTTAAAATGTAAGAGGGATACTGAGTTCCTCATGCGCTCAGTATTGGTGTAGCACACTCAATGTGCCAAGTGAGCGAAAAATATTTAAATGACACAGTCAGATTCTATTTCAAGTATCTAAATGAAATAAGGAGTATTTGAGGTATTCAACTGAGTGTCTAGTTGTCGACTAATATGGATGAAATAAAGTGAGCAAGCCATTTGGATAGACACATGGCAAATTCTAAACTTGATCGAGTGTGTCGCGAATAAAAGGAATTTACCATCTCACATAAAGGTTATGTTTGGTGGATTCATGTAAACGTACTTCATATATTGAGTTCGTCGTACGACGCAGTCTAGGAGTTCCGTATGGACCTTAATTAGATTAGTGTCAATATATGAAGGCCTATAGGGTAACACTATGTCGATTGTCTCTTCGATCTAAGGGTGTATTGAGAAGTATTAAATGTTCGATTTGGAATCGAGATATTTAAATTGATAATAACTATGATTTCTATTTGATGGAAATTATTTCATTAAGTCAAAATTAGATTTTGAATTTAATTAGATGTGCTGAATATATAAACGAAACGAGGAACGTTTTCTGGACGTAAGGCGCCGCAACACCTACTAGGCTGAGCCGCGGCGCTGAGCCGGCAGTGGGCCCAGTCATACTGGCCCACTGCACCTCGATTTTGGGCCACAATTCTAGACTTAGAGTCTAGGATAAAACTTTCTCAAACCTCTGCCAAGATTCCTGGCTTTCTTGACAGAGGAATACATCATAGCAAGGTGCTTGCAATCGAAGGGAACAATCGCGTGTTCGCCCTAAGTAAAAGATTTCAGATTTTTATAACCTGTAAGTGTTTGTTTAAAGTTTTCTTTACAGGTTCTTGATTGTCATATAACCATACCAGAAGAAATTATTGAGGGTAAGTAAACAAAATTTTAAACTTTCGTTGCACTTTACTTATGTGTTTTGAACCCAACAAAACGCTACAAAGACAAGATAGAGAGACTTACTGGGCTTCTGACAACAATTGAAGGGTTACTTCCATAATTTGAAAGATCAAAAGCAATCTCCATACCAGAATTTCCAGATCCCACAACTAAAACTTCTTTTTCTTCATATTTTTGACCAGATTTATATTCACTTGAATGAATAATTTCTCCTTTGAAATTTTCAAGCCCTAACTCTTTTGGGATATAGCCCTCGTTGTTTTCACCAGTAGCCAAAACCAAGAAATCACAAGCATAAAATTCCTTTTCTCCACTAACTACATTTGTAGCATTGACATTCCATTTTTTCTCTTCTTTGTTGAAAAAGGCTAATTCAACACAACGTTGAAATTTTGGTTTGATGTCAAAGTTTTCAACATACTCATCTAAGTATTGAATAAATTCATTTTTTGATAAGTACTTTGGTGATGAAGTTGCATGTGGCATAAAAGGCAATGAACAAAATTTTTTAGGTAAATGCAAGTGAAGTCTATCATAAGTCTTTTTTTTCCATAAATAACCACAACAATCTTCTTTCTCTAACACAACATTTTTGATGGACAGTTTATTCAAACAAGCTGAAACAGCTAAACCTGATGGACCAGCTCCAACAATAACAACTTCAACTTCTTCTTTTGCAAAATTAACCATTGGAAATTTTTCAGAGAAAGAGGAGATTTTTTTAATATGTTGAAAAAAAAATTGCAACAAGATTCAAAAGGGGAAAATTTAGACAAATGGGATATGTATTGTCCTCACAAAGGATAAAAGTGAGATATATTTTTTTGCCTTTTTTAAGTCATGGAAAACAACCGTTTCAAGTAAATGCATATTGGATTACAAGTAAGACTTGGAATTTTGTCATTAAGTGTATGAAAACTCTGCATGGTTTCATCTACAATTTGTTTTATATGAAGACAATTTGACTTAGTTTCTTCACTTACGTTCAATATATTACTATCGGTGTTTCACTTTTACATGACGACAATCAGATACATAATTTTAAAAAAGAAAGAAAAATCTTTAAAATGTATGTTCGTAAAAAAATATGTAATAGTATTTCTGTAGTTATAAACATTGGTGCAACCATATCAACTCAAGAGTGGTCGATTGAACACGTTTTGTTCAAAATTGATGTTTTGTCATAAGTCAAATATTAATTTTTATACATACATTGCACAAATTTTAAGTTATGTCATCAAGGGGTAAACAAAAAGTTTTAAGTTAAAATGTTTTCAAATATAATAAGTCTCATTCCTTTGGAACGTATTAAAAAGAAAAAAGTATCATGATAAATGAACAGAGTGAGTGACGGTCAACGTTCATTAGTAGCCAACTCAGAATTGGATGATATATTTATTGTTTTCTTTCATAAATTTATTTTGAGGGTAAGTGCAGTAATTTTTTCCTTTTTCATATTTGTCTTATGTATGTTATTGATATATGTTAATCTTATACACAAATCTTTACAACAAAATCTGAGTTTGATTTTCTCAATTCTTTGATAGATGTAAAAGCATTTAATTGAAAGTTATCTTTAGCTTAAGCTAAAATGTGACATCATTTGCTGTAACTAAAATTTGCTTGACTCAAATTAAAAGAGACAAACAGTTCAATTGAATTTGGCTAAAGTTTATTGACTGACAGCATAGACCTTAATTACCATTTTTTTTTTCTTTTTATTTGTTTAGAACCTTACGTTAACATATGATGCGGGGTTAGACCGATCATATCTGTATATGTTGGTGGAAGTATAAGTACAATAAAAAATAACAAGAACAATCTTTCAGGAAGGAGCCATCATGTTACACGATTCAGAAATGCTGAATCTCAGAGACCATGCAATCGCCCCTTTCTGACTGGACTGACTCGGGGAAGGGTCAATCTCCGGAGGAGCATGCTTCATGACCACTCATTCGTCCCGACCAAATAATTTTGCAATTCTTTTCTCCGCTCATTCTTTAGAGGTGTAAATATATTTAATTTTGCTTTCTTTAAGAGATTCAAGTTGATTACTATATAACTTTAATTTATTTATATACTTGGAAAATCCCAAGTTGTCAAACAATTAAGTCCATTCACCTTTTACCAACATCATTAAGCAGCTTTCGATACTTTAAAGTTTAATGGAACAACTAAGTAGTAATAGGCAAAATTATTAGAAGCCATGGATTTCTTCCTTCTTTTAGATAAACCCAAAAATTCCTCAAGGGTTAATGATACAAGCTTTTAAAATGTTGTGAATAATGAGCCCGTTATTTTATGATTTTCCATTTAAATATCTTTATAGGTTGAGGATTTCATCTACAATTTGTTTTATACGAAAACAATTGACTTGGTTTTCTTCACTTATGTTAATGGTCTTTAATATAATTATTCCCGTTGTTTCATTTTATATGACAACAATTAGATACGGAGCTTAAAAAAGAGAAAATATTCAAAGAAATTATGCCAAGTGAATGAATCGTACATTTTTAGCAGCAAATACAATAATTTGAAGGGTGTCATTGAGCAATTGAAAATATTCAAATATACTTCCAACAATTAAAAAGATCTAAATATTTCGTTGTGACTTACCCCGTTAGTGTGATGAGCAAATTTAGACCTTTTAAATTGTGTAAGGCTATATTTAAAACAAAAGATAATAGTGTGTATTCTATGAATTGATTTATTAATGAAGGGTTTATATATGATAAATCACAAGTATCTAGGGTTTATATAGGATAAACGGAAAAATAATCAAATTTACTCTTAAACTATTAGAAATAAAGTATATTTACCCTATGTTTGATTCTGGTTTAAAAAAAATATTCTTATCGTGGACCACAAATGTCCTCACATTTAACGATTTGCAGCTTACTTCAGTTGACTAAAATTGCTACATAGCTATCCACCTAGGCATTATTTAATTGGATAAGAATTTTTTTGTCAGGTTGAACTGCCTAAGTGGACAGTCATGTCACTAACTTTAGCCAGCTGGAGTGCCTAATCAACTCTAGTGGCAAACCGTTAAATGTGAAGGCATTTGTGATTCCTTTCTTGGACGACAATGGTCTTTTTGATAGCAAAATCAAATTGAGGGTAAATATGCTCTATTTCCAATAGTTGCGGGTAATTTTGACCCTTTTTGGGTAGCATAAATCACAACTATATAGTTCTTTAAAGTCTGCAAAAAGGGGTCTAAAATTTTCAGAAATCAAAACCGGCATTCTTGTCAATTTTGTGCAGCAAAAATGGAATCGGAGGGAACTGTGCTGAATTTCCATCAACTTCAATGAAAGATTCAATCTTGACAATCCCTATTCTGCCAGCGGAACTCATCACTGAAATTCTTTCAAGGGTACCAGTGAAACCCCTCTTGAAATTCAGGTGTGTTTCAAAATCTTGGCTCGCTTTAATCTATAGCCCTGAATTTATCAAGACCCATATTCGTATATCTGCTAATAAATAAAGACTACACCCACCATAGGCTCATGCTCAGGTCTAAGTGCATTCTGAAGGACTGTTCTCTCATGTCTGTACTTTCTGAGTCTGTTATGGAAGTATCACGCTTGAATTATCCTGTGACAAACCAACACAAAACTTTTTGGACTGTTGTGGGTTCTGTCAATGGATTGATTTGTCTTTCCAAAGGGGCAAACGTTTTGTGTTTATGGAATCCATCGATTTGAAAGTACAAGATACTCCCTGATTTTTGTATAACTAATTTGAGGTTCCGTGTCGTATATGGTTTTGAATATGATGAGTTCCATGATGATTATAAGGTGGTGCGATGTATTTACTATTATGGCAGTTGGCCTCGTGACGATGACAAAATATATAGTCTAAAGGATGATTCTTGGAGAAGCATCCGTTATCCTCCTCCCGATGGGGTGCGATTATGGGATTCGGGTAAGTTTGTGAATGGGAAGCTTCATTGGGCTAATAATATTGGTGCTGTTCGGGATAAGGGCTGGAACATCATTTCTTTTGATTTGGCTAATGAAAAATGGGAAAAGGTTGAACAACCATGCTGTGAAGAAGGAGGTGTTTTGGTGTTAGGAGTGCTGGGAAATAATCTTTCTGTGATAAGTAAGGATAACCATCTGAGAACCCACATAGATGTGTGGGTTATGAAGGAGCATAGGGTTAAAGAATCTTGGACAAAGATGTTTTCCGTCAAGTGTCCTTATAGTCCCGCGTCGCAGGCGTTTAAGGCGCCCCTTTTAGTTTCAAATAAAGATGAAATTTTGCTTATGTTTGGACAAAATTTCTTGTTGTACAATCTGAAGGATGAATCAATCAGCTATCCAAAGTTTCCCAAGTTTGGATCTGGTCTTGTTTCTGTGGCGTCAATTTACCTTGAGAGTCTAGTTTCTCCTGTTTTACAAAACGAACCACGGACACAACAGGAATGAAGAGTGCGGAAACTCTGATGGACTCAATTGTGTAAGCAATGATTTGTAAGAGTTCCACTTCATATATTTTTGCACGAGGGCTGTTCAATTTCGTTTCTTTTGTTAAATATGATAAAAAAGACATTGCATGTTTTAAGGGACACATTTACACCACATCTGCTTGGAAATCTTGTTTGTCCTTTTACGTTTTACATATTTCCATGAAAAACAACTTTTACGAGAACAATAATTTGGTTGTAGACTGTAGTGTTTGGCGTGTTCAAAACTCAAAGTAAATGGCGTTGGACATTTTTTCTCTTGTTTTGAGCAGTGTTTTATTGCTTCGAGTCTATTTTCCACTATTTTAGTTTTTGTGTCAATCATAGGCTGAATCTTCCTTCACTTTGGCAGTAACGTTGACATCAGTAAAAATGGATTGAATGAGGAGAAAGCAGTTGAAGGAATATTTTGCTGCTATGTTCATGAAAGTAGATTGTTCATACTCGTGAACACGGGGTTCTAGGAGAAATAGCTTTGTTTACTGGTGTTCCTGTCTGCTCTACAGTACATGAACGTGCAAAATCTTGTCATTTCAAACGTGAAGGTTCTTACTATAATGACTCTTATCTTGTTTCTTAATAGAGTTAATTATATCTACATTGGCTATTTCAAAGAATCTTCATACATTCTCATTTAATCATAAATAGTTCAAAAAGGATCTAGGTGCTATGGTTAGGTTATGTATCATCACGGAAGTTAGATAAAAAGCCTTGTCAAGTAAACTCTACTTCGTTATGGTATCAACTATTAATTATTTGTTGTGGCATTTTGAAAATCTGATTCAAGTTAGAAATAGCCAAACAAATACAGACAAGTAAAAACAGTTAGTACATGTGCGATCAATAGTTTCTTCATCAAAAAACAATGTAAATAGTTTGATACACATGTTGCTGTGGTTCTATTTGTTGATTTGCATCCTATGCGAGACATTAAATTGAGGGAAAAGGGGGAATTGAGATGTAGCCCAAGATAACTTATCGGTTCAACTTAGTTGAACGTTATGAAGGAAAAAAGAAAAAAGCCAAAAGGAATACATGTGGAAATTCTTGTAAGGTAGATTTGGTAGAGTTCTGTAAAAAGAACCAGCTCTAAAATCAACGCACTACCCTTTTTGAGCAGCATAATATGTTTTATGCTGATTAATATGAGTACTGCTTGTGACTTTAGTCTTAAATCTTTAATTTATGATTGACTACATATACCACTTGAAGTTGCACCCTCATGATATAGCCATCAGATTATACAACTACCCCATTTTTTGGATGAAGTAGATTTAACTATCTTGTAACTTAGAAGTTGAATGGAAGCACCTTAGACATGCCTCAAGTATAGTTGGTAGGGGAATGAGTATGGAACTCAGCTTTTTACTTAATAACTCAGGCAATTTCTGATGAAATTGATTTTTTCTGTGTTTTAAATGTAGACCGTGTATAGGAATGACACTGCATCTACGTTGTTTTTAATTGTGTCATGTGACATATCAGTGAGGTTCTTCATTAACTGTCGTGTATTATTGAGATTTCAGGAAGTTGCTGTTAAGAAGAACTAGTTCATCCCCTGCTGACTGCTTGAATCAAAATATAGTGAAGCTTGGCTTTTCCCTGTTCTCAATGTTCATCGAATGTACTCTTATTTCATTGTTGCTTGAATGGGTCATGGGAAAGGCCGAACAAACTTCTCCTTCCCATGTATTTCTGTTGAAAGTAGCGTCTTGAGATTGTCGCGACAAAAGGTTGAATAAACATGCATCTCGTACTCTTGAATTTCTTTTGTATGTAGTATTTTGAGATTGGTCAGAACTACAAGTTGAATCTTCCTTCTGCTACCTATATAAATATGATGATGTTAGTGGTGATTTTATTTCAATTGTAATGATATTTTTAGTGGAAAGGAAAGGGGGAAAAAGAAAGGAAACTAGAAAAATGCTTATGCTAGTAGTGTGCTTGTTGGTATGTTTCTGGACTTGCTTTGAAAAAGTTTATATAAGGCTAGAGATTTAGTTTAAGAGTTGTACAGTTTCAGCTCTGATTTTGAAAGCTTCCAAGCTTTGATTTTGAAAGTTGAATTTTGTAAAATTGTTATTTGTTTGGATTGGATGTTGTTGAAAAAGATTAGGAATATCCTTTGGAGTTAATATCTCAATTTTGGGGGAGTTTCACAAAGATTAGAGTTGGTTTTGGTTGGAATTCTAAATTGAAACTGAAAGAGGAAAACATAAATAAGTCGTATGCAAATGGTATGTTTTGAGCGGTTTTATATACAACAAAAAAAATTGCATGCAAGTTGTACATTTTGACGGGATTTGTGTACAATACAATTTTTGTATGCAATGTTGTATGTTTTGACCAAATCCTTTACAGTAAAAAGTTGTATATGCAAATTGTATATAAGTTGTATGTTGTGACTGAATTTGTATATATTTTATAGATATAAAAAATTCTTCCAACTTTTTGAAACCCCAAAAATCAAGCTAAAACAGATAAATGTTGTGCTCCATCTGTCTCAATTTACGCACACCTCTCTGATTTAGAGATTCAAATAAATTTTTCTTTTTTTTTCATATATCTTTTAGATATTTTGATTTACCAATTATTGTGACTGTTTTTACATAATTTTTAAATATGTAAATTTTAATTCAAAAAACTTAAAGATCTATGCCCAAATTTACATTTAAAATTAAATTGTTTGACTCTCAAAATTCGAACTGTGACCCATAAATTGGAATAGATGGAGTAATATATTTGTACCTATAAAAAAAGTAGGCTTGTTCATCGGCCGGATCGGATCGGATTTAGCACATTTCGGATTTCGAATTTTGTAAAATGTAATCTGAATCCAATCCAAATGAACCTCGGATCAGATCAGATTTTTGATATTTGGTTCAAGTAAACATCTCGAATTTTTTAATCGAATTGTGCACCTTATTAAGATGCTTATAACACTACTACAACACGCCAACATCCCAACACTTAGTTCATAATCTTCATCGATCGATGTATAATAAAGTTCATTAAACAAAATCATCAACAATATAAACTTCAATCATAAAAAATGTAAACTGAAGTCCTAAACAAATGTCTAATAACCTAAAAATGAATTTATCAAGTCTCATCTCAACTTATCAATTAATAACAAGGATAACACTCACCATAGGCTCATGTTGAGTTATCCTAATAAGTACAGTTTTAAGGATTGGTCTGTTAGGTTTTTACTTTATGAGTCTGATGTAATGGAGGCATCTGACTTGAATTATCTCATGAAAACTCCCCAAAAATTTTGTATGATAAATTCTGTCAATGGATTGATTTGTCTTGACGATGGGTCAAAAGATTTGTTTCTATGAAATCCATCCATTAGAAGGTACAAGAAAACTGCCTGATTCTAGAACTAATTCGAGGGATGTTAGCCGTTTCATAAATGGTTTTGGATATGATGAGCTCCATGACGATTATAAGGTAATGAGATGCACTTACTATTCGAGTGATGTTGAGGTCCAAATATATTGTTAAAGAGTGATGCTTGGAGAAGCATCCATTATCTTCAGGATGGGGTGAGTTTCTCTTGCCCGAGTAAGTTTGTCAATGGGAAGCTTTATTGGGCTAATTATTGTTGGAAATTTGCCTTTGGCGGGAGTTGCGTCCTACCAACTTTAATGGCTTAAACACTAGTGTTCCGCATGTTAGAGAATCCGGTTCTTCATACGTGCATAATCTATTAAGTAAGTAGATGACCGTAGGGCCAAGGATCGTCAAATTTCGTTGATAATGAAAGAGATATTGGTCCACGAAGTGAAGTGTTTGAAGTGTGGAAAAGTGTGGTATTTAGACCAATTCTCCCTCATCGGTGGGGGAAGAAAGATTTATTTAGTTTATAAGTCTCAAAGTTGGCTTGGGGTTTGGGACCCCAAGGGGTATCCCATGTGTTTAACGGAGGGAGGACCTAGCTGTGGGCTGTGCTTCTTCTGATATTATCTTTTTGGACCAGAATTGTTTTATATTTACAGTTTGATCCCTGAAGTTTCAAGTAAGTCAAAATTGGGTAGAGAACTTTGCTGTTGGTTTCTGGAACGTCAACCAGCCTGTATCTGCACTCAATTCAATCATTTATTTTGGCTGAATTATTCTCCTTAAATGTCAATCCGTTGCACATCAATTCACCATTTATTTTGGTGAATTACTACCTCCATAATTGCCATTACTTGGCCAGTAACATCAATTATGTGGGCAGTTGGTAAGTCCTCTCCTTCAACTATATAAAGGAGCATTTGCACAATTGTTGAGACACACGAAACATACAAACGAATCAGATTCTTCCCACTATCTTCCAGCATCATTTCATTACTCAAAATTCTTCAAGGTAGCACTTGAGTTTCCTTTGCTCAATTGTTCATTTGCTGTTTTATCTTAGGAGACAATTGTCCAGGACGTTGAAAGGATACATACGAGACAATCTTGTCTTAAAGACAGAGTGTCATCACTCGACTCAACATACCAAAAACTATTCCAGTTTCTCGTTCAAGTTTATTGTAATTTCAGTTTGTTGTAATACTTAGCAGTTACTTATTTTCGTTTCCTGCATCATTGAAAACAACAATTATACCGATCGTTCTTTGTATAAGAGCCGTTACATAATTTCTATTAATTTGGTCAATGAGAAATGGGAAAAGGTGGAGCAGCCATCTTATAGAGGAGATTATAATTTGCAACTAGGACTGTTGGGTAGTGAACTTTCGGTCTATATTAATAACAAGGAAAAACATGTATATGTTTGGGTTATGAAAAAATCTTGGACAAAGTTGTTTACCGTCAAGTATGCTGATAATCCAGATTCGTTTGCTGTTCCATTTTTCATGTCAAATAAAGGTGAAATTGTGGTTGGTTTTGCATCAACCTTCATGATATACAATCCAAAGGATAACTCGCTCCGTCCCGCGATTATGAACTCTGATGACTGGTGGTACACGGAAATCTATGTTGAAAGCTTAGTTTCTCCTTTTTCTACTGGAGGAACTAGTGATGCAACAAAAACACAGGCGGAAAAAGTTCAGGTCAAGACAATCAAGTAACAAAAAACTAGTAAGAGTTCCCCTCTGTACATTTTCCTCAAGTGATTCAATTCAATTTGTTATTTCAACTATAGACAATGCATATGTAAAGGACATCTTAAACCATATTGCTTGGGGATATTGTTAGTCATAAGAAGTATTTTTGTCTTCGACTTCATATAAAATTATCCATCTGGGCATTGTTTCTCTACTTGATCCCCGATATGTTGTGCCTTTAGACCAAGTAAGAATAATGACTACCAGAATTTTGGTCTAGTGGTCGGTAAGACTTCAATTCAACTTGTGATGTGTGAGTTAGGTCCACATCACAGGTTTGAAATCTGTCACAGAATACAGATAAAAGTTTGGTAATTAATTGGAGAAGAGTAGAGCGACAGGATCATTATCCAATGAGGTTCGGAACTTGCACCATTTACTTACGGGAATTTCTTGATTATCAAAAAAAAAGTTAGCTTTAATTAATCCTTGTCATGCACTTTGGCGCTTTTGTCCAGACAAGCGATTTTATATTCTGTCCAGCCTTTGCAGTGTAGATCTAACCTGCTTCACTTTGCTCTGGATTTCTTGTTGTTCTTTTTCCTTATTCTGTAAAAATAGGTAAGTAACATGTTATTTTTTTTAGTGGAGAGTGTAATATTTATTCAGGCGCTTTAAACCTCTTTTTTTCTGTGTGTTTTTGATATTTCTGTGTAGTGTAGTGTCTCAAGTGTATTATAGAATTAATAATAATGCAACTCACAGCCAATGACGAAAAACTTTCAATGCCTATATTTTTTATAAAAATATCATTTTTTAAACAAAGTAATAAGGAAAGATGCCTACATAAAAAAGGAAGAGAGATACTTAGAAGAAGAAGTATCACATATAATCGGGCATATATATGGAGTAATAAGACAAAAAAATCAAATGTAATCCTTTTTGAAAATAATAGAAAATCTTCTACTCCTTTCAATTTATGTGATGCTATTTATTATTTGAATTAAAATAAAACTGAGCATCAAACATATTTTAATCACCTCAAGTTATTAAAATTTTAATTTATTATACTTCTTATTTAATTTTTAGATTTACAATTTAATTCAAAATCATTATAAAGAAGTCAATGGTCCAATATACACGAAATAACCCTGATTTAATATTCCGATACATTTCGTTCTTTTTAGATTAAAAAAAGAGTGGGAAAAAAGTTTTCGGTCTTTCTAAAAACTAGGAAAATAATTACTCTTTCTATCCCAAAAATATTTGTCATATTTTGCTTCTCAATCATCAAACTACATAATTTTGATCAATATTTTAAAATATTTTTTTTAACATATTAATATGAAAACAATTGCAACTTATATTCTCATATTTTATTTTACTTGAGTCCTATATTAATTTTTTTTTTCTTTTTTACTTGTTCGTTTTAGTAAATCAAGAACGTTTATTTACTTTTTTCACTATACTACTCTTAGTATTAAATGACTACATAAAGTACTAGTTATCAAATTTAGAGCTTCAATGCATCATTATTAACTTAGATTAGTAAAATATACTCATAATAAAAGCAAAGCTTGGGTGTGCCAAGTCAATATGGGCCACCTAAAATAAAACGGAGGGATATAGTTATTAAATTAATTTTAAAATATTAAATGAATCTAATTTTAAGCTGTGAAATTAGTTAAATTAGAACTATTTTAGCATGGAAGGAGTCGATTTTTTTTCTCTCGAATCAATCAACATTAGATAGTCATAGTAGTACTGACTACTGAGCAAGACAATCAAACCTTCTTCTCCAAAACCTCAAATTTCTGGAACCCAAAATGAAATCTGAAGACACCCATCAACACCCAAAACGAAGCAAACCCACTAACCATTCTCAATTTCCATCAACTTCAATGCACGATTCAACCTTTACAATCCCTATTTTGCCCCCGGAACTCATCACTGAAATACTCTCAAGGGTTCCAGTGAAATCCCTGTTGCAATTCAGGTGTGTTTCAAAATCTTGGCTCGCTTTAATCTCTAGCAATGAATTTGTCAATACCCATCTAAGTTTATCTGCTAATAATAAGGAATACACCCACCATAGGCTTATATCGAGTTTTGTTCAACCTGAATACAATCTTAAGGACTGTTCACTTGGTTCTTTACTTTATGGGTTTGTTACTGAGGCGTTCGACTTGGATTATCCTATGAAAAATCCTCATAAATCTGTTTGGATTGTGGGTTCTGTTAATGGGTTGATTTGTCTTGCAATTGAGGAAAATGATTTGTTTTTGTGGAACCCGTCGATTAGGAAGTTCAAGAAATTGCCTGATTCTAGGCCTACATTGAGGTGTGGTTACTATTTCATGTATGGTTTTGGATATGACGAGGTTCATGATGATTATAAGGTTGTGGGTATTTTTTGTATTTTCGGTTCTGGCAGTTCGTATGATGTAGAGGTTAAAATATATGGTCTAAAGAGTGATTCTTGGAGAAATGTTGATGATTTTCAGGGTGGGTTGTTATTGAATGATTCGGGTAAGTTTGTGAACGGGAAGCTTCATTGGGCTACTACTGCTCGTCTTGGTGAGTATAATGGCTGGGACATCATTTCTATCGATTTGACTGATGAGAAATGGGGAAAGGTGGAGCAGCCCTGCTACGAAGAAGGAAATTTTGATTTTGTGCTGGGAGTGTTGGAGAACGATCTTTCCGTGCTTTGTAATTATCATAAAACTCGGGCAGATGTGTGGGTTATGAAGGAGTATGGGGTTAAAGATTCTTGGACAAAAATGTATACCATCAAATGTCCTAATGATCCTGGGAAGTAGATGTTTTCTCCACCCCTTTGCATGTCAAATAAAGGTGAAATCTTGCTTGTGTTTGGATCAATTTTCATGATATACAAACCAAATGATGACTCAATCAGATATCCAGAGGTGACTAACTTTGATGCTTGTCTTGAGGCGGAAATCTACATCGAAAGCCTAGTTTCTCCCCTATTACAAAATGAACCAATTCTGCAACAACAATTAAGGCTGCATGATCTTGGATGAATGACAATCCCATGACTTACGGCATGTAAGAGCTCTGCTTAATACATTTTTCAGCAAGTGTTGTTCTATTTTATTTCTTGTCAAACAAGACATCGCCTATGCAACATCTTTACAATAAATCTTCTTGGATATCTTGTTTGTTCTTTCTCCTTTTTGCATAGTTCCATGAAACAACTTGTCCCAAGAACAATTATTTGGTTATAGTTTTTAGTGTCCACTGTCTACCACTAAGTAAGTTGAATTGGACTTTATTTTTCTCTTCTTGAGAAGTTCTGTAAGGGGTTTTTCGCATCTAGACAAAGTAAGCATAAAGGCCATCAGGGACACGGGAATCATGGCAGGGGAATCTGTGTAACCCTTGACAGGATTATTTTCTTGATCCAGAGCCTCTTTTACTAGTCTTCTTAGGTGAAACTTAATATGGTAAAAAAAGCAAGTATGGGAATTATGGAATACGAGTTCAAGTAAGAAATACCATCCAGTTTTGGTGTTCCTCCCTGCTGCACATAGCTTACTGTTAATTTTCTTTTATCTTCTCGTTCTGTTACATATTTGGTCAATCAATGGCTGAATCTTCTTTCAGTTTGGTAAATAACATTGATTTGAGCAAAAGTGAGTTGGAAGGAGAAAGCAGTTGAGCATATTTAGCTGTTATGATCTCGTTATGGTCACTAGAGTAGATTGGAGGTGCCCCCCAAAAACAACCACAGGGGAATGTAGAGAAATAAATTGTGATTTAATTACTTACAAGCTTTGTTTCTTTTGATGAAGAATTACTTAAAGCTTTGTTTAAGATGGTTCTGTCTTCTAAGTTACTAATGTACAAATTCTTTTCATCTTCATTATTTTGAAAAAGAAGTTTCCCCACTATAAAGAGTTCTTTTATCTTGTTCTTAAATGGAGCGGCTGATGTATATGCTGTTTGACCTTTTTCAGAATTCTTAGGTGCTATGGTTATGTAATAGCCTTGTTCGATGCATCATTTCAAGGAAACTCTTATTTCATTATGGTATCACATTAGTTTTGATTGAAATTGGACCAAAGTTAATGTAGCCAAGCATGTACAAACAAGGAAAAATATCTAATCCTCGTGTTAAAACAATTTCAAGAATTTGAAACATGAATTTAGTTATGGTTGTGGTTCTATTTCTTGATTTGCATCCTCTGTGAGACACTAAACAGATGTAAGAGGGGAGAAGTGAGACGTAGCCAAGGTAACTGTAATTGTACATATTAGAAATAATACGAGGGAAAAAGGTTAAAACGCCAAAAGGTTTGCATGTGGAAATTCTTGCGAGTTAGATTTGGTGGAGCTAGGGAGGATCATGCCTCCCGTGAATTGCTCCAGAACTGAATCAAATAACCCATTTTTTGGCGGGTCAATATGTTGCACGTGGATCAGGATGAGTATCTCTTGTGACCCTTCTTAATTTTTATTTTCTTTTGGTATTTATAGACTACCTATACCATTTGTCACCTTCATGCAGTCTAGACTTCAGATTACTAAACTACCTATGTTTGTTCATCTTCACTGTTTAGAACGTGAACCGAAGCACCTTCGACATTTCTCAAATGTTGGGAAATGGAGCTCGTCTTTTTTGCTTAAACAAGGCAGCAGCTTCTAATGAAAAATATGCCTGATACATGTTAAATGTAGACTGTGCTAGCTCTGCATTTGGTGCTTTCTAGATCTTCATTGCTTTTACTCGTCATATGAGACGCGATGAGGTTTTTTGTTAACTTTTTCGTATTAATGAACTTTCAGGAAAATGAAAGTTATGTTAGGAACAACTAATCCAAACCCTGTTGATTGCATCGAGCGCAATGAAGAAGCATGGGTTTTCCCCGTTTTTACTTTTCATTGTGATGTACTAATATTAATTACCATATGCGTATATATAGCGAGACTTACCCACATTTGCTTATTGCATATCGCAGTGTTGCACTGTTGGTAGCTTTAAGTTAAGTTCGTCACAACAAAATGTTGAACAAGCTTCTCCGTCCCCTGAATGTCTGTTATATGTATATTGATCTGTACTAGAAGATGATATGCCATCTGCTACTTAATAGTTATGATGATCTTAGTCAAAATTTGTTCTAGTGATGATGCTATCTTTGCCAACGAAAGGAAAAAGAAGCCAAAAGGAGTTGATCAATGAACATATAGTGAAAGAAAAGAAAAGGCTAATGCAGTAATAAACGTGTTGATCAATTTCTAATTTTGGTTGAAAATAGTTTCTGTTAACTAACAAGTTCCCTTTTAAGATTCGTGACACTAAAATTTAAGGGCTATGCAACGTTCATCTTCTTTCATAATAACAACATAGTTAGGAAGTCATGTTATCTGATTACCTAATAGGAGGAACACAAATCTAAATTGATCTTCAAGACTTCAACCATACACATATTTAAGATTGAGTTAATGATAAAAAACGCATATGAATTACTACTTTTTTGTGAGTTTCACACCCCAACTACATTAGTTATTCTCTTTTCCTACTTGAACTATTATCATTTATGTATTAAAACACACCTCGAAGCTGATTAAGCCAGCTATCAGTTGTTCCCTTTTTTTATATGAACTATCAAGTATGTGTATTTTAATGCGTAGATGGTGATCGTAAACTCGCGAAAACGTGGTAGTTCAAGTATATTTTTTATCATTAAATCTTTTTTATTTAATCCATGGATGGTAATAGTAAACTCGCGAAAAATGATAGTTCAAGCGTGTTTTTTACCATTATTTCTTTAAGATTTAATACTAGTGCTAAACTTTCCATTTAAAGTAATTAAATGTCAAATGTGCTTAGCTTAATAATACGAGGACAAAAATTAGATTAAGGCAATAACATTTTCCCAATATTATTGTACTCTAGCCTCTAGGGTTACAATATATTCTTGAAAAACTCAACAGTCCACAACTGAGTACTGATACAATTTCAGTGTGTAAGAATACCGAGCTCACCCAAATGGAATCTAAGGTAGATGAAGCCTCCCATCAACACCTAAAATGTAGCAGACCTAGAAACCAAGCTCAATTTTCATCAATTTCAATGAAAGATTCAATCTTGAAAATCCCTGTTCTGCCAGCATAATTCATCACTGAAATTCTCAAGGCTTCCGGTGAAACCCCTCTTGAAATTCAGGTCTGTTTCGAAGTCTTGGCTTGCTTTAATCTCTAGTCCTGAATTTGTTAAGATCCATCTTAGTGTATCTGCTAATAACAAGGATTATACCCACCATAGGCTAATGTGGAGTTTTAGACACGGGCCCTTGAATCTTAAAGATTGTGCTCTTAATTCTTTATTTTCTGAGTCTGCCATGGAGGTATTTGACTTGAATTATCGCATGACATCCGATGGATTGTACAACAAATTGCCTCAGTATGAAACGATTCTAGGTTTCGCCAATGGATTGATTTGTCTTGTGGATGAGAAATATAATTTGTTTCTATGGAATCCATCAAATAGAAAGTACAAGCAATTGCCTAATCCTAGACCTAATTTGAGGTTTGAAATGTGGCGAATGCATGGTTTTGGATATGATGAGCTTCATGATGACTATAAGCTAGTGGGTACCTTTTGTACTGTTGGCAAGTTCGATCCAGGTAAGCTCAAAATATAGTCTAAAGAGTGATTCTTGGGCAAGTGTTGATGATCGTCGAAGTCAGGAGCAATTAAATGTTTCAGGTAAGTTTGTGAAGGGGAAACTTCACTGGCCTACTGCTACTGTTGATGGTCTGTATGTTTTTTATAAGGAGTGGAAAATCACTTCTTTTGATTTGGCTAATGAGAAATGGGGAGAGGTGGAGCATCCCTGCTACGAAGAGGGAGATATTGATTTGTTGCTAGAAATGTTAGGTAGTGATCTTTCTATCTTTTGTAATAACCATGTAAACATGTATCTATTTGGATTATGAAGGAGTATGGGGTTAAATAATCTTGGACAAAGATGTTTACCATCAATTATCCTGATCATCTAGTGGGGCATCGTCATGTTTTTTCTCTGCCTTCTTTCATGTCAAATAAAGGTGAAATTTTGGTTGTGTTTCTGTTTCATACTTATTCCATGATATACAATCCGAAGGATGATTCGTTAAGATATTCAAAGGTTATTGAGTTGGATGACAATCCTAAGAAGTCTACGTTGAAAGTCTAGTTTGTCCTTTTTCTAGAGAAGGGGTTGCGGATGCAACAAAACACAAAAGGCTGAAAAATCTCAGATCAAGAAAATCAAGTATCAAATAACTTGTAAGAGTACTTTTTTTTCTCTAGTTTTGTTAATTCTGATTGTAATTTCAAATATAGAACAAGACAATGCATATGTAAAGGACATCTTTAAACTGTATTGCTAGTGAGTCTTCAAGGAACAATAATTGTCTTCAACTTTGAACTAAATGATGTCGGACATCTTTTCTCTTGTTCAGCAGTGTTTTAAGGGAATGTTATGCCTCTAGACAGAGTAAAAAATAAAGAGCACCAGGAACATAGAAGAGTTGTGGCAGGTGAATGCACGATAATGCGGAGGTCCTTCTCAGGGTTATTGTTTGATTTGGGGGTTTCTTTAATTAATCTTTTAGAGGTGAAACTTAATAAGGCAGAAAGAGGAAATTCGGTAATTCTGGAATAGGTATTACGGTCTGCCTAGTATCTGGTTTTTGGTTTTTTTCTTCACTGCTGCTGATAGGGGTAGCTAACTGTTTATTTTCTTCTGGACTAGTTCTGATTTTGTCCTTGTTCCTAATTACTAGCTGTATTTTTCTTCAGGTATTAGGGTATACCTACTATCTGTATTTTCTTCTGGACTAGTTTTGGTGTTCTTCTTGAGCAGCTTTATAAGGGAGTCTATTTTGCCTTTAGACAGAATAATCATGAAGAGGACCAGGGACACATAAATCATGTCAGCGGAATGTGCGCATGCTAGGATTATTGTTTGATTTAGGGCCTATTTTACTAGTCTACGTGGGTGATTCTTAATAGGGGAAAAGAGGAATACAGGAATGGGAATAAGAGTTAAAAGTAAAACAAACTATCTAGTTTGGTCCTTCCCCTTGCTGCTTAAAGCTTACTGTTAATTTTCTTCAGGACTATCTTCTCATTTTGTTGCATATTTGGTCAATGTGAATCTTCTTTCAGATTGGTAATAACGTTGACATGAACAAAAGTGGGTTGGAAGGAGAAAGAAATTGAGGAAACACATTAAGCTGTTATGATCCTTTTTGTTGCCGTTGGAAAAAGAATAAGTCCCGCTCCTATTAACATAGGGACCGGAAGTGGAATGAAAGGTATGATCCACGCATATTCATATGTCTGTTCCATAAAAAAGTACAAGAGTAGATTGGAGATAGCAATGAACAGGGGAATATAGACTAGAGAAATAGATTGGGATTTAAAGTTTTTGTCCAAGTGGTCCTGTCTTCTAATTAGGAGTACTAAAAGTTCAAATATTTCACATCTTTGTTATTTTAAAATAAGAAGTCCCCTGCGATAAAGAACTTTACATCCTGCTTCTAAATATAGCAGCAAAATCGTATCTGTAACTTTGACCTTTTTAAGAACTATTGTGTGCTATGGTGATGTTTCACCAAGTGAGAGATTAATAGCCTTGTTTAATGCGTTTCATGGAGAGTCTATTTTGTTTTGATATCAACTACTTAGCGTGATGTTAGCAAAAAGAATTAGCGTGATTTTGTGAAATGTGATCGAAGTCAATGTGACCAAGTATATGCTAACAAGGAAAAGTATCTATTCCTTTTAGGAAAACTATTTCAAGAATTTAACACATGGATTTGCATCCTTTCTGAGGCACTAATTTGAGGAAAGAGGGTAGGAATGGAGACGTAGCCTACATAACTTTAATTGTACATTTTAGTGGAAACAGTATGAGGGAAAATGGTTAAAAAGCCAAAATGTTTGTGTGTTGAAATTCTTGCGAGTTAGATTTGGTGTAGCCAGAGAGAGCCATGCCTTCTGTTAAGCGTTCCAGCTCTGAATCAAATAACCCCATTTCTAGGTGGGTCAATATGTTGCATCATGGATCAGCATGAGTATCTCTTTCTTAACTCTTATTTTTTTAAGGCCTTTATTGTACTAAGTATACAATTTATGCACCATTTTCATGCAGTTTGACATCAGATTACTTAACTACCTTGTATTTGTTCATTTTCACTGCTTAGAACATGAACAGAATCGCCTTTGACATATCTGAAATGTAGGGAAATGGAGCTCGTCTTTTTTTCTTAAACAAGGCGAGTAGAGCTCTTCATGTGTTGCTTTCTAGATCTACACTGCTTTTACTTGTAATATGAGATTTCAATGAGGTTTTTTGTTAACAGTTATTTATATAATTGAACTTTCAGGAAGTGAAAGCGATGTTAGGAAGAATTGATCCACCCCTGCTAACGGCATGGAGCGCAAAGAAGAAGCGTGTTTTTTTTCTCTGTTTTTACAGTTCGTTGTGATGTACTAATGTTATTACCGTGTGGACGTATGGAGCAAGACTTACCTATGTTTGCTTATTGCATCTCGTGTCGTTGGTAGTTTTAAGTCAAGTTCGTCTTAACAAATTGCTGAACAAGCTTCTCCTTCCCTTGAATGTTTGTTTTATGTGGACTAATCTGAACTAGATGTTTATGTGTCATATGTTACTTTTGATGATAATAGTCATGATTTATTCTAGTTATAATGATATCTTTGTCAACTGTGAAATGGAAAAGAAGCCAAAAAGAGCTTTTCAATGATACATAATGAAAGGAAGGAAAAGTGAAAAAGGATTATGCAGTAAGACATTTGTTGTGTTGGTAACAACATCCAAGGGTGCGGGCTAGTGGTAAATGAAGTGAGTTGAGAACCATGAGGTATCAAGATCCAAACCCCAGGGAAGGGAGGTTAACAAAAATATTAGGTGATTTCTTCTCATTTGTTCAAGCCTGGGAGGATAGAGTTACTCTGTATTTCTGGAAGTTAGCAAATATCTCGTAGAATTAATTGAGCATGCGCAAATTGGTTTGCGCCCCACAGTTGTAAAAAGCCCATTTGTTGGTAAGATATATTTTATGCTAATGTTATTCAAGTCTAGAATAGGATCCAAACAGACGAAAGCTTTAAATTTTGTAACTTGATAAACTCAGTTACACTTGTGTTCTAGCCTTTTGGTTCATTACACCTACATGATATTTTTGTTCTGAAAAATGGAATATGTTATTAATGATCCCTGATTTATGTCTTTTGAAATGCCTTTCTATTGTACAAAGTTAAGAATGCTATCATGAGGATAGAAATTTACTTACACTCGGTATTTACACCAAGCAAATATTGCAAGACATTGTAAAACGTCTATGCGGAGAATTTCAGGTGAAATAATATTCTTTTTCTATTCACATAATTTTAACCTTTTTCTTCAAATAAAATTCATGCTGACAATTTTAACTTTCAAAAAGTGTACCTTTTTTCATCCTCAATTCAATTACTATTTATCCCCAACTTCAAGCAAATATTGTCCAAACGCCTACTTAAAGCCATTATTTTACTTAGAAGCTAGTGAATATGCCCACACTTCCCGCTCGTAACTCGCAGTAAGTACCCATAAAATAATCATTTGTAAATTTTGCTGAGATAGAACATTGCCCACACTTTCCGGTCGAAACTCGTAATACAACAACATATCCAGTTAAATCCCACAATATGGGATTTGGAGAGGGTAGAGTGTACGCAGATCTTACCTCTACCTTGGTAGGTAGAGTGGTTGTTTCCGAGAGATCCTCGACTCAAGACAGAGCATAAGCACCAGCAAAGCAAAAGCAAAAGCAAAGCAAGAGAAACGGTCAGACCCGGTTAGAAAAAATTTAAAGCAATATGAAAATGCTGGTATCAAAAGCGACTAAGCCATGATAGCGCATTCCGAAAAAGTAAGCAGTAACTAGCGCATGTAGATAAGCTAAACAGAGTACACTAAAGGACACATAGCAGCATAAATCAAACTACAGGGACTATAAAGCAATACTGCGTCTATTAGTATGATAGGCTAAGCGGGCCTACAATACTAACACTACCACTGCCAGTTTGCAAGCGTAAGTAGGACTACGCTTGACTACCTACTACCCTTCTATCCTAATCCGTATCCTCCACAATCTCCTATCCGGTCGAAACTCGTAATAAGAACCTATAATATAATCTTTTGTAAATTTAACCTAGATAGAAAAGATAAATTCTCTAAATTAATTAGTGTGAATTTAAATCACAAATATTAAACATTTTAGTTTGAATTAGAGTGTAGACATTTAACTCATTATGTAACTAAAGTCACGTGACAAAGAAACAATCCTGATATACACACACCACTCAAATCCCTTATCCCATTAACTTTGACTTATTAGTATATTTTACAAGTTCAGAAAAGGATTATGCAAGTGTTGTCCTAATGAAATGGTAGGTAATTCAATATTACTTAAGAGTTGAGACTCAAAGCCAGTAGCGAAATTTCTATCCTAAGCTATATTTTGCAATGTTTTTGACGGCCATATGATATTTGATATTCTCTTAATAATTATTGTTGTGCTGGTTTTAATACTTATGTATCACCAATTTCACATAAATGGTCGATAACATTTACAATATGACGGGCAAAAATAATCATATATTGAAATCTACAAGAATATGTACTTTTTATATAAAAAAGAATAGTAGTAGTAGAAAAATGTATTTGATCAAACCATACCTTTGAATCAGTTACCTTCAGTTTAAAACAATATCTTCAAATTGTTGGGGTCGGACAGTTAACGTCCCTCCATTGGAAAAAGTTACTGAGGCCTAAAAGTGCTTCACTTTTAAATACTTGAAGGACTATTAGTGTTCCACTTGATACTTAAAGGACCATTTTAATCCAGTAATCAAACTTAAGAGACTATTGTTAAATATACACTTACCATAAGTAGTGTATATCACGGTTTTGTAGCTATATTGTACCCGTGATATACACTTACCATAATTAGTGTATATCACGATTTTGTGGCTGATTTGTAGTGTAAATAATTGTATTAATTAGTATTGTACACTTACCATAATTATATGATTCTTGTACTACTAGAATAGGGTTTTGGGAGTAGAATAGGAATAAAATTTTCTTATTATGGAAAATTGTAAATTGTATATATACTCTTTCATTAATTAAAATAATCAAGGGATTATATTCTTTCATGGTATCAGAAGTCTAAGTTATTTTTTCTCCCAACTTCCCGTCGACTTTTGCCTCGGATTCAGCCGTTCCCTTCTCGGATTCCGTGCCCGACGGTGGTCTCTTTCTTTTCTATTCCCAAATTTCCTTCCAAATCCCTACATCACGTCTTGCGTTGCTATTACGACTAAGAACACGTTTCACCCTACCCTTACTGTTTCTAACATCAAGAATCACATTCCTATCATTCTTGAAATAGAAAACGTCCAATACGCAACGTGGACCGAACTGTTCAAAGTTCACGCACGCTCGCATCAAGTCCTCCATCACGTTATTCCCCCGGCTCCTATGGCTACGGGGATTCCTAAATCCGGGGATGATCCTCAATTATGGACGACTCTTGATGCTACCGTTCTTCAGTGGATTTACTCCACTATCTCTACCGACATGTTGCAAACGATTATCAAACCAGACGCTATGACAATGGAAGCTTGGAATAGAGTACGTGATATATTCCAAGATAATCAAAATTCTCGTGTTGTTACCCTTGAGCAGGAGTTCTCCCACGTCAATATGGAAGATTTCCCCAACGTTTCAGCATACTTGAAAAGGTTAAAAGAATTGGCGGACCAACTCCGCAACGTTGGTGCGCCCGTTACCAACGACCGTCTTGTCCTTCAGATGGTTGCAGGCCTATCTGAGGCCTATAGTGGCGTCGGTACGCTTCTTCTTCAGAGCAGTCCTCTTCCGCAGTTTTATCAAGCCCGTTCCATGCTCACGCTCGAAGAAGCCGGCTTGGCTAAGAAAACGGCAACTGGGACCCCTCATGTCGTCATGATGACCGAGTCCAATTTTTCTCTCTCCGGTTCCAACAATGGCAACAAAGGTGGCGGAAAAAAGGGTCAGAATCGCAAAAATAATGGTAAAAATTGTGGTAGCAACCGAGATGGCAACAACGGGGGTGGCAATGGGCCTCGGGGGGCAAGCCACCTAGCCACAACCTTGGGGCCCATGGCCGTGGAACTGGGCCCAGTTTCAGCAGCCAAGCAAGCCCAATCATTCCAGCCCACAGTGGAACCCGAGAGCAGCTATTGGGCGGGGGCAGCCAATCGGAGTGCTTGTGCCTTGGGCCCACCATGCAGCGGGTCCCTCTCCTATCGACATTGAAGCCGTCATGCACACACTTGGATTAAATCTCCCGGACGGGAATTGGTACATGGACACCAGATCCACCACCCACATGAGATGTGATAGTAGGGGAGATTTTTATCCTATCACGCCCACATCCAGTCTCTCAAGTCAAGCCTTGCCTTCTACTTTTGCAGCTCTCGTTCCTTCCTTATGGCATGCACGTTTGGGTCACCCCGAGTTGTCTATTATTTCTTCCTTATATAAAAATAATTTTATTTCATATAAGGGTACGCGTAGTACTCCGCTTTATCAATCCTGTTCTCTTGGAAAATTTGTTAGATTGTCGTTTGTAGACTCTAATTTTCATACTTTAATGCCATTTGATATTATTCATAGCGATTTATGGACATCTCCTGTTCTCAGTTCTTTGGATCATCGTTATTATATTCTATTTTTGGATGATTATTCTATTTTTTATAGACTTTTCCGTTTGCGAAAAAATCTCAGTTTTTTCCACCTTTTTAAAATTTAGAGCATTCATCCGTACCCAATTCGAACGGGAAATAAAAAATATTTAATGTGATAATGGCAAAGAATATGATAATGGGGTGTTTCGGGAGTTTTGTGCTAATAATGGAATCAATTTTCGTTTCTCTTGTCCTCATACGTCATTACAAAATGGAAAAGTCGAACGCAAAATTCATACCATTAATAATATTATCCTCACTTTATTGGTTCATGCTTCCGTACCCCCTTCTTTTTGGCATCATACTCTACAAATGGCTAAATATCTTTTTAACATTCTTTCTACCAAAGGTTTGACATATTCGTCACCCCTTCAAATCTTATTTAATAAGACTCATTCATATTCCCATCTTAGGGTCTTTGGGTGCTTATATTATCCACTATTTCCGTCCACCACAATTAACAAACTTCAAGCCCGTTAAACCCCTTGTGTATTTTTGGGTTATCCGTCTACTCATCGTGGCTATAAATGTTTTGATTTATCCTCTAATAAAATCATCATTAGTCGTCATGTTGTTTTTGACGAAACCCAATTTTCGTTTGCTAACATGGGTAGTCCCGTGCCTAGTTCGTATAATTTTTTGGACGACGCCATCTCTCCATATATTATCCACCATTTTTCGGACTTGTCCCGCACCGACACTCCGCCAGCGGGCCCTCTGCCCGCTGGAACTACCGTTCCGCCTAACCCCACAGTTTTGTCGCTGATTTGTAGTGTAAATAATTGTATTAATTAGTATTGTACACTTACCATAATTATAGGATTCTTGTATTGCTAGAATAGGATTTTGAGAGTAACCTATGAAAATGATTTTCCTATTATGTAAAATTGTAAATTGTATATATACTCTTTCATTAATGAAAATAATCAAGGGATTATATTTTTTCAACTATTTTGGTCTTTTTCTCAACAAATTGTTTACACTGCTATGTATAAACTTAACCTCTTGAAAATTGACATAATACGTATTTGACCGCAGCTAGCAAATATATCCTTCAATTTTTTATGTGCATGAGTAGGCACATCAGTTTTTCTCCACTTTATTAGTTGAACACTCCAACCTACAAGATGATTATCCAGACACCTCTAAAATTTATGTGTCACTTCAACATTTGTGTTTACGTGTTCAATTTTATGCAAGTTAAGATGATTATTTGTGCACATCCAAAGTTTGAGGATATATTTGCAAGCTGAAGCCAATTGAATCACAGAAAATGGAGGAACCCTCTGAAGAACTACCAATCCTTCCACAAGAACTAATCTTTGATATTCTCTTGAAGTTACCTCTCTAAATTCATGTGTGTTTCAAAATCATGGCTTTTCTTACTCTCAACTACTAAATTCCTCAGTACCTATATCAATTTTTCCATAAATAACCCCCAAAAATGACTGGTTATAGACTTGATATTCTAGGCTCAGATACTTTTGGTTTGACTAAATTCTGCCATATTTACTCCATAACAACAACAACATATCTGGTGTAATCCCATAAGTGGAGTCTGAGAATGATAGAGTGTACGCAGATCTTAACTCTACTTAGGAGATAGAGAGGCCATATTTACTCCATATCATGTAAAAATTGTTCATCTGTTACTTTGGCTAAACATGGTTGTCTTCCTAAATCTTTGGAGGAATACTCGGGTCGGGTTTTTGGTTCTTGCAATGGGTTAATTTGTTTACTCAAGGACATATTTACACTAATGATATTGAACCCAGAGAAAATTGACAAAAATGGTCTCTTATCTTTAGTAGTAGGTTAAAAATAGTCCCGTATAAGTATCAATTGAGCGGTTTTCCTTTAAGTTTATGCTCACTTTTGGTCTCAGTCAAATATTCACTAAAATTTGGTTATTAGATTTAATCGAAATTGTGGAAAATATTTTTAAATCAAAAACACCATAATTTCCGTCAAATTTCCAGAATCGCAACATAAAAAAACTACACTAAATACAAAAATAAACCAAAAATAATTGAAATTGCATCTCAAAAATTACACCAAACTCTTGAAATAAACCAAAAATAACATAACCTACAATACGAGTTCGATAAATATCTGAGATCAAAAGTGCTCACTTTTGGCAAGCTTAAAGGACTAAAACTGCTCAAATCATACTTAAGGGACTATTTTAAACCTGCTAACAAAGATAACAGACCATTGTTTGTCATTTTCTCATTGAACCCATGTACTGGAGAGTTTAATGTATTTCATGATTTAGTACTTCATTATTATAGTGCTGGTGGTTGTTTTGTTAGATATGGATTTGGTTGTGATGCATCTACTAAAGATTATAAGGTTGTGAAGATTTTTAGTTTTGCTGAGGTTGAGGGAAGACATGAGAATATGGTTTGGGTTTATTGCGTAAAGGCTCGTAAACGGTAAAAAATGCAAGGTTTTAATAGTGGTTATATAAACGGAAAGGTGGACGTGTTTGCAAATGGCGCTCTTCAGTGGGTAGAATGCTATCGTCATGGTTCGAGCGCTTCTTGGGGGATTGTTACTTTGGATTTGGCTGCAAAGATATATGTGAAAATAGCATTGCCTAGTTATGAAGACGAGTTCAAGCCATGAAAACAGTCTCTTGCAGAAATGCAAGGTAATGTTGCGTACAATAAACCCTTGTGGTCCAGCATTTCTCCGGACCCCGCGCATAGCGGGAGCTAGCACCGAGCTGCCCTGCCCTAGTTATGAAGACGGAGGTGTTTATTGGACATTAGGTGTTTCAAGAGGGTGTTTAGTTGCTTGTTGCAACTATGTGTGGGATACAACAATTGCAGGGAACGGGAAGTAAGTAAATATTACAATTGCTAGAAATGATAAACTAAAGATTACAACAAAACTGGAAATCAAGAACAAAACAAACTCCTTGTGTGATTTGCTGAGTCGAGTGATGGCACTCTGTCTTTAAGACAAGATTGCCCCGTATATCTCCTTTTACGTTGTCGGGCAATAGTCTCCCAAGATACAACAGCAACTTAACAATTGAGCAAAGGAAACTCAAGTGTTACTCTTGAAGAACTTTGAGTATAGTAAACTTGCTAGAGAGGAAGAAGATGAATTCAGAAATTCTGTAGTATTTTCTAAGTGTAGTGTTCAACAATTGAGCCAAAGGCCTCAATTTATAGTGTAAGGAGATGACCCTCAACTAGCCAACTAATGGCCTTCAATAGCCATGTAATGACACTTATTGAGGGGTTATATTCAGCCAAATAATTGTTGAATTCATGTGCCAAGTAATGGAGATTCAATGCTCCAAAACCAGTCCAAAGGTCAGAACTTTCCAACTTTCCGTCGCAACATTCTACCTCCGAAGCGCCGCGGCTCTGTGAATTAGCGCCGCAGCTCCAGGAACTGACCAACCAATTAGCGGAGCGCCGCGGCTCCGACGGTGTTGCGCCGCGGCCCTTCACGGCTCCGCGGCGATTTCCGACTCGTTTCATCTTACACTTCTTCTTTCGTTTACCAACGTGGAATACTTTGTCATTTGGTCAATAACCGTCCATGATTCTATGTCTCAAACGTGTTACATACATACCAATATCTCTTTCACTAATGAAATTTGCGATACTTGGCACTACGTGTGCACGTGTGTGGAAACGACGTTTTCGACGTGCGGGGCCCCAATTGTTTGAGTCATAAATAATGAGATATACTTAATTCCACATTAGTAAATTTCCAACATGAAGAACCAAATAGGGCGCATATGTGGGTGATGAAGGAGTATGGTGTCGAGAAATGTTGGACTAAGTTGGTTACCATCTTATCACGCGTTGATCATAAGGGTTATATCTCGCCATTGTTTGTGGCAGGGAATGGTGATGAAGTACTAGTGAAGCTTGGCAGAGAGATAGTACTGTACAATTCAAGGAATGGATCATTCGAGGGACATCACCATTATCTGTTGGGTGATTTTCGTCAATTTCAAGTGGCTACCTACTTTGAAGCCTTGCTTCACCTCATATTTAGTGATGTTATGACTGGTTACAGTGTGAAAGGAAATAGAGGATAAAAGATCTTTATTGTGTCTTGTCATTGTATTTTTTACATTCTAACTTATCTTGTATGGTGCTTGGCCCTTCAGCAACATTAAACTGAGAAATGCTATTATTATCATGCTCAATTGAAGTTCTAAATTTCTGCACCAATTCTGCTGTTACAAAATCCGTGAATGCACTAAAGATCTTTGCCAAATAGGAAAGATTTGGGCAATATATATTGAATGCATTAATAAACTCTGTGCTGATCATCTTCTCTTGAGCTTCATGATAGTTCCTAGAATAATTCGGTTCATCTTGATAGGCTGGTGAATAAACTAGGTGAGTGAACTTGAAAATGTCGGACATCCGATTTTAAAAAAAAAAAACTTGAGTACGACAGAGTTGGATAGCTTGTTACAAAATGGAGCTTGTTTGCTCTCCAATAACTGCAGTTATGCATCGTTATGCTGCTCTTTAAAAGCTCCCCCTCAAGGATGAATACAAACACAAGTGAGGTGTCTTCCCGTGGCTGCAATTGTAGGACCATAAATTTTGAAAATATGAACAATTAAGAATAAAAACAAACAAAAAGCTACTAGCATATGCTTCATTTTGTTTTTATTCTGTATCAGCAGAGGCTAATAACCTGTCTGTTTGATTGGAAGGAAGACTGCTGGTTCATGATTAATGCTGTTGATATAATACTTGGTATTACGTTTATTACCTTCTTGATCCATTTTTCTTAAACTTTGCTCCCATTGTGATGCTAGTACGTTAGTGTCTCTTGATACTCTATTGAAACTAACTTATGTGCATTAATTGTTACTTTTCTTTGCTACTATTTCAGTATGAGATTGATTTTGGTATAATAGTTGGTCTCTGCGTTGATGAGGACCTTGATATTGCTTTATCTTGTGTGGTCTTGAAATATTTGCTAAAGATGTACTTTTCCACTTTGTGTAGAAGCTGGGCTCTGCAAGATGATGTTAATCTTTTCTTTTTGCTATAGTCAGAGCTGTTGCGAAGCCAGATAAAATCATTCAAATTAATCAAATGTTTTTATGACGTTCTGTCTGAATCTTGATCCTGATTTGGTAGTGAATGTGAATTATTTACGTTTGTTTTTAAGCCTATGATGCTTCATGCACTCTCTATATTCTTGTTAACAGAATTATTGAAATCTATGTTAGGTTTTTAGCCATAAAGAACTATTTGAGCATTGACTAGCAAATTTCATTTTACCGGTGAAAACTGCCATCTTAGACTACCAAAGGTTCTTGTTAATTCTAATTACCTTGTTAAATCTACCTTGATGAGGTGCTTAATTGATTAAAAGTGACCTCTGGAGACCCTTCCATTTACTTATATATCTCTGTTTAGTACAATAGTGGGATGGGGAAGTGAGTGGTAACCAATAGGCTGCTTGTTGGGACATGAACGATTATACTCTTTATAATCCCTTAAGCTAGCTGTAACATTAGTCTGATGTTCTTTTATAGAGTGAGGAGATCTTTTCTTTTTATGTCTGATAAGTAGGGTTATTTCAGTAATTTGTATGTCGCTGCTGTGATAAATGTTACACTGAGTATACTGAGTATGTTGTTGTTGTTATTTTTGTTGTTGTGATAAGTGTGAGATTTAAAGAATTCCCAAATTTTCTTGGAAGACAGTATTAAGTGTTGAAGTGAGATGAACTCAAATAGAAGGAAGTTTTAAATAGATTACAACTTGAAAGAAGCACATATAAGATATTGTTTCTTAATTTGGAAGTAAGTTCTTGACTCTTGTTTCTTACTCATCTGCAACTTTGACAATCTTTTTGCCTATATTATCACCATTGAACAGTCCAATAAAGGCAGAGGGAATGCTTTCAACACCATCTGAGACATCTTCAATAGCCTTAAGTTTTCCATCTTGGAGATACTCAACTGTTTTCGACAGGAAATCTGCATACACTTTCATGAAATCAGCTGCTAGGAATCCTTGAATGGTAATCCTCTTGTACACTATATCCAACATCTCAGGAGCAGCTCGTGTGCTAGCATTCGTGTACTCGGAAATAACCCCACAGATGGCTACTCTGCCAAATAAGTTCATATTCGCCACTGCTGCTTCTAGCATTTTGCCTCCCACGTTGTCGAAGTAGACATCAATCCCTTGAGGGAAACACCTTTTGAGAGCCGATTTGAGGTCAGTTTCTTCTTTATAATTGAATGCATCGTCGAAGCCAAGTGTCTCTTTAAGCAACTTTACCTTTTCTTGGCTACCAGCAGAGCCAACAACATAGCATCTGAGTAATTTAGCATACTGTCCCACTAAATTTCCTATTGAACCGGAAGCAGCAGACACGAAAACTTTATCCCCTGGCTTCGGCTTACACACTTCGAAGAATCCACCATAGGCAGCAAGTCCACTGAATCCAAAAACTCCGACATGGTTAGACAACGGAAAGCCTAGAGGATCCAACTTATTCAACAGGGAGCCTTCTTTTACTACAGTGTATTCTCCCCAGGTAAGTAGCCCTGCTACCAAGTCATCTTTCTTGAATTCTGGTTGATGAGAAACCAACACTCTTCCTACACCATAAGTGTCAATGGCCTCACCAGGAGTAATGGCAGATGCATAACTTATAGCTGCTTGTGACGAACTTTCGCTCTTCATCCGGTTTAGTTGATACGGATCAATTGACACAAACAGATTCTTGATGATAACCTCTTTAGAATCTGGCTCAAGTATAAGTGACAGGTTTTCGACTTTTATCTCAAAGTGTGACTCTTGTGGTGCACCATTTATGTTAGATTTTATTGCTACATACTTGTTATTTACTTCCATTTTCTAGGTACCGTTTGGCTTAGCACAAATATTAAGAGGGGAAGAAAAACAGTGCAGAAGAATGTAATGTGGAATACTCTCAGAAAGGCTCATATGGCTCTAGCATTTGTAGATTAATGTGGTAGGTGCAACATCAGAATAAAGAAAATGACAGCTCATAGATTATTTTATCATTTTATGCCGTCTCATAATGAAAGTCGTTACTCGCATCAAGCTATAGAAATGAACAAGAATAAGGCAATTTGAGTGGCCGTCCTTGCCGCTTATAGCCAGATGCGGATCTAATAGCTAGGTTACGAATTTATGTTAACTCATTAACTTTTGCTCTGACCTTACATACGTATATACTCCCTCTATTCTGATAGAATATACTAGGTATATTACCTGATATTATTAGAGATCTTATATTATGATAGTAGTCTTGTATTAGAAAAATGTATATTTGATTTCCGTAATTGTAGGCTAGGTTTACTATTGTATATCATGTATATAAATCATTTACATTAATGAAAAGAATCAAGAGATTATTCTCTTTTATGATATCAGAAGTCTAGGGCAAACTTTTCCTTCTTCAAAAATTCCCCTCTTCAACCGCCCTACTCCTAATTGGCCGACGACCGTACACCACCTCCCTTCAAAAAAAATATTCCAAAACCCTAATTCTCTTGTTCTTCCATCATGTCTACCACAAAGAACACATATCATCATGCCCTTGCAGTCTCCAATATTAACATCCCTATTGTTCTTGAGATGGAAAATGTACAATACGCGACGTGGGCAGAGCTGTTTAAAGCTCACGCACGGTCTAATAGAGTCCTCCATCACATCGTCAAACCGGAAAAAGTCAAGGAGAAGATGTCTTCCATCGATGATGAAAATAGAGTTGTGGGCAACTCTTGATGCTACGGTGCTCCAACGAATTTATTTCACCATCTCTACGGACCTCTTACAGACAATAATTGAATCCGACGCCACGACAATGGAAGCTTGGAATAGGTTGCGTGATATATTCCAAGATAACAAAAATTACTGTGTCGTGACCCTTGAGCAAGAATTCTCCCACATAAATATGGAGGATTTTCCGAATGCATCCGCATATTGTCAAAGGCTTAAGGAGTTTTCGGATCAACGCAAAAACGCTGACGCGCCCATCACGAATGATCGTCTCGTTCTTCAGATAGTTGCAGGCCTTTTCGAGGCGTTTAATGGGGTTGACACTCTTCTTCGCCAAAACAATCATCTCCCACCGTTTTACCAGGCACGTTCCATGCTCACATTAAAAAGGCGGCTACCGGAGCCAATTCCTCCATGATGGTGGCCACGTCCCTTAAAATTGATTACTCTCAATCGTTCTCCGAAATCAAAATCGTAACAACGGGGGTGGCAAAAGGGTCAAAACTGTGGAAAAAATTGAGGTGGCAGACGTGGTGGCGGTGGCGGACGAGCAGTCAGCGGCGGTCAGCAGGGGACCGGGCCACTGAACCCTCGGCAGCAGGCTTGGGCCGCTGGCAGTGGCCCTATGCCATGCCTCGGGCCAACGGGCAGTGACCCATATCGCGCTGCCCCTTTCCTTCTTCGATCTGGGCCAGGCCCACTGGCCAGCAAAGGCAGCAGCAGCTTGGGCCGAGAAGTAATTCGGCCTGGTAGCAGGCTGGCCTACTTGGGCCTCGGCCTCAGCAGGCCTTTGCTACTGTGGGCCCAGTAGTTGTCCCGACCCATACGGATATCGAGGCAGCGATGCACACTTGGATTAAATCTTTCGGATGTAAATTGGTATATAGACACCGGTGCTACTTCTCACATGACATCCGCACCAGGTAATCTCTCGTCTTATTTCAATTTGAGCAAAAATTATGGCATAATTGTTGGTAATGGTAATTCAATTTCAATTTGTGGTTATGGTCACACAAATTTATCTCCCCCGAACCCACATTTAGCCTTGAAAAACGTCCTTCATGCTCCTCACTTAATTAAAAATTTGGTGTTTGTTCAAAAATTTATAACTGATAATTAGGTTTCTGTTGACTTTGACCCTTTTGGATTTTCTGTGAAAGATTCTTCGACGGGGATACCTCTAATGAGATGTGATAGTTGGGGCGAACTCTATCCCATCACCACCTCCACCACCAACACCATTAATCAAGCAACACCATCAACATTTGCCTCCTTAACACATTCCTTATGGCATGCACGTTTGGGTCATTCGGGGGCGTCTCTTCTTTCATCTCTTAAAAACAATAATTTTATTGAGTGTAATAGTATACGTAGTACTACTGTTTGTCCTTCTTATACGCTTGGGAAACATGTTAAATTACCGTTTGTTGCCTCCAATACTAGTACTATGTTGACGTTTGATATTATTCATAGTGATTTGTGGACTTCTCCCGTTTTAAGCTCTTTGGGCCACTGTTATTATGTGTTATTTTTGGATGATTATCTAATTTTTATGGACTTTTCCCTTATCTAAAAAGTCTCAAGTTTATTCCACATTCCTCTCATTTAGAACATTCATCCGTACTCAATTTGAATGGAAAATTAAAAACATTCAATGTGATAATAGAAAGGAATTTGATAATGGGTCGTTTAGAGAATTTTGTAAGGATAGTGGTATATCTTTTTGATTTTCTTGTCCACATACATCCTCACAAAATGGAAAAGCTGATAGAAAAATACGCACCATTAATAATATTATTCGAACATTACTAGCTCATGCTTCCTTACCACCTTCATATTGGCATCATGCATTACAAATGACTACTTACCTTCTTAACATACTCCTTAGCAAATGATCAGCATACCAATCTCCACTCAAAATTCTTTATTACAACGATCCGTCGTATTCTCATCTTAGGGTGATTGGGTGTTTATGCTATCCTCTCTTTCCCTCCACTACGATAAATAAACTACAAGCCCGCTCTACCGTTTGTGTATTTTTGGATTATCCATCTAATCATCGTAGTTATAAATGTTATGATTTATCCTCTAAAATTTTATCATTAGTCGCCATGTCATTTTTTATGAAACCCAATTTCTGTTTGCTAAGTTAAATGATTATGTATCTAATTCTTATAATGTTCTGGATGATGGGCTCTCACCGTATGTGGTCCACCATTTGGTCCGGCCTACGTCTCGAGATTTGGACCAGCAGACACCGGCAGGCCCAATGCCTACTAGCCCAGACCCGTCCCGTGATCAAATTCAGCCAGCAAGCCTACTGTCTGTTGGCCCAGACTCCCTCCGTCGTCCAAATCTGCCAGCAGGCCCACTACATACCGGCCCATTTTCCCCATCCATTAAGTCCATGTCAGCAGGCCTACTTCTTCCTGACCTAATTTCTTTCCGTCATCCCGATCTGCCAGTAGGCCCACTGTATGCTGTCCCAAGTCTGTCTCCCCGAGTGTCTCGGCCAGCAGGCCCACTGCATGTTGGCCCAGTTCCTGTATCGACGTTATTTTGGCCAGTAGGTCCACTACTTGTTGGCCCAACCCAGTCCAGCCATCACCCATCTCATATCCCGCCCACTTCTATTCCTGGACAAAGGCCTGTTACTCCTAGTCAATGGGATATTTTTAAGCTAAAACGATATTTTAATCTCAATTCTAATATCACTAAATTCCACTACCACATAACCCCGTGTCTGCCCTTCATGACCCGAATTGGAAAATAGGCATGGATGATGAATATAATGCTCTTTATTGAAAATAAGACGTGGGAGTTGGTGCCCCGTCCGCCTGGTGTCAATGTAATTCATTTTATGTGGATTTTTACTTATAAGGAAAAACCTGATAGTTGTTTTGAGCAGCATACGATTCGTCTTGTAGGTGATGGAAAAACTCAACAGGTTGGCGTGGATTGTGGTGAGACATTTAGTCCGGTGGTCAAACCGAAAACTATTCACATTGTTCTCAGTATGGCTCTCTCAAACGCATGGCTCATTTATCAGCTAGATGTAAAAAATGCGTTCTTACACGGTGATCTCAAGGAAACTGTCTACATGTATCAACCCTTATCATCCTAACCATGTGTGCTTACTGAAGAAGTTCTTGTATGGGCTCAAGCAGACTCTACAGGCCTGGTACAAAAAGTTTGTCGATTATGTGTCTACGATTGGGTTTTCTCATAGCAGGTCTGATCATTCTCTGTTCATCTACCATCGTGGTACTTCTCTGGCATACATTCTGTTATATGTGGATGATATTATACTGACTGCCTCCTCTGATAAACTGCGCAAGTATATCATATCTCTTCTCAGCTCCGAATGTTCTATGAAAGACTTGGGGGCTTTGAGTTATTTTTTTGGTATAGTTGTGACTCGTAATGCAGGAGGTCTATTTCTATCCCAGCGGAAGTATCTAGCTGAGATTATTGAACGGGCTAGCATGTCATCCTGTAAGTCATCTCCTACTTCGGTTGACACCAAACCGAAGCTAAGTGCTAATTTTAGCACACCTTACGAGGATCCCTCCCACTATCGCAGTCTTGCGGGGGCTCTTCAGTATCTTACGTTCATGAGGCCCGATATTACTTATGCAATGCATCATGTGTGTTTATTTATGCATGATCCGAGGGAAGAACACATGAACGCTCTCAAACGCATCGTGTGTTACATTCAGGGCACTCTTGATTATGGTTTACACTTATATCCATCCTCCGTATCTACTCCCGTGTCTTATACATATGCTGATTGGAGTGGATGTTTAGATACCATACGTTCGACATCTGGTTATTGTATGTTCCTTGGTGATAACTTGGTCTGTTGGTCGACTAAACGTCAAGCTACTTTATCACATTCCAGCGCGGAAGCCGAGTATCGAGGGGTAGCCAATGTAGTGTTTGAGTCTTGTTGACTGCGTAACCTCTTATTAGAGCTTCATTTTCCTATTCAGAAAGCTGCCTTGGTATACTGCGATAATGTTAGTGCGATATATCTCTCTAGAAATCATGTTCAATATCAGTGCACTAAACATATCGAGATGGATATTCACTTTGTTCGCAAAAAGATAGCTCGTGGACAAGTACGTGTCTTGCATGTCCCTTCACGATACCAAATTGCTGACATCTTTACTAAGGGCCTTCCCGTAGTTCTGTTTGAAGATTTTAGGGACAGTCTCAACGTACGACAACCCCTCGCTATGACTGCGGGGGTGTGATAGAATATACGTAGTATATTCCTAATATACTACGTATATTCCCTGATATTATTAGAGATCTTCTAATTATGATAGTAGTCTTGTATTAGAAAAATGTATATTTGATTTCCGTAATTATAGGCTATGTTTACTATTGTATATCATGTATATAAACTATTTACATTAATGAAAAGAATCAAGAAATTATTCTCTTTCATATTCTAATTTAAGTGTCTTAGTTTGACTTGACACTGAATTTAAGAAATAAATGTAGTCTTTTGAATCTTGTGGTCTTAAATTAGAGATGTGTAAAATAGCAAAAAATTATTTGAATCATATGGTTATAAATTTATCATGTAAGATGTTTGAATTGTCAACTTACTAAATATAGAAATATACACTCTTCTTGGACAGATCAAAAAGAAAAATAAGACTTAAAATGGAACGGAAGGAGTATTAAATAGTCTATTTGAATTTACACAATCACATCATTTTTACCTGTTAGAGGAGGTAACATATTTATTTTTAAGATTTTAAATTTTAAGTAAGGAGGTTTACCTGTATTTTTTGAATAACTTAAATAGTGTAATAAATTGTTTACACCGACAGTGTTACTATAAAAATTCCTATACTTTAAATCATGAATCTGGTTATATCAGATATTTTTATTTTTTCTAATAAAATCACAATGCGGTGGGCGGTTAGTCAGACCCCTACCGTCTATGTCAGATAGCTGTGATGAGAAATGTGCAAGAATAAGACAATTTAGGCGTGATGAGAAATGTGCAAGAATAAGACAATTTAGGCGGCAGTCCTTGCCGTTCGTAACTAACGTTTGTTTGTTTCTCTTCGTCTTTGCTATTGCCTTCAGATAAATTCTTGACTAGATAAGTTAAAAAAAAAGCAGTCCGATGCATTAAATTTTTGCTATATGCGGAGTTTGGGGAAGAACTAGATCACAAGGGTTTACTATACGCAGTCTTACCATCCATTTCTGCAAAAGACTATTTTCACAGCTTGAACCCGTGACCTTACCAAATACTAAGATATACTCCCCCGTCTCATATTACTTATTCATTTTTTTCTTTACACGCCTTTAAAAAATCATGAATAAAAGGTGTTTTTTACTATCTTACTCTTATCTCTCCAATAAATTGAACTTTAATCAATATTATTATTTTCAAAAACATTTAATACTAAGGGTAAGATGGAAAATATTTAATTAATTCTATCCTAGCTTTATAAACTAATAAGTAATTTGGAACAATTTTTTTTAGTAATATAGATAAGTAATATGGAACGGAGGGAATAGTTACTGCGATTTACATTGAGACACTTCTGGAAAGGTGTAGGATGACAAAAACTCAAATGCGTTCGGAGTTTACATTAGTTACTACGATTTACATTGACAGACTTCCGGAAAGGTATAGGATGATAAAAAAAAAACTCAAATGCGTTCGGAGTTTACATCAAACTAATGTCAAAACATGTGTCTTAATATTATATATATTGTCACTTTATTTGTAACTGCAAAAAAATTAGATTATTTGATTTGCCGTAAACATTGGTTACGGACTTATAGGTATGTTTTTACCTGTATAGGATTATCACATCGTTATTTTAGACCATTTTAGGATTCCAGCTATATCAGTCATTTTAACTGTTGCATGGGTGGAAGGATTTTGCTAAGAATTTCATGTTGCAGTTTGCCATTAGGACTTGGTCTAGTGATTAGAGCACCATAAGATGTATGGGTTAGGTGCACGTCATAGGACCCTACAAAACTACCCTTGAAATTTCTGATACATGGTATGATGGAAGTCATTTTAAGCAAAATACGGCAATAGCTTCCCTCGCTTATGGGTGAAAGTCATCTTTCATGGGACTATCTTAACTTTGTTGGGTATTTTGTCTCTATGGTACTTTATAAATCAGTACGGGAAGTATATAACTATTACAAGTATTCGAAAGGATAAACAAAGATTCAATAATTCAACTAGAAATCTGAAAATTACAATAGAACCACAAAACGAAATTACAATTTTGTTGACGACGGAAAAATGAAAAACTGGTTTTGCTGAGTCGAGTGTGGCACTCTGTCCTTAAGACAATATTGCCCCGTATGTATCCTTTATACGTCCTGAACAATTTGTCTCCCAAGATAAAACAGCAATGGAACACTTGAGCAAATGAAACTCAAGAGCTACCGTGAAGAATATTGAGTAACGAAATGATGCTTGGAAGTTGTAGGAAGAAGAAAACTTTCTGGTTGTGTAAGCTTCTGTATTTTCGTGTATATTATATGTGTTCTTGGTGTTTAACAATGGTGTAAGGGGGTGTTTATATAGGTAATGGAGGGGCTGAAAATTGCCTCCATAATAGCCAAATAATGGCCATTATGGAGGTAGTAAAGTCACCAACATAAATGGTGAAAGGCCAACGGATTGGCCATTATAGGAGGAGTAATTCAGCCAAAATAAATGGTGAATTGAGTGATTGACGTTTCGCTTTGATTGTCCAAATTTCGGAAACTTCGGGGACCAAAGCGTACATCTTGAAACTTCGGGGACCAAAGCGTACATCCGAAAGAATTTCGGTCCAAAGCTCGTACATCCGAAACTTCGGGATCAAACTGTACTTCTGCCAAAGTTCTCTGGTCCAAAAAGATAATATCAGAAAGCCCACGGCCCGTGAACCCGGAACCGGACCGGACGGGCGGGCGGCGGCGGCGCGCGTGTGGTCTTTCCTCGAACCGAAGCACATCTAGGTCCTCCCTCCTTTAAACACATGGGATACCCCTTGGGGTCCCAAACCCCAAACCAATTCCAAGTCTTATATACACAACAATTCTTTCTTCCTCTACCGATGAGGGAGAATTGAACACAATACCACACTTTCCATGCTTCAAACACCTTACTTCGTGAACCAATATCTCTTTCATTTCTCAATGAAATTTGACGATTTTTGGCCCTACAGTTATCTACGTACTTAGTAGATCATGCATGTGTGAAGAACCGGATTCTCCAACATACGTAACACTAGTGTTTAAGCCGTTAAAGTTTGTCGGTCGCAACTCCCGCCAAAGGCTAATTTCCAACAAACTTTTAGCTTTGTATTACTTGCTCCAACTAACATCATTATTAATTTTTAGCACTCAAAAGCTCAAGCAGAACACCATCCGATTTACTAATATCTTTATTAATTTCTAGTATACTTTTTTCACTCACCAACAAACACCGACAATGACTTCCATCATACCCATCTAAACAATCAATCTGCATTACAATGTGGATTCAATTTGGCTTACCAATATCTTAAGTATTTGCTCATTCACATCATTGTATGTTTAAAAATTTTAATAGAGTTGGCCAATGCAATAGCTTCAAGCTATTCTGGTGCCCACAATTCTGAAAATTACCAATGCACTTCTTTTACAACAGAAACATACTGCCTTTAGTTTTCAAGAAGATTGAGACAAGTAATTTTTCTTTTTGTGATAAGAGCGGTGCCCGATCAGTGTGCGCACCTCGACTAATTCACGGGCCAGCTTGTCCGAAACAGAAACATAGTGCCTTAACTTTTCAAGAAGATTGAGACAAGTAGCATAACAAGAACTTGTTGGAAATTTGTCTTTGGCGGGAGTTGCATTCAGCCATCTTTAATGACTTAAACACTAGGGTTCCACATGTTGGAGACATTGATTCTTCACACGTGCATAATCTACTAAGTAAGTAGATAACCGTAGGGCCAAGGATCGTCAAATTTTGTTGAGAAATGAAAGAGATATTGGTCCACGAATTGAAGTGTTTGAAGCATGGAAAAAGGGTGGTAAAGACCAATCCTCCCTCATCGATGGGGGAAGGAAGATTTGTTTAGTTTATAAGTCTCAAAGTTGGCTTGGGGTTTGGGACCCCAAGGGGTATCACATGTGTTTAAAGGAGGGAGGACCTAGATGTTCTTTGGTTCGAGGCTAAGTCCACACGGGCGCCGCCATCCGGCACACGGGTCACGGTCTTCTTCTGATATTATCTTTTTAGACCCAAACTGCTTCATATTTACAGTTTGGTCCTTGAAGTTTCAGGTAAGTTAAATTGGGCAGAGAACTTGCGTTGTTGGTTTTGGAACGTTAACCAACATTAATATGCACTCAATTCAGTCATTACTTGGCTAAATAACTCTCCCTAATGGCTCTAATCCGTTGCACATCAATTCACCATTTATTTTGGCTGAATTACTACCTCCATAATTGTCATTACTTGGCCAGTAACAACAATTATGTGGGCAGTTGATAAGTCCTCTCCTTACAACTATATAATGAAGTCTTTGCTCAATTGTTGAGACTACACAGAAAAACAAAACGCAAAAGCAGAATCTTCTTCCTACATTCAGTATCATTTCATTACTCAAAGTTCTTCAAAGTAACACTTGAGTTTCCTTTGCTCAATTGTTGAGTTGTTTTATCTTGGGAGACTATTGTCCAGAACGTAGAAATGATATATACGGGGCAATCTTGTCTTAAAGACAGAGTGTCATCACTCGACCCAGCATATCAAATTATACCAATTTCCGTTCCAGTTTCTTGTTCAAGCATACTGAAATTTCAATTGTTGTAATACTTAGCAGTTACTTATTTCCGTTTCTTGCACCATTGTAATCAATAATTTTAAGACAAGATTAACTTGTAACTGCTTCGAAACATGGCTGGAAACATGAATGATTCTGCTACTGTTGCCACTCAAGGCAACAATTCTGTCATCCCTTCTGCTGTCGCTACTGTTCAAGGCAACTCATTTGCCTTCCCCACTGCTGCCCAAGGCAAGTCCAGTGCCTTTACTGCTCCACCTTCTGCCTTCCACCACGAACGCCTTAAAAAATTCATGGGCTCCAACTTTAAGAGATGGCAGCAGAAAATGATGTTCTACTTGACTGTTATGGGCATGGCCCGGTTCCTAACGGAAGATCCTGCAAAATCTGGAGATGAAATGGACCCTTCGCCTACCGAAACGGCTGAAGGGGGCCTTGGTATCCATGTCATTAATGACATGAAGATGGTTCTTGATGCATGGAATCATAGTGATTTCATGTGTAAGAATTACATATCGAATCGCTAAGCGAGACCCTCTCTACACGGTCTATTGCACCGTTGGCACTGCCAAAGAGCTGTGGGAAAAACTGAAAAATAAGTACAACGCATTAGATGCAGGTACTAAGAAATTCATCGTTGAGAAATTTCTGAAATGTCAAATGGTGGATAGTAAGACAGTGATTTCCCAAGTCCAGCAATTCCAAATGATTCTATATCACCTGGATTTGGAAGGAATGAAACCAAATGAGCAATTTTTGGTTGCATCGCTAATTGAAAAGTGACCTCCTTCGTGGAATGAGTTTATGAGCTACTTAAAGCTCAAGACAAAGGAGATGACCTTTGAAGAACTTATTATCAAACTCCAAATTCAAAAAGATAATAAGAAGGCCTTGTCTAGGGGTAAACAACCTGCTGAGGCAAAGGCAAATCTGGCTGAGGCCAAAGGGAACCCAAGCAAGAAGCGGAAGTTCCAGAAAGACGGCAAGACTCAAGCAGCGGAGAAGTTCAGAGATAACTGTCACCACTGTGGGAAACCTGATCATATGATCAAGGAATGTCGCAAGCTCAAGACTGAGCAACAACAGAAAGTCAAGGGTAAAGGCAAGGCACATGCTAACGTCGTCAAGGACACGCTCATGGATGACATGATTGAGGAGTTCTCAGCGGTGGTGCTTGAAGCAAACCTGGTTGAGAATCCCATGCAGTGGTGGATGGACACATGTGCTACCAGACACATCTGTTCCAACAGAAATGCCTTCTCCTCGTATACACCGGTCACCGACAAGAAGTTGTTCATGGGAAATAACGCTTCATCTGACGTGTTGGGGGTAGAAAAGGTAGTCCTAAAGATGACTTCTGGAAAGGAGCTCACTCTGAAGGAAGTGATGCATGTCCCTGAGATTAGCAGAAATTTAATTTCAGGACCTCTATTGGTTAATGCTGGTTTTAGGCTAGTGTTTGAATCCAATAAATTTGTACTCACTAAGAATGGCACTTTTGTGGAGAGAGGCTTCGTCTGTGAAGGCCTCTTCAAAGTTAACGTTATGACTGTAATGCATCTAAGTAATAAAGTTGAAGATTCTTCTTATTTGCTTGAGTCATCTAATTTATGGTATCATAGATTAGGACACGTTAACTACAAGTCCATCCAAAGGTTGGTAAAGTTGGAGTTGTTGCCGTCTATCGGCATAAACCCTCAACATAAGTGTGAGATGTGCGTAGAGGCAAAACTCACAAAGCTTCCTTTTCGATCCATCAAAAGGAATACCGCTCCTCTAGAACTTATTCACACAGATATATGTGATTTGAAGTTTGCACAAACTAGAGGGGGAACAAGTACTTTGTGACATTCATTGATGATAGCACAAGGTATTGTTACCTTTACTTGTTGAAAAGTAAAGATGAAGCCTTTGAAGCGTTCCGACGTTACAAAGCAGAAGTTGAGAACCAACTAAGCCTGCGAATTAAATCCATTTGTAGCGATAGAGAGGGAGAATATGTAGCGCCATTTGAGGAATATTGTGCCCAATCAGGCATTGTTCATCAAACGTCGGCTCTATACTCACCTCAGTCGAACGGTGTGGCGGAACGCAAGAATCGCACATTGAAGGAAATGATTAATACCTTGCTCATCAATTTCAATCTTCCCCAAAACATGTGGGGAGAAGTCGTCCTTACCGCTAATACGATTCTTAACAGAGTCCCACATAAGGTTAAGGACAAAACTCCATATGAATCATGAAAGGGAAAGAAACTCACCTACAAATATTTAAAGGTATGGGGTTGTCTGGCAAAGGTTGAAGTACCCAAGCCAAAGCAGGTCAAGATGCGGTAAAGGTTAAGTTTCCAAAACCTTTAACGATCCTCACAGGTTGAGGTTAGGTTTGAGAAAACTTTTAATGGTTCCTAACACTTATGAAGTGGGGTATGGCAGGATACCTTGTATGAGACCACCTATTTAAGTGCGAGGACAGACCGTATCAAATGAACGCACTTAAGAATCCAAGAAGTGTCCACGGCCACAACGGACAAAACATTACGAAGAAAAGAGTAAGGGAATTTGTTGGATTGGTACTATTGACTTGACATACACTAAACACTGACGGAGAATTTGTTGGGTTGGTACTATTGACTTGGCTTACACTAAACACTGACGGTTCAAGACATCACGTTCACCGCGCAGTAAGTAAGTCCGATGGTATTTAACTATGGAAGGTTCAAAGCTGAAGCTACCTCTCCTTATGCAACATCGGTCCGCTGAAATATTGTTGGGAAAAGGCACCATGTGAGTACGCCAAAATCTCTTTCAAGAGGGGATTGTTGGAAATTTGCCTTTGGCGGGAGTTGCGTCCAACCATCTTTAATGACTTAAACACTAGGGTTCCACATGTTGGAGACTTTGATTCTTCACACATGCATAATATACTAAGTAAGTAGATGACCGTAGGGCCAAGGATCGTCAAATTTCGTTGAGAAATGAAAGAGATATTAGTCCACGAAGTGAGGTGTTTGAAGCATGGAAAAAAGGTGGTAAAGACCAATCATCCCTCGTCGATGGGGGAAGAAAGATTTGTTTAGTTTATAAGTCTCAAAGTTGACTTGGGGTTTGGGACCCCAAGGGATATCCCATGTGTTTAAAGGAGGGAGGACCTAGATGTTCTTTGGTTCGAGGCTAAGTCCACACGCGCGCCGCCGTCCGGCACGGGTCACGGGCTTCTTCTGATATTATCTTTTTGGACCCAAACTGATTCATATTTACAGTTTGGTCCTTGAAGTTTCAGGTAAGTTAAATTGGGCAGAGAACTTGTGTTGTTGGTTTTGGAACGTTAACCAACATTAATATGCACTCAATTCAGTCATTACTTGGCTGAATAACTCTCCCTAATGGCTCTAATCCGTTGCACATCAATTCACCATTTATTTTGGCTGAATTACTACCTCCATAATTGTCATTACTTGGCCAGTAACAGCAATTATGTGGACAGTTGATAAGTCCTCTCCTTACAACTATATAATGAAGTCTTTGCTCAATTGTTAAGACTACACAGAAAAACAAAACGCAAAAGCAGAATCTTCTTCCTACATTCAGCATCATTTCATTACTCAAAGTTCTTCAAAGTAACACTTGAGTTTCCTTTGCTCAATTGTTGAGTTGTTGTTTTATCTTGGGAGACTATTGTCCAGAACGTAGAAAGGATATATACGGGACAATCTTGTCTTAAAGACAGAGTGTCATCACTCGACCCAGCATATCAAATTGTACCAGTTTCCTGTTCCAATTTTTTGTTCATGCATACTAAAATTTCAATTGTTGTAATTTCATTTTGTTGTAATACTTAGCAGTTACTTATTTCCGTTTCATGCACCATTGTAATCAACAGAACTTAGCATTAAGAATACATTTCACAACTGCTTAACAAAACTAAGCATGCTAAAATACAACATCGAATGCAACCTAACTAATAAATTTTCAGAAAGAACAGAACAAGCAGATTAATTTCTGTGATGTTACCTAAATTACTAAGTAACTGCTTGTAGTTGAAGAGAACAACATGATGTATGAATCTCCAGGGATTTGTATGAAGTGTTCCTCGTGTTGTACAAACTTATATCTGTATCAAGCTTCACTAGAACTTCATCACCATTCTCCGACACAAAAAAGGCGAGATGTAACTCCTTCGATCAAAGAGAGAGCGAAGAAAAGAGACCAATTTAGTCCATGAATTCTCCACACCATGGGCGGATCTAGCCCTATAGATGTGAGTTCCAATGAACCCTTAACTTTTAGTATAGACCTGTTGAAAATACTGAATTATGAGCCCATAACTTAAACAAGGTGAAGATTCAGGTACTGGAATTTGAGGCATGAACCCATAGAACTAAAATTCTGGAGTCGCCTCTGCCACAACATACTCAATATTACCTACAGATCTATCATATCCGGATATCCGGATAATAGTTGCAACAGGAAACTTAATGTCTACCTAAAACACTAAACATCCAACGGAAGTTCCCATTTCCACGACTAAGCAACACTATAATCACAGTTACAAAGTCATAGTGTCCCAAGATAATTACATATCACCAATATGAGGTGAAGCTAGACTCTCAATGTAAGTAATCGCTTGTACTTGAAGACGACAACCCGATGAATGAATCTCCAAGGATTTGTATGAAGCGTTCCTCGTGTTGTACAAACTTATATCCGTACCAAGCTTCACTAAAAACTCATCAGCGTTCTTCGACACAAACAAAGGTGAGATATAACACATACGACCAAAGGGCGACGAGAGAGAAACCAACTTAGTCCATGACTTCTCCGCACCATACTCCTTCATCACCCACATATCCGTCTTATCTGGATAATAGTTACAACAAGCAACTAGACGTCCTCCTAAAACACTTAACGTCCAACTAATATTTCCATCTCCACAACTAGGCAACGCCGTTACCCCATAAGTCTCCGTAGCCAAATCAAAAGTCATAATCTCCGAATTAGCACCAGAACCGTGACAATGACTTACCTCCCAATGAAGAGCTTCATTCAATGACACCCCGGAATGTGCATTTATATAACCACTATCAAACCCTTTACTCATTTTCCAAGAATTAGTCCTTAAACTATAAATCTGCACCATATTCTCATATTTCCCCTCATCCTTAGGAAAACTAAAGATTTTAACAACCTTATAATCATCATTACTAGCATCATAACCGAACCCATATCTTATATAACAACTTACAGCACTCTTAACAAATGAATCTTGAAATTCCTTGTATTTTCCAGTACATGGATTCCATAACATCAGTTTAAGTGATATTGCTGTTAAACATATCAACCCATTACAAGATCCCAAAAATTTTGCAGATCCAAAAGGGTATTCCAAAGGGTAATCAATTTTAGCAACATTTAAAGATGATTTTTTTTCACAAACTAAAGAGTAAATAGAACACATTTTACCAGCCAAACCTGATACTGAAGCTACTACAACAAGTCTAAGGTTCACATTTTTGTAATCTTTAATTGAATATTTGATTTGGGTATTAACAAAATGTCGACTTGAGATTAAAGAAAGCCAAGATTTTGAAACACACCTGAATTTCAAGAAAGATTTTACTGGCAACCTTAAGAGAATTTCAATGATAATTTCATCAGGAAGGCATGAAAGTTGTAGCATTTCTTGGGAAATATTTGTGGGATTTCTTTCAGATATTTGATTTATTGTTTGATTTTGAATTTCCATTAAAGGAAAGGTTTGTGGATGAGGTGAGAGAGACATGGTAGGTCTTTGATAATTGACTTTGGAGTTGTTTTCAATTTTTTTGGTAATAGCTGTAAGACAAGTTGCCAAGGAAGTGTGTCATTAATATCAGCCACAAAGTTTTAGTTGGTGTGTATCAATGTGATATTTTTTTTAATTAATTCAAAAATGATTAACATATTTATATATTAGCAGTTTAATTTTAATTTTTTTATTTTATGCTTAATATGATAATTTATAATTACAAAAATATTTAAAGTATATTTTAAATTATAAATTTTGAGATAAGGCATAAGTATCCATAAATTATACTCAGTTTTAGAGATATATCTCTCCTTTAGAGGGATTCTATTACAACTTTTTTATAGAATAAATATCACCCTAATATTGATGTGTCAAGAAGAACCAAGTTTTTGGTGGATAGTAAAATATACGCATAGCTACGTGTAATTTCATATTTTTTTTACTTTTTAGATCTATTTCATTTTCTTATTAATATTTATTTTCTATATTATGACTTTTTAAAATTATCAAAAATCAGAACTTAAAAGACTAGAATCAATCTCTTATGATCAGGATCAACACCTGGTTAACCTGCGAACTCTTTTGCATGGGAAAGCCTGTCAAAGTCTAACTCTTTGGTTTGTGTACAAAATTTTGAAGAAAAAAAATTGGAGAAAAAGAACAGTGAGAAGAAAAAAGTAGAGGGCAACATAGAGGAGGAAGAGCCCCCAGGGGCACGGGCGAGTTGGTAAGTGGCAAGGTGATTGGGGTACAATCACTCCGACATTGCGGGTTCGAATCCGTGTGGTGACAATCTTTGCTGAAATATTGCAAGGGTTGTTGCTGGGTTCGTGTCCCGTTGGTCCTCTCCCTTACAGTGCTGTCACTCGCGCATATCCCTCGATTTACATTCCACCTGATACATGTGGGGGTTTCACCTTCGAGACTTTTCCCCTTCACAAAACATAGAGGAGGAAGAACATCTCCCTTGGTTCTAGTGATGCCTACTCTGTAGATCTTATTGATTTTTCCCATCTTGGTGTTCTTCAATAAGCATATTTCTAATTTGGGTATTTGTTATTTTTTTTCTCAAACGAATCATAAGAAATCCCAAACAGATGGTGGAGGTACGGAGGAAAACATAGGAAATGGCGATGGTGGTTTAACGGGTGGTTAAACTTCGTGCCCAATTTTAATATTTCCGGGTCTTGAGTTAGAGTTCAAACTCACCTTATTTATTCTATTTCATAGCCGCTTTCATATTCTCAATCGGAGTAGACAGGCCAACAATCTTTTTCTTTTATTAGGAACCGAATTCGAAAGAGACATAGCAGCAAGAGGTCCTGAATCAAATAGAGCAAGCAAGTCCATATTCTGTTCTATTTTTTTTGCTACATCAGCGCTTAAAATTATATTTATTTCATTTTAATAAAGTTTAAAGGGTAATAAAAAGATATGTGTATGAAATTTCAAATATAGTTCAGGGGATACTTATGCTTTTGTGATCCCATAAAGTTATTCTTTCAATCTTAAACTTATGTCAAATAAATACTAAGTACCTCATTTTTAGTAATTTGTTTAATAATTGTTAAATAAAGCAATATACAAGTGTATATTGCCTTATTCAAAGGCCACGAAATCAACCCATATCTGCCCATATTGGGAATCTCGGTTTTACCTAGTTTTGGTACATAAGATATTGTATATTTGGAAAATATATGTGTAGTATATTGTAATGTATTTGTTACCTAAAGTAGGTTTATACACTACCATAATTGTAGAGTTAGAATTATGGTAAAATAAGATTTAGGAATAGAATAAGAATATTTTGTATCTTGTATATATACATATTCAAGTAATGAAAATAATCAAGGGGATTATTTCTTTCATGGTATCAAGAGACTAGGTTTTACAAAAAAAATTCTCTCCCGAAGTTTTTTGACCTTCTCGGCCGAGAACCCCCCCCCCCCTCGGGTTTTCTCTCCCAAATTTCGCCTTCCGCTCTCAAAAACCTCTCTTAAATTTCCCCTCCTTCTTTGTTCTTTCAATATGTCTAAGAACAATTATCATCATGCCCTCATGGTTTCCAACATCAAGAACAGTATCCCTATTGTTCTTGAGATGGAAAACGTCCAATATGCGACGTGGGCAGAGTTGTTTAAAATTCACGCTATCTCCTATCAAGTTCTTCATCACATCATTCCTCCCGCTAGACCTCTTCATGTGGAGGATCCTGAGTTATGGATTACTCTTGATACTACCGTTCTCCGGTGGATTTACGCCACTATTTCAGTGGACCTTCTACAGACGATTATTGAGCCGGATACCACGGCTATGGCTGCATGGAATAGATTGCGTGACATATTCCAAGACAACCAGCATTCACGTATCGTCACACTCGAGCAAAAATTCTCTCTAGTTCGAATGGACGAATTTCCAAACGTTTCTGCATATTGCAAGAAACTCAAGGAGTTGGCAGATCAACTCCGTAATGTTGGCGCACCGATAACTAATAATCGTCTCGTTCTACAGTTGGTTGCCGGTCTTTCGGAGGCCTATAATGGAGTTGGAACTCTCCTTCGCCAAAGCAACCTTCTTCCTGACTTCTATCAAGCCCGTTTCATGCTTATGTTGGAAGAAGCCGGTTTGGCTAAAAAGGCGGCTACCGGAGCAAGCCCAGTCGTCATGGTGGCGTCTTCTCCTAGTTCTTCGGGTTTTGTTAATAATTCGAGCCAAAACCATAATAATGGTGGCGGCAAGAATAATAACAAAAACCGCGGGGGAAAACGCGGCGATTCGGTGGCGATTCGGTGGTCGCAAACAAACGGCGGTGGGTCCCATCCAGTGAACAGTGGCCCACCACCCCCTGGGCCCAGCAGTGGGGCTGGGGCAGTGGGCTGTGGGCCAGCAGCCCCTACAATCACGCAGTGAATTCCAGCAGCCAGTGGGCTGGCCAACAGTCCATGCGCAACACCCAGCAATGGCGGCCCACTGGCCAGTGGCCCAGCAGCGGCAACAACAGCAGCTACGACCCAGCTCCATCGCGGACAGGAGTTCTTGGGCCCCGACTTCCGCAAGCCCATCATGCAACAGGCCCCACTCAAACCGATATCGAGGCCACGATGCACACACTAGGGTTAACTCAACCTGAACCAAATTGGTATATGGACACCGGTGCCACTACTCACATGACTTCCGAATCAGGTACTCTCTCATCTTATTCTAATTTGAGCACCATTCGGGGGATAATTATTGGTAATGGCAATTCTATTTCAATTACAGGGTATGGTCAGAAAACGTTATCTCCCCCCAATCCACCACTCCTCTTGAAAATTACTTTACATGCTCCTAAATTGATTAAAAATGTAGTGTATGTCCAAAAGTTCACAAATGACAATTCTGTTTCTGTTGAATTTGATCCTTTAGGTTTCTCTGTGAAGGATTTCAAGACGGGGAGTCATCTCATGAGGTGTGATAGTAGGGGGGGATCTGTATCCTATCATGCCCGATTTCAGTCCATCGAGTCCAGTCTTGCCGTCAGCTTTTGTAGCCATCTCTCCATCCATGTGGCATGCTCGTCTGGGTCATCCGGGATCTTCTATTTTATCCGTTTTAGATAAAAATAGCTTTATTTCTTGTAAGGGTACGAGTCGTACTCCAATTTGTCAGTCTTTCTCATTAGGAAAAATTGTTAAGTTACCATTTGTAGACTCCAATTCTCATACTTCTATGCCATTTGACATTATTCATAGCGACTTATGGACATCTCATGTTCTTAGTTCAGTGGGTCATCGATATTATGTTCTCTTTTTAGATGATTATTCTAGATTTTTGTTGACGTTTTCAATTGCAAATAAATCACAAGTGTTTTCCGTCTTCATCAAATTTAGAGCGTTCATTCGTACTCAATTCGAAAGAGACAAAAAATATTTAATGTGATAATGGGAAAGAGTATGACAATAGGGAGTTTCGGGAGTTTTGTGCTACTAATGGGATCAATTTTAGGTTTTCATGTCCTCATACATCTCCACAAAATGGAAAGGCCGAACGCAAAATTCGTTCCATCAATAACATTGTCCGAACTCTCTTAATTCATGCCTCCATACCTCCATATTTTTGGCATCATGCTCTACAAATGGCCACATATCTTCTTAACATAATTCCTTCTAAAGGTCTGACATATTCTTCCCCCCTCCAAATCCTATATAATAAGAACCCTCCTTATTCTCATCTTCGGATTTTTGGGTGCTTGTGTTTTCCGTTATTCCCATCCACCACAATTAACAAACTTCATGCTCGGTCTACCCCGTGTGTATTTTTGAGTTATCCATCTAATCATCGTGGTTATAAATGCTTTGATTTATCCTCAAATAAAATCATAATTAATCGCCACGTCCTTTTTAATGAAACCCAATTTCCTTTTGCGAAAGTTCAGACTCCCGAGCCTCGGTCGTATAATTTTTTGGATGAACAAATATCCCCGTATATTATTCGGAATTTTTCGGACATATCCCGCACCCAAAATCCTCCAGCGGGCCACACTTGCCCACTGGTCCCACGATTCCGCCAAAGACAACAGTTCCGGTTCTGGATCGGTCCAAGCAATGGGCCGCCGGTCCCCCCAATGGTCTCGGCTGGTCCAGAAGACGCCCATCCAGTTTACCGACCCGTCCGTATCGAGCCCAGAAAATTCCCAAAATTCACTCAATTCTTCCTCGAGTCATAGACTGGTCACTCGTAGTCAGCGGCGTATTTTTACACCTAAAAGACATTTTAATTTACATTCTGATGTCTCTAAATCTCCCTTACCCCGTGACCTTGTGTCCACCTTAAATGACCCTAATTGGAAAATTGCTATGACCGATGAATATAATGCTCTTATTGATAATAAGACGTGGGAGTTGGTGCCCCGCCCTTCTGGTATTAATGTTATCATGCCTATGTGAATTTTTGCTCATAAGGAGAATTCAGATGGGTCATTTGCTAGACATAAGGCGCGACTTGTGGGTGATGGTAAGACTCAGCAGGTTGTGATAGATTGTGGTGAGACGTTTAGTCCGGTGGTCAAGCCGGCTATTATTCGCACGGTGCTTAGCTTGGCTCTTTCAAAGACTTGGCCTATTCATCAGTTGGAGGTCAAGAATGCCTTCCTACATGGTGACCTCAAAGAAACAGTCTATATGCATCATCCATTGGGCTTCAGGGATCCTAACCGTCCGCATCATGTATGTTTATTGAAAAAGTCCTTATATGGGCTTAAGTAGTCTCCACGAGCCTGGTATACGAGATTTGCTGACTTCGTTTCAACTATTGGGTTCACTCACAGCAGGTCAGATAATTCCTTGTTCATCTACCGCAGTGGTTCATCCTTGGCCTATATTCTGTTGTATGTGAATGATATCATCTTGACTGCCTCTTCTGATACCTTGCGCCAGTCTATCATGACCATGCTCAGTTCTGAGTTTGCTATGAAAGACTTAGGGCGTTTGAGTTGTTTTTTGGGGATTGTCATCAAACGTCATTCAGGTGGTTTGTTTTTGTCTCAGCGGAAGTATGCTGCTGAGATCATCGAGAGGGCTGGGATGTCATCCTGTAAGTCCACTACTACTCCTGTTGATGCAAAACCCAAGCTTAGTGTCGCGGCAGGTGCACCATACGAGGACCCGACCCGCTATCGCAGTCTTGCAGGGGCTCTCCAGTATCTTACGTTTACCTGACCGGATATTACGTATGCTGTTTAACAGGTGTGTTTATTCATGCATGATCCCAGAGTTGAGCACATGAATGCAATCAAACGCATCATTCGGTATATTCAGGGGACACTGGACTATGGGTTGCACTTGTATCCTTCTTCTACATCCACACTTGTCTCATACACAGATGCGGATTGGGGTGGTTGTCCGGACACCAGATGGTCTACGTCAGGATATTGTATGTTCCTTGGCAACAACTTGGTCTCCTGGTCTGCAAAGCGTCAGGCGACTCTATCCCGCTCAAGTGCAGAGGCAGAATATCGAAGGGTAGCTAATGTGGTCTCAGAATCATGTTGGTTACATAATTTGCTTGTAGAGCTTCATTGACCCATTCAGAAGGCGACCTTAGTATATTGTGATAATGTTAGTGCCATCTACCTCTCAGGTAATCCGGTTCAGCACCAACGCACCAAACATATCGAAATGGACATTCAATTTGTCCGTGAAAAGGTTGCTCGGGGGCAGGTACGCGTATGTCATGTCCCGTCAAGATATCAAGTTGCAGACATCTTTACAAATGGTCTTCCCTCGGTACTCTTTGAATATTTTAGGGACAGTCTCAGCGTTCTAAGACCGCCCGCTATGGTTGCGGGGGTGTGTTAAATAAAGCAATATACACACAATATACAAGTGTATATTGCCTTATTCAAAGGCCACGAAATCAGCCCATATTGGGCATCTCAGTTTTACCTAGTTTTGGTACATAAGATATTGTATATTTGGAAAATATATGTGTAGTATATTGTAATGTATTTGTTACCTAAAGTATGTTTATACACTACTATAATTGTAAAGTTAGAATTATGGTAAAATAAGATTTAGAAATAGAATAGGAATATTTTGTATCTTGTATATATATACTTATTCAAGTAATTTCTTTCGATAATCATCCCACAATCAGTATAAATTAAATCTGAATCTCCAACTTTAATTTAAAAGTGATGTGACACCAACTCCCAACTACTCATTTTCTTAGTTTAAATAATAGAAGATTATTTAAGATGGTTGAACTGTGTGAACGGTCTTAATTAAAAATTTAAAATATTAGAAGTGTGACTTTTTTATTAATGTCTTTTGGGTTAGCAACTTATCTTTTAAATTTGGCAGCTCAATGTTTTTTTCTGAATAAACAAGTAAAAATATTGTGTTGTTGGTGATGGTAAAATTTGAGCTGAGAATCATTATCTGTTTTGTCATCATATTGAATTGGGTGAATCAAAAGTTTTGTTCCATATACTAGAAGTAAAGTAATAATATATTAAAATATTTTATTCTTAATATCCACGTCTAAGTAATTTAATTATACCAAGAAAAGTATTGTGGCGTCTAATATTATAGACATGCAAAAATAAGTATAGATTGAGCTACATATATATTTCAAAATCCATTTTTTCAAGTCAAAATACATAGCGTTTGAATTCTGAATTTGCAATAAATTATGTGGTAGATATGATAATAAATAAGCCTTTTATATAAGCCAATTCTTCTTCCACAAGGGACTTGAACTATATTAATTATGATTTATGAAAACATATGGAATCTAATGTTAAGGATTTATATAGTCTTTTTTTCATTTTTATTAGATTTAAAAACCTGGTTAACAATAACCAGCAAGGATTGATTCTTTTTTCGTTTTTTTAATAAATTAGCAGGGCTTGATTGATATGACTAATTATTATGCATCTATTCGACCTTACAACTTCATGGTGAACAAAGATTTTATTTCTGCACCTAACTGTGTTGATGTTATAGGGTGATATTGTTTGAATACTAGCATAATACTTGTGTGACGCGCTAACAGTAATAAAAAGAATTCACGCAATGAGCATATAACAACAACATACACCGTATTAAAATAGATATGGTCAGAAATATACCTGAATTATTATTTTTTGTAATTTCACACTCAAGTTATTTTATTTTTCTACCTAAATTATCATCATTTATGTATTAAAACACCCCTCGAAGATGATTAGGCCAACTATCAACTGTTTTATTTTCCTACCTCAACTATCACCCCTCGAAGATGATTAGGCCAACTATCAACTGTTTTCTTTTCTTACCTCAACTATCACCTGTGTGTTTTAGTAAATAATACTTTTTTTAAATTTTTCTTGCAACTTATGACCTTTTAAACTACGGTCTAAAGATCCATTTAGAGCAAATTAAAAATCAAAAATATTAGACTACCGTAAAAAAATTTGTAAGTTACTGCATTACCAACAACAACAACATACCCAGTGTAAATTACAAGTGGATCAGGGGAGGATAGAGTGTACGCAAATCTTACGCTTATTTTGGGAGGTAAATAGATTGTTTCCGATAGATTCTTGACTCAGAATAAAGCAATAACAAAACAGGTCAAATAGAAGAAAAAAAAGCGTAACTATAACAAAACTATATTTAAAGCGAAGAATAAGAAATAACAAATAATAACAGAAATAGAATGACAAAAAACTACAAGAAGTTAATGCATCACCAATCTAATAAAAAATAAAATTACTCCATCCTTTGTTAATATCTTCATTCATCATTGCCAAGATTATAAGTAGCTGCAAATATAAGAGGCCTTTTATCCTGAAACTACACTAGGTACCTTTCTGCAGATTTTCCTTTTACAATTGGCTCATTGCTACTATTGCAGACATGAAACTTTCAGTGCAGTAAAATTTTCCATTGGAAAACTATTTTCATTTTCCCCCTTGTTCAGTAAACATGTAGAAGAAAGGTTATTATGGAGAAACGAAATGATGTGTAACTCAGGCTCTCCAAAATGTTGTTGTACTTGTATCGGATCCTCCAAAACTGCATTATTTTTGGAGAATTCAACACTAATCCGATGACATTTTTGAAAAGTTCGAGCAACATAGCCAAAATGTCCTCGAGGAAGAGGGGCACTGTTGAAAGTACTAGCCCGACCGATTGCATCTACGAACATCCTGCCAAAACAAGGGAATGATCAAGCCCAGTTAGCAGACACAAACTATTCCATCTGAAGCGCTTTTCCAAGAGGAAGAATAATAGAGTTCCTTGGTTTATATACCACTCTATAATTACAATTTACATGTAATCATATTAGTATTAGTATACACAGCGGCTTGAGTACTAAGAATAAAATTGTTGCATTGGGGATTGATAAACAATGCTCAATGTTTGCCTTTGTCAAGCTGCTACAGAAACAAATGAACACTCCGTTTTTTTGTTTTTATTTTTATTTTTGATAATCCAGGTCTCGGGGTGGCCTTAGTACCCCATATCGCTAATACCCGCCCAAGTACTGGTACTAGGCTCCTGGAGGTGATGGGACCGGTCCTTCAGCACCCCACCACCAGGTAAATCGTGTGATGTGCACACATGGTTAGTGTTTGCTTGCGTCCAACGGATCAATGCTACAAGGTTGACCCCCCCACAGGCCCCATCCACAAGGCTTGGCGGAGACCGAACCCACACTGCAACATGCCCGCGCGGCTTTTAGCGCCCAGGCTTTACCACATGTATGTGCCCCGGAGGACGATATCCGGAGGGGAGAATCGAACTTGTGACCCTAAGGCCGCAAAGTTGACTCTCTGCCAGCAAGCTGACCCCTCTAGATAAACTGTGGTAGGGTAAATTTTTTAAAGTGACTGGTCCCACCGCATTACGGCCTCATACCCCAAAAAATTCCACCTCCGGCCTGGCCCTACGGATTAGTATACACCACTTGGCCCTACGCGCATGGAGGAATTTTTTTGGGGGAACACAGTTCCACTCTCGCTGATTAGAGGACTCGAACACAGAACCTCAGACAGCAATACCCTAATGTATTGGCCACTGGGCCAAAAAACTTTGGATATGAACACTCCATTTTTTAGAGGGGTTGTGGAGCACACAGATTAAGGTAGAAGAGTAGTAGGTAATTGAGCGTAGTCCTACTTACGCTTATATACTGGTAGTTGTAGTGTTATTATTGTAACTCTACTTAGCCTATCATACTAGTAGGCGCATTATTATTTTATAGTTCCATGTCCTTTAATTTTTGTTGTCGTATGTTCTTTCGTGTACTTTATTTATCTTATTTATCTGCGTTAGTTACTATTTCTTTTTAAGAATGTTTTACCATGAGTTATTCGCTTTTGTTACTTCCATTTTCATATTGCTTTAAATTTCTTGTCTGTGTCTGGCCGTTTCTCTTGCTTTTGCTTGAGCCGAAGGTCTTTCGAAAATAGCATCTCTACTTACCAAGTTAGAAATAAGGTCTGCGTACACTCTATACTCATCATACCTCACGTTGTGAGATTTCACTGGGTATGTTGTTATTGTTATAATAAAGGGTTGTGGCTCAAACTGACCAACTAAATCTTCAAGAATCATTATATCAAGCCGAACAGAAACCTACTACCCGAAGTAGCTAGTTAGAAAGAATACCGAAGTGCGTAAGTATTAAAAATGCCATTCAAGTTCACAAAAAATAAAAACTTATGGGAGTGCAGGATTTAAAAGATTACTTAACTAGGGGCCACATAGTACGGTTAGATATTTAGGGAACTGCAAGAACTTAAAGCTATAATTATTATTATTATTATTATTTTTTTGATAATCCGGTTTCCAGGCTTGCGCTTGACTACTTCACTGGTATTACCCAGACGTCCTGGAGGTAATAGCACCGGTCCTTCAACACTATTACCAGGTAAATCGCGGGATGTGCTCCGGTGGCCGCTTTTTACGGGAGCGTACAACCGATCAATGAGACAAGGTCAAATTCCCCAACATGCAGAGTTTCTTCGTGCTTGCGGGGAATCGAACCCATGCTGTCCCATGCCAGAGCGCCTTATAGCACCCAGGCTTTGCCACTAGACTATGCCCCGAAGGACAACTTAAAGCTATAATTAGTTATTGATATAGCTGATGCTATTTGATTTCTAAAGTTAGATATATATGATTCAAACTTCAGCACAAATAGCAGGGTTTCATTACATGTTCGATTTCACGTTCAAAGTTTACCAGATGAACTTTCGATGCCCTGCTATTTAAGAGTAGACTACAAAAAGACATGCCAACAATCGGCATCAGGCAAGAAAACATGAGCATACTGATTTATTAACGTGTACAAATATATTATACTTCATATATTGTGTAATATTTAGTGATGTATAATTATAATAGTCATAGGATATTTATTAGATTAGGATTCCACAGTGTATACTATATATATTTGTATTAATGAGAAAGACTCCGCAAGGGAGATTAATACAATCTTACATGTTATCAAGAGCCAAAACCTAAACCAGTCCCCCAGGGCATAGCTAAATGGCAAACGAGAGGAACTTAAAATTCAGTTGGAGGTCTGCAGCGTGGGTTCGAACCCTGATGGAAGTAATTTGCTCTCTTATGAGGTAGAACCTTGTATCAGTTGCTCTGTATTCAAACATTGGTTATTCAAGCACATCCTGCGATTTATTGCTAATAGTGCTGAGGGACCGAGACTACTATCTCCAAGAATAATTTGACGTAAATCAAAAGGTTGAATATAAAAAAAAAAAATCAAAACCTAAATCTTTTTTTTTTTTTTCATCCGTAGCCTTACCTCGGTTTCCCAACCGGCTGCACCATGTCAGAATTTCTTTTTCTTCAATTACCTAAAAAGAAGCACAGTGCCTTGTCTTTTCCACCTGTCATAACCTTTTGCCTGCTTTCCTTTTTTCTTTACTCGAGAAACACGTAAAGCTCACACCTTTTTGCCTGCTTTTTTTTTTTTTTTTTTTTTTTTTTTTTTTTTTTTTTTTTTTTTTGATAATCCAGGTCTCGGGGTGGCCTTAGTACCCCCATATCGCTAGTACCGCACAAATCTTGCGGTACTAGGCTCCCTGGAGGTGATGGGACCGGTCCTTCAGCACCCCACCACCAGGTAAATCGCGGGATATGCACACATACTTGGCTCCTGGAGGTGATGGGACCGGTCCTTCAGCACCCCACCACCAGGTAAATCGCGGGATATGCACACATGGTCAGTGTCTGCTTGCGTCCAACGGATCAATGCTACAAGGTTGACCCCCCCACAAGCCCCATCCCTAAAGCTTGGCGGAGACCGAACCCATGGCGCAACATGCCCGCGCGGCTTTTAGCGCCTGTGCTTTACCACATGTATGTGCCCCAGAGGACGATATCCTTAGGGGGGAATCGAACTTGCGACCCTAAGGCCGCAAACTTGACTCCCTGCCAGCAAGCTGACCCCTTTGGATTGCCTGCTTTTTTTTTCTTTACACAAGAAACACGTAAAGCACATAAATTGTCTGGTGTTTATGATTTCTGTTTCCTTTCCTTTCTTCTTACCCGAGAATTTTTTTTCCTTTTCCCGAAAAAATTTGCTCTCTTCCCGAAAATATATATATACACACAACACTGCCCAGCATTAAGGGATATGCAGTCATCAGTCGCGACCTAGCAGCATTTGGGACTACAGCCTATGGCTAGTCAGTGGACCGGGTCGGCCCGGTCCCGCTCCGACACCGCTCCAAAATTGACCTTTTTAAAAAAGAAAAATGTGGTATTAGTATTCGAACCGGGAAGGGACATGGTCTCGTCCCGCCCCGATCCCGCCCGAAACCGCCCTTTTGCACAAATAATTGTTGCACCAATGACCATTTTTTACATTTTGGCCGTTGTGCAACGACCATTTTTGACCTCCCCCTCCCCCTCCCCCATTAATATTTATTTTTAACTCATAAGTTATTATATTTACACTTTAACCCAATTTTTCAACTATAAATACCTCATTTTCTCTTCATCTTTCTCACAAATCTTCCTACAATCTCTTTAATCTCTTAATTTATCTCTCTACAAGTCTACACTGTCTACTAAATATTGAATTCTATTTATTCATTTGGGAGTGAAGTTGACAACTAGCTTGAGGATCTTCCATCGAGCAAAGTTTCAATTTTCAACCTCTCGATTACACGTTGACGTTACGTCGGCATTTTACATTCGTTCCTTCATTAAATTATTATTGTCTGTTTATTTTATTTAGATCACTTAATTTCATTTACTTTAATTATTTATTAGTATAATTATAAATTTATAATGGAAGGATTTAAACGTATATTTACGGGTAGGGGTCATGCTTCTTCTAGTAGGGGCAACAAGGGCAATGGTACTTCTTCTAGTCATCCTATTTCTAGACAGAATCTTAATCCTACACAGGATGATTTTGTTGATACTGAGCATTTTCCTACAATACCATTAGATTTAGACGAAGAATTATTTTCTGAAACTCAAGAAGACTTTAATTTAGACGATGATCTAGATGATACACCCACTAATGTAGATGACAACACACTCACTAGTGCACCTTCAACTGAAATATTAATAAATAAATATTATATTTTATTATTATCACATCATTTTATTTTGTCTAGCATACAAGATGAATGCAAAAAAGTATAGGCATTACCAACAAGAAAGTGCTAGCAATCAACTGACTTCCATACCATCGTCTTCTTTTTCAACACAACCTCAAAAAAGACGTGATATTTCTGCGGCTAGTATTGAAAGCCTTAGACATAGAATGTTTAGTGGTACCACTACTAATCAAGTTAGTGAGTTTGATGTTTTTGTTTTGCATGATGTTGTACCGTACGAAGCAGTTCTCAATGAAGAAGGACGTGAAAACTTGCTGAAATACTGGAGGGAGAATGACACGTGGCATAGAGAACCAAACATTTGGCAAATAGTGAAATACACGTGCTGTCACGTGTAATTTTGTATTTTTTTAATTTTTAAAAAAATTGTTTTATTTTCTTTCTTTTTCTTTTCTTTTTAATCCCGAAATCTAATGAAAATATTATTTTATATTTAAAAAAATGAAAAGAACAATTATTTTTGTATGAACTTGAAAAATTATTAGAGGTGTTAAGTATATTCGAATGTTGTTGAAGTTTTAAAGTTAAGATTCAAGTGCTAAATTATTTCTAAACCTTTAGTTGTTGATGAGATTCGAAAATGAAAAACAAAATTGAATTCACCATTGTTGAACCTTGAAAAAACTTGAAGAACAAAAAATGAGTTTTGTCGAAATTCATAGTTGTTGGCCAAATTGATTACTGGAGTATGGTGATGATGTTGTGAAGTTGTAGTTGAAATTTTAGTTTGATTTGTGTGAACTTATCTGAGTTTTTATTGCATTTTGACACCAAAAATTAGATTTTGAGCTCCTAAAAATGGATGATAAAATGGTGATGAAGAACTCTTGAAAATCAACTTTGGAAGTTGGAACTGACACACGTGTCCATTTCGTATAGGTTAGAGCCATTTTTTAAAGTTCTCACTGTCGCACCCGTTTTTGATCTGCGGGCTTCGCGACGCGATGGCATCGATTGCCTCTAGATTGGATAACAATGCTTGTTTTGAGGAGTCGCCACCTAATTATTCTAAGGTGAATTAGGGCACCTAAATGTTAACTAAAAGCTACAAAATAACTCCAATTTTGTGGTCTGCGAAACTAATGAGATTCTAGGTAAAGGTTCTTTATTATCCTAAAGGGAAGGGGTTAGGCATCCTTTAAGATCCGCTAACTTGCGGTTATCCTATCAAACTCAGATTAATTATCGTACTAAGAAAATGCATGTTTTTACAAGTATAAAAATAATGTTGCAAGTAGATAATAAAATGATGAATTTTGTACATGTAAAGTTGAGAGAAGAAATAAATAAATCTGCATATGTATGAAAATTGATAAAAATATATGCAAGGTGATTTTTTATGGGCAACGGGCCTAAAAATAGATAAACTGGCGATTAACGATTTTAAAACTAACCGAGCCTAAAAATAAATAAACTAGCGATGAGTTTCAAGTTTTTGACTACCCTATTAATTAATCTACATATTCTAAATATTTCAATAATTTCAGGAGTACAATAATATTACAATACATAATGAAATAAAGCTGAATTAAAGAAAGTAAAAACAACAACAAAATAAATAATCTCCGAGGGACATTTGCCTTTTTTGACTTTATCCCTTGCAAGTTGTCAATAACAAACGGTTAGAAACAATTGAATATACATAACTTCGGATCCGTATCCAAAACAATAAATATTTTGATTACAGAGGACTCAGACTTAAATTTTGAAAAGATCATTCAAATCACGTCGTGGCTGCGAACATATGACTCGTTGGTCATTTTAGTTGCCTTGCCTACCGAACGCGTTGGTCTCTTGGGTGAAAAAAGATTTAAGTTTCATCCTTGCCCATAAATTTTATTTTCCGTCTTTACAACTGTGGAGGCCTCAAAAATCGACGGATATTTTTTCATCGGCCAATGTAGTATAATTTTCAAATCAGCAAAATGGTACCGAAAACAGTAAAAAAAAATAGAAATCGAGAAATGATGTACGAAGGGACACGACCTCAAATTTAATTTCATTGGTCAGAGTGCAGTATTTATTCAAAGCGGTAAAGCGGTAAAGCAGTAAAATCAAAAACCGAGAAAATGATGTCCGAAGGGACGCGGCCTCGAATTCAATTTCATTGGCCTAAAGCAGTATTTATTCAAATGAGTAAATCAGTAAGACAATCCATGCACAGATGTTAAATGCCAATATCAGCAACAGTTCGCAAAAAATGCCCGACCCGAATTGTGAAATTTTTCCCGACACGGATCCTGAACACAGACCCGAAACAGGATTCGGAGTCTAATTTTTCTTGATTTTCAGATAGCCAACAACATAAAATTAAACATAAAAATCTAGAAATTTACTAAAATCGGAGTAACCCGACCCGAAACAGTGATCCGATCCAAAACAATTTTTCTTGGATTTTCAGATAGCCAACAACATAATATTAAACACAAGAATCTGGAAATTTATTTGAATCGGGTCGACCCGACCCGGATCAGTGACCTGGCTCGAATCAGGGTTTCAACCCGAATCGATTTTGTTTTTCCATTATCAAACAACCAACAACAAATTATCAAATACAAAAATCTGGAAATTTACCCAAACCGGATCGACCCGACCCGGATCAGTGACCCGACCCGAATCAATTTTTCTTGGATTTTTATTTTCAGATAACCAACAACAAGATAAAAACACAAAATCTGGAAATTTAAACCAAATCGGGTCGACCCTACCCGGATCGGATGTTTCCACCCGAATCGATTTCTTTCCAAATTTCAGATAACCAACAACAAAATATAAAATATATAAATCTGGAAATTTAACCGAACCGGGTTGACCCGACCCGGATCAGTGACCCGACCAGAATCGGAGGTTTCAACCCGAATCGATTTCTTTCCAAATTACCAGATAGCCAACAACATAATATTAAACACAAAAATCTGGGAATTTATTCGAATCGGGTCGACCCGACCCGGATCGAATGTTTAACCCGAATCGATTTTTCTCAAACTTTCAGATAACCAACAACAAATTATAAACACAATCTGGAAATCTACTCAAATTGGGTCGACCCGACCCAGATCGAATGTAACAACCCGAATCGATTTTCTTTCAATAATTTCAGATAAACAACAACAAAACATTAAACACAAAACCTGGAGATTTTTGTCAAATCGGGCTGACCCAACCCAACCCGAATCAGCAAAGAACAACACTCGATTTCTGATTTTAGGACCTCCAAAATTCCACTAAAAACCGACCAAAAACTCCCATCCGAAATAGTGAATAAAAGTGGATTAATATTGATGGATTCGGACCTCCAAAATCCCCCCTAAAATCGAGTTTGAAATCGAAAATAAATGGGCAAAAGGTTGCGAATTTTAGGAGTTGAAATCACGGGTTTTGGGGGGTGTAGGTATGGTGAAGATACGGGTGAGGCGTAGGTGGTGTAGGGTGGTGTCGGCGACTGGTTGGGTGAGGTGACCGACGTGTTGGGGGTATGGGGTATGGGAGTGTTGGCCGAAAAGGGTGTGTTTGTTGAAGGGGTGTAGGGTTTTTTTGGGGTGTTATGTTTTAAGGTTTTTTGGTTTAAAGGGGGGAAATAAAGGGGAAGGGGTTGGTTGGGCCGATGGGTCGGGTTGGCCGACTTGGGCATGCAGAAAATGGGGGTGGCCAAATGGGCTGCCCCTTTTTAAAATGGACGTTTGTTTTGGGTTGAGAAATAAATGGGTTATGAGTTTAAATTATAAAAAGGGATTTTATTATATATATATATATATATATAAAAACAAAGCTTTGCAAAAATTATAAATTGTAAAGATGACACTATGATAAAAATATAATATTTGCGAAATGTTTGATGCTTAAATAAAAAATGCAATGTCGTTTTGTGAAAATAAAAATAACATATAATATTATGATAAAAGTATGTTTGTGATATAAAAAATGCAAATGACAAATAAAAATGTAAATAATAATAAAAATGATGATATATATACATATATATGCCTATATTTTAAAATTATTTTAAGGTGTCAAAAATATTCAAAATTACAAATAAAATCAGAAAAGATGGGACAAAATTGGGTGTCAACAGATGCCCCTCTTTGGCCGGAGACGATGAAAGAGTTTTCGGCCAAAGAAGTTGACTGAGTAGCCAATTTTGTCCTGATCATCAGGACTCGAGGGAAGGTTAGGGATGCGTTGGAAGAAATAGAATCCCGAGGGGGAGAGAAGTTGCAAAAGATGTTGCAGATCCAAGAAATATTGCCCCAGTATCGAGTTATGATGACACTGGTTGCAGATGTGATGATATACTGGGGGAAGGCCGGAACGACGTTCGAAGTACTCCCCAAATGCAGATGACGCCGTTGAATAGGCATAATGAGATGACGTCGTTGCTTTGACGTTATGTAGATGGCGTTGTTGCATATGCGTGATTGAAACTAAAATACCCGCATTAGAAGGTGGACGCCTGACAGAAATTGAAATACCCGCATTAGGAGGTGGGCGCCTGACTGAAATTAAAATACCAACATTAGGAGGTGGGCGCCTGACAGAAATTGAAATACCCGCATTGGAAGGTGGGTGCCTGACAGAAATTAAATATCTGAATTATGAGGTGGGCGCCTAACGGAAATTAAATACCCGCATTATGAGGTGGGCGCCTGACTGAAATTAAATACCCGCATTATGAGGTGGGCGCCTGATCGAAATTAAATACCTGAATTATGAGGTAGGCGCCTGACTGAAACTGAAATACCCGCATTATGAGGTGGGCGCTTCACTGAAATTAAGTACCCGAATTATGAGGTGGGCGCCTGACTGAAATTAAATACCCACATTATGAGGTAGGCGCCTGACTGAAATTAAATACCCGAATTATGAGGTGGGCGCCTGACTGAAATTAAATACCCAAATTATGAGGTGGGCGTCTGACTGAAATTAAATACCCGAATTATGAGGTGGGCGCCTGACTGAAATTAAATATTGAAATTATGAGGTGGGCGCCTGACAGAAATTAAAATACCTAAATTATGAGGTGGGCGCCTGACTGAAATTGAAATACCAGCATTATGAGGTGGGCGTCTGACAAAAATTAAAATACCCACATTAGGAGTTGGGCGCCTGACAGAAATTAAAATATCCGCATTATGAGGTGGGCGCTTGACTGAAATTAAAATACCCGCATCAGTAGGTGGGCGCCTGACTGAAATTAAAATACCCGCATTAGGAGGTGGGCGCCTGACTGAAATTAAAATACCTGAGTAGATGAGAATGTGACCCTGTAAGTCGAAATACCGTTCTTCATATGGACATAACGCGGTTGGGACCCTGTAGGTCAACATGACGTCTTTGTACAGTCGCAAAACAGGAAAGTGATCCTTGTGGGCTGAATTGTGACGCGGAAGTTCTTTGCCAAATTAACCACACATATTGCGGCTTCCCTGCCTTTGTCAACCCGAAGACCTGCACTCAAAGAAATTCGTGAGTTTGGGGGAGGGGCGGTTGATTCGCGTTGACTTTGTAGCTTTGTCTCTTGACGCTTGCAAGTTCAGACTGGTTTGGATTGAAGACATAGATGTCTGGCATTTTTCCAAGTCCATTGGCATATTATTGCAGTGAACCCTTAAAATATGTCACCGTTTTCGATATATATGAAGATGCCGAACTTCCAACTGGACAAAATCGAGTTTGCGCAGGCAACTTGTTTATCCTATCAAGGCGATCATGTGAGCCTATTGCGTTGTGTGCAAGATAATGGAAGACAATTTCCAACGGTGTGACCGAACCCGATATAGGCCGCCTACGTATTCCGACAAAGAAAATCAGGTCATAACGTAGTTCATGCAAGCTAAAAGGTTTTTTTTTCTTTTTTTGAAAATATGAAAAAGACAGAATCACGTTGTTGACACCCAATTTTGTCCCGTCTTTTCCAATTTATTTGCAATTTTAAATATTTTTAACACCTCAAAACAATTTTAATATATATACATACATGCGTATATATATATATATATATATATATATATATATATTATTATTCTCTTATTATTATTATTATTCACATTTTTTACTATCATTTGCATTTTTATCATAATCATAAGTTTTATCCGAAAATTCTATGTTATTTCCCAAAATTGCATCGCATTTCCATTTTTTATTAAGCATTAAACATTTCGCAAATATTATATTTTATTATTATCACATCGTTATGTTATTTTAAATAATTCACATCTTTTACAAAATAAAAATAATATTTTTTATGTTAAACTCATTTTATATTTTTTTAAACCCAAAACAATTTCTAACCCATTTCATTTTCCCAACCCAAAACAATTTCTATCCCAAACAAAACCTAACCAAAACTCAATCCAAAATAATTTCCAAGCCCCAACCGAAGCCCATACCCGGCCGACCCACAAGCCCAGACCCATTCCCCTTATTCCCTTCCCCTTTATTTCCCCCCCAATTCCCACAACCCAAAACTCTAAAGCCCAACAACCCTTTTCCCTTTAATTCCCCCCAAGACCCAATCGGCCAAATCCAATTCACCCTCACCCGTCGGCCCACCAAACCCCTCTGCCCCTGACACCCGACACATTCGACCCATACCCCAAAAATCCGCAACTCATGCCCTCAAATCCGCAATTTTTGGCTCCTTTATTTTGAAATTCGAACTCGTTTTGAACACCAAGGGGGTGCGGATCCACCTATAAATACCCCCTTTTTTGTTCTACATTGAGAAGAGGGATTTTTCGGAGGTCCAATTCCATATAAATATTTTGTTGTGTTCTTGATTGTAAGCATTTGCCCTCCTTGTTATTCAAGAATTAAGTCCGAAAACAAGCCCAACGTCAAAAGAAAAGGGGTGAGTTTCATTCTTGAACTTTGATATTTAAATACTTCTATTTCTTCACTGACCCGGGTCGGGTCGACCCGAATTGAATTTTTCAGAATTATTGCATTTCGCATTTTTGCATGTTGGTTATCTGAAATTGGTGCAAAAAATCTGATTTCGGGTTGAACACTTGATTCGGGTCGGGTCGACCCGAATTGATTTTTTTTAGAATTATTGCATTTCACATCTTGCATATTGGTTATCTGAATTTGCTGGAAAAATTAGATTTGTTGTTCTTCACTGATTCGGGTCGGGTCACTGATCCTGGTCGGGTCGACCCGATTTGGATATTTTTAGAATTATAGCATTTTTGCATCTTATTTGTTGGTTATCTGAAAAATTGGTGAAAAATCTGATTCGGGTCGGGTCACTGATCCGGGTCGGGTCGACCCGGTTTGGGTATATTTTCCAGATTGTTGCATTTTTCATATCTATGGCTGGTTATCTGAAAACCTGAATTTTTGATTCCGATTCTGGTCACTATTTCGGGTCTGTTTTCAGAATTAGTTCATTGTTTCATTCGGGTCACTGTTCATAATCCGGGTCGGATATTTAATTACTTACTATTGTATGCGGCTATGTTGCTTATTTTACTGCTTTATATAAATACTGCATTTAGGCCGATGAAATTGAATTCGAGGCCGCGCTTTTCGTTTCTCTGTTTTTCAGTTTACAGTTTTAAACATCCGTGCAACGGATATCTTCTTGTTTTCTCGTTTTTACTTGTTTTGAACAAATATCGCGTCTATTCAGTAATCGTTTTTCTGTTTCAGTTCACTGCTCGGTTTCAGATTACTATTTTTCAATTTACGATTTTAAACATCCGTGCAACAGATATCTTACTGTTTTACTGTTTTGAACAAATACCGCGTCTCTATTCTCTATTTTTCTGCTTACTGCTTTAATTTTGCTGATTTGAACACGATACTACACTGGTCGATGAAAAATATCCGTCGATTTTGAGGCATCCACAGTTGTAAAGACGGAAAATATAACTTCTGGGCAAGGATGAGACTTAAACCTTTTTATTTCATCCGAGATCAACATGTTTAGTAGGCGAGGTGACTAAAATAACCAACAAGTTATATATTCGCAGCCACGACGTGATTATAGTGATATTTTCTTTTTCATCTGAGAGACCAACACGTTTAGTAGGCGAGACAATCAAAATAACCACATTAGTCATATGTTTGCAGCCACGACGTGATTGGAATGGTCTTTTCAATATTTAAGTCTGAGCCCTCCGTGATCAAAACATTCATTGTTTTGGATATGGATACGAAGTTATTTGTATTTAACTGTTTCTAACCGTTTGTTCTTGACAACTTGCAAGGAACAAAGTCAATGAAGGCAGATACTCCTCGGAGTTTATCTATTTTGTTGTTTTACTTTCTTTAATTCAGCTTTATCTCGCTCTTTATTGTAATATTATTTATCGCACTTATGTAATTATTGTAATGCTTAGAATAGGCAAACTTAGAATTAATTTATAGGTTAGTTTAAGACTTAAAAACCGCCGCTAGCTTATTTATTTGTAGGTTCGGATAATTCAAACTTAGAAACCCTTCGAATGTTATTTATTTTAGGCTCGTCATGCATATTCAAAATTTTCTAAACAACTTTGGTCATCTTTTATTCGCTTTGTCAATCATACAAATAAGTTTATCTTTTTATTAAAAATTGCAACTCAATGATTTCCGAAAGATTTACTTCTTTGGCATTATAAATAATTTGTTTTTACTATCAATTGTTAAAAATGCATACTTTACATGTATTTTTTCTTTAAATACCATACATTGCATGCTTGTACAAAAATGCATTCTTTTACTAAATATTTACAGTATTAGTTTAACTTTCTATTTTAAAATTACATTTTTCTTAGTACAACAATTAACCTGAGTTTGACCGGATAACCGCAAGTTAGCGGATCTTAAAGGATGCCTAACCCCTTTCCTTTAGGATAATAAAGAACCCTTACCTAGAATCTCACTAGTTTCGCAGACCTTAAAATTGGAGTTATTTTGCAACATTTAGTTTAATAATTAGGTGTCCTAATTCACCGTAAAAAATAATTAGGTGGCGACTCCTCAATCCTTAATTTACACAGGATTCACCAGACACGTTTTGCTCCGCTCCGAACTCTCGCGGGGGTCGGGTCAAAAACGGGCGCGACACACGTCTTGACTTCAGTTGGTTTCAAACAATTAGTATTGTGCTTAAGGGCTCCCATTATTTGCTTTCTGCCCAACCGAGACTGACTCCAGGGTAATTCCTATAGCTTCAGATGCTACCTCAGACATACCTGAGTATCGACATTTACTTCAAGCCAAGGTTTTGACATATATGCATCCTCATGTTTCAAATGCCCTCACTGAAAGAAAGTCTCATTCTCATATGTATTTAAGCATTTTGAACTTTAGGACGTGTAGAGAAGTACACTCACCCTCAGAAAGATGTTCAATGCATTTAATTGTGATACCATAGGCTTAGCCGTCATGTGAGTATCCACTAATGTGAGAACCCTCGGTATAGGATCATGTAGGGCTTGTTATGGATTTGTAATGTAGGCTTGGGGAAAGGAAAGGATATCATCTGGGTAAGGAGTGACTAATCCTTCCTTGAGCGTTGGAATATATCCTCGCTTGTGTGCCTTGATGCCGATTTGCTTCTTTTTGCCCCCTTTGTTTTGTACCGACTTCTTTTGAATATTTCGTTTGGAGCTTTTTTCCTTTTTTTTTTTTGATATTGTCGGGCCTTTTGACTTCATTTTTGTGTAAAGTCGTCCTTTTGTTTGGTTTTGTTTTGTTTTCCTCTTTTGGGAGCATTGCACTTCAAGCCAAGGTTTAAAAGAATAGGCTTTAGGCTCAAAGGGGAAGTACTACGGATAATGTTATTTGGTACGCTGGAAAGGCTCAAACGGATCAAAGAAAGCCTATAATCCTTTCCTATACCAAGTGTTACTCAGGATTTCGCCTCAACAATTCGAGCCAAGTTCTAGATCACAATGCAATGCAATTGAACTTATTCTAAAAACTCACCACACAATGCACATGAAACGATGAGGTTGACTTTGTTCATATCTTGGAAGCATGCAAAACAATTTTTAAGTGTCAACACAAGCGTGAATGAGAGGTACCAGAAGAATCAATGATTTACCACGAAGTCAGTCTTCTCTACTTATTCTTTCCTATGCACACCATTAACTGTGTTGGTATCAACCAAGTCAATCAATGATTCTTAATTTTTTTTTTTTTTGTATTTTGGAATAAAGGGTACCAAACCCAAGTAGGGCTGCCTACATATCTCATCTTTAACGAGAATCAGGTGTGCGTAGTTCGTGCATAAAGTATATATAAAATGTATGTTTATAAAAAATCATCCATAATAAGATAGTAAAAGTAAAAACTGTATAAAACATATGATTGTCCACTATGGGACGAATGCAAAGTAAAAAATAATTGTTCACAATAGGATGAATGCAATGAAAAAAATGATTATCCACAATAGGATGAATGTAATAAAAAAATGATTGTCCATTATAGGATGAATGAAAAGATGGGTAAGTCAGATATGTCCCTTTCTAAGGTGGACAAGAAAGTGCGTCTCTTTGGCATGTTTATTCCACTTTCGTGGGGTAGTGTTCCGCAAGGACTAGATTAACTTCTTCTTTTTTTGATTTTTTTTAGTGGTGTCGAACCCGAGAAGGGTTACCTACGTATCACACCGTATGGGTGAGAATCAGACACTCGTAGTTCGTGAGGATATGTTGTAAAAAATGGTATGATATAAAGGAATTATGTAACGAAAATTAAGCATATCAATTGAATTTGCAAATATGTAAAAAAGTAAAAGTATAGACAAATTCATAGCGATGCCTCGTTGAATCTGGTGTTGGCTGACTTCTTCCAGTCAAAATATCTTCCGATCATGTTTGTGAAAACCTTTTGCTCTGTTCTTTCCTGGAGTATATCCAGGAATAATGTTTTAGAACGACCGCCTCCGACTGTTCGCGAGGACGATCTTCCTGCAAAAATAAGAGCACCGGGTGAAAGGAGGAAAGTCACAAAAAATAAAATAAAATGTGGAAGTGTGATAGTATAGTCAAAGACTCCCCTGATTGATTTGTTCGGTCTGGAGGTTGGATGACTTCTTTCAGTCAAAGTATCTCCCCGGTCATCTTTGTAAACGACCGCTCTCGACTGTTTGCGAGAACGGTCTTTCTGCAAAAATGAGAGACACGTGTGAAAGTAGGAAAGTCGCAAAAATAATAAAATGTAGGAGTGTGACAATATGATCAAAGACTCCCCTGATTGCTTCACAAGGTCCAAGTCTTGATGTTCAAGAACGCTTTATTCTCAGGAGGTGATACAATTTCTGTCCCGAGAACCAAAAGATATGGTGTTGCCCAGTAGAAGTTGATTGTAGTGCAATAACCCAAAATTTTAAAGGACAAATATTCATGCCCAGAGTTGCAAGCGACATGACATGACATGTATAGAATTGAAGCATGTAATTATTGCATTAAATAATATGTACAGAGTTAAAAGAAGAAAAATATCAAACAAATTGTGCGGGAATTAAATGTGCGTCCTAACATGCATGGGGCCTCTCTTATGCTAGAGGTGAGCCTAAACGCCAAATATGCGAGATTATGACGGATTAATCCAAGCTGTTAAAAGTCAATGCTTTTGTCGGAAATGAAGACAAAATAAATGTACATTTTCCAATTTCGGCATGTCATGATAAGGCTTGGATTCGTCTATCATTATCACGCTACACATAATATGCTGATGGGTCGTTAGGTCGTGAGACCCGTAGACAATTTGGTGGATTTCTTAATTGTGAAGTCGATTCCAAAGATTGAACCACCTAAGATATATGCATGCATGACTTAAGATAAATTGTGGTATAGCTCTCTATCCTAAATTTTCTAAGATTTGGCTTACTAGACTCAAGGTTCCCAAGCGGACTACTCGAGTGAGAAGGTTACGCGGCCACCGAATGGTCCGGACACTCTGCGCATATGCAAACTCTCCTAAAATTTGGCAATTTGAAAGAAATTTGCGGGTGCGCAAAACACACCTCGCGTGTAATGTGTAATAGTGTCAATTTTCCGAAGTGGAAGAAATATAAACGGAATGCCAATTTAAGGAAAGCAGTAAAAAAAAAAGTAACAATTAAAGCAATTAAACATACAAAATTTCAAAAAGATACAATTTAAAGCAGTAGATCAAATAAGAAGCAAAATAAAGCACGATAATAATTAACCTGAATCTGCAATGGTTACGAACCTGAATCTCCCCAGCGGAGTCGCCATGTTGTCGCACCCGTTTTTGACCTGCGGGCTTCGCGACGCGATGGCATCGATTGCCTCTGGATTGGATAACAATGTTTGTTTTGAGGAGTCGCCACCTAATTATTCTAAGGTGAATTAGGGCACCTAAATGTTAACTAAAAGCTATAAAATAACTCCAATTTTGTGGTCTGCGAAACTAATGAGATTCTAGGTAAAAGTTCTTTATTATCCTAAACAGAAGGGGTTAGGCATCCTTTAAGATCCGCTAACTTGTGGTTATCCGATCAAACTCAGGTTAATTATCGTACTAAGAAAATGCATGTTTTTACAAGTATAAAAATAATGTTGCAAGTAGATAATAAAATGATGAATTTTGTACATGTAAAGTTGAGAGAAGAAATAAATAAATCTGCATATGTATGAAAATTGATAAAAATATATGCAAGGTGATTTTTTATGGGCAACGGGCCTAAAAATAGATAAACTGGCGATTAACGATTTTAAAACTAACCGAGCCTAAAAATAAATAAACTAGCGATGGGTTTCAAGTTTTTTACTACCCTATTAATTAATCTACCTATTCAAAATATTTCAATAATTCCAGGAGTACAACAATATGACAATACATAATGAAATAAAGTTGAATTAAAGAAAGTAAAAACAACAACAAAATAAATAATCTCCGAGGGACATTTGCCTTTTTTGACTTTATCCCTTGCAAGCTGTCAAGAACAAACGGTTAGAAACAATTGAATATACATAACTTCGGATCCGTATCCAAAACAATAAATATTTTGATTACAGAGGACTCAGACTTAAATTTTGAAAAGATCATTCAAATCACATCGTGGCTGCGAACATATGACTCGTTGGTCATTTTAGTTGCCTTGCCTACCGAACGCGTTGGTCTCTCGGGTGAAAAAAGATTTAAGTTTCATCCTTGCCCAGAAATTTTATTTTCCGTCTTTACAACTGTGGAGGCCTAAAAAATCGACGGATATTTTTTCATCGGCCAATGTAGTATAATATTCAAATCAGCAAAATGGTACCGAAAACAGTAAAAAAAAATAGAAACCGAGAAATGATGTCCGAAGGGACACGACCTCAAATTTAATTTCATTGGTCAGAGTGCAGTATTTGTTCAAAGCGGTAAAGCAGTAAAATAAAAAATCAAGAAAATTAGGAGTGAGCGGGTCCGGTACCCTAACATTTTTTAACTACCCGGACCCTACCCGATAAAAGATCGGTTCCTAAATTTACTACCCGGAACCTACCCGTAGCAATCATTACCCGGAACCTACCCGGACCCTGCGGGTTCGGGTAGATTCCCGTGTACCCTGTAAATAAAAAACATAAATTAAGCAACAATTTTTAAGCCTATGAGAATAAAAAAGAGTCCTAAAATAATTTCATCAAGTAGTTTTTTAGCCTGCAATCGGAGTTTTTAGTACCCTTATAAGAAGTTTTAGAAAACTTATTCATTGTAGAAAAGCTAATTCTGTAACCAAAACCAAGAATTGCAAGCCAAATTTGACACTCAATTAATTGAACGTGTTGATTTCAAAATAAATTTAAAAATATCTGAATTAAACTTATTTTCGTGTTCATAAGCTCTTCGATACAAAGGAAAAGCTTTATTATACTAGTAAATCCCTAAATTTCATCTTCACAACTATAAAAATATACACAAATTTTAAAAATAGATTTACATTTCAAATAAAAAAGTAATACAAATTGAAGATGAGTATCGACTGAAATAGAACTGAAGCATATGATATTAAAAAGAAATTGAAGAGTTAGATATGAACCCATATGCATTTTAGGAATGACGTGAACACAACCAAGGGAGAGAAAGAGGCAAAGGTGAAGCTTCAATGACGACAACGATGAAAGTACCTAAGAGAAAGCTTCAACAACAACGACGATGAAGCTCGGTGGTGTAGCTAAAACGCCATTGTTATTGAGAGAGTTTTTGGTGTTTTCTCTTAGGGCACAAACAACATTCTAGAATAAAGGGGTGAAAAAGCTAAAATATTTACGTCTTGGGGTGGGGAAAATTAATGTGTAGGCGTGCAACAAATAATTTTGGAGAAAGTTAAAAGTGGTCCAAATGTTTCTAACAAAAAGTAAAAATATTTAATATTTTATAGATACCGGGTATCGATTCCGGGTCCGGATACCCTGTCTCTATTTGCCGGAATCGGAACCGGACCCGACATTGATCGGTTCCTAATTTTACTACCCGGACCCTACCCGTTATTATAATATATCTACCCGGAACCTACCCGTTAGTGTCGGTTCCGGTCAGGTATCTGGATACCCTGTAGCCGTGCTCACCCCTAGAGAAAATGATGTTCGAAGGGACGCAACCTCGAATTCAATTTCATTGGCCTAAAACAGTATTTATTCAAATCGGTAAATCAGTAAGACAATCCGTGCACAGATGTTAAATGCCAAAATCAGCAACAGTTCGCAAAAAATGCCCGACCCGAATTCTGAAATTTTACCCGACACGGATCCTGAAAACAGACCTGAACATGATTCGGAGTCCAATTTTTCTTGATTTTCAGATAGCCAACAACATAATATTAAACATAAAAATTTGGAAATTTACTCAAACCGGAGTGACCCGACCCGAAACAGTGATCCGACCCAAAACATTTTTTCTTGGATTTTCAGATAGCCAACAACATAATATTAAACACAAGAATCTGGAAATTTATTTGAATCGGGTCGACCCGACCCGGATCAGTGACCCGACTCGAATCAGGATTTCAACCCGAATCGATTTTGTTTTTCCATTATCAGACAACCAACAACAAATTATCAAATACAAAAATTTGGAAATTTACCCACACCGGATCGACCCGACCTGGATCAGTGACCCGACCCGAATCAGTTTTCTTGGATTTTTATTTTCAGATAACCAACAACAAGATAAAAACACAAAATCTAGAAATTTAAACCAAACCGGGTCGACCCGACCCGGATCAGTGACCCTACCCGGATTGGAATTTTCAACCCGAATCGATTTCTTTCCAAATTTCAGATAACCAACAACAAAATATAAAACATATAAATCTGGAAATTTAACCGAACCGGATCGACCCGACCCGAATCAGTGACCCGACTCGAATCAGCAAAGAACAACACTCGATTTCTGATTTTAGGACCTCCAAAATTCCACCAAAAACCGACCAAAAACTCCCATCCGAAATAGTGAATAAATGGGGATTAATATAGCCCTAAAATCGAGTTTGAAATCGAAAATAAAGGGGCAAAATGTTGCGAATTTTAGGAGTTGAAATCATGTGTTTTGGGGGGTGTAGGTATGGTGAAGTGACGGGTGCGGCGTAGGTGGTGTAGGGTGGTGTCGGCGACTGGTTGGGTGAGGTGACCAGCGTGTTGGGGGTACGGGGTATGGGAGTGTCAGCCGAAAAGGTGTGTTTGTTGAAGGGGTGTAGGGTTTTTTTGGTGTTTTTTTTTTGTGTTATGTTTTAGGGTTTTTTGGTTTAAAGGGGGGAAATAAAGGGGAAGGGGTCGGTTGGGCCGATGGGTCGGGTTGGCCGACTTGGGCCCTTTTCGATTGGGCTCGGGTATGCAGAAAATGGGGGTGGCCAAATGGGCTGCCCCTTTTTAAAATGGATGTTTGTTTTGGGTTGAGAAATAAATTGGTTATGAGTTTAAAATATAAAAAGGGATTTTATTATATATATATATAAAGCTTTGCAAAAATTATAAATTGTAAAGAAGACACTATGATAAAAATATAATATTTGCGAAATGTTTGATGCTTAAATAAAAAATGCAATGTCGTTTTGTGAAAATAAAAATAACATATAATATTATGATAAAAGTATGTTTGTGATATAAAAAAATGCAAATGACAAATAAAAATGCAAATAATAATAAAAATGATGATATATATACATATATATGCCTATATTTTAAAATTATTTTAAGGTGTCAAAAATATTCAAAATTGCAAATAAAATCAGAAAAGATGGGACAAAATTGGGTGTCAACACTCACGCGTTTGAAGGAGGTGTTCTCACGCAATACTCCACGTCAATAATAAAGGTGCAAAGAATTACTTTTAAAAAGTTTAGAGGGGTAATAGAATCCCCGCAAAGATAAGGTGTGTCGCAAAAACTTTAGGTATAATTCAGGGAGGTAATAGTGTCTTTTCCCTATTTAAATTATTAATTATGGAACTTATAGTACTTTTTACGTAGTTTCTAAATATGTAATTTTTATTTTAAAATATTTAAAGATTTTATGTTCTAACACACTGTCAAAATTAGAAAGTTTTACTCTCAAAAAGCGAAAAATGTCAATCTTTTCGGAACGAAGGAAGTAATTTAATTTGTTAGTATACCAAGTTGCTTAACTTATTCAGTGAATAACACATAAACATGTCTTTTAACTTGGCGCGAGCTGACAACTATGACCTCAAATTTTATCAGTGTGCAAATAGGCACTTAAACTTGCCAAAAGTCAAACAAGCATACACACGCGTCTTACATGGCAAACTGAGTGAGATACACTCGAAAACAGAAGAGTTGATGCTCATATCGCGTGTATATACTTGTTCCACTTTTGGCAAGTTTAAGTGCCTACTTGTACACTACCAAAGTTTGAGGTCAAAGTTGCCAGCTCACGCCAAGTTAAAGGACATGTTTATGTATTTTTCTTTAATTTACCTTTTTCGTTTTTTCTTTTTTTTTTTATGTCCAATCTACGTGTAAATTAGTTGACAGTCTCTGATTGAGCAATAATTCACGTGGAAGCAATTGCACTTCATGCTAGTGACCTGTCAGTACATGCGGGTATTGGCGGGTGACGAATATCCACTTGGGTGGTGGAGCGGGTGTGGATTTAGGAATATACCCGCCTAGGCGGGTATGAATGTTGAAAATTGTACCAGCCACGGGTGGCGGATATAAATTTTTTTGGCGGGTACGGGTGCGGGGGAAGGATACCCGCCCCCGCCCCCGCCCCCGCCCAATTGCCATCCCTAGACTCATGCACCATAGTTATATATTCTGATACATAACGCTAATAATATAATTTACCTAAAAAGTCAAGCTTTGATTGGATTGGATGAATTAAAATAAATAAGAATTAATTAGAATTTCAATTTCGATACTACAACAACAACAATCTTTAAACCAAATTAATTGGAATTTCAATTTCAATACAACAACATTCAATTTCAATTCAAAATCCTAAAATAAAGTTAACATCCTAAACCCTAAACCAAATATTGAACTATATATAAAGTTAACAAATTTACTAAATATACAAGGTAATACAACTAACAACATGAGTTTGTAAAATATTCTTAAAATAGTTTAATTTTACACTAGCTAGCTAATATGAGATTGAAAAAAATATGAGGAAAAAAACACATACCTGGCTGGAGATTTGAACTGTCGACATCGGCAACGGCGCAGGGGTTGGGCGACTGGGGCGGTGGGGTGAGTTGCTGGGGCGGTGGTGTGGCGGCGGTCGCAGGAGGCTGAAGGAGAGTGGCAAACTAGTTTTTTTTTATGAATTGAGTGTAAGGCTGTGTATTCAATTAGTATTTTAAAAATTATTTTAGAATAAATAAGTGCATTTTATTTTTAAAAATTATTTAGGAATGTAATGACTTAACATATTTTAAAAGACAATAAAAAAAATTTATGTTTGTATTTTAAAAAATCTATAATAAAATTTATAAAGATTTGAAAGGAATATGAATTTTTCATGTCAATTTCTCTAACAGCGAACAACTTGCATGCATAAATTTCTGACCTCTTCTAACATTCCATCATGCAAATCAGATAGAAAATCTGCTAAAGGAATTTGGGTAAGTGAAATTGCAGCCACAAGAAGCAATAGATCTACAAAAAAAAAAAGAGTATAAATTGCAGCTCAAGTCTGATGAGAAGCCAACTTCACTTCAGTTATGCATAAAAAAAATGAACCAGGTTCCAAAATTGGGTTGAAAATTTGGGAACATTCGGATACAGGGACCCCAAATTCTGAAAACATTTGGGACTATTCTGATTCTGAGGCTGCTCCAGCTTCTTCTTGGTCCACAGAGAGGAGAGAAAAAAGTTTTTGAGAAAAAAAATCATGTCCACAAAGGTGCGATTGTTTATAGCGTTTGTTATTTATACCTTCACTAAAAAGTCCCACAAATTTTATTGAGAAAAAAATCTTTCAAATTTAGCAATTTTTTTAAATATTAAAAGACTTTTTGTTACTTATTTAAAATTCTGATTGAATACCACTAGATTTGGACACCATCTTTAAAAAATCTTAATATTCTTGATTAATACCACAAAACTTATATAGATTATTTATAAGTCTTAATTGAATAACACACGACTTATTTATCCCAAAATAGTCTTTTAACACCCCTATAAATTTTAAGTCAAATTTCAAATTTTTTTACTTAATTTTTTCGACCACACGAGCATGAATTATTTTTTAGAAAATTATTATATATTTACGGAGTATGTAATTAAAATTAACCAATTACGATTTATTTTATTTTCTAATTGTTAAAAAATTAATTTCGACCTCGTGAGGTCGAAATTAGTTTTTCCAGTTAATTAAACGACCTCGTGTGGTCGAAATCTTATAAAAATAAAAAAATAGTATTTCAACCTCATGAGGTCAAAATTTGTAGGTCGAAAATTCATGTTTTTCTAGTAGTGAATATATTATCTGCTAAAAGAAGTAGAAATGAGAAAATTGCAAAACTCTTTGGTCTTGAAATGTCATATCTTTATGTAATTGATGTATTTATATATTTTGTTATGCTACGAGGGATTACAGTCATACGATGTTGTTTTACATGACAGTCAAATTAAAAAAAGATAACATATATATAATAATACAATTGGAAATGAACACGATGATGTGACATGTATCATTGGCCTGGATTACTATTCATCTTTTTTTCTCACAATTTTGAACTTTTCCCTCATTTTTGTCCAAAAAACCTCCAAAATAGTTTGTTAAATATACTTAATATACACACAATATACATGTGTATATTATGTATATTTTTGGAATCCCTATTACTGCCCAGCCGTGGGTCTTCTCCTTCTCCTTTACAAATATGTAATTAATGTTGTAGTCTAATTAGTAGTGTACACTTACCACAATATGTGTATTACCATAATGGTATAGTTAGTGTCCAAGTAGAATAGGAATAAGATTCTCCTATTATGAAAATATGTAAATTGTATATATACTCTTTCAATTAATGAAAATAATCAAGGGATTATTTTATTTCATGGTATCAGAAGTCTAGGTCAAACAACAATTTCTCTCCCATAAATTCTTATTCTTCGGCCAAGCCTCTACCGAGCCCTCCTCCTCGGGTTTGCCATTTTTTTCCGCTCTCAAAATCTCTCTTCCAAATCCCCCTATCACCTATTGTTCTTTCGTTATGTCTACGTCAAAGAACACGTTTCACCCTGCCCTTGTTGTTTCTAACATCAAGAATCATATCCCTCTAATTCTTGAAATAGAAAACGTCCAATACGCGATGTGGGCCGAGTTGTTCAAAATTTACGCTCGTTCGCATCAAGTCATCCATCACATAATCCCCGCGGCTACAGATGATACGGAGGTGCCTACACGCGAGGATGATCCTAAGTTATGGACAACACTTGATGCCACCGTCTTTCAGTGTATTTATTCTACTATCTCTACCGATCTATTGCGGACGATTATTGAGCCAGAAGCTACGGCGATGGCTGCATGGGATAGACTGCGTGACATATTCCAGGATAATCAAAATTCCAGAGTTGTTACCCTTGAACATGATTTTTCCCACATCAACATGGAAAATTTTCCGAACGTTTCAGCATATTGCAAACGGTTGAAAGAATTGGCGGACCAACTCCGCAATGTTGGTGCGCTAGTTAGTGAAGATCATCTTGTTTTACAGATGGTTGTTGTCCTATCCGAGGCCTATAGTGGCGTTGGAACTCTCCTTCGTCAAAGTAATCCTCTTCCGAGGTTCTATCAAGCCCAATTCATGCTTACCTTGGAAGAAGCCGGTTTGGCTAAAAAGACCGGCTACTAATGCTAGTCCCGTGGTCATGATGACATCCTCCACTAATCCTCAAAATTTTGGTAACAATTTGAACCAAAACTGATCTCAGTGGGGCGGCAAAAATGGCCGGAAAAATAATGGAAAAAATTGCGGGGGCAAACGCGGCAGTTCCGACAGCAGTCGCGATGGCCAAAATAGTGGCGGTGGACCTTATCCCTGTTACAGTGGGCCACCGACCCACTGGTCTCACCTTGGCCCTATGGGCCGTGGGCTTGGACCAATGGACAGTGACCCTACGACCCAACTCCACAAAATTTCCCAGCCACTGGCCAGTGGGCTTCCCAGCAGCCTCGACGGCCCACTGCCCACTGGCCAATAGTTCCAGCAGCAGTTACGGGCCAGGGTAGCTCGCAGGAGTTCTTGGGCCCCGGCCTCCGCAATCCCACCAAACAGCAGACCCCACTCAGACCGATATTAAGGTCGCGATGCACACACTTAGTTTGACTCCACCGGACCCGAATTGGCATATGGACACCGGTGCCACTACCCACATGACATCCGATTCAGGTACTCTCTCATCTTATTCTAATTTGAGCAACCCTCATGGTATAATTGTTGGTAATGGTAATTCTGTTCAATTCGTGGTTATGGTCATAAAACGTTGTCTCCCCCTTATCTTGAAAAAACGCCTTACATGCCCCCAAATTAATTAAAAACTTAGTGTATATCCGTAAATTCACTACTGACAATTCTGTTTCTATTGAATTTGATCCATTGGTTTCTCTGTGAAGGATTTCAAGACGGGGAGTTCTCTCATGAGGTGTGATAGTAGGGAGATCTTTATCCTATCACACCCAGTTTCGGTCCATCGAGTCAAGCCTTGCCATCAGCATTTGCAGTCCTTTCTCCTTCATTGTGGCATGCTCGTCTTGGTCATCCGGGGTCGTCTATTTTGTCGTCATTAGATAAAACTAACTTTATTTCATGTAAGGGTACGTGTAGTACTCCAAATTGTCAGTCTTGTTCTTTAGGAAAAAATGTTAGGTTGCCATTTGTAGACTCAAAATCTCATACTTTAATGCCATTTGATATTATTCATAGCGACTTATGGACGTCTTCTATTCTTAGTTCTTTGGGTCATCGGCATTATGTTCTTTTTTTGGATGATTATTCTAAGCTTTTATGGACTTTTTCAATAGCAAAAAAATCTCAAGTTTTTTTCATCTTCTTGAAATTTAGAGCATTCATTAGAACCCAATTCGAATGGAAAATAAAAAATATTCAGTGTGATAATGGCAAAGAATCTGACAATGGGGTGTTTCGGGAATTCTATGCTAATAATGTGATCATTTTTTATTTTTCTTGTCCTCATACGTCTTCACAAAATGGAAAAGCCGAACGCAAAATTTGTACCATAAATAACATTGTCCGAACTTTGTTGATTCATGCTTCCGTACCCCCGTCTTTTTGGCATCATGCTCTACAAATGGCGACATATCTCCTTAACATTCTTCCTTCCAAAGGTTTGACGTATTCTTCCCCGTATAAATTTTATATAATAAAATACCTTCGTATTCCCATCTTAGGGTCTTTGGGTGCTTGTGTTATCCATTATTTCCATCCACCACAATTAACAAACTTCAGCCCGGTCTACTCCGTGTGTGTTTTTGGGTTTTCGGTCTAATCATCGTGGTTATAAATGTTTTGATTTATCCTCTAATATAATCATCATTAATCGCCATGTCATTTTTGATGAATCTCAGTTTTTGTTTGCTAAGTTTAGTAATTCCGCCTAGTTCATATAATTTTTTGGATGATGGTCTTTCCCCGAAAATTATTCACTATTTTTCGGACGTGTCTTGCACCCCAACTCAGCCAGCGGGCCCACTGCCCGCTGGTCCTCCCCAAACGGCGTCGTCTTCAAATCTGGGTCCAGAAATTGGGCCATCAATTCTACCCAGTTCCGGTTACTGTTTCTGGGTCCAGTATTGACCCAGTTCCCGGTTTCAGTTCCCGATTTGGGCCAGCAGGCCCACTGCTTGCTGGCCAGTCCGTCCCGAGTCTCAAAAATTCCCAAAATCCACCCGCCTCTGCCCCGAGTCATAGACCAGTCATCCGTAGTCAACGGGGGATTTTTAAACCAAAAAGACATTTTAATTTACATTCTAATGTTCTTAAATCACCCTTACCCCGTAATCCTGTGTCTGCATTAAATGACCCGAATTGGAAAATTGCTATGACCAATGAATATAATGCTCTTATTGATAATAAGATGTGGGAGTTGGTGCCCCATCCATCTGGTATTAATATTATTAGGTCTATGCGAATTTTTGCTCATAAGGAAAATTCAGATGGTTCATTTGCCCGACATAAGGTGCGGCTTGTGGGTGATGGTAAGACTCAACAGATTGGTGTGGATTGTGGTGAGACATTTAGTCCGGCGGTCAAGATGGCTATCATTCGCACTGTGCTTAGCTTGGCTCTTTCGAAAGCATGGTCTATTCATCAGTTAGATGTAAATAATGATTTCCTACATGATGATCTCAAGGAAACATTCTATATGCATCAGCCTTTGGGATTTAGGGATCCCAAACATCCTCATCATGTATGTTTGTTGAAGAAGTCCTTATATGGGCTTAAGCAGTCTCCACGGTCCTGGTATACGCGATTTACCGACTATATTTTGACTATTGGGTTCACTCACAACAGGTCAGATAATTTCTTGTTCATCTATCGTCATTGTTCTTCCTTGGCCTATATCCTGTTATATGTGGATAATATTATTCTGACTGCCTCTTCCGATACATTACGCAAATCTATCATGACAATGCTCAGCTCTGAGCTTGCTATGAAAGATTTGGGGCCCTTGAGTTATTTTTTGGGGATTGCTGTCACTCGTCATACATGTGGGTTGTTCTTATCCCAACGGAAGTATGCATCTGAGATCATTGAGAGGGCTGTGATGTCATCATGTAAGTCCACTTCCACTCCCGTTCATACTAAGCCCAAACTTGGGGCTGCCGCCGGCGCTCCATACGAGGATCCGACCCGCTATCGCAGTCTTGCAGGGGCCCTTCAGTATCTCATATTTACGAGACCCGATATTGCGTGTGCTGTACAACAAGTGTGTTTGTTTATGCATGATCCCAGAGTTGAGCACATGAATGCACTCAAACACATACTTCGGTATATTCAGGGTACACTTGACTATGACTTGCATCTATATCCGTCATCAACGACAACACTTGTCTCGTATACATATGCCGATTGGGGTGGCTGTCTGGACACCAGACGGTCTACGTCTGGCTATTGTATGTTTCTTGGTAATACTTGGTCTCATGGTCTGCGAAGCGTCAGCCGACTCTATCCCGTTCCAGTGCTGAGGCCGAGTATCGAGGGGTAGCTAATGTGGTATCTGAATCATGTTGGTTACGTAATTTGCTGTTAGATCTTCATTGTCCTATTCAGAAAGCAACTTTGGTTTATTGTGATAATATTAGTGTCATCTACCTTTCTGATAATCCGGTTCAGCACCAATGCACTAAACATATCGAGATGGACATTCACTTTGTCCGTGAAAAGGTTGCTCGTGGGCACGTTTGCGTCTGCCATGTCCCGTCCATGTATCAAATTGCCGACATCTTTACGAAGGGTCTTCCCTCGGTCCTTTTTAAAGATTTTAGGGACAGTCTCAGCGTTCGAAAACCGCCCGCTATGACTGCGGGGGTGTGTTAAATATACATAATATACACACAATATACATATGTATATTATGTATATTTTCGGAATCCCTATTACTGCCCAGCCGTGGGTCTTCTCCTTCTCCTTTACAAATATGTAATTAATGTTGTAGTCTAATTAGTAGTGTATACTTACCATAATATGTGTATTATCATAATTGTATATTTAGTGTCCAAGTAGAATAAGATTTTAGAAGTAGAATAGGAATATGATTCTCCTATTATGAAAATATGTAAATTGTATATATACTCTTTCAATTAATGAAAATAATCAAGAGATTTTTTCTTTCATAGTTAATATTTCCCCTCTTTCTTGAGACATTTAAATGGAATTATTATTCAATTATTAAATGATTAACAGCTTTGGCCTTCTAAAGTCACGTCTTATTGCATTTACTTGAGCCTTCCCAAATCCCAAAAATAAATGTCATTTGCATTGAAAATTTGAAACTGCTCAATTTAATTTATCTTAATTATGTTTCCTCCTTCTCATTCTTTTCTCTAGATCAAAGGATAATAACGAATATTTTATCAAAGCATATGGACTGAAATAGAAAAAGATTTAAAGTATGGTTATAATTTTATTCTTTGCCTGTTTTTGTTTGAGGTTAATGGACAAAAAATTTACTAATTGGTCTTAGATTCCAAATAGTCATTACAAACAGTCACAAAATCTTATTTACTACGGATATCAATAAAATGGAATCGAAAGCCTTTAGGATCTCCTTTGAAGCGTCGGAAAGCGCTCAACATATTTTTGAAGTGTAAGTTCTTTCTTTTCTGCTCCTTTAATTTGTACAAAGAGTATGTAGTATTGAAATGATATGGGGGAGTTATCAAGGAAAGTAAGTAAATTTATGGGGGGGAAATTAGAGTAAAGAACATATTTTGTGGGATGATTGGAGAAAATATGGGGAGAAGGAGGTGGTGGTGTTATAATTGGAGTTTAGAAAAAGAAAAAGTTATATCGAGTAAAATTTAACCTTTTTAAGTACAAAAAATTTAAAAAAATTATTTGTCTTTATTTTAATTTGCTTTAGTATTCGCTCGAAGCGCGATAAAATTTACTAGTTTATTTATAAAGCAAGTATGGAATCCACCTAGAGTGATTTCAACAATATTATATGCCGATGAAACTCTATTCAAAAATTGAAAATGCAGCAACATACATAGCCAACTAAAGGGACGATACATAATAGGACATAAAACAAAGCATATTTCACCAAAGTTTTTCTTCACATGAGCTCAAGAAGAAAGGTGATATCAATGTGCAACAGATTCGTTCGAGTGATAATATGACTGATTTATTCACCAAGTCTCTACCAACTATAACTTTCAAGAAGATGGTGCACAAGATTGATATGTGAAGATTCAAGTTTTTGAATTGAAGTTCTCAGGGGGAGTTAATACGCGTTATACTCTTTTTCCCTTTCAAGGTTTTGTCCCACTGAGTTTTCTTTGTAAGATTTTTAATGAGGAAACCAAAAGACGTATTATTAGTAATGTGTACTCTTTTTCCTTCACTAGAATTTTTTCCCACTGAATTTTTCTAGTAAGGTTTTAACGATGTTCATTATCTACCAAATGGACATTCAAGGGGAGTGTTATAAATATTATTTATTATTATAAATGTCTATCTCTACAAGAAAAGTTAGAATTAGTAATTTTGTGACCAAATCAATTTTCTATTATAAATAGAGATATTCTCTTCATTGTATTTTTATCATTCAAGAGAAATAAATAGCTCTTCCCTCTTCTCTTTTTCTCTACAATATTCTTAGTCTTATTTTATAACAAAAATATATATATTTCATTTATCACTTAACCATAATTAAATAATATATATTAATCATACCTCATTTTTAGTTAACTAAGATCATCAGAATTGGTTGAATGTAAACATCCCATATTAATAAATTAAATGTTTACCCAAATTGTTGAAACATAGCAATCAAGATTGGAAGCAGCTGATAACTGTTACCATAACGTGACACGCTATCAATACCATTGGATGGTACACTTGTGAAGTAGCAGAAATTTCAAAGTCTTATTGCTCAAGTCCGATCCTATTAATTTCTTGACGTTCATTCATGTGACAAGTATGTAACTTGAACAAACTATTATAAGAAATTTATTCTTTTTTGCTTTACATTACGTGACGATTGAATCTTTCTATGAATAAGAAAGACGTGTCACCAATTAGCAGTAAGCACGAGTAATACAACAAAAAATAGAGAGAACAAAAATAAAGAATGATGCTTACATTAAATCTAACAAATTGGCATGATAGAAAGAAAAGCAACGAATATATCCCTAAAAGTAACGGATATACCTACGTGTTTCAACGAGCACATCAAGAAAATCTTATTCATCTCCCCATAAAATTTTGGGAATCAAAATTCACTCATCCAATTAATTTAAATTCATGCCGAGTAATTTTTTAACAAAAAGTTAAAGAGTTAATTAATCATACATAGTCAAGGGGGACATAGATGTCGTATCTATCCAGAGTGTTGTGATATAACACAATGGACAAAATCGAAATTGAACTTAAAAATATTAAATTATATTGAAGTAATTTTGTATGATCGCTATTATTTTTTAAATTAGAACATCAAAATTATCAAACCAAAATTTAAAAATCATAATTTACCATTCCATGGACATCCCTACCCTCAACACAAAACAAAGATTAATTTCCAAATATGGCTAGGCAATACTTCAACACTATACACCCACTATATTCCCGGCCTCTTATATATATATATATATATATATATATATATATATATATAACATTGGCTTCTCTGGTATGAAATGGGTCACTTCAAATAGGTTCATTGCTCCGGCCCAGAATAAGATTAATCCAGCATGGGCTACATGAGCCCCTAGTAATTTACCGGATAATTTTTTAAGTCGGGCATTCCCGGCCCATCAAGCGAAACCGGTGGTTTCTTCATTGCTCCGGCCCAGAATACGATTAATCCAGCATGGGCTACATGAGCCCCTAGTAATTTACCGGATAATTTTTTAAGTCGGGCATTCCCGACCCATCAAGCGAAATCGGTGATTTCTTGGTCACGATCAGTTAAGGTTAAAGTTCCATTAAAAAATGTCAATTGATGTTGAAAAGGATTGTAAAAGTCGAAGAAAATTACGAACTGTAGTCTCAACTCTCAGGGTATTTGAATCTTCTACTCATTATTGGTAAGTTTAACTTTATTCTATATCTTGTTTAAATCTCTTCATACTTATAAGGTAGAAAATTCAAGAAAATATAATTTTATTTATATGTCGTAATTATAAATTATGATGCAATCATTGGTTTGTATTGGGTCAAAATGTGAGGACACTCAGTTTTTAAAACAGATATAATATATATTTATATGTATTTGAACATTTACACGAGTGTTTTTTTATACAACTAAATTTTGACTGCCTTACTTGAATTTCGTTTCTTATTTTTGGTAAAGCAATTATTAAAAAAAGTTTCTTTATGGCTCCTCATGGTTGAAAAAGGAAGAAGATGGTACTAAAATAAGTAACTTTGTTTATTCAGCTGTGACACAGGAATACTTCAAAACAGGAAATTAAATTAAAATAAAAGCGCACGTGAAAACAGAAAATTCTATAAGTCATAGTAGAGCATAAAAATATACGTACATCATTTCTAAAGCGACATTCTCCCTTCTATCTATCAACAATTAAATTATGGAACTTTGTCCCCGAACTGCGAAACTAACAAGTCTATTAGAAAATTAAATTAACAACTTTTACATGAATTTTCAAGTGAATGAAATCGGTTGAGTGGTCTCAGTTGAAGATGGGATTGCTAATTTTTCTTTGGTTTTTTTATTTAGTTGGACATAAGGGATTTTAAAATAAATTGTAAAACGTGATCTATTGGAAATTTAAAAACTACAATATCCACTAGGACTAAATCTTCTTATTCTTTTAATCATTTATACATAATGCAAGGATTATAATATAATCGAGAATAAATTGCATTTATATAAAATTAATTTCTGTTTTTCTTCTTTATTTTTCTTCAAAACAAAGGGGGGTTGGAATTCGAATGTGCTTGATTTTTTAACTAGGAGAAATAATTGTTGGGTATTTTTGCTCTATGGTACTTTATAAAGCAGTACGGGAAGTATATAACTATTACAAGTATTCGAAAGGATAAACAAAGATTCAATAATTCAACTAGTAATCTGAAAATTACAAGAGATCCACAAAACTGAAATTACAATTTTGTTGAAGACGGAAAAAATGGAAACTATTTTTGTTGAGTCGAGTGTGGCACTCTGTCCTTAAGACAATATTGCCCCGTATGTATCCTTTATACGTCCTGGACAATTTGTCTCCCAAGATAAAATAGCAATGGAACACTTGAGCAAAGGAAACTCAAGAGCTACCGTGAAGAATATTGAGTAACGAAATGATGCTTGAAAGTTGTAGGAAGAAGAAAACTTTCTGCTTGTGGTAAGCTTCTGTATTTTTCGTGTATATTATATGTGTGTTCTTAGTGCTCAACAATGGTGTAAGGGGGTGTTTATATAGGTGATGGAGGGGCTGAAAACTGCCTCTATAATAGCCAAATAATGGTCATTATGGAGGTAGTAAAGTCACCAACATAAATGGTGAAAGACCAACGGATTTGGCCATTATAGGAGGAGTAATTCACCAAAATAAATGGTGAATTGAGTGTTTGGCGTTTCGCTTTGGTCGTCCAAATTCGAAACTTCGGGGACCAAACTGTACATCCGAAAGAATTCGGTCCGAACCGTACTTCGGAACTTCGGGATCAAAGCGTACTTCGGCAAAGTTCTCGGCCCAAAAAGATAACAGCCCACGAACCCGAACCGGACCGGACCGGGCGGGCGGCGGCGGCGCGCGTGTGGTCTTTCCTTGAACCGAAGCACATCTAGGTCCTCCCTCCTTTAAACACATGGGATACCCCTTGGGGTCCCAAACCCCAAACCAATTTCGAGTCTTATATACACAACAATTCTTTCTTCCTCTACCGATGAGGGAGAATTGAACACAATACCACACTTTCCATGCTTCAAACACCTTACTTCGTGGACCAATATCTCTTTCATTTCTCAATGAAATTTGACGATTCTTGGCCCTACGGTTATCTACGTACTTAGTAGATCATGCATGTGTGAAGAACCGGATTCTCCAACATACGTAACACTAGTGTTTAAGCCGTTAAAGTTGGTCGGTCGCAACTCCCGTCAAAGGCTAATTTCCAACAATAATTAGGTCAAATAAGACGAGATACTGAAAATAGTAGAATTTTGTCTTTGCATAAAAGTTTAGTTGGAATTATTGACTATATCTTATAATCCGTATTATGCTTACTAATATACTAATGGTGTGGCATATATTTAGACTTGGGGATCATTTGTTTCAAAGAAAAAAATTTGCATACAATGTGGTTATCTTCTAGAAGTCTTGTACGAAAAATTATATGAAAAAAATAATTAATTTTGTCTTGAATAATGAGAAATATTTTATAAATTATATATTTTTAATAAGAACGATAAATGTTTTGAGACAGGGGAAGTATGTAATAGAGTATGTAATATTTCTTTTAGTAAAACTTTAATGTATTCATATGAGTATGGAAATAAGTCAAGATTCAAGAATGATCGGCAAATGCAATCAAGAAAAGGCAAAGTAGAATTTTTTCCAATAGAGTTAATAAATGCAAAGACAAAATTAAGTTCATAGTATTATGGTTAGAAGTTGTGACCATCCATGAGGTCAGCAGTGACCCCATATGACCCATACCAAATAATTCATTTCCAAATTAATAGCCTCATTCCTCTCATTTTTGTAAAAAAATCTAATTCTAGTTTATTTTTTGGCAACTTCTAAGCAAGCAAGAAGTGGAGTACTCCTATTTGTTATAAAGATTCAAAGAAAATGGCATTTTTTTTGAATAAATTAAATTATGTCATTATTCTCCACTGCTGTAGAATCACTATTTAACTACAAGTACCCTTTTTAAATGAATATTGAATATATTATACATATGTTTAGGATAATTTCACTTTTGGTCCCTAAACTATTACTTAATAAATTTTGATGTTGATTCTCGTAATATTTAGCTAAGAACATTTTATCATGAATTACCTAAAATGTGTATTCTTAGTTACTTCTTATAAAAGAAATGTTTGATATTCAAATTACAATAACAACAACAACATACTCAGTATAATTCCACAAACGGGATGTGGGGAGGGTAATGTGTATGTAGACTTTCTCCTACCTTTGGGATAAAAAAATTATTTTCGATAGATCCTCAACACAACACATTAGCAAAAAAAGGCTAGAAGGAAAAAAAAATAACGGCAACAAAGTGACAAGATAGACACGGTCAATGAAGCAACAACCAAATTATTTTTATAAAATATTACCTATAAATATGGGTAAACATTACAAATTTAACACTATGCTTTACGTACTTAACACTTAATAATTCGTTAAAATTTGTGAAGATTCACAATCAGCGGGATAAATAATTACAAATATAAACTAACTGAAAGTTAAATATATTTAACCAAAAACTACGAGGATCAAAATTGGAATTCATCAATATTATGGGACTAAAACCTTGAAGGGAGCCTTGGAGTAACTGATAAAATTGTTGTCATGTGATCAGGAGGTCGTGGGTTCAAGCCGTGGAAACAGCCTCCTGCAGAAATGCAAGGTAAGGCTGCGTACAATAAAGCCATGTAGTCCGGCTCTTCTCCGGACCCTGCGCATAGTGGGAGCTTAGTGCACCGGGCTGCTTCAAAGGGACTAAAACCACAAAATTCCACCTTTTTTATTTGTTGGTCATTTGAATAGTACATTAATTTCTACAGCCGCTTTTTTCTGAATTAGCTGACTATATATATATATATATCCCTCTTGCCTCAAGGCTTTAGCAACAACTCTTTAGACCATTTTGTGAGAGAAAAGAAACAAAGAACATATCTCTAAACCCCATTTTCTATTTTGTGATGATATGAAATATTTTGAACCTAAGTTTGTGAAAATAACAGAATCTTGATTACTAGTGTTTTGTTCAATATGGAGCCAGCAAATTTGAGTAATTTGAGAGGTGGTAGTTTAAGAGCAAGTATAAGTGGAAGTATAAGAGGGAGTATAAGGGAAAATAGTAATTCAATATGGAGAAACAATGGAGTTGAAGTATTTTCAAGATCAGCTAGAGATGAAGATGATGAAGAGGCATTAAAATGGGCAGCACTTGAGAAATTACCAACATATGATAGATTAAGAAAAGGTATATTGTTTGGATCACAAGGTGCTGCTGCTGAAGTTAATATAAATTATCTTGGTTTACAAGAAAGAAAGAGTTTGCTTGAGAGACTTGTTAAAGTTGCTGACGAAGATAATGAGAAGTTCTTGTTGAAACTCAAGAACAGAACTGATAGGTATATTAATTTTTTGAATAAATGAGATAGGTTTTTTCCTTTTATATTCACATCCATTATTCGGTATTCGTGTCAGGTTTCTAACTCTAATTACCAACTCGGGACTATATTAGTATAAAGCACCATTATCCCTTTACGCCATCCTCCCTCGCTTACCACCATGGACAAGATATTTTTATAAAATTGTGTGATTCTCCTTGTTTGGAGTCTTCTCATTAATGTAATATATATAGTTGTTCAATTACGATCCTAATTGTATGAGAATATCTACTTTACATAATTACACCAAAATAATAATTAAAGAATATATGGAGAATATAAACGTATTCTCTATCACACCCCCTCGGTAGGAACGGGGGGAGGCCGGACGCTCAAACTGGATCTGAAGTCAAGGAATAGCTACCAAGAAAGTCCCTTAGTAAATATATAAGCGTACTGATAGGAAAAAGGAACATGTAACACCCGAACATGACCCATGACAACTTTCTCACGAACAAAATGAATATCCATCTCAATATTTTTGGTTCGCTGATGTTGAATCGGGTTATGAGACAAGTAGATAGCAGATACGTTATCACAGTAGACAATAGATGCCTTACGTACTCTAGAAGTAGGTTTTTGAGCCAACAAGTTTCGGCAACAACGTTCACAACGCCTCTATATTCTGTTTCTGCACTCGAACGGGAAAGCGTGGTTTGCCGTTTTGCAGACCACAAAATGAGGTTATCACCCAAAAATACACAATAGCCGAAAGTAGATCGATGTGTACGGGACAACCGCTCCAATCGGTTTCCGTATAGAATATCAGTCTGGTCGGGGCAGATGGATAAAGGTGTAATCCATAGTCAAGAGTACCCCTAACGTACCGAATGATACGTTTAAGAGCAGTAAAGTGAGGCTCATTGGGAGCATGCATGAACAAGCACATCTGTTGAACAACATAGGCAATGTCGGGCCTAGTGAAGGTAAGATACTGAAGTAAACCAGCGAGACTCCTATAAAGAGAAGGATCAAGCACCGGATCCCCATCATTGGCGATGCGCTTCGACTTTGAGTCGACTGGAGTAGGCATGATCCGGTAGTTTGTCATTTTAGCCTTATAAACAATCTCTTCGACATACTTACATTGACATAGGAACATTGCATTCTTAGATCTGGTCACGGAAATCCCCAAGAAATAACTCAACTTACCAAGTCCGTCATGGAAAATTCAGATTTGAGCAAGGTAATGATTTTATTTTACAATACATCAGAGGAGGCAATCAGGACAATGTCATCCATACAGAGCAAAAGGTATGCAGTGGCATTACCTCGATGACAAATAAAAAGTGAATTATCATTTTTGCTGCACACGAATCCAATATGCATGATGTAGGTGGCAAATCGCTCATACCAAGTCCGGGGGCTTGTTTCAAGCCGTAGAGTGATTTTCGAAGACGACATATATGATGAGGAGCCGAGGGATGCACAAAGCCAGGTGGTTAATGCATATAGACAGTTTCTTTCAAATCTCCATGTATGAACACATTTTTCACGTCAAGTTGATGAATCGGCCAGTTCTTCCTCATAGCAATGCTCAAAATAGTAAGAATGGTGGTTGGTTTCACCACTGGACTGAAGGTCTCACCACAATCAACTCCCTCTTGTTACCCCGTGCCATTTGCCACAAGTCTCGCCTTATGGCGTTCAAGTTCACCACTATCACTGAATTTGTGACGATATAGCCACATACAACGAACCACATTGACCCCTTCTGGTTTCGGGACAAGATCCCAAGTGTATTATGTAGTGAGCGCATCAAATTCATCACGCATGGTCGTATTCCAATTTGGGTCAAGCTTGGCTACTTTTGGGTTTTTAGGTAGATGTGATATGGTTTGAGTGGATAGATTAAAGTGGACTTTAGATTTAAAAATTCTGTGTTGGCACGAGTTTCCATGCGGTGTGTCAGAATAGGGATCGGGGGCAGTGGGGGGCAGTAGTGAGGGCAGTGGGCTGTGGGGCAGAGAGTGGTCGATGGGGGCAGTGGGGTGGTCGACGGAAAAGCTGGCGGGGCAGTGGGCAGTGAGTCGGACTACTAGCTCCATGTATTACATTTCTAATGAGAGGGGAAATGTCCAAATCGTCAAGGACTTGAAATTTTTGGACGTTTGCAAATGGAAAAATGTTCTCCTCGAATGTGACATGACGAGAGACTATGATTTTATTTGTGGACAACTCATAACATAAGTACCACATATGATTCGATGGGAAATCCAAGAAAAATACAGGGAGTAGTCCTAGGTGCTAATTTGTGAGGCGTCGTGGAGGCAACCAAAAATTCGAAGGTGATCATAAGAAGGGATCCGACGGAAGAGAATTTTGGTTGGGGTTTTATTTTAAAGAGTACGCGTTGGTAATATATTAAGAAGGTAGGCTGCCATGTGCAATGCGTAGACCCAAAAAAGGGGGGGGATGAAAGCATGAAAGAACATAGTGTGGATCTTATTGTTGATGATGCGCAAAATTCTTTCAGCTTTACCATTTTGAGGTGAGTTATGGGGGCAAGAAAATTGAAACAACATGTCGTTGTCCGTACAAAATTTATGAAAGGGGAAATTGTCAAACTCACAACCATTATCACATTGAAATGTTTTGATGGTCTTCTCAAATTGGGTTTTAACATATGCTTGAAATTCAAGAAAATTGAGTAAATTTGAGACTTATATTTTTTAGGATAAACCCAAAGAAAATTAGAGAAATCATCCAAAAACACCAAATAATATTTGTGATCCAGTTTGCTAGTAATGGGAGATGTCCATAAATTCGCATGAATAATATCAAAACTGAGAAAAGTTACACTCAATGAAGATTGAAAAGGAAGTCTAACATGCTTTCCTAAAGGACAAGAGTAGCATGCGTGGGTAAATTTTCCTTTATTACATTAAATGAAATTCTGACTTCTAAGAAAATTAAAAACTGGTGCTCCCGGGTGCCCAAGTCTACTATGCCAAGTTGATGGAGAGATTGCAGCTAGAGAGGTTGGTGGATTGACATTTGCAGCGGAATTGGATGAGAAAGGATATAAGTCCCACACACTATTGCATCTCGTAAGAGTTGTCCACATACGTAGGTCATTCATAGAAAAAACTAAAAGGGTCAAACTCAAAAGATACGGAATTGTCACTACCAAATTTACTAATATAGATTAGGTTTTTAATGATGTTAGGACCATATAGGACATTTTTTAGGGTAAAGAGAGGGTGAGGTGATGGTGTCATAGCCTTGAATTGGAATGCGCTTGCCATTTCCAACCAAAATAAATTAAGAATTATTCAAATTAAATAGTTGAGGAAGATTACTAGAGTCACGAGTGAGGTGAGATATGGCACCAGAGTCACGAGTGAGGTGAGATGTGGCACCCGTATCCATGTACCAGGCGTCATCGGACTGCTGGAGATTCATAGTGATGTAGGCCTGACACAGTTCGGTAGGGGTCATAAGATCGTATGCATGTTGTTGCTATTGGGTCGTAGAGAAGTGGGACTGGTACGGTTGACCCGTGTAGTGTGGGCCTAGAGGAGGGCCCAGTATGCTCGGTGTTGGATGTGGACTCGTGTGCTGCGTCGAGGCAGTTGGGTAAGGGCATGAGGAAGGCCCAATTTCCGGGGGTTGGCCACAACATTGGGCTAGCCCACGGATAAGGAGACTGGGCCTGCCTTCGCTGTCCACTAGAATTGGACTGCCCTCCATGACCTCTTTCTCTACCGCCGCACCCGTTGCCGCGGCCTCAGCCCTTGCCACCCCCTCCACCACCGCACTGATTTTGGTGGTTCACGTGTTGAGGTGGTCCAGCGGGTGCATCGGTGGTCGGTGGTGCATCAACTACCAACGCAATCTGATTATGTTCGTCTTGTTTGGCACGTCTAGTTTTCTCCAATAGTAATTGAGATTGGCCTTGTTGAAACTAGGGAGAGGATCAGCATGTTGGATTATCGTCGCAAGTGTATTGTACTCACCCTTTGGCAAACTATTAATTAGTTGCAGAGCCATCTTTGTTTCTGAAATCGGATTGCCAACATTAGATAATTGGCCTGCAACTAATTTTAATTGTTTACAATATGCGGACATATTCGCAAAATTCTCAAGACTGGTGTTATTAAATTACTCCTCTAGATACACGACACATGTGTTTCCTCTAGCTTTGTCCATAATTCGTGAGCCGAAGCACCTGTCTTCATAATAGTATGAAGTAAATCCTTGGATATGGTGTCATATATCTATTGTTTGGCGATTGCATCTAGCCTCTTCCACGTTGGGTTGTCGACGTCAAATGGACGAAGTGTGGTGGCATCGATGTGATCAAGGACGTTGTATGCACAAGCATGTATTTGAAATAGTTCAACCCACGATGAGTATTGTTCATCCTCTTGATCAAGAAGCAAAGGGATAAAGTTCTTGATATTTGTTACGGCAAAGGCCAAATGAAAGGTGTTAGGAGAGGAGGAGGGAGAAGGAGGATGTGTGGCGTCGTGGGTAGAAGAGGAACATTCGGGAGAAGCCATGAATATTGGTTGTTCGGCGTTGCAAAACGAAGGGGGGCATCGATTCGTCGATTTTTAGGGTAGGAGTGGGATTAGGGTTTGACTTTTAATATCATGTAGAATTGTGTGATTCTCCTTGTTTGGAGTCTTCTCATTAATGTTATATATATATAGTTGTTTACAATTACAATCCTAATTGTATGAGAATATCTACTTTACATAATTACACCAAAATAATAATTACATAATATATGAAGAATATAAATGTATTCTCTATCACTTTCCCTTCTTGGCATCTGTTATTTGGCACAAATATTTTTGGTTCAACAAGAAAGAGTTCGAGAAGGTTCAATTGGCCGAAATGAATTTTTAGATTCGCAGGTTTATCGACATCAAGTTCGTAAAAAGAACCAAATTATTTTTAGCGATTATTTATGATAAAAAAAATCGACTAATTTGGATTCGCGCCGTGTAAAGTCATACTCATGGCTCGAATCTGAGACTTCTAGTTAAGGGCAGGCTAGAGCCACAATGTCGATTATCCGTTCGTCAGAACCAATGACTTTGACTTAAACCCTGTATTTGTATTATTAATTTTATTTAATATATAAAAATAATCTATTCAGAATCTGGTTAACAAAACGAATTGTTATTCAGAATTCATAAAATAAAAATTTTGACAACGCGTCTGCCTATGTCCGGAAAAATTAGATCCATCCCATCACAAACTTTAGTGGTGAAATGGGGTTTCTTTATTTGTTAATTTAAGTGGTTACAAATGATTTTTGATCCTTGTTTTGTTGGAAATTTGCAGAGTTGGGATTGATTTACCAACAATAGAAGTGAGATATGAGCATTTGAATATTGAGGCAGATGCATATGTGGGAGGCAGAGGATTGCCTACATTTATGAACTTCATGACTAATTTTCTTGAGGTATAAAAAAATGATTTTTTAATTATTATATTACTGTTTTGACTAAAAGGGTTGTTGAATCTAACAATATTTTTTTTTGTTTGGGTTCAAAGACATTGTTGAACACTCTGCATATCCTTCCAAGTAGAAAGAGGCAAATCACTATTCTTAAGGATATTAGTGGTATCATTAAGCCCTGTAGAATGACACTGCTTTTGGGACCTCCTAGTTCTGGAAAAACAACTTTGTTGTTAGCTTTGGCTGGAAAGCTTGATCCTGCTCTAAAGGTAATATTTTTCGTCTATTTATCCGAAATTTACTGGCCAGACTAATCTAAAATTTTATGATTTTTAGTGCGGACTAAAGGGAGAGCACTTCCTGCCGTAAACATAAAAAATATCTAATGGTAAAAAAAAGGTGATGATTGCATTTTTGGTCCCTCCATAATTGATAAATTTAGGTTTTGGTCCTTATAATATTTGGATAAGTATATTTAATCTTCAATCGACTATAATAGTGTCTTTGGTACATATATATAAGAAATATGTGATATTTAGAGTATTTTTAGAACTATATCACCCTTAAATATGTGGTAACATGACAAAATTGAACATTATACATCGATAATCAAATGATTTAGCTTTAAATAAATCGTTAAATTTACGAAGATTCACAAATTTGAGGCATCAAAAGTGCACACATCAAATAAATAAAGTTTATATATGTGTAACCCGAAATATCAAACTCCCAAAATTATTATTTATCGGTATTTGGGGGACTAAAAATGCTAATATCCTAATTTTCCCCCTTTTTTTTTTGGAAAATCAGGTAACTGGAAAAGTGACATATAATGGACATGAATTACATGAATTTGTGCCACAAAGAACAGCAGCTTATATTAGCCAACATGATTTGCATATTGGAGAAATGACTGTAAGAGAAACTTTAGAATTCTCTGCAAGATGCCAAGGTGTTGGCTCTCGTTATGGTAAGTATCAATTTATTTCTCTTTTATTAATTACTTTTCCAATTTTTTATTTGGTTTAAATTTAAATTAAATATATGGTGATGTTAGATAAATTTTGATACATTAATCTTATTTTTCTTGGAATTTTATGCAGAAATGTTGACTGAACTGTCAAGAAGAGAGAAAGCAGCTAATATAAAACCAGATCCTGATATTGACATTTACATGAAGGTAACACTGGAGCTATACTATGTTTACATGTGTTAAAACGATTATATATGAAATACTACTTCATATCCACACACAAAAAAAGTAGTTGAATAATATTAATCTATTAACAGAACCCCACAGAAAAGAATGGATTTTTATTAGAATTATTGAACAGATGTTTAGAAAAAAATATTACTAAGTATTCCTCGGGTCCAAAAGAGTGGTTAATAAATTTGATACAATATTACAAGAATATTTCTGTATCTTTGTATATTTTTTATATTTGGTTAGTTAATATTCTCATTGTAATTAGGAAGATTAGTTACGTAGTTTATAGCGTTGTAAATAACCTTGTATTACTATATATTGTACACAATAATGAATGAAAAGACAGGAAACATATTCCTTTATAATATCATAAACCAAAACATAAACCTAACTTTTCCCTAAGCCGTCGTCGGCCCCCCTACCGCCGCCGACAACAACTCTCTCTCTCCCTTTTCTCCCCACTTTTCAATGGTTGAACAGCCTAAATTCCATCATACTCTTGCTGTTAATAACATCAAGAACGTCATTCCCATTACTCTTGAGATGGAGAAAGTTCAGTTCCTCTTGGGCGGAATTGTTTAAGATCCATTATCGTGTGTACAAAGTCATCGATCACATCATCCCTCCTAAATCAAAGCCCATTGCCGAGCCCCTGGAGAAACATGATGGTTATGATGATGAACTTTGGTCACGCTTAGATGCGGTTGTTCTATAATGGATCTACGGCACCGGCACTATCTCAAACGATATATTACATAAAATCATTGAAATCGACGTTACTACACGACAAACGTGGGAACGATTGGAAAGTATTTTTCATGATAACAAGACATAACGTGCCTTGTATTTGGAAAATCAATTTAAGGACATTCAACAGGACGATTTTCCTAGTGCGTCGGCCTATTGTCAAGAACTAAAGATGATTGTCGATCAACTCTCTAACGTCGGTGCACCGGTCACAAATCGACGATTGGTGATGCAACTCATTGTGGGTTTGAATGAAAATTATGACGGCGTCTCTACCATCCTCCAACAAAGCACGCCATTGCCTCCGTTCTATGAGGCTCGTTCGAGACTTATCCTTGAAGAAACTCAAAAATCCAAGCGGGCAGCGGCTAATGCGAGCACCGTCGATGCCTCCCTCGTAACCACCGGCAACCCACCTGCCGACACAAGGGGCTCGGTCTCCAGCCCATATCACCAGCAAGCCAATGATCCAAAACGTGGTCCACATCCTCGAAATAACAACAAAGGAAGAAATTCCGGCAAAACCACAGTGGTCAAGGCGGAAGCAGCATCAATGACGGCAGAGGCCAAACTCCGCCGGCAGCCACCCATAGCGGCAACAATAGTGGCATCAGCCTTCGCTGTGAGATGCGTATCGACCATGGGCAGCGTGGGGGCCAACACGCGTGGGCTACTCCACATTTCCCCTACCCGACGACCTCCTAAGCCCAATCTCTGGCCCGCCAACCTCAACCTAGAATTCTCGGCGCACGTCCACAACAGGCATACAATGCACATTTCTCTCCTCCTTCAACCTACGCACCCACAGATATTAAGGCGGTTATGAACACGATGTCTCTCAACGTTTCAGATGCCAGTTGGTACATGGATACTGGCACCACATCTAATATGACGACATCCCCATGTACTTTCTCGTCTTATTTCAATATGTGCAATTTAAATCGTAATATTATTATTGGTAGTGGACAAGGCATCCCCATTCGAGGTTATGGACAATCATCACTCTCCCCACCACACCCCCTATTATCTTTAAAGAATGTCCTCCACGCTCTGAACCTTATAAAAAATCTAATCTCCGTGTGTCATTTCACAACCGACAATAATATTTTCCTTGAATTTGACCCTTTTGGTTTTTCTGTGAAGGACCTTCTGACAGGGATGCGAATAATGCGATATGATAGAACCGGGATCTTTTAACCTATCACCACCACCGTCGGTCATCCAACCTCCTCTCCATCAACCTTTGCAGCTATTTTGTCTGTTTTATGGCATAATAGATTAGGACATCTGGAAGACTCTGTTTTACGCTCTCTTAGCAAATATAAACTTATTGATTGCAAACATGTCTCTTATTCTCCTGTTTGTGAATCTTGTATTATTGGAAAACATGTTAAGTTTTCATTTTATTCATCTTCCTCCTGTACTTTAATGCCATTAGATATCATACACAATGATTTATGGACTTCTCCCATTTTAAGCACGGCCGGGCATCGATATTATATATTATTTTTGGATGATTATTCAAACTTCATGTGGACTTTTCCCATTGACAATAAGTCCCAAGTCTATTCTATTTTTTCGTCCTTTAGTGCTTTAATTAAGACACAAATTTGAAAAGAATATCAAATGTTTTCAATGTGACAATGGAAGAGAATTCGATAATAAATAATTCAAACTTTTCTGTGTCAAACACGACCTTGTCTTTGGATTTTCTTATCCCCACACCTCTTCCCAAAATGGAAAAGCCAAATGAAAATTAGAACCATAAATAACTTAGTTCGTGCCCTCCTTGCTCACGCCTCTATTCCCCTATTTTTGGCATCACTCTCTATCAATGGCAACCTATCTCTTGAACATTCTACCGAATAAGGCTCTCAAACACAAGTCTCCCACTCAAGTTCTATCTTCGGGATCCTTCCTATAAGCATTTACGAACTTTCGAATGTCTATGCTACCCCCTTCATCCCTCCACCTAAATCAACAAGCTGCAACCTCGGTCCCCGTGTGTTTTTCTTGGTTACCCATCTAATCATCAAGGTTACAACTATTACCACTTATCCAGCCCAAAAATAATCATTTCTAGGCATATTATATTTGATGAGTCCCAATTTCCCTTTGCCAAACTGCATTCTCCACCTCTAAATTCCTACGACTTCTTAAATGATGACCTCAATCCCCTTCTAATTCATCACTTGCAAAATCAGTTGCTACCGTGACTGGCACTCGACCCAATTAATGTCATCTCGAACCAGGTGGGCTAATAAGCCCCACCGTGGGAACCTCGGAACAACCCCTCTCAGCTTTCCGATACCGCCTCTCGGCCAATTCTCCCGCCCCATCTTCCCGATCTCGTTGTCGCGTCTCAGCCTTCGCCTCACCTTCCCCATCCTAACATGCCCGATTTCCCTCTCAATCAACAGCCTGCCCAGCCACATCCCGTCCACCCGCCCACGGCACCTCTACGGACAATGGAAACCCGTGCTATGCACGACATTTCTAAACTCAAACGACAATTTAATTTGTCGACTTCGGTTGCCCTTTCACCTTTTCCTCTTCACCCAAAAAAATGCCTTGTCTGATCCTAATTGGAAAACATGCATGATTGGCGAATATAATGCTCTTATTGAAAATAAGATGTGGGATCTAATGCCTCGTCCTCATTATGCTAATGGTATTCGTTCTATGTGGATTTTTCGTCATAAAAAGAAATATGATTGTTATTTTGAGAGGAACAAGGCACGTCTGGTAGGTGATTGTAGGTCTCCACGAGTGGGAGTGGATTGGGATGAAACTTTCAGCCTGTTGGTGAAACCGGCAACTATTCAGACCGTTCTCAGTAGTGCTTTGTCCAAATAATAGCATATTCATCAGTTTGATGTCAAAAATATCTTCTTGCATGGGGACCTTCATGAAACAATTTATATGCATCAGCCTATAGGATTCAGGAATCCGGTTCATCCAGACTACATGTGTCATTTGAAAAAAATCGCTCTATGGACCGAAACAGGCTTCTCGTGCATGATACCAATGATTTGCTGATTTTGTATCCTTTATCGATTTTTCACATAGCAAGCAATTTTCATCTATAGCAAGGGTAATGACATGGCATACATTATGTTATATGTTGATGATATCATCCTAATTACATCTTCTAATGCACTTCGTTGATCCATTATGTCACTCCTTGCTTCTGTGTTTGCTATGAAGGATTTGGGGGGCCCTAAGCTATTTTTTTGGCATTGTTGTTACGAGACATGCATGTGGCTTATTTCTTTGTCAAATGAAGTACACCGAAGATATTCTTGAACGAGTAGGCATGACGTCTTGCAAACCGACCCACACACCAGTGGATACTAATTCCAAACTCAGTGCCTTTTCGGGTTCTCTACATGCAGACCGACTCACTATCTCAGTTTAGCAGGAGCATTGTAGTATCTCACTTTCACAAGACCAGATATATTCTATATCGTGCAACAAATATGCTTACATATGCACAGCTCGAAGGATGAACATATGAATGCACTCAAACATATTTTGCGATATGTCCAAGGTAATCTCCACTTCGGCTTACACCTGTACAAGTCCTCAATCTCTGTTCTCACCTCTTACACTTATGCTGATTGGGGTGGATGTCCAGACACTCGTCGATCCACGTCGGGTTACTGTGTCTTCCTCGGAAATAACTTGCTTTCTTGGTCTTCTAAAAGATAACGTACTTTGTCTCAATCCAGTGCCGAAGTCAAGTACAGAGGAGTAGCGAATGTTGTTTTTGAGTCTTGTTGGCTACACAACTTTCTATTGGAACTTCACTGACGATTCCGCAAGGCTACATTAGTTTACAGTGATGATGTAAGTGTGATATATCTTTTCGGCAATCCCGTTCAACATTAGCGCACTAAACACATTGAAATGAATATTCACTTTGTACGTGAGAAAGTTGCTCGTGGACAAGTTCGTGTCCTTCATATTCCTTCCCGGTATCAGATTGCTGACATATTTACTAAAGAACTTCCGCGCATACTCTTTGATGATTTCCGAGCCAGTCTCAGTATACGAGAACGCCCCGCTTCAACTGCGGGGGTGTGATAGAATATTACAAGAATATTCTCGTATCTTTTATATTTAGTTAGTTAATATTTTCATTGTAATTAGAAAGATTAATTACCTAATTTGTAGTATTATAAATAATCTTATATTACTATATATTGTACACAATAATAAATGAAAAGAGAGAAAATATCATCCTTTAAAATTAACACTCATAATTTTTTACCCCACCACTCTATGAAAGGAGACAAAGAAATCTCTTAAAAACAAAAAAAGATTGAAAAGTGAAGCAATCATTAGAAAATTCAAAGTTGACGCTTATAGTTTACTCTTTTTTAATTGCTTTTAGATACTCCTGGTGTCCCAATTTGTTTGATATTTTTTATTTTTCGAGAGTCAAACTTCTTAATTTTAATCGTGTATTTGAACATAAAATTTTTGAAATAAAATTTATATATTCGATACGTGTAAAAATAATACGCCATAATTAATAGCTTAAAATATTTAAAAGACATATAAATAATTACAGTCAAAGAATAATTCGTTTGACTCTGAAAATGAAAAGTGTCAAACAAATTGAGATGGAGTATATGCAATATTGACTTAAGATTACTTCTAATGCTGACGCTGAAACAACAGTAGAAAGTTTTTTTTTTAATTTCCCACATTGTGTTCATTACTTGCTTTGTGGGTTCGACTAATTTGTACTCAGGCCAGTAAAAAAGTTTTGATATTGAGGGTAAGTTCTACTCATAGTGTAAAATATTTACACAATAAAAAGGTAATTATAGGTAAATACTTGATAAAAATGGTAACTAACCTATTATAACAGGTTAAACTACACTGATAGTTTATAAAATCTTCACACTGTGTATATAGCTTAGATCCTTTGTGTATTATGCAAACAATTTATGGCTTCATTTTGTGTTTTAGGATACATTTTATAGTTGAAGTTTGGCAGCAGGCCAGAAATAGGCTTCTGGTATTTATAACATAATTAATAACCTTTGGAAATAGAAAGCTGAAAAAAGTACATGTTTGTCAATACATTTTCTGTGATACTTGAGCAAAGTAAAGGAAAAAAATTGCTCATTTATGGAAAGTAATCATGCCTTTTTCTTTTTGTGGAATTTAGGCTACAGCAACAGAAGGACAAGAAGCCAATGTTGTTACAGATTATGTTCTTAAGGTAACATTTACAATATTCAATCAGTCGTAAATTTGACATTTTGAAGGGAGCCTTGGTGTAACGGTAAAGTTGTCTCTGTATGATCTATAGGTCACGAGTTCGAGTTATGGAAGCAACCACTAATGCATGCATTAGGGTAGGCTGTCTACCTCACAACCCCTTGGGGTGCGGCCCTTCCCCGGACCCTGCTAACGCGGGATGCTTTGTGCACCCGATTGTCCTTTGTTCGTAAATTTGACATTTAGAAAACAAGAGTTTAAGGAATTGAATTATAACAATGAATATGCTATTGCAGATTTTGGGACTGGACATTTGTGCAGATACTATGGTGGGAGATGAAATGATAAGAGGTATTTCAGGTGGACAAAAGAAGCGTGTGACGACAGGTGAAATGCTTGTTGGACCATCAAAGGCACTTTTCATGGATGAAATATCAACTGGATTGGACAGTTCCACAACATATTCCATTGTGAATTCACTAAGGCAATCTGTTCAAATCTTGAAGGGAACTGCTGTGATTTCTCTGTTGCAGCCTGCCCCCGAGACATACAACTTGTTTGATGATATTATTCTTATATCGGATGGGTACATTGTCTATCAAGGCCCTCGTGATGACGTGCTCGAGTTCTTTGAATCCATGGGTTTCAAATGCCCTGAGAGGAAAGGCGTGGCGGACTTCTTGCAAGAAGTATGTTACAATATAATAAACAAGAATGGTACTTAAAAGTGTTGATGCAATTTTGGTTCTAATGTGGAAAGTCTGAAATTTTTGCAGGTGACATCAAAGAAGGATCAACAACAATATTGGTCAAAAAGGAATGAGCCTTACAGGTTTATCACATCGAAAGAATTTTCTGAGGCATATCAGTCTTTCCATATTGGGAGGAAAGTAGGGGACAAGCTTGCGATCCCATTCGACAAGACCAAATGCCATCCTGCTGCTTTGACTAGTGAAAAGTACGGTATAGGAAAGAAAGAGCTCTTGAAGGTTTGCACTGAAAGAGAACTATTACTAATGCAGAGGAACTCATTTGTTTACATCTTCAAGTTCTTTCAGGTGACTTACTTGGTCTATTAGATATGTTGATTTAAGTCTTGATCTTGTCATATCCGTGTGCACGTTCTAATGCTTGCCTTGTTTTCATTTGTATTCTCAGCTTACGATAATGGCTCTTATGACAATGACCCTCTTTTTCCGAACTGAGATGACACGAGATACAATAGATGATGGAGGAATATACGCTGGTGCTCTCTTTTTCGTGGTGGTTATGATTATGTTCAACGGGATGTCTGAGATGGCCATGACAATTTTCAAGCTTCCGGTTTTCTACAAGCAAAGAGACCTTCTCTTTTTCCCTTCATGGTCTTATGCAATTCCGTCATGGATCCTCAAAATCCCTGTCACATTTGTTGAAGTCGGTCTTTGGGTGTTCCTTACATACTACGTCATTGGATTTGATCCTAATATTACAAGGTATGGAAAGAATAGGCTACAGATGAAGCTATCTGAACAAGTTAATATTATTTTTCTTCCCATGATTGTTAATCACTAGTGTTTTTGCAGATTTTTGAAGCAATTCTTGCTGCTCGTAGTACTAAACCAGATGGCATCAGGATTGTTTAGATTGACCGGCGCATTAGGAAGGACCATGGGAGTTGCAAGCACATTTGGAGCATTTGCTCTTATTTTACAGTTTGCATTGGGTGGTTTTGTCCTTTCACGAAGTATGTTTTGTGATTTTGGTGTTTGCAGAAACTCTTTCTTGTTCAAACATACTAATATTTTAATTTTGCCTAATGCTGCAGATGATGTGAAGAGCTGGTGGATTTGGGGTTACTGGACCTCACCGATGATGTATGGTGTGAACTCAATTCTTGTGAATGAATTTGACGGGAAAAAGTGGAAACACGTAAGTTATATATACATAAAGTCGCCTGTAATGTGTTAACATTTTTCATGTATGAATGCTGAAATCAACTCTCACTAAAACAGATTGCACCAAATGGAACCGAGTCCCTTGGAGCTACAGTGGTGAGATCTCGAGGGTTCTTCCCAGATGCATACTGGTACTGGATTGGTGTCGGGGCACTTCTTGGATTTACAATTGTCTTTAACTTCTGCTATAGTCTTGCATTGGCTTATCTCAACCGTGAGTTTGCCTTTCCATTTTATGTTTCACCAGGAGAAACAAAAAGTAAATTACTAACATAGTATAATTATCTGCAGCATTTGATAAGCCACAAGCAGTGATACCAGAAGACATTGAGAATGCTGAAAATGGTCAAGGTGCATCCCAGATAACTAACACAGAGGGAGGAGATATTATCAGTGCGGGTCAGAATAAGAAGAAGGGAATGGTTCTTCCATTTGAACCACACTCTATCACCTTCGACGACGTTGTATACTCTGTTGACATGCCTCAGGTAACATGCCAAATATTTTAGTAAACGAAAAATTGGAGCTGTCAACACCCTTGTCCTCTAATCAATACTTAACTAATTGGGATTTTTCAATTTGTGACCTGTTGGCCAAAATTTACGGGCGCTAGCCGAAATATACAGAACCTCTACACCAATTATGTAAACATATGTATATTATATGTATACTGTACGTATATTATGTGTATATTTATACGTAATATACAAAAACTATATTTATTGGCTATTTGTAAATTACATCACTGAAAGGCATTGGAGTGTAATTATCTCTAACTAATTTCCGTTGACTTGCAGGAAATGAAAGAACAAGGTGCCGGTGAAGATAGATTGGTACTTCTAAAGGGTGTGAGTGGAGCTTTTAGGCCAGGTGTTCTCACAGCTTTGATGGGCGTTAGTGGTGCTGGTAAAACTACATTAATGGATGTATTGGCTGGAAGGAAAACAGGAGGATATATCGATGGTGACATCAAGATCTCTGGCTATCCCAAGAAGCAAGAAACCTTTGCTCGTATTTCTGGATACTGTGAGCAGAATGACATCCATTCACCTTATGTTACCATTTATGAGTCCCTGGTTTACTCAGCATGGCTGCGTTTACCCCAGGATGTTGACGAAAAAAATAAAAAGGTCCGTTCCTCTGAATTTTGTCATCCATTAAAGAAAAACCTCTAAGAGAAAGTAGCAGCCTCATAACATTTTCTATTGCTTATTTCTTTTACAGATGTTTGTTGATGAAGTTATGGAACTTGTTGAGCTTGGACCCTTAAGATCTGCCTTAGTCGGGTTGCCAGGAGTCAGTGGTCTCTCAACTGAGCAACGCAAAAGGTTGACTATAGCGGTTGAACTGGTAGCGAACCCCTCTATTATTTTCATGGATGAACCAACTTCAGGGCTGGATGCAAGAGCTGCTGCAATTGTTATGAGAACTGTTAGGAACACTGTCGATACAGGAAGAACTGTTGTTTGTACTATCCATCAGCCAAGCATTGACATTTTTGAAGCCTTTGATGAGGTAGATTTATTATCTTTTAAGCAAACTCCAGCTAATCTTTATTTTATCTTCTTATAACGTTGAGTACTAAAATCAATTACGTCTTTGCAGCTCTTTCTAATGAAACAAGGAGGACAAGAGATATACGTTGGTCCATTGGGTCGCCATTCTTTCCATTTGATCAAATACTTTGAGGTAAGTTGTACTAAAGAGAAAATGACTTTTTCCGTTTCCAATATTATATGATCAAATACTGACCTCCGTTTTGCCTTGAATGCAGTCAATTTCTGGGGTAGCTAAAATCAAGGAGGGTTACAATCCAGCTACTTGGATGATGGAGGTCACATCCTCGGCTCAAGAAATGATGTTAGGGGTTGATTTCATCGACTTGTACAAGAATTCAGACCTTTACAGGAGGAACAAAGCCTTGATTAGTGAATTAGGCGTCCCTTGCCCTGGTTCAAAAGACCTGTATTTTGAAACTCAATATTCACAGTCATTCTGGACACAATGTATGGCTTGCCTGTGGAAGCAACACTGGTCGTACTGGCGTAATCCTGCTTACACTGCAGTCAGATTCGTCTTCACAACCTTCATAGCACTTGTCTTCGGGACAATGTTCTGGGATCTCGGTACCAAAGTGTAAGTAATTGCAGGAGCATGAAAAATTGAAAACTTACAAGTATATATAGTGGAGTACTACTTAAAATCCTTTGTACTAAACTTGAGCTTTATTTGTATAGGAGCAAGAGCCAAGACCTTTTAAACGCTATGGGATCAATGTATGCTGCTGTTCTGTTCCTTGGTGTACAAAATGCATCATCAGTACAACCAGTTGTAGCCGTTGAGCGTACAGTGTTTTACAGAGAAAGAGCTGCTGGAATGTACTCTGCCATACCCTATGCCTTTGGACAGGTGAGTAGACAAGTTCAATATCTGGTAGCTATACCAAGTTCAGAGTTAAGAAAAGAAGTTCATAGTATTTATGCAAACTTTCCTATAATGCAGGTTTTCATTGAAATCCCATATGTATTCGTACAAGCTATCTTTTACGGTATCATCGTCTATGCTATGATTGGATTCGAATGGGAGGCTGGCAAGTTTTTCTGGTACATGTTCATCATGTATACCACGCTCTTGTACTTCACATTCTATGGTATGATGACCGTGGCTGTGACACCAAATCAAAACGTCGCTTCGATTGTTGCCGCCTTCTTCTATGCTATATGGAATCTCTTCTCAGGATTCATCATTCCACGACCTGTAAGATCCTATCACTTTTATATTTTGTTCCAAGATACAGATTTTAATTTGATCTAGAGCTCGGAAAATGACATATATTGTTGTCTTCTACAGCGTATGCCTATATGGTGGAGATGGTACTACTGGGCTTGCCCTGTTGCCTGGACCTTGTATGGTTTGGTTGCATCGCAATTCGGAGACATCCAAACTACCCTAAGTGGTAGTGATGAAACCGTGGAACAATTCTTGAGACGTTACTTTGGGTTCAAGCATGATTTTCTTGGAGTTGTTGCAGGTGTGCTCGTTGTATATGTAGTTGTTTTTGCCTTCACATTTGCTTTTGCAATCAAGGCATTCAATTTCCAAAGAAGATAAGTGAAATCTAACAAACTGAAGAACTACAAGGAAGAAGTGGTTACAAAATTAGCATGTAGGGGTTACTACTTGAGAAAGTGTTTTCTTTTCAACTTTTTGATTAGTAAGTGTAGGTTCTTGTAATATTCATTGGAAATCCAACGTTTATTTGTCGATGTACAATAAAAATATTGCAACAATTTTGTTCCAAGGGTTGGTTTCATTTTAGTTTTACAATCCCTCTCAAATAATTTTAATTTTCAGTACACTAGTATTGATGGTTGATTGATATAATACAAGAAACTAAAGAATGAGTACAGATAGTAAGGACATACCTTCGAAGAGTAACAAGGTTGTAATTTTCTACTCCTTGTTTTGTTTTCCATGCAGTCTGCTCAAAAGCAAATGAAATATGGACATATTGGAGAGCCGGAGAGCCAAAAAAGGAAAAAGGAAAAAAAGCAGAACATATTTGTTAAGTACAGACATCCCTCCTCTGTGGCAATTCAATGCACTAACCTCCCGCTATGCGCGGGTCAGGGGAAGGGCCGGACCACAAGGATCTATTGTACGCAGTCTTACCCTGCAGTTCTGCAAGAGGCTGTTTCCACGGCTTGAACCAATGACCTCCTTTGTTCTATGTATTAAATATCTTCCCCTTATAAAATGGGATAGGTAAGTATATATATAGATATTTATGAATTACCACAAGATAATGGTATACATCAATCAATCAATATAATGATAAACATCAAGTCAAGTTAACAACTATATGTTGCTCGGGCTCTTCAAAAATACCACCTGGTGTGTGTCAGATCCTCCAATAGCAATGCATTTTTTGAGGATTCGCAACGGATACTAGCTATATTGATAGCATATGCAATATCATGCCAGATTGTTAAAGATACTGAGTAGCACAGAGGAAAACAACATGTGGAAATTTGAATTGAGAATATTGATATAACAGGGCTCAATATGCTGGATAGAACAAGAAGTGTGTATACACATTGAGTATCAAGATGAAGGCAACAAAAACTTTTGAGAGTGACCATAACCAATAAAGAGATAAGAAAAGGAATTATTGGGGAAACAATCATATAACACATCACTAGGGAAGAGGGCAGAATGCCAACCATCTCATCATTAATAAACCAGGATTGCAGCATAGCTGGGAAAAAAGTCAGCCCAATGCACTAAGCTTCCGTTATGCGCTGGGTCCGGAGAAGGGCCGGACTACAAGGGTCTATTGTACGAAGCCTTACCTTGCATTTCTGCAAGAAGCAGCATAGCTGGAATTAGAATGGAAAAAAACGCGATATTAAAATCCAAGCGAGCGGTTATTTCTTCATGGTGAAATTATGCGTGCTAATTTAGTGAAGTGTGCTCTTCAAACATGGTCCTCAAAGTGATTCCAACAAGAATTGGTTGCTTTTTTAGACTTCAAGTTTGAGGAGTTGGATAAATATTTGAAATCAAACATGGAAGAAACAACAAAGATATGAGAGAACATTGGATTCTATTTATTTGTATCGGAGCTGAATCTTGTCTATTTCAACCCCTAGATTGGGATTAGACATTTGATCCTTTTAACAATTAACCGGCATTATTGTATATTGGATGCTGAAATTAGTTATTTCAATTTGCAATTTAAATTAATTATTCTACATTCACAGATGTTTACATGACCACGACCAATAAGTTTAGAATTGCAATAGTACTTGGAAAATGTAGAATGAAGAATAGCTGGTTGCCGATTAGAGACAACAGGATCCGATCATATATATACATCACATGAGTAATGGACACGGGACACATACTTAAGGCCTATGTTGCTCGGATCCTCCAAAAATGTTGACTAGTGTGTGTCAAATCCAAATTCAGTATAAATTATACATTTTTAGAGGATCCGACACAAGGCCACAACACATTTGGAAGAACCGAGCAACATATTTGAGGCTATAAAAGTAGAAATTACAAAAGTAGGTCAACCATTCAGGGCAGAACATACTAGTTAGAAATCATAAACTCCAAGATTGGTTGAATGAAGAAGATAGTGACATAGTGTATTCCATGAGTTTCTCATAAAGGTAAACAATGGTGATATCTTATTTGTTCACCATTTGAAGAAAACTTGTATTGCATTTCTAGCCAATCAAGAAGACATTCAAAGCCTAATAGCACAATCGACGGATTTTGGATGGGTTCTATGAGTTTAACTGGAAATATTGCTTTCAGCTTGAACTATGTATACATATGCAGATAACATTTAAAATGCTACTCATACTTAATTTCAACTCACTAACTTCTAAATTTTGAATATGCGCACATCTGAATACCAGTCATAAATCGTAAACTAAAAAGACATAATATTTTCACCTAAGCACGAAAATTTAGAGATGGTAATTCAAGAAGATGTTCACCTTTTGCACTTTGATTATGCAGTTTAATTTCTTCTTTGATGGAAATTGGTGAAACTTCTTCCGTGACACAATTTTGTGAGCCTTAAAAGATCTTCCTAGTGCCATGTTTCAAACTGACATCCATATTATATATATGTGCAAAATATATAGGAATATGTAATAAGCTTCAATCTCCACGTATAATTTATGTTTTATGCTTTAGGAAGAAGCAAAGGAAGATGATAAACTTCTGTTCCATATTGAGAAATAACGAGATATGAAAAAGGGTAGTTTCTTATATAGTTGTAGCCTTTTGACAAATATAGTTCATAATCGGACCCAAAAAAAATAAAGAACACAAATAAAGTTTATGATACTAGTGTTAAGAGTCCACATCGAAAATGAAATGAGAATATCGACTCCTTATATGGACTTGGACAATCCTCACTCTACAAGCTAGCTTTTGGGGTTAAGTTAGGCCAAAGATTCATTTTTTACATGGTATCATGGAATGGGAACATGAATTCAACTTGGACAATCTTCACCCTACAAGTTTTGGGGTTGAGTTGAGTTAGGTCCAAGATATAGTTTAGGGCATGAAAAAGAGGACCAAATTAAATTTGGATAAGAAAAATAAAATCTACCATATACTGCTCTAGAAAAAAATTAGTAGGATATCAAAACAAAACCACATCAATTTAAGGGTTTATATAATAGACACATGCATGGATGTTATTCTAGACTACTTTAAAAACTCAACTTAGAGTCATGTTCACATCACGGCTATTAAAATACTAAGAACTTAATTAAACCGATTTGAACACGTAGATAGAAAATATATCTGTGTACGTATCAGATGTTTGCATCAACGAAATGAATGCATGCAAACATTTATATTATATTGGATAGATATTTTTATCATTTAATTAGCCATGATTAAATTTGTGGCTCCCATAGTTAGATTGTTTTATTTGATGCATGTAATATTGTATGTGGATAAGTAACTTTTTTTTTTCATTTGCAAAGTATATTGCACAAATGTGACTTAGATGGCTAAATTTTTTTTTTCTCAAAATGGTTACACTTATGAGGAAACGAATTAAAATCTTGATAGGCTTAAACTCATGGGAGTAATTAGTGTTACAAGATTGATTTTTAAGCTATCCCAAATAGTATTTGTTGAAATTCAAGATTGGAGAGCTGTTTCTAAGAGAAATTAGTCAAACTTCTAGCCATTGGTAAGTTATGCAATAACTATTTCAACATACGATTAGTAGGCCATATTCGAGAAGGTCTCTTAATTGTCAAACAAAGTCTATTATTGTTTTTGTCTATGGGAATGACCTTTTTGGCATCAAGTGGAAAACCTTTTGATGATTTTTATCTTTCCAACATCTCCAGAAGGTTTTGTAGTTACTAGAAGTTGAATAATAATTGTTAAAAACAGAACTTTCTGTCAATAAGATAGTTACACTAATTAAATATCATGGTAATATGATTTAGTTACAGATATACCTTAAGTTTTTTCAGAACTAATTAGCACTTAACTTATTAAAATGAAAATATCATTCAAGTTAATATATATTTGGGTATGTTTTTCATAGTTTAGACTTTAGGGGTAGCTAAGTGTTTGATTTTAAGATGTACGTAGTGTATCTGTTGCCGAGTTATTATATTTGTGTAGGATCCTCGAGTATAGGGGTATAAGTATTTAAATTCTAAAAATATATATATGGTGTAGTGTATATGTAACCGTTTTATTATATTTGTGTAGGATTTTCATATTATTGCCGACATAAATGTTTAATTTTAAGATACAAGAGGTATTATGATCAAACATGTATTTTTTTTTCCTTCTCTAAATATTGGGAATTTGACGACTTCTAGTGTTTTCATTGTCAATTCTTATACACAGTAGAATTGGTAATTAAGATAGCTAACTGATTGCATTTGATTAGTAGTATTATATGATATATTAATTTATCTCATTAATTACCCTACATTCGTCGTTTAATATATTTGGCAACTTCCAAGTAAGAAGGAAAATCTGAACTTCTAAGATATTTGAAGAGTCGAGCGAGAGAGGCATTTGGTAATTCTGAATTTTCATCACATGCCATTAAAAAAGAAAAAAGAAAAAGAAAAAAGAAAAAATAAAAAAGAAAAAAGAAAAATTATTCTCTACATGGCTTAGAGAAATTGATATTTTACTAACTGTACATTTCAATTCTCGTCATCATTCTCCACATGCCATAAAATAATAAAGAAAAGAGAAAAAAGTTCTCCATATGGCTTCAAGAAACTAAGATTTTATTACCTGTTCACATTTAATTAAAACCTAACAAATATTTATTGTGAGAAACAAAGCCCTAACCTTGCAAGTGTACGAGATTACTTGTACTGTCTCCGATCATTTTTACTTGTCACGTTTTATTTTTGGTGAGTCAATTTAATTAATTTTCAAAATTAAATCGAATTAGATTAATTCAATATTTTTAAATTACAATTTATATATTCAAAAACTATACAAAAAATACTATAAATCACAACTTTTTTTATCAATTTTCTTATATTAATATAATGAAAAAATACATCTTAAAATATTGATCAAAATTCATATGAATTGACTTTTGAAAAGTGAAAAGTGACAAGTAAAGATAAATAAGGGAATAGCTACTAACAAATAATAGGGTGTCGATCTCGCAGGTTTGGAGGATTATATAACAAAAAAGGTAAAAGTTAATATTTCCTAATTTAACTCGAAGAACGAAAATTTCCTAAAGAAAACAAAGTTTAGTTTTACATAAACACAAAGTTAAAAAGTACAATGTGCAAAAATTTCACCAAAATAAACCAAAGCACTAGTAATGAACTTTCTTCCGAAGTTACTGGAATGGCATTAAATATTTCAAATTTTATAAGTCTTTTATTTGAATTTGACAAAGATTGTTCAGATAAGTGGATCTGAATTTTGTAAAAACCATGTTGTATGTATAAAGAAACCTTTTTATAGCGGTGTTAATAATGAAATAATAAAGTCTCGTGATTTCTTTTTAAGTTGATTATTTCTTACAACAACAACAACAAAATATGTCAAAAAATTTCATTACAAAAGCAACTTTGAACTATGCAATTATATTATTTTGACGTTCTACTATCCTCCTTGTAAAAGGTACTCCCGTATCGTTATAATTTATTCGATGTTGTTTAACTAAGCATGGAGTTTAATAAAGAAAATAAATATTTTGAAACTTTGATCTAAAACAAAGTCTTAAATATTGGTGTGACCTCAATAAATTATCTCATTAAGGATAAAATGAGAATTTTAATGTAATTTCGTTCGCAAATATATAAAAGTGATATTCTTTTCGAGATAAACTTATAAATAAGTATGTCACATAAATTGAGATAAAGGAAGTAGCACGTAATAGTGCGGCTAATAATCGAGACGCAATCGAGATCACCTAAACACAATTGTTAGTAAAATATCAAATAAAAATCTATATAATAAAAAAAAGGGCAGCCCGGTGCACTAAGCTCCCGCTATGCGCATGGTCCGGGGAAAGACCGAACCACAAGGGTCTATTGTACGGAGCCTTACCTTGCATTTCTGCAAGAGGTTGTTTCCACGGCTTGAATCTGTGACCTCCTGGTCACATGACAACAACTTTACCAATTACTCCAAGACTCTCGTTCATAAAAAAAAAATCTATATAATAAATATTAATTAATAATTTTGTAAAAATGATAACAAATATGCTATCATAGATTATCCTACGTTAACTATATATATTTTTTATTTAATAAATATAGTTAAATCAGATCTCTCTATAACAACATCTCGCTAGACCGATTAAATTTTTCTTAAAACCAATTTTTATATTATATTATTTTATAAATTCTCTATAACAATATTTGATTATACCATTCAAAAAGTATTTGAATAAACGATCTGAGAATTCAGTATATATGTAACTTTATGAAGATGTATTGTACCCCATAAGTTATGGAAGGTACTATATGTTGACTCTCGTGTCCTTCTAGACGCTGGCGGCCTTTTTTGGCTGCTATTTGACTACAAATTATAAGCTTCTGTCTTAATTATTCCCACGTTAACTTACCCCCCAACTTTACTGCAAAATATTCTCATTTGGTCACATATGATAGCCTAGCAAGAAATAAAATTCCTCCAAAAATTTATAAACGTGTCACGGCTGCAAATAAACAGTGAATCTTGAAAATTCCTCTAGAATAACTATGTACTTTACGTCAATAATACAAACAATAATTTTCGTCAAAATGTTAGGTCAATAAATCCAAACAAAAACGTACTATGCATGTACACGACCAAAAATACAAAAATAATCAAAGTTATAAGCCGCCTCTTCCTTTTCTTGCTTATATATAACCTCTTTGCATTTAACATCAAACTCATATAACTTGCTGCACCATCTATTCTTTTATTATAAAAAAAAATAATCCATTTTATCAAAATTTGAAGGTGTTGTTACAAGACACAACTATATCAATTGGTGCATTTTAATTTAATTTTGTTGTTCCAAGATGGAGCCATCAGATTTAAGTAATTTGCGAGGTCGGAGTATAAGGGGAAGTATGAGAGGAAGTATAAGGGAAAATAGTAATTCAATATGGAGAAATAATGGAATTGAAGTATTTTCAAGATCAGCTAGAGATGAAGATGATGAAGAAGCATTAAAATGGGCAGCACTTGAGAAATTACCAACATATGATAGATTAAGAAAAGGTATATTGTTTGGATCACAAGGTACTGGTGCTGCTGAAGTTGATGTAGGTGATCTTGGTGTTCAACAAAGGAAGAATTTGCTTGAGAGACTTGTTAAAGTTGCTGAAGAAGATAATGAGAAGTTCTTGTTGAAACTCAAGAACAGGATTGACAGGCAAGTGATATATGACATTTCCTTTTTCTTTTGTTTAAATAATTTGAATTGTTTGTGTATAATATCAGACCCAGAATTTTCACTAAAGGTTCAGTATCTATTATATATACATAAAAAGTTTTTTGACCTTGTATATATAGTATGATTTTCTGATACTCCTATAGCTCCCTCCTTGTCTATATATACTGACAGTATAAAAGAATTTATACACAATCACATTAAAGAACAATAGGTAACCACTTATAAAAAGTAGTAGTCCATCTGTTTCAGTTTTTTAGTGTACGTGAACTTTTTTTTTTAATTTGTTTAAAAAAGAATAATTTCTATCTAAATTTAAAAATAATTTAGTTTAAACTTAATTATAGAAGTCTTATAATGACACAAATGTTATAACACGTTATTACTAAGTTTCAAAAAAAAAAATTCTTTCTTAAACTCCGTATTTAATCAAATAGGTTACATAAATTGAAACACATTGAATATTAGTTACCTAGAGAATATGGCAACTTACCTATTATATAACATGTTTAAATACACTAATAGTGCAAATATTCTTTATATTGTCAATGTATATAAGTAAATTTTCTTGTTCTATAATTGAGTGGGGTTCTTGCTTATTGGTGCTAAATTCTGACTTTTTTTCTCAAAATAAAAACAGGGTTGGGATTGATTTTCCATCAATAGAAGTGAGATTTGAGCATCTGAATATTGAGGCAGATGCATATGTTGGTAGCAGAGCTTTGCCTACATTTACCAACTTCATTTTTAACTTCATTGAGGTAAGAATTCCCAGAAAAAAACATTTGATTTATATTGTGTATGTATGTATACAACAACATACCCAGTGAAATCACACAATGTGGGGTCTGAGGAGGGTAGAGTGTACGCAGACCTTACCTCTGTCTCGATAAGTAGAGAGGTTGTTTTCGAAAGACCTTCGGCTAAAAAAAAACATAAGCACAAGTAAAAGCAAGAGAAAAAGTTAGACCCGGACAAGAAAGTTAAAGCAGTATGAAAAAGAGCGTAACAAAAGCGAAACGGCCATGATAAAGCATTCTTGAAAAAAAAAGCAGTAACTAGCACAGGTAAATAAAATAAACAAAGTACACGAAAGAACATACATCATCAGAAATCAAAGGACAGAGAACTATAAAATAATACTGCGCTTACTAGTATGATAGGCTAATCAAGACTACAATAATAACACTACAACTACCAGAATGTAAGTATAAGTAGGACTACGCTCAACTACTCTTCTACCCTAATCCATGTCCTCCACAACCCCCTATCTAAGGTCATGTCCTCAGTAAGTTGCACCTGCACCATATCCCGTCTAATCACCTCTCCCCAGTACTTCTTCGGCCTACCTGGTATCCCTTCTGAACCCGTCCATAACCAACCTCTCACACCTCCGCACTGGGGCATTTGTGTATGTATGTATGTATAAAAAGTTTGTGTATATCTATATATTATCACCTATAGAAGTACTGATGTTCTTGTGTTTACCACAAATGAAAAAAGATATAAGTAGTTTGATTCAAGAACAGTGTGACTCTTGAACCATTGGTAATTATGAAAACCTTAACAGTTGTCTACTTTTGCCATGTGATTTCTCAGTCTGGTACAATTATTGATGAAGGAGAAACATAAGATCTAAATTAATGTGTTTTTTTTTTTTTTGGAAAAAAGGTCCAAATATACCTGAACTATGAAAAATGATCATTTGTACCAGTCTTTCAACTAAAATATGGCGATTTGTGGTACTAATTATTTTTTGGTAGTGGAGAAGGGCAAACGTAAGCCAGTTTGGTAATGGCGAGAGCATTTTTGACCCATTTCGCATAGTTCAGAGGCAAATTTGAAACATAAATAACAAGAACAACAATGATAATGATCAATCTTAGATATATTAAATTACTAGTCAAAATCTTATCCCTCCCTTAACAATTTTTAGTTCTTATTTTGCACTGTGATTTAAAAGGTGTTCTGAAACTAACCCTTTTTTTTTATTTCTTTTGTTGGTTTTACAGTCCCTATTGGATTCACTTCACATCCTTCCATCGAAAAAACGTTCAGTTACAATTCTCAAGGATGTTAGTGGCATCGTCAAGCCCTGTCGACTGACTCTGCTTTTAGGACCTCCCGGTTCTGGAAAAACAACTTTGTTACTTGCTTTGGCTGGAAAACTTGATTCTGCTCTAAGGGTAAGAATTTAAACAACTTATAAAAAGTGTATTGTTTTTTAAATAAGAACATATGTAAGACTAAAGTTTATCATGTTATGGAAAAATCAGGTTACTGGGAAGGTGACGTATAATGGACATGAATTACATGAATTTGTGCCACAAAGAACTGCGGCCTATATTAGCCAGCATGATTTGCATATTGGAGAAATGACTGTCAGAGAAACTTTGGAGTTCTCTGCAAGATGTCAAGGAGTTGGTTCTCGTTACGGTTAGCATTTTTTCTAGTTCTATTTAATTCTTATAATTTGGTTTTCGATATTTAAAAGTGAAATCAAATGAATCATGATTGATCAATTATTATTCTTGAATTATTTTCAAGAAATGTTGGCCGAACTGTCAAGAAGAGAGAAAGCAGCTAATATCAAACCAGATGCTGATCTTGACATGTTCATGAAGGTAAGACTGGAAACAATTTCTCTTGACGGGTATATGTCTGAGCTACTTCTGGTAGCATATTTTTCTTAAAAGACATAGTTGAATAATTAATATTACTATTGTTGAATGGAAATGTAGGCTGCATCAACAGAAGGACAAGAAGCCAAAGTGATAACTGATTATGTTCTTAAGGTAAATTTCAATTTCCAATAATTGAAAGTCGGGAGAAGTTTGATAAGTAAGTTATTCATTTGCTTATAAATTCCCTTTTGCAGATTCTGGGACTGGATATTTGTGCAGATACTATGGTGGGAGATCAAATGATAAGGGGTATTTCAGGAGGACAGAAGAAGCGTGTCACTACTGGTGAAATGATTGTCGGACCGTCTAAAGCCCTTTTCATGGATGAAATTTCAACTGGACTTGACAGTTCCACAACTTACTCCATCGTGAATTCCCTAAAGCAATCTGTTCAAATCTTGAAAGGAACAGCTCTGATTTCTCTCTTGCAGCCTGCCCCCGAGACTTACAACTTGTTTGATGATATCGTTCTGCTATCAGATGGCTACATTGTTTATCAGGGTCCACGAGAGGAAGTGCTCGATTTCTTTGAATCCATGGGATTCAAATGCCCCGATAGAAAAGGCGTGGCTGATTTCTTGCAAGAAGTATGTTTTATAAGAAACAAGATTGATAAAGTTTTAGAAGCGTTGATGCGGTGTCGGTTCTAACATGTAATTTATTGCAGGTTACATCTAAGAAGGATCAACAACAATATTGGGTAAGGAGGGACGAGCCTTACAGGTTTATCACATCAAAAGAATTTGCTGAGGCTTATCAATCTTTCCATGTTGGAAGAAAAGTAAGCGATGAGCTTACAATCGCATTTGACAAGAGCAAAAGCCACCCTGCTGCTTTGACTACTGAAAAGTACGGTATAGGAATGAGACAACTTTTGAAGGTGTGCACGGGAAGAGAGTTCCTGCTAATGCAGAGGAACTCATTTGTTTACATCTTCAAATTCTTTCAGGTGAACTACTTGATCTATTTGGTATACCGATTGATGTCTTAGTCTTGGCATATCTATGTGAAATTTACTAATGCTCTCTTTGTTTTTTTCAGCTCATGGTCATTGCACTTATGACAATGACCATATTTTTTCGAACTAAGATGCCTCGGGATACTGAGACAGATGGAAATATATATGCTGGTGCTCTCTTTTTTACGGTTGTTATGCTTATGTTTAATGGTTTGTCTGAACTCCCTTTGACACTCTACAAGCTCCCGGTCTTCTACAAGCAAAGGGACTTTCTCTTCTATCCTTCATGGGCTTATGCAATTCCTTCATGGATCCTAAAAATCCCTATAACTTTTCTTGAAGTTGGGATGTGGGTGTTCCTCACCTATTATGTCATCGGATTTGATCCTAATGTTGGAAGGTACGGGAAGAAAGACTATATGGTATAATCGTTGTCTTATTGTCACAAATATTATTTCTCCCGTGGGTATTGATCTGCTATTGTTTGTGCAGATTTTTCAAACAATTTTTGCTACTCATAGTAGTAAACCAGATGGCATCAGGATTGTTCAGATTTATTGCAGCAGTTGGAAGGACCATGGGAGTTGCTAGCACATTTGGAGCATTTGCGCTGCTTTTACAGTTTGCATTGGGCGGTTTTATCCTTGCACGAAGTAAGTTTTGTGATTTAGGTGTTTGCGATAGCTCTTGTCCAATCTGGCTAATGCTTACTTTCTCTTTTCTCCGAATGGTGTAGCTGACGTGAAGGACTGGTGGATTTGGGGATACTGGACCTCACCACTTATGTTCTCAGTGAATGCAATCCTTGTGAATGAATTTGACGGGAAAAATTGGAAACATGTAAGTTTGTATACATAACTCCGCCTGCAATGGTTTTTTTCATCTATGAATGCTGAAATCAACTCGCACTAAAACAGATTGCGCCAAATGGAACTGAGCTGCTTGGAGCTGCAGTGGTAAGATCTCGAGGATTCTTTCCCGATGCATATTGGTACTGGATAGGTATAGGTGCACTTGCTGGATTCACAGTTCTGTTTAACATAGCCTACAGTCTTGCTCTCGCTTATCTTCACCGTGAGTATCCTCGAGTTTCTTCATCCATATATCCCTAATTTAAAAGATGACATGTACTGACACGGAGTATCTGCAGCATTTGGAAAGCCACAAGCTACAATTTCAGAAGAAAGTGAGAGCAACGAAAATAGTGAATCATCACCCCAGATAACAAGCACAACGGAAGGAGATTCTGTCAGCGAGAATCAGAATAAGAAGAAGGGAATGGTTCTTCCATTTGAACCCCATTCCATCACCTTTGATGAAGTTGTATACTCAGTTGACATGCCTCCGGTAAGTAACGAAAAATTGCTAGTCATCAAAAACCAGTGCTTCAACTTTCCTTAAATTAAAACGCAACTAATTTTTTTGACGACTTGCAGGAAATGAGAGAGCAAGGTACCGGTGACAATAGATTGGTACTTTTGAAGAGTGTGAGTGGAGCTTTCAGGCCAGGTGTTCTCACAGCTTTGATGGGAGTTAGTGGGGCCGGTAAAACAACATTGATGGATGTCTTGGCTGGAAGGAAAACCGGTGGTTACATTGACGGAAGCATTAAGATTTCTGGATATCCCAAGAAGCAAGAAACATTTGCACGTATTTCTGGATACTGTGAACAAAACGACATCCATTCACCATATGTTACAGTTTATGAGTCCTTGGTTTACTCGGCTTGGCTGCGTTTACCTCAAGACGTTGATGAGCAAAAGCGAATGGTAAGTTCCCCTTTAATTATTCCCCTTCCTTCCATATTAAGAATTTATCCTACTGGTCATCTTATACCAAATAAAGTGGAAGTTAATAAAAATTTCTATTGGTCATCTCATTTCAGATGTTTGTTGAGCAAGTTATGGAACTTGTGGAGCTTACACCACTAAGATCTGCCTTAGTCGGGTTGCCAGGAGTTAACGGTCTGTCAACTGAACAACGTAAAAGGTTGACCATTGCAGTTGAACTAGTAGCAAATCCCTCTATCATTTTTATGGATGAACCAACTTCAGGATTGGATGCAAGAGCTGCTGCAATTGTGATGAGAGCTGTTAGGAACACTGTCGATACAGGAAGAACTGTTGTTTGTACCATTCATCAGCCTAGTATTGACATTTTCGAGGCGTTTGATGAGGTGAGGCGAACACCTTTTGCAATCTATTTCTTGTTTGCCTTGTGCCTTTTAGATATTGGATACTAATATGACCATATCTTTACAGTTATTTCTTATGAAACGAGGAGGACAAGAGATATACGTTGGTCCATTAGGTCGTGAGTCAAGCCATTTGATAAAGTATTTTGAGGTAAGTTTGTCTTTGGCAAAGTAAGTTCCTTTTACTGTGTTCACATAATCAAGTGCTGAGCTTATTTTCACCATGAATTCAGTTGATACCCGGTGTAAGCAAAATAGAGGAGGGGTACAATCCAGCAACTTGGATGTTGGAAGTCACATCTTCGTCTCAAGAAATGACATTAGGTGTCGATTTTACCGAATTGTACAAGAACTCAGACCTCTGCCGGAGGAACAAAGCTTTGATCGATGAACTAAGCGTGCCACGCCCTGGTACAAGTGATCTGCATTTTGAAACTGAATTCTCACAGCCATTTTGGGTCCAATGTATGGCTTGCTTGTGGAAGCAACACTGGTCATACTGGCGTAATCCGGCTTACACTGCAGTCAGATTTCTCTTCACAACCTTCATAGCTCTCATATTCGGGTCAATGTTCTGGGATATTGGTACAAAAGTGTAAGTACTATAATACAAAAAAAGAAATAAGAACACAAACTTCCAACTTATAATTCTTAATTCTTAAATGTCTATTTTTGTTTATTGTTTCAATTACAGGAGTAGGCCCCAAGATCTGGTTAACGCCATGGGATCTATGTATGCTGCTGTCCTCTTCCTTGGTGTACAAAATTCATCATCAGTTCAGCCCGTTGTATCCGTTGAACGTACTGTATTTTACAGAGAAAAAGCTGCTGGAATGTACTCTGCCATACCCTATGCCTTTGCACAAGTGAGTACACAGTTGAATTTCCGAAAAATTAATAAATTTTCAGCTTAAAAGTTAAAATAGTTCACATCATTTATGAAAACTTAATTTTTTTTCTTGCAGGTTCTCATCGAAATTCCTTATGTATTTGTACAAGCTGTTGTCTATGGTCTCATTGTCTATTCTATGATTGGATTTGAATGGACTGCTGCAAAATTCTTTTGGTACTTCTTCTTCATGTTCTTCACCTTCCTCTACTTCACCTTCTTTGGCATGATGACCGTGGCTGTTACCCCGAATCAAAATGTTGCTTCAATTGTCGCCGGATTCTTCTATACAGTATGGAATCTCTTCTCGGGATTCATCGTTCCACGACCTGTAAGTTCTTAAATCTATTGCCACTTTTCTTCTAGTACATAAACACACACTGAGAGTAACTTCACGGATGATCATCCAACTTCTGTTTATTGCATACAAATAGTCAAAACTATTTTTCTAGCAAAAACTAACTCAACTATGTTTATAAGTAACAACAAAATAAAAAAAACACTGAAAAGTGTAATCTGATACCAGAAAACACCATGCGACACCGCTTAAAAAACACACATTTTCTGACCCATCCTAATACAAAATACTTTCAACATGTGGCACATCATGGGATTCTTGTTAAGTGGGTCGGAAAATGGATTTTTTTAAAGTAGTGTCACGTGGATGTTATGCAAGCTTGGCGAGTTGCTAAAATCACAGCCTGCTTGTGATTTTGGAACCTAATTAAGCACTTTTTGTGATTATATTGGCATAACTGAGTTATTTTTTCGTTACAAAAATTAGTTTCGTTACAATAAACTGAAAGTTGAATGGTCATCCGTGAAATTAACCCCACAAACATGTATAAAGATTGAAAAAATTGACCTTTTTCCTTCTTTTCGACTATAAACAGCGTATTCCCATATGGTGGAGATGGTACTACTGGGCTTGCCCTGTTGCATGGACCTTGTATGGTTTGGTTGCATCTCAATTTGGAGACCTCCAAGATACAATTAATGATCAAACTGTGGAAGATTTCTTGAGAAGTACCTATGGATTTAAGCATGATTTTCTCGGAGTTGTTGCAGCTGTGATCGTTGCATTTGCAGTTGTTTTCGCCTTCACATTTGCTTTGGGTATCAAGGCGTTCAATTTCCAGAGAAGATAGAAAGAGTGTTTATTTGTATTCCCAGTTGTTAATATATTCTTGAATAAGCTTATGAAGTTTTAAATTTATGAATATGTTATGTCTAATTAATCTTTCTGAATTCCCAGTTTTGTTGTATAACATGTAATAATTGTTATTCATAATTTTTTATGGAAATATATATACAATTTTATTTAATGGTTGTCTTCATTCTCTAATTAATTACCATCCTTCACCCATGCATTACGTCTGTTAAAATTGTTGTTCATGTCTAATCATTTGACAAAAGGGTGATTGTTGGGAGGACTTCTTTTCTTTTATGCAGTTAACTTTTATTGACTCGAAATTTTCTGATATAATATTTCAAGATAGACTGGATTAGCCTATTAGTTTATTTAGTATTGCTTGATAAAAACAAGGCATAATACATAAACAGTCCCTCAATATTTATGCATTTGTGTTTATTTATTCAATTTTGTACAATTTGAGGTGCCTACTTGTTCCCATCCAAAGTTGGAGGGCGTATTTGCCAGCTGAGGCCAAATCTGGGGGTGTATTACGCCTAAAAACAATTAAACTTCTTATAAACAGGCATCTTACACTGCTTCTGGAAGTACTTGTTCTTAGACTTCAAAGAAACAAATAAATTTTAGGGTGGTTTTTTCACTGGTTTTCTTTGTCATGTAGTTATCAGTTTTATTAAAAACGAAGGTACTAAAAACAAATTTGTGGTTGTTATTACTTGTACATTTACGCTACACCTATCTAGTTAACAAATTACTATTGTTGCAAAATGAGTTTGTTAGATTTGATGTATTATTTTGACAAATTGGTGATTGAAGTTTGTTCTTTTTGATATTTGGAACTTATGTGTCAAATTTGAGTTCATTTGGAATACATTTGATGTTCAATTCTGGGTTGAATTATAGAAATTCGAATAACAAATTATTTCGGCAGAAAAATTGTTCATCTAAACTTCAGGCATAAATACCTAAATTCTAGCCATATGTGATTGATTCAGATAAAAATGACTGAACATCATCATGTCAGAAGTTATTCGGAGTGGATAAACTTGCAAATCTTTTATATACTTAGGTATTACTCTCTCCATTTCAAATTATTAGTTTTGGGCACATGTGTTGCACGTGTATTCCATGTTAGTTTGTGTAGACTTGTTAGAACGATATATATATACATTCTATGAAAACGTTATTGTAATGAGTAAAACTTCAACTAACAAGTATAAATACCACATTAGTTTTTAAAAAGTAAATACAAAGAGAATTTTTACTAATTTTATGGTGTAGTAAGCAAGAAACCTGTTAAAAGCATTCAAACTAATTAAACTAAAAAAGAAGATGAGCTAAATTGACATATAGGTCAATAATACAAGTTCCTATCTTTTTTCGCTACAATCAGAAACGCAATATATTATTTGAAGGGGTGTAAAATGACAAGTTGACCTGAATATAATAATAGCATGATAAAGAGTAGAAAACAAAAATAACAAAATAATAGCAACAATATACATATATGGGAAGAGTATATTTGTTAAAATCAAAAGGAGACGCAAATTTAGAGAGAAGAAGAATAAGAGAAATCTTTCTATATTTCATTTATCACAATGTCTCCTTATATAGATGTAAGTTCTTTCCCTAATCTAACAAGGAAATTATATTCTAATAAAACTATCATAATTACAATTCACCAAAAAACACTATTAGACATAGAATAGAATTATACCATAAACCTATTAGGCTTAGACTAGGTTTTTCGTATTTCAATCCGATTCAATTACCCCCCCCCCCCTCCTTCTAAGTTGTAGCATGGGGATTTTGAATGCCCAACTTGCCAAGTAAATATTCATGTTGTGATTTGCCCAAAGGCTTTGTAAACACATTGGCCAATTGTTCGTTAGTTGAAACATAACTCGTAAGTATTATATCAGTTTAGAATGCGTCCCGGACATAATGAGAATCTACTTCAATATGTTTAGTCTGTTAGTGAAACACCGGATTTCGTGCAATATACAACGGTGCTTGACTATCAAAGTACATTTTCGCCGGAGATTTATGTTCAATGCCCAAGCTATGCAGGATTCCCTTCAACTATTTTAATTCACATATCGTCATTGCCACTGAAAGGTATTATGTCTCTGCTGACGAGCGAGAGACAATGTGTTGCTTCTTGGTTTTCAATGACACAGTTGAATTCCTGAGGGAGATAAACCATCCTGTAAGCGATTTTCGAGTCAACGGACATCCAGTTCATTCTGCATCACACCATCCATACAACCGGAGAACACAATACTTCCTTAACACAATGTCTTGCCCAGGGTGCTTCTTCAAGTATCTTACCACTCGGAGAGCGGCTCTCCAGTGAGCTTTCTTCGGTTGGTGCATGAATTGGGATAGAACATGCACACAATAGGACAATTTTGATCGCATAAAACTGAGGTATATCAATCTACCGACCAAACATCGATATGGTTTCGGATCTTCCAAATTGATCCATTTGTCCACCGCCAAATTTTGATTATGTTCCATGGGAGTATTAATTGGTTTTTCTCCTAGTAGCCTGAACTTAGAGATTATATTCAAGGCATATTTTCATTGACAAAGGAATAATCTGGTTGGTCCACGCGCAACTTCAATCCCCAGGAAATACTTTAAGGGGCCCAAATCATTCATATGAAAACCTGCTCGGAGATAGTCTTTGAACTGTGCAATGGCACTACGGTCATTTCCGTAGATAATCAAGTCATCTACATAAACTAAGACGTTAAGTTTCATATTTTCCCGGTGCATCGTGAAGAGAGAATAATCGAAGTATGACTGCTTGAACTCATATTTCATTGAGGCACTTGACAATATTGCAAACCAGCATTGTGGGGCTTGTTTCAACACATACAAGATTTTCGGAGTCGACGTACTTGCCCCGGAACAGACACACGGAATCCCAGTAGTAATTTCATATAAACGTCTTTCGCCAGTTCGTCGTGCAAGAAGGCGTTAGGAACATCCATTTGATACAACTCCTAATTTCGGGCGATGTCTACCACTAAGAAGGTCCGAATAGTCACTACCTTCGCAACCGGAGCAAACGTTTCATTGTAGTCAATACCTTCCTCTTGCTTGTTACCGAAGATGACCAACCGAGTTTTATATTGTTCAATTGTGCCGTCCGAGTTGTATTTGATCTTGTACACCCATCTACATCCAACTGTTTTCTTATCCGGCGGCTATGTTTCCAACTTCCATGTGCCATTGTCCTCTAATGCTTGGATTTCTTATTTCATAACTTTTCTCCAACATTCCTTTCCATGGCCTCCGAAAAAGATTTTGGTTCAATTTCTGCGGTAATTGCTGCAAGAAAGCTTTGGTGTTGCGAGGACAAATTATCACATGATATATAATGAGCTAAAGGATAAGGCACACCTGAGGGTTGCTGAGGATCGGGCGAATTCATTGATGGACTTTCTTTTCGGAATGTTTCAGTAACAACAACAACATACTCAGTGCAATCCCACAACGTGGGGTTTGTGATGGTAGAGTGTATGCAGACCTTACCTCTACTTTGGTGGGTAGAGCGGATGTTTCCGAGAGACCCTTGGATCAGGACAAGCAAAGCAGAAAAAATAGTCAGCCCCGGTAAAAAAAAAATTAAAAAATAAAAATTAAAAGCAGTATGAAAATGATGACAGCAAACACGAATACGCCATAATAGCGCATCCTGAAAAGGAAAAGAAGAAAGAAGAAGCAGTAGCTAACACAGATAAATGAGATAAATCAAGTACATTAAAGAACGCATACCAATAGAAATAAAACTACAGAAAGTTATAAAGTAATACTACACCTATTCTTATGATATGTTAAGCGGGCCTACAGTAATAACACTATAGCTACCTGTTTGTAGGCGTAAGTAGGACTATATACTACCCCTCTACCCCAATCTGTGTCCTCCACAACCCCCTATCTAAGGTCATGTCCTCAGTAAGTTGCGCCTGCTCCATATCCCGTCTAATTACCTCTCCCTAATATTTCTTCGGCCTACCTCTACCCCTCCTGAACCCGTCCATAGACAACCCCTCACACCTCCGCACTGGGGCATTTGTGTCTCTCCCCCGCACATGTCCAAACCATCACAACCTCGCTTCCCGCATTTTATCTTCCACCAAGGCCACTCCCACTCTGTCTCAGATATCATAATTTCTAATCATATCCCTCTTTGTATGCCCACGCATCCATCTCAGCATCCTCATATCTGCCACTCTCATCATTTGGGTGTGCGATGTCTTGACTGGCCAACACTCTGCCCCATACAACATAGTCGGTCTAACCACCGCCCTATAAAACTTGCCTTTCAGTTTTTGTGGCACATTTTTGTCGCACAAGACCCCATCCTCATATCTGCCACTCTCATCATTTGGGTGTGCGATGTCTTGACTGGCCAACACTCTACCCCATACAACATAGTCGGTCTAACCACCGCCCTATAAAACTTGACATTTAGTTTTTGTGGCACATTTTTGTCGCACAAGACCCCAGATACAAGCCTCCATTTTATCCACCCTACCCCAATATGATGTGTGACATCGTCATCGATCTCTCCATTCCCTTGGATAATAGACTCGAGGTACTTGAAGTTTCCTTTCTTCGAAATGACCTGAGTCTCAAGCCTCACCTCCACGTCTGTCTCACGGTCACTCACATTGCTGAACTTGCACTCCAAGTATTCAGTCTTGGTACTACTCAGCCTGAACTCTTTAGACTCCAGAGTTTGTCTCCAAACCTCCAGCTTAGCGTTCACCCCATTGCGAATCTCATCAATCAGGACTACGTCATCTGCGAATAACGTACAACATGGCACCTCCTATTGGATACATCGCGTCAGTCCATCCATCACCAAGACAAATAAGAAAGGGCTAAGAAGTGATCCCTGGTGCAACCCCATCATCACATGAAAGTGCTCTGAGTCTCATCCCATTGTCGGTACCCTAGTCTTGGCTCCATCATACATATCCTTGATCGCTCTAGTGTATGCCACATGTATACCTTTAGCCTCCAAACATCTCTAGAGAACCTCTCTAGAGACTTTATCGTATGCCTTCTCAAGGTTGATGAAAATCATATGTAAGTCTCTCTTCCTCTCCCTATACAAATCCACCAACTTCCTAATAAGATGAATGGCTTCTGTAGTCGAATGTCCCAGCATGAATCCAAACTAGTTCTCGAAAATAGACACATCTCTTCTCACCCTCATTTCCATGACCCTTTCCCAAACTTTCATAGTGTGGCTCAGCAGCTTGATACCCCTATAGTTGTTGCAACTCTGGATATTACCTTTGTTCTTGTAGAAAGGAACCATTGTACTCCACCTCTATTCTTTGGGCATTCTCATCGTCTTAAAAATGACGCTCAACAACTCAGTCAGCCACTCCAAGCCTGCCCTGCCTGCGCTCTTTCAAAATTCAACTGGATCTCACCATGCCCGATCGCTCGTCCCCCGCACATCCTGTGAACAACACCCTTAACCTCCTCAATCTTAATGCTTCTACATTACCCAATATCCTGGTACCTACTAGATCGCTCCAGATCTCCTAGCATAATGTCTCCATCTCCTTTTTCATTTAAGAGTATATAGAAGTAAGACTGCCACCTCTACCTAATACGCGCATCCTCCACCAGTACTTTGTCGTCCTCGTCCTTGATGCACCTCACGTGATCTAAGTCATGAGCCCTCATCTCCCTCGCCTTGGCTAGTCTGTACAACTTCTTATCTCTGCCTTTTTCTTCTAATTCCGCGTATAGGCGTTCAAAAGCCGTCGTTTTTCACCGCCGTGACCGCTAGCTTTGACTCCTTCATCGCCATCTTATACAATTCTCTATTCGTCCACTTCTCTACCTCGTCTTTGCTTTCTACCAATTTAACATACGCTACTTTTTTGCATCCACCTTATCTTAAACTTTACCATTCCATTACCAGTCCCCCCGCGAGACCCCTAACACTTCTCTGGCCACCTCCCGGATGCAACTGGCTATTTTGTCCCACATACTGGTCGTGTCCCCACTACTCCCCCAAGCACCCTTGGCCGTCAACCTCTCCCATATCTCCTTTTCACTAGCCATTGTCAAACTCCCCCATTTGATTCTCAACTTGTCATCCACAACCCTTCTCTTCTTCTCCATATTGATCTCCGAATCCATCACCAAAAAAGCTTATGTCAGGTTGTAAGATACTCTTTTGGAATAACCTTGCAGTATTTACAAAGATCGTTGTCAACCTTTCTAAGGAGAAAAATGTCTATCTGAGTCTTAGCCACCGAACTACGAAAAGTCACCAAGTGTTTCTCCTTCTTCAGGAACCTTGAATTGGCTATCAGCAACCCAAAAGCTCTAGCGAACTCCAAAAGTGAGAAACATCCCCCATTCCTGTCCCCGGGGCCAAATCCTCCATGCACGTCGCCGTAGCCCCCGAAAGTGACCCGATATGTCCATTAAAATCCCCTCTCACAAATAACTTCTCAGTGGGTGGCACACTTGCCACCACCCCATCCAAATCCTCCCAAAAACGCCTCTTCTCCTCCTCGGCCAAGCCCGCCTGCGGCGCGTGAGCGGTAATAATGTTCATAGTGGACCCTCCAACTACCAACTTAATTGCCATCATCTTATCGTTGACCCTCCAAACCTCTACCACCTGGTCCCTTAGCTCGCTGTCTACCAAAATGCCTACCCCATTCCTATATCCAAACCTACCCGAGAACCATAACTTATACTCGTCCACCTCCTTAGCCTTAGGTCCTACCCATTTGATCTCCTGGACACATGCTATATTAATCATTCTCTGCTTAAGAATCTTAACTAGCTCTATGGACTTTCCTGTTAAAGTTTCAATGTTCCAAGACCCTATTCTCAGCCTAGCATCTCCCCTACCCTGCTTACCCCCCTAACCCTCGCCCCCGTCCCCAACCGAGAACATGACCCTAGTCTACCACCAATCGTCAAATCCACTAAAACATCTATAGACTACTCGGCTATATACCCTAAAACAAGCAGAAATTAATGTGAAACACACAAATTAACAAAAATCTAGGTACAAGTCTAGCCACTACGAAAAAGTGATATAGCTAAGGAGAAAACTAATAACAACAAGAATGCAAAGTTAATATACAATACAACAAAGCATGCAAAATTTAACTACGAAGGTAAGGACAAAGAATGAATATGGGCATCTGGAGGTACCAACTCCGGGTGAATCTAACATGCTCGCTGCCAAAAATCACTGTACAGTTGTGCAAATGTTTGTTTTCTGTCGAAAAATTCTTGTCCACCGCTGAAAGTTACTGTTCATTGTCGGAAACTTGTGTAACTATGTAAACCTGCACGAAACCATCTGTAGGGTTTCTGTTTTGAGCCTAAGAACCTGGTCTTGTATGAAGGCAGCCTGGGGTCGAAAGGGAACTTGTTCTTCACTTCGCCGACCTCGAACTCGCAAACACACAAAAGAAAGGTTTTAAAACTGTGAATGACTCGATTCGATTACGTAGTCACGTAATCGAACCAAGTCATGCTTCTGACGTTTACCTCGACCCAATTATTTCTCCGGTGGCTTTTCATTGGCCAGGATACTTTTCGTTTGTACTTCTTCCATATTTTCATTATTTGGACTAGCATCTGCCGGTCTAATTTTAGTTGATCCGTAGGTTCGGTATTCGGTGCCTGAATTTCTTCTATTCGAGCTTTGTTCGCACCTACATTATTTGTTTGTTCTTCTTAAAAAATGCGTTGATTCCTTTTGTCCTTTGTTTCATCCGAGATTGCTTCTATGTTGTCAACCAAGTTACATGTTCCTATGGCAAAAAGGAACTTAGTCTCGTAGAAGTCCACATCTCTTGAGACTAAATATTCATTAGCCTATCGAATAGACTTTGTTTAATGATGGCAACGGTTCCTAAGCCAGTATATTCAATCTCACCATTTCATACATTACCTCATCCAATCCCATTAGGAAAAGATGTACTTTTTCTTCTTCTCTTTTGATTTCCAAGATCATCCTCAGATTGCATGTGCACTTTCCGCAGTTGCAAGTCGAAATCTGTTCGTAGGTTGTCAATTCATCCCACAACTTGTTTAGTTTTCCATAGTAATCCACTATGGTCCTTCCCTTCTTCTTGCACTCAAGTTCTGCCTTCAGTTGTTGCATTCGAGGGCCGTTGATAACAACGAACTGCTCCCGGATGCTCGTTCATAATTCTTCCGCTTCCTCTTTATGCGAAATCGTTGAGCGAAGCATTGGTTCGATGGTGTTGCGAATCCATGACACCAACAAAGAGTTTATAGTCTACCAATCTTCTAAGTCCGGCGACTCTTCATCCGGGTTCTTGATCGTACCATCAACGAAGCAGAATTTCTTCCTTGCTCTTAGGGCCGTCTTCATGGATCTAGCACATTCTTCATAATTCTCTCCCTTCAATTGGACTTGTGTCACTACAATTTCAGGATTATCATTTGACGTAATGTCCTAAGGGGAGATTGTCTTTCTTTGAATTTTGTTTTCTTCACCGGCGATTCCTTTATTTTTATCGTCAGTTTCTCCGTCACCTGCCATTATTTAGGGTTTTCGTGTTTTTTTAACGAGGCTCTGATACCATATTAAAATCAAGAGGGGACGGAAATTTAGAGAGAAAAATAATAATGAGAGAATTCTTTCTACCTTTCATTCATCGCAATGACCTAAGTTCTTCCTTTCCCAAGTCTAACAAGGAAATCCTATTCTAATAAAACTATCATAATTACAATTCACCAAAAATAAACTATTAGACTTAGAATATGATTCTACTATAAACCTATTAGGCTTAGACTATGTTTTCTTCTTTCAATCGGGTTCAATCCGGGTCCGTCAATAATATTTGAGGCAGAAATATTGAATTCTTACGTTCGCTTCGACAATGTCCTCCTTTTTAGTTTTAAAAATGGAATCTACACAAGTCTAAGGGGAAAATAAATGCTGCAGTCCAATTTAACATTCAGTTGGTCGTCGGATGCAGTTATCTCTAAGTAATTCACTTAATATTTACAATTTATTAGTTAGCAGATAAACTTTGGAGCTGCATCAAACTGCATAGAGTAAAATTTTTTGGGAATTAACAAAGTCTACTTTATAAGATGTCCATGAGTGAGTGTAGGGAATGGCATACTGGAGATAAGACTTAACAGAGACTCTTGTTGTGTATAATACTACCACAGCGTGTATCAGAAATACATGGCAAAAACATATTTATCAAATGCTATCTATTTCGAATACAATTCAGACTCGAGAAGAATGCTTTAAATAGGTGCAAGCACAATGCAGGTATTTTACGTTGCTGAAAATAAACAATTTAAGAGGCAATAAAATACAGTGTATGTAGATCAATATATGATCATGTCTAATTTAATTTAAATAAGGAAACTTTAGGGAGAAGTGAATGTGGAGCATGAAAATAGAACTATTGAACTTCTTACTTACTCACCCTTTATGCAATTTAAATTAAATATTATTATTTAATTAGAAGAGAAGGATATGTGGAGCATTAAAATAGGACTCCTCAACTTCTTATTTACTCACCTTTATGTACTGTAAGTATTATTACTATTTAATTAGGATTTCATTCATAGAAGAAAATCCACTAATGCACCTGAACGTGTGGTTGAACATTCATGTAAGCATAATATTAGTATTTAATATATTAGATATTTTATTACATTTAGATTTATGGAAGGGGTAAAATTGTAATCCAACTTTGAAGGAAGGAGCTTCCCACTTTTAGTACTTTCTCCGTCCATTTTTACTTGTCACATATTGACTTGACACACCTATTAAGGAGCCAAAAATATAATGATAATTTTATTACATCACCTTCTAATAATTGCTAAGTAACCTAATGATTAAAAACATACGTTAAAAGTTGTGCAACCACTAAAACTTTCTTGAACTTGTTAACCCAACAATAAATTATAAGGGTAAAATAGGAAAAAATGGTAAATTATCTCTTGATTTCTAAAATGGACAAGTAAAATTGGACAACTATTTTTAGTATAGTGAACAAGTAAAACTGAATGGAGGGAGTATAATATGATTTGTCATTGTTACTAAAAATAGTTATCTCAAATTATTTCTCGTTTTAGAAGTTTAAGACATAATTAATTATTTTTCTTCATTTTACTCTTAGTATAATTTGTTATTAATGGAGATTACAAATAAATAGAGTAAACATTTAATTAAGAGAGATTATAACTTAATCATAAATAAGGGTAAAATATATCTCATAATTAATTGTTTCTAAGGGACATGTAAAATTAAAAAGCAACAAATAATTTAAGACGGTGAGAATATAACTTAAACAATGACCCCAAAATCAAATAACAATTCACTTGTCCAAATTTAAGTTAGTCTAAACACCAATATAAATACCAAATAACAATTAACAAGTAGAAAACCAAAATAATAGTCCGCATGGGCAGCTCAATTGGTTTCAAGGGGATATTTGGAGCAAAGACCAAGGATCGAATCATGTCAGTGGCAGTGTGGGGGGTTTCTTCTTGAAATAAAGGAGGGGCCTTGTGCGCAGCGTGGTACTGGTCTAACCTTTGAAATCAATTGAGTCACCATGATTTACCTCCTTCACAGACCTGTCGGATCGGGGTGTGGGACTCCTGGGGCGGGAGATTACACCTTTTGGAGGAGAAAACCAAAATAATATGTCAATAGTGTTGTTGACTAAGTGGACCACTGGCATAGTGGGGACTTATCAGCTCACTTTTGCTGACCTTAAACTATCTTGTTGTCGACAAGTCTTCTCTATTTCACATTATTCTTCTTTTTCTTCCTTAACACAATATAGAGAATGAATCCTTTTACAATCTTGTCTGAGGGATGCATATCGGATATCGTATCGTTCACAACTCCGGCAGATGCCGTTAGATCATCAGTTATCTCTAAAGAATTCAAGTCTGCAGCTGAGTCTGATATCGTTTGGGACAAATTTCTGCCGTCTGATCATCAAGACATAGTTTCAAGATCAGTTTATCTGATTGTTTTTTACAGCAAAAAAGACCTTTACTTTAGACTCTGTGAGTCTCCTATCCTTCTTGATGAGGGTAGACTGGTAATATTCTAGTTACATTTTCTTTGTTGCTCACATTTTTAGTCCGTTTCAAAAAAAATACTCGCTCTTTTTTAAATTAGAAAATAAGTTAAATTCTTAAGTTCCTATTTTTACCGTTATAGACATAATTTTATAGCTATTTAAGACCATAATGTTTTTTTAAAAAACTTTGTGTTCAATCAGATAAATTTACACAAAATGAAACAGAGTGAGGGATTAATCTGTTGACATCTACTTTCCGATTTACTTCTTTTTGGGAACAATAGCATTTTTTGTCCTTTAATTATTTGTAGATCCTAATTTTGATCCTTATAATATACAGCTCAACATATATAGCCTTTAATTAATTAAAAAAATGTGTTATTTGTACCTTTTTGTAGGAAATAGTATTTTATATTTGAACTATTTTTAAAAATTAAAAGTATATTAAAATACCCTTAAATATTGGAATATGGATACAAAATAACACGTGAGTAATTAAATGTTAGAACGGTTAATAATTTCAAAAAAAGTTTTATACAATATGTTCTGTATTGTCATTTCACAGGCCTAATTTGAACTGTATTTTTTTATCTAGTACAAGACTTCTTTTATGATTACATATTCCCATTTAACTTGGTACTTTTTCTAGCAGAGTTTTTGGCTTGACAAAACAAATGGGAAGAAATGTTATCTACTATCTGCAAGGCAATTGACAATATCTTTTTCAGACACCCAATTATTCTGGGAACACACATCTGATGCAGATTCAAGGTATTTACTCTGTTTTCTTACAATAATTACACCTTGACATGTTTATTTATTGACAATGTCTTTTTCTTTTGAGCCGAGGGTGTATCGGAAACCGCCTCTCTACCCACCAAGGTAGAGTTAAGGTCTGCGTACATTCTATCCTCTTCCGACCCCACTTGTGGGATTACACTGGATATATTATTGTTGTTGTTGACATGTTTATTTATACTCTGGTAGATGTTAGACTATTTCGCTATCAGATGAAGGTAACAAGAAATGTTTTATAACCGTAATAAAACATATCAATTTTTTTCTTCAAGTAGCTATTATAAGTGTCAAATGGACGGGATATCAAGTTTGGACGGATCAAAATGAGTTGATTCAACACATGATTTATGATCAAAACTGTCCAAAAATTGTTAGGGTCAAAATGAGTTGGATTACTAGTGACACATAGCCTAACTCCTTTCCCTCGTACTTTGGATGAGTTCTGCTTTTATTTTGTCAAACACCGTCATATAGGTTGAAACGAATGGGAGTAGTATACAAAACTCCGGAGTTTACATTGAGGTAAATATTTCTTTTAACTACAGATTCCCAGAGGTGGCGTTCCTCAATGGCGTCGATTTACTAGATATCCGAGGCAAGATTGGAACTCGAGCATTATCCACAAGAACAAATTATGCAGCTTATTTAGTGTTCAAAATATCAGAGAGGTATCATGGCCTTGAATCAACTAATGCAATGGTTAGATTTGTTAATCAACAGAGTGAAGACGAGGCTGAAGAACGAGCTACTGTTGTGATACTAGCAGCAAGAGCCCCACGGCATTTAAAAGGAAGGTTACCAGAAAAAAGAACAGATGGATGGCTAGAAGTAGAAATTGGAAATTTTTACAATGGTGGATCAAGTAATGATAATGGTGATGTAGAAGCAAGGTTGTTGGATTCTAGACCTTCTCATGCTAAATCTGGTCTCATAATCGAAGGCGTTGAGTTTCGTCCAATATGACAAGGAAGATAGTCAAGAAAAGAGACGGGTTTAGAATTTGAAGTTTATAAATTCTTACGACGACCTCCAAATAATAGTATACAAAATAACTAAGTGCAGAGTATTATAGATATTTAATAGATTTCTTAATACGTATATAGGGTCTAGACAAAAGTTATTGGTTCACGTAAATCCATATGTTACCTGGTAGATCTGCCTCTACTCGCGAACATGTCAGTATAGTGCAAATTTCATGAATTTGTTATACTTTTTCTTTTATCTTTTTTTGAGTTCTAATCGTGTTACTTACCTTCTTTTATGTGATGCTAATGCACATGGAATTAACTTACCAACATACGACATCATATAAACATTGTATTATGCAAGTATCACAAATTTACTTATCGGCCAACATTTAATTTGGATTTGGATTAAATGTCGAACTTTAGTATCAATGAAATATCACATTGAAGTATTCGACATTCAAACATCTATCTACCAAATTTCCTAGACAATTAATACTCCCTCGGTTTCAATCTGTTTGAACGAGCATAGAGTTTAAGAAAGGGATAAAACTTTTTGAAACTTGTGTTTTAAATATGCCATAACATTTGTATAGTTATAAAAGCTTGTCATCAAGGTAAAATGAATGTGTAAGTTAAATTATTTTAAAATATAGAAAGTTGCAACACAAAATATTATGGAAGTATATAAGAAAGCAAAAAAATAAAAACTGCCTTGTATTTTTCCTAAACTTACCCACTTCTTTTTCTTTGTGCCAACTCCAGATTCTAGTCTTCTTGATTATGAGAAGAATATATTAGAATGGTTACTCTGATGATTTACATAATTCAAAACTTAAAACTACACCAAGAACCAGACAAACTAATGCCTTTGAACAAAACATAACCACTACCAGAAAATCGCTAATTTCCAATGATTTGGTTCGTGGTAATGGATTTCAGACGGAACGACGAACCAAGTTCCAACCGATTCCGTCGAAAATTAGTGATTTTCTGGTAGAGGTTGTTTGTGCAATACTGCTAAAAAATTCATAAACTTAAAAAATATACTCTCCTTTCATACAAAATAGAAACTTTAATTATCATATAAGCTAATATTATAAATGAAAGGCAATATACTTCAATTATACCTGAAATTGCTAACCTTACTTGTAACTTATAAGGCCAAAAAAGCTCTGTCCCTGACTCAAACAAAAATTTGGGAAACTAAGAGTGAACTTGAAATTTTGAATATCATCATATTGGAATGTCTTAATCCCATGGAATCTTCAAGGAGACTAAACTTTCCACATACAAAGTTTTTTGGACCGAAAATAGAGGAATTTCTTTCAGTTTAAATTCAGTGTATTCATTTTTCTGCGCATTGTACTCAATAAATCGACCATCATTTTTTCTCCACAATACGTTTCTGTTGTCCTTAACACATATCACGTCCCCTATGTTTCCGTACTCCTTAACAAATTTGATGTTACCTGAGTACATAGGCTTTCCAATCACTGTGCCTAAAGCAGGAAACTTCGTTATGTTATTCCAGGTTTTACCGTCTTTCTCGAGTAACCAAATCGAAATTTCCTTGCCAACAGTCCCGATAAGACAGACGCGATCACGAAAAGCACATAATTTCAAATGTTCCCCACAGTCATATGGCAGTGGCGTTACAATAAATTTATCATCCGCTAGGTGGAAAGATATAACCCAGTGTTCAAATTCCTCCACGTCGCCTTCAAATGAATTTGCCATTATGTGAATGACACCGTTTAATGAAACTGGATCGTTGTATACGTGCAGCGGAAAATCTGTGGGAACTGGAAATATATTGTCAATTGTTCTCCAAGATTGATTTTTAACAGAATATATTTCAACAAGGTAACGTGGATACGTTGTATCATCCCTGGTCACCTTATGTACACATAAAACCTTGTAATCCTCGGCCACAAAATCATAGGCAAAGCCAAATATTGGCCGTACAAAACAAGACTCCTGTTGCAACAGATGAGGCTCCGGAATCAGTTTGTATTTTTGAATTGCAGGATTCCATAATATCATACTATCGCGAAGACGATAAATAAAGATCAAGCCACCGCACGAACTTACTTGAACATTACTATGGAACCCCATGATATCGGGCTGGTCCACTGATACAACTTTGGAATCAGCACTAATTGATGCTTCCGTTGATAGGACTTTAATGGAACAATCGTAGCGTATTTTTCTTGCAACGACATCAACAAAGAGAATTTTTTGACGACTAATATCAGTAGATGATTTATGTAAATGCGACTTCATAAACTCGAGGTCATCGATGGAACAACACCATGATTTGCAGATACTTTTGAACCGTAAAAGAGATTTCACTGGAAGCTCTAAGAGGATGGAGTTGATAATATCTTCAGGCAAATTAGGGATTATTGAGCGCACACCCATTGGATATTAGTGTTTGCTACATAGGTTTCCTACGTATTGATGCTATATATATATATATATAAATTAGTATTGTATAGTCCTAATTCAACTCGGTTACAATTAAAAGGAAAACTTGAAAACTAAACAAAATTTAGAAAATATGTGGAAAGAATAGCGGCATTGAACATTAACCGGAACAATTTTTATATAGAATGTAGTTTGACTTAGGCATACATTTAACAAAGGGAAAAGTTCCAAATATAGCCTGAACTATACGATTTATAGCATATATACTCTCTGTTAAAACGGTGGTCATTTATATCTATGTCGTTATAAATAACTAAGATATACTTTTTTTTACCCCTCCCAATGAGCTCCCCTTTTTGCTTTCTTGGTGATCAAATTAGAGGTGGAGGGTGCTTATCATCTGAGCAACACCTTTTGTCAATGGCTCAGATATACCCTTTTGGGCTGACGGAAGTGAGAATTTGATTTTAAATTTATTTTCTTTTTATTAAAATAAAAGTCTGGTAGGGGTATATTGGATCCTTCTCACAAAGTTCAAGAGTATATTTGATCCTTCTCGCGAAGTTAGGGATATATTTAATCCTTCTCACACATAATATTTTCTTCATGATCAAATTTATTTTTTTTGCTAATCTTCTTGTTAAATCTACCGTAGATATGCCTTGGAAAAAAAGTCTATGCAGATACAAAGAACAAAATTGTAATTTGGTCACAAAGAATTTTTGGAAATAATAAAGAATCTTGTGATATTGAGAGGGCCTATTTAATTTAAACCAATCTCTTAAGTTTCACCATTCCATGCACTACCTTGTAATCATCAGCCACAGAATCATAGGCAAAACTAAATAGAGAGTATGTTCAATTAGGTGACGGCATATTAAACCAGGGGATCTGTTAGTATTTTTGAATAGCAGGATTATATGATCAATAATTAATTTCACAGTCGAATATTTGTTGAAATTTAGTGTTAGAATATAATAATAATTAAAATAATTATTATAATTAATGAGAGTATCATTTTATGTATGGTAGATAGTAAAATGATTATTAGGATTATATTAATTAGGAAGTAGATTGATTTGATTAGAGGCATGATTTACTCTTCTCAATTAATCGTATATTGTGTATATATTATTCCCTTGATTGAGGAATACAATTGAGGAAAATATTTTCAAAGTCTTACATAGTATCAAAGCTTAAGGAAAGATCCTAAATATGTTTTCTCCTATTTTCGGTCATCTTCATCACACAAACCCTAGCATTGGCCGAAAATTATCCTTTCAATTTTGTAATTTTCCATACTTCATTTCAACCAATTATGTCTGAATCCAAATCATCATTTCACCCTGCCCTTGCTGTCTCAAACATCAAAATACATGTTTCCATCAAACTAGAAATAGAAACAGTTCATTATGCAATTTGGGCGAAATTATTCAAAATATATTGTTGTGCTCACAAAGTTCTTCATCATATAATTCCTCCGAAATATGAAAAGGGGAAGGAAGTAACAACCGATGCAGACAAGGAATTGTGGGATACACTTGATGCCACGGTCCTTGGTTGGATTTATGCAACAATCTCCACTGACTTGTTGCATACAATAATGGAACCGGATTCAACAGCCATGGCGGCTTGGGAACGTTTGCGGGATATCTTTCAAGATAACCAAAACTCTCGCGTTGTTACATTGGAACATGAGTTCTCAACCATTGACATGACGGATTTCCCTAATGTTTCTGCATATTGTCAATGACTCAAAGTGTTGGCAGATCAATTAAGAAACGTTGGTTCACCGGTTATTAATAATCGGTTAGTCTTGCAATTGGTCGTCGATCTCACTGATGCGTATAGCGGCGTGGGAACTCTAATCCGTCAAAGTAATCCTCTACCAAAATTTTATCAAGCAAGGTCCATGCTTGTGCTTGAAGAGTCGGGCTTGGTGAAAAATGCCTCAACTACTTCAAATTCCGCCATGATTGCCACTTTTTCAAATGATGGTAATTTTTTTACCCTTCTCAACAAAATAAGGGACAAAAAGGACGTAATAATAATAAAAATAATGGTGGAAATCGCGGAAATAACAAAGGTGGAGGCCACAGGAATTCCGGTGGTGACGGAAATGGCGGCAACACCAACTCTGGTGGTGGGCAGTGGCAGCAGCACGGCGGCAGAGGTGGTGGACAGTGGCAGCAGGTCAGTAGCTGGCAGTGGCCTTGGGCTATACCACTCATCCCAGCCCCAACGGCGCACTAGCCAGCCTCAACCAACCCCATATTCTCCAAACAATTGGCAGCAACAACAACAGGCCCAGCAGGCCCATTTTGTTGGGTCTGTTAACGCAGGCAGTGGCAGTGTGCCTCAGCCGACCCAGTGGCATGAGGCTCATTCAACAGGAGCCCACCCCGCGAATATTGAGTCTGCCATGCACACCCTTGGACTCAATCCACCGGATTCAAATTGGTATATGGAATCTGGAGCGACGTCCCATATGACGTCCTCCCAAGGTAATCTCTCATCCTGTTTTAATTTGAGCAATGATAATGGAATAATTGTCTGAAATGACCATTCAATTCTAATAAAAGGGTATGGTTCTAGCAAATTGTCACCACCAAACACACCACTAATTTTAAAGAATGTCCTTCATGCTTCCAAATTAATCAAAAACTTGGTTTCTGTTAGAAAGTTTACAACTGATAATTGGCATCTATTCGTTTTGACCCATTTGGATTTTCCGTGCATGATTTTCAGACGGGGAAGCTTCTCATGAGATGTGATAGCAAGGGGAGCTCTATCCAATAATTCTGTCAACACAACAATCCAAGTTTCAATCTGTTTTTGCAGTCTTGGCACCATCTTTATGGCACCAACGTTTGGGACATCCGGAAGAGGCTGTTTTGACCTCTCTTAAACAAAATAATTTTATTTCTTGTACCCAAACACGGACTCTAAATAAGTGTCATTCTTGCACACTTGGTAAACATGTTAAATTGCCATTTATTTCTTCTACTTCATGCACCCTTTTGCCATTTGATATTTTACATTGTGATATTTGGACATCACCTGTTTTGAGTTCTTCCTGTCATAGATATTATTTGTTCATACTTCATGACTACTCTAATTATTTGTGGACATTCCCTTTGTCGAAAAAATCACAAGTGTTTTCCACTTTTCTCGCATTTAGAGCATTCATCCGAACTCAATTTGAACGTGATATCAAAAATATTCAATGTGACAATGGGAGGGTGTTTGACAATAAACAATTTTGGGATTTTTTCAAAACAAATGGTCTTAATTTTCGTCTGTCTTGTCCTCATACTTCATCACAAAATGGAAAGGCGGAACGCAAAAATTAGAACCATAAACAATATTATTAGACGGGTCATGAAGGGCAGACACTAGGTTACGTGGCAGGGGTAATTTAGTGACATTAGAATTAAGATTAAAATGTCATTTTGATTTAAAAATACCATGTTGGTTACGCATAACGGGCCCTTGACTTGAAATAGAATTGGACGGGATTTGGAAAATTGTAGGGTCAGTGGTGGAGTGGCCAGCAGGCAGTGGGCATGTTGACCCAATAGTGGTTGGCTGACGACCCGGAGGAGACGGAGAAAACTTTGGGCCAGAAACTGGACTGAGTCTCGGAACTAGAAACTGGGCCAAGATCGCCACTGGGTTAGATGTCGGAACTGGGCTGAAAGGCTAGAACATTGACGAGAATGTTTGGGCCAGCAGGTAGTGTGCCTGCTGGCAGATTTGACTCTCGGACCCACTGTTGTAGAATATACGGGGAGGGAGCATCGTCCAAAAAATTATAAGCACTCAACACGAATTTAGACACTTGAGCAAACGGAAATTGGGTTTCATCAAAAATAACATGGCGACTAATTATGATTTTATTAGAAGATAAATCAAAACATTTGTAACCACAATGATTAGACGGAAAAACAAAAAATACACAAGCGGTAGACCGAGCTTGAAGTTTATTAATTTAGTGGACGGAAAAAGTGGATAGCACAAACACCCAAACATCCTAAGATGAGAATACGAGAGATCTTTATTATAAAGAATTTTAAGTGGGATTGATATGCTAAACCTTTGTTAGGGAGAATGTTAAGGAGGTAGATCGTCATTTGTAACACATGATGCCAAAAAGATTGGGTAATGAAGTATGGGCTAGTAAGGTGCGGACAAATCTCTGAGGGCGGGGTTCCACAGAACAATATTAGGAGAGAAAACTTGAAGAAATAAACCGTTGCAAGAATTAATGAATTTTCTTATCAACGAATGATTAGTTCCGGGAAGTTCAATAAGAGAGACAACGGAATCATGTTGAAGTGGAGCGTCTATAGAGTAGTATCGGTCCTTCCAGCGTGCCAGAAAGATTTTGTGGTAATATACAGCTTGATGAATTGCGCATCTTCAATTAGAGAACGCCATGATTTGCAAACGCTTTTGAATCTGAGAAGTGATTTGACTGGAAGTTTTAGCAGTATATCAATGACAATGACGATATCATGGGTTAAGTTATTAGGCGTTGTTTCCGATATCTAAAAAAAATTGTAGGACTATCCCGTGATATAAATTTAGGACTAAATCTATCATATGTTTGGTTTAGACTTGAGAGTATTAGCTAAAACCAGAATAATTTTTTTATTACAATCATGGGATTATCTAACCCATATAAAAGATGGGTTAATTTATCCTAGTTATTATCCAAAACTATAATCACAGGATAGTCTGGTTTTGAAACAAAACGACCCCTTAAGTACTTCTCTGGCAGGCACGCAAACATGAAGACTTACAAGATGTGTTAATATGTAGACAGAAGTTGTAGAACATTCAATCAATACATCATAATTCCAAATTAGTTGAGATCCATTATATAATCTTTTTGTATTTATTACGTTTTATTCAAATCAAATTTACATAAATGATATGGATAATACAGTTTGAAAAAATGAAAAAACAGCGTACAATTTGAGCTCAGAAACTATTAAGATATCTTTCCACTGATTTTTTACAGGCTTTAATGCATTGACAATTCTTTTTGCATGAAATACATGGTGGAAGTTCTGCTTATTTCGACCCTAGAAGCATATTAATCTACATTTTAACTGCTAGGTTAAAAAAATACAACACTTTGTATAGTATAATACAGCACTTATATCACTTTAGAAATTCGCGAATTCTTACTGGTCTCTTGACTGCATTGGTGTACCCCTGCACAGAATGAAAACAAAATGCTGAAATCAATTGACATTCACTTTCATCACTATCCAAAAGTCAAGTCTATCGTGTACATGATCATATAGTAGCATTGCTAAAGCTAGATGGCAGCAGTACAAATTAAGACGCGAGATTCTATTTGAGCTTCAAGGATATGAAAAGAATAGTACCATGTTACAGTAAATATAGATTGATTAAATACCTCGTTAAATTTAAACAACAAAGGCCGTGAATCCCTCTCCTCCAATTTTTGTCCAGGTTTAGCATTGTTGTTATCTTGAGTAGTTTTGCCACTTGGCTTCCTAAACCTGATTAACAGAAAGTCATCATCAGTAGATGCATTTACCTATCAATGAAATGCCAGAACATGCTTCTCAGCTGACTCTATAGACTCCCAAAAGCTCATCAAGTAGCATGAGGTGGGAGCATTGTTCTTTAAGCAATTAACAAGTACCCAAAGCAAGGATATAAATCTCATTCACACAAACAAAAAATAAGACATTTGCAAATAATGGCCATCAGATCATTTATTCACTTTGCTGTGAACTAAAGATGAGACAAACATGAGATGAATCTAAAGACAAAGCGATGGCCTCCTACTGAAGTGATACATAACATATTTGCAAAAAGATATTGATCCTTTAAGCTTATTGGAAAGAAGAAAATTGTGGAGGTGAAGAGATCAACCACAGCACGTAAATTAGCAAAAGGTTTTAAGAAGTCTTTATGATATTTCCATGTGTAAGCAAGCTAGACATCATAGCTATTCAAAACTTTTTCCATACAATTAAGGCTTCCTCCTCTTATCCCTCTATCAGAATTTCCAAAGGTACTCAGGCGTTGCTTTTTAATAATAACTATTGATTCAATTACTTCTGCATCATTCTGCTTGATTCTCACTTATTTGAACTGCACATGAGGCAATCGAAAGAAGATAAGTTTGGTGGATTTTAGGTCAGATATTCGCTTAAATAGGATATTTCTATGTGGTGTTTATTGTTTTCTACTCTAAATTAGTTACTCTTAACTACTGACTTGATTTTATTCTTTAAAACCAGTGTGAAACAGAAACAACCGAGAGGAGGGCCTATCCTGCCTCAAATATACCATAACCATAATCAAACTAAAGTTGATAGTGATTCAATTATTATTTACACAATTGATTTCAACAGAAGATAGAGGAATGTAAGGCTAAAAGTACCTGTCAAAAAAGGAACGAGAATCGACAAACGGGTTCTTCTTTCTTTCAGGCAAGCCCATTTTCCCACTAGCTGTGGTACCTCCACCAGATATTTTATTCTGACTAGAAGCGCCAGGGAAGTCATATTGCTTTTGTCTAGAGGGATCTCTGAAATGTATTGTTTTATCTGACGAAGCTGATGCTTTAGACAGTGTACTTCTATTCTCGCACCTCAAAACGCCCTGGCTTTCCGCACCTGTGGGTGGTGAGTGAAGGTTGCTACTTGCTTGCAAAATCTTTTGCTTTTCTGCCTAAAATAATGTTCGACACATACATGAACATATGACATAAAGAAGTTCCCATAATGCACCACAAAAGCAACATAATCTAGATAGGATCTCTGGAGAATCACACGGGAATGCTAATTGGACAATGAAGAATGTCACATGGAAACTAGATAGGCACATATATCCAAGAGGGAGAGGGAGACAAAAAAACCGACAGGGTTAAGGATTCGCTCGGCGAGCGCCAGGCTCATCAGTGCGGGTCACAAACCCCTAGTTCGGGTCGTGACAAAGCCACTATACTCAACGCTGACAATCTCCATCACACCATAAAGAAAATGATATACCAAATGTAAACGTTGGTGTCCACCTGTGTGTATGTGTGCGAATATATATATATATATATGTGTGTGTGTGTGTGTGTGTGTGTGTGTGTGTGTGTGTGTGTGTGTGTATAGTTGAGACATAATATAAATTAACTAAAAGTGTACACTCTTTGACAGCTTAAAGTTTAAGCTTTTTGATGAGATGACATACACTTCAACATAAGACTAAAGAAGGCAAAGTTCATGGGATCAAATCTCACCACCACCCAAAGATTAAAAATATATCTCCACGTGTTTGGTCCATGAAAAAGAATCAGGCCCACGCATGAGGGGTGTATTGAGACATAATAATGGGTTCAAATCTCACCACCACCCAAAGACCAAAAATATATTTCCAGTGTTTGGCCCATGAAAAAGAATCAGGCCACGCATGATGGGTGTGTCGAGACATAATATAAATTAAGTAATGAAAGGTGTACTCTCTCTAACAGCTTAAGCTTTTAGATGAAATAGTCACAGTCCAATACACACATATATGGAGGAACTCCTCCCTAGAGATCCAACCGGTGTTCACCGATGCGGGACTAGTTTGGGTTCTATAAACGTGCCAAAAGTGAATCAACTTGGTTTTGTTTTTAAGTAAAAGACTGCATTAAAATTCACAAGCAAAGAGTTGAGAGTGCTCCTCTACTTACCTCATGTACCAAGAACACTTTCACAGCCGATGCCAAAACAAGATGACAAGAATCATAACCCTGTCCAAAAGCACCAAATCAAAGAGAACAGATGAAATCTTAAGTTCTATCAGTTTGATACGATGATGGGATATAAAGACTATTCAGATCTAATTTCCTTCTGTGGGTGCAGTTGACCATGCTAACCTTGAAGTTTATAAATTCACCAATTGGGGGATCCAATGAAAGCATTGATGCATCTGAAGCACCATGTTGCATAACTACTGAAGGATCAGATTTTATGTTCTTGTACGTCGTGGCATAGGACACCATGGTATTCACTAACTGAGCCAAATCAGCTTTTTCTTTCTCTGAGAGTAAATGCAGTGCGACCTGCAAAAGGAAGAATATATCATTTCCAATTCTCAGTAATAGGTGAAGCAAAGTTCTCACTGCGACATTAGCAAAGGATTAAGCCTAGCCTCCATAATAACAACAGCCTAAGCATATAATAAACAAGATTAAGCAGAAGAATAGTAACCTAAAAAGGCAGTAACGACAAAATCATTTCTATTGAGTGAAATGCTTTCTTTCCCATGATGGGGAATATCTTTTCAGAACTCAAATTCACCAGATTTATACACTTGCAACCTTTACAAAGCACAAGTAGACAAAGCTTGGGTGAAATCCTTTTCCAAAGATACATAATTGGACAGAACCCTAGACAGTACTAACTGGTAGTCAAAGCCAAAAGTGATTTATGTGTAATTAAATTGGAAAAGGAAACCTGAGTTCAACTAAACCAACAGATACTTCGAAAAGAATTACCGGTTTCAGTGTTGATGGTGACAGAATATGTAGGAATGGAGAAATCAAGTCTTCCACAAAGGACTTAGTTGACAAATGCCTAGAGATGCATGGTGATATCTTGTTCTTCCATGAGTGTAAGATTTCCTTTTTTTCTATTGACATTGTTCGATATCTGCAGTATATGGTGAGAAGAAACAAGTCACCACTGCTAATATTCAGAATGAGTATCCAGGGAAAGCTAGCACTACCTTTGGAAAGACTTAGGCCATTCAATATGTGGTTTTCCAATTTGAGCTATGAGACCATGTATAGATATTGCAAAAGGAGGCTGATAAACTGCAGAGAGAAACATAATAAAATAAGCTTAAAAAATGTTAAGTTTCAAGCAAGCAGATAGTAGTGTTTCACTTACCTTGAAGGGAGAGATGTTGAGTGCGCATGGTGTATTGATGAAATATATCCGAGCAACCAAGAATATCTGAGCATTTGACCTTCAAGATAAGTAATCAGCATATGTGAGATATTTCCAAAACTAGACGCGGAAGATCAGATGAAGTAAAAAGAACAAGGGAAAACAATTGTGGTACTCGATGCACTTACTGTCTTTTGCATCACAGGGTCCGTATAATGGAGTTGCAACATGTTCTCATGGATCCCAGCAAAAATTAAGTCATAGTCACCACTGAAGAATCATCAAATATTAAACTAGATAATCAAGAACTTCAAACTAAGGTATTCCAATTTTTCACCTACCGATGAGATATTAGAGAGTGCAGTGTCTCAAAGTCATTGGACATACTGCTGAAGCAATTAAAAGATTTCTTTGTCTGCTTTACTTTCCTCTTTTGCAAAATCTTCAAATATCAACAACAATAATAAGCAGACAAGGGGTCAAAAGAGTGATCAAGAAGAAAAAAAGACAGAAATAATATAGTTAAAAGTTAGATAGAAGTAAAACTTGAAGATATAGGCAGTTTGCTTACTTCTTTCCAAATATCAAAAGCACTTCTTGCTGCATCCTTCCGCCCAACAACTTGAGAACTGAGCTCCAACTAAGTTTAGAAAGAATGTATCACTCATCAAAACAGACAAAATAGAAGGATGCGCAAAAGAAAAGCTTATATAACACATAAGGGGTTATGTCCCTAATTACAGTGAAATTCATCTCAATTCAATTGCAAATTTCAGTCATGATTTAATGTAACTGGTAAACTTGAAAGTATAACTTGTTTTCTACTTGAATTTGACATTTTTTAGAAGTTGAATGCATGTGCAGCAAAAAAAATCATACTCTACAAAACAGTCCTTAAAGACTCCGTAGAAATTAAATAATGGCGGTGGATGAACCATGAACTAGTATTGACAGAATTTGCATGATAAGCGAAGGGTTGGATTAGTCAAAAACAAACAGATTCAGATTTAGACAGTTTGCAGATGTTACATGTCATTCACATAATGTGACTCAGCGATGGTAGAGGCAATATTTTATCTGATAAGCACTTTCAACCTCATCCTTGATGGAAAGCTAGTTGCAAGCAAACTGATCTTACAAATCATAATAGTATGATTTTCGACGAATTCTCAACCGCTTTCCTCTATTGGAATAATACCACAAAAAGAAATGCATAATAACTATAAATCCATACCACATTAAGAGTCTCCTCCTTCTTGTTAAGAAACTGAAGGGTGTTCAGGCACGATCTTATGTCACATTCTGGAAAAATAATTTCAGAAATCAAGCTAAGTTGCTGATTAACAGAAGAACATACCTAGCCAGATGTAACAATTCAAAGCACAAAAAAAGGGAAAATGCAGGACATTGGGTAAATAAGCAATTAGAGCAGTTGAATAAAGATCCAACAAGACTTGTCACTAATACGAAAAAAGATTTTGCAATCTATATCATTCCCCCTCAATAACAACAAATGATATGATCAGAAAAGTAAGAATACTTTCTGTAGAGAGAACCAAGATGATGCATACAAAAAGTACAGCACGGTAACAAAGGCAAAGAAGGAATAGACAAAAAAGGGTAAAAACTAAGGTGTGCTAGAAACTGCAAAAGCTCTTCAACCTTGCTGCACATTCTTCCGTACATCAAAGGTGTATATAAGTATTTGGTGTCAGAATGCATCTGGTGTCTTCACAATTTCAAAGGACCTAAGAATTCTATCATAAAATATGGTGAGGCACAGGTTTCCCTAATCTTTGTTTTATCAACTCCCACCAAATAAATCATCTCAGGTGGGTGGTATAACCCACTGAATCATAAAAAATATAGAAAAAATACCAGGGGTCTTTTACACCATTTAGAAAGGCAAAAGACATAACTGAAAAGACTTCCTTCTCATTGTCTTTACCAAAATAACGGCATGGTCCCTCCCATCTAACTGGAGCTTATATCGAAGTATGAAAGAGCACAATCTGTGTGGATTATAATCATTACTAGCTCTGCTAGTGACATCTGCAGTCACTCCGTCATTATTGTTCCATAACTGCAGATCAAGGCATTATTCTCAACAAACAAAAATTCTGCAGGAAACATATCTCTTAAAAAGATAACCAGTGCAGAGATCACCACAAAACTTGAGATAGCAGCCATCCTAAAAGAAACAGACTTAAGTTCCTACTCCCGTTGTCAATCATTCTCATAAGCAGACCACCATAACCATTTTCCCAGAAAATTTTGAGTTGGTTCTTTAGACCCATCATACCAAAGCCACATTGGCTGATAAGTTTAAATATATAATTCCCTCCTCACTGTCAAGTCTACAAATAGGTAAATTTAAGATAGTGTATGCAGGCTTCGCATATGTGAGTAAGCAAGTGTATACATCGCTTCAATAGTCCTTTTGGCAGCCTCTCCACTTCCAATAATTTATCGTGCATTAGGTACTCCAAAAAACTTTATGCTTCGGCGGAATTGCAGCCTAGCATATGATCATCTCATTTTGGTTCTAATCACAATCGATCTTTTTCTTTCCACAGCTACACAATATTTGCAGTTCCAAAGGCCGGCCAATAGGCAGGTAAAAGCGCTCAAGTGTCCTAACAATCAGTAAGCTAAAGGTTTGGTTGTAACACTTTACACATGTTATTTTTGCATGCTTTGAACTAATATAAATCATTACAACATAAGAAACATGGATTACATTCCTTCTAACAGATTTTTGGTGATAAAGCAAATGAAATATTTTACTAACAGTTCCTATACTACTACTAAAATTTCAAGTTTGCTTCTCAAATAATTTTAGTTTCAGATGACTATACCACGTCTCATCAGAGAAATTCAGATTTTTTAAGTGATGTCTTCAACCAAAACGAAGGAATGGCACTAACCGGTATATTCTGCTAGAGCAGTAAGAGCGATGGAGCTTGTATTCACTCTTTCTTTGTTACATATGTATTTGAGCCTACAATTGCGCAGTAGATTAGGCTATTAGACTTAGAAATATCTTGCGAAGATACTGGCACTGCAAAATAAACACAGATTGTTCTATGATAGGTTTAAATTAAAGCAAGGTCCCAATAACTGAAAATTGGAACAAGTTTCGTCTTTCTGACAATATGTGCATACTTCTTAAAACATAAAGAATTCATGGAGTATGCGAAAGTGTCAATACTTTTTGAGTTATAATATGGAAACACCAATCACCCATTTGATCATATCCAAGAAATAAGAACACAAAACAAAGGTGAATGGGCAGAATGTGTTTGATAGATATCAATCACCTTGTCAGCCAAGATATAACTTTCCAATAGTATCGAATGACGGGAAGATTTATACAAGTCACTAATAAAGCATGACCCCACATTGTGGGATTTCACTGGGTATGTTGTTGTTGTACTAATAAAGTACGACTTTTGAGAGCTACATCAAATAGATTTCTCGTTGTCACTGTGATAGGGCTAAGAAGCCCTCGGAAATATAGGATTCCCAAAGTGAAAATTGTAAACTCTACATGTTTGATAATAGCATACATATAGCAGAAAAACACTCTGACCTGCAAGTTTGGATTTTTATTAGCCCCCTCAATTTGTAGTATCTTAAACTCCATTTGAGTGAAACTTGAAATCCTTTTGTAAGCCGTAAAATTCATTCAGATGAAAATCCTTTTGTTTATGTCTAAGCTTTTTGTGATGATAATCTATACATTCAGATACCCTCAATTTTATCTGACTCAAATCCTTCCTTTTTGTGACTGTATGACTAACAATCATTGAATTTTAATTATTTGATCAGGTCAACTTGGACCAATCTCCTAAGGATTTGAAATCACTCAAAATCCACTTGGCGCCTTGCATTGTTTAAATCTGAAAGATGGCTTATGCCTAAACGTTAGTTCAGTCCGCTGTAGGTTTTCCTTGTACTCTACCAAGCAGTGAATCATGCAAAAAATGGAAAACTGATTCCAGAGGATTCATCTGATAATTTAGTAGTAAGTACCTGTTAACAACACGGCTTACAGTTGGTTGGACAAATACATGAACCCTGCAATTCCAACCACATAAATAAGTACTTCATTAGTTATGTAATTAGATATAATATAGAGAAAATGTGGAAGTGTCCAACAGAAAATCATTAACATTTGACTGAAAAGGGAATCCGGATCACACACAAATAGACCTCATCCATTACCAGAAGAAGTGAAAGGATCACATACAACAACATACCCAGTGTGATCCCACAAGTGTGAAAGGATCACACACAAGGACTATAAAGTTACACCAGGAGAAGTCCTAATTGTCCAACATCGATTGCTGGTCCTAGATGTGAAGCAAAGGAGAGAAGCGAAAAAGGAGCAAAGTAGCAACAAGAATTTGATGATGGACATTAAAAGGTAAAAACCAAAAGCATTCAACGACAAGCTATTGAAGGCGGTTGTGTGGGACTTACAAGCTAGCACAGATACCTCGAGGAAGGAAATAATGAGTTCCATTAAGAAAATAACAAGTGAAGCTCTAAGCATGTCTAAAACCAATGACCTCGACCACGAAAAATCATGGTGGTGGAATGAGAAGGAGCAATGAGCTATTAAAGCAAAACGGGAGTGGGCAGTAAGTTATCATCAACAGAAGATAAAAAGCATTTGACTAGTATAAGAGAACAAAGAGAGGAGCTAAGCAGACCATTCACAAAACTCGAGATAAAGCCTTACACAACCTGTACAAAAAGCTAGGATGCAGATAGGAAAAAAGAAGTGTGCAAGTTATTCGAGAGAAGTGAGAAGAGGAGTAAATACTTGAACCAAGTTAAGTGAACTAAAGATCTCCACAAGTTTAAGAGAGAGTGTGATCTAAGAGAGATGGAGATGCTAATTCGACCAATTGCTCAACACAAATCACGAATATAACTACATAGAGCTTCATACATCCACAACAGACAAAAACCTTAGCTGCACAAGTAAAATTAGGTAGACTGAAATAAAAGATACAGCAAAGAATATGGGTTAGAAAGATTATTCCGCAGATAATATCCCTATCGAAGGTTGGAAGTACCTTGAAGAGGTAGAAGTGGTATGGCTAACCAAACTATTCAATTTAAGAAGTGAACAGATGCCAATGTATAAGAAGTGTGACATTTAAAAGAGAACTATTGTGGATGTATTAAACTTAGTCATGCATGAAATTCTAAGAAAGAGTGGTTGAGTATAGACTTTCATCACAAGGGATGACATAGAACCAACTTGATTTATGCCTGGTAGATCTACGACAAAGACTCTCCTATTGATATTCATCTACCTAGAGAAGGCATATGTTAACTGGGCAAGTAAAGTCCTTTGGATGCTTGAGAAGATAGAGTTCATGTCAAATATACAAATAAAATAAAAGGATATTTATGAGGGAGCGGTCACACGTGTGAAAACAGTGGACAGAATACAACATGAGTTCTCTATAACTGTGGGCGTACACTAACAATCTAGCTTAACCCATATTTTTTTCCCTAGTTATAGATGAGCTCACCACTAGTATACAGGCTAAGGTTAAATTCTGTTTTCTACTTGCAGATATATTGTGTTAATCGATGGAACAAACAACCAAAAGATGGAAATACTAAGAAACAGCTCTATATAGTAAGAGTTTTAGAAAAAGGTAGAAGTGAGAATACAATATAAATTTACATAAATTTACGTGCCGCAAAAGAAGAATAAAGTTGAACAGAGATTAAACAAGAGTGTGGTGACTAAACTTAGACATTCAGATATCTAGGTTAAGTCTTTCAGGAGTATGGAATGGTAAATGAAGATATAACAGAGAACTAGAATAGGGCAACTGAAGGTAAGCACGAGAGTGCAAGGCAATAAGAACCCTAACAAACTCAAAATCAAGTTCTATAGAATCATTGTGAGACCAGCAATGTCATATGAAAATGATTGTTGAGTCTACGGCTTTCTTCATGTACCTAGTATTTAGACCTCTAGATGCTAGTCTATGTACTTCAATCTGATGTCTTGCAAAATTTAAGCAATACTTACTTTGCTACCTGACGCAAAGGCCTTAAGGCAGGAGCATAAAGGTCATTACAAATGCAAATGACCTGCAAATGAAACACACAAGTTGAGATTTGAGAATGCCATGAATACAGCCAAGCTAATCTACAAATGAACATTTTTAAACAAATTCACTCTTACAGGTCTTAGCAAAGATGCTTTTTGATGCCTCTTTTTCGATGACTTCTGCCCAGCATTTCCTCCCTCGGATTCATTTTCTTTGCCCGCACGCAATTTTCTTTCAGCAGAAACCTGCATTGCTAAAGCACACATTGTTATTCTATCAGAAACATACATACTGTCAGGAAAAAGATATAGGTCTAACCAAAGGTTGAAATTCACTTCATAATTACTATGAAAAATATATGGTGCCACAGAGTACTCCATACTACTGATATTATCTTTCCATCAAGTTCCTGCAGACCAACTTACTTACTAAGCAAGTACCAAGTGCAAGTTTTCTCAAAGGTCTTTAAGGATTTGTTAGTCATAAGCTGCATTAACTAATAAAGCTAGGGCTAGAAATCTTACATTTCAATAAATTAGTTTATCTTTGAAGGTTCACCCAAAACTAAAGTATGGCTCGACTCCCACCAACTTACTGTAGTAAGCAAGTACCAAGTGCAAGTTTTGTCAAAGAACTTCAATGATTTACGAGTCATAATCTGCATTAACTAATAAAGCTAGAGCTAGAAATCTTACATGTCAATGAATTAGTTTCTTTGAAGATTCATCCAAAAAAAAATCAGATGGCTCGACTCCCACTTTTGGAGTGACTAGTTGATTTATGAAGTTGAACATATATGTATTATTCAAGCTGTAAAGTAGGAAGATAGAAAAATATACACTCCACTGAAAATTAATCAGCAGTAGGTACAGGCGACCTTAAAATCAATCTATGTATGTCCAAATTAAAATTCTTCACAAATCTACAAGCAAGAGGGGTAAAAGGTGCTTAAATGGCACAAATGACTCATCAGGAGCCAGTAAAATTACTGTAGCAATACAAAAGATTCACATAAAGTTTACTTACAGACGATTACCAGTCATCCTGGGATTACTCATATTACCAGGGTGAAACAAATCAAAAGCAAATATGTATATTACCAATTTTAGGATGACCTCAACAGCTCCCTTTCCATCATTAAGAGCCCCATCTATTTCATCAATAACCTAGAACAGCAAAAAGGAAGTCACAAATAAAATCGTCGGTTCTGCTGAGAAAGATTTCAAACCGAAATCACAACTATATTCTGACTAAATATTTGGGCTTTGAATCATCAGAGGAAGATTAAAAACAAAAAGAACCTAAAACTGACCAAACATTTGGGCTTTGAATCAGCATTTACGGAGTTCATTTGAACCACATCATGTATTTTAGCTTCAATGCTGGAGGATGATCGATCATCACTAGCATTAATCTGCAAAGGAAACATTTCAATCATCAGATAAACAGACATCTATTACTCCACATTAATTTGATTCAGATGATATTAAAGGTTGGAGGTAGGTATGAAGGCATTTTGAGATTGTGTAGCTCATATTCAGCAAGGAAATCAAGTCTTGTCATCAACTTATCCATGAAAATTGAGAAAAGTCAAGCATACACTAGAATGTAGGCACAGCAGAGGGCGTCCGTCCGTTACGGGCTTCTAATATGCAGATCGAGTTGAATTGCACATGTTTTTTTCATCTGAACTGATTTAAAGAAAATACAATTCCCAGAAAAGTTCTTATTCAAAATAAGAGACATAAACCACTAGCACCCAGCGATTTGAACATATGTAGAATTTAAGTGTGGAGTCAAGTATACATGTTACTCTTAGCACATTCTAAAGAGTAGAATAAATTAAATAACCTTTTCAAATCCTTCATGATAACAAAATAATTCATGAATGTGACTTGCAATGTGCTAACAATCTCTTGGAAGATATCTTTGACAATGATTGCCATAATAAGATAAAAGTTTAAATGAACTATATGGGACTGTTTGAAATGAGTAGGTTACAAGACCTCAACCACTCGATACCCACAATGCTGAGCAGCAACATGTGCAAGTGTTGTTTTCCCAAGCCCAGGAGGACCGCAAAGCAAAAGAATCTGCAAGCAATTGGGTTCTCACAATTTAGTAGAATTAGAAGAAAAATGAGAAAGAAATAAGAAACTAATAAACAGAGGACAAGCAGGTGATAAGTATAATATTTCCATATATGCAGTATGTACTATAGAGGATTGGGGAGAATAGTGGCCAACTTCAGATCATGGGAATATGACAAACAACAACATACCCAGTGAAATCCCACAAAGTGGGGTCCTAAGAGGGTAGAGTGTACGCAGACCTTAACCCTGCCTTGGGAGGTAGAGAGGTTATTTCCGGTAAACCCTCGGCACAAAGACAGGCAACTCAAATCAGTGCCATAAGGATATGACCAGAGATGCAAAATGATGAAAATCCATAATGAGCGATAATCTGGGATCCGGACCACTAATCTAGGACTGCATTGAGAAGTAGATAGTAGAGGAAGACAATTCAAGGCTTTCAAGCGTCCTTGTCTGCCTTCTCAGCAAATAGCAGTCTTGGTCCATAATAAAAGTCTTGGTCCATAATAACAGTCTTGGTCCAGATTTTTATGGCTTGATTTAACATTATCATCACTCTAGAACCAATGGTTATAATGTTGAAATCATAATTGTTTCTAAGATCATTGTCCAAAGTGGCTGAGTACTATGAGCAAATATGACTTGGCATGGATAACATACAAACCTCAAATATGACACCAGTCTTTTACAACCCCAAGTGCTTCTTATTTCATTATTCATCCATTCATTCCGTTATGTAACAAAATATATTATGGATTTTGTTCATTACAGGCTACCAACATGTTAATTTCACTCCTTTCAAAATTATAAATGTTTGACATATTTAGTTCTCTCCATCTGATTCCTCTACCTTATCATTGCTCTAAGAATAACTCCACTTGTTATAATAACAAGTAGTCACACGGTTTAATGGAAGAAACAATTTGGGGAAACTGAATGTTGAGAAAATTATCACACATCCAGATACCCAAGGATATTTACGAATCAAAAAACTAATCACAGGAAAATACCGGACTCCCAATTCCCTCAAACACAACCAAACACATGGCAAAAAGAAACAAACAGTTGATGAGTCCAAATATAGGAATATTTCAGTTGATTAAGCAGACTATGACTTCAGACTCAGCTGAGCTTGATTTGATCACAAATTGCTGGACCACCAACCTCAAAAGCTAGAGCAGAGCCATGATGATAGGAGCACAACTGTCAAACTATTGGTGTCCATGGTACGTACAGTACGGTTTTGAAAACTTTGGTTCGGTAATGTCGGTTTTCGGTTTTTAAAATGTTGTACCATTACCATACCAAATTAGTTTGGTATGGTTCAGGATTTTAAGTTCAGTTTCGGTTTGTGAGGGACGGCGGTAACCACGGTTTGGTCGATTTCGACTTACATACATTGGAGAATTATGACTTCGTTAACAGTGGGAACTCTTTCATGCTTGAACTGAATGAAAATTGTCTAGTGTTGGCGGGAAACTACACATATTTTTGAGTAATCTGTATTGCATATGACTATATGTAATTAAGTATATAGTTTATATTTAGTAATAAGAAGCTTTTAGCTGAAGAATTTTCAAATTTTGGTCTTATATTAGTTTATATTTAGATTAATTAAATTATGATATGTAAAATGGTATAATATATATGGATTGTATATGTAATTAAGTATTTCAGTATTTTTTATATACATACCGAACACCGTACTAATACCATTTTAAAAAAAATGCATACCAAACACCGTTATACCGAAACAGAAGCGCCGAAAATTTTGGTTTCGATATAGCAATGCAGTATTTACCAAAGTATGCATACCCCTAGTCGAAACTCATGAGAATGACATGAGAGAATGCACAGTAAAGAGAGGCAATCACCAATCATAGTGCACAAGCAATGGCTGATCCCTTTTCCCAGGCGCTTAACAAGTATAAAAAGGAAGTATCACCTACTTGTAAAGTCTCATTGAATAAGAGGAAAAAGCCGGCAGTTTAATAAATGGCAGCAATGATTTCCGGGTGGGGAACTTGTGGTGTCAACTCATTACTTATCTTATAGCTTAGGGGTTTTATCCATCCTTGTTTCAATTGTCATGTTACAGCTTAAGGGTTTTACCATCCTTGGTTTCATTGTTTGTTGACGCCATCATATACAACAACAACATACCCAGTGAAATCCCACAATGTAGGGTCTGGGGAGGGTAGAGTGTACGTAGACCTTAACTCTACCTTGGTAGGTAGAGCGGCTGTTTCCGGAGACCCTCGGTTCAAGACAAAGCATAATCACAAGCAAAGCAAGAGAAACGGTAAGACCCAGACAAGAAATTAAAGCAGTATGAACATGCCGATAACAAAATCGAATACGACATGGTAGCGCATTCTGGCAAAAGGAAGAAGTAGCTAACGCAGATAAATAAGATAAACAAAGTACACTAAAGAACACATAGCAGCAGAAGTCAAACTGACGCCATCATATAGTTACTAGTATTTGAGAAGATGAATATTTCAGAAGAAGACAGATAAATAGTGCCTATAATACTATTGTGCAACATGAAGAACAAAAAAAGATCAGTATCATCACTTCCATCATGTGCTTATATAAAAAAATCAGATCAAGGCAAGCGATAAAGCACACCAGCTAAGGGTCCTTCAGAACAATCTATAAGATTGACAAGGGACAGATAGCCTAGTAATAAGGGTCATCCACCTCCAACTACAAGGTTAGAGGTTCTAGCACCAACAGAACAAAGTGGAAAAGGGCCATTTTGACTGACCTTTTGTTCTGGAGGACCACCTTTTCTGTGCTTCTTGTCCCAAAGGTCCTTAATTCTGTCTGATTCACTATTCTCTGGATTTAAATCATTATGAGCTCTCTCATTATCTATTCTAGGTTCTCTGCTATTTCCAAAAGAACTCCTAGAAGAACGTCTTGGATGTTGGACAGCCAACGAATGCCGTTTCAGAGAAGACAAGACGTCATCTGTAGTACTCTTAATTTCAACCCCAAAAACACAGGAATCCCATTGCTTCAACCACATTAGTACCTACAGGAGAGTGACCAGAAAGTCAAGACCCCGAAGCAGAATATCTTTAAGAAAACACCTAAAAAATTGATAGGTGAAAACACTTAAAATTTTAGAATGAAATATACTAAGCAAAAACCATTATAAGAATAAACAAATTGCTAATACATGCAGAGTACCTGACGATTTGTTTGCTCATCACTGAGAAGCTCTGTAAACGAACTAGGAGCATACTTATCCACCCAAAGTTGCTCATTCACCACAGTTCGTACTGGAAGATTTGCTTCATTTAGATCTTCAGAACTCGCTTCCAGAGCCTTCATGACAAAGGAGGAAAGTTTTCAAGGAGGAACAAAGATCTTACACATAAGAAAACATGTATAAAATTGTTGGAAACTTTAGTGACAAAGGTCAATGCTTCATTTCACACAATCTCCAATTCATTCAAAGGAAAAATAGGGAGGGGAAATGAGGTACAGAGACAACTAGTGAACCGACAAACATATTATCCCTCCTTTTAAGAAAAAGGAGCATGGGGAACTAAGATATTTTCTTCAAAAGCCAAGTCAGATGAAATGAGGAAGTACTATTAGTATATTTAGTACACTAGCTCTCAAATTCGACGAGCAGAAAGAAAGAACAGAAAATAAAAAAGTCCAAGGAGAACGAATGAAAGAAGGAAAATAATGCAGGACTTCAAAAAGAACTATAATTGACAGGATAGGAAAGTTACCTCCTTTCATCCTCTTAAAAGGAGCTTGTAGTTGATAATTCTTTTCCTATTTCCCCCCATTTAAATGTGCAAGACAATTCAGAACTGCTGTGACATTTTCAGAGATTCGGGAAACCTTATTCAAAAACTCAACTCTTGTAAACTGATTGTGTTCCTTTTCCATTTCATAATACTACTTGTTATTACTTATTCCATTGATAAGTATGAATTAATTGTGTTCTAATCATGGGCTTCATAGGAATCTGTAAATATCAAAGAGAATTTCAAAATCTTTTCTCCTCTCATCTTTCTTCTGTTTCAATTCGATAGGATCATTCAGAGTTAATTTAGCTTTATAGTGGAGAATGAATTGAGGCATAGTTGTTAATTGATTAAATGATTTATAGAATGATAGTGGAGCATGGATGGTCTAATAGAAACCGCACCTTTGTGAATTGGTCGTGTTCGACTCTTTGCATTAGGACCCTGACAGGTTCCTGAATAAGACCTGCATAACATCTGCACTTGCTTAGATATTCAGCGTAAATTGGAGATTTGAGCAAACAAAAGATGGAAAAACAGCACAGAGCATGTCAACAAAATGTAGAGGATGACTCATTATGCAGAGCACAAAGATGATTTGGAGTAGTACTTTCACATTCGTAAACTTTTAGAGTAGGTACTGGAAAGCTTGATTAACTCCAAACCAGATCATATGAGAATTTCCTTTATGCCTGATATTCAAAAGGGCGGTTATTTGTTTTCACGCAGTGCAATTCAAGATCACCTATACAGGTAGTTAGGAATCTTTTACCCCTCTGCTGCCTACTCTCTCTCCAGTATGCATCTCTCCCATATTATTCGTGTCTCTGCTTCTGTCCATAAATGATGATTCAAAACATATAGATTGTGCTTAGTCCGCTATGACCAAAGATCTCATGGTTAAATAGACTATACAATCGACTACTTTAAAAAAGTTTATATGGTCACATGAAAAGACAATACTACTTGCAACGTTCCATTTTCACAACTGAATTAATGAAACATACAGCAACCTCTTTACTTTAAGAATTTAGAATCATCCAATTACACTAGGAAAACTATGAAGGAATTGTGAAAAGAGTTTAACGATGGCAAAAATAAGCACAAAAGAGAGTATGTGAAGGAAAATCCATCGATTTGCACTTCAATTCCTTTTTCTTTTCATAAACATTCTGACTATAATCGAAATTCACTTATCAGCACTTTCTTTTTGTGTTGGCATCTATCTTTGCGTACTCCCTCACAAACCTACAGCATAAACATTAACCCAAATTCATGTTTTTTAAACCATTCTACTAACACTGGGTCAACATCCAACAATCACAACCCTTTGCGGTCCATGGGATCCTAAGAATCCAGTAATTAGCTTATTTCCCCGTGAAAAGGAGCAAAAAAAAAAAACAATGTGAATAGCTCATACTCACTCCGTCCTAATTTATGTGATACTTTTCGCTTTTCGAGAGTCAATTTAACTAACCTTTGAAGCTAAATTGGATAAATTAACTCAATATTTTACACCAGATGTGGTGCACCGGATGGGGCTGCTCCTCACTTAACAAGAGGTCTCAGGTTGGAGCCCTGTGTGTAGAAAAAATCTTGCCAGGGAGCGCGTCCCCCCGCATGGAGCCCTACGCGGCGCGAATAAAGTCGGGCTCCAATGCGCGTACCGGGTAACAGGCAACGAGTGGAAAACCAAAAAACAAAAACTCAATATTTTAAGATTAAAATTTATATATTTGAAAACTACATAAAAAGTAGTATAAATTGAAACTTTTCTCATATCAATTTGGTGAAAATTATATGTCAAAATGTAGTTTGAATCTCCCGAGGCGAAAAGTATCACATAAACAAAGGGAGCATTAAATTAGTGATTGGATAGGTGCATCCAATTCATTCTAACTAGGAAAAAAAGGGAATTTAAACTTATCAATATGCACATGACATGGTATAGAGTAAAATGCCACATTTACTGATAAAAATAAGAAATTGAACAACTGACCAGTAGAATAACCCTTTAGCTCCAATTTCTTAACCCTTTCATCTTCAACTCTACATATCTTAGCATAAACCCTCTCACCATCCACACCGGTCACCGGTATACAATCCCCATCAATTTCCAAAGCATACTTAGACAAAATCTTCTCTTCCTCAACAACCATTGGTTCTTCATCAAGCTGCTGCTTCGGAGGCGAATAGCGAAGCCAATCCTCATCATTATCATTATCATTATCCTCAACTCTACTCCTCTTCTCCTCTGTGATAACAACTACATTTCTATCATCCGGTAGGAACCTTTTCTTACCGCTGATCTGCGGTTGGGGTACTGGTAGTGAGGGTTTAGGGTGAAGTGATAGAGTTGGTTTCGGGTCGGGTTCGGATCCGGGTTCTGATGGTGGGGAGGGAGGTTGTTGAGGGAATTCAAGGTCGAGGTTGTCGTCGGGGTAACTTGTGTTAGCTTCGAGCCATTCGAGCTCTGCTGCATCAGGAAACTCCATATTCATCCGATTCTCTCTCTCTCACACACACACGCAATGTTTATTGTTATGTTTTGGCGGGAAATGGGAAGGGAAAAAGGCGGCAAGGGAATACAAATTTCCACAATTACCCTTTTGCAAACATTGAGGTCCGTTTAGATATATTTACTAGTTACGACTTCAAACAGTAGTAAAATGAAGGGCTAAAGCTAAAAAACACACATTAAATATCACTTTTTTTTTGTTTTCTATCTAAATTATATCAGGTGTAAGAGATTTCTATTTAAACTATCACCGATTAGTTTGCAAAACACACATTTTTAAAAGTGAACAACTGATAGTTGAGGTGTGTTTTGTTAATTAGTTGATGATAGTTCAGATAGAAAAAACAAACAAGTGATAGTTGAGGTGTGTTTTGCGAACTAATTGATGATAGTTTAGGTAGGAAATTCTCACACCTAATAGTTCAGATAAAAAATTCAAAAAAATATAATATTTAAAGTATATTTTTTACCATTATCTCTAAAAATGAGTCCAACAAGAGAGAAATAGGATACTAGTACGGGGTTAGGTTCACATATGATCTTTATAAGTATGGTCTTGCTTAATATTTTTTTCTAAAATAACCTTCACTTCGGAAAATTAGCTAGGCAAAGCTTCTTCTTTTTTTGTTCATCTGGCATAAATTAGTTTCGCTGATAAGGTAGAAGTTCAGGATATTCACCGAATGTAAACGTGCTCATTTGACCACAAATTCTGCCTTATTAGCAAAAGTTAGAACGTAGGGTTTAATCTATTAATCTTAAATAATTAAACTCAGTGCTTAGCCAGTGCACTATTCAATCTCGTTTGATCAATGGGTTCCTTCAATTAATATTAGATATATTTTAAGAATTATACACATAATATAACGAGTTTAGTCGAATGAACATGGGTTCACATGACTCATTATTTCTACATAAATTCGCCCCTGGTAACGAAGGCAAAGAATTTGTTGCCCATGGACCATAAATTGTGGACATAAATTAATTTTATCTATAAGGCTGAAGTTCACAATATTTCAATTTATACTTTTATAGTGAAACTTGCTCAATTAAACACAAGTTTTTCTCTTATAGGTAAACGTTATAACTTATGTTTGATGGAAAATAAAAGACGTTCTTCCAAGCGTATTTTTTCAAGTTAAGATCATTTTTTAAAGATTTTATTAAATGGAAACAAAAAATCAAAAGGCCAGGCACTTTTAAGGATACCACCCGTCATTTCCTGCTAGTACAGATTAGTTTTACTTCAATCAAATTAAATGTTCCCTCCTCTTTTACTTGTTCCTTTCACTATTCAGATTTGAGAAAAAGTAACTAACTTTAAAAGATAAAATAATAGTAAACAAATAAAGTCCAAGGCTACCACATAGTTGGGATATTGGTGTTTCACAAGCATTATTGTGATTTCTTTTAGCAGTGGACACAGTTATGTTTTGAAGACGCTTTCTAAGCAGATCCTTTTATGTACATTTGTATATAAACACTGATCTATCAAAAATATATAATATAAAAAATAAAAAAAAAGCAGCTTGATGCATAAAAAGAACACTTTGGATTTAATTGTTGGTAAATCGTCAGAGATGACTTAGAATCAATAGTTCATTATCAACACATATAGTTATTTTATCGTAATTAAAAGCAGTTGCTAGATGAAAAATATTTTTTGGAGTTTATATGTGGATTGACTATAAGTGGGTTTTTTTCCAAACATTTATTGGCATCCGGTATTTATATCATTCAATAAATACATAATACATATCGTTACATATATTATATTATATGTACTAATCAATAAACCATAGTAACTAATTAGGGAAGGAATTGGGTATTTTCAGGCTCAAGACTTTAGGCAACAGGGGGACCAAGATAAGGAGGAAGTTGTGGTATGAAAATATGAAGATAAAACTGATTGTGTTAGGGATTATCATAGCTTTGATTCTCATTATCATTTTGTCAGTTTGCCCTGGCTTCAACTGTTTTTAATTATTTTGCATCAGACTCAAATTTGTTTATTTTTACGTCAAATCTACTAATTATCAGTCAATTAATGGGCTTTCCTTTCATATGGTATATTAGCACACAATAGGAGCTGGAATTGGCCTATATTATGATGTAGATTGTATATTAATCAGGATTAGTTTGTCCTAATTACTTTTCTCCTTTTGGGAATTGTTCAAATTGTACTATGTTGAGTATATTTAATTTTGTTTCTCCAAATGAATTTTCATAATTCTGATGCAACTATTTAATTTTCAAGCTTGGTGATTATTTATAAGACTTTTTTCAAACGAGATAGGTAAAATAAAGGGAAAAGGGTCAAATATATCCCTCTATTTTAGTTTATTAGTCCATTTTGCCTCTGTTAGCGAAAGTAATCAACCATACCCCTCTCGTTACAAATTGGGGCCAAATATACCCTTCCCATTAGCAAAGTATTCAAAAATACCCTTTAAAAAAAAATCTGGAAAATTGGATTTTTTAAATTAAAAAATCTGGAAAATAATTTTTTTAATCTAAAAAACTGTAAAGTATTTTAAAAGAAAATAAACTGTCCAATTTTTTTTTTTAATCTGAATTAATTTTAAAAATAAATCTAAAAAAACTGATTTAAAAAAATATATTTTCCAGATTTTTAATTAAAAAAATCAATTTTCCAGAATATTTTATTTTAAAAAACTAGTTTTATAAAATAAAAAATCATATTTTTAATAAAAGACATTTTTTCCAGACTTGTTTAATTAGAAAAGTCAAATTTTAGATTGTTTTTTAAAAAAGTGTCACGCATGCACCACATATAATAAGTTAAATGTTATATAGAATAAGTTAAATACCTATATAATATGTTAAAAATGAGGGGTATTAGTGTGTATATTCCTATATAACATGTGTATAATTTGGGTGACATGTAGCATTTAACTTATTTTATGTGGTGCCTACGTGACAATTTTTTTTAAAATAATCTGGAAAATTGATTTTTTAATCAAAACAAATCTGAAAAAAATGGCTTTTATTAAAAATATGAAATTTTCTTGATTTTATAAAACTCATTTTAAAAAAATACTCTGGAAAATTGGATTTTTTTATTAAAAATCTAAAAAATATTTTTATTATTTTATATTTGAGTTGTATGTGGACAGAGGAGATCATTTCCACACAATCATTTTAGGCAAAAATGTTCGTCATTCCGATTTCCAGCTTGTATGTTTGACTAAAAAATATGCAATCCTCATAAAGCAAAAGAACAAAGATTAAAAATAAATAAATAAGTAAATAAGTGCAGTTGGAGTATTGCGGATTTGATTGAATAACAACATTTTCACAGAATCAAAGGAAGAAAAGGTACAAATAGAAGTTTGAAATAGAGATCTGCTCTCATGTCCAGGCTTCAATATGCAAATATAATACACATTATGAGTAGTAGCAACTTTAATGGTTAAAATATGAAAACAAGGGGATATATGAATTTACATTATAGAAAGCAAGTGTCATTCTACTTAGAATTCTTTATTTGAAGATCGAAAGATGAGTTTGGAATAGCATGATATCTTCGTCCGGAGCTTCCGGCTCATCAGTCATCAGGCTCAAAAAAATGATAAGAATTACGTCTCAGTCCCAAATAAGGCGTAGTTGTTGCATGGGACTGGGCATAGTTGTTGTGATTGTTTTGTCTTATGCAGCCTCATTAGTATGTGTTCTGTTTTATCCTTTTCCACTAGGTGTCAGTGTCACAACTAAAAGAGAAATGATGTTCTTTCAAGTGTCAACGTATGAATACTGACTATAAACACTCATCAAAGAGGCCATTCATCTAGTTACCATCAGAAATGAACTCTCGAGCCCCGAGTATGGAAAAATCCTACCGGGCACTTCCTCCCGCAATAGGTCGTACCCGGCGTGAATATGGATATGGTCCGGGCTCCAATGCGAGTAGACACCGGATGAAAAGCCAAAAACATCAGAAATGAACTCATTATACAAGGAATATAATCACTCTTCAAAAGAATACCAGCATCCACCCTTCACAACACAAAAGTAAATTATAACTGTGCAAGAAAGGTATTCAAATTGGTACAAAACCATGTGACAAAAACACATCTCAACTCACATTTGAAATAGAGAACAGCTGATATCAAATTATCTACACTAAAATTTCCTATTCTTCACTAACAAGTATGGTTCTACTCAAATGAAAGATCAACAAGCCAATTGATCTCTACATGGTGATATTTCTTCAAAAATGGGAAGCCGCCTCGATCGAAACGGGGCATACTGGTTTATCAACTGATCAAGACCATCAACAAATGCATCTTCTAAGTTCAATTGAGGAGAAGGGAACGTGTATCCAAGTGATACAAATGACTCCAATTCCTTACATAGTTCCTCTGCGCGAGTCTTCGATTTAAGATCATCCGAGCCAGATATTTTACCTTGTAAAACGTCTTGAAGGACCGATCTTGCTTCAATATATCGCGCTTGTTTTAGAAGGCACATGCATAGATTGCAGGCCTTATTGGCATCAGGATCGATTTGCTGAGCCTTGCGATAGACAACTTCAGCAGCTGCATAGTTTGACTGTTGCATGTATGCCCAACCCAAATTACCCTACATAATGATCCATGGTAGAGAACTATCAAAGACTCGAACACTTTGTTTATAAGCGAAAAGTGCAATTATCAACAAGGTTCATGTGGCTTGAAGTGAAAAGCGAGAAGTGAAGCTCACACTTCATTGAAGTGAGGCGCAGTTTATAGCTAATCAGAAGAACCAAAAATATGTGAATTTAATACATTAATAATCAAATTAACTAATTTCAGGATCAAGTAAACGATAACATCGATCTTAATCCAACTCCTCAAAGTTGAGACTCAAGAATTGATCATTTTTCATCGCAACCAGTTGCAGTATGTAACCTACCTTACTTTCCAGGTTACTAATTCCACTTATTATGGACATTACATTTAGTAATTAATCTTAGGTGAACTGATTTACACACGCAATGTAAAAAAGCTAAAACTCTTGTGAAAACAGGGTATAGTTGAAAGTACCAGTATTCTGGAGGTCTCTTGCTTGATAGTAACTTGGAACTTTCTTCCATGGGAACGAGCCGTCTTTGTAGGTTTACCATTAAAAGCTTCTCCTTGGTAAATCATTCGTAGCTTCTGCTTCAGCAGTTCAATCTGCTCCTCTAATTTTCCACATTTCTGGAACATTCATCATCAAGTCAATTGGTGCTTTGACCAAGAGAAAACTCTTTGCATAAAAACACCGTCTTCAAACTAACGGTTAACATTGCCAGGAATAGGAAAAGACAAACAATTCTACCTCCGGTCTCAAATATTAGTCCTTGTAGCAAACTGAAGAAGTCAATCATTTATGTTTTGCTTTGTTCAAATCTACACTACTATTTCAATTAGTGAAGTGTTAATTGAATAAGATATCTGAGGAGAATAAAGGGTAATTTTCAACAAATGCTCCTAATTCTAAGGCTATTAAATGTCTTTCTTAAAGTGCGACTAGTACCAAAGCTTAGACAGATAGGAATAGATGTTGTTTCATTGACTTTCTTACTTAACAACAAAAGGATGCAGAATAATGGACTTATCAGCTTCTTTATTCCTTTTTCAGTTCATTAAAATGTGACAAACAGACAGAAATTGGCTGCTAACTAAATGTCCATATTCTCTTTAACACATTCAAAGCTAACGGCAACAACAATAACAATGCCACAGTCCCAAACAAATCAGGATCGGCTATATATATGAATCCTCACTTCTTTCATTTAAGGTCAACACATCATCATCAAGACAGAAAAATGGCAACTAAAAGAAATCATTTTCCACCAGCTCATGATGCAATTGTTAGAGGAAGAAAAGGTCTTATATTTTCTATTTTATGTAACAACTCCATGTGTTTCGTTACCTTGTATAAATCAATGAGGACATTGTCTAATGATTCTTGTGCTTGTTTGGAACATCGGTCTCTAAAGGACCTTATAGCTTCAATAGCCTCTTCAGCACGATCTTGTTGTTTCATAACCACTGCCATGTCTTTCAATGCGCTATCCACTCTATCTCCTGCATTAATCGCCTTCCAAAATAGAACTATAGCACCCTCTGGATCTTTCTCTACTAGCTGCAAGCAACATGACAAGTTAGTATCAATGTCACTTACCTAACTCATTAGTTAATTTTTATGCTATCAAAGTTGTAGGATGTTATTTATCATTTTTACCAGGCTACCATCCATATTGCTTTACTTGTAATTACCTAACATGTCATTTTAACGGTAACCCGTAATTGAAGAAATTAGTAACCTGAAAAATAAAAATAAACTCGCGTAAAAAAATATTTACATTTTTTTTTCCTGTAACCGCATTAGAGCCCGACTATATCCGAATTCGCGCCGGATAGAGCCCATTTCGGGGGAAGAATACCAAGGGCTCGAACCCGAGACCTTTGGTTAAGGAAAGATCCACTGAACCACATACGTTGGTGGTAAATTATTTACATTGTTAGTGGATTAAGATAAATTCTTATCTTATAATAAGTGACTTGATTGTATAAATACCTTTTATGATCAGGGCATAGAACTTAAACTCATTTTTATTACCCTTTTAAACTTTGAAATTTGTTTAGAATAAAAGTCAACTTCAGATATTAGAAAGAAGAGATTTTTGAGAATATGCTCAATTAAACTCATACTACACAATTTTTGCTCTCCCTATTTATCAAATTTATGCTAAGCAAATTGCAATTTCCCAGTTTTGTATAAAAATCATGAAAGCAAAAAAGTACAAACCAATTAATTAATTAACAGATAGTAGCAAATTAATTACCTGTGCATATTTGGCTCTAACATAAGGGCTATCACCAGGAGGAAGCTTATGAATAACATGATAATTAGACTCTAATTGTTGCTTCTCTCCTTTCTTTGTGCATCCATTAATGTTGTTGTTCTTCATCATCTTAATTGGACTACTTAATAATTCCCTCTTCTTTTATATAAAAACAAATAATGTATCAAATATATTTATATATAAAACGAAGAATTAATATAAACCCAGAAAAGGATAATTGAAGATTTATTTTCTGCAAATGGAGGGAAGATTCAGAGATAAAAGAGAATGAAAAATGAAGCAGCTTTAAGCCTTTAACTAACAATCTTGGATCAGAGTATAAAAATGAACCTGGCCTAAAAAGAGTCTAGGTTCATTTATTTGTTGCCTTTTCCGACAGGTTTTTCGCCACGTATGTAGTCTGTGCACGTGTCAGTTTCTATTTCCAGTTTGCCGGTAAAAACTTGTGTATCCGGTATTTACTCCAATGTATAGTACTATTACTTCCGTCCCAATTTATACGATAATTTTTCTTTTTAGTCAATGTCACAAAAAATGATACGTTTTTATATTTGCTAATAAATTAACTTTAAATTTTACATTTTAGGCTTAACACGATGATTTATAACCCCACAAATATCTTTTACTTATTTTATACCACAAGATTTAAAAATCTTCCTTTATTTCTTAAAATGTTCAATCAAACTACATCATATAAACTAAAACGGAGAGAGTACTATTTTACATCATGATTAAGTTACATATCACACCCCTTGAGATATGGCTCTGTTAGCATGCTTTGTGCATCGGCCTATATCTTTTTCTATTGTATTAAGATATATATCATTTATTCATTTGATATATAAATATTTTTCTATATATAAATATTGAGTGTAAATAAATTTTTACCACGCCGATTTTGCGTGTGACTTCTACTTTGAGGAGAGACTTTCCTCTTTTCGTCCGTTTAGGTTCTTAATAAGTTTTCTAAATTGCAAATTACGCAAACAGTTTACTAGTATGATTTTTTTCTCATTAATGGGATTGACCTAGAGATTTGTTGACTTTTCACACCTTCAAGTTTGATATATTTATCACGAAAACAATATTTTTAGATTGTTTTAGTGATTATCATATGTTGAATAAATGAGTGGAAAATATTCTTTATGTAATAGGTTTGACTAATTGCCTGCATTTATTTTATAGTTTTTATATGTTTTAAAAGGTAAAGCTGAGACTCGTCTGGTACGTTAGAGCTAGGCAGCCTAAAACTCCTTTCTGGTCATTATCATACTTTCGTCCTTTATTTCTACCTTTACATAATTAATTTTCAAATGTCATGTTTTAAAAAAATCGTAATATTTTGAGTGGAGAAAGAACAAAGAAAACGTACATCTCTAATATATCGGTAAAAAAGATAACTTTTAAATTCACTGACATAAGTAAAGCTATCATACGAAAAGATTCTCCAATCTCAAAGCTCGAACTCGAAATCTCTAGGTTACTACGGCAACTTCTTGATGGGAAGGACATTCAGAAGAAGAAAGTATACATTTACTACATTTCACATCCAACTTGAAGGAAAGAGTATATATATATATTTTAATTGTTTTATTACATAGGGGTAGAGGAAAGGGAAATGGAGAGGAGATTACAACGTGTGGATTCGAATCCTTAACAACAAGGTAAAATTTCATGTAGCCAACCAACTGAGCTACTACATCCCTACAAGAAAAAGAAAAGTGTATATCTTTTCACTATATTTTCACATTTTATTTACTAGAGTCAACAAATATCTAAATGAATTACTAATATGAAAGGAAAGTGACCGTCTATATACACTGAAAAAATGAAAACTTATTACATGACATCACAATAAACGAATCATGAGAGAACAAGAGCCAACAAAATGGCTCTCCAGAACAACAAAACCTTTGCCAAATAACATCAACAAAACTGCATGAAAATCCACTCAAAAGAGTTTCACACTATACCAAAGGTTATGCAATATTTCTTCCTATCAAGCTATAGGTTTAACCCTTGACAGTAAACTCTTCTTGCCTATACTGGTTTCTACCACCCCTTCCTCCCCGACCACCCATCCGGCCTCGTCCACGGCTATAACCTCTGCTACCATCCCATCCTCCACCTCTGCCCCTTCCATATCCAGTGCCTGTTGAAAGTAACCAAAAAGGTCAAAAGTAAAGAGATTTAAATAAATTTTCAGTTCTCCGAAGAGAGATGCTATCCCCACTCGGACCAAGAGAGAACTTTTACTTGTTCAAATAAGTAACAATTAAGGTGAAGCAGGTCAGTAATGACGGATCTCTTTATGCTAAAGAGATCCATTTTGCAAGTTCTTTATTATGGGTAGCTCCTACAAAGGAACGGACTAATGATGCATAGAATACTTTAAATTCACACCAGTAAAAGAAAAAGTCCTCTTTTTGTGATAAGGTGGCGATAAAGAAAGAAGCTAATTCTTTAGTTGTTGGAGTACTTCACACCGGTGGAGTGCTTTGCCTTGAGCCGAGGGTCTCTCGGAAACAACCGCTCTACCTGCCAAGGTAGAGGTAAGGTCTGCGTACATTCTACCCTCCCCAGACCCCACGTTGCGGGATTTCACTGGGTATGTTGTTGTTGTAATTATAAGTAAAAGTTATGGTAAAGTCGTAAAGGTAATGTGTTTTTCTGCAACTAGGAATAGAATCACTTGTTAACAAAAGATAGAGAACAAACAAAACTAAACAAAATGCCAATACTTTCATGTTGGCCTTAGACTAGGAAGGGAAGAACTAAACTAACTTTTAACATTAGCAGATGAATTCCAAGGAAAAGATGTCATTTATCCAAAAATATTGTTCAAAATATGGACTTCTACTTGTGCATTTACCAAGTCTATACTTATGGAAAACCCTTTTGTAACATGAACAAATATAACAAGAAAACCTAGAAATCTGTGCTGAGTAATCTTTCAGAATTTCTCCTCCACCCCAATGTAGGTTTCTATGCCCAACAAAAGTGTAATATTCAAGATGACTTTCATAAGCCTCAAAAGTATCCACTGCAAATTTAAACTACAATGTGACTTCTTTATGAAACAAATTCACACACTATTTTAAATTTGTTTATAACCGTGTTGTTCGAGCCAGCTTGCGCGCACCTCGACTAATTCCACGGGGTACCTGCTATCTCCCGCCAACACAAGTACGGGGTAACTCTACCCACCAAATTTTGGATAAATGGGAAGAAATCACCTACCTTTTCTTGCCTCCGCTAGAATTTGAACCTAAGATTATTTTAACTTTTCCCCCCTTAATCTCAAGATATTATTCACGTGCGCGGGGGTGCGTAGAAATAGTATATAGAACTTACCACGGTATCCCCAACCTCTGCCCCGACCACCATTATCTGCAAATCCACCACCTCGGCCTGGGTTATATAATATCCACCATCAGCAATTCCACCACCTCGGCCTGGGTTATATAATATCCACCATTATCTGCAAATCCACCACCTCGACCTGGGTTATTACATCCACCATCATCTGCAAATCCACCACCACGACCTGGGTTGTAATATCCACCATCATCTGCTAATAGCATGTATTAGTTAGAATACAGGAGGGGAAAAGAACCTAACATCAAAGATAAACAAAACATAGAACAAAGCTTATATCCTGGTGGTACTGGTGGGAGTTGGGTTTATACAAATCAATACCTTGGTAGTAGTTTCCATAACCACCCCTGCCGCGTCCCCTTCCCCGCCCTCTGCCTCTGCCCCTACCTCGGCCTCGACCACGGACACCATAAGAATCTGAATATCATTTTTTGTTAGAAAAGAAATAACATTGGAACAGCTGCAAAATGCTTGCAATGTAATGACGAAACGTAAAGGAACACTAACAACTACACTTCAATCCCAATCATGAACATAAATGATAAACTTCACAATTGCTATCCACCATGCTTGAAAAATTTAATTGCTGAATGGCCAAATGCAATGCCAATTTTCCATGTGTAGAATCTCAAAACTTCGCAAAAACAACCAAGAAGAAAAATAGGAAAACAAGCAGCAAAATTACGGGTAATATGCAATCTAACTCATATAGTACTAATGGATTCACCTTGATTAAAATCAGAAGGAACATAGGCTTGTTTTGCTTGCTGCAGTTGTTGATTCTCTGCTGCTGACTGATCAAAACGAGATGGAGTTTGGTAGCTAGAAGCACAGCATTCACCCCAGATTAGAGAATATATATATTCTAAATGTTTTCCTCAGGAAAAGTACAGGGAGGGACGACCGTCGTTCAAAATAAAGATATAACGTTTATAGAGCTTACCCGGTAGAGCTTTTATTCAACTCAGCAGTCGACAAAGTAATTGTTATTAGCGACACCTGGCGAGTCATCTCCAAGCTACTCAAGCATACACAAGAAGTAAATCAACTGCCTAACTGAAAGCACATATAAGACGGAATGAGAAGCAAGAATAACATGAACTTACGGTTGTAGACCCTCTTCAAGGGACTCATATGCATCAGTTATGGTAGTTGAGCTTATAGATGTATCTTGGTGCAACCCGGGAACTCTTTTCTGTTTTACACATGCAAATCGTGCAAATAAAATCAGCTGTCAACTCCTGTCCTTAGCAAATTAAAATGGCAAGCCACTGAAAATACCTTTATAATCTCTGCAATGGCAACTGTTTTACTGATAGCCTGTCCCATTGCCTTCAAAACAATTTCCTTTGTTCGTTGGTCCTGAACATGACGGTAGAAGTATATCAACGAATAATGTAGAATAACATTTATTACATACCTCATTATATTGTGTAAGGCAAACACTTTCAGCAGCATTTAAATTTGAGGGGAAAAAAGGAAACATAAGAAACTTTGTGCATCGAAACAAGAATGTATAACGACAAAATTGCACAAGCAGGCAGTGTAAAGCCACTAACCGAAAAGTTTGACAAAAAAAATAAATGTCTAGTTAGAGCTTTCCCTTTCCTTTACTGTCATCATTTTCGGAACAAGACAATAGCCACATGGATACAATTGATGCAAACACAAATAAATGAAGGAATGCCATTTTCAGCAGCCCCCAAATAGATATAGATAATGTGTAGTTTCTCTCATAAGCTGAATAGGAAGAATACCCTGACAACTCTAGCACTACAGACACGCGCACGTACAATTCAGAAGCCACATAGCCAGACGAAAACAAACTAGTTTGATGAAAAATCAGAGAATGGAATTCCAAACCACCTGCTTTGAGGCCTGACAACTTTCAATAGTATTTTTCCACAGCTAGTTGCTGTAAGAACATAGAAACGACAAGCCCAACTCGTCTTCTGGTGCTTTTCAGTATTACGATTGGTCATGGAATTGTTTCTTACAATTCATTTAGAAGTAATAAGTCTGCACATTCCTTTTACACATCAATTTAGAGCTCTATGACCCATAGAAAGTAGTCTTATATATTATTAACTGGAATTCAATAGCTACTGTATCTGAAATTAGACCATCAGAGAAGTCTAGTCCGTCATATTTTAACCAAGAAATTCCTCATGCCAAATTCAGAACTACAAGCTTAGGTGAGATGAATTAGAATGCATACTCTTCATTGCAACTTTATAGGAAGTTCCAACCTTTTGTCCTAAATTTATTTCAGAATTAATTTAATAACAAAAAATATTATGGGGACAACTTTGAACTTTTCATTAACCTAGTACTTAAATCTACTGGGGTTATTAATATTACGAATAATACACAATTAAAAGAAAAAGGATGCATTAAACGGGTTTTTCATTATCAGCTATACTATTATAAATCAATGGAACAATAATCTGTACTTTTAATAAATAAAGTATCTTTATTGAGTCTTCAACACCACAACCACTCCCCACACCATCTTAACTGGATGTAATAATGATAAAAGACTTGTTTTCTTTTTTTCAAAACTAAAGGGCAAGAACAGAGACTAGGAAACTACTACAAAAAAATCATTCTTTAACCATTTGGGACTGATTTTCCCTAAATTATCAAAACAAACTCAACACGAGAAGAACTACCCCCAAAAAAGAAGCAACTAAAACCCAACATCAAGTTGAAACTTTTCCAAATCCCAATAGGAAACTAGCTCAAATTCAATTAGACATAAAAATAGCAAACCACAAAAGTTTATTGTTATAATCTTCACCTCACTTGTGAAAAGGAAAAAGGGGAGTAATGAAAATACTACAAATTCAAATGTGAAAAAATTTAATTACTTTTCCCCAATTTTTCAGAGCAAAAACAACATCCCAACAAACAACCACCAAAACTGAAACAAAACATCATCAAGTTGAAATCTTTCCAAAACCCAAGACGAAAATACATTCAAAACAAGCAAACAACAACAACAACTAGGCTCAAATTCAATTAGCCACAAACATAGCCAAAAAAAGAGCTTTTTATTTCTTCTTCACCCCACTTGTGAAAAGGAAAAAGAGGAGGAATGAAAATACTACAAGCTCAAATGGGGAAAAAATTCATTACATTTCCCCAATTTCAAAGCAAAAACATCTCAACAAACAGCCAACAAAAACTGAAACAAAACACCATCAAGTTGAAATCTTTCCAAAACCCCGGATGACAATACACTCAAAACAAGCAAACAACAACAACTAGGCTCACGAGTCACGTCCAATTAGCCACAAACATAGCCAAAAACGTTTCTTTTTTTATCTTCTTAACTTCACTTGTGAAAAGGAAAAGGAGGAGGAATGAAAATACGACAAGCTCAAATGCGAAGAAAAAATCAAAAACAACAACAATTAGGCTCATATTCAATAAGCCACAAACATAGCAAAAAAAAACTTCTTTTTATCTTCTTCACCTCACTTGTGAAAGTGAATAATAGGAGTAATGAAAATACTACAAGCTCAAATGCGGGGAAAAAATCATTAGTTTTGCCCCAAATTTTAGAGCAAAAACAACCATCAAAACTGAAACAAAACATCATCAAGTTGAAATTTTTCCAAAACCACATATGAAAATACACTCAAACCAAGCAAAAAACAACAACAATTAGGGCCATTCAATAAGCCACAAACATAGCAAAAAAAAACTTCTTTTTATCTTCTTCACCTCACTTGTGAAAGTGAATAATAGGAGTAATGAAAATACTACAAGCTCAAATGCGAAAAAATCATTAATTTTCCCCAAATTTTAGAGCAAAAACAACATCCCAACAAACAACCATCAAAACCGAAACAAAACATCATCAAGTTGAATTTTTTTTCAAAACCCCCTATGAAAATACACTCAAAACAAGCAAAAAACAACAACAATTAGGGTCATATTCAATTGGCCACAAACATAGCAAAAAAAGTTTTTTTAATCTTCTTCACCTCACCTGTGAAAAGGAATAAGAGGTAATGATAACACTACAAATTCAAATGGAATTTCATTACTTTTCCCCAACTTTAGAGCAAAAACAACATCACAGGGCAATAGCCACAAAAACTGAAACAAAACATCATCAAGCTGAAATCTTTCCAAATCTCCACATGAAAATACACTCAAAACAAGCAAACAACAACAACAACTAGGCTCATATTCAATTAGCCACAAACATAGCAAAAAAAACCTTTTTACCTCACTAGTGTAAGTAAATAATAGAAGTAATGAAAATACTACAAACTCAAATGAAATTTCATTACTTTCCCCCAAATTTAGAGCAAAAAAACAACATCCCAACAAAAACTGAAACAAAACATCATCAAGATGAAACCTTTCCAAAACCCCACATAAAAATACACTCAAAACAAGCAAAAAGCAACAAAATTAGGCTCATGTTCAATTAGCTACAAACATAGCCAAAAAGAACCTAGGAGTAATGAAAATACTACAAAATCAAATGAAATTTCATTACTTTTCCTCAATTTTTAGAGCAAAAAAATGAAACGAAACATCATCAAGATTAAATCTTTCTATAACCACACATGAAAATACACTAAAAACAAGCAAAAAGCAACAACAACTAGGCTCATATTCAATTAGTCACAAACATAGCCAACAAAAAAAACCATTTTACCTCACTTGTGAAACAAAACATCATCAAGATTAAATCTTTTCAAAACCCCACATGAAAATACACTAAAAACAATCAAGAAATGAAGAAATTAAGCAAAAAAAAAAGTATACCTGAAGAAGAGTAGTGGCATAGCTAATGTAATTACGAATAAGACCTTGTGCAGTAACTCTGATCTCATTTTCCTTAATTGGTTCATCTGCCCTTGGCTTCTCAACCTTCTGATACCTATCCATTTTCAACAAAATCACTCGTCTCTACACCTTTCTTTCTTTAGGGCCAAATGTTACTGGAAAAATCAAAGGAGAAATATATGTATTTTCTGAATTTTAAAATGAATTCTTTTTTTTTCCTTTTTTATTATTTCATTTAGGAGTATTTTGGTAAATGTATGCATGAAAAGTTTGTGCTATGTGCTTGGAAATTTGTGCTTTGTTGTGTTTGATGTATTTAGAAAATTAACCCTAGATTTATTTTCTATTTCCAGTGGCTTGGATTAGGTTAAAGAATGTGTGAAATTAGCTTAATAGGCATTAATAAATTATGTGTGAAATTAGCTTAATAGGCATTAATAAATTTATTTAATAAGATCTGTATATATTTTTAATTGATATTTTTATATATTTCTCTTTTATCCAAAGATGTACCGAAAACAACCTCTCTAGCCTATTAAATTATATACATGTATGGTAATAGTAAAATATGATGCATAAAACAATTACTTTAGTAGTGATGAGCTTGTGGCAGCGATTAAGAGTACAACAATTAATTTGACTAAATCTTAGTAGTTTATTTATATTTGATTTTACATTAAATTAATTTAGAAATAAGAAATGTCATTTATCAAATCAAATATTTGATGTAAAGATTTGAATCCGTATAAATTTGTTCCACTCAAGGTGGATTGAGCAATATTATAGTTTTAGTACTCTTGAATAAAGTAGGTAAGTGTTGGTGAAATTACAACCGAAAATATAAGTATAATTAAAATATAAAATAAAGAAATAAAAGTATCTTCAGATTTGAGGCGCGAATATCTCGCTCTCTTTAAGAAGACGCAAATCTACTACGGTAAATCTTTATCAGTTCAACAGTAATCTTCCTGACTTGTCCGGATATAACAGTCCGACCACACCATATAACTCAACAAATTCTATACAATATGTTGAGTTTAAAGCTCCACCAAAAGAACATCTTCCTTCAATTAAATAAAACTTTCTTTTTGAACTCACTTTTTCATCCACACTATATTTTTTTACACACCACAAAATAAGAATGACTTTTATTTATAGGTTAAAAAATTCATCCTTGAAATGAATTGGAGAAGAAGAATGTGAGTAAGTTAACATGATAATGGAGAGAAATTACAAAGGAAATTATGGCCATAATCTACCACTATAAACATGAGAAATGAAAGACCACACTCTGCCTTCTTTATGGACACTAACGTGTAAGAGTAACAGGCATAATTTTCCACTAACAACAAATGTGAAAAAGCAGCACAATAAGGAACTTTAATAGGAGGCACTTTAATATAATATTTTGTAATATTAAAATGCTTCAAAAGACCAACAGTAAGTGATATAAATTATATAAGTTTATGTGTCAAAATTTAAAGGTTAATTGGATCTAAATAGTTTTACAGTATAATTTTTTAGTCCTTTAGCTATTCTCTTTAGGAAAAAAATCCCTTAAGGGCTCGTTTGGCACGAGAGATTAATTTTAAGATGTGTTTATTCCATGTTTGGTTGGAATAAAATTGTATACGGTGGAAACCAGCACGACACGTGGCGTGGTTTAATTATGAGGTCGAAGAGAGTAATGATAATGTGCACCGATGTGAGTTGACTCGGGGTGATGCGTCAGTATAAATTCGGGTGTTCGAGCATGACTGGGTAGTGTCCGAACCAGGTGACACCTGCAGAAGGTCGAAGAGACTCAGCACGTAACCGTTCCGGACATGACGCCGGCAATTACGCCTTTCTTATTAAATGGGTGTTATTCTCATTTAAGTTCATTAAATTAGAGATTATTTCTTTAAAGTCAATATCTTGTATTGTTAACTATAAAAGGAGCTCAACCTTCATGTTGGAATGTCATCTGATTCTCATTACATTCACTTGCACGATTTCATGATAAACTTAAGATACTAAAGCACTTAATGTTGGCTCGGGTGCAAAGCAATTCAGCTAAGGATCGGACCAATCTCAGGGATGAGTCTCAATCAATATTCTATCGATTCAGGCTATAGTTTGTGACCTATTTGAGACGGATCTGACTGGAGTGGTCTTGGCCATCTTGTTTCCTTGATATGCCCAATAGTCGAAATGAGCCCGGCAGCATCGATGTTGAAATTATATTCAAATAACCTTGGGTTCTCAACATTATTGGAAGAAGACCCGCCGGTATCATTCCTGAATTGCAAGCCTTTGCTGGTAGACCCTTGATCATTTCTCCTATACCTCTGTCCGACTGAAAATTGCGATTGTTTCGACCTCTATCCGACCTAAAATTAGACCGCTCCAGTTGCCCGCAGGGCTGATATCTATCATTCGAAGATTTTGACTCTGACTCAAGTACCCTCTTTGATTTATCAAAATTCTTGTTCCGACTTGCTGACCTCGGTGGAAGCTCGAGTTGATCATCATCCACACTAATTTTGGATTCGTACCGGTTATGCACGTCTGTTCAAGTTACTGCCGGAAATTCTAATAAATTCTCCTTCAACTTGAACGAGACATTAGAGCTCATGGGATTCAACCTCTTAATGAAAGATTAGGATGCCCATTCATCTGATACTCGTGGAAGAAGTATCCGTTCCTTTTGAAATCGTGACACGAACTCCCGCAACAACTCCGTATTCTTCTAAGCAATTTTGGATATATTTGTCTTTCTTGCTTGAACCTTTCGCACTACAACATGTGCCTTTATAAAAGCATTTGTAAGCATTTCAAATGAGTTAATAGAATGTTTAGGCAACATATAATACCATGTCATTGCTTCTTTAGACAGTGTTTCGCCAAACTTCTTCAGCAACACCGATTCAATCTCGTCTGGATGCATGTCATTACTCGGGGGGTCAGGCATCTTAAACCTCTTTGGGATCAGTTTCGGTGCCGCACTCGGTGGAAATGGCAACTGGATATATCTTTTCGTATCATGTTCCTTCAAAATCGGAAGGGCTCCCAAAATCTGGTCTACCCGTGAGTTGTAAGTTTCCACCTTGTGTTTAATTAGTGTCCATCCGTTTGGTTAAGGCCTCGAGCATCTTCAAAACCTCAGAGGACTCATTAGTCCCCGAACTGTTGGCATTCTCATCGACCCGATCATCTTCCCGTCCCGGATCATCAATGCGAACTGGCCGAGGCTTATCCGTCGCACTCGCTCCACTGTTTTTTTTACAACTGCATTATTGCCTTTTGTTGCTCCTTCAGCATGTTAAAATCTAAGCCAAATTGATTTCTTCCTCTGCGTCGTCTGGTATTTTTTGACGTGACCTCCTGGACCGTTGGGGTGAAATCACGGGGTTAGGACTCAACGGATCAATGGGCGAAATGCCATTCATTATATCAACGTGAGGAATGTCGTTGTTGTTATTGATGTTGTACCACCATTGTACCCGTTGTTGTTGTCATCATGATTGCTAACCTCAACTTGAATGTCACTAGCCATTCTGCAACACTTAGTTTAACTTGAAATCACAAAATCTCGAAAGAAACAAGTGAAATTTGAGTTTGAATAAATCACCACTATTATCCTCAGCCCCACTGTGGGCGCAAAACTGTATACCCCAAAAAAAGGTACAGTTGAATTTATAAGTGGTTTTAAGGATACGTGGATTGATTCATAAGCAAACGTAATAAATAATTAGAGATAAATAAGCAAATGTAAATAATAAGCAATATTATTCTTCCAGTCAATATAGCTAGAACAGTTCAGTAAAAGAAATTCTATGTTATCGAAGGCCAGATGAGGTACAACACACTGTTTGACATGCCCTGGATTCATGACATGAGGGTCATTCCTTCGATGTTACACATGATGTTAAAGTTCCCAACTCTAGAGGGAATAAAGACCATTCGTGGGGAACAGCCGACAGCAAGGGAAATGTTCACGGTAGAGAAAGCAGTGCAAGCGCTGAAAGAAGTGAAGGATTTAAGTAAAGTCAAAGAAGTTAAGTAGCAATCATAGGACTCAGATTTTTCGAGTCCAAAGAAAGAAGAGGAGGACAAGATAAACTTCGAATATGAAGAGTATTACTTTCGTGTTCCGATGCCATTCGTGCCGCCAGATGATTCGGATGTCACAAAGTCAACCTTAGAGGAACTAGAGCAAGTCATCTTGTTCGTGCATCTACCGGATATGAGGGTATACCTGGGCACTGGGCTACCCCAGAGCTCGGGCTTAAATTAATTAAATTTCTCAAAGCTAACTTCGATTGATTTACCCGATCCCATTTAGACATGACATATATTCCATCGGAGATCACGACTCACAAGCTAAGTTTGGATTCGAGCTTTCCCCCGGTAAAGCAGAAAAGGAGGCCAATGGCCGAATTCAAGCATAAGTTTGTCAAGAAGGAGGTAACAAAGCTTTAAAATATAGGTTCCATCCAGGAAGTTGAATCCCCGGATTTGCTAGCTAATATAGTGGTCGTGCCTAAAAAAATAATAAACTAAGAATGTGTATAGATTTTAAAGATTTAAGTAAGGCATGCCCAAAGGACTCTTTTCCTTTATCACACATCAATGGGATGATCGATGCTACGGCCGGGCATGAGATGCTAAGTTTTCTTGATGCTTACTCCAGATATAACCAGATTCGGATGAACCCGGTGGATCAAGAGAAAACTTCCTTTATAACTAGGTATGGTACTTATTGTTGTAACATAATGCCATTTGGATTAAAAAATATTGGAGCAACATATCAATGCCTAGTTAATCACATATTCGAGGATCAATTAGGAAACATAATAGAGGTCTATATTAATGATATGTTAGTTAAATCCCTAGTAGCAGATGACTATTTGAAGCATTTACAAGAAATATTCGACATACTTCGAAAGTAAAATATGAAGCTAAATTCAAAAAAGTGTGCTTCTGGAGTGGGCTCGGGCAAGTTCTTAGGCTTCATGGTTTCAAACCGGGGAATAGAGATGAATCCGGAAAAGATCAAAGTCATCGAGGAGATACCGGAGGTGCTTGACAATGTGAAAGCAGTACATAGGCTCACTGGGAGGATAGTCGCTTTAAGCAGGTTCATCTCTCGGTCATCGGAGAAAAGTCACCGGTTCTTCTCTTTGTTGAAAAAGAAATGACTTCGATTGGACATAGGAGTGTCGGCAGGCTTTGAGGGAGTTGAAGAAATACTTGTCCAGTCTGCCGTTACTGCAAAAACCAAAGGCAGACGAGCAGTTGTTCCTGTACCTGGCAGTATCCTAAGTAATCGTAGACGCAGTGTTGGTTTGAGAAGAAAAGGGTACGTAATTTCCGATTTATTATGTGAGTAGAACTTTGGCTAGTGCAGAGACTAGGTATCCTCACTTAAAAAGTTATCTTTAGCATTAGCAACGACTTCTAGAAAATTGAGACCGTATTTTCAATGTCATCCCATATGTGTAGTAACAATTTATTCACTAAAAATGTGATACATAAATCAGAACTGTCCGGCAGGCTAGCCAAATGGGCGGTAGAGATTAGTGGGTATGACATAGAGTATAAATAAATCGAGAACAACTATAAAGTCTCAGTTTTTAGCAGACTTCGTAGCAGATTTTACACCTGGAATGATTCCCGAGGTAGAAAAAACTTTTGTTAACCTTGGGAGCAACCTAGGGGGTGTGGACCTTGTACACGGATGAAGCTTCAAACGTGAAAGGGTCCGAACTTGGGGTAGTGCTTAAGGCACCTGCATGAGATATTATTCGGCAATCGATAAAAACATGACTAATATATCAAGTTCTATATAAAATATTGATATTCCGGAGTTTTGAAACATGACTAATCTTTAGTCAAAGTATGGGGAAAATGTGAATTTCAAAACATTGAAATTATACGAAGTGTGGAAATTCCTACGCAAAAGATATTTATGTAACATATTTTTTGTGAGGTATTTTGGTTCAAAACCCCACAATGTGGGTCATTTAAGTTGCGGACTCACTTTTTAGGTAACACTCTTGATCAAATTTGGAGCAAAGACTCAAATTGTACCATTATAAAATAATTGTAGGAAATTAGAATTTGAAGTTTCTAACTTTAATTAGTTGAGCTGATAACGTATCAAAATCGAGTTTAAAGTTTGAAGACATTCGTTCATTTTTAATCCACAATTAGAGAACAATAATACACATTGTATGTAACACCCTGACGCCCTAACTCAATACGTGAATTTAAAATTTCAAAAAGATGAGTGTACTATGCTTATAAGAGAAATATATATATATATATATATATAATATAAAGTTAGGAATAGGCAATCATATTTCACCTCTCAATGGCCTCCATTGGCATTTCTCTTTTTTCTCCCTTTTTGACCTTCTCTCTAACAATAAAATGAAAAACTATAATTATATCTTAATTATTTTGCTCAATAATGGACAACTTGAAATGCACTTAAAATGATTTCTTTAACTCCCTAAGTAATCATGCTAAAATTCCAACTGGCTGTCACTCTATTAATCCTATTAATAACTCTTATTCTTTAGTCCCACTCCTCCATTTCTTATGGATTTAATATATCATGAATGTGGTATTTCCGTTCCATCATAATGATCATTTTACGTGGGTGTTTGGTTACTAAGTCTTTGGAGGAATCACATTTACTTTGTGCTCTCTCAAATCTATATAACAAATTATGGCTAGAGGTGTAGTTACAAATTTGGAGTTCTTTTGTAGTATTAATTGTGTATAGGAGCTAAGAAAACAAGAACCTATGCCTCATATGGTCCATCTGTTTTTGCTTCATCTGTGCATTATGAAATTCTACCGCATATATATGACAAATTTATAGAACTAATTTTTATAGACATCTATAGAAGATTTAGTTCATCTTTTTTATTAGCGAAAATCTTTTTTATCTCAAGATCTTTGCAAGAACGTTATACTCATTGTTATTATAACCGCGTGAAGCGCGGACAAGTTTACTAGTTAAAAATAAGAGAAGACACAAAAGTGCAAAAAGTTGGATTTCCTCAACCTTTAGGAATTAAGCCCAACACTTAATCCATACATAACTCAATTTTTTTTTACCATGAATTCTTCAAATAATACTAGACATATTTTAAAAATTATACACATAATACAACGAGTTTAGTCCGATGATCATGAATTCACGTAATCCAATTTTTGCACATAAATTCACCTACCGCTCAAGACAACATAGATTTGATGCTTACATTAAATTTCAATTAGAGAACATAAAACTAAAAAAAAAAAGAGGAAAAATTGTCAAAAATACCCCTTTACTTTGGGAAAAAAATTAAAAATACCCCATGTTACGAATTTAGGTAAAAAGTACCCCTTCCGTTACCCAAGTTTTCAAATATATCCATCTCTTAACAGAAATCTTCAAATAACCCAATTTCAATTTTTAAATCAACTCCATTATTTAAACCGATTCAACTAAATAGTAATTCATACTATCCCCTTCTCTGAGTTTCTTCTTCTGTTTCTAATGAATTTTACCTGATACTATATTTGTTTTGTGTATCTATTGTCTTGTTACTTTTGAATGGTTACATATGTTGACAGCTATGTGGAAGTACTCTTTTTGGTTCTGAAGCAAATATACCCTTTCCTTTGCTATGTCATCTGCTATTTTATGTGTTGAGTTTTATTAGCACAGAAGAGATTTTATGTTATATTGTGTATATTAGTCTCTCGATTTTCCTCCCCTTTGTACCGTGTAAATGGATATATGTTTAGTATTCTAGTTTAGGTAATGTTGTAATGTAATTAGTATTGTACACTTAACATAATAATTGTATTACCATAAATATATAGTTAGTATCCAAGTAGAATAAGGTTTTAGGAATAGAATAGGAATATGACTCTTCTATTATGAAAATATGTAACTTGTTTAAATAGTCTTTCAATCAATGAAAATAACCATGAGATTATTTCTTTCATTTTAGAATTTTGATTTTACCACTATAAGGATATTAGAGTGTGACAGGTTGGCTATGGACGGGTTCAGGAGGGTAGAGGTAGGCCGAAGAAGTATTGGGGAGAGATGATTAGACGAGATATGATGTAGGTGTCATTTACTGATGACATGATCTTAGATAAGGGGTTGTGGATGACACAAATTAGGGTAGAAGGGTAGTAAGTAGTCGAGCGTAGTCCTACTTAAGCTTACAAAATGATAGTTGTAGTGTTGTTACTTTAGGCCTGACTAGCCTATCACATTTATAGGCGCATTATTACGTTATAGTCCCATGTAGTTTGATTTATGTTGCTATGTGTTCTTTAGTATACTGTGTTTATCTTATTTAGTTGTGTTAGCTATTGATTCCTTTTGTTAGAATGCGCTAACATGACGTATTCGATTTTGTTATTAGCATGTTCATACTGCTTTAATGTCGTGTCTGAGTCTGACCATTTATTTTGCTTTGCTTTGCTTGTGATTATGCTTTGTCTTGAGCTCGAAAACAGACGCCCTACCTAACAAGATAGAGGTAAGGTCTGCGTACACTCTATACTTTCCAGACCCCACGTTGTGGGATTTCACTGGGTATGTTATTATTGTTTTAAGGATATTAGAGTGATGAGCCTTACCAATCCCTGCTATCTCTAAGAAAGCAAATAGAGAGAACTTTAGTGTTCATGCCGTCTTCAGAACAAAAAACTAACGAAAGGAAGATGATGAATTAATTTTTAAGGAAGGGTCGGTTTAAATAATAGAGCGGGTTTAAAATTGAAATTGGGTTATTGCAAGAATTTCCGTTAAAAGAGCGGTATATTTTAAAATTTTAATGACGGGTTGGGTATTCTTAACCCAAATTCATAATAAAAGATATTTTTAGCCATTTTCTCAAAGTTAAGGGAGGTATTTTGACCTTTTACCCAAAAACAAAAAAAACACCGAGTATATGTTTTTATCTGCAATTTCTTTTTTTAGCTCATTAGAGTTGCCAATATATGTTTGATGTCGTACCAAATTAAGAAAAATGAAAAGAGATAAATTGTGATCCACAAGCATAACAAATCAGAGAACTAAATTAACAACCAAAACAGAAAAAAGGATCAAAAAGCAAATCCTTCAAAAGAAACGAACGGCACAGAATAACACATACATCCCGCCAAATAAAATTTCATTATTAGTCCCTCAAGTCCAAATAAATTTTACTTGCTCCACATTCTTCCACGTACACCTCTTCACTCCCTTCAATCTTCCTCTTCACTCTGCACTTCTCTTCAGTTCAACCTATACATACACATAAATTTGTGTATTTATTTCTATATATACATTATATTATTTTTATTTAATTTGTTTAAACATTTGATTCTGTTACAATGGACGCAGCTACACAACTAGTCTACTGCGGAATTGATCCTATGTGTCGCGCTTCACTTCCATATCGTGGTCTCGCATCTTCATCACCGTTGAAATTGAAGATTAGAAGGAAAAACGGTGTCGTTCGGGCAATTGCAACTGAACCTAAGCCATCGGAGTCAAAGACAAGTACTAAGCCGGTCAATGAGATTCCTAAACCAGTCAACAGTGGTTCTACAGTATGTTATGAAAATTCAATTTTTAATTTATTTGATTAATTGTTGTTTGAATTTAAACGTGATTTTAATTTTGCAATTTCTGAATTTGTGTGTCACAATTGTAATTTCGAGAGTCAACCAACTTTTTATTTGACCGAAATTTTATTATGTCTTTTAAATATTGAAGTGGTTAATTATTATGATTTAGAGTACTCTTATATAGTTAGTTTTCAAATATATAAATTTTATTTCAAAAAATTAAAGCTTCTATACCCAAATTTACTGTCAAAGATAAATAATTTAAATCTCAAAATTTCAAATGTGCCACGTAAATTGGGAAGGAGTATAAGATTGACGGTTAATTTGGCAGATCGGGAAAATGTGGAATAATTTTAAATTAAAGGGAAAATAAGATGCAAATTTGTTATATAGTGTATTTTTATCAATCAATCATCATTATTATTCATTATTGGTTTAATGAAGCAAATTTTCACATTTTTTGGTTATAAGACTAACTGGTTAATTTGGCAGATCAGAAAATGGTGGAATAATTTAAAATTAAAAGGGAAAATAAGATGCAAATTTGTTATACATAGTGTATTTTATTAGTCAATTATTATTATTATTATGAATTATTTGTTTAATGAAGCAGGTTTTTACATTTTTCTGTTGAATTTATCAAATGTACCTTCGATTGGGTGAAGTGAAACAAAGTTCAACTTATTCGGCGAAAATTAAGATTCTTTTTAGTAACATCAACCAAAAAGAAGTGAAAAATGTCTCTTTTATAGTGTTGTTTTTGAATTTACGTTTGGCAGTGTAATAATTTAAATTTTGAGGAAAAATAAGTTGCAAATTACTCCACAGTCACCAGTGTATTTTTTGTTAATTACTGGTATTTTTGTTGTTGTTATTGTTACTATTATTATTGTCATTGTCATCATGATTGTTGTTGTTGTTATTCTCATTTTTTTTTTGATCAGTACTCATTATTTATATATTTGACAAAATTTCACATTTGTCACTTGGATTAATAAAGTTACCTTCATTGGATGTAATGAACTCAACTTGGTATTCATTTATGGAAAAAATTAACTAATTCAGCAATAAGAAAAAAAATTGGGCTAAAAAAAGTTTTTCCTTTTTACTGATATCAAGAAGAAAAAAATTGTTAATCTTTAATGAGATGAAAGTTTGTTGAGTTCTATAGTATTGTTATGGAAAGTAGTAGTAAGAAAGCAATTATTACATGGTTTATTCAAATGGCCTTGTTGGTTTGATTAATATACTGATGTTTGGCTGATGGCTGATTTAATTTTTTATATTTGTGGGTTTGCAGAGAATGCAGGATGTATCACAAGAGATCAAAAGAGTGAGGGCACAAATGGAAGAAAATGAGGACTTAGCCATACTCATGAGGGGGCTTCGAGGTCAAAACCTGAAAGATTCCTTGTTTGCTGATGATAACATTAAGCTTCGCCTAGTAGAGGTTCGTTTGTTTGACTTCCTTGTCAAAGTATATTTATTTGAACTTTCACTCTTGTTAAGGGTCTCTGATGATGAAAATTTCATATTCTTATTGTGACGAGAAGCATATGAGATGGTCTCTGAATTTGCTGATATGGATGTGTCTTTTGAGAGGTCAAAGGAAACTGATCAGTCATGAATTTTTGTGGGGGGATACATTAGTAGATGATAGTAAGAAGTGTTAGAATAGTTGATCTTAGTCGAGTCATTGTGCCTAGGGAAATAAACTAGCTATTTAATACAAATGATGAACATTCATAAGATTTTGTTGTAGGGAGAGATTTTCTTCCTGCTCTCAAATGGCGTCCGAAAAATTATAGAAGCACTGTAGTGTGATGACCATCCCAAAAGAGGAAGAAAAAACTAGTTTTGATGATTTCTGTAGAAAAAAATGATGGGATCTAGATATTTTCTAATGTGGTTTCATATAGTACCTAATGCTCAAGTGCTCTTGGAAACAACTATTTTCTAAATTACATCTAATTATATACAAAAGGAGGTGCTTCGTAGTCATTTATGGTTTCACAAATGTGAAGACTGACACATTTAAATTTATACTGATAACGTTATTGTTTTCCGAGTTGATTGAATCTGTTGAATATACCTGGAGGAGTAGGATCTTCAATACAACAACAAGAACATACCCAGTGAAATCCCACAACGTGGGGTCTGGGGAGGGTAGAGTGTACGCAGACCTTACCCCTATCAGGGGAGGAAGGTTGTTTCCGAAAGACCCTCAGCTCAAGAGAAAGCATAAAAAGAGGTCAGATAAGGATAAGAAATTCAAAGCTTTTGGCTTGGAAAAATATAAATGGATAATTCCGTTGTATCTAAGGATCTTTCCTTTTTGGTTGGCTTGGGAACAGATGTCCTTTGGCAAAGAATATGTATTTTATGGTTTCCTATCTTTGTATTCTTCAGGTTGATGAAAGCAGTGAGTTCTTGCCCTTAGTTTATGATCCTGCCAGCATTTCTGCATATTGGGGTAAACGGCCACGTGCTGTTGCTACCCGTATAGCCCAGCTAACATCTGTTGCTGGAGGTTTTCTTTCACGTCTCGCCTGGGACGTGATAAATAAGAAGGTTAAAGAGGTAAGCTGCACTGGATGCTTATCTGCTTTCCCTGAAGGTAGTGAATTGCATGTAGAGCTACGTACAATATACACTTGATTGGTTCGTAATGATATAACTTTTGAAATCCTATGCCTGTGGGTGCTGTGTGATTCACAATGCTTGTGTAAGATCGATTTTTTCTATTCCTGATTGAATGATCAATAAGGAGCTATTATGTCCACCTTTTACTGATATCATCTCGTCATTTCAAATTCAAAAAATTTAAGCTTTTGCCTTTCTGTAGTGTTCCTGATTGAATGATCAATAAGGAGCTATTATGTCCACCTTTTACTGATATCATTTCGTCATTTCAATTTCAAAAAAATTAAGCTTTTTTTTTAATCTCTTCTCGACAGAGCTTCATTCATTAGCTACCTTAGGGTAAAAGTTCACTATGGTACCTAACAAGAACAAGGATAAATGTCACCATTGTCCAAAAAAAAAAAAAAAGAACAAGGATAAGTTGATACTGAGACAATGGAGTTGTGAGGCATGACATTCAATCAAGATGGAAGAGTAATAGGGGATGAAGAAGTGACAGAGAAAATGAAATTCAAAATGAATTCTGAGGTTAAAGTTACAATTAAATATAGTAATTCAGAAATTTAACACGTCACAAGGACAGGGCCTAGTATAAAACCATAATTGACGGATTCTTAAAACCAATAATGCCCAAAAGTCTCTCCCTTTGAAATTGTTTCTAAGCAGCAACTATTTTGGGTTGAGCTTTCCTAATTTCTAGAAGGGAAATAAGACAAGTGACGTTAACGAATTTGCTTGGTCTGCTTGAGTCATCCCCTCAGAGGTTATCAATCTATGTAGTAAATAAAAGAAAACCAGGAACCAGGATGTGTTGTAACCCTGTAACTTTTTAGCAGCACTAGTTTATTTCATGAAATTCCATTTGGAAATAGGTGATCTTCTTTATGTCATCAAAGAGAGTTCTCTGAGTTGGAACAGTTGTGTGGTGAACATTGAAATAGAGCTTTGATGCATTCATCTATATTGATATACTCACACATTTTTAATTGTTTTTTCGATCCTATAACTATTGATCTTTTCCAATCATTAGAATGAGGTTGCTCGAGCAATTGAGTTGAGGGAGATTGTAACATCACTGGGTCCAGCATACATAAAGCTAGGGCAAGCATTAAGCATTCGTCCAGATATACTATCACCTGCTGCGATGGTTGAGCTGCAGAAGCTTTGTGATAAGGTCAGATTGAAGTCAGCAGCATGACATATTTCTTGAAGTCAACTTTAATTTTCAGGAAACTGCCCTTTTTTGTCATTATATCTACAAACTTTAATCATACTATTTATTTTAGTTTAATTATACGTTGATACCTGAATGGTGGATTGTGCAAAATTCTCATGTTGCTTTTCCATAATCATATAGTTATCTTGATGAGCCTCAATTCATTTTAATGCCATCCAACTTTCTATGTGGTTGTTCTATAATTGGAGTCCAACATTCTTTATAATGTAGGAGATTGAGGAACTACTTTGTTAAAAAAAATCTTTCTTAAAGTTATCCCTTTTTCCCTATGATCTGGCATAAACCGTGACAATGTTTCTTGCAATTTGTTCGGAAGTCTTTTCGAATAGTCTGGACGAAATATAATGTGTATCCTTGTCACAGAATACCAATGGAAAAGCTCTGCTTCTAAAACTATCTTTTTTTTAAAAGAAATGTTTCTGTACTTAATTAAGCCAGCATGAGGCATTCACTGGTTCATTCTTCGATCATGAGAATTCTTTGATCTCATCAGTATTTTCGTAGAGATGAGGCTCTTTTTGCTTTATGGAATACATTTAGAGTATCCTTGCCATGCCAGAACAGAAGAAACATTAGGAACTAGGTGTAAATCATGGGGCTAAGAGCTGCATGCGATGAAATTAGAAATAATACTAAAAGGTGAAAGATGGAATATAGTGTACGCTATCTACAATCTTTACTGTTGGAAACATGTTACACTAATTAATGTGAACAGACTACAATCTTTACTATTGGAAACAGGTTGCACTAATCAACGTAAGCAGAATGTTGGATTTACCATGTTTATTATCGTGTACAGCCTGCACTGCAGACCTTGTGACTAATTCTGCCCGAGTAATCTTCTCTTTTTGGGGTGTTTTTCGGGGGAAGGGGCTAAAACAGACAAATGACAAAGTAGTGTAATTGAAAACACACTTTACTGTTGCCTTCTGAAATTTTAGCATTTCATGATTGCTTCAGGTTCCTTCATTTCCAGATGATGTAGCTATGGCCCTTATAGAGGAGGAATTGGGAGAACCGTGGAATAACATCTATTCTGAGCTTTCTCCATCCCCAATTGCTGCTGGTAATCTTTCTTATCATCTCTAGAACTCTCTTTTTGGATAATACCCTGTGAATTATTTCTTCAGTTTCACTATATATTTCTTTAAACATCCTCTTTTTGTTGGGTTAACTTAAATGTGAGTGCTTCTTTCTGCACATTTTTCTTCTGTAAAATGTAAAAGAATTGCTAATTTCTGAAGAATCTTTTTCTCTTTTGCTTCATTATGGCATTGGCAGCGTCCCTCGGACAGGTGTATAAGGGCCGGCTGAAGGAGAACGGAGACTTGGTTGCTGTTAAAGTCCAGAGGCCCTTTGTCCTTGAGACAGTGACAGTTGACTTATTCATCATACGGAACTTGGGGTTAGTTCTTCGCACGTTTCCGCGGGTATTGATTGTTCACTTATATTTCCCCATTATTTTCTTATTTTTGTTAGTCTGGAAGAAATAATGCTTGTTGCTTCTGCTTTTAAGATTTCCGTTGATGTGGTTGGATTGGTGGATGAATGGGCTGCCCGCTTCTTCGAAGAACTTGATTATGTGAATGAGGGAGAAAATGGAACACTTTTTGCTGAGATGATGAAAAAGGACCTTCCTCAGGTATCTGCAATTCTGATGTCAACCCCACACCTCTCCCCCTAACGAATAAACCGGAAATGATTAGAAATTAAATAAAGTGAGAGAGAGGATGATAAACCCCTAAGTTCTCCCTTCCTCAACCTCCAATCTCTCCACGGAATAAGAAAAATGATTTTTTTCTCTAACCAGCAATTTGCCTTGTTTTGAAATAGGAGAAGCCCTCCCTAGGAGGTGTCTCCAGTTTAGACAAGGACATAGTGATTTATTTTCTGTAAGTTTATTTCTTTGAAAGCTGGCTGCGATAGGCTAAGCTATGTTATGTAGTTCTCTACTTTGGTGATTAATGAAATTGTTTAATTACCAAAAAGAAAACAATGTGCAATTTATTACCTTTTTTCGGAGAAAGGATAAAGAGAAGTATGTGAACTTACTCACAGAAGAGTACATATATGTCTATATTCTTATAATGAATTAAAAGTACAGATTTCCTTAAACGGAAATTATGATGCTTGATGTCTCTAACAATGTTGTGATCTGTCTTGGGAAACCCTTTTCAGGTTGTTGTCCCTAAGACATATAGCAAATATACTTCAAGGAGGGTTCTTACAACAGGATGGATTGATGGAGAGAAGCTATCACAAAGCACAGCAAGTGATGTAGGTGATTTGGTTAATGTTGGAGTCATATGCTACCTTAAGCAGGTGATATGCTTAAAATCTTAACAAGTTTTATGTTATAATATATTAAGCTTTTGAGTCTCATATCTTGTAAACATCATTAAGATGTTTTCTTGATATTTCTATTTTATACTGCCTATCCTTTTGCTCCAGATTGAGCTATGTGGTATTTTTCTATGGATATCCTCTTGACAATTAAAATTTCTTCTCCATCTTATATTTTGTCCCTTTGGTATGCAGTTGCTTGACACTGGTTTCTTCCATGCGGATCCACATCCAGGGAACTTAATACGTACGCCAGATGGAAAGCTAGCTGTACTTGACTTTGGTAAGAAGCCTTCATTTGGTGTCCTCTTTAGTCTTTCCTCCATATGCTGTGGAATAAAGTAACTCTATTGAGAGGATTTTTTCTGATGAAGAACTCTATTGACAAATTACCTTCAGTTCCCTTTGAACTTATTGATTTGGCCTTTTGCAACTTGTTACAAGGTCGTACATTGCTCTAGTTTCTGAACTTCTCAAGCTGTTAGCCATCTGTGTCTCTGTATGAGCTACAGTTGTCAGATCCTATTTAACAAGAACGACATAAAGCATGTCAATGTCATTGGTTCTTTAATGCGCCGTGGCACTCTACATGATACTTCAGGATATCATTTTTGTAGGGCAATATACTTGCTTAGCGCATGACCTTTTGGTTAGGTATAACCCAGATTTTCTCTCGCATGGAAAAGCTTAAGCAGGGTTTACAGGACTTGGAAGTTGGCATTCATCTAGGAATTTCGTGACCAGTAGCTTATAGTTGATTCCTCTTATCACTACTTTAAATTAATATTTATGCTAAAAGGTCATATATTAGTTTCATTCTCTGCTAGTACACATTAGACCTGCATTTCCTCTAATACACCGCTGTTAATTGATGAGTTAAGCTGTTGTATCTATATCCACCTTAAATCTCTACGACCTAAGCAACAATTAGTTTCTTTATTTCTCCTGAAGTTGATTCTTTCAAACTGTTGAATATCTAGCTTGCGTTTCTTTGCGATTATCCCTCGTCTTTTTGGGAAGGGGGGTTGGGGGGTGGGTGGGGTGGGGGGGTAGGGGAAGGGAGAGAGGAGCAAGCCAGGTTAAGGTGCTTACTTTCTTCAGTATTGATCAGTTATTACTCTTTGATTGCTAGGGTAAGGTGCTTACTTCCTAGGTTTGGATCCCTAGGGTGCCGAGGAAGGTGTGTTTCTTCACTTGGTTAGCTGTTAGAGGGGTGATTTTGACTGTGGAGAATCTAAGGAAACGGAAGGTTGTATGTATTAGTTGGTGTTTCCTTTGTAAGGAGATAGGTGAGGACGTGGATCATATTTTGCTACATTGCAAGCTAGCAACGAGGTTATGGTGGGATGTCTTTAGTTGGTTCGGCGTTTCATGGGTGATGCCAAGATCCGTGAAGGAGTTGATGTTCAGTTGGAAGACTGGTGCCAGGAGGAGAAGGCGAAAGGCTTGGAATGTTACTCATCTTGTTTTAATGTGGGTCATTTGGAGAGAGAAATAGGAGGGCTTTTGAAGGAAAGGAGATGAGCTTTGCTCAACTTAGGAGTAGTCTCCGCTCCCTTATTTTCTTTTGGTGCACCCATGTAGTTCCTATTTGAATAGAGGATTGGGTGTCTTTTGGAGAGAACCATATTTTGTAGGTTTCTCCTTCTTGGGTATCTCTTGTATATGGCCATCTCAGCCTTGTTCTTATTAATGGAATACTTTACTTGATAAAAAAAAAAGTTGACAGAAAGTATTATTTTGCTTTGGCAGGCTTGGTTACAAAATTAACAGATGATCAGAAATATGGTATGATCGAAGCCATAGCTCACCTTATTCATCGAGATTATGGTGCCATAGTCAAGGATTTTGTGAAACTAGGGTTCATTCCCGACGGGGTCAATTTGGAACCCATTTTGCCTGTACTTGCCAAGGTTTTTGACCAGGCACTTGAAGGTGGGGGAGCAAAAAATCTTAACTTTCAGGAGCTGGCATCAGATTTGGCACAGATAACATTTGATTATCCATTTAGAATACCACCCTATTTTGCTTTAATAATTCGAGCAATAGGCGTGCTGGAGGGGATTGCATTGGTGGGAAACTCTGATTTTGCTATTGTGGATGAAGCTTACCCATATATAGCACAGGTACACTCATACGGTGCCACAGTTCATTTATTCTCTTATATGTTTCATTTACATGGATTCAGATTGCTATAATTTCGTGAAACAATTTCCATCTCTGTGAGGATACTTTGATGATCTATGTGACAATGTTAGCAGATAGCATTGTTTCACACTTGCAACCTACTAACCTTGGAGACTAAATTTGGATGTGAATTTGAGTCTTACTCTGTCGAACACCATTGAGACATGTCTTTAACCAATTTATACATTTCCTACTTCATGCAAAATAGTACAAATTTGGGTTTGTAGAGCTCGTTTAAGTCTCTGGTACTAATATAATAGGTCGTGCTTCCCAATATCTTACTCCTTTGGTCCTATACTAATATAAATAGGACGTCAAACTCTTAAGACATTAGACTTGCCCAACCTTCTTTCTGGCCCATGTTTGTTTTTATTCTAGAAAAGTGCAGAAGCTGTTTTTTCCTTGGAGCACATAAGGTTGGCAGTGGCTGTTGCTTAACAACGCATCCACTCATGTGGGTTGGATATTGTGTATGGGCAGAGCATGATAAAGTATCATCTTAGTTTAAAAGTAAAAATAGGAAAAACTAAAATGAGAAATTATTATGGCAAAGGTAGTAGCACGGACCTCTATCTACTATTCCACTTGTGATATATGACATTCCTATAACTCATCTGAAAGCTTAAACTTCAGAGGAGATTCTATTCATTGATTTGGTTCTGCAAAACTTAGTTCGTCCATTGTCGTCCTTCAGGTGTCACTTTTAGATAATTTGAATTCTCATTATTTACACTATGCACATTTTCTTTTCCTCAGAGACTGCTGACGGATGAATCTCCACGGTTACGGAGTGCTCTACGTTACACAATATATGGGAAATCTGGTGTTTTTGATGCTGAAAGATTCATAGATGTTATGCAAGCATTTGAGAACTTCATAACTGCAGCTAAGAGTGGAGGTGGGGAGAGTTTGAATGGGAGAATGGCGGAGCTTGGCATTCTGCAAAGTCAAACAAATAGCATTATCCCTTTTCTTTCTTCAAGTGCTTATCAAACAGAGCAGCCAATTCAAACCAGAGCAGCATTAGCATTTCTGCTCTCTGATAAAGGGAATTTTTTCCGCGAATTCCTTTTGGATGAGGTATGTGTACAGATTTGGGAACAGTCACTATTGTATCATCCTTGATAGATGATGTTCTTTCTAGTTGTATACTTAATACATATACTATCATACTCCTAACCCATTTGTAGTATCCTAGTTTGACTAGGCACGACTTTTAGGGCAATAGTCAAAGTTTTGTTGCGCATAGCGGGAGCTTAGTGCACCGAGCTGCCCTTTTTTAGTCAAAGTTTTGTTGCAGTATTTAATAACGGCGCCAAAACTAGAGATAAAATTTACTTTAAGAATTTGACCCTGTGCATAACAGTGAGTCCCATGGACATTTTCTTTTACTAAATATGGAAAAGGTATTGAATGGTATGTGGAAATTTTTACCTTTCAGAGAAGTGAGAATATCTTCAGGACAGAAAAGTAAAATAGTGATTCGTGACTGGAAGTTTTAGTTTGCATAGTACTGAGTACTATGAATAGCATCTGCTTTGCAAATGGACTTTAAATGATTATGCCCTTGTTGTAATGTCTAGTAGTTGCACTTGCTTTCTTGTCCTTTTATGTATGAACCAGTTAACCAAATATGCTTCACAGTCTGCTTTTCATGTAGTATGTGATCCCATTTCTATTAGAAACCTCAGTTTCAGTTATCACAAGGATATAAGAATATGCTGTCGGAAGTTCATTTGTTCTAATACTATCATACTTACTGGACCATACATGTGTGATTTCAACAACATAATTCTCTTCTTAATGTAAGCAGATCGTGAAGGGCATTGATGCATTAACAAGGGAGCAGTTGGTACAAATAACGGCATTCCTTGGAATTGGAAATGCAATTCCAGTATTCAGTATGGTTCGTGCTGCTTTAGTACCTATTAGACCTGCTGCACTTGTACCATATGTAACCGAGGAGGACAGAGTCATATTGAACAATGTTCAAAAAGTTATTCAATTCTTAGCTGCTGGGAATGCATCAAACCAGGTATCTCATTTTATATTATGGCAAGTTTATATCAGAGGAGAGTGAAGTACTTCACTTTGCACACAACAAAATAAAAGAGGTTGCTCCTCTATGGCCTCTGCTGCAGATAAGTTGCAATTGCCCTGTGCTAGTAGGCTTAATTAAGCATCAAAGCATGTTACCAAGGTCCCATTTCATCTTAAATTGAACATTGTTAATTTCGGTATCTACATGGAAAATAATTCTTTGTTTGTGGTTGAGGGCCTTGTGGGTGATATAGTGGTATTGGGAATGTCTTGCTAACTGCCTATGAATCATCAAAGCCAATGTGTTTCAAATCATCTGCTCATGGAAATATCTGAGATTAACTCCAAGATATGTTTTAGATGTGTTTAATGAAATCTTAACTCCATCGAGTGTGTGCTAGAGTCAACATTTCATCAGCACATTATTGGTAGAAATAGCTGTAGGCAGTCATAACATATCACAAGCAGGTTAAAAAAAAGACATTATCTACCAGAGTATGACTAGTCACGGGAGACGAATTATATCTGCATGAGACAAGTTAAAACAATATTTGAAGTCTCAAACAATAGTGATTTTTGCAAAATATACTGGAAGTGTCTGAATTTGAACATAAGGGGAACTTAGATTCCGAGTAATTTCGTTTTATTTGATGTATACATGATGTGTATCTAATATACCGGGCCAGAAAATTAATCAAACGAACGTGCATTTTGATTTTGCTATTTAATATAAGGTAACTAACCGTACAGGCATCATAACAGTTATATTTCTTTCTCAGGGTTTGGAGGGAGCAACTGTCCCTGGAGTAATCCAGGAGCTTCTTCCAGTGCTTCCAGGCCTCTCGGCTAAGGTTCTTCCCGAGATTCTTGGTCGACTATCTTCTCGTGTGATGGCACGCTTGATACGAGATGCACTGCTGTAATTTCGGTACTCTAACCTTACAGTTTCCACTTCTTGAATTGTGCATATATGATTCACAAACTTGAGAGTAAGTAGAAATAGAAAAAATATATTTATTGTGCCCTCTTGTGGGCTTTACCAATTATACTGACTAGTATAGTTTCTGTAATTTATCAGAACAGATGTAAACTTCCATATATTGAAAGAAAGGAGTACATGATACTAACAGCAATCTCCTTGCACTCTGTACGATTTCTCTGGATCCACATATTGCAAGATATTCTGTTAAATTATAGGTGTGGCAAAGTAGGTATTCAACAAAAAAAATTGTAGGTCTTCTCGTATTTGTGTTCTGTGGTATTCATATGGCGATACGTACGGTATATTCTCATCACCTATTATGAGGTGTGAACCTTTATACACTGCCCAGCTAGGTTCCCCACATATTGGTAAAAATAAATACATTTTTCAATCAAATTGGGGGTTTATCCTACAGAAAAAAGCAGATGACATACACCTAACTTCGTTCCAGGGCACTTCACAAGAATATCTGATTGATATTTGCACATTCTAACATTTAGCTCAGTGTAGTGTGTAGTATAATGCACAATGATGATCGGAAAGAAGAGGCTTAAACGAGAAAAAGTAAATACAAAAGCAAAATCTCAAAGTATAGGGAGTAAAGACACTCAATAGTTAAACAATTCGGATCTCACCATGATTCTTACACAGCAACCACAATTATTGAAACTATTTATTCATATCAACGAACAAAAGTTTAAGACACTGTCCACCAAATATCATTGGGAAAATCCCCCAGTTACATCATGTGAAAAAAGGAAGTAACTGGTTGCCCGAGGCATATGAAATGATCTTTCGTTTTAGTGGAGAGATATATTGTGCGCCATTGAATGCAAGAGCCCTGAGAACATTTATTGGCATGAAGTCAATAGAATATGCCTTTTGAAAACCATCTAGGATTGCCATCATTGTAATGTTTGCAGCTTTCCTCTCTGATTCATATTTCTTTAAAAGAGTTACCTGCACAGATTAAGATTACCATTTTAACATGTAATGGAGGGGAGGGGGGAAGGCCAGCAGTATCATAAAGGATACGCAATACTGGTAAGCCAAATATTACTTGCATTACAGCAACTACTACTACTACTATGCCTCAATCTCACGCAAGTTGGAGTATTACTTGCATTTAAAGTAATGCAAATGTTATATCTAACAAGTGTATTATTGATTGCTGATTAATGCTGAATAGCTTTTCCCAATTAGTTAGAATTTTGGTAGATTATTTTTTGGTACAACTGTACTCGGGATAACTATACGAGGGATCACTGGCAAGTTTTGAAGCAAATTATTTACAGGGACAAGCATCCTAGAATTCCATAAAGGATGTCTGACATTATCAGGCTTAAGAAGGAAGAGACATCGCCATTGTTCCAAATTTCACATGATCTTACTAAAAAGCATCTATCATCCGTTATTAAAAAGAAAGAATCTTCAGAACTTTACAGATTTTAGATTACACCAGAAGAAAGATTACATAACTTAGGCAGAAAATGTAAAATCCTGAAGCTTCTTTCTTCAGGTGTAATCTACGCTAGTTAGATTACACCAGAAAAAGTGAATAATTATACTAAGTGATTCTAGATTACACCAGAAGAAAGAAGCTTCAGGCATTTATATTTTCTGCCTACATTTACAGAGAAAGAAAGGATTAGGAACATACCTCCCCAATGTCAGATCCAACTGCAACACCTTCAGCAATGACTTTAGAAAGACACAGCGCATCTGCGAATCCCAGCCAGCGGATGAACTGTATGTGCTGCATCACCAATAAGAACTAGACGTTTTGATGCATAGCTATTATCATGCATTAAAGACAAAGGGAAGGCCAATCTCTGAGAAGCTAACTTAATAACTTTAGGTGGAACTTCAAAGCCCTCATGTGTGCTGTCAGCTTTGAGCCAAGAAAATACATTTCCACCCTCAAATGATTTGGATTGTGGATGAGGACCATATCCACTGTCCAGTGCGTGGTTTACTGCTTTTACAAAGTCATCCTCTGACATTGAATTCCGGTCAACAGATTCCTTGGGATCCATTGACCAAACAATAATGCTGAACTTTTCACCAATGGACAAAAGTGCAATTGGACCATTAGGAAGAAATCTTTGCCAAGCACAGAAGTTCTCTACTGCATGTTCTACTGTACAGATGATTGCGCTCTGCGAGTACTTCCATCCAGTTGTTTGTATTTTTGCCAGTTCCCTAACACATGATTTTGATCCATCAGCTCCAACCTGTGACATGTTATCTAAGTCAGGATTTGTATTGAAGATATCCTTCAGAATACTCACATTTTGTGAAACACAAAACAAATTGAGTTTACCACTAACTTCGCATACATACTGTTTCCATTATCCAGTTCCAACCTTGCTGAACTTCCACCAGCAGATGATGATGTGCCACTGGAGCTTGTCATTGAAGACCTTGCCGGAAAGGTTATTGAACTTAACCTGGACGAGTATATTGTCTTAAGTCCATATTCTGTCAAATTATCACCTCCAGCCAAACATTATCACCAGGCAGTCATTGACATAAATCAAAATGAGGAACCTAAGGAGTTCCAAATTAAATACCAATAAGCGCAGATTAGAACTAGAAACAAAAAAATTTAGCTTTTCTTGTTACACCAGTCTATTACTCAAATTCTGAAGGTAAAAGTAATCACGCACACTTTTTCAAGTAACATCAACAATCCAGTTGGAGCATCTTTATAGTTGGTCTTTTGGGCAGTAAGGGAGACAGAAATATCTAAAATGTTAAAGCATCTATACCGAAGCAGTTTGAATCTCACAACTAAATTGATATTACATGGATAAATTTGATCTTAGATGCACATCTTAGGTAGGGGATTACGAACCCCGGCAGTTAAAGAAAAATTGAAATAAGAAAGATATGCTAATATTTATGATCTCAAGAACATTTGGTACAATAGAAAATCAAATGTAAAAGCAACTTTAGGACCAATACAATTAAAGAAAAGCCTGGAATCAGACACTGATACATCATCACACTAACACGTCCTTGAAACAGTTGTCTTTTCGTTTTATTTTTTGACCGATGAAGTAATAACTAATAACTGCAATTATGCAAATGGGTTAAATTCTGTATACAAAGATAGAGTATAAGCAAGAACATGTCTTTCCACAAAAAGCACCAAGCATGGTATACAAGTGGAATACAAAGTTTGGGAGCCCACATCCTTGAAATAGATTTGTAGCAAGCTGCTTAACAACAACGACAGCAATAATATCAGCTACGCTTCAATCCCAAGCTAGTTTGATCGGTTATATGAATCCTCACCATCCATTTCGCTCCGTTTGAAGCCATGTCATTTCAATATTCAACAAATTAGGTTCTCTAGCACTTGGAAGTTCTCAATATTTTCTAGTGACATACAAATATTTTTTTTAACAGATAAATCTCTAACGTGATTAAAAGGATGACTAGCAAATATTAGACCTAATGTAAGCTTCCTAAGTCTTAGTCCCAACTACTTGGTATCACCTCTGGATCTTTTTCTTTCCCTGTGTTCTAGTTTTTGCTAAGCCTACATGCACTCCAAGATATTCTAGCAAACTGCTTATAAGTAGTTTGTTTTTCTTTTTAATTTTTTTGGCAGTGGAGGTGGGCCTCCGAATAGTAGGGGCATGGAAAGCAGAAGAGTGGAGGGTCTTTTAATGGGATTGGAACCTTATACCTAATTGATGCAAGGTGGAGTTGCACCCATTATGCTGCAATTCCAAATCTCCATAACTAGGGATTCAACGTGCTTCTAACTGCATAATTAAATTTGGTCCATATGCTCAAATACCTGTATGCATGATAACAGGGATTTGTGTAGCACCTTATTCTCCACCACGCACCTAAAGACAAAACTCAAGCATCATCCGGAGTCAAGAACATCATAACTATGAAAGAAATTTGTTACCTCAATAAAGGGAATTCTTACCCGAGAACATCTGCATCAACATCTCTTGCATTGTACCTTGTATAGCCCAAACCAGTATAATCCCAGACCTATAAAAAATAAATTGCTAATGGATCAAAAGTGTGAAACTGTTCCACGATTGAATCCCATAAAAATGAGGTCAATTTGATGTCATGATGCAATTTGTATCAAGGCAACTTAGCAATTACAAGAATCTATAGTCCCTCAAAGACAAATGTCAATTCTCACAAGCAACAGCTTTCTTGATATATGAGAAGAAGAGATTGTTAGCAACAATGTTCGTCCAAACTTTACATTTCTGAAAACTAGGATACTTTAATGGTTGAAAGTGCAAGTAAAGAATTGCAAGTTTAGCAGTTTTAGATTTGAAGTTAGGCTCTGATAAAATCTAACTTCACACCCTCGAAGGTCTAGGCTGATTTACGAAAATAATATTTTTTTTTAGGTTCTTAATTAGATTTATTGTTATTTTTAAAATTTACGTAAATATAACCCTTAGAAAATTATTTTTTCAGATAACGATATATTGCTCGATCTTACATATAAAATATTAAACAATCATCTAATATCTGTAATAACTTACAAAATTTTAGATAGTAGTCTAACGTTTTCTCACAAGATATATTCAATTTGCTCAAATAGATTTTTTAAGTCGTAATCTAAAAGGAGAAATAAAAATTAAAACATTTACTAAATAATTGTTCCAAAAAGGGATAACTGGCAAAAAAAATCATGAAGGTAGTTTGAAAAGCAAAATTTTAAAGCTTAGACCCTCCAATCATAAGTAATTTGAATTTCTTTCAAACTCAGACTTGAGGTCTGAAATTAGGCTTTATCAGAACCTAACTTTAAATCCGATATTCTAAACTTTTTAAATCTCAAATTTACATGTCTAAAGTTGATTCTGAAACGGATAAACCTTTAAAAGTTTGAAATATTTTTAGCGATAGCAGTTATTTGTGCACGCCGGCCCTATTGTCTACTAACACTTGTTCTTCGGCCTTTTATTCTAAGGCCCAACTAAAAGAGAAGGAATAGCTGGGTCAGAAGTCTATATGGTTTTGGGCCAAATAATGACGTTGGGCCAAAGGTCCGTGTATATTACCTCAATCTTCCAACTTCCAAGAAAAGATGAAGAATGCTTTATGTTATTTAATTAATAATTTGATTGATTTCATATCCTAAAACATTTCGATTTTAAAAATATATATCCTAAAAGCATGTCGATTCCTATGGACTATATTTCATGAACATTACTCTAATTCGTTCTAACACAATTCATCTTTGTGAACTTAACTTAAAACTCAAATTACTTTTAGAACCATTATATTAGACTACGGCTCTACTCATACGGATCAAGGTTTATTTAAAATTCACTCAAATAATACAAATCGAGATCCGATCTAAACAATTGTTGATTACCTTATGAATAATTCGAGTATGTAAATATTTTTAACACCGTAATGTATAGAAGGTAAATTCTGATAAACTTGAAACTCTGAATTGCCATTGAGGGTCATGTTATGCAATAATATAATATATACGTGTGTATAACGACGTTGAGATACATAATACGTGTTGGAAATTTGCCTTTGGCGGGGAGATGCATCCACCCATCTTTGATGAATTAAACACTAGTGTTCCGCATGTTGGAGACTTTGTCTCTTCGCACATGCATGATCTACGAAGTGAGTAGATGATCGTAGGGCCAAGAATCGTCAAATTTCGTTGAGAAATGAAAGAGATATTGGTCCACGAAGTAAGGTGTTTGAGGCATGAAAATGTGGTGTGAGACAAATCTACCACATCAGTGGGAATAGGAAGAATTGCTCTCTATATAAGTCTCTAATTGGTAAAGGGTTTTGGACCCCAAGGGGTATCCCATGTGTTTAAAGGAGGGAGGACCTAGATGTGCTTGGGTTCAAGGCTAAGCCCATACGCGCGCCGCCCGTTCGGTTCACGGGTCACGGGTCACGGGTCACTGGTCACGGGACACGGGGACTTTTTGATATTATCTTTTTGGACCAGAGAACTTTGCCAGATGTACAGTTTGATCCATGAAGTTTTCATATGTACAGTTTGGTCCCTGAAGTTTCAATATTTACAGTTTGATCCCCAGAGTTTTGGTTTCTGCCTACCATTGGATTGTTTTATGGAGCATTAACCAGCCATTACTTGGCTGATTAACTCCTCCATTTTCACCCTCCTTCATGTCCATTTAAGCAGCCTCCTTTAATGGCCATAAACAACCATTACTTGGCTGTTTAATGCCCTCCTAATGGCCATTAACAACCATGTTTTGGGCAGTTGTACAGCCCCTCCTCCATGCTATATATTGAGCCTCCTTTGGCTTAATTCAGGGACTGAAAAATAAAAGAGACGTGACTGGAAAAACAGCACGAAATACAGTGAAAAACAGTCACGAAAAATAGCAAAAACAGTGACGGAAAAACAGTGTTGAAATACACACATATACACAAGATATACACTACATAGACACATTATATACACAGAGACAAAAGAGAAGAGTAAAGAGAAACTCTTCCTTCCTATTCCATATCTTCAGCAAGTCGATTCATATTTGTTTTCTTCGTCAGGCTCAACCTATTGGCTTTGTAGCGTTGAGATTAAAGTGTTGTTTTATCTTGGGAGACTATTGACCGCTAACGTAAAAGCATATATACGGGGCAATCTTGTCTTAAGGACAGAGGGCAATCACTCGACTCAACACACAACGTTGTAACCATCCAGATTTAGTTGTTTCTTGATTTCAGGTTATCAAGATTCAAGACATAACAAGCTTGCGGCAGTTTTGAAGATTGGACTATTTGTTCAACAAGATTCAATTTCTGAATATTGAATATTTGTTTATCCTTTCGAATATTTGTAATAGTTATTTACTTCTCGTACTGATTTATAAAGTACAATAGAGCACCAACAATACGTATATAATATGTAATTACATACTAAAAAGAAAATATATGTAGACATTCAGTTTGAAGCATATCGTAAATTTCTAAATTTTTTTAAATAGTAATGATCACATCATGTAGCATCTGTAAAATATAACATAAAAGATTTTCTTTCAGTCAGTAAATACTATGTTTTTTTTAAAAAAATATGGGCATTCGGTTTGAAAAAAACAATTAAAAGATTAAAAAGTTCATCCCAAAATAATCTTACTTCATAAAATAAAGTATCACACATTTTGTACTGTTCAAAGAATTACACAACACCATGATCTTTTCTCTTTCCAATGGAGTATTATTTTTCCTCTATTATTATATGCTTAATAATCCACTCAGTAACATGTCTAATCACACGTATCTTTTCCATGGACCTTAAATTAATCTTACAAAATATCCGTTATTATTTTAATTGTTTGTCTCTTTGTGTACTAAGTTGATGATGCAAAAACCGTGTTGGCGTTTTTTGTTTACATCCACTGAATCATGTGATATTATTATTATTTAGTTAACTTTAGGTGGCCACTATTCAGACCATTATGTCGGCAAAAGAGGGTGATTATCTAGTTTGACTAAACAAAATAATGACCATTATGTGATATGATTATTTAATTCTTAATTAGTTCTTTTAGACCCTCAAATATTGATAATATTTTTACTTTTGGTCCTTACAATTTTTATTAAGTATACTGGACTTTCCATTAATGGATATGTGCACTTTTCGTAGGAATATGTTCTTTATCTTTCACTGATTATTGTGTACAATATATATAGTGTTACATAATTATAAATTAGTTAATTAAATCTTTCTAACTATAATTGAAATATAAATTTACCTAATATAAAAAATATACAAAATATGATAATATTCTATCAATGGTAATATACAATATATGACAATATTCTATCACGTCCCCGCAATTGAAGCGGGAGGTTCTCGTACGTTAAGACTGGCTCGAAAGTCATCAAAGAGTATGCGCGAAAGTCCTTTAGTGAATATGTCAGCAATTTGATATCGGGAATGAACATGAAAAATATGAACTTGTCCATGAGCAACTTTCTCACGTATAAAGTGAATATTCATTTCAATGTGTTTAGTGCGCTGATGTTGAACGGGATTGTCGGAAAGATATATCGCACTTACATTATCACAGTAAACCATTGTAGCCTTATGGAGTGGGAAGTGAAGCTCGAGTAGAAGGTTGCATATCCAACAAGACTCAGAAACAACATTCGCTATACCTTTGTACTCAACTTCGGCACTGGATCGAGACAAAGTAAGTTATCTTTTAGAAGAACAAGAAAGCAAGTTATCTCCGAGGAACACACAGTAACCCGACGTGGATCGACGAGTGTTAGGACATCCACCCCCAGACAACATTAGTGATAAGTACCGAAGGTAGTTAAGAAATATGTTTTTTCTTGGTCTTTCAGATGCATCATTTTTTTGTTATACCCGGAATACACATCGAGAAAATTCATTATCTCATGCACATCCATAGCATCAATCATTTGATATGTGTTCGGTAAAGGGAACGAGTCTTTATGATATGCTTTATTTAAATATTTGTAATCAATGCACATTCTTAATTTGTTTCCCTTTTTAGGTACTACGACTATGTTTTCTAACCAGTCTGAATATTTTACTTTTCGGATTGACCCGATATTAAATAATCTAGCTACCTCTTCTTTAACAAACCTGTGGCAGAGTTTGGCGATCGGTTATTTTTTTTGCCGTACCAGAGGGAAACCGAGATCCACGACCAACTTATGAGTTGTGACTTCTTGAGGAATGTCTATCATATCTTCATGTGACCATGCAAAGCAATCAATGTAGATATAAGATATTTAAGAATTAAATCCCTGAGCCATGTGGTTAGTCCGGTGTCCAGGTATACCTTTCTTTCGGGGGTTTCCAAATGTAGTGCAATCCGCTTCAATTCCTCTACAATGGACTTGGTGGCATCTGATTCATCTTGTACCTGAAAGTATCTTGGTACTTGGTATCGATCCAAAAACTCCTTCTCTAGATAGGCTGCTACTGATTTTGTTTCTACCGACGGAACCTAGTGTACATCTTCCAGTACCGGCTCCGCTTCATGTAATTATTATTTGAAGTCTGCTACCACATCTGGTTCATCCATGTCATAAATTCCCCTGGCAGTGGGTTGTTCACCTCGAATTTGCCAAATCTCCTATGGTGTAGGGAATTTCACCAACAAATGCAGTGTTGATGGGACCGCTTTCATATCATGTATCCACAACCATCCAAATATTGTGTTATACCTTATGTCCCCATCGAGGACATAAAAATTTGTTAACTTAATAACTCTCATCGCATCCACCGGTCGATCCACTTTCCCTTTTGTGATCTCGCTTGATATGTTGAAAACTGAAAGGGTTCTAGCGCCGGAACTATCTTCTATGTCATGTTCATTTCTTCTACCACCTTCAACCGAATTATATTAGCTGAACATTCGGGATCAATTAGGACTCTCTTCACATAGAAGCAATCGATGGGTACCGTGACCACTAGTGCATCACTGTGATGGAATATTACACCTGAGGTGTCTTTTTCGGTGAATGTAATAGTATGTTCACCATGTATCTCCCGGAACCTCTTTTCCCGGGTTGTAGAGATCTTCGTCTTCTAAGCCGCAATGAGAGACGTAATGGCAATCTTTGATCCATCATAGATCATGTTTATAACATGAGGTGGAGCAAGCTGATTTGACTTATTTTCTGCGGGTGGTGCCCGCTCATAATTGTTTTGAGTTCTTTTGCTCAAATATTTCCGGAGGTGGCCCCTGCTTAGCATTCGTGTCACCTTTTCTTGTAGATATCTGCAATCCACAATTTTATGCCCGTGAGTGTCATGAAAATCACACAAGACAGACTAATCTGTTTTATTAGGATCAGACTGTAGTGGTTTTGGTGGTCGGGATGCCGGAAGAGTTCTTAACACCGCCATCATTTGTTCTTCGTCAATATTGAAGTTGTACTCGGATAATTTTAGATATCTGGTACCCTTGGATGAGCTACCTTTCTCGGAATTCACCATTGCTTGATTGTTTTTTCCGGATCCTCTGTACCTCTTTATTTTTTGGCAGAAGCTATTTGCACTTCTGTGTTTTTTATAAACCTCCCTTATTATTTGATTTTTCAAATGAGCGGAAATCATGTCCACCTTCTTGCTTTCTGGTGGTATGATAAGGCTAGTAATGGTTCTTTGAGGAATTCAATTTATCTTACTTTGCAACGATACTCCCGGCTTTAGACCCAATTATATTATCCTCAATCCGGATCTTGGATTCATATCGGTTGTGCACGTCCTCCCAAGTCGTAGCCTGGAATTCCAAGAGATGTTCCTTCTGCTTTCGTGAATCATCTTAACTTGAAGGGTTCAAACCATTTGTGAAGGCCTTTGTAGCCCATTCACCCGGAACTACAAGTAGTAGAGTTCCTTATGGAACCGTGTAACAAAATCCCAAAGGAGTAATGTTTCTCCTTGTGCAATGTGGAAGATATCCGCCTTGCATGTCTTTACTTTCTGAGCCCTCGCATGAGCCTTAATGAACATGTCGGCGAGCTAGGTGAACGAACCAATCGAATGCTCAGGGAGTTGTGAATACCATGTCAGAGCTCCCTTAGCAAGTGTTACAATGAGCTTTTTTTATCATAACCGATTTTATTTCGTGTTCTCTTAGATCATTTTCTTTCACGGCCGTAGTGTAGGCCATTATATGTTCTTGCGGATCAATAGTTCCATCGTATTTTGCTACAAAAGGCATTTTGAATCTTTTGGGGATCAGTTTGGGTGCAACCTCTGGCTTATACATCAACTGAATGTATTTATTTGCCTTCGGATCGTTAACCACATGAGTAGCCCCCGGTATTTGACTGAACTAGCGTCGGAACTCCTGGACAGTTTTTTCCGCCTTTTCTTTATTGGTATCAACTTTTCTTGTCATGTCCTTTATAAATTTCAAGACTTTTCCTGGAACAAGTTTTCAGGGGCGCTTCGCTCTCTAAATCATCATTTCCTGATCTGCCTTGATCATTATCGGTTTCTCCATATACATTCGGTGGAGGCACTGTTTCTTTTATTGGAGTATTGTCGGCATTTTTGGACATGAACTCCTCTTGAAACTGCTTCAGACGTTCCAACTGCTCACTCATTGCAGCATTCTAAGCCCGAAGATTTTATATGGCTTCTTCAGGTGTTTCGTCGGAGGGAACATCTCCATGTTGAGTCTGACCGCCTCCGAAAGTGACTCCGTTTGTATGCATCGGGTCTTCGTGCGTTGTTGTTTCTAGTGGCAAACCATCCGGCCTAAGATTGTTTGTGTTGTGCCCGACATTGCGAATGCTTTCTCATATTCTTGTCATTTGTCTGATATGAACAAAGAATAAGACTTAAAGAAAAAAAATAGATTAGTAGAGGAGTCACTTGAAAACACAATTGTCCAGGCCCCACGGTGGGCGCCAAACTGTTTACCCGTAAAATGATACAGTTAAATTTGTATACGTAGTCAAGGACACGTGGATCTCAAGTGACACGTTAGATAAGAATTCTGGATGAATTATACTGAAAACAAGCAATAATTAGATAAAGTAGAGTAATAATTAGCTTGAGTCTTATGACAACTTCTCGACAAAGCTTCGATAACTTGTATGAAAGCACGGAAATTGAGAGAATGTAAGCAAGTATCTTATAATAACTAGAATGTGATGGTTACAATGAAATAACATGTCCTATTTATACATGAGTATCACGGGTACACAGTCCACGAAAATGCTCTCATTAATATAAGAGAATGAATGTTGTAATAATTGGACAATCAATATCTCAATAAATGTCATTAAAGCTTCATGGAAGACGTATAACCGATTTAGTAACGGTCGTCCGTTACAATTCAAACGACTTTCAACCTTTTGTATTACCGGTACCGGTTATACTTGTGTCGCACACGGTATCACATAAACATAATCAGTATGTATTACACGTGTCATATTATAATTCGAACAATTGTCTTATACGAATTTTGTCCTATACAACTACAATTCCTATATTACCATAATTACAATCTACAAATAATATAACTATAATTCTTATATTATCATAATTATATCTGAACTATAATTGCTATATATATATATATGTATTTTCATCGCCTAAACTATTTTCGGTGATAATACCCCATCGAGTTGGAGCATGAGGGTTATGAATATCCAATTTGCCAAGTAAATGTTTATAATGCGGTTTTCCTAACGCTTTCGTAAAGACATCAACCAATTGCTCAATGGTTGCCACGTAGCTGGGGTATGTTACCGGATTGAAGCTCATCCCGGATATAATGACAGTCAATTTTAATATGTTTGGTTTGTTTATGAAACAACATATTTCGGGCAATATATAATGCTCATTGACTATCATATTACACATTAACATGATACTCGTGTTTAACTCCCAAACTATGCAAGATTCTTTTCAATCATTTCAATTTTCGTAATATCATTGTCATTGATCGGTATTCTGCCTTTGCGGAAGACTGTGAGACAATATGTTGCTTCTTGTCTTCCAAAAAGCATTCGGTAAGCGATACAATACTCAAATGAATAGCTAATCTTCTATCCTAATATGTATCCTTCATAACCTCTTATCTAAGATTTTCGAAAAATGAAAACTAGTTGAGGTAAGTTATAATAATATCCATGAATTACCTTTTTTATTGGAGTAATACTTTAAATGTGATTTCCTTTTAAATATAAGGCAAAATACATAGACTGCACTCTAAACTATACTCAAAATGTTGAGTTAATATTCCAACTAATTGGATGATCTATTACCATGACCATCTAAAAAATTGTATTTAATGCCTCATGAAAGCTGATGTGACACAACATATAAAAATAATTAGAAAAAGCACATTTTCTTGAAATGTATTTATTTTCCCCTTTTTTGTTAATGCAAAATACATATTTTTGAAATCCCTGGCACCCACCAAACCTCTGCCGCATTCTTCGTCTTCATCCTCACAAAGAACAACAACAAATGCCACCATTATCAAACCGAAAACCAAAAGCCAACAAACTCATCAAAGAGTCATTTTTTCTTTATTGTAACTAGTAAGAGTATATAATTTGAATGTAAATTCTGGGAATTTGTGATGAGCAAGTGAAAATTTGGTTGGTGGGTCTATATGAGTTTTCAGTTTTGTTGTTGGATTATGACGAAATTGGTACTTATTTCCATGGCTAAAGGTGTATATGAATGGAGTTCTGTTTCTATTTGTATATTTTTTGTGGCAGAAGACGATGGGGTGAATGAGGAATTGAAGGTGGTGAAGAAGAAAAAATCTATAGTAATAATGGTGGTGGTGGGTGACGAAGAAGAATAAATTGAAAGTGGTATGGTGCTGGATTTTATGGCGGTGGTGGCGAATATGTCGTTTCCGGTGAGATGAGAGGTTGGGTGGGGACCGTGGGTGGTTTAGTGATGAAGAAGATGATTAGGGATTGATAAGTATAATTAGTTTTGAAATTAATAACAAAATGACACTTTTAGAAGATATAATTATTGGTGGTGGTGGATGGGGCGGCAATGGAGGCGAAGGATATGGTTTTTATGGTGAGATGGGATGGTGGGATGGTTTAGTGAGGAAGAAGATATAATTATTGGAGAATTTTAATGATTAATTAAAAATTAATTAATATAAATATAACTAACAAAAGAAATTAAATCAATAAAGAAAAGGAAAAGAATATAAACTTAAAATTTAGAAAATTTCCTGCGTGGCGCGAGAGTGTGTAACCCCAACTGGTTATATGTATATCAGGAAGGCGTTAAATACACTTTTAGAAGGTAATAACTCGTCCCATTAATTAGAATGTGAACTCAATTCTCCTGGGGTGGGAGATTCCACCTTTTGGAGCAATAGAATGTGAACTCAATTTTTCGGATATAGTCAAAAGAGTGACATTTACTTAATTTGACTACATATGCAGGTATTGATGATTTTTTACTTGTTTATTTTTTTAAATGATGACATCTCTCACCTTTATAAATAAAATATTAAAATAGTAAAACATGAAGACGTCAAATCGACAATTCAAACTTTGACCCTAAACTTTAGGCAGAGAACAACTTTAATTCGTTTATGTCAAGCAAAACACTGTCGCGATGTTATATTTATTGTTCTTATATGACAACGATGTAAACAGATAACTACATTAAAATTAAATCTCTATCTATGTATAATTGTCATTTGATATGCCAATATTTCATTATAACAGAGAAATCGATTTTTCATGCTATACTTTTTAAAAATATTATTCTATTTATAATAATGATATTCATACTTAAATATTACGTAATAATATTTTATAAAAAATATATTATGTATAAAAATAAAATATTAAAATATTTATGATAATCATCAAGGAAAAGATTGAATTCCTTATTGGTGAAAGTTTGGACAAAATTTTTTATCAATTCAAGCGTTATATTATCACTAATAGACTGAAATTTACGAAACAACATATAATTATATAATTTTTACGTCAAATTTGAAATATTTAAAATTTTAATTAATTTTAAATGTATATATTCCTTATATTTTAATTTTTATCGGTACGGTACAGGTAGTTATGAATTTATTAGTCACTTCAATTTTACTTAATGAAATATGAAAATCAATTGAGATTTTAAAAATAACAAAAAAAATATTTTCATTTATAACATAAAAAATACAAAAAAAATTGTATACTTTTATTTATAAAGGCTACATGAGATCCAAACATGAAATGTCAGTATACATATATAACAACATCTCACTATAGCAGATATGAAATTTTCGGACAAACGTTAACACTATAGGGGAGTTTGATTGTACTCTCTTTTCTTTAATTAGTTAATTTCTTAACTTTGTAAAATTAACTAATGTTCTTACCAAAAATGTCAAAGAAGGTAACAAGAGCATAATGTTTGCACGAGTGATAATTGTACTTTTGATGTGTTGATTATTAATGAATTCTGACTATGGTTCTTGTAATATTGACTAAGTGTATTTAACCTTTAAATAATTGAGGAAATCTGTATTTTTGGTCACTTTATATAAAAAAAACATGTGACTTTCGGATTAAATTTTGAATTATATCACTTTCATGTATGGAGTTAAAGTATTTATTATAATACATTAATAATTGAATGATTTAGCACATAATAACAAGAAGTCAAGGAATGAAGTTGCTTCTCCATAATCACAAGGCGATGACTTTTTGAAAGTTTTTTTGTCTTACAACAATAGAGGGAGCTAGAGGAGAAGCCCCTGCGAAGGACGTAACAAGAAGTTATAAAATTCAATGATTTAATTTCTATAATGATGTCGATACATATACTGAGGCGATGTTCAAAATGTGACGAACTGGGTTAAATATAGGTGTTTTTTCGTGGAAATAGATCTTCCATTCGTGAGTTGACAAAGTCATCAACAAAAGTATTATAACAATGAAAATAAAAAGACGTGAGAATAAAAAATTTGAAAGCATAGGGGATCACAGCCCCCAACTAAAGGAGTGGTTACGTTATTAGAGCGGTGGAAATTCACAGTAGGAATTAAAAGTGATAGAATATTATCATATCTTATATATTATCATATTTTGTATATTTTTTATATTAGACAAATTTATATTTCAATTGTAATTAGGAAGATTTAGTTACCTAGTTTGTAATTATGTAACACTATATTTAGTGTACACAATAATCAATGAAAGGCAAGAAACATGTTTCTAGATGGTATCAAAAGACAAACCCTAACTTCTTTTTCTCCCTAAGTCGCCGCCCCTCCCCCCTCGACAGCCCTCTTCATCGGCCATCTCCCTTTATTTCTTCGACTTTCCTCTCTTTCTCTCCAATTTTCAATGGTTGAACAACCTAAATTCCATCATGCTTTTGCAGTTAACAACATCAAAAATTTCATTCCCATAACTCTTGAAATGGAAAATGTTCAGTATTCATCTTGGGCGGAATTATTTAAGATTCATTATCGTGTATACAAAGTCATCGATCATATCATCCCTCCAAAATCAAAGCCCCTAGAAAGACCTGATGATTCTGATGATGAACTTTGGTCCCACTTAGATGTGGTTGTCCTACAATGGATCTACGACACGATCTCAAACGATATATTGCATACAATCATTGAAACCGATGTCACTGCATGACAAACGTGGGAGCGCTTGAAAAGTATTTTTCATGACAACCAAACACAACATGCCTTGTATCTGGAGAATCAATTTCAGGCCATTCAGCAGGACGATTTTCCTAATGCGTCGGCCTATTGTCAAGAACTTAAGATGATTATCGATCAACTCTCCAGCGTCGGTGCACCGGTCACTAATCAACGATTGGTGATGCAACTTGTTGTGGGTTTGAATGAAAATACTACCATCCTCCAAAAACGCACGTCATTGCTTTGTTCTATGAGGCTCGTTTGAGACTCATTCTTGAAGAAAATCAAAAAATAAAGCGGGCAACAACTAATGCTTGCACAACCGACGCCTCCTTTATAGCCACCAACGACAACCATGTTGACCCGAGAGGCTCGACTCCCGCCCCATACCACAGGCAAGCCAACGATCCGACACGTGGCTCGTGTTCCCAGAATAACAACAGAGGAAGAAATTCCGGGAACAGTCGCGGCAATAGTGGCGGTAACAATGGCAGCCCCGGAAATAGTGGCAGCGGCGGCAGGAGGCAGCCCCCGCCGGTTGGCAGCCACCAGCAGCGGCAACAACAGTGGTAGTAGCCTCCGTCGTAGGCTGCCTACTCGTCATGGGCTGCTCTACCTTGCCCCTACCCGACGTCCTCCTGGCCCAACCTCCAGCCCAACATGCACAGTCTGGCATTTTCGGCGCACATCCACAACAGACATACATTGCACATGTTTCTTTTCATTCAACCTACGCACCGACGGATATTGAGGCAGCTATGAACACGATATCTCTCAACGTTCCTAACAACAGTTAGTACATGGACACTGGCACCACATCTCATATGACGGCATCCCAAGGTACTTTCTCGTCTTATTTCAATATGAGCAATTTAAATCGTAATATTATTGTTGGTAGTGGATAAGGCATTCCCATTCGAGGTTATGAACAATCATCTATTTCCACACTACACCCCCCGTTAGCCTTAAAAATATCTGTCATGCCGAGAAACTAATAAAAATCTAATCTCTGTGCGTCGTGCCGACAATAATGTTTCTCTTGAATTTGATCCTTTTAGTTTTTCTGTGAAGGACCTTATGACATGAATGCGAATACAAAGATATGATAGCACCAGGTACCTTTATCCTATCACCACCTCCGTCAGCCATCCAACCTCTTCTCCATCAACCTTTGCAGCAATTTTGTCTCTTTTATGACATAATAGATTATGACATCTGGTAGATTTTGTTTTACGCTCTTTTTGCAAAAATAAATTTATTGCTTTCAAACATGTCCATTCTCCTCATGTTTGTGAAACTTGTATTTTTGGGAAACATGTCAAGTTGCCATTTTATTATTCATCCACTTATACTTTAATGCCTTTTGATATAATATACAGTAATTTATGAAATTCTCCTATCTTAAGCACGGTCGTGCATTGATACTATCTGTTGTTTTTAGATGAGTATTCAAACTTCCTATGGATGTTTCCCATTGGTAATAAGTCCTAAGTCTATTATATTTTTTCGTCATTCAGCACTTTCATTAAGATACAATTTGAAAAGAATATTAAATATTTTCAATGTGACAATGGAATGAAATTCGATAATAATCAATTCAAACACTTCTACGCCAAACACGACCTTGTTTTTCATTTTTCCTGTCCCCATACCTCTCCACAAAATGGCAAAGCCGAACGAAAATCCATAAACAACTTAATTCGTGCCCTTATTTCTCACGCCTCTATCCCGTCTATTTTCGGTATTACACTCTATCAATGGCAACCTATCTATTGAACATTATCTCAAACAAGTCTCTCAAACACAAGTCTCCCACTCAAGTTCTCTATCTTCGGGATCCTTCCTATAAACATTTACGAAGTTTTGGATGTCTGTGCTACCCCCTCCATCCCTCCACACAAATAAAAAAACTGCAACCTCGGTCATCCCCGTGCATTTTTCTTGGCTACCCCACAATCATCGAGGTTACAATTCTTATGACTTGTCTAGCTGAAAAATAATCATTTCTCAGCATGTCATATTCGATGAATCCTAATTACCTTTTGCCAAACTCAATTCTTCATCCCCAAATTCCTATGAATTCCTAAATGGTGGCCTAAATCCCCTTCTAATTCATCACTTGCAAAATCAGTCATCATCGACACCGGCATCCGTCCCCACCACTGTCATCCTGAGGCAGGCAGTCCACCCATCCCCGCAACGGGAGCTTCAGAATAGCCCATCGTGGCTTTTCCTCTCGGCTGTCTCTCGGCCAGCCCTCCTCTCATCGATGCCACGGCCCCTTCTCGGCCCCACCTATACTCCCGATAGTCTACCCAATCCCGCCTTCACTTCTCGGCCACGACATTTCAAAACCCATGCTATGCACGACATTTTCAAACCCAAACGGCTATTTAACTTATCCACTTCGGTTGCCCCTTCTCCTATTCCTCGTAATCCGAAATATGCCTTGTCCGGCCCTAATTGGAAAATGCAATGATTGACTAATATAATGTTCTTATTGAAAATAAAACATGAGATCTAGTACCTCGTCCTCATGATGCTAAACTATGTGGATTTATCGACATAAAAAGAAAGACGACGGTTCTTTTGAGAGACACAAGGCTCGTCTTGTAAGTGATAATATGCCTCAACTTATGGGAGTGGATTGTGATGAAACTTTCAGCTTGATGGTGAAACCAGCGACTATTCGGACCGTTCTCATTATTGCTTTGTCCAAGTCTTGGCATATTCATCAGTTTGACGTTAAAAATGTTTTCTTACATAGAGACCTTCATGAAACCATATATATACATCAACCTATGGGATTCATGGATCCGATTCATCCAGATTATGTGTGTCTTTTGAATAAATCACTCTATAGACTGAAATATATTCCTTGTGCATGGTACCAACAATTTGCTGATTTTGTATCTTCTATCGGGTTTTTACATAGCAAATCTGATAATTCTCTGTTCATCTATAACAAGGGTAATGACATGGAATACATTCAACTATATGTTGATGATATCATCCTCACCACATCGTCTGATGCACTTCGCCGATCCATTATGTCACTCATTGCCTCTGAGTTTGCTATGAATGATTTGAGCCCCCTATGCTATTTTTTGGACATTACTGTTATGAGACATGCATGTGGCTTATTTCTTTGTCAAATGAAGTACGCCGAAAAAATCCTTGACCGAGCAGGCATGACGTCTTGCAAACTGGCCAACACACTGGTGGACACTAATTCCAAACTCAGTGCCTCTTCGGGTTTTCTGTATGCTGACTCGACTCATTATCACAGTTTAGCAGGAGCGTTGCAGTATCTCACTTTCACGAGACCAGATATATCATATGTCGTGCAACAAATATGCTTACATATGCACAACCCGACGGATGAACATATGAATGCCCTCAAATGTATTTTGAGATATGTACAATGTACTATTCATTTTGGCTTACACCTGTACAAGTCCTCACTTTATGCATTTTGGTCTAAAAATGTCGGGGTCACGTATCAAATGTTAGTAAATGAAATGTTTGAAAAACAAATTGGTAAAATAATGAAAGTATATATGGATGATATGCTTGTTAAGAGTCTTCATACAAAAGACCATTTGAGTCATTTGCAGAAAACCTTTGAGGCGCTAAGGAAATATAATATGAAGCTAAACCCGAGATGTGTGCTTTTGGGATTAGCTCCGATAAATTTTTGGATTTCTTGGTTTTCCAGAGGGAGATCGAGATAAATCCTGATAAAATATAGGCTATCGAGGATATATCGGACATGTTGGAAGATGTTAAAGCAATATAGCAGTTGACCAGGGGCGTGGCGGCCCTAAACAGGTTTATATCCCGTCCTTCATAAAAATATCACTGGTTCTTCTCACTTTTAAAGAAAATAACGATTTTGTTTGGACACCCGAATGTCAACAAGCCTTACGGGACCTGAAAACTTACCTATTCAGTCCTCCGCTCATGTCAAAACCTAACGACAAAGAATAACTATTGATATATTTAGCGGTCTCGGAGGTAGCGTTATGTGCAGTGCTGGTACGAGAGGAAAAAAGTACATAATTTCCTGTCTATTACGTAAGTAGAGTAATGTCAGAGGCCGAGACCTTGTACCCGTTACTCGAAAGATTGGATTTTTCATTAGTAATGTCATTTCGAAAGCTTCGACCATATTTTCAGTGCCACCCAATTATCGTAGTAACTATATTTCCTCCTAAAAATGTATTGCATAAGCCAAACTTTTTGGGTGTTTGGATAAATGGGCAGTAAAATTGAGTGAATTTGACATTGATTATAAACCCTAGACTGTAATAAAGTCGCAAGTCCTTACAGACTTTGTGACCGATTTCAGTTCGGGAGTAACTCCCCAGGCAGAAAATGAGGATATTCTAGTCTCGGGGACTGCCCCTGGGATATGGACACTTTATACAGATTGTGCCTCCAACGTCAAGGGGACCAATCTGAGAGTCATATTGCGAACTTCCATCGGTGAAGTTTTAATGCAAGCAATACATATCACTCCGTTGACTAACAATGAAGCAGAATGTGAGGCTTTGATTGCATGTTTCGAACTGGCCCGAGGTTTAGGCTCACAAATCACTGAAGTCAAGTGTGCCTCACTGCTGGTAGTAAACCAAATCCATAGTGTTCGAAGCCAAAGAATAGCGCATGCCAATATACCTTGAAAAGGCTTTGATGTTTTTGTCTCATTTTCAAGAATGCACGGTGGTACATATACCCCAAGATGAAAACATAGAGGCAGATGCACTCACAAACTTAGGCTCCACCACAAAGGCTGAAGGTTCTAAAACCGAGTCGGTTGTTCAGTTGTTGCATTCAACATTGGATCCCATCGGATATAATGGGGTAAATTGAACTAACCTAACTTGGAACTGGAGAAATGAATTTTTAGACTATCTCATGAACGTAAAGATCTCGGAGGACTCGAAAGCATCCAGAGCTTTGAGGACCAAAGTTGCCCGATACTGTGTTGTAGACAGAAAGTTTTACCGAATGTATTTTTATGATCCCCTAGTCTGGTGTATAGGCCCCGATAAAGCAGATTACATAATAAGGAAAGTCCATGAAGGAATTTTTGGAAATCATTCGAGTGCAGAATCCTTAATGAGGAAGCTCATAAGGGCCGATTATTACTGGCCCCGGATTGAAGAAGATACAAAAATATTTGTGAAAAATTATGATAAGCGTTAGGCCATGCAAAACTGTTACACCTACCGGGAGAAGAACTGCATCCGGTGGTGTCCGCCTAGCCGCGTAGAATCAATGTCCTTACACTTGGAGTGCTTGAGGAACGTCGAGATTTTGTATACGTTCGAATGGTAGCCCAAAAGAAAAAAATGGAGCGTTACTACAACCGGCGCACAAATCTCTGACACTTAAAACTCGGGGACTTGGTGCTTCAGATAGTCACGTAGAGTACCCGGAGCGTAATGTTGGAAAGTTAGGAGCAAACTGGAAAGGACCATACACGATCACCAGTATTGCCGACAAATGAGCATATCATCTAGCAGACCAACAAGGAAATACACTTCCTAGTAATTGGAATGCATGTCATTTGAAGAAATACTATGTGTAGTAAGGCAAAGCATGTGTTGCACTCTTTTCTCCTTCCATCAGTTTTTGTCCCAATTGAGTTTTTTCAGTAAGGTTTTTAGTGAGGAAGCATCATGAAATAAATATGTTAATAGTCTTACTACAGAGAAGAGCTATCCAGTATCCGAGCCTTCATAGCATTAACTCTCATATACCGGGGGCCATATACACCCAAAATGGAGTGAAGAAAATTTTGAAATTTTAATGCTTCTAAGGAAAGCACCCGATACCGGGGACTGCCTATATATTCAAACTATATGTAACCGGACTGACCATACTAGATGGCAGCCAGATTATTCTTGCAATTGTCTTCACATTTGTAAGTCAAAGGAATCAATAAAAAATTTCTTTTATGATTGATAAATCTTTCGCATCACGAGCATAAAAAAGTATGTTATTATCTTAAACATATCAAAAATTCCGTGCCATAATGAACATGAGATGTCCTCTTGTATATCACCATTAAAAATAAGTGCCCTCTCTTATTAAAACCATAACAAAAAAGTTAAGGCTCCGGATATCAAAAGTATCGAACGTTTAAGTTATTCGGATCAAATTAAGTCCGGAACAAATTTTGGAGGCCATGAGAAGCCCAGATTAAATATTAAGATAAAAATACATCTTTAGAGCTAAATTAAGATTATCAAAAAGTTTGTAAATTCCTAAAGCTTGGCATGTTCCGGTAAAGTGAACTTCAATGTTAGGTCTTAATTCATCAATCAAAGTGATAAAGTTTGTAACTAATGCTTGCTTATGAAAATAAATAAAGAATGAAAACCTTACGCAGAATTGCAAAGAAAAGGGAAAAGTTCATTCGTTTATATTTTTCGTATTGAAAACAGACCGGATACAAAGGATACTAATCGGGTTCAAAAGTAACTCGATAAAAAATAAAAAAAACCTGCACAAAAGGTTACGACCTGTCTGCTCTATGTCCCGTCTGGGGTGTTCCAGGTGTTTCAAATAAGTTTCTAGAAATAGGAGCTGAAAGAGGTAGTTCTGAGACTGATGCTCCGGGAGCGTTATCTGAGGCAGAAGGCACATGCTCTTGAGGATGAGAAACCTCGGGTCCTAGAGGGACTTTGTCATCCCCGGGCCCCCCAAACGAAGCGTTGTCTTCTTCCATTATGAGGGAACCATCAGTACTGTCAGCAGAGGCCAATTCCAATTACCGAGCCATGGTGATTTCCTTCTCAATATCAACAAGCTCGGTCTTCACTGCTTCCAAGGCCTTACGACACATCAAATAGCCGTTCCTAATTATGGACAGAGTATAACTGTCAATGGTGGCATGTACCTCTTCTTCTGCAGCTTGAACGATCTGAGTGAGCTCGGCGCTGGTAGCATGGAGGAGTACGTTAGATCGGGTCAACTAAGTAATCACTTCTCGTTTCTTTGGAGGAGCAACCGATGCAGAAAGACGGGACCTCAAGGACTCAGTCTCTTTCTTCAGGGATTCTATCCTTGTTTCTTTAATTTGGAGACATTCGGAGAAGGTGCACACATCAGCCTCAAGACCGGAGAGACGCATCGTTAGATCTGATATGGAATTTAATGCCTCGTTCCATTTCTTCTGCCAGTCCCCGACCCGATCTTCATGTAGAGTAGCCTATTGCCTATAGGCCTCTATCTCATACTCTAATTGCTTAAGTTTGCCGCGTAGTTCATCAACTTTTGCAATATTCACTTATGCAATTGATAGGGAATGAACGACATTGTCCCTTTCGGTCTGCAATGTGGTTTTTTCTTCAATCATCCATTGGTGCCCTTCGTAGCACATGAAGTTGGCCTGGATAATAAACATGATTATCACAAGAGAATGTACAGAAATAACAAAGTACGAGCAGATTAGAAAAGGGGTAATACCTTGGCTGCAACATGAATTCCTTCATTAATGACGCATTCGGAGGACACCCGCCGAGCCTTCCTCATATCCTTGTCTGAAGCCACATGTTTCATGTAGTTAGCCATTACAATGGGCTTAGAACAAAGGTGGAAGTCAACATGGAGTTGGCAGGTTACGATCTGGTATTCTGCAGGATGAGCTACCGGGGTCGGGTATTCATTTACCAACTCATCCCTATGCGAAGAGAAAACCCAATCTGGGGAAGACAAAATTTCATGATCTTCTTCTTAAGACATAATTGGCATGACTGGAGACAAGGGATCCTCGACAACTGGTGGTAAGTGGCGACCATTGGTGGATGCAGGAATTGATGTGCAACAGTGCTTACCGGGGCAAATGAGGAGTTAGTATGGCCGGCTTCGTGATTGGTAACTTCCATCTCTACGAAAAGTAGGGGGTTCATTTCTCCTTCTCTCTAAATGTTATTTTTCCTAGGGTCCTTCATCATCTAGGTCCACCACGGGGAAATAATCAACCGTTAAACCGGCGTTGCCAGAAGCATTGGTAGGAGTTCAGTCAGAGTGATCAGGGAATTTCTTCTCCAAACAGTTTTGTCCTATACGGGGGATAGCGAAAGATTTATTTCGTAGCCTTTTTTGCTCATGAGCCTGTTGAATAATGAGAGTGGCCGCCTTCGGATCTTCAACTTCCTCTTCCGGTGGAGCGGTATCAGTTGCTTTGGAAAGACATAACAAAAAAGAGAATATTTTTTTCGGTAGGTGGAAGATTGAGCGAAAGATCTGAGATCAAAATCACAATATGTACCGTGGTGGCGGGGTACCTAGTTCTTCTTTAAAGCAATTTTTTTCCACGTCCGGAGTTTCGGGGTGGATACATCAAGGGTCTTCTGAACCCAAGTCTCAAGGTTGTCAATATCCGCAGGTTCCCACACGGTGGCTAAAGGAAAGAATAAAATTCGGTCAAAAATAAAATGACTCGCTTAGAAGAGGCGTTAGAACAAGTATAGTATAAAAATAAACTTACGGTGGAAGTTCCATCGCTCTTGAATTGTGCGACTGTTAAGGGGAAAGAGGTCGGCTGTAGGTACAATGACATATCTTTCCGTCCAACCTCGGTCCCTATCATCATCGAGACTGACAATAATGGTTTTGCTTCTACGGTGATGCAGATTGATGACTCTGTCACAGAAAGTGCGCGGAGAGTAAAGGCGGATCAGGTAATACAGGGTAAAGCTAACACCGACTTTCTGAGCAAAGTGTAGGAGGCACGCGACTGCCCTCTAAATCTGAGGGCCCACCCGAGCAATGCAGACTTTGTACCGATGACAAAATTCTAGAATGACATTATCAATATTTTTTCAGAGTTTCATGGAAAAGGAGTAAGTATAAACATAAGAATACACTTGTTTGCAAGAAGTGATCCTTTTTTCACCGTAGGAATCAAGACTTCGATTGATTTTCAGCCGCAATCGGCCTTCACTATTGGTAGAATACTGGCAATAATTCGAGTTTTATAATCACCGGTGGGGGTATCCCTGCCGCCGGGTAATATGGTAATATAGGAATTGTAGTTGTATAGGAAAAAATTCATATAAGACAGATGTACGAATTATAATATGACACGTGGACTACGGTGCTGAGTCAGGACCATATCAGGTTAAGACACTATCAATTATGTATGCGTGGTACCGAGAGTGACACAAGCATAACCGGTATCGGTAATACAAACATTAGCCGAGAAAAGAAGCAGCAAATGAATATCGCTATCGTGGGAAAAAAAGAAAAAACATAGGATTGATCGAAGGGAAGGCCAAATCCGGTTAAAAGGAACAGAAGGCTGAACGTCGATTGAATTGTAACGGATGACTGTTACTAAACCGGTTATAAGTCTTCCAAGAAGATTTAATGACATTTATTGAGATATTGATTGTCAAATTATTACAAAATTCATTCTCCTGTATTAATGAGCGCATATTTTGTGAATTGTATACCCTGAAGCTCATATATAAATAAGACATGTTATTCCATTATAACCCATTACATTCTAGTCAATTCACAGCACAATCTTTCCTACATTCAAATATATGTATTCTCTTAATTTTCATCTTATTAAGCAAATGGTGTATTTAGAACATTATACAAAAGGAGTAAACGATCAGATATATTATACGAGTTATTCAAATGGCCAAAATAGCAACTTGATTTAATATTTTTATTCTTTTATTCGTACGGTAATAAAAAAAGAAGAATCGAACAAGAATCTGAATCATGTGCAAGCCTATAATTGACCTGTCCTACTCCTACTCCACTCTTCTTGTCTCATCCAAGCATGTGACATCTCTCTTTCCTCATTCAAAAAATTATTACTCTACCTATCTCAATTTATATGGTAGTTTTTGTTTTTTGAAATTTAAATTATATATATTTCATCATATTAATATGAAAAATTTATAATTTATCATATTTTTATATAATTTTTAAATATCTATATTTTAATTTTAAAAGTATTGAGTTGAATCTAACTCGATATAATTTTAAAAATTAGTTAACTTAACTCTTGATAAGAGAAAATATCACATAAATTAAAATATAAGGAGCACTTTCTCAATTTTAGTTTTGTGTTTTCGTTTAATCGTGCACATAGTTGTCAATCACGCATCCTAATTGGTGAGTTTATGCCCGCCCTAGTTCCTTCCCCGCTCTTAATTTGATTGGAACCATTTTTTCGCGAGGGAAAAAAGTTTTTAAAGAAGAAAAAGAAACACTTTTGAATTTTATTATCTTAAATTAAAGATGTGTGTAATGTATCAAAATATTCTTAAATATATCATGTGGGATGTTGAAGTTAAGTAATACTCCCTCCATCCCTATTTATGTGCACAGTTTGATTAAACACACAAAATTTAAGAAATAAATAAATACTTTTAAAATTTGTGATCTAAACATATCTTAGACATTTTTGTTGGTATAAATTATTTCATTAAAGGTAAAATAAGAATTTTAAAGTTAAATTAGTTATAATTATACAAATTTGATATTCTTCTTAGAACAAATTTTAAAAAAAATGCGTCACATAAATTAAAACAGAAGGAGTGCTAAATATAAATTAATATTTTTTTAGATAGAATAAAAAGGAAAATAATATATATATAAACTAAAATAGAGGGAATTTAATAAAATCAACATTGTTAAAAAGGAAAAACTTCAACATTTCGAAAGAAGGATATTTCATCCATCCAAATATAGAAAATAATAAATGGCATTTAATACAATTTTGAAATAGGAAAGCAAGTTCCCTCTTTTCAGGCTCACATGCAACACTTACCCTTTTTGTGACTCCCCACATCTACACAAAAACGTATACACTCCCAATAACTTTTTGATTTCTTTTTACTCCAATATTTCCCCATTTTCACAATTTCTCTTTCACTCTAGGGTAACAAAGGGGAAAAAGTTTTTTTTTTTTTTGAAAAAAGGTTCAAATATATCATCAACTTTACAATTTATAGCAGATATACTTTTCATTAAAAAAATGGTACATATATATATCTGTCAATTACACAAATAATGTAAATATATTATTTTACTGACGAAATATTTTTAAAAAATTATTCAACTTATTTTTTAATTAAAAAAATCCACGTGGCTTTAAAAAAAAGTCTACTCATTTTTTTTAAAGCCACATAATAATTTTTTTCTCTAGTGGATTAGATTTGTTCGTTTAAAAAAACGGGTAGACTTATTTTTTTAAAATCACGGAGATATTTGTTTAAACGAATCAAACTTGATCCACCAGAAAAAAAATACCACATGACTTTAAAAAAATGAGTAGACTTTTTTTTTGAAGTCACATGATATTTTTTTAATTAAAAGATAAGCTAAATGATTTTTTAAAAAATTATGTCGATGAAAAATGTATATTTGCGCTATTTGTGTAATAACAGAATTATATTTGTATCATTTGTGTAACGACAGGGAATATATGTATCAATTTTTTTAATGAGGAGTATATATCAACTTTAAATAACAAAGTTATGGAATATATTTGCCCCTTTTGCCTCCCCCCTCCCCCCTTTTTTTATCCTCCCCCCCAGCTTTTCTACTAGAACATTGCAAATTTTCTTTCCATTTTTCTCTTCAAGAGATTGTGGTTTTATTCCTTTTTTACATGAAACAATTTATGTTCCCCCTTTGCTTGACTAGTGGGGTTTCTTTACATTTTATATTTTGTGTATTTTGTTTCCTTTTCCTTTGATTCTTTTCTTTCCTCGAGACAGTTGACACCCTTTCAGTTTTGGGTTTTGCTTTATCAAGATTCTCCCAAAAATTCCTTATTTGCAAAAAAAAAAAGTGTTCTCTTTTTGTTTCAAGACTCTTGCACCACCCCACATGCATGTTTTTGGGGTTTGTCTGATCTGGATCAGATCACCAAGATCTCCATTTTTTCTTTTTCTTTTTCTATATTTGCAAAGAAGGGGTTATTTGTGGGTTCTTGAGTTAAAGGTTCTGTCTTTTTTGCCTACCAATTTTGGGTCTTTCTTCTAACAAGTTGTGTGATGTCTTGACTTTTACTCTTGCCCCCCCTCCCCCCGCCTTTAAAGATTCCATACCTTTGTTGTTTGTGGTAAAAAAAAGTACCTTTCTTGTTTTAATTGGCGTAATTTGAACTTGGTTTGAATGATTTTGGGTAAAGACTTTGTTTGAGTTATTATTGTCTTGTTTTGTGTAAAGGGTGTTTGGAGAAATTGGTATATGTTGTGTTTTAAGTGGAAATATTGAATCTTTTAGGGCATTCTGTCTATATACTGTTGATTTTGGGGGGAAAGGATTTGTTTGAGTTATTATTGTCTTGTTCTGAGTAAAGGGTGTTTGGAGAAATTGGTAAATGTTGTGTTTTAAGTGGAACGATTGAATTTTTTAGGGCATTCTGTCTATATACTGTTGATTTTGGTTGGAGGGTTGTTGGTTTACTGCTTTTCTCGATGATTGAGTTGGTTTTGGCTGTGTAATTATAGTGTAGGGTGGCCTTTGTATACTTTTAAGGCATGGCTGGTATTGATGTTAGGAAATATGCACATAGCCCTGTGCATAAAGCTATAGTCTTGAAAGATTATGCCTCTCTGAGGAAGATAATTGCTGTGCTGCCTCGGCTTTGTGATCCTGCTGAGATTCATACTGAAGCAGTATCGCTGGTGGAGGAGGCTAAGGCTGATGCTATTTCTGCAGTGATCGATAGACGGGATGTTCCTAACCGGGATAGCCCTCTTCATTTGGCTGTCAAACTTGGTGATGAGACAGCAACGGAGATGCTTATGCTTGCTGGTTCAGATTGGAGTTTGCAGAATGAGCATGGTTGGAGTGCCTTGCAGGAGGCAATATGTAATAGGGAAGAAAGGATAGCGAAGATCATAGTTAGGCACTACCAGCCTTTAGCTTGGGCAAAATGGTGTAGAAGGTTACCCCGGTTGATTGGGACAATGAAGAGGATGAGGGATTTTTATATGGAAATAACATTTCACTTTGAGAGCTCTGTTATACCTTTCATTTCTAGGATTGCCCCTTCAGATACATATAAGATTTGGAAGAGGGGTGCAAATTTAAGGGCTGATATGACTCTGGCTGGCTTTGATGGATTCCGGATTCAGCGATCCGATCAGAGCATTCTTTTCCTTGGTGATGGTTCTGAGGACGGTAAAGTCGCTCCTGGATCACTTTGCATGATCTCACATAAAGCAAAGGAAATTATGAATGCTTTAGACGGTGCTGGTGCTCCAGCGACCGAGGCAGAAGTACAGCAAGAAGTTGCTGCAATGTCTCAAACAAACATATTCCGGCCTGGGATCGATGTCACCGAAGCAGTTCTGTTGCCACAAACGACATGGAGACGCCAGGAGAAAACAGAGATGGTAGGTTCTTGGAAAGCTAAAGTATATGATATGCATAATGTGGCTGTGAGCATAAAATCAAGGAGGGTTCCTGGAGCTATGACAGATGACGAGTTTTTCAATTCTTGCAATGAAAATGAAACGGAGAGTGAAGAGTTTGATGATATCCTGACAGAGGAAGAAAGAAAGCAGCTTGAGGTTGCGCTCAAGTCGGACTCTTCAGATTTAAGCAATGAGAATGGAGATGGGATAATTGCACATCGCCATAGTTGTTATGAACAAAGGGATATTCCCATTGAGGAGATAAATGGTTGCAGGAATGACGACAATAAGCAGGAAAAGAAGAGATGGTTTAACAACTGGAGGAAACGGGACATTAAGCCTGAAGGTGAGAAACGAGTTGCCCCACCTAGAAATTCCAGATGCGTCGATGAGAAGGTTGGCAATTATCTCGAGGGTTCTCCACTTTTAAATGAAGCTAGGCCAGGGAGGCATTCTGTGGATGTCAGGGTGATGAGGGATGAGTTAAGACAAGGAAGAGATGCAAAGGCTTCTACATCTAGTAATGCTGAAAATGGAAATCGGCGCAAAGATGGAGGCCGAGAAAATGAGTATAAGAAAGGATTGAGGCCCGTTCTTTGGCTTTCTCCAGATTTCCCGTTGAGAACTGAAGAGCTCCTTCCTTTGCTTGACATTCTAGCTAACAAAGTTAAAGCTATCCGGCGGTTGAGGGAAATGCTCACAACAAAGCTTCCAAAAGGAACCTTCCCAGTTAAGGTATGCATCATGTACTTGCGGTTAATTAACTCCTAGTCCAGCATTCATGTGATTCTGAATTTTCGTTAGGTTTGAATAGTGATATGCTTATCATGTATAGTCCTTGCTGACACTTGCCCATTCTCCATGCACAAAAAAAAAGGAGTTAAAAAACTTAAAATAGTTAAATTTTGGTTTTCTTTGTGTTCCACTTTGTATTTTTATCATGCTCTTGAACCAGAAGTTGCTAGTCCCAATGTAGGATTTGTTTTTTTACAGTTTGTTGAGAATAGAGGTCATTGAACTAAGGCAATATTTCAACGTCTTAATTGTGGGAAGAGAATGTTAGTGAGCTTGAACCATGATAAAGAAATAAAATGTAGTAGACATAAATCTCCAATGCTGGTGGAAGGGAATGTTAAAGGAAGTTTGTATTAGGATAAGTTGGTGACGTCATATTTTTAGAAAGGTAACACTAAGGTTGAGACAACATTCCGAAGAAAGTTCTCTCTCTCTCTCTCTCTCTTGTTTGTTGTTTTGGGGATAAGTATCATTCCACAGAGAGTTAAACTTCTTTCTTAAGGATAGCGCGTTGTGCACTAACTTTTAGTTGAAGTATCTTTTATGATGCAAATATTCTGTCCGGAGTTTTACTATACTGAAGTATATCATCTGAATTGTACATCAAGCTTTTCTCTTTTTTTCGAAGATGAATAATAGCTTTGGTTCTTATCTAAGTGTATCTGGCCTTCTTATTGGATTGTGTCACGACCCAAATTACTAAGTCTTGCCCACCTACCATTTACTTGTCACGACCCAAATTACTAAGTCGTGTGGGCACCTACAATTTCCCACCTCGGTAGGCGAACCCTGTCCCTTAAAGATTCACCAACAACATACGTAAATAAGAACAGTAAAAGTCTAAAAACATAGATATCTGATAATGCGGAATACAACTACCCAAAGAATTTGGTCTGAATAGTACAAGAGCTTCTAAGTATACAACTTGAATGAAGGTTACAACTACAACCTGAATACACTCCTTTTTAGAAAGAGAATTAAACAGAAAATATAGATGAACTCCATGAGATCCTTGAAGGCTAACCGAACCTCGCTGAAGTTCCTGCAACAACTCTACACCCCGAAAAGGGTGTAGCAAGAGTAGTATCAGTACAAAACTATGTACTGGTAGGTATCACAGGCCGACAACAGTTACGGATAAACATTCTCACAATCAAGTACAAGTAATGTCACAGTCCATGAATAATCAGTCCAAGTATAGATAATCAGTCAGAATCCAAGAGATACGAAAATGAAGTAATTACTAAGCGCACACATGTAATATTTGCAGTAAGGTGAATTACTCTAGATCTTAGTACTCCACAGTCATAGCCCGGACGGAATCTCTAGTCCTCGAATCCATCAAGTGTTTAAGTAAGAGATTAACAAGCAAACACCATCTCAAGTGAATTAACAATTTAGGAATCAAGGCTGAACTGCATCACGCAACACAATGAAAACAACTAGAATCAGAGATATGAGTGGATGTAATGTGAATGTATATGTGATGCAATGCAATGCACTGGCCAACTATCTCCTGTTGACATACATGTTCCGTGCGGAATATATCATCGTCCCAGCAGTCATGACTCATGGGGAACCCGTGAAGTCCATGTATCAGTCACTCCGTATCACACAACCTAGAGTGACTCTTCCACCCACCACACCGCTAGCCATTCTGTATCACTCGGCATAAATGGCTACGCAATCAACATGTCATAAGAATCAATGTTGTTTCTTTCTCACTTATCACCATTACGCCAATCACAAGTAATATCAGTGTATCGCGGCATCACCATCACGCCAATCACATGTAATGTCAATGTATCATGGAAATGAGGATGAATGCATGTATAAATGTCAAATTTAGCACTAATCATAAGATGAATACGCCTAACAACATCCGTAAATCAATTACCAATCCGACCTGACTCCCAAATCTGTACAATGCCATATCCGGAACACTTTTCCTTTGGACCACATCGGTAACAACAATTATACATGCAAGAGAGGCCATACGAAATAAGCACGTAACAAACACTATAATAGGAAGCCTCAGATGTTTCACTTTTTCCCTTGTCATTATTAATGTCAAATCACATTTAACAACAATGATTCATGTAGAATGTGTATGAATGATATGCATGTATCAATCTCAAGTGTAAATTATAATCAAATTCCAATCGGGCCACACATGGACACATCTCACAATATCAGTATCAAGTCAAGTCTGTTTCTCTATCCATGCTAATACCAAAATGAATGTCAGGCAAATATATCACAAGTACGGTATGACAACTACGTACAAATGCGTGTCCTTCACCAGTACTTTTCCATCCTCGTCCTTGATGCACCTCACGTGATCCAAGTCACGGGCCCTCCACTCCCTCACCTTAGCTAGTCTGTACAACTTTCTATCCCCGCCTTTCTCCTCTAATTCCACGTACAGGCGTTCAAAAGCCGTCGTTTTCGCCGCCGTAACCGCAAGCTTTGCCTACTTCCTCGCTATCTTATACAATTTCTTATTAGTCCACTTCTCTACCTCATTTTTGTTTTCTACCAATTTTGCATACGCCACTTTCTTCGCTTCTACCTTCTCTTGAAATTTACCATTTCACCACCAGTCCCCTCGATGCCCACCACGGCTACCCCTCGAGACCCCAAGCACTTTTTTAGCTACCTCTCAAATGCAATTGGCCGTCCTGTCCCACATACCGGTCGCATCCCCACTAGTCCCCCAAGCCTTCTTGGCCATCAACCTCTCCCCCATCTCCTTTGCACTAGCCATGGTTAAACTTCTCTCCATTTGATTCTTAACCTGTCATCCACAACCCTCATTTTCTTCTCCATCTTGATCTCCAAATCCATCACCAAAAACTTGTGTCGGATTGTAAGATACTCACTCGGAATAACCTTGCAGTCTTTACAAAGACCGTTGTCAACCTTCCTAAGGAGCAAATAGTCTATCTGAGTCTTAGCCACCGAACTACGGAAAGTCACCAAGTGCTTATCCTTCTTCAGGAACCTCGAATTGGCTATCACCATCCCAGAAGCTCAAGCGAACTCCAAAAGTGAGATGCGTCCCCCATTCCTGTCCCTGAGGCCAAAGTTTTCATACATGTCATCATAACCCCCGGAAGTAACTCGATATGTCCATTGAAATCCCCTCCTATAAATAACTTCTCAATAGGTAGTATACCACACACCACCTCGTCTAAATCCTCCCAAAAACGCCTCTTCTCCTCCTCGTCCAAGCCCACATGTGGTGCGTAAGCACTAATAATGTTCCTAGTGAACCCTCCTAACCTCTACCACCTGATCCCTTAGCGCGCTGTCTACTAAAATGCCTATCCCATTCCTATACCTCAACCTAGCCGAAAACATTAACTTATACCCGTCCACATCCTTAGCCTTAGGTCCTACCCATTTGGTCTCATGGACACATGCTATATTAATCCCCTTCTTAAGAATCTTAACTAGCTCTATGGACTTCCCCGTTAAAGTTTCAATGTTCCAAGACCCTATTCTCAGCATAACATCTCTCTTACTCCACTTACCCCTCCTAACCCTTACCCCGTCCCCGACCGAGAACATAACCCTAGTCTACCATCAGTTACCAAAGCCACTAAAGCAAATATAAAATAATAGACTACTCAAATGTTTACCCTAAAACAAGAAGGGTTCAAAGTGAAAGCACAAGTTAACAAGAATCTAGAGGCAAGTAAAATCACACTAAAGACTGAAGTTGGTAAATGCAAGAACGTAAAGTCACGAATCAGTACAACGAAGTAGCAAAATTTAACAATAATGATAAGGACACATAATGGATACGGGCAACCGGAGGTACCAACTTCAGTTGGATCGAACCTGTTTGCCGGCAAAAATCACTGTTCACGAGTACCGAAAGTACTCTTCACTTGCATTTTCACCAAAAAAGTCGAGTACCTTGTAGATCGATGAGAAAAAAAGAACAAAAAGAAGAAAGGAGAAAAAAGAAATATCTGGTGAACAACTAGGTAAATTAGCCCAGAAGCGAGTCTTTGCTTCATTACTTTAGTTTGCTTGCCTATTAACCCTCTAAAATACTATCACCAACACAGATAAAGTACGGTCGTACTCGAAGTCTAATATTATCGAAGTCTATGTTAGAGAAGGAAATTAACAACACCCAAAACATTACACTATCCTTCGAATCAAACCCAATTATGGGGAAAAGGGAAAACAGGTTCATAGGGGTAAAATGATCAATTCAGAGGTGAAACATGAAATTCAATGTCATAGGAGTTCAATCCTATTAATCCCTTGCTAGAACAACTCAAGATTAGGTCAATTTCATCACATAAGCAAAACTCCCAATTTTGGGTAAGAACCCTAGTTTTTCCCACAATCAATTTTATCAAGAAAAGGGAAGATTCAAGCCTAGCAACTATTAATTAGTGAACCCCAAGCTTAGAATAGTAAAACCCATCAATCAATTTCCATTTTTAAGCTTAAACATCCAACAAACCCTAACTAGGTTAAACTCTTCTTCCCCAATTAAATTTCTAGGTTGTTTCCATCATTAATCACATTAAAGAAGTTAAAGAAAGGTAAAACAAGGCTAAGGGAGCTTACCACAAGAAGAAACCGTCAAAAGTTGCTTGGAATCTCCCTAGGAGTGCTTTGGATAAGTATTTTCGAAATGAGGGAGTGTAGGGTTTTAACACACTTAAAAGTAATCTGGAAATCCCGTCGTCCGCTGCAGCGGACCCGCGCCAGCAGTCGTTGCCCGCGCCTGTGGTCCCAAGCCAAAACCAAAAAAGCACGCTGCAGCGGATCGCCGTCCGCTGGGGCGCAACGAGGCTCGCCCCAACAAGTACACCAGAAAACCAGAAATTTCCAACTTATGCAATTCCAACCTGAAATTCGATAATCACCTGAGACCTCCCCGACACAAACTAGATATGTACACATATGTAAAAGCACGCTACAGACTCTGTCGTGGTCTCGAAATTTCCATCGGAGTTCTAATCCTATGGGTCAACCCTCAACGGGCTAAACTAGTTTTCCAACAAATAGCCAAAAACACTCCCGAGGGCCTCGGGAACCGAACCAACTATCCCACCAAGTCATGAACGACCCTCCGGATCTCATGGAATCGACGGGATTCCGAAAAAGGCCTGTTTACACAAAAGGCGTCTATTGGTCAACACTTCCATTCTTTAAGGTTCTAATTTCTCAACTTCTACTAGAATCGTCCGACAACTTCGGGAATCGAGTCAATGGGGGGTAAAATAGTCAAGATACACGTAAAGACGGAACGGGTCGTTACAGATTGATAAATCTTTTAAAGAAGTTTGAGGGTCTGGTTGCGTAACTTCAAGGATTTTATGCCGTCGCTATTGAAAAGGTTTGACAGATTATTCTCACCTTGTATACTTCCTCCAAAAGGTGGAAAGATCATGGTAATGATTCTTAAACACATTAAGCAGTGAAGTGCCTGATACTTGTGTTAGAATCCCCAATGGAGTTTAAGGGGATCTCTATGTTCATGGACAGAATTGAGAGGTATTGTATTATGTTGGTTTAAATGTGATTATTATGGATGTAAGTGGAATATAGTGAGGGATTAGGAAGGATGTTGTGAGGGATTTTGATGGAACTGAATTAGCTTTTAAATGTTTTATTATTATTGTTGTATTATTTTGTCCTAGTGTAGTGGTGATCATCAAGATTAGATATAGTATCTAATTTTAAATTGTGATTGTTATCTTTTGACCAAATTTTCCCGTTACATATTACCACAAAAATAAAGTCAAAGATAATCTGCCGAAGGCAGCATATAACTGTGTCGTTAAGTGCGACCCACATCAGACTTTTTGGGTGCTAATTCCGTGGGATTGTATTATGTTTGTACTTCTTCAATGAGCTTGTCAACACTCAGTAGGTTTGAAAATCTCATTATAATTTTTGAACTTAATCCCATGAGTGGAACACAAACCAAACATCACTTGATATTAGCTCTACCTCAATTCCCCTTATATACTCCACTATCCTCGAACCAAATGGCTCCTAGGACCTCTAAAATGATGGGAAAGAGATCCTTTCTTCTTTTTGTCTAATATCTAATATTTAGTGCCAACCAGCTCGTTGTACTTTATGGTGGTGGTGTTGAAACTCAGCTATCTAATCTCTAAGAAGTATATATGGATGTAACGGAAAGCTGGATAAAAGTTTGCAGTTGCAAAGGAAAATCATCTTTATGTCAGAAGAAATAGTCCGACTAGTTATGGAGATTAAGGTTTGGTTTAACTAAATGTTGTCCATAGGATAATGGTTACTTTCTTAAGAAAAGGAAAACTTTAGACATGATGAAATTAAACCCTTCTAAAACTCCTTTCCGGATTTATTGGTTTAGTCGACTTGGCTCGGAGATAAAGGCTAGAGGTGATATTCTGATGTGTTATTAGGTATATGGGTCAAATTAGGCACATGTTTGAGTCGTTTGAGTTTTTGAACGGATCTGAGATTACAACATACCTACTACCTAGTATAATCTCACTAGGTGCGGGTCTAGGGAGGGTAGAGTGTACGCAGACCTTACCCTACCTTGTGATGGATTTGAGATTGTATGGTGATAAATAACTTCAAAAAATAAATAAATAACTTCAACCTATTTCTGTGCCGAGTATTATGGAAGGATGCAATATTTAGTTGGGCCTTTTAGAGGACGGAAGAGAAGATGTCGGGTGTAGAATATTCTTCCTGTAGCACTTATGTGAATAGTATGAGGGAGAGATATGGGAGTTTTTGAAGGGGAGAGCTTGACTTTTTCACATATGAGGAATAGCTTCCCATTTTTAATGTCTTTTTTGTGAACCGATGAGGTTCCTATTTGTATAGAAGGTTGGGTGTGTATCATAGAGTATCATATCCATCTATAGAAAAATGTAACTTTATTGATAAAAAAATTCACAGGGATGAGACCCTTTCTCACAAAAGGGATGAGGCCTTCTCAAGAAAAGGAAAAAATATTTTCAAAAAGAATTCGCAGGGATGAGGTTATAAGGCACAAGGATAGTTCCTAGGGATCCCTTATATTGCGAAGTGGACTATAGCCACAATGGATGCAACTTAAACCCCTGATACTCATCTAGTATGCTTGAACAAAGTCTAGTGGAATGTAACTATGGGTTATAGTCAGATTATTCCTAGCCTGTATTTGGAATGGAACAGAGATAGTACAAATGACCAATGTTTCTTAAACCTTAACCCCGTCTGAGAAACCTAATATAAGAAGAGGAAAGTATTGTAAGGGACGGGGGTAGCAGTGAAGGCAAATGGAGGACAGTCCTTGAAGTCCTCCACGTATGCAGTTTGCGGTCTAGGATCCAGTGGCGCATCTGTTCACATGGCCCTCATGCTAAGTTTCAACAGTCCCCATTGTCATCAGTCCATGTAGTTGATCCGCAAATTCAGCAGCCACATGTCACAAGCTGATTGATCAACTCACTTAACCTACCTGTCAAATCAGCACTGCATATTTGTCTCTCTTTGATCTACGTTAGCTGTCTATGTAGGAGGTGACAAGTACCTGGTGGAATAGTTGAGTTATGTGCAAGCTGGCACCACTATTACCCAGAAAAAGGTAGTGGTCTATGTGAGATGACCTCTCCTATCCAGTCAATAGTCCATGTTAGCTGAAATTTCAAGTTAATGTACTGTCCAACCAGTACTATACATCTTAAACTGCAGTGATCAATGCCATGTCTTAAACATGTCAATACCCAATCAGCATCATGTCATCACCAAACAATCACTTAGTCAGCACCATAAGTTGACAATATTGTGGTCAGCTGGCAGCGTATTTGTTTTGGTAAACAACCTAATCAAACTGACATCATACATGTGCTCAAGTTCAGTGGTGTCTCTTGGATTGAAGATAGTGCGATGGCCTAGCCATTCTCATGGAAACGCCAAGTCATTTTAGATTTCCAGCATACCGTTTCAATGACACTATGTGAATGATTGTCCCAACTTGATTTTCCTATTTTGTTGCAACTCGAGGTGTTTTACCACTTTGAGTTTGAGGAGGCATGCCGAAAGTCAAATAACTTCATTAACAATGTGTAGAATATATTCTACGATTATGGCATTTATGAAAATCGAGACAGTCATTATGAATAATGTGTAAAATTTTCTTAATGTGATGTCATAGTAATTAGGAATATTCGAATTATGAAAACTTTAAGGAGCTCTCTTGTATTTTGTGGAGTAATAAAAAAACTTCTTTTTTCTCTCCATTTCTCTTTTCATGGTCATCATCTTTGATATAAGTGTCATGCTCAAGAATCCATAATTTTCATCAACTGTCTGCATTTTCAGCCTCTGAAATTAACTATATTTTGATCCTGTTCCACTGTGGTGGTGGTCGTCTGCTGTTAGACTTGGTAATCAACCTAAATATTACTTATCTGTTAGTTTATGTGGCTGTTCATCTATAACCCGTGAGTTTGAACTCTCTAGGTACTCATGATTTAGTGTTGAAGGATTGTAGCGAAAACTTCCAATACAGACCAATTAACATAATGTAGAAACAGGATCACAATGCAATAGAACCTTAGTAGGCATCAATGCAGGAGTAAAACTTGCTATAGGAATTTTTGATTTCTTGTACTAGATACCTCAATTTTGTACCTTTGGTCTTATCTCTACCTTGTCAAATAATTGTACCTTTGGTCTCCTCCATCTTGTGCTTCCCATCCCTTTCCTTCCGACATCTGTTTGCCATGAATTGTCAACTCTCAATAGAAATTACACTTAATTGTTAAAGGTCTTAGATATACACATGCACAAGGAAGAGTCCATAAGTGGCGCAGCCCTCAAGTTCCATCTCTACCTTAAGTAATAATTACATATACGTGTTAAGTATCACCCATTAAGAATACTTTTCTATGTTTCAGGTAGCAATTCCTGTTGTTCCAACGATTAGAGTGTTGGTGACATTCACTAAGTTTGAAGAATTGCAGCCACTAGATGAGTTCGAAACTCCTCCTTCCAGCCCTACTGCTTCGGGCAGGGAGAGTCCATCAGTGGCACAGCCCTCAAGTTCATCATGGTTTCAGTGGATAAAAGCCCCATATCAACGGCCTAGTTCTTCTACAGGCAGTTCAAGTAATAGGATCGAAAACGTTCAAGATCCATTTGCAGTCCCTCAAGATTACACATGGATATCAGCAGAAGCAAAGAGAAAGAAAATGCAGGAAAAGGAAAAGGCGAGGAAAGGAAAGAGTAGGAAACAGTAGCTGAAGCACTTGGTTCATACTAGACGTGGTTACATTCTTCGTTGACTGATCATGTTTTTTAGTATTTTCGAAATCTGAGTAAATCATTGTGGGTGGTATAAAAGTTGAAATTCACGATTCTTCCAAATGCTTGTTATCAATGGGGAACAATTGTTTATGTTCGCGTGATTTAGTTCTGTTCCCTGTTAGCTTTGAAATAGTAGTACATTCCTCGATTGACCACAGCAATGTTTTTTTCTCACAACAGCTGAGGAACAAGTGAGCTTTGACACAATCTCTTTTTCTCCTTTCCTTCAATTCAAGTTTATGTCATTTTTGGATCCACATTATGTTGCAGTAGATAGTGTCTTATGGACATAATGACCTGCACTTTGCAATGGAACTTCTCTAAAAAAAATTCCTTTCTTTTGTGCTAAGTTTTTAAGGTCCCCGCAAGTAATTTCCAGCTAATTTGACCTTATATTAACAATTTAGTCGTCATAGACTTGAAGGTGTTGTTCAATGGTCAATGAAGTTGAAATAAAGATCATAAGACATAGTGTTCTAATCTCGAAAGACAAGGGTCCGACATCACTGCGCTTCGACCAGTATTTTTCGGCTAGATTTGCACATGTATCAATTGCTTCGATAGGCTCCGGCAGCGAACAACGATTTTCCGGCAGCGAACAATAACCCGACAGTGATTATCCGATGTCTTCTCCGACAGTGAACAATGCCATACGGTAGTAACATCGCCAAACAACTGTACGACGCGACTTCGACCAAGTCTTGTTCGTCGACGGACACCATTGCGCTTCGACCAGGTATGCTTTTCCCGACTGCTAGCGAAGCATTTTGGCCAGAGTCTTCTGGTTGGAACGATTTCCGGCAAGTCCTCCCCTCCTTTCCCTTTTCTCCCCCACTAGTTACTTTTCTCCTCTGCTGGAAACCCCTTCCCAGTAGGTTTTCCGGTCAGATTTGCACAGGTCTCCGACAGTGAACAATGATTTTCCGGTGAACAATATTCCCCGACAGTGAACAGTCTTACGGTAGGGAACACAACCATACAACTGTACGACGATGCTCCAACCCGGGACTCGACTTTTCAGCGAAAACACACAGTGAACAGTACTTTCGGCGACGGTGAACAATACCGGTGAACAATGATTGTCGCCGGCGATCATGTTTGATTCAACTGGAGTTGGTACCTCTGGTTACCCGTATCCATTCTTTGTCCTTATTCTTGTTCTATTTTGCCGCTTCGCTGTATTGATTTGTGACCTTACGTTCTTGCATCTACTCTTTTTGTCTTAGTTATAGCATCCTTTCGCGTAGTGATTTTACTTGCCTCTAAATTCTTGATAACTTGTGTTTTCACTTTGATCCCTTCCTGTTTTAGGGTAAACGCTTGACTAGTTTATTATTTATACTTGCTTTAGTGGCTTTGATAACTGATGGTGGACTAGAGTCATGTTTTCGGTCGAGGACGAGGAAGAGGGTTAGGGAGGGTAAGTGGGGTAAGGGAGGTGCTAGGCTGAGAATAGGGTCTTGGAACATTGGGACCTTATCGGGGAAGTCCATAGAGCTAGTTAAGATTCTTAAAAAGATGAGAATTAATGTAGCATGTGTCCAGGAGACCAAATGGGTAGGATCTAAGACGAAGGATGTGGACGGGTATAAGTTATGGTTTTCGGGTAGGTCGAGGTATGGAATGGGGTAGGCATTTTGGTAGACTACGAGCTAAGGGATCATGTGATAGAGGTTAGGAGGGTCAATGACAGAATGATGACGATTAAGTTGGTAGTTGGAAGGTCCACTATGAAGATTATTAGTGCTTACGCGTCGCAGACGGGCTTGGACGAGGAGGAGTAGAGGCACTTTTGGGAGGATTTGGACGAGGTGGTGGGAGGTATACCACACACTGAGAAGTTATTTGTAGGAGGGGATTTCAATGGACATATCTGGGCACTTCCGGGGGGTTATGACGATGTGCATGAAGGTTTTGGCCTCGGAGATAGGAACGGGGGAGGCGTCTCACTCTTGGAGTTCGCTAGAGCTTTTGGGATGGGATAGCCAACTCGAGGTTCCTGAAGAAGGAGGAGTACTTGACGACTTTCTGTAGCTCAGTGGCTAAGACTCAGATAAATTTTCTGCTCCTTAGGAAGGTTGACAACAGTCTTTGTAAATACTGCAAGGTTATTCCGAGTGAGTACCTTACAACTCGACATAAGCTTTTGGTGATGGATTTGGAGATCAATATAGAGAAAAAGAGGAGGGTTGTGGATGACATGTTAAGAATTAAATGGGGGAGTTTGACCATGGCTAGTGCAGAAGAGATGTGGGAGATGTTGATGGCCAAGGGGGCTTGGGGGAGTAGGGGGATGCGACCGGTATGTGGGACAGGATGGCCGGCTGCATTTGGGAGGTACCTAGAGAAGTGCTAGGGGTCTCGCGGGGTAGCCGTGGTGGGCATCGAGGGGACTGGTGGTGAAATGGTAAAGTTCAAGAGAAGGTGGAAGCTAAGAAAACGGCATATGCGAAATTGGTAGACAAAAAGTATGAGGTGGAGAAGTGGACGAATAGGGAACTGTATAAGATGGTGAGGAAGGAGGCAAAGCTAGCGGTCACGGCGGTGAAAACGATGGCTTTTGAATGCCTATACGTGGAATTATAGGAAAAAGGCGGGGATAAGAAGTTGTATAGACTAGCAAAGGTGATAAAGAGGAGGGTTCGTGACTTGGATAACGTGAGGTGCATCAAAGACGAGGATGACAAAGTACTGGTGGGGGACATGCATATAAGGCGGAGGTGACAGTCTTGCTTCAATAAACTCTTGAACGAAAAAGGAGATAGAGACATTGTGCTGGGGGATCTAGAGCAATCTGGTAGGTACCGGAATTTTGGGTATTATATAAGCATTAAGGTTGAGGAGGTGAAGGGTGTTGTTCGTAGGATGCGCAGGGGACGAACGACCGGGCATGATGACATTCCAGTTGAATTTTGGAAGAGCGCAGACAGGGCAGGTTTGGAGTATTTGACGGAATTGTTTAACGTCATTTTTAGGACGGCGAGAATGCCCGAAGAATGGAGGTAGAGTACAATGATTCCTTTTACAAGAAAAAAAAGTGATATGCAGAGTTGCAACAACTATAGGAGTATAAAGTTGCTGAGCCACATTATGAAAGTTTGGGAATGGGTTGTGGAGATGAGAGTGAGAAGATACGTGTCAATTTCTGAGAACCAGTTTGGATTCATGCCGGGGCATTCGACCACATAAGCCATTTATCTTATTAAGAGGTTGGTGGAGCAGTATAGGGAGTGGAAGAGAGACTTACATATGGTTTTCATCGACCTCGATAAAGCATACGACAAAGTACCTAGCGAGGTTCTATGAAGATGTTTGGAGGCTAGATGAGTACCCGTGGCGTACACTTAGGCGATCAAGGATATGTATGATGGAGCCAAGACCAGGGTACAAACAGTAGGAGGAGACTCGGAGCACTTCCCAGTGATGATGGGGATGCACCAAGGATCAACTCTTAGTTCATTCTTATTTGCCTTGGTGATGGATGGAGTGACCCGACAAATCTAAGGGGAGGTGCCATGATGTATGTTATTCGAACACGACATAGTCTTGATTGATGAGACTCGCAGCGGAGTGAACGCTAAACTGGATGTTTGGAGACAGACTCTGGAGTCTAAAGGGTTTAGACTGAGTAGGACCGAGATAAAATATTTGGAGTGCAAGTTCAGCAACAGGAGTGAGCTTGAGACAGGCGAGGAGATGAGTCTTGATACTCAGGTCATTACGAAGAAAGGAAGCTTCAAGTACCTCAGGTCTATTATCCAAGGGAATGGAGATATTGATGACGATGTCACACATCGTATTGGGGCAGGGTGGATGAAATAGAGGCTCGCATCTAGAGTCTTGTGCGACAAAAAGGCGCCACAAAAACTTAAAGGTAAGTTTTATAGGGTGGTGGTAAGACCGACTATGTTGTATGGGGCGGAGTGTTGGCTAGTCAAGACGTCGCACATCCAAAAGATGAGAGTGACAGAGATGAAGATGCTGAGATGGATGTGTGGGCATACAAGGAGGGATAGGATTAGTAATGATGATATCCGGGACAAAGTGTGAGTGGTCTCGGTGGAGGATAAGATACGAGAAACGAGGTTGAGATGGTTTGAGCATGTGCAGAGGAGAGACAAAAATGCCCCAGTACGGAGTTGTGAAAGGTTGGCTATGGAGGGGTTCCAGAGGGGTAGAGGTAGGCCGAAGAAATATTGAGGAAATGTGATTAGACGGGACGTGGCACATGTGCAACTTACTGAGGATATGACCTTAGATAGGGGGTTATGGAGGACACATATTATGGTAGAAGGGTAGTAGGTACACTTACAGACAAGTAGTTGTAGTGTTATTACTGTAGGTCCACTTAGCATATCATACAAATAGGTATAGTATTGCTTTATAGCCTCTGCAGTTTGATTTCTGCTGCTATGTGTTAGTTACTGCTTCTTTCTTTCAGAATGCACTATCATGACGTATTCGCTTTTGATACCAGCATTTCTATACTGCTTTAAATTTCTTGATTGGGTCTGATTGTTTTCTCTTGTTTTTGCTTATGCATATGCCTGTCTTGAGCCGAGGGTCTCTCGGAAACAACTGCTCTACCTACCAATGTAGAAGTAAGGTCTGCGTACACTCTACCCTCCCCAGACCCCACTTTATGGTAGAATTAGAATCCCTTGTTGTATAAGGATTCCACATTGTACACCTATATATATTTTGTATTAATGAGAAAGAAGCCCGAGGTGGGATTTTACTGGACATGTTGTTGTTGATAGCATTATAAAAGAATAAAAAGTGAACATTACAGACCATCTACTTAAGTATTGAAGCATGTAGTGGAGGTGGCAGATCTTTCAGACTTCGGATAATAATTGGTTGAAATATATTTATATAGAAGAACTAGTATCTATATAAGTATGTTAATTGAGCACCAAATCTTAGTAGCATTTTTCAGATTAAAAATAGTTAAGTGTTTATGATTTTTAGCAGGTTCTGTGGCCTAGCAAGTGGATAGTAAGTAGCTTTCTTCTAATATCTTCTTCCTCGTCGGTAAATTTTTGGATCTTTCACTGCTCATCATCATCAACTATATATACATAATAGAAATTGACATAGTAATATTTATAATGTGATTTTCCGGCGATCGAATGACATTCGGATGAACTCTCTTTCGCCCATCTAGCTTTAGTTTCATCTTGGTGGTAAGAACAACATGTGATATGTAATTTAGGCACACGTCACTAATTCGAACTTTGTATAACCAACAGTTTGATATTTAAGTAGAGAAGCATATAGAGCTAGCCCTTTTATTCATTGAATTTCCGCCATTAAATATAGAATAACAAGATAAGGGTGTTTCTTTATAACTCCCACCATTATTGAAAGAAAAGGGAACAAAAATGTCCTGAATAGCACTATGTGGCATTTCACCAATTCAGCCAAAACAAATAAAAAATAAGAACACTGATTTAGCCAAAGCAAATCTGACTATAAGATAAAAGCAATTACTTTCGATCCTCATACGTACTGAACAGTTAGAAGTTTATATGTTTAGTTCTAGGTTTAGGGACCAGTTGAAATGTTTCGACATCTTTAGGTATCTTTGACAAATAAAGAGTTGGTTCTCTTTACTTGTTCACTATGTTACATCAGTTGTTTCATCGTTTTCACTACATATGTATCATGAAGAGTCTCTCAATTAATATTTATGTGACACATTTTTCATTTTTTCTTCAGTGGGTAAATAATATTATTATCTTTTTATATTTAGAAATAATTGAACTTATAAAGGAGGGGAGCCTTGGAGTAACTGGTAAAGTTGTTGTAATGTGACCAGGAGGTTATGGGTTCAAGCCGTGGAAACAATCTCTAGCAGAAATGCAGGGTAAGACTGCGTACAATAAACCCTTGTGGTTCGACCCTTCCACGGACCCCGCACATAGCGGGAGCTTAGTGCACCAGACTGCCCTAATTGAACTTATAAAATTTAATTTTAACAAAACTGTAGAATAGTGTAAATCTCCTTGAGTGGAGTCCTATCATTAATACAATATATATAGTGTGTACAATAGTATTCCTAATGGAATGAGGATCTTTACTTTACATATACACTAAAATATTAATTACAGAATATACGGTGAATATATGGAAATATATTAACTATCACACCTCCTCAGTCGAAGCGGGAGGAGGCCGGACGTTGAGACTAGATCGGAAGTCAAGGAACAACTGCCGAGGAAGCCTCTTAGTGAAGATATATGCGTACTGATACAAAGAAGGAACATGTAACACCTTAACATGACCCATGACAACCTTCTCACGAACAAAGTGAATATACATCTCAATGTGCTTGGTTTGCTGATGCTGAACCGAGTTATGAGACAAGTAGATAGCAGATATGTTGTCACAGTAAACCAAAGATGTCTTTCGTAAGGGACAATAAAGCTCAAGAAGAAAGTTTCGGAGCCAACACAGCTCAACAACAATGTTCGCAACGCCTTTATATTCTGCTTCTGCACTCAAACGGGAAAGTGTGGCTTGCAGTTTGGTAGACCACGAAATAACGTTATCCCCCAAAAATACATAATAGCCGAAGGTAGAGCGACGAGTGTCCAGACAGCCTACCCAATCGGCATCCGTGTAAGATAGCAACCTGGTCGGTGCGGAGGGATAGAGATGTAGTCCATAGTCAAGAGTACCCTTAACGTACCGAATGATACGCTTAAGAGCTGTAAAGTGAGGTTCCCTGGGAGCGTGCATGAACAAGCACACTTGCTGAACAACATAGGCAATATCAGGCCAAGTGAAAGTAAGTTATTGAAGAGCACCTGCGAGACTCCTATAAAGAGAGGGATCGAGTACCGGATCCCCATCATCTGCACTGAGTTTCTACTTCGAGTCAACAAGAGTGGGCATGATCTTGCAGTTCGCCATTTTAGCCCTGTAAACAATTTCCTCGGCATACTTACTCTGGCATAAGAACATGGCATGTGCTGATCTGGTCACTGATATTCCCAAAAAATAACTCAACCTACCCAAGTTTGTCATAACAAATTTGGGCTTGAGCAGGGTAATGATCTTGTGTTTCGGTTTATCAGAAGAAGTTGTCAGAACAATAACATCCACATATTACAGAAGATAAGCCGTGTCATTACCTCGATGAAAAATGAAAAGCGAATGATCACTCTTGCTGCACACGAACCCGATTTGTATGATGTAAGTAGCAAACCGCTCATACCAAGCCTTGGGGGCTTGTTTCAATCCATATAACGACTTACGAAGATGTTAAGACATACCGAGGAACCTCCGGATGCACAAAGCCAGGCGGTTGATGCGCATATAAACGGTTTCTTTCAAATCTCCATGTAAGAAAACATTTTTTATATCAAGCTGGTGAATATGCCAATCATTACCTATAGCTATGCTCAAAATAGTGCGAATGGTGGCTGGTTTGACCAGCGGACTAAAAGTCTCACCATAATCAACTCCTTTCTATTGACAGTACCATTGGCCACAAGTCTTGCCTTATCGTGTTCAAGCTCACCACTGTCTCTGAATTTGTGACGATAGAGCCACATACAATGAATCACATTCACCCCCTTTTGGTTTCGGAACAAGATCCCAAGTATGCTGTTTTGTTAACGCATTAAATTCCTCACGCATGGCCATTCCAATTCGGGTCAAGCTTGGCTAATTTTGGGTTTTTAGGAATATGTGAGATAGTTTGGGTGGATAGATTAAAATGAACTTTTGGTTTGAAAATCCCGTGTTGTGCACATGATTCCATTTGATGTGTGGGAACGGTCACTGGTTGGGAAGATGGGTTGGGTGGGTACATGCAGTTTGTTGGTACAGTGGTGCTAGACAATGTATTGGGGCTGTGGGGTTGGTTCCGGGAAATTTTGACGGGATGGAGGGGCAGTGGGGTGGGATGGTCGTCTGGCAGTGGGGTTGTGGCGGGGGCACTGGTCTACGGGACGAGTGAGGCATCGAATCGGAGGGGGGTGGGGCAGTACGGCAGGATGTGACAGACATTGTAGTGCATTTTGAACTAGAGGTGAGGTATCCGGGTCATTAAGGAATCCGTAATTAGTGGCTTGAAATTGTTGGATGTTGGCAAACGGGAAAATATTCTCCTCGAACGTGACATGGCGTGAGACTATGATTTTGCATGTGGATATGTCATAGCATAAGTACCACATATGGTTTGATGGGAATCCCAAGAAGACACACATAGTGGTACGAGATGCTAATTTGTGAGGTACCGTGGAGGCAAGATTTGGGTAGCATAGACAACCGAAAATTCGAAGGTGATCATAGGTGGGGATCCGACGGAATAGGATTTTTGTGGGGATCCGACGGAATAGGATTTTTGTGGGGGTCCTATTTTGGAGTGTACGAGTAGGTAGTATATTAATAATGTATTCTGTCATTTTAACGTATAATCCCAAAAAGTGGGTGGGGGGGATGCATAAAAAAGTAAGGTACAAATCATATTGTTAATGGTGCAGAGAATTCTTTCGGCTTTACCATTTTGAGGGGAAGTATGGGGGCAGGAGAATTGAAATAATATGTCATTAGCCACACATAATTTGTGAAAGAGGGAATTATTAAACTCACGACCATTGTCACATTGAAACATCTTTATTGCCTTTTCAAATTGTGTTTTAACATACATACGAAATTAAAGAAACTTGGGCAAGGTTGACCTCATGAGACTTGGCTGATAGACCCATAGAAAGTGAGAAAAATCATCCAATAACACTAAATAATATTTATGACCCAATTTGCTAGTAATAGGAGAAGTCCATAAATCTGCATGAATAATATCAAAGGGAGAGAAAGTAACACTCAAAGATGACGTAAACGAAAGTCTAACATGCTTTCCAAGATGACAAGAGTAGTAATTGTGGGCAAGGTTTCCTTTATTAAATTGAATTAAATTGCGGTTTTTAAGAAAAAATAAAAAATATGAGCTCCGGGATGTCCAAGTCTACTATGCCACATTGACAGAGAGATTGCAGCTAGATAGGTGGGATGATTGACACTTGCAGCGGACGTGGATAGAAAATAATAGAGATCCCCCACACTATTGCATCTCATAAGAAGTTTCTCCGTACAGAAAAATAAAACATGTCAAAGTCAATAGATACGAAATTATCAGTGACAAATTTTCTAACAGAGATTAAATTCTTGACGATGTTAGGGACATATAGGACGTGTTTAAGGGAGGGGTTGAGGTGGTGGAGTCTCGTGACTAAAAGCAAACAATAATAATGAAAAGTACGTGTGTGCGCGCGCGCACACACATTGACAACATTAAGAACCCCGAGTGTTGATTTTAAAACGTTGACCTCATGAGACTTGGCGATTGTGACTCTGCCAGCTAATGACATGTGTAAGGCGTGATACAACACAGGAATAACAAACATAAGTTTGTCTGTGTTCATTTTATAGTATGAACATAGTACCTAGATTACCACAATTGAATAAACCAGAATGTTTTGCCGTCGGTTTTATAACTTTGTTTATTTGTAGGATTATAACTTCGTAATTCCTCTGTCCCAAAATAAATATCAGCTTAGTAAAAATCACATTGATTAAGAATTAATAAACACATTTATTTTGAGATAATTTTTTAGTTAAAGTGACACATATTTTAAAACGGAGGGAAAAAGGGGTGAGTGGGGTGGGGAATACTATTTATTTATGGGAAAAGAGTCAAATATAACCCTCTACTTTAGTTTATTAATCAATTTTGTCATCCGTTAGCGAAAGTAGTCAAATATATCCATCCTATTACAAGTTGGGGTCAAATATACCCCTACCGTTAGTAAAGTACCCTTTTTAAAAAAATATTCTGGAAAATTGGATTTTTAATTTAAAAAATTAGGAAAATAATTTTTTAATCTAGAAAACTGTAAAGTATTTAAAAAAATAGTGTCCATTGTTTTTTAAATTTGAATTAATTTTAAAAATAAATATAAAAACTGATTTTAAGAAAAAGCCAGATTTTTTATACAATTTTACAGATTTTTTTTTTAAAAACAAGTTTTATAAAATGAAAAAAATTCATATTTTTTATAAAAGCCATTTTTCAGATTGTTTTGAAAAACTGTCACGCAGACACCACGTAGAATAAGTTAAATATCTATATAATATGTTAAAAATGAGGCGTATTAGTGTGTATGTTCATATATAATATATGTATAATTTGGGTGACATACATGTAGCATTTAACTTAAGCCAAACCCTTGAATTGGAATGCGATGACCATTTCCGACCATAATAAATTGAGGAGTATTTAAATTACGCAGTTGTGGGAGATTACCAGAGTTGTGAGTGAGGTGAGACATGGCGCATGTATCCATATACCAGGCATCATCGGGCTGGTGAAGATTCAAGGTGTCGAAAGCCTGGCCCAAATTGGCTGGAGTGAGTCCGGCAGCAGACTGTTGGGCTGCAGAAAAATGGGCCTGATGGCTGGGGCCCGTAGGGTGGGACAATGGGTGTGCTCCCAGAATGCTGGGCCACGACTGTCAATGTTGTTGTTGGGCCGGGGTGCTGGAAAATTGCTGGATGGTGAGGCCTAGGTCCCGTACCTCTGCCAAGGCAGTGGGTCGGCCCACTGTGTTGGGTGTATGGCCTATTGTGGGCTGCTGGCAGAATCGGCCCGATTCCCTTTGCCTTTGCCTCCCCGGCCATCCCCGTGGCCTCTACCGCCACCGCAGTTGTTCTGTGTCGGGTGGTGGTCGGACGGTGGCTGTTGGCCAGAGGTTAAGGTGGTTATTACGGGCCGTCAACCACTAACACCTTGGGATTATGATCGTCCTGTTTGGCTTATCTCATCTCCTCCAATAGAAATTGGGACCGTGCTTTGTTGAAACTAGGCAGGGGATCAGCATGTTGGATCATCATTGCAAGCGTATCGTATACAACTTTCGGTAAACCATTAATCAATTGCAAAACCATCTTCGTGTCAGGAATTGAAGTACCCACATAAGATAATTGATCAGTAAGCAATTTTAATTGTTTGCAGTAGTCGACCATATTTGCAAAGTTTTCAAGATGTGGTGTTGAATTGATCCTCCAGATACAAAACACGTGTATGGTTGCTGTCTTGAAAAATTTACTCCAACCTTGCCCATAATTCGTGAGCCGAAGCTCCGGTCTTCAGAATAGTATGAAGCAAATCCTTGGAGATGGTGCCATAAATCTACTATTTGACGATTGCGTTGTCGCGCCAGTTTTTGACGCGAGCTTCGCGACGCGATGGCATCGATTCCCTCTGGATTGGATAAAAAGGCTTTGTTGAGGATTGGATAAAAATGCGCTGCTGGATTGGATAAAAATGCGCCACCTAATTATTCTGAGGTGAATTAGGGCACCTGAATACTAACGAAAAGCTGTACAATAACTCCAATTTTGTGGTCTACGAAACTAATGAGATTCTAGGCAAGGATTCTCTATTATCCTACAGAGAAGGGGTTAGGCATCCTTTAAGATCTTCTAACTTGCGATTATCCGACCAAACTCAGGTTAATTATTATACTAAGAAAATGCATATTTAAAAATATTAAGTTAATATGATGTTGCAAGTATTTAATGAAATGATGCATTTGTACAAGTATACATTTGTATGGCATTAATATACTCGAAAAGCCAGAAAAAGTAAGAATTTGAATGAAAATTGATAAAAAATATATGCAATGTAAATTTTATGGGTGACGTGCCTAAAAATAGGTAAACTAGCGATTTTCGATTTTAAAACTAACCGAACCTAAAATAAATAAACTAGCGATGGGTTTCAAGTTTTGACTACCCTGTTAATTAATCTAAGTCTACCTATTCTAAATGTTTCAATAATTTCAGGAGTACAATAATATTACAATACATGATGAAATAAAGCAGAATTAAAGAAAGTAAAAAAAACAATAATAAAATAAATAATCTCCGAGGGGTATTTGACTTCTTTGACTTTATCCCTTGCAAGCTGTCAAGAACAAACGGTTAGAAACAAATGAATATAAATAACTTCGGATCCGTATCCAAAACAATAAATATTTTGATTACGGAGGGCTCGGACTTAAATTTTGAAAAGATCATTCCAATCACGTCGTGGCTGCGAACATATGACTCGTTGGTCATTTTAGTTGACTTGACTACCGAACATGTTGGTCTCTCGAGTGAAAAAGATTTAAGTTTCATCATTTGCCCAGAAGTTTTATTTTCCGTCTTTACAACTGTGGAGGCCTAAAAAATCGACGGATATTTTTTCATCGGCCAAAATGCAGTATTTAATTCAAAAACAGTAAACAGTAAAAACAGTACATATCCGTGGCACAGATGTTTAAAACAGTAAATTAAAGAAACAGAGAAACGAAAGAAGAAAAGTGCGGCCACAAATTCAATTTCATCATCCTAAATGCAGTATTTAATTCAAAACAGTAAAACAACAAGATATCCGTTGCACGGATGTTTAAATGCCAAAAAAAACAGCAGCAGTTCGCAATTTAAAATGTCCGAATTCCGAAATTTGACCCGACCCGGACCCTGAACATTGACCAATCCCGGATTTCGGGTTGAGCCGACCCGGAATCAAACATTTTTATTTATTTATTTTCAGTTAACCAACAACAAAGATACAAAAAATTAAATTTACTTGACCCGGGACGACCCGACCCGAATCAGGATCGATGACCCGACCCAGAATCATTCATTTTTTTTGAATTTTCAGATAGCCAACAACAGAATATAAAACACAAAAATCTGAAAATTTGTTCGAACCGGGTCGACCCGACCCGGATCGAATGTTTCGATCCGAATAGATTTCTTTCCAAATTTCAGATAACCAACAACAAAATATCAAACACATTTAATCTGGAATTTAATCCAAACCGGGTCGATCCGGATCGATGACCCGACCCGGAACAGTGACCGACCCGAAATCCGAAAACAGCGAAGAATAGCAAAAATTTCAGATTATTCAATACCAAAACCCCAATAATTTTAACTCATATTTTCAGACTCTTTAAGATGATGAACAACACAAAAAGAAAGCAATACCAACCTTAGGAGAATCTTAGATTTTGAATTTCGGATTTCAAAACTTGAACTCGATTTTCGGACCTCCAAAAATCTTCTTTTCGACTCGGACCGGACCAAAAAACCCACCAAAAACCGTCCCTTTTCTTCTCTTTTTTGATTCGGACCGGACCCCCAAAACCCCCCAAAAATGAAGAACAACATGGGGTATTTATAGATGGCTTAACCCATAATAATCAAGTTCAAATTTCAAACAAAAGGGGGCAAAAATCAGATCTTTGGGGCGGATTCTTGGGGTATGGGTTGCGGATTTTAGGGGGATAGGGGTATGGGGTGTGTCGGGTCGGTGGTGGCAGGGTATGGTGACCGGCGACGTGGGGTCACCGGTATGGGGGGTGTGGGGTATGTGCGGCTGCCTTTTGGGGTTTTTCTTTTTCTTTTTGATTTTTTAGGGTTTGTTTGGTTAAAAAGGGGGGGGGGGGAATAAAGGGAATTGGTGGTTGGGCCGATGGGTTTGGGAAATTGGGCTGGCCGGTTATGTTTGGGGTGTGGGCCGATTTGGGTCAATTTTTCTGGGCTGAAATTTGGGTTGGTTTGAGGGTTAGGGATAAAATGGGTTATGGGTTTTGTTTATGTGTTGGGTATTGAAAATAAAGGGAAAAAAGGGCTGTTGGGCCGATTGAGTTGGGCTTGGGGGATTGGCCGGTTGGGCCTGGGTATGGGGGTCCGAAAATGGGGTTTTGTTTTGGGGGAATTGTTTTGGGTTATGTAGAAATTGTTTTGGGGGGAAATGAATGGGTTATGGGATTAAAATATAAAATGGTTTTATTATATATAAACAAATAAAAAAACTTTGCAAAAATTATAAATTGTAAAGATGATAATATGATAAAATATAATATTTGTGAAATGCTTGATGCTTAAAAAATAAAAATATAAAATGCAATGCCATTTTGCGAAAATAAAATAACATATAATATTAGGATAAAAGTATGGTTATGATATAAAAAATGCAAATGACAATAAAAATGCAAATAATAATGATAATAGTGATATATATATATATATATATATGCCTATATTAAAAAATTATTTTAAAATGTCAAAAATATTAAAAATTGCAAATAAAATCATAAAAGATGGGACAAAATTGGGTGTCAACATGCGTCAAGCCATTTCCACGCCGTGTTGTCGACGTCGGGTGGGCGGGGATATGTGGTCAAGCACATTGGAGGCACATGCATAAATTTGGAAGACTTCAACCCGTGACGCGTGTTGTCCATCCTCTTGATCAAGAATCAACGAAATTAAGTTCTTGATATTGGTTACGGCGAAAAGCCGAATGAAATGTGTTAGGGTGGATGAGGGAGGGGGATTTGTGACGTCGGGTGTTGAGGAGGAGGAATCGGGAGAATCTATGTAGGCCGCGGGTGACTCCATGAGGGCTGCTGAAAACAATTATAGAGATAAGAGTTGGGGCGGCTGTATACAGTGGTATACCGGTGGTATATCGGTCGAGAATAGGGTTTATGGAGCCGGAAAATTTAGAAAGAATAGGGGGTAGCGGCGGCGGCCGAGAATATAGTTTAGGGTAGGAAGAGATTTTTGGCTCTTGATACCATGTAGAATAGTGTAAATCTCCTTTAGTGGAGTCCTATCATTAATACAATATATATAGCGTGTACAATAGTAATCCTAATGGAATGAGGATCTCTACTTTACATAACTACACTAAAATATTAATTAGAGAATATACGGTGAAAATATGAAAATATATTCATTATAAAAAACAATGCGCGCTCCATTAGAAAATAAGGGCGTAGGTGTACAATATTATATCTTAGCTTGAATGTAATAAAATTTATAAACTTCAAAATTTGAATTTGTCTATATTATTGGTGCCAATCAACCTAGAAGAACTTAGGAGATGTTAAAAGATCTCACCATCACACTGATTAATTAAGTGTTAAGAGTCACACATTGTATATGGAATATGAACATGGACTCCTTATATGGACTTGTACAATCCTCACCCTAAAAGTTAGTTTTTGGGGTTGAGTTAGGCCCAAGATACATTCTTTACATGGTATCAGAGTCATGCTCATTTCAATTATTTGTTCACCGATGTTGGACCCTCAAATTATATTGTCCACGCTCCAGTTAACAAGGTATGAGCGCGCGGGGGAGTGTTAAGAGTCTCACATCGGATATAGAATGGAAACATGAACTCCTCATATGGACTTGGACAATCCTAACCCTACAAGCTATTTTTTAGGGTTGAGTTAGGCCTAAGATCCATTCTTTACATGGTATCAGAGCTAGACTAATTCAAATTCTATGTTCACCGATGTTGGGTCCCAAATTATGTCATCCACGCTCCAGTTAACGGGGTATGGGCGTGCGAGAGTGTGTTAAGAGTCCCACATCGGAAATGGAATGGGAACATGGACTCCTTATATGAACTTAAACAATTCTCACCTTACAAGCTAGCTTTTGGGATTGAGTTAGGCCCAAGATACATTCTTTACATAAAGTATTGTGGTCAACATTTGACGTTTTGTATTTTTCTAGGCTCAAAATGTGTCCCCGAGGTCTGAAACGAGTACCTATACTTGATCAGGCAGAAAATTCTGCTGGTGCACGTATTACTCGTGTTTGTAAAGTTTTTAACATTTATTCCACTCTTTTGGTGTGCAGGGCAGAACTAATTTTTTTACTAAATGAATTAATAATCTAAAAAAAGTTATAAATACATAGATGTTAATAGGATTCAACATATACTATATATATTTAAAAAATAATTTTAACTTTAATTTGTATATATAATGCAATTTATTTTCGAAAAGGGAGGTTCAGATATAAACGCTGTCCGTTTCTTAGCTTCGCCCCTAGCGATCGATGTGTATAATTTAAATTCTTGTGATAACCTAAGATTGACGAACCTGTCCATGTCTACTAAAGCTTATTTATGTAAGCTTACCGAATATAAGTGCATAGAAATTGACTACTCTCGTGTACGTTAATTAGATTAGTCATGTTTCTCAATCTAATACACAAACAACGCAACAACCATTTTTTCCATTGACTAACAAACACCAGAGATATTTTCTTTGGTACAGAACCTTTTAGAGAGACACATCTTAAAGCACTCCTAGTACACACTAGATAATGACCACATAAATTAGCACCTCATCCACATATGAGGTGCGGAAAAAAAAAAGCCGCCATGCACCAAACGGCGAATTATAATTTGATGAGTCAAACTTAAACTCGCTCTGGATCCGTCTCTGTCTCTGACAATAAGTGGGCTTATCTTTTCTTGGTTAAGGAGACAATGACATTTATGAACTCGGTTTTTTCTTTGGACATGCGGTCAGAAATAATCTCTTCGTATTTTTGGAACACTAAATCCATCAATTTCTGATCAAATTGGCTCACAAGCAAAGGCTCAGCCACGGCTCTCATGCACCTTGATACATTGTAACCACCATTGATGCCTTCATTAGAAACATTCCAATGGACTCTTGTAACTTCCAATCGATTAATGGTGAATGAATCTTCCTTCTCAACTATGTACTTCACTTCTGCTGGTGATGGTGTATACTGAGGAATGTTGAATGAATCTACTTTTTCTTCTTCTATCAATCCCTGCATTAATTAATTCATATTTAATTTTAGGATTTAAGTTATATATACATTGTCATAGCGAAAGTTTATACTATATGTACAATCTAAGCTATATTTTTTCATCTAGAGGCTGAGAGGTTAATTCCTTCCATTTTCAATCGCATTTGCTTATTTTACTGGTAGGTGTATCTATTGATACCAGCGAGGAAACTTCCTCTTTAATTTTTGAGTTACTTATTTTATCTGAATCCTCTACGTATCGACATATACAATTGCACTGGTCGTTGTGTGAAATGCCGTCGAAGCTATGGCATATTACAATTAACTATATTTTTCAGGAAATCATATCAGATTTGTTATGAGTAGTTATTTGTTATTATAGGTTAATTTAGCCTAATGGTGTAAAAAATTTATGTACTGGCAATGCACAAAATTCAAATTCATTATTTTATAGTTAGGGAGCATGAAATTTAGTCCTATCACAGATCTATATATTTTTTTTTATCTTGTAAGGTTTTTGCAAAAGACATTTAATAAAGTTAATTTTAAAAATATTTGTCTAAATTATCCTTTATCGCTTCTTAACTACCTGACATAATTAATAATCTAAGCTAATAGGAACAATAATGGTATAGGCTTTGGAATAAAACTACATCTCATTTTTTTCTAAAACATAAATAATACTTAGTAGGGACGGGAGGAATTAAGTACTACATTATTTATTTTACTTTGCGCTTTTCATTTTTTCCCTCTCTTTATTGACTGTAGAGATGAATAAGTTACTGTATATGGAGATAGGGAAGTTATAATTAGTTAAGATTATATGTTAAAAGCACCTACTATTAGCAGTGACGGATCTAAAATTTTAAGGTCATGAAGGCTCACTTCTTTAATATAAATACACGATCATTTGAATGCGAAAATCATATTTAAAAAGTTAACGAGCAAACAACAATTAATATTATTATTACAAAAAGACTTCTAGTCACATTTTGGAATCTACGGTTAATAATTATTATTTTGAAAAAAAGACTTCTAGTCACTGTAGTTTAATCAAATTTTGTCTGAACATAACTACCAATTATTCTTCTAAGAAAAAGATGTAATTAATAAGATATTACAAGTTGAGGTAAACAAATATGTATAACATAACTAACAACAAAGTTTAATTTATTCTTTGAGAGACAAAAATTTACCTCTAAGACCAATTCATTAAGGGCCATGGATAAAAGCTCCCAAATATAGCAGCATTCTTTACTAGACGGATCTTTACTTTCTCTTCCTAAAAATGTTAAAACCATTTTCCCACCTTTCATCAATTCCTCTGAACGGTATTTGAGAAAATTTGAGAAATCTTTTTCGTATTGCTTGTAGTATGCTTTTATAACACTTGGTGGACTTGTACTTGCCATGTAAATGTTCCCCTTGTTCTTTTCAATTAAATCAGGAACCTGATAAAAAACAACAAAATTAAAATATATATATATATATATATAAGTTTATGCTTAACATCATGTTACGAAAAGAATCAAACTTTTCTTTTCTGATTTTTTCTTTTTTTTTTTTGGTTCTTTGGGTTTGCATGGTAACTGAGATTATGTCATGTAATAGTTATATACTCTGACGGTGTAAATAATTTTTTGTACTATCAGGTAACTCGAAAGATATTTATAGTATATCTTTCAGAAAAAATATATTCCCTCGGTCCCAATTTAAGTATTTTACTTTCTTTTTTGGTATGTTCAAAAAAGTGTACCTCTTTCTATATTTAGTAAGTTTTTCAATTTCACATCAAATTTTTTACCACAAGATTCAAAAGTTTCATTTGTTTCTCAAACTCCGTACCAAGTCAAACTAAGACATTTAAGCTGGGACGGAGGGAGTAATTTGTAATCTTAAAAATAATACAAGTCACTTGTTAATTATTGTTATAACATAAGATAGTGTAAAAATTGTTTATAATTTGATAAATTCTACCATCCCTATTATCCACTGACCAGTCAATGATTAGCAACTTTTGAAAAAGTATTCTGAAAAAATTCGGTGAGTATCAGAGAAATTTTTCAAAATTAATGAATAAATAACTTCTGGAGAAAACTGAAACAAACACATACTTGAGATAGCCACATGAGACTGTAACTGGAGTGAACAAAATGCAAACTCTTTGAGGGGAAAAGTCTAGTATAAAATGAACCAGGCACTCCACTAAAAAAGCATGGACCAAATTCTTCTCCAATTTGCTTTCTCAAATCTTGTTGAAATTTCCCCAATGACTGAAAAATGGTGTTAAAATCATTGCCAGGAAGATCATTGAAGTGAAAAAGAATCTCCGGTGACTGAAGATTATGTATTTTTCGTTCTTTTTCGACGATTTTAACAAGTTCTGATACCACCAAGAAAGTGTTAGCTCCGGAAGAACAACCCAAATCAGCAATGCATAAGGTTTTTGGGAAGAGGCTGCAGTAGAGATCACTTATGGCTTGTTCTGCTATTGTCTTTGTCATGAGAATTACCTTTCTCTGTTCATAAATGAAATATCATAAGGTCAATTATAAAATATTATAAAAAACTATATATGTATCAAAATAAATAGTATAACTTCTACCCATTGAGAGGTGTACTTAAAGGTTTTATATTATATATCAGGTCACTTAAAAAATAATTACAAGCAGCTATGTATCGTAGACTCTTATAGGATATTGTCTAGTGAATGTCACGATATGACAACATTTTTATACGATTCGTGCAATATAGACTTCAAGTAACTGCTCGCAATTAGTAAGAATATAAGTACTCCTATCTAGTGATTACATCATAGAGTCACTTAAAAGGCAACTGCATTATAGATCTTATATATGAACATTAGTTAGTAATTATTCCATGCAATGAGTAATTCTTGTTACCTGAACCAGAGAATTGTTTGCATAGCTAATGTCTCTATTTCCCCCATTCATGTGAAGAACTTCAACAACCTTCATTTTCTTTTTGATTTTTCTGTATGTTTTTTCTTTTATGTGGGATGATATCACTCTTTGCTTGATAAGATCTAAATAATGTATCACCTATTTATAGGAGGATGCTATGGTAAGTTTGTCCATTCAACTTCTAAATTCCAATATTGTCCCTGACTGAGATGGCTCTATATGAAATAAGGTACGGTCCAAAACTAATCTTTGACATGCAGGCTTTAACTTATATAAAAAGGTCTTATATATTTTCATTTGAATTTATTATATGCAAAGTTGTTAATTATTTGTTTTATTCTTCTGATGTTTATTTTTCAGTCGATAATATACCAATTTCTTTTCCCTTTTTTTGAAACATTATCGATCTTATGTAAAATTTACTAATTTAAATTTTCAGAAATTTCTTCGATCAATTGACCTTCAACTCATAATTTGTGTGGAATATGTCGCAATCTAATCAGCTTGAAGTACTGTGGCTGTAAAGGTTTTGAAAGAATAAATTGTACAAAGCCAAAACAACCATAAATTAAAGAAAGCAAGAAGCAGTGGCAATTTTAATTATGTGACAAGTTAACAACATATAGTTGAAATTTACTTCTAATCGATAATTAATAATAGCTATTTAATTATACATATATATACGAGTAATTTTTGGAGCCTCTATTTTTTTTGGGACCCTTTGAGTTAGCTTGTTCCCTCAAAGTCCTAAATTATTTATGAGAAATTAAACCTCATACATCTGCGGACGTTATGTTTTCTGGAAAATTCTCTTTACTCCATCGTCCAAAAATATTTATGAGAAATTAAATTTTATACACTATTTGGTGGACATTATGTGTTTTAGAAGAAGATTATATTTAGAGGATAGTTGGATTGACTTATTTTAAGTGCTTTTTAGCTTTTAAAGTTCTTTTCTACTTTTTGAGGTGTTTGGGTGAGATAAAAAATATTTTTAAGCACTTATTTTTAGGCTAAAAAGATACAAAAATAAGTCAAAAGCCAAAAGTTGAGTAGAACCAACTTATATCTTTTAGCTTATAAATCACTTTTAAAAAGCCAATCCAAATACTACGTTTTCAGTGTTTGATAATACACAATAGATTCTTACTAATTTATTCAGACCATGTTAAATTATAAGTATTTGTTTATTATACTTGTTGGAAATTAGCCTTTGGCGGGAGTTGCGACCGACCAACTTTAACGGCTTAAACACTAGTGTTACGTATGTTGGAGAATCCGGTTCTTCACACATGCATGATGTACTAAGTACGTAGATAACCGTAGGGCCAAGAATCGTCAAATTTCATTGAGAAATGAAAGAGATATTGGTTCACGAAGTAAGGTGTTTGAAGCATGGAAAAGTGTGGTGTGTGATCAATTCTCCCTCATCGGTAGAGGAAGAAAGAATTGTTGTGTATATAATACTTGAAATTGGTTTGGGGTTTGGGACCCCAAGGGGTATCCCATGTGTTTAAAGGAGGGAGGACCTAGATGTGCTTCGGTTCAAGTAAAGACCACACGCGCGCCGCCGCCGCCCGTCCGGTCCGGTTCCGGGTGCCGGGTGCCGGGTCTCGGGGTCTGTGGGATATTATCTTTTTGGGCCAGAAAACTTTGCCAGAAGTACAGTTTGATCCCAGAAGTTTCAGATGTGCAGTTTGGACCAGAATTCTTTCAGATGTACAGTTTGGTCCCTGAAGTTTCAAGATGTACAGTTTGGTCCCTGAAGTTTCAAGATGTACAGTTTGGTCCCTGAAGTTTTTCAGCACTCAATTCAGCCATTTATTTTGGCTGAATTACACCTCCTATAATGGCCAATCCGTTGGCATTTTTCACCATTTATTTTGGTGGATTAACTACCTCCATAATGGCCATTATTTGGCCAATAATGGTCGTTATGGGGAAGCGATTAAATGCCCTCCCTCACCTATATAAACACCCCTTATACCATTGTTGAGGAGTACTTAACATACACGAAAATACACAAAGCAAAAATCAGTTTCTTCCTAATCTTCCAAGCATCATTTCATTGCTCAATATTCTTCACGGTAGCTTTTGAGTTTCCTTTGCTCAATAGTTCCATTCTTTGTTTTATCTTGGGAGACGAATTGTCCGGGACGTATAAAGGATACATACGGGGCAATATTGTCTTAAGGACAGAGTGCCACACTCGACTCAGCATAAACAACTTTCCCGTTTTCTTGTTCAACAAAAGTGTAATTTCAATTTTGTTGTAATTTTCAGCTTTCTTGTTGAATTGTAATTTCCGTTTCCTGCAAATCCTTTGTAAAATCCAACAATACTTAGTGATAAGATTAAGGTGACAATATATTAGTACTTAATTTATGACTAAGTGATACTAATTTTTGTAAAAAGCTTACTAGAGTTACGTTAGCGATAAGATTACGATGACAATGTGCATTTATTTTATTATGTTAAGTGATAGTAATTTATGTAAAAATATATTTTGTGTGTTTATTGAATTGGTTTAAATACTATGTGTGAGTAAATTTCTTTCGTATCACTAACGTGTGGTAACTAGAATTACTTGACACCTTGATTTCGATTTCAATTCTTATCGTAGTATCTGTACATAGTCAAATTAGTGCACTCGGAAATTATTGTTGCCGATTAATTCATGGCACATTAGTAAAAGCATCCAGTGTAATGCATTGAAAACGTGCTCATAATAACTTTCTGACTAACTTGTATAGAATTGGACTGTTCTGTAAATAGGTCACAAAATATTTCACGTATTAATGATTAGTGAGTATTGAAAATGAAATCGTTTTTATAAAGAATATTTTATCCTTAAAGTATGACTTTTGTGTGCGAATTTGAACTAATCGAGCCCCAAACTTCGAGCATCGGGTGTAAACCTAAAAAAAGAATCATATGACAGATATGCTAGTGAAAAAAGGTATTACGAGCATAGCGATATAATCATTTTACCTGCTTCGTAGTTCCTTCTTTATTTGCTTTAAAATCGACAGATATAACTAGGAACTTTTTTTGTTAGATTAAATTGGGATAAAGAAAAATTTTCGAACAACAAAGTTCTCTGGGTAGTACTTCCTTTTGTAATGATACATATTAATTATCTATCAAATAAATTCTTTAACCCCCAAAAAGCTCAATATTTCACCAGTTAGTGAAATTGAACTGCTCTTTATCCGTCAAGCTTGATTTCTATATTCGTATTGAATTCTCAAACATATATTCAAAAAAAGAAATATTTCCTGCCTCCCATATTTAATTTGACTAAAGCAAACAATAATAATGAAAAGTACGTGTGTGTGAGTGTGTACACACATTGACAACATTAAAAACTCCGAGTGTTGAATTTAAAACGTTGACCTCATGAGACTTGGCGATTGTGACTCTGCCAGCTAATGACACGTGTAAGTCTTGATACAAGACAAAGGAATAACAAACATAAGTTTGTCTCTGTTCATTTTATAGTGTATGAACTAGGGATGGCAACAGATCGGATCTGGATCGGATCCTACTAGATCCAGATCTAGATCCGATTTTCATACCTGAATCCAGATCTGGATCCAGATCCGCCTGGTCCATAAAAATCAGATCCAAATTCGAATCCATCGGATTCATCGGGTCCACGGATCGGATCGGATCTGGATCCACATGTAAAAAAATTTGCCTTGCTAAGAAATTTTTTTTAAACTAACAAACGATTTTTACTTAGCTAACAGTTTACTGTGTTTCAATTTTGAAATGTTCATATGAGATATTTTGTTCGTTGTCTCGTTTTGATTGTGAGCTATTAATTGAAAATATTGGACAATGACAATAGTTGTGGAAAATGATGACTAGTATTTCCACAATGCAGAACTTGCATGTACTTGGAATCTTCACAAATGAAGTGAATATAATTTTAACTACTTGTCTATGGAGATGTTAGTCATTCACTAATATAACATTGATTTTATTATCGAAGTTACCTATTTATTTTTGGATTTTGAGTTAACGCGGGGATAAATTAAACTTGTTTTGAGAATTAAACTTGCAAGGATGTGCTTAGCAATTTTAAGAAAAAACTTATAAAATTACATTCTAGGTTATGAATATATTTAATAAAAAATGAATCCACGGGTCGGATCTGGACCGGATACGGATCTCAAATACAAGATCCAGATCCAGATCCGTCAGAAATGGATCCGGGTCCGCCGGATCCAAATTTTGAAGATCCATATTCTATAAAACGGATCTGGATCCACTGGATCTGGACCGGGTCCAAGATCCATTGCCATCTCTAGTATGAACATAGTACCTAGATTACCACAATTGAATAAACCAGAATGATTTGCCGTCGGTTTTATAACTTTGTTTATTTGTAGGATTATAACTTCGTAATTCCTCTGTCCCAAAATAAATATCACCTTAATAAAAATCACATTTATTAAAAAATTAATAAACACGATGTGAAGTTTATTAAATTATCTTTATTTATTATTTTTTTATATAATTGAGCAATATTAAAAAAAACTACTAATTTAATACTAAGAACATAGTTAAAAACACTTGCCAATATTTATCTTCAATTCATAAGTGACACTTATTTTGAGATTTTTTTTTTTTGTTAAGGTGACACCTATTTTAAAACGGAGGGGAAAAGGGGGGGGGGGGGTAGGGAGCACTATTTATTTATGGCAAAAGAGTCAAATATAATCCTCTACTTTAGTTTATTAGTCAACTTTGTCATCTATTAGCAAAAGTAGTCAAATATACCTTTCTGTTACAAGTTGGGGTCAAATATACTCCTATCATTAGCAAAGTATTCAAAAATATTATTTTAAAAAAAATATTCTAGAAAAATAATTTTTTAATTAAAAAAATCTGGAAAATAACTTTTTTAATCTAGAAAACTTTAAAGTATTTATTTGACTCTTTGTCTAACGGAAAACAGAGTTGACTAAACTAAAGTAGAGTATCATGCGTCTGAAACTAGTGTGAACTTAGGTCATTATAATAACGTCATCATAATGATGTCTGCAATGAAATTTAGCGCTGAAGACTACTGAACTTTTAATTTTTTCAAGTGGTCATCCAATGTAACAAATTTATAAAATTTTCATTTATTAATTTCTTAAATGAACTTTGTGTCGAAATCAATAGTATTTACTTGACAAACTATTTTTATCACCATATATTATTTCTGTTTTTTAAGCAGGTACAATATTCTCCTATGTACTCAATATAAAATTCATTCAATATATTTACTCCATAAATAAATTCTTTCATCAATATGTATATACACTAATTTAAGGAACATAGGGAAGAAATTGTAATTTTAAACATGTTATAATATTAGTGTTACTCATTGCCAATTGCTTGTGACGTAAGTTTGCAACGTAATATATATAATATCATATCTATTGTACCTAATAAAGAGATGCTAAATGGATTGACAACATTATAAACTTCAAATTTTGATTTTAAAACATTGACTCCGGACTTGGTGATTAATCACTGATTATGACCGGCATACAAGACAAAGGTATAACAAACACGAATTACGACAAAATGATTTTAATTAGCATTATTTGCCGTAGGTTTTTGTTTTTTTAAAAGACTTTCTGTAATATATAGTACCTCGACTTTGACTCTATGAATCGTTCAATATATATGTGTCATCTTTAGATAATGTATCATACATACACTATAAAAAGAAAAACATTTGTTAATAATATTTTTGTTGTCATATGTTGAATGTTGTTGCCAAAACAATAAAATTTGTTGCATGCCGTTGCAATAACCTCCGATGCGAAAAGTTCACAACAAGTTATTTTTTTTTTCATTTACATTTTTAACAACAATATATTAAATTTTTATTGTCATTTACGTTTTTAGCAATAATATATTATTGTTGATAAATTTTTATTGTCAATTCTATATTTTCTTGTAGTGGTGGTTAGAAAGTGATGTTAATGTAGTGTTGTTACTTTTACAGTAGAGTTATGTCAGCAATATGTACTCATTATTATTATTATTATTTGTTAATTAGTGCCCTGATGGAGACCCAAAGACCATAGTAAATCATTTGTCAGCATTAAATATAAAACAAAAAAATTCGTTAGTCAGCCACTTTTTTATTGAGCAATCACCTATTTAAATTTAAAGAGACAGCTGATTAACTTAAACAGACACAAGACTCACACGAGGGAATTTAAAATTTGAATTTTTTACTGATTTCTTAATAATTTTCTAAATATATATAACATTGTGGAATTGATTGATAGTTTTTCTTTGTTCATTTTCTTTTAATTGAGATACTAGCAAGTAGCAATTGTGTTCATAATTTACATATTAAATAAACGTAAATTGTGTAGTGGATTGTGTATTAGAAAACCTCAATTAATGTTTCTCTCTTTAGTCAAACCATGTATAAAACAAACATAAATACGACAATTTGATATCAGTATTATTTGCCTTTTAGGAAAAATAATATTTTTTAATCCTAGTACGTCCACTTTAAATCTATGCATCACTCAAATTATATCATTGATGGGTATTGTATCAATTTATTGCCACGTGGAGCCACCTTTCTCCTAATATAACGACAACAAATTTGCCTCCTTTTTTATTTAAGCATGAGAACCCTTGCAATGTTTCACACCTTGAACTTATTTTTAGTATTTTCTGGACTTTAGGCATGGTTATAATATTTTCCATCTTTACTTGGTCTATTCTGCATTACCCTAGCAATATTCATTTGAGCGTAAGCTTTGTTACATGATAGTATGAACTATGAAGTACTAATCAATAAAGGCGGATTCAAAATTTATATTTAATGAGTTTATTTTTAAGATTTTTAATATTGTAATTCTTTTATTGTAATATTATGGTTCATATCTAATATTTCTTGATATTTTAGTATATATATATCTTAAAGACTACATACATCCCTGCTGACTAAGAGCAAAAGCTCTTGGCTATAAGCTAATTGAAGAAGGTGATTGATCGTTTCGCTCAAGGGTGAAATTATAGAGTGTGGGTTACAACAATTGCAGAAAACGGGAAGTAAGTAAATATTACAAATTGCTAGAAAGGATAAACTAAATATTACAACAAACTGGAATCAAGAACGTTACAAACTCCTTGTGATTTGCTGAGTCGAGTGATGACACTCTGTCTTTAAGACAAGATTGCCCCGTATATATCATTTTACGTTGTCGGGCAATAGTCTTCTAAGATACAACAACAACTTAACAAATGAGCAAAGGACACTCAAGTGTTACTCTTGAAGAACTTTTGAATAAAGTAAACTTGCTAGAGAGGAAGAAGAAGATTTCAGAAAATTCTGTGAGTATTTTTAAGTGTTGAACAATTGAGTCAAAGGCCTCAATTTGTAGTGTAAGGAGATGACCCCTCAACTAGTCACCTAATGGCCTTCAATAGCCATGTAATGACACTTATTGAGGGGTTACATTCAGCCAAATAATAGCTGAATTCATGTGCCAAATAATGGAGATTCAATGCTCCAAAACAAGCCCAAAAGTCAGAACTTTTCATCTTCCCATCGCAGCATTCTGCCTACGAAGCGCCGCGACTCTGTGAATTAGAGTCGCGACCCTTCGCAGCTCCGCGGCGATTTCCGACTCATTTCATCTTACACTTCTTCCTTCGTTTACCAACGTGGAATACTTGTCATTTGGTCAATAACCGTCCATCATTCTATGTCTCAAACGTATTACATATGTACCAATATCTCTTTCACTAATGAAATTTACGATACTTAGCACTACGTGTACACGTGTGTGGAAACGACGTTTCTGGTGTGCGGGGCCCCAATTGGTCGAGTCATAAATAATGGGATAAACTTAATTCCACATTACTAAATTTCCAACAATCCCCTCTTGAAAGAGATTTTGGCGCACTCACAAGGTGCGTATTTTCAGCAATCTTTCAGCGGACAGATGTTGCATCTGGATAGGTAGCTTCTCCTTTGAATCTTTCATAGTTGAATACCATTGGACTTACTTACTGCGCGGTGAACGTGATGTCTTAAACCGTCAGTGTTTAGTGTAAGCCAAGTCAACGGTACCAACACAACAACTTTCCTTACTCTGTTCTTCGTAATGTTTTATCCGTTGTGGCCGTGGACACTTTTGGATTCTTAAGTGCGTTCATTTGAGGCGGCCTATCCTCGCACTTAAATATGTGGTCTCCTACAAGGTATCCTGCTATATCCCACTTTACAAGTGTTAGAAACCATTAAAAGTTTCCCCAAACCTAACCTCAATCGTTGAGGATCATTAAAGGTTTTGAAAACTTAACATTTACCCACACTGCAGATAGCACTTAACGTCTATCCCGGGAACGACTTTGGATTTGGTGTTTATTTACAGAAATCACTATCTGAAGTGCTCATGCTTCCACCGAAGTGCTCAACTGAACCTTTACAGCTTAGTTTTTCCATTAAACCTAATTCCTGGGATCTCCAGTCAGTAAGGTTGGGTTACCACCGTATTGGTCCTTATAGCTTGGGTTTTAAGCCCATTCCCCTAGACAGACATAACATATGATCTTTGGGTAAGCCCTTTGTCATTGGATCCGCTATATTATCCTTTGATTTAATGTAATCAATAGATATTATACCCGTGGTGATCAGTTGCCTAACGGTCTTACGTCTCCGTCGAATATGACGAGACTTGCCATTATATATAGAATTTCGTGCCCTTTCTAGAGCCGACTGACTGTCGCAGGGGATCAGAGTGAGCTCCTTTCTAGAAGTCATCTTCATGACTACCTTTCTTACCCCCAGCACATCAGAGGAAGCGTTGTTACCCATGAAAAACTTCTTGTTTGTAACTGGTGTATAAGTGGAGAAGGCATCTCTATTGGAATAGATGTGTCTGGTAGTATCCATGTCCATCCACCATTGCATGAGATTTTCTACAAGGTATGCTTCAAGCACCACCGCCGAGAACTCCTCAACCATGTCGTCAAGAAGCGTGTCTTTGACGACGTTAGCATGTGCCTTGCCTTTGGCCTTGGCCTTCTCTTGTTGCTCAATCTTGAGCTTGCGGCAATCCTTGATCATGTGACCAGGTTTCCCACAATGGTGACATTTTCCCTTGAACTTCTCCGCCGCTTGGGTCTTGCCGTCTTTCTGGAACTTGCGCTTCTTGCTTGGGTTCCCTTTGGCCTCAACCGGATTTTCCTTTGCCTTTGCCTCAGCAGGTTGTTTTCCCCTAGGCAAGGCCTTTTTATTATCTTCCTGAATCTGAAGTTTGATGATAAGTTCCTCAAATGTCATTTCCTTTGTCTTGAGTTTTAAGTAACTCATAAACTCATTCTACGAGGGAGGTAACTTTTCAATCAGTGATGCAACAAAAAACTGCTCATTTGGTTGAACCTTCCAAATCCAGCTGATGTTGAATCATTTGGAATTTCTGGACTTGGGACATGACAGTTTTACTATTCGCCATTTGAAATTTTAGGAATTTCCCAATGATGAATTTCTTAGTACCAGCATCTTGTGCGTTGTACTTCTTTTGCAGCTTCTTCCATAACTCTTTGGCGGTGCCTACGGTATAATACACCGTATAGAGTGGGTGACTGACATCAAAAATAGTTTTTACACATGAAGTCACTATGACTCCATGCATCAAGAACCATCTTCATGCCATTAATGACATGGATACCTTGGCCCCCACCAGCCGTTTCATTAGGCTGAGGGTTCACTTTATCTCCAGCTTGTGGAGGATCTTCTATTAGGAAACGAGCCATTCCCATAACAATCATATAAAATAACATCTTCTGCTGCCATCTCTTGAAGTTGGAGCCCATAAATTTTTCTGGGCGTTCATGATGGAACCCGGAGGGTGGAGGAACTGTAACGTTCCCTTGAGCAGCAGGAAAGGCATTGGATGAACCTTGAGCAGTGGTGAAGGCATTAGGTGTGCCTTGAACGACATTAGGGAAGGCAGAGGGGTTGCCTTAAGTAGCAACAGCAGAATCAGAAGCGAGTTGTTCTCTTCCAGTCATCTTTCTAAGCACTTACAACAATCTTGTCTTAAATTGTGGGTTACAACAATTGCAGAAAATGGGAAGTAAGTAAATATTACAAATTGCTAGAAAGGATAAACTAAAGATTACAACAAACTGGAATCAAGAACGTTACAAACTCCTTATGATTTGCTAAGTCGAGTGATGACACTCTGTCTTTAAGACAAGATTGCCCCGTATATATCCTTTTATGTTGTCGGGCAATAGTCTCCCAAGATACAACAGCAGCTTAACAAATGAGCAAAGGAGACTCAAGTGTTACTCTTGAAGAAGATTTCAAAAAATTATGTGAGTATTTCTAAGTGTTGAACAATTGAGTCAAATGCCTCAATTTATAGTGTAAGGAGATGACCCCTCAACTAGTCAACTAATGGCCTTCAATAGCCATGTAATGACACTTATTGATGGGTTACATTCAGTCAAATTAATGACTGAATTCATGTGCCAAATAATGGAGATTCAATGCTCCAAAATAAGCCCAAAAGTCAGAACTTTTCATTTTTCCGTCGCAGTATTCTGCCTCCAAAGCGTCGCGATTCTGTGAATTAGCGCCACGGGTCCAGTGACTGAACACCCAATTAGCGTTGCGGCGCTCCGGTGCCTCGGCTCCGGCGGGGCTGCGCCGCGGCGATTGCCGACTCGTTTCATCTTACACTTCTTCCTTCGTTTACCAACGTGGAATACTTGTCATTTGGCCAATAACCATCCATCATTCTATGTCTCAAACGTATTACATATGTACCAATATCTCTTTCACTAATGAAATTTACGATACTTGGCACTACGTGTACACGTGTGTGGAAATGACGTTTCCGACGTGCGGGGCCCCAATTGTTCGAGTCATAAATAATGGGATAAACTTAATTCCATATTAGTAAATTTCCAACATAGAGAAGATATTTCATATTTCAAAAATAAATAATTTGTGTCATAATATATAGAGGCGAGTGATGCCTATGAATAGGAGACACTATACTAATATCTACCGGTCCTAAATTATCCGTATGCTCTACGAGCATGTTAAAATTGGATGAAATTAGCAAATATCCACTTTAATCCGTTGTTATTAGAGTTTAGCCATTCTTTAAAAAGCTATTCGCATATAACCACTCCTTTTCCACGGAAATTTTTTTAAGACAAAAATACCTCTAATTAAAATATGAAATAATTACAATACTTCAAAACTTTGATAAGTGAAATCTCAGCATGCTTGAAGTTCGAAAATCACTTCTGGTAAAAATACAGCACCATATATATATTGGACTTCAAAACTCTTAACATGAAATTCCAACACACGGTACTGTAGTTCAAACAAAAGATTGTGATTTCAGCCGTAGTCATGCTGAAATGGAATGATATTTTTAAAGCTTTCTCACATCCAATTTTCAAATTTCTCAATCAAAACAAATGGAGAATACATACATTCTTCCCTATATAAAACATAAGAAGCCATTTGAGAAAAGAACCATTCTTCATGAATGATGCCAGCCAGGTGTTAGAAGCGAGAGAGATAATATGAATCTCTCCATAGATAGAAAGCTATGGCTATTGTTTATCGTTAATACATGGAATAGAATTCATATTAACAGTTCGAACTCCAACACAGTGTGTTGGAATTTAACTTTTAATAAAAGTTTAAAATTCAAACACACGGTATTGGAATTTCATCAGTTGTTGTGATTTTCAAACTGCAGCATAATGTGCTGCAGTGTTTTACTTGTAAAAACTGTGAAATTCAGTATTTTTTTAACCCCTCCCCAGGAGCTTCTCCTTTGCTCCCTTGGTGACTCAAACTCGCAATCTTAGGGTTGAAAGTGGAGGGCGCTTACCATCTAAGTAACCCTCTTGTCATGAAATTCAGTATTCTTTATGGTGTTCTTCCGTATTTTAATGGAGTATTTTTATCCAAATATTTTTTTGTATCAATGTTTTCTTCAAAACTTTAGACCTTTTCTTCAAGTGTTGGAGCAACTAAGGTATGTAGATCTTCTATCTATATGTGGTAATATCCATGTTCTTTTCGCGCAATGTTCTTTCATGCAACACGAGTTCTTCATAAGTTTAGGATTTCATTCCATTAGCATGATAATCCTAATACGTGGAATATTATATGTTATGTCTATATCACAATTCATCAATTGTATTCATGATAGGTCATTACGATTGTCATGAACCTATCCTTAATCCATGAATGCATGCTTTGAATTTCATGAGTTCTTAAATACAATTTATGATCATTATCACTCAGTTCCATGAAGTCATACATGTTTCTCATGATTTATACAAGTTATATTATGTGTGTCTTCACATGCTAAATTATAAATACAAATCATGCTTTACAAGTTATTTCATGAAATTCATGGGCTTATAAACCAATTATTTCAAGTACATATTTCGAGAGTTGCACAGATTACCGAGAAAACTCAGATAGCCTAAAACTAAGTATGCCAACGTAGGATAAGGATCGCTCCACTAAAGGACGATACCTTCTTATTACCCCTTGTGGGATTATTGGATTCATCATATTCATGTTCATGTCTCGTACTCTGACAAGGTACGAGATGGCTTAGCTGATAGGGCAGAGATTAGACTCCACGTTCACGCATGGTGGTTCATGTCGGTTTTGTAATGCTCTCCAACAGATATACAGATACACAGCTTTACAGATTTTACACATGTTTTATATTCATGCTAGATCATGCTCATGCTCATGTTATAGTTTCAATTTCATGTCCTATTAATTCCATGTGCCTGCTTATTTCTTCAGTTGTTTTACATACAGTACAATTCAAATGTACTAACATCCTTTTGTCTGGGGCCTGCACTTCACGGTGCAGGTATTGAGTTTCAGGACAATGGATCGGCTCATTAGGATTTGTCTTAGTATATTAGTGAGCTCCATTTCCTTCGGGGTGTTAGTTGGTTATTTTTACATGTTATGCTTATTATTAATGGTATGCCAGAACGTTTTCCTGGTAACAGTTTTGCAGTCAGATTCATGTGTCATAGGTTTCATAGACTAGACTACTTTAGCATGTTAGTCATGTCAGTATTATTTTCAGGCTTGTTATATTTTCAAATATTTCCACAATATATTTTTCAGTTAATATTTCAGTATCATGTTTACATAAGTTACTATCATCATTATTTCATGATTTCGATATCCATGTTGATTCAGCAGCCCATGTGGTTCGCTCGGTCACATGTACTCAGACACCGAATGTCGTATTTCACCCAGGTCATAGTTGAGAGCGTTACAAAAATCAACCATAGTCATCTTTGTTTTGTCATTAGTCGTACCCTAATAATGTTTATGTTGCTTGAGGACAAGCAATAGTTTAAGTTGGGGGTGTTGATGTGCCTAAAAATTATGACATATTTGATTCAAATTTCATGGATTATTGTTGCCTTTATGCATTTGTATTAGACGTTTCTTATGTTATTTTGGTTTTTGTAGGATTTTTGCATTGGGACACTAAAAGTGGAGAAATGTGCTAGAAACATGGACAAAAGTGCTGGAAAAAAGGGAAGAAGTGCTGAGAAGACTGCGGATCGCAGAATCAAATTGCAGACTGCAAAATGGGAGCCAAGTCGTAGAAAATGACAGTGAGACGAAGTGTTCCGAAGCCCCGAAGTGTGACCCAATATGCGGTTCCGCACTTCTGTTCTATGGACCGCAATCCGGTCTGCGAACCACCGCTCCAGTTCAAGAAGTCACTTCAATCGAAAAATCAATTTCCGGTGCCAAAAATAACCTAAACTTTAGAATTTCTCAAATGTAAAGTCTCTTTCTATTTCGTAAATAAACTCCGGGTGAATTGTCAATGATATTTAAAATAAAACGTACGTATACACAATAATTTGAAATAGAAGGAGTAAAGAATATTGTAATCTTAATCATTACATTTATGTAGCTATAAAAATTCACCACGGGATCAGAAGATACATGCATGGCCTCCAATGAGCCAAGCAAACAATAAACTTGAAATTGGACTAAACATACGTACTAATAAGAGTAACCATCAAATCATGAAGAAAAAAAGATAGCCCGCTGGACTATATCATGAAACTGTTCTAAAAAATTTTGGGGTTGGTTAGATATTGTCATAATAAAAAATTATTATTTCTCAATCAAATTGGCATGTCCATTATGACTCAAGCAAAATTGGACAAATTATTTCCTCAATCATCTCAACCTACCAAAATTTAGCACAACCAGGACATTTGATAACCAGATAAGAATCAAAGGCAAACCAAACTTCAGGAACCTATCTCGTTGCCAGAATCTTAAAATTTCTGGCAAGTCATTAAACTTTAACAGCATTGTCATCAAACTAGTAACAAAATCAAACCGAACTTAGATATGTAGTAATTAAACTATTAAGAAATTAATTAATCTAATCGTCGAAAAGACCGAACAAAGCTTCTTCCTCAGATTCTTGAGCTTCTTCTTCCTTCTTATCCTGTTTTGTCTCAACAACATCACCTTGAGAAGCAACAGCAGATTCACCAACCGCCGCAGTTGCAACTGTAAACTTGCTTGGATCCTACAGTAATTAAAGAAACAAATTAAAGAAAAAGATTGGGCATTAATAGAACAAATACTAACAGGAAAAAGAAGAAAAAAAATTAGCAATATAACATAGAACTTTTGTTACAGGTAATTACAATACAAGTAAATCTAAGGCAGTAATTAATGTTCTTGTAAAAATGGTAACAAAATAAGGTACTATCACATGTTAAAATATATTTACACGGTGAATGTATATTGCTTCAGTATCTTTGCGATTAACCAGAGAGATTCAACTTTCTAACGCAAATCTAGATGTGGTAACACACAAGATTTTGAAAATAATGGAGAGAAAATAGTACCTAACATATTTAAAGGACAAGATTTAATTTGAAGAGTGAATCTAGTATTTTTGCAGTAAGTTAAAGGTAGTTAAACTTATCTTCCTGGAAATAACAATGATGAACAAGAACAAGATGAGAAGATTTGCAGCTTATATCTAAATTTTAATTTAAAATATTGAGTTCATCTGATCAAATTTAACATAAAAAATTAGTCAAACTGACTCTTGAATAGGGAAAAAGAACACTTATTGGATGGAGGGAGTAACGGATTAACATTCTATCGCAAGTTAAAATTTATTTACGTTATCAATGTATATAATTAAAATCCGTACAAAAAAGGAGATAATTAATCACCTTGAGATACTCTTTCACTTGTTCAGCTTGTGGATATGAATAATCAGTCTCAACAGCAACAGCCAAAACATTCTTGTAACTATTGATGATCATGTGTGGTGCAGCTGCAAGTGTAGGATAAGAAACAGCCAATGACAAAGTAGTAATCAATTGAACTCCAGTAGCAAATTTCTCAACAAGATCATCTTCTGTTAGGTCCAATACTTCTGGGCTGAATACTGATCCATTATCATATACAGATACCACTATAAGCCCATAAGAAAATGGCCTTATTCCAAGCTTGGCTAATAGGGCTGCTTCTGATGAGCCCACTTTGTCACCTTTCTTGATGAGTTCCACTGGTGTTACTATTTCAACTGTGCCCCTGTTGATCTTGGTGGGAATGTTTAGTACCTGTGTAATTTAGAAAAAATTGTACAATTCATTGATAATTTTAATTAGAGTTTACTACTATATATTGACAATGTAAAATAATTTTGCAAGTCAGTGGAATAATAGTTTTTTTCGCAAAGATTCTTGAAAGTCAAAAGTGTTTGTTTTCTTAAAATAGTGATTGTTATACAAAGTTGAGGTGTTTGATCAAGTTTTTAGAAAAAATATAGTAGCAAAACAGTTATTTAGAAGCTAAAAAAAAGTAACTCTACCGAGTAACACTTTTTGAAAGTTTGGCAAACACAAATCGATGCTCTAATATCAGCAAAGTGTTTTTTCACAATGATTAGCCAAACATAAAATATTACTCTCCAAAGTACTTTTCAAAAAAAACATTTAATAACCAAGAAAACAAAGTATGTTATTCCCCATTATTAGGGGAGATTATATGCCGATACTTTCACAATGTAGAATTAAAATCCTTTAATATAAATATAATGAGAGTGTATGAATAATAACCTGGAAGAAGGAAGTTTGAGAAGGATCAAGGCCAGTGCTGCCAGGAGGGACAATCACATCAACTGGAGCAACTAAACCAACACGTGCAGGAGCTCCTATCTGTTTGCAATGACAAACATTGACAATAAAAAAGTGAGTTTTTACAAATTTAAGTTAGTATACAGTGAATAATCAATATATCATTACTATATAATGTGCGAAAAACAAACAACATGAGATTGTAAAGGCATTTGTGATATATATAATATAAGGAATACACAAAAGGGATTTATATGGGTAAATAATGTAACCGTATATTTAATATTTAATAATTACTGCAGATAAGAAAAAACCGTCAACAATTGGAGATTGGTTTACCTTGTATTTGGCGACTTCTTCCTTTATTTCCTTTAGATCACCCTTCGTAAAGATCAAACCAACGTATTTAACAGAACAAAAGAATATTTAGAAACTTACAAAAATAATATTTGACAAATAAATTTAGAGGATTTAACAGGAAAAAAATAAAAAAGAAGAGACATTCATATATATATTCAAAAAGCAAAAAACAAATTAGAAGTATGGAACTTTTTTCAATAGGTTTGCAATTTGAAGTGACATGAATATTGAAGTATTACCAAAAAACTTTTAAGAAAACAATACTTTCATATCTCGTGGAGCTTGAGAAAAATCCACAACTAAAAACTAATCCCTATGCAAATTATTCTTTAAAGCATAAAATGCACGACTATAATCTTTTCTCGGTACGGTTTAGAAACATGTCATGTTCTTCAATAATATTGTTACTCAAATCTTGTCAATTGCACGGGAATAAGTTCATGTCATACTTTTATGTGCATTGAACATAAACAACAATAAAATAAGGCTGAAAAGCCAAATACATATAGTAAAAGAAAAAGAAACACACATTATAAATACCTCCACATACTTTTAAGCCATAACAAAACCTTATAATAACATTACAACAAACAACAACATACCCAGTGGGATCTAACGAGGGTATGAACTATTAAGACGTCTTTGTGGGGCATTAAGAATGTTTTCGAAAAACCATCGGCAAATAAAAACAACCGAAAAATAATTCGAAGGCGATACAAAATGTATAGCAACAAAATAGCAAGATGATAATGTATATTGAAGAGTAAAAACTACGTGAGTACTAAATAATATTGTCAATAACATTAACTAGTAATATTAACAACAAATGTAAGAAAACTAATCTAGAAATTTATTTTAAATTTATTCACTCACCACAAGGAGAGGGATGAGACTAAGAAAACCATCGTTGCCAGTTTTTTCTGCATGAATTCTAACGGATCTTTTCATCATAGTATTTTTACCCATAAGAACAACAGATTCTCCTCGTAATCCATCTGTGTCGACCCAACATTATCGGCATTAACTATCAATATTTGGTTGTACAAATCAAGATATTTGCACAATTTTTGGTCGTATGCAACTTTTTTTCTGTTGTTTTGTTTGTTTCACTGCCATTGCTAATAACACTTAGAGAAAAATATATGAGGAAACCCTAATAAAGTAGTGGAAGTACAAAAATTAAAACCCTAGAAGTTTTATATAAATTTTATTTTTGGTAGAGGAGGGAGTACGTAACCGCCTTTAGAGGAGGATACTTTCAATGCTTTTTATTTTTTTATATTTGGAAATTTATAGAATATTAACAGTTACAAATTAGGATTCTCAATCGAAAGTCAAATAAATTCGATTTTCATTCATGTGATGTCTGATTAAAATTAAAATGTATAATTTTGATTCCTTTATTTGTGAATAGTAATAAATTTACCATAAGTATTTACTGTTTAACACTTACTTATCCATTTTTTAACTTTAAAGTTAAGATTGAAATTTTACTTGATTTACTTTATATTTGAATATAATATAGTCGTAAAAAAATAATTCAAATATAACATATTTCATACAAAGGGATAAAAATTAATTAATTGATGGTCATATTTGACTAATCATACATCACAATGACCAAAATTAGACTACCAATAATTATGGATCAAAGGTGCTATTATTTGCAGCAAATATATGTAGGTACACGTTCACATTGAGGAATTTATCTTTATCAGATTCTCCTTCCATCCCAATTTTTGTGAGATGTGTTTGATTAACTCCAAGTCTAAGAGAGAGAAAAAAAACATCTTTCAACGCCATTAATTTGATTACATAGTTCTCATTACAAATATATTTATTTGCGAAGACAAAATAAAATAACAAACTAGAGCAAATACATTCATAGCAAACATTTTAAATACAACCCCGAGAAAAAAATAAACGATCTAATACTTCATTCTTCTCACAATATAAGCCCAGCCCACTAATTAAGTAGCAACACTGTGGAGGACAACAGTCTCAACTGTAAGCCCAGGCCCAAATCCAAAAAGCACACCCCATTCAAGCCCTTCACCAGTAGTTCCTAAGCCTTCTTTTGCAGAGGCCTTTCTCATTTCATCCAAAATAAACAACACACAAGCACTTGACATATTGCCATAGTTACTCAACACATCCCTTGTAGCCCTAAGTTTCTCCGGCTTTAGGCCCAACTTTAATTCAACTTGGTCCAAAATCGCAGGCCCACCTGGGTGAGCGATCCAAAATAAAGAGTTCCAATCAGAAATGCCGAGAGGCTTGAATGCTTCCACAAGGCTCTTCTCAATATTTTTCGAGATTAGCCCAGGAACATCCTTGAGTAAGTGAAATGTAAGCCCAACCTCACGGAGGTGTCCATCGATAGCGCCTTCGCTATCGGGGACTAGAGTTTGGGCTGCAGAGACGAGTTCAAACAAAGGCCTCTCGACTAAAGGAATTGGGTCTGAGCCCATAATGATTGCGGCTGCCCCATCACCAAAAAGGGCCTGCCCGACCAAACTATCCAAGTGAGATTCACTGGGGCCACGGAACGTGACCGCAGTGATCTCAGAGCAAACAACAAGGACTCGAGCGCCATTGTTGTTCTCAGCCAAGTCCTTGGCTAGCCGGAGTACTGTCCCCCCGGCAAAGCAACCTTGTTGGTACATCATGAGCCGCTTGACTGATGGACGAAGCCCGAGTAGCTTAGCGAGCTGGTAGTCGCACCCGGGCATGTCCACACCACTAGTTGTACAAAAGACCAAATGAGTAATCTTGGACTTGGGCTGGCCCCATTCCTTGATGGCCTTTTGGGCTGCCTCTTTGCCAAGTTTAGGCACTTCAACAACCACTATGTCTTGTCTAGCATCAAGAGAAGGTGCCATGTATGCACACATATTAGGGTTCTCTTTCAATATTTCCTCTGTTAAGTGCATGTACCTCTTCTTAATCATTGATTTTTCACCTGCAAATATACCCAAAAAATGTTAAGAAATCACCAAATCATATACTTAAATTACTCAGACATAGTACTTCTACTCATTCCAGTGAAGATATCTCTTCTACTTTTTTTGGCTAAAAATGCTAACTTAGTACAAAGTTGGATACTCATCCCTTTATTTAATAGTTAATTAAGGTAATTTAAACTATAGAGAACCAAAATTAATGCACAACTATCATGAACTTTTTAGTTTTACAATGAGTTTCTCTTTTGTTGGAGGGAGACAAAGAACATAGAAAAGAAATAAAGCATAAAAATGATAGTATAAAATTCCAAATCATTTGGACAAATAACTTTTAAAATAGTCTAATTTCTATGTTAAGCAAGATTCACATGTGTTGTGTTCAACTTATTAAGGAAAAGTAAAATAGGATATAGTCAATATCACCAAAAGCATGTCAGATGGATGCTACTTAAGTTATTGACCTACTAATTAATAAATCATTGTAATATGAAAAAGAGAGAAAAACAAATTTGATTAATGTTAGTTATGAGCTGAACATTATCTAAAGGCTGCTTATCGAAATTCAATTTAATTAGAGTCGCAACCATTAATCTGCAACTCCAACACACATTACTATTCATAGGTGATCCTATTTCATGTGAAGAGGTTCGGAATATGAGGGTTAAAGTACCTAATTTTCGGTATGAATTCATGCATAGACTCTTCATGTTTTTAAAGTAAGATTTTCATATTTGAAAATTACGTAAAAATATCCATCTTTAGCATATTTAAGAAATCAAAATAGTTAAAACTTCGAGAAAATTACAGTCAATTCGACCCCTCAAATAGTAAGACATAAAATGTGGCAAAGAGAGTAAAATAACGAGGAAAGACGTTTATCTTACACATGCGCTTAAATTTCTCCTTAAGCTCAGTCTTATGTTCGCTATCGGTGATATGAAAATAATAATCAGGGTAAGTGCTTTGATCAACACAGTTGGAAGGTGTGGCTGTTCCGATGGCCATGACGGTGGCCGGACCCTCAGCACGTTGCGCCTTACGATACTCCTCGACGGTGACCATTTTCGCCGGAAAAATGGTGGATATTCTAGGTTTTTTTTATTTTAGGTATATAGTGATATTCTCTAAGGCTATTGTAGTCGTCGTAGTAGTAGTACGTGAAGAGTGATAAGTGTAAATGTTTTTTTGCATGATATGGGAGTTGTATAAACTTGTGTCATATATTTATATGAGAAGCCTAAAAGGAGAATGGTAGATAGAGATCACATGCGTCAACAACTAAGGGCACGTTGACATTCTTTTTTATTTTCCTTTTCAAGAGCTTAGCAAACTTTCTACACAAATGTTGGTAGTGCCTACTTCTCAAGATCAATGGTCATAGAGATTAGTCAATTTTGTTGGAACCAAATGAATGGTCTTGATCGTTCTTACACAAATGAATGTTACTTTTAACATCAGCGTAACAGCTTTGGCCTATGGACAAGAGTTTGACACGTAACACTATATCAAAGTTTAGGTTTAAATTAGGTGCAGAATTAACCATAATTTGCGAGGATTGAAAATATATATAGGGAAATAAACACATGAAGAATTAAGTTCACCAGATCCAACATTTAATATATATACAATGAATAATTTTAATCTTATATATACACTATAATTTTTCATCACATGAGATACGATGAACCCTCCCGTCAATGTTGAACATTGATACTCTTTGAAAAATCAAATATATTTTCTTACTATGATATTCTAACGTATTTTAAATCTACTTTTGTAGAACTTTAACATTTTACACGACATTATAATTAAAGAATTTTCGGACGTGTAAATTTCTTCTTACCAAATTAAGTAGTCAATATTTATAATTACACTAATATTTAGTGAGATGTTTTTATTTCAAATTCAATCATTCTTTTTTTGGACCGAAAGATCACAGAGAGTACAAAGTAACAATGAGTGCACCACGAGTGTCATATTATGTGTTTTAACATTTTTAGGCATACATTGTTTTTAAACAAACTGGACAACTTTATTATTATTTTTTTGAGCTTTTACGTACTCTAACGAGGGTGGTGACCATAAAAAGGGCTATTATTAGTAGCAGTCTTTAGATGCATGAATAAAATGAAATTTGATGAATGTACGGGTGTGGAATAGTAATGATTCCTTCACCTTTAATCAAAAGTCTTGAGTTTAAGCTAATCAAGAGGTCTTAAGTTTAAGCTTGGAAACGTAAGTTTCTTTGGTCGTAGAGAGCACTAGACAAGGGCGTAGTTACGCATGTCAAAGGGTGGTCAATCAAACATCATTCATCGAAAAATTATCTTGAATATATAGGCCAAATATGGTTTTTTATACAAACATATAAATTCTTGAATACTCTTAATGAAATCTTTGTCTTCGCTACTGACGCTAGAACTCCACCATAGTAGGATTTCTACAGCGTGAATTCGAGTTAGACGGGCCAATGAATTCTGAATATTGAATAATTACTTTAATTTTTTTCTTATCAAAGAGGATGTTTGGTAAATTAAAAGGAAAGGTAGTTAGATGTACACAAAATATATAGACAAACAGCTAATGTGATAGTATTGTAAGTTTAAGCATTCTGGCCTAGTTCTTTTAGGAGAATGGATTGTGATTGTTACGTAGGTAAGTTGTGTGGTGTTGGAAGAACGTCTTTAACGTGTGGACAACAAGACTATAACGTAACGTTGTACCTATTGCTCTTTAATTTTTAGAACTTCTCCTTTTGTCCGGACAGTCACTGAAATAAATAATTCACCATATACACATGTGATATTTTCCTTGTAAGGTCTTCACATTTACCTAGATTCAGTAAATGTTTTATGTACTACTAGTATGGGGCTGTGTGCATGCATAAAAAAGATCAGTTATAGTAGGTTGACTACCAGCGTAAAAAAATTAAACTATAATAAAGTCTTTTGAACATTTCTAAAGAAATTTATTTTCTCTACTAATAAAATTATAATAGTCTTTTGAACATTTCTATAGAAATGTTATAAAAAGAGGTTTCTTTCTACTAGTACCTAAGCTACCAATATATCTGAAAGTTAAACTAACTTTTATTCTAGCTTTGTACTCGATTAAATTTTTGAATTTAATTAGTTAACGTTGAACTTTGACAATCTACCGATACGCCTTGCATGAGGGCTACTAGTCTCTAAAGTGTGCATTTCTTGTAGCACTGTCATAAAAAGAGAGAGTTTTGTTACACACTATAACTTTTATCGTTGCGCTAAGATTCTCTTTCAATAATAATATCATAAAAAACAAAAATATTTGCTTGATAACCTATTGAATAGAAATTGGCAATATGCCGCCAAATAAGGAAAGCAAGTGTTCAATTAGTAAAGAATTATAACATGCACAACTTAAAATAAGCACAGCTCATTGCACAAAGCATCACCGCGTTAGCAGGGTTCAGGGAAGGGCCACACCCAAATAGTGTGATGTAGACAACCTAACTTAATACAATCATTAGTGGTTGCACAAATTACCAACTGGAAAATAAAGTTTTAATTGGAAATTGTCAATAATTTAACCTTTATTTGCAATATATTTTACTGTTCTTTCCTCTCTCTTTTTTCTTCCTTGGTGGTTTACCAATTTATAAATTCGTTTTTACCTTGGTGGTTTACATGGCTTTTCTCTAGTTAGTTAGTTGTGTCATGTGACTAGTTTGAGCTTTTGCCAAGACCCTCATTTTGTCAAGTCACTATGAATCTATACATTTGCCTTTTTGCACAAAAATTTAAGGCTAGGTCTAGGGTTTTTTTGAACTTTTTTCTGTGCCGTTCAGAAGTTGCACTTTTTCTTCAAAAAATCCCCAAATTTTTGGAAAGATGGTGGGAGGGGTCGGGAGATATTTTTAACCAAAATAATAAAAAGAGTACATTTCCAATTAATAATTTCCTTAACATTTTGGAGTAAAAACATGTTAAGAGTCTCACGTCGGATATGTAATGGGAACATGGACTCCTTATGTGGACTTAGACAATCCTTTAGCTAGCTTTTGGAGTTGAGTTAGGCCCAAAATTCATTCTTTACATGGTATCAGAGTCAGACTCATTCCAATTCTTCGTTCACCAATGTTGGGCTCCCAAATTATATTATTCACGCTCTAGTTAACAAGATCTGGGCGTGCGGGGAGTGTTAAGAGTCACGATCTAGTTAACAAGGTCTGGGCGTGCGGGAGTGTTAAGAGTCTCACATCGGATATGAAATTGAAACATGAATTTCTTATATGGGCTTGGGCAATCCTCACCCAACAAGATAGCTTTTGGGGTTGAGTTATGACCAAAATTCATTTTTTACAAACACATGATATATATTCTTTGTTTGCATCCCCTAATGATTATGAAAAGATCTTGCCCCCACTGCACAAGCAACAGCCAACATGCGGTGAATTCGGAAAGTATGTATATAAGCTAATTATTTTCATATCAAAATAATGACATTATACTTTTTAAAGTTTTAGCCAGCAGAAAGTCTTTGTTTATGCTTGAAAAGTAAATTGCATTAAAATGTAAACATAAATTTCTATTTTTCTTTTTATTTTTAAGATTGGGAAATTATACTTTTGTTTCAATATAGATAAGGTGAAAATTATATGTTCAATTCGACTCATCCTATAATTAATTATTGAATCGTACATCTACATATGAGAAATATATTTTGTGATTGAATGCTCGACAACACATAGTTCTTTACTTGTTCTTTTCATTTTCTAGATGCATGAAGTACCCAAAGAAAGAAAGAAAAACGCAAAAATTGATCCAAGGAAGTGATTTCCTATCAATGTTTTACGAAAATGACCATTTCCTTTAAAAAGTTGGGCGCGAATTTAAATTAATTAAACCAATTAGTTCTAAAAATCAGATATAGTAAAATAAAGAAAAGGATAATTGGTTTACGATATTAGCACGTTTACCTCTACTTTTATTTTTGTAAAAATCATATTGTCATATTTATTATTAATATTGAAAATTATGGTAACCATCAAAACTTGTGGTGGACTGGATATGATTTTTACACTTTTAACTAGTAGTCTCGATTCGAGCAATGGTATGAGAAATACATGAAAGACATCAAAAGAACAAAAAAGCACATAAAAATGAGCCAAGGGAGTGATTTCATATCGATGCTTAATGCTTTGTGAAAATGACCATTTTCTTTAAATAGGCTTTACACATCGCAAATCTAATTAGGCGAACTAATAAATTCTGAATATATAATAGTCAAATAAAAAATTAAAAAAAATAGGAGAGGAATTGACAAAGCTTTAATTACAAGACAAAATATCGTGTTAAAAGGTCCCCCTCGTGGCTAAAATCACACCTCATAGCCTACCTAACTTTTAAATTAACATAACCGCCAAAATTGCCCCAAAAGGATGGTTTGTACTTTCCAATCAAAGTACCTACAAGCCAAAACTTTAGCTACCTAGAGGGTCGTGAGTCGTAACACACAACGTGGACTTGTTTCACTCGAGCAATCCATTTAAATATGAATAATTAAGTCTAGCACGTGAAATTATATTAATAATGCAAAATTGATTTTCCAGAATATTTATATATTGCAAATCTTAATGTATAGAACCTGCAATTATATTGAGGAGGTAGGGAATCCTGCAAGGGCATAGCTAAGTTATAATAAACATAGGAGGTGCGCTTGAAAGACACCGACAACAGTGTGGTTCCATATGCGTGGCGAGATTTAGATATGTAGGTTGCGAGTATTTCTAGAGGTGAAGAGAAGGGAATAATATGCTTAATTGGGCTCAAACCTATAATATATTTCAATCAATTATATTATTAAACTCTTATGAATCTCTACATGTAATTCACTCAGTACTTTAGAAAAAACAGAAAGAGATGACTATTGTCCTAACTGCTTCTTCTTCCACTTGTGAAACTACAATGCGTATGTTGTTGTTGTTATTGTTATTGAGACCCCTCAAAACCCTTAAGAAAGACATTGACACAAAGTAATCACAGGCGTTGAGTTTAACTTGTATATATTTCTTTGTCATAATATATCGGGATCCCTGATATTTTTCATTTATTAGTCTGATTATGCTTAACAAGAATATACTACTATTAAACACCCGGACAAAGTGGAACAACGTTATGGCAAACTAATGAACAAGGCAGAATCCTAGATTACCCTTTTGGTACTATAATTTTCCACAAATAGTAGAACTATATAGCTGTCCTTGTTAGTAGGGTGATCATGGTAAGGTAGATACCGATTAGCATATCAAAATTGAATTTTTTTATATCGTGATTTTGGTATTATGGTATTTGATACGGTATTTGGTGTACATTTTTAAAAAAATTGGTATTCGGTGTGGCATTCGATATTTATAAAAAAAAATCGAAATATCGAATAACATACCGAAGTATATAGTTACATATACAATTCATATATATTAGTATTATAATACTAACAAATATACAAACTAGTATTAATACAAAACTATTTGTTTAAACGTTGGAACTTTGATTACTCTATCTTGATTGGAATGTCTTCTTTGTGTAGTTGGTTACGAAGGGGGTTGCTTGTACTTTCTTTTAAATATTTTTACATATGTGAGATGTTAATACGATACGTTTCTTGAATAGCCGAAGTTATAATTCTCTATGATATGAGTATATGTAAGTCGAAGTCGAACAAACTATGGTTACCAATTAACCGTGCCACAAAATATCGAAACCGAACTTAAAAATATTGAACCATACTGAATTAATTTGGTATAGTATTTAGAAACCAAAAATCAAATTTGTCGTACCGAAAGTTTCAAATATCTACCATGCCCCTCCTACTTGTTAGGTAGAAAACAATTTAATATGCACATGAGAATGAAGAGTAATTTGAAAATTTCCCCATCCCCCTCCCCCTCCCTTTTTTTGTGTGTGCATATTTAATTCTTTTAATTTTTTTTTAAAAAAAGAAAGAAACCAGAAGGACAAAAGAAGCAGAAGTAGTGGCAAGCTCAGCTGGCAGCGGACCAAGGGAGATTTTCCATCAATAATTAAGTTTTAGTTAACGTTTCAAAATTAGTGAGTGTCAAGTCACTTTTTAATACAATAACAATAACATACCCAATATAATCTCACCAAATGGAGTCTAGAGAGGTAGATTGTACACATACCTTATCCACATCTCGTAAAGATAGAGAGAGTGTTTCTGATAGACCATCGGCTCAAATAAAGATAAAAATACAACAATAATAAAAGGCATTAACAACAATAAGATAATAAGATAAACGAAAGGAAATAAACAAGCAGGTAGCCCCAAAGAACGAAAAATAAGCAGACATAAAAAGCTACTAATACTCATGGTACAAAAAGAGATTCTAGTGGCAATCTACTAACCCTCTACACTGATACTCGACCTCCACACCATCCTATCAAGGGTCATGTACTCGGTAAGCTGAAGTTGTTTCAATACTGCCTAATCACCTCTCCCCAAGATTTTTTGGCTTACCTCTCCCTCTCCCCAGGCTCACCACGGCCAATATTTCACACCTCATAACTGAAGTCTCTGCACATGTCTGAACCACCTCAACCTCCCTTCGTGCAACTTTCTAATGCGAAATAAAATTTTGACAAATATTTCCTAGTTAAAACACGGAAAAACTTCTGAATTTTTTATTTTGAGTATTTATTAGTTTGAACTTTAGGAATCTTTCCTGAAGGATGAACTAATAAATATTTGAACTACACAAATCATTCACGAAGTTTGAAACTTCAATAAATTTTCATACTTAGATTCTGGAAGTTTTAACTCCCTGAACTGATAAAAGTTTGAACTCCGTAAATTATTTATGGAGTTTGAAACATCAATAAATTTTCGAACTCCAGCAAATTATATTGTATTTCCAGAGATGTTCTATTTAAAATAGGGATATTTTTATCCATGCGTTATTTTTGTCTTATCTATCAACTAGTGAATTAGTCCACACTTCGCGCGGTCATTAAAATAAAAATAAAATATAGCTAAATAATTATTTATTTTTTAAATTAAAAATATCAATCATTATTCATCAATTAGTTTGATCTTTTCTATATTTTTCAATTGTAACACTATTGTTGTTCTAATAATATTTTCAAAACTGATGAAAAATAAAAATACAAATCTCACTTTAACTCAATTCAATATTGAACGAATAACCCTCCTTAGTTTGATCATATTGTATACCGTAAATATGTAGTTACAAATAATCCGGTAAAAGTAATATGAATTCGACCTAACACGATGCAAATAGAAAAACTTCAAAACCTAAATGAGCATGAATTATATACTCGTGAAACATCATTATTGCCAAGATTGTGTCTTTTTTCAGCCTACTCATTACTTTCCTTGACATTATTGACATTTTTATTTTTTTCCTATTTTATTATCTATTTTTCTTTTCTTATATTTTTTTCCTTCCATTTTGCATCTTAATAGTTTTCTTATGTTATCACTTATTTCTTCATATTCATCCTACCATTATTTTTTGGCTCACTTTTACCTATTCTCTTTATATATAGTATTTTTACCTTTTTTTCAATCCATTCAAAAAATTAGTAATTGTAGTTATCTTTCCTTAAAATAATCAAGTTGATTTGCCTATTTCCTTCTACTAATTTTACACAAAAATGCAAACATTTAATTTTTTTCTTAATTAACTACATCTCATAAACTCATGATTTATGTGTTATATTAAACATCCAAAATTACTTCATAAATAAGTTGGTTATAAATGGTTATCTTCCCCTTTTATTTCCCACGCTTTTTAATACATAAAAGTCACTTGCCTATAAAGTGCATTAATGAAGGTATTTCAATATTTGCCAAAAAAAATTATTGTAAGAACTTTTATCAATGGTTTTGGTCTTATAAGTTTATATGGCCTTTTCAAATTTACATTATTTTTTAGATGTTTTGTTTGTTTTGTATCCTCCTTGCAAATAGTATTCTTTTTGCACAAAATAATAGTGTAAGTTTAGAGAGCTCAGAACATCAAAATTATATCCTCCTCCTTGTCCATTCCATAAAATAATATTATTGCATTTAATAATAACGCTATTTAAAATATAGGTTTAATTGCCTTTTCATCAAAAATTTGTATCCTCCCTATTTTAAAAGATTTTATGATTTAATCACGGTCTTAAATTATGCATATTTAATTATTCTTTAAGGATATAACTTAGATATTTAAATATTTAATGAAAGATATCATAAGTTATAAACCGTATTACATTCTTCTTTTTCTTCATCCTTTCTTTCTCATATTCGTACCCTTCGAAATAATTAACTTTCCTTCAATAATCAAATAAATTCTCCTTTTACCTCTTGTTAATATTATGAAACATCTCAAAATATTTATGTTTTGACTAACTTCTCTTATCGTTGCTCATTTATCACTACCCCTTGCCATGTTTTAAACCAAAAAAAGTATTCCATACCAACACTAACAATTTATTTTTCGATAAATGATTAAAGAAAAAGTAAATGTTGAATGAATGTCAAGTGAATAATAATTATTCTCTTCTCTTTGGCAAAAAGGGTGAGACAAATAACGATATTAAATCATTTTTATTCTAATCCAATAATGTTTCTACATTTTTCAAGTAGTAAGTCCAAAAAGTATAGAATCAACAAATAGTGGTAATGATTTATGAAAATCTGAAAAACTTGAAGACTTTTATCAACGAAAAAAAAATGAAAAACTTGAAGACTACAATTTTACATATCAATAAATAATTATGAACTAAATTGTAGTTTGGAAATCACAAATAATTTTACATTCTCATCTCTTTCATTAGGTATATCATAAGTTGATTCACATAACTACGAAACGACATATACTTACTTCCTTAAGTAACATGCACATTTACGTAGGCTTCTTTTCTTTGCTTTCACTTTCGAAAACATCCTGACATGGAGACATAATAAGTTACGCTAACAAAGAAAAGAACACATAAAAATAAAAATAACTAAGCAAATGAAACTTTAGAAAATACTATAATTATGAGTTAAAGTGAAAATAAGGACTATGTTGCCAAGATAGCATAATCAAATTCTCTAAATAAAATAAAAAAAGAAGCATAGAGAAAACTGAAACCATACATATCCCAAGAACCCAAACAAATGCTCTATATTGGTGGTGTCTATTGCACAATAAATATAGAGGATAACCAACATGAGTCAAAATAAATTTAAATGAATAGAAATTAGTGAGATTTTAAGGTGTAATAAATTTATACATTAAACAATTAAGGGTTATGAACATGAAGGCTTGGAGGTTATGGATATTATTACTCCCTCCGTCCTAATTTATATTATGTAGTTTGACTGAGTACGGAGTTTAATAAATAAAGGAAGACTATTGAATCTTATGATCTAAAACAAGTCAAATATGTATGTGTGATTATAGATCATCTCGTTAAACGTAAAAGATAAAATTTAAAGTTAAATTCTTGTTAAATAAGGAAATGAGTCATTCTTTTTGGGATCGATTAAAAAGGAAAGTGTATCATATAAATTGAGACATACGGAGTAGTATTTATTATGAGTAGAATTTATGATAAATAAAGAGATGTGGGTTACGAAGATGTTTTTTTAATATAAAATTATTTTAAAAAATAAGAGAAAAAGTCAAAAAAGGAGAAAAAAGATAAATATGATACTTGGTCATAGATAGGTGCCACACAAGAATGTCTATTTCTAGCTTTATATTATATATATATATTACATTTCAAACATTGGCTCAATATTAACAAGAGGTTTGAAAAATGACCACCTGAATTAATTTTGCCTTAATTCATGGTTTTCCTTCAATCTTAATTCATGGTTTTCCTTCAATCTTAATTCATGGTTTTCCTTCAATTGAAGGGACAAAACTTAAAGACAACACAAAAATGTAAATGACCCGCTAATTTTTACGCTGACCAAGATAGTTATTTGGGCCAAGACGACTTATACAATATGCCAATCAGCCAATCAATACCCACTTCTCGATTAAAAGTAAATCTGAAAGCGTATGGGCTAAGCCCAAATACTGAATAAAAGAAAGAGTATCTCAGCCCATTATTAACAGTCCAATAATTGGCCATAACCAAAAACCAGGCCCAACACTCAACTCGCTCATAAAGATACAGAAAGTATATAAAATATCAATTTCAACCCCAAAACAAAACGCCCTAACACAAGTTTAGTCCCTATACTGTTCAACCTTTTTCAGCTTATTATAATTTTGTGACCAAAAAAGAAAACCTTTGTGAAATATCAATCTCATCATTGTAACTATGTCTTCAAACAACCCTTCTCAGCTTCTTCCTTCTGGTATTTTTTTTTTTTAAGTATGGGGTGTAATTTTTATGTTATTTTGATATTTTTTTGAGATGGGGTTTTGAGTTTCTTGAGTTAATTTTTTGCAGAGTTGATTGATCGTTGCATTGGTTCTAAGATATGGGTAATAATGAAGGGTGATAAGGAGCTTGTTGGTACACTTAGAGGCTTTGATGTTTATGTTAACATGGTTCTTGAAGATGTTACTGAATAGTAAGTCTCTTTGTTTCTTACTTTTTTACTTTTACTTTTGTGTTGCAGTTCTTTTTGTTGATAATTTTGGGATTGTTTTGTCAAAGATAGTAACTTTAGGGTTTTAGAATGCTATAATTTTGGTATTGTTTTGTCAAAGGTTGTAACTTTAGGGTTTTAGAATGCTATAATTTTGCCCATTGTGTTGTCAAAGATTGTAACTCTAGGGTTTTAGAATGCTATAATTTTGTTATTGTTTTGTCAAAGATTTTAACTTTAGGGTTTTAGAATGCTATAATTTTGCCATTGTTTTGTCAAAGATGTTGAATGTTAGGGCTTTAGAATGCTAAAGGATTATCTCTCCTGGTTTGCAGGCTACTGCACAGGAGCGGGGTTTACCTGTGCGCACTCGAAGAGTAGCGGATGCGGGTTCCCTTGTCATAAAAAAAAGAATGCTAAAGGATTATAGCAGTTTTTTCAATTGTGTGGATTGGGGCAGAGATTGGTCAAGTACACAAGCTTTTTATAGTCTTATTTAGGCGCTCTTTCATATATGCGAGTTTAAAATTGTGCCATTGTTTTGTCAAAGAATGTAGCTTTAGGGTTTTAGAATGCTAAAGGATTATAAGCAGTTTCAATTGTGTGGATTGGGACAGAGATTGGTTAAGTACACCAGCTTTTTATAGTCTTACTTAGGCGTTCTGTCAAATATGGAAGTTTAAAATTGTGCCATTGTTTTGTCATAGATTGTAACTTTAGGGCTTTAAGGATTATAGCAGTTTTTTCAATTGTGTGGATTGGGGCAGAGATTGGTTAAGTACACCAGCTTTTTATGGTCTTACTTAGGCGCTCTTTCAAATATGCCGAGTTTAAAATTGCGCCATTGTTTTGTCAAAGATTGTAATTTTTGGGTTTTAGATTGCTAAAGTCTTAGCCTTTTTTCTTCAATTGGGTGGATTGGAGCAGAGATTGGTTCAAGTACAACAGTTTTGTATAGTCTTACTTAGGCTCCTGTTCAGATTTGTCGAGTTTAGGATTGCATTCTGTGTACAAATAAGAGCATTCGAGGTTCGCGTCCTATGTAGTTAAAAGTTGTTCAAGAAAGTTGTAATTTTTCCGGTGAAGTTCGACCAAACACCAGTTTGTAATGTGGAATTGGGAAGTATTGAATAGTGATCTCAAATCCATGTCCGTCTAGTGATTTAAGTAAGTAATGCATGTTCTTTTCAATGCTCTAATTCTTGAACATAAATCATGGAGCTGGGAATTACGCACCACCATGTTAATGTAGTAAAGTTATGGTCATCTTGGTATATTTTGCAATTAAAATCTCTTATTGTGATTGTGACTTTAATTTCACTACTTTAAGCATCTTCTTCTTGCTGTAGAACTCAAGTATACATGAGTTGGTTTTTATATCATTGCCTGCAATAGTATGATATAAATTTCACTCCTCGTCATTTATGCAAGTTAGTTGACATATCATAAGTAAATTATTTCGAGCTAAGTTTGTCTTCTTAACAGATCTATAATTGGTTTATATGAGCCAAGTATTTTGTTTGTAAGATTGCCCTAATTCGTTGGCTCCTTAATGTTGTAAGATTGCCCTAGTTTGTTTTTTTGTCTACGCACCAGTTATGTACATGAAGTCCTGGTACACCAAAAATGCAGCTTCTCCTACTCGGAACTTGGGTCTAATTTTACCGTCTACTCTTCACGTCCACTTGTTTGAAATTTTTGTTTGGTAGTAACTACTAAGTTCTGCACAGATACTTTCCTTCATCAGTGGGTTGTGCACAGATTTATTCTCACATTCTTTTAGGGAGCATGGTTAGTTATTGAAATTGGAGGGGTATTAGGCTGCTTTTGCTGCCTGCTATATCGACGGTTTAGTAGAAAATTTGGTCTTGAGCTCTAGTTTAGCTCAAGCAGGTGAGAGTTACTCTATAATTTTCCATGTTGATTCCTAAATATTGATGGTGCATAGTTTGTGCCATTTGAAAAGGTACTCGTCCTGCCTCCACCCTCATAACTCTGCTATGAGCTATAGTCCAAAGGCCTATTTATCACTCCACTGCTCTACAACTTTCCAGTATTTGTTTCACTGCCATTTATGTATACTTAAGACCTGATCTGTTCCAGTGGGGGCTAAGATTTATCTTTGGCATCTCTATTAGAGTGAGGATTTAGTTTTACTTTAATACAAACTAAGATAATAAGAGTCGAAAGTTCGCAGTCTGTGTGAATGAATTATCACGTTTGTTGACTTGTTATGCCTTTGTTTTGTCTAGTTGTTCCATGGTTTTGAAAAAGAGCTTTTTATCAGTCCGCTGCTTAACAACTTTCCGATTATGTTGCAGTGAGATCACTTCTGAAGGTCGGCGGATAACAAAACTTGATCAGATATTGCTTAATGGAAACAATATTGCTATAGTGAGTATTATCTTGCCTTTCCGAATTAAATCTTTCTTTCTTTGTGTCCTCTTTACTGCCTTTTCTCTCTCTTTGTTATTCTCCTATTTGAGTATGAAATCTATCGATCCAGTGACAAACCCTTTTTTTCTCTTAATGCAGCTGGTTCCTGGTGGATCACCACCTGATGAGTGATAATTGCTATGCAACTTGTGCTGTTTACTAGTTGAAGATTTCACAAGTGAAAAGTCGAGCGCCGTTTTCAATATGTATTTTCAGTAATTCTGCTGTACAAGCTTACAATGAATCAGTATTGGCTAGGATTTAGTAAATTATGAGCGTGTTCAGCTAGGCTCTACTATATTTGTAGTTGCATTATTTCGAAAACATTATGGTGATACTGCAATTGTACTTTGACACTGATGTTGCTAAGCTGTTAGCTTTAAACTGAGTATGGAGTTTTTACAGAATGGTAAAAACAATTGTGTCTTTGGTTTTTCTTCAACTTCAACATGATATAGGGAGTTTGAAGTTGAAATCTTGTTCAGAGTATTTCAAGTGGAATAATGTTTTTTTCAACTTCCTTTTCAAGTTAACATATTTAATCTCAAAACTTAGGCCTTATTTAATGGTAAAACGAGCAGGGACGATTAACATGGATTGACCAATCATTACACGTTTCATGTGATGCATATTGTAATTCAACTGAACAGATAAATTAATCAAATTGTAAAACGTGACGGATAATTTTAAAATGATCAGACTATGCATATTAGCTTTCTTTATTTTGAAAATGATCAGACTATGCATATTAGCTTTCTTTATTTTTAATATGATGAAAGTGTGTTAATTTTACTGTATATACTTTGTATTGGGATTTGGGACTGGAGAGTAAAGAACATATAGAAGTGAAGTGAAAAGAAGGAAGCGTACCTCAGAATTTTCTTTCAAAAAAAGAAAATAAATTGGTATTAGGAGAGGATATCCCAATAGTGATCATAAACAGCAGCACTAGTGAGGAAGAAGAAGAAGATGTTGATAGTTGTGTTGATTCCAAGAAGAGGAAGAGAATGGGGTTCTCTAGAGCTAACCAAACTACAGGTGGAGAAAACAGCAGGAGTAGGGAGTCCAAAATGTGGTGTCATCAATGTCGTCACAAAGACAAAGTGGTGTGTTGTTCCAAATGTAAAACTAAAAGATATTGCCTTACTTGCATCACTCGATGGTAAGTAACACTTTGACCCCATTTATCTTGAGATGTTTTTAGCCAAATATACACACTTTTTATGATGTAGCCAATTTCAGAGGGAATAGAATATTTGACTGATGAAATTCTGGGATGATCTTTTGCATAAATGGCAGCAGGGCGGGGCGGGGCGGGGCGGGCGGGCTAAAACTTTAGCAAGTTACCAGTTACATCCCGATCTTTGCTAAATACTTATGTGCTTTTGTCCATGGTAGTATTTGATTGAATTTTGGTAGGCTGTGATTCTTTTTTGGTCATTGAGGTTGTAAGCATAATTGCCAATTCTTGAAGATTTGGAGCTTTGACAATCATATGATATGATAGTGTTTCCGGGAACTCTTCGATGATATATTGTCCCATTGAACAAGTTCGCCTAGAGTATGTAGTTTTTACAGAATGGTAAAAACAATTGGATCTTTGGTTTTTCTTCAACTTCAACTTGATATAGGGAGTTTGAAGTTGAATATAAATACTCACCTTGGTCTTGGTGGATGTTTTAAACTAATATAAATATTAACATTGTGGAATAATTGGTAAAGTTGATGCCATGTGACCAGTAAGTCACAGGTTCAAGCCTTGGGAACATTCCTAGAAATGCAAGGTAAGACTAGCATTTTGCAGAAACGAAGGTAACACTGCATACAATAGACCTTTGTGGTCCGGCCCTTCTCCGGACCCAGCGCATAACAGGAGCTTAGTGCACCGGGCTGCCTTTTATAAATATTAACATTGTACTTTTCTGGTGGTTTTAAAAAACCTATTCTGGTAACTCTTGATAACTTTAGTATTTGGAAATCGTGTAATAGTGCTGTCTTGCTAAACCAATGCTACTTTAAACTCGAAATCTAGATGTTTATACATGTGGGAACTTTGATGATAGTTAACTCTCTCTAAGGCTTAATATTTCATTGTTTTAGCGGCCTTCATGTTTTAATTTTTTTTCTTTTGATATGTAATATTCTGAAGGTTCCATAGAAATTGGATTCCCCCCTATTTTACCACCCTGTAGAACTTTCCCATCCGAAAAGAGAACCCTGTTTCTTGTTCTTCTAATGATATGTTAACATGTATTTATTTGTCTGGTCTAGTGAGATTCTGTGGTTATGATCAAACAAATTGGGAAATGAAGATTGGTAATACTACTAGAACGGTAGGTGTGCTATCAAAGATTTTCATTTGCTTCTAAAGTGTATACAAAGAATGAAGACTTTGTAGCACAGATGCAGCGCACACAGATAGAGAGAGAGAGACCAAGAAGCTATTATCTGCAAATGATTTCTTATGTGCTCATAATTTGTTTTTGCATTTATTTGTACATAACAGCCACCCTATTATGCCATAAAAAGAATTTCTTGACATGTGCAAAAAATGTGAAGGGTTTATGTAGCTTCTTGCTTTGATAAATTTAGCATGTTTATATGACCAATTTCAATCAAAGGCCTAGTCATTGTTCCGCATATTGCTACTTATTTTGAACATTAACTCTGTTAATAATTATCCTTCACTCAGCCATTTTTAGCTTAGGGCCCTGCCAAAATTGAGTAGTAATCACACCTCTTTCTATCATGTTACATGTATAAAACATATAAATCGAATGTAATACATGTAATCATTTCCTTGATCACCCCATCACTTTCTCCCGACGTCATCTGTTTATGTCATCATTAAGTTTTCTATTTGTCCTATATGTAGGTACCCTGGGATGACAGAGGAGGACTTTTTAAAAGCTTGTCCTGTATGTCGTAACCTTTGCAACTGCATAATATGCTTGCGGTTAGATGGGTTAGCTAAAGTAGGATTCTTTCGATTCTTTCTCTTTGTCTAATGCTCTAAAAACATTTACTTATTGCATATTGAGTGGTACTCTTGTTTACAATACAGCATTTGATGAATGTAGAAGTGAAGTTCAGTGATGAAGAAAAACTCGAGTACTCTAAGCACATTGTACGAGCACTTTTGCCTGCTTTGGAACAATTTAATACAGAGCAAATGATTGAAAAGCAGATTATCAGATTCAAGGTATTAAATCTCTCTATTTGATGGTAACAAAAAGAGTGTTTCATTGAGTACCATTGTTATTTCTTTGGGCAGCATTGGCAGATTCAGAGGTTAAAATACGCAAAGAAAAATTCGAGAAGGATGAGTGCATTTATTGGTGAGCATTATTCACATTTGCCTTAGATTGCAATTAGTTGATAAGTTCACTGAATATTGAATGTCACACTTATTTTTGCAGCAACTATTGCAGTGCTTTTATTGTTGATTTTCACCGCAGTTGTTCTAGCTGTTCCTATGAACTTTGCCTTACTTGTTGCAAAGAACTAAGGAATGGCAACCTGCAAGCGGATGCATCCGAAGTGAGGATGCAATATATTGACAATGGACCAGGTTATTTGCATGGTAAAGGTTGAGCATAACTTCAGCCAAGAATGGAGCTTGCACTGGAACTACTGAAGTTAAAATAAGGGATCAAACCAATGTGGCAATGGCATCTAAATGGAAACCCAAGGAAAATGGTACCATTCCTTGCCCACCCAAAGATATGAGAGGCTGTAGTAAAGGAACCTTAAATTTGAGATGTATATTTTCTGAGAATTGGGTATCACAGTTGTTACTGAAAGCTAAAGAAATAGCACGAAAATGTAAATTGAAGGAAATGCATAATAATTCAGAGCTGCATTATTCCTGTTCAAAATCCAAGGGTGAAAATGATACTTCTGATGGCAAGCTACGTAAGGCAGCTGCTCGAGAAAATTCTGATGATAACTATGTATGCTGTCCAGCAGCTGTGGATACTCAGCGTGCAAATTTGAGGCATTTTCGGCTCCATCTGCTTAAGGGTGAACCAGTTGTTGTAACTAACTTCTTGAAAATGCATTGGGATTAAGCTGGGAACCTATGGTAATGTGGTGTGCTTGTCGACAAACCAACAAGGCTACTGACGTTTTAAATTGCTTAAATTGGTGTAAGGTTTGTCCAGTCATCTATATATTCTTTAACTGTGAAACACAAGCTAATCTCGTTACATCTTATGCTATGCCTGAATATCCTAATGCCACATGACTAGGCATGCCTGTAAGTTCTAATATCTCCATTCTGATATTGGTCCAGCCTTAGCTATGTTCAATGTCTTCATAAAAACACATTCCTGGCACTAATATAGCTTAAATTTTTCAACTTAATACGACTAGAAGTCATGATTGGGATCTATTGAGTTGTGCTATTTCTGGTCTCTTTTTTATTGGTACTCCCTCCGTCCCAATTTATGTGACACTCTTTCCTTTTTAAGTCAGTCCCAAAAAGAATGACACCTTTTTATATATAGTAACAATTTAACTTCAAACTTCCATTTTACCCTTTAATGAGATGATTTATAACCACACAAATATGACTTATTTTGGACCACAAGTTTCAAAAGTCTTCCGTTCATTCTTAAACTCCGTGCTTAGTCAAACACCTTCACATAAATTGGGACGGAGGGAGTAAGTGTTATTTGATCTAGTTCCGAACTTGATCTCATTGTTATATTTTGTCAGTTTTATGACTTGTTCATTGCATCGTGTGAGAGAACAACAACAACAGCATACCCAGTGTAATCCCACAGAGTGGGGTCTGGGAAGGATAGAGTGTAAGCTGACCTTACCTCTAACTTTGAGGAGGCCAAGAGACTGTTTCCCAGAAGTTCCCAAATCAGCAACTCATTAGAAACTGGATTGAGAATATTTTAATCCCAAGAGGACAAATGTTTAGATCCAAAACTCGAACTAGATGCTACTGAATTTACACCTCAATATACGTTCTGGTTAGTTTTTGGATGAATTTGTGGTTTAAAAGAAACACGTCAACAAGCAGGGTTACTTATTCCTTAGATTAATGTTATAAATCATTTTTACATTACTTTGAATGGTGGTAACACCTGCTTCTTGACATGTTACTTTACAAATTCTAAATGATATGTAATTAAAAAAATTGACTATTTGAATTGTGTAAACATGCTTTGTCAAAATCAGAAATAATTGAGGCGTAGGTTCTACATTATATTTTCCATGTTTTTACCATGCAGTTGGAAATGAACATATACCCATTTTTCAAAGGATACATGGAGGGTCGCTTTGACAGTTATGGGTGGCCTCAACTCTTAAAGTTGAATGATTGGCCGCCATCAGGTATATTTGACGAGTGGCTGCCGCGTCATGGTGCCGAATTTTCTAGTTGTTTACCTTTTATCGAATATGCACATCCTCAATATGGCTATCTCAATCTCGCTCTAAGACTTCCTGATAACTGTTCGAAGCCAGACTTGGGACCTAAGGCATACATTGCTTATGGTTTTCCTAAGGACCTTGGACGTGGAGACTCAGTCACTAAACTACACTATGCTGTCACTGATACGGTATGTTTGTCTCCTTCAAATGTAGTGTAACAAGCTGCTGGTACTGTAGAGATCTAGCTACTATGATTTTCTTTTTGAGAACCGTGGTGTCCGGACCAACTTGCGCGCACCTCGACTAATTCCACGGGATACCTGCCACCTCCCCAGCAACAGGTACCAGATAACTCTGTCCACCAAGGCTAGGACATATGGGAAGAAATCACCTACTATTTTTGTCTCTGCTGGGATTTGAAGATACTCGGAAATATTAACATGCACTCTAATCTTTTGGGGGCATTTCGGATGAAGTTATGTTGAGAAACTTACAAAAAATCCATATCCGAGTTCCTGGTCAAGGTCTTATATTTTTTTTAAATTATGCATGTTTTAGGTCAACGTGTTGATGCACACTCAAGCAGTGGTCCCAACAAATGAACAGCTCTCGACCATAGAGAAGTTGAAACAGATTCACAAAGCGCAGGATCAAAGGGAATTTGTAGCTGATGCTAACAGGATGCATGAGAGTAAAGATGAGAATAAGAAGTATAGCCAGCAAAGTGTAAAAGCTGATTGTAAAACAAATAAAGAGGGAGAAGAATACCAATACAGAGAAGATAGTAGTTCTCTTTTTGGGCAGGATAGGCCTGAAGGTTTTGAAGAAGCAGACGGTGGTGCTCTATGGGATGTCTTTAGGAGGCAAGGTGTTCCTAAATTGGAGGACTATCTCAGGAAGAACTTTAGGGAATTTAGGCACACATATGGCTCACCATTGCCGCAGGTAAATATAAGTGGGCAACTTCCATTTTTTTTATATAAGGAGTGGGCAACTTTCATTTTTTTTAATAAGGAGTGGGCAACTTTCATTTGCTTCTCCATTTCGAAATTTCTAGAGTAATTTTATCTTTGTCCATGTGTTGCCTCCCCCATGAATATTAGTGTGTGTTGTCATTTGATGTTGCTGTCTCTTGGCTTGTCACATCTCCATAGGACGAGCTTGAGACCTCTATTTATTATAATCGTCTTTTACTTGAAAAAGGCAGTTAAAGTTAAAGCTCGACCTCTATACTCATCACTGAAGATTTTGAGACCTTTTCGTCTAGCTTTCTTGTTACATGAAAATGCTAATTCGTGACTCGGGTTTAGCTAGCAGCCATTTATTAGTACGGTGAACCATTAACTGAGTGTCTGATATTTTGCTATGCGGTGATGGCCTGATATTTTTCGTCTTGGTGATTGTCATTGTAATTGCTATAAATGGCGTGATGTTAGATATTGGTAATTCTCATAATAATCACTTTGATGCTTAGTGTGAAAACATGTAATGTACGTTATAGTACTCGGTTCTGTTGATAGATGTGAGCTACGTTATGGTTTCTTATCTTTAATGGTTCAAAAATTACATCTCTTACCTAGCCAAAGTTGCAATGGAAATTTGATACAGCAGTAAACTCCAACATATTTCACCTAATATCCTCTTTGATTAATCCAAAAATATATTGATAAACTAATATATTTTTTTTCCATTACAGGTTGTTCATCCCATTCTTGATGAAACTTTCTACTTGAGCACTGAGCATATAAGAGGCTAAAGGAAGAATATGGTCATCTTATTCTCTTATGCATTGCTGCTTCTTTGCATGTCTCATGTAAAAAAGCAGTTTCTGAGACTGCATTTGTATTCACTATACTTTTATTTTCTTTTGCAGGCATTGAACCATGGACTTTTGTTCAAAAATTAGGTGAAGCTGTTTTTGTTCCTGCTGGATGCCCTCATCAAGTCAGAAATTTAAAGGTATGCAGTTAGTTCATCTCTCTATCCCATGTCATCCTATTGTCCTTCTTGATAGCAATTTTTTGTAGTACTAGGGATGTCTAGTAGCACATAGAACCAGCAACAACAACATACCCAGTGTAATCCCACAAAGTGAGGTTTGGAGAGGGTAGGATGTACACAGACCTTACCTCTACCTTTGTGGGGCAAAGAGGTTGTTTCTGATAGACCTTCGGCTCGAAATGATGCAGGATTGCAAGGTAAATAAGACAATAAAATATCAAGATACAAAGCAAATGAAGCAACACATAGTAATACACACCTAAAGAGTAGGGATCTATACGATGCCTAAATAATACTACTAAGAAAAGGAGAAGAGGAGATGAAAAGGCTAGCCCCCTACCTCTCCCACACAATGCGACAAAAACTCAACTACACACTAACCTTCTACCCTAATTATAGACCTCCAAATCTTTCTATCTAGGGTCATGTCCTCAGTCAGCTGAAGTTGTGTGATGTTCTGTCTAATCACCTCCCTCTAGTTCTTCTTCGGTCTACCTCTACCTCTCCTAACTCCTGCTATCGCCAATCTCTCACACCTCCTAATAGGTACATCCTCACACCTCCTTTTCACGTGCCCGAATCATCTCAGCCTCGCTTTCCTAATCATATCTCTCCTAGTATGAGCACACATCCATCTGAGCATCCTCATCTCCTCTACCTTCATTTTCCGAACGTGGACGTTCTTGACTGGTCAATATTCTGCCCCATACAACAATACTGGTCTAACCACTACTCTGTAGATTTTACCTTTCAGCCTTGACGACATGTTCTTATAGCAAAGCACCCCAGAGGAAAGCCTCCATTTCATCCATCCTGCTCCAATACGGTGTGCGACATCATCGTCAATTCCCCGTCTCCTTGTATTATGGACCCAAGTTACTTGAAGCTTCCTCTTTTGGGTATAGCTTGTGCCTCGATCTTTACTTCCACATCTGCCTCCTGCATTACGTCACTAAACTTGCACTTCATGTACTCTGTCTTGGTCCTGCTTAACCTAAAACCTTTAGACTCTAAGGTCGTCCTCCAAACTTCCAGCCTATCATTAACTCCACGACGCGTCTCGTCAATCAAAACTATGTCGTCTGCAAATAACATACACCACATCACCTCCTCTTGAATATGTCGTGTCAGTCCGTCCGTCACTAAGGAAAACAAAAACGGGCTAAGGGTTGATCTCTGATGCAACCCTATCTCGATCGGAAAGTGTTCTGAATCACCTCAACTGTCCTAACTCTGATCTTGGCACCCTCGTACATGTCCTTGATTGCCCTAATGTAGGCCTCAGGCACACCTCTAGACTCCAAACATCTCCAAAAACCTCTCGTAGGACTTTATCATATGCCTTCTCAAGATCATAGTAGCACATAGAACCATATTTTCTTTTCTTTTCTTTTCTTTTTCAGAAACATCTGCTTTTAGATCCCTGTCATAGTCTTTAATATTGCTTTTAAAAGTATCACCTGTCCTATACAGCTTCTTGAATGGCACTTTTCCTAGTGCTTTATGCAGAGTGAGAAAAAGATACAAACGAAATTAAGTAATTCCAACTTGAGTGTCTACATAATAGATGCTACTAAGGTTAGGAAGAAAGCTCTGAATGTGTATACATCTGTTCGTTATCATGGTTATCTTTTTTGTCAGAAGTCCTTTTCATCAGTTCTAAGAAATGAATCCCGAAAAATTTATTGTTCATCAAATGTTGAAATAGATAACTATGTTTTCTTTTTTCTCAAACTAGAAATCATTTGGTAGGTATGTTCTTCTTATGGATTTATGATATGATTTACAATAGTAGGATCTTAGTTTGGTGAACCATAAGTCTAGTACTTTTATAATCTCAGCTCGATGACTTCCGGTGTGTTCATTTTTTACAGTTCTGTATCAACGTCGCTGTTGATTTTGTATCTCCTGAAAATGTGAATGAGTGCATCCGTTTGACCGAGGAGTTTCGCAAGCTTCCCAGAAATCATGATGCTCAGGTAGATAAGTTGGAGGTATATGGATCCTTATATCTTCTTTTTTTCCCGGAAGGGGAGGGGGGAGATAAGAAGTGCTCAGTCTTGACATGCTTCTGCTCCTCTTAAGCGTCTGTAAGTAGAAAAGTTTCTTGTTTTTGGATGTTGTGTTCTCTTCCTCAAAAACATGGTCAGGATAATATCAATAAATGTGGATTTTAACCATAAGCACATAAAGAGCACCACTTACTAGAAAAGTTTATGGAAAGGTAAAATTCTAGTGCTTGGAAGTATAATTGTCTTGTGTCACGTGCTCTTGTTTCATTACTGATCACCTTTTTCCGGACCTTGTTTTATTTATGATCGTTATTATTTTATTTATGTTTCGGCATGGAAAAGCTATGTAACCATTTTCACAGCATTCTTCCTTTTATCTTCTTACCGTGTAGCATGGCATACCTATTTTGGATAATGTTGCAACCGATGTGTTCAAACAGCTCAACCGTCTCTGCAGCCTTTAGCATAGGAGTCCTTTGGTCTTTGATCCTCTGTTGAACTCTTAATAATTACTTTTATTAAGTAGCTTTATGTTTAAGATTCCATGTCCTATGTCCTCTTTACATGTTACCAGCTTTACAATATGCACTACTTTTGATGTTAAAAATGGGTGAATATTTTATTTAATTTCATCTATATTGTTAGTTTCTCTATGGAAACAGTGCTTGCATGTGTAAAGATTACTAAAATCTGTCTGACACTTCAGGTAAAGAAAATAATTGTTGCAATGAGCCAAGCAGTGGACCAATTGTAGAAGACACTATTGTAAGATTGCTGCTATTTGTTTTCACAAAGTTATGCCCTTAAATTTTTTATTTGAACATGAAACTTATATATTTCATACAATGAACGTAAATAACCTCTTTTTCTCCCGTTCCATAAAGTTTTCCTGCCATCTTTCTGTGCCCTGCATAAATCTTGTGCGATTAGGTCTTATTCTAATTTCTAGATATGCTTAGAGCATAATTTCATTTATACTATTGTCAGCCATGGATCTTCTATCATCTGGTGTTCTCATCTGGACACGCTTCTATGTTATGTCGATATGAAACACATGACATAACCATTTAAAAGACAAAAGGTAAAAGATGCTAGTTGCGTCGTTGCAGCATAATGCATTTGAGGGGAAAAACAGTTGGGAACTCTCCTCTGTGAATTTCAAAAGAGAAACACCTAGAACCTCTGTCCCAATTTATGTGTCACACTTTGCTTTTTAGTATGTCCCGAAAAAAATGACACCTTTTTATATTTAGAAATAATTTAACTTTAAAATTCCCATTTTGCTCTTAATGACTTATTTGACATCGCGAGTTTCAAAAGTCTTCTTTCTTTCTTAACTCCTTGTCGAGTCAAACAAGGCCACATAACATGGGATGGAGGGAGTATTATTTGTTGCTCCAAGGAAACCCCAATAGTGCTTTAGTGCTCTTCAGAATGCCAAGTACTGTTGTTTATGTACACTTTGCATTTCTTTTTTTTTTTCTTTTCCTTCCGTGGATGCAAGTAGAAACTCTGAAGCAGGCATCTCTACAGTACCAAGTATGCCAAAGTCCTCCGTTTCGGAAGATCTATCCAGTAGCAAGACTGCCAAAAGAGAAGAATATGTTGCTCCGAATGAGGATGAGAAACCAAGAACTGCTGAAGTTAATCGACATTCTCCCCTTCCAGTTCCTGATCATTTGTCTTCAGCAAACAAGGTTTATTCAATTGGTTATTGATATCTTTTCTGGTTTAGCTTTTCCATGTTACTGCCGTATGAATTTTTTCCGTATCCTCTTTTCTAGGCTATGCCAGGACCAAGCATGACAAAATATTCCTCCGTTTTGGAAGATCTATCCAGTAGCAAGATTGCCAAAAGAGAAGAATATGTTGCTCCAAGTGAGGATGAGAAACCAAGAACTGCTGAAGTTAATCTACATCCTCCGTTTCAATTTGATAATGTTCATTTGTCTTCAGCAGAAAAGGTTTACTCAAATGATTACTAATATCTTTTCCAGTTTAACTTTTCCTTGTTACCGACAAATGAGTTTTTTTTCATATCCTCTTTTCTAGGCTATGCCAGGACCAAGCATGCCAAAATCTTCCTCCGTTTGTTTTGGAAGATCTATCCAGTAGCGAGACTGCCAAAAGAGAAAAATATGTTGCTACAAGTGAGGATGAGAAACCAAGAACTGCTGAAGTTAATCTACATCCTCCGTTTCAATTTGATATTATTCATTTGTCTTCAGCAGAAAAGGTTTACTCAATTGATTGCTGATATCTTTTCTGGTTTAGCTTTTCCTCATTAAAATGCCATATGAATTTCTGTAGAAATTTGCTTGTATATATTGGCAGGCTGAAGAAAGCACATCAGTTCCTAGTCAAAAGTTGAAGCAGTCCATGAATATAGAAGATGTTGAATCAACTTTTCAGACGGTTCACTGTTTCTTGAAGTCTTTGCCAGAACAGTTCCAGCCAAAAATCAGGCCACCAGAGAAACAGTACTGATTCAACCTGAACACTTGCAAAGGTAATATTTGAATACTCGATGAGACAGTCTTTGGAGGCATTGGCTCATGATCCAATGCATGAAAAAGAAATGTGTGACGCAATTGCTGCTTTAGATGAAAATCTCTCGTCATTGTTTACTGAAGAACAAGCCAAACAATTGGTAAAACTCAAGTATGAATTCCCCTTCATGGTCAAGAAATGGAGGGACTTGGCATAGCTGAATCAAGTTACCAGGAATTCTTGACCAGCTTCGAAGAGGATAAGAAAAAATTGGATGACTTGACTAGATCAGAAGCAAGGTTGAAGTCGGAGCATGATAAGGAGGAGGAACAAGCTAGAGAGTTGGAAGCAGCCCTTCAAATTATAAAGATCCGGCAGCAAGAAATCTCGGAGGAAAGACAAGAAACGTCACTAGCTGCTAAAAAAATCATGTTGTTAGCTCAAGAAAAAGCTGGCAAGATAGAAAGCACTAAAACTGAATTGGTAACAACAAAGATGCAGATGGATGGCTTGCAAAAAAAAATTGGTCCAACTTTCAGTCTAAATTCCCCTAGGTGTTACTTTCAGGTCTCTCCTATCGTCACAAATCACAATTGTTTAGTAACTTTTTTGACTTTATGTGTATAGTCTATGTAAACCAACAAGGATTGTGGTGGAATGTTAAGTATTCCTTTATCCTTAACATGAGGTCTCGGATTCAAGCTCTGCTAGGTACGGAATAACCTTTGTTATATAGTCGGAGTCTCGAAAACCAGTGCGAGTACTGAACTGGGTGGGAAAAAGGTCTTGCGGCCAAATTTGGCTTCATCATTTTTAAGTTACATAAATATTACTTCAAAAATATATACTGTGAGTTTTAAAATAAAAATTAGAGAAGGTAATTTAAGTCCCTATAAGTAATGAATGTAGATGTTATTTAGCAAACTCAATTGTATATCATATAAGTCCTTCGATGCCTTATTGATTTCACTTTACACTAACACATGTATTCTGCCGTTTCAATTAATTGTCTTGTAGGTTTTTACTTTTTAGTCAAATGAAAATATCACGTATCTATTTATAATTGTTGCACAAGTCTATCACGAAATATTATCTCCTTATTATGACAATAATAAAAAGTAAAAATAATAAAGAGGTTTAAATTTCTTAATAAGAATTTATCATTTGGATCTAAATGCCAGAAATTTCTATATATTGGTACAGAGTTAAAAAGGTAAAACAGACAAACAAACAAATAGAGTTCTTCTGAATATAAAAAAAAGATTTTATTCTCTAATTAACCAGCAAAATACATTTAAAATTAAAAGTAAAGGGGATAATTTTTAAACAAAAAAAATAAATCGTGGAGTTCAATAATGAAAACAAATGTTCAAAGTCTCAGTTAAATGCCAACCAAATTTAAGTTTCTTTGGGATTGGAGAAGGACATCTTTGTTATTTTAATATTCTATTTTATTTCTGAGTTATTAATCTCATAATTATTATCTTATATTAAACGTGACATAAAATAATATTATAATTATGGTATAAAGAATATCAAAATTACTAATTATAAAATAAAAAAATCAACTAAATGTGAAATGGAATAATCTCATAATCTGTCTGAAATTTGATCCCAACAATCAAGCAATCTAAGGGGTAGTTCGCTTGCTAGTCATAGTTATGCGAATATTAGTTATGCGAATTTAATTATATATATTTTATTTATGTTAGATTTGTAAAATGATAATTAAACAACATACTTAATATGTTAAATTTTACAAAAAAAATAACTAAAAAATCACCAAATATAATATTAATTTTAATATATGAATTATTACCTTCCTAACCAACCACCAAACACCTATGAACTTGTATTTTGTGTGAGGGTGCACAGTAATTCATGAACCTTAGCCGATCAAACCCTTGTACATTAACATTACATTCACCCACAAAAACAATATGATCTAAAATTATCTTTGACAGTAGAGCGTGTCATACACTTCCTACAGAAAGCGTGTAAGGGTAGATTATATCCCTTCATTCAAATGTTGAATTAATCAATTGTTCTAGGTAATGAAATATTTTTGGATCTAAAAAAAGAATTAAGTTTAAAAACTTAACTTCTATTTAATCAGATACAACAACTAATTAAAATTGAAATATTTTTTTCTAAGTGTGGATTTTTTGAAGGACCTGAAATATTTTACAAGATATAATTCATTCAAGTACTTAGACATAAATGAACACATCATTAAATAAACGACGAGACAAAATAAAGAGAAAACTTACTATTTTGGTCCAAATAGAAATGAGAGTAAAAGTTTCTACTTTTCTCACTTGTAATCATGAAAACTCTTTGAAAAATAAAATAATTTTTTTGACTAAAAATTATTACTTCACTTGAAATATTCTCCAAACTTATTTTTCAAATAGTAAATTCTCTCTTTCAAATATCAAAATAAAATTGTGGAATTGTACTGAAAGTATGAACTTTCTTCGTTGATTACTATTTATTTAAAAATAATTTAAGGAACAAGTCTTTTTTTCTTCTATCGAAAAAGAAAAAAAGAGCAAAACAAAAATAGTCTCGTTCTCTAACCGACTGATCATGTTGGTCATGTAACTGAGAGGGAACGCTAGAATTAGATGCATTTTGGAAGGTGGAGTTATAGTCATGTGCACATTTAAATTGTAGGTCTTGAGGCAACTTTTTTCAATCATTGGAGTACCAAACTTTAGAAGAATGGACTATTTTTACAAACTTTTTCAAAATTACATAAATATTATTCAAAAATATACTTTTGAGTTTAAAATAAAAATTAGAGGAGGTGATTCAAGTCCCTGAAAATTTAGAAGAATGGACTATTACAAACTTTTTCAAAATTACATAAATATTATTCAAAAATATACTTTTGAGTTTAAAATAAAAATTAAAGGAGGTAATTCAAGTTCCTGAAAATAATGAATTTAAATGTTATTTAGCAAATTCAGTTGTACTTCATAGAAGTCCTTCAATGCCTTATTGAATCATCCACATATTATAAAATTTTACTCTAAAATAATAGATGAATTCCACTTTAGTCAAATGAATATATCACCTAAATTTGTGAAAGTGTTGTTACAATGCTATAATGAAATATATCTCCTTACTGGGGCGGTTGGCTGAAAGGCCGGTCTCAAAACTTATTTTGGAAGATGCTATAAGTCTCAAAAATTTTGAAAAAAGGTCACCATTTATTAAGTCATCATGTCATACGCGTTTATTAACAACCCTTGTTTCAAAGATAAAAATATATTTTGGTCCACACCTTCAATATTTTAATTACCCGAGATAGAAATAAAAATTAAATTATTTCGCTTCAAAAGCTTTCGTTTTCTGCACTTTTCAGACACCGTTTCTGGCAAAAATTCTGAATTTTCATCGAAAAATCATTCTCCAATGACGAAAAGCTTTTATATTTAAGCTATTGTTAGTAAAATCTGGTAGAAATCGTTGAGAAAGAGCTTTCATCATTGTTGTAAAAGCTCACTTTTTCGGCGAAAATTCTAGTGTCATCCCGACATTGGAGTCAGTTCTCCATTCAAATACCTCAGTTTGTAACTGGTAAGAGCTTTATCCCTGCTCTTTTTGATTCTGCATTTGGTACAGTTCCTCGGCTATTCATAGACCAAGTCATCGACCAGCCATAGACCAACGTCATAGTATATTATAGAGTTATTATGGCGTCGATTGCATAATATATTATAGTAGGTGGTGATTACATGGATGAATGAGATGAGACCCATAATATTGGAATTGGAATTCTGTGAGCAAGGTGACAGTGTCGATTGTTGTGCGTCACAATGGTACATAAAATGACTTGGTTATGAGCGTAATGGAAAATGGAGAGTTAAATCGTGAATCTAGCGACTTGCGCATTAGTTATATGATTGATGCTCTGCCCACTAAGGGAAAAAATCATCTTTCTTTCATAACGAATGATAGGCATGTGGGATTATACATGATTGATGTTGTTTCTGATGGTTCTATACCTATTTTAAGAATAAATGTCTCAAGTTGGTTCTATATCAGCAGCACCACCCCACCCATAAACCCACAACCACTGCTGTCAGTCGATGACGCTTTAATACAACATGAGGGCATGGGTGATCATTAAATGAATATGAATGATACTGGTAGTGATGACGAAGAGTGTGACGTATGTGATTGGCAGCTAATTAGTTCATAAAGCAACCACAATTTAAATGATGAAATCGATTTTTACCATGGGCAAACATTCGATAATAAGGACTATTAAAAGGTTTTATTGAATAAAGCTGCAATAAAAATCCTATATTGTTTTAAACCGAACAAGAGTAATAACAAATATTTTAAGGTGGAATGCACATCTTCTAATTGTGGTTGAATGTTGCGGGCCAATAAGTATGAGAATTCAGACATGTTTCACATTTACAAGTACTTTGGTGATCACACTCCCAGGGTTGAACATGTTACGTGCACTCATAAGCATGCCTCGGCAGTTGTCCTTACATCAGTCTTGGTGAATGACTATATTGACAACGAATGGTCAACGAGGAAGAAAATCCAGATGACGGTTTTTCAGGGAGTTCCATTGTAAACCAAGCTACTATTATATTAGATAATACTTCTTCTAATGGTTATGCTGTAAACATTTTAAAAACTCGATTTACTCCATCTTTTTTCCATATTTTTCATGTTAGATGTGCATGTCATATTTATAACTTGGTTGTAAAGGATGGCCTAAAACTTTTTAAAAACATACTTGATAAAGTACAATTTGCTATGAACTTTATTTTAAAGGTAATAAAATACAAAGACACCAAGAGTATAAAAAGACATGTCATGATTGTGGATTACCTTATAGAAAAATTTCAGAAGAAGTTGCAACTAGGTACAATTCTTTGTATGAACAATTACTTGTTGCTCACGAGTATAGAAGACCTATAACTTTATTATTTAACACTCATAATCAAAATCCTTCGGATATGCTTGTAGATGATGATTGTGATAAATTTTGGAACTTATTGTACTCCTAGATAAAAAATTTCTAGCTACTAAGGAATTTTTGGTATTTATTATCATATTATTTCATCTATGTTATTTTATATAGCTCTAATATTTTTGTTATTTAATGAATATATGAAAAAACCAACTTACGCTCCGGCTATTGCAAAAATGTTTTTGTAATTTTTTTTTCTATTCCCACTATTTATTTTATTGGTGTTGTATTAAATTCTACTATTAAAGTAGACGGTTGTAATGCCCTTATTGAAACGATTTATGAATGCTTAGAAATACTTCCAACAGAACCAACTGAAGAACTAACTAACGAATCAACTAATGAAGATGTTATGTCTAGCATACAAACACAATGCAAAAATATGTATATGTATTACCAAGAGCAAAGTGCAAATAATCAATCGATCCGGATCCGGATCCATCGGGCTTTTGTACCATCTTCTTCATAAATAATAGATACCTTTAATGTCTTCAATCATCCAATTTTGCAAGCACATTAATGCCTCCACGATTTTAGAGTGAAGCCTAGAACGATGAGAACTAATCACCCTTCCACCCATGCTAAAGGCACTTTCCAAAAAGCCACGAAGAAGACGGGAATTGCAAGGATGTCCTTCGCAATTTTACTGTAAAGTAGGATACATTTGATCCTTTTTCCACCAATTAAGTACATCAAAATCATCATTCTCGGGTATAGGATCATCCTCCAAGTAATGCTCCACCTCACCCCTCACATTCATCTTTCTTTTCTTTGTTCTTTTAGCTTGAGCATATTCATCCTCATCATTATCACAAGACTCTGAAATTCCTCGTTTGCCACTTGGAAAAGGTTCTTGACTTTTATTTCCCTCACTTCTCATTTGATATTCAACCACAAGTTTATCAAGTTTTTTCTAACCTTTGCCACTTCATTATCCGTATCATCTTTGTACAATCTCTTAAAATAGTACTCCACACAATCCATTTTATTTCTTGGATCTAAAATTGAAGCAACCGCCAACATCTCATTAATATTATGCCAATATTTGTCAAACTTGTCAATCATATTTTTAGCCATCATTCTAATGGTCTCAACATCACTCTCCACCCAGCGCCTCAAAGCAAGTCTTATCTCACACACTTTTCGAAAAAACAAATTAGAAGTAGGATAATTTACGGAAAACACTCTAGTGGCCTTGTAGAAAATTTCCAACTTCTCACAAACAAGTTTTGCCATCATCCAATCATTTTCACTAGGAATAACTAACTTGAGCTTCTTATTCATACGTTTTAACTTAGCAAATACATCTTGAAAAGGCAAAGCTTCACTTCAACCTTATAAAAAAATATGTGGTTTACCGCATCAAGTATTCAAGGCCTTCGAAATAGAATGTATAGTGATTCAAATGCTTCACAAATCAACGAGTTTGATGTTTATGTTTTGCAGAGTGTTATACCGTTCGAATCAATTGCTAATGAAAATGGACTATTTAATAAAATAAGATCCACGGGTCGGATCGGACCAGGATCCGGATCTCAAATACAAGAAATATCCGTCCGGAGGGAGAATGAGAAGACATTTCGACTCTATCAAAGCTTCAAGTATCAAGGCCCGAGATGTGTTGAATATTCAAGCGTCAATCAATTGCTAATGAAAATGGACATGAAAGGCGTTTGAAACTTTCCGAAAGCATTTTTTCAAAGATGGCTAGAATGTTTCAAAAAGGAGAACATAGACACTCATTGGCGGGAGACAGTTTGGAGATTGCAGTTTTATTTAGAGATTGGATTAGAGCGGAGCGGAGAAGGTGCGGTCAACCACAATTAAAACGAAATCTTATCCGAGGGAGTAGGAAGCGACGTTGAACAATTTGACCAACAACTTCCAATTCCAACAGAAGATCCTCAAGAGATTGTCAGAAAATTAGAAAAAGTATGGTTGCATATGTAATTTTTTAATGCCAATTTTACTATGTGATTTGCAACTTTTGAACTACGAAACAAAGTTGCAATTTTGAAATTGTATTACAAAAAAAAATCATATTTCTATTAAATAATATAAGAGGCAATTAGCCTTGAAATTTTTTTCCACTATATTGTTCAATTATTTAAGTGTTTAAATATATATTTTCTTAAAATTAAGTGTCTAGAAAAAAAATTAAAGTCTCCCAAATCTCCCTACCCGACCGGACCGTCCCGTTCCCCCAAATTCCGTCTCCTCGCGGAATGTAGGACGGGACGGGACCACTTCCCGTCCCCATATCCCCCCACCTATCCCCAAATCCCGTCCCGTCGCGTCGCGTGCCATCCCACGGGCTAAAGTGAACAAATTACATGAATAATTCTTCCTAACCAATATCCAAATGACTATTTGTACTATGTGTTAGGGTGCACCGGTAATTCCATGAACCTTAGCCTTTCAAAATCATCGTACATAATACTCACCCCTTCAACGAGCGCGTGTAAACACGAACAATCTGATCTAAGCTATCTCTGACCTATCCACCATTCACACTTGCGCGTGTCATACACTTCCTACAGTTGCGAGTGGAATTACTACTCTCAAATTCAAAGAACATCTAAGGGGTAGATTGGACATGGAACTGTAACACCACCATCCCCGTCTTCTCCCAAATCAAACCCTAGTATTGATTTCATCACAAAATCAAGTTTGGGTTTTATCAAATACCCTTTAAAGGTTTGCTCTTTATTGAATTCTTGATTATATTATCCTTAATTTTTCATTTAATTTACTTTTAGGGTTTGTTTCCTTGTTTGAAATGCAGTTATTTAAATTGTTTGTGGATTTTGTCATATGCCCTTTAAAGGTTTGTTCTTTATTGAATTCTTGATTAGATTATCCTTAATTTTTCATTTAATCACACTTTTAGGGTTTTGTTTTCTGCTTGAAACGCAATTATTTGAATTGTTCGTGGGTATTGTCTAATACCCTTCAAAGGTTTGTTCTTTATTGAATTCTTGATTGTATTATCCTTAATTTTTCATTGATTTACTTTTAGGGTTTGTTTTCTTGCTTGAAATGTAGTTATTTGAATTGAGGTGAAATCTTTCATTTCCAGATTTTCCTCTTTCATATCAAATGAGGTTTACCCTTTATGTTGGTTATTGGTTTTGCAAATTTCATTTTTTTTACCGAATTGTAACAACTTCATTAATGGACTGGGGAGATAGTGATATGTTGTTTGGAGTAGTAATTTGTTATAAAAGATTTAATCTTTATGGTTATTATGTTATTAATTTTTTTCTTGCTTGAAACACAATTATTTGATTTGGGTAAAGCAGAATCTTTACCCTTACCTTATGTTTGTTCTTGGTATTTGCAAATTTTGATTTTTTTTTGCTTGTACCCTTTACTGAATTGTAACAAGTTCATTGATGGACTTGGGAAATAGTGATTTGTTATCTGTAGTAGTATCTTGTGTATTAAGGTCTAATCTTTGTGGTTATATGTGATAATTGTATGGCATGTACAAGTGTGTTGAGAATTGTATCATTTGCTGAACTTTTTGTGATAATATTTTCATGGATATCTAACTTTAGTTTCAGTGTTGATCTTCTTTGAAATTTATACGTATTTTGATTTTATTTATAATATTTTGGGGGTTTTGGTTAAAAGAAAAACTCAATCTTTCTATGCTTTTGAGAATTTTATGTATGTTGAATTTTTGGGTTTGATGATCAGCCTATATTCAACTCATGCATTCCTTTTCTTTGAGTAGTTGTTTAATAAATGTTTGTTTTTTTGCTTTTTGATAAGGATGTTTGCCTTTTCTGTTTCCAGACAGGGTTTTGATGCATCATGCTGCCCGGGATTGAGGTGTCAAATTTTCACAATTTTTTTTCCTTTTTAAAAAAGAATTTGCTCAAGTGGGGTAATATTTACAATGTTTAATTAACACCCTCTAGCATACTATAGTAAGGATTACAGTAACACATAAATTGCGGATAAACACATTACTTGTATAAATTGGGACAAACCCATTCCTTTTTGGATGTTTAATGATTCTTATAACCCACCCCAACTTGTTTGAGACGGAGGTATCATTGTTGTTCACTTGTTCTTGTGTTTGTCATTTTTGCATTGTTAAGTATGATCTTTTGACTCGATTCTGCACCTTATATGCTAGTTCTTGATTAATTAAATTCATCCACCAATGTGATATATTCACTTGCATCTGTGTTGTGCAGATTATGGATCATGTGAATAGTGATAATCGATTGGATGTTCCTGATACCCCTAATAGATTAGTTGCTAAGGATCTGAATGTGAGGAGGTATGTCAATGTAGAGAGTGATTTATCTGCATCAGGGCATTCAGGATATGGGAATGTTGCTGCTGAACAGAATGGGAATCAACTTAATGTTAATGGTGTTGGAAGAAGAAGGTTGTTTATGCGTCCTCCAAGAAGTATCCCTAGTTCCATGAAATCTGAATGCCATGCTAATTCATCAGCTTTTAGTATGGGAGATTCTTTGCCTTCAAGAAATGGTGTTCCCTTCAAGGTTTCCTCCATTCCTAATTCCAAGGAGAAACATAATTTGCATCTTGCTAAAAGTGAAAACACAGAATCAAAAAGTAAGCAAGACCGTTCCGTCATAGACCTGACAAAGCAAAATAGGTCGACTCATGTATTTGTTAAGGCTCCTACAGTTGGAGTACAGGATATTGGTCAAGATGAAAAATGTATATCGCAATCAGCAGTAATGAATGAACACTCTCATTTGCACATGAGGACTTCCACACCATCCAGCAATGCCCGCAAAGGAAAGGAAACTGCTGATCTAGTTAAACTTGGTTTAAATAAATCTCATGGAGAGAAGGACTCTGCCATTGATGCGCAGCTTGGAGCTCGGAAGGATGGCTTTGCAGCTCTTGTTAACTCACCAAGAGTAATTGGGCAGAAAAGATTGGTCCGAAATGGATGTATATCTCCACATAACATAGCTAAGGCCAAAAAGCCAGCTGGGATAGAGGACCACAGTGTTTTAATCCATGGGCTAACTGATGCCAGTCTTATGGCATCATCCGCTGGTACAAGCTCAGATACTGCTAAAGAGATGATATCTAGAGATGGTATCTCTGCAGCAAAGGGTAAGGGGGTGGTAATCCATTCTTCTCCTTCAAAAGAACATGACGCAACACATACATTTAGCAGGTATGTATTTGGTGAACATTGCCTATATATTCACAGGAAAGATAGTTTTCATTCTTTTCTGATAGCAGTTTGCATCAAATTTACTAGGCTGTCCAAATAGGGAAAAAGTACTTTGTTTACATCTTCTATGACATATTAGCATAGCGTGCATGTCAAGGTGTCCGACAGTGTAAGCTAATGACTTCCCTGCCGAGGATCTACATTTTGATAATCAACATGGAACACAGTTTAGCTTGTATTCAACCATCTGCACAAGTGATGCATCTAAATTCAGATATGCATTTGGACCTTTTTTCTGTTCGGAAACTTAATTAGAAAAACTTATCTGTGCTGTGCGTAATCTGTTTTGGCTGAAATGAGCTTTATTTCTAAGTGCTTGCTGCATCTTGTTGTATGAGATATTACTATTCCTATGTAAATTCAGAAATGATACGAGACATTATTCTAGTCATTATTGTTCTTGTCATTTACATTATTACTCATAATCATACATAAGTTTGTGTTAAACAGTTATTGTACCTTTGTCCTCTTCTTATCAATGTCTTTAAAATTTGCTATTTGGTTAGGTGATTTAAGTTGCTTCACCATTCTTCATGCTTTAGAAATACATATTCTTATTCTATATTGTTAAGAGTTGCGATGTTTATAATAACCTACTAGATTTTTTCATTCAATTCAGTAGCATAACTTTCTGGGTTCCTTTACTTTTGACTGGTAGTAATAAATTTCCAACGATTAACTATTGTCCTAGTAAAGGTCTCATCAGAAAAAAATTTCATTGGAAACCAGTGATTCCAGTAAAGATGTGTTCAGAAGCTTTGACGAATCAGGTGGATGGAGAAGTACACGTAACCGCAGTTCGAACATGAACTTGTCATTGTCCAATGTGCGCAGGACTTCAGAAAGAGGTAGTGCACACTTTGTCTCTCACCCCAGTGGGAGTAGGGTGATGAGAAGAGACGATGCAAGTAGTTGTCAAGATTCTGCTTCTATTAGACATGTTTCTGGTGTATCTACAGGGCCGAAGGGATCACCTCCTGGACCTCAATGTCGCCAAATTAGTGGACATCGTTCTGCACCAAACACAGTTAAGAAAAGACTAAAGCAGGGACCTGCCTCAAGCAGCCATGGTGAATGTTCTACATCGGTCTCTGATGACGCAGACATCATTTTGCTTACCTCACCTGAAAGTAGGGTTTATACAAGGAGCGCCAAAAACCCAAGTCGTGTAGGTTCAGGCGGAGAACCAGTTATTGATTTGGACAGTCCCTCCTCTACCACAAGACGTGAAGGATCTTGTGTTGTATGTAGCAGTAGTAGGGATGAAGATGCTAGAGCTCAATTAGAAGCTGATGAAAGGCTCGCACGGGAACTCCAAGAACAATTGTACAATGAGGTCCCTTCCTTCGGGGTTGACGAGGTGATACTCTTTATGAAGAATAGTTTTAGTTGTTCTCCATCAATATTTAGCTGTTCTTGTCTTCACACCGTGCTTAGATGTTGATATTTTTTCTCTTCTTCCCAACAGATTGATGATGTAGCCATGGCTTTAGTGCAGGAGAATTTCTTGCGTGCTTCCTCTGGATCAGAGAACCAATTATCTGGTCTTGTATGTTTGTTTTCCTTCCATTTTATTGTTCTCTTATACTTTCCATCACTTCGTAGTAAAATATGTGCCACTTAGGTCTAATATCAATATTGTCATCTGACATTCAGATATTTATACACACGATGTTCATGTTTCATTATGTGTTGTTCCAACTACAACAACATACCCAGTGTAATCCCACAAGTGGGGTCTGGGGAGGGTATGTTGTACGCAAACCTTACCCCTACCTTGGGAGGTAGAGAGGTTGTTTCCGATAGACCCTCGGCTAAGAATAAAGCAATAACAAAGCAGGTCAAATAGGAAAAAGGAACAGTAACTACAACAAAATAGCATGCTACGCGAAGAATGTGAGACAGTAAATAATAAGTAATAACAGAAATCGAAGGGCAAGAAACTACAGAAGAACATTATGTGTTGTTCCAATTTAATTTCCTGCTAAAATAGATTGTGGGAGACTAGGTTTTTCTCTGACTAATTGATATTGAAACTAGAGCTTTTTGCTAGTATCAGTACTTATGGTGTGCATATGGGCCCAAATTTATATTCTCAAATGTGAGGTGTAGCATTGTTAGAGGCTCGCTTGCTGGGCACTTTAAACCTTGAAGTTAGAAGTGCAGGCTGGGTACTTTGTGACACTTAAGCAACAAACAATACATATACCTGAAGAAAGTGATATATGAAAATTAGAAATCTAGTAACAATAGAAAGTAGTCACTAAAATTGAATTACTCCCTCCATCCCAATTTAAATGTCTTACTTTCCTTTTTGGCCTGTCCCAAAAAGTGCCTCTTTCTATATTTAGTAAGTTTACCAATTCCAAGGTAAGTTTAAGACCACAAGATTCAAAAATCTCCCTTTATTTCTTAAACTCCGTGCCAAGTCAAACTAAGACACTTAAATTGGGATGGAGGGAGTAGAACTTAAACTTCATCATTGCTTATATACAGAAAAAAACTTTAACTGCGTTGTTACTTCCATCTCTGCCTGGCTTGTTATCACTTATGATGAAGAAAGGTTTGGAACCCTATAGAGAAAGAGGTCCTCCTCCTACTGTGTCAAAAATACATATATTTTTCTGGTTACACCAAAAGTTAAAGATTCTACGAATCTAAATTTTATGAAACTTAGTGTTTCTGCCTTTCCTAAAACATCTAGTTACTAGTTCTCCAAAATGTCCAGAGAGCGGGAAATCATATCCCATAGTTTTATTTGTAATGTTTGTCTCTCAGGCACTTAAATATTTGACATACCCTAATCTGGAACTTTTTGTGAGGGTAGTGTACTACTTATATATACTCCAAAAATTTCGTAAAATCTTTTTACACTTGAATGTGCCGTGAGAGTTGCAACTGTGAAGATTGATTGTTATTACGTTGTTATATAACTTTGACTTGCAGCGTTGACCAGGGATGTGGAAATCTAAGGTTTTCATTTTGCTCTTTTAGTTTGTTGCGGTTGCAGTATTGTCCATCTTATGTGTCTTTCAAATGTTAAAAATCACTGATGAATGAAGGAGTTTTTCTCATTAATCTCCTAGTTTTAGAGTGATCTTATATCAATGTCTTCCGAAATGTGCACAGGAAAAAAGGCCTTTGATTCCTATCCTGCTTTCTTCCTGTAATGATTGTGCCTTGATCTCTGATCGAAATTTTCTCTTTTCCCTCTGATGTCTTATTTTTGGGATGTGGGGATGTTGGTGTAGAATGGATCATCGGTCACAAACTTACGCAGAAGGCAATCAAGAAATGCATCCAACATATCTCGTAGAGCTTCACAAGCTCGGGCGTCTACCTCGAATAGGGTGGCACGGTTGAGGAGCAGTTTCCCTGGACAACCTCGTACTATCTTATCTTCCAGAGGAAGAAATTCACTGTTTCCTCCTAACATGGATGTGGACATGGTATTTATTACTTTCACTTCTCATGATTTTGGTCAGTAATAAAATAATCAGCTAAAGTTGTATTTCTTGTTATTTTACATGCTACTTGTGTTCATTTGGCTACACTTGATGACTTTTCTGAATATTGCAGAGGATGCATATATTGGAAACATTAGAGGCTTTCAGTAATATGGATGTTGATAGAAACCTCCTTCAGACGCAGCGCGACTTCAATGAGTAAGATTTCTTATGTTTATGAGTCTTTGTGTGTTCTTTCTGATAATGAAATTAATTTTTGTTGCATTAAAATGTAAAAAGAATGCTCGAAACTCTCAAATGTATATTTTCTGTGTTACTATTAGAAATTCCTTCCTATATCCGAAGTAATATATTTGATCCTCTCTGAAGTGAAGGTCCAAGTGTATGGGTCATCAGAGGCAACTATGGCTTTTTGTGAATGAACTTTCTACGTGGTGTTAGCTTCTTTGTTGTTTAATGTGATGATCCACCGTTATACTGGCAGTAATATCTCATTTTTAGCATTATTATTTTGGTTGGGACGATCATTTCTGTGAGGTCTAACATGTCATTCCCTTTGGTTTAGGAATGACTATGAAATGCTATTGTCCCTTGATGAGAACAACCACCAACATGGTGGTTCATCTGCACGGCAAATCAACAACTTGCCACAGTCAACAGTTCAGGTAACTGCGATCTCAAAGTATCAAATTCTTACCTAAGATTAAGCTGTTGTATTTCCTTGACGTTCTACCATAATATCCACACTAGCAACAGCGATATGATTGTAGTATTGTTAAGCATAGATGTCGTTTTGCGTGCTGCTTAAAGCCATGAGCAGCTGGAATTGCACGTTGCTTACCCTCTTGATCTCATTGCAGAATGAGAGTCTTCAAGAACCGTGTGCTGTTTGTCTCGAAGCTCCTACCATGGGTGACGTTATCCGCCATCTCCCTTGCTTACACAAGTTTCACAAAGATGTAAACTTCTGAATTTTCTTTTCCGTGTGTTTTATTGTTGGTTAAGCAACCAAATTGCTAACGATCATTGATCTTATTGCAGTGCATTGATCCATGGCTGAGTAGAAAAACATCATGCCCGGTTTGCAAGTGTTCAATAACTTAACCTGCTGTAGAGATGATGGTTGGAATTCATGTCAGTTGCAGCTTAGATTCTGATTCAATATTGTACTTTCTGTTCAAGGTTGTTCAGAACAAGTGCTCTCTTTTGCTCTATAGTTTTCTGCAATCACTTTTGATATACTTGATATCCTTAAATGCATAGCTTAAGGTATCATTTAATGCCAAAAAATAGACTTACCAAATACAAATGTTATATTTCATGAGGTTGTTGATGAGTTATATAGCAAATACTTCTTGTTGGTCTTGCATAGATGAAACTTCACTTTGATATTCTTACATTCCAAGTCCTGATGAATGTGATTTATGCATATACCAATTGGCTCTTTAATTGATAAAATATTTTAGAAACTTAAGACGAAGGTGGTGATTATTTAATTTTTTTCTGCAAACCTAATTTTTGGAAAAGAATAAGTAATTGCTGAGATTTGCTACACTTGCTTTTGTGCCAGCTCACGATCAAAACGAGTTGCGCACACACCCTAAAACATCCTCGACACTGAGCGTACTGTGAAGAGAGGGAATTTCATGGCATTTCCGTATGTATTTACTAATAAGTTGTTTAATAGTTGGATGAATTCGCCAATTATGAGTTGGGTGCTTTAATCCTTAAACCATGGATCCCTAGTAGGTATTGCATTCCGTTAGTTAGGAACAAATTTAATAACTCTCGACTAGAGAATGAGAATGGGGATATCCATTTGATGCTTTTGCATAAATTCACCAAAACGAAAATTCATAATTTTATCCCAACCAACAGTGACGGACAAACTCAAAGCTTGGTTTGAGTAAATTCCGAGGTTAAATTGGTTATGATACTATTTATCTCTTGTCATTCTTTGGTCTTTACCACACATTCAATAAGTTTTTTCTTTCTTTTTTGGTAATCAAACTGGTCAGTTGAGGGTAAATAATCGAATAGACATATCTTGGTGTTGACTTCATAAATTTGGTCCTGTTTACGCAGATATTTCTCCTTTATTAAAAAAAAAAGTAGACCGTGAAATTCTTCATATTGCCCCAATTTCTAATTTAAATCAACTCAACATTTGGCAATTTCTCCAATTCTTCTAAAACACATTTATTTGTATTTGTTTGTATGCATAACTGTAAACGCCGGTGTAAAGAGACTTGTAAGCAACAAATATGAACAATCAGATTCAGAATAGGAGTGTCAAAAATCTACTTTTTGGTGTAAATTCAGACATTTATTTTTTGAAATCAAATTACACCGTTAGATTGGATTGTATTCCTTTAAAAAATATCTCCAAAATATGTATAATAATTGTATAAAATGTGTATAATTAGTGAGTACACATTAATTATACTACAATGATATATTTTCTGGACATATACTTTAGGGATACATATTCTATACAATAATGATACATTTTCTATCCTACATATGTGTGTAATAATTATTTTGTAATATGTGTATAATTAGTTAATATACGTTAATTATACATTAAATAAACACTTATTATATAATGATACATTTTCCCTACATATATACTATAGGAATACATATTCTATACAATAATGATACAATTTTCTATACACATATTGTAGGGATACATATTACGATTTCTATACATATACAATATTGATACATATTCTATACAACAATGATACAATTTCTATACACATTGTTGGGATACATATTTTATACATCAATGATACATTTTTATACATACAATAGTGATACATATTCTATACTACAACGATACAATTTCTATACATATCTTGCTGGGGGGGGGGGGGAAGAGATAGAGAGAATGTACGGTAAGGTGATGCAAGGGTTGCAAGAAGAGAGATTAGGGTTTTGGGTTTTGGAGGTTTGAGTTGTACAAAAAGAGTATCATTGATAAACTATTACATTATTAGAGAAGGTTCAAAATTTTGAAATATTTAGTTTATTAACACCTTTACCACACTTTTATTTAATATATATAAAAAATTATTAAAGAAATCAACAAATAGAGCTTAAGCTTAATTTTGATATTTTTTATATCATATTTAGCAAATTATAAAATAATTACAAAAAAATTGAGTCATATTTTAGACACATTTAACTTTTGTTTTCATTTGCAAAAGAGAAGAGTTTAAAAATACATTTTCTATTAATTTAAATTTTAATAAATAAGCTAGTGACTTTAGCATGTTTCCTATATTATTTCTTGTTGTAATTTAATTATATAATTATTTATTATATTTTATTAATCTAAAATATTTATTTAATATTTTTATTTTTATCTTTACAAAAGGAAGATAAAGACAAAAATAAAGAAAGAACAAAAAATGAAGAAGAAGATAAACTAAATAAAAAGGAAATTAAAATTAAGAGAAAAAACAAAATAACAAAAAACAGAGACAACTAAGATATTAAGATATGAATGAAAAATAAGAGACAAACAGTTGTCAAAAACTTAAAAATAGGTTGAGAAAACTTGGGTCATTGAGTGTCAATAGTTTTACCTGATGATTAATTGTGTCCTTACCCTATTAGAAAAAGCTAAATTCCCTCAAAGATGGTATGAAAGCTTGGTATACACAAGGAAGATATATACTAACCCCTGGAGGGAAGTACTCAATAACAAAGAGTTACTTGGCGCATAGGAAACTGGACATTGCTAGCTTGATTTGGAATAGTGTTGCCCAACAATAAACATAGGTTCATTAGTTGGTTAGCTGCTAAGGGGAGATTACTCATTAAGGATAGGTTGATTCCAGTGGATGATCAGAAGTGTTGTCTATGTGATTCTGGCTCAGCATTTGTTTGTTCAAAACAATTAGGGAGGTGCTGTTACATTGGTTGGATGTGATGTCTAACAGGAGATCATAGCTGCTGTGGAGGGCTCCAAATTGGAAGCGCATAACTATATATACTGAGAGGGTGGTGGATCAGATCAACAAGGACTTAATAGATAGATGCATTTAATTTCACTTTGATAGTAGTCTTTAAAGTTGCATTTAATTATGGTCTGCCCTTCAAAGTGATATTATGATACAAAAATATAAAATTATGCCGAGGGAAAATATTAAAGACCAGCACAAGATAGGGGCAAAAGTGCAGATGACCCTTAAAGTTGTAGAGATTGTTGGTAAAAACTTACCCGCACGTATTCTACATCAAAACTGTATCAACTTAAAATGAACAAGTGATGTAATAAAATAAAAGAACGTTACTTTGTTTCTTCCCCAATCAAAGGGAAGAGGGAGGCTGCTTTTTATTACCATCCCCAATCACCTTCCAAACCAAACGAAAGGAACACAACTGTTCTAAAATTAAAATTGAGAACAGAAACAAACCATGAAATACCAAAACAATACCCAAAATACAAGGTCGATTGTCGATCCAACCAAATTAATGCAATTATATAAATCATTTATTCCAAGAAAATGTCACAAAGCTACCCTTATTGTTGTTCTTTGTAAATATTATTTAATGAAAAAACGACTGTGTGCCTTCCCTCTTTAAAGAGCATCTTTAGATAGAAGATGGTTGTGGCTCTCAATTTTGCGGGCATTGAGTAGCTCATCGCAGGAGTCTCCTCTTTCAAAGACTGCAGCAGCCCCCATTCCAGTGCCTGTTGTGCAATCCAAAAGAAAAAACATGAGCACCATTCCAAAGGTCTGATGAGGGATTTTATTTCTGAGTTTCAAGTGTGGGAGAGCGGAAAAGGAAGGTTTTAATCATACCTATGCACATGGACACCACGCCAAAGCGGCAGTCTTTTCCACGACGCTTCATCTCATGTAACAGTGTTGCAACACATCGCGCTCCTGTTTTGACAATATAAGAAGTCTCTCTCATGAGAATAATCATTGATGTGAACTACTACCAAGGCTAACAAGTACATCCAGAAAATCATCTCAATCCCGTATTAAGAATGGTTCAAAGGTGGAAGAGGCCCTATATTTAAAACATCACTGATCTGATAAGATTGTTGTTAGGGCTAATAAGATAGAGAGGAATATTCATACACCTATTTGGTCAACTGAATGACAATATATCATATTTCTAAACTCACAACACGTAGTCTGGCTGAACATACTCATACATGAATATTAGAGTCAAATTTACCTGTAGCGCCCAAAGGATGCCCAATGGCCATTGCACCGCCGTTCACGTTGATCTTCTCTGGGTCAAGTTCAAGCTTCTTCCGGCAATAGACATATTGTGATGCGAATGCCTGAACAAGAACCATCATATTCAAGAAACTGAACAATGCAGCAAAGACAGAAGCTGATGAATTTATGTAGATTACCTCATTTATCTCGAAGAGATCAATATCTTCAAGTTCAAGGCCTGCAGACTTGACAGCAGCTGGAATTGCAACAGCTGGACCTATCCCCATAATGGCAGGGTCTACACCCACGGCAGCAAAGGTCCTGCATGAAAACTGGGAGTTAGTTCTCTTTAAACATCAAAAACAGAATAAGATGGATGCAAGTCTTTACCTGACTAAGGTCAGGTACGACAAGAAGGAATTGTGAAGAAACCATAGACTTTCTGACTGCAAGTAACCGTTGCTGTAACTACATATTGCATGCGAGAATTAGAAAGGGCAAAAACCTGAATACACCAAGGATAGGAAGTCCCTTCTGCATTGCAACACTTCTTTTCATAAGTAGTACAGCTCCGGCACCATCAGTAACCTGGCTGGAGTTCCCTGCATCAAAGAAGAAAACTTCATTAACCGAACTCAAAATTTAAATTACATCTCATACCTGAAGGCTATTATCAAATTACCAGCAGTAGTAGTTCCACTCTTCTTGAACACTGGCTTCAATTTTGCCAAGTCTGACACAGTAGCATTTGGTCGTATTCCATCATCAACAGAAATCGTTACTGGTGTCTCATCTCCGCTTTTTGGGTCAACAATCTTTAACAGAAGAAAACAGAATGTAAGAGGGTATAGCTGATATAGCTATTAATGGATTCCAAGTGATTAAAATTTAGACGGATGCTACCTTTGTGGCTACAGGAATTATTTCATCTTTGAATTTTCCGGAAGCAGTGGCTGCAGCAGCCTTACGATGCGAATCAACCTAGCAACAGAAATAAAAATGAGATGAGAATATACGTCGCCAGATAGACATGATCATAAATTGATGGGTCTATGTAACTTACCGCAGCCTGGTCTTGTTCCTGCCTTGTCACACCAAAACGGTGTGCAACGTTCTCAGAAGTAATACCCATGGGAAGAAGACAATCTTGAGCTTGTGCCATTTGCTTAACCTGAGATAAAATGTTACAGGTTATGATAATACTTCCAATAGAACTCATCTCCAAAGAAAATAAGCCTAACGAAGCAATATGCTTTCAAAAAACGAGGACATACTCTTGGGTTGACTGATCCTTCCCAAGCCATTGGGTTTGTGGTCATAGACTCCAATCCAGCACCAATACCTGATATGTGGGAGGTAGTTAGCCAAACATTAGAAATTGGAAAAGCATTGTATCCATGGGATATAGTTACAACACTTGGTAAAAAAGAAATGTAACACACCAATGTCATAAAATCCAGCTTTAATAGCTGCAGCTACATCCGCAACTGCTTGAAGGCCTGATGAACATTGCCGGTTTACAGTTCTAATTGGCACAGATTCTGCTCGAGAGAGAGAGAGAGAAATTAGCGTCTTGAAACATGAACCTCATACATGAAATGACGAACTTCACAACATGACGAAAACAAAAATAAAAACCAACCAGGAAAACCAGCATAAAATGCAGCCATCCTGCACTCGCTTGCTCTCTGGGAACCTGGGGCCAACACTGAGCCGACAACAATATCCCCAACTTCACTAGGGCTCACATTAGTCTTTTCCATCACCGCCTGCAATGGAAGGGAAGAATAAAAGGTAAATTATCTCCGATAATCCTGACATCAATCCACAACTCAGGTTAGTGTAACCCACCTTTAAAACTGGAGCAAGTAAATCATCAGGATAAGTATCTTTGAAGCCTCCTCTCTTTGCTTTGCAAAGAGGAGTCCTATATGCACTGCAAGAAAACCACATATGTTGGGAAAGAAAAGTTGAAACAAAAGCATGAAAAATATGAGAAAGCAAGAGAGCAGTGCAAAGTTGCAGCTCAGGTATCAACTCAGAAATTGAAGCTAAAGATGTCAGCGGCTATAACAACTTACGCAACTATGACAACATCATCTCCAAAGACAGAAGTCCTCTGGTAAGCAGCACTGTCTCCAGCAGAGCATACAGATGCCTGGTTGAAAGTTGAGAGAACATGAGAAACAAACGATATAATGTATTGTTTTTTTAGAACACTAGATGTTTGAAAATAAGACTACTCTATTTACCACTCAAGAAAGTAATAGATGTGTCTCATGAAACCTATGATTCACAGTGGAGTATTCAAGGACAAGCCAATTAACCAAAATAAGACACTAGTAATACAATAAACATATGCCATAAAATTAACTGAACATTCCTGTAGTTACTAAATATCTAATTATCATAGTTTTGAACAAGATCGAACATAAAGGCACATCCACCATTAGGATTTCACATGTGTTGCACAGACTCCTCAAAAATATTGATGGGTGCTTGTTATAACCTTCAAAATTAGTGCATTTTTGGAGGATCCGACACGGTGCGACAGTATTTTTGGAGAAACAACAGATTTAGAACTTCTTCAGTTTTTAACTGATCGAGCATAAAAATTATTTCCTTATATCTGAAATGAAGACCACAACAACTTGAGATGTCCCTATGTAGTTCTCAAATTTTTAGCCTTTAATTTCGAAAGACAAGCTAATACACCACAGGTCTTGAAATTGGTCTTAATTAAGCAGGGACAATAAACTTAGGGGTGAGGAATGTGTTTCTTCACACAACACAAATCGATTTGTCAGAAAAAGATTACGACTTGTAATTTCGAAGGATTATACATTGGTATTCTTCCTACTAATTTGTAAATTATAAACATCCCCTTAAACATTCAAGAGGGGAAAGAAAAGAAAAGAACAAAACTAGTATATCTAAAAAGAGGGTGAAAAAATGAACTTAAAATAGTCATCCAAGTGAAAGTCTTTTGTTTTTCCAATTATAGTATTGGTAACAACTGAACCTCAAAGGTACAGTTGCATTCCAAACAAAACAAATTAATACTAGGTCATCAGATCTGCAGCAAGAAAATAATTCTACAAATAGTATAAAAACACTACACAATTATAGCTGATCTTGCCCCCTCAACAAACATGAAACAAATAATAACTTCTTATGCTTAGACCTTTCACTTATGGACCAAACTCAGCGAAGTACCGGTTGGAAATTTACTAATGTGAAATTAAGTTTATCCCATTATTTATGACTCGAACAATTGGGGCCCCACACGTCGGAAACGTCGTTTCCACACACGTGTACACGTAGTGTCAAGTATCGTAAATTTCATTAGTGAAAGAGATAATACGCAATACGTTTGAGACGTAAAATGATGGACGGTTATTGACCAAATGACAAGTATTCCACGTTGGTAAACGAAGGAAGAAGTGTACGAAGTGTAAGATGAAACGAGTCGGAAATCGCCGTAGAGTCGTGAAGGGCCGCGGCGCAACACCGTCGGAGCGCCGCGGTGCTAATTGGTGGTTGGGCTACTGGAGCCGAGGTGCCGCGGCGCTAATTCCCGAGCCACGGCGTTTCGGAGGCAAAATGCTGCGACGGGAAGATGAAAAGTTCTGACTTTTGGGCTGATTTTGAAGCATTGAATCTCCATTATTTGGCACATGAATTCAGCAATTATTTGGTTGAATGTAACCCCTCAATAAGTGTCATTACATGACTATTGAAGGCCATTAGTTGGCTAGTTGAGGGATCATTTCCTTACACTATAAATTGAGGCATTTGGCTCAATTGTTAACACTTGAAAAATTTCTGAAATCTTGTTCTTTCTCTCTAGCAAATTTTCTATATTCAAAGTACTTCAAGAGTAACACTTGATTTTCCTTTGCTCATTTGTTAAGTTGTTGTGGTATCTTGGGAGACTATTGCCCGACAACGTAAAATGATATATACGGGCAATCTTGTCTTAAAGACTTAAGACCAGAGTGTCATCACTCGACTCAGCAAGTCACAAGGAGTTTGTATCGTTCTTGATTCCAATTTGTTGTAATCTTTAGTTTATCCTTTCTAGCAATTTTGTAATATTTACTTACTTCCCGTTTCCTGCAATTGTTGTAAAACACAGTACCCACATAAAAACTTTTCAATACCCTACACAAAAGACTCAAACTTTCGCATAAAACATATACAAAAACCAAATAAAACCAAATCTAGCACATAACTTTCAACGAAAACTTCCATCTATAGATCAAAATCAACCATACCCACATCGCAAAACCAATCAAAATCAACCATACCCACATCGAAAAACCAATCAAAAACCTGCCTTTAACACTCCAATTAACACCTCAATGAAAACAATAAAGCAAAATACATCCAATAAAACAAACTGAATTCATAATTGAATTGAAAAACATGAAACAAAACACACCCATTTTAAAAAAAAAAAAGTGTAAATCAAGAAAAAAATACATCATGAAAACAAAAAATAAAAAATATACCCATAACACCAAATTGAAAACAAAACATACCCAATTAAACAAATTGAATTCATAATCGAATTGAAAAACATGAAACAAAACACCCAATTAAAAAAAAGTGTAAATCCAGAAAAAAATACATCTTGAAAACAAAAATGGAGTAAAAACAAAAAATAAAGCACACCCACAACACTAAATTAAAAACAAAACATACCCAATTAAGCAAATCGAATTAAAAACATGAAACAAAACACACCCAAATGAAAAAAAATGTAAATAAAAAACAAATACATCTTTGAAAACAAAAAACAGAACACACCCATAAGACTAAATTGAAATTAAATAATGAAATAAAACTAAAATCGAGAAAAAGAACACTCACAGAAATGGATGATTCAATGTTTTCCAAAGAAGAAGAAGTTTGTGAAGGACGTAGATGTTGAAGAAGAATACTTTGTCTCTCAATTGCTTTCTCCATGATTTTTTCTTTGATGGTTGTTAATCAGTAAAAAAATGATGTAATACTATAAGCTGATCGCCTAGTTTGTGTATTTATTTATACAGGCGCTGTATGTATTGGGGTTAGCAAAATGGAGGAAACGTGGAAGTTTATCCTAAAATGATGGGCATAATGAACAAAGATAAGAGTTGGTGACGCTGTTCTGAGTATTTTTTTGGGGTTTAGGGAGGTAAATGACAAATCTTTTCCAATTATTTTTTGGTGGCTTTCGTGTATTAAACAAAAAGAACGTGATTTAGTGAACGAGTTGTTTCATTTTTAATCAGATATTCGAGTTTTGGATATACTAAATTTTTTATTGGGAGCGTTTTTTCGAACAGATCTTACGTGATGTAAATTTAAATATAGTCCGCTTTAATGCGGTATGAATATCGGATGAGAAATTAATAAAAAAGTTTGTGTATTAAAACAAATCTTTTCTAGCGACTGACATGCACGTTCCAATGTCTCTGTTTTTCTTTTTTGGGGGGATTTCCACCCATTATTGCTTATGGGCTCTATAGAATTGTTTTGAATAATAGTAATTTAAAATGGTAAAAATTTAAATTTGTTTAGGATATGGTATTTGATATTTGGTATTATTTAATTCATATTCAAATACTCATTTTCTTCTTGATTTAGTAGTAGTATTTCGATATTACACTTATGTGTGTATTATTTTATTTGTATTAGTAGTAGTATTTCAATATTATTCTTATGGGTGTATTATTTTATATATTTTTTATCTGAATATTTTATTGTCTTATTTTCTTATATCATGTATTGATTACATTTATTTATGAGCCAATGGTTTACCGAAAATAAATTATCTACCCACAAAGACAGAGATAAGTTATGTATACATCCTACCCCACTTTGCAAGATTACACTAAATATGTTATTGTTGTATATTAAAACACTCTTTTCATTCTAAAATAATAGAATATTTAGGATTAACACACCCATTAAGAAATCAAGTTAATAACATTAAAGATTTTTCCAAACTCTTTTTAAAGGTAGAAATAGTGAGTGTTGAAATTTGGAAAAAAATATTAAAAAGAAGGGTAGCTTTGGAAACATTCAATTAATAACCTCTTGGACTTGAAAAAATCACTTATTTTGGATCAAATAAAAAGTCTCAAAAGATTATTTATTTTGGAATTGACGGAATAGAATTTATAGTTAAAATTATGTAGAAATAGATATTTTCAGCTAATAATTAAAGTATGTTTTGTACTATTATAAATATGACTATTGCTAGCGTGGTATTGTGTGTAATTCTCCCTCATCGGTAGAGGAAGAAAGAATTGTTGTGTATATAAGATTCGAAATTGGTTTGGGGTTTGGGACCCCAAGGGGTATCCCATGTGTTTAAAGGAGGGAGGACCTAGATGTGCTTCGGTCCCGTCCGTCCGGTCCGGTTCGGTTCGAGTTTCGGGTTCTCGGGTTCTCGGGTCGTGGGTCGTGGGTCGTGGGTCGTGGGTCTTCTGATATTATCTTTTTGGGCCAGAAAACTTTGCCAGAAGTACAGTTTGATCCCAGAAGTTTCCAGACGTACGATTCGGACAGAATTCTTTCGGATATACGAGTTTGGTCCCCGAAGTTTCAAGATGTGCGGTTTGGTCCCTCAAGTTTCCGAGAATACGGACAGACGAGTCAAAGCGGTTGCCAAGCACTCAATTCGGCCATTTATTTTGGTGAATTACTCCTCCTATAATGGCCAAATCCGTTGGTCTTTCACCATTTATATTGGTGGCTTTACTTATTTTCATCTAACATAGAAGTAGTAGAGAATTATAGAGATCATTGAAAAATTCATAGAATTTTGAATTATTTTTTTTATTTTTATATTGCTTCAATTTTTTGATAAATTAGATAAACTAGGTAGTTATATCTTGTTATATGTAGTACATTTTTAATAAATCATATAAAAATTTATTTAAAATATAAATTATGACATAATTAATTGATAGTAAAGCAAATCAAAGTCTGCATAATTTGACTTCAAATTTTGATATCTGCTTGAAAACTTGTTTGAATATTTTTGAAATGTGATTATGAAGATATGATCACAGATAGCCATTTATGGAAAAATAATTTGTTCATTGGTGAAAACTTCATTATTTCTCCACGCGCCACTGAGGAGAGTGGTAGTAATTAATATCTTGAGATGCGTGCCCAAGTCGGGCAAAACGAGAGAAATTATAAATCAGTTCCCACATCCATAAGCTCACCAATTACGTCTTCCGTCCAATTTGCCTAATGTTGACAAGATTAACGGCCCTGATTTACCAAATCAGTTGGAAACTATTACTCCCAATACCAAAATATTTGTCACTTTTCATTTTTTGACCGTCAAATTACTTAAACTTTTATTAACTTGATATGTATTTTTCATCATATTGATATGAAAAGTTTAATAATATATTAATTTTCATCTTTTCTCATTAATATAAATATAAATATATATATATTGTATAATGTGTAGAACCCTAGTATAATAAGAATCCTCTACTAATCATAATCTTACATCACTAAATATTTACACAATATATGAGATATATTCTAATTATGGTGGTGTGATTAAATTGGGATTCTATTACAGCTTGGTACACATTAATACACCCCCTCAATCGGAGCGAGAGGAGGTCGGACGCTGAGACTAGATCTGAAGTCAGTGAACAACTGTCTGGGAAGACCATTCGTGAAGATATCTGCATACTGATAGGACGAAGGCACATGCAATATCTTAACGTGACCAAGAGCAACCTTCTCACGGACAAAGTGAATGTTCATCTCAATATGCTTGGTTCGCTGATGTTGAGCCGGATTGTGAGATAGGTAGATAGCGAATATATTATCACAGTACACCAAACATGCTTTACGTAATGGACATTGAAGCTCTAAGAGAAGGTTGCGGAGCCAACAGATCTCAGCAACAACATTAACAACTCATCCATACTCTGCTTCTGTACTCGAACGGGGTAACGTGGTTTTCCTTTTAGCAGACCACGAGATGAGATTATCCCCCAAAAATACACAGTAGCCGGATATGGAGCGTCGTGTGTCTGGACAGCCAGCCCAATCAGGATCTGTATATGACAATAATTTGTTCGGTGCGGAGGGGTATAAGTGTAACACATAATCAATAGTGTCCTTAACATATCGAATGATATGTTTAAGAGCAATAAAATGAGGCTCTCTGGGGGCATGCATAAACAAGCATACCTATTGAACATCATAGTCAATATCAGGCCTGGTGAAAGTAAGATACTGAAGTGCACCTGCTAGACTTCTATAAAGAGTGGGATCTGCCACTGGATCACCATCAACTGCACTAAGCTTCAATTTGAGTCAATCGGAATGGACATGATTTTGCAATTAGCCATCTTAGCCATGTACACAATCTCATCTACATACTTACGCTGACAAAGAAACATAGTAGCCGCAGACCTAGTCACTGAGATCCCCAAAAAATAACTTAACTTCCCTAAGTTAGTCATAGCAAATTCGATTTGAAGTAGTGCAATGATCTTATTTTTCAACACATCTGAAGAGGAAGTAAGAACAATGTTATACACATATGACAATAAATAATCAATGTTACTACCTCTATGAAAAATAAATAACGAATTATCACACTTGTTGCATGAAAACCCAATTCGCATAATATATAGTGCAAATCGATCATACCACGCTCTAGGAGCATGTTTTAAACCATAAAGTGACTTACGAGACGACATACATACTGAGGGGCTGATGGATGAACAAAACCAGGCGGCTGGTATATGTAAACAATTTCTTTCAAATCCCCGTGTAGAAATGCGTTATTCACATCAAGATGATGAATCGGCCAGTGCCTACCCATAGCAATACTCAGAACTGTGCGAATGGTAGCCGGTTTGACAACTGGACTAAATGTATCACCACAATCAAGACCCTCCTGCTGATTAGTGTCATTAGCCACAAGTCTCCCCTTATACCTCTCTAGCTCACCAATGTCTCTCTATTTGTGATGAAATAGCCACATGCATCAGATCACATTCACCCCTCCGATCGAGGAACCAAATCCCAAGTGTGTTGTTTCGTCAAAGCATTAAATTCATCACACATGGCCCCATTCCAATTAGGGTATAGTTTGGCTAATTTTGGATTTTTAGGAATAAGGGAAATGGTGTGTGTGGACATGTTAAACTGGACTTTAGGTTTGAAAATCCCGTGTTGGGCATGGGTTTCCATTGGGTGTGGGGGGCAGTAGGTGGATGGGTGTTTTGTTTATTTGATGGGTGCGGGTCACTGAATGGGGTTCGGTCGACGGAACATGGATGGGTAGTCTGTTGTGGTGGTAATTGTGGGTCACTGTACTGGGTCTGGTTGACGGAAAGGTTTGATGGGGTCGAAGATCGAGAAGTGACAGACAACGTCGGGTAGGCTAACGGTGGTGGAGTTGTACCTGAGAGGTGGGGATTTGGTGTGGTAGTATTAGTCTGAGCCTTGGGTGTGTTACGGGTTGGAGTACCGAAGACGGGTAGGGTGTCGGGGTTGGTTTGCGAGGAAGGATCGATGGCGGCTGGTGGTGGTACCACACTGGTCGTCCTGAATGGTGACCGGATGTGACATGGAGACAGAAAAGAGAAGCCCGATAGAGGAGGTTGGAACTAGCGGCAAGGGAGCTCGGTCGGAGTCACTGTCGGAGGTGACAGTGACGGGTGGTGGCGATGGACGAACTGTAGCAATGGGATGAAGGAGTTCAGTGAGCATAACGGGGTAGGTGTCGAAATCTAGAAAGGTATAGTCCGTGTTCCGAAATTTCTGAATGTTGGCAAAAGGAAAAATTATCTCGTCAAACGTAACGTGACAGGAGATGTGAATTTGGTGACTGGACACATCATAACACAAATATCCTCTTTGATTAGACGGGAAACCTAGGCAGCCCACGACAGAGGCTGATGCCACTGCTGTAGTCGATGCTGGCTGTTTCCTACCGGCGGGGACTGCCTCTTCCCGCCACCATTGTTGCCGGAATTTTGTCCGCCACGACCCTTACCGGACTGCCTACTCAGGCGGTTGTTGCGGGTAGATGTGGGCTGCTGCGGGTCCTCAAGTCGGCGATTCTGGTTGCCGGAGTTAGATGCCCTGCCGTCGGCGAAGGGCCCGACGGTGGTAGTGAGGGTAGCGTCAGCAATGTTGCCCGAGTGGTGTTGCGCTTGATTTCCCAAGTTTTCTCAAGAATAAGCTTCAAACGGGCCTCATAAAATGGAGGTAACGGTATGTATTGCTAAAGGATGGTGGCAACGCCGTCATAGGATTCGTTCAAGACTGCAATAAGTTGCATGACTAATCGCTAATTAATGACTGATGCGCCGACGTTGGAGAGTTGGTCGGCAAGCATCTTGAGTTCTTGAAATATGCAGACACGTTTAAGAAATCGTCCTGATAAACGTCCTTGAACTGATTTTCAAGGTATAACGCTCGTTGAGTTTTGTTGTCGTGGAAAATACTTTCCAAACGTTCCCGCGTTTGGCGGGCAATGGCATCGGTCTCAATGATGGTGTGCAACAAATCATTAGAGATTGTGTCGTATATCCACTGGAGGACGGCTGCGTCCAAACGAGACCAGAGTGCATCATCAGAAGTCGAAGCCGAGGGTAGGTCTGTGGACTTCGGTGTAAGAGGGATGATGCGGTCGATAACTTAGTAAATACGATAATGAATCTTAAAAAGCTCCGCCCACGAGGAGTATTGAACTTTTTCATTTCAACGGTGATAGGGATGAAGTTTTTGATATTGTATACTGCAAGTGCATGATGGAATTTGGTTTTGTCAGCCATGGAAGAGAAATTTAGGAGGAGAAGGGAGAGAGAATGGCTGGAAAAAAAACACTAGGGTTCCATGGGGGTGGCGGCCGAGAGCTATGGTCGGCGACGATGAATGTATTTTTAGGCTACCGATACCATAAATGAATATGTTCCTTGATTGTATTTATCAATAATGTACTAATATAACGATTGAGGTATACCCAATCCTAGAATTGCCAATAGCGGAATAAAAAAAGTTCAACCAAACTAGAAATTAAATAATCACACATTTTATTTATCCTCGTTCCACAAATCTAATGGAACTGTCTTAATTGGTAAGCAACGGGTTACCCATATTTTATTCATACTGCGCAAATATGATGTCACTCATCCAACCGTTTGAATATGAGTGGATTAGGCGGGTTATTAATAGAATCGGATTTAAAAAAGAAGTATTTCATCTTCTCGAACATTCATTCTTGAAGCTAAAAGTTAAACACTTATCAAACGGTTGGATGAGTGACATCATATTTGCGCAGTATGAATAAAGATGAACTTCAAGATGATGCTACAATGCCCATGGAAGAATTAATAGAAAACATGCTATCTCACCCACCGGCGACATCACTAGTGCGATTCAAGCTAGTGAACAATGAGTGGGCCGATATAATTCTAAGTCCGTACTTCATTGAGCGGCGTTTCCGTTCGTACTCATCGCTTTCATCTATCCTTCTACGCTCTCAAGATCTTTATACGGGGGACATAATTATATGTTCTTCGACCCAAGAAATAAAGACTTGAATGTCTTTTCAAGATATGAGTCTTGTTACGGTTATGTTTGGTATCCTATGCTTTTGCAGGAGACCATTGGGTGATTTAATTACCCTTTGTAATCCCGCAACAAATTATATTTTAGAACTTTCAAGTCCTCATTATCAGATTTCGTCGCACCGGCATCGCTTGCCTTAGCGTGGGTGGATAATGAAATTGTTGTGATTAAAATATACGCTCGACAAGTATATTTTAAAAGATCTTTTATGGAGAACTATGAAAAACGGGGGAAATTAGGTATAGGTCGCACTTGTGATACAATTGTTGATGGCACACCCTATTGGAGTTCCAACGAGGAAGACAATGTATCAAGTGACATAATTATTAAGTTCGATGTGCAAAATAAGAATTTTAGTGAGTTGGTGTTTCCACTAATCCAAAGAGATAGACCCTATATTTCTCTATGCACTACATGACCCAGTAGCAATCCTTGTTTGGTCAACGACCGTTTTCACAATTGGGTTTAACAGGAAAATGATCAATGGATTAGGAGAACAAATGTTATCATTCATGACATAGAAAGGGTTATAAACCCTCTCAAGAATGACGATATTGTTGGATAATGTAAAGCAGGACGGAAAGTAAATAAATATTATAAGTGTTCGAAAGGATAAACAAACAAGCCAATATTCAGAACTGTCGCAAGCTTGTTGAGTCTTGAATCTTGATAACCTGAAATCAAGAAACACTAAATCTGGATTGTTACAACTATGGGCTGAGTCGAGAGATAACTCTCTGTCTTTAAGACAAGATTGCCCCGTATATATGCTTTTACGTTAACAGGCAATAGTCTCCCAAGATAAAAACAACAACTAATCAACACTACAAAGCAAATAGGCTGATTCTGACGAAGAAAACAAACACGAAACGACTTGCTGAAGAATGAAAAAGAAAGGAAGAGTTTTCTGTTTGTCCACACATTTCTGCTGCTCACATTTTTTGACAGAATTTCAATTGTTCTCCACACGTTTCTGTGTTTGTAGTCTTCACAATTGTGCCAAAAGACACCAATATATAGCATAAGGGAGGGACTCCTCAACTGTCAAGTAAAGACTGTTAATGAGGGAGTAATGATTGATTATGGACAACCAAGTAATGGTTGATTAAGGCCATTAGTGAGGGAGTTAATCAGCCAAGTAATGGCTGATTTAATGTGCAACGTTCCAAAAAAACAACCCAAACGGTAGGCAGAAACTTTCTGCCTTCAGTCGTTCCCAATTTCATCTTTACAGAAACTCCAGGGACGAAACTATAAATATTAAACAATTTGGGGGTCTATCAGAAGAAGCCCAAGGCCCGACCCGGATGGGACGGGCGGGCGGCGGCGGCGCGCGTGTGGGCTTAGCCTTGAACCCAAGCACATCTAGGTCTTCCCTCCTTCAAACACATGGGTTACCCCTTGAGGTCCCAAACCCTTAGCCAATTTTGAGACTTATAAAGAGAACAATTATTCATTTTCCCACCGATGGGGTAGATTTGTCCCACACCATATTTTCATGCCTCAAACACCTTACTTCGTGGACCAATATCTCTTTCATTTATCAATGAAATTTGACGATCCTTGGCCCTACGGTCATCTACTCACTTAGTAGATTATGCACGTGTGAAGAGACAAAGTCTCCAACATACGGAATCCTAGTGTTTAAGTCATTAAATATGGGTGGACGCACCTCCCCACCAAAGGCAAATTTCCAACCGATACTTTGGTAGCAACAGATGATGGAGGTTGGCTTTATTGGATGGATCTACAAATGCTAGGGAGGCAACATTGGATCAAGGTTCTAATTATGCACTACTATATTTCGAATACTTGGAGAGCGCTCTCGCTCTAGGAGGCATGTACTAGTTAAATGTAAGTGATTGCAATTGGATTGTAGATGATTTTTATCACACAAGTAGTACCCTCTATTTTATTTATTTATATGGGACGGTTTCTTTCAAGTTAACAAAGTATTAGTCATTTATTTTAATACAATACATTGATTCTTATTATCAAAAATCTTATTTGTAGATATGAAGTTTTAAGTAATTTATTCAAAGTTCTAAAATTTTATGCAAAGTCCTACTGTAAAAACTTAAAAATTTTAACTAAAAACTTAAAATATTGAAAAAGAGATTTATTACATTTCTAATGTCATGCTCATACAAGGAAATAATGAACTTTTAAACATAATTGTTGAAGCAAATATCAAATTTGTTAATCTAGTTTTTTGTATCTACTAATACTAACCGTGATTTGATGTTCCCTCAAAATATTAGAAGTGATGCAAATCTGAGTTATTTTAATTGGGTAACACATTTTTACACTACTAATATTTTTAACTATTTAATTATTGTACTCAATTTACATATAATAACTTTATCATTATGTTGTTTAAAATATACAGAACACTATATTCATTCTCAAAACAAATATCCAGAACACTATCCTAATTGATCTAGAGATAAGTAGCCCATGTGAAATTTTAAAATAGTGCACCACAAAAAGAAAAAAGAATTTAGATTATATGGTTTTCCAAGAACATGTTGCTAACCACATGATATGATGGTTCAAACATGTAAATAGACGTGTAAAATGGCAAATTGAGTCGGCCCACTATATTTTTTATTACTAAAAATGCATGTTGGTAGTTTTCTTGTGATATAATTTTGTATAAATAAAAAAGGTCAAATAATAAAGTTTTCAATGATTGGTTGTAATTACAATTTTTCCAACATTGTAGTACACACATGAAAGATAAAAAGTGATCCACATTAATCTCTGTTGGAGTTACGTACTTGTTATAATAGTATAGATAATATATAATTTTTTTCATTATCCTAAATTAAAAGGTTTCAATTTTTTCTTAGATTTAGTTAGGGTTGTTTAAATGAGTGGATCAAATTAAGTTAATTTTTTATCTCTCATAAATCAGTATATAAATATCCCACTACTCATCTCGCTTCATTTAATCGTCTTGGATTAATATTATAAACATTTAAAATATTAAAGTCCTTTATGTTCTCGACTAGCATATAAATTTCTAACCAGCTTAAAAAGTTCCTAACAAACATATTGAACTTAAGGTAAACATACCAACATGACCAAAATAATTCCAACTTTTGAATATAGCCTATATATCTCTCAAACACTTTAATCGATCCTACCATCCCAAAGTGTGATAGATAGTTTGGAGAGACTATTTCCATCTTAGCAAATCAAAAATAAACTTTTGAATGATTGATTCACTTAAGTTTTTTGGCTTAATACATGGAAACACCTTAAATTTGTCCGTAAATTTCATTTAAATACTTGAACTACGACTTATTCTAATTGAGTATCTGAATATATAACAAAATATTCCTATTAGGCTCTTTCGATTCAAATTTTGGAAAAACTTTTGCATTTGTTCTCAAGTGTTCATTACGTGGTTAAGTTAATCACTTAAAATATGTCACTTCCTTTAATTATATGCATTTGCCTCAATAAGTTATACAACCTCAGGCATGTTTCGATCGAGGTTGAGGTGTATAATTAAAAAAGATTATATATTTTATGTGGTTAACTTAACTACCTAATAGACCGGCCTTAACCCTTCCCCCTCTTACTAAGACTACAGAATGTTCTTGTGAATTATGTGAGAACATTTCGAAAAGTATTTTTAAAATTTAAACTGAAAGTGTCTAATAGTAACACTTTATCATATGTTCAAGTGTTCAATTGGAATAAGTCGTAGTTCGAATGTTTAAATAAAATTTGCTGACAAATTTAAGGGGCTATTATGTATTAAACCATTTTTAGTTAATTTAGATCTCCTTTATTAGAAGATAACCTTAGCTTGTTTAACAATTGAATTATTGAACATGTACGACTAAATTGATTCACGTGTTGATGTAATTTGTAGTCAATGAATGCACTGAGCAAATTTTTGAGGTTCAATAAATATTGGAAGCTTACATAATTAACCAAATGCATTATATCCCTGCTTCCTTCTTGAGTCCACCATTTCGTTTGCCACCAAAACCGCATATAGGATTTGTCTTTCTTCCACGAACACATTCTTAAGAGATAGAAATTATATTGTTCAGCACCTTCTTTAGTCCACTTAAAAGCACCTTAGAGATTATCTTTTAGATGCTTCCTAGTAGATTTATAGGCATATAGTCCTCAATGTTATTGGTCACACAATGTCAAAGCAAGTGCCTTTTTTTTCTTGTTTTGATAACGTGGTGTTGGGGCAGTTTGCTTGCACCTCAACTAATTCCTCGAGATACCTGCTACCTTCCACCAGCAACATGAGAAGAAATCACCTAGTGTTTTGTCTCCGCTGAAATTTGAACCTGAGACATCATGATTCTCCTCCCACTTCATTGATGAGTAGGCCACACCCTTAGGTGCCATAACCAGTGACTTGAAAAGAACTAATGGAGGAGTAAAACTTTTGGCAGTTTGCACAATTGCATGTCAAGTCAAACACAATGACAATAACAAAGAGGGAAAGTGAAGTAACTTGGAAACATAATCCCGTATATCAACTATGGATCCAATGTTCAAAATGATGTGCTCTTCATCATTTACACACAGGAAGCTGAAATGTTTTAACAGAAGGAAAATATAACTATTTTTTTTCTCTTTTAAACTATTCTTTACAGTTTACACAGGAACGTGTTGTACAATTTTCATGTCCTTACTCGAGTCTTTGGCTGGAGTGCTTGTGACATGGCACGTAGCCTGTTTGTTATCTCCGTAAATGATGGTCTTGCTTCTGGATCAGGCGACCAGCACTCTTCCATCAGTTTTCCCCACTCAGGATCACAACGTTGTGGGACGAGAGGTCTGAGTGTGTTATTTACAATTCCACCTTCATCCACAATTTATATAATTAGTCCATTCTTCAAGCTTGCCCAGAAAGTCTCAAATTGTCTTGCAGCATAAAGAAAGATGTACTATTCGTTCATCTTCATGTGCGTGGAATTTTATCTTACAATGGAAAAGCAAAGGAAAGAACAAACTACTCCTTCCATCCCAAAAAGAATGGCGAGAAAGGTCAACGCATCTACTTGTTTTTGTGAGAATTGAGACATTGATTCCTCAAAATTTCTTGAAATAAAATTTACATACTTAGAAACTGCATAAATGTACCCTAAATCACAACTTTTTATAGTGAAAACTATTTAAAAATGTATAAAGAAATGGTAGTTGAGAAATTTAATGTATATCCCAGAAGCTTACCAATAATAGCACCACAATGCAGGTTTGCATAAGGCTCCTCTCCTGTCAAGATCTCCCACATTGTGATGCCAAATGAAAACACATCAACCTGCCAAAACGGAGTAATGACATTACTTCATACATGGTGTATAAATAGTTCTTCATGTCCAGCTTGAAGTTGAGCATATTAAAAGAGAGATCTTACCTTTTCTGAAACACGACTGCTGTTTCCGTTCAATAGCTCCGGCGCCATCCATGGAAGTGTTCCTCTAACACCACCGGAAACAAGGGTATTTCTCTTAATCCGTGATAATCCAAAATCACCAACCTGAAAAATTAACGAAAAATTAAATTTGCTGGCTACTGGCTATATACCAGATAAAGTAACACTTGAGAGGAGCTTGGTATTTTATAATCAAAACAGACACACACTTGACCTTTACCTTGCACACGGGGCGGTGTGGATCTCCCAAGTTGACTAGCAAATTTTCACATTTCAAATCGAAATGAACAATATTTTTCAAATGCAGGTACTCCATGCCAAAAGCAGCATCTAATGCAAGCATAAGTTTTTTTCGCCGATCAAGCGCTCTGCAAGAACTGAGTAGTTCCATGGGTTATATTCTGAAAAAAGGCAACTAGTTTCTTGATCAAATTCGTTGGACTAGCTTGAATAATGGAAGACTAATCTACCTTACCTAAATAATAAGATACTAATTACAATCATAATAATTACAATATATTACATTATCAATAACAATAAATGAGAGGTAATTATGGGATATCCCCATAATTACTCTAACACAAATAAGAGGATATGAGAAGCAGCAAACTCACCGATCCTTCCTAGCCAGGACATGCCTTAATGATCCATTGACCATATATTCAGTAACTGTAGCCACAGTTCCACCAGGTCCAAATGGAACCACCCCATAGAGTGCCACTATATTTGGATGGTGTAGTTTGGAGAGAATCTTAGCCTCTCTCCAGAATTCTTTGATCTGCGAAAATAATTAGACATTTACCGATAGAGGATTATGAGAAACATTTTTTCTTCTATTAATATAGTTGATTTCTTTATGAGTAACTTGTCTTTGCATGCTTTAGGAATGTTATCTTTCCATCTATATAGAAATGCAAATTGACTTTATGAATCTGAGTCGGGGCCTACCAGTCGTTCTTGCTCAGATGAACTCCCAGCAAAACAACTTTGTTTTATTCTCTTGATAGCAACATCTGTTCCCCTCCATTTCCCATAATATACTGTTCCATACGTTCCGGATCCCAATTCTTGTAGCTCTTCAAGATCACTGTTTCTTATGATCTGCGAGTAGTAACTCACTGATTTTAGTTCAAATTGAGAAAAACCTCTTCGTAAGTGATGTAAAATCTTAATAAGGAAAAAAAGGTAAATAGAAGTTAGAATTTTCATTACATTGAGCTATACACCTAACTACCTATTGAGGTTTATATTAAGAGTCCCACATCGGATATGGAATGGGAACATGGACTCCTTATATGGATTTGGACAATCCTCACCCTACAAGCTAGCTTTTGGGGTTGAGTTAGGCCCAAGATCCATTCTTTACAATTTATGACCACAAAAAGCTTAAACATTATAATGAAACAGAAGTTTTTGAAAACTTAAGTGCATATTTTTACTGTGTATAAAAGGAAAAGTAGCATTCACTATATATCAGAAACAAATACTCCTAATAGATTTCATTATTTAATGGAATTAGCTCTGGACCTGCAAGCCGTAGATCCCGGCCTCCTTTTCAATGATGGCAGAATCAGAAACAGATTCTTCCTTTCCATTAGAACCACTTTTGCCATCCTACAGAATCATAAACTGGTCAAGTTTATTTCCAAAAACCAAATGAGAACTGATGCCAATGACTCAAGAAAGATATTATTATTACCTCATAATCAGATTCTTCAAGAACATTCTCGATGTCGGTTTCTTCTTCAGCAGATGGAAGCCCATCACTAGGTTCATCTTGCACATGTGAGACTACTGTTGAAGATAAGGGTATATCAGGAGGCACACTATAAGTTACATCTTCCACAATAACAGCAATTGGAATTCCATCAGCATTTCCCTTTTCCACAGACTTATGAGGACCATCCGCAAGTTTCTGATGGAAAGAGACCTCAGCCACATCTGTAGCTGAATTTGGAATTGATAGATCACTAGTAACGGGATTTCTCCAATCCAAATAAAAACTAGACTCCTCAGATGAAAATGGCACAGAATTCATGTTTTGGATGTCATCATTATCCTTTATTATGGAAGGCTGCAGCTCTACATATCGCCCTCCCGTAATATTTGTTGAATATTCACGAGATATAGATGATATAGCAGTTTTTGTGCCTCGACAGGCTTGAGTATCAAGTGATGTTATTTGAATTATATCGTCATCCATGTGGTGCTGTTTGGAAATGACTATTGGATTCCTTTGAGAGATAGGTGGTGAAGAAGTGTGTCTTTCCACTTGGATTTTGGGCTCTGATGATGATGTGTAGACACTAAGTTCCGACTTCGAGTAGCATAGAATTTTTGGCAATTTCAACTCGTGCTCCACAGCATTAACAGTTGGTATATTTCTGCTTTGACTCCATTCAGCATACTCTCGGTTGTGTTCTCTGGCTTCTATATTTGGCTGATTCTCCTTCTTGACAATTAGGCGATTTTCATCTCTCACCTCATGCTCTTTCGTTGACCATTCTTGTGATGAACTAGACATTGCAAGTGATGGAGATTTTTCTGGTAGAAAATCTGAAGGGGATGAGCTTATTGATTCTTCTCTTGATAAATTGGGCCTCTCTCCCAATCGTGATTCAGTGGCATCTTGATGCATGCCGAAACCAGATGTCATTGCCCTTTTGTTTGACATTAGCCTCTTAGAATCCAACTCAGTTTGACCAAACTGTATAGAAGACATAGACTGTTTACTAGGGTAATTTGTCCTTGGAGTGGTTTCAAGGGGACAATTATAATAGTAGCCTGTGGTATCAACATGATAGGAAGTTTCATATAGTGGTTCATCTACTGCATATGGACTACCGGCATCAACATTATCATATAAAAGGACATGGGAACGGTTAGGATCTTTGATCTGAAATGTCGCTGGAGAAAAAGGAGATGATTGAACATATGAAGTAGAGGGGACCTGAACATAAGAAGAACTGGAATCTCGGAGCAGAAACTTCACATTCATTGAATTACCTCCACTACGGTTCTCAAAAGGGAGATAAGTCGGGGAATCTCTTTGGCAAATAGGACTACTAAAGTCCAAAGCATTTCCAAATTGACTTGCTTGGTTTGCAAAGATCTCCCTGCTAGTGCTTCTACGATGACCTGGCTCAAGCATTCCGTTTACTGCAACAACATACTGATAATCAGTTTCACTTTGCTGTAATGTCATTCCTTCAAACGAACAAGGGCCCTCAGAAGAATCAGCAGAAGGCACAAGAAATAACCGTAGCCTTTGAGAACCTTTACCCAAGTCGTGATATTCCTCAATCATGTGCTGAAGATCCTCATCGGATGACACAGATACAAGTGCATCAAGATCTTCTTGAGGAAGCTGATACTTAATTGTATGAGGTTGATTACAAATCTCTGTTGTCTTTTTGACAAGCTCATTGAAAGTTAGGTTCTTCCTGATAGATATAATTCTCGTCTCCCCACCCACATATCTAAGCTTCCCATCATTCGGCCTTGGTAAGATTCTACCCCCATAGCTGCACAGTAATCTCATCTTCCCATTGCCACAACTCTCAAAAACTCCTGCCTCGGGGTTATGGATCTCATGTGAATGAGGGGACTCCAATACATGAATGTCTCGACCAGTTGTGCATGGAGCTACTATATCTCTATTCCTCTCATCCGAGAATATTGATGGTTTCTGTCCACTGACATTATACTCCCTTTGAAAATACGTCTTCTTTTCACCTTCTGGTGCATATGCTATCCTAGGAGAACAATCTGAAAACTCAGCACCACAGTCAGAATCGCTTCTCTTTATCCCAAGGAGGTCATGAAGCTCCTTAGAGACAACATGGCAATTTTGAGATAGATTCGAAACGCCTCTAACTGGTTGATTTTTTTCTGTATCTCTTATTACGTTTGCTTTTCTTGGTGTCAAGCTTTTCCGAAGAAACTCTTCTGAAAACTCTTCACCTGTCTGCATGGATACATTATGTCTACGCCTGTCATCATGATTTTCAGCCCGCAGAACAACATTGCCAATGTTTTGGCCTGAAATTCCACAAGACTCACTAGTCATGGTCTAAACTTAGCTGTGCAATATCCTCTCCTTATACTTTCACCTTTACTTCTCGAACGTTTAACCAAATTCATAACCAACTGAAGTACTGTACAAGAGCTTCTCAAAACTTGTGCTACGAGCTCGTGACCCCAAAGTCTAATGTACAAACTTAAATCCAAAACGGTATTGTGGAATTAGCCTCTCTGCTTCAAACACCACACAAGAACCAGAGGCTGATCCAAGATTTGAAGTTCATGGGTTCCTACAAAGACCTCACGTTAGTATACAATAATAATTGGGTTCACAACCAAATATTTATATATATTTAGTTCATATATATTGTCTGAACCCACATGTTAATCTCTGAATCCGCCCCTGACAAGAACCAACTGAACAACCAGAAACAAAAGGTTATTCACTAAAAATTTGGTCAATTAGATTCATCACAATTTGTTTTTCGTATTCACAACACAATGCAAGTCCTTTTCTCTTACCAGCCAACTATACATACCTAAAATACAATTATCCACAAAATATTTTTCATATTACAGCACAATGTGAGTCCTTTCTTACCATCAACTATACATACCTAAACTACAATTATCCACAAATTATTTTTCATATCACAACACAATGTGAGTCCTTTCTTACCAGCAACTATACATACCTAAAATACAATTTGCCCACAAAAACTAATCAATTATCACACAAGAAGGGACAAGTTCAGCAATCACAGAGAATTTCTAACACACCACCAATAAAATTTAACAGTTTATTTCAAGAAACTTTAAGACAAAAAGTCAGCTAACAATTAATATAAGACAATCTTTTTTCTAACTCCACAAACATATAATGCAATATGATCATATAAAAATTAACAAAAAATTTACCTGTGTTTTTTTATTTGTTTTGTTTATGTTTGGTTCTTGAAATTGAACCTGGTTTTGAGGCTCTTGAAGATTGCTTTTTTTTTTTTGGGAAAAGGGGTTCCAAAAGACATGAAAATGGTTTTTTGTTTTAATGATATGTGAGGGTAAAGGTTGATGATGAAGGGGAGAGAGAATAGAGGATGTTGTAAAATGCAAATGTTACGGAATATCAAAAGAGAGGAGAAGTGGGAGAGCACCATTGCTTAGAATTACGCGCCATCAACTTAGGACCTAACTATATTATGAAATCAAATATTCCCCTCAACTACCACATAGCCGCCTTCCTAAATCTATACTCACTCTACAATTTCATTTTATTTGTTTTAATTTTATCAAGACATAAAATCTAAAACTATAAGAAAAATATTTAAATTTTGTTATTTTGTGTATATAAACTAAAGTTGTATATAATACAAGTACTAAAAGAAAAAGAAAAAAGCTAGTTTTGGTACCTTAATTATTGATAAATTTGTATTTCCGTTCTTCTAATATATATGACTAAGCATATTTAACATTCAATTATTTGAAGCGTTCACTTTTAATCCTTTTACAGTTTTACTTACACAAAATCACAAATATTATTAGTTGTTCCATCATTTAATTACCGATGTGTTATGTTAAATTTGTATTATTACTCCATATTTGAGAGTAATGTACTTCTAAAATAGTCTAAACATTATAACATATTTCCTATACGGAAGGACCAAAAATATATATTTTTGTTAATTGAATGTTAAATGTGTTTAGTCATACATCACAAGGATAAAAATGAGAATTTATCCATAATTGAGAGACTAAAAATACTACTGTAGATCCCTTTAAAATATCAGCCCATTTGAAGGGAAAATCGTGCAATTTCTTCCCAAACAAAAAAAAATAAAAAGAGTTAAATCGGATAAAGCAGTATGAAATTCCTGTGTGAGACTTTTATGTCAATGGATTTTATGAAAGATATACGCCAAGACTTTCAGCAGCAAATTAATCACACACGATCACATTAAAATTACAGTCAAGTAGTGCTTTTCTAAAGATACTTATAGTACAGCCAGCTGCTGTACAGATGATACCTTCCCCTTCAAAACCCCCCGAAAGAACAGAAAATGAAAACAAAGAGGCCATGCAACTAGACGTAAACCAAAAGACCGAAACAATACAGAAGGTGGCTAAACGCGACCATCCCACAAGGACTCGTTCTGAACTTTGCTAGACCTTAAAAGGCGCTCCACATCTGTTGGGGGGTTCAAACCAAGTTTCTTGGCACGCTCCCACCTGTCCAGTCTGCTCATTCCAAGGCATGGCCCATATACCATATTCATGTCAAATTGCCTCAACACTTCCTCATTCTGATCATAATTATCTGCAGATTTGGCAATAGCAAGGTGAACAAAAGCAACCTCTTTCAGACCACAAAATATATTATGGAAAATAGAGAAAGAGAAAGCAATAACTTTCAGAATTCAAAAATTCCACACTATTTTTTGTAAGCTCAATACCGAAAGAACAGAAAGATTCCGTGTAGTGTCCATAAGTACATTCCTTTTTTTGCTTATGAAGCTATAAAATCAAAATTGTCACCAATGAAACAGAAACATATCTCAGTGTTCATTCCCCTTGCATCACTATATGAAAACCTTCCATCTGGGGTGGGCATGGTACGGTAGATACCGATTACCATCCCGAAACCAAAATTTATTATACCGCAGCTTCGGTATTATGGTATTTGGTACAGTATATGGAATGCATTTTTAAAAAGTTTGGTATACGGTACGGTATTTGATATTTATAAAAAAAAATACCGAAATACCGAATATCATACCGAAGTATATGTTACAATACAATTCATATATATTAATATTATAATACTAATAAATACTGCTATATAAACTAGTATCAGTATAAAGCTAATTGTTTAGACGTTGGAATTTTGACTAATCTATCCTGATCGAAATGCCCTTTTTGTGTAATTGATTTACGAAGGGGATTGCTTGTGCTCCCTCCTTTCACTTTTACTTGTCAACTAGACTTTGCACACTCCTTAAGAAATAATAAATGAAGTGCATACTCATATTAATTGATGCATAGTTTTAATGAACTTGAAAAATAATTGAAATGAGTAATTAATACTATGGGTAAACATGAAAAAAGAAATTATCTTCTCTTGATATGCTAAAAGTAACATGTAAAAGTGAACATCTATTTTTAGTATAGTGGACAAGTAAAAGTGAATGGAGTGAGTACATTCTTTTGAATACGTTTACATGTGTGAGGTGTTGGTACGATATAATTGAGATATTTTTTGAATAGCCGAAGTCATAATTTTCTATTATATGAGTATACGTAAGTCGAAATCGAAAAAACTATGGTACCGATTTACCATACCGCAAAATACCGAAACCGAACTTAAAAATACCGAACCATACCGAATTAATTTGGTATGGTAATGGTCGTATTTTTAGAAACCGAAAACCGCAATTACCATACCGAAGTTTCAAATACCGTACCATACCATACCATACCATGCCCACCCTACTTCCACCACAATAGCTGCTAAAACTTTTATAAGGGAAATTGCTAATGGTGATAGTTCTCAGTCACTCTAGTATAATAATATTCCGTGCCTGGTAGGAAGATGTTTCCGTTCTTATCAGGTTGATTATATCATTCCACAACCCTTCAGGCACATTGATTTTTATTTGAAGTGCAGGAAGATTATTTTCTTGCTAAACCATACTTACACAGTTACAAGACAATTCAGCAGCCGTGTTTTTAATACATTTATAGTAATGATTAATGATTAAAAATGAGAAAATAACAACTTGACCTCTCCAATCCCCTCCCACCCCAAAAAAGAACATAACACATTAATTAATTAAAAGTATGAACTTCTAATGTTAGCATGGCAAGGCATGGCATAAAGACTAAGGCAAGTCTTCAACAATAGAGATGCCAGTTTCAAGCAAGTTCAGTGTCATTGAAACAACAACAATATGACGTGTTTTTCTACTAAAATTTTTGTGTGTATGAACACTCTTCAAATAATTTCCAATTATTCATCAGGAAAGTATCTTAAGGAAGATATTCAAACAAAACGAAGAAAGAAATTAAGAGATGAGATAATTGGCTAAAAGTGGAAGACAAAAACTACTAGTAATCATTCTATCTCACAAATCACAATAATCAGATATTGGGGAATGTTATATCTTGTTAACTTGGAGTAACTCCTTTATACTCCCTTTTTACCAAGTGTGACTACTATACAAAAAGCTATTTCTTTTTTTCTTTTTTTTATAATGGTAATGTCTGGTCCAGTTTGAGCGCACCTTGACTATTTCATCGTACTTACTGAATGACTACTATACAAAAAGCTACTTCTTTTTTTCTTTTCTTTTTCTTAATAATGGTAATGTCTGGTCCAGTTTGAGCGCACCTTGACTATTCCACCTTACTTATTGAATGACTACTATACAAAACGTGATGAGTGCTTCTAATCCCTAGTCAGTCGATACTGATACTAGAATAGCTGCATGCACAACCAACATGAAACCTTGCTTGAAACCTTAGCTTAAAGAGTAGGTTAGACTATCCGTTATCTTGCTTGAAACCTTAGCTTAAAGAGATTCTCTAACTCTAATGAATGAAAAGATAGTATAGTAAAACAATGAAACACAAGTATCAACCTCCCTAAAAATTTACCGAACTCAAATAATGTTTTCTTTGTTTCCCTTTTTCTTCCAAACTTATATCAAGAACAATGTTTATTTCCTTATTATAATAAGTCAAAAGTTGAAAGCTCCTTCTCAATCATATCTCAAGGAAAAAGTTGTAAATCTGTCCCTTTTCCAATAAACATAGCAAGTAAATGCATATTTCTTAGTTCACCTTCATTTTAGTCTCATAGTAATTGAGTACCCTCACCCTCATCCATTGAAGGAGCATCTGAACTTTTAGAATGCGTTTGTTTGTGGGTTTGGTTGCAATAATAAGGTTTAGAGAATTCCTAGTTGTAGGAACCCCTAATTTGTATAAACCACAAGCAAGAGCTCAATAAAGGGCCAAAAGGGTCACCAAAACTCAAAGCACGTGCACGTTTACAAACGAGAACAAATTTAACTCAAAAAAATACGTCCCAATTTATATGGCACACTTTGGATTTCGAAAATCAAACGAGCTTTCTTTAACCACTTTTTCATAAGACATTTAAATACGTTGAATTGTTAACTATTGTAACTTATAGTACTTCTATTATAGTTTCTAAATATGTAAATTTTATTTTAAAAACTTAAAGATTCTATGTACAAATTCACAGTCAAAATTAAGAAATTTGACTCTCAAAATTAGAACTGTGCCACATAAATTAGGACATAGGGAGTAACAAAATTTAACAAACCCTAATGCCGAAATTAAAAAATACCCAATACGCAACATAAATTAAAATCCAAAAGGGCTGAAAGAAATTGAGAAAAAAATGTGACCTTGCAAATCAAGAGAGCCATGGGATATGAGTGCTGAGGGTTGAGCAATATTAGAGCCAATAGCTGCAACGTTATTTGGTGTGGTTGAATTCTTGGTAGATGTTGATGATGATTTTGATTTGAATTGTTTAGTGATGCCACCACTCATCTTTTTTTGCTTGTAGTAACCTTTCATGTCTGATTTTGACGCCATTGTTTTTTTACTCGTGAGATTTTTAAATTTTGAATCTTAATCTTATGGAGTACTCAAGTTGGAGAAGAAGATTCTGTTCGAGTGTTTTGGGTTTTATTTATATGTTGGATTTTGGGCCAAAAAGTGACTTGCATTGATTTTAGGAAATTTTTGGGCTATATTGCTTGAAGCCTTTGGGCCAAAGAGTAACTTGACCTGATTTCACTCATAGAAATTATGTTTATTCGCGAAAAGGTACATAAAACATATGTCTTGTCCAGCATAGTTTTTATGAAAACTTGTCTTGTGAATTAGTATTACATAATTATACTGGACAAGACATAATTTCTATGTATTCGCGAATAGACATAGTTTCTATCAAAATCTTGTCTTGCAACTTTTTTTTACTTTGTTGGAATTTGAACCCATTATCTCTGATTTTATAGACCAGCAAATAATGATATATTGACCCACAAAAGAGCAAAAATTAAAGAACATCTCTTTTGAAGGGAAAATCGTGCAATGTTTTGTAACTTTTATTGTCCATCGCGTATAAATTGCGAGCATAATCTAATTTTGCATAAGAGTTAGGAGTTTGAGTGACATTTCAATACAGAAAAATATTCAATTGGCCATAAGTTTTGTGACTCACGTAAAAATGGTACGTGTGTTCAATTATTCATGCCTATACATCTAAAACTCATGCTTAATAGGCAAACCCCTTTTTAAAATTTCAAACTTTGTTTATGCATAGGAAAGTAGTTCCAAAAGAATTAGTGTAATCTATTGAACTTAATGAATATTTAGGTAAGGGAATAACATAATAATGCGAGATCCATATGATATATCTCAACATTTAGATCTTCTTAATAAGTGGACTATCCCAAAAATCAAACCCAAATTAATATATCAAATGGGCACTTCTAAAAAATTAGGTATAACACAAGTTGTTAAAACAACTGAAGAAACTATCACTATAGATAGCGATCATGCTACTTTAAAATTATTAAATGATAGTGATCTTGCTCCTTATAGGAAAACTCATCGTTTTATGCACATTGGGTTAGTTCAAGTTGCATTTAAGCCAAGAGGCTTTACCAGAGAGCTTTATAGCAGCTCTAAGAGATGGTAGAAACCGTAACTGGAAAAAGTCTCTTATATGAACTGTGCAAACCAGTTTGGTCTATGATCTTGTTTATTTTAATGCATACCCTAACTTGCAGGTATCCTTGCAAGATGAGAACTCTCTAAATGATTTAATACTTAGCATAAAATTACATGATTACGATTATATGCCTGCTACATAAGTTATATGTATCTGTTACATAATTTATTTCAAGCCATTATACACTATGAATCCTATGTGTAAAATGATGGATTTCAAAAATGAAACGATATTACTAGAAACGGATTTTGGTAAATTCAAAATAACAACTATAAGACATATAAAGTGGGATGAAATTGATTTTCCCACTGAATGGGTAATTGAGGGGGCAACTGCACCTCAAAATGATTTTAATATTGATATTACTCATATTGAGCAAACATCAGATGGTACTGTTAAGTTAAAGTTTTCTGAAGCAAATTACTTGAGTGACAAAATTGAGTGAAATAGTCTTAGCTCTAGATCTTATAGATCTACTTCTCGTATTATATTGATCCAATTGATTATTTGATGAGATCTCCCGGATATAACCGAGTCATATATGGATTATCCATCTGTTTAATGAATCAAAATTTAAAAAATAATTTTAGTCGGGAATCACCCGCAAGAAAAAAGATTAGTAATGATTTATTTAAATGCAGATGGAAACCATTTAAAAATATTTTTTTGAAACCTTTGATCAAAAAGAAAAAACATTTCTTCAAGAAGAATTTTATAAAGATCTTTCTGAAGCCAATAAGATAATATCTTTTGTTCTTAGGTTTATGACCAAATATGTAGGAGATTATATCTCGGTTTTAGAAAGAGAATATAAACTTTCTAATGGAGAAATTATTAGTACGATTTTACCTCCCCAACAACCTTTCCAAATTGAAAAGGATAATAAGGTCCTTAATTTTGTGGCTTTTTCAAAACTTTTTAAAACGAGACTGCTTTAGTTACAACCACACATATTAATACTATGTTGAAACAAAATAATTATACAAATATTTATTTGAATATATTGGGAGAACAAGTTGTTCTTTTATATGATAGAGTAGAAAAATTGACTTATGAAATCAAAAAATTACACCGTTCTATTGCTCCTCATATGACGATAGCCACTCCTAGTGTGCAGCCTCCCCCTGAAATTAAAGACTTCAAGTTAGGAGCTTATACATAACTTGAACGATTGCTTTACGAAAAAATTAAGGGATTGAAAATTAGTCCCTTGACAGGAGAAAAAGGGGATGATTATGATTTCGACCTGTCTGGAGATGATTATAGACAAAAGGTTTTCGATGAGGTCAATAAACTGGCCAACTATTCTAGTAGATATGCTAGAAAACTTGTTCAAACAATGTATTATTATCCTAGACCCACCCCTCAGGATGTTTTGTTTGAGTAACAGGATATTGTTGATAACAATAGTTACAGTGGGACATGCATTTATGAATGGAATATAGACAGTTATACCGAAACAATGTTATAATACTATACATAGAATGCTCATGTACTGCACGATACGCAAGGCTAATAACAACAAGGATAAGTCTATTGCAGAGATGATAATCTCAAAGTTTACTGCCAATTAAAAGACTGGTGGGACAACTATTTGACCCAAGAGCAAAAGAGTACCATTTTGGTTGCGGTAAAAACCGAACTAGGTGCAGAACCACAGGAAAATGTTGTGTATACCCTATTAGACATGTACATTGGGTCGAGGACCCACCCGACCCGAAAAAACCAGGGTCGGGGTCAACTTATATCTGACTCGTGAGCCACCTGACCCGAAAAAGTGGGGACCCGATCATATGTAGGGTCGGGCCAGAGTCATAATTTTTTACCCGCTTGATCCGGCCCGACCACAGACCCGACCCCGACCCCGACCCGCGTGTCTTTTCAATATAATTTATATTATTTTTTATTTTATGAATATTTATTTTTTTATTTATATAGGTGAAGGGACAAACGAAGAAGAATCTAGTGACGATGATGTTGATGAATTATCGTGATGTTGATTTGTACTTGCCACTTGTTTGTTTATGGATTTAAAGCTAAAAGTGTGGAATCTGCTTCAGTTCTTTTTGGTGTAATTTTTAATGATTTCATGCTTCTGTTTGTTGTAATTTTTAATTGGTGACAAATTATATCGGATAACGGATTGGGTAGAATTGCAGTGTTTGCTTACTGTTTTTTTTGTAGAGCGGGTCGGGGCCAGGGTATGAAAATTAAAAAAAAAAATAGGGTCAGGGTCGGGCAAGCAGAAAATAAAAGTCACTTGATCTGGCCCGACCCAAGCTTTGGACAGGTCTATACCCTATGTTTGAATATCATAGAACATTTCACTGGTCGATGGACATATGACAATGAAAATATAAGGACTATGCTCCAGAACCTTCGATGTAAAACCTTGACCTCTTTTAGGTGGTATAAGGATGTTTTTCTTAGCAGGGTTATGGAACTTCCATAATGTAATAGCTATCATTGAAAATCCAAATTTATAGATGGGTTACCCTCCCTCTTTGCCGAAAGAGTTAGAAAGAACCTTAGACAATGAGGAATACATATCAATTATGATAATTATACTTATGGCAAACTTAAAGGAACTTGCATCCAAGAAGGTTTAGCCTTATGTAATGGGATTAAGCTGAACCAACAAATCAGCAAGCAAAGTCTCAATGAAAGACAACAACTTGGTGAATTTTACACCCAGTTTGGGATGGACACACCCAAATCAAAAGAATCGTCTCATAGACGCAAGAAGCATAATAAGAAGAATTTTCAGGAATGGAAGGAAAAACGCATAGAAAAGAGATCCAAAAGGAAAAAAAGAGTTTAAGATTTGGAAGAACTTTATAAAGTCTAAGAATCCAAAAGCTTGTTGAAAATGTGGAATGATGGACCATTATTATAAGGATTGTAAGGTTAAGGGAAAAATCAAGGCCCTTAACATAGACGATGATATTAAGAACTTGAAGATTCAAGCTTAAAGACGGGTAATACAATAGATTCTTCGGAGGAAGATATTTGCCAACTGAATAATGAAGATTATATGTCCTCATAATCAGATGAGGAATGTACGCCATGTCAATTGGGACAACCTTGTTCCAATAATATAAACAAGCAGGATGATGAGTTTTATAACATATTCTCCCAATTCAAGGATATGAATGTTAATGTCCATGAAGGTAATCACTTAGTAGAATTATTAAAGATCATAAAGATCCAGAAATGAGATCCAGGATCATAAATCAAATTCCTGAAAAACCAGAAACCTCACGAGTGCATAAAGTTCTGGAAAAATCATATGTATATACCATGTCAGAACTAAAGAAAATGATGCAGCATAATAAGGGGGTGACAAGGATTCCTAGTACTACCAGGGATTTAGAAAAGGAGATTGATCTCAAAAGAGAAAATGCAAAACTAAAAAAAGGTAATACTTTACGAGATTATAGAATTTCTAGTCTGGAAGGGAAAGGTAAACAACCTATCATAGAGGATGCTGATAATCTCAGCTGGAATGATATCAACACCACAAGCACAAAAACAGATGATACATGAGACTTTTTACAAGCCCTTGAGGTAATTACTTCTCAGAAATGTTATGTAAAAATCACCCTCTTAATAGTTTACAACTTTAAAAAAATAATTTACAGCTCTTATTGATAGTGGGGCGGATGTAAATTGTATACATGAAGGAATTATACCTTCTAAATATTTTCATATAACTACCCATATTGTAAGATCTACTAATGGGCAGAAACTACAAATAGCTTTTAAATTACCAAAAACTTATATTTATCAAAACAAGGTATGTATACTAGATAATTTTGTCTTGGTAAAAGATATTTCAAGCCAAATTATATTAGGCACCCCATTTATTAATAAGATATTTCATATTTCAATAATTGATGCAAATGGTATCATCGGGACTTTTGATAAAAGATAACTGGTATTTCAATTTATAACTGAGCCATTCTCTAGAGTTTTAAACCAAATAAAAGATCAGCTGAAATATAAACATCAACAAATCAATTTTCTTAAACATGAAATTTATATTCTTAATATAGAAGAACTTTTGCAAAAACCAAAGTTACAATAAAAGATTGATTTTATAAAAACACAGTTTTCATTACAAATATGTAGTGACCACCCAAATGCTTTCTATAATAGGAAAAAGCATGTTGTTACTCTCCCATATGAAGAGAATTTTGATGAACAAGATATTCCTACTAAATCTCGGCCATGCCAAATGAATTCTGAATACTTGGAATTATGCAAAACTGAAATTTCTATTCTTTTGCAAAAAGGTTTAATAAGACCTTCAAAGTCACCATGGTCCTGTACTACTTTTTATGTTAATAAACATGCTGAACAAGAAAGGGGAGTACCCAGACTTGTCATAAATTATAAACCCTTTAACAAGGTTATAAAGTGGATTAGGGGCCCTATCCATAATAAAAAGGATCTATTGGATAGACTCTTTAATGCTATCATATTTTCAAAATTCGATTTAAAATTTTGTTATTGGCAGATTCAAAATTTTGAAGCAAATAAATATAAGACTGCTTTTAATGTTTCAATGGGACAATTCGAATGGAATGTAATGCCATTTGGATTGAAAAATGCTCCATCTAAATTTCAAAAAATCATGAATGATATTTTCATGCCATATAGTAATTTTAGTATTGTGTACATATATGATATTCTAGTATTTTCTGAAAACATAGAAAATCATTCAAGCATCTTAATATTTTCAAAACAATTATTATTCAAAACGGTTTAGTTATATCCAAACCAAAAATGACACTTTTTCAAACAAGAGTCAGATTTTTAGGTCATAACATTGAAAAAGGAAAAATTATTGTCATTAATAGAAGTATTGAATTTGCATCCAAATTCCCAGATGTAATTACTGATAAAACCCAACTACAAATTTTTTTGGGTAGTTTAAATTATATATCTCCTTTTATAAAGGATTTGGCCAAAGACACATCCATTTTATATGATAGACTGAAAAAGATTCCCAAACCATGGACAGATGATCATACTCAGGCTGTCAAAAGAATTAAAGAAAAGGTTCATAACTTTCCATGTCTCACTTTAGCCAATCATACATGGCAAAAAATTATAGAAACAAATGCTTCAGAGATTGGTTACGGAGGCATCCTAAAGCAATATTCTCTAGCTGATAAACAAGAGTAATTAGTACAATTTTATTTTGGCAAATGGAATACTAGTCAAAAGAATTACTCCACGGTGGCAAAAGAAATACTTGCCATTCTCAAATGTGTTCTTAAATTTCAGGGTGATCTACACAATCAAAAGTTTTTAATAAAAACTGATTGCCAATCAACCAGATATATGTTTAACAAAGATTGCAAACATGACGTGTCTAAGCAGATGTTTGCTAGATGGCAAGCTTTATTAGCGCCATTCGATTTTGAAATTCATTATAAAAAGGGGACATATAATAGTCTCCCTGATTTTCTAACAAGAGAATACTTGAGTTCATAACTCTATTGTTGTACCCATTTGCAGGATCATGAGGCCAACATGGCAAGGAGACCCAATCATTATAGAGGTCGGGGAGGAAGAGGACGTGGAACTGGACGAAGTAATAACTTAGTCCAGCTGGAAAACAAAAGGCTAATAACCGAAAATATTACATAGACTTCCAATATTAATAAGGAAAGTCTGTTATATCAACAAATTATGGATTTTATAAAATCCAAAGAGAAGAATAGTAATACACCACCTTCTTATTCAGAATTCATTAATGATGACTAGGAAGATAATGACGCTTATGAGCAAAGTGATAATAAAGAAGTAATACTTCTTCTAGATCATAAAGACCTTCAATGGAAGGATGAATCATGTAAATTAATGGAAAGATATCTGGAGACTGGATCATATCCAATTCTTACTTATAAATCCAGAATGCATTATGAGACTATACTCTTTACCACCGGATCAACTGATAATCAACATTATTATCCGACAAATACCAGGAAAGTTTATAACTTTTCAAAGATTATAATCAAGAAAATATTCACCCCGGAAGATTGGGGATTCAATACAATGAAGGAAAGGGAATATTTCCATGCAGAACAGAAAGTCCATGTAAAGTTTAATTATTAGGATTGCGTGGATAGTTTTTATAAAACTTTTCTCTATGAAAATCCTAATAAAACGCATTTATGGTTTATAAAGATATGTTCACATGTTTATAAACAAAACATACCAAATTGGTTTTGGCAATGGTGGATTAATTATGGTCCATCCACAAATATTTTTACCTCAGCAATTCAAGAGTTTATACACATAATGGATTGAAATGTCTCCCAAAATTATAGAATGGGAAAATAATGAAATGATTATTAAAGGAATTGCTAATATGCATCTCTTTGTTGAATTTTCCATCCCATGGATAGTGAGATGGTCAGTGAAATTGGGTTATACCACGCAACATATACCTTGCCTTCATCAAACTTTTTATATAAGGTTCTGGAAGAATCTCTTGCAAAAGACCAAGATGACCAATTAAATGGGCAAGAACTAATAGACCAGGTTAATACTGCCATCACTCATTATAAGGAATTAAAAGAGAAGTCCAACAACCCGAGACTAATAGTCCGTTCAAGCACATTGCGAGGAGACTACAAATTAAAAAAAAGGTAGTTTCAAAATCGGAAATCCTAGCCTCCTATATGGCGGAGGTTAGAAAAGATTTAATGAAAAATCTGGAAGATGAATTTCCCTCCAACACCTCAATGGTGTCTATTCGCACAAAAGAAGAAGATGATATCCAGGAATCACAAGATCCATATGATCCGGACTTCAATATTGAAGAATATCTCTAGACTTTTCAAAACAACATGGAATAATCTTCCACAACAGAAAAATCCAAAGGGAAAGAAAAAGTTTGAATAAAGATGTAGGACCCAACTTAATATCTGGTGACAACAAGGAATCTGCTTTATAAAAGCAAAATGCATTATTAGACTTCTTTAATAAAGTAAAGCGCATTATTGTACTATTTGGGCTCCATGTATTTTGGCCCCTTTTTAATTTTTCTTTGTCGGCCACATGTTGTGAGCCTTATTACTTTTTGTTCCGATCACATGTAGCGGACCCCAATATCGGCCACGTTTTGATCGTTTTTAGGACTGATCCGCTATAAAAGGATCTTTCATTCTTAGTTAGAGGACGACTTTTGCCAACTACTCTCTCTACTTTGTAAAAACTCTCTTTATAAATTTGATGTGCATCCTCCTGTTCTGAGCACAACCTCAGTATCTTAGGTAATTTTAAATTATTCTCTTATTTTATTTTACTTTAATTATACTTAGCCTAAATGAAAGGCTACACACCCTGTGTTGAACTATGTTGCACTAGACTACCAAAAATCATGGTACTAATGCTTTAGTTAGCGGAAAACCATGTGAGAAAATACTGAGGTTTGGTAGAGAATAACCCATACAGAATATCTGAAGCTCGGACTGATGACCTTGTTCAAGCCCGCTAAGTTGTGGTTGCGTTAGGGTGTTTTTGGGTCTGTTTGAGTTAAGGTAGCATCCGCCAGGGTTGTTAACCTGTAATAGTGTACCCTCGAGTCTCCTCTGTGGGAGTTCCACTGATTTAAGTGTTAGATATACATATGATATATTGTATATCATACGGTATAATCTCGGGTTTCGTGCCCTTGCTCGTGTATATTTAGTTTAGGTAATATTATTAAGTAAAGTTGTAGTCTCCTAGTTTAGGTAAGGTTGTGATGTAACTAGTGTTGTACACTTATCATAATTGTATAGTTAGTATTCACGTATAATAAGGTTTTAGGATTAGAATATGAATAAGATTATCCTATTATGGAAATATGTAAATGTATATATACTCTTTCAATCAATGAAAATAATCAAGAGATTATTTCTTTCATGGTATCAGAGCTTCATTGTCATATTCAGAAAGCGACCTTGGTTTATTGTGATAATGTTAGCGCCATCCACCTTTATGGTAATCCGGTTCAACACCAGCGCACTAAACATATCGAGATTGACATCCACTTTGTTCGCGAAAAAGTTACTCGAGGATAAGTACGCGTCTGCCATGTCCCGTCCAGATATCAAATTGCCGCCATCTTCACAAAGGGTCTTCCCTCGGTCCTTTTTGAAGATTTTAGGGACAGTCTCAGCGTTCGACGACCGCCCACTATGACTGCGGGTGTGTGTTAGATATACATATGATATACAATATATCATACGGTATAATCTCGGGTTTCGTGCCCTTGCTCGTGTATATTTAGTTTAGGTAATATTATTAAGTAAAGTTGTAGTCTCCTAGTTTAGGTAAGTTTGTGATGTAATTAGTATTGTACATTTATCATAATTGTATAGTTAATATCCAAGTAGAATAAGGTTTTAGGAGTAGAATAAGAATAATATTATCTTATTATGGAAAATATGTAAATGTATATATACTCTTTCAATCAATGAAAATAATCAAGAGATTATTTCTTTCATTAAGTAATTTGATTTAAGAATAGTTATAACTATATTCTAGGTAACATATTAATATCAATATGAGTTAAATAATCTTTCTTCCCTCGAACAAGCTAAAGAATGTTATACTTGCATAAAATAAATGTGAAATTTATATGAGATCTAATTACTAACAAGCTCTACAGAATTTTCAACATAAAAATAAGTATTAGAATGACTTTGCGCGAAAAAAAGATATGAATAACTTCCGAAAATTCATACAACTAACTCCAAGAGACTTTATTAATTAATCAATATCCCAAAAATTATAAACTAATTTCCCCTTAATTTTCATATTTAGCAAGACAATATACTAGTACTAGTAGTATTAGTATCACTTTATTGCATCACCAAACCCCTTTTTTCAAATATTTACATCTGGCTCTTTCTTCTCTACTCAAAAAACAAACAACCTTAGGGATCTCTAGAGTTAGTGGCGGCACCTTGTCCTTTTTCACTTCCAGGTTTGCTCTTCTTTATCTCTACCCCTTTTGTTTACTTGACCCTAAATTCTCATATGCAGTTTGAATTAATAACTGAGTAAATTTAAGGGGAAAAAGAAAATAAAAGAATGGTAAAGTTGTTGTTTTTATTCTGTTTTTCTTGTACAGATTTTGGGTAAATGGTTTAGCTGAGTACCCTTTTGTTTATTGTGTCTTTGAGCCAATATTTGGTCTTGGTCATGATTGGTTAGTTGGTTCTTGCATTTGCCTATATGGGTCGTTTAGTTGAAGATTTTAAAATAAAAGTAAGTGGGAATATGAGTCTTGTTTTTAAATTTGGGTTGGAAAATAAGATACACTTAAAATACTGTTAATTTGTCTGATGGGGTTTGTTGAATCTTGCTGCTTGTATGTTTTTATCAAAAGTTTTGATCTTTATAAGATGTTACAAAATTAATCTTTTGTACTTTTTATTTTGGTGGTTTGGGGTGTGGGAGGGAGGGGTGTGTGTGTGTGTGTGTTCATGTTTGCATATTGTATAAGGAGCTACTATTTTTTTCTAACCTCATGCATGATGACGTGCATGGAGGCTTTGTCCTCGGGGACAGGAATGGGGGAGACGTCTCACTTTTGGAGTTCGCTAGAGCTGCTGGGATGGTGATAGCCAATTCGAGGTTCCTGAAGAAGGAGGAGCACTTGATGACTTTCCGTAGTTCGGTGGCTAAGACTCAGATAGACTTTTTGCTTCTTAGGAATGTAGACAAAGGTCTTTGTAAAGATTGCAAGGTTATTTCGAGGGAGGATCTTACAACCCGACATAAGCTTTTGGTGATGGATTTAGAGATCAAGATGGAGAAGAAGAAGAGGGTTGTGGATGACAGGTTAAGAATCAAATGGGGGAGTTTGACCATGACTAGTGCAAATGAGATGGGGGAGAGGTTGATGGCCAGGGGGGTTGGGGGACGGTGGGGATGCGACCGGTATGTGTGACAGGATGACCAGTTGCATTTGAGAGGTAGCTAGAGAAGTGCTTGGGATCTCGAGTGGTAGCCATGGTGGGCATCAAGGGGACTGGTGGTGGAATGGTAAAGTTCAAGATAAGGTGAAAGCGAAGGCGTATGCGAAATTGGTAGAAAGCAAGGACGAGGTGGAGAAGTGGACGAATATAGAACTGTATATTATGGCGAGGAAGGAGGCAAAACTTGCGGTTACGACAACGAAGACGGCGGCTTTTGAGCGTCTGTATGTGGAATTAGAGGAGAAATATGGGGATAGGAAGTTGTACAGATTAGCCAAGGCGAAGGCGAAGGCGAAGACGAGGGAGAGGAAGGTCCGTGACTTGGATAACGTGAGGTGCATCAAGGACGATGATGCCAAAGTACTGGTGAAGGACGCGCATATTAGGCGGAGGTGACAGTTTTACTTTCATAAACTCTTGAATGAAAAAGGAGATAGAGATATTGTGCTGGGGATCTAGAGAAATCTGGTAGGTACAAGATTTTGGGTATTGTAGAAACATTAAGGTTGAGAAGGTGAAGGGTGTTGTTCGCATGATGCACATGAGACAAGCGACCGTGCCTGATGAGATTTCAGTTGAATTTTGGAAGAGCGTAGGAAGGGCAGGTTTGGAGTGGCTGGCGAAATTGTTTAACGTCATTTTTAGGACGGCGAGAATGCCCGAAGAATGGAGGTGGAGTACAATGGTTCCTTTGTACAAGAACAAATGTGATATCCAGAGTTGCAACAACTATAGGGGTATCAAGTTACTGAGCCACACGATGAAAGTTTGAGAAAGGGTTGTGGAGATGAGGGTGAGAAGAGGCGTGTCCATTTCTGAGAACCAGTTTGGATTCATGCCGGGACGTTCGACCACAGAAGTCATTCATCTTATTAGGAGGTTGATGGAGCAGTATAAGGAGATGAATAGAGACTTACATATGATTTTCATCGACCTCGAGAAGGCATACGACAAAGTCCCTAGGGAGGTTCTATGGAGATGTTTGAAGGTTAGAGGTGTACATGTGGCGTACACTAAGGCGATCAAGGATATGTATGATGGAGCCAAGACCAGGGTACGGACAGTAGGAGGGGATTCAGAGCTCTTCCCAGTAACGATGGGGTTGCACCAGGGATCGACTCTTAGTCCATTCTTATTTGCCTTGGTGATAGATGGCCTGACGCAATAGATCCAATGGGAGGTGCCGTGGTGTATTCTATTCGCAGATGACATAGTCCTGATTGATGAGACGCAACGGAGTGAATGCTATACTGGAGGTTTGGAGACAGACTCTGGAGTCTAAAGGGTTCAGGTTGAGTAGGACCAAGACAGAATACTTGGAGTGCAAGTTCAGCAACGGAAGCGAGCTTGAGACATGCGAGAAGGTGAGGCTTGGTACTCAGGTCATTCCGAAGAAAGGAAGCTTCAAGCACCTCGTGTCTATTATCCAAGTGAATGGAGATATTGATGATGATGTCACACATCGTATTGGGGCATGGTGGATGAAATGGAGACTCGCATCTGGAGTCTTGTGCGATATAAAGGTGCCACCAAAACTTTAAGACAAGTTTTATAGGGTGGTGGTTAGACCGACAATGTTGTATGGGGTAGAGTGTTGGCCAGTCAAGACGTCGCACATCCAAAAGATGAGAGTGACGGAGATGAGGATGCTGAGATGGATGTGTGGGCATACAAGGAGGGATATGATTAGAAATGATGATATCCAGGACAGAGTGGGAGTGGTCTCGGTGGAGGATGAGATGCGTGAAGCGAGGTTGAGATGACTTGGGCATGTGCAGAGGAGAGACACAAATGCCCCAGTACGGAGGTGTGAGAGATTGACTATGGACGGGTTTAAGAGGGATAGAGGTAGGCCGAAAAAATATTGGGGAGATGTGACTAGACTGGATATGGCACAAGTGCAACTGATTGAGGACATGACCTTAGATAGGGAGTTGTGGAGGACACGGATTAAGGTAGTAGGTAGTCGAGCGTAGTCCTACGTACGCTTATAGACAGGTAGGTCCGCTTAGCCTATCATACGAATATGCGTAGTATTGCTTTATAGTCCTTTGTAGTTTGATTTATGCTGCTATGTGTTAGTTATTTTTTTTTTCAAAATGCGCTATCATTATGTATTCGCTTTTGATACCAACATTTTCATACCGCTTTAAATTTCTTGGCCGTGTCTGACTGTTTTCTCTTGTTTTTGCTTGTGCATATGCATGTCTTGAGCCGATGATTTCTCGAAAACAGCCGCTCTACCTACCAAGGTAGAGGTAAGGTCTGCGTACACTCTGTCCTCCCCAGACTCCATGATGTGGGATTTCACTGGGCATGTTGTTGTTGTATGCATGATTGGTGAAGTAAAGTTTACTAGGTTTTGGATTCTTGATTGATTTGCTCACATCTACTGTTGAGAGGCATATTTATGCATTTGATATTTCAGTTGTTGCTTTTTTCTTTTTTCTTTTCTGTCTATGGAGAGGTATTATTTTTATTATTAGTAAAAAGAAAAATACTTTAATAATTAGTTTTTCTTTCATTGTGGTTGATGTACTTTTTTTTTTATGACTGTGGTGTTCGGGCTAGCTTGCGCGCACCTCGACTAATTCCACTGGATACCTGCCACCTTTCACCAGCAACAATTGTGGTTGATATACCAAGTGTTTTAGTGATTGAATTCAAGTTTTAGTTTCTATAGGCAGACTATTGCAATACTTGGAGGTGGTAAAAAGATAAGATGCTTGTGTGGCCACTGAAGAAATCATCTTGGTTGTTGAAGCTGACAAGAAATTGTCATAGTTCTTCCCAATTGCTGTTTTTGTTGTCTTATATTGACTCTTAGATTGTTACATAAATTTTCTCCATTTTTGAAGCTCATTTTGGCTAATTCCCTGACTAGTTTGGGATAGAGGGGAAGTGTTTTTTCTTATTGTTGTTGTTTTTTGGGGCTAACTTTTTCTAATGTAAACCTAATTTGGCAAGTCATCGTGGCTCTACACCCTTTAGTATTTGCCTATGGTGGTATCTTCTGTTTCTGTTTGCGTGCCGATATCAAATAATGCCTTATTCATTGGGTTTTTTTGAGAACGTATATTCATTATTCTAAGAGAAAAGATTTACTTTCTATTGCTGAATTTTCCTCCTGCCTTTGCTTTCAATCTGTTATAGGTTTAGCCTTACTGGTTTTATAGCTTGGGCAATGGATGCTGGAGGAAACTCCTTAGCATCTGGTGTAGATGGAAAGAAGAGAAAAGTGAGTTATTTCTATGATCCTGAAGTTGGCAATTACTATTATGGACAAGGCCACCCAATGAAGCCGCATAGAATTCGTATGACACATGCTCTTCTTGCCCACTATGGTCTATTACAACATATGAATGTTCTGAAGCCAAATCCTGCTAGAGATAAGGATCTCTGCAGGTTTCATGCTGATGATTATGTTTCTTTCTTGAGAAGCATAACCCCGGAAACACAGCAAGATCAGCTGAGGCAGCTGAAGAGGTTCAATGTCGGGGAGGACTGTCCAGTTTTTGATGGTCTTTATTCCTTCTGTCAAACCTATGCTGGAGGTTCTGTTGGTGGGGCAGTTAAGTTAAACCATGGACACTGTGATATCGCCGTAAATTGGGCCGGTGGATTACATCATGCCAAGAAATGTGAAGCATCTGGTTTCTGCTATGTGAACGATATTGTGCTTTCCATTTTGGAGCTACTCAAAGTCCATGAGGTTGGCTTCATTATTTCTGTCCTTACTCAATTTTGTGAATGGAGATTGATTGAGTGATTTGAATCTTTAGTCAAAATCGGCCAGCACACATTTCTAACTATTCATTTGCTTTTCACATTGACATCTTGTCAACGTGCCATGTTGTGATATTGTGATAATCAGCCATCCAACCATCTCATGGCCAGGCTATTTTATCATGTAGTCTTCAGGAAATGGAGGGATTCGTGAAGTCATCCTTTAATCTCCTTGCTTAAAAAACTGTCTATGTATAAATATGGTCGCCCATTATAAAAGTATCCATTTTATAATTGCTTGTAAGGAGATAAAATTATATCTCAATACGGTCGTCCAATTTACCAAGAGATGACCCCAAAGGAGACTTTCAACTTTTACACCAAGTATATTCTCATAATTGTTGGAACATTAATGACACTAAATGCATGATGATGCAACACACCAAGTATATTCTCATTTTAGCTTTTCCTGGCTCTACATTGCTAATGGCACCATTCAGAGGTTAGGTTGCTAGATGCATCATCTTTTGTCATCCTTTCAAGAAGCTTCTCTCTTTTGTTGAAATATTCATTGAAGTGTGCTTCTCTATTGTTAACTGGAGTAGTAATTATATTAACAAAATTCTAGTTTCTTGAAAGCTTTTTTAAGTTGCCCAACTATCAAAATATTTCTGGATGGTAGTTTCCATGAGCTAGAGATACTTAAAATATGCAAATTCTAGTCTAGACCTCTTGCTGATTGCTTTGGCTTAAAAAGGACACATTCACAAATCTTCATAGAGAACAACCACTGACGATGGGTGCAGTTTCTCGCCCATGTGAAAGTTCATCTCCAATGAAGTTTCACATGAGGAGACAGACTTATTGGTTCCAAGCGAGGTGTTTACCGTCCCTGAAATTTCCTGGTATGATAGGAAGGGACAGAAAACAAATTAGGTGCTACTGTCAAGGGCAGGATAAATTGTGTTGATGTTGATAGTGTGCAATCTCACCCCTTTGCGTCCTAACAAAATGAGGGAAATGACGTTAACCTCTCATCTCTTACTTTTACTCTTCCTTCCATTTCAGTTTAACACCACTTTAACATGGTCTTGGTAGCTTTAGAATTATCAACGAAACAACATGGTGTTAGCTTTACAATTATTAACTAAATGTTTATACATATGCACGTATCCAACACATTAACAATCACATTTACATTCCTAAGCTGTATAAGTTCTTCATTGCTAATTTGCCTTTGTTTATATTACTGTTGCAGAGAGTGTTGTATGTGGATATTGATATCCATCATGGTGATGGCGTGGAAGAGGCTTTTTATACTACAGATAGGGTTATGACAGTTTCCTTTCATAAATTTGGAGATTACTTTCCTGGTACAGGGGATGTACGTGATATCGGATTTGGAAGTGGAAAATACTACTCTCTTAATGTTCCACTAGATGATGGAATTGACGATGAGAGCTATCAGTCACTGTTTAAGCCAATAATGGGCAAAGTGATGGAAGTTTTTAAGCCTGGTGCTGTGGTCTTACAATGTGGTGCAGATTCCTTGTCTGGCGACAGGCTTGGCTGCTTTAATCTCTCTATTAAAGGTCATGCAGAATGTGTCAAATACATGAGGTCTTTCAATGTGCCTCTGTTGTTGCTCGGTGGAGGTGGCTACACAATACGTAATGTTGCTCGTTGCTGGTGCTACGAAGTAAGCAAGTCGTTTACACTATCAATTTGCACATACATCTAATGATTGATGATTGGATTAGGCTGACTTTTCTTCTCTCCGGTATCATTTTTCTTGTGTATATGTTTTGAATGAAGTAACCTACCAAAAAGAGAAAAAAGGAAAGAGAAGTAGAATGATTGATTTTTGACTACCTATAGCCTCATCCCAGAAAGTAGAATGGAAAGAAAGACCATTGGGAGAGGACAATGATAAGAATCTCATTTAACTTGCCAAATTCTGTAGATGATTTAAAAATTAATACAACAACAACAACTATGCCTCAGTCCCAATCAAGCTGGGGTCGGCTATACGAATCCCCATTTCTCTATTGTTATGATGTTTTCATTTTGAGCCTCAAACATGCCAGAGTATGCAAGTTCAGTAAATGTATGTCTATTAACTTGAGTCCAACATGTTTGCCTCTTGCAGTTTGATTTATAGTAGCGTGAGTGTAAATGGATACAGTGTTTTTACCATTTGATACCCTTAAGTGTTTCAGTATCCAAAGATTGCAATGTTTTGAAAATAAGTGAGTTGAAAATGCATGTTGTTTGGTAGTAGAAGTGGGTAGCATGTGGGTTACAAATTCTTATTTGTAGTTTTTACTGTAGAAAGTTAAAAAGGAGACTACTGTGGAAATGGTAGATTTTTGGGCTTCAGGAAAATGGACTTCTTTTGCGTTCTTATTTTATAACATGTGCCAAGCAGGAATCACATTAACTCTACCTCCTGCCGCAGAGAATATTGTATTCTATGAAACCCTATTGGACCTTTTCTTTTTAAAAAATCTGAACAGTTGACTGTACATTGTAATGCCTGTTGTGATTTTCTCATACTCATGAATTGTTCTTCTGTGTTTGAGCAGACAGGAGTTGCATTAGGAATAGAGCTTGAAGATAAGATGCCGCAACATGAATATCATGAATACTTTGGTCCAGATTATACCTTGCATGTTGCTCCTAGTAACATGGAGAACAAAAATTCTTGTCAGATTTTAGAAGATATAAGATCAAAGCTGCTTGAAAATCTTTCAAAGCTTCAGCATGCCCCAAGTGTACAGTTCCAGGAGCGACCACCGGATACTGAATTGCCCGAGGTTTGCTTATATTTCCCTAACATTGCTCTTAGAGAGATTACCAGTTCCTACTAGGTGTTTGAGTTTCAGTAGCTAAGACCGGGTTATAATTTGAGACAAAATCATTGGATCCGAGCTGCTATTTGTTTCCATATTTGGCATTTTCTACATTTAGCAACTCATGTTCCATTTTGAGAGATGCAAATATAACCCTGCCCTATGTATGACAGGCTTTCATACTTCTGCCGTTGATAAGAATATTGTTGGATCCCCCCCCCCCCCCGGGCTTTTGTTCAGCGGTAAGGACGCAACACGTGATGTGTGGGCTAAGCACACATCACGGGTTCAAACCCTACCTTGGACAAAGCCTTGTATTTAAGTTAGGTGGAGGGTAGCTGGGTGGGGAGCCCATACTCCCCAGGATTTTGAACTTGTAAGCTAACTAACTGGACTCAGGCTAGAAGCCCACAGGAGATTTCTCCGATATTAAAAAAAGAAAATTGTTGGATTTTTCTGTTGGAAGATGTTAATGTATTTTGCAACATTCAGGCTATTGAAGATCAAGAGGATGCAGATTCAAGATGGGATGCTGATTCTGACACAAATGACGAAGAACGGTACTTCACTTTTTCTTTTTTATTCATCTGGACGGAGATATATTTTTCTTCAACCTGCACCCTGTTATCTTGCTTATTATAAATAGGGTTATTCATGCCATGTTACTTTCATACAGTAAGCCCATTCCTAGCAGAGTGAGGAGGGAAAATGTTGAACCTGGAGGAAAAAGAACGGTATGCATCAAGCCTTTACTTTGTATCTGAAGCAATATTTAGATGTGATCTGTTTTTGTGATGTATGTCAGTGATTCAATTCGGTGTCTGTTGTTTCTGGACAGGCATTAATTTAGCGTATTTTTTTCCTTGTTCATTTCTAATGTGCTAAAATTATCTCCTTGATGTTGATGGATTCCCGCTTCATATACTGTAATTGGAAAAACTGCTGCTTGTGGTTGGCATTCTGTTCATTTTGAGTTTGCATTTCTCCCTTAATATCATCTTGAAATATAGCGGGAAATGCTTTTAGCTAGATCAGTATAAGGGGAGCTGTAACTGCATCTGTGGTTGAGGATTACATGTAGTGCTTTCTTATGCTTGCCAAGAGAAGACTCATGACTTCTTTTCGGCGAGCTTTAAACATGAGGAAGTGCTGGATTGTCTTAAATTATATACATTATTTTTTCTCTCCGATGTTCTACTTGTCAAAATGAAGGATGATCAAATACTAGTAGTGATGGAAACTTGAAATGAGTTGATCTGCTGTTCCATAATTAATACTGAGAACATGCTCCTTTATCTATTACGGAGTACTCCCTCTGTCCCAATTTACATGACACTTTCCTTTTTAGTCGATCCCAAAAAGAATGACACATTTCCTTATTTGGCAACAATTTAACTTTAAATTTTATCTTTTACGCTTCACGAATAACCACACAAATATCTTTGGCTTGTTATAGACCACAAGATTCAAAAGTCTTCCATTACTTCTTAAACTCCGTGCCCAGTCAAACTACATCATATAAATTGGGACGGAGGGGTATTAGTTTTGGACCTTTTGGCTTAAAAACCTTTTTCATGGTGCTATTTTCTATTCATTCTTTCCTTAATTTGTATTGATTACAGATTTTATATTACTGGTGAAGAAATTAGTTGGGAATTGCTCACTTGTAAATATGGTTTCATTACAAAGGTTGAACTGACTTTATTTAAATATACATATATGTTACCACCTCAAAAAATAATTACTTGGGAATTCAATTTAGTATGTTAGTACATGTACTTTAGGTTCTATGCCTTCTAGGAGTCTTTAGCGCTGTTAGAGATTCTTATGCTAGTAGGAAATATAGAGAATTTCTAGTACTTTTTGTTTTTACTTCTATTTTGTGAAATGCTGGGCTGAGATGAATTTAAATGGGGAACATGGTTAGTGAGGATTCATATTGCCAACCCGACTTGTTTGGGACTGAGGTGTAGTAGTAGTAGTTGTTGTGGTTGGTGAAGAAAGGTCTATGGTAGATTAATCGATTATAATTGTTATTAATTGGTAAGAAACTAGTTACACACTTTGGAAGATTAAAGCTCTACAAGCAACAGAGTATATTTTCAATATAGTTGGTAGGTTTGCTAGTTTTTTCGTATTTCTGTACAATTTATGTAAGAGAAATTACAGCTTCCTGTTTGGCTTCCATTTTCTATAGTAGAGTCTCTTTATCAGTTACTTGAGGACGATCTACTTTTGAAATTCCTCTTCTTGTGTTTACGTCTTATGATCCTCACACCTCGGGAAACGTCCACATTCTTTCAGTTTCTCGCTAAGGCGGTTCTTGACCTCCAAATTATGATCCTCAGATCTCATGAAAGGTCCACATTTGTTCAGTTGTGAGCCCGTGGCGTTCTTGATCACATCACATCTAACCTCTTGTTCATTGAGTGAGAATATTTTTTACCTCCGAGAAATTTCAGGTTTTACTCAATAAATAAAACAATGCTCGACTTCCACCCTTCTTCACTCGTCAGAATATAGTATAACCACATATTTCTATTACATCCAGCAACTCTTCTTTGGAAAGATTGATGGAAGATTATATTTTTATGCAGAACTGATATAAAAATCCTTGTTTTCCATGAAAAATTAAATGAGACATATCTTCTCGTCCCTGCTGATGTCATATGGAACTGCAATAATAGTTTGTTTCTGTTCAAGTTATCAGGATGACATGAAAACGGAGGAGCGTCTAAGAGAAGTAGAGTCAACATTTACCGAGTCAACAAGTTTGAAGGTATTGAGAATTTTATGCGCATTTATAAACCATAAAAATAAAGGTTGCATAGATCTAACATTTTCTCATTGAATGTTGTTTTAATCAGGGTTGCAATTCAGGTTCTGCACTGATAGATGGAGGGCAGATAAAAATGGAACAAGGAAGCTCTAACAAGCCTTTTGATCAGCCAACTGATATTAATTCTTGATTGAACTTGTTTTTGAACACTATTGTAGTGTATGATCTTTAAGTTATACATTTAAGTTATACATTTGAGTCTACTTGTCATGCACACTATTTTGCAGATATGATATGATCCATGACCCCCCCCCCCCCCCCCTCCCAAAAAAAACTGCGCTTCTTTTTATTACTATATAAGAACATGCAAAATGCTAATATGTCAAGATTTTGCTGGAAAAGAGGTCCAAATAGGTTCTGGTTAATCATATATGTTGAATCAGATCAATTTTGTTGCTTATGATCTGTGTTTTTTTTTCCTTTCAAATACCAAATGATTTGAATACATATTCTGTGGTTGTAGCTTTGATATTTCGAGCTAAGATGGACATCTTGTGTGTAAAATTACAGGAAAAAAAAAAAAAAATGAAAACTATAATTGTATGAATGAGTTGGCCTTTAACAGTTTCTGTCATATGAAGTATGGTTTACTTTCTATATGCTGCTAATTAGTTTGTCGAAGTTGCGAAACTAAAAAAAATGCGTATTAACGGACTAAATTAGTGGAATCTTCGTCGGTTGTCTGTAAAGTAAGTATTTAGTAAATAATTTTTTATTTTATTTCTTTTGTAACTTATGGACTTATTAAATTACGCTTTAAAGATTTCTTTTAAGCAGATTGAATCTTACAAGAAACGTTAGATCACGATCTAGAAATTTTAAAGTTATTGCAATTTTTAGGGAACAATTTAATGTTTGTTTTGTAAGATAGAGCTATTATGATTGAATATTAGATTTGACTCTAATGTTGTCAGGAGGCAATAATATAAGTTATATTTGCACAACTTTTAAGAATTGGGATAAAATCTAAATAGTACCCTAAAAAGGGTTTTGTAATTAGCAACTAAACTAATCTATTGGATCATCTGACTCAAATCTTAAGCCCGTTGGAGCATTTGGTTCAAATCTTAAGCCCGCCCAACTATTTATTTCACCACTTCTTTTATTTTTATTAATTAAATTTCCTACATCAGATTCAAGGGGATGATGAGGATTCTACCAATACGTATTATGTGAGAAATTCAAATCGATATTAATAATATTTTATTTCATATTATCTCTCCTTCCTGCAATTTATAGAACACAGTCTGACTACGAGTGTTTGTATTCAAGAGGTGCTAGAAAATGAACCACTCAACTTTCATTTTATTGTAGCAAATTAACTAAAGTTACTAGTATCATGAAAAAGAATAAAAGAGACACTTTATATACTTCAACAAAGTCAAATGGCTTTTTGGTTACAAAATAATTGTTTAGTGACTTGTTGCTATATTTAGGCAAAGTTGGACGATTTTTCAGTTAAAAAAAAAAAAGTTTAGTGACTTTTGTGATACCAAGCCAAAGTTGAGTGATATTTAAGTAATAGAAAATAGTTTATAAATTTTAGTGGCCATTTGTGAGATTTTGCCAATAATATTAACCCCAAAAAGAAAAACAAAGAGAAGAAAAGTTTGCAGGGGAATGACAAATTAATGTAGCAATTAAATAATAAAGTCATTAATAACAACAACAACATATCCAGTGGAGTTCCACAACGTGGGTCTGGGGAGGGTAGAGTGTACGCAGACCTTACCTCTACCTTGATAGGTAGAGCGACTGTTTCCGAGAGATCCTCGGCTCAAGACAAAGCATAAGCCCAAGCAAAGCAAGAAAATAAGTCATGTTAACGCATTCTGAAAAAGAAGCAGTAACTAATGCATGTACATAAGATAAATAAAGTACATTAAAGAACACATAGCAGTAGAAATCAAGCGCTACTATAAAGTACTACTACGCATACTAGTATGATAGTCTAAGTGGGCCTACAATAATAACACTACAACTACCAGTTTGTAAGTGTAAGTAGGGCTACGCTCGACTACCTACTACCCTTCTACCTTAATTCGTGTCCTCCACAACCCCCTATCTAAGGTCATGTCCTCGGTAAGTTGCACCTGTACCATTTCCCGTCTAATTACCTCTCCCCAATACTTCTTTGGCCTACCTCTACCCCTACTAAACCCGTCCATAGCCAACCTCCCACACCTCATCACTGGAGCATTTGTGTCTCTCCTCTGCACATGTCCGAACCATCTCAACCTCGCTTCCCGCATCTTATCCTCCACCAAGGCCACTCTCACTCTGTCCTGGATATCATCATTTCTAATCATATCACTCCTTGTATGCCAACACATCCATCTCATCATCCTCATCTCCGCGACTTTTATCTTTTGGATGTGCGAAGTCTTGACTGGCCAACACTCCGCCCCATACAACATAGTCGGTCTAACCACCACCCTATAGAACTTACCTAGTTTTGGTGGCACCTTATTATCGCAGAAGACTCCAGATACGAGCATCTGTTTCATCCACCCTGCCCCAATACGATGCGTGACATCGTCATCAATCTCTCAATTCCCTTGGATAATAGATCTGAGGTACTTGAAGCTTATTTTCTTCTGAATGACATGAGTACCAAGCCTCACCTCCACGCCTGTCTCAAGGTCGCTCCCATTACTGAACTTACACTCTAAGTATTCTGTCTTGGTCCTACTCAACCTGAACTCTTTAGACTTAGAATTTGTCTCCAAACCTCCAGTTTAGCATTCACTCCGTTGCGTCTCATCAATCAGGACTATGTCATTTGCGAATAGCATACACCATGGCACCTCCCATTGGATCTATTGTGTCGGGCCATCTATCACTAAGGCAAATAAGAATGGACTAATAGCTGATCCCTGGTGCAACCCCATCGTTATTGGGAAGAGCTTTGAATCCCCTCCTACCGTCCGTACCCTAGTCTTGGCTCCATCATACATATCCTTGATCGCCCTAGTGTACGCCACAGGTACACCTCTAACCTCCAAACATCTCTAAATAACCTCCCTAGGGACTTTGTCGTATGCCTTCTTGAGGTCGATGAAAACCATATGTAAGTCTCTCTTCCTCTCCCTATACTGATCCACCAACCTCCTAATAAGATGAATGGCTTCTGTAGTCGAACGCCCCAGCATGAATCCAAACTAGTTTTCGGAAATAGACACGCCTTTTCTCACCCTCGTATCCGTGACCCTTTCCCAAACTTTCATAGTGTGGCTTATCATCTTAATACCCCTATAGTTGTTTCAACTTTGGATATCACCTTTGTTCTTGTACAAAGGAATCATTGTACTCCACCTCTATTCTTTGGGCATTCTCGCCATCTTAAAAATGACGTTAAACAACTCAGTCAGCCACTTCAAACTTGGCCTAGCTGCGCTCTTCCGAAATTCAACTGGGATCTCATCAGGCCCGATCACTCGTCCCCTGCGCATCATGCGAACAACACCCTTAACCTCCCCAACCTTAATACTTATACAATACCCAAAATCTCGATACCTACCAGCTTGCTCCTAATATGCGCGTCCTCCACCAGTACTTTGAGAGAAAGTATAGGGGTTAGGACCAATAAAGGGTTAAGCAAATGATAGTCTGATTTGACTATAACAAAATTATGGAAAATTAGAAAGTGACTTGAAAAGTAGAGTTAGCATATGGATTTACAGCTGCAAATTTTGCAATGAAGACTTTTATATGAATAATGGTCAATGGAAGGAGTTGTTGTAATCATAATTTGTATCGCTTGTCACGGCTTTAATTTGTTGTTTTGTTTGGCACAATTTTGATTTATCAACTACCATAATATATTCTATTCATTATGGAACAGGATTTACCGTATGTTCTTTTTTGGCGGGGGCTTAATTAATTATCAGGCATCCGACACTCACATCGTGTTACGGGGTAAGATTCATTAAATGGTGAAGCGTTCTTTAATATGATTTTCTTCATTTAAGAACTTGAATCGAAACCTCTAGTTAAAGGAGGAGGGTATCATCCATCCGATCACACCTCTTGATAGTGTTGGTAATAAGTTCATGTGAACCAAATAGCTATATATATATATATATATTAAGAAACTCACTATATAGTTATATAAATATTTAACTATGAATGCAACTATTATTATACTATTAACTTGAGGTTGTTGTAGCTAATAAGAACCCATAAATTTTACATCTTGAATCTATCACTGTATACACACCATTTTAGTATATTCTACACATATATCTACCGTAGTCGAAGATAGTGGATATGGTTGCATGCAACGAGAAATATTTATTCACGGTTTACACTAAATAAATAGATTCATGCTTGTATATTTACATACATTTATATCGCTTTACTTTACAATGATTATAATTATCTATTTTACGTCAATGTGCACTTGATCATGACAAATTAATATGATTTAATGTAGTTATTGGTGTGACTAACTTCTTTTGGCAGCAACAATAAATTGAATCTGGTCTGAATTGTAGTATTTGACATGCAATTATTGACAATATAGGTGAGTCTTACAGAATTTTTAGATCAAGTTAAATAGAAGAGTTTCTTGCATTTGTTTGGAGAAAAGAAAAATCTAACAAATTGGAAATAAAGCACAAATTACTTTTTCCACTTCCGAAATATTTTTAAAATTTTTCGTGTTTGATACCCGCATTAAAACTCGACTACCAAGGATTTTTCCATCTCCCGAAATAGTTGATTTCACGTTAGAACTATTGAAATGTTGGTACTCTATCGTACTTTATAAAGCAGTACGGGATGTAAATAACTATTACAAATGTTCGAAAGGATAAATAAATGGTCAATCTTCAAAACTGCCGCAAGTGTGTTGTGTCTTGAATCTTGATCACCTTGCAAAGCCAACTTTGAGAACTGCCGCAAGTATGTTGTGTCTTGAATCTTGATATCCTGAAATCAAGAAATAACTAAATCTGGAAGGTTACAACGTTGTGTGTTGAGTCGAGGATAGCCCTCTATCCTTAAGACAAGATTGCCCCGTATATATGCTTTTACGTTAGCGGGCAATAGTCTCCCAAGATAAAACAACACTTTAATCTCAACACTACAAAGCCAATAGGTTGAGCCTCGTCGAAGAAAACAAATATGACTCGACTTGTGAAGATATGGAATAGGAAGGAAGAGTTTCTCTTTACTCTTCTCTTTTGTCTCTGTGTATATAGTGTGTCTCTATAGTGTATATCTTGTGTATACGTGAGGGTTTGGTCACCGTTTTTGGTCGATTTTCAGCCACTCGTTTTGCTGATTTTTCAGCCACCGGTTTGCTGATTTTTCGAGTGTGTTTTTGGTCCGTTTTCAGCTTGTTTTCGGCTAGTTTTTACATCTCTTGTTTTGAGCCATATGAAGCTCAATTTATAGCATGAGGAGGGGATATCCAACAGCTGAAAAACAAGGCTGTAATGGCAGGTTTTAATGCCATGAATGAGGTGCTCAATTGCCCAACTAATGGGCTGTTAATAGAGGAGTTAATCGGCCAAGTAATGGCTGATTAATGCCTCAAAAAACAGTCCTAACGGTAGGCTTTCTCGCCTTCCGTCACCTTCCCGAAGCTCGGGGACCAAACCGTAAATATTGAAACTTCGGGGACCAAACTCGTACATATGAAAGAATTTCGATCCAAACCGTACATATGAAACTCCGGGGATCAAACTCGTACATCGGCGAGTTCTCTGGTCCAAAAAGATAATATCAGAAAGTCCCCACAGTCCACAGCCCACGACCCGTGACCCGAAACCCGAGCCCGGGACCGGATGGGACGGGCGGGCGGCGGCGGCGCGCGTGTGGGCTTAGCCATGAACCCATGCACATCTAGGTCTTCCCTCCTTTAAACACATGGGATACCCTGGGGTCCTAAACCCTTTACCAATTTGAGACATATATAGAGAGCAATTCTTCCTATTCCCACCGATGTGGTAGATTTGTCCCACACCACATTTCCATGTCTTAAACACCTTACTTTGTGGACCAATATCTCTTTCATTTCTCAACGAAATTTGACGATTCTTGGCCCTACGGTCATCTACTCACTCCGTAGATCATGCATGTGCGAAGAGACAAGGTCTCCAACATGCGGAACACTAGTGTTTAATTCATCAAAGATGGGTGGACGCATCTCCCTGTCAAAGGCAAATTTCCAACAATCCCCTCTATGAAAGAGAGATTGTGGCGCACGCACAAGGTGCCTACATTTCAAAGCAATCTTTCGGCGAAAAGATATTGCATCGGGAGCGGTAGCTTTCGCTTTGAACCTTCCTTAGTTGAATACCATCGGACTTACTTATCGCGCGGTGAACGTGATGTCTTGAACCGTCGTGTTTAGTGTAAGCCAAGACAATTATACCAACACAATAACTCTTCTTATTCATTTTCCTTCTTACGTTTTCGTCCGTTGTGGCCATGGACACACTTGGATTCTTAAGTGCGTTCATTTGAGACGGCCATCCTCGCACTTAAATAGGTGATCTCCTACAAGGTATCCCGCTATACCCCACTTCACAAGTGTTAGGAATCATTAAAAGTTTCCCCAACCTTAACCTCAACCATTTGAGGATCGTTAAAGGTTTAAAAGCTTAACCTTTACCCACCATGCGGGTAGCACTTTAATATCTATCGCGGAACGACTTTGGATTCATGTTTCCGTACGAAATCATCATCCGAAGTGCTTCTTGCTTCCACCGAAGCGCTCAACCGAACCTTTTGCCGCTTAGTTTTCCCATTGAACCACATTCTTGGGATCTCCAATCAGTATGGTTGGGTTTCCACCGCAAAGGTTCGTATTGTTTGGGTTTTACGCCCATTCCCCTAGACAGGCAGAACACTTGATCTCCGGGTTGTCCCTTAGTTAGTAAACAAGGAAGTGACACCCGTGATGATCAAAGCGCTATACGGTCTTATATCTCCCGACGGATCCCGACAGATATGCCCGACGCCGTCATCCGTGTCCTTCCCGAAGCCGACCGGCTAGCCACACGTGTATAAGCGCTAAAGACACGGGTTTCTCCCAATAAGGGACGTCCTCTAAGGAGTCATGAAGTTACTCAACTTCTTTCATGCTTTGTATAAAGCGATAAACTCCGATTCCATCATGAATCGGTCGATGCAAGTTTGCTTAGAGGTTTTTCTAAGACCCACCATACACATTTACTTGTGGTTTTGGTGTTCTTCGATCTAATGTCCGGTTTGCATCACCGTGTTCTCCCGAACATTTGGACATCCGAGAATACTATAATCTCGTAGATAAGCGAATAATTCGGATATCGTCATATCCGACTTAACGCCTTCTATTGATCATGTATTAAGATCATCGGTAAATCTTAGTTCAACCGATTCGCTTTGTAGGACGATACTGGTCGGTTGTAGTGTGTACAATACATTGAACTACACGTGACCGAGCATATCGCTCCTTGTTTATGGGTGCACCATGATTCCAATCGGGTTCTATGATTCATATCCATTGGTGGCTTCAACGAGACCGTCAACTATCGATCGATCGTTAGATGTCTTAGAAATCCAATTCCTAAGATGTCATCTCCGTGATACCCATATCTTTCATATCGAGACTTTGTTTCAATATGACTTTTACTTTCGATCGTTGATTCTCCAACTGTTGGCTTTCTAACTTCGAGTCAATGTTTCGTGGTCGATTCATTGTTTCGTTTTATCCGAGACTTTCGGGACCAAAATGTAAACATTTCGGGGACCAAAATGAAAGTTCGGGGAAGAAGCCAACAATCCAAAGCAAACCAACTCGATCCTCTTCTTCCAACTCTCGGTTGGGAAGGTTGTTTCAACATCCATGCCATGTAAGACTACAATGGCCCTGGATGTGAAGCTACTCACGGGGAGCACATTTTACAACCCAAAGGTTCTTTTCCCAGAGGAAGATCAATCATTACGCAAGTATGGTTCTATATGATAGAATCTATTTCTTTCTTTAGCTTCTTTCCAAAGCAGCGCTTTTGGAGATAACAATTATTTGTTAATTGTCCATGGTTCATTCTTAACCATACAAGCTAGAAGGACTCGGAACAAGTCTTTGTCCCCTTCTTTGCTCCGTCTCGGTTCAACATCTAGAATCCCCGAGTTCGCAGATCCGGAATATTAAGTTGGGATAGCCAAGCAACTTTCGAGTCCCGTAGATACGAACGTCTAGTTCGGACAATGTGCCCTCGCGGTTCTTGTTAACCTTGAGCAATTACTCATTTTTCCTTTTTCAAGGAAAGCTATCTTCAAAGAGTTCAGCATTCTTTGACACCAAGAGGCGATCAACACTATTGTTATTTGCAGATCCGGTGGATATGCAATCTACAGTCTTAGGTACAACTTGACATGTTTCAAAGTATTCCAACTTTTACCAAGCCACCCCACATAATTTGGGCGTACGACTTTGCGCTTGGCTAACACCGTTGGACTGAAGTGAGAAATGAACAGTCGTTTAATGAACGATGCTTCACATTCTCCCCCTCTATTGCTACGAATTTTGCAATCCATAGGCATAGTTGGTTTTCAACTTCAGCTTTGTAGCGCTTATCTGCTTCAACAACTTCATCTTTGCTTTTCAACAACTTCATCTTTGCTTTTCAACAAACAAAGGATTCCATATGTTGTACCATCATCAATGAAGATCACAACGTACTTGTCTCCCCCCCTCTATTTTGTATAAACTTCAAATCACCCAATTAGGTGTGACTAAGTTCTAGAGGAGCGGTGCTTCTTTCGCTATTCCCTTGACAGAATTTGGAAAGGTGATTTTGCCTCTTCATCTACCTCACATTTATTTTGAGGGTTTATGTCGACAGAAGGCAACAATCTCAACATCGTTAGCTTTTGAATGACTTGCTATTTAACGTGTCTTAATCTATGATGGCATAGATGCACGGATTACAAATATATCATTCATTTGGCTACGTACGTCCGTACCATTCTTAGTTATTATAGACCTATTGGACTAGTCTCAAACTAGCTTGACCAACAACGTCCCTTAAACCAAGTTAGGGACATGTATCACCTCATTTTAGAGTGATCTCATTCCCCGAAGTCCTATTGAGGACAACCTCTCCAACCCCTTCTACTTTAGAGGTGGCGTTGCTTCACATGAACAACCTCTTGCCCGTGGTTAGGGTGTAACCGGATCATATGTGATCGCGATACTGCCCACCTGCAGCTTGTTGCTTTGCGACCGAGTGTCCAATTTCTTCACCGCCTTTCTTTAGGCCTTCGATCATTTAAGACCGGAAACTCGGCCCACCTTACTAGGTGTCCATTACTTTTCCCGTGAAACGAACCGCCCCACTCCGGTCGCCGGACGCTTTATATGACCGAGTGTCCAATATCATTATATCAAAGGAATTTTGGCCCACTCCGGTCACCGAGGCTTTGTATGACCGAGTGTCCACTATCATCCTATGAAGGATCTTCTCGCCAAATAGTGTGACAGCTCAACGTCTTTAACTTTTAGACTTCTTCCGTTATGATTGGTGCCCGATAATTCTTGGCGCTTATTTAAGAGTGGTAACAGTTTTCGCACAGTTAGTGGATCTCTCTCCATCGTATGTGCGAACATACTTTACACACTTTTAATCATTACACTTAAAAGAACGGATCTTTTTAAGTCGTTTACAAAATCCAATCTTTAAACGGGAAAGAAGATGAGATTAAACTTCGATTTTTTTCTTTAAAGCGTAAGGAATATAAATTATTTTCATATTCCTCCTACTTTAATCAATTTTTAATCAGACATCATTTAATCTTTATTCTTGACAAGTAAGAAAAACTACTTATCCTCTTTTCGGATTCTGGCTCACTTCAGTCACTTCATCATACTGAGTGTCCATTTCCTTCTTACCATTATTCGGATCTTTTGTCCGGGACGAGATATAGGCCTTCGCCGCAAGATAGAATAACATCTTCGATCTTCTCCTCTTGTCCCAGTTGACATCCTCGAGCTCTCGAGAGCGCTTGTTCCAACCAGTCTTGGTAGCGGTGACACCATGAACACGTTCATCATCATCACTCTCTTCTACCGAGAAAACCATTGCCATATCCGATTTGGTCACACAACTTTTGACCAGACATCTTTCGAACACTAATAGTAATACAACACAATCTTGTCTTAAGTTGTTGGTACTCTATCGTACTTTATAAAGCAAGACGGGATGTAAATAACTATTACAAATGTTCGAAAGGATAAATAAATGGTCAATCTTCAAAACTCGCCGCAAGTGTGTTGTGTCTTGAATCTTGATCACCTTGCAAAGCCAACTTTGAGAACCGCCGCAAGTATGTTGTGTCTTGAATCTTGATATCCCGAAATCAAGAAATAACTAAATACGGAAGGTTACAACGTTGTGTGTTGAGTCGAGGATAGCCCTCTATCCTTAAGACAAGATTGCCCCGTATATATGCTTTTACGTTAGCGGGCAATAGTCTCCCAAGATAAAACAACACTTTAATCTCAACACTACAAAGCCAATAGGTTGAGCCTGTCGAAGAAAACAAATATGACTCGACTTGTGAAGATATGGAATAGGAAGGAAGAGTTTCTCTTTACTCTTCTCTTTTGTCTCGTGTATATAGTGTGTCTCTATAGTGTATATCTTGTGTATACGTGAGGGTTTGGTCACCGTTTTTGACCGATTTTCAGCCACCGTTTTTGATTTTTCAGCCTTTGGTTTGCTGATTTTTCAAAGTGTGTTTTTGGTCCGTTTTCAGCTTGTTTTACGGCTAGTTTTCTGCATCTTGTTTTGAGCCATATGAAGCTCAATTTATAGCATGAGGAGGGGATATCCAACAGCTGAAAAACAAGGCTCGTAATGGCCCTTAAAGGAGGGTCAGTAATGGCAGTTTTAATGCCATGAATGAGGTGCTCAATTGCCCAACTAATGGGTCGTTAATAGAGGAGTTAATCGGCCAAGTAATGGCTGATTAATGCCTCAAAAAACAGTCCTAACGGTAGGCTTTCGCCTTCCGTCACCTTCCCGAAGCTCGGGGACCAAGCGTAAATATTGAAACTTCGGGGACCAAAGCTGTACATATGAAAGAATTCGATCCAAACCGTACATATGAAACTCCGGGGGATCAAACTCGTACATCCGGCGAGTTCTCGGTCCAAAAAGATAATATCGAAAGTCCCCACAGGTCCACGCCCACGCCCCACGACCCGTGACCCGAAACCCGAGCCCGGGACCGGATGGGACGGGCGCGGGCGGCGGCGCGCGCGTGTGGGCTTAGCCATGAACCCATGCACATCTAGGTCTTCCCTCCTTTAAACACATGGGATACCCCTTGGGGTCCTAAACCCTTTACCAATTTGAGACATATATAGAGAGCAATTCTTCCTATTCCCACCGATGTGGTAGATTTGTCCCACACCACATTTCCATGTCTTAAACACCTTACTTTGTGGACCAATATCTCTTTCATTTCTCAACGAAATTTGACGATTCTTGGCCCTACGGTCATCTACTCACTCCGTAGATCATGCATGTGCGAAGAGACAAGGTCTCCAACATGCGGAACACTAGTGTTTAATTCATCAAAGATGGGTGGACGCATCTCCCCGCCAAAGGCAAATTTCCAACATGAAAATCATATTCATATGAAATTATATCTAAACACTCATAAATAAAACAAAATAAAGTTAAAATATATCCGTGACATAACAATCCCAAAGCAGAATCATTTCTGGTCCAAATTTTTACCTCTTTAATTTATCGATTATTATCTAGATAAAAAGAGTGGAGAGAGCTTTTTAGGGCTTTATTTTCCAGTGTTCAAATGGAAGACATTGTGAAAAGTAATCTTTTTGCTTTCAAAAAAGTGCAAAAAAGTGATTTGCAGCCTCCTTTTTAACTATAAAACAAATTAATGATTGCGCATTAATGATGCTATTTTCATCATACAAGCACTATCTTCTTTATCATTTTCAATTACTACTATGTACTCCGTCCATTCATTTTTATTTGTCCACTATACTAAAAATAATTATCCAATTTTACTTGTCTATCTTAGAAAATCAAGAGATAATTCACCACTCCATATCTATTTTATCCTTATCATTTATTATTGGATTGACAAGTTCAAGGAAATTTTAGTGGTTGCATAATTTTTAAAGTATGTTTTATTTATTTCAATTATTAGGTTACTTAGCAATAATTAGGAGCGATATAGTAAAATGGGAAAATGGTCAGATTTGCCCTCCAACTATGTATTAAGCATCACATTTGCCCTCCGTTAAAGTTTGGGGTCAAATATACCCTCCACGTTAGCAAAGTTGTACAATATACCCTCAGTTGGACGGAAATCCCATGTGGATGCCACATTGGATCCACGTGGACGCCACATCGGATCCGCGTGGAGGACAATAAACACATGGTAGGTGGGACCCACATCGCTACCCCACTGCTTCAACCAAACAACCCTTATACCACCACTCCGACCTCCAACAACCATCGCCGACCACCCCCACTGTGTATACCACTACCACTATACCATCACAACCACACCATAAACCAAACAACATCACAACGACCAACAAACACTCCGGTGAACCCCATCAAACTCCGGCCAGATCTAGAGCGGGCCCACCACGTCACCATCATCTCCGGTGAATCACAACAACGACAACATCACAATTCCCCGCATCCATCGCTGCTTCACAAACACCGGCAAACACCAGATGGGTTGTGTAGAATTTGGGATATCGCTATTGATTTGGTTGAAGCAGTGGTTTCCCCTTTTCTGAAATGTCACCTACCAACCTTGTCATGTACAAAATTAACTCGCTTCAGTAAAATGATTGTAGATGATTGAATATTAATTGTTGATGATGTTAACCCCCTTTTATGATTTTAAACTGTTGATGATTGCATTGTGCTATCTATTATATTAAAAGTTGTTAACTTTTCAACTACACAACCCATCTGGGTCGATTGGGTGGAGTGGGTCGACGGGGTTAGAGGTTTGACAGTTGGGTGGTTATATAGTGTCAGTGACCGGTGGGTAGGTGGATGTCGGGGTTGGTTGGGCTCCAGTGACGGGTGGAGAAAGGGTGTCGGTGAATGGTGGGTAATTGGCTGGTGGGAACGAAGTGACGCCGGTGACATGTGGGTTGGGGGAATCAGGCCGGATTGGAATGGCGGTGGTGGAGGGTTGGTCGACGGGATGGTGTCGATAACGGCATCTAGTGTGGTGTGGTAACGGTGGTTTGGGTAGTTGGGTGAAGGGCGGTGGCTCGTCGAAGATGGCGGTGGTTGGCTGCTCCGGTTCACCGGAACAACGAGAGACGCTGAACAGAGGGAGTAGAATTGGGTCCCATCTGTCATGTGTTTATTGTCCTCCACGTGGATCCAATGTGGCATCCACATGGGATTTCCGTCTAACTGAGGGTATATTTGATCACAAACTTTAACGGAGGGCAAATGTGATCCTTAATACATAGTTGGAGGACGAATTTGACCCTTTTCCCTAGTAAAATTATCATTCTATTTTTGGTTCCTTAATAGATATGTCAAGTCAAAGTGTGATAAGTAAAAATAAAGGAATATAATTTATTTGTCTATTTACAAACTCGCAGAAGACATACTTAAATTGACTTAACGTACAAACAACTTTTGAATAATTTGGTTGACTTACGTAAGAAAAGGAAAAAATGATGACAATAAAAGTAAAATTGTTGACCGCTGAGTATGTGTTAATGGAAAGAATGAAATTATTGTTATTTTAAAAAAGATATATGTTCATTCGAGTGATCTCTCTTGATATATAAGGAATTTGGCAATGGTTAGCCTGTTTGGCTAAACTTCTTAAATTAACTTATTTTTAAAAAAATATATTTTAAAAAAAGTGTTTTTATAAGTATTTTTGGCGAAAAATATTTTGTGTTTGGTCAATTAATTTAAAAAATATTTTTGAGCAATAATTAGTGTTTGACGAAACTTTTAAAAAGAGTTTCTAAGTTTGTTTTTCTCAAAAGTACAACAACAACAACACACCCAGTGAAATCCACATCGTGGGGTCTGGGAAGGGTAGAGTGTACGCAGACCTTACCTCTACATTGGTACGTAGAGCGGTTGTTTCCGAGAGACACTCGGCTCAAGACAAAGCATAAGCACAAACAAAGCAAAAGCAAAGCAAAAGCAAAGAGAGAAACGGTGTATGGCCAGTAAGCAGTATGAAAATGCTGGTATAAAAAATGAATAAGTCATGATAGCGCATTCTGAAAAAGTAAGCAGTAACTAGCGCAGGTAAATAAATTAAACAAAGTACACTAAATGGCACATAGCAGCAAAAATCAAATTAGAGGGGACTATAAAGCAATATTGCGCCTATTAGTATGATAAGCTAAGCGGACCTACAATAATAACACTACAACTATCAGTTTGCAAGCGTAAATAGGACTACGCTCGACTACCTACTACTACACTTGATCAAGCTTTTAAAAAGTGCTTCTAAGTTTATTTTTGTTAGTTTTTGAAAAACTGATTCTGCTACTCTCCAAAAGCACTTATTTTCTCCTAAAAGCTTGGTCAAAATCTCACTTTTTAAAAATAAGTATTTTTGGGAAAAATAAGCTTGGCCAAACAGATATAAAACTATCGTGAAAAATATGGATGCGATGGTGTGTTTGATGATTAGTAATTGCTACTAAAATAGATCGAACAATTTGTTCTTATTATTCTAAAATTGTCATGAAAGATAAAAATGTAAAATTACTTGCACGAATTGAAGATGAATGGAGTTGGAAGTTTGTTCCCAGGATCCCTTCGATCAGGAAAGATAACACAAGGAGAACTCCAATTATGTCTTGACCAAATGTAAAGGGACATCACCAACAAGAAATTAAAATTAGCTACTCAATTTAGCGTTAATATGTAGTTAAATAGTTCGTAGCTAATATGAAATTTTGACAATCCGTCGCTGAATAGGACTAGCGATGAATTTTTATTGTTCAACGATAAAAGTTATCTATCGCTATTTCCTATTTATTTATTATACATTGCCAAAATTCCATCATAAGTAATTCATCAAAATTGCGACTACCTTATTGTATATTGTGTTCTAAAGATGCAATAGAGTATATTCACCAATTACATAAATAATGTTTCCCAAAAAAAAAGTGTGACAACTAAAACCACAAAGTTATGTGGCAACACAGCAGAGTCACTGAAGTATATGTCACATCACTCATTCATGAAGGTAGATATGATCTCTATATTTTACAGCATTTAATTCTATATCTAGAATTAAATAATGAAAATGCATTATATATCTTCAAATGCGAGATCATTAATGTCACACAAAATTAAGAGAGTTAAAATTAAACTAATTGACATTTGCTAAAAGGATGTAATATAATGACTGATTTGTAAATTATCAACTTATATTAAGAAGTGTAAGATTTCATATCACCAAAATCGTCTTTCTCCCTATAGAAACACTCTATTAAAAAAAAAAAAAAGAATAACATGTTTGAAGTATAATAATTAAAGTTAATATATTTAATGATGGGATATTATTATATCATATAAAGTTTAACTATAATATCATATATCTTATTCTTAAAAAATACTTCAAAATTTATAGTTAAAGACGAACGAATTAATTTCAAAGATACTAGTTGTGCTAGTAAATTAGGAGTTGGGATATTAGAAGTAATATAATAAACAAACAAAAAATAAGAAGAAAGAACAAAAAAAAAGTGTTGCAATAATATGTGGGGTCAAATGGATTTGCTCGTGAGTCACAGGATAGCTGGACTAAATTTACCTACCAAATTTATGACATACCTATATTAATTCATCTATTTATTAATTTTGTATTATATTTATTATTATTATTCTGTTGGGATTGACTTTTGTACCCACAAAACCATACCATCACGTGGGATGTCAAAACAAAAGTCTATTTAGAAGGAAACAAAATAAAAGTTATACTCTACCACATGTATTTATATGTTTTATTAGTCATATTATGACTATTATTATTATAATTATAATTATAATTATTATTAATAGTAATTTTAAAAACAAAGTCGTAGGGTGGATGAGATTCATCCTCGTTAACTAGAGATTTTGGTTCAAATACTAAGAATATAAATATTCTTGATAAGAAACGATTTTCTCTTTAATGAACCTTATGTCAATTAATCGGGTCAGTATTTCAAGAACAATAGGAGTATTTATGGATCGGTTTGGGACTATTTTTGGTTAAAATCAAAATCAAACTAATGTAATTGGTTTTTAATTATTATAATCAAACCAAACCAAGTATAATACATATTCATCGGTTTGGTTCAATTTTTTAATTTTTTAATTTTAAGAAATTTAATGGTATTTCTCTCTTTCATTTTTTTCTATGATTAAAAAAAAGCTTTTTCATTATTTTCTAACTTATAATTTGTTGTTATTACTTTTTTATTGTGAGAGCTATAATTTTTTTGGATTATGGAGAAAATATCTTAAGATTTATAAGCTTTAATCAAGTGAATAAAGTTTATAAGAAACACAATCTTCTTTAGGTAAATCGCATAAATGTTTGTGTGAATTAATGAGGTTGGATTTCATGAATCTCTTTTAGTTAGAAATGAGCTTAAGGTGTGAATTTCATTAGTCTATTAGAGATAAAGAAAATTTGATAAAAAATAAACAAAATATTTAAACTTAATTATAAAAATTAATATATCTTATTTATATAATTATAAAAAATTATGTATATGATTTATTGATTCGGTTCAGTTTTTTCTTCTATTTTTTTTTTCATAAAATCAAAATCAAACCAAATATTATTGATTTTTAAAAATTTAAAACCAAACCAAACCAAACTCAAATAACTATCGATTGATTTGATCGGTTTGGATCGGTTTCTAACCAAACCGTGAACACCCCTACCGAACAACATGGAGATTATGAAACATAGAAGAAATTAAGCAAAAAAGAAACTTGAGAACGTCAGCTATTATATACGACTATACGTATTCACTAAAAGAAAATGAAAGTTATTTAACATTTGAAATATTCTAAGATAACATTCTTGTAAGTTAAAACTCAAATATCGAGTGTAAAATAGAACGCTGATACATAAAAGATTAATATAAATTTGCTCTTTTCTTTTGTATTTTTTCATAAGATACAAATAGCTTAATCATAAAATGGTATAATGTATATTCTGACAAAGAAAAAAGTATTAGAAAATATTACTTATAAAAAATAATTAAAGACAAATTTGTTACTACTAATAACGAGAAGACCACCAATCACTGCGCGAAGGCAAAGCTGAATACAGGAAAAAAATATTCATACGTCGTGTTTCAACGAATACATGATATGTGTCTTTACCCATACCATTATCATTTGATAGTATTTAGTTATTTATGTGTTTGTAATAGATAATCTATTTTATTATTAAAATTATAAATTCTGCATTTTAAAAAAGCTTTCAAGTAGATATCATTCACAACGACATGATATTATAAATTAGACTTTACACAAATAGCCGGCCGAATTCACAGTTTATTTTTTCTAATCAGTATATATAGATTATATATTGATGATCCACGATCATACACATATTATATATGAATTTATACATATATTATGCCGTCGTCAGCTATTTTTAATTTAAGCGACGGGGTAAGGACCATATATTTAGATTAATTAGTCTAAAAGATTCTCTATATTGATAATATATGTAACTTAAACAATTTAATTATATTCATTATTTCCTTAAATTTACCACTTAATTATAGTTTGCAATGTCAATAGTGTAAACGCCGACTGCCGAGGCTGAATAATTTTCTATCCAATTCGTAATCCTGCTATTTCACTTTATATGTAATATGACTGCATTTAGATGGTCAAACAATTTTCCTTTGACTTATTCATATATCTTTTTTCAATTCTTAATTTATAAAAGGATGTAAGCTATATGTATTACTTGTCTACGTAGTTGAGTTAAATATTCTTTAAAGTTGAAGGAGAAAACTAAAATTTTGTCTTCAAATGGCGCCGATAGTTCTTTCCCATCAAATTTTCAAAATTATCTTTTTAATCTTTACTTTAGTAGTCTTCAGCCTTCACATTGAAGCTAATGCTTTATTATTTTATTGCTTTACATAAAATAACTTTTTCTTTAAAAAAGTACGTTTACATTGTACTCCTAATTGTTTTGTTCATGTAGGTGCTTTAATTACTTTTTATATTATCCAAAGTACTTCAAAGAGTTATTGACCATATTTCTAATTTATTTTTACCGTATTATATTTTTAAATCACAGAATAAGATTTTTCATACGACTAGGTAATTCCACATTTGCGTTTTTCATGTACATAATATTTCTATATACAGAAATATAATGAGTCCGGAACTTAAATAATCCACAAAGTAAGAAAATGAACCAAAATAACCCATAAAAAAAGATGATCATAAGTACCTTTTGCGCAGAATTTTTCTGCGCAAAAGGGGTATTAAAAATCCTAGACCGCCCACGTTCTTTAAATGATCACTTTTAGTTCAATTACATAATAAATTATTGTATTTTACAATCAATTATTCATCTATCCATTTGTACTTGATTTGACAGGACACTATGATAACCCCATCCATTTTTCCATTTAATATGAATTTTGGATGAGGTAAAGACACATCCATTTCATAAGTTTAAGTCATCAAAATTTGAACTTTTTGAAAAAAATATCCAATTCCAAAGCTCATAAAAATGATCTCTCCTCCTTCAACTATTAAGGTTTCTTTATTTTGGGATGGTGAGATTCTTCATGATAATGATACTGTTCATTATAGTATTCCACCACAATACCATGTTAAGTTTTCAATTACCTTGAATTACTCAACATTACTCAATGTCATACACAAAAGAATGAAAGATAAGCATGAGTTTGCATTATTTGCAATAGGCAGAAATCCAATATCCATTGCATCACAAGGTTTAGTGCTTTTATGGCGAGTGGAATATCACTGATGATGAGTCTTTGAGTGAATATTTGAGGGCGCCGGAAGAATATATGGGCTTAATCATCCTCAATGTTCTTGAAATGTATGTTGAAAAGATACCTATCAATCGTAGTGATGTCTTGTCCAGGACTCATCAGGAAGTCCAAGAAATGCCGATTGCGCCTAATCCTCAAATCCCTCAAGTCCAGCCTACTCATGGTAATACTTATACGAACATGAGTTCTTATGAAGACATTTTGAGTGGTCAAGTGCCACTGGAAACTCTAAGCCAACAATTTAATTAAAATTATGGAGAAAATTGATAAATATCCATTTTCATTATTATTTTGTGTAGTAGCACATGTTTATTATACGTATGATAATAGTAATATTTTTTATATCTTTTTAGGGGTTATACACCTAATATGAGTAATATTGGCAATCCTCTCAGTTCGGTGCAGTTGATTATTATCGGTAGGTATACTTTTTAATAATTAAATAAATATAAATATTTTGATGTTTAGTATTTAATATACTTAAACTGCCTCTGTAGTGAAAATTATTCACAAAACTCGCCAGTGGTACCAAACATTGATTTTGGTGCAGCTGATCTTTCTTCAAACCCAGACAATATTGATCATTATCGATAGGTTCATCACCTTTAGATTTAATAATTCATATATATTTTAATATTGGTATTTAAAATATGTTACCTATTTTTCGTGTAGGAAGAGGTCTTTACTAGATAGTGAAGATTATCCAAATCATATAGAAACATCATCGAATGATAACGATGATATAATCCGATGATGATGACGTAAATATATCATATAATGAGGTTGATTTTCATCCTCATAGGCAGGAACAACAGTTAGTAGAAATGATGCAAAGTCGGCCACACCAATAAGAACCGATGGCAGAAAGCCCAATTCACCAGCACGAACCAATGGTAGAAAGCCCAATTCAGTGGCATTCTTACATGATCCATATCTTGACAATCTTCAAGGTCATCCTGATGCCTTTGTCTTCACTATAGAAGATGATCAAATTCGCCAAAAATGTGGAAAGAATCGGACGATCTTGTAAACAATATAGTTTACCTTGTAAAAGGCATGATTTTCTCTTCTAAAAAGACAATGCAAAGGGCCGTCAAAATTTATAGCATAAAAGAAATGAGGGAGTTTAGAGTTGATAATTCAACCCGAAAGTTGTGGAGATTGATTTGCTGACATGAGCATCAAGGTTGTCAATGGATGCTTTGAGGTATTGTTACTCATGATAGTATGTGGACTATCACAAAATTCCGCTCACGTCACACTTGTGATATGGATGACAATTGAGTATATCATTTTAATTTAGATACAAATATTATTGCACAAGTGTTAGTTGCTGACATTGTCGAACACCGCAAGATACCCTATTCGACCAAGTTCATTATAATTTTGACATCAATTAAATTATCATTGCTAAATATTGTTTGTCTAAACTTGTCCAGGTTCCCCATCAATGAATGCATTAGAAATGTTGTGAGAGTATATCGTAAAATGATAAGCAGGAGAAAGGGATATCTCAGGTGCATACTCGCTTTTGAGATGATTTATGATACTTGGGAGGACTCTTTTCAGCAATTGCCGAGGTATATGTCAGCTCTACAACGCTTCAATCCTGGTATTGTTGTAAAGTGAAATCTCAACACCCAACCTGGTGTGGTCGATATTATTTTCAATTTGTGTGTTGGACATTCAAATCTTGCATTGATGGTTTTGCTCATTGCCGGCTAGTCATATCCATAGATGACATGCATGTGTACGGGATATACGACATCAAGCTATTGATTGTAGTAGGAATGGATGCCAATGGATCAATATTCTCTCTTTCTTTCGCCATTACCGCTAACGAGAGCAACGAGACATCATTGATGTTTTTGACATATTTGAGGCGATATGTTATTAAGGATCGTATGGGCATATGCGTGCTATCTGGTCAAAATTTTGGCATATTGAATAATATATTTCATTTGGAGGGGTGACAACCTCCATTTGCTTACCATCACTATTGTTTAAGGCACATAAAGGCAATTTTTCAAATCGCTTTTAAAAACAGCACACTAAACAAATTGATGTGGGCAGCTATAACAGAGTATCAAGAAAAAAAGTTTCTTGTGCGGATGGAGATGATCAAGGCAGTGAAGCGGGAAATATATGATTGATTGAAGGCAATCGATGTTGACAAATGGATGAAGGCAGGAGATGTGGGATGCTAACAATAAACAGCTCAGAATCATTCAATGGTTTGCTAAAATCTGCATGGGGGCTGCTCGTTACTACAATGGTGAGAATGACTTACAAGCAAGTTGTTGAGCGGTTGTGGCTAAAACAAAATATGCCAAAGTCATATTAGCAGATGGTGGAAAATGGATCCCAAATCCTGTAAAAATATTCAAGTATCATAGGAAAGAATGTGAGAAACTCAAGATGTGAGAGTATAATCATGCTGAACGTGTGTTTGAAGTCAAGACAAGTTCTTACCAAGGTCGGAGAGGCAACATTCATGTCATTTATGAGATTACGAAAATGTGCAGTTGTGGTAAGTGGAAATCATACCACATGTCGTCTTCTCATTCCATCAAGTGTTTCAATGATTGCTAACAAAGAGTATATCCGTAAATTACGTGTGAACGCACGAACTCGGATTTCCAATCAAATGAATGTTCCGGATAGGACATACTCTCGAAAGTGCTCGATGTGTAAGGAGTTTGACCATGATAAGTGTTTGTGTAATCTATGGGGCCGTGGTGGTGCAAGTACCTCTGGTATTGGAAGAACCTCCTTTGGTGAAAGAGCATCTCGTGGTTGAAGAACCTCATGATTTTATGAATATATTTTAATTCTGCTTGATGTGTTCGAATTGTCTTGAATTATGAATCTTAAGTATTTTTCTTCTTGTAATGAATGATGTATTATTATTTTTTAATGAAGCACTTGAATTTGGCATTTTATCACAAAGAAAATTCTATTGAAAAATTTCATAGCATACAAAAGTAATTTAATCTTCGTCACTTTCTGGAACCACCTCGTCGTCGTCTTCATTTTCATCATCCTCTTATTTGCTTAGTTTTTTGGGTCATTTAAGTTCTGGACTCATGATTTAATTTTTATTTTTAATTTATGATGAAGTTATCAATTTGAAGAACATTAGTATATTTAATTTTGCTTTGATTGTTATAGTCTACTATTAATTTATATAAGTGTCTTAGAGTTAATAATATATAAAAAGTTCAACAATTCACAATTTTAATGAAAACACAAAAAAATTAGTACATAAAAGGTGCCGATTACATAACATGTTTAAAAAATATAGAAAATACATAATACATGAAAACGTGCAACTAGTAAAAATAAAATACATGAAAATAATAAACTTAACCGATAATACATAAAAATAAAATACATGGAGATAATAAACTTAATAAATAAAATACATAGAAATAATAAACAACAACAAGATGGCACAAATAATCTTCCAAAACTTCAGTTTTTTTTTCAAAGTATTTTTCTCGTGTTGAGTGTCTCTAAGTTTATCCTTGAAAAAACTTTATTTTTCTTCGGATTCTTTTAGCAAGACCTCCAAAAGGTCAATTTTTTCTTCAACTTCCATAAGTTTAAACTGCAAGTCAAACTTCACGGTATCTCTAGTGATACTTGAAGTCGTGGTATCTCTATAAACATGAGGTTTTTTAAACTTTGCCGCCACCGATTTTATCTACGGGAATGTCATCTTCCCATCGAAAATGTTTGCAACCATTCATATCCTATAAACATTACAAGAAAAATCAGTTTTTGAAAGTAAAATATGTAGATAATGTGAAAAATTCTAAACCCTAAAAACTTGTAAAAACACTTACTTTGTGTCCTTGATGTTCTGAGCTTACAATAATAACCTTATTCACAAACATCGAGTTTTATAGCAAAGTTTAACGTTTCGAAGCTTTGAGACATGATTTTTGGAGGGCTAAAGTATGATAAAAGAGTGAAAATGAAGAAAGTGAAGAGTGAAAATGAAATGGAGAAGGATGCCTAGGGTTTCAATAACTCCGCACCAAATTTCGGCTAAAAAGTAGCTCATTGCATATTTGCATTTATGACAAGTGGATAGTAGACGTTGATTGCTAGATATTTGATATTAATTGATGTTATGATCGTAGGGGCCAAAATGTTTTCGCATTGCTATTACTAATAAATATAATTTTAATGCTTATTAGCTTCTATATTGATACATCATACATCAAATGATGGGGGCAAAAGAATAATAATTAAACTTTGTAGATTAGGTACTTCTAGAAATTGCAATATGCTACGAATAGATTATTTTTTTAGTATCCAGTTTTCCGGCTTACTCCAAACTATTACTGGAGATAGTAGTTCCGATTTCTCAGCACTGCTACCAGTAAATCGCAGGATGTGTCTGAATGACCAGGGTTTGATAACAGAGCAACTGATATCACCTACAAGGTCCTACCCCATAAGAGAGTAAATTGCTCCCACCAGGATTCAAATCCACGCTGCAAGAGTTTCTCTCCTTTGCCATCCAGCTATGTCCGGGGGACACGAATATAATATTTTCCACTTAAGTGAAGAGGAGAGAGAATGGTGGCTTAGCTAGCTTTATAATACCGATCACTATATAAATTAATTATTGACGAAGAAAGCCCTAAAACTTGACAACAGAAAAACTTTTAAGGAGGTTTTTTAGTATAACTTAATGTATGAACCAATAAATGCAAATAGATATTACTAGCATATATTATGAAGACAGAAAAAAAAAATGAACGCATCAATAAAAGTTGATGTGATGGGTAAGAATTGTTTCCACTTTTTTTTTTTTTTTTTGATAAAAATGAACGCATCCGGTCCTTAAAAGCGGGATGTGATGGGTAAGAATTGTTTCCGGGGATTGTTTCCACATTTTTGCACATGGAGTACACATGCAAGGTTCATTTTACAAAAAAAAAAAAAAAAGGACCCTAATTAACCAGTGGGGTGTATTGATGGAGAATTTAGACGAAAAGCTATAGGGTGTCCAACTATTTGCTAGAGTATTTGAAGAACAAGATAATTATTCCTATGGTTGGAATAGGATGATGATGCATCATATTTGATAGTTCAAAATAAATCCAATGCATGTGCGATCATGGGATCATGTGAATAAAACTAGATAACTAACACCAATTAATCTTGCTTAATTGTTTTCTCGTGATGCCAATAACCCTTTTGAGTTTAAGGAAAAAAAGACTGTCTATGTAATTTCGTACACTACAAGATATTAATGAGATTTCCGTGACAAAAAAAGTAAAAAAGTCGATATATAAAAAAATCGTGGTGATTTGATCAGAATTACAGAGAATAGTGTCATTGAAGAAAGGTGGTGGATATCAAGGTACTCCTTTGTTCTTTGTTCTTTGTTTTTTTTTATATCCAGCTTCTCGACTTACGTCAGACTATTCCTGGAGATAGTAGTTCAGGTCGCTCAACACTATTACCAGTAAATAGTGGGATGTGCCTGAATGACCAGAGTTTGAGAACAGAACAACTGATATCACCTACAAGGTACTACAACTGAAGAGAACAAATTATTCCCACCATGATTTGAACCCATGCTGCAGACCTCCAGCTGTACAGGTACTTCTTTGTTCTTAATAGGGTATTGTTTAAACCATCGACAACATGAGAAATACATGAAAAATTTAGACAAAATTAACTTCTTCTTTTTCTCGGCCTTGCCTATATAATATGTAAGATGTAACATATGCCAATCTTTCTAAATAATAGCTTATGAAAAGTTGTTATCGATTTGATTTATCAAGTTGATGTTTAGTTTACAACTAATTATGTAGTTTAATTTGAGATTTAGACATTCTAAAGTTTTCTCGTCTCTTTTAAGGTCTATGGAATTATAAAGTTTAGGTGACATCTACATCAAATGAAATTGTTATTCTTTTGCACTACATATATAATAATTGCACAAAGAAAAGTCACATCTTGTTTTTATGAATTTCAAGAGGATTGTTAGATAGGTATCTGAATTATCCATGAAGATATAACTTTTTTTATGGAGTATTATTTTCATCAAAATGGTTGGTTGAAATTGAGTTCCATGTGCTTCATTCGGATGGTAGGGAACAAATGGGTCAAAGAGAATTGACCCCAATTTAATAAAACTAGATTGATTTCTTTTTCTTTAAATGTTGTGTCATTAAGGGTATAGTTGAAAACAATTATCAACTTTAGTCTTAAACTCTTAAAGTTATTGTTATGAAATATATATCATTTGTATGGATGTCCATACACATTCACTAACCTTTTGTATGTTACATGTATCTATTAATTTGGACACTTAATATTTGTAACATCCATTAGATGGTTATATGTAACTATTAATTTGGGCACTTAATAGTTGTAACCTCCATTGGGTGGTTACATGTAAGGCTGTCCAGTGGGACGGGATCGGTCAGTCGGGATCGGGTCGGGTGTTTTTTTTTGTTTTTGCACTTAATTTAAAAAATAACATATGTATAAAAAACTCAATAATTAAACAAGATAGTGTAATAAAAACATCCCAAGGCTGTTTTTGTGCCTCTTATATTATTTAATAGACATGATTTTTTTTGTAATACAAATACAATTGTCAAAATTACAACTTTGTGGTGTTGTTCAAAAGTTGCAAATTACATAGTAAAATTGCAATTAAAAAATTACATTTTGAAAAAAAACCTGTTCTAGTTTCTTGATAATTTCCTGTGTTTCTTCGGTTGGAATTGATATTTGTTTATCAAATTGCTCCACGTCGCTTCCACTACCTTCGGATAAGTTTTCATTGTAGTTTTCGTCTTCTTCTTCGTTGATCTCCGGTTGACCGCACCTTCTCAGCTCCCCTCGTATCCAATCTCTGAATAATACTACAATCTCCAAGTTGTCTCCGGCTAATGAGTGTCTGTGTTCTCCTATTTGATATCTGCCGGCAGAAAAAGCGCTTTCAGACGCCGTTGATGACGTTTGAATGTTCAAAACATCTCGGGTCATCATTGAAAGTATCGGAAAGGTCTTTTCATTCCCCCTCCAGTATTTCAGCAAGTCTTCGCGTCCTTCTTCATTGAGAACTGCTTGGTACGGTACAGAACCCTGCAAAATAAAAATATCAAACTCGCTAATTTGGTTAGTAGAGGTACGGCCGCACATTCTATTTATGAGGCTTTTAATATTAGCCGCAGAAATAACATATCTTTTGTGAGGTTGTGTTGAAGAAGAAGATGATATGGAAGCCGGTAGGTTGCTAGCACTTTCTTGTTGGTAAACCTATATATTTTTTTGCATTCCTCTTCTACGCTAGACAACACTTCTTCTTTAGTTTGTTCAATAGGTGGTGGGTGATTTGAATTTTTGAGACTTGGAGGTGGTAGTACTGCTATACAATCGTAAATAGTTTCACTAAGTGATTTAGTACCGTCTATTTTAATAGTCGAATTTAATACAACACCAATAATATAAATAGTGGGAATAGGAATAAAATATATTTTTTTTATAAATATTTTTTTAGTAACTGCCTTATAAGCTAATTTATTCATATATTCATTAAGCAGTAAAAATATTAGAGTTATATAAAACAACATAGTTGAAATAGTAGGATAATATATACCGGAAAATTCTTTTGTTGCTTGAAATTTTTTCTCTAAAAATACAATAAGTTCGGAATTTTTTCTCCAATGGCTATCTACAACCATATCAGCTGAATTTTAGTTATGAGAGTTAAAAAATAAAGTTATAGGTTTTCTATAGTCATAAGCAACAAGTAGTTGCTCGTATAAAGAATTTCACCTAGTGGGTACTTCTTCTGGAATTTTTCTATAAGGTAGTTGGCAATCGTGATAAGTTTTTTTTATATTCTTTTCTTCGTTGTATTCTATTATTTTTAAAAATAAAGTTTATAGCAAATTGTATTTTACTAAGAATGTCTTCAAAAAGTGATAGACCATCCTTTACAACTAAGTTATATATAACACACACACATTTTATATGAAAATGATCTGAAAAAGATGGAGTTAAACTATTTTTTAAAATTGTAATAGCATAATTGTTAGAAGAAGCGTTATCTAATGTAATAGTCATAATTTTATCAGTTATTCCGTAATAATCGCACACTTGATAAATGTTTTCTGCAATAAAAGTACCAGTGTGCCTATCATCTATATATCTATACGCTAAGATACGTTTTTGCATAGACTATTTATAATCTATCCAATGACATGTTACCATTAAATAATAATGGTTGTTAGTACTACGGCCTATATCAGAAGTGATAGTCACTTTGCCATTATTTTAATGAATAACGTAAATACTGTTGATATTCATGTGCAAATTTAAGTACATCTCTCTTAACAGTTGATCTAGAAAAATCGTTAAAAGCAGGATTATACATATCTCTAATGTAATGAATAAAACCGGGAGATGAAGGAAATGAAGAAGGCAAACCCTCCACAACAACTAATTTTGCTATTGCTTCCCTATCTCTATGTTTATTGTAATTAGGGCCTACAATTCCCCTAGTCGTGGGGTTAATTTGACCCTGTACTTGGTCCGGAACAGTATGTGAACTTTGTCCCGTATTGGGCATACCTAGCTGGATGAGCCCTTGTTACGTGTCTCATTAAACCCCAGTCCCACCGTGACCTTTTTCAGTTTTAAATTTTAAAACATCTTTACAAATTTTACATCTAGCTACTTGATTCTCTACGTCCCTATAAAAAAAATGTCCATGCATATGATTTTAATGGTCGTTTTGCTGGACCTCGTCTCATACTAGGGGGAATAAGAGGTATTTCAGTTGAAGGTGCACTAGTGGGTGTGTTGTCATCTACATTAGAGTATCATCTAGATCATCGTCTAAATTAAAGTCTTCTTGAATTCCAGAAAATAGCTCCTCGTCTAAATCTAATGGTATTGTAGGAAAATGTTCAGTATCAACAAAATCATCCTGTGTAGGAATAGGATTCTGTCTAGAAATAGGATGACTAGAAGAAGCCTGACCCCTAGCCCTTGTTGCCCCTACTAGAAGAAGCCTGACCCCTACCCGTAAGCATACATTTAAATCCTTCCATTATAAATTTATAATTATACTAATAAATAATTAAAGTAAATGAAATTAAATGCGCTAAAAAAAATAAACATACAATAATAATTTAATGAAGGAACCAATGTACCAAACGCCGACGTAATGTCGACGTGTAATCGAGAGGTTGAAAATTGAAACTTTGCTCGATGGAAGATCCTCAAGCTAGTTGCCAACTTCACTCCCAAATGAATAAATAAAATTCAATATTTAGTAGACAATGTAGACTTGTAGAGAGATACATTGAGAGAATAGAGAGATTGTAGGAAGATTTGTGAGAAGATGAAGAGAAAATGAGGATTTATAGTTGGAAAATTGGGTTAAAGTGTAAATATAATAACTTATGAGTTAAAAATAAATATTAAGGGGTAGGGCGGTTGGGGGAGGGAGGCCAAAAATAGTCGTTGCACAACGGCCAAAAATGGTCGTTGCACAACGGCCAAAAATGGTCGTTGCACAACGGCCAAAATGTAAAATGGTCGTTGGTACAACGGTTATTTGTGCAAAGGGGAGTTTCTGGTGGGACGGGGCGGCACCGGGACCGGGGAATCCAAGTTTCCATGGCCTGTATATTGTGCAATTCAGATAAAGATAAAACACTCAATCACTTATTATTCTACTGTCCATTCTCTCAATATATATGGCTGAAATTGTTGAGTTGGTTGAAAATTAGGAGACAAATAAAGTAGTGGGATGATGAGATCAAATGGATGACTTCAATTATCAAGGGCAGGAGCCCTAGAAAAGCTATACTTGGATTTCAGTTTACAACTGCTACTTATCATCTGGATGGAAAGGAACAACAACAGATTGTTGGTTACAAAGATGCAGGAAACATAAATTACAAGTAACTGTTAAGTATCAAGAATTGAAATTACAATTGAACAATAAACTGAAATTATAATGAACTTGAAGAATAAACTGGAACAGTTTTTGGTATGCTGAGTCGAGTGTTTGCACTCTGTCTTTAAGACAATATTGCCCCGTATGTATCATTTCTATGTCCTGGACAATTGTCTCCCAAGATAAAACAACAAATGAACAAAGGAAACTCAAGTGTTACCGTGAAGAATTTTGAGTAATGAAATAATGCCGGAAGATAGTAGGAAGACTGATTTCGTTTCTGTTTATGTGTTTTTCCTGTAGCTCAACAATGGTGACGGTCCTTTATATAGTTGAAGGAGAGGCTTACCAACTGCCCACATAAGTGTCATTATTGGCCAAGTAATGACAATTATGGAGGTAGTAATTTACCAAAATAAATGGTGAATTTGATGTGCAACGGATGGCATTTACTGGTTGATGTTCTGTTCTCTGCCCAATCTGACTTTCTTGAAACTTCAGGGACCAAACTGTACATATGAACACGACACACGACTCGAGAACCCGGATCGGACGGACGGGCGGCGGCGGCGTGCGTGTGGGTTTTCCTCGAACCGAAGCACATCTAGGTCCTCCCTACTTTAAACACATGGGATACCCCTTGGGGTCCCAAACCCCAAGCCAACTTTGAGACTTATAAACAAAACAATTCTTTCTTCCTCCACCGATGAGGGAGAATTGATCTCAATACTATGTTTTTCCATGCTTCAAACACCTCACTTCATGGACCAATATCTCTTTCATTTCTCAACGAAATTTGACGATTCTTGGCCCTACGATTATCTACTTACTTAGTAGATTATGCACGTGTGAAGAACCGGATTCTCCAACATGCGAAACGCTAGTATTTAAGCCATTAAAGTTGGTCGGACGCAACTCCCGCCAAAGGAAAATTTCCAACAGAGATTTCAACAGAAGTCTAGGAATAGAATTGCAATACTTAGAGAGATTGCCCTGCAAGTCCATATTGCATGTCAAAGATTTTGTACATGAAAGACAGAATTAGATAGACTGAATAGGTACCTTTCTTAGTACTCTGGAATACTGACCATGCTGGAATATTCAGAGTCTATAGTATAGATTTTATAGTGCTTTCTTTTTATTATTGAGATCCTGCTACATAGTCCAAAGAAAGCAGGTGGCTGTACAAAGATTACTTTGGTTAAAATACAATCTTTCAATTTTGACCCAAAAAAAAAAGAACAAGAAATTAGTTCTAAAGCAATTTTCACAATTATGTGTTTGTCAAACTTCTGAAATTCCACATTAGTTAGTTATTGCAGGTGTTACTCGTAAAAAAAAATTGAAGTGTGTTACAATTGTAAAATTGATCGAGTTATCTCTAATTATAAGTAACAAGTAATGAATGAAATATTTTTTGGTGTGCTGGTGGAAGCTAACAAATAACGAGTGAATTAATAACACATGCGTAAGTACTTGACCCACCAAAAAATATTGTTATAAAAAAGATATGGAGTTATCATATTAATAAAGAATTTACATTCTATGCATGGTCGGATAAAAGAAATTTACATAATTAGGTCATTTAAACGATAGTCACAAATAATTCTATTTATTAGTACGTAGTAGATATTCATAGACGACCTACAATAAAAGATAAGTAATATGCTATAACAAATTAAGTTATATTAATGGTATAAAACCTAGTTATACCTAGAGTTTAAAAGAAATAAATCATATATAGAAACTAGAAGCACAACAATAATTTTGCAAAGTGCAAGGACAAAAATAGATCATTTTACAAATTACACGGACAATTTTTTCAGTTTTTTTCTTTCAAAAAGGAGGATAATGGGGTAGGTAAAAAAGGGAGGGTTGTGGGTAAGGAGGTTTAATTAATTGCCAAGTGGCATTTCTAAATTTATTATAAAGAAAATTAGCTCCAAAATAGAACCATAAGTGAAAAAGGGCAATATTAATTCAGATTATTAATAACAGGTCCAGTTGAGTCCAAAGTTAAACGAAGATAAAAAATAGACCATTTGGCCAATTTAGAGACAATTTTAACACTTTTTCATATTAGATAAATGACAATGTTTTTTTTTCAAATAAAAAATTATAGTACTACTTTAGTAGGAGTAGTTGTTATGAGCCGTTAGCAGTTAGTTGTGGTTTGTAAGGTAAATCGGGGAGGGGGTTGGATTTTGGGTTATGGAGTATCACATTATGACAAATTGGACCCTTTGCAATGAATAGTTTTTATGGTTCTCAATTAATGTTTGATATCTGTTTTCAGATTTTACTAATTTGGATTGGGGTCCAAAAATGTTGTTAGGAAGGTAAAACATTTCCTACTAAAAGCGACTTTATATCCAATCCCTTTTGTCTATCAGACATTTTTATTCAAATTTTGATTTTTTATGCGTGATCTCAATTGTCTGTTACGTTGATAAGTTAATCACTTAAAACATGTCATCTTCTTTAATTATACACATCTTCAATTGAAATATATTTGAGATTTCATGACTTATTGAAACTAATTCGTATAATTAAAGGAGGTGACATATTTTAAATAGTTAATTTATCTACTTAATGAACATTTGAGAACACACACAAAATAATTTCAAAAATTAAACTAAAAGTGTCTAACATGAAGATTTTATCATTTGTTCAGATGTTCAATTATAATTCAAATATTTAAATGAAATTTATTGACAAGTTTGAGCAGCTATCAATTGTATTAAGCGATAATTATATATTAGTTGGTCCAATGTCTATATCATTATGTTTTTATATGTATAATGTATGTAACTTTTTATGCATGGAGCCACCCATCCCTACCCGTGGGGGTCAAGAGGGGGTGAAAAAACTTGGGATTGGGAAAGTGTTGCGTAGTTAGACGCGTGAAAAAAAATGTTATGATGGAAGTCACTTGGTGGTTGCATGGAGAACACAATATTGTCCCCTTTTTTCCCTCATCTAAAAGTACTATATTTAGCCAAAGCTCAAAATTTTGAAATAATTCCTAATTTTGACTTTTGTGATCAATTTTTGGGATTCTTTTTATATTGATTTAAGTGTTAAAAATAGAAAGTACTCCCTAGTCCTATAATAAGTATCATTTTAATAAAAAAATATACTTATTAAAAAATCAATAATACAATGGAAAATTTATCAAACTACCTTATTTAATAAAAATAGATTTTCTCTCTTATGATTAAAGCATGCATGAATAGTAATCATTTATGTCTTGAATAGAGAATTTGCCAATAAATATTTCTTGAATAGAAAGTTTGTCATTTTTTGTCAAAGGGCATAGTAGGAAAAAAATAATAAATTTATGTCTTGAATTCCTAAGATGACACTTATTTTGAGAATTGTTTTTGTTAAGGTGACACTTATTATGGGACAGATGAGTAATATTTTTCTTGTGTTTGGGAAATTTGCAGTATTAGTCCCCAATTATTAACAATTTTTTGTTGTGATTCTTGTAATATTTGATTAAACTTACTTAACCTGCATTCGAGCCGAGGGTCTTCCGAAAACAACATCTCTACTTGCATAAATCCCCAATCACAGAAAAAATATTCCTGCTTCTACTTAAAAACATTTTTATTAATTGGCCAAACATCTCAAATAACAAAAAAAATGTTTTTTCCCAAAAAAAACGTTTTTAGCCTCAAAATCGCTTGGCCAAACATGCTCTTATTTGTAGGGATCTAGTAGCTCAGTTGTTGGCTACCTGAACTTTCACCTTGTTAGTGAGGGTTCAAATCTCCACGTTGTAAGCCCCTCCCATTTCTCTTTCCTACCCCTTATATGTAATAAAAATAGGATCTTATTTACTTGGAATTATATGCTTATATTACAGTATCAAACATTAAAATAATTGTTGAAATTTTTAAGAGGGACGTGTTTATTTGTTCCCCTTAAGTTATCACAGCAAAACAAAAAATACTTGTGTAGTTGTGTTACTTATTATCTTAGTCTTCCCTTTCTTTTCAGTCAAAGAACAATCTAATTGACGTTTTCCTTCTGTATGTTTGTTGTCTTTCTTTTTATATGTTATCTAATGATTTGAAGTGCCAGTTGAAGAATTCCCAGAATCATGCTATTCGCAAAAAAAAAAAAAAAAAAAAAAACGGAAAGATTAAAAATAAAGGGGGTTTGGGGGAGGGAGGATAATGTTAAACGAAAATGTTAATTATGTTAAATTAGGTGATGATGTTTTAGAATGAAAATAACGTAATCCTTTGTTATGTTCGTTGTCTTTAATTTTCTGAAACCTTTTCATGTGATAATTAAATTAAACAATTCACTAATTTATAAATTGTGAAAATTCATAATAAACATGATTTAATAATTGGTTGACCTTAGTTAACATTTTTTCTTTAAATCAGAAAGAGACAGATCTAAATAGGTGATGATAGATTGGGACGACTAGGGATGGCAACGGATCTAATCTGGACCGGATCCTACTAGATCTAGATCCAGATCCGAATTCAGATTCATCAGGTCCATAAAAATCAGATCACTGGGTCCACGGATCGGATCTGGATCCACATGTAAAAAAAATTGCCTTGCTAAGAAGGTAACTTTGCTAAGAATTTTCTTTTTGAACTGACAAAACGATTTTTACTTAGCTAACAGTTTACTGTGTTTCAATTTTAAAATGTTTATATGAGATATTTTGTTCGTTGTCTAGTTTTGATTGTGAGCTATTAATTGAAAATGTTGGACGATGACAATAGTTGTAGAAAATGCTGACTAGTATTTCCACAATGCAGAACTTGCATGTGCTTGGAATCTTCACAAATGAAGTGAATATAATTTTAACTACTTGTCTATGAAGATGTTATTCATTCACTAATATAACATTGATTTTATTATCGAAGTTACCTCTTTAATTTTTGGTTTTTGAGTTAACGCGGGGCTAAATTAAACTTGTTTTGAGAATTAAACTTGCAAGGATGTGCTTAGCAATTTTAAGAAAACACTTATAAAATTACATTCTAGGTTATGAATATATTTAATAAAAAATGGATCCACGGGTCGGATCTGGACCGGATACGGATCTCAAATACAATATCCATATCCAGATTCGATCAGTCAGAAACGGATCCGGGTCCGATCCGGATCCGTCGGGTCCAAATTTTAAAGATCCATATCCTATAAAACGGATCTGGATCCACCGGGTCCAGCTTCCACTGCCATCTCTAAGGACGACCACTTGCTCTGCCATCTATGTTTAATTAGTTAGAACAAGAAAATATTGATATAATGATTATTTTATTAAATAATCGCTTGACTATTGTTAAAATTAAGAGGGAATGAAAATTTTAGAGAGAAGAAAAATATTAATAGAATTCTTTATTTTTTCCTTCATCATAATAATCTCTTTATATAGAGACAAAAGTCCTTTTTCCCTAGTCTAACAAAGAAAATTATATTTTAACAAATCACTATAATTACAATTTATCAAATATACTTTAATTAGAATTTTACCATAAAATTATTAGAGTTAAACTATGAAACAATCGGGTCCATGGTCGGTGACTTGATGTCGGTAATGATTTCGGTCTCAATACCCCCCTAAATTGTAGTATGGGGTCTCGAATGCCGGACATAATGACAATCAACTTCAATATGTTTAATATGTTCGTGAAACACCGGATTTCATGCAATATACAATGCTCCTTGACATCACAATACATTTTAACTGGAGATTTATGTTCGGCACCCAAGCTATGCAGACTCCCTTCAACTAATTCAATTCACAAATCGTCATGACCATTGAATAGTATTCCGCCTCTGCTGACGAGTGAGAGACAATGTGATGTTTCTTGATTTTTCATGATATCGGTGAATTTTCGAGGGAGATAAACCATCCGCTGAGTTCGGGTCAATGGACATCCAGCTCAGTCCGCATCACACCACTCATACAATCAAAGATCACAATCATTCCTTAACATAATTTTTTGCCCAAGATTCTTCTTCATGTATCTTACCACCCAGAGAGCGGCTCTCCAGTGAGCTTCCTTCGGTTGGTGCATGAATTAGGACAGAACATGCACACAATAGGACAACTCCTATTGCGTAAAATTGAGGTATATCAATCTACCGACCAAAAGTCGGTATGATTTCGGATCTTCCAAATTAGCCCATTTGGCCAACGCCAAATTGTGATTCTTTTCCATGAGAGAATTAATTGATTTTGCTCCCAATAGCCCGGACTCAGAGATTATATTTAAGGCATATTTTCGTTGACACAGAAATAATTCGATTGGTCCACGCGCAACTTCAACCCCCAAAAATACTTCATGGGACCTAAATCCTTCTTGTGAAAACATGCTCGGAGATAGTCTTTGAATCCCCGTGAATGTTCCGTTCCCTTGGAATGTTCGTACTTGAGGTCAAAACACTACATTCCGTCCCAATGGTACGGCATCTTACCTCTTCTAACGGAATACACTTATTAAACTCAAAAAAGAGTCTACATACTACATACTAGTGATATTAAAGAGTTGAATATATTGCTACAACCAACAAAACAATTCAACCATAAAAGTCACAATTAAAGCGATAATATATGCTCCCTTCATCCTAATTAATGTGGCGGTGTTTGATTGAGATTTTTTTTTAAAAAACTTATGATCTAAAATAAATCATAGAGATTTTTATAGCTATAAATTATCTCAATAAGGATAATTAAAAATAGTTTAAATTAAAATTATTTCTAAATAGAAAAGTATAATATTCTTTTTGGTACATAGTGAAAAAAAAATTATACCACATAAATTGAGACGAATAGGTTTGTATTGAGAATAATATATTTTTGATCAATTGAGCCCTTCCAGCATATGATAAGAATTTAGAAGTTGAAGAGAAAATTTTACCAAGCATTTTCTCAAGTAGGGGTTCACATTGAGCAATAGATAGTCTCTTGGTACTTAGGGGCACACCTAGATATCTAAACAACATCTCTGCTTTTGTGAAGCCTATGTAGTCTAAAATTTGATCTTCCATCTTTTGTGGTGCCAGTTTTAAAATAATCAATCTCATCTCCTAATATGGGCCATGTCCTTTTATAGAATAAAGCATTGACCATCACAAAAGCATGATATATTTTAATATTTAGAAATAATTTAATTTAAAACTTTTTTTTATTCTTAATGAAATAATTTACCGTCACACAAAAATTTATGGCTTATTTTAGATCACAAATTTAATTTTTTTTTTGTTAAACTTCGTGCCTAGTTAAAGTATATCATATAAGACGGAGGGAGTAATAACATTTTATAGTGTTAACATATTGTACATACTAATGCAGTCCTAGATCACCAGAGCATTACTTCATAACCTTAGTATTTGATATATTTTGACCATGCGTTTGACAAGGCTAATTCAAAATTTAAAAGATACTATAATGTTCCTTTTCATAATTTTAGTATATACTACATCAAATAAATACTACTCCTAGTATAAATTTTCAGATAAAGAACAAGGATTGCCATTAGATACAATCATAAAAGGGTAATTTCTTGGAAAATGGCCAAGGATCGAATACCGTCAGCGGCAGTGTGGGGGTTACTTCTTGAAATAAAGGAGAATCCCTTGTGCGCAGCGTGGTACTGGTCTAATCTTTGAAATCAATTGAGTCATCATGATTTACCTCCTTCACAGACCTGTCGGACTGGGGTGTGAGGGCTCCTGTGGGTGAGAGTTCTACTTTTTTTTGGAAAATAAAAGGGTCATTTCTTAGAAGAGGTCATAAAAAAAAAAAGAATATAAATATAACTACTAGCATTAAAGCTGAAAAAGGGAAACCTAAATTTAACTTAAGCAGTTACTGCCATACTGGCGGTTACTAAGGTGGTTACTAGTTAGGTTAAAAAAAGAAAGGAACAAAAATTAACCTTAGGACAACAAAGCAAAAACCAAACCCCACTAACCATAGTTAGAAAACGGGATTGGGCTATTAGTTGATAAACGGCCGTTAAACTTAACGTTCTGTGCTAACAGGGTCTATAAAAACCACCCTAGGAGGCCGTTACGTTGGGCGCAGTGCACCTTCTTCTCTTTCTTCTTCTTCTTGTTCTTCTTTTTCCGATCCCATTGTAGTGCAAAATGGCAATGGGTTCGTTGGTTTATAAGAAATGGTTTTCGTTTAGTCTCAGCTTTTTGCTTCTTTTGTTACTTCTCGTCGGTGTTTTCGCTAGTGTTCAGAGTAATAACGACGGTTCCGTCTCCAGGTCAGTCGAATCAACTTTTTTACTTTTCTACAGTGTCTGTTTTAACGGTAAAGTTGTGGTAAAATAACACAAATTCAACGTATTCTTACTGTATTTCAGAGAAATTTAACGAAATTTAGTTTTCATATTTTTACTCTTTTTTTAGTGTTTGCTTTTAAGGTTTTTGAATTTCAGTTAATTTTGAGATATTCTCTATGTTCTTTTAGAATGTTCTAGAAGCTCTGTTATTTCATATTGCAGACAGAATTCTCTGCATTTTCGGAAAATTTAAACAAAATTTGTGTTTCATGAATTTCCCCCCACTATTTTTAGTGTTTTTCAAGTTAAGTTAAGGTATGCGTACACTTTAACCTCTCCAGACTCCATATTGTGGGATTTCACTGGGTATGTTGTTGTATTTTTTAGTGTTTTGCTTTAAAGTTCTTTGAATTATAGTTCGTTGGACTCTCTATTGTAACTTTAGGATATTCTCCATAATTTTCTCCTTTTAGACTGTTCTAGAAGCTCTGTTCATGCAAGTTTCTGAGAAAATTCCTTGCAATTTAGTTTTAAAATCTTATAGAAACTCTGTTTTTAGCAGACTCCTTAGAAAATTCTACGCATGCTACATTTTGGTTTTTGTTTAACAGGAATACTGTGGAAAAAGAGCAGTTACAGAGCTCTGAAAACTCAACAATGGCGGTGAGGTATGCAGAAACTAACTCATCAAGTCGACTCAGTATATGTGATAATCTCAGCCGTTAAGTTTTGGTTCCAAAAGGATTCATTAAATATCCACCGTTGGATCATTTTAATAGACTTACTGTTCCGATCCAGGAACCTTGTATTAGTAACAATCTTAACCGTTAAGATCCTTTTATTCCATTAGATCTGAAACGTTTAATCCGTTACACATTGGATTCCTTTGTTATTCTAACAGAATATCTTCATTGATTCTTTTTAACTGCCTCTCCTTAACTTTGCATTTCCAATACTACCCCTATAAAACTCGTTTATTTATTTTTTTATTGCGTGGCAATAATGAGGTTAATGGACATTTTAGTCATTTTAATAGATTCCCTCTCTACACTATAGCAGTTTCTTAGTTGCACAGCACTTTATTGACGGTTTTATCATTTATGTCAGTATATATACGTATAGGGAGTGTGTATGTATAGGTTTATAATATACTGCATTGAGCAGTGTAAAGAAAACACAGAGTGAAAGTGTGTACTGTGTGTGTGTTTTAACAGTGTACTTTGTGACCCCCCACTTTTTGCTGCGTGAAATAGTGGATAAATGTCGGTTGCCTATGTTTTAGCTGCAATTCCCAATATGCCCCCTTTAATTTTGATGATACAATTTTTTTTTATGAAAATAAAGAGAAAATTGAATGGTTAAGGGGTTGTTTGGCTGATGATTTAGTAGGCGTTTGGCCATAACCATTTGAAATTTTGTAAGTTGGAGTCGTGTGTTTGGTTATAGTTTTTTTAAAAATAATTTGGTTGTTTAAATTTACTGAAAGTGAAAAAAGTGTTATAGGTGTTTTCCAAATTCCAAATAAGTTGTATTTGAAAGTTTTATGGCCAAACACTCATTTTTAAATAAAGTGAAAAAAATTCAAAAAAGGTGAATAATTCTCATGGCCAAGGTTCTTATTTATTTATATTTTTGGTTTTATTTATCAGTTTGGAAGAGGTTGAGGAGAAATTAAACAAACATGCAGTGGATGATCCAGAAGAAGCTGTTTCGATGGTTGCAGAGTGAGTGACTTTTTCCTTATACTATCTCTTTAATTGGCTTTTTTTTTTTGGTTCTTGTTGGAACAGTCCCTAGTTTTAAGTTTTAACTGATTTACAATTTTGCATTAACTCACAATGGGGTTTTGGTCGTTAGGAGTTGTTCATTTTTTGTGGTCCTTCAAACGACTCCTCTATGGCAGACCTACTCAGTTCCCCCACCCACAATACACACACGGTCGAAAAACTCCTAATCTCTACACCCCCACGCCACGCCTTTTCTTTGGGGGAGGGGGGGGACCATATTTATACAATTGAAAGTGTCTGTTCTGTTCATTGTGGTTCTTGTTTGATAAGTGGTAAATACGTGGACATTTCCAGCATTAAAAATGTATGGACCCCTAGCTGTAATATGCTATATAGTATATCAGTACTGTCTCCTTAATCCTTATCCTTTTTCTAATTAAAAAAATATTCAATTGGCAATAGTTTCTCAGGAATAGGATAACTTAATATGGGGAAGTCAATTAAATACGTATGATATAACACAACCAATAGGCCAATATCTTCTATTTTGTCCTTTAAAGAAAAGAAAAGGTTCTTTTTTGGGGGAGGGCGGGGGTTTGAAATGGGTGCTCGATTATGTTCTTAAACTTCAATGTTGATATTGTTATTTATAATCTGTAAAGTTATTAATTGACTGGTTACACATGGAGTTGTGACAGTTTTCAATAGTGCATGTGCATGTGCATGTGCATGCAAGAAAATATATCAGAATGACAGAGCAAACTTAATGGTGCATGCTACTACAAAAATACAATTGTACTATTGTCACTCAGATTATACTGGTTTTTTCAATGACTAACCTTTTTTCACGTAGTAGCATCGCCCGTGTCTTTGGCCTTTTAAGACTATGCCTCCAAAATTATTGTTTTGCCTTAATTTTTGCCAAAACACACCAAACTGGAAAAGACCAAATTACTCCCTGTGTAATGACAAAATGCTTTAATTCATTTTCAGTGGCTCCAGACTGATGGTCCCTACAATTTTACCCGTATAGTATTGCTAGGAAATATAATGTACCTAAGCTAGTTATGTCTGCCGACACTCTTAAAAGTAACCACCACAACAGTATTTGATTTTGACTATCGTATATCCATTTCGAGGAAAATGAAATCCCCTGTTCTTAGACACAATAATGTTACTTAAAAGAATAGAAAGTGACATGTTCCTAAGATACTGTTTAATGAATTTACTGTCAATGTGTGAAAATGATTCTTTGCACTCTATGAAACATTTCTTTGTGTTAACTGACTGTTCTGGGTGCTAAACAGGAGCATTAGGAACAGCACAGAGAGGCGAAAACTTGGATATTTCTCATGTGGGACAGGAAATCCTATTGATGACTGCTGGAGATGTGACCCCAATTGGCAAAAGAACCGTAAACGCCTTGCTGATTGTGGCATTGGATTTGGACGCAATGCCATTGGTGGTCGTGATGGTCGTTACTATGTTGTCACTGATGCTGGCGATGATGACCCTGTTAACCCCAGGCCTGGTACTCTTCGCCATGCTGTTATCCAGGAGGAGCCCCTATGGATTGTGTTCAAGCGCGATATGGTCATCCAGTTGAAACAGGAGCTCATTATGAACAGTTTCAAGACCATTGATGCCCGTGGCTACAATGTTCACATTGCCAATGGCGCTTGTATCACGATCCAGTTTGTTACCAATATTATTATCCATGGCCTCCACATCCATGACTGCAAGCCAACAGGAAATGCCATGGTGAGGAGCTCACCGACCCATTTCGGCTGGAGGACAATGGCTGATGGTGATGGTGTATCTATCTTTGGCTCAAGCCACATATGGGTTGATCATAACTCACTCTCTCACTGTGCTGATGGTCTTGTTGATGCTATCATGGGCTCAACTGCCATTACTATTTCCAACAATCATTTCGCCCATCATAATGAGGTAGGTGCTTTTAATTCTTGATACTATTTTTTAGATTTTTATCTCTGCTGTCCAAATCCTCAGAGCTAACTTCATGGGCTCTTTATGTATGCAAACAGGTCATGCTATTGGGCCACAGTGACTCCTACACTAGAGACAAGCAAATGCAAGTGACAATTGCATACAACCACTTTGGAGAGGGTCTCATTCAAAGAATGCCAAGGTACTTTTAGCTTCTTGCACTTGTTATTTCAAGAATTCATAATTACCATTTCGTAAAACATTTATCATTATCATCTATTCTTTGAAACCCAAACAAGTTGGGTTTGGCTATATAATTCCTATACTATTTCACTCTTTATTGGTCCATTTCATTCCATAATCACCGTTACTTACTAAAAATTCAGAATTACACTTTTTACACTTTGAAAAGGTGTAATGATGTGAGGGTTTATGAAAAATTGCAGGTGCAGGCATGGCTACTTCCATGTGGTGAACAATGACTACACTCACTGGGAGATGTATGCTATTGGTGGAAGTGCTAACCCCACCATCAACAGCCAAGGAAACAGATACCTAGCCCCAACTAATCCTTTTGCAAAGGAGGTATTTAAAAGCCAAAAATTGTAGATGATTGGTACTTCATAATGTAGTGAGTTAACAAACAAAACTAATTTGATTGGAACTGTTGAAAACACAGGTAACAAAGAGAGTTGCCACAGCAACAGGTCAGTGGAAGGGTTGGAACTGGAGATCAGAGGGAGACTTGATGCTTAATGGTGCCTATTTCACTCCATCAGGAGCTGGAGCTTCAGCAAACTATGCTAGAGCTTCAAGCTTAGGTGCCAAATCCTCTTCGATGGTTGGTGCCATAACTTCAAGTGCTGGTCCCCTTGCTTGCCGCAGAAGCCGTACTTGCTAGTACAGCCAGCTTCACATACAAATTTGCCAAAAGAAAGTGTCCCTTTTTGCTTTTTCCACTGTTAGATTTCCATTCTCACTACTAAAAAGCACTATATAGAGTCCTCCCAAATCAGAGTTTATATCCCATTGTTTGTCAATCAGTCCATTTATCATCTATTCTTGGCAAGTGTACATTTTTTACACTGTCAATTCATCAGTCCTTGTCTCAAAGTGTTGTGCAACCTCGGCCTGATTTCAATTCAAGAAAAGCCAATGTCTGTTCTTGAAGCAGGTACAGAAGCGTTGTCCATGCCCCATTTCTTGTTTTTTTTTCCAATCTCAAGAGTCCTCAGCCTCTTCATCCATTGGTTTCTTCTAACCACCATTTGTCAACCCCCACTCTATCTTTGTGATGCTGTCTTGGGTCTTTAGTCTGCAATATTGTGCTTTGGCTATTGTGTTTTTTCCTTCTTTTTTTTTACTATAGGAGTGAATGATTTTGTAAGTTTTTTCTTAGTTTTTTTTAGTCATACAAGCTATATATTGTGAATTGTCAAGAAAATGTTATTGGAAGGGAAAGAAAAAAGAACCAAGAACCTTTCTGTTTGAAATGATGCAAAGTTACTACCTTTTTATTACCTTTTACTTTCTTGCTTTGTCATTGTCAATGGAGACATTAGTATCATCTTCGTTGTGCCTTTTTGTTGAGTTAATATCATACTATAATTTGATCATATCAATTACACTTATCCAAGTGTTGCTTTTCATCCTGCTGGTAGTTGCCATAATGGTGGTAGCATGTGCTTAAGATTGTTAAGAGTGCAATACTAACTTTAGTTATGATGAGTGTCTTTTGAAGTAATGATACCGTTAAACTTTGTAGATTTACTTGCCTAATGGTTTGTAAGTGGCTAATCAACTCCACTTAAGCATAATCTAATATCATAATGATGAATTTTTTTTTTGTCACATGGGGTTACTTTTCTTAACTCTCTATAATTTTGGCAAATCACCTGATAGTTGGATAGTACCGACATTGTTGGAGCGAATGATGCTATATCATTTAGGATAAGACACATACAGTGACAAAATTAAATACATTATCTCTTAAAAATTAAGATGAAACTTGTTCTATCGACTAAAGAAAGAAGGAACAAAGTTGATTGTCCCTAATTACCCCCTCCCATGGCGGTTTACACTCCCTGACAACTATCTTCTTCAATCTTTGACAAAAAAGGACTTCACATATTAAATTGTAGAAAAGTCAGTCCAAGTGTCGTTGTATCGAACAACATTTACCATACAAATTTGAAGCAAGTTAGGGTCGTCTGTATGAAGGTCGAGGTAGTAGTCTAGATACGAGTCCAATCGAGCTCAGTAACTTTTGCTCAAATAATGTATGTGTCAAGAAATTCATTATATACACATTAAATTTCAGACCCCCAATTATTAGAGCTTGGTATCATTGTTCTAAAATTTTGAATTAATTAAGTTCAAATTGTGGCTCCACCTCTGTCTATATGAATACTCATTGTATCCATATCAATCAATTTAAGCTCATAACCAATGTTATACAATGACATTTGGCAAAAAGAAAAAAATCTCTTCCACTGCCATGGCGCCATCCTCCCTTCCTCTTCCACACCTCTAGAATAATACATCACTAAGAAGAAACAAGTTCAATTGTTGTATGAAAGGAACATAAGTGGATAGTTGTGTACCTAACATATTGCTACATTGACTTGATGGGACAATAAGCTTAAGAATCTCAATTTCACGTTATTGGGAGGAAAGGAATTAAACTCATAGGGCTATGCATGTGAGGATGGACCCCATAGGGCATGTGACCCTATTATTTAATTTTGCCCCAATTGGAACACTTCTTTTGTAGGGTTGAAAGAGGGGTTAGGTGTCTTTCAATATTCTTAATGAGATGACCAACTTACCACATGTATACCCATGTTACATGTTATATGTAGATTGAAATATAAAGAGATAAAGGCCTAATTTGGAGCTGTCACATTCTATACAATTATCTAACCCAATTCTAAATCCCTGTTCAAATACTTAGAAATAGTTACATTCATGTCCATTGTGATTATTCTGTCCCAAACACTTTTTTTTTTAAAATGTATTTTCTCCCTATACATCTGTATTATGAGTATTCATCATGAATTGACAAGTTTTATGTTGGCTGTCCGCCCATCGCGACTTCCCCCTGTCCTCTCCACTCCTTTATCAGGGCTTGAAACCGGCAATGTGAGCAAGCTCACACAGGGACACAATATATGCATAAAACTAGTAAAATGAAAAGTAGATTTTTTAGAGGAAGTTCCTTATGTACTTTCCTAATGTCAGGTTTGATTGTTTCATGAATTAATATGAAACTTTGTGTATTTTCCTAATGACAGGTTTAATTGTTTCATGAATTAATATGAAACTTTCTTCTTTATACTAAATTGCTACATAAATTAATAATGTGTGGTACAACAGAAAGACCTTTAGCTGGGCAAAAGATGGATTAAATGTCAGATTGATTTGAGATCAAGTGGTATAATAAATACTCATCCTTTTGTGATAAAAATCAGTATTTTATAGAAATGAGACAAGATCAAATGTGGTTACTTGATTTGGTTAACCACAATGATTATGCTGGTGAGTCGATTCCAGCATGAGAGGAAAGTGATAACTAATTATCATTGTTGATAACAGTACTTATCATTTTCCTCTTGTAACCTTGGATGCCTTCCAACTTCTTTACAACATGGTACCAAATGTTTAATTATAGTTTGCTTTTACTTGATTAAATAACACTACTCTTTCCATGCTATGACAATTTAGGGAGGAAAATAAGAAAATCAAGAATAAAATTCTAACAATGTCAAGTGCCTTTATCCCTACAATTGTTAGGATATCCCACTTTAGTCCAATGAATGAATTGTTGGTCTCCTTAAATGATCTTGTACAATTTCTACCATGGAAGTTAGGTTTTAGGTTGAGTTAGATCTTACTATACAAGTTATAAACATTGTGTCAAGTCAGATCACTCCAATATTAGAGTATCGCATGTTGGTTGAGGGAATGACTGTTATCCCCTCATATGGTCATGGGCGATTCTCATTTCATACTAGTTTTTGGGATTGACTTAAAATCAAATATTCATTTTCTTGAGAACACACCCTTACCAAATGAAATTTAAAATAAAAAGAGAATTTGTGCTAAATCATAAAATCTATTAACAACAATTATAAGTTCCAAAATTTCACATATCTCATCCTTCACCCAAATTTATCTTGAGAGAATAAAAGAAGCTTACACTGTCATCAACTATAGCTCTTGAGCAAGAACATGAAAATTATGTCATTACAGAGGCACAAATCCTAGTCTTAGGCAGTGGAGTCCGTCTGGAAAGTGTATCGAGCCTCAGCAAAGTGTGACTTCACTAGTTCAAGAGCTTTACCCCGGTGGGAAATCTTGTTTTTTTCTTCCTTGGGCATCTCCGCATAACTGCAAGAACAATTCTATTATTAGGACTCTTCATGTTATAGATGTTGAAAAGGAAAATATTTAAGAGGGGAAGATTTACGTCTGGTCATAGCCATGAGGTTGAAATATGGGATCCCATCCGAAATCATTGGGTCCCCTTGCTGGAACTATCCTGCCCTGAAGAGCCAGCCATACTTGGAATGTTAGTGCCATTGTTCGCACAGTTCAACAAAGAAACATCAAAAGAAAAATCTATCAAGTTTTCATGAGTTCTTCAATTTAGGATAGGATTCAAACTTATTGTCTTTATAAGGATGTTAATGCAGGGGATTTTTTGGATTATACTCTAAACATTAATAGAACTCTGGTAATAACCAGAACTGTGGATATTATTTTGGCAAAATATTCATGTAATAGCCACCAAGGATCATTTTAGTTTGAAACATACACTGACCAGCAGAATGATTTAATGGAAAATTGAACACGAAGTCTAAAGGAGATATTCATAGATTATAGAAGCAAATACTTACCAGTGTTTTTCCTACAAAAGTCATTGGCTCTGTATTTGGCCCAAGAGCGAGAGAAAACACACACATGGCATATGCTGTTTTATCCTCATAAGCCATCAATAAGTTGTTGAGACCTAGAAAATGTTGGACAAAAGTAAAAGTAAAACAGAAAAATAGAGCGATTTCACAGAAAAGGAGAACATAAAAGAATAAGTTCCAAGGCAATGGTATATGAAAAAAGAAAAAAAAAAACAAGCTGAGCAATTACCTTCATGACCAATCTTTTGCAGAAACCACTTGCTGCAGAACGTAATTTGGCATGCAACCCCAGACATAAAGCAACAATTACAAATATAATGTCAATGGAAAAAGACAATAGTTAACAACATTGGCAAATAACAGCATAGTTAATAGCATTCACTTCTATTCAAAATTTAGATTGTATATGATTCAAGAAGGTAAGTCAAATATTTGAACAGAAATCCAAATTTGTTACCAAGTTCACTCAGTTAGTTTCCAATATTCTCTCCATTTTAAGCATCAGACTTTGACTAGCCAAAGGCATTAATGTAAGATTTGAACTTTTATTTAGTGTTAATGACATAAAGGTTAAAAGAATTGGAGAGTAAAGGGATTTTTTAAGAATAAAATTGTATATAATGGCATGTTTATATTAGCAGGATAATTTAAGAAGTGCAGGAAAATCTCTGTCTAAGTTATTGATATGCGCAGGGTACATACTCATAGGTAAGTTCCCAGAACTTTGCGTGCCAATAAAAGTATAAAACAAAAACAATATTCTGCCCAATAACTAGCAACAGCAACTTCATTTTACTCATCGGAGTTATCCAGTTTTAAGTTCATCCAACAAGCACTGCTTTCAAAGGTGATAAAAAGACACATGACTACTTGTGGTAAATTTTAGTTTATAATTTTTCCACTTTGATACGGAATAACTGAAACAAATGCAGGTTTCTATGGTCATTTAATGAAAAATCAAATTACCATGACCTCTCTAGCTTCATGGACATAAATTGGACCAGTAAATGGTAACATGAAGCATGCTGGGTAAGATTCTAGCATCGAGCAAGAAGATTTTCCTACTGAAAGATAAGCCTTTACATTTTGACATTGGAGCAATAATCTCTAGGAACCTATTTCACAAGAATGGACCCATTGATGGAAGTTAAATGTTCGAATTTACTCCCAAATCAAAAGGTGAGCTTCAGTGGAGTCTGGGGAGGGTAAGGTGTACGCAGACCTTACCTCTACCTTTGTGAGGTAGAGAGGCTGATTCTGATAGACCCTCGGCTCAAAAGAACGTAGTCAATGCAGAAATTCAAGGAAAAAATAAGATAGCAAGATAACAATAAAAAATAAATAAAGCAACACATAGGAATACTCACATAAGAGTATGGATCTACGCAAAACCTAAATAATACTAAAAAGAAAGGGAGAAGAGGAGAAGGAGAGGCTAGCCCCCTACCCCTCTCACACATAGTGCAACAAAACTCAACTACCTACTAACCTTCTATCCAAATCCTCGACCTCCAAAATTCAAATATTAAAAGTAGAGATACTAAAAGTCTAGAACTTGAATGACTCAATAATTCATAAAGCAAGCAATACTAAAAGTCTATTCTAATTCTTCTTCAAGATCTTCCAGTGACTAAAAGAGAAAAATATCGCAAAACCTTAACTCTGGGTTTTATGTTTTATTAATTCAGCCTCTTTTATTTTTCTTTTTTAAAAAGGCGACGCCTTTCTCGCCTCGTCTCCTTCTTCTCGCCCATCGCCTCTTCTCGCCTTTTTGTTAACTGGTCGCCTCGCCTGAAAAAGGTGATACTCCATCGCCTCGTCTCGCCTCTCGCCATAAGCGACAAGGCGACCGCCTTTAATAACACTGATATGTTGTTAAAAATATTTTAAACCATACCAAACACAACTCATAATTCCGAGAATACTTAAAAACTTTATAAACTGCATGCCCTGAGTAAGGATGTTGCTTAAAAGTAATAACAGAAGTCTAAAAAGCTTAAATAACTTATCACTTTAAATAACCTCAATATTTCACATACACAGTAAAGTTTATTAGTTCAATTCATCTGTGAACATAGACAGATTGAGAACTATAGGCTTCATATTGGGGAAATCACACAATGGTTTATAATACTGTTCAGAAATGCAATTAGCAGAAATGCATAAAAGAATATTACTCTAGAAGCATCACTAAATATCATGATAGATATTCTAGGGAGCATATAAAGAAGAAGAAAACACTTAACTCAAAAGCAGAATGATAAAAGAGGGGATGAACTTACATGTAAGGCCCTGCAAAAACAATTTCAGCACCTTAGTTCATTGTCACAACTCAAATAAGCACATATACTAATATTGAAGTGTGTACATATATGTTTGTTGAGTACCTGGAAGATCCTTAAGGGCATTGAAACAGAGACAAGTATCCTCAACTAGCACTGGTCCATTCACCTAAAAAAAAAAATTAACCCCGTCAATATCCCAACCATACACAAAAATAAATTTGAAAGTATCTTCCATAGATGGGACAAAGAAAACTACAAGAGGACAATTATAAAGTATTGAGAATAAGGGTGTTACCTGATAGTTAGTGTTAGTTAGTAGCAGATTAGCTTAACTAATTATGTAGTTAGTTAGATTGTGCAGTTAGGTTGTTAGTAGTTTGTTAGTGGCCAGCTGCTCCATTCATTTTCATTCAATGAGATTTCTTCTGATCTGAACCTAGTCATGATATTCTCATTCTATCCCAATGTGTGGAGACTCGTGTATTTAGCACCATATTATTGAATATCAAGATCCCGGTGTTATATCACTTGTCTCATATTAAAATATCAAGACATTGCAAATGCTCGGCTAAAAATGAATACGAGATACTACAAGAGTTCAATATCACAATAGAACCTTAGTCTAAAGTAGAAGCAGGAACAATATGATGACAAAGTCATTCAGAATTTGACCTACAGAACCAACTTTTATTGAATAACCTTTAGAGTGGTGGGCAGTGTTACTCGATGCCTGTGTTGGACTGTTGGTGGGAAGTAGTGGGAGGTAGCAGGTACAGAGTGAACTCGACACCACCATTTTCTTTTATAACTGTGGTGTCCGACTCAGCTTGTGCGCACTTCGACTAATTCTATGAGGTACCCGACACCTCCCACAAACAACAGGTAACAGGTAACTTGTCCTAGCTAGGACAGATGGAAAGAAATCACCTAGTGATTTTGCCTCTCTGAGGTTTCAACCTGAGACCTCATGGAAGTGATCACTAGGCCACATCCTTGGGTGCAACTCGACACCGCCATTATCCCCCAAAAAAAAAGCCTTTGGAGTGAACTAGTAATAGTGCTAGGTTGAAAGGATCGTTGGAACAGATATGCTAGAGGATTAACATAATAAGCAAGATAAACACTTGAAGGACTAAACAGGATCATGTTAGTTTGGTAAACTCGGATTCAACTAGAATTTAATAAAGGGGAATTTGTCCATTCATATACATACAACACACATTCAGATACATACAATACACACACACACATATATATTATATACAGGGTAAGTTACACATTTGGCCAGTCAGCCAAAATAATTATATTCTCTAGAAAAATATACAAAAAATATACACTATTATATATCTTTTGATGTATATTTTATGTATATAATACACTAATACACATTTGCTGACTATTATTTCGATCGACGGCTATATATATATATGTGTGTGTGTGTGTGTGTGTGTGTGTGTGTGTGTGTGTGTGTGTGTGTGTGTGTGCAATAAAGTTGGGGGCTTTACCTCTTTGGCAGCAATTCTTGCTTTTTCTTTGGAAATATCTTCAGGCTCACCTTGAAGTTCTGGCACTAAGATTAAATTTTGACATAAAGGGGTTCATTAATTAACAGAAAAGATTGAAATTAAACATAATTTACATATAAAAATAAAAAATATAGTGAACTTACAGTCAAGCTTAAGGGATTGAAAGGGAATAGACTGGCCAAGAATTGCCCTAACTTCCTCCAACTTTTTAGCATTTCCGGTAACAAATGTCACCGGCCGCAAAAACACCACCATATTCGCCGCCGCCATTGTCCCTTTCTCACCGGGAAATTTGAACGCTTATGATTTATGGGTTTTGGGACGAGTCAAAGCTTATAACTGTGATTTGTTTAAATTTTGGGTGTGTTTGGTAGGAAGGAAATCATTTTCCAAATTTTTTTTTTTTAATTTTTTCATGTTTGTTGGTCAAACTTTTTGAAAAATATTTTTTTATAAAAATAAATTCTAAAAAATGAGAGGAAAGTGACTTCGTGATGAAAGTAGGAAAAATAAGTCTCACAATTGTCATTTAAATGTGTTTGGTACGAAGGAAATGTTTTTCTAAAAAATATTATCCTAAAAGCATTTATATATAATCTACCGATAAAGTAAGCGAAGTTTTCATGGTGTTCTACCTTTGCGTAGTCTCCGTCCACAGTGAAAGGCTCCGCACCTGAGCCTCGTTACACTCAGCTGAAGGTGTTGTAAGCAGTAGTAAATACTTTTTTCATGGAGATAAACCCCTCCGGTGGAAACGTTTTCTTTGTCACTATAGACTGAACTCATTGTGGCTATAATGAAGAATATGCGCGAGATGCGATCCTTAATAGTTCACTGTTGGCGAAAGCCAATGTCGCCTTAGAAAACATTTTTCTTTCTAGGTTGCAGTAAGTAGATCGAGAGGTTGATCCGCCTCTTGTCCCCGAATATGGGGAATATGTTCTCATAAATCTTGCTCACTAGCCGAGCTGAACTGGTTAGTGATGAAAATAATTCCCACGAACTGAGAACAAGATGATGTACTTGCCCCATTCCCAGCCATTATCGCTCATCCACCGCTTTGAAAGGAATGAAGATATTGCATATATGCAACCGACTGACGTATACAAACTGAAAAAATAAGCAACTAAAAAAGTTAGTGGGTTGACGAATCATTGCTTTACACAAATAGTTAATATTACTTGAGGTGTAAATCAAAAAAAGGTTTATGATAGATTCAGTTAAAGCTGCGCTTGGAAAATTTCCTTCTCAATCATGAACCTGAGCTTACTACTTGAATCACAAAAGACGCTTTTCTCACTATCTATTCAATTCAAAATGCTCACTTATGAAATCAAGCTATGAAAAGATTCGCTTTCTTTTAACCGGCTCCTTCTTCTTTGTCAACGCTACTAAGGACCTATAGGTATCCATTATTGGATAGGTACGATCAATCCATTTTAACTGAAATTTTTTCATCAAATTCAAAACAAAGAACGATTGGTGGGGGTGAGATGGTGAAGGGGTTGGGGGCTTTGGTGAATGGGGAGGAGACAATAAACTTGGAATGTCATACTTGTTTTCCCTATTTCCGTTAGGAAGTCATTTTCTCTATTTTTAAGGAACTTATTTTCCCAAAGAAAATATTTTCCAAAATATTTTGACCAACCAAACATGGGGAAATTGAAAAATATTTTCCAAAAAATATTTTCTTTAATACCAAACACTCTCAACCAACTACCCCACCCACTCCACCCCACCAAACCTCAACTACTACCACCACCCTATGCACCCCAACCCCCACACACACCAAATTTTTTTTAAAGAAAGTTTTTATTTTTTCTAGTTTTCTAAATCACTCCCCACCCCTAATTTTTTTTAAAAAGTTTTAAATTTATTTTTTGATTTTCTACGCCACAACCCCCCTCCCCCACCCTCCGACCAACTCCCACCACCCTTCAAAAAAATTATTTTATTTTAAAAAATATTTTTAAAAGTTTTTTTTGTTGTTTTTTACACCTCCCCAAAAGAGTTTTTAAAAATTTCTTTTGGTTTCTACACCACCCACCAACTCCCCCCCCCCCGCCGACCCACCACCCCTCTAAAAAAATTAATTTTGTTAAAAAAAAGTTTTTAAATACCCCAACACCCCTTAAAAAATTAATCTATTTTAAATAGAGTTTTAATTTTTTTATTTACTACACCACCCCACCAACCCTCCTCTCGAATTTTCTATTTTATATATTTTAATTTATTTTTATAATTTTTTATAAAAAAAATTGCGTGGTTAAATTTGATGTGGGTGGGTTGTGTTTGGGAGGGGGGGGGGGAGGAGCGGGGTGAAGGTAAGAAAAAATTTCTAGTTTTTATAAAAATTTTAAAAATTAAAATAAGATGTATGGAATAGAAAATGGGGGGGGGGGGAGGATTGGGTGGAATGTTGGGGTGGAGGTGTGGGGGTGTGGGGTAGGGGTGAGTGTGGTGATGTGGGGCAGGGGTGGGTGGTGGAGGGTGGGTGGGTGCTTGGGGTGGGGGGGTGGGGTGATATGGTGGGTTGGTGGGGCTAGGGTAAGTATTTTCCGAAATCCCCACTCCCCATAGTATTTTGCTAGATATATAATTGCTCTTAAGATGACATTTTTTAACTTACTTACCAAACATTAGAATACAAATTAGAATCACATTTGTTTTCCAAAAAAATATTTTCTAGGAAAACATTTTCCTTCTTACCAAACACATCCTTTGCCTTTTAGTTAAATCTATTGGTTTATAAAAGTCTTTACCACTATTATTTATTATTATATTTGTCTCAAATACCTCTCTTACTAAATGATTTTCTAAGTGAAAATAATTGTTTCATTAGTCTCAGTTATCTTATTATCTTGCTACATAATATTGTTGTTTGTTGCTATTGCATATTTTTCGTCTCTTTATGAGCTGAGGGATCTCCTGAAAATGGTCTCTCTATTTTCAAGATAAAATAAAGTTTGCATATTTACTATCTTTTTCAGACCTTATTTATGGGATTACATTAGTATCATTGTTGTTGATTTAGCTTATTGGGTGGAAGTCAACTAGAATTTTATGGACCATTTTTTATTTTTCAGGAATATATTTATTTTTTATTTTTTTTGAATTATAACATTTATAAACTAATTTGATAATTTAAAGGTATAATTGGATCTTTTATTTACGTGATTTAAGCGCAACAAATGGTAGAACTAAGTTAGGCATCCGTTAGAATGAAGCACACTTGAAATGAAATTTGGCGGTTGTAGCTTTTATGAATCAATAAATAAACATATGTAAATATAAAAATAAATCAATTACTTCAGAGGTATATTTAGACCCTGTTTGGCCAAGTGGCGAAAAGCTTCTTATTTTGAAAAGTAATATATCTAAAAATGTTTTTCAAAAAAATATTTTTGGTGAGAAGCAATTTATATTTGGCTAATTCATTTAAAAGTGTTTTTAATAAGCAGATTGTGTTTGGCTAATCTTTTAAAAAAAGTGTTTTTAAGTATAAAATTACGAAAAATGATAAGTATCAATGAACGTTTACTATTAAGATTATTTGATAGAGAAATTATTTTAAAAATCTATTTTGAAAGACTTTATTTAAGTTTTTACTTTTTTAATTAAAATTTCGAAGTACAAATTAAAAAAATTCTTCAATATAATAACATAGATAAATCAAAACAAATTATCATTGTCATATTTTAAGTACAAAAAGAATAATTAGTCTTCTTGAATATCAAAAGAAAAATAAATGTCTTTTTTTACAAGAGAATTATATATGCAGTACAAAATTCAAAATATATATAAATACAACTTGATAATTTTAACAAAAATATTAATTTTATTTGAAACGTTTAAATGTATTGAGACCTTATTAAGAATCAAAATGAGTTGCTATACATAAATACATAATTAGAAATTAATGAGTAGGGGTGGGCGTATATCGGTTCGGTTCGGTTTTGTATCCGAAAAATAAGAACCGAATAAAAATCATTTTTTAAAAAAAAAACGAATACAACTTTTTTTTAAAAAACTGATATTTCGGTTTATATCGCCGAACGTATCAGATTATATCGATTTTTCTAGTGGGTCGGGTCGAGGATTTTTTTAAAAAAAAATGAATTTCCAAAACTGAAATTGACATTCACACCTACACTGCCATGAAATTTCGACGTTGAAATCTATTGTGTATCGTGAGATGTTTACTAAAGAAAAAGGAAAATTAGAAACCGATTTGGGGGAAAACACAAATTGATTGGGAAAACAGACACTTTCGTAAAAATTGGCTGCGTTTGGGCCGGCCCCGTCTCGAAAAAATACCCAAAATAAAAAAGAAATTGGGTAAAACGGACATCCGAACGCAGAGTTATGACCATTTAAAAGTTCACCAATTTACAACTACTTTCTCTCCCTACATTTTATGTCAATACTTTCGTGATATGTTAATCAAGTTCATGCCGCATTCGACTTCTATAAAAGCTTCATAGATTGACTTCAATGGCTATGATTCAAGAGATAGTAGTAGCCTAAAATAAAAAATAAGAATAATTATTTATTTAATTTGTTTTTTTTGGTTCGGTTCGGTTCCAAAATTAAAAAACCGAACCGAATCACTAAATCCTGATTCGGTTCGGTTTTTCAAAAAATCAATTTTTTAAAAATAAAAAAACGAGAAAAAACCGAACCGAATTTCAATTCGGTTCGGTTTTTTCGATTCTCCGGATTTTTTGCCCACCCCTATTGATGAGGAATATACTTGATAAATATGTATTTATGGTAGGAATATTTTTATCTTGAAAAAAATAATTTTCTGCTTCTGCTTCTACTTTTTTCAAGAAGCATAATTTTTTAGCTTCTTTCCAACCGTAAAAAAAAATGCTTATGCTACTCCTCAAAAACATTTTTTTTTGTTGGCCAAACACCTTAAATCTAAGAAAAAAGTATTTTTTGAAAAAAGAAAAAAGTGATTCTAGCCTAAAAAAAACTTGGCCAAACAAGCTATTAAACTTTTTCACATTAATCAATATCTAGAAAATATAATGATATCAAACTTTTTGTGCAAAAATAAATTGGATCATGCAAAATTGAATCAAATGGAGTAACGTAATAGGTGCTTCTTTTATTTGAAATGACAAAGAGATAAATATTTGAAAGTTAATATCATAGATACTTTAACTTCTTATAATTTAATCAAAGATAAAATTCGTCAACCCTCGAACCCAAATTGCTAGTACCATATTTGTACAACTATGTTAATATGAAATGAAAATAATAGAGTAATCACAATATTTTCATTGTCCCTTTTGGGGACATCCTATTAAAGAATATACAATTTGATATATCTTAAGAAGTGAAATAATACAAAACGATGAAATTAAAAAATGTTGAAGTGGATAACTGTGTGTTTTATGTGTTGATTTAATTTAGAGCAGAATTTATGTGTTTTTTTTAAAAAAAAAAAAAAGGGTATATTAGAACAACTAGATTGGCTGGGCCAAGGTCTCACACAAGACAAAAAAAGTGGTAGGTCTTGGTTGAAACTTGAAAGGATCATTGGAATAGATATGCTAGAGGATTAACATAATAAGCAAAGATAAGTTCTTGAAGTACTAAACCAGTTCATATTAGCTTGGTAAACTCAAATTTAGGGCGGACAATTTTACCATGACCCGATGGATATCCGATCCACCCGATCCGAATATATGAATGAAAATCTGACAAAACACGAATTTTAATCGGGTGACGGATCGGGTCGGATTCGGGTGGACATACATCCGATCCACCACCCGACCCATCCATCCACCCGTTTATAAATAGTTAGATAATACTTTTTATTATTATATTGTATATATTTTCATAAATACAAAAAAAAAAAAAAGACCAAAACAAGAAGAAAAGAAAACATTTCAATCATAGTCTACATCACATTAAATGCTCAATCCCTCGTCAGAAGATTTTTTTTACGCTTCCTCACTAATCACTTCTCTTTTAAGTTTAACACTTTCTACATTTACAAACACTACTCTTTGCACCACTATACACTCATAGAGGGTAAAAGGACACAGATAGAGAGTAAAAAGAAATGAGCACAACATATTATTTAGTAAAAAGGGAGAGTTTTGATTTTTGAAAGCTCAGGTGAGTTTGAGTACTGGTTTTATCCGAGTTCCGGCGTGACACTTCTTGTTACCGTACTTTATCCGTTTTCCGGCATCAAAAGTAATTTTGTTGCGCTCTATTTAATTTAACAAGTTCTCTCCACCCTTTTTATACCTATTTAATTAGAATTCTTCTTATTATACATGAAAGTTTGACAAAAGCTATTTAATATATGAAATATGTATGTTTTCTTCAAGTTTTGCTCGTGTATTGACATAAGCTATCTACTATATGAAATATGCATGTTTCTTCAAAGTCTTGCTCGTGTGTAGCTTATAACTTGGTCTTTACGTATTTTGTTTCATGATATTGATAGCTCTTGATTATTTGATTTTCTAAGGAATGTAAAAAAATCACTCTTGAAATTTAAGTTGTCTATTATTTTTACTTGTGAACATGTTTCTTTTATTCTAATAAACTATAGATGTTAGAATTGAGAGAAAATGTTGCTCGATATTTGCTGTCGTAATTGCTAGTTTATTATGAAATTTGCAGTGGTAAACTAAATAAGCTCATAGCTTTTATATTCATGTCCCATGATAACTCAAGCTTTATAAAGTGTTAAGTGGGTAAGAGTAAACATTTATTATTATTTTTTAAAATATTTTATGAAACTTGAAAAATCAAGAATAACATAATTTTGGCCCAGAGTTCACTTCCATAACAGTAAAGTTTTATAATGTTCTTAGTTAGTGATCATTTATGAAAATATAAAAAATTATTCATTGTTAGGTCTGAATAATTTTATTATTTATTTTGCAACGTAAAGTATGATTTGTTTGAGCTAACATAAAAATGGAATATGAATAAAAATATTTAAGGTGCTAATCAGATGAGACACTGCTACGTTGGAACTAAGAGTATTTATATTAGTTTTGGTCACTCCATTTTTACTGTGAATTAAAAAAAAGATTTAAGAACACTAATTACTAACATTATCACTGATTTTAAACTAGAACAAATGGTTAAACTTATAACAAATTTCATCCGTGAAACACCCGATTCACCCGTAGATGATGGATGGATCGGATGTGGATGAAGAAAAAATAGGGTGATGGATGGATCGGGTGGTGGATGAATGGTTGGCGGGTAGAGGCGGATTAAGCTCCGCCCGATCCACCTTCGATCCAGCTACTCAAATTCAACAACTAGAATTTAACAAAGGGGAACTTGTCCATTCATATACATACAATACACACACACAAAAATATATTATATATATATCTGCAATTCTTTAGCAGCAATTCTTGCTTTCTCTTTAGAGATATCTGTTGGAAATTAGCCTTTGGCGGGAGTTGCGACCGACCAACTTTAACGGCTTAAACACTAGTGTTACGCATATTGGAGAATTCGGTTCTTCACACATGCATGATCTACTAAGTACGTAGATAACCGTAGGGCCAAGAATCGTCAAATTTCATTGAGAAATGAAAGAGATATTGGTTCACGAAGTAAGGTGTTTGAAGCATGGAAAGTGTGGTATTGTGTGTAATTCTCCCTCATCGGTAGAGGAAGAAAGAATTGTTGTGCTCGAAATTGGTTTGGGGTTTGGGACCCCAAGGGGTATCCCATGTGTTTAAAGGAGGGAGGACCTAGATGTGCTTCAGTTCGAGGAAAGACCACACGCGCGCCGCCGCCGCCCGCCCGTCCGGTCCGGTTCCGGGTTCTCGGGTCACGGGTCGTGGGTCTGTGGGCTGTGGGTCTTCTGATATTATCTTTTTGGGCCAGAGAACTTTTTCAGAAGTACAGTTTGATCTCAGAAGTTTTCAGATGTACAGTTCGGACCAGAATTCTTTCAGATGTACAGTTTGGTCCCTGAAGTTTCAAGATGTACAGTTTGGTCCCTCAAGTTTCCAGAATCTGGACAGTCAAAGCAGTTGCCAAGCACTCAATTCAGTCATTTATTTTGGCTGAATTACTCCTATAATGGCCAAATCCGTTGGTCTTTTCACCATTTATGTTGGTGGCTTTACTACCTCCATAATGGCCATTATTTGGCTATTATGAAGGCAGTTTTTCAGCCCCTCCCTCACCTATATAAACACCCCCTTACACCATTGTTGAGCACTAAGAATGACAAAGGAGAACACCAAAAACAGTGCACGAAAATGCACAACCGAAAATAGTTTTCTTCCTACAACTTCCAAGCAACATTTCGTTACTCAATATTCTTCACGGTAGCTCTTGAGTTTCCTTTGCTCAAAGGTTCCATTGCTGTTTTATCTTGGGAGACAAATTGTCCAGGACGTATAAAGGATACATACGGGGCAATATTGTCTTAAGGACAGAGTGCTACACTCGACTCAGCAAAAACAATTTCCATTTTTCCATCTTCTACAAACTCGGAATTTCCAGTTTTCTTGTGTAACTATTGTAATTTTCAGATTTCTAGTTGAATTATTGAATCTTTGTTTATCCTTTCGAATACTTGTAATAGTTATATACTTCCCGTACTGCATTATAAAGTACCATAGAGCAAAAACTCCCAACAACTTAAGACAATATTTGTATTGTATTACTATTAGTGTTCGAAAGATGTCGGTCAAAAATTGTGTGACCAAATCTAGATATGGAAATGGTTTTCTGGTAGAATAGAGTGATGATGATGAACGTGTTCATGGTGTCACCGCTACCAAGACTGGTGGAAACAAGCGCTTTCGAGAGCCTGAGGATGTCAAGCGGGACAAGAGGAGAAGACTGAAGATGTTATTCTATCTTGCAGCAGAAGGCCTATATTTGTCCCAGACAAAAGATCCGAATAATGGTAAAGAAGGAACTGGACACTCAGTTTGATGAAGTGATTGAAGTGAGCCAGAATCCGAAATTGGGATAAGTAGTTTTTCTTACTTGTCAAGAATAAAGATTAAATTATGTCTGATTAAAAATGGATTAAAGTAAGGAGGAATATGAAAATAATTTATATTCCTTATGCTTTAACAAATCAGAAGTTTAATCTCATCTTCTTTTCCGTTTAAAGATTGGATTTTGTAAACGACTTAAGAAGATCCGTTCTTTTAAGTGTAATTATTAAAGTGTGTAAAGTGTGTTCGCACATACGAGGGTGTAAGATCCATTGACTGTGCGAAAACTGTTACCACTCTTAAGTAAGCGCCAAGAATTATCTGGGCACCAATCTTAACGGAAGGAGTCTAAAAGCTAAAGACGTTGAACCTGTCATACTATTTGGCAGAAGATCCTTCAATAGGATGATATTGGACACTCAGTCACATAAAGCCTCCGGGCACCGGGAGTGGGCCAAAATTCCTTTGATAGGATGATATTGGACACTCGGTCATACAAAGCCTCGGGCGACCGGAGTGGGCCAAAATTTCTTTGATATGATGATATTGGACACTCGGTCATATAAAGCCTCCGGCGACCGGAGTGGGGCCAAAATTCATTTCATAGGAAAAATAATGGACACCTAGTAAGGTGGGCCACAGTTTCGGTGTCTTAAATGATCTGAAGGCCTAAAGAAAAGGCAGAAAAGAAATTGGACACTCAGTCTGCCAAATTAATTGGAGTGGGCCAGAGTATCTGGATCACATATGATCCGGTTACGCCCTAACCACGGGTAAGAGGTTGTTCATGTGAAGCAACACCACCTCTAAAGTATAAGGGGTTGGAGAGGTTGTCCTCAATAGGACTTCAGGGAATAAGATCACTCTAAGATGATGTGATACATGTCCCTAACTTGGTTTAAGGGATGATGTTGGTCAAGCTGGTTTGAGACTAGTCCAACAGGTCTGTAATAACTAAGAATGGTACAGTATGTCTGTAGCCAAATGAATGATATATTTGTAATCCGTGCGTCTATGCCATCATAGATTAAGAAACGTTAAATAGCAAGTCATTCAAAAGCTAACGATGTTGAGATTGTTGCCTTCTTCGACATAAACCCTCAAAATAAATAGGTAGATGAAGAGGCAAAATCACCTTTCCAAATTCCGTCAAGGGAATAGCGAAAGAAGCACTGCTCCTCTAGAACTTAGTCACACCTACTTGGGTGATTTGAAGTTTATACAAAATAGAGGGGGGAGACAAGTACGTTGTGATCTTCATTGATGATGGTACAACGTATGGAATCCTTTGTTTGTTAAAAAGCAAAGATGAAGTTGTTGAAGCGGATAAATGCTACAAAGCAGAAGTTGAAAATCAACTAAGCCTACGGATTGAGAAATTCGTAGTGATAGGGGGAGAATGTGAAGCATCGTTTATTAAACGATCGCTCATTACTCACCTCGGTCCAACGGTGTTAGCCAAGCGCAAAGCCTTACGCCCAAATTATGTGGGGCAAGACGATCCTTACCGCTAATGCGATTCTCAACGTAACTCCGCATAAGGATAAGGATAACTCTCCGTGTGAGACATGGAAAGGATCTCACATACAAAAGTTGTGATGTGGGGTGGCTTGGTAGAAGTTGGACTACCGAAACAGTCAAGTTCGACCTAAGGCGTAGATTGCATATCCACTTGGACTGTAAATAACAAGAGTACTTATCGCCTCTTGGCGTCAAAGAATCTTTCGAATTCTTATAAGATAACTTTCCTTGAAAAGGAAAAAGGAGTAATTGCTCATGGTTAACAAGAACCCGCGAGGGCCTGATTGTCCGGAACTAGACGTTACGTATCTACAGGACTCGAAAGTTGCTGGATATCCGGAACTTAATATTCCGGATCTACGAGAACTCGGGGATTCTAGATGTTGAACCAAGAAGGAGAAAAGAGGGGACAAAGACTTGTTCCATACCTTCTAGCTTGTATAGTTGAGAACGAACCATGGACAATTAACAAATAATTGTTATCTCCAAAAGCGCTGCTTTGGAAAGAAGCTAAAGAGAGAAATAGATTTCATATATAGAACCATACTCGTGTAAGAGTTAATCTTCCTCCGGAAAAAGAACCTTTGGGTTGTAAAAAGTGCTCCCCTATGAGTAGCTTCACATCCAGGGCCATTGTAGTCTTACATGGCATGGGTGTTGAAATGACCTTCCCAACCGGAGAGTTGGAAGAAGAGGATCGAATTGGTTTGTCGAACTGTTGGGCTTCTTCCGAACTTTCATTTTGGTCCCCGAAATGTTAACATTTTGGTCCCGAAAGTCTCGGATAAAACGAAACAATGAATCCGATTACGAAACATTGACTCGAAGTTAGAAAGCCAACGGTTGGAAAACCAACGGTCTTAGAGTGAAAATCATATTGAAACAAAGTCTCGATATGAAAGATATGGGTATCACAGATGACATCTTAGGAATTGGATTTCTAAGACATCTAACGGATCGGTCGATAGTTGACGAGTCTCGTTGAAGCCACCAATGGATATGAATCATAGGGCGATTGGAATCATGGTGCACCCATAGACAAGGAGCGATATGCTCGGGTCACGTGTAGTTCAATGTATTGTACACACTACAACCGACCTGGTATCGTCCAACAAACGATCAGTTGAACTAAGGTTCACCGATGATCTTAATACATGATCAATAGAAGGCGTTAAGTCGGATATGACGATATCCGAATTATTCGCTTATCTACGGATTATAGTATTCGGATGTCCAAATGGTTCGAGAGAACACAAGTGATGCAACCGGACATCGATCCGAAGAACACCAAAGCCACAAGTAAATGTGTATGGTGGTTCTTGGAAAATCCTCTAAGCAAACTTGCATCGACCGATTCATGATGGTATCGGAGTTTATCGCTTTATACAAAGCATGAAAGAAGTTGAGTAACTTCACAACTCATTAGAGGACGTCCCTTATTGGGAGAAACACGTGCCTTCGGCGGTTCTACTTTGTGGCTAGCCGGTCGGCTTTAGGAAGGACACGGATGACGGCGTCGGACATATCTGTCGGGATCGTCGGAGACATAAGACCGTATGGCGTTGATCATCACGGGTGTCACTTCCTTGTTTACTAACTAAGGGACTACCCGGAGATCAAGTGTTCGCTTGTCTAGGGGAATGGGCTTAAAACCCAAAATATACGGACCAATACGGTGGAAACCCAACCTTACGAACCGGAGATCCCGGTAATTTGGTTCAATAGGAAAACTAAGTTGTAAAGGTTCGGTTGATCGCTTCGGTGGAAGTATGAGCACTTCGGATAGTGATTTCGAAAAGAAACACCAAATCCAAAGCCGTTCGCGATAGACGTTAAGTGCTATCCGCAAGATGGGTAAAGGTTAAGTTTTCAAAACATGTAATGCTCCTCAACAGTTGAGGTTAGGTCTTTGGGAAACTTTTAATGGTTCCTAACACTTGTGAAGTGGGGTATAACCGGATACCTTGTATGAGACCACCTATTTAAGTGCGAGGATGGGCCGCCTCAAAATGAACGCACTTAAGAATCCAAGACGTTGTCCATGGCCAAAACGGACAAAACATTACGAAGAAGAGAGTAATGGAATTTGTTGTGTTGGTACCATTGACTTGGCATACACTAAACACTGACGGTTCAAGACATCACGTTCACCGCGCAGTAAGTAAGTCCGATGGTATTCAACTATGGAAGGTTCAAAGCCGAGGCTACCTCTCCTTATGCAACATCGGTCCATTGAAATATTGCGGAAATGAAAAGACACCATGTGAGTGCGCCAAAATCTCTTTCAAGAGGGGATTGTTGGAAATTAGCCTTTGGCGGGAGTTGCGACCGACCAACTTTAACGGCTTAAACACTAGTGTTACGCATATTGGAACATTCGGTTCTTCACACATGCATGATCTACTAAGTACGTAGATAACCGTAGGGCCAAGAATCGTCAAATTTCATTGAGAAATGAAAGAGATATAGGTTCACGAAGTAAGGTGTTTGAAGCATGGAAAGTGTGGTATTGTGTGTAATTCTCCCTCATCGGTAGAGGAAGAAAGAATTGTTGTGTATATAAGACTCGAAATTGGTTTGGGGTTTGGGACCCCAAGGGGTATCCCATGTGTTTAAAGGAGGGAGGACCTAGATGTGCTTCGGTTCGAGGAAAGACCACACGCGCGCCGCCGCCGCCCGCCCGTCCGGTCCGGTTCCGGGTTCTCGGGTCACGGGTCTGTGGGCTGTGGTTCTTCTGATATTATCTTTTTGGGCCGAGAGAACTTTTTCGAAGTACGGTTTGATCCCGAAGTTTCCGGATGTACGGTTCGGACCGAATTCTTTCGGATGTACAGCTTTGGTCCCCGAAGTTTCAAGATGTACGAGTTTGGTCCCTCAAGTTTCCGAGTAACCGGGACGGTCAAAGCGGTTGCCAAGCACTCAATTCGGTCATTTATTTTGGTCGAATTACTCCTATAATGGCCAAATCCGTTGGTCTTTTCACCATTTATGTTGGTGGCTTTACTACCTCCATAATGACCATTATTTGGCTATTATGAAGGCAGTTTTTCAGCCCCTCCCTCACCTATATAAACACCCCCTTACACCATTGTTGAGCACTAAGAATGACAAAGGAGAACACCAAAAACAGTGCACGAAAATGCACAACCGAAAACAGTTTTCTTCCTACAATTTCCGAGCAGCATTTCGTTACTCAATATTCTTCACGGTAGCTCTTGAGTTTCCTTTGCTCAAAGGTTCCATTGTTGTTTTATCTTGGGAGACAAATTGTCCAGGACGTATAAAGGATACATACGGGGCAATATTGTCTTAAGGACGAAAGTGCTACACTCGACTCAGCAAAAACAATTTCCATGTTTCCATCTTCTACAAAACTGGAATTTTCAGTTTTCTTGTGTAACTATTGTAATTTTCAGATTTCTAGTTGAATTATTGAATCTTTGTTTATCCTTTCGAATACTTGTAATATTTATATACTTCCCGTACTGCATTATAAAGTACCATAGAGCAAAAACTCCCAACAATATCTTCAGGCTCAACCTTGAAGTTCTGGCACTAAGATTAAATTTTGACATAAAGGGGTTCATTATTTAACAAAAAAGATTGAAATTAAACACAATTTACATATAAAATAGTAAAAATCTACAGTGAACTTACAGTCAAGCTTAAGGAATGAAAGGGAATAGACTGGCCAAGAATTGTCCTAACTTCCTCCAACTTTTTAGCATTTCCGGTAACAAATGTCACCGGCAGCGGTAACACCACCGTCCTCGCCGCCGCTATTGTCACTTTCTCACCGGAAAATTTGAACGCTTATGATTTATGGGTTTTGGGAAGTGAAAGCTTGTATTATAATTGTGATTTGTTTAAAATTGGTGCCTATTAATTATCTATTGATTCATAAAAAGTCTCTACCACTATTTTTTTTCTTCAAATATGTCCCTCTTCCTAAATGATTTTCGGAGGGTCGTTTGTTAGGAATAAGTTATCCCATAATTAATTATTCTGTAATTAGTTATTTCACTTTTCTGTAGAGATAAAAATAATACTACAATTTCAAGATAATTAATTTTGGGATTAATTATATCGCAATTTTATTTCAATTAAATATGAGATAAAATTCATTTTAAATTTAATCTTGGATTTAATATCCCTTATCCCTCGTACCAAACAGCCACAAATGAACAAATTAGTTTGAGTTAGCTTATAAGGCGGAAGCCAAGTAGATTTTATGGACCATTTGTAACTTTTCAAATTATAACGTATGTAAACTAATTTTATAAGTTAAAGACTTAAAGGTGATATCTTATTAACGTGACTTTAGCATAACAAATAGTAGAACCAAGTTGGAGAGCTATTAGAGGCACATTTGACATGAAAAATAACGATTGAAGCTTTTTATGAGTTAATAAATAAATGGATGGTAAATATAAAAATAAATTAAACAGTTTAGAGGTATATTAAACTTTTTCACATTAATCAATATCTATAATAATTACATATTAGTTGGATAGAGAAATATCACATCAAAGATCTAAAAAAATATAATAGATTTGAATTCTTGAAAATTGTAAAAGTTCAAAAGAAAATATAATGATGTCGAACTTTTTTTCCAAAAATATATTGTGTCATCCAAAATTGAATTGAATGGAGTAAATATTTGATGTAACTTTTTATAATTTAATCACAGATAAATTCATGCTCTTTTTTTTAGAAGTATATTAAAACAACTGCTAGATTGGCTGGGCCCCAAGTCCACACACAGTAGCAAAATAGTGATCGTTTAATTGGAGCAACCCATAAGGTTTTTATTGGGCCTGGCCGACACAGGCCTGTTATCCCTTCCACCGCATAGAGCGAGAGCTGTTCGTTGTTCTGTGAAACCAGCCTCACGCAGTCCCCACCCTACTTAAGGAATCCAGCAGCCCATTCTTAAAATTGGGCCACGTGATTCAACTCTTTACTTGAATAGGGCAGGCCAGAAATTAGCCAACCAAGCTCAACCAACTGGGACAGCCCAACATACAATCACCTAAATGCCCCAACTTAGGTTACAAGCCCACGTTACTGAACTCGGCATGAATTGGTGTCTCATAGGTTATTTATAAGCAGGAAAAGACTAATACTGTATACCGATGTGGGAGATAATGTTCATTCCAATAGAAGCAAACCATAAAGTTCTATTAATGGAATACTGCATTTTACATATTCAACTTCGTTTGAAATGCCTTTTTTTTTTCTTTCTGAAATTCATAATTTACATTATCAATGTTCTCAGTTCGATTAAGCATTTTCGTACATCATTTCACCGAAATTAATCTACTATCAATCTATGAAAGGCAAAATTATAACCAATTTGATACATCATTTGCTAAAATTTGTAACTCATATTCCTGAGTGCACTTAATAAAGCAGAAAACAACAGTAAAATCTTTGATAGAACATATAAAGTTTTAGAGCAAATATATTTAAGAACATTGAAACAAAATAGGATTTTAGAAATATCAGTTACGACGAGTGAATTTTCACCTGCTTCATTAACCATCTAAGGAGATCTTTTATGATACAACAAAAGTTAACACTTGTAAATTGAAAACATGACTTAATTAGTTTAAGTTTATAGATTTCAGCTAGCTAAGTAGTAGATTTGATTGGATTACTACCCATTTAAACATGTTTAACGTAGTCCCTATGCTAGAGCTCTATTGGCCTAAAGAAAGACTAGTCAAAGAAAGGAAATTGAAGAGAGAAAAAATTAATTAATCATTACTTTATAGCGTACATGTCTTGGATTTTGATTGATATATAGGAGTTGAACTAGATGATACTGAGTAGTTTTACTGATAGAGTAGTTAACACATACTTTAGAGGTGTAATTTCCAGAGCAGGAATTCACAAGTTTTCCTTTTTAATCCACAATTTAGATTTTGTTTGTATTTTAGAAGTTGTGAAAATATAACTGGAAAATTATTTTCCTGGACAATATTAAACTCGAGTTTAATATTTGCTCATATATTTGTCAATATTATAGATAAAATATTAGAATGACGACTAATATTTACAATAACTTATAAAATTTTAGAACGTCGTCTAACATTTTCTCATCAGACATTTGGTTTGCTTAGAAAAGATCTTTTGACTATAGACTAAAAGGTTCACAAGTCGTAAGAGAAAAAAAAAAGATAAAGAAAAACAAAATGAGGTTCCGATAAGAAAATGTGATGATTTTAAGCAAATATCCCCTTTTAATCCACAATTTAAATTTTGTTTGTATTTTAGAATTGTTAAAAATATAACCGGAAAAGTTATTATTCCCGATAATAGTAGACTCTAGTCAAATATTTGCTCATATATTGTTTAATACAATTACAGATAAATCATTAACTAGTGTATAATGTTTGCAATAGCTTACAATTTTTTAGAATGTGTTCTAACGTTTTCTCAAAAGATTTTCGATTTGATCAAGAAAAGATTTTCGGACAGTAGTCTAAAAAACTCACAAGTTATAAGAGACATAAAAAGAGTCTCATATAAATCGTTACTACAGGTACAGGCTAAGTGTTTTGAGGAAAATAAGAAAAGTTTTTTGCATAGGATTCGTGGCCCATTTCATTGTTAGATTAAAGGTCCAAAAATCAGCCCAAATATGTGGTTGACTGGAGGATTATTATCAAATAAAGTGTAAAAAGAAAATAATATTCCTTTATTTCTTCCGAATATACCTTGATTTTGTTTCCCTAATAATTGAAGAAAAGAATCAATACCGCAGTCCGCAGACCAATGTTCCAAGTTTTTAACAATGTCTACATGAAGACTTGAGTCAAAAAACATATTATTAACTATCTATTAGTCTCATACATTGATTAATGTCTATGAGTCTATCTACCTTGCATATTACATCAATTATCTTTACCCAACTTAAGTTTCACCTCTTGTTATTTTCCCATATTTTAAAGTCTCGTTGTTAGCCTTCTTCTTTTTGTTAATTTTTATTAACAATCACACTTTATGAGTTTGAATTCCAAGTCCTTTATTAGTTTGATAATACAATAATGTACCCGATGTTATCCCACAAGTATAATATAGGGAGGTAGAATATAACCTTACTCCTATATTTATAGAGTAGAGAGTTTGTTTCCTTTATTAGTTTGATTATATGAGCCACATATGCTATATCCAACAAGAAATTGTGTAAAGTGCTAAGATTTGGTGCAAGATTTTCAATTATTCAAAATTCTAGATATCACAAATCTAATAATAATAATAACAACATCTTACTCAAACTTCATGATTATTACCTCAATCTAACGAAGATTAACACTAGAATCCTCATCTAATCTATAGATTATGAAAATTTGATTTAAGAATGATTAAAGGAAAGTATCATCAGGAATTCATCGTGAGGTATGTTTATGTCATCCTAGTATAGTTATAGGGATTGTTTTCGGTTCATATATCGTTAGAATTCATGGATGAATCATATGAAAGCAAGAACACCTTTAGACATGAAAATCCTAGTTTTTCGATAAAAATGGTAAGATGGGTAGAATTAGATTAAAGTTCTATATTTTGTCATCCTTATCAGTTGTAGAGCGATTGTTGAACTTGGAGGAATATGTTTGATAGCTTTTAGTGGGAGTCAAGGTATGTCTCTTTTTAAACATACTCTCCAACCTATAAAAATAGTTTCTTTGGAAAGGTTTCATGTGCGTGAGGGACAAGCCCTCATGGAACCTTAGGTGTATCATGATATATATATATATATATATGATTTTTCCTACCAAAGAATTGTTGAAACTGATTCATAATGCTTTGGTCTTTGAACATGATTTACCCCCATAAGTGACGTTTTAAATTTGATTTCGGAAGCGTGGATATTTTATGTATTTTGCCCTGTGAACGGGTTTTGTTGAAGTTGAAACTTATTTAATGACTTGAACATGGTTTCTAAAACTGTTAATGACCTAACGTACCCCTATTAACGGGATGTTTAACATAATCCATGCCATGATTTGAGATTCGACTTCCATGCCATGATTTGTGATTCGGCTAATATGTCATGATTGATATTTGTTAGTATTTGGGCCTGTATGGGAAAGTTGTACTAGTACAGAGCACGATTAGCCGTTATGGATCCTAACATACCGCTTTTGAGCATTGTTGTGTCAGTCCAGATGACGATTGACCTCTGAGGCGTGTAGCCCATCGCATCTATTGCTGTCACTACAAGAAAGTATAGAATTGACAACAATAAATATATTATTTCTAAAAAATATAAATGGCAACAAAAAATTAATATGTTGTTGCTAAAAACCGTAAATGACAACCACAAAAATAACTTTCTGTTGCGAAAACTTTTTGCATCGGAGGTTATTGCAACAACATGTAACAATTTTGTTATTGTGAAAAGTACTTTTGGCAATAAAAATGGTGTTGACAAATGCCTTTATTTTGTAGTGTGTTGTTAGGTAGATTTTAGTACTGTTTTAGAGTGTGTTTTAGGGAGTCTTTTAGTTATTTTGTGCAGTATTATGCGTGTGTTGTGTATTTTCAGGTTTTAAGCGATTCAGAAAGGAATAAGGCGAATCCAAAGGAAATAGGCGGTTACTAAGGACAAAAAAGCATAGCTGATCACAAGAGATACGTCAAAGAAGCCCTGGGAAGCTCGGAAAGCAATTTAAACGAATTTCGGCCGCGGCGCCCCACTGGCAGTAAGCACACGACTTTCAGAAGAGAATTGGCGCCGCGACGCTCTAATAGCTGAGCCGCGGCGCTGACGACGTCAGGGAAGAGAAAAACCTAAATTTAACAAGGGCAAAAAGGTCCATTTTGGGGTTTTTTGTGATATATATTGGGGTAAACGATTTCTGAGGAAAGGAGAACACTTTGGAGGCAAGAACAAGAGAACAAGAAGCCATTAGAGACATCTATTGTTCAAGTTCTTTTCTTTTTCTTTACTTTAATTCAGTTCATGTTGAATATTAAGTTAATTGGTTTTCTTAGCATGTCTAGGAGCTAATTACTTTATTAGGGTTTTTCATTGAATCACTTGAAACTCTATTATGATTTAATGCATTGTTAATGTTCTTCTTTATCTATTAAAATCTATTCAACTTGCGGTTATTGAATGAGAATTAATTGGTCTTTAATTTTCATTATCTATATGATTTCAAATCGAGATCTGAAAAGTGAGATTTGAATATGCTATAGTTGATTAGACGTAGGTTTAATCTTGAACGAAAGTATCACGACTTCCTGTGTAGTATTTTAGGTTATTGATCTTAATCCTCATATGTGGTCGAACTTATCATAGAAATATAAAAAGTTCTCACTTAGGTTGAGTTTTTATATATCCTAATCGGAATATAGAACATCTTAGTTGACATGCTATCTTAATAAGAAGAAGAATCACTAGTCTTGCATTAATGAATGATATAGTGGAAAGTTGAGGAGATTGAAAACCCTAATTCCTTCATTACCGAATTAAACCTCGTGTGTTTTCATTGCTATTTTATTCTAGAAATTCATGTTAGTTTGTTAATTCTTTAGTTAGAAATCATCACTTATATTCGTTAGCCAACTTGAAACTAAAGATTAGTTAATTGGTACTTGATAAATTTTAAGAGTAGAATGAAGAAAGACAGAGTACTTCGAGTGCAAGTTTGGTGACGTAACTCACATGGCAGATGTGGAAGTGATGATTAATGCACAAGTCATCTCCCATAGATGAAATTTTAAGTATTTTGAGTCTATAATTCAAGGAATTGGGGAGATTGAAGATGATGTTACATATCGTATTAAAATGGGGTGGATGAAATAGAGGCTCGCACCTGATGTCTTGTGTGATAAGAATGTGCCATCAAAATTTAAATATAAGTTTTCTAAAGTGATTGTCAGACTAACTATCTTGTATGGGACTGCACATTATTATGAAATTATATTGGATATGTTATTATTGTTGTAGGATGAGGAAATACCTTAGAAATAACATAAAAGATTGACCTCCAAATCCACCATAAAAATATAAGAAAATGACTAACTTGTGGTGGAGTGACAACGTATAATTACTTCTTCATTTTTAATCAGAGTTCTTAAGTTTGAGTCTTTCATATATTAAGAAGTGCTTTACCCCTTAACATAAAACTTTTTCACATTAATTTAAATTTAATCAAATTCCAATATAAATATAAGATATTGTATGAGAAATCAAAATAATACAATATATAACAAAATGTAATAGTCATCACTTTTCCTAAGCTAACGTGTGAATGCATGAAGTGGTTTCGGTTTAATGTTGCCACTTGACAGAGCAAAACGTGTAAAGATTCCAATAGGGAGAGTGTCCCAAGGCCACAAACACCCTTATTTTAGGGAGAAAGAGTTTTTCAGCGCCGTTTATCTTTATCTTTTTTGGACCTTATTATCCAAAACCTTTTCTTTATGGGCCTTTCTGGGGCCCTACTTGTAATTAGCCACTAGTATATAGTCCAACCTTTATTTATAAAAGAATTTCTATTACAATGGGTACAATGGGGGAGGGGGGGGGGGGGATCCATACCAATTGTCTTAAGAGGGAAAAATTCACTCGTTTGTTGTAATTATTGTTGATGTATATTTCATAGATAACAAGTATATAATCGAAGTGCAATATATACATGTTAACTATATAATATACAAATTATACGATGATTATATTAGCTAAAATTCATTAAAAAAAGTAGTCAAATTAGAGTTAATTTTTGTTATAAGCTTTGTTGGACTGTTATGTAGTGTAAATTCTTTTTTTCCCCTTTATACATGGCATATCTGAAACACGTTGACCAATTTATGCAAATTCATCTCAGGTAGCTGGGCCCTTAAGAGGGATCAAACATTTTTGCGAGTATTTTTCTTATTTATAAAATTCAAATTGGAGATATGTGTTTAAGAATGAAATACTCTCAACCAACTCTTATTTAGGATTCCTTCGGAAAACATACTTATAGTCAAATGTAAAGCTAGGAGGCCCAGGGTTCATTCAAATTCTCATAATCGAAAATCATATATAAGATCAAAATGATTTTTTTATATAAATAATAATAAATATTAAATTTGATTATTTTTTATATGTTTACTTCACTATATTCTGAATTCTCTTAATGAAATATTATGGCTCTGCCACTGCTTGCTGTTAGCTACTAACATAGAGCGGATCATGAATTTTTCTTTGTTCTCGATCATAATTCTTTTTGCTTATTAGATTTTAGATATATTTAAATATTATAAATAATTGTTAATAGATATTAAAGTTGAACTAACAATTCTAAATTTTTGAATCCGTAGCTCCGCTCCTGACCACTAAGATATTAGTAATATACAAGTCCTTTGTTTATTCTGTCTAGAATAGAGTTTTAAACTTCTAGTGTTCATCACAAACAAATTAGTTTTCCTCTAATTCTCAACAACTTGAATAATCGTCACAATGATGGGATGGGGAGTCAAAGAAAGTTTTAATTCATATGATTGTGCAATAACTACGAGGTTCTATTAGAAACAATCTTTCTACACTACAAAAGTAGGAATAAGGTTTATGTACATTCTACTGTTTCAGACTCCACTTGTGAGACTACATTGAAGATGTTCTTGTTGTTGTAGAATTGGATAGTGTAAACTTAAGTGTTCTGGGAAAAAATGAATGATTATTGAGTAATATAATTTGTGATATAAGCTAGTAATATACAATTAAAATAATTACTCTTCCAAGTTTTAGTTTAAATGACACAATTTTTTTTTTTAGTTTGCTTAAAAAAGATGATAACTTCAAAATTTAAAAATAATTAATTTTATATTTTATATTTTATTTTTAATGAAAAGTTTTTATAGTCACACATATATTATGAACTTATTACATATATAAGTCTACAAATTTATATTTTAAACTTATATCAATTCAATGTTTCAAATTATATCACACCGATAAGAAACACTTAAAAAGACAAGTCAAATGCTTAGTGACAACTTTCTAATAGGAAATAAATAGACGAAAAAGAAGAATAATTCATACTATAGTTTAATTAGAATAGTCCAACTCTAACCAATAAAATACTAACAGGAAATAGGAAAGTAATTAAAAGGGGATTTGGTATGTTGAAGCAATTAGTGGGCATAAATTAAATTGGTGAGATTCTTAAGCTCACGTGAAGTGCCCTCAAAATCTGGAATTTTGTTTGCTAAAAGCTATCATTATTCCTACTTTTTTTAACCCCTTCGAGAAGCTCCCGTTTTACACTCTTTCATAACTCAAATTCACAACTTTCGGATTAAAAGTGAAGAATATTTACCATCGGAGCTTATCATCATTATTCTACTCAATTCCACTTACTTCCAATTTTATAATTGTTCTCTTTCTATTTTTTAATTTTATTTTTATCTCACTAAAGATAAGAACTCTATGGGCACTTTGTTTTTATTCTTCACTATTTATTTTTTTATTTATTTCAAACTTCTTTTTCCTCCTTTTGATGTTCTTTTTAGGGAGCTGATTGGCCCCACATATTCTAGGTCCCACTCCTTAGATTTGATTTTGACTTTGGTCTACGATCACAATCAACACGTACGTGTGGGTCGATCTTGAAAATTCTCATGTCCTTTACCTAAATTTCTTCATCTTTTTTGGACAATCATTGTTCGTGTTCATAGCTAAATTTGAGGAAAGTAGCAATATTGATTGTTTTGCTCTACCACTTGCTCGTAAAATTAACTCATAAAAATATAATTTTATTTATTTATTCAAGTTTAATTTACTTATTTATTAACTTAATTCATTTTAATTTTTTCAAATCAGTTTATCTAAAAGTTGAAATAATTTAAATTAAATATATAATTTAGATTAAATCATGAGAAATTTTATTAAAATATTTTTAATTATTTTTGTTTATATATAATCATAATAAAAGAAAATTACGTTAGTTTTGTGTGTAATTAAATAAATTCTAAAAAATAAAATAAAAAATTTAAAATTTGATAAGAGTGAGTGAGTTATTGCTTAACCTATCTTGATCCAATTCATCTCGAGTAACATCTAGACGGGTTATTGACCCGCTCATATATTAATTCTATTGGGTATTGATATTGGTGAATGAAAATGATTGAAAAGAAAAGTGGGAGTTGTCCCACATCGGTAGTGGAAAGAAAAGTGGGAGTTGTCCCACATCGGTAGTGGAAAGAAAAGTTCTTCTACTTATAAGTAGAATTACTCTTTCTTCTCAAGTAAAAGGGTTGAGGGGGCAAGGACCCTCGCGCCGTCGTCGTCGCCGCTCGCTCGCTCGGCTCGGCTTCGGCATCGGCATCGGCATCGGCATCGGCATCGGCATCGGCTTCAGATTTGGATTTAGATTTGGATTTGGATTTGGATTTGGATTTGGTCAAATGATCTGATTGATTGATAATCTTTTTGGACCAAATTTTCTTTAATTTTTAATTATTTAATTAATTATTACTTAATTAAATTAATTAAATCCAATCCTACCCGTTAGTGACCCCGACCCGCGACCGGTTGGATCCGCGTGTCGACCCGCGACCCGGTTCTTTCCCACATTTAAATTTCCCACCAATTTTCAGTGGCTGTTCAGAAAGGTTGCAAACCTTCAGAAACAGTACTTCCATGGCTATAAATTCGTTTGATTCCTCAGAATTTTACTTACTAATTTTCTGAACTACAAAATCTTCTTCTTCTTCTCGCACGAATAAATTCGTGTGATATACTACCGTTGAGTGGTTCGCCGCTACCAGAGTTTGAAGTACTACTATTCTGGTAAGATAATCGTTCTATCTTGGGAGGGGATATTCCATCAACCTCGAGTACCTTGTGAGGGGAATAATTTCCTTAAGGACACACTTTGAACTAAGTGGGCTCGATTATATTCGAAAAATTATTCTTATTTTTTCAACAACGATTCGTTTATTTTCGGTGTTTATTGTTTCTTGGTTTTTTGGAATACGGATTAATAACAATCTTAAGGAAATTATATTTTTAGATTAATCTGTATTTTGTTTTGGAGATTAAAACCTGTGTGGTTTTCTACTCCGTGTGAAATTTCATATTCTGACTTGAAGAAATAAAAACTTCGTTGGAATATTAAAGTTCATACTTGTACAACGATTTGAAGAACATAAAAACTTTATCGTTGTTGTATTCGTCGGTTTGGAGATTAAAACTTGTGCAGTTTTCTACTCCATATGAATATTAGTATTCTGACTCGAAGATATAAAAACTTCGTTGGAATACTAAAGTTTCATAATTATACTGCAATTTGAAGAAATAAAAAATCTTCATCGTTTAAGTCTGTGATTGAATTGCTATTCTGGTTTTATTAACTAAAACAGTTTGTCGATTTGACAGTGACAAACGAATAATGGCAATTGAGATCGGAACTACCTCTGCGCAAGATTCTGCACTGCGGTTACTCCTACAACCCGTACCGCCATTGTGCCACCGGGCCGAGAAACCCTGTGAAGTTCACCGGTGCCAACTTTAAAGGATGGCAAAGCAAAGAATGTTCTTTTGGCTTACCACCCTTGGTATGCAAAAGTTCACCAAAGTGAGGATCCTCCCATGCCTGCCGCCGACATGCCTGACAACCAAAAGTTCATGGTTACTGAGGCTTGGAAACATGCTGACTTTTTGTGCAAAGGCTACATTTTGTGTGCCTTAGAAGATGACTTGTACAACGTCTACAATGCAGTAGAGACTTCCAAAGAACTATGGAGTGCACTTGAAAAGAAGTACAAAGCGAAGATGCTTGCTTGAAGAAGTTTGTGGTTGCCAAATTCCTAGACTACAAAATGGTGGATGGAAAAACCGTTGGAACCCAAGTTCAAGAGCTTCAACTTATCTTCCATGACCTTATTGCTGAAGGTATGGTAGTAAATGAAGCGTTCCAAGTGGCTGCAATGATTGAGAAGTTGCCGCCCTCATGGAAAGATTTCAAGAATTATCTTAAGCACAAAAGAAAGGAAATGAAGTTGGAAGATCTTGTGATTCGTCTCAAGATCGAGGAAGATAACAAAACCGCCGAGAAGAGGTATCGTAAGACTTCACCAATTGAAGGGGCAAACATCGTTGAAGATCTTGCTCGAAAAAGAACAAGAAAAGGAAGAGGCCTTCCGGAAAGGAGAAGGATTCCAACAAGAAAAAGTTCAAGGGCAACCGCTTTAATTGTGGGAAAGTCGGCCACAAAGCCCCGCATTGTCGTCTCCCGAAAAAGAACAAGGGAAAAGGACAAGCCAATATGGTGGAAAAGAATGATGATATGGATGATCCGTGTGCAATGCTATCGGAGTGCAATTTGGTTGGTAACCCAAAGGAGTGGTGGCTTGATTTCGGTGCCACTCGACATGTTTGCGCTACAAAAGAAGCATTTGCAACCTATGCTCCCGCCGGACCCGAAGAGGTACTTGTTTATGGGAAATACCGCAACAACCAAGGTTGAAGGATATGGGAAGATACTTCTGAAGATGACTTCCGGCAAGGTCCTGACTCTCAACAATGTTATGCACGTTCCAATAATTCGGAAGAATTTAGTTTCAGCCGGACTACTCGTCAAAAACGGGTTTAAATGTGTGTTGGTTAGTGAGAAAATTGTAATAAGTAAGAATGATTTGTTCATAGGAAAGGGCTACCTCACCGAGGGCCTTTTCAAACTCAATGTAATGGTTGTTGACGTATTAATAAGAGTTCAGCTTCGTCTTACTTATTGGAGTCAAATAATTTATGGCATGTTCATTTAGGACATGTCAACTACAAAACCTTGCGAAAATTGATTAATTTAGAAGTATTGCCTAAATTCGAGTGTAATAAATCTAAATGTGAAATCTGTGTTGAATCTAAGTTTGTTAAACATCCATATAAGTCTATTGATAGGAATTCAAATCCTTTAGACTTAATTCACACAGATATATGTGATATGAAGTCAATACCATCTCGCGGTGGGAAAAAGTATTTTATAACTTTTATTGACGATTGCACTCGATATTGTTATGTGTATTTGCTTAATAGTAAGGATGAAGCAATTGATGCATTTAAGCAATACAAAAATGAAGTGGAAAATCAATTAAATAAAAAGATAAAAATGATTAGAAGTGATAGGGGAGGAGAGTACGAATCTCCTTTTGCAAAGATATGTTTAGAATATAGAATTATTCATCAAACTACTGCCCCTTACACACCACAATCAAATGGAATTGTGGAAAGAAAAAATCGAACATTAAAGGAAATGATGAATGCCTTACTAATAAGTTCTGGTTTACCGCAAAACTTGTGGGGGGAAGCTATCCTTACAGCTAACCGAATACTCAACAGGGTGCCCCACAGCAAAACACAATCTATTCCATATGAACTATGAAAAAGAAGAAAACCCAACTTGAAATATTTCAAAGTGTGGGGGTGTTTAGCAAAGGTCCAAGTTCCTTTGCCCAAAAGGGTAAAAATCGGACCAAAAACTGTGGATTGTGTTTTTATTGGCTATGCTACAAACAGCAAAGCTTGTCGGTTTTTGGTTCACAAATCGGACAATCCCGAAATACATGTTAATACGGTAATTGAATCAGATAATGCTGAATTCTTTGAAAACATTTATCCGTATAAAACTGAATGTGAGTCGTCAAGTGAAAGATCTAAGCGACCGCGGGAAGAACCAAATGAAAATACACCAAGTAAAAAGGATGCAAGGCGTAGCAAACGTCAAAGGACATCTACTTCCTTTGGACCAGATTTTGTGACATTCTTGCTTGAAAATGAGCCTCAAACATTTAAAGCAGCGATGTCTTCTTCTGATTCAACATTTTGGAAAGAGGCAGTCAATAGTGAGATTGAATCAATTTTGAACAATCATACATGGGAATTGGTTGATCTTCCTCCTGGAAATAAACCTTTAGGATCAAAATGGATTTTTAAAAGGAAAATGAAAGCCGATGGCACTATTGACAAATATAAGGCAAGACTTGTGGTCAAAGGTTATAGACAAAAAGAAGGCCTTGATTACTTTGACACATACTCGCCGGTAACAAGAATAACATCTATTCGAGTGTTAGTAGCACTGGCGGCCGTATATGGTCTTGAAATCCATCAAATGGATGTCAAGATAGCTTTATTAAATGGAGAATTGGAGGAAGAAATTTACATGGAACAACCTGAGGGCTTTGTGGTTCCTGGTAAAGAAAGGAAAGTGTGCAAACTTGTTAAGTCACTTTATGGACTTAAACAAGCACGCAAACAATGGCATGCAAAATTTGACCAAACAATGTTGGCAAATGGATTTAAGATTAATGAGTGTGACAAATGTGTTTACATTAAAAATACTCCAAATCATGAAGTCGTTGTTTGTTTATATGTTGATGACATGTTGATAATGAGTAGAGATATTACCGATATAAATGCTACGAAGCGTATGCTGGCTAGCAAATTTGATATGAAAGACTTAGGAGTTGCTGATTTGATCTTAGGCATCAAAATTCATAAAACTCCACAAGGTCTAGCATTATCGCAGTGTCATTATATTGAAAGAGCACTTGACAAGTTTAAGTATTTAAATTTCAATGTTGTAAAGACTCCAATTGATGTAAGTTTTGCACTTCAAAAGAATAAAGGTGAAAGTGACTCACAATTGGACTATGCACGAGTTTTGGGAAGTTTGATGTATATTATGAATTGTACACGACCAGATATAGCATGTGCTATAAGCAAGCTGAGTCGATTCACGAGTAATCCCAATCAAACTCATTGGATGGCAATGAAACGAGTCTTGGGGTATTTAAAACACACCCAAGACTATGCTTTGCATTATAACAAATATCCCGCCGTGATCGAAGGATATAGTGATGCAAATTGGATCACCGGATCATTTGAAGTTAAATCCACGAGTGGTTATGTTTTCACAATTGGGGGTGGATCGGTGTCTTGGAAATCATCAAAATGGACATGCATCGCCCGCTCTACAATGGAATCGAATTTATAGCTTTAGACAAGGCCGATGAAGAAGTTCGAATGGCTCCGGAATTTCTTAGAAGATATTCCATTCTCGGCCCAAACCTTTGGCTCCTATATGTATACATTGTGACGTCAAGCAAAGAATAGGTAGGGCGGTGAGCGTAATGTACAACGGAAAATCTCGTCACATACGACGAAGACACAATACCGCGTTAGACAACTCCTCTCTAGTGGCGTTATCACGATTGACTATGTAAAGTCAAGAGATAACGTGGCGGATCCGCTTACAAAAGGCTTATCTAGAGAGGGAGTTAGTAGATCATCAATGGGAATGGGGTTAAGGCCGAGGACAAGTCATCATGGCGGTAACTCTACCTAGTAGACTGGAGATCCCAAGAGCTAGGTTCAAGGAGATCAAACAAAGTTGTGACTGACGGTTCAACATTGTCAAATAACTCAACCCATTCTCGGATGAAGACAATGTTCAGAAATAAGGATAAAACCTTATGGCTTGTTAATGAGTTAATAAAGCATTAAGGTTATTTAATGATTATCTAAATCTGGCAGTGTATGACCAGATAATGTGGCTATAGGACCACATGTTTAGAAATCACCTATGTGAGTGTTAAGTGTAAGCCGCTTTAAAGGGGAATGACAGTAAAGGCCCATTCTCTACACACTCATGAAACCAGGAGGTGTTCATGGCTGAAACGAACACAACCGTGAGAACCATAAACGGTTGAGGGTTGATTGTGTGACTTATGTTGTCTAGGTATACAACAAAGTTCGACGGTTCAAAGATATCAAATCTACCGATTGATCGAGTATATCCGATATAAGTTCACTACGGAAAGTTCAAAGGGAAACCTACTTATCCAGATGCAGTCAATTCTCGCTTGTATATCACACTTGTCCGCGCTTTTATATTATAGCCATTCCCCATTCATGTGGGGGATTGTTGGGTATTGATATTGGTGAATGGGAAATGATTGGAAAGAAAAGTGGGAGTTGTCCCACATCGGTAGTGGAAAGAAAAGTTCTTCTACTTATAAGTAGAATTACTCTTTCTTCTCAGTAAAAGGGTTGAGGGGGCAAGGACCCCTCGCGCCGTCGTCGTCGCTCGCTCGCTCGGCTCGGCTTCGGCTCGGCTTCGGCTTCGTCATCGGCATCGGCTTCGGATTTGGATTTGGATTTGGATTTGGTCAAATGATCTGATTGATTGATAATCTTTTTGGACCAAATTTTCTTTAATTTTTAATTATTTAATTAATTATTACTTAATTAAATTAATTAAATCCAATCCTACCCGTTAGTGACCCTGACCCGGTTCTTTCCCACATTTAAATTTTCCACCAATTTTCAGTGGCTGTTCAGAAAGGTTGCAAACCTTCAGAAACAGTACTTCCATGGCTATAAATTCGTTTGATTCCTCAGAATTTTACTTACTAATTTTCTGAACTACAAAATCTTCTTCTTCTTCTGCACGAATAAATTCTGTGTGATATACTACTGTTGAGTGGTTCGCCGCTACCGAGTTTGAAGTACTACTATTTCGGTAAGATGATCGTTCTATCCCTGGGAGGGGATATTCCATCAACCTCGAGTATCGCGTGAGGGGAATAATTTCCTTAAGGACACACTTTGAACTAAGTGGGCTCGATTATATTCTCGAAAAATTATTCTTATTTTTTCAACACTGATTCTGTTTATTTTCAGTGTTTATTGTTTACTGGTTTTTTGGAATACAGATTAATAACAAATTCAACCCAATTTTACCTGTCAAATTCAATCAACCCACTCATTTAATACCCCTATTATCATCAAAGGGTGAGGTTAAGTAATAGATGTTTCTCCACCCTTAATTCAATTTTGAGTTCGACCTTTAAAAACGATTCTTATTTGGTAGAGAGTGTCCTCCCTAATGAGTATTCTACGTGCAAATCTGAATTAGTGAGATCATTGAATTCCAAAAAAATCGGATAGTTAGAAAAATATTATTTTGCTCTTATTCATGTGATGATGTTATCTCTAATACATAGGCGTATCTAAAACAAAATATAAATACCAGGCTATAAGAATACAGATGCTATTTGCTGTAGGGATTACGTGAGGACAGCGAATCCAGTTGGCAAAATGAAAGTAGTAATACTTATTTACTTTTTTTTTTTTTTAAAATGATTGAAGGAAAGCCCCCGTTGTTTCAATACTCAGCACATTTTTCTATAATTACTTTTTTCATTTTTTTAATTTATATATAGGGAAAATTAAAGAGGAGAAGAAAAATGGAGAGGAAATTACAACACGTGAAATTGAACTCAAACTTGACTATTGGGTTAACATTAACATCAATTGATGCTAGTCTCTTTGAACCAGCAGAGATGTATCAATAAAATGAAATTTTTTGTAACTAATCAATTAAAATACTAAGTTCCTCGTTATAATCACCATAGATTAGCACTGAATTGGACAAGTATAGTAATATATAAATATTTCTATCTAAGGAAAAGAAACGAGGGAAATGATCATTTTCTTTTACTTTTGAGAGCATCAAGATCATTTTCTAGAGCTTGTTTGGTTCAGTTATTCTTTTATTTTTCAAGTTATTGTTTGCTTAAAATCAAAATAAAATTATGATAATTCTTAAATCAAATACTAAAAACCAAATCAAACAAAGAAAAATATCGATTTTTTTTGGATTTGATTTTGATTTCTGGTGAATAACATGAGGTGTTCAATAGATCAAACAATTAATTTAAGTGTCTAAATGAAAAATAGTTAGAAATTTCAAAAGGCCGTCTATATATTCGTCATTGATTAATTGATCATCTTACCTTTGTTGAAGCCTAGTAAGTTTAAATGTGTAAGATACTCCATTTTCATAATCATCTCTCTCCCTAATGTACTAAAAAATAATATCAAGAAAAAATATTGTACAATCCTTTTAAAATAGACCAGAATCAATATTTTTAAGCCATCACCAAAGGATGTGGTGCAACAGATGGAGTTGCTCATCCCTTAATTAGAGGTCTCAGATTCGAGTCCTAGGTATGAAAAAATCCTTGGTAGACTAGAGAGTGCTTTCCTCCAAATGGGGCCCTACGCGACGCAGATCCGGATATAGTCGGGCTCCAGTGCGGATACCGGACACCGGGTGAGAAACCGAAACAAAAAAAAACATTTTAAGCCAGAGATAAAAACAAAATACAAATGAAATTAATTATAAGTGGAGAATAGTAAAAAAGAAAGAAGAAAAGGGTATAATAGTTTGTGTCAAGAACTTTATTAAATATTCCATCCTTGTGACTCCCATGATGTAGATTTTTAACTCTATAATTATTTATTGAGATGTCACTGCAGACTTTTAACCATAAACAAATAAATAAACAAAGAGGGATTGTCTTCCCCTTTAAAGTCTTGCATCAGCTAAATTATTAAATAAACATATATAGTTTTGAAATAGTTATGGCAAGATTTGTTTCCTAATGCATAATAAAAACACAAATTTCATTGGATCTTGAAGCCATTTTTGCTAATTTCGATAGATGCTCTAACGTTAGTTGTGGTAAAATATACCTTAGGAATAGTAACTATCCCCACAACTTACAAAACACATTTGATTCTACGCGCAATTTAGGGTTTAATAAACAATTCGAATACGAATTAGGGTTAATAAAAGAAGTTTGATATTTAGTTAACTACTTGATGTAATAACGTGAGAAAATAATGTATGTTATCCAAAGATGTCACGCCTATACGCATGACATTTACATGTAATCAGACTCACTTGTTTGGTTATCATGTTATATGACTTGTTCTCTGCTCGTTAAACTAAAGAAAAATAAGGAAAATATGATAAAGAAAACAATTATTGATAAATAATTTAATTTAAACCTTATAGAAAGAGTGGTAGCTCACTAATACATCCGTGTATTCTAGAGGTTTAATGTAAACGTATATTTACTCGTACAAACTTATATGCATTCAATATTTACACCAAATTAATAGAATCATTATATATATTTATACATAGATGTCTATTATTATTTAATTATGGTCAATTAGCTATAGTATGTGTAAATAATGAATCTTGGGTCTAACTCAACCCCAAAAGCTAGCTTGTAGGGTGAGGATTGTCCAAATTCATATAAGAAGTTCATGTTCCCATTCCATATAATGTGAGACTCTTAACACTCCCCCGTACGCCCAGACTTTGTTAACTGGAGCGTGAATAATATAATTTGGGGGCCCAACATCGGTGAACAAAGAATTGAAATGAGCATGACTCTGATACCATGTAAAAAAATGGATATTGGGCCTAACTCGACCCAAAAAGCTAGCTTATAGTGTGAGGATTGTCCAAGTCCATACAAGAAGTCCATGTTCCCATTCCATATCCGATGTGGGACTCTTAACATTATGTATCATCACATCATTAATTAAAACACTTAACCACAATCAATTGATAAGGTTTGGTGGAAACTTTGTATGCGAATAAGTATGTTATTACCCTACCATTTTCTTACACAATACTAGAAATAAAAGTTTTTCCCACTGATATTTAGTGAAAATTTTGTGTTATAAAGTATGATTTTCCCACTTCATTCCACCGAACCAACTCACTGGGAAAACGCATGGTGGGAAACAAGTTCCCACTGAAACGATGGAAAACTTTTAAATTTTGTGTGAAAACACTATTATTTAATTTTTTCGAATGACATTCAGTGGAAAATAATTACTGAACATTTTTCAATGGAAAAATAGAATTTTTCTAATAGTGACATGGGGAACATTTTCACATGACTTTTTCCGTTTATTCATATGGCCGTATTTATAAAAGTTACTTACACGACTAATTCGAATTCGTATTATATATGTAATGCGGGTCATTAAAGGGAGAAATACTTCATATTTAGAGTTTCTCTATTTTCATGATTTGTATTCAAGATTTCTGGTTAACAATAGAGGGATTATATCCGTCTCCAACGACAAAAAAAAGATGGATACCATTTTTCAAATATAATTTTAAGTTTGATAAGTGAAGAGTATCACTAGAAACTTTTGAAGTAATTAAATATTCTGATATTTGGGAGAAATAGTTCTTACCATGTTAGGGCAATTGAATGTATAGTATGTCAGAGGACGGTCCAGAACCAGAAGCATGCTGACCATTTCACTAACATGTAAACAGAATACATTTTTTATAATTAGAACATGGCGTGGGTTCTTGAATTCTACTCTCCCATCTCAATTTATGTGATATAGTTTGACTCGATATAAGTTTAAGAAATAAAGAATTTTTTTTGAATCTTATGGTCTAAATCAAGTCAAAAATATTTTGTGTTGTTATAGATCATCTCATTAAGCGTAAATGGTAAAAATTAAAATTAAAATTAAAATTAAAATATTAAAAAATAAGGAAATGTATCATTTTTTTTAGACAGACTAAAAAGAAAAATGTATCATATAAATTGGGATAAAGAGAGTAATATTTTGTAATCCATTGCTTCAATTTTAAGATTTTTGATCCAATAATGTTATTACATAAATCAAGAGTAAATAATACAATAAAATTACAATTATTTTGTTTGGCTCAGCAGTGACATGAGACTTAGTTCACTTGAAGATAAAATGACAAAATCAAATTTTGAGATGGCAAGAAATAATTGGGAACCTGAGAAAAGCCAATAAAAACGTAACTGAATAGCCATAAATAAATGAGGGGAGTGATAACATCAACTCCACTGTCTTCAACTCATAATATTTACATACAAACCCAAACACTGACTTGATTTTGGCGCTAACTGTTCTCACTCTCGTGTTTACCATCAAACTCCAGCTGTTGCATCTTCCCCTCTGTCCTGACTCATCAGGGCGGATCCACTGTGTAGTTTATGTTGGTTTACAAGGATTTGCAGGAAACGGAAATTACAAGTAACTGCTTATGTAGGAATTGAAATTACAATTCAACAAGAAAGCTGAAAATTACAATATAACAACAAAATTGAAATTACACTTTTGTTGAACAAGAAAACGGGAAAGTTGTTTATGCTGAGTCGAGTGTGGCACTCTGTCCTTAAGACAATATTGCCCCGTATGTATCCTTTATACGTCCTGGACAATTCGTCTCCCAAGATAAAACAGCAATGGAACTATTGAGCAAAGGAAACTCAAAAGCTACCGTGAAGAATATTGAGCAATGAAATGATGCTTGGAAGATTAGGAAGAAAGCTGATTTTTGCTTTGTGTATTTTCGTGTATGTTAAGTACTCCTCAACAATGGTATAAGGGGTGTTTATATAGGTGAGGGAGGGCTGTTTAAGCTGCCCCTATAACAGCCATTATTGGCCAAATAATGGCCATTATGGAGGTAGTTAATCCACCAAAATAAATGGTGAAAAATGCCAACGGATTGGCCATTATAGGAGGTGTAATTCAGCCAAAATAAATGGCTGAATTGAGTCGGACGTTTCGTTCCGGGACCGTCGAAATTCTCGATTTTTACGAAAAACTTCGGGGACCAAACTGTACATCTTGAAACTTCGGGGACCAAATCGTACATCTTGAAACTTCGGGGACCAAACTGTACATACGAAAGAATTCTGGTCCAAAGCGCACATCTGAAACTTCGGGATCAAACCGTACTTCGGCAAAGTTTTCTCGGCCCAAAAAGATAATATCGAAGGCCCACGGCCGTGACCCGTGACCCGTGACCGTGACCCGTGACCGTGACCGTGACCCGTGACCCGTGACCCGTGACCCGTGACCCGTGACCCGTGAACCCGAGAACCCGGAACCCGGAACCCGGAACCCGGAACCGGAACCGAACCGACCGGACGGGCGGGCGGCGGCGGCGCGCGTGTGGTCTTTACTTGAACCGAAGCACATCTAGGTCCTCCCTCCTTTAAACACATGGGATACCCTTGGGGTCCCAAACCCCAAACCAATTTCAAGTATTATATACACAACAATTCTTTCTTCCTCTACCGATGAGGGAGAATTGATCACACACCACACTTTTCCATGCTTCAAACACCTTACTTCGTGAACCAATATCTCTTTCATTTCTCAATGAAATTTGACGATTCTTGGCCCTACGGTTATCTACGTACTTAGTACATCATGCATGTGTGAAGAACCGGATTCTCCAACATACGTAACACTAGTGTTTAAGCCGTTAAAGTTGGTCGGTCGCAACTCCCGCCAAAGGCTAATTTCCAACAGTTTATGTGTTCGCACTGATCAGTAATTTTATTCAAACTTTGTATATATAGTTAAAAATTTATAATTGACCCTTGTGGTCCGACCCTTCCCCGGATCCTGCGCATAGCGAGAGCTTAGTACACCGAATTGCTTTTTTTTTTTAATTTGTAAATTTAATAATTATTATATATTAATTAAGATCATCCTAAAATTCATAAGCTACAAATTTTGAATCCGCACTTCGACTCTATCCATGCACCTTCTCTCTTTTTAGAACATAAATATGTAGTAACTTGTTTGTGTATTTATACGTGCACACGCACAATCATGGACAGACATGGACTCGCGAGTCCCGCAGAACTCAATATTTCATGTTGAATTACACACATGTGTGAAAAATTTGTAGGGATACAATTGTGGTAGAAAACGGAAAGTAAGTAACTATTATAATGGTAGAAAGGATAAACTAACTATTACAATAAATTGGAAATCAAGAACTTAACAAAATGCTTTGTGATTTGTTGAGTCGAGTGATTGCACTCTTTCTTTAAGACAAGATTGCCCGTATATCTCCTTTTACGTTCGGACAATAGTCTCCCAAGATACAACAACAACTTTAACAAATGAGCAAATGAAACTCAAGTGTTACTCTTGAAGAACTTTGAGTATAGTAACTTTGCTAGAGAGGAAGAAGATGAATTCAGAAAATTCTGGAGTATTTTCTAAGTGTTGAGTGTTTTTTCAATTGAGCCAAAGGCCTCAATTTATAATGTAAGGAGAAAACCCCTCAACTAGCCAACTAATGACCTTCAATAGCCATGTAATGTCACTTAATTGAGAGGTTACATTCAGCCAAATAATGGCTGAATTCATGTGCCAAGTAATGAAGAATCAATGCTCCAAAACCAGCCCAAAGGTCAGAACTTTTCAACTTCCCGTTGCAACAATCTGCCTCAGAAGCGCCGCGACTCTGTGAATTAGCCTCGCGGCTCCAGTGACTGCCTATCCAATTAGCGTCGCGGCGTTGCCTGGGAGGCATCGCGGCGCTCCGGCATCTCGGCGGCTGACGGGGCTGCGCCATGGCCCTTCGCGGCTCCGCTGCAATTTCCAACTCATTTCATATTACACTTCGTACACTTTTTCCTTTTTTACCAACGTGGAATACTTTGTCATTTGGCCAATAACCGTCCATAATTCTATGTCTCAAACGTATTACATACGTACCAATATCTCTTTCACTAATGAAATTTGCGATACTTGACACTACGTGTGCATATGTGTGGAAACGACATTTCCGACGTGCGGGCCCCAATTCCACATTAGTAAATTTCCAACAATCCCCTCTTGAAAGAGATTTTAGCGCACACACATGGTGCCTTTTCCATCAATCTTTGTGCGAACCGATGTTGCATTTGGATAAGTAGCATACGCTTTGAATCTTCTATAGTTGAATACCATCGGACTTACTTACTGCATGGTGAACGTGAAGTATTGAACCGTCAATGTTTAGTGTAAGCCAAGTCAACGGTACCAACACAATAACTTCCCTTACTCTTTTCTTCGTAATGTTTTATCCGTTGTGGCCGTGGACACTTCTTGGATTCTTAAGTGCGTTCATTTGAGGCGGCCTGTCCTCGCACTTAAATAGGTGGTCTCCTACAAGGTATCCTGCTATACCCCACTTTACAAGTGTTAGGAACCATTAAAAGTTTCCCCAAACCTAACCTCAACCGGTGAGGATCATTAAAGGTTTTGGAAACTTAACCTTCACCCATTGGATAACACTTATAGTCTATGCGGGAACGACTTTGGATTTGGTGTTTCTTTACAGAAATCACTATCCAAAGTGCTCATGCTTCCACCGAAGCGATCAACTGAACCTTTACAACTTAGCTTTCCCATTGAACCTAATTCCTGGGATCTCCAGTCAGTAAGGTTGGGTTATCACCGTATTGGTCCTTATACCTTGGGTTTTAAGCCCATTCCCCTAGACAGACAGAACATCTGATCCTTGGGTAAGCCCTTTGTTAACAAGGCTGCTATATTATCATTTGCCTTTATGTAATCAACGTATATTATTACCATGATGATCAACTGCCTAATGGTCTTATGTCTCCGTCGAATATGACGAGACTTGCCATTGTACATAGCACTCCGTGCTCTTCCTAGAGCCGACTGACTATCACAGTGGATCATTACAGAAGGTACGGGTTTGTCCCAACAAGGAACATCCTCTAAGAAGTCGTGAAGCCACTCAACTTTTTCTCATGCTTTGTCTAAAGCGATAAACTCCGATTCCATTGTGGATCGGGCGATGCAAGTTTGCTTAGAGGATTTCCAAGACACAGCCCTACCACCCATTGTAAATATATACCCACTGGTGGACTTGGTATTCTCTATGTCAGATATCTAGTTTGAATCACTGTACCCCTTTAGTACAGTTGGATATCTCAAATAATGCAACCCGTAATTTAGCGTGTATTTCAGGTATCGTAGTACCCCATTCAACGCCTTCCAATGATCATTACTTGGATGACGGGTAAACTTAGCCAACTTGTTGACTACATAAGCAATATCAGGTCGGGTGCAGTTTGTTATGTACATCAAACTACCAATCACATGTTTATATTGCTCCTGGCATATGGGTGCACCACGATTTTTATCAAGCTTTTGATTTCTATCTAGTGGTGCCTTTATAGGTGAACTGTCAAATATCTCAAACTTTCTCAACACATCCTCGATGTAGTGATACTGAGATAAGACTAGTCCATCAGACGTCTTAGAGACCTTTATCCCTAAGATGACATATGTGATACCTGTATCCTTTATGTCAAAGCATTGTTTCAACATGTTCTTAGTCTCTAGAATCACGCTAGGACTGCTCCATGTGATCAACATGTCGTCTACATACATGCATATCATGACGAACGAGTCAGAGTTACCTTTCATGTAGACACATTTGTCACACTCATTAATAGCGAAACCCTTTGATGGTAGAGTACTATTAAATTTTTTGTGCCATTGCTTCGGGGCTTGTTTCAGCCCGTACAGAGATTTGACAAGCTGACAGACTTTTTTCTCTTGCCCTGGGACCACATACCCCTCGGGTTGTTCCATATAGATTTCTTATTCTAAATCACCATTTAGGAAGGCTGTCTTGACATCCATTTGATGTATATTAAGATCACGCAAAGCTGCGATCGCAATGAATACATGTATGGACGTCATCCGAGACACCGGAGAGTACGTGTCAAAGTAGTTAAGGCGTTCTTTCTGTTGATAGCCCTTGACTACCAACCTGACCTTGTACTTATCTATAGACCCATTTGCTTTATACTTCCATTTGAGTATCCATTTACAACCCAACGGTTTATTTCCGGAGGAAGATCAACCAACTCCCAAGTATGGTTATGCAGAATGGAGTTTATTTCACTCTCAATAGCTTCTTTCCAGAGCGGTGTCTCTGGAGTTGACAATGTTTTAGAAATTGTCCTTGGTTCATCATCAACCATATAAGCTACAAAGTCATGACCGAATGATTTATCATTCCTGACCCTTTTACTTCGCCTTAGTTCCATCTCTGGAGTCCCCAAGTTCTGAGAATCTGGAACACTAGATTTCGAACATTCAGCCACTTCGAGGTCCACTAGATCTGAACCATCTAGATTCGGGCCATTAACGACTCCCAGTTCCTGAGAGCTTTGTTCATAACTTTGTTTGCGAGAGGTTATGTATTTTTCCTTTCTAGGAAAGGTATCTTTAAAGAATTGAGCATTCCTTGATTCCATGATTGTACCCCGTGGATATCTAGAATATCTAACTTATGCACTAAGAAGCGATAAGCACTACTGTTATTTGCATATCCGATGAATATGCAATCTACAGTCTTAGGCCCGATCTTGACTTGTTTTGGCTTAGGTACTTCAATCTTAGCCAAACAACCCCACACCTTTAAATATTTATAAGTGGGTTTCTTTTCTTTCCATGATTCATATAGAGTTTTGTCCTTACCCTTATGTGGGACTCTGTTAAGAATCGTATTAGCGGTAAGAACAGCTTCACCCCACATGTTTTAGGGAAGACCGAAATTAATGAGCAAGGCATTCATCATTTCTTTCAATTTGCGGTTCTTACGTTCTGCCACATCATTCGATTGAGGTGAGTATGGAGCCGTCGTTTGATGAACAATGCCTTCTTGGGCACAATATTTCTCAAATGGCGCTACATATTCTTCCCCTCTATCGCTACGAATGAATTTGACCCGCATGTTTAGTTGGTTCTCAACTTTCGCTTTGTAATGTCGGAACGCTTCAAAGGCTTCATCCTTACTTTTCAACAAGTAAATGTAACAATACCTTGTGCTATCATCAATGAATGTCACAAAGTATTTTCCCCCCTCTAGTTTGTGCAAACTTCAAATCACATATATCTTTGTTAATAAGTTCTAGAGGAGCGGTATTCCTTTCGACAGATCAAAAATGAAGCTTTGTGAGCTTTGCCTCTACGCACACCTCACACTTATGGTGAGGGTTTACGTCGATAGACGACAACAACTCCAACTTTACTAACCTTTGGATGGATTTGTAGTTAACATGTCCTAATCTATAATGCCATAAATTAGAGAACTCAAGCAAGTAAGAAGAAGATGCTTCAATATTATTGCTTGTACGTAATACATACATGTCGTTAACTTTGAAGAGACATTCAGAGATGAATCCTCTTCCCACAAACGTTCCATTCTTAGTGGTTATAAATTTATTGGACTCAAACACTAGCCTAAAACCAGCATTAACCAATAAATGACATGAAATTAAATTTCTTCTAATCTCAGGAACATGCATCACCTCCTTCAGAGCGAGCTCCTTACCGAAGTCATCTTCACGACTACCTTTCCTACCTCAGCACGTCAGAGGAAGCGTTGTTGCCCATGAACAACTTCTTGTTTGTAACCGGTGTATAAGTGAAGAAGGCATCTCTATTGGAACAAATGTGTCTTGTAGCACCAGTGTCCATCCACCATTGCATGAGATTCTCAACAAGGTTTGCTTTCTAGCACCACCGCTGAAAACTCATCAATTATGTCGTCCAGAAACTTGTCCTTGACGACGTTAACATGTGCCTTGCCCTTAGCCTTGGCCTTCTCTTGTTGCTCAGTCTTGAGCTTGCGGCAGTCCTTGATCATGTGACCAGGTTTCCCACAGTGGTGACATTTTCCTTTGAACTTCTCCGCCGTTTGGGTCTTGCCATATTTCTGGAACTTGTGCTTCTTGCTTGGGTTCCTTTGGCCTTAGCCAGATTTGCCTTTGCCTCAGCGGGTTGTTTACCCCTAGGTAAGGCCTTCTTATTATCTTCCTGAATTTGGAGTTCGATAATAAGTTCTTCAAAGGTCATTTCCTTTGTTTTGAGTTTTAAGTACCTCATAATCTCATTCCACGAGGGAGGTAACTTTTCAATCAGTGATGCAATAAAAAACTACTCATTTGGTTTCATACCTTCCAAATCCATGTGATGTAGAATCATTTGGAATTCATGGACTTGGGACATCACTGTTTTACTATCCAACATTTGAAATTTCAGAAATTTCCCAACGATGAATTTCTTAGTACCTGCATGTTGTGCGTTGTACTTCTTTTGCAGTTTCTCCCACAACTCTTTGGCAGTGCCTACGGTGCAATACACCGTGTAGAGAGGGTCTGATAAGCAAGTCAATGTGTAATTCTTACACATGAAATCACTATGACTCCATGCATCAAGAACCATCTTCATGCCATTAATGCATGGATATCTAGGCCCCCTTCAACCGTTTCAGTAGGCGAAGGGTCCATTTTATCTCCAGCTCGTGGAGGATCTTCTGTTAGAAAACATGCCATTCCCATAACAATCAGATAGAATAGCATCTTCTGTTGTCATCTCTTGAAGTTGGAGCCCATGAACTTTTCAGGGCGTTCATGGTGGAATCCAGCAGGAGGGGGAACGACAACGTTCCCTTGAGCAGCAGTAAAGGCATTGGATGAGCCTTGAGCAACCGGAAAGGCATTAGGTGTGCCTTGAGCAGCGGGGAAGGCAGATGGATTGCCTTGAGTAGCAGCAGAGAATCAGTAGCAATTTGTTCTCTTCCAATCATCTTTCTAAGTACTTACAACAATCTTGTCTTAAAATTATAGGGATACAATTGTTGTAGGAAACGGAAAGTAAGTAACTATTACAATGGTAGAAAGGATAAATTAACTATTATAATAAACTGGAAATCAAGAACTTAACAAAATGCTTTGTGATTTGCTAAGTCGAGTGATTGCACTCTTTCTTTAAGACAAGATTGCCCCGTATATCTCCTTTTACGTTTTCGGGCAATGGTCTCCCAAGATACAACAACTTTAACAAATGAGCAAATGAAACTCAATTGTTACTCTTGAAGAACTTTGAGTATAGTAACTTTGCTAGAGAGGAAGAAGATGAATTCAGAAAATTTTGGAGTATTTTCTAAGTGTTAGTGTTTTTTCAATTGAGCCAAATGCCTCAATTTATAGTGTAAGGAAAAGACCCCTCAACTAGCCAACTAATGACCTTCAATAGCCATGTAATGTCACTTAATTGAGAGGTTACATTCAGCCAAATAATGGCTGAATTCATGTGCCAAGTAATGAAGAATCAATGCTCCAAAACCAGCCCAAAGGTCAGAACTTTTCAACTTTCCGTCGCAGCAATCTGTCTCCCAAGCGCTGCGGCTCTATGAATTAGCGTCGCGACTTCGTAATGACTGCCTATCCAATTAGCGCCGCGGCGCTCCGACGCCTTGGCAGCTGACGGGGCTATGCCGTGGCCCTTCGCGGCGATTTCGACTCGTTTCATCTTACACGTCATACACTTCTTCCTTCTTTTACCAACGTAGAATACTTTGTCATTTGGCCAATAACCGTCCATAATTCTATGTCTCAAACGTATTACATACGTACCAATATCTCTTTCACTAATGAAATTTGCGATACTTGACACTACGTGTGCACGTATGTGGAAACGACGTTTCCGACGTGCGGGTCCCAATTGTTCGAGTCATAAATTAATGAGATATACTTAATTCCACATTAGTAAATTTTCAACAAAATTAGTGTCGGAGATGTTTAAATTTGAGTGATGTTATTCAATACTGCTTTATCGATAGAATATATACAATGCCTAAACTTTGTCTGAAACTCTGAATTTTGAATTAGCTTCTGGTGTATATTTATGCAAAACACACCCGTACAAATATACGAAAGAAAGATTTTAACCCAAACTGTCAATCTTGTCTTGATAATAAACAAACATGGAATTTAGACTAGGTTTAAACATATTCTCCAGACCACACCTATTACCTCTGTAAATATTTCAATATATAGGTAAATTCCCTTGTCCTCTTTTTTTTTTTTTTCAAAACCAAATACAACATTAAACAAAGTACAAAAAAGAAAAAAAAATTGACCAAGGGTGGTGGGAGTTGTAACTTGTAGGGATCCTAGGGGAAGATGGTGGAGGTGCAGAAGTAAGGTCCCAATCTCAATGTATTCCTTGCTTGGTTCATTTGTTAACCATTTTCCTCTTTCATTAATTAATCCTACTCTTTTCCTTAAATATTATTTTAATAGTCCTATTCTGCACCATCACCAATAACACACACACAAGCCTTTTAAGTTTTTAAAACTTAACTTGAGTTTGAGTAGAAACCAAGAAAATACACAAAGAAAGAGAGAAAACTGAGCAAAACCCAAGAAAAGAAAGAGATTTTTAGTTACTATAGTTTTGATATATGCAAATTACAAACCCAAGAAGAAATTTTTGGAATTTGAGGCAATATGTCTATCTCTATGCCATACTCGAGAAGACAATCTTCTTCTTCTACTACTTACATTTTTTCCAACAAAAACAACCATTTTCTTCTTCTTTTCTTGGCCACCCTTTTCACTTCTACTACTTGTGCACCATTCACTACTTGGGACATTCTTGATAACACCCCATGCAAATGGTCTTTCATAACATGCAACTCTCAAGGTTTTATAACAGAAATAAATATTCAGTCTATTCATCTTGAGCTTCCTTTGCCTACCAATCTTTCATCATATAAATACCTAAAAAAACTTGTTATATCTGATGCTAACATCACTGGTACCATACCCTTTAACATTGGTGACTGTTCATCACTTGTTACTATTGATTTAAGCTCAAATGGTCTTGTGGGGTCCATTCCTTCAAGTATTGGAACACTTGTAAACCTTCAAGATTTGATCTTGAACTCAAACCAACTCACTGGAAAAATCCCAGTTGAACTTGGTAGTTGTAAAATCCTGAAAAATCTTCTCATTTTTGATAACAGGCTTAGTGGAACTTTACCAAGTGAATTAGGATTGTTATCAAATCTTGAAGTGTTAAGGGCAGGTGGGAACAAAGATGTTACTGGAAAAATCCCTTATGAGTTAGGTGACTGTGGGAATTTGACTGTCTTAGGTTTAGCAGATACAAGGATATCTGGTACTTTGCCTGTTTCATTAGGTAAGTTAAAGAAACTTGAGACTTTGTCTATTTACACTTCAATGTTGTCTGGTGAGATACCTTCTGATTTAGGTAATTGTACTGAGCTTGTGAACTTGTATTTGTATGAAAATAGTCTTTCTGGTTCAATTCCATCTGAGCTTGGGAACCTTAAAAAGTTAGAAAAATTGTTGCTTTGGCAGAACAATCTTGTTGGTGTTATTCCTGAAGAGATTGGGAATTGTACTAAGTTGACTATGATTGATTTGTCTTTGAACTATTTGTCTGGGAGTATACCATTAACTTTTGGTAGTTTAGTTGAGTTACAAGAACTTATGCTTAGTAACAACAATGTTTCTGGTTCAATCCCTTTGTTCTTTCACATGCTACAAGTCTTGTGCAATTGCAGCTTGACACAAATCAGATTTCAGGGTTGATTCCTTCTGAGTTAGGGAATTTGACTAATCTTATTGTGTTTTTTGCTTGGGATAATCAACTTGAAGGAAGTGTGCCTTTAACTTTGGCTAGTTGTAGTAACCTTCAAGCATTGGACTTGTCACATAACTCACTCACTGGTAGCATTCCACCAGGATTGTTCCAATTGAAAAACCTCACTAAGCTACTCTTGATTTCCAACGATATTTCGGGTTCGATACCTCAAGAAATTGGAAATTCTAGCACATTAGTGAGGCTAAGACTCGGAAACAACCGGATTGCTGGTGGAATTCCTAAAGAGATTGGGGGTCTCAAGAGCTTAAACTTTCTTGATTTGTCCGGAAATCACCTTTCTGGACTGGTTCCTGATGAGATAAGTAGCTGCACTGACCTGCAAATGGTAGACCTCAGTAACAATACACTTGAAGGTCCCCTGCCTAATACTCTCTCTTCTCTATCAGGGATACAAGTCTTGGACGTTTCAAATAACCGATTTAACGGGCCTATTCTGGCTAGTTTTGGTCGTTTTGTGTCCTTGAACAAGCTGATTCTCAGCAAGAACATGTTCTCAGGATCAATACCTCCGTCTATCGGCCTCTGTTCGAGTCTCCAATTGCTTGATCTTAGCAGCAATGAGCTCTCGGGCAGCATACCGATGCAGTTAGGAAAGATTGAGTCTCTTGAAATTGCTCTCAACCTTAGTTTCAATGGACTGACAGGTCCAATTCCTGCTGAAATTTCAGCACTAAGCAAGCTGTCGATACTTGATCTTTCGCACAACAAGATCGAAGGGAACTTGAATCCACTATCTAGGCTCGATAATCTAGTCGTGTTAAACGTCTCGTACAACAACTTTACTGGTTTTCTTCCGGACAATAAGCTCTTTCGACAGTTACCAGCATCAGACCTAGATGGAAACGAAGGTCTATGTTCATTTGGAAGGCCTTCGTGTTTCCTCAGCAATATCAATGGAGTAGCTAAAAATGGAAATGATGAGGGAAGGTCAAAGAAGCTCAAATTAGCCATTGCATTGCTAGTCACCATGACAATAGCAATGGTGATCATGGGAACTGTTGCTATCATTCGAGCACGAAAGACGATGAGAAGGGATGATGATTCAGAGATGGGAGATTCTTGGTCTTGGCAGTTTACTCCATTCCAGAAGCTCAATTTTTCAGTGGACGAAATACTTAGGTGCCTTGTGGATACTAATGTCATCGGAAAAGGGTGCTCGGGGATGGTCTATCGTGCAGATATGAACAATGGTGAGGTTATAGCAGTAAAGAAGCTTTGGCCAATAACCATGGTTCCAACTAACGGAGGCAACGATGAGAAGTGTGGGGTCCGCGATTCCTTCTCAACGGAAGTTAAGACGCTTGGTTCAATTCGACACAAAAACATCGTTCGATTCTTGGGTTGTTGTTGGAACAGAAGCACAAGATTGCTTATGTATGATTACATGCCAAATGGGAGCTTAGGAAGTCTTCTCCATGAGAGGAATGGAAACCCTTTGGAGTGGGAATTGAGATACCAAATATTGCTTGGAGCAGCACAAGGGCTCGCGTACTTGCACCATGACTGTGTCCCTCCAATTGTTCATAGAGACATCAAGGCCAACAACATTCTCATCGGTCTTGAATTTGAGCCTTACATTGCAGACTTCGGCCTTGCAAAACTAGTTGATGATGGTGATTTTGGTCGGTCCTCAAATACAGTTGCTGGTTCTTATGGTTACATTGCTCCAGGTAAAGATTTTTTTATTTCATGTCATTATTCAATTCAAGTCATCATTTCCTTTACTCCTACCATATTATTCCAAGTACAATGCTTGCTCCAAATACACTTTTTGCTTAATATCTATAACGGCGTCGTTTGTTCCGATATTTTTTGGTTTCTATAATGGAATGTTGTTATAGTGAAATGTTGTTATAGAGGATGACTACTATAAAGAAGGTCCGAATGTATAGGCATTGATTGTACATTGCATTTTATTACATTTCTTGATGATCATTGATCTAAGTGTACTAATGTTGTTCATTTTTTCAAAAGAATATGGCTATATGATGAAGATCACCGAGAAGAGCGATGTCTACAGCTATGGAGTGGTTATGTTTGAAGTCTTGACAGGGAAGCAGCCAATCGATCCAACAATTCCCGACGGGGTGCATCTAGTAGATTGGGTAAGACGGAAAAGGGGAGCAATCGAGGTCCTCGATCCAAGTCTACACTCAAGACCAGAATCAGAGATTGAGGAAATGTTACAAGCATTAGGAGTAGCCTTATTGTGTGTTAATTCCTCTCCTGATGAAAGGCCAACAATGAAAGATGTAGCAGCAATGCTAAAGGAAATCAAACATGAAAGGGAAGAATATGCAAAGGTTGATGTTTTACTCAAGGGCTCTTCAGCAACTACTGATCCACAAGAAAACAAGAACTCAAAGGGTGTTTTAGCAACATCTTCATCAGGACAGAAAGTAAGAAGTTTGTATCCAAAGAGCAATAACACAAGCTTCTCTGCTTCCTCATTGCTTTATTCATCATCATCAAATGCCAAAAGTGGAGTTTAAGTGATTCACCAAAACTCATTAATTTGCATTGAAGTTTGTCATATTAGTATTAGTTTTAATTTCTTTAAGTTCAATAATCCTTTGTTTGGTTCTTTTTTTTTTTTTTTTTTTGGAATTTTGTGTAAAGAGAAAAAGGTAGATATGTGTGACAAGTTGTAACAAAAGAAGCCAACATATGTTTGGCTTTTGAGCAATTTTAAGCTTTCTAGTAGCCACTAAAGTCAACTTATTCCTCCAGGTTTTAAGGTTCATTTGCAGCTTTCAAACAAAATACTAATTGGGACCTACCAAGAAACCAATTGGATCAATAAAGTTAGATGGAAAATAGTATAATAAAACAAAGTGCATGGTTCAGTAGTGATTGTTCATCTTTTGTTCTTGATATAGGTAGTTCAATAATAATTATACTATAAGACTACTTTCTTTTTCTTTTATTCCTCCCAAATCCCTCTTTTTCTTGAACAATTGACAATTAATCAACTCCTGAAGAATCATTCACCAAATTTATCAACTTTGTGGGTTTGTAGTGGTAAGAAGATTTGGGACAGAAAGTGAGGGGCAAAACATTACCAACTAGCCTTTTTTTGAAAGGCGTGTTTGGTTTGCCGGAAATTAATTGTTTCAAGAGAAAACCATTTTCTTATGAGTATATTAACACAGGACAAACAAAGAAATAGGAAGGGATGGTTCTTTCATTCCATTGATAGAAGTCTAACTAGAAAAAGACTCTCCCTATTACTTTGAGAAACCTAACGAGAGGCTGAATTCAAACACACCCAAAATTCAAGCTCCTTTCCTTCCTTACAATCAAGCAAGCGGCTTTCACTCCTTTCCTTCCTTATAGTAAAGCTTAAAAAGCTGCGCAAGGCGGCCCCCCCAAATTTTCCCCCTTTAATGAAGGAGCTTCCTATTCATTTGTTCCGGGCATCTTCCGTGTGTAAGGCGGAAAACCTACCTCTTTTGCTGAACATAATTCATATAACATGTCCCAACCAGCACACACATATTATTATCAATCTTTAATACTCAAAAGTCTCAGCAAAACACTACATGATTTGCTATTTGTCAATAGTATTATTCATCTTTCATATGTATATTTATTTGAAAACAAAATTTCACTCACCAACTTCCCATCATACTCTAATTCTAATTTAATAATATTCAATTGATAACACATGCCCTAATTTAATGAATTTCAAGAGATGACAAATAGACATATTGAATACTAATGGTCATGGTTTCATTTTTGTTTTCCTTATTTGTTTTGTACTATCCCCTGTTTATCTGAAATAATATGGGACTTCAATTCTTATGAAAATGATTCCCTTACCTGATGTGGACAATTATATGGTCAAATTTGACTACTGAAACCCAAAGCAATCAATCATGAAAAATTCTCAGTACTGAAAAAGTGTAACAAAAGCTTATTAATGCCTCAAGTGGTAAGTACTGTGAATGAGTTCTCCAATTAGTTGAAACTTGAAAGAGCCATGAGACTGATTTGACACATATAGCTACTAATGTAGGAATCAAGTACTAGTAGGGTATTTGCCATGCATGTGTGCCTAAACAATGGAGGTTGTCCCTTAGGCCTTAGCTCCTCACCTTTTAGAAAGAAATAATTAAGCTCGCTCTTCAATTTGTTTGATATTTTTCATTTTTTTAGAGTAATATAAATTATTTTTTAATTATAATTTTTCATATGTCTTTTAAATATTTTAGATTATTAATTATGGTGACTTATACTCCCTCCGTTCCAATCTAAGTGTACTAGTTTGATTTGACACAAAAATTAAGAAATAAAGGGAGATTTTTAAATTTCGTGGTCTTAAATTAAAAATATGTGATATCTTTTAAATTTTATGATCTTAAATTTGGCATTGGAATTTGAAAACTTACTAAATATAGAAAAAAATACTTTTTGGAGACAGATAAAAAAGAAAAGTAAGACATTTAAAATGAGATAGAGGGAGTAGTATTTTTTTACATAGTTTTCGAATATGTAAATTTTATCTCAAAAATTTTAAAATTCTATATTCAAATCCACTGATTCAAAATTAAAAAATTTAATTCTTACAAAGTAAAAAGTGTCAATCAAATTGAAATAGATGAAGTAATTATTACTCCATACAATATGTCAGTATTTCTATTTTGCATGCAGAAACCCTGCTTGTGTTCAAAATTTTACTATGGGTGAGGCTCAAGTGCTCAACCGATAAAAGTTGTGTGAGACTCTATCATTACTTGACAAGTGGAATTGTAGGTCCCACCAGTAATTTTGTTTGCCCACCCTTTCTCTCTTTTATTCTATTCACGCTTATCACTTTGCCCAATACCCCATACAAAATAAGTTAAAAAAATGGGTGAGCCGATCCACTAAGTTCCCGTCATATGCAGGGTTTGAAAAAGGGCCGGATCATAAGGATTTGTTGTACAAAGCCTTATTTTGTATTTCTATCAAAAGCTATTTTCACGATTTAAACCCGTGACCTTCCTGATCACATAACACCAACTTTATCAGTTACTCTAAGTCTCATCTCTTCAACCCCACACAAAATAGCAAGAAGAAAAAAAGTACCATATGGTACGAAAAAGTTTTAGTTTTATATTTTTATCTTCTAAATTGAGTCATACAATTTCTCATTAATTGATGACCTCCCGTTATCTCCTCTTTGATAACGGGATTATCATTTTTCTCCCGTTATTCTTTTACGTTTTTCTTAGAGGCAATGAAGAAAGAAAACATTTCTCGATACTGATATAACAATAATTATGTTATATACTTTTTGATGACCTAAAGAAAAAAAAAAGTCATACAATTTCATATTCAGTCAACAAATATTTAGTTTCCAATAGTAAAATAATTGTTATTTTGCCTTTCAATTCTCACCCCCTCCTATAAAAAAGGAAGAATTGTTTTCAACATTTTTAAAAATATACAAAACGTATATATGAAATGCAGTTTACATATATTTTAAGTTAATTGAGGTAACGATATGATAGATAACGTTAGTTTAAATCGTATTCTAGAAATTGAATTTATTAATTACATTTCTGAAATGCAATTTATAAATCGTATATCTAAAAGCACTTTGTAAAACACCAAAAAAAAATCAATAAAATACTCAAAGTCTTTATGTCAGAATAGTACTTCCTCCCGTTCAAAATAAATGTCCACTTAGCTTTTTTATTTTGGTTTAATTTAAGTGTCAATTTACATAAATAAGAAGAAATTAATTTTATTTTTTCAGATTTACCTCTATTTACTCAAGGCAATAAATAGGCAAGAGTTTTATTAATTAATGGTAGTTTAGTTAAAATGCCTATTTTTCCTAAAAAATAATATTTTTTAAGAGGTGTGAAAAAGGTTAAGTGAGCATTTATTTTGAATCGGAGGAAGTACATTATTTTGATGCTAACATAAAGCAACATAATTCGGCAAAAACTAATCGATAAAGGTGGAAATAGATCTTTTTATGTTTCTTATGAGGTCCCTTGATCTACTAAAATGTACAAAACTGATAATTGACCATTTATTATTAAATAATTGTATGAATTTGTAAATGGCATACAACATATAAGGAATAGTTAATGCATTTCTAAAATATTAACTGACCGTTTATTACATTATTTAGGAATAGTTATTTTGTACACGACATAAAACATTCAATAATTGCTTTTAATAAATTATTTTTTTATCATGGGATTTATAAATTGTATTTTAGAAATGTGATTTATAAATTATATTTTATAAATCTGAGTTAAGCTAAACGTCATCTTTCAACGGTTTATTAGCTCAATTAACTTAAACACATGTATATTTTATGCATTTTACATATACATTTTGCATATTTTAGAATTGTAATAAAAATTGCTCATTAGTGAAAAAATCAGAAAGGAACTGATATGAAATATTTTTACAATAACTAGTAGGAGTATTTTCCAGACGGAGAAAAAGCTTTACACGCTATGAGAAAGAGAGAGATGAGAGCAAACCATAATTGGAAAGAATGAAAGACGGAAAAGGTAGGTCTGAAAGCAAAGTTCTCAGCCTCACACAACTTTTTACTTGAGCCTCACCCATCATAAAATTTTCCTTCTCCTAACTCAAAAAAATAGTCTCATTTTTATATTTAGAAACAATTTAACTTTATGAGATCATTTACAACCACACAAATATCTAAGATTTGTTTTGAACTACATATTTCAAAAGTCTTCCTTTATTTTTTAAACTTTGTGCCAAGTTAAACTAGGCTAATTTTTTGGGATGGAGATAGTATATACTCCCTCCGTCCCAATTTGTTTGAAGGTTGACTATTTTAGAGGTCAAATCGTTTTATCTTTGACTTAATTTTAAACATAGATTTTTCGAGTATTTTATAATAAAATTTACATATTTGAAAACAATATAAAAAGTACTAGAAGTCTGCATAATTAATAATTCACAATATATGAAAAGAGTTGGAGAAATTCGTAGTGAAAGAAAGAGATGTTTGACTCCCAAACTAGTCAACCTTCAAACAAATTGGGACGGAGGGAGTATATTTAATGAATTTTTAATACCATATAAAGTCTAAACAAAAGCTATTAGGTTTATTGGAACGTGTATGTAGCTCCACCCTGTTACAAAAGGTTTTATTGACAAATAGTTCTTCTACAATTTGAAGGAGATGTTATATTTGATCACTTGAGATAATTTGGTAATATTCTAGGTGATTTTTGTTGGAAATTTGCCTTTGGCGGGAGTTGCGACCGATCAACTTTAACGGCTTAAACGCTAGTGTTACGTATGTTGGAGAATCCGGTTCTTCACACATGCATGATCTACTAAGTACGTAGATAACCGTAGGGCCAAGAATCGTCAAATTTCATTGAGAAATGAAAGAGATATTGGTTCACGAAGTGAGGTGTTTGAAGCATGAAAAAGTGTGGTATTGTGTGTAATTCTCCTCATCGGTAGAGGAAGAAAGAATTGTTGTGTATATAAGACTCGAAATTGGTTTGGGGTTTGGGACCCCAAGGGGTATCCCATGTGTTTAAAGGAGGGAGGACCTAGATGTGCTTCGGTTCGAGGAAAGACCACACGCGCGTCGCCGCCCGCCCGTCCCGTCGGGTTCTGGTTCACGGGCTGTGGGTCTTCTGATATTATCTTTTTGGGCCAGAGAACTTTGCCAGATGTACAGTTCGGACCAGAATTCTTTCAGATGTACAGTTTGGTCCCTGAAGTTTTCAGAACGTCAGAATTTGGACAGTCAAAGCAGAAACGCCAAGCACTCAATTCAGCCATTTATTTTGGCTGAATTACTCCTCCTATAAAGGCCAAATCCGTTGGTCTTTCACCATTTATTTTGGTGGCTTTACTACCTCTATAATGGCCATTATTTGGCTGTTATGGAGGCAGTTTTCAGCCCCTCCCTCACCTATATAAACACACCCTTACACCATTGTTGAGCACTACGAATAACAGTTCATACAATTCACGAAAATCCACAACCAAAACAGTTTTCTTCCTACAACTTCCAAGCATCATTTCGTTACTCAATATTCTTCACGGTAGCATTTGAGTTTCCTTTGCTCAAGTGTTCCATTGCTGTTTTATCTTGGGAGAAAAATTATCCAGGACGTATAAAGGATACATACGGGGCAATATTGTCTTAAGGACAGAGTGCCACACTCGACTCAGCAAAAACAATTTCCACTTTTTCTTGTGCAACAATTGTAATTTCAGATTTCTAGTTGAATTATTCAATCTTTGTTTATCCTTTCGAATACTTGTAATAGTGATATACTTCCCGTACTGCTTTATAAAGTACAATAGAGTGGGTCATCTGATATTATCTTTTTGGGCCAGAGAACTTTGCCAGAAGTACAGTTTGATCCCAGAAGTTTCCAGATGTACGGTTGGACGAATTCTTTCGGATATGTACAAGATGGTCCCCGAAGTTTCAAGATGTACAGCTTTGGTCCCCGAAGTTTCCGTAACGTCGAATTTGGACAATCAAAGCGTAAACGCTAGCACTCAATTCAGCCATTTATTTTGGCTGAATTACTCCTCCTATAAAGGCCAAATCCGTTGGTCTTTCACCATTTATGTTGGTGGCTTTACTACCTCCATAATGACCATTATTTGGCTATTATGTAGGCAGTTTTCAGCCCCTCCCTCACGTATATAAACACCCCCTTACACCATTGTTGATTATTACGAATAACAGTTCATACAACTCACGAAAATACACAACCAAAACAGTTTTCATCCTACAACTTCCAAGCATCATTTCGTTACTCAATATTCTTCACAGTAGCATTAGAGTTTCCTTTGCTCAAGTGTTCCATTGCTGTTTTATCTTGGGAGACAAATTATCCAGGATGTATAAATGATACATACGGGGCAATATTGTCTTAAGGACAGAGTGCGACACTCGACTCAGCCAAAACAATTTCCACTTTTTCTTGTGCAACAATTGTAATTTCAGATTTCTAGTTGAATAATTCAATCTTTGTTTATCCTTTCGAATACTTGTAATAGTGATATACTTCCCGTACTGCTTTATAAAGTACAATAGAGTGGGTCATCTGATATTATCTTTTTGGGCCAGAGAACTTTGCCAGAAGTACAGTTTGATCCCGAAGTTTCCGGATGTACGGTTGGACCGAATTCTTTCGGATGTACAAGTATGGTCCCCGAAGTTTCAAGATGTACGGTTTGGTCCCCGAAGTTTCCGAACGTCGAATTTGGACAGATCAAAGCAGTAAACGCCAAGCACTCAATTCAGCCATTTATTTTGCATTTGAATTACTCCTCCTATAAAGGCCAAATCCGTTGGTCTTTCACCATTTATGTTGGTGGCTTTACTACCTCCATAATGACCATTATTTGGCTATTATGTAGGCAGTTTTCAGCCCCTCCCTCACGTATATAAACACCCCCTTACACCATTGTTGATTATTACGAATAACAGTTCATACAACTCACGAAAATACACAACCAAAACAGTTTTCATCCTACAACTTCCAAGCATCATTTCGTTACTCAATATTCTTCACAGTAGCATTAGAGTTTCCTTTGCTCAAGTGTTCCATTGCTGTTTTATCTTGGGAGACAAATTATCCAGGACGTATAAATGATACATACGGGGCAATATTGTCTTAAGGACAGAGTGCGACACTCGACTCAGCCAAAACAATTTCCACTTTTTCTTGTGCAACAATTGTAATTTCAGATTTCTAGTTGAATAATTCAATCTTTGTTTATCCTTTCGAATACTTGTAATAGTGATATACTTCCCGTACTGCTTTATAAAGTACAATAGAGTGGGTCATCTGATATTATCTTTTTGGGCCAGAGAACTTTGCCAGAAGTACAGTTTGATCCCAGAAGTTTCCAGATGTACGATTGGACCGGAATTCTTTCGGTATGTACAAGTATGGTCCCCGAAGTTTCAAGATGTACAGTTTGGTCCCCGAAGTTTCCGAACGTCGAATTTGGACAAGAAAAGCGAGAAACGCCAAGCACTCAATTCAGCCATTTATTTTGGGTGAATTACTCCTCCTATAAAGGCCAAATCCGTTGGTCTTTCACCATTTATGTTGGTGGCTTTACTACCTCCATAATGGCCATTATTTGGCTGTTATGGAGGCAGTTTTCAGCCCCTCCCTCACCTATATAAACACCCCTTACACCATTGTTGAGAACTACGAATAACAGTTCATACAACTCACGAAAATACACAACCAAAACAGTTTTCTTCCTACAACTTCCAAGCATCATTTCGTTACTCAATATTCTTCACGGTAACATTTGAGTTTCCTTTGCTCAAGTGTTCCATTGCTGTTTTATCTTGGGAGACAAATTATCCAGGACGTATAAATGATACATACGGGGCAATATTGTCTTAAGGACAGAGTGCGACACTCGACTCAGCAAAAACAATTTCCACTTTTTCTTGTGCAACAATTGTAATTTCAGATTTCTAGTTGAATTATTCAATCTTTGTTTATCCTTTCGAATACTTGTAATAGTGATATACTTCCGTACTGCTTTATAAAGTACAATAGAGTGGGTCTTCTGATATTATCTTTTTGGGCCAGAGAACTTTGCCGAAGTACGTTTGATCCCGAAGTTTCCGGATGTACGGTTGGACCGTAATTCTTTCGATGTACGATTCGGACCGTAATTCTTTCGATGTACAGTTTGGTCCCCGAAGTTTCCGTAACGTCAGAATTTGGACAGTCAAATCAGAAACGCCAAGCACTCAATTCAACCATTTATTTTGGCTGAATTACTCCTCCTATAAAGGCCAAATCCGTTGGTATTTCACCATTTATGTTGGTGGCTTTACTACCTCCATAATGGCCATTATTTGGCTGTTATGGAGGCAGTTTTCAGCCCCTCCCTCACCTATATAAACACACCCTTACACCATTGTTGAGCACTACGAATAACAGTTCATACAACTCACGAAAATACACAACCAAAACAGTTTTCATCCTACAACTTTCAAGCATCATTTTGTTACTCAATATTCTTCACGATAGCATTTGAGTTTCTTTGCTCAAGTGTTCCATTGCTGTTTTATCTTGGGAGACAAATTGTCCAGGACGTATAAAGGATACATACGGGGCAATATTGTCTTAAGGACATAGTGCCACACTCGACTCAGCAAAAACAGTTTCTACTTTTTCTTGTGCAACAATTGTAATTTCAGATTTCTAGTTGAATTATTCAATCTTTGTTTATCCTTTCGAATACTTGTAATAGTGATATACTTCCCGTACTGCTTTATAAAGTACAATAGAGACAAAACTCCCAACAATTTTTAGATGTTTCGTATGTGTGAAATCATGGTGAGATGAAGGTGTTATAAGAAGATTAGATAGGTCTAAAATTTCATAAAAGAAAATTGCTTCGGAAGACTTATTATCTCCTGAAATATGCAGATCTAGAGAAGAATAGGCCACAATGGAAAGAAAAATAACTACAGATTCGATGTTAATTAGTCGAAATTAAGTTTTAATCATGTATATCTATCATATCGTGGCTTCATGTACCAAATATTTCAATATCGTTGCATCCGTATGTTTACTTCAAGTCCACTGTTTTTAGGCGTCTTTTAGTTCTGTTCGAAATTTATATGCCAGTTAAAATAATAGATAAATCTAGGACTTGTATATAAAATTGGACAAGAATGAGCTCAAATGAACTGATATGGAAAATAAAATTTCATATAACCGACCCAACTTGTTCCTCGATTCAAACAACTGTTAGGTTGTAGCAGTATAATTGTATGTATGACAGATTCCATGATCTAAAGGCTAGGATTGATTGACGTACATATGATAGCTGCATGGAAGACAAACCTGCTTCCAGCTTTGTGTTTTTAGTCTGTAAATTGAGAAGCATTTGAAAAGTTTAGCACAATCCCAACTAAATTTGTCATTCTTATATACTATTCCATTATTTGATAAAGACACGAAGGAATCTACTGTAACTAAGGGCCAAGACATGATTGCACTACCAAAATGTAATGTCCTTTCCATTTGACATTTTTGACTAATTCTCTTCCCTTGACATGCTGGCCCAAAGGGTGTATGTGTTTCTGTTAGGAGGAAATTGGTGAACATATTCCTTTATAATTTGAATAAAAGAAAATAATTGGAAAAATCTGTTAGGTGTAAAAGTACAAATTTCTTGAAAAGACAAGTTAAAACTAAAAATAAATTTGTAAAAAGCTACAAATTCAAGGGCACAGTCGTTAGTTTTCACTTTACATTCTTTACGAACACCAATGGTTTATAAACATATTAGAGGCACTCCTGTCTTGTAAGATATAAAGAGTAGATAGTTCTTGCTAATAGCAAAGAGAAACTTTAGGATGACATTAGTTAGTCTTCAAGAATCGCCATCAAATTTCAGTAATTCTTTTTTGAGAAGTGTATAATGGCAAAATGGTGCACTAAGCTATCGCTATGCGCGGGGTCTAGGGAAGGATCGGACCACAAGAGTCCATTATACCAACTTTTTTTTTAGAAGGGTAACATGCATTATATGTAGTATCATCACATAGGTAGTGCTTAAACCATATTTACAATTCAAAAGAAACCAGAAAGTGTAGCCTTGTTCTATGTTACGATTAAAGGAATATGTTCTTGTATTCATCAATAATATATAATATGTATAGTAGTACAAAAATATTTAAACTAGGTAACTAATCAATCTAGTTATAATTGAAAATATAATTTTACCTAAAATAAGAGATATACAATTAATGAAAGAATATTCAGGAAATATTCTATTACACCCCCGCAGTCGAAGCGGGAGGTTCACGAACATTGAGACTGGCTCGAAAATCATCAAATAGTATGCGCGGCAGTCCTTTGGTGAAGATGTCGGCAATCTGATATCTGGAAGGAACATGAAGGACACGAACTTGACCACGAGCCAATTTTTCGCGAATGAAGTGAATGTCCATCTCAATGTGTTTAGTGCACTGATGTTGGACGGGATTATCGGAAATATATATCGCACTAATATTATCGCAGTAGACTAGTGTTGCCTTTTGAATCGGGCAGTGAAGCTCAAGTAGAAGGTTACGGATCCAACAAGACTCAGAGACGACGTTGGTGACACCTATGTACTCTGCTTTGACACTGGATCGGGATAGTGTAGGTTGCCTTTTGGAAAACCAAGACAATATGTTATCTTCGAGGAAAACGTAGTAACCAGACGTGGAGCATCGGTGTCAGGACATCTACCCGAATCAATATCAGAATAAGCAGCGAGATAAGTGAGCGAGGACCTGTATAGATGTAATCCGAAGTGAAGTGTACCTTGGACGTATTGTAAAATACGTTTGAGGGCATACATGTGTGCTTCCGTCTGATTGTGCATGTGTAGGCAGATTTGTTGCCCGGCATAGGATATGTCAGGTCTCGTGAATGTGAGGTATTGCAGGGCCCCAGTCAGGCTACGATAGTGAGTCGAGTCTGAATATGGGGGGCCAGAATCAGCGTTGAGCTTGGAATTGGTGTCTACTGACGTGTGGGATGGTTTGCAAGATGTCATGCCTACACGGTCAAGGATCTCTTCGGCGTACTTCTTCTGACACATAAATAGGCCACCAGAATGTCGAGTGACAGAGATGCCCAAGAAATAACTCAAGAGCCCCAGATCCTTCGTAGCAAACTCAGAGGAAATAAGAGATATAATGGACCGGCGGAGAGCATCAGATGATGTGGTAAGGATGATGTCATCAATATATTGTCGCGCCCGTTTTTTACCCGACCCCCGCGGGAGTGGTCGGAGCGGAGCACAACGTGTTCGGTGATTCCTGGGTAAAGAATTGAGGGTTAAGGAGTCGCCACCTAATTTATTTATGGTGAATTAGGACACCTAAATATTAAACTAAATGCTGCAATGTAAACTCCGATTTTAAGGTCTGCGAAACTAGTGAGATTCTAGGTAAGGGTTCTTTATTATCCTAAAGGGAAGGGGTTAAGCATCCTTTAAGATCCGCTAACTCGCGGTTATCCGGTCAAATTCAGATTTATGCCAAAAATGCATGTTTAAAAGGTATGAAGTTTAAGGAAAGGATATTGCAAATAATTTGATTTGAAAGGATACATTTTTACCAGATTGTATGACTATGTTAAGAGTTAAAATGTGTATTTGCAAGACATAATTTATAAAGTGTATGTAGAAAAATATATACATTTGTAAAGCATTATTTACAATATATATATATATATATATATATGTAGAGTTGAGGAAGATACGCATTTTATAAGAGACGTTATTCATAACAAGTAGATATAGGATTCATTCGTTTACAAAAATATGCATTTAGCGATTTAATGATAAAAGTATATTTCATGAAAATCTTTCAATGTTGCAAATCGGATAAAATGCAAACCTTATTTTTTAGGGATTAAAGGAAGTGAATAATAGATTGCCAAATTATTTTTTGAAAGATATTCGAGCATGCATAATGAACCAAAAATAGAACAAAGTGACTAGAGGCTAAGTTTCGAACACACAAGACGGCCCTAAACAAATAAAGCTAGCGGTTGGTTTTCAATTCAAGCGAGCCTAAGAAATCGAAGTCGTGATGAGTCTCGATGCTTTGCACAAGTCTAAGTAAAAGAAATGACAATGCTTGCACAAGTATATCATGAGTTTGCTATGAAAGACTTGGGGCCTTGAGTTACTTCTTGGGGATTGCTGTCACTCGTCATGCAGGTGGGTTATTCTTATCACAACGGAAGTATGCCACTGAGATCATTGAGCGAGCTGGTATGACCTCGTGTAAGTCTACTTCCACTCCAGTTGATACTAAACCCAAGCTGGGTGCTACGGCTGACTCACCTTACGAGGATCCCACCCACTATCGCAGTCTTGCTGACGCACTTAAGTAATCTTACTTTCACGCAACCGGATATTACGTATGTCATACAATATGTGTGTTTGTTTATGCATGATCCTATGGTTGAGCACATGAATGTGCTCAAACGCATTATACGATACCTCCAGGGTACACTTGACTATGGCTTGCATCTCTATCCGTCGTTGACCTCTACACCTGTCTTGTATACAGATGCTGATTGAGGTGGTTGTCCAGACACCAGACGATCCACGTTGGTTATTGTATGTTTCTAGGTAATAACTTGGTCTCATGGTCTCCAAATCGACATTCTACATTATCACGCTCTAGTGCAGAGGTCGAGTATCGAGAGGTAGCCAATGTGGTATCTGAATCATGTTGGTTACACAATCTTCTATTAGAACTTCATTGTTCCATTCAGAAAGCTACCTTGGTTTATTGTGATAATATTAGTGCAGTCTATCTTTCTGGTAATCCAGTTCAATATCAGCGCACTAAACACATCGAGATGGATATCCACTTTGTTCGCGAAAAGGTAGATCGTGAACAAGTACGTGTCTGCCATGTCTCTTTCAAGTATCAAATTGCAGACATCTTTACCAAATGTCTTTCCTCGGTTCTATTCGATGATTTTAGGGACAATCTCAGCATACTAAGACCGCCCGCTATCACTGCGAGGGTGTGATAAATATACACGTGATATACATGGTGTATACACTACCCTGTGTATACCGTGTATATCACCGATTCACAAGGAAAGTGGGAAACTGATATACACGGTATACCAGCCGTGTATATCCATGTTTGGTAAGGTATTAGTTGTATACTTGTATTTAATTAGGCATTGTACACTTACCATAATTGTAGTATTCTTGTACAAATAGAATGGGGTTTTGGGAGTAGGATAGGAATAGAATTTTCCATATTATAGAAATTGTAAATTGTATATATACTCATTCATTAATGAAAATAATTAAGGGATTATTTCTTTCATTTACCAAGATGTTTTGCAAAGGCATTAAACTCATATCTGCAAATTAAACCACAAAGCTCACCTCTTAAGTGTCTATACCTTGTTCTTCCTGAAAATTTGATAGAGGAATAGTAATTTTTCGTTTATACTTTGCAAAAACAGAAAATCCTAGATTACAGTACACAGAATTTGCCACTATGAATTCGTCTTGCTAATTAAGTGATTTCATTTTGCAATAAATCATTGGTAAAATCTGGTACAATTAGCAGATTAATTTAGAACATAGGATTATAACTTAGAGAAAAACAGCAATTGTTTAGAAACGAGAATCAACACAAGTAAATATTATTTGATCCCAAATGGTAGTCATTTTCATGAACTAAATTTGTTTTGACGTTTTAGAAAGTTAAAAAGTCATTTGTTACTACCTTTTTTTCCCCCTTTCATATAAACTCTTGAAGCCTAAGTGGAGTATTGATTAAGTGAGATGTTTAAGGAGAGATAAATGATAATTCTAGTTGTAGCTTTAACCACACAAATTCGGTCCAATAATATAATATAGGTAAAAACTTCCCGCATTTTGTGTTTACACTAATTCAATGAACAAATGACATATGTTTTCACATACATTTTTATCATTAAAATTTTATCAATTACTGTATACACATTCTTATCTTAATTGTGATTTAATTATGATAAATAAGTTTAATTTTGGTATAAACACCGGGTCAGATTTAAATCAAGAAAGTAGTTACACTTTATTTTTTCTTCAAATCTACCCTTCTTACAATGAATAAGCTATATAATTTTCTAAAAAGTCTTACCAATATTCTAAAAAAAGAAGAAGAGGACATACAGTAATTTTGGCAAATAATTCTATGATTAATGTAACTAAATAATTTTGTTGATAGTTATATCAAAACCTTAAATGACAGATATAAAGGATCAGAGGAGCAATTTAGACAAATACTTCTGTGAAGATAATTGAATATTTTCTTTAGAGTTGGGCAAAATTTAAGAAATAGAAAAAACAAACAGAGTATAATGAACCGTCTTTTGTTTTATTTACACAAATGTCTATTTTGGCCACTATTTTTAAAAGTTGTTCAAATATATCTTTTCACAAGGACAAAAACATTAAATTATCTTTTAATGTTCTATAGTACAAAATATTAAATTGTGATTTAATTTTTTCTTATAAGATTTTCAGTTTACTCAAAAGGAATTTTAGATCACGGTTCCTAAGTTGCAAGAAAAAAGTGGTATTTCATAATCGATTGTTCCAAAAAGAGACAACCACATAAATTTTCTATTTTTTTGGGGTTAATTTCAATAATATAAAATACAGCATAAGAAATTACATTTTATAATCATATTTTTAATTTACATTTACATAGCCACATTTTTCACGGTATACAACATTATACAATAATATACAATTTTATACACCTATTGTAGATAATGTATCAATCATATATAAAAGTGTATACTAATGTATAAAAGGTGTTTATACATACTTTACATTGATATACAATATTATACAAACTTATACAAAAGGTGTTTATACATAAAAGGTGTTTGTACACATTTCTACATTGTATAAAATTATATAATAATGGACATCAAGTGGTACATGGGAGAGAATGATGGAGACCACCTCTCCGGTGGAGAGAGTGAAAGGAGGTCGGTTGATGTTCAAAGGAGGCGCAATAGTCAGCCGTAGCAAAGCAATCGACAAGAAGAAGATATAGAAGAAAAAGATAAACAAGTCCCCAGACGCCGTTTTTGATGAACCTTTGACCGAAGACGATCTCTCCAATGGAAATCTGGTAGTACAATGAAGAGGATGAAGGAGATCCGGTGGTACATCGGAGAGATGACGGAAGCGACCTCTCTAGCGACCTCCCGGTGGATATCTACTGGTGCACATAAAGGATTAAAGAAAACACCTCTCCAGCGACCTCTACGTAGAGATCTGATGGTACATCGGAGAGGATGAAGGAGACAGTGGAGATCCGGTGGTATAACGGAGAGGATGAATGAAACGACCTCTCCGGCAGCTTCTCCAGCGACTACAACGGGTAAAAATAAAAATTTGGATAAATCGGGTAAATATTTTACCCTAATTGGCATTACGTTTTTTTTTTCAAATTTATACCGCTTATAATCCATTAGGAGTAGGGATGGCAACAGATCGGATCTGAACCGGATCCTACTAGATCCAGATTCGTTTTTCATATCTGGATCCAGATCCATTGGGTCCATAAAAATTATATCCAAATCCGGATCCATAGGATCCACGGATCGGATCTGGATCCACATGTAAAAAAAATTGTCTTGCTAAGATGTAACCTTGCTAAGATTTTTTTTTTTGAAATGACAATCGATTTTTACTTAGCTAACAGTTTACTGTGTTTCAATTTTGAAATGTTCATATGAGATATTTTGTTCATTGTCTCGTTTTGATTGTGAGCTATTAATTGTAAATTAAACTTGTTTTGAGAATTAAACTTGCAAGGATGTGCTTAACAATTTTAAGAAAATACTTATGAAATTACATTCTAGGTTATAAATATATTTAATAAAAAATGGATCCACGGGTTGGATCTGGACTGAATACGGATCTCAAATACAAGATCCAGATTCAGATTCGATCCGTCAGAAATGGATCCGGGTCCGATTCGGATCCGTCGGATCCAAATTTTAAAAATTCATATCATATAAAACGAATCTGAATCCATCGGATACGGACCAGATTCAGAATCCACTGCCATCTCTAATTAGGAGGGGAAAAAATAGCTGCCCCGCCAGAATATAGTTAGAAGTTCATTAATTGATTGGTCAAGAAAAATAGCTGTTCAAAGTTACGGAGCATATTAATGTATTTTACTTCAATCTGTTGCTACATCTAGCTGGTAGCCTACATTCCAAGTCAGAGAAAAAGTTTGCTTTCTGTTTCGTTTGTTTTCCTTTAATGGGCCTGACAAATGCGGTAGGTTCTTCTGAGATTCCCTAGGCCCAATAGATTCATTCCAGTTTTCCTTCTGAATTTTCCTTTTTTTTTTTTTTTACATCATCTCAAAAATAATTTAGTGTCCGATATGACTTTTATTTTTCACAAAATAGGACAGTCAGTAGAAAAGTTAGGAAATTAAAGTTTCTAACCACATGGCCAACGAATAATTGCATCCCATATCTTTGTGAATAGGCCCCTTGGTCGGGTTGATTGTAAATCGATCTGCAAGAAAGATGACCAATATGCCCTTCCAATATTTCTAACTCTAGAATCACTTACCAACTTTGTGCCCCTGGGGGCAATTGCATCCCATATCTAACTCTAGAACATATTTGTCGTTAGTAACTATTATTTAAATAAATTACAAAGTATAACTATAATGTGTATTTGAATTACCTATCATAGCTACATTATATATTTAAAGTAAATACTCTATTTTTATTATTTTTATCTTGATTGAGAATCTTAGGGACAAACTTTGATATGTTTTTTCTCTGTTCGCAGCCGTCGGCCACCACGAACCGCCGCCGGAGCACTGGCAAAATCCATTGCTATCATGATCTGAGCTTCCACTATATCGTGACCCACCGTCGGTGCCTCCAGATCTGAGCGTCCACTCCGTCGTGATCCACCGTCCGATGACGCCTCCAGTTCTGAGCTTTCCACTCATGTCATTTTCCTTCATTGTGCCACTCAAATCCTTCATGATGGATCTCAGTGCCATTATCTTAGCAATCTCAATGACGTCATCAAGTGAGATGTTTCCGTTATGCTTGATGTTCTTCGTCTTCTTCCGATCACGTTCCGGTTTCTTCAACGCCTTGATGACAAGTGCGGCGGCGGAGGGAACGATGAACACCTTAGCTTGACGGTTCTACACTGTTAGTTTAACGATGACACATAGGTCCTTTCAGTGAACTCGCCGCTACGACTTCACCACCGGTGACTCGGATGAAAACCTTGACGACCTGAGATGGATCGAACTTCGACGACATTTTTTTAGTGTAAATTTCAGTGTTTGTGGGGGGGGGGGGGAGGTATTCTATTTATTGTATTCAGTATTTGAGTGTATTTGTTAATTTTTTAGTTTAAAATTCAGTGTTTGGGGTGTATTTTATTTCATGTATTCAGTATTTGAGTGTATTCGTTAATTTTTTAATGTAAAATTTAATATTTTTATGTCTTTTTTGCCTGTATTTCGAATGAGTTTTTTGTATACAATAAATTCTGAATACAACTGAATCTATTTTTTTGTATTTATGTTATTTGAATACAATCGAATTTAAATACAATAAGTTGAATACAATTTTTTTTTGTATTTATGTTGTTTGAATACAACCGATTTTAAGTTTAATAAATTGAATAGTCCTATGGACTTAGCTCCACTTCCAGCTACTCACAACTTTAGTGGAGATGCGAGTAAATATAATATAAAAGTATCTACAAATAAATACAGCTGAGTTTGATACATCTGACTTGAATACAACAAAATCTGACTTGAATAGATCGAAATCTAACTTGAATACAACGAAAATTGGAACAACCAAATTTTGATAACACTTCACTGTAGCTACGAAATGTAATTATAAAAAATATGGCTATGCCTAACAAAAAATCTCAAAGTGTAGTCATTTGTGTAAGTTTCATTTCTTATGAAATTCGGTAGGCCAATAGATTCATTCCAGTTTTCCTTCTGAATTTTCCTTTTTTTTTTTTACATCATCTCAAAATAATTTAGTGTCCGATATGACTTTATTTTTCACAAAATAGGACAATCAGTAGAAAAGTTAGGAAATTAAAGTTGCTAACACATGGCCAAGGAACTTCATTTTCTAGATAAATAATAAATATTTGTGTGATTAAAAATCATTTCATTAATAAAATAAAAAGTTTATAGTTAAATTGTTACTAATTAACTATAGAATGTGTCATTCCTTTTGAAATTAACCAAAAAAAAGTACTCCATCATATAAATCAAAACGGAGGAAGTAATTATTTACATAAAGAAAAAATTGGAAAAGGAAGAAAATAAATTTATGAAGAGTGAATATATGCCAACTATCTTTAATTGTAACGGTGCCATTGTTAGGCGTGGGATTGACTTGTGAAGACTTTTACATTATGGTTCGATATCACGAGTCAATTTTAAATGTTTTATCCCTCCACCCCCATATAAAACAAGCCCACTTTGCATTTTTTAAAGATTAAGACATTTGAATATAAATATATAATTATGAAAATAAATTTATATTAAAATTTGAATACTAAATTAGTAAAATTATTTTTTTAACATCTAATTAAATAAAATTTTCCTATTAAAATTAATACACATTTAAATTTAAATAACTAACTAATCCTAATACTATATCAGTGAAATGTTATAAAAATAAATTATGGTGATTGAGAATAATAATGGTTAATGGTAGTCCGTAGTAGTAATGGTTGTAGGTGCTGACTGACAGTCATAGTTAATACTTAATAATAATGATGGCTGATAATTATAAATAATACTAGTGATATGCTAGAATTATTAGGTCAAATAATGAAGGTCCTCGATTAACCGCTTGGATATGTTGACAAAAATATTAATTCCACACATATATAAGTACTTTACTCTAAGTTAGTCAAGATCATTGGTTTAGCTAAAAATATGACATTATAGTCTGGATTTGGAAGCAGAAATGAATTAATCTTTATTTCAAACATTATTTGAACGCAAGAATCATATCCAGCCACGGCTGTGAAGGGCGGAGCTAGAATATAATTTACTGATTAAGCGGAATTTAATAGCTTTCATTCAAATTAAATAGATATTAAAAAATATATTGAATATTTATATATTATTAATTTAAATATAATAATTTTAAAAAATTAAAATTTCGAATCCATAATCTTCTAACTCCTAATTCCGCTTTTGACAGCGGTTAGATAATTTCATGAGATCTCAGTTTCACCGACAAAGCTGAATATTATAAGAATTCTCATTATCCTGAAAACAAAAACTATTATCATTACATTAGAATTATAAGTGATAAACAATTTTTGGGAAGGGGAGAAAATATACATTACTTGTGACACCAAAGAGACGGTCTTAAAAAAAAAGATATAGATAGAGAGTAAAAAAACGAAGAAATTACAAAATATATTTTGGTGGGTCATGTGACCTACTTACAAAGCAACAAGTGTAACGCAAAGAGCACATAAGGATTGCATGCATGGCCCCTGAATGGCTTGAATAACGTGAAAGACATAAAATCATATACTACTGTTTAGAATTTACTACTACTAGTGTTTATTGAGTTGACATTAAATCTTTAAATGAACCCTTTTTTTATAACCGGCTTCCCGGCTTACGCCAGACTATTTTTGAAGATAATAGTTTAGGACTTCAGTACTACTACTAATAAATTACGAAATATGTCTGAATGATCAGAGTTTAAGAACAGAGTAACTGATATCACCTATTAGGAATGAAACCTTTTTTTTTATCCACCTAACTCAGTGCCATTCAGAAAGAATACCACTCTCGAGATTGTTAGGGTTGAGTTTAATATCCTTCATTTACTATATTTGCCTCTTTCTTCAATTCTCACAACTGTCCTCTCCCTTTTTTCCCACCTTTAAAAACCCTCATCACCATTTATTTTTCCTTACCACAGCGTTATAAGTAAAAACTTACCCTATTGTGTGTGTGAGAGAGAGGCTAAGAGTGAAAAAAATGGCAAGTTGGTACGTAATGTTTGTGTTTGCACTTGTACTTGTCCATGTTGTCACAGCAAGAAACATTCCTGAAGTGTCCAAACCTAACCAGCCTCAGACTCAGGTTTAATTTGTTCTTTTAATCTTTTTTTTGCTAACAAGGATAATATAACTTATATATTAATGATTTAACTTATCATTATAAAAATAAATAAGAATTAGTTATGGAATTCGTTGCTAATTAACTTGTTGCTTATTGGATTTATTGATGAGAATCCATTGTTAAATAGAATTATCGACAAATTTTGTACTGTTTAGTGACAAAATTGTCCGCGGGTAATTCTATAGCTTTTCTGGTACTATGTACACTAAGAGTGCAAAATTACTTTACAGTATCACACTATTTTAACTTGTTGCAAGAGATAATTAATTTACCTTATTCCCCAGCTTAGTAATCCCACTTTTTACTGACGATTATTATCTCATGTACTTATTTTTTGGTGATATATAAAAATTAAACTAACATATTGTAGCATCATTACATCTATTATTGTTATTTCTAACAAAAGTAGTTCCTAATTTATCTGTTTCACGCTCAGGCTCAGGTTCAGACCAAGGGTGTAACAGTAAACACTGAGATTATAAGTACAGCTCCAACACCTAGTGAAGGACTTGATGACCAAAAGAATTTCATCTCATTTGGCGGCATTGGTGGCTGGGCAGGAGTTGGTGGATACGCTGGAGTGTTGCCAACTTTTGGTGGCATTGGCGGCGGCATAGGCGGCGTCGGTGGAATAAGTGGTGCTAGTGGAATTGGAGGGCTAGGTGGGCTTGGTGGACTTGGTGGAGCTGCTGGAGGCATTGGCGGTGCCGGAGGACTTGGCGGTGGTGGTGGTCTAGGTGTTGGTGGTATTGGCGGCATTGGCGGTGCCGGAGGACTTGGCGATGGTGGTGGTCTAGGAGTTGGTGGTATTGGTGGCATCGGTGGTATCAAACCCTAGAAAATTTAATTTGGTGTTTTTTGTCTAATTAAACTCTTTTTCTAGTATTGCATGCATGTCTAATTCTCCTATGTTTGTGTCAAGTGTACGTCTAGTGTTTTGAAGTTTTCAAGTTTAACTTGTAGTTTCCTAAGGTAGGATTTGGTAGTAACTTTGTTTACGTTGTATTTGGTTCAATTTCCAAGTCAAAGGAATTGTTGGTTTGACTTGTTTCTAATTTATCAACTTTGTTTCTGGCTGAAAAATATTGCTTCCTTTTTTTCTAACCTAAATAATCCATTATTTAAATCAATCAACCAAAGTAATATTTTTTTTTGAAAAAGTTCTCAAATAGAATAAACGCATTTTTCAGTAACATTTTAGCTATTGTTTGATTTTAAAATTTGACGGATAAAAATTAAGGGGTAACGGAGTAAATGAAAATTAAAACATTATTCACAGTAATGTTTTATCATTATTACGTTATTGTAAATAACGACACTCTGTGTTTTGTCCAGCTAATGTCTTGGTAATGAAAATTAAGTACTCATATTTTTAATGCCATTGTCAGAATAGATGTTCTCTTTTGGCAAAGCCAGCAGGTAAACACCGTTTCCCACGATCTTCCATTTCTCTTTTCCCAAATTCTTTGCGAAGGGGAAAGTCCCGAAGTCGAAACCCCCCATCTGTATCAAAGGCTCTTTGGCGGGATGTAAATCGAGGGATTTGCGCAAGTGGCAGCCCTACAAGGGAGAAGACCAACGAGACACGAACCCAGCAATAACCCTTGCAATATTTCAGCAAAGACTGTCACCACACGGATTCGAACCCGCGACGTCGGAGTAGTTGTACCTCAATCACCTTGCCACTTACCAACTCGCACCTGTGCGGGGCAAAAAACAAGTCTTTTCTCAAATTCTAACAGATCTAATTTGAAATAGTTTGGTTTGGGTGAGGGATTTGCTGTCAATAGAGTGAAAACTTGGAGATTCAAACATGACTTGTTGACTCCTTTACGTGTAGTATTCATACATATGTACATACTACTCGTATTAGTTAGTGATTTTGATAGATTTTTGTTCAATATTCTGTGGGTTATCAAAATGTTGTTGTCGTTGCTGCGAATTTTTATTTAATTGATTGCTGATCGAAAGATTGTGCTTTTTCCTGATTTTTTGGAATTTAAATTTTTGATGTTGCAACGATTCTTAAGCTTGATTTTCTGCGATTGTGAGATTCATATTACATTGGTCCTTGAATTAGTTTTTCTGTAAAGGAATCAGCTACTTAGATTAGTATTAATCAAATAGCCACTTCAGGATTCAGAAAAATCGAGGAAAGAGATTGGAACGAATAGGGGGCATAGTCTTCTCTTTATTTTCAGTAGGAATGAGAAGACGTAAAAGGTTTGTAGTAGCAAATATGGCAGAAGGTCACTGTCAGAAGCTAAATTTCAGCTGCCAGGTTACTGCCAGTGTGTCGTTATTTGCAGTAACATAATACTGATAAATCGTTACTGTGGATAATGTATTAACTTTCATTTACTCCGTTAACCGTTATTTTTATCCGTTAAATTTTAAAGTAAAATAATGACTAAAACATTACTGAAAAAATACGTTTATTTTACTTCAATCTCAATTTTCCCAATTTTTAAAAATAATGACCTTTTTTAAATAGAAATTTCACTATAATGATCAAAAAAAAATTCTGAAAATTAATTTTTCATATTATGTTATATTATATGTACTCTATAACAACAATTTGCTGTAGCAATCATAAAAAAATATCCAGACAAACTACGTCTTTATAGAAAAACTTGACTATATCTTGTTAGATGTCATTTTAACCATGCACTTAAATAAAAAATTCTCTACGATCCGTAAAAAATGGTATATATGCCTTCTTTTATGGATCATCCTCCTTTTATGAGCCATCAAATGCCACAATAATGTTGCAGTCAAATAATTACAATTTCACCTCGTGATTATATGCAAGAGAAAATTCACGACGATACAATTTCTGTTGGCACTCTAATTATTTATAAGGTAGTGATAATCACTAACAACTAGAAAGCAAGTTAATCTACCGCTCAAGCAATTTTAATGATTATGGTGAGCCTAGTTGTATATATAGATCTTAATTAATTATAGAATATTCCTTTAAGTTGAAATACATATAAATTATTATTTTGTTAAATGAACTTGTCAACTATACTAAATACTCACTAGCAAAGAGAAATGAATGTTTAACGAAATTAGGTGATTCAAGTACTATAAAATTGACATGATACAGAGAAGATTGACATTGTTCATGGGTAAGAATGACAAACATAAATGGAAACATAAAGATACAACAATGCATGTGACTTTTGGATGTCAAGTCCAGAAAAAATGGTGCAAAAGTTCTCCAAGGCCCTAAGATTCTGGGTTAGTTGGTTTTTTTCTTGATATTTTGCATCACTTTCTGTTTGTAACACATTAGTGGCCGGACACACCAACACCTCCTTTCTTTTTCTCCCTTAATTTCTCTCTTTCTTTCTTTTCCTCCCTTAATTTCTCTCTTTCTTTCTTTTCTTCTTCTTTTGCTTTCATCTTTCACTTTGTGCCTAAATTTTAGATCACAATGAATTGTGTCCACCATAGAATAAGCAGCTAAGAAGGCGAAGATTATTATGCCACTTAACATATTGTACTAGTTAGGGCTATGTAAATTAACGGTTAAACCAATAACCCATATCGATAATTGGGTTATTGAGTTAATAGTTCGGGTTAATGAGTTATTGGTTCGGGTATCGGGTGATGTTATATAATTATTGGGTTATCAGTTCGGGTTTGATTTTGTCACTTTTGTTAATGGGTGGACCGTTAATCCAATAACCATTTATTTAATTATAATTATACCCTTCCCTATATAAAATTACTTGACTAGACTTTGGGTTAGGTTTCATTCTCACTTCACAAACTCATTCTCTCTCAGTAGCGGCAATTTCTCCAACTCGATTTTCAGGTAAGTCTTTAATTTTCTTCTTAGATTTCAAGCCTTAATTTTTGTTTTCCTTCTTCGATTTCAAGCCTCAATTTTTGTTTTCCATCTCGTTCGGTTTCTAAGGCCAACTTAAAGGCTTGCTTGTATATTCATTTAAGTTTGAGAAATAATATGAATGCGCATTAGATGAAGAAATTTAAGTTTGAGAAATAATATGAATGCACATTAGATGAAGAAACCTATACTGCACTGCACTACGAAAGCAGGAGCCTAAGACACCGTTCTCAAAGCTATATACTCTAGAAACACACACATTATCATTAAATTGGTATTATAGATTCTTCCATTACCTCGGAAGTTTTCAAAATGGGTTCTTTGTTCTTGAAATTTTTTGTGTGAAATCTTAATGGTTAAACCGATAACCGAACCGATAAGGATCAACAATCGATTAACCAATAACTCAATAACCGATATCTTAACGGTTTTTAATGATTTAACATGCCTACAAATTGATAATCGATAAGTTTAACCGATAACTTTCAAACCCGAACCGAACCACCCGATACGCATCTCTAGTACTAGTTCTTTACTCTACTATACATACTAGCCAAGCTGCGGTTCTTGATTGTCAAGAAATATTAACGTGATCTTGTAAGTTGTATATGTGCATGCACTTCTTGATATTTGGAATAAAAATAAATTTGTTTCGCATAAAATTGCAAAATACTACTCCATCAGAGATCCTGCGCACTTACCATTTAAAATTCTGACGTAAATTACAGGGAGTAACCGGTTTTAAGTTGAGCTTCTAGTGAAAAACGTGGTGGAGTTAATTCTGAAAATGATAATCATGTTAGAACATTTCATACTGATTGATTTTGACTTTTATGTAGTTGCAACTCCCAACCAAACCGACTATGAACACCCCTACCTGTAAGTTGGCCAGGAATCTGTCGGCCTCAAAATAAAATTTAAGGTCAAACATATGAGAGATTTGATTTTGTACTTCATTATAAATTTGAGAGAGAAATCAGAAGTGGCTTCTCTTATAGAATCCTTACAAGTATACTGATGACTACTAGACATACTTTTCTTGATTTCACAGTGGAATGCGTGGATTAATTGGATTGACAAAAGGAGAAATCATTTTCCATTTAAAAAGAAAGAAAAAGAGAATTCAGTTTGCTGTCTGTATTGACTCAAAAGCCGGGAAATAGGTTATGGTTTTATCGTTGCCATTGGTGTAGTATGTCCACATTCCAGTTACAAGAAATGATTTTCTATAATCACATGGAGACTACAAACTGATTTGGTTGAGAGAGCTGATCTGCCTAGGCTTGAGAAATTGGGAACACCTTTTTTTAGTTTCATTTCTTAAATAAGGTTATATACAATAGACCCTTGTGGTCCGGCCCTTTCCCGGACTCCGCGCATAGCGGGAGCTTAGTGCACCGGGCTGCCCTTTTTTCTCCCTTAAATAAGCAATTAAACACAGAAGTGACAACTCAAGAGTCATTACTCATCAGTTTTATCTTCTCGTATGATGTTGACCTTTGAGCATAATTTTAGATACGCATTAGAATAAATCACTCATGCCTCAAGGCTTTACCTGTGCTCTTCATCATATTTTTTTTGAATTTGGTACTGCTGACAGTATCTGATTTGGTCTTTCCAAAATGGTTTATTTTTTCGGGGGTAAACAATTGATAAATAATTTCTTCTTTACATGTTTAACTTGTTTATTTTTTGTAAGCAAAAAAGAACTCTTGATATTATATAAAGATTTTGTTAGAACGAATACATGCGAGCTACACTTAAACAAGTCACTGCTCTTGCTCTTTATGTTTTATGAATAGTGTTGCAACCATATATATGTATTTATGGAAGATCTGGATCGCATTCTTCTGGTTCACTAAAATGTGTTTTGACCCGTCCTTCCCTGCCCCATTTAACCTTTGACCTGCCCCTCCCCATTTGCCATCCCTAATCTCTATTCAAGTCAAAAAGAAGAAAATTTCCAATTCTATTCCCAGCAGTCATGTTACATAAAAGATTAGGTACTAATGTTCCAGTATTATTAACTTGAACTGTGTACCTATGAATATTTGATTGTTTAGGGCCGACCCTTTGAATGATTATATTGTTTATTTTACAGTCGATGTATAATGGATCAATCAACTCACTGACGACATCTACATTGCATGATATAGGCAACATCGACCAGTTGGAAACTAGATTTTGCGTGTCGTTGTAGAAGAGGTACAAAACATCCTGCTTAATGTTCCAAGTGCACCTCAATTCCTCACGTCTTATTTCATCTCTGTTCAAGTCAAAAAGAAGGAAAAGTCCAATCCTAGTTTCATCATGCATGGTACATAAAAGATAAGGTATTAATGTTCCAGTATTATTAACCGGAACGACATATCTATGACTATTTGATTGTTTAAGGCCGACCCTTGGAACCATTACATCGTTCATTTGACAGCAGATGTATAATGGATCAATCAACTCACTGAAGACATCTACATTGTATGATATAGGTGGCATCGACCAGTTGAAAACTAGATTTTGTGTGTAATTGTAGTAGAGGTACAAACCATCTTGCATAATCTTCCAAGTGCACCTTTTATGCCTGATGTCACACCTAGGTATATCTCTGTAAAATTTAAAAAGAAGAAAAGTTACGTACCTAGGACCAGCGGTCATGTTACATAAAAGAGTAGGTTCTAATCTGCCAGTGTTGATTTTAACAGGATATCTATGAACATTGGATTGGTTAATTCCAACTCTATGTTCCACGATATTGAAGGAATATGTTACTGCCTTTTATTGATCATTATATACAATACATATAGTGTTACCTAATTATCTAGTCCTTTACAAACTAGGTAACTAATCTTCTTAATTACAATTGGACTACACTTCCTAATTACAATTGGACTACACTTCTTAATTACAATTGAACTATAATTTTACCTAATATAGGAGATGTACAATATTCTATCATACCCCCGCAGTCGAAGCGGGAGATTCTTGTACGCTGAGACTGGCTCGAAAATCATCAAAGAGTATGCGCGGAAGCCCTTTAGTAAATATGTCAACAATCTGATATCGGGAAGGAATTCCTGCCTTTCATTGATCATTATGTACAATATATATAGTATTACATAATTATCTACTCATTTACAAACTAGGTAACTAATCTTCCTAATTACAATTGAACTACACTTCATAATTACAATTGGACTACAATTTTACCTAATATAGGAGATGTACAATATTCTATCAGGTATCACCTTTCATTATACAATCGATGTATAATGGATCGATTAACTCACAAATGACATCTACATTGAAGTAATTTGCTGTTGCATAAAAGGAGAATGACGATAGGGTTAAGAGGGAAACTAAAATGGGCAATTGAAATTGGAGTGAAGAAGGCATATTTTTCCTGGCCTAAATATTGGGATATTTCTTTTGACTTTTTGGCTAGTTAAACTACTGGAGTTGGGGTTCTTTAATTTAAATAGGCTAGAATACGAAGAAGAAAACTTCATGGGATAAGTTCTTAATTAATTTGTTAAATATACACCATATACATGTGTATATTGTGTATATTAGGTCTCGGCTATGCTCACGGATTGGCCCTCGGATGGGCTGATTATTATGTGTAATTTATGGTAAATATTTAGTATCCTAGTTTAGGTAAGATTGTAATATAATTAGTATTGTATTACCATAATTAGTGTATTACCATAAATGTATAGAATAAGGTTTTAGGAATAAAATAGGAATATGATTCTCCTATTATGTAACTTTCTTTCATAATTGAAGTAGAAGACAATCCAAAGTTAGATAACAAAAAATGGAAGTCTATATAACGAGTTGATTTTCTGAATGGTCACTCAAGTTATAGTAATTGGCCATTAAAGTCACTTCTTTATTTTTTCTTTCAAAAGTGATTTAATTTTGCTTAGTTAGTGTTTATGATCATTTTAGCCAAAAAAATAATTTTTTATCTTTTTATATCTATTTAGTTAGTCTTTCGGGTCATTTAATGTAGTCTTTATGATAATTTTAAATATATTTAGGACCCAACCCACCTTAAATCTGAAGCATCACTCTTGATCAACTTCTCAAAATCACAAACTACAACAGGTTCAGACTCAACCCACTTCCAAACCCTATTTTCCACACTACTAATCCTATTATTATCCAATTCTTGAAAATCAAATGCAACTTGGTGAAGTAAAGAAAAACAACAATCACGATTTACAATAAATGATGAAGGTATTGAACCTAGTGAGGATTGAGGAAGGAAAGAAGTAACATAAGGAAATATGAAACCTAATAATTGGTACTGATGAAAAGGGAACAACTGAACAATAACTGTAAATTGGGCCGGTTTTAGTTATTTAAAAAGTATTTTTTCTTAAAAATTTATCGTTGTCACGACATGAAATAGATATAATAATCATAGAGGCTGACTAGACAAAGTTAGATGACGTTGAATTTTGGAATACAAAACAAAGATAAGTGATTTTAATGGCCTATTACTATAAGTTAGAGTGACCATTCAGACATTCAACTTTCTATTTAAGACACATCATTCATATAATAAGCAACTATAGGCAATATGATTATGTTAATCACCTCGGATCATAACTTATGTACACCTTCAGTGCACAAAAATTCTACCCCATCATATCATTCAGACACATACATATTTATTGGTAAACCTTCATAAAGAGTAAAATTTGTAATTTTAAAAGTAAGATAGGTTACCTGTTATAACAAGTAAATAAGATGATTCGATAATTCAAATATTTTAGGATATTAGTTGAACTCAAGAGAAATAGGTGACTGAGATGATGAATAATTGTCATCCTTAGTGTTATTTACTTGTTATATCATTAATACCACCCAGGCTGAGCGCATATGTGGACTTTTTTAATGTTGCTGAAACGAAGGGATTTTATAACTGGCTATTAAAGGAGTTCTTTTTTAAAAAAAATAATTTAAAATGAAGAGTACTTGCATAATTATAAAACTGAGATAAATCCAAACGATGCTATCTCTAATTTACGAAATTGATATAGATCTAAACGATGCTATCTCTAAATTGTCTTTGTTTAACAACATAATCACAGATAATATGTGTACTTTCATTAATTGTAAAATTATCAAAGAGGACAAACAAGTAAGGATGAGGGACAAGCCCACCCTAACAAGCTTATAAAAAAACAAGGATTAAAAATACGATATCATCATCACAGAGTTTATAACATACTCTATGATGATATTACAAATTGGATGACATCTACATTGTCCAGTTGAAAACTCGATTCTGTTCGAAGTTGAAAAAGAGAAATAAACCATCTGGCCTTATATTCCAAGTGCACCTTTTTTCTTTAAGTTCACACCTAGGTATATCTCTATTAAAATCAAAAAGAAGAAAATGACCAGACCTAGGACCAGAAGTCATGTTGCAGAAAAGTGTAGGATTTAATTGGTGTACTGCAATTTCAACTTGATATCTGTGAACATTTGATTGTCTAAGGTTAACTTGTGGTTGAGTAATATTACCATTAATTACACAATTAACCGATAATGGATCAATTAACTCATCAATGATAATTACATTGAAGAAATTTGCAGTTGCATAGAAGGAGAATGATGATAAGAAGAAGAGGAAAACAAAAATTGGCAATTGAAATTTGACTGAAGAAGACATTTTCTGTTTTGTTACTCAAGTTTTTGGTGTTTGAGTTCTTTAAATAGGCTAAATTGTAAAGAAGAAGAAAACTTAATTTGTTAAGTTCTTAATTGAATTTGAACACAATCAAGAGTTGGATTGTAAGAAATGGAAGTCTATTAAAAACATTACTTCATTATTAGAATAATCAACTATAGGCATGCAACTATGTTAATCACATACACGCACAAAACCTAACTTTGGAATATGCATAAATGTATTTACAAGAATGGTTAGTCCCTAAATTTGGAAGATGCAAATGCAGAAACCAAATAATCTACTTACTATACTTGACCAAAGTACTCCCGTTTGAGGCAAATTAAATAATTCTTGTAAAAAAAAGAAGTATACTTACAGTTCAACCTTTTATATTTCCTTTTTCCCAATTTATATGGCGCCGATGTTCGAATTGCGAGAGTCAAACGAATTTATTTTTAGCTTGATTTTTTCATATGCCTTGTAAACTTTTTAAATTATTAATTATTGTAACTTATAATACTTTTTACGTAGTTTTTACATATGAAGATTTTATTTTAAATAACTTAAAAATTCTATAATAAAATTCATGGTCAAAATTAATAAGAAGTTTGACTTTCGAAATCTCAACTATGACATATATATTGAGACAGATATTACGGTATCCGTAAAGGATTCCTTTGGATTATTAAATTCAAATCGCTCTCTATTTGATAAAACTTAGAAATGATTTCTCTTTGAACAAAACTTTGAATTTAAAAAATAAGTCCAAAATTACTTTGAAATTTTTTAACCTCAGATAATTTTGGAAAAATATAAATTACCGAAAGAAATAATCCCTTGATTATTTTCATTAATGAAAGAGTATATATACAATTTACAATTTCCATAATATGAAAAATCATATTCCTATTCTATTCCCAAAACCATATTCTATTTGTACAAGAATTCTACAATTATGGTAAGTGTACAATGCTAATTAAATACAACAACCTTTCCTAAAATAAGCCTCCCAAACCTTGATATACACAATTATATGTACCATGTATATCACGGTCCAAATCAATCGAATATGGTCACGGTCCAAATCAACTGAATATGATAGTCGAATATGGAATTTATTACACCCCGCAGTCATAGCGGGCGGTCGTCGTACGCTGAGACTGTCTCTAAAATCTTCAAATAGGACCGATGGAAGACCCTTAGTAAAGATGTCTGGAATTTGATACCTGAACGGAATATGTAAGACGTGTACTTGTCCACGAGCTACCTTTTCGCGAACAAAATGGATATCCATCTCAATATATTTAGTGTGCTGGTGTTGAACCGGATTCTCAGAAAGATATATGACACTAATATTATCAAAATATACCAAGGTATCTTTTTGAATGGAAAAGCGAAGATCCAAGAAAAGATTACGTAACCAACATGATTCAAAAACCATATTGGCTACCCCTCGATACTCGACCTCTACACTGGAGCGTGATAAGGTAGCATGTCGTTTGACAGACCACGAGACCAAGTTATCACCAAGAAATATGCAATAACCAGACGTGGAGCGTCGCGTATCTAGACAGCCACCCCAATCATCATCGGTATACGAGACAAGTGTAGAGGACGATGATGGATATAGATACAAGTCATAGTCAAGTGTCCCCTGGATGTATGTAATAATGCATTTGAGCGCATTCATTTGCTCACCCTAGGATTATGCATAAACACACACATGATGTACGACATATGTAATATCCGGTATCATGAAAGTAAGATACTGAAGAGCTCCAGCAAGACTGCGATAGTTGAGTTGCGATCCTCGTAAGGTTAGTCAGTCGCAACACCCAACTTGGGCTTAGTATCAACGGGAGTGGAAGTAGATTACACGAGGACATATCAGCCCTATCAATAATCTCAGCGGCATACTTCCGTTGGGACAAGAATAATCCACCTACATGACGAGAGACAACAATCCCCAAAAAATAACTCAAAGGCCCCAAGTCTTTCATAGCAAACTCAGAGCTGAGTATGCTCATGATAGACTTGCGCAAAGCATCTAGAGGCAGTCAAGATAATATCATCCACATATAATAGAATATAAGCCAAGGAAGTACCACGATGATATATGAACAATGAATTATCAGACCTGATGTATGAAAATCCAATAGATGAAACATAGTCTGCAAATCTCTTATACCAAGCTCGTGGGGCTTGCTTAATCACATACAACGACTTCTTCAATAAACATACATGATGAAGATATTTGGGGTCTCGAAAACCCAAAGGTTGATGCATTTAAACGGTCTCTTTAAGATCATCTATGTAAGAAAGCATTCTTCACATCGAGCTGATGAATGTGCCATCCTTTCGAAAGAGTCATACTGAGAACAATGTGAATGGTAGCCAATTTGACCACTGGACTAAATGTCTCACCACAATCCACGTCAACCTGCTGAGTCTTACCATCACCTACAAGACGAGCCTTATGCCTCGCAAAAGAACCATCAGAATTATCCTTATGAGTAAAAATTCACATAGACCGAATAATATTAACACCAGAAGGACGGGGTACCAACTCCCACGTCTTATTTCAATAAGAGCATTATATTCGTCATGCATGCCAATTTTCAATTCGGGTCATTTAATGCGGACATTGGGTTACGGGGTAGGGGGATTTAAGAACATTAGAATTTAGATTAAAATGTCTTTTTGGTTTAAAAATATCCCGTTGACTACGAGTGACCGGTATATGACTCGGTGGAGAATGTGGTGGATTTTGGGAGGAACTCGGATGGTAGACAAGAGATGAGGTAGAAGCATTGGAAACAGTAGCCAAGGCGAAACAGAAACTGAAGTTGGAACAATGTCGGGATTGGGCTGGGCAACTGGCCCAACTGCCGATACTGGGGCAGAAACAATACTGGAAACAGTGGGAGGTGGCGGAATAGTAGGTCCAGCAGGCAGTGGGCCCGTTGGCAGAGTTTGGGTGCAGGAAACAGCCGATAAATGGTGGATAAAATACGGGAGACCTCGTCATCTAAAAAAATATACAAATTAGGCACATAATTACTCACTTTAGAAAATGGAAATTGGGTTTCATAAAAAATAACATGGCGACTAATGATGATTTTATTATAGGAGAAATTAAAACATTTGTAACCACGATGATTAGATGGATAACCCAAAACACACAAGTAGTAGACCGGGCTTGAAGTTTGTGAATAGTAGTTGACGGGAAAAGCGGATAACATAAGCACCCAAAGACCCTAAGATGTGAATACGAAGGAATCTTATTATATAAGATTTGAAGAGGGGAGAAATATGTCAAACCTTTGGTAGGAAGTACGTTAAGAAGATAAGTAGTCATTTGTAGAGCATGATGCCAAAATGAAGGAGGTACGGAAGCATGGACCAATAAAGTGCGGACAATATTATTAATGGTACGAATTTTTCGTTTGGCTTTCCCATTCTGTGAGGAAGTATGAGGACAAGAGAAACGAAAAACTATGCCATTAGTGTCACAAAATCCCGAAACAACCTATTATCATATTCTTTGTCATTATCACATTGAATATTTTTTATTTCCCATTCGAAATGGGTGCGGACGAATGATCTAAATTTTAAGAATGTGGAAACAACTTGTGATTTTTTTCTAATGGAAAAGTCCATAAAAAATAGAATAATCATCCAAAAATAGAATATAATAACAATGACCCACATAACTTAAAACATGAGATGTTTATAAATCGCTATGAATAATATCAAATGACATTAAAGCACGAGAAGTAGAGACTACAAAAGGTAATCTAACATGTTTTCATAAAGGACAGGAATGACAAATTGGAGTACTACTCGTATTCTTACAATGAATAAAATTATTTTTATTTAAAGAAGACATAATTGACGACCTTGAATGACCCAAATGTACATGCCACAAAGAAGGGGCAAGAGCTGCAAAAGTGGAGGACATGGGACTGGAGCGACGAAATTGACGGTGGTGATTGGATAAAGATCTCCCTACCGTTGCATCTCATAAGAGGTATCCCCGTATTGAAATCTTTGATAGAAAATCCAAAATGATTAAAATTATTAGAAATCCAATTATCAGTTGTGAATTTGCGAACAAACACCAAATTTTTAATCAAGTTAGGGACACGAAGGGTATTTTTCAAGACAAGAGGCGGATGAGGGGGGAGGGGGGCAAACTGCACTATCGTGACCATGAATTGGAATCGAATGACCATTACCAACAATAATACCACGATTGTTGCTCAAATTATAATAAGACGAGAGGGTACTTGAGTCGGATGTCATATGAGAAGTGGCGTCGGTGTCCATGTACCAATTATTATCCGGAGGAGTCAATCCAAGTGGGTGCATTGCTGCTTCATTATCCGTCGGTGTGGGGCCCGCTGCATGATGGGCCTGGGCAAATTAAACATAAGGATTAAGACCCTAGCAAATTATTATCACTATAGCAAAAAGAACGGAGAAACGTAAAATAGGAAGCTATGTTTGATCGAAGGGATAATAGAGTTTTCCAATAAATTCTGCTAGTGGAGTAAGATGTTGGGATCGAAATAATCAGGGCGTCATGCGAAAGCTAATAATTGTAAGCATTTAACGATAAATATGAAACAAAGAGAATTATACGAAAAGGACATAATATTTTAATAAGGTTTGATCAATTGGCCTACATATGAGAAACCTAATATAAAAGCATAAAAATCTATTGAGAGAAAATCTCCTCCTAAATAAGACTATTTAAACGACTACATTGTGAATGTTTTTGTGTCTTCTAGTTATGGGAATGAGGTCTTCAATTTATAGATGTTCAACATTTTTCCTCCAAAAAATGAGTTACTCAAATATGGAAGATTTATATTTTTTCTTTTGGAAAAAGTAAAAGCACTTATGATAATATTTTGACTTTCTTTCAAGAGAAAAGTAAAACTCAAATACGATAAGAAAATCAAGACAAAAATTTCTAACATAAGACGTCCTAGGGATAAAAAACATAGGGCTAACGTCGAAAGCACTCTGATGGACCAACATTGATACTGAGAGACGAAAGTTAGAGGCCGACCGTTAGCGGCGCGACAATGAGCTTTGCACATATGTATACAATCGTAATAACAAGGTCCACCACAATGAAGAGGACAATCCAAACGCATTCCTTTGCATCTTCCTTTAACCATGCATTGTGCAAATTCACCTATCTTGTAATCTTGTTTATTGTTCATATGCCAACGTCTATGATGCTCTCTTCTATTATTGTGGTTCGTTTGTTTCCTACATCCCCATGCCCACCACCCCCCTCCACCTCCTCCCCAACCCCATCCACCACTACCTCCCATACCCCCACCCCCATCACCACCGCCACCGCCACCACCACCACCTCCCCCTCCACCATTACCATCGCTTCCACCCCCACCGCCACCACCCCACCAGCGTCCACCCCTTCACTACCTCCTCCTCCGCGATTCGTGCCTTTTTATCATCGTGAGTAATATTGTAGGAATTGTTGTCATTTGTTGGAGCTTGAGCAATGCTACTTCCATCCACATTTTCGTCACCTCTCAAACACACCAAAAGTGCAAAAAGGAAAAACAAAAATGTTAACAAACATTGTCTTGGAATACAATATTTCTTCATTGTATTGCAGTACTTGATTAAGATTTGTGCACTATTTGTCTTCCCTTTATAGTTGTTCCTAAGAGTGGAGAAAGACAACTAGATATTGAACATTTTACGTACCTACTTGATCTTGTTCTAGTCATGTTGAAGCTATCTAACGAACTATTGTTGACAAATTAAAATATATATATTTCAAAAATACACATTGAATTGCCTTGGATTTTACTCTGTCCCCACTATAACAATTGAAGGGCTGGGACTCATTCCTGGCTTGTATGAAAAGGGAAGCTAGGCACCTCATGAATGAGGATCTTGGCATTTTTGTCTGACTTATTTTAATATAGACATAGCGTGACCAACATTTATAGAAAATTTGGGCTTCATGATGTTTTATCAATGAGGCCCACCAGTTCTCAAGTTGGTACAAGCACTGGTTTTTGTTTTTTTTTATCCGGCGTTCAGTATCTATATCAATGTCCCAATTAATTCAGATTTGTGACAGGTCATTTGCACTTTTCCCTATTTTGTGTTGGTCTTTAATTTTTGCTCTTCATAACAAATAACTTTTTTTTTGGGAGCATAAGTTTATATTTTCGCATCATAATATTCCACAAGTTATGCCTGCATCCGTAAAGAACATATGCTCCGCTAAGCATAAATTCCATTTTGAAGGGAAAAAATCAAAGATCAGCCCATTTGAAGGGCAAAAATTAAAGACGAGCTCATTTGAAGGGAAAACTATGCAATTTCTTCATCTGTGACGCGTAAAGCCATTTAGGGGAGAAATGCTTTCCACCAAAACTATATTTTAATCTTAGGGCTTGAATCCGAGAACTCTAATTAAGGGTGAAGGAATCTTATTCATCCACCACAATCCTCGGTGATTCAAGCACTAATTGGTTGGCTGGTAAGCCTAACAATTGGAGTGGCTTGTCGAGAACTGCTGGGGTACAACTTACAACCAGTGGTGTAAGCACGATTATGCATAATTGGTTCGTCTATTGTCACAATTTTGTTTGTATACAACTTGAATCTAATGTGACGGTGGTGTTAAAATTTAACTTTCGTGCTAAATCAATATTATTTTTAAACGTCAATTACATACTTTGTGTACATATATGCAAAATGTAATTTTTTGACAAATTTTAAAATAGTGTCGGATGACACTCCTTGCTGCAAGGTGTCTCAGTCGCTTTTTTTTATATAACCATGGTCTTGTGAGTCAATTTGCGCGCATCTCGACTAATTCAACGAGATATCTACCACCTCTCACCAGCAATAAGTATCAGGATGTGTCTCTGTCACTTACTACAAGAAGAAAAACATTTGCCAACAACATCTTTTGTTGTCATATGCTGGATGTTATCGCCAAAATACTTTCACAACAGCAAAACAATTGTTGCATGCCGTTTTAATAACCTCTGATGCGAAAAGTTTTCGCCAACAACAAATATTTGACATTTACGTTTTTAGTATATTTATGGTTGCTAAAATATTGTTGTCAATTCTATATTTGTTTGTAGCTACTCTTTCAGGTCTCATGCCAAGATTTTATATTTGCCTCTTCTATAACAAGTACATTTATCATTTCTTTTATGTTAGGGGTTGTTATTCTATAGAACAATTAATTATCTAGTTGCTGGCTACTATATGGAGTTTCTACTCCCACCTATGTATAATGATTTTCTTTTTGTGGAAAAGCAAATCCGTTGAGATTTAGAAAAGGGACAATTGCTCTTGAGATTTCAAAAGTTACCAATAAATACTATTTTTTAAAGATATTAAACCCACCCTTTTGTTGTTCTATTTATAAAGTTTAAAGGGCATTATAACCGTTAAAGCTCGTCAATTTTTTCTCTTAAAAAAAGTGGTGATATATGAGTGGCTTGATAAAATGGTCATGTAAGGCTTCCTATCTCTATTTTTCCATGCTTATGCAGCTTATAATAATCTATCAATTTACTTTGCTATTTTCTCAAGCCATCTTCATATATCTATAGAGGGCTCGCTCAGTTATTGGACCAAATTCAAACACATAACTTGTAATTGAAGGTCAAATGCACTTAGCCAGTACTACGAGAATCAACACAATAATTTTTAAAAAATTAACTAGGACCAACACTAGTATTTACCCTCAAAGAGCTAATAGGACCAAAACTAGTATTTACCCTCAATCTGCTGATTTATAAATAAAAGTTATATTCTTGTATCTAAAATCTATCCAAGAAATTGATTACTACTTCCCTTCACTAATAGTGGAAAGAAAAATAAGTTGTAAGTCCTGTTTAAGTGTTATTTAAGGTTTTGACACATTTATTCAACAGTAATGATAAGGCATATTCGATTAAATTATTCGTATATCTTCTCTAAATAAGTAATTAACAACCATGTCTTATTATTTCAAATAGTAAAAGTGGACAAAAATAATTAATGTCTTTTCGATTTTTTAACGTGACAAATATTTTGGAAACTTTTTTCGTTGACTAAAGTGACTAATAAAAAGGACAGGAGGGACGAAATATACTACATAAAAAAGATTTATGGCTCTAATTACTCATCATTTTTCCTTTTACTTTCTCCTCACTACACTAATTTGCTCCATTTTTTCTCCTTCCATAGCTATTGAGTACTATACTGTTAAGCTTCACAACATAATTCCATATCCTGTAACAGTCCAATGCATGTTGAATGGGCAAAAAGATCTTGGGAAAAGGATCATTGGTGCATCATTTTTTGTATACACAATTTATGTTCCAATATATGGTGATCAAGAAAATATTCTTTGGTGTGCAATGTGGGAAGAGAACAAATCAAGAGAGTTTAAGGTGTTTGATTATCAGAGGGATAAGTCCCTTTGTGCTGAACATAAGCTTTGTGATTGGGGTGTTAGTTATAGTGGAGTTTGTCTTCATGGAAAAGATGGATGTCTTGTTCACTACAAATGGGATGGTGATCAATTAGATTCCTAAGTGTTGTTTATGTAACAAGATTATGTAAATGTAGTTAATTAAATCATAAATAAAGAAATCATTTCCATAGTGACTTGAAACTTCTAAAGAGTGTTAGACAACTTAGTGCGCTTAACTCGCCTTTTTTACCAATTCTCTTTAACGTTGCTTTGTTTTGCACTTCTATATATACACAAAATTACTAATAGCCCGTTTGGTCAAATTTCTAGAAAGCTAAAAGTATTACTATTTTTTTAAAAGAAATGCTCATCTTAGAAAGTTGAGATGTTTGACCAAGTTTTTTAAAAATAAAAATGCTTTTGAGAAGTTGAAAAAAATGTTTTTCAAAAGTTGTAAAGAAAAGTCTCTCTAGAAGCACTTTTTGGAAGCTTGGCAAATTGATGCTCTAATATTGACAAAAGTTTTTCAAATTGATTAATTAAACATAAATTTTAATCCTCGAAAAATATTTTCTCGAAAAACACTTATTGTATGACAAAAAATACTTCATAAAATAAGTAGATTTTAAAAGTTTTTAGCCAAATAAGCTCTAAGGTCTAAGGGGTATCTGACTAAATTAGTTACAGGATATGGAATTTTAAAGAGTTTTTAGATTTTAAAGATGAGGAATCAACACTATACTTTATAAAATAAGTAGATTTTAAAGAGTTTTTAGCCAAATTTGCTTTCATATACTGATAAGGGGTATCTGACTAAATTATCCTTTATCTCTTCATTAATTAAGTAATTAATAACTATATTTAAATAGTTAATGTCTTTCGGATTGACAGATATTTGAGATTTTGTTTTGACAAAAGTGACCGATAAGGACATGAGAAAAGGAATACCACATAAACAAGATTGATGGCTTCCCTAATTACCCGTCACTTTGCCTTTTACTTTCTCCTCACTACACTTTGCTCCATTAATTTTCTCCTTCCCTAGCTGATAGTTGGGTATGGATGAAAACACATTTTCCAATTTTTTCATTTTTGTTTGGTCAAAAAATTTGAAAAATAGTTTTTTTTAGAAAAATAAATTAGTCAAAAATGAAGAAAATGACTTCCCTAATGAAAATAGGGGAAACAAGTATCCAAGTGACATTCAACCAACTACCCTACAATAACCTCTTTTTAATTTTCTACACCACTCCCCCATCCGTGTTGTGAAACCCCCCCCCCCCCCCCCCCCCCCCCCGATTTTTTTTTTTTACAGTTTTAAATACATTTTTGAATTTTCTACACCAACCCCCCCCCCCCCTCCCCCCCCCAAAGTTTTAATTTTTTTAATTTTGTACAACACCCCACCCACACCCTGCGAACCCCCACCCCTCCTAATTTTTTTTTAAAACTTTTAAACACTTTTTTGGGTTTTTTACACCAACCACCCCCCCCCCCCCCCAAAAAAAAAAAGAAAAGTTTTAATATTTTTTATTTTCTAAACCACCTCCACCACACCCTGCTAATCCCCACCCCTGACCCCTCCCCCTGCTACGGAAGCCCCCCCCCCCTCCAAAATTTGTTTTGTTTTTTAAAAAAAGTTACAAATTCTTTTTAAATTTTTTTACACCAACTCCCCCCCCCCAACTCTTCCACCCCCTACCCCCTCCCCCAGACCCCACCTCCCCCTTCAATTTTTTTTTTGTTTCTACACCACCCACCAATCAATCCACCACCCACCCCCTCCCCTGTCCCTCACCCTTATCCCCATCCAGATTTTCTATTTCATATATTTTATTTTATTTTATTTTATTGGAGGGGAGGTGGGGTCGGAGGGGTGGGGGTTGGTGTAGAAAACCAAAAAGAGAATTTAAGACTTTTTAAAAAAATTATTTGGGAGGGGGGTCCCCAACAGGGGGTGGGGTGGGCGGGTTGGTGTAGAAAACAAAAAAAAGAATTTAAAACTTTTTAAAAAAAAAATTGGGGGGGGGGGGGGGTCGGGGGTTCGCAGCGGGTATGGGGGAGTGGTGTAGAAAACCAAAAAAAAATATTTTTTTTTGGAGAGGGGATTGGAGGTGGGGGTGTGCATAGGGTGTGGTCATGTGGGTTGGGCGGTGGGCTGGGTGGTGGTGGTGTAGAGTTGGGTGTGGTGGTGTGGGATAGGGGTGTGAAGAAGAAGTGTGTTTGAGGGTGGTGGGGGTGGGATTTGGTTGGGTGGTGGGTGGTGAATGGGGATGGTGGGGGTGTGGGGTGGTGGATTGGATGGGGCTTGAGTGAGTATTTATCCAAAAATATTTTTTACTAACCAATCGAATATGAGAAAATAAGTAAGAAATTCACTTATTTTCTACTAACCAAAAGAACATGAGAAAATAAGTAGAAATTCACTTATTTTTCAAGAAATCATTTTTCTGAAAAACATTTTCCTTAGTATCGAACACTCCCATATTCTTCAAATTCGCAACACACCACCATATGTTATAACAATCCAATGCAATTTGAATGGATATGCTCTTAAGAAAGAGACAATTAGTCCATTGGGGTCTGTTTACAAAATCAATGTTCCAATCTATGATGATAAAGATAACATTGTTTGGTGTTCAATGTGGTTAAGGGAAAAATCCGGAAATTTTAAGATGTTTGATTATAAGAGGGATCCAGTCTTATGTTTTGATAAGAATTGTAATTGGAATGTCAGCCGTGTTCAAATTTGTCTTATGAGTGTTGGTATCTTGGACTACGCTGTGGTCTATAATTGGTGATTTATGTTCAACATGGGGTTTAAACAATGGGTCAATAATTGATTCGCCCAATTCTTATTAAATTATAATGTTATTTTTTTTATAATTTTATTTAATTATCAACTAGATTTCCTCCTGTTTATTATGACTATATCTAATGTATAGAATTAAAAAATAAAAATATTATAATAAGATTTCTCATGGATTAATTTGAGTACATATTTAGTAAAAAATCAGCTCTACTTTTTAAATGACCTGAATTAGGCGGATTAAAATAAGCCGAGTTAATAAATAGATGGATCAAATAAGGTGAGTTAATAGACAGACGGATCATTAACCACCCTCACAAAAATTAACTTTCATAATAATAATAATAATAATAATAATAAGTTAGAAAGAATATTGGGTGTGAGCCAATATATTATAAGAATCCGTTCAATTATAGTGGATAAGAGGAATGAATTGCTAGTGTACTATTTGTTACATAGAGAAATAAATTGCTAACTCCTTTTTATAAGTCCAGAAAGAATTGATCTTGGGTATAACTCAACCCCAAAAGCTAGCTTGTAGGAGGAGGATTGTCCAAGTCCATATAAGGAGTCCATGTTTTCATTCCATTTGGATTGTCCAAGATCCACATAAGGAGTCCATGTTTTCATTTCATATCCGATGTGAGACTCTTAACACTCCCCGCACGCCCAAACCTTATTAACTGGAGCGTGGATAATATAATTTGGGGACGAAGTCCATATAAAAAGTTCATGTTCCCATTCCATTTTCGATGTGGGACTCTTAACAAAAACTATAGCGGCGGACCTATCTTGTCCTTAACGAGCTGTAAAGAGTTTTTTTTTAAAAAAAATATTTTGCTTGATCGGTTAAATCGAACGCATTGATAAAATTGTTCCAGGAAAAGTGTTGTGACTAATTAAATTCTTTTCCACCTTTCGACCTTTATTGTAATGGTCGTAACTGTGATCCACTATAACGACAATAATAATAATCAGTGTAATTTCATAAGTAAGGTTTGGATAACTGTAATCCCTATTAGTTTAAGACTTTGACATATTTATTAAAAATATTTAAAGTATTAATAATAATGAATATGCTCCTAAATCATTGAAGCAAAGCAATTATGCTCTCATATGCTTTTTTTAACAAAATATGCTTGCCGTTAGCAAAATGAAGCAGATATGTCCCTCTCCATTAACACACTTCACATCAGATATAAATTAGCATTAAAGTAATATTTCTTTTGATATATTGAAAACTTCAAATTGTAAAATAATAATCTCAATAGAAATATAATAGAACTAGTGAATTAAATTAAAATAATAATTCAATAACAATATAACACAATTAATTAACTTGCCGCTATCCTTAATCGATAGTGATAGTAGTCAAATGAGAAAGATCTTCTAGCACCAAAGTTGTGATAGATTGATTAGAGGACTCGAATTTGAGTTCCGGTATAAAGTCATATTTGATAGAGAACGTTTTATTCCTTAAAATGAAAGTTCAAATTTTATCCCTCGAAGTGGAATTATCCGACACGAATCTGGGCCTCAAAATAGGTTTGACCAAAGTAGTATCAGCGACAGCTAGCATAGCACAAGTCCTATACTAGTAAGTTTCAGATTTTTAAATCTAAATTGAATAGCTCTCCTCGTTTGGTGATCATCTAAATAGAGAAAAACATAAAGAACGTAATTATATTCTTCCATATTTTGTACATGAATTGATGAGTCAAATCCTCATCTTGGAGACTGGGATATATTTACCTGTTTCACATATCTTTATTTTGAATATCAATAAACAAGTGTAGGTCCATTAATTCTCCCTCAATCCACTGATTCATTATCTAAATATTTTTATATTCTTGTATTTAGTTTAAGAAAAAGGGTCTAAACTATCATATTTGGTATAAAAATACCGTCCATCCACCTTTCAGCCCCCAAATACTCATGTGGTTAACGTTTGGACTCCAAAATGTCCTTATTTTAAACAGACTCATCTCATTAATGACGTGGCAGCCTCTCATTGGTTAAAAATATAATTAACTTAAATTAATTAATCACCCCCATTTAATCCGATCCAACACGCAAAACCCGACCCTCCCAATTAAATCCACACCCGCCCAATTAAAATCCCTATTTATCTGTAGCAAAAAAAACCCAACGAACTCAATTCATTTCATCCGTATACGGTGGTGCATCAGTGCGATTTTTCCGGCCAAATCCCCTCGTCAGGTACCATACCAAATCTTTGACAGCTTGTTCAGACACAACACCCATGGACTTCAATTGATCTTGAAATTCTTCTTCATAGGTGCTCCAAATCATTGACGAGGGAATTTGGCCGGAAAAATCGCATTGATGCACCACCGTATACGGATGAAATGAATTGGTTCATTTGGCTTTTTACTATAGATAAATGGGGATTTAATTGGGGACGGGTCGGGTTTAATGTGTTGGATCGAATTAAATGGGGGTGATTAATTAATTTAAGTTAATTATATTTTTAATCAATGAGAGGCTATCACGTCATTAGTGAGATGGGTTTGTTAAAAATAAGGGTATTTTAGAGCCCAAAAGTTAACCACAGGGGTATTTGGGGGCTGAAAGGAGGATGAATGATACTTTTACACCAAATCTAATAGTTCAAGGGTATTTTAGGCCATTTTACGTTTAATTTAAAATATATCCAGCAAATTGATTAATCAGTATTATATCCTGATTACAAGAATCCCTCAATAAGTTACTAGCCATCTACTATTTATTACCATCACACATCCATCAAATTTAGTACTATCAAAAAATAATTCACCAAATTAACAAAATTCATGGATTTTCTTACTCATCAATTTGCCTTTTATTTTTTGCTCACAATTTTCTCCATCTTTTCTCTTTCAATAGCTGATTATGATGTTCATATTCGCAACGAAACACCAGATGTTCTAACAGCAGAATGTTTTTTGGATGACACATATTTTGGGAAACAAACAATTAATTCATTAGAGATTTACAAAATGAATGTTCCTATTGTTGAGGGAAAAACTAACAGTGTTTGGTGTGCAATGTGGTTAGGAAAAAGGCCAGGATTATTTAAGGTGTTTGATTATGATAGAGATCAATCTAATTGTGCCGATCAAGTTTGCCATTGGTATGTTAAGCAAGATGGGATTTGTCTTTTTAGTGTTTATCAATGTGCTGTGCACTATAATTGGGCATGGTGATTTATGTGATCTAAGTTAAGGTGGATTTTGTAGCCAGAATAAATGGTGGAGTGTTGTTTTTTAATTTTCGTAGCTGTTAGCTATGTAGTTAATTAAGATAAAACAGTAACATTTAACAAATAAGTCAAATCCTTAACGATCATCATGGCCGGAGTTGAAAACCTGAGTGGATGGATCAGTTAAAAAGACAAAAAATCAATTTATGGTTCTGTGATTAAATTAATATGTATTCTCGCCTCATGTATTATTGAACTATAGTAAATTAATTAATTTGATGTAAGTACCGATTACTGATAAGTACTACCCAAAAAAACAAGTGTGAGGCCATCATTATCTCAAGAACTCGAGCGTGTATCTTACTTTGATAATCTTGAATGAGTAGGAGTAATTAGCACAACTACATCATTAAGGTTCTTAATCTTAACTAGCCAGCGTTATTCTTGAATAATATATGTACGACAATTGTGGTATATATATATATATATATAGGACTATTGTAAGTTTGTTATAGTGTTAGAGTGTGATCATTATTTCTAGTTATAAGAGATTTTATTACTTTATGAAGGAAGGTAATCCGTGCCCCTTCTCATTGATTTAGAATGCTTAATATACATGGATATAAGCCTATGTTATGGCTACATGTTAGGATAGGATTTGGGGATATGTTGGTCTGATTTACAAGGATAGAGATTGGGGATATCTTAGCTGATTTACAAGGATATTAATCTAATAAAATATAACTGATTTGATTTACAAGAGTATTTACAGATATTCTATTACACCCCCGCAGTCGAAGCGGGAGGTTCCCATACGCTGAGACTGGCTCGAAAATCATCAAAAAGTATGTGTGGCTCTTTAGTGAATATGTCGGCAATCTGATAGCGGGACGGGACGTGTAGGACCCGAACTTCACCTAGTGCAACTTTTATTCCGGGCGAAGTGAATGTCCATCTCAATGTGTTTAGTGCGCTGATGTTGCACTGAGTTACCTGAAAGATATATCGCACTCATATTGTCACAGTTTACCAATGTAGCTTTTTGGATCGGATGATGTATTTCTAGAAGAAGATTCCGTATGCAGCAAGATTCGGAGAACTTGGTTGGATCAGCATAAGGAGCATCAGTTGATGCGCTTAACTTGGTTTTGTATCAACTGGTGTAAATCACGTTTTACAGTTAATTTTGTCTTATGCTACATGTTTGGTCTATTATATTTGAGTTTAAGTTTTATGCACTTTTAATGTAAATTTTTTACACCATCATATAAAATTACCTGCTATTGCAGGTTACCCATTCTTTCCAACGAATATTTTTTCATTTTCCTAAAATTAAGCACTACTGTTACTTTCTCTTGCCTCTAAATTCTCCTCTTAAACACTCCTCCGAACCCTCTTTCCCTGTTTTATTTCTTTGACTTCTTTCCAACCTGTACGCCTTTGATCTTTTTAATATAAGGACTTGATAAGCTTTAAAATATTGCTGCAAATTTTTATATTATTTGCAGAATTGAAGTTACAGATGTTTCTCAACTAAACAGAAAAAATAAAATTGAATTTGTTTTATATAGTAGTCACAAAAACATGTGTACTAGTGAACAAAGCAAAAACAACTCCTCGAGATCAACTATGGCTGAAGCGTTGAAGAACACAATATCTAATGTATTGGGGTTTAAAGATTACTTTACCGATAGTGATAGTAATGATCTTGTTGGAAAAAAATATGGAAAACTTAAAATGTTGATTAAGCTATCAAGGGACACGGATTTGATTTACGCCAGCAAAGGAAAAAACAAATATGAATAGACTACAACTAGGACTCAAATTACTTTTAATATCTATCCTGAATCTTAATTATAAACGTTACCGTAGTTATCCGTTAATTTAACTGATGGCGTAAAAAAATTGGTACACTGACGATACATAAAACTTAAACTTTTTTTATATAAGAACACAATTCTTTCTTTTCACTATCATTGTGGTACAAAGCTCCTTTCCAAAGTGAACTTTGCTTTAAATTTCATTTTCCCTCCATTTCTCATTTGTACCCACTTAGCTAGCTTCAACATAAACAAGTAAAGAAGAATATATAATTTTATTTTTTGGGTGCAATTATTTAGTAGACTAAATTTACTAACCCGATTAATAATAAAATCGTGTTTTTTTCTTGTTAGGCGCTTAAATTTGAAACTTCTAGTTAATGATACCACAACCTTTGGTGATATATTGTCTTTATTACGTTAGTTTATGCATGTGTAAGCACTATTTGCATTATATAAGGAAAGAAAACCGTACTGTAAAGTGTAAAATCTAGAACATTTAATATGAACATTCATAATATTTAAATTCCATGTGTGACACAAAAATTCTTCTAATATCGACATATTAGTAGCAAAAATGAGCAATATTTTTTTAAGAAATTAATTTGTGGTAGCTACATATAATACAACATTGATACAGAGTTTGACACTGTCATTTTTCAATCGTTACAATTTTGACTTTTCGAATATTAAAAACGTTACAATTCAAAGACTGAATATATCATTTAATACAAGCAATCTATCACATTTAATTAATTGTCATTCATTTCTCCAAACATAAAATAATTATAAATTGAGTCTCCATTAACACTAAAGAAAAAAAGAAGCTTCATCATGTCTTTTCCAATTTCTCATCTGTTCATACTTAGCCCTCTACTATCTTCTTTTACAATTTCAGTCGATTCACTGATCTTATTTGATTATAGAATTAGTATTTATAATTCAACACCATTTTTAGTGGATGCAAATTGCACTGTTGCTGGAGAAAATGTTGGCTCTCACTCATTTGGCTACACAGGCGTTTATAGTATTGATCTTCCAATAGTTGTCAAAGGAGATCATAACACAATTGAATGTCACATAACTATGCATAGTCATCGTGGAGACAAATTTGGAGATTTTTTCTTGTTTGATTATGATAGAGATATGTATTCATGTGATGCCCACAATGATTGTAATTGGTCTGTTGACGATAATGGATTGTGCTTCGAGGTTGATGGAAAGTGTCAGTATTTATTTTGGAATCCGTCACCACCGTCCTCAACCAAAAGTTCAGGTTCGAGTCTGTAAAAAAAGAATTTTTTGATAGAAAGCGTTTACCTGCGAAATCAGATTAGTGTGGATATATCGAATACCAAATGGTTATAAATAACTAGAATTTAATGTAATGTTAGAGTTTGGAGTATAGTTTTAAGATTCATGGAATAATTTACAAGCTCATGAGATATCTATAATGAGTGTCCGGGTAAAAGATCAATAACATATGTTATTGAAATTTAGTTGTTCTTATATTGATGTATCTTTGCCCATTCATCTATTCGCTTGTGTCGTACTTTATTCTTGTTTATCTTGTGGTGAAGGGGCGAGATAGTAAATAAATACTAGGAGAGAAGAAACTAACAAGTAAATGACTAGAAATATCATTCAATAGCTACTTTTCGGTTATGTTTTTAAGAATGGTAACTATAAGTGAAATTCTAGTACTACAACAAAATATATATATATATATATAATTTCACGTGAAATCTGAAGAGGATAGGATAGGATGTATGAAATCCTTACCCTACCTTGGGAGATAGAAACGTTATTTTCGATAAATCAGTAATTATTTTTCAATTATATAAATTGAAAAGTAATTATCTATGAATTTTATCCGAAAGTGACGATTATTTAAATCCGAAGGAACAAATAACCAGAAGGACTGCATCACCAAAAAAAACAACCTAGAGACTGAAAAACATGTCTGTTTTGAACCACGACATGAATTATCATCTTTGAGAATTCTCACAAGGGATGAAACTTGAAAACATATTCGTTTGAAATATCATGTATTATAATTAGAGGAGTATAAATTGTATATTACCCTCGAAATATATCATTATCCAAATGGATTCATTCATTCTAGGAAAACAAGGTGCTCTTACAAAAGTTTGATATTACGTATTGTATTTTATTTTATTTTTATTCTAATATTTTCCTATTTTACTCATTTATTGGTAGTGCCTTTTCCTCATTTTCCTTTAAATTTAAGCCGTGTACTCATACTCCCCTCCTGATCCCAAAAATTGTATTTTCTCATAAAGTACGCAAAGTCCTAATTAAAAGCAATATCTGTCAACCCCTAATCGACATATCGTTGTTACAATACCTCTATGTTTATTTAAACAATTTACATTGAAACTAAAAATCCAAGTACATATGTAAACAATCACTTCAAGAATATTTTTCTGCGTCTGTTTCTCTCCTTTTTTCCCTTACCTTTCCAGTTCTTTCTCTATATATGACATTAGTACTTTAATATGGATTGAAAATAAAAGTGAATATTTTGCCGTTGGAATAACAATCTCGTATTATTAGTCAAATCTTCAATTTTATATGTTGACTTGAATAATAATGGTGGTCAACTAAATGTAAGGAATAATATCATACTACATCTTCTTACTTATCATCTTTCAAAATAATTAATACTAGTAAAATTGTCCGCGTTTCGCGCGGTCATAAAAAATATCAATTACATTTATTTTTTCAAACTTAATTGAGATTGAATTTGATAAAATATATACATATAAAAATTATTTTAGTTTCTTATTTCACATTTTTAGGATATAAAAAGAAAAAAATCCACCTGACACCATTAGAGTTGAAATTATTGTCAAGAAAAGCAAAAAGTGATACAACTATCAATGAATATTTAAAAGCTTAAATTTTCAAACATGATAGAGGAAAAACATTGTAAAGGAAAAAAGAAAATGAATTCTTTCACATTCTCCAAATAAATGTAGCATTTCTCCTTCTTCACAGGTCTTGCACGATCAAATATAGCTATTTGTCTATCATTTGTGCGTCTCAGTATTTGTAGAACTATGATTAATATATTTGTATTTGTTGCTTTTGAAAGTGATATCAATCACTATATTCTGATTTTTCACAAATACTATTAAAATTTTATTCTTCATTCTGACTTTATTTTCCGAATTGAAGTCATTCTTCAAATATTTTTACATCAATAACTGCCGTATATTTTCTTGTTGAATGAAATTCAGAATGCACAAAATATAAATAATACTTCAATATAACTAAAAAGTGGACCACCTTCTTCAACATACTTTATAACAAACTCTTGTCATTTGATATCTTTATTTGCCACAATTCTAGAGCCCCATTTTTCATTTTACATGTCGACAAACGTAACCACCATTTATATAAAGATGATAAATAGAGTGATTGGTTAACACAAAAGAAAAAGAAAGAACAAAGTAGATTAGCAAATGGAAGAATTACAAAAATATAGGGATCGACATGGATTAACATTGAAGGGGAGCATTGGAGTAACTGGTAAAGTTGTTGTCATGTGATCAGGAGGTCATGGGTTCAAGCCGTGAAAACAGCCTCTTGCAGAAATGTAAGGTACAACTGCGTACAATAAACCCTTGTGGTCCGACCCTTCCCCGGATCCCGCGCATAGCGGAAGCTTAGTGCACCGAGATGTCCTTTTTTTGACATGGATTAACACAAAAGAGAAAGAATAACACAAAATAAGTTTGAAAATTAAAATGGAACACTTATCAGAAATTTACTACACTGATTAGATAAACGTGATAGGTTGAGATTATGCATTAGATAAAGAATTCACAAAGAAATTTTCTGCATCTGCACAATAATGTAAAAATCCTGACTTATTCAATTTTCTAAAGAACATATTGAGGGGAAAGTCGTCTTCTATTTTCTACCAAGATCGCTTAGTAACACAAATAAAAATGATGAAAATTTGGGAGATCTAAAGACTTCACATGAAGAAAAGAAAATGAATCATCCACTTAAAGGTTATTTAAAAGCTATTACAATCTAATTATTAATTAATAAATTCGATGATGGTAGAGATTCTTTTTCCTCCCATTTAAGGAATATGAAAGGTTAGAAAGTAATTATTATTCTTGATATTTATTAATAATAAATTCATTAAGACCTCAAGAATATATTAATTTTGTTATAAGATTAGACAAAGGGCCAAAAAAAAAAAAACGTACAAGAAGATTAAATACAATATTAAAGTTATTTAGCAAAATTAATAAGGGTTTGTCTTAAAGATATTATATAGAGAGTTAAATGTAGCACATTTAATATTAAGAGTTTTTTTTGGTAGAATAAACTTTTGAGATTTTTTATTTAATATAGCACATAAATAAAAAATATTAAAAAAAGTTTTAAAAAAGAAGATAAATAGGATTCTTGATCATAGAGAGGTGCCACTAGGGATGGCAATTGGGCGGGGAGGGTGCGGGTACCCCCTCCCCCGCACCCGTATCCGCCAGAAAATTTTATACCCGCCACCCGTGGCGGATACAATTTCAACATTCATACCGCCTAGGCGGGTATATTCCTAAATCCACACCCGTTCCACCACCCAAGTGGATATCCGCCACCCGCTTGTACCCCCAGCCATATTTTGTAATCAATTCATTTGTGATCAATTAGTGATCAATACAAAATAGTGATCAAACCCAAAATAAAATAGTCTTATAAATTCAATTAGTACATTATATAAATACAACAAACTACATAAAAAAATACTAATGTCTCCATAAATACTTAAAGCAATACATGCTTCTTCATTTGAGAACATCTTGAAAGAACAATGTGCTGAATAAACCCAATCATTGCTCTCCAAGAACCCCAGTGAACAATGAGATATTTCATGTAATTCATTATTCAACAAAGGACTTGAGTATCATATTCCTCAAGATCGCATATTTTCATCTCTTTGACATCACCACCACCGGCATAATGTATACTCAAAGTAATTAGAGTCTAACTTCCATTTAATACAACATAAATAATTTAATCAAATTAATGTTACCTATAATATCCGCCCAAATCCAGTTTTGAGCACACATCAATGCCTCCACCGTTTCCGGAAGAAGTCGACTACGATAAGAATCAAGTAGACGTCCACTAGTGCTAAATGCGGATTCCTATGGGACGGTAGAAACTGGAATGCTCAATATATCCCTTGCTATCAATTAAGAATATCAAAATCATCTACAAGTTGTACAGTTTCAGCTTCCAAGTACTTCTCCAAATCAGGTTTTAGTCCAACTTTACTATTGTCTTGTGACAAAAATTGTCCAAACTCTTGCATGTACCCCATTCCCATACTACTTGTAACATCAGTTGAAGACACGTGGCTACTACTAGCTGGATTATTACCATTTTTGTACCCATACTCATCCACCAATTCCTTTAGAAAATCATAAATCATTTTTACCTCAACATCAACATCAAGCGCATCATAAATTTTAGCAAAGTAAAACCGAATGAGAGTCATCTTGAACCTAGGATCAAGTATAGTTGCCACGTCCATAAGACCATTAACATCTAACCAATACTTATTGTATTTCTCTAGCATTACCTCGACCATTTTTCCTATATAAATGGTAGGTGAGAACAACCAGTTGGTTAATAAGATTCTAATCTCACAAATTCTAGAAAATAAATATTGGCAGTAGGATACGTCGAGACAGAAAATTGATGTGTAATATCATTAAACACTTTTAATAGTTCACATATTTTCACAACCTTATCACAATCTTCACTAAGTGGTTGATATTTGTACAAATTATCTTGAGCACTTAAAACAACAATTAGTGATAAGTGTGCTTTTGTATTTACATTTCGACGGTATGCTTTTCCAGTCAGTAATTAGTGATGGGTGTCGTTTAGAAGAAAACATCACAAAATCCAATTACATTTTTAAAAAGTTAGGCATTGCCAAAACACCATACTAAACATTTTCAGATAATAATACAACTATCACTTAGGCCCTAAATATATTCAGATAATATAAAACACAAATTCATGATAAACTTGCACCAAGAAAAACTAAAGGGGTGGATTTTTAGAAGGTTGTTGACACATCTTTAGTAGTGGGCATTGCATGTAAGCACGTTGGTTTTAACAAAATATGAACTTTTTTCCTTTGAAAATAACTACCAAAACATAATTGATTATTTGTGTTCTTAAAAGAACCCAAAGGCATGTTCAGTTTGAAAATCAACCAACTTAGAGTAGTTGATTTGGTTCACAGTTATAAAACCAGAACATATAGTTTGCAAACCAAAAATGCTTTTCTAAATTTTATCACAAATGAAAACAAAATCAAACATTTTGTTCTCAGAGTAGTAGGTCCTCTTAATCAATACATGTTGTCAGGGTCTCAGGGACATGGAGGCGTGAAGGCTGATGGAGGCATGAAGGAGAACGAGAGATGGAGGAGAGATGACAGTCGGTAGAGACTAAAGAGTGAACGAGAGAGGGAGGCGTGAAGACCGAAGAGGGAAGGTTGCCGAACTTGAGTAAGGACTAAGTGTAAGTGAGTAGGATTTTGCCTACTCACTTATTATTGGCATTGGGCTTATGGGCTTACGGACTGCTACAACTATTACTAGGCTTATGGGGCGGGTAGGCAGGCGGTTGGATGCGGGGCGCGGGAGGCGGGATAAATGCAATTCACCACCTACTCGCCACCCGTGGCAGGTATATTTTCAATACTCATACCCGCCTACTACCTGCCAAAGTTATACCCATACCCGCCTCAACTGGGGCGGGTGCGATGCGGAATCCGCAAAATTGTACCCACCTGCCATCCCTAGTTGCCACATCATCTTTCTCATTTCTAGTTTTATTATATATAATTAAAATAAAATAGTTAAAATGATATAAAAAGTCAAAAAGGAGAAAAAATATAATCTCCTCGTCTATTCTACATTACTCTCTATTTATTGGAATGAGAATACCATGTTGGTGTGAGTTATGAAGATAACTTTTAAAATTAAAATAAAATAATTTAAAATGACATAAAAAGGATAAAAAGTTGAAAAACGACAAATGAAATCATTGGCCATAGAAAGAGGTCACATAAGATTGTCTATTCCTAGCTTATATATAGAGAGAGATAGATACATCTCATGTCTTTTAAAACAATATTCAGATCAACTAAAGGAGATAATTACCCATAACACGATTTCCCACCTTGTTAAACTAAATAAAGGGGTTATTCATAAACTAAAATCTGATCCAAAGTTCATACAATGATTAAAACATTTATTGTATCTTTAATCAACCTTCTAAAGTGAACCAACAGAAAGTACTAACAGGTTTATACATATTCATGATTATTAATTTACAGTTATGATTTTATAGACTAGTATTAGATTGCTAAAATAATTTATACACTTAGACACATCAGAAACTCAAAGAGACAATTATGAACCACTCCTACACGGAGGAAACTGTAATGAATGGATCTTGAGTGTAATTCAACCCCAAAAGCTAGCTTATAGGGTGAGGATTGTCCAAATTCATATAAGGAGTCCAAGTTCCCATTCCATATCCGATGTGGGACTCTTAACAGAAACAAAACCAAAAAAAAAACGAACAGAACCAAACACGCAATAGATTACATAGAAACAGAACTAAAAATGCAATGACGAGGGATTTTAGTTGGGTCTTGTGGAGTTTTGGGCTGGTCGATGACTGTTTTGGTTTGGGCTGTTGGGGTTTAGGAATTTAGTTGGCCCAATTCATTAGTAGATGAATCTAGTCCAATTTCCTTAACTCTCTTTTCTACTTTAATTAATTAATTAAAATATGCTTCTTCATCCCAATTGATTTACCAAAATGTGTACATATATGAATTACAATATAAGTAATTCAATATACTTTTTAGTTTAAATACAATAGAGTAGTAGTATGATGAAATTTACTAATTTAGTGATTAAAGAAAAATACCAATACTAATGATGATATTGGAATATTAAAACTTTTTTTTTTTTGTGATTTTACTTATAAATATACAATGGTTACTTTATAAAGAGTAATTAAAATGAGCTTAATTTTTTTTAAAAATATCTCAAAGTTATCGTAAAAAATATTCAAAACTCATTTTTGGAAAATTTTCAAGACGAAGAAGCATAGTAAAATTAATTTAAAGAAAAAAGGAAGGCCAAAATTGAGTGTCAACGAGAATCATATCTCAAGAAAAGTTGTTGAAGTCGATAACATAGTATAAATTCAAAAGCGATTCATAGTTAGAATAAGTAATATTTTTGGCAACAAGAGCAGTGCACCATGTCGAGGGTAGGGGGAGAAGAAGTAAGACAAAGCCCCGATCTCACTAATTGAAATAATCCTTAGATGCCTATTAGAAACCCAACAGACAATGAAAGGTTAAAAATAGAGATAATGAGATTTGGGATTTCTTTCTGGAATTAGGGAAGGGATAATGGGGTGACGGTTTCGTAGGCGGCGGGATTTTTGAAAAAGGAGGGAAGGTTTCCCACCTATTTTTTCCTTCAAATTTGAAAAAGAATAATAAAAATGAAAAACAATTGTGTAGAAAATTAAGTATTTATCAATAACAAAAAAAATTATTGAGCAGCTATGAAAATGTTTTTGGTGTCAATTTATTTTTACACTTCAAATTTATCATATTATCCACAAAATATGCCAACAACAAGCAAAAACTCATGGTTAAACTTTTTATTATATATAAACATTCAATCAAATTGATGTCATTTTTAATGTTAATGTAAAGTTGAGAAAATGAATAAAACATGAAAATTTGAAGAGATTTAATTCTTTTGCAGTCCATCATTAAAGGAAAGAATAAGTTTTTATCTAGTTCGGGTTATCTTTCATGTGTGATTTACGAACTATTACACAAGAACGGAATTTCCCTGTGCGCACCCGAAGAGTAGCGGTTGGCGGATTCCCTTGTCATAAAAAACGAAGAAGAAAAGAATATGTTTTTTATTAATTACAAGTTCAAAATAATGATATAAGAAAATAATAAAGTTTTTACGAAAAATTAATTGAATTACAGTATCATGAAACATGGAATGTATGAAATGTGGTTAAAATTAGATTTAAGAAGCAACCCTTTCTATTGCAATTGCAAGCCAATATTTTGTGGAAATAACCAATATGACTCAAGTTGGAATCAATTTCTTTCAAATGAAAACTAACTTCAAATATACTTTAAAAAGTCAAGCAATTTGAGGTATAACAGAGATAAATTAATTATCCAATTAACTAATTAATCTTTTAGAACATAACAGAATAAAATATATATTTACAAAAATAGGCTAAATGTAATAATTAAGTGGTGAATGACTATAAATTGAAAATTTTAAATACCTAAGCAATCAAACACTTATTTTTGAAATAATTTGATTTGAAAATTGATAAATACACTTATATTTTTATAATTGATAATTAACTTATATAGACATAATTAATACTTAAAATTATGTAAAATTATATATAATATATATTATGGTAATTTGCCAAATGAAATAGTAAAATAACACCAAAACAATTAGGAAAATATTTTTTATTTTATAAATAATTATTTTACTTTGTTTAAAATTCAAGAAACTTGACCAATTAATTAAAAGGTGAAAAGCAAAAATTGAATATCAACAATAGTCATTGTCGTTGGTCACATGAGGTCTGAAATTTTGTTCTACATTTTCAATTTAGCCGATGTCATTTCGAGCCCTCGAGTCTCAATTAACCTTATCAACAAGTCGAAAATATAATACCAACTTATTCAAAGCTCAAAACATGATGTGTACTCAAAGCAAGAAGTCGTGTTGTTACATTCCTACGATTTCTCAAGTAAATAAAAATGATAAAATAAATATTATTATGCAGATAAAAAAGAAAAATAACTTATCAATAAGGAATAAAATTGTCTCCAATTCCTAAATCTAACATAATAAAAGAGAAAAACGAGGGAGTGTCGATTAACAAAATCCACCAATTAATTCTCACTTTCAAGCTTAACCATCAAACCAGCCCTAACTAGGTTGAACTCTTCTTCCCCAATTAGATTCTAGGTTATTTCCACCATTTAATCAACTTAAAGAAACTAAATAAGGGTAATACCAGGTTAAGAAAGCTTACCAAAAGAAGAAATCAATTGAAATTGCTTGGAGTCGCCCTAAGAGTGCTTTGGGTATCTACTTTCAAAATGAGGGAGTGTATGATTTTAATGACACTTGAAATGAATCTGGAAATTCCGTCGTCCGCTGCAGCGGACCCGCGCCCGTGGTCAAAGCCCACGCCTGCGATCCCAAGATAAAATCCAAAACGCTCGTTGTAGCGTACCCTTTCTGTTGGGGTGCACTGAGGCCCACCCCAGCGAGTACACTAGAAACCAGAAATTTCCAAACTTATGCAAATTCAACCCAAAATTTGACAATCACCCAAGACCTCCCTGACACAAACCAAATATGTACACCCATGTAAAAACACACTACGGGCTCACTCGTGGTCTCGAAATTTTCATCGGAGTTCTAATTCTATGAGTCAATCCTCAACGGGCTAAACTAGTTCTCCAACTAATAGCAAAACATACTCCCGAGGGCTTCGGGAATCGAACCAACTATCCCACCAAACTATAAACGACCCTCCGGACCATACAAAATCAACAAAATTCTGAAAAAGGTCCATTCACACAAAAGTCAACTATTGATCAATACTATCATACTTTAAGATTCTAATTTCTCAACTTCTACTAGAATCGTTCGATAACTTCAGAATTTGAGTTAACGGGGTTAAAATGGTCATAGTAGAAGTAACAACGGGACATGTCGTTACATCCATCTATATGGGTGAGATTCCAGCTGATCAAAGGGACCTAATCCTACAAAAGTGTGGATGTGATACAGGGAAGTTACCTTTTAAGTATCTCGGTATACCATTGGCCATAAAGAAATTATCTGTTCTACAGTGGCAGCCTCTGATAGACAAGATTGTAGCTAGAATCTCTGCTTGGACTGCTAAAAAACTGTCTTATGTTGGTCGACTATAGTTAGTGCAAACAGTCAGTTTTGGCATCCAATCCTATTGGGCATAATTATTTGTATTACCAGGTGAAGTGCTTAATCTTATTGATGCATATTGTCGAAGCTACATATGATCATGAGGTAATGTGATCACTAAGAATGCTCTTATATCCTGGAAGAAACCGTGTAGCCCCAAGTCTTGTGGTGGACTGAACCTAATCAATCTCCAGTTATAGAATAAAGCTGCCGGGATATTATGAACAAAAATGATAAGCTATGGGTGAAATGGATTCATATGTTCTATATAAAGAACCAACAGTTTTATGAGTGCCAGAGTCCAAAACAAGGCAGTTGGATGGTTAAAAAGGTTATGGATGCTAAAATGTTGCTACAGATGGACAACTTCAACTCAGTTCTCAAAATGGAATCATCAGGCAGCTGGATTTATCTCAACTTGGCAACCAACCTAGAGTACCTTGAAAATGTGTCATGTTCAACAATGTAACTAGACCAAAAGCAAGATTTACCTCGTGGCTGCTTATGTATGGGAAGTTACTTATTGTTGATCAACTAAGAAAATGGGGGGATAGATGTGGAGAAAACATATTCACTATGCCAGACTGAAGATGAAACTAAAGAATATTTGTTTGTGACATGTGCATACACAAGAAGATTATGGGTCAGAATTCTGACGTGGATTAAGCTTCAACCTGTCCAATATGCTTCATGGGAACAACAACTTCAGTATATCATCACTGCTGCCAAAGGAAAATCACAGAGACCTCACCTATTTAAGTTGGTCTACACAGAATTTATACACTCTATTTGGATTGAGAGGAATAGTAGAATCTATGAGAAGGTGAAGAGAAACATGGATAATCTTGCTAAAGATATTGTGTATACTGTAATGTGAGAACACCTGCTAGGATTAGTACCTAGATTCAGCAGTTTTAATTTTAGCCTCTACTTTTTCTAGTAGGAGGTAGTCTTAGGTGTTGTTAGCTTCTTCATTTTGAGATAATTGTTGGTGTTCTTCAACTATGGCTTTGTAAATACCTTACTTGGTGATTAATACAAGTTCATTAGTTACCAAAAAAATAACAAAGGAATAAATAAAGAAATGGAGAGAATCGGCAAAAATATTGTATTAGGAACTAGAGAGTTGATTATTGAGGGGATACATTTGATAGTTTATTTTTCATTTATTTTAAAATTTCTACTGTATTATCATTTCTTCCCTTAGTTTTTTAAAGTTTTATTTAAGAAACGTTATAGTACTAATCTCATTAAATATAATAGTCAACAATTTCCACTAAGAAACAAAATAAATATTAAGAAAATTAAGAGCATGAGGATAAAAACAAACTACATTTCAGGTTAATATCACCTAAACTTGTGTATTATCATTATTTCTCCATTGTATTGTTTTTTAATGTATTTTCTTATTCAAGTTCACATATTCTCATTAAATGGGTTTTCCATATTAAGATGATATTCATTCAAGAATTTATATAACACCAGCGAAGTGAAAACTATTACTCTTAATAAGGAAGACGTCAAGTGTGTTCTTTTTAACAGATTAAACTTTTAAATGAGATAGACACACACTTAAATATGGTATCAGAGCAGACAGAGATCATGAGATCGAATCTCAACGCCGTCCATTATCAAACAAAATTCTCACGTGCTTGGTCCATAAAAAAAATCATGCCTGCACGTGAGGGGTGTGTTGAGAATAATAATTAAATAACAAAAGTGTGTTCTCTATAACAGTTTAAGCTTTTAGATGAGATAGTCACACACTTAACACATCATATATATATATATATATATATATATTCTCAAAATAAAAAATCAACAGGAAAAACATCTTTACCTTAGGACACCTTAAAAGTTAAAACTAGGAAAAGGAATGTCATAAACGAAAGTTATTTACATGCAAGTTTTGGCAGCATTAGGACTCGGGCTGCTCACGCGGTGATGAATAGCATTATATCATATCAAGAGATGAAGTTTTATATGTTATGAAAGTTAAGAATAAAAAGACAGATAATTATTGGTCCATCAGTGACTAAGAACAATTTCTAGCCAAGAACAATAAAATTAGACTTTTTCCCTATATAATGTTAGTTAGTTAGTAACTAAGGATATTTCGAGTCAAAACCACAATAACGAGAATATGGATGAGTAAAACTAAACTTTTTTGTAAAGTATAAAGGACATATTTTAATCTTTTTCCAGGATAAAAAGAAAAGATAAATAAGAAAGAAAACCACACTAACATTCAATCTATTTTTTCCTTATCTAAACATGAACACATAGTTCAAACATTCTATTCTTTATCACCACTCAGAATATCGATCCATATAATATGTTTGATTCTCAGCAATATACTGTTCCAAATAAAAACCATCTGGCCTCACCTCCCATTTACAATAGTTTAGAAAATTCATATTTTTTCCACGATTGACACAATAGTATGGGTCGTCAAACACATTAAAAGACTTATCCTTTGAACCCCACCAAAAGTGACAAAAGTACAAAGTTCTCTCTAAAAATGCCTCGCAAAACTTCCAATTAAAGTCGTCGTCTATGGCAGGATAATGGTATCCAAAGTCATCATCCTTCGACGCACAATGAATTTGCAGTTGTGGGGAATTAGAAGGAAGTTTATTGATAATGTGTACTTCATGCTCTTGAGAAAAGAAACACTTTTTTGCTAGTGAAAGGTTAAGGGGAGTACTCAATAACAACAAGTAGTAGATGTTGATGAAAGAGAGAGTCATACTTGGTTGAAGATAAGTATTGAATATGAAAGGGGGAGGGAGGTTTCTGGCGTTTTATACAAGAAAAAGTTAAGTTTATTTAGACCACAAAATTCTCAGAATTAATATTTTTCTAAATTAATAAATCACTATTAAAGAACCTGACTTTTTTATATTTTAGGATAATATATAATTACTTTCATTATCTCATTAACAATTGTCCAGAAGTTTCAATTATATCTTAAATTTTATGGTATGCCACATTAGATCTATGTCAAACAGCCCCACTAGTGATAGGGGCATAAGTAAATCGATTTTTAACAGCAAGGTAAATTTATGACATATAATAAGTTAACGGAGCGTATGTTTAAACTAAAGTGTGAATGAAAGGTACAAAGTTGGATTTTTTTCTATAAAAATTATACAACTTAAATAATAAAATTTAACTTAGTTTGAATTTCTTTTTTTGCTTCTCATGCCGTCTTAGGCCCCATAATTATAGAGGCTCCGTTTTTACTTATATTAATATAATTATTATGTGTTTGGTTTTTTATTTTGAGTATTTAAAAAAAATCAAGTTGTTGGCATATAAATCATTGATACTGACTTATTGAGTCTCGTTTTTATTATTAATATATTTTTGTTAGTTTTCCATTTCTCAGAGTATTCTTAAAGAAAAATTGATAGTTTATTGACATAAAAATGAATTAAAAAAAAATTAAATAACTTTGCGTCTCAAAAGGCCGAAATAAAAATAGGTTTCACACAAAGTGCCAATGATTATTTAATGTATAATTTATCTGTGTTGTACTGTATCTAAAATTAAGAAACAAAACTGCATAACATCTAGTAGTCCTTAGGGGTCGTTTGGTTCCCATTATTAGATTATGTTGAAAATTTGCCTTTGGTGGGGAGGTTGCGTCCATCCATACTTAATGACTTAAATACTAGGGTTCCGCATGTTGGAGGCTTTGTCTCTTCACACATGCATAATCTACTAAGTGAGTTGATGACCGTAGAGCCAAGGATCGTCAAATATCGTTAAGAAATGAAAGAGATATTGGTCCACGAAGTAAGGTGTTTGATGCATGGAATTATGGTGTGGGACAAATCTACCACATCGATGGGAAAATGAAGAATTGTTCTTTTTATAAGCCTCAAAAATGGATAAGGGTCTGGGACCCCAAGGGGTAACCCGTGTGATTGAAGGAGGGAGGACCTAGGTGTGCGTGGGTTCGAGGCTAGCCCCACACACGCGCTGCCACCGCCCGCCCGTCGGGTCTCGGGTCTCGTAGCCCGGGCTGCTTCTGAGATTATCTTTTGGACCCCAAACTGTTTAGTATTTATAGTTTGGGCCCTGGAGTTTCAGGAATGCTGTCAGCAGCCAGAAAGCCAACAGTTTATGGTATTAACCATCTGAAACGTTTTGTACTTACTACAAAACATTTCGCAATGCAATGAATACACCACTCCTCCTCCTAAAACAATATATATTGAGACCTGAAACAGATTTGAGGTAGGGGTGAAGACCAAAAAGAAAGATACAGAAACAGTAGCAAAATAAAAGAACAGTCTTCCTTTCCTCTAAATTTTCCATTATTCACCAAGTCGTTTCATGTTTATTTTCTTCGTCAGAATCAACCTATTTGCTTTGTAATGTTGATTAGTTGTTGTTTTATCTTGAGAGACTATTGCCAGCTAACGTAAAAGCATATATACGGGGCAATCTTATCTTAAAGACAGAGAGTCATCTCTCGACTCAGCCACAATTGTAACAATCCAGATTTAGTGTTTCTTGATTTCAGGTTATCAAGATTTAAGACTCAACAAACTTGCGGCAATTATAATCTTGATGGTTAGTTTATCCTTTCGAACACTTGTAATATTTATTTACTTTCCGTACTGCTTTGATTCCTTAAGTTGGTCTACACAGAATTCATATACTCTATTTGGATTGAGAGAAATAATAGAATCTCTGAGAAACGTGGATAATCCTTACTGTAATGTGAGAACACCTGCTAGGACTCAGCAGTTTTAATTTTAGCCTCTACTTTTTCTGGTAGGAGGTAGTCTTAGGTGTTGTTAGCTTCTTCATTTTGAGATAGTTATTGCTGTTCTTCAACTATGGCTTTGTAAATACCTTACTTGGTGATTAATACAAGTTCATTAGTTACCAAAAAAATAACAAAGGAATAAATAAAGAAATGGAGAGAATCGGCAAAAATATTGTATTAGGAACTAGAGAGTTGATTATTGAGGGGATACATTTGATAGTTTATTTTTCATTTATTTTAAAATTTCTACTGTATTATCATTTCTTCCCTTAGTTTTTTAAAGTTTTATTTAAGAAACGTTATAGTACTAATCTCATTAAATATAATAGTCAACAATTTCCACTAAGAAACAAAATAAATATTAAGAAAATTAAGAGCATGAGGATAAAAACAAACTACATTTCAGGTTAATATCACCTAAACTTGTGTATTATCATTATTTCTCCATTGTATTGTTTTTTAATGTATTTTCTTATTCAAGTTCACATATTCTCATTAAATGGGTTTTCCATATTAAGATGATATTCATTCAAGAATTTATATAACACCAGCGAGGTGAAAACTATTACTCTTAATAAGAAAGATGTTAAGTGTGCTCTCTCTAACAGATTAGACTTTTAGATGAGATTGACACACACTTAAATATGGTATCAGAGCAGACAGAGGTCATGAGATCGAATCTCAACGCCGTCCATTATCAAACAAAATTCTCACGTGCTTGGTCCATAAAAAAAATCATGCCTGCACGTGAGGGGTGTGTTGAGAATAATAATTAAATAACAAAAGTGTGTTCTCTATAACAGTTTAAGCTTTTAGATGAGATAGTCACACACTTTAACACATCATTTATTATATAATCAAAATAAAAAATCAACAGGAAAAACATCTCTACCTTAGGATACCTTAAATCTAGGAAAAGGAATGTCATAAACCAAAGTTATTTACATGCAAGTTTTGGCAGCATTAGGACTCGGGCTGCTCACGCGGTGATGAATAGCATTATATCATATAAAGAGATGAAGTTTTATATGTTATGAAAGTTAAGAATAAAAAGACAGATAAATATTGGTCCATCAGTGACTAAGAACAATTTCAAGCCAAGAACAATAAAATTAGACTTTTTCCCTATATAATGTTAGTTAGTTAGTAATTAAGGATATTTCGAGTAAAAACCACAATAACGAGAATATGGATGAGTCAAACTTAAACTTTTTTTTAAAGTATAAAGGACATATTTGAATCTTTTTCCAAGGATAAAAAGAAAAGATAAATAAGAAAGAAAACCACACTAACATTCAATCTAATTTTTCCTTATCTAAACATGAACACATAGTTCAAACATTCTATTCTTTATCACCACTCAGAATATCGATCCATATAATATGTTTGATTCTCGGCAATATACTGTTCCAAATAAAAACCATCTGGCCTCACCTCCCATTTACAATAGTCTAGAACATTTATATTTTTTCCATGATTGACACAATAGTATGGATCGTCAAACACATTAAAAGACTTATCCTTCGAACCCCACCAAAAGTGACAAAAGAACAAAGTTCTCTCTAAAAATGTCTCGCAAAACTTCCAATTAAAGTCTTCGTCAATGGCAGGATAATGGTGTTCAAAGTCATCATCCTTCGACGCACAATGAATTTGCAGTTGTGGGGAATTAGAAGGAAGTTTATTGATAATGTGTACTTCATGCTCTTGAGAAAAGAAACATCTTTTTGCTAGTGAAAGGTTAAGGGGAGTACTCAATAACAACAAGTAGTAGATGCTGATGAAAGAGAGAGTCATACTTGGGAGAAGTTAAGTATTGAATATGAAAGGGGGAGGGGGATTTCTGGTGTTTTATACAAGAAAAAGATGAGTTTATTTAGGCCACAAAATCTTGATATTCTATACTTAATATTTTTCTAAATATTCTATACTTAATATTTTTCTAAAATTATTAAATCACTATTAAAGAACCTGCCTTTTTTATATTTAGGATAATATATAATTACTTTCATTATCTCATTAACAATTGTCCAGAAATTTCAACTATATCTTAAATTTTATGGTATGCCACATTAGATCTATGTCAAACAGCCCCACTAGTGATAGGGACATAAATAAATCGATTTTTAACATCAAGGTAAATTTATGACATATAATAAGTTAATGGAGCGTATGTTTAAGCTAAAGTGTGAATGTAATGTACAAAGTTGGATTTTTTCCTATAAAAATTATACAACTTAAATAATAAAATTTAACTTAGTTTGAATTTCTTTTTTTGCTTCTCATGCCGTCTTAGGCCCCATAATTATAGAGGCTCAATTTTACTTATATTAATATAATTATTATGTGTTTGGTTTTTTATTTTGAGTATTTTAAAAAAATCAAGTTGTTGCCATATAAATCATTGATACTGACTTAGTCTTGTGTTTATTATTAATATATTTTTGTTAGTTTTCCATTTCTCAGAGTAATCTTAAAGAAAAATTGATAGTTTATTAACATAAAAATGAATTAAAAGAAAATTCCGAAACAAAATAGGTTTCACACAAAGGGCCAATGATTATTTAATGTATAATTTATCTGTGTTGTACTGTATCTAAAATTAAGAAACAAAACTGCATAACATCTAGTATTCCTTAGGGGTCGTTTGGTTCCCAATATTAGATTATGTTGAAAATTTGCCTTTGGGGGAGGTTGCGTTCACCCATATTTAATGACTTAAACACTAGGGTTCCGCATGTTGGAGGTTTTGTCTCTTTACACGTGCATAATATACTAAGTGAGTTGATGACCGTAGAGCCAAGGATCGTCAAATTTCGTTAAGAAATGAAAGAGATATTGGTCCACGAAGTAAGGTGTTTGAGGAATGGAAATATGGTGTGGGACAAATCTACCACAACGGTAGGAAAATGAAGAATTGTTCTTTTTATAAGCCTAAAAATGGATAAGGGTTTGGGACCCCAAGGGGTAACCCATGTGTTTGAAGGAGGGAGGACCTAGGTATGCTTGGGTTCGAGGCTAGCCCCACACGCGCGCTGCCGCCGCGCGCCCGTTGGGTCTCGGGCTGGGGGCTGCTTTTAAGATTATCTTTTGGACCCCAAATTGTTTAGTATTTATAGTTTGGTCCCTAGAGTTTCAGAAATGCTGTCAGCAGCCAGAAAGCCAACGGTTTATGGTATTAACCATCTGAAATGTTTTGCACTTACTACAAAACGTTTCTGGCAATGAATACACCTCTTAAACACCTCTCATCCTCCTAAAACAATATTTATTGAGACCCAAAACAGTTTGAGGTAGGGGTGAAGATCAAAAAGAAAGATACAGAAACAGTAGCAAAATAAAATAACAGTCTTCATTTCCTCTAAATTTTCCATTCTTTAGCAAGTCGTTTCATGTTTGATTTCTTCGTCAGAATCAACCTATTTGTTTTGTTGTGTTGATTAGTTGTTGTTTTATCTTGGGAGACTATTACTCGCTACCGTAAAAGCATATATACGGGGCAATCTTGTATTAAAGACAGAGAGTCATCTCTCGACTCAGCCACAGTTGTAACAATCCAGATTTAGTATTTCTTGATTTCAGGTTATTAAGATTCAAGACTCAACAAGTTTGCGGCAATTATAATCTTGGCTGTTAGTTTATCCTTTCGAACACTTATAATATTTATTTACTTCTCGTACTGCTTTGATTCCAAAAATTATATCCAACAATTTTAAGACAAGATTGTATTAGTGTTCGAAAGATGTCGGTCAACAGTTGTGTGACCAAATATGGCTATGGCTGTGGTTTTCTAGTAGAAGACAATTCTGATTATCTTGTTGAAGGTCAGGGTGTTCATGGTGTCACCACTCCCGAGAGTGGTGGGAACAGGCGCCCACGAGAGGCTGAGGATGTCAACTGGGACAAGAGGAGAAGGCTGAAAATGCAATTTTATCATGTAGCAGATAGTCTATATCTGTCCCAGACAAAGGATCCAAATTATGGTAAGGAGGAAACGGACACTTAGTCCGACGAAGTGACTAAAGTGGGCCAGAATCCGAAATTGGGATAAGTAATTTTTCTTCCTTGTCAAAAATAAGATTAAATGATGTCTGATTAAAAAGGGCTTAGAGTAAGGAGGAATATGAAAATATTTTCCCTAAATAAATTATATTCCTTACGCTTTAAAATTAGAAGTTTAATCTCACCTTCCCTCACGTTTAAAGATTGGACTATTGTAAACAACGACTTAAAAGATTCGTTCTTTTGGGTGTAATAATAAAAGTGTGTAAAGTATGTTCGCACATACGAAGGAGAGAGATCCACTGACTGTGAGAAAACTGGTACCACTATTAAGCAAGCGCCAAGAATTATCTGGGCACCAATCTCAAAGGAAGAAGACTAAAAGATAATGGCTTATCTTAAGACATTGAACCTGTCACACTATTTGATAGAAGATCCTTCATTTGATAGGATTATATTGGACACTCAGCCGTACAAAGCCTACGAGTTACTGGAGTGGGCCAGAATTCATTTGATAGGATGATATTGTACACTCAGTCGTACAAAGCCTACAGGCGACTGGAGTGGGCCAGAGTTTCCAAGTCTTAAATGATCTGAAGGCCAGAAGAAAGGCAGAAAAGTAATGGACACCTAGTGAGGTTAGCCAGACTTTCCTGGTCTTAAATGATCTGAAGGCCAAAAGAAAGGCAGAAAAGAAATTGGACACTCAGTCTGCCACAACAACTGGAGTGGGCCAGAGTATCCAAATCACATATGATCCGGTTACGCCCTAACCATGGGTAAAAGGTTGTTCATGTGAAGCAACGACACCTCTAAAGTAGAAGGGGTTGGATAGGGTGTCCTCAATAGGACTTCAGGGAATGGGATCACTCTAAAAGAAGGTGATACATGTCCCAAACTTGGTTTAAGGGACGTTGTTGGTCAAGCTGGTTTGAGACTAGTCCAACTGGTCTGTAATAACTAAGAATGGTACAGTATGTCTGTAGCTAAATGAATGACATATTTGTAATCCGTGCATCTATGCCATCATAAATTAATACACGTTAAATAGGAAGCCATTCAAAAGCTAACGAAGTTGAGATTGTTGTCTTCTGTCGACATAAACCCTCAAAATGAATGTGAGGTAGGCGAAGAGGCAAAATCACTTTTCCATTCCGTCAAAAGAATAGCGAAAGAAGCACCGCTCCTCTAGAACTTAGTCACACCTACATGGGTGAATTGAATTTTGCACAAAATAGATGGGGGGAGACAAGTTCCGTCAAAGAAATAGCGAAAGAAGCACCGCTCCTCTATAACTTAGTCACACCTACATGGGTGATTTGAAGTTTATACAAAATAGAGGGGGAGACAAGTACTTTGTGACCTTCATTGATGATGGTACAACATATTGCATCCTTTGTTTGTTGAAAAGCAAAGATGAAGTGGATAAGCGCTACAAAGCAGAAGTTGAAAATCAACTAAGCCTACGGATTGAGGAATTCGTAGTGATAGAGGGGGAGAATGTGAAGCGTCGTTTATCAAACGACTGCTCCTTACTCACCTCAGTCTAATGGTGTTAGTCAAGAGCAAATTCGTACGCCTAAAATATATGGGGCAAGGCAATCCTTACCGCTAATGCAATTCTCAACAGAACTCCTCATAAGGATAAAAATAACCCTATATGTGAAACATGGAAAGGATCCCACCTACAAATGTTGTGATGTGGGGTGGCTTGGTAGAGATTGGAATACCGAAATAGGTTAAGTTGGACCTAAGACTGTAGATTGCATATCCACTAGATCTGCAAATAACAGCAGTGCTTTTCGCCTCTTAGTGTTAAAGAATGATGAGTTCTTTGAAGACATCTTTCCTTGAGAGGAAAAAGAAATAATTGCTCAAGGTTAACAAGAACCCGCGAGTGCCTGTTTATCCGGAACCAGACGTTCCTAATCTACAGGACTCGGAAGTTGCTGACTATCCGGAACTTAATGTTCCAGATCTACAGAACTCAAGGATTCCAGATGTTGAATAGAAACTGAGCAAAGAGGGGACAAAGACTTGTTTCATGCCTTCTAGCTTGCATGGTTGAGAACGAACCATGGACAATTAACAAAGAATTATCATCTCCAGAAGCACTGCTTTGGAAAGAAGTTGTAGAGAGAGAAATAAATTCCATCAGATAGAACCATACTTGTGTAATGGTTGAACTTCCTCCGGAAAAAGAACATTTGGGTTGTAAAAGTGGATACTCAAATTGAGTACAAAGTAGATAGATCTACTGTCGAGTATAAAGCCTCGGCTACTTGGACATGTGCTCCCCTGTGAATAGCTTAACATCCAGGGTCATTGCAGTCTTACGTGACATGGATGTTGATGCCGCCTTCCTAAGCGAAGAGTTGGAAGGGGAGGATTAGAGTTGGTTTGTTGGACTATTAGGCTTCTTCCTGAACTTTAATTTTGGTCCCTGAAATGTTTACATTTTGGTCCTGCAAGTTTCAGATAAAACAGAAATAATGAATCTAACAACAGAAACATTGACTCTGAAGTTAGAAAATCAACAGTCTGAAAGTGGAAGTCATATTGAAACAAAAGTCTCGGTATGAAAGATATGGGTATCACAGATGACATTGCATGTCACATGTAGTTAAATGTATTTTACAACTACAACCGACCTGGTATCGACTTACAAAGTAGATCAGTTGAACTAAGGTTCACTCGTGATTCTAAAAATGATTGATAGAAAGTGTTAAATCGAATATGACGATATCTGAAATATCCACTTATCTACGGATTATGGTATTCTGGATGTCCAGCGGTTCTGGGAGAACACAATGATGCAAACTAGACATCGGACTTGAAGAACACCAAAGCCACAAGTAAATGTGTATGGTGGGTCTTGGAAAATCCTTTAAGCAAACTTGTATCGGCCGATTCATGATGGAATCGGAGTTTATTGTTTTAAACAAAGCATGAAAGAAGTTGAGTAACTTTACGACTCCTTAGAAGACATCCCTTATTAGGAGAAACCCGTGCCTTCAGCAGTTATACACTGTGGTTAGTTGGTCGGCTTCAGGAAGGGCACGGATGACAGCGTCTGGACATAGCTGTCGAATTTGTCAGAGACATAAGACCGTATGGTAGTTGATCATCATGGATGTCACTTCCTTGATTACTAATCAAAGGATATAGCGGACCCTTTAACTAAGGAACTACCCGAATATCAAGAGTTCTGCCTGTCTATGGGATGGGCTTAAAATCCAAACAATACGAATATTTGCGATGGTAACTCAATCATACTGACTGGAGATCCCAAGAATTTGGTTCAATGGGAAAACTAAACTGCAAAAGGTTCAATTGAGCACTTCGGATTATGATTTCTGTAAATAAACGTAAACCCAAAGCAGTTCCCGCGATAGACATAGTGCTACCTGCATGATGGGTAAAGGTTAAGTTTCCAAACCTTTAACGATCCTCAAACGGTTGAGGCTAAGGTTGGGGAAACTTTTAAAGATTCCTAACACTTGTGAAGTGGGGTATAGCAGGATACCTTGTAGGAGATCACCTATTTAAGTGCGAGGACAAGCCGCCTCAAATGAACGCACTTAAGAATTCAAGTGTGTCCACGGCCACAATGGACATAACAATAAGAATGAAAACGAATAAGGAGAGTTATTGTGTTGGTATCATTGTCTTGGCTTACACTAAACACTGACGGTTCAAGACATCACATTCACCGAGCAGTAAGTAAGTCCGATGGTATTCAACTAGGGAAGGTTCAAAGCGGAAGCTACCTCTCCTGATGCATCTTTTCGCTGAAAGATTGTTGAAAGTAGGCACCTTGTGTGTGCACCTAAATCTCTTTCAAGAGGGGATTGTTGGAAATTTGCCTTTGGTGGGGAGGTTGCGTCCACCCATATTTAATGACTTAAACACTAGGGTTCCGAATGTTGGATGCTTTGTCTCTTCATACGTGCATAATCTACTAAGTGAGTAGATGACCGTAGGGCCAAGGATCGTCAAATTTCGTTAAGAAATGAAAGAGATATTAGTCCACGAAGTAAGGTGTTTGGGGCATGGAAATATGGTGTGGACAAATCTACCACATCGGTGGGAAAAGGAAGAATTGTTCTTTTTATAAGCCTAAAAAATGGATAAGGGTTTGGGACCCCAAGGGGTAACCCATGTGTTTGAAGGAAGGAGGACCTAGGTGTGCTTGGGTTCGAGGCTAGCCCCACACGCGCGCCGCCGCCGCCCGCCCATCAGGTCTCGAGCCTCGGGCTGCTTCTGAGATTATCTTTTGGACCCCAAACTGTTTAGTATTTATAGTTTGTCAGCAGCCAGAAAGCCAGCAGTTTATGGCATTAACCATCTGAAACGTTTTGCACTTACTACAAAACGTTTCTGGCAATGAATACACCTCTTAAACACCTCTCCTCCTCCTAAAACAATATATATTGAGACCTGAAACAGATTTGAGGTGGGGTGAGATCAAAAAGAAAGATACATAAACAGTAGCAAAATAAAAGAACAGTCTTCCTTTCCTCTAAATTTTCCATTCTTCAGCAAGTCGTTTCATGTTTATTTTCTTCGTCAGAATCAACCTATTTGCTTTGTAGTGTTGATTAGTTGTTGTTTTATCTTGGGAGACTATTGCTCGCTAACGTAAAAGCATATATACGGGGCAATCTTGTCTTAAAGACAGAGAGTCATCTCTCGACTCAGCCACAGTTGTAACAATCCAGATTTAGTGTTTCTTGATTTCAGGTTATCAAGACTCAAGACTCAACAAGCTTGCGGCAATTATAATTTTGGCTATTAGTTTATCCTTTCGAACACTTGTAATATTTATTTACTTCTCGTACTGCTTTGATTCCAACAATTATATCCAACAAATTACTCATCTCCGTATAAAATTTGAAATTACATTTGTTCCATGTTTGATTACGAATATATTAAATAATATTGGTATAAATTTTATATCAAATTTAAATATTTGGGATAATAATTTCAAGATTATAATCATGAGATTATTAATCCTTAAATAACTCTATTTTGAATCAAACAATCCCTAGAGTTTCGCAGTGGATAATTTCTATTTGTTAAAATCATATTATTAGTGTTCTAGAGGGGACAATAGAAAAACGAGATGGAAAAGAAGAGGGAGAAAATTTTAAATTTTCATTTTCAGAAAACAAAAATAGTATGACATGTGCATACACAAGAAGATTATGGGCCAGAATTCTGATGTGGCTTAAGCTTCAGCCAGTCCAATATGCTTCATGGAAACAACAACTTCAATATATCATCATTGCTGCCAATGGAAAATCACAGAGACCTCACCTATTTAAGTTGGTCTACACAGAATTCATATACTCTATTTGGATTGAGAGAAATAATAGAATCTCTGAGAAACGTGGATAATCTTTACTGTAATGTGAGAACACCTGCTAGGATTCAGCACTTTTAATTTTAGCCTCTACTTTTTCTGGTAGGAGGTAGTCTTAGGTGTTGTTAGCTTCTTCATTTTGAGATAGTTATTGCTGTTCTTCAACTATGGCTTTGTAAATACCTTACTTGGTGATTAAATGGTTATGATCATGACCTATAACAAATTTTTAATATCATTAAGATGTTATTCATTCAAGAATTAATATAAAAATGACATTTCACCACTACTAGCAATCCATTTTTGCCGCTAGTCATTCCATCGCCATTGCCCACTATTATCAACTATTGTCATTGTCGCTGTCCACCAATATCAACTACACATACACCAATATCATCTCACCACCGCCATCTAATATCTAAAATTCGCTCACTTCTTTATTGTCTAAAGTAGACTATTTGACAATCCAAAATTCAAATGTGTATGTCCGAACTTAAGAAAAAAATGTCTGAAGTTTGCTCATACAAGTAATATTATGCAAACTTCATGCAAAATATACAATATGATTGTGCCTTAAATAGTGGCCTTAAAATTAGTTATCCGTGCACTTGCCCCCATTTTTGTCCGGAGGAAGTATATAAGTTCTCTCAATCTTTTAAATGTCCAGCACACTTAGGGTTGTCCGGAGGAAGTATATAAGTTCTTTCACTCTTTTAAATGTCCAGCACACTTGGGGCTTGTTTGGAAAGTCACTCAAGTTCACATATTCTCATTAAATGGGTTTTTCATATTAAGATGATATTCATTCAAGAATTTATATATCACCAGCGAGGTGAAAGCTATTACTATTAATAAGGAAGACGTGTGTTCTTTAACAGATTAAACTTTTAGATGAGATGGACACACACTTAAATATGGTATCAGAGCAGACAGAGGTCATGAGATCGAATCTCAACACCGTCCATTATCAAACAAAATTCTCACGTGCTTAATCCATAAAAAAAATCGTATCTGCACGTGAGGGGTGTGTTGAGAATAATAATTAAATAACAAAAGTGTGTTCTCTATAACAGTTTAAGCTTTTAGATGAAATGGTCACACACTTAACACATCATATATATATATATATATTCTCAAAATAAAAAATCAACAGGAAAAACATCTTTACCTTGGGACACCTTAAAACTAGGAAAAGGAATGTCATAAACCAAAGTTATTTACATGCAAGTTTTGTCAGAATTAGGACTCGGGCTGCTCACGCGGTGATGAATAGCATTATATCATATCAAGAGATGAAGTTTTATGTCACTTTTGAATGATATTTCAATGTTCTGAAAGTTAAGAATAAAAAGACAGATAAATATTGAATTTGCCTTTGGTTCCCATTATTAGATTATGTTGAAAATTTGCCTTTGGTGGGGAGGTTGCGTCCATCCATACTTAATGACTTAAATACTAGGGTTCCGCATGTTGGAGGCTTTGTCTCTTCACACATGCATAATCTACTAAGTGAGTTGATGACCGTAGAGCCAAGGATCGTCAAATATCGTTAAGAAATGAAAGAGATATTGGTCCACGAAGTAAGGTGTTTGATGCATGGAATTATGGTGTGGGACAAATCTACCACATCGATGGGAAAATGAAGAATTGTTCTTTTTATAAGCCTCAAAAATGGATAAGGGTCTGGGACCCCAAGGGGTAACCCGTGTGTGTTTGAAGGAGGAGGACCTAGGTGTGCGTGGGTTCGAGGCTAGCCCCACACGCGCGCTGCCACCGCCCGCCCGTCGGGTCTCGGGTCTCGTAGCCCGGGCTGCTTCTGAGATTATCTTTTGGACCCCAAACTGTTTAGTATTTATAGTTTGGGCCCTGGAGTTTCAGGAATGCTGTCAGCAGCCAGAAAGCCAACAGTTTATGGTATTAACCATCTGAAACGTTTTGTACTTACTACAAAACATTTCTGGCAATGAATACACCACTCCTCCTCCTAAAACAATATATATTGAGACCTGAAACAGATTTGAGGTAGGGGTGAAGACCAAAAAGAAAGATACAGAAACAGTAGCAAAATAAAAGAACAGTCTTCCTTTCCTCTAAATTTTCCATTATTCACCAAGTCGTTTCATGTTTATTTTCTTCGTCAGAATCAACCTATTTGCTTTGTAATGTTGATTAGTTGTTGTTTTATCTTGAGAGACTATTGCCAGCTAACGTAAAAGCATATATACGGGGCAATCTTATCTTAAAGACAGAGAGTCATCTCTCGACTCAGCCACAATTGTAACAATCCAGATTTAGTGTTTCTTGATTTCAGGTTATCAAGATTTAAGACTCAACAAACTTGCGGCAATTTGACACTTGTAATATTGGTTACTCAGTTTGAAATTACATTTGTTCCATGTTTGATTACGAATATATTAAATAATATTGGTATAAATTTTATATCAAATTTAAATATTTGGGATAATAATTTCAAGATTATAATCATGAGATTATTAATCCTTAAATAACTCTATTTTGAATCAAACAATCCCTAGAGTTTCGCAGTGGATAATTTCTATTTGTAATATTTATTTACATTTTCATGTGCATACACAAGAAGATTATGGGCAGAATTTGATTCCTTCAGCCAGTCCAATAGTTGGTCTACACAGAATTCATATACTCTATTTGGATTGAGAGAAATAATAGAATCTCTGAGAAACGTGGATAATCCTTACTGTAATGTGAGAACACCTGCTAGGACTCAGCAGTTTTAATTTTAGCCTCTACTTTTTCTGGTAGGAGGTAGTCTTAGGTGTTGTTAGCTTCTTCATTTTGAGATAGTTATTGCTGTTCTTCAACTATGGCTTTGTAAATACCTTACTTGGTGATTAATACAAGTTCATTAGTTACCTATAAAAAAATAACAAAGGAATAAATAAAGAAATGGAAGAATCGGCAAAAATATTGTATTAGGAACTAGAGAGTTGATTATTGAGGGGATACATTTGATAGTTTATTTTTCATTTATTTTAAAATTTCTACTGTATTATCATTTCTTCCCTTAGTTTTTTAAAGTTTTATTTAAGAAACGTTATAGTACTAATCTCATTAAATATAATAGTCAACAATTTCCACTAAGAAACAAAATAAATATTAAGAAAATTAAGAGCATGAGGATAAAAAACAAACTACATTTCAGGTTAATATCACCTAAACTTGTGTATTATCATTATTTCTCCATTGTATTGTTTTTTAATGTATTTTCTTATTCAAGTTCACATATTCTCATTAAATGGGTTTTCATATTAAGATGATATTCATTCAAGAATTTATATAACACCAGCGAGGTGAAAACTATTACTATTAATAAGGAAGATGTTAAGTGTGTTCTTTAACAGATTAAACTTTTAGATGAGATTGACACACACTTAAATATGGTATCGAAGCAGACAGAGGTCATGAGATCGAATCTCAACACCGTCCATTATCAAACAAAATTCTCACGTGCTTAATCCATAAAAAAAATCGTATCTGCACGTGAGGGGTGTGTTGAGAATAATAATTAAATAACAAAAGTGTGTTCTCTATAACAGTTTAAGCTTTTAGATGAAATGGTCACACACTTAACACATCATATATATATATATATATAATCAAAATAAAAAATCAACAGGAAAAACATCTCTACCTTAGGATACCTTAAATCTAGGAAAAGGAATGTCATAAACCAAAGTTATTTACATGCAAGTTTTGGCAGCATTAGGACTCGGGCTGCTCACGCGGTGATGAATAGCATTATATCATATAAAGAGATGAAGTTTTATGTCACTTTTGAATGATATTTCAATGTTCTGAAAGTTAAGAATAAAAAGACAGATAAATATTGGTCCATCAGTGACTAAGAACAATTTCTAGCCAAAACAATAAAATTAGACTTTTTCCCTATATAATGTTAGTTAGTTAGTAATTAAGGATATTTCTAGTCAAAACCACAATAACGAGAATATGGATGAGTCAAACTTAAACTTTTTTTTAAAGTATAAAGGACATATTTGAATCTTTTTCCAATGATAAAAAGAAAAGATAAATAAGAAAGAAAACCACACTAACATTCAATCTAATTTTTCCTTATCTAAACATGAACACATAGTTCAAACATTCTATTCTTTATCACCACTCAGAATATCGATCCATATAATATGTTTGATTCTCAGCAATATACTGTTCCAAATAAAAACCATCTGGCCTCACCTCCCATTTACAATAGTCTAGAACATTTATATTTTTTCCATGATTGACACAATAGTATGGATCGTCAAACACATTAAAAGACTTATCCTTCGAACCCCACCAAAAGTGACAAAAGAACAAAGTTCTCTCTAAAAATGTCTCGCAAAACTTCCAATTAAAGTCTTCGTCAATGGCAGGATAATGGTGTTCAAAGTCATCATCCTTCGACGCACAATGAATTTGCAGTTGTGGGGAATTAGAAGGAAGTTTATTGATAATGTGTACTTCATGCTCTTGAGAAAAGAAACATCTTTTTGCTAGTGAAAGGTTAAGGGGAGTACTCAATAACAACAAGTAGTAGATGCTGATGAAAGAGAGAGTCATACTTGGGAGAAGATAAGTATTGAATATGAAAGGGGGAGGGGGATTTCTGGTGTTTTATACAAGAAAAAGATGAGTTTATTTAGGCCACAAAATCTTGATATTCTATACTTAATATTTTTCTAAATATTCTATACTTAATATTTTTCTAAAATTATTAAATCACTATTAAAGAACCTGCCTTTTTTATATTTAGGATAATATATAATTACTTTCATTATCTCATTAACTATTGTCCAGAAATTTCAACTATATCTTAAATTTTATGGTATGCCACATTAGATCTATGTCAAACAGCCCCACTAGTGATAGGGGCATAAATAAATCGATTTTCAACAGCAAGGTAAATTTATGACATATAATAAGTTAACACAACGTATGTTTAAGCTAAAGTGAAATGTAATGTACAAAGTTGGATTTTTTCCTATAAAAATTATACAACTTAAATAATAAAATTTAACTTAGTTTGAATTTCTTTTTTTGCTTCTCATGCCGTCTTAGGCCTCATAATTATAGAGGCTCCATTTTTACATATATTAATATAATTATTATGTGTTTGGTTTTTTATTTTGAGTATTTAAAAAAAATCAAGTTGTTGGCATATAAATCATTGATACTGACTTATTGAGTCTCGTTTTTATTATTAATATATTTTTGTTAGTTTTCCATTTCTCAGAGTAATATTAAAGAAAAATTGATAGTTTATTGACATAAAAATGAATTAAAAGAAAATGCCGAAACAAAAATAGGTTTCACACAAAGGGCCAATGATTATTTAATGTATAATTTATCTGTGTTGTACTGTATCTAAAATTAAGAAACAAAACTGCATAACATCTAGTATTCCTTAGGGGTCATTTGGTTCCCAATATTAGATTATGTTGAAAATTTGTCTTTGATGGGGAAGTTGCGTTCACCCATATTTAATGACTTAAACACTACGGTTCCGCATGTTGGAGGCTTTGTCTCTTCACACGTGCATAATCTACTAAGTGAGTTGATGATCGTAGAGCCAAGGATCGTCAAATTTCGTTAAGAAATGAAAGAGATATTGGTCCACAAAGTAAGGTGTTTGAGGCATGGAAATAAGATGTGGACAAATCTACCACATTGGTGGGAAAAGAAAGAATTGTTCTTTTTATAAGCCTAAAAAATGGATAAGGGTTTGGGACCCCAAGGGGTAACCCATGTGTTTTAAGGAAGGAGGACCTAGGTGTACTTGGGTTCGAGTCTAGCCCCACACGCGCGTCACCGTCGCCCGCCCGTCGGGTCTTGGGCCTCGGGCTGCAGGCTGCTTTTGAGATTATCTTTTGGACCCCAAACTGTTTAGTATTTACAGTTTGTCAGCAGCCAAAAAGCCAGCAGTTTATGGCATTAACCATCTGAAACGTTTTGCACTTACTACAAAACGTTTCTGGCAATGAATACACCTCTTAAACACCTCTCCTCCTCCTAAAACAATATATATTGAGACCTGAAACAGATTTGAGGTAGGGGTGAAGATCAAAAAGAAAGATACATAAACAGTAGCAAAATAAAAGAACAGTCTTCCTTTCCTCTAAATTTTCCATTCTTAAGCAAGTCGTTTCATGTTTATTTTTTTCGTCATACAAGTAATATTATGCAAACTTCATGCAAAATATACAATATGATTGTGCCTTAAATAGTGGCCTTAAAATTAGTTATCCGTGCACTTGCCCCCATTTTTGTCCGGAGGAAGTCGAGCACACTTATGGCTGATTTGAAAAGTCACTCAGGTAATTAAAATTAAGTGTAATTACACAATTTGATTTGTTTATTTGATCAAGTAATTGCATAGTTAGGTGAAAATTGAGTGTAATTGAGATGGTGTAATTACACTCTCCAATTCTCAAGGGGGTTGAGAATGGGATGTAATTACAAGGTAATTATATGGTAACTTTTTAGTTTCTTTCTTTTTTGTTTTATTTTAATTTATTTCTTTTTAATTTCTATTATTTTAATTTTAAAAAAAAAATTATGTTATGTATCTTTCATTTCCTTTCTTCTCATTCCTAGCCTTTACTTTTTATGGTTCCAAGTAATTGCTCGTATTTTTTTATATTATTTTATTCATTTAGCATAACTGTGTTATTATTCTAATTTTTGAAACTATACCTCTTAATATTAGAAATAATGAGTAATTAACAAACTTGACATATAATGAATGACGTTATTAAAGTAGAATTTCGTAGTGAATGAGGTTAGGCTTATATTTTTTCTTTCTTACGTTGGAACTTACTTATGTAATGTTGGAATCTAACATAAGAGTATTATGCTAAAAAAAAAATTTGGATTTTGAATTTATGTTATATTTTTTATTAAATTTATTTGTTTTAGTACTATTGACTTTTTATTTCACATTGCATGTTGTTTATTTTTCACTTATAGTTGATAGATTTTTTTTTTCAAACATTTAAATAATGTTATTGCATTATATTTTTAAATACTATTTTTTGTCAAACATCCAATTTATGATGTTCTCATAAAAAAGTCTTCTTTTAAGTTTTATAATTAATTAAAATTAAATTATTATTAATTTGAAATATATATATATATATATATATATCAAAATATTTTTTACAATATTAGTTACAAATATATGATTATTAATTAATATATTTTCAAGAAACAATGTGTTATTAAATAACTAATTAATATCAATTATAAAAGGCACATATTTTTAAATTAAACTAACTGTTTAATTAAACTTGTGCAACCAAACAACACTCTTGGAATTACACTGTAATTACATTATCATAAACAAATAGGTCATTGTAATTACTCGGTTGTGTAATTACCACCCTAATAATTACACCAATTCCAATTACCAGGTGGCTTTTCCAAATATGAAAAGCCCCAACATATGTTGATGGTTCCTCCATGTATCGAGGCGTTAATATAAGATTCAAGTCGTAAAACTAATTTTTGTAACGAAAAGATGAATAGCATAATATCCCATCCAAAATAAATGAAGTTTTATTTGCCATTTTTGTTGAATTGTTGATATTCCATTTTTCTCAAAGACAGGAAAGTTAATTAAGAATAACAAGATCAGGATTGATAAGAAATTAAGAAAGCCATTGTAAAACTCAGTACTTTGCTTTTGCTGCTTACTTAAATAAATAACACAAACATCTTATAATTCCCTAAGACCACTCCAAATAATGATACATATAATATGTGTCGTTCACATTATTATACTGTTCCAAATAAAAACCATCTGATCTCACTTCCCATTTACAATTAGATAGAGGATTTGGATTTCCTGTACCTGTGACACATGTATGTGGGTCGTTAAACACATCAAAATTTTTCTCTTTTGAACCCCACCAAAAGTGACAGAAGAACAAAGTTTTATCAAGAAATGACTCGCAAAACGCCCAATTAAAGTCTTGATTTATAGTAAGATTATGGAATCCGAGGTCATTATCCTTCGACGCGCAATGAATTTGCAGTTGAGGAGAATGAGAAGGAAGTTTATCGATAACATGTACCGTATACTTCGACGCAAAGAAACAAGATTTTGCTACTGAAAGGTCAAGTGGAGTGATTAGCAACAACAAAAAGATGTTCATCAATGAGAGAGCCATATTGAGAAAATCAGTATTCAAAAGGTAGGCGACTTCTTGAAATTTATAGAGGAAAATATTAAGTTTAATAAAAATCTTGAATTGGATTCCAACAATTTTGACTTAATTTAAAATCATTAAATCACTATTATAAGATCCGTATCTCATTTTAAAAGTTGAAAAGACTAATAAATTCATAACTAGCTAGTTGTACCATACCGATAAAGAATTAAAATCTTTTATGCATTTTTAGGGATACATCAAAGGTTGTTTCATAAATTTCTCCTCTATAGTGGTCAAAACTTTATTATAGCTTTTCCTTGAAGGTTGTCTAAGAGCGTAACATAAATATTTTAATATTTTATTTTTATACATAATATATTTCTTACCAAAATAATATGTATTACATAATATTTGAGTATGACCGTTATAAAGAGATAATTTTACAAAGAATGTACCGTTGTAATGAATGTCACTGTTGTTATGGGTAGAATACTATTATAAGGAAGTAAAATATAACATAAAAATTGATTCCGGAGAAAATCAGGTTATTATAGTGAAATGTCGTTATAATCAATGACAATTATAGAGAAATTTGACTGTAATATACAACTTAGTGCCCGAAATTTCAACTTGCACATCTAAACTTTATGGGATCGAAGACCTATCAGTCTATCACCCCATAAACTATTAAAGTTCCTTGTTTTCTTTTTAATCTTTAGAGATTATGCACAATTAACTTATCCCAAAGTTTCAACTGCACATTTAATTTGTGTGATTGGAGACCTATCATCCTCCTCCTTGTAAAAAGTGTATCCTATAGCCAATTGAAGCAATTGCTTCGAGTAGAAATAGTTTTCACTGGCCACTTTTTAACTCTAGTTTTTGAAAAATGGACATTGTTAAGGAGTTTTAAATTTCACAAGTGAAATTCTACGATAATGTTAGAATTTGACGTTCCATTACAGTAGTTATTTTTCAATTACAAAAGCTAAAAAGTGACTACTAATATGAATTTTACCCTGGGCCCTTTAATTATTAATAATAGGTTTTATATGTTAGTACTTAACATTTATTTTAGAAAATATTTAATACCTTTAAAGTAAAAAAAAATATACAACATCTTTGTTAAAAGGGAGAGAACCAGTTAAATGTTTGATTAATGGTGATTGGTGGAAAAATAAAACCCATTCCTTACGTTTGAATGTAATTATGTTTTTGGGAAATCTACATTTTGACATTAATATTCTTTTTTTCTTTTCTATAATAAAACCTATAATTTTTACTATCTTTTCTTCTTCCGCGAAGCTATCTATTATCTCAAAAACAAGGGCGGGAAGGACATTAAACAAATTAAATTGACATTTTTTTATTTTTTCTCCCAATTTTTTTTCAAAGCATACTACCAACTTTATTGAGTTACACCTGGGTATGCTTAATCCCCTTTCTATGGCCAAAGATCATTGCAACCGATCCAACCCCACTCCTTCCACTATCAAAAAAGGTTATTAGCGACCGACATTTAGCCACTCATAAAAAGTCTTGTCCTTAAATAAGATTTCTTTCTGATCCTTAATTCTTAGTTTTATTACAAAAGGATTATATTTGGTCCCTAGAAGAACGAATGTCTTTGTCACTAACGATCTAAATTAAGCAGGACAATGACACCACTCAATTTGTAAATAAATAAGAATAAAAATATGTTATAATTAAACTTTTTCACTCTTGCAAATTTCCTTCTATTTCTCTCAAATCCCGAAGTCGATCCATGATATGAATGTGTTATCTATTAATGCATGATTTACTGTTAAATATAGAAGATATTTCGTGATATACGTATGTCACGGTTTTGTGCATAAGTCTCATTCGGTTTTGTACATAAGTTTCCGTTATTTTGTATAGTTTAGGTACTATTTTAGTGTGAGTATTACATTGTACACTTACTATAATTATAGGAGTCTTATACTACTAGAATAGGGTTTTGGGATTAGAATAGGAATATGTTTTCTATTATGAAAAATTGTAATTTGTATATATACTCTTTTCATTAATGAGAATAATCAAGGGATTATTTCTTCCATTTACATTTGGAATTGTTAAAACGGTAAGAAAGTCAGATTGCTTGGTGGGATAGATGCTCGCTGAGCATCGCTCATAGCCTTCAGAATTTGGATCGTAAACATCAATTATCATTTTTGTCAAATTGTTCATAGAATTTTACCTTTAATTATTGTAAAAGCACATAAATTACCACCTAAAATAACGATACATATCTTCAACTTTTCCAGGGCTTATATAAGTTCCCAGATAAAAACCATCTGGCTTCACCACCCATGCACACTGTGTTGTAAGCTTTGCAAGTTTTCCATCCTCAACACAATGTACTGGATCATTAAATACATCAAAGCTTTTATTCTTTGAACCCCACCAAAAGTGACAAAAAAATATTGTTGTCCATGCAAATGCTTGACAAAATGACCAATTAAATTCTTGATTAACTGCAAGATAATGGTCACCAAGGTCGTCATCACCAGAAGCACAATGAATTTTAAGATTTGAAGAATTAGAAGGAAGATTGTTGATGACATGTACGTAGAACCTTCGAGTAAGGAAACATGATTTTGCTGTTGAAAGGTCAAGGGGAGTTATCAACAATAGCAATATTAGGAAGATGTTGATCGAGGAGAGAGTCATACTGAAAATTAAATGAGGATTTTACAAGGTGAATTGGGGGTTATGGAATTTTATATAGACAAAATATTGAGTTCACAATTCATACTACAAAATCTTGATTTAGGATTGCAACTATTTGTACTTTTCAAAAGCATTGAATAACCATTAAATGTTATTCTCCTTTTTCTTCTCTCTTTATATTTTTTTTTTTTTGTTAAATGAACATAATAGTATTAGGAGAAAATGGTCAAATGTCCTGTATTATCAGATTATCAACTACACATTTATTCTATACGGGTCCTATTACTCTCTTGAACTGTTTTAAAATGAATTTATGTTTTAAAATCTGGTAATAGGTTGGAGGCATTTGGCCATTTTCTCATAGAATTGGTATAAATAGTTATGTGTCATCACAAAATATTGGATTACTATGGACCGTGATGTTCTGAATAGGAGCTAAAATTACAATATTCCGAATTAATAATATCCGAAACATATCTCTTTGTATATTGTTGTACTGATGTGAAGATTGTTAAATCATGGATACCTTGTACATTATGCTCAATTGTTGCTAGTAGACTCGTAAATTTATCGTTAAGATAAAATGTAGTAATTAATGTCTACTTATTAACCATTTAAATTTTTAGATGAGTTGGTTTACCAAATTAAACATTATAAGTGATAACAATGTAGATTGAGATCCTCGGTTCAAGTATTTTTGTCCCCCTCAAAGTAAGGGTGTGCAAAAACCTATTTAACTAATAAATCAAATTAATAAAAATGTTATTGGTTTATCACTGGGTTAACAGTTTGTAAACGGTTTTGTCAAATGTTTTATTGGGTTATCGGTTCTATTTTCGGGTTTTAAGGATTTAATTAATGATTAAACCGATAATCTAATAAGCTTATATTAAATTATCTTCTTATCCCTAATTATATAATAGTGGTTTTAAATTTTAGTTTTTAAATACAAATCCTATTTCTAAATTCATATTGAAGACACGCTTATTCCCTCAATTCTCAATTCGCTTATCATTTGCACTTTCACTGTTTATAATGCATTAAACAATTTGAAAGTTCATTATCATTTGATGATTTTCTGCTTGATTGCTACAATGTATTTTATAGTTTATTCTTGTAATTTGTGTAGACTTTTATGCATGAATGCAGTGTATATATGAACAAATGAAAACAAAGAGAAAACAAAAAAATTAGTGGAGTATTTTCTTATTGGTTAAATCGAAAATCGAACCATTAAAGGCCAAAAACTGATAAAATTAGTGAAGCATTTTCTTATCGATTTGATTATTAATTTAGCGTATTTAAAAATAAACGATTAATCTAACCGAACCAGTAGATAAGCACCTCTACCTCAAAGTGAGTGTGATATAGCAACACTCAACCCATGACTAGGGCTCCGGAAGAGGTCATTATCCAGTAAGTCATATATTACCCTTTATATAACAAGAATAACATATTCAGTATAATCTCGAGATATATACTATCCTTTATTTAAATTACATTTTATCTCGTCTCAAACTTTTTAGATTATATAATTGAGCAAGGGTATGTTTGGGATTTTTTTATTAATTCTTATACGCGTCGTCGAGTCAAGTGCCAAAAGTCAAGTCGTAAAACTGATTTACGATGAAAAATGAATAGCATCATATCTTATCAAGAGATGAAGCTTATCTTCAACTTTTGGGTGATATCCCTTTATTCTGAAACAGAAAATAAGTTTAGAATCATATCTTATCAATAAAAGAGATGAAGCGAATATAATACTTAGTTCTTCCATTAAGGAAATTACTCGAGGTTTGGGTAGAACGATATCCCTTTATTCTGTATAACAGATTCGTGCGAGAAGAAGAAGAAAGTTTAGAAAAATAAGTAAAAGATCCACGATAAAAAATGTTGGTCCGTTCGTGGTGAAGGGTAACTTTTCTTTTCTACCGATGTGGGAGCTATAAAGCAAGAGGGAAAGTACAACTTAATTTAGACATATTTACCCAACCCTATTACAACTTAATTTAGACATTTTCCCTTCCTATATAATGTTGTTCCAATAGTGATTTAAGGATAATTTCGAGCCAAAATTATAACGACAAGAACGTGGATGAGTCAAACTTTTAATGACGGGCAAAGCTAGATTTTTTTGCATAGTACAAGAGCAAATATATACATTTTCTTAGAAGGATAAATAAAAAAGAAAGCCACATTAAAATTTCATCTAATTTTCTTTTTTCACTTTATTTAAACAAGAACACAAACTACAAACATCCTACTCCCTAAGACCTCATACTTTTGAGAAAAAATACATTTTCTTGCCAATGAAAGGTCCAGTGGAGTGATCAATAACAACAACAAGAATATGTTGATGAAGGATAAAGTCATACTAGGGAGAAGATAAGTATTGAAAATGAAAGGGGGAAGGTGGGGTTTGGTGTTTTATACAAAAAAAAAAAAAGAGTTAAGTTTAGTCAGATCTACAAAATCTTGATTTGGATTCTAACAATTTTATACTTCTTTGAGTTTAGTATTTCTTATAGAACCTTATATAATTTGGAAATTTATGCATTGAATTATTATCTCTTGATATCATTCTACTTATATGGGAAGATAATCAAACTTTTGTAGAGAAATTTGTAGGGAATGATCTGCTATACTTCAAATGATTAATTTAGAACTTTATAAAAGAAAATGAATCAATAAGATTTAATGAAAAGATCAATAGAAATCAATTAGTTATAGCAAAGGATTGATTTATTCCTATAATAGAAGAACTAAGAAAAGAAACTAAAATCAGACAATAATATCGAAAGCCTTCTGTAGGAGGCCCTTCAATGTCCTGGATAATTGGAAGGCCCATGACTCTTTAATGAAGGCTGATTTACGCAAATATCTTTTTTTTTCCGGTGATCATTTAGATTTTGTTATTATTTTTTTAAAAATTGTGTATATATAGCCCTTAATAAAATATCTTTCAGGACAAGATTAGACTAGAATTTAATATTTAACTCATATATTACTCAACTTTATAAACAAAACATAAATCGGCGTCTAATTAAGAGCAATCTTGAGCCAAAACTATAATAATGCGAATATAGATGAACAAAACTTATAATAAGCGATCAAATTAAATTTTTCTCAAAGTACAAAGGCTAATCTAGCGCTTTTTCTCAAAATAAAAAGACAAGGATAAATAAGAAAGAAAGTAGCACTAAAATTCAATCTTATTTTTCCTTCTCACTTTATATGAACAAGAATACAAACAAAACATCATATTCCCTAAGACCAATCAGTATCGCGATTCATATAATATGTTCAATTACTAGAATTATACTGTTCTAAATAAAAATCATCTGGCCTCACCTCCCATTTACAATAATCTAAAAAATTCCTATTTTTTCCATGTCTGACACAAAAGTATGGGTCATCAAACACAACACTAGACTTATCCTTTGAACCTTACCAAAAGTGACAAAAGTACAAATCTCTACCTAAAAATGTCGAGCAAAATGACCAGTTAAAGTCTTCATTTATGGCAAGATTTTGGTTTCCAAGTTCTCTATTTTTTGACGCGCAATGAATATGCAGTTGTGGGGAATCAGGAGAAAGTTTGTTGATAACATGTACTTCATACTTTTAAGCAGGAGTGTGTTTGGGCCCGTGCGAGCTGTGCTACCGCACAGGGCCTCCTAAAAATGAAAAATTTTAGGACCCCTTTTTTGTATTTTAGCAAGAATTTACTGTAAAGACTCATAATTAACAGATCTTAGTCCAATCTAATTATTGAAATTGTATATTTACTTATATTAAGGGTCACTTTTACGAATTAGAACAGGGCTCCAAATGTTTGAGACGGCCCTGCTTTTAAATAAAGAAGAATTGTTTTGCTATTGAAAGGTCAAGAGAAGTGATCGATAACAACAAGAAAAAGATGTTGACAAATGAGACAGTCATAAGGGGAAGAACATAAGTGTTGAAAATGAAAGGAGAGAAGGGTTATGGGTTTTATACAAAAAAAAAAAAAAAATTGAGTTTAGCCAAGTCCACAAAATCTTGATTTGAATTCCAAAAATATGTACTTTGTCAAAGAGAAAAGTCTAAATATACACCTCTATTATACAAAAAAAAATCTAGAGCAAATATATCCTCCACTGAAAAGTGGCTTATTTATATCCTTGGTGTTACAAGGCTTGGATATACCCTTTTTAGTTGACGGAAGTGAAAAAATCAATTTAAATTTATATTGGATATTTTAATTAAAATAAAGCTATATAGGGGTATATTTAACCCTTCTCGCAAAATTCAGGAGTATATTTAATCCATCTCACACATGAATTTCTTTTGTCTTTTTTAATTTAATTGCTAATTTGACAATCAAATTTCCTTTTTCAAATCCGGTTCACTTGGTAGGATAGATGTCCGTTGAGTATCGATCACGATATTTTGATCTGGGCCGTAATATTAATTTCCATTTTTATCAGACTGTCCACAAATATTCTTATAAAATATACCTGTAGTTACTATTGAATTACATAAACAAGACTACCCCAGAATAGGGATACATAGCTTCAATTTTTGTAGGGCCTATATAACTACCCAAATAAAAAAATTCCATTTTTGGCACAATATACTGGATCTTTAGACACATCAAAGCTTTTATTCTTTGAACCCCACCAAATATAACAAAAAATAATGTTGTCCATGCAAATCCTTGACTAAATGACCAATTAAATTCATGATTAACAACAAGATAATGGTCTCCAAGATCATCATCACTAGAAGCTCAATGAATTTTATGATTTGAGGAATTGGGAAGAAGTTTGTTGATAACATGTACATCGTAGTTTTTGAGTAATGAAATATGATTTTGTTGTTGACAGGTCAAAGGGAGTTATCAATAATAACAATAGATGTTGATCGAGGAGAGAATCATTCTCAAAAATTAAATAAGGATTTTAAAAGGTGAATTGGGGAAAACAAAAGTTGAATTTATAGTCAACTCTTACAAAATCTTGATTTGGATTCCAACTAGTCATACCTATTAGCATTGAAATGCCATTAAATGTCCTTTGTTTTTATTTTGCTCATTATGTCATTGTACTTATGTGAACATTGTTAACCCTTGGATACCTTGTACATTATGGTCAATTGTTGCCAGATTAGCATGTGGTAAATCGTTGAAATCAATTTACTTAAATTATTTCTTGTTAAAAGTATTATTTGGAGAACTGTTGGGAAAGTAATTGGTTGTATATGGTTAAATCCTTTGAAAAGTAGTTTGTTAGTGATTTGTCTTTGATCTAATACTTTTAATTAGGGCTGGCCAGTGGGCCGGGACAGCCCGACCCCGATCTGACCCTGTCCCGAGCCCGCCCCGGTCCCGCCACGACCCTGCTAAAAAATAATAAAAAAATAACGGGGGCGGGACTCGAACTCGGAACGGGGCGATGTCTCGTCCCGCCAGACCCGAGCCCGCCCCAGGCCCGCTCGACCCGACCCCGCCCCGACCCCGTCCCGAGCCCGACCCCGACCCCGCCCTTTTCCTCCCTTTGCAAATATGACCGTTGCACCAACGACCATTTTAGATTATGGCCGTTGGCCAACGACCATTTTAGCCCCCCCCCCTCCCCCAACCCTCCCTACCCCTTAATATTTATTTTTAACCCATAAGTTATTATATTTATACTTTAACCCAATTTTCCAACTATAAATAACTCATTTTCTCTTCATCTTTCTCACAAATCTTCCTACAATCTCTCTAATTTCTCAATATATCTCTCTACAAGTCTACATTGTTTGCTAAATATTCAATTTTATTTATTCATATGGGAATCGGGAGTGAAGTTGGCAACTAGCTTGAGGATCTTCCATCGAGCAAAGTTTCAATTTTCAACCTCTCGATTACACGTCGACGTTACGTCGGCGTTTGGTACATTCGTTCCTTCATTAAATTATTATTGTCTCGTTTATTTTATTTAGCGCACTTAATTTCATTTACTTTAATTATTTATTATCATATAATTAAAATGGAAGGATTAAAAGGTATGTTTAAGGGTAAGGGTAAGGGTGCTTCTTCTAGTAGAGGCAACCAGGGCAAGGGTACTTCTTCTAGTCATCTTATTCCTACACGGGATGATTTTGTTGATACTCAACATTTTCCTACAATACCATTAGATTTAGACCGAGGACCTATTTTCCGGAACTCAAGAAGACTTTAATTTAGACGATGATCTAGATGATATACCTACTAATGTTGATGACAACACACCCACTAGTGCACCTTCAACCGAAATACCTCCTATTCCCCCTAGTATGAGACGAGGTCCAAGCAAAACGACCATTAAAATCAGATGCATGGACATTTTTTGATAGGGACGTAGAGAATCAAGTAGCATATGTAAAATTTGTAAAACTGTTTTAAAATTTAAAACTGGAAAAGGTCACGGTGGGACGGGGGTTTAATTAGACACGTAGTAAATGCTCATCCAGCTAGGTATGCCCAATACCAGGCTTCAAAATCGGGTGCGCAAACGCCCGCTCCATCGGGACAAGGTTCACATACCGATATCGTCCGGACCAAGTACTGGGTCAAATTAACCCTATGACCGGGGGAATTGTAGGCTCTAAATACAATAAACATAGAGATAGGGAAGCAATATCAAAATTAGTTGTTGTGGAGGGTTTGCCTTTTTCATTCCTTCATCTCCCGGTTTTATTCATTACATTAGAGATATATATAATCCTGCTTTTAACGGTTTTCCTAGATCAATTGTTAAGAGAGATGTATTTAAATTCGCGCATGAATATCAACAATATTTACGTTTTTCATTATATCATTTTAATGGCAAAGTATCTATCACGTCTGATATAGGTCGTAGTACTAACGACCATGATTATTTAACTGTAACTTGTCATTGGATAGATTATAAATGGTCTATGCAAAAATGTATTTTAGCGTATAGATATATAGATGATAGGCACATTGGTACTTTTATTGCAGAAAATATTTATCAAGTGTGCGATTATTACGGAATAACCGATAAAATTATGACTATTACATTAGATAACGCTTCTAATAACAATTACGCAATTACAATTTTAAAAAATAGTTTAACTCCGTCTTTTTCAGACCATTTTCATATAAAATGTGCGTGCCATATATATAACTTAATTGTAAAGGATGGTCTATCACTTTTTGAAGACATTCTTAGTAAAATACAATTTGCTATAAACTTTATTTTTAAAAGTAATAAAGTACAACGTAGAAAAGAATATAAAAAAATTTGTCATGATTGTGGACTACCTTTTAGAAAAATTCCACAAGAAGTATCCACTAGGTGGAATTCTTTATACGAGCAACTACTTGTTGCTTATGACTATAAATTACTTATAACTTTATTTTTTAACTCTCATAATAAAAAGCCAGCTGATATGATTTTAGATAGTGATTGGGTAAAAATTTCCGAACTTATTGTATTTTTAGAGAAATTTTTTCAAGCAAAAAAAGAATTTTTCGGTATATATTATCCTACTATTTCAACTATGTTATTTTATATAACTCTAATATTTTTATTACTTAGTGAATATATGGAAAAACCAAGCTTATAATAAAGCTATTAAAAAAATGTTTGTCAAAATAAAAAAATATTTTATTCCTATTCCCTCTATTTATATTATTGGTTCTGTATTAAATCCTACTATTAAAATAGACGGTACTAAATCACTAATTGAAACTATTTACGATTGTATAGAAGTACTACCACCTCCAAGTCCCAAAAATCTAAATCACCCACCACCTATTGAACAAACTAAAGAAGAAGTGGTGTCTAGCGTACAACACCAATGCAAAAATATATATAGATTTTATCAACAAGAAAATGCTAGTAACTTACCGGCTTCCATACCATCTTCTTCATCTTCAACACAACCTCACAAAAGACATGATGTTTCTGCGGCTAGTATTGAAAGCCTCAGAAATAGAATGTGCGGCCGTACCTCTACTACTAACCAAATTAGCAAGTTGGATATTTTTGTTTTGCAGGGTTCTGTACCGTATCGGGAAGTTATCAATGAAGATGGACATGAAGACTTTGAAATACTGGAGGGGAATGAGAAGACCTTTCCGACACTTTCATTGATGGCTCGAGATATTTTGAACATTCAAGTGTCATCAATCTGCGTCGAAAGCGCTTTTTCTCGCAGCGAGATATCAAATAGGAGACCACGAGACACTCATTAGCCGGAGACACTTGGAAATTGCAGTATTATTCAGAGATTGGATACGAGCGGAGCGGAGAAGGTGCGGTCAACCGGATATCAACGAAGAAGATGATGAAAACTACAACGAAATCTTAACCGAAGGTAGTGGAAGCGACGTGGATCAATTTGACCAACAAATACGAATTCCAACCGAAGAACCACAGGAAATCATCAAGCAATTAGAACAGGTTTTTTTGAGAATGTAATTTTTTTAATTGCATTTTTATTATGTAATTTGCAACTTTTGGACAACACCACAAAGTTGCAATTTAGATTTTAGACAATTGTATTTCTATTACAAAAAAATCATATGTCTATTAAATAATATAAGAGGCACAAAAACAGACTTGGGATGTTTTTATTACACTATCTTGTTTTGTTTATTGAGTTTTTTTTATACATATGTTATTTAAAAAAAAAAAAAAGGAAACCCGCCGTACCCCGCCCCGAGCCCGAGCCCGACCCGACCCGACCCGACGGGATCGGGATCGGGACGGGACTGGAGCAAGTCCTGCCAGACCCGACCCCGCCAGACCCCGCCGACCCCGACCCCGACCCCGACCCCTTCTCCCGTCCCGCCCCGACTCCGACCCCGCCAGACCCGAGCCCGGCCCACTGGCCACCCCTACTTTTAATATGTTTTCAAGTGTCAAATCGCAAAAAAAAAAAGTCACTAGTGATTTATTTAGTAAATATGGCTATTTGATACGGGGAAAAATGCCTAAAATACACCTTAATTTTTGTCCGAATTTGTTGTAACACACCTAATCTTTACAGTGGTCCTATTACCCCATGGATATATATTTTTTTAGCATATATCAAGTGAGATGGATAATAATTCAAATACGTGCTAAACAAAAGACAATAAAACAAAGGAGTATGGTCATTTCACTCTTAAAAAAATAACAACAAATTAGAATTCTCTCATACACTTTTAATTTTTTCCACGGAGAAAACAATTGATTCTCTTGAAATTTAATCTTGTGAATCACTATATTCTTTCATAATTAAGTCTTGATTTATGTCGCGTTGAATTTTAATTCGATATTTCCAGATAAATGTCAAAGAAATGCTTTAAAAATATATTCAAGGGGGTAATAGGACCACTGTAAATGTTAGGTGTGTGACAATAAATTCGGGCAAAGTTTGAAGTGTATTTTAGGCATTTTCCCTTTGATATGGCTAATTGTGTCCTTACAAAAATAAAATCACTTATTTTTGTGAGTAATGTATTTTTTCATCATATGCTTTAAAGCTGAAAAATAACTTTTTTTATTATTCAAAAGTATTAATTTTTTTCCCAAAAATTTGGGTAAGCACCTTCATTTTTAAAAATAGTGTTCTTTTTATTTACAAAAATTAGATGGTATAGTTAAGATAAAATAATTAAGTAAATTGTTATATATCCCTTTTAACAATTTTAACTCTTAGACAAAATAATTCACCTAGTTTAACATGATAACAACATAGATTGAAATCCTCGATACCGACAACTAGGGTTTCAGTCCACAAAAATAGGTATCTCTCGTCAAATTATGTATCTTTTCACAAAAATAATACTTTTCGAAAAAAAAACATTTTTTTGCTAGTGAAAGGTCGAGAGGAGTAATTAATAACAATAAGAAAAAGGTGTTGACAAATGAGAGAGCCATACTGCAGAGTGTATTGAAAACAAAAAGGAAAAAAGGGGTTCTGGTTTTATACAAAAAGAAAATCTGAGTTCCAACAATCTCTACTTTTCTAAGAATTTTATTTTCAGAAAATGATCAAAATGCTCCTAATGTATTAGAAATAACTCAAAAATGTTCTCTATCTACTTAATGGATAAAATTTATCTTTTCTTCAACCTATTAAATTAAAAACTCCATTAACATATTAAAAATGACTCAAAAGGGATTTTTCATCAATATTTTCCTAACATTATTCTCAAACTTAAAATTATCCCTCTATTAACGATACAATTAAATGATACTTAATAAAATATGTACACATTTATTTATTGATCCACAATCTTTATTAATTGTGTATTTTCCTTTTAAATGGATTAGTGCCAATTGAAAACATAATTCAGCATTTTAGCATATCTTGCATTTAGATGTTTCTATTTCAGCCTTAGATTCAAATTCATACCATATCCAGTACTGACATAGCATACCAAGAAGGGGAGCATCATTGCGCCTCGCATGTAAAATTAGAGATATTAAAGAATCTGACTTTTTTATATTTAGGATAATATATAATTACTTTCATTATCTCATTAACTATTGTCCAGAAGTTTCAACTATATCTTAAATTTTATGGTATGCCACATTAGATCTATGTCAAACAACCCCACTAGTGATAGGGGCATAAATAAATCGATTTTTAACAGCAAGGTAAATTTATGACATATAATACGTTAATGGAGCATATGTTTAAGCTAAAGTGGGAATGTAATGTACAAAATTGGATCTTTTTCTATAAAAATTATACAACTTAAATAATAAAATTTAACTTAGTTCTAATTATTATTATTTTTGCTTCTCATGCCGTGTATTTACTCTTTTAAGTCATGTGCAGGGGCGTCTCTACCGTAAGGTCACTAAGACATACGTCTTAGGCCCCATAATTATGGAGGCTCCATTTTACTTATATTAATATAATTATTATGTGTTAGGTTTTTTTATTTTGAGTATTTAAAAAAAATCAAGTTGTTGGCATATAAATGATTGATACTGACTTATTGAGTCTAGTTTTTATTATTAATATATTTTTGTTAGTTTTCCATTTCTCAGAGTAATCTTAAAGAAAAGTTTATTGACATAAAAATGAATTAAAAGAAAATTAAATAACTTTTTATCTCAAAAGGCTGAAACAAAAATAGATTTCACACAAATACTATATGCTTTATTTAATTTAGGCCATGTATTAGAGTTTGGTGTTAAGCCACAAATATCATTGAGATACCCTGGTCATGCCTTCTTCGCTTCATCTTCGGCTTTTAAAGTTGTGAACTAACCTCTTTTTTTATTTCCGGATGTCATATAAGAGATACAATTTAAAGAAAAGATTAATAGGTCTCCCACAAAACTTCTTAAGCTTGTAAGTGGAACTTCATAATAAGTTGAGGGATATATAGAGATGGACTTAATTAGTTCTTGGATTTCATCTTTTCCTTCAAGCAATTACACAGAAAAACAACAAATGAACGAGGGAAAAAACACCAGTGAGGTGATGTAAAGCTACGGTAGAAACTCTATTAATTAATACTCAATTATTTAATAAACTCTCTTAGATAATATTTTTTGTCGGTCCCGACTCGGGGATAACGTGCTAAATTAATAATTCGCTAAACTTATAAGATAATACATTTTTTATTACTCATATAGACCACATATAAAATATAAATTAATAATTCTTTATATACCACATAATACATGAGTGATTTATGAAGACTTCTTGGAAAATGACTCAATTGTCTTGTTTTTTGTTGAAATCAATGTCACATTAAATCTCATCTAATTTTTTTTTATCATTGTAAGAACTTCTGGTGTTGTTTTCTCATAGCTCAACAAGAAATTATTCAATGTGATTGCCGCTTTAATAACCTCGTTTCACGAAGGGGCTCTACTATAGAACGTTCATCACCATCTTCATCACCTTTATCAATTCTCATAATACTCTCAATTATTTCTTCATCAGTCAACAACTGTGAAACTACATTTTCTTCTGAGTAGTTCAGGACATGTTCAACATCCATTGTTTGTGTTAGCATGATTTAATTTTGTATTTATATAGGAAATATTTTTTAATATCCATAAAATAGTACATTGAACACAAAAAGTATAATAAAGTGGGAGATTGAAGGTTGCTTCATTTGATATAGTACATTGAACAATAATGAAGTGAAAGATTAAAGAGTGTTTGTAAATTAGGTATTTCATTATAAATTTATCTATAAATTGATAAAGTATTAATTAATATATAAATTAATAATTATTAATTTATCGATTAATTAATATCTCTTTTAATTAATAAATTTTGGTGATCCCAAGAGCATTAATCTATAGAACTCTTATTAAGGAAGAAGGCCATCTATATATATTCCCAGAATCAGAAATCAAGAGGAAAAAGAAAAGTATCGGGTTGGTGGCGGGCATTTTACATAAACTTACCGCTCATTCAACACCCCTATACATCTCTACCTTAGGATACCTTAAAACCAAAGTTATTTACATGCAAGTTTGCAGAGCATTAGGACTCTGGCTGCTCAGGCTTCACAGCTGCACGTGGCGATGATATGCAGTTCCCGTTTTGGAGGTAAAGGCTGTTGGCAACTATAGAGTCACTAACCAATCCGGCAGCATCAACATCATCAAAATTGAGAGCGCCTCTGAGCCTCCGATTGCTGCAGATGAACAAAGGTTTTTCAGCATTTGACATGAAATGTACTAAGACAAAGGAATTTGCTGATAGGTAGAACCACATATACCCGTTCAAGCGGTTATTGATTACTGTCAGATCTTTTGAAGGGCTCTGATAAGCATGAGTGCTTTCTCCCACACAAGCATAATAGCTTTTAGAGCTATGGGAAATCAAAGCATCAATCTGAAATCAGAAATAAGAGATAAATGTTAGATATAATAGACCAAAGAGAGCTTATAAAGTCAATCAAGCTCAGATTTTAACGGGAAATCCTAATAATACCAACTCTGGGATTGACAACTGTTATCCTAACATTCCTCTAGGCTAGTGAACAATATGATTAGCGATCGACAAGTAGATTTCTACCATCACAGGGACAAGCAATAACTACAGAATTTAGCAGGCAAACAGAAAATTGCATCACCGGCTTGGCAGAAAAATCTCCTCTCCCTCCTGAATAAGCATCTGCCTTTCCACCAATTCTTTTTCCTTTCAAGTTCAAGATTCATACAAAAGCAGGAGTCCGTACTTACCCTCATTCCTAATTAAAACATGCCAAGGTAATATCTATCATAGATATTCTCAGATATGAAGAAGCCAGCAAATAACTACAACATACCCAGTGTAGTCCCACTTGGGTATAGTCCCACAAGTGGGGTTTGGTGGAGGGTATGATGTATGTAGACCTTACCCCTACCTTTGTTGGGATAGAGAGGCTGTTTCCGATAGACCCTCGGCTCGAATGAAAAGAAAAGCATATGAAGCGTGGTATCAAGTAAAATATGACAACAAAATTGCAGGATATAAAGCAAATGAAGCAACAGATAGTACTACAAGCCAGCAATAATTAGCTAGGCATAAATCAGCATCTGAGCTTTGGTCAAAATACATCCCTTCCAATTATACAGGTATATTTCATATATTTCTCAACTTCGAAACACTTGAGGTATGCCGAACTTCAAGTCACATTGGAAAAATATTGCGAATTAAATTACTACCTTAGATGATCGCAGCGGAGAGACATAAACATTATGTACAGCAGATACTTTCTTTGGAGACATGTCAGGGAGACTGGGAAATACAGAAGGTTTGGGGGATGCTGGACCTTGACCTGAATGAAATGAAGAACAAAGAAAAGGCCACAAGTTTAACATTTGTAAATGAGAAAGAAATCAGATATAGAAACCAAACCACAAGAAAAAAAATTACTTAACAAAACACATAATGAAGAGAACTCACCCTCGTTCTTGGTTTTTTCAACGTGGTTATTCTTTTGCTCATTTCCAGCAGGTGCAAGCTCGACTAATAATGGCTTAACAGAGGGAATAAACATTTCATTGTAGAATGTGATGATATCAACGTGATCTGAACCTGTTCTCTGTTTTACATCCAAAAAAGAAAAAAAAATGGTCAGTAATTCTAGAAACTATAGGAGACTCATGTCAACAATCTAAAGACTGATCACATTACCCCATTGTGACGTGCTGATGACCAGTCAACAAAAACACTTCGAAAAACTTGTGGTTTGCACTGAGGTTGCTTTCGGTAGTTGTATATAATTTCTTTGAAGGTCAAGTTAAGCTGTGATATCTGCATATTATCAAGAACCAAAGTATGAAAACAGAGAAGTGCTGACTATCAGCTTCAATATCCCCATTTTTACCGAAAATTTACCTTGGCAACTCCATAGAAAGAGCAAAGGATGATCTGGTCAATATGTCGATTGAAGAAAAGACTTGTCCTCTGACTGAGAATCTTCTGAAAAAGGCAATATACAGTCTCCCTTATTTGCTGAGAAAGTTGTAGCCGCTCTATCATGCCATTGATTCTGACAGCAGCCAACTTTACAATCTAGGTGGAACACGACGCAAGAAAAAAGAGGTCAAGTAATCAGCAGACTAAGCCAAAGGAAATCCTGATTGAGAAAAAAAATATTCTCTATAGCATATAAACAGAAGAACAGAATCCAGAAAATCTACATTTAGACTGCTAGATCCAATTATTTGCATCGGTCATTCACAGCTTGACATTTTTAATTTAACTATTATAAGGGACTACTAGAAGAAGATTAAATCAAGCTCTTAAATGTCAAAGAGTTATTTAAGTTAGTTGTTACAGAGATGAAAGTTTTTTCCAAAAAGAAGTTGAAAATTGCAGATCGTGAAAGCACTTCTGTAACTAAATGGCTAACAGGAATGTGAGCATTTTTTTTCATCAGGAATGTGAGCATTTGAACAAGGTAAAAATCTGCCAGCATAACTACTTCAAAAAGAGATTGACACTGCAAAATCAACATAAAAACTGATAGAATTCCTTGAAGTTTTACCTTGCCAAAGAATACATTGATTGATGTCTCGGCACATGTTTCCCCTCCACCACTGGGGTTTGGTCTGGTTGGACTGTAAAAGTTCAAAAGATTAACACTTTATAGCAACATACAAATCCCTGGAGTATAGAGTAAATAGTAACTTAAGAATCCAACTATAAATCGAAAGTACCTCGCGAATGCAGACTGCAATGGGGGAGGGGGAAACTTTGACTTTATATTGGTGAGAGCCAAAAAACGATCCTTCACAGGTGACGTGAAGGAATTTCGCTCAACCAATACACTGCGATATTCAGTACATAATCTCTTTGGTGACCGGATATCACAGATATGACCTAGTAAGATAAATAATTTGAGACAATGTTAGGTTCGATTTCCTCCTAAGAATCTAAAAGGGCACAATTCAGATTAAACTGTCATGTAATTTAACAAAGCTTTGAGATTAGGGGCAAACAGGATACCATTAGGGGCCAAGTCGTGCTTCTGTAGAGATGGCACTGGTGGTAAACTTGCTGAAGATGGTTTAATGTGCATTGCAATTGCATCCAAGGATGGCATTGGTTCAGCCAACAAGCCCTGGCGATTAATTTCTGCAGAAAGTGATGGTTTTGCAACAGTCAAAGAGTTGTACATTGAAGAGCCCTTTTCCCAAACCATGCTCTCCAAGAGTCGTTCTTCGAGTGAATTCAAATGGCGTCTCAGTTCTCGAGGAAGGGTTTCTTCATGCCTGATGAAGCTCTCTATCACCTTACTGAGATCAAAAGATGTGATTCCTGTTCTCTCCAAAACAGCTGGAAACAACATAGTTACTGTCTTGTGAGTGGCAAGAACTAGTTCAGCTGAGCAGGCGAGCATACATCTATGAAACCTCTCATTGGTAAGCAACGAAGTTAAATTGGTCGCATGCAAAATCTGGGATTCTGCAATGCACATAGTCTGCAGAACCCTATAATACAACTTCAACGCCTCAGATCTACGTTGCTCTGCCCATATGTTGTCCATTAAGCACGTGCTTTGAAGGCTCCCAGCTGCATAATCCTCCCCAGGACCACTACTTGGAAATATAGCCTCCAGAATAATATGAGCCCTCCGGATCACGTCAGCTGATACATTTCTGTCACAGGCGGACAAGAATCTCTCCAGCTCTGCTGAAGGTTTTGGCTGTAGTGGAGCTATGACAGTACGCAACCACCTGGCAGTTGTCATCGCTGTGCTTACAGGTGTAGCTGCCATCTTTGAGTTACCACAATTTGGAGAACGGTAAGGAGAGAGTGGACTTGTAACCGTCTTTGTTGGGGAAGCCATTGCATCAAATTTCTTCTGCACAACAGAAGACAAACACAAATGGTTTAACAGAGGATTCAATTGACTGCATGTTGGCTTTAATAAAATCAGGAGATATCCTGAGAACAAACCTTGACTCCATTCATATTGACTGCACCTCCGGACAAACTTCCTGAACCCAGCAAGCTATCCTCCTCATTGACAAATATCCTCTCATCCAATTCACCCTTGTTCTGAATTGCATCATTGTAATCCTTCTCCAGTATACTTATACTGGAAGATAAAGATGATTCTTCTTCCATTAAATCTGCAAAATAGGTCAAACCATCTGCAACAAACACCCTTACTTTCAGAAAAAGCAAGTGGAACATCTCTACTGACGAACCATTTCAATAGTACGGGTGCTGCCGTGCCACGAGGCACGACCATTGCGAGAACCAATCCGAGTAATCAACAGCTTTTTTTTTAATCTGCCTCAAGCCAATTACTAAAGCAAGAGATTGCTGATGTAGAGACAAACCTGTGTCGATGTTGTCCAGGTTCTCTGCCCTGGATTCTGAAGCCAAACAAGGTTTCTTCTTCAACTTTCCTGTTATTAGATTATTAACTTTGTCCATCGTCTCCCTCAAGTCATCTATTGAGGTCTGATAAATGCTGCTTAATGAAACAAGCAAGTCCACTTTGTCTCCTTTCTTAACTGTAATAAAATCAGCTTTAGTATAAGGTCAACACCGTCACAGATCTCCAGATAGAAAAGTTGAAGAGGTAGTGGACCAAAACCCCTACTCTTTTAATGCATAATATAAAAAAAAAAAAAAAGATAATTACCAAATCGCGGGGAATCATTGACGTTGAAATTTCTGAAGTGGACAGGCACATGTATTATTAAGATTGCCTGCTCCATGGTTTATGAAACAGTAGTCAGACATGTCACCTATTTCTTAAGAGCAACATGGTATTATCCAATCCATAGAATTGCAATGGGAAAGATGATTAGATGCACCGTGTTTAGTTCTCAGATGCAAAATTGTTATGCCAGTTATGTCAAAGACAAAAAAAGAGTATAAATGTGACAAGCTCAACTTGTTTAAATGCAAAGTGTAGCTGAAATATGCATTTTGGTTAAGAAAAGGCGCAGATGAACAACAAACTCACTTTGGTGCCTGTACTAAACAACACCTAAGTGACGCTAATGACCTAACCTAAAATGCACCTAGATTCACAGCTTAAATGCACCTTTACAACATTGCACACAAGTTATACAGAGTCTATTATCAGTATGCCCAACACAACATGCACATATAACAAAATAAATCAGACAGAACCCAAGGAATCAACTAGATGGTATAGAAACTGACCAGCACAGAAACTAAACCGTTTGTGCATGTCACAAGGTCCTTGAAGCGGCTGAATACATGTTCGCGAAGTGAAAGAAAAAGCAACCAGCCAAAACGATAATATTGTGGCATGAGGATTGTGGAATTCGAAGTAGCAGAGTCCTTGTTTTCATTGCTACCGCTTGACAAAAACAGTTCCTGGTACGCACGCTTGTAGTACCTAAAAGCACTAAATGTGTTATCAAATGTACCACAAAAAGCTACATCCTGAGTAGTAAAGGAATGAATACCAGGATCGTGTCAGACATAACGAAACAAGAATTTAGAAAATTATTGTCCTACAAAATTGCTTGTTCTTATGCCGAGGGTCTACCGGAAACAACTCCCCCGACCCCACTTTGTGGGATTTCACTGGATCTGTTGTTGTTGTAGTAGTTTGTCCTACAAAAACACTTTAAAAGGCATAAAACAATTCTTTTTGAGAAATAAAACAAAAATATTTTTTGTCTAAACTCACCCAACCAAACCAACTTAAAAGGCATCAAACAAAGACACGAGCACAGCCAACAATTTGGCAAATACCAATATAATAAACAAAAGACCCAAGTCATTCGTGATCATAAAACTTAATAAAGCATCCAATGATATGACTGACTGGAATTAGACCTGTCCACCGGGTCGGGGACCGCCCGGCCCAACCCGAAAAAACCAGGGCCAGGGTTAGCTTTTAGCTGACCCGCGAACCACTCGACCCGAAAAAGTGGGGACCCGATCAGGGTCAGGGTCGGGCCAATGTCAGAAAATTTTTACCGTCTGACCCGGCCCGGCCCGACCTCGACCCCCATATATTTTAATATAATTTATATTATTTTTCCTTCATTAATATTTATTTTGTACTTATATATATTTTTGTCATTAATAAGTGATATAATGCATGTTTTTATATATATATATATATATATATATGTATTGCTCTAATCTACATTGAGCTCGACATAAAATAAGATAAAAACAGTAGCTGATTATTAATTATATATTTATATTATTAGTCGTTTTGTTAATATCACAGAAGTATAATGTAGGAGAGAAAGTAATTATAAATTGGTGAAATTTTAAATGGTCATAACTTTGCGCTCGGATGTCCGTTTTACCCAAAAAAAAAATTATTTTGCATATTTTTTCGAGACAAGGCCGGTCAAACCGCCTTGGCGCAGCCAAATTTTAGAAAAAAATCCGTTTTTTCAATCAATTTGTGTTTTTCCCCAAATCGATTTCTAATTTTCTTTTTCTTTAGTCAAGATCTCACGATATACAATACATTTCAACGTCGAAATTTCGTGGTAATGTAGGGGTGAATACCAATTTCAGTTTTGGAAATTCAATTTAAAAAAAAAAAAAAAATCTCGACCCGACCCTGGCCCGCCAAAAAAAATCGATGGGTCAGGGCCGACCCATGACCCGTAGGGTCCCCGAAGGGCCAGGGCCAGGGTCAGAATTTTTAAAAAAATATAGGGTCAGGGTCGGGCAAGGAAGAAAAAAAAAAGTCACCCAACCCGGCCCTGACCGACCCGACCTTTGAACAGGTCTAACTGGAATACATTAAACACATTGCTATGTTTCTCAATCAAAAAGGTTAGTCTCCTAAACTGGTGTTGTGGTCTACAGCCAGGAAGATTAAGGAGATTGACAAACTTGTTTGCTGACATATTTACAACAACGTACCCATTATAATCCCACAAAGTGGGGTCTGGAGAGGTAAGATGTACACAGACCTCACCCCAACCTTTGTGGGGTAGAGAGGCTGTTTTCGATAGACCCTCGGCTAGAAAGAAAAGATTTGGTGACACATTTCATTATTCCAAAAAGGATCACAGATCTGGCTATTCTTTTTCTCTAGCCCGGAGAAAGAAATGAATAAAAAATGCTTGAAGAAGTAAGTAGTGCGCCATTGGTGGATAGCAGAGTTGACAACCTAATGCATAAGGTCACTGGTGTAGCTTACGAAATTTAAAATGCTAAAAATTACAACCAAGGAGTTGCACAATGCTCAGCATGGCATAATGATTTGGAGCTCAGTTGGTGGAGCTCTACACATTCATATTCTTAGTCATCCGGGCATATTCTTTATGTTAGAGAAGACGCCGAGATAGGAAAATATCATCATTCCTCTCAACAAATACATGCTAATCAACACGAGACCAGACAGATACTTGAACCTACTTTGTCAAATATGATGTTCAAGTACTCACTACAGAAGTAGGATAAATCAAAAGGTTTCTTATATCAAACTTTGATTAAGATTATGATACTGAGCAGCAGAAACGCATACAATATGATAAATTATCACAAAGCATCATAAGTAGAGAAAACTAGTGCTTGAAAAGAGTACCCACTTGCTTAAAAGGCTCAAATGCACAAAGTTGGTCTGCAATTCCTTTGCCTAGTACAACAGTGCAAACAAATTAAAACCCATGAATAAATGCTTAAAACAACAAATTAGAACATTAAATACTACTAACTTACCTGAAGTCTCTTCTCCCAATCTGAACCATATAGCTTGCTTAATATTGGACCAACTTTAACAATAAACTGTGGAAGTTCTTTGAAGAAGTCTAGGACACTATAATAAACAGAAAAAAATCATAGGAACCGAGATAAATCAAAAACTTTTACAAGAAACACAAAGAACATGCGAAAATTAGATAAAACCCACTTGAGTTTCGCCCCTCGTAGAATTTGGCATAGATCAAATCCGTTTCCTTCATTCCCATTACTCGAAATTCTTGCTTCATTCTCACTTAATCTTTTCACCGAGAACAGAACAAATGCAAACCAATACCGTTCAACTTCCTCCTGCTGATTAAGAACACACTCAAATCAATTCTAGTCCATATTAAGACCAATTAACTTAATACTCCCTCCATTTCAATTTATGAGAACATTTACGAAGGTCAAACTTTATAACTTTGACCTTAAATTTTGACGCTGAATTTTCAAGTTTTAAAAATAAAATTTTAGATGTAGAAACTACATAAAAAGTATTATAATTCAGAAAAAAATGTAAGGAAAACGTGGTCCAAGAAACACCTCATAGACTCCCAAAATAAAATTCACATAAATTGAAACGGTGTATTGAAGCAACAAAACCATGTAATCATACAAAATTTAGGCAATCAAACAGATTAGGATACGGATAACAAAGAGACGATCAAGGGCATTACCGTAATAGCTCCAATAGCAGCATTATTTGACAGTAAAAGATGTTTACTATCCTTGAACAGCTTTATGGCTTCTACCATAAAGCTCTCACCTATGGACACTCCATTCTGTAAATCAAACAACAAATGTTAAAAATAATAAAACCCACTTAAAGAAAAAAATTAAAAACGCCATACCACTAAAAGAAAACGAAAAAAACAAAAATTAGCATACATGATTCTCTAAGATTCAAGAAAACAGGAAAAAATTGAAAGAATAAATAATCAAAGAAGGGTCTTTTCCTAATAAATAAAATACAGATAAGTGAACATATTTGTAAAAGAAAAATCAAAACTAATTGCTTGTATGGGGATTCACTGAAATTTCATCACAATACAAAATAAAAAATGAACAATGAACAATTTTATAACAGTAAACAACCAAATACAAAAAGGAACAAATTTTGTTCTTTTTAAAAGAATCAAAATAACATATCCAGTGTAGGTCTGGGAAGGTTAGTATGTACTCAGACCTTAACTCTACTTTGTGGGTAGAGAGGTTGTTTTCCATAGAAACTCGACTCGAAAGGAAATTAGTCATTGCAGGGGATTTTTAGCTAATATCAAAATTGAAGAAACTGAAATTAAGAACGTATTTGTTAGAATAATCAAAATTAATTGCTTGTATGAGGTTTCTTTGAAATTTGATCAAAACTACAAAATAAAAGAAAATGAACAATCTTGTAACAATGAAGTGATGAACAACCAAATACAAAAAAAAGGAACATTTTTTGTAAATAAATAACCAAATACAAAAAGGAACAATTTATGTTCTTTTTAACTGAAGCAAAGAACAAATTTTGTAACTGAATTAAAAAAAAAATTAGCTAATATCAAAAATCAAGAAACTGAAATTAAAGAAAAATAAAGTACAAAAAAGAGAGAAAAATACCTTGCAGAAATTGGCAAATCGAACTTCAAGAGATTCCACGTCACCAATCTCTTCAGATTTATTCAGCTCCTCCTCCATCATATTTATCAAGAATTACAAAAATAAACCCACAAATCTCAAATTTTGCCTTAAAGACACAACAAATTAATCAGATCTGATTGATTAATTAATTAAACAAACCCTAATTCTCTTCTTTCTCTCTCTATCACTAATTTTGCTTTTTGCTTTATTTTTTTGTTTGGTATGTGTAGCTATAAACCCTAACTTTAGCGCGGGAAAAATACATAAGGGGGATGTTATGTTTGTTTATTTATGTCCATACATAGCCGACATAAGTGTGGGGATTGGCGATAGGAAATCGACACGTGTTTTGTCTGTTAGGTTTCTTACCGCTAAATTCCGTCTTTAGTTAACGAGTCTCCCGCTAAAAAATCTACCGTTTGTTGAAATTGGATACTTGGCTATTTTAATGCCCTCCTAAATGGCCATTAACACCATGTTTTGGCAGTTGGACAGCCCCCTTCTCTATGCTATATATTGAGCTTCATTTGGCTCAATTCGGTGGTAGAATATAGACGAAAAACAAAGCCACAAAAACGGACGAAAAAGACACCGAAAAATAAGCAAACCGGTGGTGAAAAAAATCAAGCAAAACGGTGGCTAAAAATCATCCAAAAACAAGTGACCAAACCCTCACGTATACACAAGATATACACTACCGAGACACACTATATACACAGAGACAAAAGAGAAGAGTAAAGAGAAACTCTTCCTTCCTATTCCATATCTTCAGCAAGTCGAGTCATATTTGTTTTTTTCGACAGGCTCAACCTATTGGCTTTGTAGTGTTGAGATTAAAGTGTTGTTTTATCTTGGGAGACTATTGCCCGCTAACGTAAAAGCATATATACGGGGCAATCTTGTCTTAAGGATAGAGGGCTATCCTCGACTCAACACACAACGTTGTAACCTTCCAGATTTAGTTGTTTCTTGATTTCAGGATATCAAGATTCAAGACACAACATACTTGCGCAGCTTCTCAAAGTTGGCTTTGCAAGGTGATCAAGATTCAAGACACAACGCACTTGCGGCAGTTTTGAAGATTGACCATTTATTTATCCTTTCGAACATTTGTAATAGTTATTTACATCCCGTACTGCTTTATAAAGTACGATAGAGTACCAACAACTTAAGACAAGATATGTATAGTATTACTATTAGTGTTCGAAAGATGTCGGTCAAAAGTTGTGTGACCAAATCTGGATATGGAAATGGTTTTCTGGTAGAAGAGAGTGATGATGATGAACGTGTCCATGGTGTCACCGCTACCAAGACTGGTGGAAACAAGCGCTCTCGAGAGCCTGAGGATGTCAACTGGGACAAGAGGAGAAGACTGAAAATGTTATTCTATCTTGTAGCAGAAGGCCTATATCTGTCCCAGACAAAGGATCCGAATAATGGTGAGAAGGAAATGGACACTCAGTCTGATGAAGTGACCGAAGTGGGCCAGAATCCGAAATTGGGATAAGTAGTTTTTCTTACTTGTCAAGAATAGAGATTAAATTATGTCTGATTAAAAATGGATTAAAGTAAGGAGGAATATGAAAATAATTTATATTCCTTATGCTTTAACAAATCAGAAGTTTAATCTCATCTTCTTTTCCGTTTAAAGATTGGATTTTGTAAACGACTTAAGAAGATCCGTTCTTTTAAGTGTAATTACTAAAGTATGTAAAGTATGTCGCACATACAATGGAGAAAGATCCACTAATCGTGCGAAAACTCTTACCACTCTTAAGTAAGCGCCAAGAATTATCTCGGGCACCAATCTTAACGGAAGGAGTCTAAAAGCTAAAGACGTTGAGCCTGTCATACTATTTGCGAAGATCCTTCATAGGATGATATTGGACACTCGGTCACATAAAGCCTCCGGCGACCCGGAGTGGGCCAAAATTCCTTTGATAGGATGATATTGGACACTCAGTCATACAAAGCCTCCGGGCGACTGGAGTGGCCAAAATTTCTTTGATATGATGATATTGGACACTCAGTCATATAAAGCCTCCGGGCGACTAGAGTAGGGCCAAAAATTCATTTCATAGGAAAAATAATGGACACCTAGTAAGGCGGGCCACGTTTCCGTGTCTTAAATGATCTCGAAGGCCTAAAGAAGAGGCGTAAAAGAAATTGGACACTCACCGCGCAAAGCAACCGGAGTGGGCCGAGTATCTAGATCATATATGATCCGGTTACGCCTAACCACGGGCAAGAGGTTGTTCATGTGAAGCAACGCCACCTCTAAAGTAGAAGGGGTTGGAGAGGTTGTCCTCAATAGGACTTCATGGATTGTGATCACTCTAAGATGAGGTGATACATATTCCAAACTTGGTTTAAGGGACGCTGTTGGTCAAGCGAGTTTGAGACTAGTCCAATAGGTCTATAATAACTAAGAATGGTACAGTACGTCTGTAGCCAAATGAATGATATATTTGTAATCCGTGCATCTATGCCATCATAGATTAAGACACGTTAAATAGCAAGTCATTCAAAAGCTAACGATGTTGAGATTGTTGCCTTCTGTCGACATAAACCCTCAAAATAAATGTGAGGTAGATGAAGAGGCAAAATCACCTTTCCAAATTCCGTCAAGGGAATAGCGAAAGAAGCACCGCTCCTCTAGAACTTAGTCACACCTAATTGGGTGATTTGAAGTTTATACAAAATAGGGGGGGAGACAAGTACGTTGTGATCTTCATTGATGATGGTAAAACGTATGGAATCCTTTGTTTGTTGAAAAGCAAAGATGAAGTTGTTGAAGCAGATAAGCGCTACAAAGCGAAGTTGAAAATCAACTAAGCCTACGGATTGAGAAATTCGTAGTGATAGAGGGGAGAGTGTGAAGCATCGTTCATTAAACGAATGTTCATTTCTCACCTCGGTCCAACGGTGTTAGCCAAAGTCGTACGCCCAATTTATGTGGGGTTGCTTGGTAAAAGTTGGAATAATGAAACAGTCAAGTTGTACCTAAGATCGTAGATTGCATATCCACTGGATCCGCAAATAACGAGAGTGACGATCGCTCTTGGCGTCAAAGAATACCGAATTCTTTGAAGATCGCTTTCCTTGAAAAAGGAAAAGGGAGTAATTGCTCAAGGTTAACAAGAACCCGCGAGGGCTCGATCGTCCGAATCGGACGTTCCGTATCTACAGGACTCGAAAGTTGCTGGCTATCCGGAACTTAATATTCCAGATCTGCAGAACTCAGGGATTCTAGATGTTGAACCGAGAAGGAGCAAAGAGGGGACAAAGACTTGTTCCATACCTTCTAGCTTGTATGGTTGAGAACGAACCATGGACAATTAATAAATAATTGTCATCTCCAAAAGCACTGCTTTGGAAAGAAGCTACAAAGAGAGAAATAGACTCTATCATATAGAACCATACTTGCGTAATGGTTGATCTTCCTCCGGGAAAAAGAACCTTTGGGTTGTAAGATGTGCTCCCCTGTGAGTAGCTTCACATCCAGGGCCATTGCAGTCTTGCGTGGCATGAATGTTGAATTAGCCTTCCCAACCGTAGAGTTGGAAGAAGAGAATCAGACTTGGTTTGCCGGACTGTTGGGCTTCTTCCTGAACTTTCATTTTGGTCCCTGAAATGTTTACATTTTGGTCCCGAAAGTTTCGTATAAAACAGAACAATGAATCTAACCACAGAAACATTGACTCTGAAGTTAGAATGCCAACAGTTGGAGAATCAACAGTCTAAAAGTAAAAGTCATATTGAAACAAAGTCTCGATATGAAAGATATGGGTATCACATATGACATCTTTGGAATTGGATTTCTAAGACATCTAACGGATCGGTCGATAGTTGACGAGCCTCGTTGAAGCCACCAATGGATATGAATCATAGAACCGATTGGAATCATGGTGCACCCATAGACAAGGAGCGATATGCTCGGGTCACGTGTAGTTCAATGTATTGTACACACTACAACCGACCCGGTATCGTCTTCCAAAGCGCATCATTGAACTAAGGTTCACCGATGATTTCAATACATGATCAATAGAAAGGCGTTAAGTCGGATATGACGATATCTGAATTTTTCACTTATCTACGGATTATAGTATTCCGGATGTCCAGCGGTTCCGAGAGAACACCGTGATGCAAACTCGGACATCGATATGAAGAACACCAAAGCCACAAGTAAATGTGTATGGTGGTTCTTGGAAAATCCTCTAAGCAAACTTGCATCGGCCGATTCATGATGGAATCGGGGTTTATCGCTTTATACAAAGCATGAAAGAAGTTGAGTAACTTCACGACTCTTTAGAGGACGTCCCTTATTGGGAGAAACCCGTGCCTTCAGCAGCTATACATCGTGGCTAGCCGGTCGGCTTCGGGAAGGACACGGATGACGGCGTCCGGACATATCTTTTAGGATCCGTCGGAGACATAAGACCGTATGGCGTTGATCATCACGGGTGTCACATCCTTGTTTACTAACTAAGGGACTACCCGAGATCAAGTGTTCGCCTGTCTAGGGGAATTCGCTTAAAACCCAAACAATACGAACCTTTGCGGTGGAAACCCAACCATACTGATTGGAGATCCCAAGAATGTGGTTCAATGGGAAAACTAATCGGCAAAAGGTTCAGTTGAGCGCTTCGGTGGAAGCAAGAAGCACTTCGGATGATGATTTCTGTACGGAAACATGAATCCAAAGTCGTTCCCGCGATAGACATTAAAGTGTCGCTCGCATGGTGGGTAAAGGTTAAGCTTCCAAACCTTTAAAAGATCCTCAAACGGTTGAGGTTAAGGTTGGGGGAACTTTTAATGATTCCTAACACTTGTGAAGTGGGGTATAGCAGGATACCTTGTAGGAGATCACCTATTTAAGTGCGAGGATGGCCGACTCAAATGAACGCACTTAAGAATCCAAGTGTGTCCATGGCCATAACGGACAGAAACGTAAGAAGGAAAATGAATAAGAAGAGTTATTGTGTTGATATCGTTGTCTTGGCTTACACTAAACACTGACGGTTCAAGACATCACGTTCACCGCGCTGTAAGTAAGTCCGATGGTTTCAACTAGGGAAGGTTCAAAGCGAAAGCTACCTCTCCTGATGCAATATCTTTTCGCTGAAAGATTGCTGAAATGTAGGCACCTTGTGCGTGTGCCACAATCTCTCTTTCATAGAGGGGATTGTTGGAAATTAGCCTTTGGCGGGGAGATGGGTCCACCTATCTTTGATGAATTAAACACTAGTGTTTCGCATGTTGGAGACCTTGTCTCTTCGCACATGCATGATCTACGAAGTGAGTAGATGACCGTAGGGCCAAGAATCGTCTAATTTCGTTGAGAAATGAAAGAGATATTGGTCCACGAAGTAAGGTGTTTGAGACATGAAAATGTGGTGTGGGACAAATCTACCACATCGGTGGGAATAGGAAGAATTGCTCTCTATATAAGTCTCTAATGTGGTAAAGGGTTTGGATCCCCAAGGGGTATCCCATGTGTTTAAAGGAGGAAGACCTAGATGTGCTTGGGTTCAAGGCTAAGCCCACACGCGCGCCGCCGCCGCCGCGCCGCCCGTCCCGTCCGTCCCCGGTCTCGGCTCGGTCACGGTCACGGTCACGGCCGCGGGCGCGTGAGGGTCGTGGGCCTTTCGATATTATCTTTTTGGACCGAGAGAACTCGCCGTATGTACGATTGATCCCCGAAGTTTCATATGTACGTTTGGACCGTAATTCTTTCATATGTACGCTTTGGTCCCCGAAGTTTCAATATTTACGTTTGGTCCCCGAATTTTCGGAGACTTTTTTTCGCCTACCGTTGGGATGTTTTTTGAGGCATTAATCAGCCATTACTTGGTGATTAACTCCTCCATTAACAGCCCATTACTTGGGCATTGGGCGACTTTTCAATGGCCATTAATGTACCATTACTTGGCTATTTTAATGCCCTCCTAAATGGCCATTAACACCATGTTTTGGCAGTTGGACAGCCCCTTCTCTATGCTATATATTGAGCTTCATTTGGCTCAATTCGGTGGTAGAATATAGACGAAAAAAAAAGCCACAAAAATGACGAAAAAGACACCGAAAAATAAGCAAACCGTTGGCTGAAAAAATCAGCAAAACGGTGGCTAAAAATCAGTCAAAAAAAAAAGTGACCAAACCCTCACGTATACACAAGATATACACTACCGAGACACACTATATACACAGAGACAAAAGAGAAGAGTAAAGAGAAACTCTTCCTTCCTATTCCATATCTTCAAACAAGTCGAGTCATATTTGTTTTTTTCGATGTGCTCAACCTATTGGCTTTGTAGTGTTGAGATTAAAGTGTTGTTTTATCTTGGGAGACTATTGCCCGCTAACGTAAAAGCATATATACGGGGCAATCTTGTCTTAAGGATAGAGGGCTATCCTCGACTCAACACACAACGTTGTAACCTTCCGTAAAATTTTCCAAGGAGGTTAACATTTGTTGTTCGCAGAATGCACACATGATGATTAATCGGGCCTTATGAGATTCCAGTTGAATTTTGCAAAAGCGCAAGCAGGGCAGATTTGAAGTGTCTGACTGAGTTGTTCAATGTCATTTTAAGACGACGAAAATGTCCGAAGAATGGAGGTGGAGTACAATGATTCATTTATACAAGAACAAATGTGATATCCAGAGTTGCAACAACCATAGGAGTATCAAACTGCTAAGCCGCACTATGAAAGTTTGAAAAAGGATCGTGGAGATGAGGGTGAGAAGAGACGTATCTATTTCCGATAACCAGTTTGGATTCTGCCGAGGCGTTCAACTACAGAAGTCATTCATCTTATTAGGAGGTTAGTGGAGCGGTATAGGGAGAGGAAGAGAGACTTACATATGGTTTCAATCGACCTCGAGAAAGCATATGACAAAGTCCATAGGGAGATTCTATGGAAATGTTTGGAGGCTAAAGCTGTAACTGTGGCGTATATTAGGGCGATCAAGGATATGTATGATAGAGCCAAAACCACGGTACGGACAGTAGGAAGAGACTCAAAGCACTTTCCAGTGATGATAGGGATGCACCATGGATCAACTTTTAGTCCATTCTTATCCGTCATGGTGATGGATGGACCAACGCGACAAATTCAATGGAAGGTGTCATGATGTATGTTATTCGCAGACGACATAGTCTTGATTGATAAGACTCGCATCGGAGTGAACGCTAATCTAAAGGTTTGGAGACAGACTATGGAGTCTAAATGGTTCAGACTGATAGTAAAGAGGTACTGACCATCGGTTCTATCGTGCCCCAATTAACGATAGCCTCAGATAAACTAAGGATCTTAGGTGAGACTGTCAGTGCAACCAACTAAACACCTAGGACCAAGACAGAATACTTGGAGTGAAGTTCAGTAACAGGAGCAACCTTGAGACGGACGTGGAGGTGAGGCTTGGTACTCAAGTCATTCCAGATAAAGGAAGCTTCAAGTACATTGGGTCTATTATCCAAGTGAATGGAGAAAATGATGACGTTGTCACACATCGTATTGGGGAAGAGTGGATGAAATGGAGACTCGCATCTGGAATCTTATGCGACAAAAAGGTGCCACCAAAACTTAAAGGCAAGTTCTATAGGGTAGTGATTAGACCGACTATGTTGTATGGACGGAGTGTTGGCCAGTCAAGACTTCGCACATCCAAAAGATGAAAGTTGTGGAGATGAGGATGCTGAGATGGATATGTGTGCATATAAGGAGAGATAGGATTAGACATGATGATATTCGGGACAGAGTGATAGTGGCCTCGGTGGAGGATAAAATGCGGGAAGCGAGGTTGAGATGGCTTGGGCATGTGCATAGGAGATACACAAATGACCAGTGCGGAGATATGAGAGGTTGGCTATAGACGGGTTCAAGAGGGGTAGAGGTAGGCCGAAGAAGTATTGGGAATAGGTGATTAGACAGGATATGGCGCATGTGCAACTTACTGAGGACATGACCTTAGATAGGGGTTGTGGATGACACAGATTAGGGTAGTGGGGTTGTAGATAGTCGAGCGTAGTCCTACTTACGCTTACAAACTGGTAGTTGTAGTGTTATTATTGTAGGCCAGCCTAGCCTATCATACTAATAGGCACAATATTGTTTTATTGTCCCATGTAGTTTAATTTCTGTTGTTATGTATTCTTTAGTGTACTTTGTTTATCTTATTTACATGCGTTAGTTACTACTTCTTTTTTCATAATGCGCTATCATGGCTTATTCGCTTTTGATAACAACATTTTCATATTGCTTTAAATTTATTGTCCGAGTCTAACTGTTTCTCTTGCTTTGTATGTGCTTATGCCTTATCTTGAGCCGATGGTCTCTCGGAAACAACCGCTCTACCTATCAAAACAGAGGTAAAGTATGCGTACACTCTACCCTCTCCAGACCCACGTTGTGGGATTTCATTGGTATGTTGTTGTTGTTGTTGTATTCTCAAATTTAAAATTGTCCCTCTATTAACGATACAATTAAATGATACTTAATAAAAAAATATACACATTTATTTATTGATCCACAATCTTTTATTAATTGTGTATTTTCCTTTTAAACGGATTGGTGCCAATTGAAAACATAATTCAGCATTTTAGCATATCTTGCAGTTAGATGTTTCTATTTCATCTTTAGGTTCAAATTCATACCATATCTAGTACTGACATAGCATACCAATAAGGGGATTTTAAAAACTATTAAAATATATATGTCATACCTAAGAAACGAACTCATAACCTAAAATAAATTTCACTTACAGACATTTTGAGGAAGTCAAAAATTTACATATATACATAAAAGATGTTTCACCTACAGATTTGACCTAAATTTTAAAGAGAATTCAATTGACTACTCTTGAACGAATGTGACTCTGCCACCGTTCAAGTAATTAAATCCAAGACAAATATGTTACGTTGTGTCAAAGTTTTAAGCTATGAACCAACGAAGAAAAAGTAAAGGTCAAACAAATAAGCAAGCCAGCCACTGTGAATTCATTCTTTTTATTTTCCACTTTTGTACAAGAACATCCACAATGAAATCCATAATATATTTTTCCCTTAATTAATTCTACAATAAAAAAATACAACATATTCCCTAATACCACTCAGTATATCGATACATATCAATATTTCCATTGACTTCTGTTCTCCCCCGAATTCTGTTATCTGCCGTTTTATCGGCTGACCGTATCGGAAGACAAATTGATTCCTTAACTTAAGTGATTTGGGCTGGAAACGGAACTCTAATTCTCAGCAATAGGTTCCCCAACTACTCAAAAAAACGTTAGGACGGTGGTATGAGTAAACTAAGAGGCAAGAAACATGAATGCAACTGAGTACAGTAAAGTAAATGATAAATAAAGTAAAGGATAAAGATAGATAAAAAATGAGTTGTTTGATTGATCGATTGTTACCGCTTCTAGGGGTCCGGAAACCCTTTTGACTTGGTCGTTGAGACGTCTGCATCTGAGTGGGTCCCAGTCGTACCTCTAACTAACAACTCGACTAAGATGCCTTAGTAGCCGATGAAGTTCTTGTAGTCGAGGGCTAGGAGTAAATTTGGCTCTGGAACAGTTCGGTTGTCACTGAATTCAGCTAAACACTTAAATTACTTTTGAGTGTTAACAATTTTCCCTACATTAACTCGAGTGTGACTGTTGAGTTGATGTATCTGAAAGTAGTCGTCGTTTCAGTCTGACAGTCGCGCATGTCACTTCAATCGTCTCGTCTCCAGTGCATGCAATGATGATCATTTCTTGAAATGTGTTCACACTTTAACCGAGGCGTCTCCATTACCACGAATTGACTTTGATGATTTTCGGCCGTGCTTTTGAAAATAATAAATTAATCTCAGTCGCGCATTTGAAGGTTATTTAAGGAAAGGTATCCCCATATGTTTCTCACCTAATCTTTGGCCCTTTTCTTATTCGGAAACCATCACTTCATTTTTTTCATCTAGAAGATCAGGAAAAATCATTCTAGCCGATAGTGACCTGACCCCTGCCTTGGCCTTCGTTGATGAACAACTAGTTTTGACTCCGTACGGTGGACCGAAACAAGGTGATTCTCTCTTGTTTCAGTACCTCAGTCCGATAAACCATGACTTTCTTTCTACTTGTGACTAGTTCATCGGCGGGCGCTGCTCGGCTAACCTTCGTACTTGACCGACTAAGGTCGCTCATTATTCGGGTTGGTTGGACCGAGTGAAGTTGGTCACAGAAGCCGAATGGAGGCGCATGGGTCCTCTTGATGCCTTTCTTGTGTACCAAAAAGCCAAGAAGTTGTCAGCCGATACTCCGAACATGCACTTGGCTGGGTTCATTTTGAGATTATGAATCCTCATTTTTTTTAATGATTGTTCAAGATCGGCTAAATGATCCTTGAAGTCCATAGACTTCACTACTACATCATTGATGTAAACCTCCATAGTCTTGCTGATCAAGTCATGGAAGATGGTGTTCATTACCCTTTGATAAGTGGCACTAGCGTTCTTCAGACCAAACTACATAACTACCCACTCGTAAATACCCAACGCTCCTGGACATCTGAAGGCGGTTTTGTGAATGTTGTCCTCGGCTACCGATATCTGATTATAGCCAGAGTATCCATCCATGAAGGTCAATACACCATTAGCGGCTGCTAAGTCGACTAGCATGTCGGCTATCAGCATGACGTACTCATCTTTAGAAGTGGCTAGATTTAGGTTCATGTAATCAATACATACCCGAACCTTGTCATTCTTCTCCTTGACTGGTACGACGTTTGCCAACCATTCCACATACTTAGCCGTTCTGATAAACCTGGTTTTTAGCAGTCGTTCGATCTCGGCTTTGATTTGAGGCATCAGCTGAGGGTGATACCTTCTGGGCGGCTGTTTTTTGGGGTTTGAAACCCTTCTTGATTGGAAATCTATGTTCTACTAAAGTATGTGCCAGCCCTGGCATCTCATGATAATCCCATGCAAAACAGCCTCTATACTGCAGTAGAAGGGCCGTTATGCCTTGTTTCTCTTCTTCCTTCAGCAAACCACTAATATGTGTTAGCCGAGGGATTTCTTCAGTTCCCAAGTTGATATCTTCCAAAGGATCCTGAGACTCAAAACTAGGCATACCCCTTCTTATGGGCGATTCAAGTTCTATTGGCAGCTCAACTCCATCAGCTGCAAGCGTTGGTTCATTATCGTGGTTCCCCATCTGCGATGCCTCGGCTATCCTTACCTCAGAACTTAGGGTGGTCAACCGATGCCATATGTCACGTATAATTTGGGTTTCCTCAACCATTTAAATCCTCCAAGGTAAGTCGTGGTTCATCTAATTATTTTATTTCAAACCCGCGTGAGGTAAGATTACAGGATTCCCAAGATCCTTCTTCATACTGCTCCGTGACGGTTATGGGAGCCACATAGGATGAATAGAGGACATCTTCTATGTTCTGAACCCCTGGTCGGAATGGGTTATTATCCGCTAGGACGATTTCTATCTTGTCTCATTCCCAAAAGATGAGCTTTTGATGCATGATAGAAGGAAGGCATCGGCTGGTGTGAATCCAGTCCCTGCCCAGCATAATGGTGTAGGACAGCTAAACATCTATTACAAAGAAGGAAGACTTGACCGTCTTAGGACCTACAGTGATTTCTGCTACTAGAATCTCCAATGCTTCAGAGGCTTCTCCCATAGCTAGCCATTTTGGTGTTAGTTGGGATAAGATCTTCCTTTGTTTTGTTAAGATCCTTCAAGGTAAGCAGCGTCATCACATTCAGCACAACCCCATTGTCGACAAACACCCGACTAATGATTTTGCCGTTAATGTATGCCTTGCCGTAAAGGGGTTTGATGTGTTTAACCATATCTTCTGTAGGTGCACCAAATACGGTGCTCAAAGTGTCCCTAGCCGCGGTATCGTCTATTGTTTCCCATTTTGCGTCTTCTACGCAAACATCACCTTCTAGGCTATCCAGTGCGGAGCGGCTGGCCTAGAACTTACATGAAATAGGCTGACCATTTCAATATCTGCCCATATCTCATCAACCAGGTCATAGCTAAATAAATCAAGGATGGAGTCCCCTCATTCATCTAATTCGGCTGACGAGAAGCTCATATCTTCCAATTCCTTGAGACAAATGATAATCGGCTGGGGATCCTCTGACTGAATCTTCTGCACAATCTGTGGGATTGCCTCGGTTAGAGGTCTATCCGAAGCCACGTTCTCTTACCGGGGTTCCTCCATCGGGTTATCGGTAGGATGTTCATCCAGCTCGGGTTCACCCAACATCTCTCCTTTATGTGACATTGCCCTTGAAGTAACTGAGCAGAATGCCCACTCGATAGCCTCGGCTACGATAGACTCAGGAATCTTATGATTTTTGACTTCTTTGGTGTTGGAAATTAGATGCAATGTCTGTTGTATCTTACGCAAGGCCTAGGCACATTACATCTTTCTTTTCTAAGTCCTGGATGCGACTCTCGGTGGTGTCTCTTTCTTTCCGGGAGTGACAGACCACTTCCCCTCTTTTGTGTTGATGGCTAGTTTAATCAATTTTTCGGGGTCTCGTCTGGTCCTCATTTCTCGCTATGATACGAAAGGACGAAACACCCTCGTTTACGTTAAACTCGACCACTCTCTGTTTGGTTTTAGGGAGTGGTTCTTCATCTATTCGAGGCATGCTCGGTTGTTGGTTGGTTGACATCCGTACTTGCCCCTCAGGCCTATGCCTGACGCCGATAGGGACCCTTCTGAACCTCATGGTCTATTTCTGAAGTTCTCGTTCAACGTCCCTCGAGTATTTAGGGAGGCCATGAAAACTGTTCCTAGCTGGCTGCCTGTCATCGCGAATGTCATGTAGGCTGTCTAACCGGTTGAACACAGAGGTCCTTGTGGCCTTCTCCCATTCGGTAGGTTTTTTTAGGACCCACACTCTTTTCATCGGTTGTCTCCCTTTGGTGTCCCTTGACTCATCGGGCTTAGCAAAAGATACCATAGATATTGGTACTTCGGGAAAGGGGTCGGTATCAATGGACATTTCAGCCATACTCTTGTCTGCTAGCTTGAACCTCCCCTCTTTGATGCCCTTTTGAATCGCCTTTTTGAAGACCACACAATTAGAAGTAGAGTGGTTGTATGAATTATGCCACTTGCAGTACTTCTTATCTTTGAGTTCCTCGGCATGTGGAATCCTATGACCATCAAGCAGCCGAATCTGCTTATCTTTGAGCAGATGATCAAATATCTGATCTACCTTTGTGATGTCAAACGAGTAACCGACCCTGTCATCAGATAAACTCGTCTCATTGCCATTTATGGCTTTCAAGACTGGGAAAGAGTAAACCTTACCCCTAACAATCTTGGCCACCATTTCGTCTGTTGTGCAATCGGCTGACTCTGAGTTGAACTCATCCGCTTCAATGATGGATACTAAGTGGGAGCCTCGATTTAGGCTGGCTCTTCTCCGCTCCTTCTCCTGGACGTACCGCTCTATTTGACTAGCCTTTTCGGCTAACTGGCTCAGGTTAGAGCAAGATTATCCCACCAATTTTTCCTTTAACTTAGGGTGCATGTTGTTGATTATCATATGGGCACACTCAGACTTGGGGAAGTGTACGGTGCATTTGCCATTATGCACTTTGTTGGACAGGGTTTTGAAGGTTGTAGGTGGTCAGCTGGCCATTCCCAATAGGTGGGGTAATGCCCCATTGTTGCTGTTGGGTATGACCACCAAAGCCTGCAACCTGAGCTCTTGGAATGGCTAACGGAGCCTAAGGATAAGGTGGACCAGTATTCCATGGCTGCTCTCCTCGGACGTCGGACGTTCTTAGAAAATTTATTCTTTCTGAAAAGTATGGACTGGGTATTGGCAATGACTGCTAGAATGGTATTCCGCTGTAAACAACATCACCAGATAACCGAGCTAAGTCATAGCCAGGGGCCATCGACTGGCCAGCATTGTTCGCATGCATCGTAGGGTCATTCGTAGAAACGTACGGCATAATGGGCAGCAATCCAAAGTATCCTGGAGCTTGAACTGGTCTCCGAGCCATGTTGATCTGCCCATACTGCAGACTCTCTTGGTCAAGTGGCACATTTTTCCCTCCAAGGTTCGGCGGTGACCATGTAGTGTGCTGGGTGCCATGCGATTGGGCTTGTGTTCCTAGGTGCGCTACTGGCTGCACCTAAGTAGGCACTAGCTGATGTACATGCGGCTGAGGAACAACACCGGGAGTCACGATCTCATGCTGAACAACACCTCTCGTTAGAGGGATGACAGAACTAGCCGAACATTCTCTTGGTGCATTCAATTGGTTTCTATCTCCCTCACTTGCTGAACCTCATTATGTACCATCGACTTCATAATGTTAGCCAATTGTTTAGAAACTTGGTACATAATATCGTGGATGCTCAAGTCGATATGTTGTCTAATAAAAGACGTGGTCATTATGGTTGGACCTTCAGATTGGCTAGATTCTTCCACAACTTGGGTTGATGGAGGAAGTGGAGGGGTATCAACCGATGTAGGCATACCCGATGAGGATGCTAGTTCGTTGTTCCTTCTGGGAGGATTTTGTTTAGGATGTGAACTGGACTCGGGGTTCATTTTCTTACCGGACCTTAGGCGCATACGCCAAGAATGATCCTGACTTGGAAAATCAAACTTTGCTATTAATTCACCGACGTCGTCTTCTCTGGAGACAAATTGATTCCTTAACTTAAGCGATTTGGGCTGAAAACAGAACTCTAATTTCCAGCAATGGGTTCCCCAACTACTCCAGAAAGCGTTAGGACGGTGGTATGAGTAAATTAAGATGTAAGAAACATGAATGCAACTGAGTACAATAAAATAAAGGATAAATAAAGTAAAGGATAAAGATAGATAAAAATTGAGTTGTTTGATTGATTGGTTGTTACCGCTTCTAGGGGTCCGGAAACCCTTTTGACTTGGTCGTTGAGGCGTCTTCATCTGAGTGGGTCCCAGTCGTACCTCTAACTAACAACTCGGCTAAGATGCCTTAGTAGCCGATGAAGTTCTTGTAGTCAAGGGCTAGGAGTAAATTCGGCTCTGAACAGTTCGGTTGTCAATAAATTCGGCTAAACACTTAAATTACTTTTGAGGGTTAACACCTTCTAATGTCCCAAATAAAAACCATCTGATTTCACAACCCATACGCATTGCCTTGAAAAATATGGGAGTTGTCCACCTTTGACACAAGTTTCTGTATCATTAATAACATCAAAAACTTTACGTTTTATATCCCAATCAAAGTGATAAAAATATAAACGTTTTTCCAAAAAGATCCCACAAAAAGACCAATTGAAATCTTCATTTATTGATGGAAAATATTCTCCAAAATCGTCATCTCCAGAAGCACAATGAATTTTAGCGGTGGGGAATTATTTGGAAGATTGTTGATAATATGCACCTCCGAGAAAATAATAAGAAATGTTTTTGAGTTTAGTCATTTCTTATAGAACCTTATATAATTTTGATTTCAAGAACTTATGCATTGAATTATTATCTCTTTATATCATTCTACTTAATATGGGAAGATACTCAAACTTTTGTAGAGCAGTTTATAGGAAATGATTCTTCTGTACTTAAAATGAAAAGGAAAGCAATTTATAAAGAATATGAATCAATAAGATTTAATGAAAAGATCAATAGAATCAATTAGTTATAGGAACGGATTTTATTTTTCCTATAATAAAAGAACTAAGAAAAGAACTTAAATCAGACAATAATATCAACCTTCTGTAAGAGGACCGTGACTCTTTAATGTCCTGGTTAATTGGAAGGCCCCTGACTCTTAACGAAGTTTTTTTTAACCCCTCCTTAGTAGCTCCCCCATTTGCTCTTTTGATGAATGGAACTAGCAATCTTCGGATTAAAAGTGGAGGGCGTTTATCATTTGAGCAAAGGTTTATTTACGCAAAAATCCTTTTTTTTTGCTCACCATTTAGATTTTGTCACTATTTTAAAAAGTTGTGGATATATAATCCTTAAATAAATACCTTTGCAAACAACTTTATTTGTTCATATATTTCTCAACCTTATAAATAAAACATTAGACTGTCATCTAACATTTGCACTAATTTACAAAATTATAAACGTTATCTAATGTTTTCTCATAAGAATTTTAGTTTGCTCAAAAATATTTTAAATTGTGGTCTAAATGATTCATAAGTTGTAAGAGAAATACAAATAGGGTCATTTACTAGACAATTATTCCAAAAGAGTCCATCAACGAAAATTATACGTTAATGAACAAATATGAATTTATCTTGATCCAACCTATCATGACTAAGATTTTGAAATGAAACGTATTAGGAGTCATTTTGTCCTTTTCTCCTTGCTCACATGTAATTCAACCCACTCATTTGACACCAGACGCCTTTACATCAATGTATGTATTTTTGTGTGTTTGTATGTCTAAAATCATTTGACTCAATACACTCGTTTAACACCCGACAACATTTATATCAATGTTTGCCTATATCGTGTGTACGCCCATTTTGCTACTTAAGGGTCATATTACTGGCACAAGTATTGAGTAACTCTATCAATCAAAATTTGGATAGATGAAAATAAATCACCTAGTGTTTATTGCCTCCGCTAGAAATTGAATCTAACACCTAATGATTCTTAATCGACTAGGCTAACACCCTTGGGTGCTAAAGGAAGAAAAAGTCAAATAGTTATATACCAGAAAGGAAAGAGAGGCAAAAAAGAGGAAGCAATTTTGTCCAGTTATCATCAATAACAAGGCTAATCGCATCAGCAAGAACAATGCAAGATTCAGCAACATATCATAAAGTTCTTTTCCTTCATGCAATTAGAAAAAGAAAAAAGGTAGAAAAGAATTCAAAAGAAACACCAGCAAGGGTAGATTCATGGTTTGAGTCACGCTGGGGGAAAGTGTAGAAACACTATAAATCCTTCCAAATGGGAGGTAAAAAGAACACCAGCGAGGTGAAATCTATTACTCTTAATAAGGAAGACGTCAAGTGTGTTCTCTCTAACAGATTAGATGAGATGGACACGCACTTAAATATGGTATCAGAGCAGACAGAGGTCATGAGATCGAATCTCAACACCGTCCATCATCAAACAAAATTCTCATGTGCTTGGTCCATGAAAAAAAATCATGCCCGCACGTGAGGAGTGTGTTGAGAATACTTATTATATAACAAAAGTGTGTTCTCTATAACATCTTAAGCTTTAGATGAGATAGTCACACACTTTAACACATCATATATTATATATATATTTTCAAAATAAAAAATCAACAGGAATAACATCTCTACCTTAGGATACCTTAAAACTAGGAAAAGGAATGTCATAAACCAAAGTTATTTACATGCAAGTTTTGGCAGCATTAGGACTCGGGCTGCTCACGCGGTGATGAATAGCATTATATCATATCAAGAGATGAAGTTTTATGTCACTTTTGGATGATATTTCAATGTTCTCAAAGTTAAGAATAAAAAGACAGATAAATATTGGTCCATTAGTGATTAAGAACAATATCTAGCCAAAACAATAAAATTGGACTTTTTCCCTATATAATGTTAGTTAGTTAGTAATTAAGGGTAATTTCGAGTCAAAACCACAATAACGAGAATATGAATGAGTCGAACTTAAAATGGAGGATAAAATTAAACTTTTTTGCAAAGTATAAAGGACATATTTGAATCTTTTTCCAGGATAAAAAAGACAAGATAAATAAGAAAGAAAATCACACTAACATCAATCTAATTTTTCCTTATCTAAACATGAACACATATTTCAAACATTCTATTCCTTATTACCACTCAGAATATCGATCCATATAATATGTTTGATTCTCAGGAACATACTGTTCCAAATAAAAACCATCTGACCTCACCTCCCATTTACAATAGCGTAGAAGATTTACATTTTTTTCATGTTTAACACAATAGTATGGGTCGTCAAACACATTAAAAGACTTATCCTTCGAACTCCACCAAAAATGACAAAAGTACAAAGTTCTATCTAAAAATGCCTCGCAAAACTTCCAATTAAAGTCTTCGTCTATGGCAGGATAATGGTATCCAAAGTCATCATTCTTCGACGCACAATGAATTTGCAGTTGTGGGGAATTAGAAGGAAGTTTATTGATAATGTGTACTTCATGCTCTTGAGAAAAGATACATTTTTTTGCTAGTGAAAGGTTAAGGGGAGTACTCAATAACAACAAGTAGTAGATGTTGATGAAAGAGAGAGTCATACTTGGGAGAAGACAAGTATTGAATATGAAAGGAGGGAGGGGGTTTCTGGCGTTTTATACAAGAAAAAGCTGAGTTTATTTAGGACAAAATTCTAAGAATTAATATTTTTCTAAATTATTAAATCACTATTAAAGAACCTGACTTTTTTATATTTAGGATAATATATAATTACTTTCATTATCTCATTAACTATTGTCCAGAAGTTTCAACTATATCTTAAATTTTATGGTATGCCACATTAGATCTATGTCAAACAACCCCACTAGTGATAGGGGCATAAATAAATCGATTTTTAACAGCAAGGTAAATTTATGATATATAATACGTTAATGGAAACAGACTGACTGGGCAAAGAATATTCCGGAGCATATGTTTAAGCTAAAGTGTAAATGTAATGTACAAAGTTGGATCTTTTCCTATAAAAATTATACAACTTAAATAATAAAATTTAACTTAGTTTGAATTTCTTTTTTTTTTTGCTTCTCATGCAGTGTATTTACTCTTTAAGTCATGTGCATGGCGTCTCTACCATAAGGTCACTAAGACATACCTCTTAGGCTCCATAATTATGGAGGCTCCATTTTTACTTATATTAATATAATTATTATGTGTTACTTTTTTTTATTTTGAGTATTTAAAAAATATCAAGTTGTTGGCATATAAATGATTGATACTGAAAAATATGATGTCACAAAATCATTGCTGTCCAACGGGTAAGGACAAACTATGCTGCTTACAAGAAAACAGGTGCAATGCATTTTAAATATGATGCCACAAAATGTGGAGCATACGGGGGTGGTGGTGAATATGTACCCCAAGTAAGTGCAGGTTATAATCTTGGGATCAGTTGATTTACCTGAAATTTATTCATTGATAAATATTTTGATTAATCTCAATAGTCTAAGTGACTTGTTACCAAGTGATATACTTATATTTTCACAATCAAGAGCTTTTATTTCACTAATATGACGTGTTATCGCTATGATACAAGATTTTAATTGTACCTTGAATCATATAATAAAATTAGTTTACTGCACTTTGGAAATCCAGAAAGTTTTAAGAGATAATTCAAGCTAGACAAGTGTAATTAAAATAGACACATTAAGCATACTAAATCCTTTTTTTTTTTTTTTTTAACTTTTGATTAATATTTGAGCGGAGTATATCCTATGTCGGATATTACGGGTGGAATAAGAATTATTTTTCTTCAACTTTTCTTCTTTATCAATTATAGCTATTTCAATATTGAATGAGTTCTACGAAATTAGACTACTAATATTTTGTTTGAATGAGGGGAGGAAGAAGGTGTCCGAAGTAAAAGTACAGAGTTTAAAATTTTGCTCTAACTTCATTTAATCTTGATTTTAATGTGGAAGACATAGTAATGATTTGGTTTATGTTGTTAACTATTAAAACATTAGCAGTCATTGTTTTATGTCTTGGTCTGCTTGTTATGTTTATGTCATCGCCGAGCACGTAGCTATGAATGGGACTTATAGCCACGAAAGTGATCCGTCACCACAGAGGAAATTCGTTTCCAAGAAGCTTAGTTCAATTCTATCAATTTGTAGCCATGAAAGTGGAATCGTCTCCATGAATTCAAGTTCGTCTCCTCGATTGAAGTCAACTTGAAATTGTTTTTCTTAAAATTGAGGTTAGTAGCTCCTGTTTGGGACTAAGCTGAAATTCAGAGGTGAGAATTGATTAATAGCTTCTGTTTGGATTTGTCGTTTGCTATTAAAAGCTATTGAGAATTGTTCACTGTTTCAATTTTGGAGTTGTGAATGTTGATAATATAATCAAATATTAAAAGTATGTTCAATCTAACAATTTAAGCTTTTAGATAGAACACGCTTTTAATGTTTGATTATATTATCAACAGTGAAACCTGCAACCTGTTTAAGAATTTGTGGATCGAGTTGAGTGTTAGCTGAAATGAAAACTTAAGAGCTACATCTGAATTCGGTGCAAGAACTTTTTCATGTCTTTCTGGAAATTGGTTGGGGCTGCTTTGGTTCAACTGGAATCATCAAGCTGCTAAAAACTGATCTGAGCAGAGAAACTTCTACTTTAACATTGTTTAGTTGACATTCTAATTTGTTATTCTTTATATTTTTTGCACCCCCTTTTTCATTGATGTTTACAACTTTGCATATAATTATGCTAGATAGATTTAACACTTTGAGTGGTTATGTTACTATTAGACTTAACTCATTATCTAATCAATTTTCTACTTCATCTTTATAGTTTTTTATAGTATATATTTTGTATCTTTGACAGGTTTTGGAGACTTGAATTTAGAAGTCAAGATATACGTTTTGAAAACTTCAAGCAAGTTGACGAGTTGGTTATCATTTTGCAAGGACTTCTAGGCAAAATTTATATTTTCTGCTATGGATGTTAGCTCTTTTGCTAAGAGGTTGTGTAAATAGTACAGTGACTCATATCGCAGTCGTACAATGATACTAATGAGATATGTTAATCGATGTTTTGACATTAATAATATGTATGAAACAATGATATTATTGAATATTCGTTGAAATACGATTGATTTCCTGTACTATAAATTGTGTAATACTGTAGTGAATGGGATTGAGAAAGATCGTATATATATTTACGAACCACATATATTTAGTACTGACTTTTGATCCATTTAGACTTTTAGGGACTAGATGAGCTCTTGTCCTTAATCTTTTAATACCAGATTTATTGTCCTTAAGGACCTTTTAGGACTAGAAAAGTGGACGCCGATAAATTGTATACAACAAACCAGTGACCAAACACCATATTTAGGGACCATCAATATAGTCCTTAAAAGTGTTTTAGGGGCCAGAACACCGCTAGTCGCTAAATACCTTTTAGGACCAGATGTGAAACTCGTCGTTATTAACTTTTAGCGGTGGAGCCTATAGGAACGGGAAAATCTGGTCGCTATTGACGTTTACGGACCAGAAATTGGGTTTTAGGAACCAGAATTTCCATCACTAATGGCCATTTTTCTTGTAGTGGAAGTCATGAAAGGTTTCATAAAAAAGAGATTATTTTGAATGAGTATGAATGATGTTAAGACTCTGTTATAAATTCGATTCATTCAAATCCATTCAGACTCATTAAGAAGAGGCTTCATAAGAAAATAAAATAAATGAACTTAATGGGCTGAATCTGAATGATTAAGATTCAGACTTCCATTAAATGCAAACAAATTAGGCCTTAGTTGAGGAAGAAAATGACCTTTCAGAGATGTCACACCCTAACCTAGGAGTGTGTGGCTGGCACTCGGTACCTTGTTGGATCCGAGCATACCAAGCTGAACTCGAAGTCTGGGCCTTGTAGGCAAGCTAGGCCATTGAGGACATACTATAAAAGCAATCTTAACTTGGGCTGACAAGGCCGAACCTGTTCTTACTAAAAGCGGGCCAAGGAAGTCTTTTTAACCACTTGTACTGACAACTTAATAAAACATAAAACGAGGGCCGACAAGGCCACTGACAAACCGTACTTATTGAACCATTGTCTACAAAGTCTCTAAAGGTAACTAACATCAAATGTGGTCGGGAGAGGGCGCCGGCCTACCCATAGTCTGTACAAAAGTCTAATGTCTAACTTCTAGAATTGACTGCACTTATAAAGAAATAAAGTCTTGCCGATCCTTCGTTGAATCCCAATCTGCTTTACTAGCGAACTCGTCGAACTGATTACCTGCATCTGCAGGCATGAAATGCAGCGTCCCAGCAATGGGACGTCAGTACAAGGCGCCCTAAGGCAGAAAATAATTTGTATATAGATACAAACTCTGAAGCTGAAGAACATGGATAAATATGCTGGAAGTCTCTACTGAAAGAAAGGGACGGGAGTGGACTGACCACAACCCCTCGGTCAACTTACCTGATCATTGTCGCTTGGACCGCTTGACCTCTCTGTTTATCCATACAATCTATTTTGTCTCGGCTCTATGTACTATCCTTACTACTTTTGATTTCTAGTCTTTATTACATTACTATCTAACATACAACTGAACATAATATTTCAGCCTCACAAGGGATCCGATATGTAAGTGCATATCCCCAAAGGTAAGTGTATGTGAATGGCCCCGAAGGCAATCTAAATTTGTATAACCCCGAAGGTAAGCGCACGTCTGTATAGCCCTGAAGGCACTCTGTATGGCCAATAGCCCCAAAGATTTGTAAAGACCCGAAGGCAATGCACATATCTGTATAGCCCTGAAGGCTATATTTATCATAGCCCCAAGGCAGTGTCAATAACCCCAAAGACAACATCATAGCCCTGAAGGCAGTTCATACATACAACAACAATCAACCCTCTATAAAATATGTGCTTGCGTCTCTAATTTATAGCATGTATTTGTTCATACTCATTTAATATTTTCTGTAATTCGTAGTTCGTACTTATTATCTCGTGATCTACTCTGTCAGCCTTAGGGCACCTTGTACTATATTAATTCTTGTCTGACCATCTTGTTCTACTACTCATTTCATCTTTATAACTCATATCTCTCTACTTTTCTTAAGTTTGAGGAGTACCTTATATACTCGTATGCTATACTCTCTTTTGTGACTCGTTCTTCCGTACATCGTACCCCATTTCTCTTGGTCTTAGGGAGTCTCTTACTTCTCCTCGAATATGTGTACACGCTCCTCTTGCTAGGCTATTATGATCTCATCTTTTAGCCAGTGCAATCTCATCATCTCTTTACTTATATTCTGCTACTAGTTTACTAGCTCATTCCTTCAGATCTCCTTCTATTCGGAAAACTTGGCTTATATGTAGACAGTTTACAAATGTCTTAAAAGTCCTACTAATTTCTGATTCTTAAGACTTACACAGTAGCTCTACTCGAGATCGACTTATCAACTCTTAGACGGTTGTAATCCTTCACTAAGAAATATAGGGGCGAACTAATCCCCTCCAGCTTCTAATAAAGGAAACATGCTTACGGATTCATGCCGTAGAGAAAGAAAGATAACTCTTACATACCTTAGAAGGAGGTCTTTGACGACGATGATGCACTTCGCCTCTTCACCATTCATCTACAACAACAAATAACACTCATGTCAATAAAAAGGGCATACTAGCTAACTATCAAGCGATAGAAATTATCCCATAGTTATTATCAATTTAAATATCTCGATTCCAAATCAAATATTTAATACTTTGTCAATACACCCTTAGATCGAAGAGACAATCGACATAGTGTGACCCTATAGGCCTTCATATATCGACACTAATCCAATTAAGGTCCATACGGAACTCCTAGACTGCGCCGTACGACGAAATCAATATATGAAGTACGTTTACATGAATCCAGCAAACATAACCTTTATGTGAGATAATAAATTCATTTTATTAGCGACACATTCGATCAAGCTTGGGATTTGCCATGTGTCTATCCAAATGGCTTGATCACTTTATCTCATCCATATTAGTCGACAACTAGACCATATTCTAAATATATCTCTTGCATTGGCCAATGACTTGGTCGACCTAATATCACTGAGAAGTTGAGTGTTTTCTCGAATATCCAATCGAGGAATGAATCATATTCTTGACTCAACTACTACCTTAATTTACATCATAATGCACCTAACACAAGCCGTATCTTATCCTATAAAGAGTTTAAGCTTAGGACAGGGTCAAAGTACATTACTCTGTAAACAAGGTGCGTATTGACCTCAAGTCAAATGACATTCATCTCCCACACGCTGATAACATTTTAGACATGAATAACAAATAGTTTATCAGCAGGGTATACCAATACTTTTCAAAAGTATCCATGTGTCCATCACTAGCAACCATTACTAGTAGCAGATGAGACATACTACATTCTCTAAGAATGTGATGTAGACCACGTGTCGACTTATAACATATCATCGATATTCCATTCTCGATGATCATTAGTCGAGGCTATTTTAGAGTTATGCTCTATCATCAATATCTCACTCTATTAACGACAACATAAGCTCAAGGGATGCACATTAATGAATAATTACAAACAATCAAATAATAATTCAATAATTGCAAATGCCATAAATATTAATCTTATTAATAATACGAATGTATTCAAGTACATTTGTTTCTAATAATGATTGTCTGTAGGACATACATACTTTCAAGAAACGCATCAAATAATAATAACAACAGCCATTTACTATTAGCTACTAGATCAGCTTTCACCTTAGCAACCGCGTTGTTAAAGAAAGCAGCAAAGATGGGATCAAGTATCAGCGATAACACGATTACTCCTATAATTCTCAAAGGATTCACAGGTTATTCTTCAAATTCAATTGAATAAAATGGTGGACTAAGTAATAATATTCCAAGAACAATTGGTAGTGGTTTGTAGTTTGGGAATTTAGAAGTACCATTTGAAAAGATTGTTGGAAATTTGCCTTTGGCGGGAGTTGTGTCCAACCATCTTTAATGACTTAAACACTAGTGTTCCGCATGTTGGAAACTTCGGTTCTTCACACGTGCATTATGTACTAAGTAAGTAGATGACCGTAGGACCAATGATCGTTAAATTTCGTTGAGAAATGAAAGAGATATTGATCCATGAAGTGAGGTGTTTGAAGCATGGAAAAAGGTGGTAAAGACCAATCCTCCCTCATCGGTGGGGGAAGAAAGATTTGTTTAGTTTATAAGTCTCAACATTGGCTTGGGGTTTTGGACCCCAAAGGGTATCCCATGTGTTTAAAGGAGGGAGGACCTAGATGTGCTTCGGTTCAAGGATAAGCCGCCGCCCGCCCGCCCGCCCGGTCCGGTCACGGGTCACGGGCTTCTTCTGGAATTATCTTTTTGGACCCAAAGTGCTTCATATTTACAGTTTGGTCCCTAAAGTTTTTGGTAAGTTAAATTGAGCAGAGAACTTGTGCTTTTGTTGGCTGTTGGTTTTTGGAACGTTAACCAGCCTTAATATGCACTCAATTCAGTCATTTATTTTGGCTGAATAACTCTCCCTAAAGGCTAATCCGTTGCACATCAATTCACCATCTATTTTGACTGAATTACTACCTCCATAATTGCCATTACTTGGCCAGTAACAACAATTATGTGGGCAGTTGGTAAATCCTCTCGTACAACTATATAATGGAGCCTTTGCCAATTGTTGAGAGAATACAGAACATACAAACAAAATCAGATTCTTCCTACAACTATCCAGCATCATTTCATTACTCAAAATTCTTCAAAGTAACACTTGAGTTTCCTTTGCTCATTTGTTGAGTTGTTGTTTTATCTTGGGAGACTATTGTCCAGAACGTAGAAAGGATATATACGGGAAATCTTGTCTTAAAGACAGAGTGTCATCACTCAACTCGGCATATCAAAACTGTTCCAGTTCATTGAAATTTCAGTTTGTTGTAATTTCATTGTGTTGTAATTCTTAGCAGTTACTTATTTCCGTTTCCTGTACCATTGTAACCAACAAAGATAATCATGAGAATGAGTAGTGGAGACACCAATAATAATGTAACACAAAATGGTTTTTTTTATTCTTCTTCTCAAATGTTATTAGAATTTAGAAGAAAGAAAAGTGGGAAGTGAGAAACTAACCGTTGATTTTTTAGGGGTAGCAACTAGTGGTGATGATGCTGGTATTTTTCAGGCAAGTTATAATTAATGATTGGAAACTAAAATATGATGGAGACATGGTTAATGGACTGGATTACTTGAAATCACAAGAGAGCAACACGATTATAAATTAAACATGATGACATAGTACAACTATACATGTGAATCAAGCGTTTGGGCAAAGGAAGAAGTTAATCAATCAGAAAAGAGACAGACCAAAACAGATGCAAAAGAGAGATTTTTCGAGACGGTAAACCACCGACAACGTAACTTTTCAATTGTTAGCCATGTACGTGCTAGCTTGTAAGTTTCGGGGTATAGTAGGGACTTAGCGTGTCTCTTTTCTCGAACTTCTTTTTTTAACAACACGAGGTAAGCTCTTTGTTTGTTCTTTGAAATTTGTCTAGAGATTTTGATATTTCTCCATCATAAAAGGAACTTGAAATATGCTCAAGTGTACTAATTAATGTTGATTACCATTCATTAACATTTAGTCTAGTGCATGAAGAATTGAAGATGCATGAACGATATTTTTCTTAAAAATTCCTTTTATGGTAGACACCAATTACTTCCTTTTCTTCTGTGTGTTTACACCGATTAAACTACCATTTTATGACTCGTTATTATTAACCTCTCTGCCATTTGATATTGTGCACAGTGACCTTTGGACGTCACCTATTCTCAGTTCGGGTGGTCATCTTTATTATGTTTTGTTTCTTGATGACTTTACAAACTTTTTATGGACTTTTCTAATTGCTAATAAATCTCAAGTATATTTCATGTTTCTATGTTTTCGCACGTATATCAAAACACAATTTGAAAGGGAAATTAAGTGTTTTTAATGTGACAATGGGAGGGAATATAATAATAGGTCATTTTAAAAGTTTTGTGAACAACATGGAATGAGCTTTAGATTTTCTTGCCCTCATACATCTTCCCAAAATGGAAAAGCCAAAAGAAAAATCCGGACCATAAATAATATCACCCGAACTCTTCTTGCTCATGCCTCTCTACCTCCTTCATATTGACATCATGCACTACAACTGACTACCTATTTACTCAACATACTTCCCAACAAAAAGTTTGCATATCAAACACCCACGAAAATTTTCTATCAAAAAGATCCATCGTACTCTCATCTTTGGGTTTTTGGGTGTTATTTTATCCATTACTTCCCTCCACTTCTCGAAATAAATGCAAGCTAGATCAACACCTTGTGTTTTCTTGGGATATCCAGCAAATCATAGAGGTTATAAATGTTATGATTTATCGAGTCGAAAAATAATTATTTCGAGACATGTAATCTTTGATGAGAAAATTTTTCCTTTTTCCAAATTACATGCTACTCATTCCTCAACTTATGAGTTTCTGGATGCATGCCTATCTCTCTCCCTCTCTTATACAACCTACATCCACGTATCAAAGTCCAAATTTAGGGGACCATACAAACTCAATAAATACCCCCACACAAGCCCAACAAATGCCAACTCATGATTCATCTCATGAGCCGGCCCAACAACAGGAAACTGCCATTCCTATTTCTCTTACTCGGGCCCCTTCTACCCCACCAACATTGGTCCAATCACTAGATGGCCCAATAGACAATAATTCAGCACACCCCAGTCCAATTCAGCCCACACCGCAAAGTATGACACCCGCCCAACAATCTATTAAAATCAGCCCACATATGAATCCTCCCCATTCTCCTCAAATGACCACAAGAGCCCAACATGGAATATTTAAACCTAGAAGACTACTTAATCTTCACACTGCTACAAAAAATTTCATTTATCCATTGCCCACAAATCTCATTCATGCATTAAACGATCATAATTGGAAAATGGCCATGAAAGATGAATACAATGCTCTTATTAAAAATAAGACGTGAGACTTGGTGCCACGACCGTCTAATGCTAATATTATTCGAAGTTTGTGGATTTTCAGGCATAAAAAGAAATATGATGGCTCGTTTGAGATGCATAAAGCCCGCCTTGTAGGTAATGGTGCATAACAACAAACTGGTGTAGATTGCGGTGAAACTTTCAGTCCGATGGTTAAACCAGCAACGATTCGGACGGTACTTAGTATTGCACTATCAAAATCCTGGTGTCTTATTCAGCTTGATGTAAAAAATGCTTTTTTGCATGAAAACCTCAATGAAACTGTCTATATGCTTTAACCACCGGGTTTTTGTGATCCTCAACACCCTGATTACGTATGCTTGCTAAAAAAATCTCTATACGGGCTTAAGCAAGCCCCTCGTGCTTAGTACCATCATTTTGCTGATTATGTGGCTACACTAGGTTTCTCTCACAGAACTTCAAATCATTCTCTATTTATTTACCGTCGAGGCACATCTATGGCATATATTCTTCTTTATGTGGATGATATCATCCTGGCTGCTTCTTCAGATGTCCTTCGATAATCCATCATGTCTAAACTTGATTCTGAATTTGTTATGAAAGACTTGGGTCCACTAAGCTATTTTTTGGGTATCTTTGTCACCCGATATTCATGTGACTTATTTCTTTCACAAAAGAAATATGCTGAAGAAATTATTGAACGTGCCGGTATGTCTTCCTACAAATCATCTCATACACTGGTAGACGCGAAAGCAAAACTTAGTATTTCCTCAGGAAATCCCTACCATGATCCAACTAAGTATCATAGTTTAGCCGGTGCCTTGCAATATTTGACATTTACGAGACCGGATATTTCATATGTTGTTCAACAAGTATGTTTGGTACTCTCGAATTCGGTCTTCATATTTACCCCTCGATCATCAAAATCATCTCATACATTGACGCTGACTGGGGTGGATGTCCTGACACTAGACGATCAACTTCTGGTTATTATGTTTATCTCGGAGATAACTTGATATCTTAGTCTGTGGAAAGGCAGCCTACCTTGTCTCAATCTAGCGTTGAGACCGAATATCGAGGGGTGACTAATGTCGTCTCTAAATCTTATTGAATTTGGAACTTGCTTTTGGAACTTCATTGTCCAGTTACAAAATCAACATGGGTATATTGTGACAATGTTAGTGCGGTATATCTTTCAGGCAACCCAATTCAACATCAACACACTAAACACATTGAAATGGATATACACTTCGTACGTTTTCGTACGTGAGTAAGTCGCCCATGGTCAAGTACGAGTCCTACATGTCCCTTCACGCTATCAAATTGGGATATCTTTACTAAAGGACTCCCGCTCAACTCTTTGATGATTTTTGAGATAGTCTTAACGTACGCAAACTTCCCGCTTCGACTAAAGGTGTATATTAAATATACACAGGACATGTAAGAATCTGTGTATATTCAATATTGTATATATTTAGTGATTTGATTAGCATCAATTAGTGATTTGATTAGCACAAATTAGTGATATGATTAGCATAATTTCAGCTTGTATACTGTGTATATAATGCCAATATTGTAAATGAAAGACACGGAAAATATTTTATCTTTAAAAGTCCTACATCGAAAATGAAATGAGAATTTGGACTCCTTATATGGACTTGGAAAATCCTCCCTTCACAAGCTAGCTTTTGGGCTTGAGTTAGGCCTAAGATCTATTCTTTACATGGTATCAGAATCATGCCCATTCCGATTCTTTGTTCACCGATGTTGGGCCCTCAAATTATATTATTCACGCTCCTGTTAACGGGGTCTGGGCGTGCGGGGGAGTGTTAAGAGTTCCACATCGGTAATGGAATGCGAACATGGACTCCTTATATGTACTTGAACAATCTTCACCATTTAAGCTAGCTTTTGAGGTTGAGTTAGGCCCAAGATCCATTTGTAGGGTGAGGATTGTCCAAGTCCATATAAGGAGTCCATGTTCCCATTCCATTACCGATGTGGAACTCTTAACACTCCCCTGCACGTACAGACACCGTTAATAGGAGCGTGAATAATTTGGGGGCCCAACATCGATGAACAAAGAATTGGAATGAGCATGTCTCTGATACCATGTAAAGAATGAATTTTGAGCCTAACTAAATCCCCAAAACTAGCTTGTAGGGTGAGGATTGTACATAGAGATGGCAATGGATCTTGGACCCGGTCCGGATCCGGTGGATAGATTCATTTTATAGGATATGGATCTTCAAAATTTGGACCCGACGGATCCGGATCGGACCCGGATCCATTTCTAACAGATCGAATCTGGATCTGGATCTTGTATTTGAGATCCGTATCCGGTCCAGATCCGATCCGTGGATCCATTTTTATTAAATATATCCATAACCTAGAATGTAATTTTATAAGTATTTTTTTAATTTTTTTTCATAATTTATGTATTGGGTAAATGGTTGAACCAGGATAAGGCACAAGTCACACAACCATGTAATTTGTCTTTGAAGTTTCATTTCTTTTACCTATATGCTCTCTGCAGTTTTCCATATTTTCATTTCTATAAAAAGAAAAAATTATCACTCTTCTTTAAATTTTCATTTCTTGAATCTGCTAGTCGTAAGCTTTAAGTATCTTTCTCTCATTTGTTTGATCAGCAAAAAAAAACGGAGACTTTTGATATATGACTGACATTGTTTTATGTTGTTTAATGAAGTCAATCAGTAGTGTTAAACAACGCAATATACATGTGATATACACTTAATATACATCGGTGTATATCACATGTATATATCATCGATATAAGATGCGGCCGTTGGGCCACCGGCGTGACCAAAGAGCCCAAAGCGTACAGATAAATTCTCAAAGAATGATCGGCCCCATTCTCCGGCGTTGGGTCGTAATGCAATGCCCGGCCTAAAGAATGATCGGCCCACTCCGGAGGCCACCGCAAATAGCCATTCTCGGCCGGCCCACTGGAAGGCAATAGCCTCACCCATCTCGGCCGAATGAGTATAAAACAATAGTGTATATATGGTATATATATTGATAGTATATTGTAAGGAAAAGGATACCTTAATTAGTGTTATACACTTACCATAATTGTATAGTTAGAATTAGGGTAGAATAAGGATTTAGAAATAGGATAGGAAAAGGATTTCCCTATTATGGAAATATGAACTTGTATATATAGCCTTTCAATTAATGAAAATAATCAAGGGGATTATTTCTTTCATGGTATCAAGAGACTAGGTCTAAACCAAAAGTTTTCTTCTCTCAAACTTTTGGCTCTTTGGCCGAGAACCCCCCCCCCCCTCCCTCGGGTTTTTCTCTCCAAATATCTCGTCTTCCGCTCTCAAAAACCTCTCTTAAATTTATCCTCCTTCTTTGTTCTTTCAAATATGTCTAAGAACAATTTTCACCCTGCCCTCACGGTTTCCAATATCAAGCTCAGTGTCCCTATTGTCCTTGAGATGGAAAACGTTCAATATGCAACGTGGGCGGAGTTGTTTAAAATTCACGCTATCTCTTATCAAGTTCTTCATCACATAATTCCTCCCGCTAGACCCCTTCCCGCGGAGGATCCCGAGGTGTGGATTACACTTGATGCTACCGTTCTTCGGTGGATATACGCCACTATTTCGGTGGACCTTCTACGACGATTATGGAGCCCGATACCACGGCTATGGCTGCATGGAATAGATTGCGTGACATATTCCAAGACAACCAACATTCCCGTATCGTCACACTCGAGCAGAATTCTCTCTCGTTCGAATGGACGTATTTCCAAACGTTTCGCATATTGCAAGAAACTAAAGGAATTGGCGGATCAACTCCGTAATGTTGGCGCACCGGTGACAAATAATCGTCTAGTTCTACGGTTGGTTGCCGGTCTTTCGGAGGCCTATAATGGTGTTGGCACTCTCCTTCGCCAAAGCAACCCTCTTCCCGACTTCCATCAAGCCCGCTCCATGCTTACGTTGGAAGAAGCCGGTTTGGCTAAAAGGCGGCTACGGAGCAAGTCCGATTGTCATGATGGCATCCTCTCCTAATCCTTCGTGTTTTGTTAATAATTCGGGCCAAAACCATAATCATGGTGGCGGCAAGAATAATCGCAAAAATAATAACAAAAACCGCGAGGGCAAACGCGGTGGTAATGGTGGAGGTTTAGGTAGTCGGCAAAATGTCGGTGGGTCCCATCCAATGAACGGTGGCCCACCACCCCCACGGGCCCAAAGCAGTGGGGCCCATGGCGATGGAGCAAGCGTGGCGGTGGACCGTGGGCCAGCGGCCCATACCGGCGAGCGGCGGGGAAATTCCGGCGGCCGGTGGGGCCGGCCATCAGTCCTGTGCCCAATGCCCAAGCGGTGGCGCCCATCGGCCGGTGGCCCGGCCGGCGGCAGTGGTAGTAGTTACGGGCCGGGACCAAAGCACGGCCGGGAGTTCTTGGGCCCCGACCTCCGCAAGCCCATCATGCAAACAGGCCCTACTCGGGACCGATATCGAGGCCGCGATGCACACGTTGGGATTGACTCAACCGGATCAAAATTGGTACATGGACACCGGGGCCACTACTCACATGACTTCCGACTCGGTACTCTCTCATCTTATTCCAATTTGAGCACCCCTCGGGGGATAATTATTGGTAATGGCGCTCTATTCCAATTCTAGGGTATGGTCGTAAAACGTTGTCTCCCCCAATCCACCACTCCTCTTGAAAAATACTTTACATGCTCCTAAATTGATTAAAAATTTAGTGTCCGTCCGAAAGTTCACAAATGACAATTCTGTTTCGTTGAATTTGATCCTTTCGGTTTCTCGTGAAGGATTTCAAGACGGGGAGTCGTCTCATGAGGTGTGATAGTAGGGGGATCTATATCCTATCATGCCCGGTTTTCGTCCATCGAGTCCGGCCTTGCCATCGCCTTTTGCGCCCATCTCTCCTTCCATGTGGCATGCTCGTCTGGGTCATCCGGGATCTTCTATTTTATCGTTTTAGATAAAAATAGCTTTATTTCTTGTAAGAGTACGAGTCGTACTCCAATTTGTCGATCTTGTTCATTAGGAAAAATTGTTAAGTTGCCATTTGTAGACTCCAATTCTCATACTTCTATGCCATTTGACATTATTCATAGCGACTTATGGACATCTCCTCGTTCTTAGTTCAATGGGTCATCGATATTATGTTCTCTTTTTAGATGATTATTCTAGATTTTTGTGGACGTTTCCAATTGCGAATAAATCACAAGTGTTTCCCGTCTTCATAAAATTTAGAGCGTTCATTCGTACTCAATTCGAAAGAGAAATAAAAAATATTCAATGTGATAATGGGAAAGAGTATGACAATAGGGAGTTTCGAGAATTTTGTGCTACTCATGGGATAAATTTTCGGTTTTCATGTCCTCATACATCTTCACAAAATGGGAAAGCCGAACGCAAAATTCGTTCCATAAATAACATTGTCCGAACTCTCCTAATCCATGCCTCCATACCTCCGTATTTTTGGCATCATGCTCTACAAATGGCCACTTACCTTCTTAACATAATTCCGTCTAAAGGTCGACATATTCTTCCCCCTCAAAATCCTATATAATAAGAACCTTTCTTATTCTCACCTTCGGATTTTTGGGTGCTTGTGTTATCCGTTATTTCCATCCACCACAATTAACAAACTTCGTGCTCGGTCTACCCCGTGTGTGTTTTTGGGTTATCCGTCGAATCATCGTGGTTATAAGTGTTTTGATTTATCCTCCAAGAAAATCATAATCAATCGCCATGTCATTTTTTATGAAACTCAATTCCCATTTACGAAAGTTCATACTCCCGAACCTAAGTCGTATAATTTTTTGGATGACCAAATATCCCCGTATATTATTCGGAATTTTTCGGACATCTCCCGTACCCAAAATCCTCCGGCGGGCCCATCGCTCGCCGGCCCCAACAAGATCGCCACACCCGGCTCTTCCAAACACCGGAACAGTTCGGCAAAGAATCGGGCCCGGTCCGGCCCGCTTCGGAACCGGTCCGAAGCCGAGTCCGGCCATTTCCGATTTGGGCCGGCAGCCCACCGCTGCCGGCGATCCGTCCCGAGCCCAGAAAATTCCCAAAATTCCATTAATTCTTCCTCGAGTCATAGACCGGTCACTCGTAGTCAGCGGGGTATTTTTACGCCTAAAAGACATTTTAATTTACATTCTGATGTCTCTAAATCCCCCTTGCCCCGCAATCCTGTGTCCGCATTAAATGACCCTAATTGGAAAATTGCTATGACTGATGAATATAATGCTCTTATTGATAATAAGACGTGGGAGTTGGTGCCCCGTCCATATGGTATTAATATTATCAGGTCTATGTGGATTTTTGCTCACAAGGAGAATTCAGATGGGTCCTTTGCTCGGCATAAGGCGCGACTTGTTGGTGATGGTAAGACTCAAGCAGGTTGGTATTGATTGTGGTGAGACATTTAGTCCAGGTGGTCAAACCGGCTACCATTCGCACGGTACTTAGCTTGGCCCTTTCAAAGACTTGGTCAATTCATCGTTAGATGTCAAGAATGCTTTTCTACATGGAGATCTCAAGGAAACAGTCTATATGCATCGGCCGTTGGGTTTCGGGGATCCCAACCGCCCTCATCATGTCCGTTTGTTGAAGAAGTCATTATATGGGCTTAAGCAATCCCCACGTGCCCGGTATACACGATTTGCGATTTTGTTTCGACTATTGGGTTCACACACAAGCAGTCGACAATTCTTTGTTCATCTACCGCCGTGGTTCGTCATTGGCCTATATTCTCGTTATATGTGGATGATATCATCTTGATCGCCTCCTCCGATGCTTTGCGTCGTCTATCATGGCCATGCTCGGTTCGAATTTGCTATGAAGGACTTAGGGCCGTTGAGTTATTTTTTGGGGATTGCCGTCAAACGTCATTCAGGTGGCTTGTTTCTGTCTCAACGGAAGTATGCTGCTGAGATCATAGAGAGGGATGGGATGTCATCCTGTAAGTCCACTTCCACACCGGTTGATGCAAACCCAAAGCTAAGTGCCGCGAGTGCACCATACGAGGACCCGACCCGCTATCGCAGTCTTGCGGGGGCCCTCCAGTATCTTACCTTTACCAGACCGGATATTACATATGTGGTTCAGCAGGTGTGTTTATTCATGCATGATCCCAGAGTTGAGCACATGAATGCAATCAAACGCATCATTCGGTATATACAAGGGACATTGGACTATGGGTTGCACTTGTATCCTTCATCTACATCCACACTTGTCTCTTACACGGATGCTGATTGGGGTGGTTGTCCCGACACCAGACGGTCGACTTCTGGCTACTGTATGTTCCTTGGCAACAACATGGTCTCATGGTCGGCAAAACGTCAAGCAACTCGTCATGCTCCGTCAGCAGAGGCGAATATCGAGGGTAGCGAATGTGGTCTCCGAGTCATGTTGGCTACGTAATTTGCTTTTGGAGCTTCATTGTCCCATTCGAAGGCAACCTTGGTATATTGCGATAACATTAGTGCCATCTACCTTTCAGTGTAACCCGATTCAACACCGGCGCACCAAGCATATCGAAATGGACATTCACTTTGTCCGTGAAAAGGTTGCAAAAGGTCAAGTTCGCGTATGCCATGTCCCGTCTCGTTATCAAATTGCAGACATATTTACAAAGGGTCTACCAGCGGTTCTATTTGAAGATTTTAGGGACGATCTCGGCGTTCGAAAACCGCCGCTATGATCGGGGGTATGTTAAACAACGCAATATACATGTGATATACACTTAATATACATCGGTGTATATCACATGTATATATCATCGATATAAGCGAGTGCGGCCGTTGGGCCACCAGATACGGCCAAGAAAGCGCGGCATACGGCCCAAAGAATGATCATTTCATTCTCCGGCGTTGGGCGTAATGCAATGCCCACCAAAGAATGATCGACCCACTCCAGAGGCCATCGCAAATAGCCATTCTCGGCCACCTTTGGAAGGCAATAGCCTCACCCATCTCGCCGAATGAGTATAAAACAATAGTGTATATATGGTATATATATTGATAGTATATTGTAAGGAAAAGGATACCTTAATTAGTGTTATACACTTACCATAATTGTATAGTTAGAATTAGGGTAGAATAAGGATTTAGAAATAGAATAGGAAAAGGATTTCCCTATTATGGAAATATGAACTTGTATATATAGCCTTTCAATTAATGAAAATAATCAAGGGGATTATTTCTTTCAAGTAGAACTACAAGTGAAGCATCACTAAAGCTCCAAAAATTAGCTCAAAGTTGCAACCTGTTCAACATCACTAATGAAGTCAATCGTCTTTATTTTCTTGTGATGCTAAAACTTTGTTCAGTATTTTGGAAAAATGGTGTCATGTTTGTGTAGGTTGATTGAATGAACTCAATCATTTTTTTCAATCATATTGCGTTTCATTTTGTCATAAAAGTTTCTAACATGTGGGAATATTATTCAAGCCAAAAAATTTTACATGTAGATCCAAATCCGATCCGTGGACCCGGTGGATCCGATGGATCCAGATTTGGATATGATTTTTATGGACCCGATGGATCTGGACCCAGGTATGAAAAATGAATCTGGATCTGAATCTAGTAGGATCCGGTCCAGATCCGATCCGATCCGTTGCCATCCCTTTGTACAAGTCCATATAAGGAGTCCATGTTCTCATTCCATATCCGATGTGAGATCCTTAACACGTAGTACTTGAAAATTATGCACGAGAATTCAATCAATCAATTACAGCCCAAACTAAAATTACTTAATTAGGATCAGTAGCAATTTTATTCCTCTTTAATTTTATTTCGAAGAGGCATGAGAAATAATTTCTAAAAGCTTTGCGCTATCTAATAATTTCTAAAAGCGGCTTTTTTTCTTTTTGCTTCAACTCGGTATTTATATTAATGTTGATATTGCAAACATCTAGTACTAGAGTTGTTATTACTATTATAATGTAAACTTTAACATAAATGTCATATAATATTCTTAATCCATCAAATATTTCATATCATAATATATTTATAAATAAATTTTGTCAAATTGATCTAACGTGAAAATTTCACCATAAATAACAAAAACCTTATATGTTAAACTATCTATATACTATATTCATATTTATATGTTATTCTATCCAATTATGCTACATTAGTCATATCTAGTGGTAGAAGAATGGATCATCAACATCCCATTGTTCACTAGAAGAAATTAGTCTTGAATTTTGTTGCATATAGATATTAAGTTGAGTTATACAAGTGCAACTGTTGACGAAGATAAACAATGCACTCTAGTCTCCACCCAACCATAGACATGGAACTTCTCCCACATATTCGACTAGAAAATAATGAATTTCATGGCATCTGCTTTGTTATCGTTACCTTCTAATTGCTCCAATAATTTCTTCATGATGTTGCGTACGCCGATAAAGGTGATGCACGTTTTGGAACTTTTTTGGTTGATTCATTGAGAAATTATAAGAGAGTCATTTTTTCTTTGGTACTTGCACGCACTGCAAGCTCCCGACTTGTCCTACACCTTTTACTGTCGTTTTTTCAAAAGAAAAAAGACATCCCATTAATGTTATCTTTCACGTTGAATTTGAAAAGATATTATAATTACAAATATGGGTCTTAAGATGGTTAAATGGGTGTCAAAATAAGAAATCCAATGAAGCTCCGGCTTGGTTAATTTATAGGAGAGATGAGCATACTTGGATGACTTTTATAATTTAAAAATACAAAAGTTATTTAACTGAGTAATTCTCATAACTCTTTTGTGAAGGGGAAAGCCCGGAGGCAAACCCTCGTATTAGAGGTCCCTTGATCAGGTGAGATGTAAATCAAGAATATGCGTGAATGACAGCCCTGTAAAGGAGGATCAACGGGACACGAACCCAGCAACAACCCTTGTAATATTTCAGTAATTCGCGACGTCGGAGTGATTGCTTTTTCAACCTACCCGAGGTAAGGGAGTAAAGCAACCAATAGCCTTTCAATCACCTTGGCACTTACCAACTCGCTTGTTTACCTGGGGACAAATAATTCTCATAACTTGAATGACCATTCTATTGCAATTAACTTTTTTCCTAAGAAGAGGAAAATCTAAATCCTAAGCGTATGGCCATGGAAGACGACGGAGGTGAAGGAGAAGTGAGGGCCAGAGAAGACGACGTCGGTGGAGGAGAGACGCTGGTCAGAGAAGACGACGTCGGTGGAGGAGAAATGAGGGCCAGAGAAGACGACGTCGGTGGAGGAAAGACGCTGGCCAGAGAAGACGATGGCAGTCATAGATCCAGTCAAGACGACGGCGGTGGAGGAGAAATGAGGGCCAGAGAAGACGATGTCGTTAGACGACGACGGCCATAGATCTAGTCAATTTCATTTTCGGAATACCGGGATCTCTTTCCATTGAACTATATTGGAGTTGGAATGCCATGGATTCCGATTTCCGAGTTTGCCAACGTATTTGCTACCAAACCCAAGAGCAGTTGGATATTCGAATTTGTTTGGGTGTTTTGCTACAAAGTTTAATTAAAGGTTATTGAGAAAATAATGAGCGCAGAGGGTATTTGATGTGAATTATAATTTTAGTTATTTATGTAATTACTTCAAACTATAGCGACTAATGATAAATACTATTCCTTTCATTTCAAAATCTTTTTCTTACTTTACTTTTTACCCGTTTTAAAATGATTGACTTTTTTTTCTTTTTTTTGACAACTTTCTTATTTCAACTTTAGACATACATATTGAAGTCCACAAGATTAAAAGATATTTTGATATATTTTACATATCTTTAATTAACAATCACGTATCAAAAATCTTTTTTAATTTCATAAACTCCGTACTGAATCAAAACCAAATAAACATTTTAAAACGAAGAAAATAGTAGATGTTAGTTATGTCAGGTAAATATTCCAATAAGTAATGTGTGCTTTCTTTGATGTGCTATCCAAATTTAGAAATTTTTATTTTTTGCTTATTGTGCTACATACTTTGTTGAAACGACATATATTGAAAAACGTTTTAGTCGAACTCTAATACAAAATATCCTTCACATTTACAATTTGATAAAAAAATCACAAAAAATAAGCTAAAAAACTTAATTCACGTCTGGTGTTTACATCAGACTAGTCAATACATGTCATGTACACTCTTATCATTTAACTATACTTCCTCAGGTTCATATTATGGTATTTTTATCTTTTTATTTTGGTTCAAAACAAGTGGTGTTTTACATAATAAAAAAGATTAATTTTACTTTTAAAATCTACCGTTATTGTTGCTTCAATGGTGTAAGTGTAATTATCATACATCTCAAATCCATATACTCTTTGTACTTATCAACTTAGAAAGATGTAAATTTAACTACATGTAATTTAGTCAAAATTATTCTCAATTTTTAGGAGTAAGTGTTTCTTAAGGGGTGTGTAAAGACAAAAACATCAAATAATATAGATCAGAGGGAGTAGTTAATTAATACACATTCTTATCTTAGATTTAAAATTCAACTATAGTAGATTAGTATATTTTGATGTAAAAATCAGGTAAGGGTAGCAATAATAAACAAGAAAAGAAAAAAGGAGTCATTTGGGTTAAAAAAGAGATTAAAAAGAGTTAATGTCCTCTCATTTTTTTTAAAGATTTAATTATAATACAGCTGATTCATCACTAAGCAAAGAAAAAAGGAGGAAAAAAATGGATAGCCGAATAGGGGACTTCACAAATCACAATTGAGCTTTATGTACACAGTTGTCATATACTTCGGGTGTTGATTAGCTTCTAATTATGTGCTTAATACCAAGTGGCCTTTGAAATTAATTACTATATATATTTTTAGCATGTGTACGAAAGTGGAAATTTTTGCTAATGCACTATAATATTTCCTATTTTAACATACAAAATTGCCATATAATTCGTACTGCTTTTTGTTTGACATATAATTCGTACTGATTAGGCTCTAATTATGTGCTTAATACCAAGTGGCATTTGAAATTAAGCCATTAATTTACACTTTTCTCTCCTTTAGATAAAGCAAGAATCTTTCTCTTCTTTTTTTGGGCAGTAAGGGTCGGTGCTATACTTTTATAGGTTATGGGCATATGTATCAACCAATAAGAAAACTTAGGAGATTTAATTTGAGTTACTTCATGGAAAAGTTATTGATGTTTTACTGCTTGAGGTGGTGATAGCTTTTATATATTTGCTTAATTATAAGCTTGCATAGTGCTCTTCCTATTTGTTTTTCATGGAGTGAACTGTAATTGTGAAAAGAAAGTTAAGGTGATAGCCCTGTAGATTCGTTCCCATGGTTCGATCCTCTATGCTATAAATTTTGCTTTTTTATTTGGTTGATGTGTAGCGAAAGTAGAAAAGATTCTGCTTTTGTTTAGGCAAAAAGACAAAGTAATGGTAAAGTTGCTTTGTGAGAGTGAATTAGTGCATAACATGTGAGAAAAATGAAAAGTTAAAGAGGGCATGAGAGAAGAGAAGAAGCTGGAAAGTATGTGATCAAATGATCAACCAGTCTTTTTCTATCAAACCCCAATCCTCTTATTAGTAGTCGAAGTAAAGATCATCATGGAGCGAGTGAAAATCATAAAAAAATATGAAATTAAATCTCAATAAAGATAAAAAATATGTTAAGTGGTTTATTCCGTCTCTAAACCTTGATAAGGGAAACAATTACGGATGTAAGGTGTGAAGTATGGATTTATCCGAAACAAGTAAATCAAATGAATTGTTGTATAATTCTGATCTCAATCTTGTAAATTTTAAATTCTAAATGCGTCTTCAAGTAAAGCTACAACTATATTTGTGATAGTGAAGGCAATAGGTAGCTAATTAAATAATCGAAGCACGTATGCATACCTGACTTGAAAACTACTGTTATCGTAAAACATATAGTAGAAGCTAGGAAGTATAGAGAAAAAGAGTTGTAAAGATATTTTTAACACTATAAAAATTAAAGAGTAAGGTGGTGAGAAAGTTGAAGGTTACGTACTTTACTACAAATATCAAAGTAACTAGAATATATTATTATATGTTTGTGGAAGGCAATAGGCGAAAGAGGTTCAAATATACCCTTAATCGAAAATTTACGTTGTATATATGAAGTCAAAAAAATCATATACATATAGTAAATGTTGAATCTTCCGGATGAAATTTTTGATTATGTCACTGAACCAGAAGACAACAAATAGCCGATAAAATAATCGAAGTACACACAACCAAGTCAAAAACTAATGTTATCCAGAAAAGATTAGAAGAATCTAGGAAGTATTGAGAAGAGAGTAGTGAAGGATAGTTTTAACACTTAAAAAAGAACTAAAGTAAAAGGTGGCGAGAAAGTTGAAGGCTATGTACTTTCCTAGAAATATCAAAGTTAGCTAGTTATATATTGAAATCGAAGAGATCATAAACAGTGTCCAAGAAATACTTTTGGATGTGTCATAAGAAAGAAAGGAAAAGATGCTATCTAAGTAGAGTGTGAGAGGCAAGTTGTGAAGAAAAGCAAGAAGATTTGGCTGTTTAGACCAAATCTAAGTGAGGTCACTTCTAATTTTGGCAAGTATAAACTATAAATTGATATTCAAAAGAAGTTTGCTCTTGGGTTGTTGCTAAACCATTTCTTAGGTAAGATTTGAGAAGAACTCTTCTTATTCCATGCATTTTATATTTTTGAATAGTTCTAAAATTTGTGTTGTCTAATTCATCATCACACGTTTGTAAAAACATGAATTAACTACAAAACTCGTCGCCAAATAGGCAGTAGCTAACATGTTTTTTGGTGATCCATCCTTAAATAGGATTAGCGACGGGCCTTTCTCTTTACTTCTCCGTCACTAATTCTTGTTTTTCTTTTAGTTAAGCTCCAAATTTAATGTCCCTTTCTCCCAAACAAGTACCCAACTTGGCCACTCCCTAAGTTGCAAAAAGAGCTTTTGTAAACGTTGTATCATAGTAGAAAGTTTTCAAGTTCATGAAGCATCTTACTCAACAAAATATAACCAAATAGATGTATATAAGATCCTCTTACTCCACAAAATAGAGTTATCATGTCAATATGAGTATCTAATTTTTTTCACACTTCTTTATATCTTGACTAAACCTGTTTCATATTGATAATATTTCAGATCACTTCTGGTGTTGATTCCAAATTGAAAGACAAGAGTAGTCATGAAGAACAATAAAGCAATTAAATTCCTAAAGCATGTCATGTCAGTACTATCCACCATGGCCAAATCAAAATCAACAGCCATCAAAAGCAAAACAGAAGCAATAAAAGCTAAGCTTATGGTCTTATCATTGCTCAAATCCAAGAAACTCTCTCTATCTGGCCTAGGATCTAAGGCCATTTCTCACAAGATCCATTCACTATTAGGCCATAAAGAAGAAGAAGATCAAGATCACGAAGACGAAAATAATAAGGCCATTGTACTCTACAATAACGCCCCTGAAGCCGGTGAAGATCTTTTACACTATCAACATAACGAGGCCAATGAAGAGATACTGCTATTAAGAAATGGGGAGAGTTACGACTATGATGATAAGTATCCGGATTTGACACACTCGTTGTTCGATGAAGAGGACGAGTACTTAGGTGATCCGAATTCATCAGCTATAGACATGGTGAGGAATTTCAAAGAGGAAGAAGGAGAGAACTTTGTGCTTGAAGATGAGATCGATAATGTAGCAGACTTGTTCATCAAGAAGTTTCACAAAAGGATGAGATTGCAAAAGCTTGAGTCATTCAAGAGGTATCAAGAAATGCTTCAGAGAAGCACTTAATTAAGGAGACTGTTGATGATTATTATTCATTGCTGCAATTAAAGGTTCTCTGTTATACCTCTGCAATAATATTGTTGTTGCAGAATTTCATATAACAAAATGGATCTAGTTTTATTTCAACTATTAGTGTTTTCTTCACTTTTGTTGAATAATTTTTCATGTCCTTTGTCCTTAGTAGCACGCAAAAAAATGTAAGAAAAAAGATTCTTGTACTAATAAGTTGGATCCTTTAAAGGCAATAGGTATGTATGAATCAAGATTTTGTATAAGTTTCTAACTATGTAAATTTTATCTCGATTATGAAATCGGTATCAGTAATCACGTTGAAATTTCGGTTACTTGACTTCCATACAATCCTGCCATTATTTTGCAGGTGGAGGAAGTAATAGTTTTATAAGTAAAAGATCATTTGAAGAACCAAACTTTGTTTACACGGAATAATCATTATTTCCTAGAGAGTAACATATTAATTTCTAAAATCCTGTTTATACTATTGTCTATTTATGTTTCTTTTCATACATATATAGTCTTTTATTTAGTATTTCAAAAGCTTGGAGAGATACTTTTATGTGCAGAACAAAGGTTGATGAATAAATTCATGCATGACATTAGTCTCTCAGTTTCAGCTGAACTTCAGATCTTGTTACAATCGGAACTTTTTGCATTTATTCACATTCAAATTTCACAAAGATTAGAATTTTAATTCCTCTATAGACCTCTGTTGAAACTATAAGGTCAAAGAAATCTGACTTTACAAGAAAATGGTGATTATAATACAAAAAATAAATAATACCATGGGTAACCTTGCTTGTTACACTTCTAAGAAATAAAATAGCCTCAGCAATATCAAACTAATTATGCTACAAGCTAATCAACTTAAAGTGAATTTTAATATGCCAGTGTATCAGAAAATTAAGTTCCTAAGATATTCTAACATCCATATCTTTCACATTTATTTAGTTGCACGCTATGTTGCTCGGACTCTTTAAAAATAACGTTGGATGTGCGTTAGATCCTTTAAAAGCTATGCATTTTTGGAGGATCCGACATGGGTGCAACAATATTTTTGAAGAGTCTGAGCAACATAGGACTTGCAAACAACTCAGAGCAAATTGTAAATATCACGTACATGTACGAAACAACAAGCCTTAGGAGCTAATTGGGGAGTGAAACACATCTAGAAAGGCAGCAACCTAACTTTCATTTTTTCACAACGGTGGTATTCAGATTAGCTCCCACTAACACAAGTACCAGGTAACTCTACCCACCAAAGTTGAAGTAGATTGGAAGAGATAACCTAACGGTTTTTTGTCTCTACTTGAATTTCAACCCTGATCTCCTATGATATTCATCCACTTCATTAAGCGTCTTTTTTGTCACATCCTTGGGTGCTTGAATTAGCTACATACTGCTAGATATAAAGCCGTACGGGAATAGTAAATAACTATTACAAGTGCTTCGAAAGAATAAACAACAAAGATTACAACAAGAAGTTGTCAATCTTTTAATCTTGAACTAAAACTTCAAATCTGGATCTTGTATTCAGAAATACAAGAACATGAACTGCTACACTTGTGGCTTGTAGAACCGCTGAGAATCCGAACGGTTAAAGTCCTCTGAGTTTGAAGTTCACACCTGAAACACTTAGCAACCAATTAGATAATCACAACACCACCGGCTGAGTCGAGAGATGGCTCTCTGTCTTTAAGACAAGATTGCCCCGTATATATGCTTTTACGTTAGCGGACAATAGTCTCCCAAGATAAAACAACAACTAATCAACACTACAAAGCAAATAGGTTGATTCTGACGAAGAAAACAAACATGAAACGACTTGTTGAAGAATGAAAAATTTAGAGGAAAAGGAAGAGTTTCTGCTCTTGTTCAAGACTTGTGTTATCTCCTTTTTTTTTTTTCTTACCCTCAAAATTAGAGTAAGGTTTTCTCTATATAGTGTTTAGGAGGAGGAGAGGTATTAAGAGGCTGTTTAAGAGGTATTAAGAGGCTGTTTAAGAGGTATAGTCATGGCCAAAAACATTTTGTAATAAGTGCAAAACGTTTCAGATGGTTAATGCCAGCCCACATCCCCCGACCCGGTGGTGGTGACGCGCGTGTGGGCCTAGCCTTGAACCCAAGCACACCTAGGTTCTCCCTCCTTCAAACACATGGGTTACCCCTTGGGGTCCCAAACCCTTATCCATTCTTTAGGCGTATAAAAAGAACAATTCTTCATTTTTCCACCGATGTGGTAGATTTGTCCCACGCCATATTTCCATGCCTCAAACACCTTAGTTCGTGGACCAATATCTCTTTCATTTCTTAACGAAATTTGATGATCCTTGGCCCTACGGTCATCTACTCACTTAGTAGATTATGCACGTGTGAAGAACCAAAGTCTCCAACATGCGGAACCCGAGTGTTTAAGTCATTAAAGATGGGTGGACGCAACCCCATTAAGACAAATTTCCAACACATACATACTCCTATACCACTACACTAAACTCTTGGACAAGAGCCAAAGCAAATTCATTGAAAAATCAGCTTTTAACTTTTCTTGCACACCACTAATAAGGTGTGCCAGAAGTGCTAGAAGCCTAGGAGGTTCAAGACTACCAAAAGCCACTCCAATGATCACTACTGATTTGAATTAGCTCTGTAGGTTTGATGACTCTTCCAGCTGAAGCAAACTACTATAAATAATTCACTTAGCACTGAAGTTCAATCAGAGATTTTGTGTTCAAGTCCGGGAAATGGATAACTTCTTGACAGGAAGCGCATTACTCCCTTAGTGGTCCACCCAGCACGAGTCCCCATTAGTCAAAGCAAGTGTGCTTCGGATACCAGATGGTTAAACCAAAAAAATCAAAAAATAGAGACAAAAGATATTAATTTCTGTAAAGTACTAAAGAGCTTTTTTTTTTTAAAAAAAAAGAAGGTAAAAATGGAGTCCTAGACTCTAAAATCGTAGATGCCACAACAATAAGTGAATATACGTTCAGTATTTTACAACAATAACAACTACACTGAGCCCCAAAATATACGTTCAGTACATACCTGGAAAAACATGGGGGAGGGAGGGTGGGGGAGAGGGTAATATATTCCGCAAAACAGCATCATCCAGAAACTAGAATGTAATTATAGTAGATGGATCTAGGTATCCCTCAATATATAGTTGGTCCTAAAAGAACCAATTTATTTTCCATAACCTTAAGATGGAGAACTATTGAGATAGCATCAATCACCTCTAAACTCTGTTCTAGAAACTAGAAAGTGAGTGATGATATTTTCACTATTAGAAATATACATGAGAATATCTATAATTTAACCATAAGAAAAAAAATACAAGGAGAATTAGTACTAAAAATTTTATCAAAGTTAATTGGGATATGCTTCTTACATGCGTCTAGAAGGAATTATCTTTAGGAGGGAGATCATAAACTGGAGATGAGAGAAAGTTCCCTTCTTGCTCATCAGACTCAATCAGCATAAGAACAACCTCGCGCATTGAAGGACGATCAGACGGGGTCATGCTAGTGCACATTAGAGCAATTTTTAGAACTGTAAGCATATGATTAACAGTAGTTTCATCTTCCAAATCCAATCGGCTATCAAGTATCCCCGATGTCAATGAACGGATCCTAACATAATGCCTCACCCATGTGACGAGATCACCGCCTTGTTCTAGGGGCTGTACGGGTGCTCTTCCGGTAAGCAACTCCAAAAGAACTACCCCGTAACTATAGATATCACATTTTTCCGTAACTTTCATGGTGTAAGCATATTCTGCAACAGAGAAGGAAGAAACGTCAATTGAAAAGGAACGGTTCTATAACACGGGGATGAAAATCAGGAGAAGAATATGAAAAGTTACGGACATTTCATCAAAGTAATTGACTTGTTTGTATACAATTTTTACTATCAAACTTCAACAAGATATCCTATTCATATCACAAAAGGAATAATATAGACTTTCAAAGCAAACAACATACTGTCGAATATCTAAACTGAACAAGAATGATACACATAGTCCCCAAAGTTCACCTTAGATACATAAAGCAGTTTGTATGGCATCTCTTGGCATAGAACTCATGTAAAATGAGAAGTATACACAGATAAAAGTTAACGTCATTTCACTATTGTCTTCGACGTTGTATACAATTCTAACTATCTAATCTCAACAAGAAAATCCTATTCATATCAACAAAAACAGGGAACACTTTCAGAGTGAAGATACAGATACATATGTGGGAATAAGAAGGGCCCAGTCCTAGTGTACTAAAAAAAGTTCCCTAGTTTACCTCAAGTGAAGATACATTTTTATCAGTAATTGTACGACATCTCTTGACCTAGAAAAAAAATATAAAATGGAAAAGACAATACCATCAAGGATATTATACAAGCCACCAATTAGTAGTCTAATCCCTCTGAGCATAAATATCAACTAGTCTCATAGTCAAGTTTGTGGAAGGAAATTTTCATGTAAAACTACTTATGAGCCAATTGATATTTGCATGAAGATTTAAACTGCTCAAATAGGAAATATATAGAGCTTATAAGGATCAAGTGACAGTACATTTATCGACATATTTCAACGAGTTTATCTATGCTATTGACAACAAAGGAAACATCAGAAGTTGTACGGGAGAAAATAGAAACACTTACCAGGGGCTATGTAGCCATATGAGCCAGCAACTGCAGACATCGACTTCGATTGAGGCATATCAACAACTTTTGCCAAACCGAAATCACCAACATGGGCTTCAAACTTCTCATCAATCAGAATATTATTAGACTTTATATCGCGGTGGATTATCCGTGGCTTGCAATCGTGATGTAAGTAAGAAAGTCCTTGAGCAGCCCCAACAGCCACCATAAAGCGAGTCGGCCAATCCAATCTACAAGGTGCACTGTGAAGCAATTCACCCAAGCTACCTCTGGCCATATACTCATAGAGAAGTAAATTAGAACCCTGATGATAGCAAAAGCCGTATAGCTTAACAATGTTACGATGCCTAATCTTTCCTAGAGTTAAGATCTCCGCACGGAAGCTATTGTCAATGTTATTACCCTCTCTGTTAGAAGCAAGCTTCTTGACTGCAATCGTTTGTCCAGACTGCATGACTGCCTTGTAAACCGTTCCAACAGCTCCTCTTCCGAGAACATAACTATCATGAAAATTGTTGGTAGCCTCAACCAAGTCCTGGAAAGTGAACCCCTCTTTAGGACGGAAATAAATGTCTGGATCTGAAGATGCTTCATCTTTATCCTGGATTGCAACCATCTCAACTGGATGCCACTTCATATAGAACAAAATAACCGCAATTAAAACAAGAGAAACTCCACCAATCACACCAGCAACAACAGTAACAATCTTTCCTCGAGGAGAATCTGCGTTCTTGACTCGAGGAGGATTATTGGCATCGTAAGCTGGAGGTGCATTACATCCACCTAGGGGCCCACCACAGAGACCTTTGTTTCCATTGAAGCTGCTGACGTCCATGTTCCGGAAGAGTGGTATATCCGGCAGTGGTCCAGTTAGGTCATTGTGTGAGAAGTCAATACCCAAGAGACTTGTCAGGTTTCCAAACGTGCTTGGTATTTCACCACTCAGATGATTGTTGTTGAGATAGAGGTACTCTAATAGGATAAGATTACCAAGGTTAGGTGGTATACTACCAGAGAGATTGTTGTTGCTAAGATCCATTGCGATTTGTAAGCCGGTAAGATTACCCAACTCTGATGGTATTTCGCCTGACAATAAATTCCCGCCCATCTGCAGCTCAGTCAAATGAGAGAGGCTCCCCAATGCTGCTGGTATCTTTCCGGATAACTTATTCTCTGAAAGCAAAAGACGTTCTAGCTGCGACAAGCTACCAATGTCATCAGGTATAACATCAGTAAATCTGTTCTTGCTGAGATCAAGTCGTTGTAGCGCCTTACAGTTCAAAATTTCTCGAGGTATCGGTCCAGTGAGCGAATTTGCTGAGACGTTGAACGTCACAAGCCGGGTAAGATTTCCTATCTCCCTTGGCAACTGGCTGAAACTATTGCCTGAGAAATCAAGCCTTTGCAACTTCTGGCAATATCCAATATCAGGAGGTATCGGACCAGTGAACTTGTTCTGCCCTACTTCAACAGCAGACAGGTTTACCAATTTGCACAATTCAGAAGGAAATGACCCCGTTAGCCTGTTACCGTTCAGACGAAGTTGCACCAATGAGTCACAATTAAGAACACCAGACGGAATATATCCGTGCAATTTATTCGACGCAAGATTCAGCAAAATCAAATTGGAATTGCGACAAACGAATGGAGGAGTTCTTCCTGTGAGGTGGTTGTTATTTAAATCAAGCACCCAAAGTCGACTATAAACACCGAGACCTTGTGGAATAGTACCAGTTAAAGAATTCCCAAAAAGCTGTAACTGAATCAATTCCTTTTGATACTGAAAACCAAATGGAATAGGGCCTGTTAGGTAATTAATTGACAGATCAAGGTTAATCAAGTTCTTTAAAGTAGTAAGCTCATCTGGTATAACACCTTTGAGCTGGTTCTGGAAAAGATACAACAATTTCAGCCTCTTTAGTTGGCCAAACTCAACTGGAATTTCTCCTATCAGAAAGTTTTCTGAGAAATCAATTTCTCTTCCCATAGAAAGATTCCCGATCTCCCTTGGAATGGTACCATTTAACCCATTCCGGTATAGGTATAACTTCGTCAAAACTTTAAGTTTCCCTATTTCAACCGGAATTTCTCCAACCAGGCTGTTCTGATATAAAGCAAGCAATTGAAGTTCTGTACAATTTCCAAGTTCCTTTGGAATATAGCCAGAAAACTGATTGTCCCAAAGTACTAGTTCTTTCAAATTACTAATCTTGCCAAGTTCTTTTGGTATATTTCCTTCCAGGTTATTCTGTGCTAAACCAAGAGATTCCATGCTCCAACAATCACCTATCTCGGTGGGTAAACTTCCGGAAAGTGCATTCTGCCCCACTCGGAATATTGTCAAATTTTTCAAACTTCCAATAGATCGAGGCACTGGACCGGTAAGATTATTGGTGTAAGCAACGAAAGAAACAAGAGACGAGAGTTTCCCAAATTCTTCAGCAATAGGACCAGAAATCATGTTGTTGCACATGTTCACATCCGCCAAATTAGACAGGTTATACAGTTCGTTAGGAATTGGCCCATAAAAAGAATTATCCCGGAGCTGGAGAGACAGCAATTTTGAACAATTTCCAATCTCTTTGGGAATGTTACCAGTGAATCGATTGTAAGACAAGTCAAGATAAGCTAAATATTCAAGACCACCAATGCTAGGACTCAAAGTGCCTGAAAGATTCATAGAGCTCAGATAAAGAGATTGCACAACTGGTTTATAATCAGAAGTGCAATTCACACCTACCCAACCACACGGAGTTTCATCACTCGGATTCCAATTCCACAGATGGTTAAATCGATCCCAAATATTCTTCTTCACTTCAAGAAGGTACATTCCTTCCTGATTCAATCCTTCTACAGGACAAACCAACAATACAGCAGCCACCAAAGCACTTATCCAAATTAGAACCAAACCAATTCTTGATTCCAAAACTCCAGACATCATAACAACTTTCAATAAGTCAAAGTCTCAGCTTGACCTGTTAATCCAACTATGTATCAATACTTATAAAATAAAACTTGGAAGTTTAACAAAGAACCCTCACGCTATGTTGCTCTGACTCTTCAAAAATACCGACGATCCTCCAAAAATGTACTCCAACGACACGGAAGCAACAACATTTTTGGAGAGTCTGAGCAACATAGTCCTCAGGGTCAATCATCAATAAGAGTCAATAACTAGATAAAGTCTATCCATAACAAATAATCAACTACTTCAAATAATCCAATCAATTTCAGAAATGCCCAGAAACTTAACTAAATAATTAATTCAAGAATAAATAAGAAACCCATTAAAGATCTAAACTTTAACATACCTTTAGGGTACTGAGTCCATCACCTTGTCAAAGTAAGCTGGATTCCACCAACACCCAAAAAACAAAGATAACCAAGAATACTTTCAAGTAATTCCTTTAGATGATGAAAGAGCAAAAACCATATAATTCATGAAAGATTATACAATATCTAAAACCAAGAACCTCCAACCTTTTTCCAATAATGGTGGGGATCTTCCCATATACATGCAATATTTTGAAAAGGGGTTTGAAAAAAAGTGAAAAAGATTGAAACTTTATTTAAGGACAAGCCAAAATAAAGGAACTTGGCAAAATTCAAATACACTGAATCAAGAAAGCCCTTTATTTTAGTACTAGTATAATTGAAGAAAAATATAACATAAGGTCAATTCTTGGGGGTATAGAGATCTAATTTCTCTTCAAAATGGCAATGATAGTGAAGGATCTTTTTATGTGAATGGAAAGGATGGATATGAGTTCTTCATTGAAGCTTTAATGGCAGACAAAGCATGCTTTCACTAAGCTCTTTCCCTTTCTTGGTATATATATGATATGATTAGGACTTGGAAATTTTGTTCAATACCAATAGTTTGATACTCCTCAGCATTTATATAAAGGGGTTTGACTCGATATGGAATTTAAAATAAGTTATTAAAAAATGTGGCTACAAATCATAGTAAAATAATAAATGTGTTATTTTTTTTTACTGACTAGAAAAAGTGCGTATAAATTGGGACGGAGGAGGGAGTATATAATCTTGATTCTCTTTCACTCTATCTTAAAAGTCCTAACCCCTTTTGGCTTCTTAAAGTTAGCCTTTTTGAGTGCTTGAAAAAGGATGTAACTGGTGAACTTTTTAGGCATAACGGTTAATAAATGCAAATGATTTATTTATTGTGGAATTCTGGGATTGGGACAGCTTTTATGGTGGTGTGGGGGTGGGGGTTGTTATTATTACTATTACTATTATTTTTTGGGGTTTTGGGTTGGTAGGCACTGAAAACTAGTTGTGTATACACCAGAGAAAATGAAGTCAGATGTGATGTTTGCAGTGGATCATTTTCTGTTATCATTTTGGATTTTTCTTATGTACTCTATTTTTATCCTTCTTGTTTTGGATGCACTATGCTACTCAATCCCTCTATTGGCTCCTTTCTTTTGGACATATCTACCCAATTTGTTTTTAGGTTTTCTAATATTAGTAGTACTTGGTGGCTTAAAGATCAACTTTATCTATTATGAAAGACCGTGGTGAAATGGACAGGATCTTTTCACATTTAATCAGAGATTTCGAGTTTGAGTATAAAAAATTACTATAATGCTTTCTATGAAGCTCAATTTGTTTTTATGTTAGGATTGAATTGGCTTCATACCCTTTTTTTGGTTGAATCATTTAGTGTCAAGAGTCCACTAGCTCGACTAATTTGAATCAACCTTGTAGAAAGATCACTATGAGGGATTATACTTATCATTCAATTATATTCTGGGATGATCACTAGTTAGGGTGAACTAATATTTACCATTCCATTATATTCAGGATGATTTTATATTAAGATTGACTTAACTTTATCCTTCTTTTTGTCAATCACAACTCACAACTAAATTAATTGCTATCGCTATTGAATTGAACAGTGTCGAGACTATACAACTACTAAAAATTGCTCTTTGAAAATTATAAGTAATAACATTGTTCTTGTTTGCAGGTTGTTGAGGGACCAATTGGAGGATTTGAAGATCAAGCATAGCTTTAGAGAATGCAATGCCTTGGTAATGTTTTGAAAAGAAAGGAACCAAACAAGCCAAGTTTTTTTGTTTCACCTATTTAATTCCACCCTCATTTACTTATTCAGTTGAATGACAAATAAAATAGGAAATTAGGAATTACTTTTAATAAAAACATTTCAGCTAGTATGTGTAATGATAAGGCTAGATTTGATAATGAGAGTATCCTAAATCCGATGGACTATGCAATGTCTTTATCTAGTCTATTTATTAACAACATAATATTATGGTCTTACTAAAAAAAAAAAAAAAAACTCGCAACTAAACATTTTTATCTATTTTCTTTCATTTTAATTTGGTCCTAACACCAATTTCAAGTGGGACCTCAATTTTTTAAGGCAAGCAGAGATAAGGTAGGGCCCACCAAGCTCAAAAAGAAGTGGACTAAGGGACCCTTGAGGATTGAGGGAGAAGTTGATAGCTTCATAAGCTTCATAAGCTGTACAAGCACTTACTTTATGTCCAAATCAATTATTTGTTGGAAATTTACTAATGTAGAATTAAGTTTATTCATTTATTTATGACTCGAATAATTGGGACCCCGCACATCGGAAACGTCATTTTCACACACGTGCACACGTAGTGCCAAGTATCGCAATTAGTGAAAGAGATATTGGTACGTACGTAATACGTTTGAGACATAGAATGATGGACGGTTATTGACTAAATGACAAGTATTCCACGTTGGTAAACGAAGCAAGAAGTGTAAGATGAAACGAGTCGGAAATCGCCGAGGAGCCGTGAAGGGCCGCGGCGCAACACCGTCGGAGCCGCGACGCTTCGGAGGCAGAATGCTGCGACGGGAAGATGGAAAGTTCTGACTCTTGGGCTGGTTTTGGAGCATTGAATCTCCATTATTTGGCACATGAATTCATTCATTATTTGGCTGAATGTAACCCCTAAATAAATGTCATTACATGGCTATTGAAGGCTATTAGTTGGCTAGTTGAGGGGTCATTTCCTTACACTATAAATTGAGGCCTTTGGCTAAATTGTTCAACACTTAGAAATTTTCTAAAATCTTCTTCTTCCTCTCTAGCAAGTTTTCTATATTCAAAGTTCTTCAAAAGTAACACTTGAATTTCCTTTGTTCATTTGTTAAGTTGTTGTATCTTGGGAGACTATTGTCCGACAACGTAAAAGGATATATACGGGGCAATCTTGTCTTAAAGACAGAGTGTCATCACTCGACTCAGCAAATCACAAGGAGTTTTGTATCATTCTTATTTCCAGTTTGTTGTAATCTTGAGTAGTTTATCCTTTCTAGCATTTGTAATATTTATTTACTTCCTGTTTCCTACAATTGTTGTACCCACAATTTTAAGACAAGATTTGTTGTAAGTGCTTAGAAAGATGACTGGAAGAGAACAACTCGCTTCTGATTCTGCTACTGCTGTTACTCAAGGCAACCCCTCTGCCTTTCCCACTGCTCAAGGCACACCCAATGCCTTTTCGGTTGCTCAAGGGAACGTTACTGTTCATCCACCCTCCGGTTTTCACAATGAACGCCCAGAGAAGTTTATGGGCTCCAACTTCAAGAGATGGCAGCAGAAGATGTTGTTTTATCTAACTGTTATGGGAAAGGCTCGTTTCCTAACAGAAGATCCTCCACAAGCTGGAGATGAAGTGAACCCTCGGCCTAATGAAACGGCTGGAGAGGGCCAATGTATCCATGTCATCAATGGCATGAAGATGGTTCTTGATGCTTGGAGTCATAGTGACTTCATGTGTAAGAATTATATTCTGAACTGTCTGTCAGACCCACTATACACGGTGTATTGTGTCGTAGGCATCGCCAAAGAGTTATGGGAAGAGCTGCAGAAGAAGTACAACGCACAAGATGCTGGTACGAAGAAATTCATCGTTGGGAAATTCCTGAAATTTCAAATGGTGGATAGCAAAACTGTGATGTCCTAAGTCCAGGAATTCCAAATGATTCTACATCACCTGGATTTGGAAGGTATGAAACCAAATGAACAATTTTTGGTTGCATCACTGATTAAGAAATTACCTCCCTCGTGGAATGAGTTGTTTAAAACTCAAGACAAAAGAAATGACCTTTAAGGAACTTATTATCAAACTCCAGATTCAGGAAGATAATAAGAAGGCCTTGCCTAGGGGAAAATAACCCGCTGAAGCAAAGGCAAATCTGGTTGAGGCCAAAGGGAACCCAAGCAAGAAGCGTAAGTTCTAGAAAGACGGCAAGACCCAGGCGGCGGTGAAGTTCAAGGGGAACTGTCACCACTGTGGGAAACCTGGTCACATGATCAAGGACTGCCGCAAGCTCAAGACCGAGCAATAAGAGAAGGCCAAGGCCAAAGGCAAGGCACGGGCTAACGTAGTTAAAGACAAGCTTCTTGACGACATGATTGAGGAGTTCTCGGCGGTGGTGCTTGAAGCAAACATTGTTGAGAATCCCATGCAATGGTGGATGGACACGGGTGCTACCAGACACATCTGTTTCAATAGAGATGCCTTCTCCACATATACACCAGTTACAGACAAGAAGTTGTTCATAGGTAACAACGCTTCCTCTGACGTGCTGGGGGTAGGAAAGGTAGTCCTGAAGATGACTTCTGGAAATGAGCTCACTCTGAAGGAGGTGATGCATATCCATGAGATTATGAGGAATTTAATTTCAGATTTATTAGTTAATGGTGGTTATAGGCTAGTATTTGAGTCCAATAAATTTGTAATCACCAAGAATGGAACTTTTGTGGGAAGAGGCTTCGTCTGTGAAGGCCTCTTCAAAGTTAATGCCATGTTTGTAATGCGTGCAAGCAATAATATTGAAGCTTCTTCTTACTTGCTTGAGTCCTCTAATTTATTGCATCATAGATTAGGACATGTTAACTATAAGTCCATCCAAAGGTTGGTTAAGTTGGAGTTATTGCCGTCTATCGATGTAAACCCTCAACATAAGTGTGAGGTGTGCGTAGAGGCAAAACTCACAAAGATTCCTTTTCGATCCGTCGAAAGGAATACCGCTCCTCTAGAACTTATTCACACAGATATATGTGATTTGAAGTTTGCACAAATTTGGGGGGAACAAGTACTTTGTGACATTCATTGATGATAGCACAAGGTATTGTTACCTTACTTGTTGAAAAGTAAAGATGAAGCCTTTGAAGCGTTCCGACGCTACAAAGCAGAAGTTAAAAACCAACCAAACATGCGAATTAAATCCATTCGTAGCGATAGAGGGGGAGAATACGTAGCGCCATTTGAGGAATATTGTACAGAATCGGTCATTGTTAATCAAACGACAGCTCCATACTCACCTCAGTCGAACGGTGTTGCGGAACGCAAAAACCGCATATTGAAGGAAATGATGAATGTCTTACTCATCAATTCCGGTCTCCCCTAAAACATTTAGGGAAAAGCCTTCCTTACCGCTAATACGATTCTTAATAGAGTTCCACATAAGGGTAAGGACAAAACTCCATATGAATCATGAAAGGAAAAGAAACTCACCTATAAATATTTAAAGGTGTGGGGTTGTTTGGCAAAGGTCGAAGTGCCCAAGCCAAAAAAGGTCAAGATTGGACCTAAGACTGTAGATTGCATTTTCATTGGATATGCAAATAACAGTAGTGCTTATCGCTTCTTAGTGCATAAGTCAGATATTCCAAATATCTACGGGGGTACAATCATGAAATCAAGGAATGCTCAATTTTTTGAGGATACTTTTCCTAGAAAGGAAAAAGACATAACCTCTCACAAACGAAGTTATGAACAAAGCTCTCAGGAGCCAGGAGTCGTTGACTGCCGGATCTAGATGGTTCAGGTCTAGTGGACTTCGAAGTGGCTGAATATCCGAAATCTAGTATTCCAGATTCTCATAACTTGGAGACTCCAGAGATAGAACCAAGGCGAAGTAAAAGGGCCAGAATGGATAAATCTTTCGGTCCTGACTTTGTAGCTTATATGGTTGATGACGAACCAAGGACAATTGCTGAAGCATTGTCAACTCCAAAGGCACCATTCTGGAAAGAAGCTATTGAGAGCGAAATAGACTACATCCTGCATAACCATACTTGGGACTTGGTTGATCTTCCTCCGGAAAATAAATCGTTGGGTTGTAAATGAATACTCAAACGGACGTATAAATCAGATGGGTCTATAGACAAGTACAAAGCCAGGTTGGTAGTCAAGGGCTATCGACAGAAAGAAGGCCTTGACTATTTTGACACGTACTCTCTGGTGTCGAGAATGACGTCCATACGAGTATTCATTGCGATAGCAGCGTTGCGTGACCTTGAGATACATCAAACAAGACAAACAGCCTTCCTAAATGGTGATTTGGAAGAAAAAATTTATATGGAACAACCCGAGGAGTATGTGGTTTCAGGGGAAGAGAAGAAAGTTTGTCGACTTGTCAAATCTCTGTACGGGCTGAAACATGCCCCGAAGCAATGACACAAAAAGTTTGATAGTACTCTACTATCGAAGGGTTTCTCCATTAATGAGTGTGACAAATGTGTCTACACGAAAGGTAACTCTGACTCGTTCGTCATGATATGCCTGTACGTAGATGACATGTTGATCACATGGAGTAGTCCTATCTTGATCCTAGAGACTAAGAACATGTTGAAACAGTGCTTCGACATGAAGGATATAGGTATCACAAATGTCATCTTAGGGATAAAGATCTCCAAGACGTCTGACGGACTGGTCTTATCTCAGTCTCACTACATCGAGGATGTGTTGAGAAAGTTTGAGATGTTTGATAGTTTGCCTATGAAGTCACCACTGGATAGAAATCAAAAGCTTGATAAAAATCGTGGTGCACCCGTATGCCAGGAGCAATATGCACAGGTGATTGGGAGTTTGATGTACATAACAAATTGCACCCGACCTGATATTGCTTATGCAGTCAATAAGTTGGCTAGGTTTACCCGTAATCCGAGTAATGATCATTGAAAGGCGTTGAATCGGGTACTACAATACCTAAAATACACGCTAACTTACGGGTTGCATTATTCGAGATATCCAGTTGTACTATAGGGGTACATTGATGCAAACTGGATATTTGATATAGAGAACACCAAGTCCACCAGTGGGTATATATATTTACAATTGGTGGTGGGGCTGTGTCTTGGAAATCCTCTAAGCAAACTTGCATCGCCCGATCCATAATGGAATCGGAGTTTATCGCTTTAGACAAAGCAGGAGAGAAGATGAGTGGCTTCACGACTTCTTAGAGGATGTCCCTTGTTGGGATAAACCCGTACCTTCTGTAATGATCCACTGCGACAGTCAGTCGACTCTAGGAAGGGCACGGAGTTCTATGTACAACGGCAAGTCTCGTCATATTCGACGGAGACATAAAACCGTTAGGCAGCTGATCACCAAGGGTATAATATCCATTGATTACATAAAATTAAAGGATAACATAGCAGATCCACTGACAAATGGCTTATCCAAAGATCAGATGTTCTGCATGTCTTGGGGAATGGGCTTAAAACCCAAGCTTTAAAGACCAATACGGTGGTAAACAACCTTACTGACTGGAGATCCCAGGAATTAGATTCAATGGGAAAACTAAGCTGTAAAGGTTAAGTTGAGCGCTTCGGTGGAAGCATGAGCACTTCGGATAGTGATTTCTGTAAAGAAACATCAATCCAAAGCCATTCCCGCGATAGACATTAAGTGCTATCTGCAGTGTGGGTAAATGTTAAGTTTCCAAACCTTTAATGATCCTCAACGGTTGAGGTTAGGTTTGAGAAAACTTTTAATGGTTCCTAACACTTATAAAGTGGGATATAGCAGGATACCTTGTAGGAGACCACCTATTTAAGTGCGAGGATAGGCCACTTCAAATGAACGCACTTAAGAATCCAAGAAGTGTCCACGGCCACAACGGATAAAACATTATGAAGAATAGAGTAAGGGAAGTTGTTGTGTTGGTACCGTTGACTTGACTTACATTAAACACTGAAGGTTCAAGACATCACGTTCACCGCGTAGTAAGTAAGTCCGATGGTATTCAACTATGGAAGGTTCAAAGCGGAAGCTACCTATCCAGATGCAACATCTGTCCGCTGAAAGATTGCTGGAAATAGGCACCTTGTGAGTGCGCCAAAATATTTTTCAAGAGGGGATTGTTGGAAATTTACTAATGTAGAATTAAGTTTATTCCATTATTTATGACTTGAACAATTGGGGCTCCGCACGTCGGAAACGTCGTTTCCACACACGTAGTGTCAAGTATCGCAAATTTCATTAGTGAAAGAGATATTGGTACGTACGTAATATGTTTGAGACATAGAATGATGGACGGTTATTGGACAAATGACATGTATTCCACATTGGTAAACGAAGGAAGAAGTGTAAGATGAAACGAGTCGGAAATTATCGCGGAGTCGTGAAGGGCCGCGGCGCCACCATGACAGTGCCGTGGCGCTAAATGGTGGCTGGGCTACTGGAGTCGAGGCGCCGCGGCGCTAATTCGCGGAGCCGCGGTGCTTCGGAGGCAGAATGCTGCGATGGAAAGATGGAAAGTTCTAACTCTTGGGCTGGTTTTGGAGCATTGAATCTCCATTATTTAGCATATGAATTCAGCCATTATTTGGCTGAATGTAACCCCTCAATAAGTGTCATTACATGGTTATTGAAGGCCATTAGTTGGCTAGTTGAGGGGTCATTTCCTTACACTATAAATTAAGGCCTTTGGCTCAATTGTTCAACACTTAGAAATTTTCTGAAATCTTCTTCTTCCTCTCTAGCAAGTTTTCTATATTCAAAGTTCTTCAAGAGTAACACTTGAGTTTCCTTTTCTCATTTGTTCAGTTGATGTTGTATCTTGGGAGACTATTGCCCGACAACGTAAAAGGATATATACGGGGCAATCTTGTCTTAAAGACAGAGTGTCATCACTCAACTCATCAAATCACAAGGAGTTTTGTATCGTTCTTATTTTCAGTTTGTTGTAATCTTGAGTAGTTTATCCTTTCTAGCATTTGTAATATTTATTTACTTCTCGTTTCCTACAATTGTTGTACCCACGTAAGGGTCGTTTGATCCTTGAAAAGATTGGTAGAATTCCATTTTTAATATGTAATCAAATGTATTAAATTATACAAGTCTAGTAGGGGTCGTTCGGTTCAAAATGAAATTATCTCAGAATTATAATATTAAATTAGATTACACCCCTTCAATGTTTTTCTAATGCAGCGTTCTTTTTTTTTTTTTTTTTTAATTTCTTGATTTCCTTTCTTTCATCTAAACTTATATTTTTTTTTATCTCTATTTCTAAACTTAAGTTTCACTTTCCCTCCATTAACCAAATTTTTATCTCATTTTCCTCTCTTTTAATGCAAATAAAAATATAGTGCTTGAAATTTGAATATGAAACATTAAGGTAAATTCTGAACTCCTAAACCACTGAGCCAACCTCTAATTTTGTGTTTAGGAGATTCAAAATCTATATATGTGCATAAAAATATTATCTTATATAATAGTGTAATTTTTTATAAAGGGGTTCGGTTGAAAATCCTCCCGCCCCCTTAGATCCGTCATAATCATGCACTCGTCCTCTTGAAATCCTGAATTCGCTTTGATAATATCTCATATTAGTTAGACGCAAATACTTAGATACCCGATAGACTAAATAAGATGCACATAAATTAACCGACGCTATTATAAAAAGAAAAAACCCATTTAAGAATTAAATGATAAAGCATTAAGGAGAATAATATTCACCTTGCATCATCACGAGTACGAAAGTTGAATTAGGCAAAAGACGTGAAATCCGATAACTTTCCCACCTTATCATGTTAAAATAATGAATATTAATTTTTTTAAAACCTTATCGTCATGGCCATGGCCATGGCAAAATGTATCCTAACTAAATTATTTTTAATTCTTGAAAAATGAATAATTCAATTTCATATCTCAAAAATTATTCAAAATTAATTGAACCCTCCCCCCCCCCCCGGCGGCCCCCCTGATTGAATCTTGTTTCATTCGTTATTATGTTGTACGATATATAAACAAATGGCTTAATGTATCCAAAATTGTTGCGCAATTACTTTTCTATCCTTGGAAATGTAATTATCCTGTAAATTAAACAAGGGTAGAATAGTCAATTGGATTAAATTTCCTTGCAGCGGAAATCGAGCTGGCGAAAGTTGACAGCGTGGTCAACGCTGCATAAATGAACTAATAAATCTGGTCAATATGAATCCAAATTAATTTCTGTATTAATTAATTTAGTACATAAAATACTTAATGTACCTAAACTCCACCGACAATTGCATCATTAACGCGGAGAGGATCGAAATAATTATTGCTCTGAATTGTTTTTCAATATTTGGAGAGTTTTTTATATTTCTTTTTGGATCAAGATAAAGTGGTCTATGAAGCACAAAAATTAAGGTGGTTACTGGTGTATATTAATTTTTGAACTCACATTGTTTGTAGATCACATGTTATTGGTGATGGTTCATAACTTTTCTTATTTTTTCTTGAGATGGTTTTCGGCCATAATTATACTTCAAGTATTAGTACTTAGTTAGCACAATATGTGCCACAATTTTTTTTGAAAAAAAATCGAGCATGTGAAAAAATCTTTTTAGCTATAATTTATATATGGTGTGTGTGTTTTAATATAGAGCAGTATGAATCCTTAATATTTATGCTAAGTAAGCACTTTTGATATCCGTTATGTTTAAAACACATGACAAAAAATTTACTTCACAAAATTAATTCATGTGAACCGTTTAAACTAAAAGAAATTATCCGGACGAACTTCTTATAGTTCATTTTGAAAAGAAAAAGGAGAAGAGAGTCTTGACATCAACGAAATATATTGCTATGTCCCGCCCCTCTCTGCGTAAATCCAAATTGACCCTGTCCTCCACCTCTCTCGTCTCATTGTCATTCCTAAAGAGACAACAACAACAATAACATAATCAATTAAATTTCACAACGTGGGATCTGGAAAGAATATAGTGTATGCAGACCTTACCTCTACCTTGGTAGGTAAAGCGATTGTTTTCGAGAGACCCTCGGCTCAAGACGTCATTCCTAAAGAGAAATAATGAGAATTAAACTCTACATATGTAGTGTTAGAGATTCTCAATCACACTACCAAAAAGTAAACTTTGATTTTAAATCATTCCCAAAATAATGTTTACTTGTACTTTTCAAAATTGCCTTTTGTTACCACAACAACTGTACAACTATCATAATCTAACACTTCTGAGTTTTGTGAATGCTACTATAAACTAATCCTATTTTATCCTTATAAATCATTATAGTTTTCATACTTCCCTTTGAGCATTAACCGAAGCCCTTGCACCCACTGCATCCGGCAGAACGTAACAAAATATTACGGCCGCCCATCCGACTCATCCGTTATGCTTATCTCATATCCCCTTTGTCTTTTCGTATGATTTTACTTACTATACATGTTGTTGTAACATAAAAAAATGTATTCTTACTCTTGCTGCCGTCGGGATAAATCTGATCAAGGGTCTTTCCTAAACTATTATAAATCAAATTGAGAGTATTTTATATTGAACTGGAAACTTCAACGTGAAGTGTTAATGTCCTTATATATATATATATATATATATATATAACCTCTATAAATGAATATCCTTGGGACCTGAAAAATTATTATCTTATACGAGGTTATTAATTTTCGATAAATTAATATGTATTAATTTATAGAATAATTTTTATTTTGTACATTATATTTCTCAAATTAAATAATTATCCTAGTGAAAATGAAGCTTTAATGGAATCGCCTACGGACGAAGAAATTATTCAAGGAGTAATGGGTATGGAAGATGACGACAATCAAGATCCAGATGATAATAACACTATACCACATGTTTCTCCAAAAGAAGCTTTTCTTGCCATAGAGACTTTGAAAAATTACTTGCTTCAAAATGAGAAGAATGTGTCGAATGTAGTTTATGCCCTCCAAAAAATTAAAGATGAAATTGAGTTCAGTTCACATGAAAAGAAGAACCAATTGACTATAGATACATATTTTAGGAAAGCATAAAATTTGAAATAAAAATTGTTTAGGAAGTGCTTTATTTTATGAATTATATATGTAATTTTCATACGTATTTAATGAATTATTATTTTATATTTTCAGTGGGTCTCAACGAATTTTTTTAAAATTATTATCTTATGCATTTATCGAGGTTATTATTTTATCCCATTAGCCCAAGTCGGGACTGGAGAAAATTATTATTTAATCAAAGTTATTAATTTATGAAATAATGAGGTTTTATATATATATATATATATATATATATATATATATATATATATATATATATATATTCCTGACGGTAAGACCCCCAGAATAGTGCTGCTCCGACCACTCACCGGCGGCGACGATAAGACCCAACAACACCGCTCCGACCACCCACCGGCGGCGACGGTAAAACATTTTTTTACAAAATTTCATTTGTTTTTGTTTCATTTTCTTGTTCTTGTGTTCTTTTTCTCCTAGATCTACGCAAGTGCTCGGTTTTTTTGGGCGAAAACTTTGGTGAATAGTATCGTGAACGATCGTGAACAGTACCGTGAACAGTTCCGACAGCGATGGACAAACAATACTTCTGGTGCCAGTGAACAATGATTTTTGCCAGCAAATAGGTTCGATTCAACTAGAGTTGGTACCTCCGGTTGCCCGTATCCATTCTCTGTCCTTAACCTTGTTGTTAAATTTTTCCGTTTCTTGTCTTTAGTTATAGCATTCTTGGCGTTGTGGTTTTACTTGTCTCTAAATTCTTGTTAAATTGTGCTTGCACTTTGATCCTTTCCTGTTTTAGGGTAAACTTTTAAGTAGTTTATTATTTTATATTTATTGTAGTGGCTTTTGTAAATTATGGTAGACTAGGATCATGTTCTCGGTGGGAATGTGGGCGAGGGTTAGGGGGTAAGTGGGGTAAGGGAGAGACTAGGCTGAGAATATAGTCTTGGAACATTGGGACTTTAACGGGGATATACATAGAGCTAATTAAGATTCTTAAGAAGAGAAGGATTAATATAGCATGTGTTCAGGAGACCAAATGGGTAGGACCTAAGGCTAAGGATGTAGACGGGTATAAGTTATGGTTCTCGGGTAGGTCGAAGTATAGGAATGCGGTAGGCATTTTGGTAGACAGCGAGCTAAGGGATCAGGTGGTAGAGGTGATGAGGGTCAGTGATAGGATGATGGTGATTAAGTTGGTAGTTGGAGGGTCCACTATGAACATTATTAGTGCATATGCGCCGTAGGCGGGCTTGGACGAATAAGAGAAGATACGCTTTTAGGAGGATTTGGACGAATAGGAGAAGAGACGCTTTAGGAGGATTTGGACGAAGTGGTGAAAGGTATACCACCCACTGAGAAGTTATTTGTAAGAGGGGATTTCAATAGACATATCGGGTCACTTCCGAGGGGTTATGACAACGTGCATAGAGGCTTTGGACTCGAGGACAGGAACGGGGGAGGCGTCTCACTTTTGGAGTTCGCTAGAGCTTGTGGGATGGTAATAGCCAATTTGAGGTTCCTGAAGAATGAGGAACACTTAGTGACTTTCCGTAGTTCGGTGGCTAAGACTTAGATAGACTTTTTGCTCCTTATGAAGGTTGACAAAGGTCTTTGTAAAGACTACAAGGTTATTCTGAATGAGGATCTTACAACCCGACATAAGCTTTTGGTGATGGGTTTGAGATCAAGTTGGAGAAGAAGAAGAGGGTTGTGGATAATCAAATATGGGAGTTTGACCATGGCTAGTGCAGCGGAGATGGGGAGAAGTTGATGGCCAATGGGGATTGAGGAAGTAGTGGGGATGCGACCGGTATGTAGGACAGGACAATAGTTGCATTCGAGAGGTATCTATAGAAATGCTAGGGGCCTCGCGGGGTAACCGTGATGGGCATCGAGGAGACTGGTGGTGAAATGTTAAAGTTCAAGAGAAGGCGGAAGCGAAGAAAGCGGCATATGTGAAATTGGTAGAAAGTAATGATGATGTGGAGAAATGGATGAATAGGGAATTGTATAAGATGGCGAGAATGAGGCAAAGTTAGCGGTTACGGTGGCGAAAATTGCGGCTTTTGAACGCATGTACATGGAATTAGAGGAGAAATGGGGATAAGAAGTTGTACAGACTAGCCAAGGCAAAGGAGAAAAGGGCGTGTGACTTGGACCACGTAAGGTGCATCAAGGACGAGGACAACAAAGTACTGGTGGAGGAAGCGCATATTAGACGGATGTGGCAGTCTTACTTCCCTAAACTCTTGAACGATAAATGAGATGGAGACATTGTGCTAGGAGATATGGAGCATTCTGGTAGGTATAGAAATTTTGGGTATTGTAGAAACATTAAGGTTGAGAAGGTTAAGGGTGTTGTTCGCAAAATGCGCAGGGGAAGAGCGACCGGGCCTGATGAGATCCCACTTGAATTTTGGAAGAGCATAGGCAAGACAGGTTTGGAGTGGCTGACTGAGTTGTTTTACGTCATTTTTAAGATGGCAAGAATGCCCGAAAAATGGAGGTGTAGTACAATGATTCCCTTATACAAAACAAAAGTGATATCCAGAGTTGCAACAACTATATGGGTATCAAGTTGCTGATCCACACTATGAAAGTTTGGGCAAGGGTCGTGGAGATTAGGGTAAGGAGAGGTGTGTCTATTTCCGAGAACCAATTTGGATTCATGCCTGGGTGTTCGACTACCGAAGCCATTCATCTTATTAGGAGGTTGGTGGAGCAATATAGGGAGATGAAGAAATATTTACATATGGTTTTCATCGACCTCGAGAAGGCATACGACAAAGTCCCTAGGGAGGTTCTATGGAGATATTTGGAGGTTAGATGTATACATGTGGCGTACACTAGGGCGATTAAGGATATGTATGATGGAGTCAAGACTAGGGTACGGACAGTAGTAGGAGACTTGGAGCACTTCCCAGTGATGATGGGTTTGAACCAAGGATCAACTCTTAGCACATTCCTATTTGCCTTGGTGATAGAAGGACTGACGCGACAAATCCAATGAGAGGTGCCATGGTGTATGTTATTTGCAGACGACATAGTCCTGATTGATGATACTCACAGTGGAGTGAACGCTAAGCTGGAGGTATTGAGACATACTCTAGAGTCTAAATGATTCAAGCTGAGTAAGACCAAGACATAATACTTGGAGTGCAAGTTTAATAACGGAAGCGACCTTGAAACAAACGTGGATATGAGGCTTGGTACTCATGTCATTCCAAATAAAAGAAGCTTTAAGTACCTCAGATCTATTATCCAAGGGAATTGAGAGATTGATGACGATGTCACATATCGTATTGGGGCAGGATGGATAAAATGAAGGCTCGTATCTGGATCTGGAGTCTTGTGCGATAAAAAGGTACCACCAAAACTTAAAGACAAGTTCTATAGGGCGGTGGTTAGACCGACTATGTTGTATGGGGCGGAGTGTTGGTCGGTCAAGACTTCGCACATACACAAGATGAAAGTTGCAGAGATGAAGATGCTGAGATGGATATGTGGGCATAAAAAGAGAGATAAAATTAGAAATGATGATATCCGGGATAAAGTGAAAATGGCCTTGGTGGAGGATAAGATGTGAGAAGCGAGATTGAGATGGTTCGGGCATGTGCAGAGGAGATACACGGATTCCCCAGTGCGGAGGTGTGTGAGGTTAGATATGGACGGGTACATGAGGGGTAGAAGTAGGACGAAGAAGTATTGGAGAGAGGTGATTAGACGGGATATGGCGCAAGTGCAACTTACTGAGGACATGACCTTAGATATGGGGTTGTGGAGGACACGAATTATGGTAGAAGGGTAGTAGCTAGGCGAGCGTAGTCCTACTTACACTTAGAAAATGATAGTTGTAGTGTTATTACTGTAGGCCGATTAGTCTATCACACTTATAGACGCAATATTGTTTTATAGTCCCTTGTAGTTTGATTTCTGTTGCTATGTGTTCTTTAGTGTACTTTGTTTATCTTATTGAGCCGTGTTAGCTAATGCTTCCTATTGTTAGAATGTGTTACCATGAAGTATTCGATTTTGTTATCAGCATGTTTATACTATCCATATTGCTTTAATTCCCTATTTGAGTCTGACCGTTTCTCTTGTTTTGCTTTGCTTTGCCTTGCTAGCTTTGTGTGTGATTATGCTTTGTCTTGAGCCGAGGTTCTCCCGGAAAAAACCGCTCTACTTACCAAGGTGGAAGTAAGGTCTGTGTACACTCTACTCTTCTCAGACCCTACGTTGTGAGATTTCACTGGATATATTGTTGTTGTTATATATATAGGCATTTTGTCAATATTCCCGAGGAAATAATTGGTCATGTGGATTATATTTATAACAAATCACTCAACAATAACTTTGAGAAAGTTAGCAACTTACTCAACTTAGACCTTTTGACCTCTAAAGACAAAATTGATGACTCCATGATGAAGCAAAGGTTTCAATTATTTTTATAAGCATTTGGACTATTCTGTCGGTTTTTTTTTATATCCGTACATATTTCAATTAACTTTACTCATCAAGATTTTAAGTATCAAAAGAAACTATTTAATCTTTTTTTAGCTCATGTATCGGAATTCAAATTCTTTCTCTTATATATGATCACTATTTAATTTCATTTACCACTCTAAAACACCATTAAAACGAAATCTCAGTAATTATAGACCCAAATCCTAGAAGAAAGCAGGAGATAGGAGTAGCCTAAAGTAAAGCATCATAAGAAATAATGTTTCAGGAATAATAATTATTTAACCTATAATCACAATAAATAATGTTAATCTAGTTGATAATTATGTTAAATACGTTGCAGGAGTACTTTATATAAAAGAAATAATTACTAATTTGATCTACATTCTGTCAATTGTTGTTCTTGTTCTTATTGGGCCTGTCCACTTTTCTTTTGAGTAAAACAGTGACCAAACCGTCTAAACAGGCCCCAAAGAGGCCCAGAACCTACGCTTAGACTTTAATTGTATATTGATAGTTAAAAAAATATGTTCAAGTTTGCCCCTATACTGTCCGAAATTAAGTAATTTTACCATTCATTAAACTTTTGTTCTAATATAATTCGGCCATTAAGAAAAAGAATTGTTTTTTCCTCGACCACTAACAAAGATTTTACCTGAGAGTAATTTTGAAGCATAGTCAAATATTGAGGAGTAAGGGTGTAATTTGATATGGAGGAAAATATTTTCCAACTTTATCATATTTGGTTGGTCAAAATATTTTCACTAGGAAAATAAGTTTCTTAAACTAAGAAAAAAGACTTTTCTAGAGGAAGCATGACAGACAAGTTTGATAAGTGGTATTTCAATATCATTGTAGGGGAACTTTGGAACAACGGTAAAGTTATTTCTGTGTGATCTATAGGTCACGGGGTCGAGCGGTATGCATTAGGTTAGGCTATCTACATTACACCTTTTAGGTGCGGTCCTTCCCGGATCCCTGCTAACGCGGAATGTCTTGTGCACCAGGCTGCACTATCTCTTCCTCCAACCCCATACTCATAGTATTTTTCTAGATTGCATACACATTCTTGGGATAATGTTTTTTTGCTTACTTAGCAAGCAAAAAATAAATAAGAAACTTGCTTATTGTTTTAAAAAAGTAAAAAAGTCATAGAATAATATTTTCCTTCATACCAAACACACCCTAAATCTGGCCTTTTTTCATAGAATTTGCATAGGTAAAGTTCACTCATTTACATTGAAGCTCAGTTAAATATACGGACAAATAAGAGACAATTTACTAAATGACAAAGATATAAATGAACCAAAAAAAATATAACAAGGGTTATACAATTATAGATAGAACATGAACAAATTTGAATCTTTCCCCTTAAGTTATTATAACTTGGCCAATGCAAGGAAAAAGGCGTGTGCTTGCTTATAAAGGGGGGAAACAATAATTTGGCTTTGGAAGCAAAAAGTAAACTTTGTGTAAATGATTTGAAAGTTTTTCTTTTGTCTAGGAAAGAGTTATTAATTGAAACAAGACATAAAACTTTTTTCTGAATAAAGGTGCAAAATCTTTGAAGATCCCATTGATAATTTACCTCTTTTCTTTTCACTAACTAAGAGGTGTTTGGATTGGCTTATTTTAAATACTTTTTGATTTTTAAGTTTTTTTTTTTTTTTTTACTTTTTGAGGTATTTGGTTGTGATAAAAAAATACTTTTAAACATTTATTTTTATTCTAAAAAAATACGAAAATAAGTCAAAAGTTGGATAGTTCCATTCCAACTTATGACTATTAACTTTTAGCTTATAAATCGCTTTTAAAAAGTTAATTCAAACACACTCTAAATCATAAAAAAGTTAAGTACTGTTGGTCGAATAAATTAGGAATGTGATGCCAATAGTTATAACTTTCGCTACGGAGAATATATACAGATAAAAATCTACTAAAAACAATTTTGGATTCAAAATTTTAATTGTACAATGAGTTCAATACTGAAAATTTTAAAAGTTGAATCCATAAGATCTGTCTTTGCCTAAACTACCATTTACCTCTCACTTAAACATCTTGCTTAATTAATATCGATTAGTTGAAATAGTAGTAAAATTGAAAAGGAAACAAATTATTTTTATTTTTCTAAAATGTCAAAAAAATTAAAAATCATTCCATTGGTCAAATCGATTAATATTTGGAACCGGAATTGGCGCTAATTTCATTTATCATTACTCCTCCTAATATAAAGCAATTATTTTATCATGTGATATGGTGGAGTAGTGGACGCTTCCGTACAAAAATCAACTGAAGTTTTCATCATATAAAATAACAAATTCTAAAGGAGAAATGCATTAGATGCACTAAAATAATTTAAATTATATTAGCAAATTTTCCGTTCACAAATGATTGCTTGTATTGCCTGTCATAGTTATTGCCATAATTTAATTAAACCAGTAATTATCATTTTGTTCCATGTGCTATGCATGTTAGGGTTTAACCGACCAAAATAATTAAAGAAAAATATCTTCTTAATCATGTACTTGTGATCTTTTTCATTTTATTCTTATGTGTTTGTGATGATTTTGTCTAACATTTGTTATTACTAATCATAACTAGTATACTTGTCTCACTTCGCGCGGTCATAAAAATTTTCATTAAATTTATGAACTAATTTATTGATAATAATAATCAAATATTAAAAATATTTTACAGACTTATTAGTTTTCAAAATAAATTGTATTTTAAGTTTTAACTTTTATTGTTAACAGTTATTTTTATATTTTTCTTTATTTTTTTTCAACAAAAAATACTTTGTCAGCAGGAAAATAGATATACCATCAAAAAGAAAAAAATATCCGTTAAAATTAAGACCTTCTAATTATTATCTACATAATTTTGTGTTAGAATAGCAATGTCCTTTCTTCTAATTAAAGTATTTACATATATTCCACAAGTTAGTTTAGTTTAAAGTGTTTCTTTACCAGAGAAATGACAACTTTCAACTATATAAGCACAAAAACCATACATAGAAAAAATAAATAAACACATGATCTTTTCTATTGTTAAGTAAAATAAAGGTATATGCATTAATCTCTACACTTAGCATAAATCACTTGTTTCTACCAAAGAAGTGTCATTTTATAAATATAGATATAGAAATGTAAACAAAATAGAACTAATATGCTAATAAATAATTAAGCATAAAAGTCGTAGATTTAAATAAAAGGAAAAATAAAAATAAAAGGGAAATAAGAACAAATCAAGCATTTGTTAATTAGCCTCTAACATCTCTGTAAGCGCATCAACCTGAAACAAAAGCAAAGAAGATTAAAATTTTAAAAAATTATAACCTCATAAGATAAATCCAAGGAGAGGTGATATGGTGCCATGTTGTATGTTATCCTAGAATCAGTTTGGATTCATGCCGGGGCGTTCGACTACAAAAGTCATTCATCTTATTAGAAGGTTGGTGGAGCAGTATAGGGAGAGGAAGAAAGCCTTATATATGGTTTTCATCGACCTCGAGAAGTCATTCATCTTATTAGGAGGTTGGTGGAGCAGTATAGGGAGAGAAAGATAAACTTACATATGGTTTTCATCGACCTCGAGAAGTCATTCATCTTATTAGGAGGTTGGTGGAGCAGTATAGGGAGAGGAAGATAGACTTACATAAGGTTTTCATCGACCTCGAGAATGCATACGACAAAGTCTCTAGGGAGGTTCTATGAAGATGTTTGGAGGTTAGAGGTGTACATGTGGCGTACACTAGGGCAATCAAGGATATATATGATGGAGCCAAGACAGGGTACAGACAATAGGAGGAGACTCGGAGCACTTCCCAGTGATGATGGGGTTGCACCAGGGAATCAGCTCTTAGCACATTCCTATTTGCCTTGGTGATGGATGGACTGACACGACAAATTCAAGAAGAGGTGTCATGGTGTATGTTATTCGCAGACGACATAGTCCTGATTGATGAGACTCGCAGCGGAGTGAACGCTAAGCTGGAGATTTGGAGACATACTATGGAGTCTAAAGGGTTCAGGCTGAATAAGACCAAGATAGAATACTTGGAGTGCAAGTTTAGTAACTGGAGCGACCTTGATACAGGCGTGGATGTGAGGCTTGGTACTCAGGTCATTCCAAATAAAGAAAGATTCAAGTACCTCGGGTCTATTATCCAAGGGAATTGAGAGATTGATGACGATGTCACACATCGTATTGGGGCAGGATGGATGAAATGAAGGCTCGCATCAGGAGTCCTGTGCGATAAAAAAGTGCTACCAAAACTTAAAGGCAAGTTCTATAGGGTGGTGGTTAGACCGACTATGTTGTATGGGGCGGAGTGTTGGCCGGTCAAGACTTCGCACACCCAAAAGATAAAAGTTACAGAGATGTGGGCATACAAGGAGAGATAGAATTAGAAATGATGATATCCAGGATAGAGTGGAAGTGGCCTCGGTGGAGGATAAGATGCGGGAAGCGAGGTTGGGATGGTTCGAGCATGTGCAGAGTAAAGACACAAATGCCCTAGTGCAGAGGTGTGAGAGGTTGGCTATGGACTGGTACAAGAGGGGTAGAGGTAGGCTGAAGAAGTATTGGGGAGATGTGATTAGACGGGATATGGCGCAGGTGCAACTCACTGAGGACATGGCCTTAGATAGGGGGTTATGGAGGACACATATTAGGAAGAAGGGTAGTAAGTAGTCTAGCATAGTCCTACCTATGCTTACAAGCTGGTAGTTGTAGTGTTATTATTGTAGACTCGCTTAGCCTATCATACTAGTAGGCACATTATTGCTTTATAGTCCATTGTCGTTTGATTTATGCTACTATGTGTATTTAGTTTGTCTTATTTACCTGCATTAGTTATTGCTTTTTTTTTTCCAGAAGTCGCTATCATGGCTTAGTCGCTTTGTTTGTCTTACTTTGCTTGTGCTTGTGCTTTGTCTTGAGCCGCGAGTCTCTCGAAAACTGCCGCTCTACCTACCAAGGTAGAGGTAAGGTCTGCGTACACTCTACACTCTCCAGATCCACGTTGTGGTATTTCAATGGATATGTTGTTGTATAACCTCATAAGATACTTTTTTTTCTCCAAAAAAATGAAATAAAATTCTCTCAGGTTTATTGTCTTTCAAGAAGGACAGGATAAAGAGTAGGCTAAAACAGTCAGAAAAATCAAAGATTAAGACTATTCCCTTTCATGAAATGTACTTAGGGGCGCCATTTTCATCAACAATTTCACAATATTCAAATACTTGGATACATATGTTTCTTTGTAACTGTTCCTAAACAATTTTCTATGTCTTAATGCTCTTTTTCACGTTAAGAGTTTCACAAGTTTTCATAAGTAGTAATTTTTTAGTTTAAAGACAACTTATGGGTATGTTTAGTCAAGAAATTCTATTAAATCACAATGATGTGTCTATCTCTTGACCATAATTTGCATTGTCAAATGTATAACGCCTGAAGCACCGGAGTGATCCAGTAATCAGGAAGGGGCCTAGAAGCACCTCTTGCTATACCGCACTACACTCGACTCTACCATGTATTTCTGTCAGGAAGGGCCGGACCACAAGGGTCTATTGTAGACAGTCTTACCATGTATTTCTGCAAGAAGCTATTTTCATGACTTGAATTTGTGACCTCTTGTTCACATAAGAACTTTAGCAGTTATTTTAAAGCTCTCCTTCAACAAAGATATATAAATAAAATTATATTTTACAGACAGATTACTTTACCAATATTGACATCGCAATTGAGTTCTTAAATCTCGTTGTTCTTCTCAACTGCTCTAAAACGCTCAAGAAGCAAGAGCTATGTTTACTGAAAACCACTCTGCAGGTCCATAAAGCAAATTTTGTAATTTATTAGTCGAAGATAAATGAAATTAGAAGAGAAGGAAGAGAATAAACTAAAATCCATAGGTAGAACAAAATAAATTTAGAAGATAACTCCATTATACTAGAGATGACACACCATAATATAGTAATCACCTTGACATTCATTGTAATATGTATACCATGACTACCACACCAGGCATCAACTATTAGAAAATCTTTTGTTATTACCAGATATAAATAACATAAAAAGTTTTGGGGGAATTAAAACATAAAGCTTGGATTATTTAAAGACTCTATTCTACAACCCAAAAGGCACATATGAAACTTTAATGACCCCATTATTTTGATTGAACTGTTGCAACTTTAATGACTCTTTTAATTGCCAATTCAATCGTTGTAACCATCTGGCAATTTCATTAGTTAAATTGTAGCAACGTTACAATCTTTCTGTTGGACATGAAAAGTATGGGTATTAAGAGTAGAAATTGAAGAGGTGTGAGTTATGAGTAGTTACTCCTTGTAAAGACATAAATACACAAAGAGGAATATATTTAAAATATTAGATATTGTTAATTTATTATTAGAAGAAGGCAAAAAAAAGGAGAAAAAAAGATAAATAATAATTGACATCATAAAAAGGTGTCACATCATTGTATCGCTAACTTTATATTATATATAGATTATTAGGAGGTATAATTATACTTATGGTCCCTTAGTTATGAACAAACCCTAAATTTTAGCTTAAGCATATATTTAGCCGCTAATAATCAAGCTTTTGGTTCCTCCACTATCAAATTTCTATGAATTTAGTGAAATATGAGTTGTTAAAACATGTAAATACTCATGTTTTTTTTTTTTTATGGTTTTGGTACTTCTACGACTTAGATAAGTTAAAAATCATTAATTTGCGAAAATTGTAAATCAATGCAATAAAATCACAGAACGGACTATTAATTAAAGGTTAAATCAGTTTAGAGATGAGGAAAGGAAAAAGTTAAATATGATTAAGTGAATTTTTATATCGTTGAGTAGTAGCGGTAATTTCAGCCCAAATTTCTTCAACCGCTGTATTCAACCCACCCACTTTAAACGGGTTGAAAGCGGGTCAGCCTATAAACATAATGAAAGTCGGTTGAAAATGAGTTAGAGGGGAGCACAGGTATTATTTAACTATAATAATCATATTTTATGTGGGATCCATCTTTCAGTTTATGTTATATTATATATTCTCTGTCAATATTTCGCTATAATAACCAAAAAATATCTAAACAAACGATGTTTTTATATTAAATAGAAATTGGAATGTAACACCTTCGGGTGTGGTTAAGTTGGTTTGGTGGTGGCTTCCACATAGGAGGCCTGAGATCAATCCCACAATGCCTTCTTAATCTAGCTCGTCTCATGGAGTTTACCTAGTGCGGTTTACATTTTATGGGCGGAGGTTATGGCAGAAGTTATGATGGCTGCAGTATAGGGAGAAAAATTAAGTACTCCATGAATAAAAGCTGCTTGCTCAATTCAAAATGAAAAAGATATGTTTAACTTGAAATTAAATAAATAATTTCTTAAACTTGATAGTGAAAGAAAATATTTAAGGGCTGAGAATGAAATGGATTTAGCAAGAAGTTCTTGTCCAACATAAAAATATATTATTTCTTTTAGGAATTATATATAAGTTGTATAACTTGCTAGAAATACATTTTAAAAGGTCATATTTGTTCATGTATTAATTGAAATTGAGCAACTTTACACTCTCTGTTTGACTTATTGGTCTAATATTATTATTATCAATAGAAAAAGTCTCGCTTTTGCCATTGATCCCTAACGAGCTCCAACCTGAGGATAATTATAAGTTAAAACTTGAGGGGTAAATTTGGACCTTTATTCTCAAAAAATTTGAATATTTGTGGTCCACCAGGCTGAAATTCTGTTACTGTGATAGATTTTCTTGAAATATATTGTTTGATAGTTATTTTTCTGCTTAAAACATTTTTTTGTGCGGATTGACCCTCAAACGCACTAGTCATTAATTTTTGCCTTTCATATTTATGATCTTTAATTTTTGTCCCTATTATTTATTTTATGAAAATATCCAAATCTACTTCGTAAGGCATAGTCTCTATAATATTTTTTCTTCGAAAACTGAACTTTTACCTCGTGCGGCATAAATTATGTAGGAATTAAGTTATGCGGCATAGTTTTATAGTAATTTTTTAAATTATGTTGAGTGTTGGAAATTATGCCTTATCCGGCATAGTTTGTGTGGTTGTTATGATACATATGTTAAAATTAAACATTAACTATGCTCGTAGAAATATGAAATTATGTCTTTTTCATATTATGTTGATTGTTGACAGTTATGCCTTATCCGGCATAATCAGTGGGTTGTATATGATACATATGTCGAAGATAAACACTAATTATGCTAAGCAAAATTCTAATTATGTCACGCCAAAAATAATAAAGGGCAAAAATTAAAGAACTCAAATTTGAAGGGCAAAATTTAAAGACCACTATGAACCAACAATTTGCATGATTGTTCCTATTTTAGGGTGATCTTTAATTTTTGCCCCTCAAATTGGTGGTCTTTAATTTTTTCTCTTCGCCTAAAAAATGATCGAAAATACCCTTGAGGTTGTGGATTCGAATCTCAACAGAGTCAAAAAGAAAAAAACTCGCAAGACAAGATTTCATTAGAAAATATGCCTATTCGGCCAAAGTTATATAAAAATTATGCCTTAAGGGGCATAATTTCTATGTAATTATGCCTCCGAGAACACCTTTTAGGTTGTGGGTTCGAATCCCAGCAGATGCAAAAAAAGAAAAAAATCACAAGGCAAGATTTTATAGAAATTATGCCTATTCGGCTAAAGTTGTATAGAAATTATGTCTTGAGGGGCATAGTTTTTATGTAACTAAATATAGTTACATATGACCCAGAATTTCTGATTTAGTAGACCCACGAATAAAAAATACTTTGACCCACAGATTTTCATTAAATGAGAAGTATAAACAAAAATTAAAGAACATTAAATTGAGGGACAAAGATTAAAGATCAGCCCGTATGAAGGGAAATTCACGCAATTTATTGTAGTACCTATAGGAACAACCGTTAATTTTTATTTTTTTTGATATCCAGCTTTCCGATTTACGTCAGATTATTCCTGGAGATAGTAATCGCGATACCTATAGGGACAACCGTTAATTATTGGTGGTGCAACGTGTGTGTCTAAATTTTATGCCCATTTGAACCAAGAGCATTCACAAAATTCAAACCATTTTCTACATTATTAAACAACTCTTATTCTCATTGATTCCTAAAAAACAATTTCACTAGCAAACAACAGAGCTGGCACAAAATTGAAGTTAGTTCTCTATCCGACTTGTCATTAGTGTATTATTATTGGACCAAGTAAGACCTACCTTCCAACACATTAAGTTTTTTCAAATGAGTGAGATTGTTATAAAGATGAAATATTTCTAATAAAATATGATTGTTTTGTTCTACCTAGGAAATTTATTCGTCAAATTACTTTTCAGTGTTTATTTGGATACAAAAGTACATCACATTCACATAAAGTGGAAGTCGAAGATTGGAGATAAGGCATGTGAATATGTTTTTCTTGTACATGTGTCACAATTATTTCATCGTATATTTGTTACCGTACGTCAATATAAATATCGAGTGACTTTTTAACCATCAAAACTAAAGTTAATAGAAACAAACTATCTAATATTTTTTATCTTTATTGAAATGTGAATTCTGATTTTTATAGTTATATATGAAAAATAATATGTTTGTCATGGCTATATGTTAAATCAAGTGACATCAATAGTTCCATACCAATCATGCTAATTTTAGAAAATTAGGAAGTATAACAGAAAAAGAAAATATCCCCCATATTTTCTTGAAAGAAACCACCACTAAAACCTAAAAGAAAATCTTCATAAAGATTGTGTGATGCCCTACATGTTGTATTATATTATAGTTTGTGTTTTTCATTTGTGAACATGGGACACATGTCTCACTAATTCTTTCAATGCATTTGGCAACGTATAGTGAAACCAAAAATATGGACAAACATGAATAGACCCATACATTCATTGTACACAAGAAATTTCTTAGTTTAGTCATGGAATATATGTATTATTGTCTTAGGCCCAATCATAAATGGTCATAACACTATTCACACAATTTAATATGGTATCTTAGCATGCAAAGATTATAGATTTGCATCTCACCTTGAGAACGAAAGTATTTATTTGATCCAACAAAAAGAACTAGATCCACACGTGAGGAACATAACGTGAAATACATAAATAAAAGTGTTTTTACTTAACAATTTACTTTTACATAAAACAATTCAGACCCTTTAACATCATATCAATTGGCCAATTGCATAAGGATAAGGATAACTTTCACTAAATTACCTGCAAACCAGTATTTGGGAGGAACTACAATTTGGCATACAAATGCTAGCATGCTACTGAATTACTATATATGTAATGGAAGTAAAGGCATTGTATATTAAAAGGAACTTATGTTGTGCACACAAGTTGCCAATTATTGGCAAAGAGAATACCTCCTATATCCACAAGAGCCGGCCTATGAATATGCTCTGTATTATAACCACTAACTGTGATTCATATCAGACAGATTCCTGGAGAGTTGCTTCCTTCATATTAACCCTATAGATCATTTGGCGGAGATCAGAATTTTCACTAAGGAAAATCAAGCTATAAAGAAGTAAACACATGAAAAAGATAAAGTGGTTCAATATATAATATATACTTAAAAAAACTTATCTATCTATACAATGTAATTTTCCAAGAAAAGGACATTGACACCCCCTTAAATAAGGGTGGCTCCGCCAAGCTATAGACCCTCACCATCGTCACGATTCTAGGGTCATGATTGACGCCTAGGGCCGTAAAGCTCTCAAGCAAACCTTATTGGGAATTTACACAATCAAATAAAGTACAATTTTCTATAAAATCTCGATAAGCCTTCCTGGGGCCCTACCTCTTAAGTGTAGGTCACAACCCTAGATTGGGTCGTGACAACAATCCGTCTCTGTGTTGAAGATATAATTAAGAAAATAAAAGTATTGTTTTCTCTAATAGCTCAAACTTTTAAATGAAATGTTCACATACTTTAACATGGTATAAGAGCAAGCAAAGGTCATGAGTTCTCGAGTCTCACCCGGCACCAATTATCAAAAAAGAACGGGTCATTTGCACAAATGTCCCTATTTAGGGTGGTCTTTAATTTTTGTCCCTCAAATGTACAATGACATATTCTCAACCAGAAGAGCATAGCTAGATCTCTGAATCTGCTCTGCACTTCCTATATCATATATTCTTACGGACTGTAAAGCAAACTATTCCAATGATAATAAGCTATATTCAACTTAATAGTAACTTAATTCAAACCAGCTCTTCTAATCAATAGGTTATAAATATTCAACACTTATTTAGTTCTGCAATACATGGAAGCCAATAAACTAGTTTAACAACAACAACATCATAACCAGTGTAATTTCATAAGTGGGATCCCGGGAAGGTAGAATGTATGCAGAGAGTAGGATGTACACAGACCTTACCCCTACCTTAGTGGGGCAGCGAGGTTGTTTCCCAATAAACTAAGTTTCTTTGGCTAAATACTTAGTGACCTTGAAACTATGCATGAGTCAATGAAGTAAATCACTTATAACAACTCATTTTTATTATCATATGTGACCATAAACTAGTGTGCATTATTAGCAAACACCACACACATTAGTGACACCATGAGAAAATGGCAGCCACTCAGAAATATATATCAGTTCAGCCGCCTTTGACTAATCTGTAAAGATCTTCTATAAAATTGATATAATTCACAAACAAGAAGGTTTATAAAATGCACAACACAACAAAAGTTCAAAGTCATCTACAGGAAATGACTAAAGCAAAATGTTAAGCCATCAAGATCAAAGAAAAAGCCAGTCATGATCACTATTAAAGGATAGGATCCAAGTCAGTGATATGCACAAAACAAAGAAAAAAATATCACCACCACTTTGTAATTAATGTCACTTCTATTACCTAACTAGTGAGCTAATAAACAGAATAAAAAAGGTGGAAATTGTCACATCTTGTCCCAACAAAAACAGGAGTATTTTACGTGATACCTGCTATCTCGCACCAGTATGGTTACTGAACATCTCGGCCGACCAAAGCTAAGCAGATAGAAAGAAATCACATGAGGCTTGTCATCTCTGTTGGAATTTGAACCTTGATCTCTAATAGTTTCTAGTTTTTACACACTTCATTGACTGATGTGTCACACACTTGGTTGCGTCGAGCAAGAACAAATTTGAAGGTAACAAATAGGAGTATCTATAATTGGTTGCTTCTACTGAAAGGGTTTCACTTAGATACAGACCATCCAATTTGGTGGACATTGTCATATCTTGTCCAAACAAAATACATTTGAATGTGTAGTCAAGCAGTCAATGAAGTGCAAAAGAGCACGGTAGATTGATGTTCAAATTCCAGCAGAATCAGAAGCACTAGGTGATTTCTACCTTTGGTGGTGGACAGAATTACCAGTACCGATTGGAGATAGAGATATTCCGCGTATTAATCAAGGTGCACGCAACCTGACACGGACACCACCACTATCACCAAGATACATTTGAAACAAATACCTATAATTGTCTAACAATGTCAGCCTACAAGACAGTCATACAATGTCCACGCATATTAGCAGAACTTGTAAAGTAATAAAGATTATACTGCCAGGCACAAACTAACTTGCTGTCTATATTCCAACTCAACACTTCATATAATAGTCTTTTAACATTGAAAGTAAGAATGCAGGACTAAAGAGGAGCCAGATTATCAGCAAGTCACAAGAAAATCTTTCTTGGAACAAAAAACACCAGCCAGTTAATCAAGAAATGGTCATTCTGTTAAACTCCCTGCTTTTTTCGTCAAACAAGTAGATGCAACACAAGTACACAACTCAGAAAACAAAGATAGCCCTCAGACTCAAGTTTCAGATTCGTCCAACAAACGATTCTTCAGCTTCAACAATCAAACATGAAGACTGCTTAGAATATAATCATTCATTAGCCTGATCAACAGCCACTATATATCATAAGAACTCTGCATATAAGTTCCACCTTTCTTTTCATCTTACAAATAAATAATACATTGCAGAATGCTTCATAGGCATAACAAGTACATTAAAAGATATTCATTACAAAAAGGGGTAAACCAAAGTAAGATGATCATCTCGAGCAAACTGCAGCTTCTGCAAATGTTAAAAACTGCTTACAAAGCAGTGGGTAGCAAATACATTTCCAGCAACTACCACAAACATCATTCTCAAGACTCAAAAATGTATCATTTCCAATCCATGCAAATGACAAGGTAAGTAGATGGAACTAAAAAAACAACCAAATCTTTGTTAGGTGCTCTTCTTTCTGGATTTCTATCTTAAAAGCATAATAAAAACACACTAAGTTCAAAATTCCTAGTGGATTTTGATGGGAAACCAAAACAAATCACTGACCATCAAAGACCATTACAACAAAACCCTAGAGTCTATGCTAACTATAGTAAAAGAAGAAAAATGTCCTGCAAATGACTCACTACGGTTCTACCCTATATCCACAAGCTTCATGAATCAACATTCCTCCCACTCCAATCTTATCCTTTCTCATCTCCAGAACCTTCCGGTGGGAATTGGAATGCACAGAAGCCGAGAAAGTAGGGCTATTCGCCGGGCGATACTCCGGCAACAGCCTGCCCGACTTATAGCGGACACCACAAGCATTACACAGCGTTTTCGGCCCCCGAGGACCTGCCCGCCATTGTGGGGTCTTATCAGCTCCACAATGTTGGCACCTCCTCCCAATGCTAGCAGCACTCTTAGCTGAATTCATCGGTAACGAAAGCAATGGCTCACGTTGCTTAACGCTCTTCAAACTCGGTTGATTCACCGACAAGCAATGCTCACTTGCAATCTCAGCAAACCCACACCTTCGTCTTCTACGTCTTCTCTTGCTCCGTGCACGAACGGGGTAATTAACTGGGACTTTCAAGCTGCCACAACAGCTCGTAATCGCATTTCCATTAGCAACGCCATTGCCACCGCTGTGACTGGTGCTGCTACTATTCTCCAACACCGAAACCGGGCTATGGTGATCAAATACCATGCTCGGGTTATCGGAAAGTATGCCAAACTCTATTGCTGGAAATGAATCTTTGTTTGACAGCCATTCCAATTCTTCCTCTACACATTCCTGCAAAATGCAATATGTTAATAATCTCAACTGAGCCACTTTATTCAAAATCACAACCTATAAATTTCCACAATTTTTTTCTAACTATTTTCTTTTTTGAGATCAATTTAACAAGTCTCCAATTTATTTAATTATAGTAAAAGGCAACACGGTGCATTAAGATCTCGCTATGCGCGGGGTCCAGGGAGGGCCGGACCACAAGAGTCTATTGTACGAAGCCTTACCATGCATTTCTGCAAGAAGTTGTTTCCACAGCTTAAACTCATGACCTCCTAGTCACATGACAACAACTTTAACAGCTACGCCAATGCTCCCCTTCAAATTTATTTAATTAAAGTGTTTTCATTATTTTATACCAAAAGGATGAAAATTATCTAGGAGGGAATCTAGTTATTTTCTAGGCTCACACATTGTAGACAGTACAAGGGATGAAAATAAAAGTCAACATTTCCAACTGGGTCAATTTGCAATTTTGACAAATTGGGGGTAAGTAAATATTGATGCTAGGAACAAAAATGACATTCAACATAGTGAAATGCAAGTTGAAACGGATATGGCACATTTATTTGTACAGCTCAGACATAGTGACAACTAGGGATTGGTAAAATTAGCCCAAACCCAAATGATTCATCCAATCCGCACAAGGTTTCATGGGTATGGGTTTGGGCAAGAGTGATTTTGATGATGGGTTGATTTGAACTAGCCCAAGTTGACCCATCATAAATCAACAGACCAAATAAATCAATCTATGATGATGTCCAAACTTGACCCATGAAAAATGTTCAATCTTAACAATTACAGCTCCACTCTAGATTAAAATTTGTTTATAAATAATTATTTAAAAAATTCCTTTATTATTTCGGAACAATAAAAATACACCAACGCACCCAACCACCCACCACACTATCTATCCACCCTACACCAACCCCACCCCTACCTTCCTACCATCTCTACCCCCACCTCCCGCCCTACCCGATTCTCAAATTTTTATTTTATATTTTTTTTACTTTTATAAACAATTCATAAAAAATATGAAATTTTTTCTTACTTCCCCCGATCCTCAAATTTCTTTTTCATATTTTTTTTACTTTTATAAAAAATGAAATTTTTTCTTACCTCCCCCTACCGCCCTAAACCCCACCCCACCCCAAAATTTCTATTTCATAATTTTTGTTACTATTATAAAAAATTATTAAAAATAAAAAAAATTTCTTACCTCCCCCTACTCCCCTCCACCCCCCCCACCCCACCCCACCCCATGCTCTACATCCATCCTCAAATTTTTATTTCATATTCTTTTTACTTGTATAAAAAAAATTATAAAAAAATTATAAAAAATCTTACCTCCTCCCCCCTCCACCTAATGTCCTACCCCATCCTCAAATTTCCATTCCATTCCTAAATTAACCCTCATTTTAATTTCCAAAAAAAAAACACCACTTTTCATTTCATTCGGGAAAACAAAAAAGCCAAATTATATTAATAATAAATTAAAATTTTCAAAGAATTTTGGCTTAATACCTATATAGCCCCTTAAACTTGACAAGTTTTGTAAATTAGACACTCAAACTTAAACATTAGCCTCATGTCATGCACTCATGATTATGTTATGTTAGGGTTTGAAGGGTAAAATGGTCAAAAAATTAATCAATTCTCCTAACGCCTCCCAAATTTGAGCCAGTCAATTTTTCCCCCACACCCGTTTCAAAACTGCCCACCTATTCAACCACAAATTACCAAAATACCCTCCAAGGCATATGGTAAGCCATCAATTTTGACTCAAATCTCCTCGCACCACAATATCAACCATGCAACACAACTGTAACCAGAAGTATCGCGTTCGAGCCCCAAAACATTAAACTCTCTATAACAAGACTTTTAGTATTCGGGCTTACCATTAAATAAATTAGATTAACCCGTCCGAGTTAACTCACTAAAAAACCGAGTCACAATATTTCCGGCCAAAAAGAACTCCGGGTCCCACCGGGTCAAAGCAAAAACCCGAAACCCAGAACTCCACATAAAAATACAAAAAAAAAGTTAGAGCATTAAAGTGTAATTATTAGGACTTACAGGGTGGGTAAGAGAAGATGAAGAAGAAAAAGAAAGAGGGTCTTTGGTAGTGGTGTTGGTTGATTTTTCATCATCATCATCATCGTCTTGTACTACAGTTTCATCATCCAAAGAGAAGTTGAGAAGGTCATCATCCATCATGAAAATTGCATTTGGGTCCAAAGCCTCCATTTTCATTTTTTGTTCACAGAAAGGTAAAACTGATACAAGGGTTTGGTTTGGTTTTGTTTTGTTTTGAGAGAAAAAGAGAAATAGTACATAGGAAAAATTAATTAAATAAATAGTGTGAGTGTGTGGGTGGGTGGGGTGGTTAGGTGGGTGGCGAAAAATTAAAGAGAGAGAGATGAGAGATAAATGTGACTTTTAAAAAAAAAAAACAATAATCTGAATAGCAATCACGGTTTTTTTGTTTATCATTTAAATATTCTCGGAAGAAAAGGTTTAATACATAGACACTTAAGAGTTAGAACTAAGCTCTATTTTAATTAAACACCTTAACTCTTAATAAAGTGTTCCAATTCGACACTTTCGGTTCAATTTTTTTGAAAAAAAATTTACTCGTGTTTTCATTCGTCTGTTAGGTATATATAAATATGTCATCTCCTTTTACTATACGCATCAACTTCAATTAGAAAATATCTAGAATCTTACGACTTATTGAGGTGAATGCGTATAATTAAAGGAGATGACATATATTATATGGTTAACTTAACTATCTAATAGACGAATGAAAACACATAAAAAAAAAGTTTTAAAATTTGAATTAAGATTATCTAATTGAAAGTTTGAAACAACATTATTAGAAATTGAGGTTTTCAATGAAGCTAAATTTAATTTAAATGTCTAAATAGAATATTAATAAATTTTAAGGGGTTGGCCATGTATTAACAAAAAAAATGACTGGTGAGAAATTGAACTTGTAATGATTAGATTTTTATCCTTCAAAGTCAATTTCTCAAGCTAATTTGAATTAGCCGAATCCAAAAATAGATATGGAACATCTGGTCAAAACCCTATTCACTCTTCTTTTATTTTGAAAGCTGTCGACCGTCATATTCTTATTTCTTTACTGTCCATTAAAATAAAAAAATCTATTCAAATTAAATAGAGATATTATTAAACTAAATATTTTGTTTATTAATCATAAATGTTACATGTCTTAAATACACATGAAAAATATTACATATAGACATATAGTTCAATATGTGAAAACAGTCTCTTGCGAAATACTGAGTAGTAAGGCTTGTATACTGATAATAGACTCTTATGATTCGATCCTTTCTTGGACCCCTCACATAGCGGGCGCATAGCATCGGACTGCCTTTTAATTGAATGACCATTGGAAACAATCTGAAGTACAAAATGTTAATTTATCTTGTTTTTACATGATTCCAGATTTGAAAGTCTTTGGGCACATTTTTTATTTTGAATTTTGACTCATTTAGATAAGAATTTTGTCATTTATATACAGATATAGCTATCAAAAATTGCATATTGGATACTTCCACTATTGGAAAATTTGTGTTGATTATGATCTTTTGAAATTCAAAACTTGAATATTATATGCATGACTTGTGGACAGGAAATGGATTGATATAAATATACCAAGAACAACACGTTTAAGGAATGAAATCTTTTAGCAAATTGACATGCATATATGTTGATGAAACAATCCGAAATGCGAATTTGTATTTGTAAATTGATTAAAAAAAAAAAAAGAGAAGGTGGAAATGAAATCAGTGACTTCGTCTTAGAGAATAAATCAAATTGCAGCCATTCAAATTCATTCACCAAGAAAGAAATCATTTAAGTCATTCAAATTATATATTACTTTACTATTTTAACTCTCATTTTAGTGAAATAGTTGTTAGTTTTTATCAATCATGGTAATAATCATGTCTTGAAAGATTTGGTTTCGTAGTCAATTACGAATGTGATTTTAGTTATATGATCATTTTTACCGGAGATTAATTAAAATATATATATATATACCAATCATGGTAATAATCATGTTATGAAAGACTTGATTTTGTAGTCCATCACAAATGTTATTTTAGTTATAAGATTATTTTCATAAGAGATTCATTAAGAAAATAATATATGAATAGAAGTTGAGTCTACAATTAAAGTTTATGAGTTTGTAACTTGTCACCAAATACAAAACTTGTTTGCTGATTGTAATTAACATTTTATATATATTTAATAATTTTTTAATACAAATTTATTGTCTAAATTCTGCTACCGCCACACACCAATCGGAAAAGGAGTAGGTCGGTAAGGCTCAAATTTGACCCAAAAATACACTTTATTGTCTAGATCTGATCGGAAAAAATATTTTAGTCCGTATCTCACCGAAAAATACATTTTATTCGCCTGTATTTTGAAGGAGATCTTTTTGTATACAAATGGATACAGTGAGTTTGAAGTGTATTTTAGAGGTGTATTCATTTTTTTCTAGTGTAAAATCTAATTTTTCGTTATGCATTTTATTTCTTGTATTCAGTTTTTGAGTGTATTCGTAAATTTTAGTGTAAAATCCAGTGTTTTAGGTGTATTCGTAATTATTTTAATGTAACAACAAATGAATACAACTAAGTTGAATACATGACAGATTTTTACTCATTGTATTCATGAATACAGCGAGATTGTTTTATGAATACACCGATAAGTTGTAGTAACTAAAAAATAAATACGCTCTTTATATATTGATATTATAGCTATGACAAATTCAAAACTCTTAAATTATAATCATTTGTGTAAGTTTAACTTTTTCATACCTATATATCTAATATTGTAGCTTTGCTTCTACACATTAAATCTATAAATGAAATACATAAAAGATCTTCGTAAGATCATGATTGTTAATTAATTAATTAGTGGGTATAAAAAATTATTTTCTCTCGATATTTTTTATTAATCAAAAGCAATTTGAATAATCCAAATGACTACTACATGACAAGTGAAAGTACACTGAACGTTTGCATGAACATGAACAATACCTGTCTTTGTTAGTTGTTATAATCTTCACATGGTTAGGATCTGACTGCCAATATTTTAACTACAAGGGTATTTTCGTCCTTTCATAGAGTGCGGGCCGCTTACACAACGGGCCGGGCGATTGCACCGATGTGTCTTTGTTCCCCTGGGCTCCAAATCACACGTCACGTAACCAATAATAAACTGACACGTATTTTCTTGTTTAATTTTGGAAAAATCTTTGACTCCCGACACCGCACGTGGCGGCGATAATCTTGTGAATTTTTGTGATTCCTCAAATTGTCATGATTATAAGAATTTTAATTTCTTTTTTTTTTGTTTTCTCGGAAAAAAGTCTGAATTTGTGGGTCAAATGTTTGAATTATTATAAACTAAAATTAAACTCACAAAGTTTTTAATTGGAGAAGAGAGTTGAAGAAAGTTTTTCTTTCGGCGCATACAATTATGACAATTTACCCAATAGGCATGCAACACGAAGATATAAGAACGAAATAGTAATGCAGAATTAGTTTTGTGATTCGATAATAGTAATACAGTATATTAGAAATTATTATAACAAACATCTCAGTGTAATTCAACAAATAGTTCTAAGAAAAATAAGATGTAAACAAATCTTATCCTACCTTTATGGGGTAGAAAAATTATTTTCAAAAGATTCTTAGCTTGAAAGAAAAGATAAGGATGTACGTGAAACATGGTCTCAAAAAAATATGATAACAAAATAGCAAGATAAAAAGAATGAGGCAACAAATAGTACTACACACTTAAGAAAAGAAATTATGCGATTACTAACTAATACTATCAGGAAGGGGAACACTCGTCTACATTTTCTAGCCTAATCCTCGACTTTCATACTTTTCTATGTAGGGTCATGCCCTCAGGAAGCTGACGTTGTGTTATATCCTACATAATCACCTCCATCAGTTCTCTTTCGGCCTACATTTGCCTCTAATAACTCCTGTTGTAGCCAACTTCCCACAACTCCTTACTGGCGCATCCACACACCTCCCTCTCACATGGCCGAACTATCTCAATCTCGCATCCCTTATCTTGTCCGCCATGGGGGCCACTTTCACCTTGGCTTGTATAACTTTGTTCCTAATCATATCCCTCATAGTATGCTCACACATCCATATGATCATCCTTATCTTCGTTACACTCATCTTCTAAACATGGACGTTCTTGATGACATATTAGAAATTATTATATATTACATTTAAAATATTTTTGTCTTATATGCTCCACATATTGGTAAATAATTCAAATATTCTTATTATCATATTTTATGGCGTATAAAATAATAAATAAATTACTCTTGTCACATTATAAGTTATGCTTGTATGTATTTAGCTTAATACTGCCAACAAAAATATTTCAATTTATACGCGGTTTTAAATTACCAATTAGACGCTATTATGAGTAAATTAATGTAAAACTAAGTAAACTTTTTACTATTAATCTATGTGAGATTTTATGTAACGATCAGTTTTCTAGTGCAATTAATAAAGAAACTTCAAAAAGTAGTGTTAATATGAGAAACTTACCCTTCAACTACTGATACTGAGATAAGAACCTCTTTAATGTTTATATCAAAATTATACTAATTTACCGTGATGAAGTTATAATTTAGGATGAAAATGTGCATTAATTAATAATTAAAATTAATTATAATTTTGGTAATAATGTAAATGAAGACTTGTGCCATATATTCATTAGAATTGGTGTAAATATATGTTGTCCTCTTAAGTATATAGCCTAATAATTTTGAGCTTAATTTCCTAGGCACTCATTGTGCCTCTAATTTTGTAAAAGAAATACACCTAGAAGAATTTCTAATCAAAAGTTGTGATTTTGATATACATTCCTCTTTTTTTTTTCTTCCAATTCTTGTCCCATAATAATTAATTTTCAAAAATGTTCTGTGTAGGGTCCACTTGCATGTTCACCAGGGCCCACCACGTTTTGAAACCTCCTGCAACTACTCTCCCATTTTGCATGTGACAGTCACGTGCAGCTTTATAGAAAAAGTCATGTGCCTTGCATAGCTGTATTCATTATTCAATATTTAAATTCAAGTACTTTAAGAAAATCACTTGTACTTAGTGACCCTCAACTCAATTATTGGCAAGGATAGGATCTTAATTTTTGACTTTTCTGGTTTACAAGGCAATCGAATGTACATATTAACTAGACATTTGAACTGTTAGTTTGCTACAATTAGGATGAGACTATGACGGAGGGCAGGTCAACAAAAACGACTCACAAAGAAAGATTGACATAATTTTAGATTGACAAACTTATGAAGTAAGGTGCACATGAACATATAGTAAAGTTTTATAAGATATAAATAAATTCACGTAGTACGCACACTTTATGTTCAATGATGGTGTATAGTTTGAGGGACAACATTGTGATGTTTGATGAACCAAAGAAAACAATACGTGCAATAAGCTTGAGTCACGACATATGCAAATTAACTAGTACTCCTATATAATTTTTATATGCATATTATTGTCCCTTCTAAGTTGATAAGCAATCATATAAGCCTCTATAGAGTAGTATTTTAATATTGTAAGTAATTTTTCTCCCTAGTAAAGCTGAAGCTACAAGAACAATAAAGTCTAGATTCCTCTTTTTCTTTGTTGACAATAGGAATGTCCGTCGAAAAGTCACTTTTTTTAATAGTGATCTATTTTTGCTATTCTGATATCTTATTGAGCGCAATGAATTAACTACCATGTCTAATTCTTTTGAGGATATAATATAATTTCAGATTACTGAAGATATGATTCTAGATAGAAAGGTATGAAGCTAAAAAATTAGGCTAGAAGGTTAGTAGACAACTGAGTGATGTCACACTTTAGTGTGAGAGGCAGAGGCAGGGGCTCCTCTTCGCTTCTCCTTATTAGTAGTATTTGTTAGTGTCAAGTTTTAATGATGACAATCTAATGTGCAGATCTCACAATGCAAAGACAGGCCCAACTGATTTACAAGGCCCAACAGAAGACTCAAGCCCAAATCAAGTGTGCGTTCAAGCACAATAAATAAGTAACAACCTATTTAAGGAGACAATATATCGAAGATGGAAAAGATCAAGTCAATACGTACAAGATCTTGGTGCATCAATCAAGCATATCCAGTTTACTCAAACAAGGAGACCAGTACCAAGCCGCAAAGGAAAAAATTACGAACAAGCATCTTAAAGATCCAATTTCAACAATCACAATGAAGGAAGATCAATCCGTTGGAAAGCTCTAACCTTATTCTTGGAAATTAGAATTCTCTATTCCTATTTCTAAGGATCAAATCTCTTGGGTTGTCATCTCCGTCAGAGCCAAATAGATTCACTATACACCTATAAAGACTGGCTCCAAAACGTGCATCCTTTAGAAAAAGTCATGTTACGTGCCTTGCATAACTGTATTCATTATTCAATATTTGAATTCAAGTACTTGAGGAAAATCACTTGTACTTAGTGACCCTCAACTCAATTATTGGCAAGGGTAGGATCTTAATTTTTGACTTTTCTTGTTTACAAGGCAATCGAATGTATATATTAACTAGACATTTGAACTGTTAGTTTGCTACATTTAGGATGAGACACCATGACGGAGGGCGGGTCAACAAAAACGACTCACAAAGAAAGACTGACATAATTCTAAGTTGACAAACTTATGAAGTAAGTGTTGGAAATTTATTAATGTGGAATAAAGTTTATCCCATTATATATGACTCAAACAATTGGGGCCCCGCACATCGGAAACGTCGTTTCCACACACGTGCACACATTGTACCAAGGATCGTAAATTTCATTAGTGAAAGAGATATTGATACGTAAGTAAAGTGTTTGAGACATAAAATGATGGACGGTCATTGGCCAAATGACAAATGTTCCACGTTGGTAAAAGAAGGAAGAAGTGTGCATAGTGTAAAGATAGAATGAGTCGGAAAGGGCCGCAGAGCCGAGAAGGGCCGCGGCACCAACCCCGTCAGGGCCGCAGCGTCGAGGCGCTTCCCTGGCAGAAAGTCTTAGACGAAATTATGATTTTTGGAGACTTTTGGGCTGCCCTCAATGACATTCATTCCAACATTAATCAGCCATTATTTGGCTAATAAATGGGTGTCATTACTTGGGCAATTCATTGCCATTACATGGGTGATTCAATGCCATTACTTGGCACTTGAAGAGACAATTCTTACACTATAAATTGAAGCATTTGACTCAATTGTTAACACACTGGCAAGGAAAACAAAACATAAATTCTGAAAACCTTCTTCCTCTCTAGCATCCTTTCAATACTCAAAGTTCTTCAAGAGAAACATTTGAGTTTCCTTTACTCAATTGTGTTAGTAGCTGTTTTATCTTGGGAGACTATTGCCTAGCAACGTAAAAGGATATATACTGGGCAATCTTGTCTTAAAGACAGAGAGTCATCTCTCGACTCAGCCGGTGGTGTTGTGATTCTCTAATTTGTTGCTAAGTGTTTCAGGTTGGATCTTGCTATCAAAGAGCTCTAACCAAGTCAGATTCTTAAGCGGACATACAAGCCACAGTTGCAGCAGTTCATGCTCTTGTATTTCTGAATACAAGATCCAGAGTTGGAGTTCTAGTTCAAGATTGACAGAGATTGAAAACTCATTGTTGTAATCTTTGAAGTCTATCATTTCGATCACTGTAATAGTTATTCTCGTGTTTTATCCAACCAGTAAGTGTACATGATATCTTAGGGGTCGTTTGATAGAAGGTATAAGAATAAAAATTAATAGAATGTATTAGTAATGCTAAAATGATTTCTTATACACTTCATTTGGTGTATTAAATTATAACATAATTTTTTTTTAAATTATTTATTTACAAAAATAACCTCCCAGACTTTATAACTAACTTTTGACAAACAATATCTTGATACTGATCAATGTCAACTGCTAGCATTAAATTCCCACAGAGTTCACTAAAATCGTGAATCATTCACCAATATCATAACACCGTGATTACATATTGCTAGCAAAACACAAGTTACATTAAGTTGATACACATTATATGATCTCAAATACTGCATTATTTTAAGATAAAAGTTTGTGAACAAAAACTTCAATTTCAGGATACTCATTCTTAGTCCAGTCAGCCAAGGTTTACCATAATACAAGTCAGTCGGTTCCGCAGAAAGGTCAAATCTGAAAAAATGGAATGAAAGAAGGAAATTGCAATAGAGCCACATGATTAATACGTCTTCAACCTTTAACTGCGAAACATGAAACCTAATGAAGTAATGATTCACAGAGATGAGTGAGAGAGTCGACATATTAATAGCCGACAGAGGGCACTACAGTGTCAAACAAAGCAAATTTATCACCTTTATTAGTCCCTCCACATAGTCAAAACCAAATATGATCCTATTTCTAATTAAACAGGAAAATATCAAAACATAAACAGGGACATTTATGTCTTTTATTATGTTTATGCAAGTATATATTAAAAACTCTTCTATTAGTAATACCATGATTTAGTGAGTATTAGTTATACAAAGGATAATACAAAATATGAAGTATAACTAATACAAGCATTAATTATACATAAGTTAAACAAAATGTACCAAACAAGAGATAACTAATGCACAAAGCTAATGCATGCATTGTTTTTTTCTAATACATTCAACCAAACGATCCCTTAAAGTTCTAAGAGTTCGTTTGGTAGCTGATTAGAATTATGCAGGTATTAATAATGTAGATATTAGTTATGCATGTATTAGTAATGCAAAGTTTAGTTATGCATAAATTATTTCTTTGAATGTTGGTTTGTTATATTAAGAATTAATAAGTATTATATACTTTTTAAAATTAAAATATTAAACATTTTACAAAATATTAAAATATTATATTACAAAATTAAATAAAAATATTTGTTTAGAAAAGAAAAGTATTTAATGGGAAAGTGACAAGGGTAATATTGTCATTTCAATTTTTTTATTCATGTATTAGTTACTTCACCTTCTATCTCCCGTAAAATAATACATAAATTCCCTCATAACTTATACATGTATTATTTATGCGGATTTCTAAATTACAAACCAAACGTCGTATTAATTTTATACATGAATAACTTACTTTCTAACTAACTATCAAACGCGGTATAAGTACGAAGAGTTGGATGGCTTATTGGTTCAGTATAAAAAAAGTAACATTTCTTATCCTACAATTTAGTTATTCTGTTGTCAGAATATGCCAATAATGACTTTACGTAGTCCCAACTTGTTAATTTATGGATACTTTACTTTCGATCGTAGGTATTTTCAGACAACTTTCGTTCAACGTAATTTTTATAATAGTCTAAATAATAGTAGTTTTTATACATTCAATTATCGTGGTGTGACATCTACAAGCCGGTGCATTTGAAGTTGTCCCACTCCAGAATAGGAAAAAGAATTGAAGATACTCTTTGAAGCAATACTCTTGATAAATAATGCAGTCCTTTGTGCATGATTCTTCTCTTTTTTACCTATTCTATCTGATATATCAAACGTATTACAGCATGTAACATGCTTTTGGAAATTGTTAATATGGTCTGGGGATTTAATATTGTCACTTGGTCAACTTCATTGATTAACAATATGAACATTCTTCAAATGACCATTTGAGCTTCAAGATTAAAAATAATCACAAGAAACACAATGTAGTGTTATATTCCCCCCCCCCCCCCCCCCTCTTTTTTTCTTTTTCTGAGAGTATTTTAACAAAGTTATACTCCATCTAATTCATTTTATATGACACTATTTCCTTGTTAGTTCGTTTAAAATGGAACAACATACTACTATATTTGAAAATAATAACTTTAAGATTTTCACTTTACCCTTAATGACATGCTTTTATACCCACAAATATCTCATCCAGGTTTAAGACTGCAAGTTCTAAGAGTATCTCATTCTTTCTTAAACTTTGTGATAAGTAAAACACGGGAAAAATGCGTAAACAACCACTTTTTAGCCCTTGAAATTGAAAATAAGCACCGATTGTCATGGATATTCACCTTTGGAATTTGAAGCTCCATTACAATGACTATTTTCTAAAAAATGATTGAAAAGTGATCGGTGAACGCTATTTCTATGTTAAATACCTCCACATAATTTGGAATAATAAAATACAAAGATAACCACAGTGTGACAGTGTCTAAACAACAACAACATACCCAGTATAATCCTAGTGTGTAAGTGTTTGAACGGGACTCATAATTACAAGAAACAACTCTTCTTGGGTTGGGCTAATAATTCAGCCCAAGGTAAGAAGAATTATAATCCAGCCCAAGTCCACATCTTAAATACGACGTCGTTATTAACTTGATCAGTTTATCTCAAAAGATCCAATATGGCACGTGGCATCTGCAAAATCCCAAGACTACACACTCCTAATCAGTTCTTCTATGTTTGCAGATTTTGTTACAACTACTTTTGTGAAGTGTAGTAGAATTCCAATCATTAGTTTGGTCCATTTACAAATGACTATATAGTTAAAAAAAAACATTTTATTTATTAGTAGAATAAAGAAAAAAAATGCAGGGCTTAGCTCTTCAAACATCTAATTCTATAGTATCAATTTATGGGAAGACAAAGCTTTCATTTTTTAATGTGCTGGACTATTTGTCTAGTAAACCATCAATACCCACAAGGAGCAATTTGCCTTGTCCATCTGCAAATTCATCTTTATGTAGGTTTTTGAATACCCTTTTCAATTTTGTGTTCAAGAATTTGATTTGATTGATTGATTTGTGTGTATGCTAGTAGTAAAGTGAATTCAGAGATGCCCCATTTGGAAGTAGTTTCTAAAGTGTTGTTTTAATTATATATATACTGTTGGAAATTAGCCTTTGGCGGGGAGATGCGTCTACCCATCTTTGATGAATTAAACACTAGTGTTCCGTATGTTGGAGACCTGGTCTCTTTACACATGCATGATCTACGAAGTGAGTAGATGACCGTAGGGCCAAGAATCGTCTAATTTCGTTGAGAAATGAAAGAGATATTGGTCCACGAAGTAAGGTGTTTGAGACATGGAAATGTGGTGTGGGACAAATCTACCACATCGGTGGGAATAGGAAGAATTGCTCTCTATATAAGTCTCTAATGTGGTAAAGGGTTTGGGACCCCAAGGGGTATCCCATGTGTTTAAAGGAGGGAAGACCTAGATGTGCTTGGGTTCAAGGCTAAGCCCACACGCGCGCCGCCGCCGCCCGCCCGTCCGGTCTCGGGCTCGGGCTCGGGTCACGGGCTGTGGGCTGTGGGCTGTGGGCCTTTCTGATATTATCTTTTTGGACCGAGAGAACTCGCCAAATGTACAGTTTGATCCCCGAAGTTTCATATGTACAGTTTGGACCGTAATTCTTTTATATGTACATTTGGTCCCCGAAGTTTCAATATTTACAGTTTGGTCCCCATAGTTTCGGGAAGGTGACGGAAGGCCGTTGGACTGCATTTTTGGAGCATTAATCAGCCATTACTTGGCTGATGAGCAGCCTCCTTCAAGACCTTAAATCGGCCTCACTAATGGCATTTAACATGCCATTTACAACCCTCCTAATGGCCTTTAATGACCATGTTTGGGCGATTGATCACCCCCTCCTCCATGCTATATATTGAGCTTCATTTGGGTCAAAACGAAGCAAGAAATGACCAGAAAATCGAACGAAAAACAAAAGAAAAACCGTGACGAAAATCGAGCGCAGTAAAATCGTGACGAAAATCGGTGAGCAAACCCCACACATATACACAAGATATACACACTAGAGACACACTATATACACGAGAGACAAAAGAGAAGAGTAGAGAGATACTCTTCCTTCCTATTCCATATCTTCAAGAAGTCGAGTCATATTTGTTTTCTTCGATAGGCTCAACCTATTGGCTTTGTAGTGTTGAGATTAAAGTGTTGTTTTATCTTGGGAGACTATTGCCCGCTAACGTAAAAGCATATATACGGGGCAATCTTGTCTTAAGGATAGAGGGCTATCCTCGACTCAACACACAACGTTGTAACCTTCCGATTTAGTTGTTTCTTGATTTCGGGATATCAACATTCAAGACACAACAAACTTGCTATAGCTTCTCAAGATTGGCTTTGCAAGGTGATCAAGATTCAAGACACAACACATATGCGGTGTTTTGAAGATTGACAATTTATTTATCCTTTCGAACATTTGTAATAGTTATTACTTCCCGTACTGCTCTATAAAGTACCATAGAAATACCAACATATACAACATACAACATACCCAGTGTAATCGCACGAGTGGGTATGTATCTGGGAGGATAGAGTGTACGCAAATTTTACCCTATCTTGTCAGGTAGAGAGGTTGTTGCCGATAGACCCTCGACTCTAAAGTGTTGTTTTAATTGAAACAGTATATATATACTGATTGAGGAGTTGGATGGTAGCTTATTGGTTCAGTTGGGTGTTTGCTATTTTGGATTTTTATTTAGATAATATGATCTTATTTGGGCTAGTCATAGTGGTTTAGCTTCAGTGCGTGTGTCACAGAGGTGAGCTCAACAACCGTCATTCGTGTAAAAAATGAAATAAAAATATTCAATGAGCACCCAAGGGTATGGCCTAAGGGTTAATACAGTAGGGTGAAAATCATGGGAGACTAGGGTTCAAATCCTAGCCGAGAGGCTAAAATGCTAGGTAAAGTCTTGGTGGGCAGAGTTATTTGTTGTGTTGGTGAGTGGTAGTAGACAAGGGCCGAGCTACTGTATTTAGGGATGGCAACGGATCGGATCTGGACCGGATCCTACTAGATCCAGATCCGTTTTTCATACATGAATCCAGATCTGAATCCAGATCTATCGGGTCCATAAAAATCATATTCAAATCGGATCCATCGGATCCACCGGGTCCACGGATCGGATCTGGATCCACATGTAAAAAAATTTGCCTTGCTAAAAAGTAACCTTGCTAAGAATTTTTTTTTGAACTAACAAACGATTTTTACTTAGCTAACAATTTAATGTGTTTCAATTTTAAAATGTTCATATGAGATATTTTGTTCGTTGTTTCGTTTTGATTGTGAGCTATTAATTAAAAATGTTGGAGAATGACAATAGTTGTGGAAAATCCTGACTAGTATTTCCACAATGCATAACTTGCATGTGCTTGGAATCTTCACAAATGAAGTGAATATAATTTTAACTACTTGTCTATGGAGATATTAGTCATTCACTAATATAACATTGATTTTATTATCGAAGTTACCTCTTTATTTTTTAGTTTTTGAGTTAACGCGGGGATAAATTAAACTTGTTTTGAGAATTAAACTTGCAAGGATGTGCTTAGCAATTTTAAGAAAATACTTATAAAATTACATTCTAGGTTATGAATATATTTAATAAAAACGGATCCACGGGTCGGATCTGGACCGGATACGGATCTCAAATACAAGATCCAGATCCAGATCTGATCCGTCAGAAACGGATCCGGGTCCGATCCGGATCCGTCGGGTCCAAATTTTAAAGATCCATATCCTATAAAACGGATCTGGATCCACCGGATCCGGACCGGGTCCAAGATCCACTGCCATCTCTAACTGTATTAGGTATGGGTGCGGACGGACCCAATAGCTTTTGTTTAGACCCTGTATTTATATTAGGAAATTCATTAAATGCGTATAAGTATTTGATTGCGAACCCAATAACTAAAACGAGCTATGAGTTTAGTGGCAAGTTCAGACCCCATAAACTTCATCTCTTGGCTCCACCTATAGTAGCAAGTATCCGGTGGAATAGTTTAAGTTGTGTGCAAGTTGGCATGGACACCACTTTTAAAGAAAGAACACTAATCTGTATAAAACTAGAAGCTTTAGGCCTTTTTCTGGTGTTCCTCTTTTAGACTAGACAAGGTGGCAGATTTTAAATTTTTCCAATTTTGTGCCTTTTGGTCTAAGACAATTTAGTTTGACTACAATTCAGTTGGATTTGTTGCTTTGTCATGTATTCAGTTAGAAAAATGTTTGAACAAATCATGGTCAAAGATAATGTAGCATGACTAATGGTGTCTAGGTGATGTATCATTGTATGATCAGATAGATTTATGACATTACGACACATGACAATTGCTACTGAATGCTACATAGATGAGGGATTTTGAACTCTATATTACTTCAAGCCTTCAAGTGATTTCAGTTATAGAATGAGATGCTTTAAGATAGTAAACAAATTCACTTAATGCCATTTTTCTATCAGATGAACTTTCTTAATCCCCACCAAGATAATTTCTGAAATTTTTCATCCGTCACTTTTGAATATTCCTAGAAATAGAGTCTTGCCTTTTTTCCTTTCTCTATGTCGTTACTGACTCATGTCTTTGTTACTTGTAGTAAGATGTACAGGGCTGCCTAAGTTGCACCCAAGGCATAGCAGAATTATACCATATGCATCTAATGTTGGTGTTGGATCTGGAAGTTTCGAAGAAAGTCAAGGAAATGTTTCAGTCGATCAGCCATCTACAGATGGTTCATCTAAAATGTAAGTTGATATCATAGCAAATTAATCCATCCACAAATAAATTGTGAATGCTCTAAATTTCTTTTCTGCGTAAAGTGCATGTTGTTAGATAACAAGTATAGTTCGATCCCCTTCATAAATCTTCTTGGTTGAGCCTGTCACACATGGCTTGCCAAGTGTGGTTAATCGGCTGATGTGGTTTGCAAGCTATTGCGTTAGTCCGGGGTTTACCCTGTGCGCACTCGAGAGAGTAGCGGCTGCGGGTTCCTTCGTCAACAAATATAAAATAGACGGGTAAATCTTTTGTAAAAGGTGCCAAGAATTAGAGTATATTTGTTTGTGGGGGCACATATTATCCTGCCAATGACTGGATTTACCAATGAGTATGTTTAAGTATTTGATTCCGTTCTATTTAACCTCATATGTCTTATGGAGCTTGTGCTGTTTTGGATGCCAAAATGTGGTGTTCCAGTCAAATGACTTTTCAATAAGGACTTTCATATATTTTTCTTTTATCAAATGGAGGAAGATTCACTAACTATTAGAACTAGTATGTATTTGGTTATTCCATTCAGCAAAATGTATTCTATTTTATTATCACTTCAAATGCACATGTTGTTGGAAATTTGTCTTTGGCGGGGAGATGCGTCCACCCATCTTTGATGAATTAAACACTAGTGTTCCGCATGTTGGAGACTTTGTCTCTTCGCACATGCATGATCTACGAAGTGAGTAGATGACCGTAGGGCCAAGAATCGTCAAATTTCGTTGAGAAATAAAAGAGATATTGGTCCACGAAGTAAGGTGTTTGAGGCATGGAAATATGGTGTGGGACAAATCTACCACATCGGGAATAAGAAGAATTGCTCTCTATATAAGTCTCTAATGTGGTAAAGGGTTTGGGACCCCAAGGGGTATCCCATGTGTTTAAAGGAGGGAGGACCTAGATGTGCTTGGGTTCAAGGCTAAGCCCACACGCGCGCCGCCGCCGCCCGTCCGGTCTCGGGTCACCGGACTGTCTGATATTATCTTTTTGGACCCCAAATTGTTTAATATTTACAGTTTGGTCCCTAGAGTTTCTGGAAAGTTGATTTTGGGAGTAACTTTCCGCCTATCGTTTGGACTGTTTTTGGAGCATTAACCAGCCATTACTTGGCTGTTAACTACTCCATTAACAGCTCTCCTTCAATGACCATCATCAACCTCCTTCAAGACCATAAATCAGCCTCACTAATGGCATTAAACCTGCCATTTACATCCCTCATAATGGCCATTAACAGCCATGGTTGGGCAGTTGGACAACCCTCCTCCATGCTATATATTGGTGCCTCTTTTGGCTCAATAATGTGAGAGAATACACACGAAAATAGCAGCACATTTCAGTCACAAAAGAGCACAAAACAGTGGCCAAAATCTGTACAAAACAGTGGCGAAAATCAGTGCAAAACAATGACGAAAAATATTGCAAAACAGTGAGCAAAGACCCTCATATACACAAGATATACACAACAGAGACACTATATACACAGAGACGAAAGAGAAGAGTAAACAGAAATTCTTCCTTCCTTTTCCATATCTTCAGCAAGTCGATTCATATTTGTTTTCTTCGTCAGGCTCAACCTAATGGCTTTGTAGCGTTGAGATTAAAGTGTTATTTTATCTTGGGAGACTATTGCCCGCTAACGTAAAAGCATATATACGGGGCAATCTTGTCTTAAGGACAGAGGGTAATCACTCGACTCAACACACAACGTTGTAACCATCCAGATTTAGTTGTTTCTTGATTTCAGGTTATCAAGATTCAAGACACAACAAACTTGCGGCAGTTTTGAAGATTGACCTATTTCTTCAACAAGATTCAATTTCTGAATATTGAATATTTGTTTATCCTTTCGAATACTTGTAATAGTTATTTACTTCTCGAAGTACAACAGAGTACCAACACATGTTTCTTTTATTCTTTTTGTTGTTATTGTTGTTTTCTTTGATACCACTGCACAGTGACTTTTCGACACACATCGGGTGTATTGATTAAATCAAGCAATTTAACCTTGACTTTTCGATTAAATAACTTTTAAATTTAAAATACACATCATTTAACTATAGTTTAATGAGGAGTATATACGCAAGACACATGTTAATCCAGATAAGTTTTTACCGTGAGTTGTATGTGTTCTATTCACACGGATGTTACCAAGAATTTTCAGGTCACTTTCTGTTTACATATAGCAACGTTAATCTTCGCATCTGGTCTTCTATTTTTAGGATACAAACGATAATCAATTTGAGTATCTTTTTAATACTACAAACACTATTATAATGATCATTGTAATCTTGCTTTCGTCATAATATTTCACATTATTCTCAAATAAATAATACGTACTCAAAAATCAATTAGCTTTCAATTAACAATGAATTTATTACAAGTATTTTAATTAAATGTGAAATAAACTAAAGCACCTGTAGTTAAGTTTATAAAAATTAATCTCCTACTTTGAAAATAAAGCTCGTAAAGAACTAGTTGATTGGCATAATTTTCCACCTTCAAGCTTTTGATATTTCAATATTCACTTATACCAAAAAACTCAAATATGTCATCTAACTATTAGAAGAATTCATTTATGTCACTCATTACTAGTTTAGCTAAAAAAAAGTCACCGTTATTATCATTTTGGATCATATATGCCACTATTAATTAACAGAACTCTGCTACTATCAGATTTTGCCACATGACATTATCTAAACTCTTCATTTTACGAGTGTCATATACGAGTCATTTGGTTAAGTTCAGTGACATATTTGAGTCTTTTCCCTATTCCTATATAAATCTCTAGCTTTTATAATTTTATGTAACAAACTTATAAGGATAATTTTTCTCTTATACAAATAGCCTTATTATTTTACATTAAAAATTATACTCTCTTATTTAATTAGATTATGAATCCAATCTTATTCTACATCATTCACAATTTTCACGTACTTTATGACTATTTAATATTTTTTTTTAAAAAAACATCAATTTTGTTTAAGAAAAAAAAAGACAAGTTTAAAAGAGAGTGCACTAATGAGGTGTGTATGACAAGTACATATGAGTGACATATTTGAGCCTTCTTTCAACCACTATTAACAACTGAAATTTCACTCATACGTAACTTTTCATACACATCTACACCTCATTAGTGTTCTCTCTTTTAAATATGCCTTTTTTTTAGAGTCTGGTGTAGCTTATTGAGGTGTAATTATACATTTTCTTGTGTTGCATGTTTTAGAATTTGATGGGACTTTCTTACTATTTATAGTTACTCCTCCGTCCCATATTATATGAGGTGTTTGACTGAGCACGAAATTTAAAAAAGAAATAATAACTTTTAAAATTTGTGATCCTAAACAAGCTTTAGATATTTTTGTGGTTGTAAATATCTCATAAACTTAAATTGTTTAAATATAGAAAAGTGTCATTCTTTTTTGGAGTGACCTAAAAGGAAAGCGTGACAGAGAGTAAATATTTTTTTCCCATTGTTTTTGTCAAATCTAACAAATACAAATGATAAATTTTTAACGCAGTTGCTTTTAATCTTGCTATTTTTTTGATATCATGCATTTTATGCAAGTTGTTGTCACACCTCCGGTTTTTTCTTTCGAGCGGAGAGTCTACCAGCCACGGTAGAAAAATCCGCGGCAGTCCAAATGCTAGTTGAGGTAACCAAATTTCGGCGTGCATCACCTACAGCTGAAGTTGTCCTCCGTGTATTCTAGAATAGTAATCATGTTCTTGGCTAAAATGTTTTGGAAGTTGAACTGAATTGATAGAAACGGACGTTGGACTAGTATGTTTCTGTAATAACTTTGAAGGGTTCTTGACTATTGATGCTCTAGTTGTTTGTTTCAAACATCAATTTTTGGTTGCCTTGTGTTAATTTCTACTTGATCTTGTTCCTATGGCAAGTGTTGACACCTAATTTTGTCTCATCTTTTCGATTTATTTGCAATTTTAAATATTTTTTGACACCTCAATTTTTTTTAATATATATACATATATGCATATATATATATATATATATATATATATATATATATATATATATATATATATATATATATATACATATATGCATATATATACATATGTATTATTATTATTATTATTATTATTATTATTCGTAATTCTTTGAGAGGTTGCTTGCGACGGTAGCATTTCTACAACCATTTGCCTTTTTAAATCATGATCATAGTTTCTATTCTAATATCCTATATTATTTTATTTTAGCAAAACAACATCGTATTTTTATTTTTTAATTAAGCATTAAGCATTTCACAAATATTATATTTTATTATTACCACATCTTATACTGTTTTCTAAATAATTTTACATTTTTTTTATTTTTTATTCAAAGCTTTAATATTAAACCCCTTTTATATTTTTAAATCCATAACCCATTTCATTTCCCAACCCAAAACAATTTCCACCCAAACTAATTTCATTCCCACAAAGGCCCAATCGGCCAAACCCAATTCAACTCCCCCTTTTTATTTTCGGCCCACCCAAAACCCCCCTTTACCAAGCCCAATCGGACCACCCCATCACCCGTCGGCCCAAAACCCCATTCGAATCCCTAAACCGGCCCAACACCCCTTTTCGACCAAACACCCATTAAAACCAACTCCCAAAGCCCTCTAACCCAAAAAATCTAAATCCTACACACCCCTATACCCAAACTCATTCCCCTTAATCCCCAATTCTGAAGTCCAATCGACCAGCCCAAAACCCATTTCGCCCCAACCCCTTTAAACCTAAAACCCCAATCCCTAATCAAAAACCAGATATTTTTCTCAACCCTTTCCCAAAAAAAGCAGCAGCAACTTCCCTTTCCTCTTCTAGGCAAAGTTACAAGCTTTGTCAACCATGGACGGAGGATGTTTGCTCCATTTTCGTGCTATGAATCACGTGAAGCCTGCAAAGCCATCAAACGTTCGGATTAATCTTCGCATATGGTCTTCTCGTTTTTTAGGATACATATTAAAAGTCCAAATCATATAATATCTCTGATAAGATGTTTATGTTTCGAGAATCAATGTTTGTACACTAGTTTAATTACAATCCTAATTCTATTTGAGCACAGTACCGTGTTATATTCTATCACATCCCGCAGTCATAGCGGGCGGTTGTCGTACTCTGAGACTGTCCCTAAAATCTTCAAATAGAACTGAGGGAAGACCCTTCGTAAATATGTCAGCAATTTGGTATCTGGAAGGCACAAGTAAAACGCGTACTTGTCCACGAACTACCTTTTCACGAACAAAGTGAATATCTATCTCGATATTTTTAGTGCGCTGATGTTGGACCGGATTGCCAAAAAGATGGATTGCATCAATATTATCATAATAGACCAAGGTAGCTTTCTGAATAGGAAAATGTAATTCTAATAAAAGATTACGCAGCCAACATGATTCAGATACCACATTAGTCACGCCTCGATACTCAGCCTCTGCACTGGATCGCGATAATGTAGCCTGGCGTTTCACAGACCACGAGACCAAGTTATCCCAAAGAAACATACAATAACCAGATGTCGAGCGTTTGGTATCAGGACAACCACCCCAATCAACATCTATATATGACACAAGAGTAGAGACGGAAGAAAGATATAAATGCAATCCATAATCAAGTGTGCCATAGATGTACCGTATAATGCGTTTGAGCGCATGCATGTGCTCAATCTGTGGGTCATGCATAAAAAACACACATGATGAACTACATAAGTAATATCAAGTCTCGTGAAAGTAAGATACTGAAGTTCTCGTGCAAGACTGTGATAATGGGCGAGATCCGCGATGGTGTGTCTGACGTAGTACTTAGCTTCGGTTTGGTACCAACCGGAGTGGAAGTAGACTTACAAGATGACATACGAGCTCTCTCAATAATCTCTACAACATACTTCCTTTGAGATAAAAATAGACCACCTGAATGACGCGTGACATCAATGCCCAAGAAATAACTCAAGGGTCCTAAGTCTTTCATTGCAAATTCGGAACTGAGAAGTGACATGATAGACTTGCGCAGATTATCAGATGAAGCAGTCAATATAATATCATCTACGTACAATAAAATGTATGCCAGATAAGTACCACGATGATATATAAATAGAGAATGATCAGATAGGCTGTGAGAAAATCCAATAGTCGATACATAATCTGCAAACCTCTTATTCTAAGCTCGCGGGGCCTGATTAAGCCCATACAGGGACTTCTTCCTCAAACAGACATGATGAGGATGATTGGGATCTCGAAAACCCAAGGGCTGATGCAAATAGACTGTCTCCTTAAGATCACCGTGTAAGAAAATATTCTTTACATCCAACTGATGAATATGCCATGCTTTTTTAGAGAGCCAACTAAGAACAATGTGAATTGTAACCGGTTTGACCACCGTACTAAACGTCTCACTACAATCCACGCCAACATGTTGAGTTTTACCATCACTAAAAGACGAGTCTTATGCCTCTCAAAAGAACCGTCAGAATTTTCTTTATGAGTAAAAATCCACATAGACCGAATAATATTAACACCAGATGGACTGGGTACTAACTCCCACGTCTTATTTTCAATAAGCGCATTATATTCGTCAGTCATAGCCAATTTCCAATTCGGGTCATGTAGTGCAGACACAAGGTTACGTGGTAATGAGGATTTAGAGACATTAGAATTGAGATTAAAATGTTGTTTTGGTTTTAAAATACCCCTTTGACTACGAGTAACGGGCCCTTGACTCGAGGTAGAGTTGGGTGGATTTGGGGCAATGTGCAGGGCGGTGACAGACTGGCCAACAGGGGCGGAAGCCGACATCGGAGTGGCACGGAACGATGCGAGGTCGATCTTGGGCCGTGTTTCTGGCCCATTGTGCCGAATGGGCGGAATAGTGGGAACGGGACTGTGTGGGCCAGCAAACAGTAGGCTTGCTGATGTATTTTGGTCACGGGACAAGTCTGATAAATGGTGGATAATATATGGTGAGACCTCGTCATCTAAAAAATTATACGAACTAGGCAGGGACTACTCACTTTAGCAAACAGAAATTGGGTTTCATCAAAAAGAACATTGCGACTAATTATGATTTTATTAGACGATAAATCAAAATATTTGTAACCACGATGATTAGATGGATAACCCAAAAACACACAAGCGGTAGAACGAGCTTGAAGTTTGTTAATTGTAGTTGACGGAAATAGTGGATAGCATAAACACCCAAAGACCCTAAGATGTGAATACGAATGAGTCTTATTATAGAGAATTTTAAGGGGAGATTCATATGCTAACCCTTTGGTAGGAAGTACGTTAAGGAGGTAAGTAGCCATTTGTAGTGCATGATGCCAAAAGAAATGGGGTACGGAAGCATGGGCTAATAAAGTTCGGACAATATTATTAATGGTACGAATTTTCCGTTCGGCTTTCCCATTTTGTGAGGACGTATGAGGACAAGAAAAATGAAAAAAATATTCCATTGGCATCACAAATTTCCTGAAACAACCCATTATCGTATTACTTGCCATTATCACATTGAATATTTTTAATTTTCCATTCAAATTGGGTACAGATGAATGCTCTAAATGTTAAGAAAGTGAAAAAAACTTGAGACTTTTTGGATAACGGAAAGGTCCACAAAAAATAGAATAATCATCTAAAAATAAGACATAATAACGATGGCCCAAAAAATTTAAAATGGGAGATGTCCATAAATCACTATAAATAACGTCAAAAGACATCAAAGTACGAGAAGTAGAGGCTACAAATGGTAATCGAACATGTTTCCCTAACGGACAAGAAGAACAAAGTGGAGTACTACGCGTACCCTTACAAGAAATAAAATTATTTTTATGCAAAAATGAAATAATAGACGGTCCCGGATGACCCATATGTGCATGCCACAAGGAAGGAGCAAGGGCGGCAAAAGTAGACGGCATGGCTTGACTTGTGGAGGTGGTGGTAGTTGTGATTGGATAAAGCTCTCCCCTACTATTGTATCTCATTAGAGGTATCCCCGTTTTGAAATCCTTCACAGAAAACCCAAAGGGATCAAAATTAACGGAAACCCAATTATCAGTGGTGAATTTTCGAACACACCAAATTTTTAAATAAGTTAAGGGGCATGAAGGGTATTTTTCAAAACTAGAGGTGGATATGGGGGAGACAAAGTTGTATGTCCATAATCGCGAATTGAAATTGAGTTTCCATTACCAACAATTATACCACGATTTTTGCTCAAATTTGAATAAGACGAGAGAGTACCTTGATCGGACATCATATGAGAAGTGGCTCCGGTGTCCATATACCAATTCGCGTTCGGGGGATTTAAGCCAAGTGTATGCATTGCGGCTTCAATATATGTAGGTGTCGAGATCGGATTTGGGCCCATAGCATGGAAGGCATGCGGGGGCCGAGGCCCAAGCAGGCCTGCCTGCTATCCCGGCCCATTACTACACCGCATTCCACTATTTGGGACTGAGAAACTAGGCCTGGAATTTTGGTGGAACCTCCAAGATAAGGAGTAGGCGGAAAATAATGGTTGTTGGGCCAATGGCCACTGGCCCAGCCCCACTTCCAGGGGGCCCACGGATGGGGCCAGTTGGCCTGCGGCCCACTGTTGTAGCTGCAACTGTTCCGTCCTTCGCCACTGTTACCACCGCGATTGCCACCGCTGTTTTTGTCATTATTTTATGATTTTGACCCTTTTTGCCGCCATCGTGATTACGATTGTGGCCCGAATTTTCATAGAATGAGTGAGGCTCGTCTAACATGGTCATCATTACGACGGAATGTGCTCCGATAGCCTCCCTTTTAGTCAAACCGGCCTCTTCTAACGTGAGCATGGAACAAGCCTAATAAAATGGTGGCAGAGAATTACTTTGACGAAGTAGTGTTCCAACACCATTATAGGTCTCAAAAAGGCCTTCAACCATTTGAAGAACAAGACGATTATTGGTAACGGGCGCACCTACATTGCGAAGTTGGTCGGCCAATTCTTTCATCTTTTTACAATAGGCCGAGACGTTAGGAAAATCATCCATGTTGACATGGGAAAATTCCTGCTCAAGAGTGATAGCACGAGAATTTTTGTTATCTTGGAATATATCACATACCTATTCCAAATAGTCATCGCCGTAGCGTCGGGTTCAATAATCGTCTCTAAGAGGTCTGTAGAGATTGTGGAATAAATCCACTGGAGAACGGTAGCATCAAGGGTTATCCATGACGTAGGATCATCCTCGGAGGTAGGCACCTTCTTCTTGCCAGTTACCGAGGGGATTATGTGATGGAGGACTTGATGCGAGCGTGCGTGAACTTTGAATAATTCTGCCCACGTCGCGTATTGACGTTTTTCATCTCAAGAACAATAGGGATGTGGTTCTCGATGTTGAAAACTATAAGGGCAGGATGAAATATGTTCTTTGACGTAGACATAACGAAAGAATAATAGGTGAATTAGGGACTAGGAAGAAAATTTGGAAATAGAGGAGGAAAAGTGCATGGAAACCGAGGAAGGGTTCACGAAAACCTAGCAGAAATCGAGAAGAGCGGAAGTGTTTTTGGGAGAAGGTATTTTAGATCTAGACTTCTAATACCATGAAAGAAATAATCCCTTGATTATTTTTATTAATGAATGAGGTATATATACAAGTTACAATCTCCAAATATGAAAAATCATATTCATACTATACTTCTAAATCCTAATCATACTTGTACAAGTATTCTACAACTATGGTAAATTTATACACTAGTTTAATTACAATTCTAAACCTATTTGAGTATGGTACCGTGTTATATTCTATCAAATTTGATTATCTTTTTAATACTAAAAACACTATCATAATGATCATTGAAATCTTGCTTTCGTCATAATACTTCATATTATTCTCAAATAAATAATACTTATTAATAAATCAATTAGCTTTCAATTAGTCTCAGAGTTCCTATAACAATCAATTTATTACAAGTATTTTAATTAAATGTGAAATACACTAATGCACCCGCAGTTAAGTTTATAACAAAACTAATCTCGTACTTTAAAAATAAAGCTCGAAAAGAAGTAAAGAACTAGTTGACAAGATATGTGGCATAATTTTCCACTTTCAAATTCAAATAATTTGACACTATTTTTTCTATCTGCTTTTTGTTGTTAAACTCTTCATGGCTGGGCTATTCCACTAGTTATCTAGTCTCATAAACACAATTACCGAATAATTCTACATGCCAATACATAGGCATATGGTAGAAGTTATAAAATGTTTTTTCGTATTAAAATTTGTAGATGGTTTCATACTTTTCACCATCTTCATTTACCGCTAACCCAAACCCTTGGATGCTCAACACTTGTGATTTCTTAGTGTCGTGTGGTTAAAGAAGATACTCCACAACAATGGCTCAATCCTAAACAAGTTGGGATTGATTATACAAACCTTCACCGATCATATCGCTCCATTTAAGCTCTTGTGGTAGAACGAAAATACAAAGTTGAACAAGTACTAAGATACACGATCTTATAAAATCTGAGGTCCGAGCTTAAGACCTCGAATGCATTCTTTTTTTTTTGGTTTTTCACCCGATGTCCGGTACCCGCATTAGAGCCCGACTATATCCGAATTCGCACCGCGTAGAGTCCATTTCTGAGGGAAGCGCTCCCTACCAAGGATTTTTCCATTCTCAGGACTCGAACCCGAGACCTTTGGTGAAGGGAGGAGCAGCCTTAGTGCACCAAAGGGCATCCTTTGGTGGTGACCTCGAATGCATTCTAAAGGTTGGTTATGCAATAAAAGCATAAGTAATCATTTAAAAAGAGTGAGGAGACTAGATAACATAAATGTTCTACAACAAGGCAAAGGCTTCCATTCTATGATGTGAAGAAATTTGTGGGAAATGATTTCCATTGCCTCAATAGTAGCTAGCCAGTGCCAATATACAACCTCACAAAAAAACTCAAAATACAACACTCAGCTCTCTATCAAAATCAAAAAACTACATGAGCCACTAGGTCTTCTGTATATTTTGGCTAGTGTGAATTTTCGAGTCTGTCTCTTTTTTATGTTCTCATCTTTTAGGGACCTCTATTCGTAGACACATCGACTAGAACGAAATGTATCATTAGTGAAAATCTGAACAAAACTTTTTTCCAGCCTCTTTGATCCTGGACCTGGTCTTAGAACTTCAGCATCTCCCCAGTGAGTACATTTCTCAGTTTCATTGTCACCTAAACACCACCCGCCAGGCACGGGTTTATTGTGTTTGTGGTGGAGAAGTTCATGGTCGATCTGGTCAAGAATCAGATCATTTGCCTCGAACGGTGAAGCAAATGCTGCTCCACTCATCACCAGGTCATTGAAGTCGTCGGAATTGAGTGGACGGGCCTCTTGTCTTGAGTTAAATGAAGCATACTGCATGTTGTGGTTGATTGTTGTTCTATTGAATTTCCGTGAATTGCACAGAATTGTGGGGAAGTAAACAGATGCGGAGGATGGTGAATTTGCTAAGTACATAAGCAGAGTCCTGGGAAGGTTATCTGTGCCTAAAATGCAGAACTCGATAAACTTCCGACTCAAAATAGCAGATGAAGACCCTGGAGCCAGGAGTACAAGTTTGTTAGTATTAGAACTAAACAAATTAAACGCAAATCAAACCAGTAAACCAATAGGGTTATACATCACATGCTTTACGAAGTTGCTAAAAATCATGCTATCAAAATAATACATATAATAGTTAACAAAGGTGGCTAACAGTGGTGTCAGAGGTACTAAATCGTCTTCACAGCTTTAGTTCTTCTGCCAAGTTTGCTTCATTTTAAATCCACCTAAGACGTATACATCCAATGGAGTACTAATTGCGGTTATAGTATCAGTATCACTTGTTGAGCACAATAATAAACACTTCAAGGTTAATCTACTCAAGGGGACTGATACTTAGATGAAATCTTGTTTGTCTGAGGCTCTGACCATTTCCATTTACTTATCGTCCTTCTTTTCACCCAACAGGAGAGATAAAGGAAATGCATAGAGTAGGAACTTGTTTCACTAACCAAAAAATGGGAATTTTTCTTAGGAAGGCATGGATGATGAACCAAAAGATCGTTTCTTAGTACCAACAAAATATACAACAACATACCCAGTATAGTCCCACAAGTGGAGTCTGGGGAGGGTAGAGTGTACGCATACCTTACCCTGGGAAAGGCACTGATCACTTCTCACACATTGTTAGAGCACTACAAGTGGAGCTAATGCCTTATGCTGCTAGTGTTCTCTACCAAAACTGAACAAATATTTTCATAAAAATGCAAGCAACATCTTCCGTTAGTTCTGCAAGAGACATGTTTGCCCGTTACCAAATAAAGAAAATAACTGGCACTAAGAAGCCAGGAGACCCTAAGACCTTCCTTTGACCTCTCCCTAAAACAGGTGAATCTCCACCATCCAAAACATAGAATACCGTGATATCACAGCAGGCTGACAAGATCAGTTTGTAGCAGCCATATCTGCAGATCACTATATCTAAATTTATGGAAGTTAAGATCCATTAGCTCTACAGAAGATAAAAGGAAAATCTCATCTCACCCCCTTGGGAAGAAATATCAGCAACCAAAGGAAAATTTGACCAAGGGAAACCAGAGCTTGAGATGAGAGAAGAAGCCAAGGTCTAGGAATCAAGTTTTTTCTTTGCTGAAGTAAGAGTAAATTCAAGTTGACTTTCAACTAATAGCTAAATGGACTTGCAGAGGATGATGAAGGGTCACTACCAGATGACAAGTGATGGAGGAAACGGTGATAGAGAAAGTATATCAGGAAGTGTTTCCAAGAAAGAAGGGTAAGAAAAGTGAAGTACACGCAGTATCCTTCGCGATTAGTCTCTCTCTGCATCATTTTGTTCTTCAATTGCCCAACTAATAAATGCAGTCATAATTTGATAAAGTCAAGCTTTTTTTTTCCTTTTAAATGCAAAACTTTGATATACTTCCGATATTTGAAGACTAAATAGTGCAAACACATTCTGTACATGTCTGTCTTATAAGAATATTTTTTCGCTGTTTCCTCGGATTATATCAACCATTCAAGCGAGTTGCTATTAAATTCATTACTTCAGCAATCAATTCATTTTCACACCTATAGCCTATTCCCTTATTTAAAATCTTTTGCTTCTTAAAGTATCCAGAAACACCCCATTATTTGCAAGAATGTTTAAACTTCTAAACACAAAATACATTTCAAAGAGCCCCTATACACCACAACCTTGCCCATAATGTCACTTATCCTAATAGGTTAGTTTCCAACAACAACAAAAATTGGGGGCTTTTCAAGGTCGAGGCTAAAATAATAGATATTTGGAACATGAGTGATGCATTGTAGATTCATAGACTGAGAGATTTTGATTCCAAACTGAAGTCGATTTTCTATGTGTACAATGTAGCTAAAATGGCTAGAATCTAATAGCATCTTCAGCATAAAGTCTTGGAGAAGGATGGACATTTAGGGGCACTCAGATGCTTGTGCTTTCTAACCATACACTTGAAACAAAGTTACACCCTCTTAAGTACTCTAATTTTTTTGGTCATCCGCTTCATTGGATACCGTTTGGTGATATTGATTAGAGAGAAATGCAAAAGTACTCAGTAACTGATAAGGTGGTTTTGCTTGCTGTTACTAACTATAAGAGTCTAAGGGTGTGTTTGGTATGGAAAAATGTTGGTCAAAATGTTGTGGAAAACATTTTCTCTAGGAAAAGAAGTTCCTTAAAAATGAGGAAAATGACTTCCCTAATGGAAGTAGAGAACAAGTTCCATAAGTGACATTCCAAGTTCATTGCCTCCTTGGCACCCAGTCACCCACCCAATGCTCCCAACCCCATCCCTAGACCATCACACCCTTTGCCGCCCACGAAACACCACTCCCCACCCATCACACTCACACTCCCATAGTATTTTGCTAAATTACATATAAATGCTGAAGGGGAGCCTTGGAGTAACTGGTAAAGTTGTTGCCATGTGACCAGGAGGTCATGGGTTCAAGCCGTGGAAACAGTTTCTTCCAAAAATGCAAGGTAAGGCCGCATACAATAGACCCTTGTGGTCCGGCCCTTCCTCGAACCCCGCACATAGCGGGAGCGTAGTGCACCGGGCTGCCCTTTTTCCCTACATATAAATGTTCTTGGGGTAATATTTTTTGCTTACTTACCAAACTAGAAAATAAGTATACCAACTTATTTTTCAAGAAAACGTTTTCCAAGGGTAAACATTTTCCTTCATACCAAACACATGCAAAGACGAGTAGACGACTGTTTGATCACCAAATGGACCTCAAAACATGCACGGGTACCAATATCCTCTGGTTGCATCTCAAAATTACTTTTATAATCTTCATTTGTTACTCTTTTTCTTTTTAAGAGGAGCAAAGCTCAGTGTTATAGTTGTCCACTTCAGCTCAAGACTATCTTCTTTTTCAATCAATCATTCAAGGGGATTAAATAACACGAGTATATTCATTTTTTCATCATCATAATGCAGAAGATATGACCACCAGCATCTAACCTGAAAATAATTTATAAGCATCAGGCAGTTCCCTTTTCTGAGTTGCATAAAATACTTCATCTTCCTCTGCAAGATAGAGCCCAGGATCAACAACTATTGGTTTCAACTTCCGTGACCTGGAACATCCAACATAGTCATATATTAAGATCTAAAATCAACATTACTTGTCTCTATCCGTGTGCTATACGCTTAAACGGAACAGAGAAACTTTTAATACGAAAAGGAAATGGCCATACTCTCTCCGCCCTATGTAGCTTGTGTGGTTGACAAAATTAAGATCTTTGGGCATATATGACAGAATGTGTAGAAGATCTGAAAATCAACAGAAAATAGCATCAGATAACTCATCGGTCATTACCAAAGTGAAAGCGAGTTGTAGTGAGAAATGAATAATGACATTATTTGATCCGTGGTAATGCCTGTATTGAAGTACTGTAATAAACACTAGAGAGAAAGGAAAAAATCCATCTGTCCATGTACAACAGCACAACATAAAATCCATTGACACCAAAGTAAGAAAAAATTACCAGCTTACATCCTAGAAATAGCCAATCCAAATGCCAATGAAGTTTCTCAAGTAATTCATATTCCACTTGGGGGAGGAGGAGAGGTCAAACTAATTGTCATTGAACTTCTCATAGCAACACTTGGAAGAAAAATATTGGGATAGGTTTGGCGAGGGGGGGAGTACGCGAACAGGCAATGAACCAACTTGATCTGATATACGGATTACTCTAATTTGTAGAACTGGAACAAGTTTGTGAGTAACAATTCCCTGGTGCTGAGCTTCTTTAGGTCATACATCAATATAATTTAGTAAACCTTGACCAAAAGGAGAATAATTTCCTGAGTTAAAGATAACTTGAAGGCTAACAATTTAGATATCCTAATCATTTTCTTCCTTTGGCATTTGTCAACGATGAGAGCCAAGACAAGCTCAATCACCCAGGATAAGAGATGTTTTTGTTGTTTAAATTCGAGTTCAATGCAGACAAGACTTTGCTACTTGTACAGCAAAAGAACATAATTTGGATCGCAAAGCTTAGGTCCAAGGTCCCACTATATCAATTCCACAATGACACTTTAATTCTAGGGGCAGTAATTATGCAAGACAAATTCTCTTAGAGGCTAGAACCACACTGCATTACATGGAAATACTTGTATGATGACTGGATAACTCCTTACCACAAAGTGTACTCACTGTCAAATAAATGAACATTCTACAAACGTTCCATCGTTAGAAAAATACAATTAGGATCCTAAATCCACTAAAATTCAGTTCCTACATAAGCTAAAAATTCAATAGAAACATATTCCAATTACTCAACAAACACTAAAAAGGGCACATCTTTAACATTATCCATTATGCATATAGAGTCTTGAATAGCAATTGGATAATCAGCATACACTAAATCCAGTAAAAACGACAAAAAGATTAAATCTTTACACATACTTTCTCAAAAAAGATCAAAATATGTATACTAATCCATACCATCTTCAGCAAAATATAATCAGGATCCTAATCCCACTAAAAAATCACTTTCTACATAAACAAAAAGTTCAACAGAAGTAGACTTCAGTTACTAAACAAACACTAAAAAGAACACATCTTTAACATTGTCCAATATGCATATAGAGTCTTGACTAACAACTGGATAATCATAAAACAAACAGTTTACAGAGAGATCAACAAATTAGTAAAGATGCCAAATGCCAAAAAGACTAAATCTTTACTCATACTTTCTCAATAAAGACTAAAACTTTCCACATACTTTCTCAAAAAAGATTAAATCTTGACACATACTTTCTTAAAAAAGGTTAAATATTTGTACATAATTCATACCATCTTTAGCAAAATTCCTAACCCCACTAAAGAAAATCACTTCCTACAATTCTACATAAACAAAAAGTTCAACAGAAGTAGTGTGTTTGGTATGGAGGAAAATGTTTTTTATTTTTTTCATGTTTGGTTGGTTAAAATGTATTGGAAAACATTTTCTCTAGGAAAACAAGTTCCTTAAAAATGAGGAAAATGACTTCCCTAATGAAAGTAGGGAAAACAAGTTCCATAGGTGACACTCCAAGTTCATTGTCTCTTCCCCACCCAATGCCCCCAACCCCCACCCCCTTGACCCTCCCACTCCCCGAACCCCCACTCACCACCTCACCCCCGTAGTGTTTTCCTAGATTACATATAAATGCTCCTGGGATAATAGTTTTTGCTTAGTTATCAAACACTAGAAAATAAGTAAGAAACACATTTGTTTTCCAAGAAAATATTTTCTAGGAAAACATTTTCCTTTGTACCAAACACACCCGTAGACTCCAGTTACTCAGCAAACACTAAAAAGAACTCAAATTTAACATTTCCCAAATATGCTTATAAAGTCTAGACTAACAACTGGATAATCATAAATCCACTAACAGTTTACAAAGATCAACAAAGTAGTAAAGATACCAAATGCCAAAAAGATTCAATCATTACACATACTTCTCAAAAAAAAGATTAAATCTTTACACTAAACAAACACTAACAGAGCACATCTTAGCATTATCCAATATGCATATAGAGTCTTGAACAACAATTGGACAATCAGCAGACACTAAGGGTGTGTTTGGTATGGTTTTTCCAATTTTCCCATGTTTGACTGGCCAAAATTTTCGAAAAACATTTTCACTAGGAAAACAAGTTCCTCAAAAATGAGGAAAATGACTTCCTTAATGGAAGTAGGGAAAACAAGTTACACATTCCAAGTTCATTATCTCCTCCTCACCCTTTGACCATCCCACCCCCCGCCACCCCCAAAGCCCCACTCCCACTCCATCCCACCCCCATAGTGTTTTACTAGATTACATACAAATACTTTGGGATAATATCTTTTTTTCATCCTTAACGTAAGAATCACACTTGTTTTCCAAGAAAACATTTTCCTTAATACCAAACACACCCTAAATCCAGTAAAAACGGGGAAAGATTAAATCTTTACACATACTTTCTCAAGAAAGAATAAATCTTTCCACATAATTCCCAAAAAAGATTAAAATTTTACACATACTTAAAAAAGACTAAATCTTTACACATACTTTATCAAAAAAGATTAATTCTTTAAACATAATTCATACCATCTTGAGTAACAAGTGGATAATCAGCAGCATTGAGATTAATAAACCAATCCCAATGAGCAGAAACCTTCAGAAGTATGGAAGCTCCATGAAGGGTAGCAGACAAAGCAGAAGCTCCAATTGGGTACACAAAATCAGCTTTACCAATAAAATCCACATTTTGGGCAGCTTTAAAAAGTGGCACAGATTGAACATATATTGCAAGATTGTCCCTTTCATATTGAGAAGCTTTTCTATCAAGATGAAGAAGGTATTGGTTTCTTGGATGGTACACTGCAAAGAGCAAACGAATGATTCTTGCAGTGTCTTTAGTGGATCCAGAGATGAGGTAAGCTATGGAAGGGGGGGTGGGTAAGAGGGTATTTTGGTCATTTGGGTTTGTGGGGTTGTGATGAAAGAGGAGACGATGGGGTTGGTGGTTAGGGAAAAGGGAAGGGTGGGGGTGGGGTGGTGGGGGGGAAGAAGTGAAGGAGAAGGAAAGAATAAGGAGAAGTGAGAAGATAGTGGTGGCAAGAATGATAAAGGGTGTTGAGATTTTGGTGGTGGATGGTGGTGGAGGGCGGTGGTGCATTTTTTTGTGATACACAGATTCTTGAAGGTGGGAATTCGGTTACTTATTATACGTGAGAATGTTGTGTTGTGGTGTCAGTCACAACACAAGTGACACCTGCTGTATATGTCTATAATTTGATGATTGATTTGATTCATTGCTTATTCAAATTTAGGAAGTGAATGGGCGGCACGAGTATAAGAGTTTCTAGAATATCCATTTATTTACAAAACAACAGCATAAAAAAAAGTGCACTAATAACCCGCTATGCGCGGGAGCCGAAGAAGGGCCGAATCATAAGAATATATTGTACACAGACTTAACTCACATTTTTGCAATAAGTTGTTTCCACGGCCTGACCTCATGATAACATGACAACAAATTTATCAGTTACTTCAAAACTCTCTTTCAACAAAACAACAACAATTTACTCGGTGTAATCCCATAAGTGGGGTCTGAGGAGGTAGAATGTACGCAACCTAACTCGAGAAGTTGTTTCTGATAGACCCTCCGCTCAAGTGAAATCATATCAAAGTGGTTCGAAAAAAAATAATAGAAATATCCATATATTTATAAATTGAAAAACAGAAACGTCTTTGTTTTTAATTTTCCATCTAGATTCGATACTTGTATTTGGTTCTGATTAAATTTGAATTTATGCCAAATATTTCTATATTCAAGGATAAAATGTTCTCTAACAAGGATAAGTTCATGTATTATATATTCCTTGAGTTGGTACAAACATCATATACAAATAAATTATGATTATCCCAAGATATGAACTTTTCATTAGCCTCCTAGTTAGTGATTGGGAAAAAAAAATTGAAAGAAATATAACTTGCAAAACAAACAAAGGGGAAATTAAATATAAAGTTCTAAACTTGGGTGGTGAGATTTAGAATAATAACAAATCACAAGAATATATGCTTAAAGAGTGGGAATCAAATACTCCCATAAGAGTTGACTATTGGAACATTAAAAAGGAGAACTTTGTTGGCAAGTTTGGCATTTTCATTTTGTGAATAACTTTAGACCATTCTACAAATCCCAAAGTCATTCATGGCTCCAAATTTTCCACTAGAAATCATCATAGAGATACTTTCAAGATTACCAAACAAATCACTCATCAAATTCAAGTGTGTTTCAAAATCATGGCTTTCTTTAATTTCAAGTTTTCATTTTGCTAAATCCCATTTAAAGATATCTTTAAGAAACAACAAATTCTCACACAAAAAACTCATTTTACTCTCTATGTATCTTCATCATATTAGCATTAACTCTTTCTCATATTGTTTTTATCCCATATTGGAAAAACACATTTTGTATCTCATGTAATAGACCTTATATAAAGGGTTTTGCTTGCTTTTATTTTACTTGCACTTTTAGCTCTCAAGAATAGTATTATTCTATTATCTTGTTATTGCTTTGTAAGAATTCATGTTATGAATAAAAGACTTTCATGAATTCTATCATGGTATCAGAGCCGAGAGCGCAAGTTAATATTTTTAGCTCGATCGCGGATCCAGCTCCGAGGTGAGTTAGTTGGGGGTTTGCATGCAACACGCCCATGATATCAGTTAAATTTTTTTTTGGCTTGTTTTGGAAGCTCGTGCTCATTTTGTCTTGTTTTGGCTGCTCGTGTTCGTTCTGATCTTGGCTTCTGCATCGGGGTTTCGTCCTCTTGGCTTCCGCATCTGATTGTGAGATCTGCCCTTTATTATTTTGTTGCTTGATATTTGGGGTTGTTGCTTGTTATTTGGAATTTTTCTGTTTAAAATTCATAATGGCTGGAGGTGATGATTCTTTGCAAACTATTGGTGTTCGGTTAGATGGAAACAATTATTTCTATTGGAGCTATGTCATGGTAAATTGTTTGAAGGGAAATGGGCTTTGGGATTATATGTCTGGAAAAACCAAATGCCCTAAAATTGGAGATGAAAAAATTGATGAATTATTTAGGACTTGGGAGATCAATAATTCAAAGATTATTACTTGAATTAATAACTCTGTTGAACAAAGAATTGGTGTTCAATTGACTAAGTTCAAAACTACTAAAGAGATTTGGGATTATCTGTTAAGATTATTTGTGCAGAATAATTTTGTTGTTAAATATCAGTTACAATCTGAAATTCGTGCACTAGTACAGAATGACTTGGGCATTCAAGATTATTTCTGTGCAATGACCCCTTTGTAGGATCAGTTAACTATGACATAATCTACTGAATTGCAAGCATGCGATGCTTATATTAAATGTAAAGATGAAGATCATCTTGTTCAGCTATTGATGGGTCTTCGGTCAGAATTTGAGAATTGTCGTTCATGCTTGTTGCACCGCAAACCCTTACTATCTGTTGAAGATGTGGTAAATGAACTTATGGCTGAAGAAACATGTTTGAAGACTATAAAAGGGGTGCATAAGGCTTCTACTTCAGTATTGGTAGCTCCTTTGTCTGCACCAGCCCTTGTAGCCCCTACACACCAGTATTGAACATCTATCATGAGTAATTATAATTATTACAAGAAACAGGGACACTAGAAGAATCAATGCCTTGAGCTACGAAAGATGTCAGGTTCTAAGCCTCCATATTCGGGATAAGGACAGAAGCCTTCTCAACAGAAGCCATATTCTGGGGTCAATTCCAGAACTCGTATCCACCGACTCAGGCTGCCTTTGTGCCCTCTCTTGATCACCCAGCTTCAGGAACCTCTGTGAGTCACAGTACTGATTCTGTAGTGACCGATTTCAGAAGTTCCTCTCCTTCCAACAGTTTCAATAGAATTCTCAGTCATATGCTCTTTCTGCTCCTTCCGACTCATCACCATCTATTGGTTTAGGTATTATTTCATCTTCTTGGATCTTAGACTCTGGAGCTGGAAATCATATGTCTCCTGATTCTTCCGTCTTTGTATCTATGTCTTCTGATCCCCCCCCTCCCCCTTCCACTTCTGTTGTGACTGATGATGACACACCTATGCCATTGACATGCATTGGCACCATTCATACATCCACTATATCATTACATGATATTTATTGCATCCTAAAATTACATATGAATCTTACTTCTGCTGGTCAAATATGTGACTCTGGATGTTTTATTGGACTCTTCATTAATTCTTGTTATGTGCATGATCTAAAATCCAAGAGAGTGATTGGGACTAGGCGTAGAAAGGGGAGAGGTCTCTATTTTTGGATGAACTGCATCTTCCTGCTCATGCAGTAGCTATGCCTGTTAATCTGTCTTCTTTTCATTTAACACCTTCCTCTTCGAAGTTTTATTTGTGGCACTCTAGACTTGGTCATGTATCAGGCTCTCGCATGTGTTTTATGTGTAATACTGGTGTTCTTGGTGATTTACAATCCAAAGATATTTCTTATTGTAGTGGATTTTAATCTTAGTACTTCTACTTCTTCTGCACCATTTGATCTAGTTCATTCAAGTGTTTGGGGGCCAACACCTATCCCTACTAAGAGAGGTTCCAGATATTATATTTCCTTTATTGATGATTATACTCGTCATTCTTGGGTTTATTTGTTGAAAAGACGTTTTGATTTTGTTCATACTTATGCTGAGTTTCAAGCCTATGTGAAAACTCAACATTCTGTCATTATTAAATATTTTCGGGCTGATTTAGGAGGTGAATATACTAGTGAGGATCTTTCTGGTATTTTCAAAGCTGATGGTACAATACATCAGTCTTTTTGTACTGATACACCGCAACAAAATGGGGTAGCCGAGAGAAAACATAGGCATATTATTGAGACAGCTAGATCCATGCTTTTGTCCGCTAGTGTACCTAGTGAATTTTGGGGAGAAGCTGTCCTTACATCTGTTTATCTTATTAATAGGATCCCTACCTCTCATAATTTTGGGATTTCTTCATATGCTAGACTATTTGGTCACACCCCACTATATTCTCATTTGAGAGTTTTTGGTTCAACATATTTTGTTCTACGTCCACATGCAGAGCGTACTAAGTTATCTTCTCGTGTCGCCATTTGTGTTTTTCTTGGATATGGGGTTGGGCAGAAAGGTTATCGTTGTCATGATCCAATTTCTGGAAAATTGTATGTGTCTCGTAATGTTTCCTTTATTGAGCATGTTCCTTTCTTTTCCATCCCACATACCTCACATGTCATGACAAAATCTGACCTTATTGATATTGATCCCTTTGATATTGATCACCTATCTAATTCTACATCTATATCATCTGTTCCTTCTCAGTCTTCTGGCATGTCTCATGATATTGATACTCAGCCCCCTCTTACGCCTATTTCATAACCCCTTGTGGTTGCAGATCCAGATCCACCTCGCTATCCTAAACGCACTCTGCGATCTACTCAGGTATCCGATTTTGATTATTCTTGCTATGCTCCATCATTCGCTTTCTTTCTAGTTTCTATTAATTCTCTCTGTGAGCCTACCTCCTACTCTGAGGCAGCTCGTGATCCTCTTTGGCAAGAGGCAATGAATGAGGAACTGACTGCTTTGAATAAAACTGGTACTTGGGATTTGGTTTCTCTACCGACTGGTTCTCGATGGGTGTACAAGATTAAGACCAAGTATGATGGTTCTATTGAGCGATATAAAACTCGTTTAGTTGAAAAGGGTTTTGCTCAAGAATATGGTATGGATTATGAAGAGACTTCTGCACCTGTTGCAAAGATGACATTTGTTCGGGTTCTTATTGTAGTGGCCTCTGTTCGTCATTGGCATATTTCACAAATGGATGTTAAAAATATTTTTTTGAATGGGGATCTTCAAGAAGAAGTCTACACGGTCCCTCCACCTGGTGTTTCACATAGTCCAAGACATGTGTGCAGGCTTAAGAAAGCTCTGTATGGTCTCAAACAAACTCCAAGAGCTTGGTTCGACAAGTTCTCCACTGTAGTATCATCTCTTGGGTTTATTTTCAGCTTTCATGATTCGGCATTATTTGTTAAATCATTCCCTGCAGGTTGTATTTTGCTTTTATTGTATGTTGATGACATGATCATTACAAGTGATGATATTGATGGTATTGCAAACCTAAAATCTACTTTGTCTCGCCGTTTTGAGATGAAAGAATTAGGTCATCTACGTTACTTTTTAGGCATTGAGGTAGCTTATTATGAGAAGGGATATCTTCTCTCTCAGTATAAGTAAACTACAGATATTCTTGAGTGGGCCCGTCTCACAGATACTCGTATAGTTGACTCTCCTCTTGAGGTTAATGTTCGATATACACTTACTGACGGGGATCCTCTTCCTGATCCCACTTTATATCGTTCAGTTGTAGGGAGTCTGGTATACCTCACTATTACTCGCTCTGACATTGCATATGTTGTTCACATTATCAGTCAGTTTGTTTGCTCTCCTACATCTGTACATTGGGCTGCAGTTATGCGTATTCTTCGCTATCTTCGAGGAACGATTTATCAGAGTCTCTTATTTCCATCGACCTCATCATTGGAGCTTCGTGCATTTTCTGATGCAGATTGGGCTGGTGACCTAACTGATCGAAATCAACTACTGATTATTGTGTATTTTTAGGAGATTCACCCATCTCATGGGAAAGTAAGAAAAAATATGTAGTTTCTCGCTCTTCAACTGAGGCAGAGTATCGTGCTATGGCTTCTACTACATGTGACATTGTATGGTTAAATCAGTTATTGGTTGATATGGGTGTCTCTCTTTCTTCACCAACACCGATGTACTATATAATAAGAGTTCTATTCAGATTGCGCACAATGCAGTCTTTCATGAACGTACCAAGCATATTGAGATTAATTGTCATATTATTCGATATCATCTTCAGCAGGACACTCTATCCTTGCCATTTGTCTCATCTTCGATGCAACTTGCAGATTTCTTCACAAAGGCGCATACCTTAAAGCGCCACCGGTTCTTTTCTTGACAAACTCTTGATGCTTCTGTCTACACCATCACGAGTTTGAGAGGGAATATTAGCATTAACTCTTTTCCACATTGCTTTTGTCCCACATTGGAAAAACACATTTGTATCTCATGTAATAGACCCTATATAAAGGGTTTTACTTGTTTTTCTTTTACTTGCACTTTTAGCTCTCAAGAATAGTATTATTCTATTATCTTGTTATTGCTTTGTAATAATTTATGTTATGAATAAAAGACTTTCATGAATTCTATCACCTCATACTCTATATTATTGCCCCCTTTGTTCTACATTGCATGAAAAATCCATTTCTTGTGTTAATGAGCTAGATTTCTTTTGGAATCCATCTAATATAAGAGCTGGTGTTAGATTTTGTAATGGTCTGTTCTTGATTTGTATTGGCATGTACAATAATAAATTGTTTTTGTGGAATCTGTCTACTAGAAAAAACAAGAATTTGCCTTTTTCTGGTGTTTAGTATTCAAGATGTGATGTTACTTATGGTTTTGGTTATGATGAGTCTAATGATGATTACAAAGTGGTTGAAATTAATGGTGTTTATGGTATTCACTATGTGTATGGTGCAAATATCAAGATTTATAGTTTGAAGGCTAATTCTTGGAGAAGAATGAAAAAATATAGCGATGCACTATTTTCTCCTGATTCTGGTGTGTTTGTGAATGGATCTCTTCATTGGGCAGTGGCACATAATGATGGATCTTGTATTTTCTGGGATATTGTTTCATTTAATATTGAAGTGTGTGACCAACTGATCTAAAAGCTTAAGTTGTTAGATAGAACACACTTTTAATATTTGATTATATTTTCAACACGCCCCCTCACGTGCTGGCCTGATTTTTTTTCATGGTCCAAGCACGTGGAAATTCTTTTTGAGAATGGGTGGCGGTGAGGTTCGATCGCAGGACCTTTGACCTGCTCTGATACCATATTGAAGTGTGTGACCATCTGATCTAAAAGCTTAAGCTGTTAGATAGAACACACTTTTAATATTTGATTATATTTTCAACATTTAATTTGGAAAATGAGAAATTTGGGAATTTATCATTGCCTAATTATGATCCTAGTAATTGTAATGGTTCTTTCTCAAGGCTATTAGGAGATTCAAGTGATTTTGAACCTGGGATTTTGAATTGGGCATTAGAGAAATTAGGGGGGTGCATTTGTTTATTTTGTGACTATTACAAAGTTAAGTTGGATGTATGGGTAATGAAGGAATATAACGGGAAAGGGTCTTGGACTAAATCGGTTTCCCTTTCTTATACAGCAGGAATAGGGCCTTGTATTTCACCATTGTGTGTATCAGACATAAGTGAAGTGTTATTGCACGATGGATCACGTGTTATAGTGTATGACGCGAGGAATGATGAGTACAAACGCGTGGAGATTCATGACATGGATGATAATGGTGTTGGAGCAGCAACGGTCTATGCTGAGAGCCTCGTTTCGCCTGATCTTGGCAGTACTGATATTACGCCTGAGCTGATATGGTAGTACTAGCTGCAAGAATGCTAAAAAATACTAGTACTTGTGTATTGTTCGTGTTTTAGCATGTTTCATTTCTATGCTATTGTTGTTGGAAATTTGCCTTTGATGGATTTTGCGTCCACCCATCTTTAATGACTTAAACACTAGGGTTTCGCATGTTGGAGACTTTAGTTTTCACACGTGCATAATCTACTAAGTGAGTAGATGACTGTAGGGCCAATGATCATCAAATTTCGTTAAGAAATGAAAGAGATATTGATCCACAAAGTAAGGTGTTTGAGGCATGAAAAATATGGTGTGGAACAAATCTTCCTCATCGGTGGGGAAATGAAGAATTGTTCATTTTATAAGTCTAAAAAATGGATAAGGGTTTGGGACCCCAAAGGGTAACTCATGTGTTTGAAGGAGGGATGACTTAGGTGTGCTTGGGTTCAAGGCTAAACCCACATGCACACCGCCGCCCGTCCGGGCTTTGGGCTTTTGATATTATCTTTTTGGACCCAAATTATTTAATATTTACAGTTTGGTCCCTGAAGTTTCAAGAAAGATAAAATTGGGAAGAGGCTCACGACGGAAGGCAGAAAGTTTCTGCCTCTTGGGCTGATTTTGGAGCATTGAATCTCCATTACTTGACACTTGAATTCGGTCATTATTTGGCTGATTGTAACCCCTCAATAAGTGTCATTACATGGCTATTGAAAGTCATTAGTTGGCTTGAATCTCCATTACTAGGCACTTGAATTCGGCAATTATTTGACTGATTGTAACCCCTCAATAATTGTCATTACATGGCTATTGAAAGCCATTAGTTAGCTAGTTGAGAGGTCATCCTCCTTACACTATAAATTGAGGCCTTTGGCTCAATTGTTCTACACTTGAGAAAAATTATAGAAATCTTCCTCTTCCTCTCTAGCGTCATTTCATTACTCAAAGTTCTTCAAGAGTAACACTTGAGTTTCCTTTACTCATTTGTTAACTTAATGTTTTATCTTGGGAGACTATTGCCCATAACGTAAGAGGATATATACGGGACAATCTTGTCTTATAGATAGAATGTCATCACTCGACTCAGCGAAATTTCAAAGTGGTTGTAATCGTTCTTATTTGCAGTTGGTTGTAATCGTTCTTATTTCCAGTTTGTTGTAATCATTAGTAATTTATCCTTTCTAGCATTTGTAATATTTATTTACTTCCCGTTTCCTGCAATTATTGTAACCCATAATTGTATCATGAATTGTCTTTGATATCCAGTTTATTGAAAAGTTTGTGGACTTCATTTACCAGAAAGTCTGCATATTTGTTCGCCTCCCTCCATATGTGTATAATAATAGTAGCCTTTGTGGTTTCTAGCAAATATTTACGGTCTTCAATAATAGCTTCAAGTTTTTTACTCATCTAAGAAACAGATAATCTGCTTGTAAGCCACGAAATTGTAAAGCATTTTACTGTCATATTCTTAATGCTTTATGCATATTTTATAACTGAAAGGATCCTTAATTGTATCTAACCATGCCCTTATGTTGTTTTAGCATAAGCTTTTTAACTTCGGGGCTCTGTCCATATTAATGTAGCAGTGCTAGTAGTCTATTAAACATCCCGTACTTTCGAGTCACGGTTTGAATCGCTAGGCGTATTTAAAATCGCTAGGCATGTGGAAATAGACTCGAGTGTTGGAAAAATTTATGTTATATTTATGTATGCTAATAAATAGATTAGTATATAAAATGATAAAACCCCGAAATAATTTTTAGACGTCACAAATGTGACAACAGGGATCGGAAATAAATTTGGTGCGTGCATAAAGAGGCGATGTACTAGTGTCATATCACAAAAATTATGACATTAAGTATATGGAGGTCTTATAAGTTATCAAGATTTAAGTGAATTGAGATCAATAAATTAATTGTGTGTATAATTGATTAATTGTGGGTATGGTACATGTGTGTCGTGAAGGTGTGAGCCACGAAACCATTTCAAAGTGCATGTAATTAGGAGGTGTCATGTGTTAGGATTAAGTGGGATTAATTAAATTGATTAGTGGGAGACATAATGATGATAACCCACTTTGTATCACTTTGGGAATTCTTATAAACGTTCAGCAACCCTTTACGTTTCATTTAGTAGCCATTTCGATTGTTTGTATTAGAGAATTAATACCAAAAGAGAAGTGACCAGTTAAGTACATTAGGTGATAAAGCAATTCGTTCTTAGTCTTGGGTTAGAACGAAGCATTCTGCAAATATTATTCAAGCAACACTCCAGTAGGAAATTAGTAAAAAGGGGTTGGTTCCGTTATTATTCGAGGTATGTTAAGGAAAATTATTTCTTTCTTTTGGCATGTTCCATGTAACGAAATATAACCGTTATATTGCTCCATAATTTATTCTACTCCTAGTAGTTAAGAATATTCATGTTATTGATTTATATGCTAAAAACATGTCTAAATATGTTTCCAAGACTTAATTGAGGCATATGGAAAATATGTTGATATTCACAGTGTTAGCCAAAGGTACAATGGTATTGTGTCACCCAGGATGTGTTATTGTCATTCATGCATTTTCATTTGCATTATATTCATATATTACCCTGGACCCACATGTGTTATGAACTCTACTATATGGTAAATATTGTATATATAGGGGATATGGGGAAAGGGATAGGCGTTATATACGTACACCACCTGCAGCTGGTACAGACTATAACAAAAGAGCCAGAAGAGGCCAATATGATGTGATGCCCTTGTGTGGCCAATATATATATATATAACGCATTTGCATCATGCATACATTCATTAACCATTATATGATATGATGCCCACAGAAGTTGTTACAGGAAGGAAGATGCCCGATGAGTCCGATGTATATGTATACTGCATTGTGCATAACATTTAGACATATGTATTAGGGCCCTCAGAGGCATTTACTGCTGGTCGGTTGTTTTTGTTTCAATTATTGTTATAACCCTATTATGCTATTGTTCATGCCTGACATACTCAGTACATCAGTCGTACTGATGTCCCTTTTGTCGGGGCATGCTGCGTTTCATGCCCGCAGGTTCACGTAGGCAAGGCGACGATCCAAGTTAGTAGATTGCGGATTCATCGGATTTTGGAGCACTCCCCTTGTTTCGGAGTATCGGTCTATTTTGGTATGGTATATTTTTACATGTCTACATGGGTATGGCGGGGCCCTGTCCCGACCTTTTGTTGTTGTGTACTCTTTAGAGGCTTGTAGACATGTGTCCTGTGTGTAGGGACCTTGTATGGCCTTGTCGGCCTTGGTGTGAGTATGTATATATATATATATATATATATATATATATATATATATATATATATATATATATATATATATATATATATATATATATATAAGTTGGTTTTCGGTTAAGAGTTTCCATAATCTTTTTCGGTTTAGTCTGTGTTTAATTATGAACATGTGTTGACTGTATGGTTAGTGGTACCCGGCGGTTGGGATCCGGGTACCCGTCGCGCCCTCCGGTTTGGGTTGTGACATCTATGTTACTCAGACTCTTTCAAAATGCCAACAGATGTGTGTTTATTCTCCAAAAGTAGTGCATTTTTAAAGAATTAGACACGTGTACGGCAATATATTAGGGAAAGATGGACTTTCTTGTCAGTAACTATGATGAGAAATGTAACATAAATCAAAGCTGATATTAATAGTCATGATCACACAAAAACAATCCACAATCTCTTATATTTTTTTAAGTGATATATTTAACATACATCATTAAAGTTAAGAAGTTCAGTAAGTAAGATGAACAATGATCCTCAACAATGTTTCTGCACCATCAGTAACATGTTGACCAGCTGGTATAAGTGAACGAATTTCAGCAAATCCACATGCATTTTTAAATTTACCAGTTCCTCCAGTTACTGAAATCCTTGACATTGTGCTTCCAATTCTAAAAACTCCAAAAAAGTTGAGACTATCACCATATTCACCTCCTTCAAACATAGCTGTAAATGCCATCATTTGAGTACTCCCATCTGCTGAACTTGCAACATATACTCCTTGTGCTTTTCCAAGAATTTGTGTACCTGTTTAAAATATGTACAAAATCACTCAGTATTTTGTATCCTAGAGCCTAAAGGGAATTTGCACAAATAACCTTTTTATGCCACTATTTAGGTATTGGTTTACGCAAAATTCCCTTCTTAGGCCACCATATAGATTTTGTCCCTATTTTTAAAAATGGTGTAAATATAACCCTTAGGACAGATAAAACATTAGATTGGTGTCTATCATTTACAAAATTTTATACCGTCGTCTAACGTTTTCTCATAAGATTTTTAGTTTGCTCAAAGTAAAATTTTAAATCGTGGTCTAAAATGTGTGTAAATTGCAGGAGAAAACAAAAAGGATCATTTATTAAACAAATGTCCTCAAAAGGCCGAAAATTCTAGCTATTTAAGTTCGTTCCCCGTCAGGCGTCAGCCTATTAGGTTAAATTTTGTAAGGAAAAATTTCAATCGAACTTACTTTGGAAGGTAGTCCATGTCTAAAGTTCTAGAATTGTACTAAATTAGAAAGAAAAAACAGATTTTTTAATGTTTGAATTTCCTTTGAAAACCAATGATGCCAAGAGCTAATAAATAAGAATTTAAAATCCTAATGAAAAAAATATGTAATTATTTCTGTGCTTTCCAATTTTCTCCAAATGAATCAACAGTCAGATACTAAAGTGAGACGTAAAAGAAATATTTAAACACCAGAAACTATTTTTTTTTTTAAAAAGAAAGAAAGGGAGGGTAAAAAATTACGTGTCTATAGTACCTAATTCAGGGGACAAAGTCATGTAGTCATCAATAACCGTGATCGTCCCGAAGCCAAGTCCCAAGCCATCAGGGCCTAATTGGGTATTCAAAGTCTGTCCATTATTATTGTTGTTATTTCCTCCAGCAAATGTTGTCCCTGCTAGTCCTGTCCCTAATGGAACACCATTGATATTGAATGTTGGCATTGCACCATTAGCATTAGGAATCGCAACACCGTCTTTTGGAGGTTGAAAACCAAGTGGCCTAGCAAATGGGATTTGTCCACTATAAATGTTGCCTAATAAACCAGTTATTGGTCGAGCTGTTGGATTACTTCCTCCAAGAATATCATGCATGTATAATTCTAGAATTGATTCTTGTGGTGTTACATGATCAATAGCACCAATAAAGGGTGCAAATTTGATGAATAGAAATACAAATAGGATTGCAAATTTGATGAACATTTTGAGATTTTGCTTCTTTTTGCTTGTGGGGTTTTGGATTGAGATGTTCTTTTTGTTATAAATTGAGTTATGAAAAATGAGCACAAGATTGGTAGTTATATAGAGATGTGTATGTAATGGGGGAAAAGGTGGATTTGTTGTGAGACTGAAATATGGTGTTGTTGGAGTTTCCTTAGTGTGGCAAGTACAACAGAACCTTACAAAGTTTTGTTTAATATTTTATGTACATTAACAGGAAGGTCTTTATTTGTGTGTCTATGAAAATAACATATATAAGATTATTTTAAAACAGATTTTGGCAGTAATTAAAAAATTTAACAGGTCATTGCTTCTCTCTCTTATTTTTTTCTTCTTTTAAGTTAGGTGCAATGACATATATTGTATAGATTATTTATATCATCTGACCTACCAACATGTAACTATTTATAGCAAATTTGATATGATAACTTAAAAAATAGAGTGATAACATGTGTTAACTGGTTAAATTAAACGTACCGATAATGTAAAAATTTACAACTTGGAGCATTGGAGGTTTGATTATGTAATATCTGTTTAATGCTTATAATCTCTTAATTTTATGTATATCTCAGCAGAAAGGTGAAATTATTAGTATAAATTAGTCTAAACTGGTCCATTACAGATAAGAGTGCTATAATAGCCCACTTGTAAAACCTAATCCATCTTAATACTCGCTCTTTTCAATTTTTTCATTTTTTTCATTTTTTTCTGTTTTCAATTCTTCTTTTTTTTCATAAGCATGGGTGTTCATGGTTTGATTATAAACCGATCCGAATCGAAAATCAAATTAAATCGATTAAATAAACCGATATTTATTTGATTTTGTTTGTTTTTATTTTAAAACCGATAACATTTTATTTGGTATTTGGTTTTATTAAAACAAAACCAAAGGAAAAAACAAATCAAACCGGCAAATTTTTACACAAATTCTTATAATTATATATCTACAGTATATTAATTTTTATAAATACTTTGTATACTTCTTCATCAATAAATTTTTAATCTCTAATATGCTAATGAACGTACACCTTAATTAAACTCATTTCTTGAAGAAAGACATGGATCCAAACCCATTTATTCAAAGAAACAACTATGAAATCTACCTAAAATTCTTTTATATTTCCTTGATTAAAACTTATAAATCTTAAGATATTTTCTCCATAATCCAAGAAAATTATAACCACCACAATAAAAGGATAATAACGAATCATAAGTTGGATAAAGATGAAAATTCTTTCCTAATTGTAGGGGGAAAATACAATTAAGTTTCTTAAAAATCAAAAAACCAAACCACCACTAATCAAACCGACTACGACCAAACCGATGGTTATGTATTATATTTGATTTAGTTTAATTCTAATAATTTAATAACCAATTAACTTGATTTGATTTTAATTTTTACTAAAAATGGATCCAAAATCGAACCATGAACAACCCTATTCACAAGTTGCCAGATAATTGGCCGTAATTATTTCTCTTACTTCATTTTTATCTAGCAATAAAAGCCTGCTTATACTACTTATTGTTGAATATTACAAAGGATTTGCAGGAAACGGAAATTACAAGTAACTGCTTATGTAAGAATTGAAATTATAATTCAACTCTAAAACTGAAAATTACAATATAACAACAAACCGAAATTACTATTTTGTTGATCAAGAAAAGCGGAAAGTTGCTTTTTTTGAGTCGAGTGTGGCACTCTGTCCTTAAGACAATATTGCCCCGTATGTATCCTTTATACGTCCTGGACAATTCGTCTCCCAAGATAAAACACACAAAATAAATGGAGGTAGTAAAGCCACCAAATAAATGGAGAAAATTGTCAACGGATTGGCCATTATAGGAGGTGTAATTCAGCCAAAATAAATGGCTAAATTGAGTGCTGGACGTTTCTATTCTGGACCGTCGAAATTCGACTTTCGAAAAACTTCGGGGACCAAAGTACATCTTGAAACTTCGGGGACCAAACTGTACATATCCGAAAGAATTCTGGTCCAAACGCACATCTGAAACTTCTGAGATCAAACTGTACTTCTGGAAAAGTTTTCTGGCCCAAAAAGATAATATCCCACGGCCCGTGAGCCCGGAACCGGGCGGGCGGCGGCGCGCGTGTGGTCTTTCCTCGAACCGAAGCACATCTAGGTCTTCCCTCCTTTAAACACATGGGATACCCCTTGGGGTCCCAAACCCCAAACCACTTTCGAGTCTTATATACACAACAATTCTTTCTTCCTCTACCGATGAGGGAGAATTGAACCCAATACCACACTTTTCATGCTTCAAACACCTCACTTCGTGAACCAATATCTCTTTCATTTCTCAATGAAATTTGACGATTCTTGGCCCTACGGTTATCTACGTACTTAGTAGATCATGCATGTGTGAAGAACCGAATTCTCCAACATACGTAACACTAGTGTTTAAGCCGTTAAAGTTGGTCGGTCGCAACTCCCGCCAAAGGCTAATTTCCAACACTTATGCTATTTCTTCTGTCTAGACATGAGAGTTAATGGATACCAGAAGGGTCTAGACGAAACGAAACGTATGCTTATAATTCAGAAAGACTTGTGAGAAATTAATTGTTAAATTATTCTATTTTTATCTAGCAATAGAACTTTTGAGCATTGTTTGGGATTCAAAACTTACTATTTGAGAAGTCAGCATTTTTCTTTGTTAATTAAAATCTTTCCAAATACTTTTACCAATTTTTTTGTGATTTATCGTATTTTTGTAATTTTTGAAAAAGTAACTTTTAATTCAAGAAATTGATGTCCTAATTTACACTAAAATTAGATAGCTGAACCTCATAATTCGAACTCCACCATCCCTTTTGGATTGAGATTATTCATCAACTTTCCCATGATAATAAGAATCTACAAGGCCTAAAAGTACATCTACAAAAAGGGACAAACACATGATACAAAACAAGTGGTAAAATAGGTAAAGGAAGGGTGATAATTGGCTCTTTGTTTTGAATAACTAGCAATAAATTATTTTGTAACATGAAATAACCATTTATCACCCACTTATCAACCATTGAACTCATGTAATTTTGTCATCCATTGGTTGCTAAGTTTACCCATTTTATCACCTTTTAGCTACAACACTAATTATATAGCTGCAAAATCACACTGAAGTTGAGTTGTCCATTTCTTGTTCTGGTTCTTCATGATCCATAACTTTTGTCTGTCTCACCACTGGCAATATCAATTTCCACACTACATTCATGAGAGGTAAAGAATGTTAGACAGATGAAATGCATATATTTTTTCAAGTTATAAATTTCACGGATGGTTATTCAACTTTCAACCTATTGCACTAAAAATATAAAGCTAGTAATTTTTGTAACAGATAAATAACTCAACCATGTCTATATATCACATAAAATAAATCGAAAAATTCTAAATCTAGTTGTGAAGATACAACTATGCTGCCAGTTAAGCAACTCATCTAATATAATATCCATGTACGACCACTTTAAAAAAATAAAATGCTCATATTCCAATTCACTTTAAAAAATCCATGATGTGCCACATGGTGAAAGACATCGTGTATGTATAAGGTGGGTTGTAAAATGAGTTTTTTTAAGTGGCGCCACATGATATTATGTAAGGTGAGTCGCTGAGGTACATATACTTACATGGGAATTTTATACATCTAACAAAGACCTACTTGCCTTTTATGGGACCAGATTTGGCATTTTGGGCATTTCTTATCTTCTGCAATATATAGGCGTAGTTGAGTAATGCTTTCTGTCACAAAAATTAGTTTTATGACTCTGGTGCGACAAACAGAAAAAGTTGGATGAACATCCGTGAAATTGCTTATATTGACTTCCAAAACTTCAAAGCATAACAAGTTTGAATTTCTTTATTCTTTTCAAGTGGAGAGGAAAATATAGGTTGAGTCTTATGAAAACAATCATTTAACTTCATCAATTTCCCTTGGAAACAGAAATTTTGTTACCATCAATTAAAATGAGTGCAAGATACATGGACTTACAATAGATTGTAGCAGCAAACCATTCATTGACAATCTTCACCCATGTACTAGCCCAGCCAACATCAATACTCCATCTGTTAAAACAAGAAAATTGAATCAAATTAATGCGGGTTAGCACAAGTTGAATACTATATGCTGGTGGAAGAATATTAATAATATACTTACTTTCTAGGCAAACCATCTACATTCCAACTGATGAATAGCATAGCAAAGTACATTGCTCCTAAGGAAACACCAGGTGAAAGAATCCATATTTATAGGGAACGTCATCGTCTGATTGAACTTTATCCTTGCGAAACTAATAACACAAGCAAGAAGATATAGTCATGTCTCAGCAAAAAAAGAAAACATACACTCACCAAAAGATGATTTGGGATTTTGCGTGTTCTATCAGTCTGTTAGGGGCTAATGACAGTTCTATCATACAATTTCATTTGGCAAAATCTAGTTTCAATTCCATATCTCTGAGTTAATCAAATTAGATTGGACTTTGCAGCCTAACATAAATCCCACAACTTTTCCTCCAAATCTCACGGTCGCAAGGGAAGTGTTGAGTTATATAGAGTTCCACATTGAGTATAAAAGGACATCTAAAGGGGTACAAGCTCACCTGAAATGTTTGCGAATCAATGCCGGTTGAGAACGTTGCCATGACGATGGCACATATACCGATCAAGAAACCCTATAATTAACCAGGAAAAGAACAATGATGAACTAATCAAACATATGCAATAAGAGACTTGAAGACAACATAGAATTTATGTAATTATTACAATATGTTTACTTTGGTCTCCTGGTTTTCCAATGCTTTATTTATAGTGTTTCATGGCAATTAAACATTTCTAGCTTCACATATATTACTGCAATGGATAAGGCTCCCTCTTTCCTACATTTTAATGGATATTCTAGTCTACAACTACATATCTAGCTTCACTCCTCATTCAGAAATTTCACAATTGATGCTATATAAAGATCCACTTCATGACAGGACTATAACAGTCACAAAAGGAACAAAAAGTATGTTTGCCGATATCCTCTTAAAATTGTCTTGTCACTGGTAAGTATCATGCTGAAGTTGATGACATTAACATGAATAAAATTAGATGAAGAAGTTTGATAAAAATGTTTTGGTGTAAGAAAAAAGAAGAAAAGACCCTTACAATTACAGTAGTCCAACCACCATGCCCACTGTTTTGTTGCTGAGGGCTGCATTTCTGAGTGGCAGGCTCACTGAAACAAAGTGATCAGATTGACTTCAATAAATAAGTAACAACCAAAAAACGACATTATTAAGGGGCAGGAATTGTAAGTTTTAAGCAAATTTTATAAAACTATTTAATTGAAACTTCTGAAAGCTTTTCCTATCATTTCTATCTTACATGAATTTGCTGAGGCTATCGAGTTCAAAATAGATAGCCTACACAAACTATTAAGAGGAACGGGAACACAAAAGCAAAAGCCACTAGCAAAAGTATTATATTTTGTCCTCCTGATACTCAGTAAGAGTTGAACATGTCTAAATTCGTGTTATAAGCACACGGTTTCTGACCTTCGAATAGCACTCCAACAGAGAAAGACAACATAAGAAGCCATAATCCCTGAAGATAAAAGTCCCCTATTTACCTGTAAAATTAGCCAAGCGCGTATTAATAACACTTCACTCGTTAGTAGAAAGGGATTTTCAGTTTTATCTACCTTAAATATGAAAGAGTAGGTGGGACGATAAAAAATCAGAAAAGTCTGTAAGCACAGTGAAGAAAAGTCCATCATGGAAATTATTTCATTTTTGACATAGTTTGGGTTAAAGAGGTGTCTGATAAACTCTGTTACCATCAGCGAAAAATATCCAAAGGGAAACTAGTTTGTAGTAAAGGTCATACCTTAGAGTGTAAGGATACGGCCATCATCACTACCAGCAGAATTGCAGTCCAGGAGATAAAGAATATGTTCAGGAAGCATGATGTTTTGGAGGCATAAAGCACATACATCACCAAAATTCCACAAATGGAACCGATGTAACATATCGTTGACATGAATAAGCCAAGGGCGCAGCTGATATGACAAAAAACAATATAATGTAAGTACACTGTAGTTGGAAAACTTCATCTGGATACAAAGGACTCGCTTTTCATGATTGATGTAGTCCGAGATGATTGATCATAAAGGTTCACTTGCCCTGGAAAAATATAAATGAGGCTGGAAATGATAACTACACCTTTGTTTCTTCCTTTCATCAGGCATCCAATAGTTATTCCACCACGTGATGAACTCGATCACACTTATTAGCTGGAGGACGAGAAAAACCCTGTAAATACATAACAGAACCAGTATCAACTGTAAATTGCTTTGAATACTGCAAGTCTAAACAGAAGATTAGCCGTATTTTCAATATGCAAGGAAGTTTGAAAACTTTGAGACACTTTTTTGCAGATCTTGTAATAGTTGTCATATTCAAATATCTAGTTCAAGCTCTGACTGAAGAAAAAAGTTTTGTTGCTCCTTATAAACCAGTTAACCAAATGCCTCATATGGAAATAAACTTAGGATTATAGTTAATGAACATCTAAGTTAGAGAGAAGTAAAATGATGGATGTGAAAATTACCCTGCGCCCACTCGAGCAAATTCACCTGCAGGAAAGATAGCGATTCCCGTTTACTTTTAGTATTTCATGAGTGACTAAATATAAGCAGACATTCTACAGAGAAAAACAAGATGAAAGTTCATTTAATGGAAAATTCCACATGAAGCTAAAACGAAATGCTGTGATCAGAAAGCTTAAGCATTCACTTTCGAGATTTTTTCTTGCATCAACTCTCGAGAGACTTACCATATAACTGGATGTAATCTGAGGGGATGAAAAATGGAATCACCATAAAGATTATCAACATGACAGACTTCAAACTCCACCATCCAGAATGCCACGCATTGCGAATTTCATACAACTTGCTTGTGAAACATGTCGTAAGAAACATCACCAAAAAGAAAATCTAATTATGTATGTCAAGGATGCAAAGTACGATTTCTCATTTATTTGTCAAACGAAGATGGTACCATTAAATTAAATGTATTAAAAGACTTTCTGAAAATGGTTTTAAATCACATTAATGATATCCCAAAGTGAGTAATCAGGCTATATTCTGGCAACATAGGCATAGTATTTTGTTTATTAATTGAAGGAGAGAAGTCATTATCACTTTTAAGAAAAAGGATACAAAGCAACCTAAACTCACACGAAGAACCCCCATCGTATGAGAACATTCACTTCCGCCATTTCCACATGCTTTTGAATCTGCAGATAAAATGGGAAATAAGACATCAGTGCATGTTATAGTTACCGGAAGAAGTTAAATGGTACTTTAGCTAACAAGTTGAGTATGGTAAGTATATATATAGTTTTCAAGTGGCATATATTTTGAAAGCATTGAAAACAGTTGCAAAGAAAGCAGATCTAAGTCATATGGAAGATGAGTCATAAAGCCTAAATTAAAATGAAGTGAATTATTGATCGTGTCATAAAAGACCGTTATGGCCATGCCCTGATCGTCCACCTTGAGGTCATATTGGCCTTGAGTTGAGAACTTAAATCGAACTCTATGTGATCGAATCTCCTGTTATTCCTCAGTAGCTCAATGATAGAGTGGTCGGTTGTTAGCCAAGTAGATTATTTCATTTTCCTAGCATGCAACATTCTCTAATGCACTTGAATGCAGTTTGAACCTATACTTAGACCAAAAAAAAAACTGCAACATCAACAATGTGGAACAGTAAGAATTTGGACTTACATCTAAGTAGAGGAAGAGCCCTATCTCCATAATCACGGACGAACCAAGCTATAAGATTTGTTATAAAAAAAATAATGCCATAGGAATAACGAGCTCGCGATGACCTCTTGCTTTTAATTGAATATTCCATGCTCTTCTGTTGTACTACACCAGGGAATTCTCCCCATTGATCTACCTCATTGTCATCTATTTTGTCTTCTACCATCTTGTCTCAATCTTTAAAGCAGTGGTATCCTTCCTCTGTTAAATCCAAAATCTTTTGAGTATGCATTTCTTATACTTCATAAAAGAATCACAATGTAATTTGTAAAAATTGGATAACTTGCACAATATAGAACAACAATCATAGTCAAACACTCAAATTGCTTAAGCTTGAAGAAATTAAATATGAATAACTTATGTGAGCTTGCTCACATTGTCAGTCCCGAGCCGGATAAAGGAGGAGGGTTGTGGCAGGCTGACAATCAACGTAAAACTAGTCAATTTATGATGGATCCTCACTACATTATACTTACAAAATAAGCTACACTGAAGAATTTTAGGCAAAAGCATTAAGTTTTCTCTATCTGTTTACCAACTAGTAACTACCAAGGAAAATTAACCTTTTGGATTTCACACCAAATTAGACAAAGAATAAAGCATCATGTGTATAACCATTTCTATTCTTGGGTAAGCATTAATTAATCAAGACAATAGAATTGTTTATAATTCCACTATAGCAAAAATGTACCTGCATTTCTTTCACTAGAATTGGACTTTGCAGCAAGTAATTGTTTAAACTTGTAAGCTTGTTCAAAACACACAAGCAAGCCTATATATTGGCCAAAATAGGGTACAATCTAGAATGAAGAAAGCATCTTAAAAACTAGTAATAGAGAATGATTAGAATATAAGAAACATTTACTTAAACTTGTCATGAAAGTAAAAAGTAAATACTAACCTTTTCTTTTCTTGAAGCTGGAGCTGGAGGAGTGAGTTGAGACTTAAGTGCAAGTAAGCAAGATACTCTAAAGCATGTGAGAGAGAATGAGGCTCTATATAATTTTATACTATTAAAAAAATGCTATTTAGAATGATTGTTTTTATTTTATAAAGAAGAGAGGTTGTATTAAATAATTCAAGCATGAATAACAACTACCAACTTTTTCACATGCAAAGTATCCTCACTATAACTACAGGAGAGAATAGGTGCTGGAATTTATACATGATATCTTTTGGTTTAGCAGTGTTGAACATCTTGAGTTTCATCTATTTCACACTTTAACATAGAAGAATCAGAGGCGAAGCCAGGGTTAAACTTTAAAGTTCATGAGTGCTGAATTTGCCACTGAACTTCAGGATGGTTTAGTTACTGGGTTGCCAATTGTATATTTATATATATTTGATGAAAAACTACTAGTTTCTCCAAACCAGTACCTAATAGTGTAGCTCCGCGCTTTATAGAACTATCTCCTTCTTAATCTCACTTCTGGCCATATATACTAGTTGATCTTTTCATAATTAAAGTTTTTTCACTACATTATTTTGTAGCACTCATTGACAATTGGATGATCATTTTGGATTTGATTTATATATATTGATAGTGCAGAACATTTATTTGCTATTAGTATATTTTAACATGTTATATTTTTATATGTTGTAACGTGCAGCCTGCCTTATTCAAGTTGTCAACTCTACCGGAGTAAAAAATATTTTACCTATAAGTGTCTTCTAAGTAACTCCATGAGAGGCGGAGCCCAAAATCTGTACTTGTAATCAAGAACCCAGTGAGCATTGTGGTCCAAAACGCAAAATTTCTGGATTAGCCTCTAAACCACATATTCTTGTCATGGAACACATGGTTTTATTTTTACCCCAATAAACTACTAGGGTTTAGGTTGATAACTAATGCTGTAAATAAATGAATAGTCTCACTCAATTCAAAAGCTAGCTAATGAGGGAGTATTGTCCAAGTCCAGGGAGACCACTCATCTCATTAACCATCGATGAGTGACTTTTTCATTCTTCAACAAATGCATATATAAATCATAATACTCCACACTAACTAATGTGTATAGTCTAATGGTATCGGTGAGTGGTGAATTCAACAATATAATGTGTTTATTATAGGTTCAACAAAATCCAATCGTTCAGATAATCTTATATATGGATACGAAGAGTAAGTATAGATCGAACGAGATAAACAATCTAGAACTCGCACTCCCACCGTCGGCTATGTAATAAAAAATTTATAGAAAAAACAATACAAATCTTGCAGTATTATATTAGTATTTGATTAACCTGTTTACATTCGTCGTTCAAAGTATTACGTATCAGAATGTTCAACACCAAATCAAGGGGGAAAAAGAAAACTTGACGTACTTTACTTTATCCCTATCATTTTTATACACAGCTAATTCATAAAACGTTCCTCAATTAATCTTATTCTTGAAATTTCTAGTCAAAAGAAACAAAAAGTAAAAAAGAAAAAAAGTAAAAGAGTGAATAGCTAGGAAGAAAGAGGGATCTGGGGTAGTAAAAGCAGACACTTTGATTGTAGTTGAAGACTTATCGCCATGCAAGACGAACAGAAGGTGACAAATTGGTTAGTGCAAACATGTTGACCCTGTACCTATGACAGCCAATATATGCATGTTTTCTTCAAATAAAAATTTAAGTTATATACGGTAAAGAATGTATTTGGGTTTAACTCAACCCCAAAAGCTAGCTTGTAGGTGAAGACATCGTTAACTGGAGCGTGGACAACATAATTTGGGAGCCCAACTTTGGTGAACAAAGAATTGGAATGGGTATGACTCTATACCATGTAAAGAATGGATCTTGAGCCTAACTCAAATCCAAAAGCTAGCTTGTAGGGTGAGGACCTACAAAATCCTACAAATTGTATCTGATTAAATCCAGGTTATTCAAGCCGGAGTTCATGTTCTCATTCATTTCCGACGTGGGACTCTTAACATATACTTCATCGGTGTAATGATTTTTTTATACCGTAGATATCTATAAATAAAACCTTCTTAAATGTGAGATTTATAATTTTGAAAATAAAACATGTTACTTGTTATAACAAATAAAAATGATAGGATGATGTAAAATTCGTTACACTGACCATGTATATAAAATTATTTTTTAATAAAAAGAATGGGGTCCATGTTAATTACGCGTTTGAGGGGAATTATAATTATAATTATATTACTAGTAACGGTTGGACAGAGGGAGCGGTGCTCGAGGCTATTTTCATAATCCTGTTGATTACAAATTAAGTAAATCATCATTAGCTAGCTTCACCTGTTTAACTATGAAAAAGAATAAAGTGAAAACATGGGAAAACAGTGTTATCACATTTCATTATACCCTGCTTCCTGTCTCTCTTAATGAATTTTTGATGGCTTATACTAATCTAACCTACACTATGCTTTTAGTTTACTTGATTATTAGTATATCTCTAGCATGCGAGCTTAATTGCTCTGGTACCACGTGAAATAGTTTGAGTTTACAATCCAAAAATCTTAAGTCAATAGGTGGAATAAACCAGATAATGTAAACCCATTTGGATATTCTTACATAATCGATGAGGTCAAATGAAACATTATCTAATAAGCACTAGCTAGTTTGCATTTCATTTGGATATTCTATTTACGGAGTTGGATGGAGTTCAATATCTTTCGTCCAAACACTATATTTATATCAAAATAAGATCATGCAATATGTATAAATAACTTATTCAAATATAGTAAGCAGCATTTTTTAAAATTCATAAATTCAAAATTCTAACTTTGACTTTGTCCGCAATGAATCACTATTCAATGAAACCTTTTAAAAGTTAAAATATATATAAGTTAACCCACAAAAAAAAATGTGTATGGAAATATTATTTTCTTTTCTCTTTACCCTATTTAAAAGTCTATGGGAATAAAATTATTATTAGCTTGTAGGTGGCATAGTTCAAACCATTCTTGCCATGTGCACAACTATGATTTATGTTTTAAAAAGTCTTCTTACTTACCCTTTTCAAATGTTGTTTCTGGCTTTGTTTGATGCTACTTTTACAATAACACCGACAATGATAATCATAAAAATGATATGAACTGCTATTTTTGTTTTTTCAGTACATATTGATAAGATCTTAGTAATGATAAGTTGTTAGGTATGATATAATTGGTTTTAGTTGTGTCTTTTAGAGTGAGTCAGTACTTATTTTTGGGAGCAAGTGAAATGGATTTGTTGAAGTTTAGCTGGAATAATATAGACATTATATATGCAAGTGTTATGTGAAAGAGTGAAAGAAGACCCTCCTCCCTCAGCTCCTTCCACAAGATTTTGAGAAAATATCCAAGTAATACCTAAATTTTCAAAAAATAAAATACTAGAAAGTAAGAAGAAAAATTTTGAGGGTGAAAATTACTTTCTTTAAAGAGATCTTAACAGCACACTATTGAAAGTACATACAAATTATTTCAGGATACGATAAACCTATTTTTTTAGGCACTTCTCAAAAATGTTCGGAATTTATTAAATTGAAATCAAGCATTTTCACAACAGAAATATGATTTCAAGGACAAACATATATATATACATTTTATATTTATATTTACATTTTTCTTTGTCAAAATTTAAATGTCTTGTAAACCCCCATGATGTGGTAAATGGAAGATATTATGGGGAGCATTGGAGATTTCCCTACAAAATACACCTTAGGGTGGATCATTATCTAGGTGACATGGGTCCACACGCTACACACAAAAATGAATTGTTATGTGATCGGTAAACTCTTTCCTTTTTACGGGCAACCTATCAAATCGAATCACGTATTTTTTATATCAGCTCTTAGGTTGAGACATAATCCTTTATCTTCCCTACGGAGAGTCGGGTGAGGAGAGACCCTCATGTCCGATTCGGAGGGTGGGGATATCAACCCTATTATCATTTGCAATGTTCTATTTTATAAAAGTAAATGCATCATTACCCCCTCCAACTATAACACTTTTTTCAAAAAGACACTTCAACTTTAAAAAGGTCCTAATACCCCCCCCCCCCCTAAACGATTTTAAATGGTATAAATTAAGGATGGCAACGGATCGGATCTGAACCGGATCCTACTAGATCCAGATTCATATCCATTTTTCATATCTGGATCCAGATTCATCGGGTCCATAAAAATCATATCAAAATTCGGATCCATCGGATCCACATGGATCGGATCTGGATCTACATGTAAATTTTTTGGCTTGAATAATATTCCCACATGTTGAAACTTTTATGACAAAATAAAACGCAATCTGATTGAAAAAAATGATTGAGTTCATTCAATCAACCTACACAAAAATGACACAACTCTTCCAAAATATTGAACAAAGTTTTAGCATCACAAAAAAATAAAGACGATTGAATTCATTAGTGATGTTGAACAAGTTGCAACTTTGAGCTAATTTTTGGAGACTTTAGTGATGTTCCACTTGTAGTTCTACTAATTAACTTCATTAAACAACATAAAACAATGTCAGTCATATATCAAAAGTCCTACAAAAAATTGTTGATCAAACAAATGAGAGAAAGATACTTAAAGCTTACGGCTGTGATTCAAAAAAGAAAATTTAAAGAAGAGTGATAATTTTTTCTTTTTATAGAAATGAAAATATGGGAAACTGCAAAGAGCATATAGGTAAAAGAAATGAAACTTCAAAGACAAATTACATGGCTATGTGACTTGTGTTTTATCCTGGTTCAACCATTTACCCAATACATAAATTATGAAAAAAAAATTAAGAAAATACTTATAAAATTACATTATATGTTATGAATATATTTAATAAAAAACGGATCCACGAATCGGATCTGGACCGGATACGGATCTCAAATAAAAGATCCAGATCCGATCCATCAGGTCCAAATTTTGAAGATCCATATCCTATAAAACGGATCTGAATCCACCGGATCCGGACCGGGTCCAAGATCCATTGTTATCTCTAGTATAAATACAACATTTCTAGTTCAATCTCACTTATAAAAAAAAGAGGGTAAAATCACGCACCAATCATTATCTGCCACGTGTCCAACAATTTAATTTTATATTTTTATTTATGTTCTTCCTACTATTTAATTGGAACAATATCTTCTTTTGTAAATAAATATTCCACAAGGAGCGGATTTTCAAGTTCCAGAAATCTTAAAAGGACTAAAGTTAAATTATCTCAAAGTAAAACACACAAAGTTTAGGGGGTATAAATGTCGTCGGGTTAATTCAAATCGGATCCTATATTAGGGCTTCAAACTCAAAATCAAGAAATCGTAACAAATTAATAATTTATTAGGGAAAATGTCATTCATTGAAGAATTTCAAGCCAGTAAGTCTCAATTTTTAATATTGTTTTTGAAATTTTACATGCCGGTACATTTTTATAATTGTTATTTGTTCCATATAATAGGTCGAATTTTGGTTTCGAATTAAAGAGCATAAATTGGGGAAAACTTCATAACAATTACAAGGATGATGTGTAGTTATTTTAAAAAATAGTTCATAGGTTTTTGTGTAGCTTCCAAAATTTAACAGTTTTAATTTAGTGTTACAATTCATTTTCAATGTGTACATTAAGGACAATAATTTGGATTGATAATATTAATGTTCCAAAAACTTTAGGATATATGTTGATAAGGTATGTACTTGTTAGAGACATAGTTTAGTGATATCAAAGGCGAAAAGCAGGAAAAAATCCTAAGGTTTATTGGAGCTTATAGGGTGGGCTTCAATGAACAACAACAACATACCCAGTGTAGTCCCACAAATGGGGTTTGAGGAGGGTAGGATGTACGCAGACCTTACTCATTCCTTGGGAGGTAGAGAGGTTGTTTCCGGTAAACCCTAGGCTCAAGAACAAGCAATTCAAAGCACAAAATAATATGATAAAAAGTCATGGCAACATACTATAGAAAGCAGAATGAAACTGACTGGAAAAAAAAGGAGTCGTATCCACCACAAAATAATACAATAATCAAAGTACAAGCAACAACAAATAGTAACAGAAATCGGAAGACAAGGAACTACTTGAATAAAAACACAAATTATAGTTATATGTAAAAAGGAATTGAAAAATTTATGATTAAGTGAAATAGTTATTGTATAGTGCTGCCCTGCTTCATGACTGAACGCATTAGCGATAAGGTGCACACCTTACTGTTCTGGTCGTTGAATTGAAATGCTGCCTAAGCTACACGAGACACTCAACCTATTCTGCACCTAGCTTCAAGGTTTACACGCGCCTTAAGCAAGCCTTTGACAACACTATTCTAGCTTCGAGCATGATTTTCAGTATTGTCTATGCAAGAGTGATGTGTGATTTGTTATAGAGGAATTAGTTCCTTTGTGAAATTATGCTTTGATTTCTAACAAGTTACATTGATGACATTGTCTCAGATATAGAAGCTCTTCCGAATCATTTACGTAGGAAGTATGCCTTACTGCGTGATTTAGATAAAAGCCTTCAAGGTATTACTTATAGTTTAAATTTTATATATTATTGGATTATTCCTATTCAAGTTCTCTTATGCCAGTTAGTTGCTTTCCGACTTTCCGTTGCTATGTGCTTAATTAAGTACATATATACAATATTGACTCGATTGATAATCCAATAGTATTCTGAATCTGGAAACTTCATGTGTTTTGTGGAGTAAGGTGTCATCTTTGGCACATGCTGATAGGCATCTTATTCGAGCGTATATTTGATCTTTATGGAGTCTCATTACATTATATCTGATGAAATGTCTACTACTGCAATTACCTAGTGTAGTAGAAGATTCACTGGTATATCCTCGTCAAATTGCAGAACAAAAAAGTAATATTTTGATCTTCTGATTGTCCGTGTTCAACTGGTTCAGAGATTAGCCATATGGACCCTTTGTTCTTCTTACAACAACAACAACAACAACATACCCAGTGAAATCTCACAACGTGGGGTCTGGGGAGGGTAGAGTGTACGCAGACCTTACCTCTACCTTGGTAGGTAGAACGACTATTTTCGAGAGACCATCGGCTCAAGACAAGGCATAAGCACAAGTAAAGCAGGAGAAACAGTCAGCCCCGGTCAAGAAATTGAAAGCAGTATGAAAATGCTGGTATCAAAAGCGAATACGCCATGATAGCGCATCCTGAAAAAGAAGCCGTAACTAACGCAGGTAAATAAGATAAACAAAGTACACTTAAGAACACATAGCAGCAGAAGTCAAACTACAAGGGACTATAAGCAATACCGCGCCTATTCGTATGATATGCTAAGCGGGCCTATAGTAATAACACTACAACTACTAGTTTGTAAGCGTAAGTAGGACTACGCTCGACTACCTACTACCCTTCTACCCTAATCCGTGTCCTCGACAACCCCCTGTCTAAGGTCATGTCCTCAGTAAGTTGCGCCTGCGCCATATCCCGTCTAACCACCACCCTATAAAACTTGCCTTTAAGTTTTGGTGACACCTTTTTGTCGTACAAGACTCCAGATGCGAGCCTCCATTTCATCCACCCTGCCCCAATACGATGTGTGAATCTCTCCATTCCCTTGGATAATATACACGAGGTACTTGAAACTTCCTATCTTCGGAATGACCTGAGTACCAAGCCTCACCTCCACGCATGTCTCAAGGTCGCTCCGTCGCTGAACTTGCACTCCAAGTATTCTGTCTTGGTCCTACTCAGCCTAAACCCTTTAGACTCTAGAGTCTGTCTCCAATCCTCCAGCTTAGCGTTCACTCCGCTGCGAGTCTCATCAATTAGGACTATGTCGTCTGCGAATAACATACACCATGACACCTCCCCTTGGATTTGTCGCGTCAGTCCATCCATCACCAAGGCAAATACGAATGGACTAAGAGTTGATCCATGGTGTAGCCCCATCATCACTGGAAAGTGCTCCGAGTCTCCTCCCACTGTCCGTACTTTGGTCTTGGCTCCATCATACATATCCTTGATCGCCCTAGTGTACGCCACATGTACACCTCTAGCCTCCAAACATCTCCATAGAACCTCCCTAGGGACTTTGTCGTATGCCTTCTCGAGGTCGATGAAAACCATATGTAAGATTTTCTTCCTCTCCCTATACTGCTCCACCAACCTCCTAATAAGATGAATGACTTTTGTAGTCGAACGCCCCGTCATGAATCAAAACTGATTCTCGGAAATAGACACGTCTCTTCTCACCCTCATCTCCACGACCCTCTCCCAAACTTTCATAGTGTTGCTTAACAACTTGATACCCCTATAGTTGTTCTTCTTAGAAGGCAAAAAATGATGATGATAAATCTACTCCTGTTTAGAGAAGGAAAAATAGGGTGATTTTGTAAGATTCTCAGTAGAATTAAGCGTTGCTATTTCAGTAGCCCGACAGGCGCACAGTAGGTTAGTCGTGTATGCTATTTCTTCGTTGCCTAGTGTGTGGCATTATTACCAAGAAAGTGTTTTTTTCTTCCTGAACAGGGGTCCAGAGGCATAATGAACAACGTTGTGAGAAAGAAATAGAGGATATGATACAGCGTATTAAGGCTGGTAACGTGACACCAGACTCTTCACTAATCAAATTCTCTGACGACGCATTGGATGAGCAAAAGCATGCAATCAGGATTGCTGATGAGAAAGTTGCATTAGCTTCTCAGGCATACGATCTGGTAGGGATTTTGGGAACTGCATCTTCTTTCTACATCGAACAAACTGTTTAGTTCAATAGTCACAGTTCCTGCAGTTCAATCTATTCAAGGAGCAATTGCTTTAATCTCAATCATTCATTCTTCTATTTTTTAGCTTCCTTTTTAGGTTGGACGAGGATGATTAAGTGGTGAAGTTACTTAGTCTTAAACATTTGATGCTTGAATGGAATAGAATGTAGAAATTTTTACGAGTGTTAATCATTGGAAAAGTTTGTTCATTCTTAACCTGTAGAAGAAAGTATTTGTCTAAATTCCCTTTGTTCCGAATAACAAAAGAGAAAAAGTACGGCATTAACCAGACGGTCGTTTGAATAGCAATTATGACCAAGTCCCTGTTTGACTATATGGTGATAAGGCAGTTTTTCCAATTTTGAGATTTTAAGGACACACAAAAATGATCACGATTCTGATTATAAGATCATGTCCCGAAAAAAGTGGTATGAATTCCAAGGGCTGAATCCACTATAAGACTATTTTTATTTGAGCACCCCAAACATGAAGTTAGTTCTGGTTGCTGAATCCCCTATAAGACTATTTTTTGGATCTAAACTTCCGTGAAAATATGCTCCAAGATATGCCCTAAGACACGATTTGGCAGGTGTTCATAAATACAAACTGATACAATGAAAAAGAATAAATGACTGGTTGTACACATATTGCTTCACTTCTGGTATGCACTTATTGGTTTTATTCTTTTTCAAATGAAGTGATCATTGTGTGGTTTGAAATTGAGGTGTGGTAAGAACAGTAGGTTTTGTTGATTATTGTATCATTAATTAACTCTTTATGGCAATCAGTGAGAAAATTCTTGCAACAGGTAGACGCTCATATTCAGCAGCTCGATCAGTACTTGAAAAAGTTTGACGAAGAGCTCCGGAGAGGTATGTCTGTATCAGCTTCCTCATCTTTTCACCAAGAACAGTGGCCAAACTTATTCTCTGACTGTAGAACAACTTCTCCTTATGGATTCTCTTTTATGCAGAAAGGGATATTGCTGTTGTTACTGGTACTCCTGCTACCACTGTTGAAAATAATGTCAAATCTGGAAGGTCTTGTGAGGGTAAGGGAGGGCGTAAGAAGTAAGTGCTATATCTTTTTCCTGCAGTATTGTTCTAAATAACCACCGAATGGAATATAAAGCCACCATAGTAACCACTGAACGTTCTTTTCCTAGGAAACTTGCTTTATCCACAACTAATCCTCATCTTTTTCAGCTTAATTTTTCCTTATAAGAAGCTTTTATTTATGTTATTCACCAACCAATTCTAGACAAGGTTCAATTTTTCTATTTTCCTATGGTATCAGAGCCTCTATGACATTGGTAAAGACCGATGTAACGTCAGCCTATGGGCGTCCGGCTTATGATGCCTTTATCAACGCTTTTTCTTCTTTTCATAAGTTTGATATTCTTGTTTTGAGAGAGAATAGGGCGATAGCGACAGATCATTAGTAAGTCGAGGCATTCGGAAAGCAAGAGAATGTGTTCACCAGACATCTGACTAAGCAACCTTCTGCTTAGACAGTGTACAAAACATCATGTGGGGTCTACGATCGACTATGCCCGTTGTTGGCTTTGCCCACTCGTGCCGTGGGTGTATGGGCTAGCCCATGGTGCGGTCTTGGATACGGTTTCCCAATTGGAGATCCACTGCGTTCAGTCAATCTACGCAGAGTGAATCGGTCCCTAAGAAGCCCCATAGACAACTTACTACTTTCTAAGCTTTCTCTCGTCTCGCCAATCTAGTATTGCCATATAAGAGAACTGCCTTTATGGGTAGAATATCTTTGAAAGATATCTTTCCAACCTCGCTTGCATTCAGCTATCAAGGGGGATGTTAGAGAAATGCTGAGCTTTGTCCACTTCAATTCATTAAGGTATTATCATAGCCTTCTAATAGTACTAAAAAGAGAATACAAAATAGAATCTCTATGATTTCCAAAGCCGACTTCCACTTTGGTGGCACCATCTCTCAAGACCACTATTATATCCATTCCAATATTTCAAGCAAAAATATTCCTCAAAACTCCTTTTAATATTTCATTAATTGCATAAGTGGATGAGTATTGAGTTTTGAACATTGAATGTCCGCTCACTGTCTTAGAGATCTTCTTCTCTTCTTTCTTTCATGGTACCAGAGTTTGTGAGCGGAGGCCCTCATTTGAAATTTTATTTCCAATTGCACCAAGAGTATTCGTCTCTCCTCTTTTTCCTGTTGTTAGATTTTAGATATTGTGTCTCCCTGGAACATTGAATTTTGCCATTTTTTGATCACTTCTTCAGTTACTCTTCAGCTGCCAATTCTAGCTAAGCTGATGATGTCTTGGATATTTGTGTCATCATACCTCTTTCGTTAATGTATTACATTCCTTTTCTGTGTATGCTGAAAGAAGCATCTTTGGTGTGCTATTACCGGCGACTTTACGGAAAATGAAGTCTAGCTTTGTTTTCTCTTAGGACTTTATTCAATGATACTATTCGGACCACAATTTAACCATAACTTCGTCTTGGTATACTTGACTTGATTTTCCAGTTTTGATTTGTTTTATCACCTTGAGTTTGAGGAGGCATGTTGAAAGTCAAGAGATTATTGCTCTTATATGTAGAATATATCTATTAATCGTATAAAATATTCTTAATTGTTGTGATATAATTAGGAATTATGGTATTTAGAAAAGTTGCCTCAATGTAAACTTCCTTATTTAGAAAACATTCCTTAGTTTATACTTTCCTTGTTTGCCTTTTTTTATTTCATGTAACCAAAACTCTTATATAAGGAATTCTCAGTTTCTTTATCGGGTAAATAATATTATTAACAATGAGATACATTATTAACAGTGATAAAATATCTCTTGTACTAACAAGTATACAAAAAGTAGAGAATCTACAACATAATATGATTTTCTAAGTACGGCAACCAATCATTTATACAAGCTTGAACTTCATACAATAACAACAACAACAACAACATACCCAGTGTAATCCCACAAAGTGGAGTCTCGGAGGGTAGGATGTACGCAGACCTTACCTCAACCTTTATGGGGTAGAGAGGTTGTTTCAGATAGACCCTCGGCTCAAAAGGAAGCAGTAGATGCAGGATTACAAGAAAAATAAGACAACAAAATGTCCGAATATAAAGCAAATGGAGCAACACATAGTAATATACACATAAAGAGTAAGGATCTACGCGATACCTAAACAATACGACTAAGAAAATAATGATAAGAGGCTTACCCCCTACCTCTCCTACACTTTGTGACAAAAACTCAACTACCCACTAACCTTCTACCCTAATTCTCGACCTTCAAATCTTCCTATCCAAAGTCATGTTCTTAGTCAGCTAGAGTTGTGCCATGTCCTTTCTAATCACCCCCCCAGTTCTTCTTCGGCCTACATCTACCTCTCCTAACTCCTGCTACTGTCAATCTCTCACACTTTCTAACTGGCGCATCCTCACACCTCATCTTCACATGTCCGAATCATCTCAGTCTCGCTTCTCTCATTTTATCCTCCATGGAGGCCTCTCCAACCTTGTCCCGTATAACTTTGTTCCTAATCATATCTTTCCTAGTATAACCACACATCCATCTCAACATCCTCATCTCCGCTACCTTCATCTTCTGAACGTGGACGTTCTTGACTGCCCAGCATTCTGCCACATACAAGAATGCTGGTCTAACTACCAGTCTGTAGAACTTATATTTTAGCCTTGACAACACCTTCTTATCGCAAAGCACCCCAGAGACGAGCCTCCATTTCATCCATCCTACTCCAATATGGTGTGCAATATCATCGTCAATCTCCCCATCTCCTTGGATTATTGATCCCAGATACTTGAAGTTTTCTCTTTTAGTTATAGCTTGTGCCTCGATCTTTACTTCCACGTCTGCCTCCTGTTGCATGTCACTGAACTTGCACTCCATGTACTCCGTCTTTGTCATGTTTAACCTAAAACCTTTAGACTTTAAGGTTGTCCTCCAAACGTCTAGCCTATCATTAATTCCACTACGTGTCTCGTCAATCAACACTATGTCGTCTGCGAATAACATACACCACGACACCACCGCTTGAATATGTCGTGTCAATTCGTCCATCACTAATGCAAATAGAAACGGGCTAAGGACTTTGATCCCTGATGCAATCCCATCATGACCGGAAAGTGTTCTGAATCACCTCTGACTGTCCTAATCCTGATCTTGGCACCCTCGTACATGTCCTTAATTGCCCTGATATAGGCCACTGACACACCTTTAGACTCCAAACATCTCTAAAGAACCTCCCGAGGGACTTTATCATACGTCTTCTCAAGATTAATGAACACCATGTGTATAAGTCTCTTTTTTTCTCTATATTGCTCCAACAATCTCCTGATAAGATAAATAGCTTTTGTAGTTGATTGCCCCGGCATAAATCCAAACTGATTCTTGGATATAGACACATCCCTCATCATCCTTATCTCGACCACCCTCTCCCAGACTTTCATAGTGTAGCCCAACAGCTTGATACCCTTATATTATTGCAATTCTAGATGTCACTTTTGTTCTTGTACAACGGGACCATTGGACCCCGCCTCCACTCCTCTGGCATCTTAGTAGTCCTAAATATAACATTAAACAACCGAATCAACTACTCTATACCCGCCTCTCCTGCGTTCTTCCAAAAGTCCACCGGATTCTCGTCTGGTCCGGTCGCTCTACCCCTTCTCATCTTTCGAATAGCCCCCCTAACCTCTGCAACGTTTATGCACCTACAATAACCAAAATCTCTACGACTCACGGAATGCTCTAACTCCCCCAACACGATATCCCTGTCCCGCTCTTCATTCAAGAACTTATGAAAGTACGTCTGCTATCTCCGTCTAATGTGGGCGTCTTCTATCAACACTTCGCCATTCTCATCCTTGATGCACTTCACTTGGTCCAAGTCATGAGACTTTCTCTTTCTCATCTTGGCAAGCCTATACAACTTCCTATCCCCACCTTTGCCCTTAAGCTCTTCATACAAGTACTCAAAAGCTGTTGTTTTAGCTGTCGTGACTGCAAGATTTGCTTCCTTCTTCGCTGTCCTATACCTCTCCTTATTTCTCATCTTGTCCTCCTCGTCGACGCTTTCCACTAGCGCCGCTAAACAACCTTCTTGGCTTCTACTTTTTCTTGGACCTCCATTCCACCCCCCATCACCGCTACGTCCACCTGAGTTGCCTCTAGAGACCCATAACACCTCTCTCGCTGCTTCGCTGATGCATTTGGCTGTGCTAGCCCACATACTATCTGCATTCCCACTACTCTCCCACACCCCCATGACTGCCAACTTCTCTCTCATCTCCTGAGCTTTGGCCTCAGTCAGGCCTCCCCACCTAATCCTTGGTAGGTCGTGAGCAACCCTCATCTTCTTTGTTCTCTTGATCTCCAAGTCCATAACCACGAGCTTATGTTGGGTTGTAAGATTCTCGCTTGGGATATGCAGTCCTTGCATACACCTCTGTCTCCCTTCCTCAGGAGCAAGTAATCTATCTGAGTCTTAGCCACTGCACCACGGTAGGTCACCAAGTGCTCCTCCCTTTTTCGGAAGCTCGAGTTAGCTATGACCAACTCAAAAGCTTTCACGAAGTCTAAAAGTGAGATTCCTGCCTCATTTCTATCCCCAAAACCGTACCCGCCATGTACATCATCATATTCTCCTGAAACAGTCCCTATGTGACCATTAAGATCCCCTCCTAACACTAGTTTCTCGGTCCGCGGGATACCTCTCACAACCTCGTCCAACTCCTCCCAGAATCGCCTTTTCTCCTCCTCAGCCAAACCCGCTTGTGGCGCATAAGCACTAATTATGTTAAAAGTTGCCCCTTCCAAAACTAGTTTAATAGCTATCATCCTATCATCCACCTTCCTAACCTCTACCACTTGATCCCTGAGATCCTCGTCCACTAAAATGCCTACTTCATTCCTACTCCTCGAGCTTCCTGAGTACCATAACTTAAATCTGTCTACAATCATAGCCTTAGTACCTACCCATTTGGTTTCCCGCACACATGCTACATTGGTCCTCCTCATCTTAAGAATCTTCACCAATTCTATCGACTTTCCCGTTAAAGTTCCTATGTTCCAAGACCCAACTCTCAACCTAGGAGTTCCCCTATTCCCCTTACCACCCCTGCCCCCCACCCCCAACCGAGGATACGACCTTAAACTACCATCATACCTGGGGGTCACTAACGCAATATATAACAGTAAGGATGCAGGCAAGAAACAAGGTTTAAGAACACGAATAGGAAAACAGAGCAATTCAAGCACACAACAGAATATGAAATCAAAATACTACAGCAATAATAAAGGCTATACACGCACAACAGATTACCAAAAATCAATAACTAGCACTCTTAACAGCAAGCAGTCCACAATATAGCGATGAATTAAAATCAAATAACCAATTACCACAAAATAACGTAGCAAACAGAATTGAAAGCACAAAGTTGCACAAACTTGTATATACTTAGGGCAAGAAATAGCAAAGCAAGAATGGCCAAAGTATCCCAACAGAAGCACACAAGGAACAGCAAATCAACTGGTGGAATTCAATGAACTTAATACATAAAACAGGGATCATAACAGAGCACACTAAATTGACAAGCGGCACAATAAATGTTGATACAACATAAGGGTGTTGGTGTAAAGCCAGTAACAAGAAATCAGTTTTGACAAGCAAGAAAGGGATTCGTAGAAATCAGTAGCAAAGAACAAGAAATAAAGGAGAAGGAGCGATAGAACCTGGTCGGCTGTGTGACGGTGGCTCTGGATGAAAGCAAGTTTCTCCCGTCGAACTGGTGGTTCCGGCCGGTGTGACAAGGCAATCGCAGTGGTGCCTGGGTACCATCCGGTTCGTTAATCAGAGGATATTACTCAAACATTACATAGCTATTTCTATCTGTCCGAGAGTCTCCTATTTCTTTCCTTCCACGTGAGTGCTAATGGGCCAACATCCCAGACTCTTCAACTTCTGCTTCTAAATTTTTAGCTGGAGAGCACTTCCTTCTCTGTGCCTTGCATAGCCCATGGCAGTCTGAACCATCTCAAAATCTCGCACCACAAACGAGTTGCCACCAGATGACATAGGAGGATGTGGTCGACATCTTCACATGAACAGATGCACACAAAGCCAATATTGCTTCCTTGCTACCAGGCAAGTAAGAAGGCAAACCTTTTTTTGGTGCCTTGGGAAATCAAACTAGTAAGTGCAAAAAATCTGATTCCTACCTTACGAAGAGCTTATAATAATATGACTTTACTGAAAACGATCCTTCTCTTCTCACCCCATCTCCGTGAGCTTTGACGATCATGTGATGTACTTTGCTTGTAAAACATTTCGATTAGGTTTTGGATTTCAACTACTTCTCAGTCCTTTAGGATCTTCCTGGCCCTTACATCCCAATGAACTTCTCCCTCTCGTAACTTTCGAATCTTGTAATATCATCTCCTTCTGCTCGAGATATTGCAAATGTTCGGGGATGTGAGTCTCAATGTCACTTCCTACACCACTTCAACAACAACAATATACCCAGTGAAATCCCACAAGGTGGGGTCTGGGGAGGGTAGATTGTACGCAGACCTTACCCCTACCTTGGAGAGAGGTTGTTTCCGGTAGACCCTCGGCACAAGGATCTTACACCACTTATGACTCCAAAGTTGGTGTTTTTTCATTCCTTACCCTGAAGATTATGTTGCTGATGAAATCTTTCCTTTTATAATATCCAAAGTCCACATTCAATGAATGTATGATATTTTTAGTCCTCCATCCCTCTTCAACAGTTCCATTCTTTACCATTTTCACCTTCCTCCATAAAGCGTGCTCCTCAATCCCGAATCAAATGATCATTTCTCTAATAATGCCCTGTGGAAAACTCGAAGATCATCTACCCCAAGAATTCGTACCTCCCTCTTCTTCCTTTCTCCATTTCTAACGTCCTCTCAGCAGACTAAGTGAAAATTATGCTACTTACAGATATTCAACAGAAGTGTTCTATTCTTTTTTTCTCTTTTTTTTTCACAATTAGCAAAATATTGACGTAAATAATGAGGTATATCATGTTATTTTGCCTTGTACCTTTGCCCCCTAATCTTTTACTCTAGGTCACTATTCTTTACTGAAATGTAATCGTCTTGTAATTTACTAAGCAAACATTTTATCCTTTTCCCTTGTGTCCCACAGTTCCTTTGCAGTCTCCCAAACTCTTTAGTAAGTGCAGAAGATGCATGCATGAGGGACATGTAATAAGTAGGGATACTTGACAATGTACTCTTAATTAGCACTTCTTGCCCTCCTTTTGACCTTTGATAAATACATCTCCCACAAACCAGTGAATCCCCTCTCAACTCTCGCCACGGCCGGATACCAAACTGATTTGCCTTGTGTGTTGCACCCAAAGGCATACCCGGGGTTCTTTTAATTTACTGGGTTTTCTATGAAGTTTGAGGAATTAGTTGGAAAAGCAATATTCACATTGTAGCAATTTAATGCAAAAAGTCATCTCAGGTCTTTTACTGCAGAAACTAGAAAGGTAAACATTCTAAAAGATGCAGTTTATTAAGTACAGCAGAACAATTTGTTTGATGCATGAATTTTGACAAAATGGCTTCCCTTGGGCATTGAACCAGCTTAATTCACTATTTGGTGTTAGTTTACAAGTTCCCACATTTTTTGCCATTGTGGTTCAGTTTTTGTGGCCTGAATGATAAAATCTCAATAACGGATATATCTGTCCGTGCGTGTTATAGCTAAACGTGTTAAAGGGAATTATTTCCTCTGCAGAACACGTCTTGCTACAGCAGCGGAAGCAACAGCCACTGCAGCAGCAGCAACACCAAGTGGAATGGATTTGGATCTACCTGTTGATCCAAATGAACCAACATATTGTTTCTGCAATCAAGTTAGCTACGGTGAAATGGTTGCTTGCGACAATCCTAATGTAAGTACTCAGCCTAAGTTTTATCAATTATCTCCTTAAACTTTATCAGATCGAACATTTGCTAAATTTGATTATGCCCTTCGACAGTGCAAAATAGAGTGGTTCCATTACGGCTGTGTTGGCCTCAAAGAACAGCCAAAGGGAAAATGGTTTTGCGCAGATTGTGCAGGAACACAAAAGAAGCGGAAAGGCAGATGATAGAAGTAGAAGAAAATAACCCAGTATACTGATTTTCGACGTTTTAGCACTGGAATAAATTTATGTAGATACTATACTTTTGTTATTTTGTTATTTTGTTATTTTGTTATTTGTAACCATCCATTATTAACAAGTCACCCTTGCTGCATTCTAGTTGTAGGAGGAAGTACTTAAAAGCTCAAAGGTTAATGGAAGTATTGGTGATTTTTGACACCGCTGATGTCTATTGTTTGATTCATTAGGTAAATGCTTTTCGTTAAGGATTATTGTTACTCCCTCCATCCCAAAAATATTGTCTTACTTTCCTTATTAGTTTGTCTAAAAAAGATTGGCACGTTTTTATATTTAAAAATAATTTAACTTTACACAAATATCTAAAAGTTTGTTTGGACCACACATTTCAAAAGTCTTCCTTTATTTTTAATTTTTGTGTCAAGTCAAACGAAGACAATTTTTTTGGGACGTAGGGAGTGTATTTTCTATTTTCGCAATGTAATTACATTTCTGGATCAACTTGAAAAAAGAAAAAGAGAAAGAAATACTCATGATTTCATAACTTCTTCTGTTGTTCTGATAAATAATGTCATTGTGTGTCTAAACAACTTGTGACTCTGAAATAAATAAAAGAATTATGACGATAAAGAGGTTCCTTAATCATAATAAAGGGATCTTCTGTCTAGTTTTTTAAAATAAAATCTCTCGAGTTTTGACTGGTCAGAGAGGGCAAGGTAGAAAAAGAAAGAGCGTTTGTGAAATTGAAATTTTGAATTCTAGTGATACATTTGTGACCTATATTGTCTCCATCTGTCAAATAAATACCATCTTACTTCACAATCCAATTACAAACAGTTGCATTGATGAGCTTTTTCCTTAGAGTTCCACCAAAAATGACGAAAGAACACTGTCATTGTTGGAGCAATATTTATGGACATGCCTCTAAGGTGGCATAGGGTTCCTACACAGTATTGTTCAATTTTGGTTGAGTATGGATAGATATAAAAGAAAAAAACTTTATGTATTTTCCACTTTTATATGTAGTGATTCTTTTTCAATGCATTACAATCTTATCTATAAGTTCCATCAACACAATGGTAATTAGTTCATTAATTTCCAATGTTTCAGTCTTGGAAAGAAAATAGATATTGAGAGTATCCATTACTCACTTGACGGTAAATATTTATCCGCACTCATGTTTACATAAACGGACATGTTTACCATTGTATCGTTTATTGTAATGTCTCAATTGATTTCTTCCAGATTCCAACTGCTTCCCTCTTCTAATTTTGCACATAACAATGATTCCGAAATAAACATTATTATATAAATTGTGACGACACTTTTACTAAATTCATAGATGTAGATCTCGGACCTACAGAATATTTCTGAAACTCACACAGAAAAAACAAAGTTACATTTCTCTGGCGACTAACATGAGATTGACTAATTTAACCGATTTTGCTTAGGCAAAAAATAAAAACCGATGTTCTTTTTGTTTATAAAAAAAACATTATAAACACATTAACCTAGGAAAAGATTGCAACAATTAAACTACAAATCTAATTTCAACACACTAATTAATAATTCAATACATCTAAAAATCAATGACTCAACAGGGAATTACTCTTATTTATTAATATATAAACCATTACATATTAGAATATATAAAATATTGCCTCTCACCAATCAGTATATTTGTAACCTACATTTTCCACACATAAACGTGATATCTAGGCCCTTTCAAAATATTACATTTTGCTTGTTGAAAGGAAAAGAAGAAAATGCATAGTAGGAAAAGACCCTTGATTTGTGAATAATCCGTGGCTTGAAATTGTTCAATTTTGATTGTTTTTGGCTTCTTATATATAATCATGCCTACTTATATAAAAGTGTTTTTTAAAAGTGTTTTCCAATTTTATGAGTAGAGATTGTGAGAACCATCAACATCGGTAAATAGTTCATTCCTTTCCCATTTGCATTATTCGAAAGAAATCATATATTCATGAGATTGTCCATATTACTATTTTGACTACTTCGTGACATCAAGATCATCCCTATTACGAATTATTATATACGGACTTAGAGAACAAATACAATGCGAATGATTTTAAATCTATAATGATGATTAACATTAACGCGTCAAAAAAATAATCAAGAATTACATTGCTTTTGTGGAGAACTATTATCTTTCTAAATCAATGCATACATATTCTTTAGGTATACATCTCCATATGCTCTTTTATATTCAATATATTTTCCTCCCTTTTTAGTTCCTCTCTATTAAGGATACCTAACTTCTTGTTTTGGTGCCATGTTTTTCGTTACTGCGCAAAGTGAAGATGAATTCAGTTTTTTTACAAAATTACTCCTATTCAAATTACTGGTGTTCATAATTCAGTAAACATCGAATTACTAAATGAAAATCGAATAAAAGAAAAGTTTAAAAGAGGAATATCGAACTGTGCCAATTTAATTGAATATTTTCAAAATCGTACCGTCGTTTTCAAATTTCAAAATTAAAATCTTGAACCCTAGTGACACTGAATTAGGTTGCAACCATTAAAAATAACACTAGTTTTAATATACTAAATAGTAGTTCAATATGCTGAAAATCAACATAATTCAACAAAGAATCACACTCTTAATTATCAAGAACTCTCACCAATCAACATATTTGTAACCTATTTTACCGTCGGTCAGATAAATACCATCTTCCTTCACGACCCACCAACAAACAGTCGTAGGGTGTGGAATATCTGATTGACCAGCATCCTTAATACACGTATCTAGATCATTGAATACCTCAAAAGCTTTTTCTTTCGAGTTCCACCAGAAATGGCAGAAGAACATAGTTTTCAACCACATACTAGCATGAAATGACCAATTGATGTTAGTTTCTGGAGTAAGATTATAGTACCCTATATCGTCATTTTTAGATGCACAATGAACCTGTAGTATAGGAGAGTTTTTTGGGAGGTCATTCCATACATAAACATGGAATCTTGGTCCAGTAAAAAAATTCCCTTTTGCTTGAGGAAAACAAAAGAAGAAAATGCATAGCAGGGAAATAGCCTTGATTCGTGAATAATCCATGCCAAGAAAATGTTCCAACTTTTCTTGAATTTGGCTTCTTATATATAAGAATAGTTTAACTTCGATACAAAGACGGTGTAGACGAACTTTATATAGTATCAGGCCGGTTAAAACACCATGACACGTGACAGATAACTTACTACAATAAGTTAATTCATTAATTAATAGTACAAACTTTTTAAAATTATATATAAGTTAAATCCATAAATACCTTCAAATTCTAATATGGCAACAGAATGACTATATGATTTTATTACATGAGAACATCTTTAATAAATTGCAGTAATTAAAAGGGAATATTCTAATTATACTTGAAATATACTGTCTGAAAACAAAAGCAAATATAATTATTAAGTTCTTAGAATATTCCCATATAAATAACTAATTAACATCTAGTGTGAAAAGAGTAACTTATTTACATTGATTTGATCTCTAAATGTTTAAAATCATATTTAGTCATAATTATATCTCAATAAGACAGTATGTGAATGAGGAACCACTTTTGCCCATTAGGTAAATAAGTTAACCACGTAATGTCATATTTTTTAATTATACGCATTAGCATTAATAAATCATAAAATCTTAGGCATGTTCCAATTGAGGCCAATGTGTATACTTAAAGGAGGTGATACATTTTGTATGATTAACTTATTTATGAGATTGACACTTGAGAATATACTCATAAGTTTTTCAAAAATTTAAGTCGAAAGTGTCTAATACATAAGAAAATATATTCATTTCCCAGATACATTACAATTTATCCATAATCTACTGCTTACATGAGCTTGCTACAAATGAAATTTTCAACCAATGGAAGATAACTTACTATTCCCTCCGTCTCAAAATAGTTGTCGTGTTTTTCATCTACACACCCCTTAAGAAAGAATTAATAAGGATAGTGTTTTGACTATTTTAACCACCTAAAATATTTCATCATGTGATCTCTGCTCAATATATATTTATTTTATTTGCGTCAACTCAAATGATGTACCCTTTCTTAAATGATGCTAATCTCAAAAGGTTATATACAAAAGACAACCTAGACCGGCTGTATTAAAAAATGCAATGCATATATACAACATTTCAAGATCACTTAATGTTCTCATGTGTAAGTGTTTCTTGAAGGAAAAGAAGAAGGTACATGTATTGATGTGGTAATAATCTCAATTACAAAACTCGGGCAAAGATCTTATATGTAAGTATTCTCAAAGATTGATCAAATATAACTCAAAAACTAGATCTCCAACTTATGTACATTCAAACGTTGATATTAATAGGAATTGATTTTATAATAAGAAGATGTACGTCGTATATGAAGTTGAGGTTTTTATACTTTTCTGAACACATTAAAATAAGAAAGATAAAATTAATCGAAAAGTAATACTTCTCTACTAACTCTATATTATTGGAGTTTCTAATTGAAATAGGTGTGACAGCGCCAAATCTTTTTCAAGAGCAATCCTTCTATTGGGATTCATTAAAATACGCCTGACAATGCCAAATTTTATAATTCAAACATATATTTATATATATTATATCACTATAATTTTTACTTCTAGATGGAAATATATTTTCATTTATCCAAATTCCTGTCATTTGGTGTCACAATCCTATTGATTAATTTAAGTTGAAATATTCTTAATATTTTCACATGATTCTATTTTGTGTTATTTTTTAATATTCAAACTAATATTAGTACGCGCGCAATGTGTAAAAATATTTATTTATATTTACATTGAAATGTTTAATTTTCTTGTTTGCTTTTTGTTTATCGTTATTGCATTAATATCCAATACTTTGTGTTGCAACATTGTCAAGTGACTTTTTGTTAGTGTTATATTATTGATCATCATTTTCCGTTTACTATAATATCGATAAATATGATTTTTCTTACTCCTGAAATTAATTTTGTAAATATTTATTCTATCTCTCAGAATTCTGGTATTTAAATTTGTGAATAGTGACGATCTAGAATATTTTTTACTTTACTTTATCTTTTAAATACCCCAACTTTTTCTCAAATTTTCCTATGTATACATTCTTTTATCTACTGTATGTAATATTTTAATTATTTTTCACATTAAGTTCTTTTTCTTTTTCTTCTTTTTTCTTTCCCATTAAGTGTTTTACCTGTAATCCAAAAAATGTCACTCCCTCCGTCCCAATTTGTTTGAAGGTTGACCAGTTTGGGGGTCAAACAACTTTTTCTTTGACTCTATTTTAAACATAGATTCTTCGAATATTTTATAATTAAATTTACATATTTGAAACTACATAAAAAAGTACTATAAGTCGATAATTCACAATATATGTCAAGAGTTGGAAAAAATTGTAATAAAAGAAAGAGATGTTTGACTCCCAAACTGGTCAACCTTCAAACAAATTGGGACAGATGGAGTATATTGTATTCTTGTATTCCAAATTCGACCAAAGTATAAATAAGAAAATCTATTTTCATTTTATCATACAATTTATCAATATGTTTAGTATTAGATAGTTTAGTACTACATACAATAAGCAATTATCTAAATTACGGTTTTGAGAAATTTATTTATATTTTATAACTTAATTTTGTTGCGTATCATTTTTAAAAAATTTCAAATTTTCAATTTTTTGGTGTTTTCTATTAAGATTTCAGATACATGATCTTATTTGAAGAATGTCGTTTTTCGTGACAGTTCAAAGTACTTTTTTATTCAAAATTCAAACAAGTATTATCCGAATATATGTATAGTAAAAAACTATTTTGTATTTTCCATCTTTACCTAATTGAAGAGGGAAAGACATGTTTCAATTATTATTGTCGAATAGTATAAATCTCCCTGACTGGAGTCCTTTCATTAATACTATATATATATATATATATATATAGTGTACAATTGTAATTCTAATGGAATAATAATCTCTACTTTATATAATTACACTCAAATATTAATTACAGAATATACGGTGAATATATGAAAATATATTCACTATCACACCCCCCCTCGTCGGAGCGGGAGGAGGCCGAACGCTGAGACTGAATCTGAACTCAAGGAACAGTTGTCGAGGAAGCCCCTTAGTGAAGATATATGTGTACTGATACGAAGAAGGAACATGTAGCACCCTAACGTGACCCATTGCAACCATCTCGCGAACAAAGTGAATATCAATCTCAATATGCTTGGTTCGCTGATGCTGAACCGGGATATGAGACAAGTAGACATCATATATGTTGTCACAGTAAACTAAAGATGCTTTACATAAGGGACAATAAAGCTCAACAAGGAGATTTCTGAGCCAACACAACTCTGCAATAACGTTCGCAATGCCTCGATATTCTGCTTCTGCACTCGAGCGGGAAAGCATGGCTTGCCGCTCGGCAGACCACGAAATAATATTAACCCCCAAATATACACAATAGCCAGACGTAGAGCGACGGGTGTCCGGACAGCCTGCCCAATCGGCATCCGTGTAAGAGAGCAACCTAGTCGGTGCGGAGAGATATAGATGTAGTCCATAGTAAAGAGTGCACTTAACGTACCGAATGATACACTTAAGAGTTGTAAAAGTGAGGCTCCCTAGAAGCGTGCATGAACAAGCACACCTACTGAACAACATACACAATATCGGATGCCGAGTGAAGGTGAGTTACTGAAGAGCACTTGCGAGACTTCTATAAAGAGAGGGATCTCTGACTGGATCTCCGTCATCTGCACTAAGCTTGGACTTTGAGTCAACAAGAGTGGGCATGATCTTGCAACTTACCATCTAGCCCGGTAGACAATTTCCTCTGCATACTTACGCTGACATAAGAACATGGCATGTGCTGATCTGGTCACGGATATCCCCAAAAAATAACTCAACTTGCCCAAATCTGTCATAGCGAATTCGGACTTGAGGGGCAATGATCTCGTATTTCAGTGCATCAGAAGAAGCTTGTCATAACAATATCATCCACATATAAAATAAGGTAAGTCATGTTAGTACCTCGATGAAAAATAAAAAGTGAATGATCACTCTTGCTGCACATGAACCCGATATGTATGATATATGTATCAAATCTCTCATACCAAGCCCTGGGGGCTTGTTTTAAACCATATAGTGATTTACGAAGACGACAGACATATTGAGGAACCTCCGAATGCACAAAGCCAGGCGGTTGATACATATAAACGGTTTCTTTCAAATTCTCATTTAAGAAAGCATTTTTTACATCAAGTTGGTGAATAGGACAATTCTTCCCCATAGCTATACTCAACACGGTGCGAATAGTGGCTGGTTTGACTATCGGACTATAAGTCTTACCACAATCAACGCCCTCATGTTGCCCAGTACCATTAGCCACAAGTCTAGCCTTATGGCGTTCAAGCTCACCATTGTCTCTGAATTTGTGACGATAGAGCCACATACAACGAATAATCACCCCCTATGGTTTTGGGACAAGATCCTAAGTGTGCTAATTAGTTAACGCATTAAACTCCTCACGCATGGCCGCATTCCAATTTGGGTCAAGTTTGGCTAATTTTGGGTTTTTAGGAATATGTGAGATAGTTTGAGTTGATATGTTAAAGTGAACTTTTAGTTTGAAAATCATGTGCTATGCACGAGTTCCCATTCGATGTGTGGGGATGATCATTGGTTGGGTAGAGAGGCTGGGTATGGGGGTAGTGTTATCGAGCACTGGCTCGAAGGGTGACGAGCAGTATGGCGGGACAGTGGGGTGAGGCAGTGACTGTTAGGGTGACAGGCAGTGTGATGGGGCAGTGGGGTGAGGCGGTTACCGGCAGGGTGTCAGGATAGCGGTGTTAGGCAGTGTGGTGGGTGACTCGATAGGAGGGAGGTGCAGTGTAGTGGTAGTGTCATCGGGCAGGGAGGTTGCGGCAAGGCTGTTGTTTGACGGGGCGGGTGGAGGTGGTGGCGGTACGGCTGGAGGTTGCGGATATTGTAGTGCATTTTGGACTAGAGGTGAGGTGTCCGGTCATCAAGGAATCCGTAATCGGTGGGTCAAAATTGGTGGATGTTGGTAAATGGGAAGACATGCTCCTCAAAGGTGATATGACGTGAGACTATGATTTTACATGTGGATACGTTATAACATAAGTACCCCCTATGGTTCGACGAGAACCCCAAGAAGACACACGGGGTGCTAATTTGTGAGGGACAGTGGAGGCAAGATTGGGTAGCAGAGACAATCAAAAATTCGAAGGAGATCATAGGTAGGGATACGACGAAATAGGAACTCGGTGGGGGTCCTATTTTGGAGCGTACTGGTAGGTAGTATATTAATAAGGTATTCTGTCATTTTTAATGCATATACCCAAAAGCTGAGGGGAAGAGACGCATAAAAAAGTAAGGTACGAATCATATTGTTAATGGTGCGGAGAATTCGTTCGGCTTTACCATTTACCATTTTGAAGGGAAGTAAGGGGGCAGGAGAAATGAAAGACCATGACATTAGCCGCACAGAATTTATGAAAGAGATAATTATTAAATTCACGACTATTGTCACATTGAAACGTTTTTATTTCTTTTCAAATTGTGTTTTAACATACATACGAAATTCAAGAAACTTATAGTAGACCTGAGATTTATATTGGAGCGGATAGACCCATAGGAAGTGAGAAAAATCATCCAAGAATATTAAATAATATTTATGACCCAATTTTCTAGTAATAGGAGAGGTCCATAAATCTGCATGAATAATATCAAAGGGAGAAAAAGTAATACTCAAAGATGACGTAAACAGAAGTCTAACATGCTTTCCAAGATCACAAGAGTAGCAATTTTGGGCAAGGTTCCCTTTATTACATTGAATTAAATTGTGGTTTCTAAGAAAATAAAAAATATGAGCTCCGGGATGTCCAAATCTACTATGCCACGTTGAGGAGGAGATTACAGCTAGAGATGTGGGAGGGTTGACACTGGCAGCGGACGTGGATAGGAAAGGATAGAGGTCCCCCACACTATTGCATCTTGTAAGAAATCTCCCCATACGTAGGTTCTTCACAGAAAAACCAAAGGGGTCAAAATCAATAGATACGGAATTATCTTTGTCTCCCCGACCACCCCCTTGGCCTTTACCTTTGTCTCCCCAACCACCTCCGCGACCTCTGCCTCTGCCACCACCGTGGTTGTTCTGCGGTGGGTGGTGTTCGGAGTATGGTGGCTGGCCGGTGGTTGGTGCGGGGGCGTCAACAACCAACGCCTTAGGGTTGCGTTCGTCTTGTTTTGCTCGTCTTTTCTCCTCTAATAGCAATTGGGACCGCACTTTTGTTGAAACTCGATAGAGGATCGGCCTGTTGGATCATTGTTGCAAGTGTGTCGTATTCACCTTTCGGTAAACCATTAATCAATTGCATAACCATATTTGTGTCAGAAATTGGAGTACCCACGTTAGATAATTGGTCGGCAAGCAATTTAAATTATTTGCAGTAGTCGGACATATTTGCAAATTTTTGAAGACGAGTGGTGTTGAATTTCTCCTCGAGATATACGGCACGTGTATGTTTGTTGTCTTGAAAAATTTCCTCCAACGGTGTCCATAACTCTTGAGCCGAAGCTCCGGTCTTCATAATAGTATGAAGCAGATCCTTGGAGATAGTGCCATTGATCCACTGCTTGACGATAGCATCAAGCCGTTTCCACGTCGTGTCGTCGACGTCGGGTTGGCGGGGGAAAGATGGTATCAATGTGATCAAGCACGTTGTAAGCACATGCATGAATTTGGAAAAGTTCAACCAACGACGCATATTGTCCATCCTCTTGATAAGGAATCAACGGGATGAAGTTCTTGGTATTGGTTACGGCGAAAGCTGGATGAAAGGTATTGGGGTTGGAAGAGGGAGGAGGATTTGTGACGTCAGGTATTGATGAGGAGGAAGCAGGAGAAGCTATGTGGGCCGCGGGTGATGCCATGAGAGCTGTCGAAAAGTAGGTAAGAAAAAAGGAGGGTTCGGGATGTATATGAGGTGTATATGGGGCAGTATCAGCCGTATAAGAGGTATATATCGACTTAGGGAGGCTATATAAGGTATACGAGTAGTATATAGCGGCAGAGAGGGTTTATCAACCGTATACATGGTGTATATCGGCTTTTTACAGTAGGGCTTGGCATCGGAAACAAAGAAAGCATTTAAGGGGGGGGATAGGGGTTTAGGGATTTTTGGCTCTTGATATCATGTAAAATAGTGTAAATCTCCTTGACTAGAGTCCTTTCATTAATACATTATATATATGATGTACAATTGTAATTCTAATGGAATAAGAATCTCTACTTTACATAATTACACTCAAATAATAATTATAGGATATTATAGAATATACGGTGAATATATAAAAATATATTCACTATCAATCATGTTATGGAATCTACGATAATCGCACCACAAGCACCAAAACACTTTCATATCCTATTACATATTGGTTTGAATTACCTCATTAAAGAAATAAATCTTTGAGCCACAAATCATTCCATATATATATATATATATATATTGTGAAATCCATATTATTTCAAATTTAATAGTGTGCATAACCTTGATAACAAAAGTAATTAATCTAATTCAACTTTGTGAATTAATTCAAATCTAAAACGTCCTTATCTACAAAAGAGTTACCAATAATTTTTTAAATATCATAATATATAACTCAACTTGAAAAGAAAATAAGAAATTGTTCACCATTAAAAAAACACAAGTTTCTAGAGTTTGTAAGAAGGAATAATTTCTTATGTATTATGGTACTGCATTTTTTAAATAATTTAAATTGAGAAAAAAAAACACATCAAAATATAAATTTTGAATAATTCTTCAAAAATATGAATATTATCTATGAGTTCTTGGTATAAGAAAGAGTAATATTCCAACAGAAAATATTTTTCATATTACATATTTTTCGGGAGATAAGTGATCATGCCTCTACCTGTTCATTCTAAATTTATCTAAAATTGAAATGTATGTATTTTATTATATAAGGTCGGATATGTTTAGGAACAACCATGTAGAACTCTTCAGAAATTAATGGACGTTTGATTTTATACCAAAAGTCTAATCCTTTTAGATTCAAGTCATTTTTTAAAAAATGATCAATTAAAATTAAACAAATAAAAAGTAATAACAATAATTTCCTAAGGTAACAACATCTCATTTCTAAATCATGTCAAGCCTTTCATCATCTTCATCTCTATACATATTAATATTATTCCTACAACAAAACACAACTTATTAAAGATGTCAAAAAAACATGAAACAAACATAAGTAATGAATGACAACCAAATTTATAAATAAATAAAAACTAATAACAATAATTACCTAAGGTATGAACACCATCTCCATTTCTAAACCATCTCAAGTCTTTCATCATCCTCATCACTATATATATATATATATATATATATATATATATTGATATTACTCCTGCAAAATAAAACACAACTTATTGAAATAATCAAAACAATGAAATCAATTTAAGTAACGAATGACAATCAAATTTGAATAGCAAGTAAATCATTTTCTATTCTTTAGAATTTCACAATCAAATTAAGTAACTGAGACAAAAATGAAGAATGATTTGTAAAAGCGAACGATGAAGATATATAAATGTGGTTTGCTACAATTAGATTTTGAATCTAAGTTGGAACATAACTGTGCATGTGTGTTTGTAAGTTCGTGGGGGTAATGAGGGTAAGGGACGGGACGTGTTGTAGTTTATTCTTTTTTCATTTTTTGTTTTTTCCTCTTTATAGTTTTTCTCCTTTTAGAAGTGGTAAAGAAGTTTTAAGACTTTTAACTGATTCTAAATAAATATATCTATATTTTTTTTCAAATTTAAATTAAAAGTAATAATTAATTATTAACTGATTTCACTAATTTTGTCCTAAAACTACCACATAATTTTTGCTGTGCTATCACTTTTCACAATTCTAGGTCAAACTATATATATATATATATATATATATATATATATATATATATATATATATATATATATATATATATATATATATATATATGTCTGGTATCCGCATTGGATTTCGATTATATTTGGATTCACGTGCATAGAGACTCGAACCAGATCTCTAATTAAGGGAGGAGCTCCATCTCACATCTTCTGGTGGTGTTCTTTAGTATTACATCTTTTTGGAAACGAAATAAACTATAAAAAAGTCAAAATGTGCTTTATTGAAATTTAAAAAAATTAATAGTTTAAAACTTGGGATAACTATAAAGAAGACAAAAATTGCAGAAATTTCGGAGCATTCAAAATTTTAAAATAAAGTATATAAATTTAAAAACATGGTTTATTTGAAATTGACATTCAATTATCTCCTAATGGAGTATTTCGTGGAAATATAGTTCCACAAAAATAGACTCTGAAATTGAGTTGTGTTAAAAAATGTGTCTTAAATTTATACAAATTTTTAATTCCTAAATTGTAGCAGCATTATTTATATGTACAATGATCTCCTAGGAGTATTTTGTGAAAATATAATTCCAAAAAATAGACGCTGAAACTGATTTATTCAAGAACGTGTGTTTCTAATTTATATAAATTCCTAATTCCCAAATTTTAGCAGCATTCCAAAAATAAATAATTTGACTTTTTAAAAATATTTTCAATCTCCAAAACTTTTGGAGCTTTGTCCTAAGATTGTACATATGTCTCAATCTTCATATGTCACTTGATTGATGTGATTTCTTCTGTTTTTAATAATATATACAGTAGATATTAGAAAAAGATTATTGATAATCTAACCATCATTGTGTCTTTTATGCGAATAAATTTCCTAGTTTGAATTTTTTTTTTGAATACATCATTGCTAATATCATAATTTGTTATGTATTAATTATATATAAGTTGAAAAAATATACTAAATAAAATAATTAGTAATAGGATGAGCTTCTCTCTTAATTAGGATTTCAGGTTTGTGTTCTAAGTATAAAAAAATCTTTGATAGAAAAACTTTTTTCGAATGAATTCTAAATCGTTGAATTCAAATATAATCGGGCTTTAATACGAATTCGCGTCACAAAAAAGAAGACAATATGATAGTAAGTTACTTTCAGAAAGTTTGAAGACAAAACCGTAATTAAGACAATCTATGAATCCCAAAAGATTTATTTTCTCTAATTTTCTTTCAGAAAGTTTAAGATCCCAAATCAGTAATTTCGAATTTATAGAAACTATCATTCAAGATTGGTGAATCAAGAACCTTCCTTTTTCAGAAATGGAGGTGGCACAACATAGGTGGAGGTTAAGGTGGTCGTTCAAGGATGCTACAATTATTGTGAATATGATTACTGCCCTTTTTCTACTTCAAAGCTTCTTCTATTCTTCATCTTCCACCACACCTTCAGGTTTACTTTTTCCTTTAAATTTACTTCATTTTCAGCTCAAACAATTCTTGTGAGCTTTTAATCTATAAATTGTGTTTCTTTCTGTTTGATTTCTTCTGGATTTGTGGTTGAGGGTAGCAACAGAAAACATAAATTGTGAAAGTTCTTTTAGGATAGAGGTTTTGCTATTTGATCAAGAAATGTAAAAATGATTACTTTGATGTGGAATTGTTGCATTTGCTGATCTAAATGGAACCATTTTTGTATCAAATCGAGCTTAAAAATTGGAAGTTCAGAAAGGGGAAGCATTAAAGTTACAGCCTTTCTTTTGTATTCCCTCTAATCTAAACTGTTAGAATAAGAATATATTTTCATATATAGTATCCTACTAGGAAAAGGATTGTAATGTAGAATAGGAATATGATTCCATATATAGTATCCTACTAGGAAAAGGATTGTAGTGGGGTGTCTATAAATAGAGCTCAATGTAATCATGTAGACACAACAATTCAATAATATTTCTCTCATAATTTCTCACATGTTATCAGAACTTCTACGATCTTGGTAGAGAATCAAAGAGCTTCCGCTGCCGGCGAGCGGCACTAGCCATTGTGTGTCGCCCGTCTGGCCAAAGATAATGATAGAATGAAGATTGTTGAGAACTTTCAGATATTTATAAATAAAATATTCTCCTTCATATAATAGAATATTATCACCGGAACAAAAAAATCGGCGTGAACAGTTACAAGATTTCGATCATCGGAATTAGGGTTCCGGGCTATTTTCGGCCATTCTTTTAAGAATTATTTTTACTGTCAGCATTGCGCAAAGATTTCGAGCTGATCCATACCCTTCGACAACTTCTCCAGTATAATTTCGCATCCCGTAGGATCGTGCCGTCATTCCGATCCTACCCAGAAAATACCATCATAGTCCCGTGCCTCAATTTCGGCGACTGTTTTGCGTCCTTCTCCTCCATAGTATTAGTAAGAAAGTATCCGTTGTGCGATATTCCAGTGAAGATTTGGAAAAAAAAAATCACCACCGCGCAGAATTTTTCCGGTGGCTACTAAGCGTCACGTCTCTATTCAGTGGTGTTGTGCAGAATCAACACCACCACAACATAAATTAGGTTCAAGCTAGTGAGAAACTAATTGTTGTGCAAATTTCCAACAATTTCCGGGAAAGCAAATCAGTCATCGTGCAATATTTCCAGTGACAACATAGTTGTCCGTGTCAAAATTACTTTCGGGTAATATTGCGCAAATTCCAACACCACCACGAGGTAGATCAGTCCCTTCCGACCAAAACTCAGTCAGCGGCTTCAGTAAATACCCACCCACGCGCCACCACGTGCCGCTCGAAGTGCCAGCTCCGGCTAGCGCGTCAAATCCACGCGCTGCGCATGCTTCTTTTTCCGACCAGATGTCGGTGATTTTCTTCTTGGGTTGTGTTCTCCAGATTTCGTCATGTCTCTCGATTTTGATATGTTTAACTCCAAAAATACGGAATTGAAAGTTCAAGTCCTATGATTACTTCAAAATCCTTAAGGCGGAGATCAGAAAATCGCACATCATAGTCTATGAAAAAGCGACGAGGAGGAGGTCTGCTTTGAAGATCTCGATCTAGGTGTAGTTATAGTAATAGGCTTGGACACATTCTTGAAGTATGCTATTCCCTCCATTGTGACCTTGAGGAGGAAGTTTATATGGAGCAACTACCTGATTTTGTTGCTCAGGAGAGTCTAACCTGGTGTGTCGATTGTGTCGGTCACTTTATGGTCTGAAACAATCTCCCAGAGCATGGTTTGGGAAATTCAATACAGTAATTCAGGAGTTTGACATGACTCGTACTAAAGATCTCAGCATACTGAAGTATTTTCTAGGTATTGAGGTTGCTCAATCCAGATCAGGTAGATCGGGTATACTCTCCGGTGATATTATATAAAATTTGTGAAGTTAAGTGATTAGCATGCTGATATTTTCACCAAGTCCCTCACTGGTCTTCGTATTATTACATCTGTAACAAGCTCAGTACATATGACTTGTATGCACCAGCTTGAGGGGGAGTGTTAGAATAGGAATATGATTTCATATATATTATCCTACTAGGAAAATGATTGTAATGTATAATATGAATAGGATTCCATATATAGTATCCTACTAGGAAAATGATTGTAATGGAGTGTCTATAAATAGAGCTCAGTGTAATCATGTAGACACAACAATTCAATAATATTTCTCTCATAATTTCTCACATAAACTATTTAGTGTGATTTCTTGTTTAAATACAACAAAATAAGCTTTCTTGTTAAGTTTCCATGACCCTTTTTGAGTTTATGCTTTTCCCTTTGAAACAACAACAACAACAACATACCTAGTGTAATCCCACAAGTGGGGTCTGGGGAGGGTAGGATGTACGCAGACCTTACCTCTATCTTTTGCATGGTAGAGAGGTTGTTTCCGATAGACCCTGCGATTCCCTTTGAAAGTACCCATGGAAATGATCCTAATTTTATCTGTCCTGTTGGAGGTAAAATTGGGTGAATACTTGGTTAGCCCAGTCAATAGTTGCATTAGCTTTGTGCTTGCACCGTCTTGCGATCCAATGGAAATAAAAGGTATCCACTTGCAGAATCTGTTAAGGCAGTAGTAATTGTTGCCTGCAACATGAATAGTAGGACGCCTTATGAATGAACATGATGTAGTGTACTTGGGTGGTAGAGCGAAGCAATGGGGTAAAACATTCAGTTGCTCACAAGTGGGGTGGCTTGATGGCAAAAGCCATAAAAAAATGGAGGACATTCGCGTTTCCATCCCGTGTACCAAATTAAAAAGTTGGAGGTGTAGATAGCCAGTTTTGCTCTTAAAAAGTTGTTCTAGGATACTATATTTTCTAGTCAAATAACTGTCACTAGATCACCTAATCTTAATCTGGTAATAGAATGGCTAATATGGAATCGTGATGTTTGAACTGCAATTGAAATGTATATGAAGGAAACAGAAGAGATCCGCCGTGCTATGTTGCCTGTGGAGCTAATTATAAGAGTGCGTACCATCACACTACACTTTTTCCTTGTTCTGCTTCAATAGTATTAGTAATGTTTTGTTTTCTGAATTGTGTGAATTTTGGAGAATATAAAATCTTTTGTTGTGATAGGTTAAGGAAATCCAGAAAGAAACATATGTCGACACAGATCCTGTCCAACAGAAGGATGCAGACTGCTGAGTACACCTCATATCTAGACTCAACAATTATCGGTCCTATTCTGATTCAGGCAGCTGAAGGGGAGCTTGAAGTAACTGGTAAAATTGTTGCCATGTGACCAGGAGGTCATGGGTTCAAGCCGTGGAAACAGCCTCTTGCAGAAATGTGAGGTAAGGCTGCGTACAATAGACCCTTGTGGTCCGGCCCTTCCCCCGACCCCGCGCACAGCGGGAGCTTAGTGCACTGGGCTGCCCTTTTATTCTGATTCAGGCAGCGTGAAAGGTAAGTTTTCAAAATTTTCTGCAGCTATTGGAATCAGTAAAAGAAAATTTTGTGCTGAATTAAATGGCATAGCAAGCTTCAGTCAATTGTATATGTTCTAAGAATCACACTTATCGTTATATCAGCTCTGACATCTTTGAATTGCCCAAGCAGTCCACGTGCTTCCTTCTGAATTCGGTTAATGAACTGCGGCAATATGAAGCACAACTTAATTGTCAGTATTAACACATCAACTTTATCTGTTTTAATTCAATGCATGTTAGCTCTTGGAGAAGTTGTTATAATCAGATGACGTCACATATCGTAGGACCATAGCTCGATATTCTACTTCTACACTAGATCTAACACAGTCATACCCAGAGAATATCCTACAATTTGTGAGTGATCTTGGTCCTCATACAATAATTCTTATCCTGGAGCTCTTCATATATATCTGAGAATGTGGATTTCTGCGTCTCAGTAACCACTCTATGGAGTTTGAAGAAACTGACTGCACCTACTGTAAATGAATTATCTGGTCATGTAATTGTGAAATAATTCCGTTCAGCAACCAGTTTTTGAAATCTATCAAGATTCAGGGTTTCCCTGGATTTGTTTCCTCTAATATGTCCAATGTGTACTTTCATTGAGACGAGTAATTATAGGAAATGACATATTTTAACCGGTAGTTAGACCTACTACGTTGTATGGGGCTGAGTGTTGCCAGTCAACAAGTCCCACGTCCAGAAGATGAAGGTGGCGGAGATGAGGATGTTGCGATGGTTGTGTGGGTATACTAGGAAGGATATGATTAGAAATGAAGTTATCCGAGATAAGGTGGGAGTGGCCTCGGTGGAGGACAAGATGCGGGAAACGAGGATGAGATAGTTCGGGCATGTTCAGAGGAGAGGCACGGAGGCCCCGGTGCGGAGGTGTGAAAGATTGGCTTTAGACGGGTTCAGAAGAGGTCGAGGTAGGCCGAAAAAGTATTGGGGAGAAGTGATTAGGCAAGACATGACGCAGTTGTAACTTACCGAGGACATGATCTTAGATAGGAAGTTGTGGAGGTCGCGGATTAGGGTGGAGGGTTAGGTAGTAGTTACGGGTGTAGTGTATCCTTCTATACTAACAGGCCTAGTGTTACCTTGTAGGTTCCTGCCCTTCGATTTCCTGTTACTATTTGCTATCTCTTGTACTCTGATTATAATATCAGTTGATGCATTTGCTGTTAAAATTTCTCCATTAATGCTTATTTATAGTGTTTTGCCATGATCTCTTTACTTTACTTTCTTTACTGTACTTTCTTCAAACCGTATGACCTTTTTTGTTATGTTTTCTCTTGAGCCGAGGGTCTTTCGAAAACAGTCTCCCTACCTCCCAAGGTAGTGGACCGCATACACTTTATCCTCTCTAGACCCACCATGTGGGATTACACTGGGTATGTTGTTGTTGTTGTTGACATATTTTAAGTGGGACCACACTGGGTTGTTGTTGACCTATTTTAAGTGGGACCACACTGGGTTGTTGTTGACCTATTTTAAGTGGTTTGCTTGAGAACGCGAGTAAATAAATTCCAAAATTTGAGCCGAAAGTTACTCATAAGAACATCTTATCATGAGTTCATGTGCTCAACCGGAATAATGCATAGTTCAGTGTTTAATTGAAATTTACGCAAATTCAAGGGGCTATCGATATATTCCGCCGGGAAAAAGGAGTTAAGGACATTTTTGTCCACAAATAGAAATTTATTTATTCATTTATAACACAAATAAATTTTATCCCTAATAAATTTCTTCCCAAAAAAATTGTGCATAATCAGATTATGATAATCTACTATGAGTAATTCTTCTTCTCAACATTTATTCTTCACACTCGGTCCCTTCTTTGCATTTCCATTAACAAAACCTCTCTCAACAACCAAAAACCCCTTTTCATCTACAAAATTCTTCTTCTAGTGTTACAAAAAATGGGTTCTCTTGTCCCATTTCAAGACCTCAATCTTCAGCCTGAATCCACCAATTTCACATCTTCTCCAACCACAACTCCAAGAATCATCCCCAAGATTGAAGCAAAACTTGAACCCCTTGATGAATATACACAAGCTGATGTTCAAACCACACCTTTCTTTTCCAACCCTAGTCCCAATTTCAACTTCAGTTCTGGTTCAGCTTTCACCCGTACCAAACAATTACCCACTTCTGATTCAATTCCACCGGATATTCCACCTGGGTTTGAAGAAATCAATGTTTATTCTGAATTTAATCTAACGCAACATTTCAGAGATGTTGGAGTTGTTGAACACCAGGATTCTCGTGTTGAGGTTGTCGAAGACCCCGATTCTCATGCCAGTGTTCCTGATAACAACGACACACAGGTTTCAGAAACTGTGATTGCTAGAAAACAATATACACAAAGATCACCGGAATTGGTTAGAGTGACAGATCTTAAGCCTGAAGGTCAACGTTATTACCGAGACGCTGTTCGGAAAACCCGAATGTTGTGTGATTCTCTGCGTATTCTCGAGAACAACCAGCATTTGGGTCCTCATAGAAGGAGAAGAGGTGATCTGAAGGTTTGTCAAATATTGAGAGAACATGGGTTGTGGATGCATCGCGATAAGCGCATTGTGGGGGCGATCCCCGGAGTGCTTATTGGTGATGTGTTCTTCTTTAGGATGGAGCTTTGTGTTGTTGGATTACATGGGCAGGCTCAAGCTGGTATTGATTATGTACCTGCGAGTCAGAGTTCGAACGGGGAGCCAATTGCTACGAGTTTAATTGTTTCAGGTGGATACGAGGATAATCAAGATGGAGGAGATGTGATTATATATACAGGACATGGTGGACAGGATAAGTATTCAAGGCAGTGTGTGCATCAGGAACTGGAATGCGGGAATTTGGCGTTGGAGAGGAGTAAGCACCATGGAATTGAGGTAAGGGTAATTCGTGGCTTTAAATATGAAGGAAGTGGAAGTGCTAGTGATAAAGTTTATGTGTATGATGGATTATATAGAATTGTCGAATGCTGGTTTGAAATTGGAAAGTCTGGATTTGGAGTGTATAAATACAGGCTTGTTAGGATAGAGAATCAGGAAGAAATGGGAAGTGCTATTCTTCGTTTTGCGCAGAATCTTAGGATCAGACCTTTAGTGGCAAGGCCTACTGGTTATATTAGTCTTGATATATCAAGGAAAAAAGAAAATGTACCAGTGTTTCTTTTCAACGATATTGATGATTATCATGATCCTGTTTATTTTGATTATCTAGTGAAGACTGTTTATCCTCCATATGTCTATCAGAATGTGGGCAGTGGTAATGGATGTGACTGCATTGATGGGTGTGGGGTTAGTTGTTTTTGTGCTCTGAGAAATGGTGGCCAATTTGCCTATGATTATAATGGTATATTGTTGAGAGGAAAACCGTTAGTTCTCGAATGTGGGACCACATTGTCAATGTCCTCCAACTTGTCAGAATCGAGTGAGTCAGAAAGGTTTGAGGAACAGACTCGAGGTGTTTCGGTCTAGAGAGACTGGTTGGGGAGTTAGGTCACTGGACTTGATCCAAGCTGGGTCTTTTATCTGTGAATTTACTGGGGTTGTACTCACGCGAGAGCAAGCCCAAATTTGTACAATGAATGGTGATAGTTTAGTCTATCCAAGTCGCTTTCCTGAGAGATGGACAGAATGGGGAAACTTGTCGCAAATATATCCTAACTATGTGCGGCTGACATACCCTTCCATTCCTCTGGATTTTGCTATGGATGTGTCTAGAATGAGGAATGTAGCATATTATATCAGTCACCGTTCAAGCCCCAATGCTATGGTACAGCCTGTGCTTTATGATCACAACCATGTATCTTTCCCCCACCTGATGCTCTTTGCGATGGAGAATATTCCCCCTCTAAAGGAGATCAGTATTGATTATGGTGTAGCAGATGACTGGACAGGGAAGCTTGGCCATATATAGTAGTTGATCCAATTTTGAAAATGATGCGGCACAGCCATTTCTGGCACATCATTTGCTGAGGTAATTGAAACATTCAAGTCAATTATTCCTGTTGAACTCAAAATTGTAATGGTATTCGACAACATGTTTTTTAGAGGGCTGACTCTGCTAATATCAGGCTACTGGTATTGGTCGTCTTTTCTCTCTAGCCACCTCTGGCCTTTATTCTAAATCTCCCTTAGACTGATTTGATTAAAATATTGTGGCAGTCTTAAATTTATCTAGCTCTGGCGACTTTTGGACGTGCCATTCTCTTTCTATTGTGAATTCTAACAAGCTGGTTGGAACTCCAATTGCTTTGTTTAGTTTTTTTTCAATATACTATATGCAGTTTGAATGTATCTTGACTGATTTGTTGAATGGATTTGAACTTATTTTCATGCCGGTTGATAAGAATTCCCTTTTCCCTCCATAGTTGTCTTTTTAATGGTTTAGAGCATGATTTTGTTTCTAATTCGTTGTGCTCTTCCCCAGATAGATCCCCTCTTTAGATTTCATGCCTAAAGAGCTCTTTGCACAGTTGCTGAAAAGGACTCCCCTGTCCCATAATAGTTGTACACCTTTTTTTGGCACCCAAGAGTGTGGCCCACTCAATAAAGCAGGTAAAAACCGTAGGAGAGTGGGGACAAAACTTTAGATGATTTTTTTTCTATACCTAAGTGTTGGTGTACAGAGTTAGCCGGTAATAATGTTGGTATCCAGGGAAATAGTTGAAGTTTGCCAATTGACACAGACACCGCCATAAACTACTTTGACTAGCTATTAGATTTAGAGTTCGTTTGGTTTTGTTGATTAAAAGTAGCTGACAAGTATTAAACACTAAGTTGATTTTACAGGTAAGCGGTTACGTGTTGATTAAAAGTGCTAACACTGATAATAAGCATTTTATCCGTTAAAATGACTGAAAGTGCCCTTAAAGATATTTACAAAAAATATATATTTAAAAGTTTTACATGGAAAAGGGCGAATGCCAGATATGGAATTGAGTGAGAGTTAGGTTGTTTTTAGGAAGGGTAACTTTGTTGATTACCAAAAACATCATAATAAAGTAGTAAAACTCTTGTCTAAATTAGAAGTGTGTATAGATGTTCTTGTTCTTCCATTCCCCAAACCCACTTCAGCTTTCAAGATTGGGTTGGTGTTCCAATAGGCGAGAGGTGTAAGCACCGCGAGGCTGAAAAGTGCAAGTGCTTATAAAGCGGGTCAAACCAACTTATAAGCTTACCAAACACCCTAGAGTAGTATAAATCATCTCGAGTTGTAAAAGAGGGTTAAAACTGAGGTTTTGAAATGTGAAAAAAATATATCTGGTGTCAAGAAGCTTGATATAATTGTTAATTTATTCAAATATCAACCTCGTTCAAGGGGAGGTTTTATTTTGGAAATGGACCTTAAAGTGAAGTAGGTTAGATATGCACCCAATGGAGGCAGCTATACTAATATAACTGTATTTTGGTTTTTAGGAGGAAAAAGGTCTAGTATTTTGAGACAAAGGTAGTAATATAATTAAGGTAAATACTAACAGGATCAACTGGAGGAAAAGAATACTCTCCCAATGCCATATTTTATTAGTTTCTTTGTGTCCAAGTGTCAGTTGCAACATGAGCTATGCTGTTGAGTATTTTGCATGCTCTGATTGTTAATTTTCTCATTTAAAGAAATGCTCAAAGGATCCTTCTTAACTTGAAGTACCTTAAACAGATTGGACAAGTTACATGGTGGGTTATAATGGCTTAATTACACGGGACTTTGCTGCCTTAAGTGGTTAGTGGTCACGTACGAGAAGAGAAAGTGGTTAGGGAAACGAACTTCTCTTTGAGACTCATATCAATCTTTGTGAAGTTAAAAAAAAAAACAGTTCCGCAGGTATCACCTTTACAAACAAGGTCAAGTTTAAAGAGTAAATTTATTCTTTACCATTAGAGGAGGATAGGTATGGCAATGGCGGAGAGCCGGGTGGGATGCTTTCCCTTTCTAACACCCCACTCTACCTGGCCCAACTTTGCCCCGTGCATGATATGCTTTACTCATCATTTTCAATTGTTTATTGTGTTTTCCAAATTTGGTTTTTATCTCACGTGCCAATAACTGTGTTTTCTCTTTAGATGTTTAACTTAACAATTAAAGGAAGAAACATCAATTATTGTATATGAACAAATGAATAGAAGACATTAAGAGACTAATCGAATATAACTAGATACCTTGCTAAAAGATAAATGACATACCAGAGGTAAACCTTAAAGATTGAAAAGTTTGAGGTGGTGCACCATTACACTTACCTCTTTGCTCCAATTTGGAGATAATGAATTGCTCTTCCACCTTGTTGGGTCACATCTAAGAGTTTGACCAAGCCCTTCCCTATCCCACTTCTCCTATTTTCCATCCATATAGGTGGATATATTATTTAGGTTTTCCTTTATTTAGAAAAAAGATGGTATATGATTCTTTGCTTGATTAGTAATGAGTATGCACATGTATATAATTGCTAAATTGTTTTATATTATCTTCTTTCTTTTTATTCCATTTCAAAAAGATTTTACTCAAAAGATAGACCAAATGCTTCCTAGTTATATTTCTTTAGTAGCCATCTAAGGGTGTGGCCGTAGGGAGAAGAACAATGAGATCTTAGGTACAAATTCCAGCTGAGGAAAAAATCACTAGGTGACTTCTCCCATCTACCTAAACCTTACCTTAGTATATAAAGTTACTCAATGGTGGAAGGTAGAAGGTACTCGATGAAATAGTCTTGGTGCATTCAAGATGGCCGCTCGGACACCACCATCATAAAAAAAGGTTGCATCTCTTTCATTAAGTTTAAATGTCTACAAAATCAATAATTTTTGTGCATGGGAAATATACTAAGATAACAAGATATAGTTTTGGGGTTTTCTGGACTCGTCGAGTGCCTAGTTAAAATAGTAAATTCTACCTCTTTTGTACTCCATCTTGTACCTCCTTGGTAGCGATGTTAATAAAATTACCATTACCTTATTAATTTGGCTTGTTCAACCTGACAACGTTAATGAGTCGCTAGTTCAACCTGACAACATTAATGAGTCACTAGTTAAACTGCCCCTCGGAAGATAAGGTCCACAAGTTCCATGCAATTGACACCCATTGTATATTTGGAAACTTGTACGTGATATTCAATTTTTTTCCTAAGATATGCTCTTATAAGAATTGACATTACATGTTGATAAGTACTCCCCTTCTGTCTAAAAATACTTGTCATCAAAATAAAGATAAAATTAAGTAGTTTTTCCCCATTTTACCAAACAACATACCCAGTGTAATCCCACAAAGTTGGGTCTGGGAGGGTAGGATGTACGCAGACCTTATCTAGACTTTTATGAGGTAGAGAGGTTGTTTCCGATAGACCCTCGGCTCAAAAGGAAAGTAGTAGATGCAGGATTGCAAGGGAAATAAGGTAACAAAATATCCAGATATAAAGCAAATGGAGCAACACATATTAATACGCACTAAAGAGTAGGGATCTACGCGATACCTAAACAATACAACGTGGATGTTCTTGACTGCCCAGCATTCTGCTCCATACAACAATACTGGTCTAACCACCACTCTGTAGAACTTACATTTCAGCCTTGGCGACACCTTATCGCAAAGCACCTCGGAGGCGAGCCTCCATTTCATCCATCCTGCTCCAATACGGTGTGCGCCATTATCTCAATCTCCCCGTCTCCTTGTATTATGGATCCAACATACTTGAAGTTTCCTCTTTTAGGTATAGCTTGTGCTTTGATCTTTACTTCCATGTCTGCCTCCTGCATCACGTCACTGGACTTGCACTCCATGTACTCCGTCTTTGTCCTGCTTAACCTAAAACCTTTAGACTCTAAGGTCGTCCTCCAAACTTCCAGCCTATCATTAACTTCACTGCGCGTCTCTTCAATTAATTACCTTGTGTATTTATTACATCAATGGGCTGATTTTATGAGTTTGCATATCAAAAAAAATAGTTCTTGTGCTCTTAAACATTTAGTGACGCTTGAAAAATGCAAATAGCAAGTGCAATTAGTTGTTTCTAATCTTTAACTCCTTCTCCATTTCATTTTTTAATACAGCCTGTCTAGGTTTCCTTTTGTATATAATTGTTTGAGATTAACATCATTTAAATGGAGCTGGCGCAAATAGAATAAATATTTATTGAGAAGATATCACATGGTGAAATATTTTAAGAGGGCAAAATAGTCAAAACACTACCCTTATTAATGCTTTTTTAAGGGATGTGTAAATGAAAAACACAACTATTTTGAGACATAGGGAATAGTAAGTTAATCTTCGATTAGTTGAAAATCTCATTTGAAGGAAGCTCATAAGCGGTAGATTATGGATAAATTGTAATGTATGTGGGAATTGGATATATTTTCTTATGTATTAGTAATAGACAATTACTCCCGGAGCTTTCGCTCCGTGGTAAGAGCGCAAAATGTGATGTGTGGATCAAGCGCACGCCACGAGTTCGAACTCTACTGCAGTCAAAAGCATGATATTAAATGGGTAAATATAGTTTTTTTTATCAGTAACGGGCAATATAGGTTCTTAGACTTTTGACATTGTCTTTATTGGTTATGCTTAAAATAGTGTTGCGTATTGATTTATGTCTTTGAATGATCATTCTATTTGTCAATCTAGAGATGCAGAATTTTTTTAGCATCTTTTTCCTTTGAAAAAAGATGTGCCTAGTGATATGCAAAATAATGCTTCTACATCTATGTCTGTTAGTTCTCATGTTGTACCTTCTTTTGATGTTATTGCTAATGAGCATGAAAATGAACTTAGAATGAGTAAAAGACGTAGAATTGAGACTAGCTTTAGTCCTGATTTTATCACTACCTTCTTGCCTGAGAATTTTGACATTGATGCTTTAAATGATGAATTAGTGTCTATCTACTTAATGGTAGAAGACCCTAAGACTTATGATGAAGCAATGGAATCAATAGATGCGACATTTTGGAAAGAGGCCATTAAAAGTGAATTAGACTCTATAGTTTCTAATCACTCTTGGGACTTGTATGATATGCCTAAAGGTTATAAACCCATAAGTAGCAAGTGAATATTTAACAAGAAATTGAGACTTGATGGTACAATTGATAGTTCTAAGGCTAGACTGTGATTAGGGGTTTTAACTAAAAGAAAGGTGTATCATGTGAAGAATTATCATCGGTGTTGGCAGGAATATGAGAGCGGCGCTAGTAGACTTGAAGGGGAGGACTGACTTGTGATATAGGAAATATAGGAATAGTACTGTCTTATCCAGTATCCTATAAAACACACTAGGAAAGAATGATTGAGAGAATTGTGAAGTTTGATTAAACCCAGAAGATTGACTAGGCATTTATACTAAGTGCATAGATTACTGCTTTGGTAATTTGGATGTTTTTGGCAAATTTGCATCTCCTAATAGGTAAAATTACAGCAATGAAATCAAATTTCTTCTGAATCAATACAAATCATGTATAATCTTCAACAGAAAACAACTGTTCCTAGTGAAACCGCCCTCATTGCATCACAACATCGGTCCATTTACGTTATCTTTTTTTTTTCAGACGGTAAGACATCTCTTGGCCATTTCCCTCTTTCCTTCTCTTAGGTGCAAAATATATGCCATCCCTCTTGTTGTGCAGCATGAATTGTATAGACAGAAATTAGAAAACTATGTTTGGCTACCCTGTTCATTAGTACTTGCATAATCTGAGATGCAGCATTGATGTACAGTGTTAAACATGTATAATAGTTCATAGGCTGCAATTGAGTGTAAAAAATCGTAAGTGCATTCTGTCTCTGATGTTAGCTCCTGTTAATTTTCATTAAGACTCAGGACTAATGGGTATCAACTAGTCACGCTGTATATTCTCTTTGCATGCATGAGTCATCCATCTTGTGGATGAGAACCAATAATTATGAGAAATAAGCACGGCCCATAAATCGACGTAAAAAGTTAGTGTTTTTAATGGCAAGTAGAATTCTGAGCTAGCAATGCATCTAGTATAGATTTACTAATCTACTTCTTGCCAACGGTTTCTTCTGTCATAATAGACTTTGCCTGTGAAGTATAATTGTATGCATTGAGCTCCATGACGGAAAACATAGTTCCCCTTTTCTGGTCAAATGCAATGCATAGTTAAAAGCATGATTCTGTACGATTGTTTGGTGAAGACGTTCCTTCAATAATTAATTTTTTCTTCATCTTATACTGCAACTTTACAGTTCTGGAGGAATGGCGTAAGCGAAAGATGGAAAGAGCCAGGCAGCGTGAACTTGAAAAGAATGGAACCACCATCTGACAGTCCTAAATCTTTGAGGGGGTTCACAACAACTCAACAAGGGGTCTTTTGATCGATACGGCTCGTAATATCTGGTCTATCAGCTGTATATGTGTGCGCTATTATAACAGGTATGCATATTATCATGTATCCAGATTCTGCAGCACTCGATAACTTTATGCAAGATAACATGTATATTTTCTCTATGTATTAGATGCTAGTGAAAGACTACCAAAAATACAATGTCAAAGCAACCTCAACATGAGAATCCTGGTGTTCGACAACCTCAACATCTCCGAAATGCTGCATTCTTCTAGCAAAAGCTTCTTTAAATAGCTGTGGAATTCGATTATATTCAGAATAAACATTGGTTTCTTCAAACCCAGGTGGAATCTCCAGTGTATTTGACAAGCCTTCAGATCACCTCTTCTCCTTCTATGAGGACCCAAATGTTGGTTGTTCTCGAGAATACGCAGAGAATCACACAGCATTCGGGTTTCTGTCACTCTAACCAATTCCGGTGATCTTTGTGTGTATTTTTCTAGCAATCACAATTTCTGAAACCTGGGTGTCGTCGTTATCAGGAACACTGGCACGAGAATCGGGGTCTTCGACAACCTCAACACGAGAATCCTGGTGTTCGACAACCTCAACATCTCTGCAACGTTGCATTCGATTAAATTCAGAATAAACAATGATTTCTTCATAACCAGGTGGAATCTACAGTGGAATTGAATCAGAAGTGGATAATTGTGGGGTACGGGTGAAAGTTGAACCAGAACTGAAGTTGAAATGTGGACTAGGTTGGAAAAGAAAGGTGTGGTTTGAATATCAGCTCGTGTATATTCATCAAGGGGTTCACGTTTTGGTTCAATCTTGGGGATGATTCTTGGATTTTGGATTGGAGAAGATGTGTAATTGGTGGAATCAGGCTGAAGATTGAGGTTTTGAAATGGGACAAGTGAACCCATTTTTCTGTAACACTAGAAGAAGAATTTTGTAGATGAAAAGGGGTTTTAGGTTGTTGAGAGGTTTTGTCAATGGAAATGCAAAGAAGGGACTGAGAGTGTGAAGAATAAAAGATGATGAAGAACTCGGAGTAGATTATCAAAATCTATTTGTGGCATAAATGAATAACTAAATTTATCTCTGTGGACAAAAATATCCTCAACTCCTTTTTCTGTCGGAATACATCGACGGCCTTTAAATTTCCTTTAAACGCTCGAACTACGCATTGTTCCGAAATTGAGCACTTGAACACATGATAAAAGATCCTTATTAGTCACTTTTGACTTAAACTTTGGAAAAACTTTTATGTGTGTTCTTAAGTGCCCAAACATAGAACAATAAAGGAGAAATACAGGTGCGATCCCTTAAATATGCTCGATTTTTTTTACTTATCCTAAAGCCGCCATCAAAAAACATCCTGAAAAGGGCGCAATCTGAAAAGGTATTCATACTTTTTACTGTTTTTCCTAGGGTTTCTATTTATACGTTACCTATTTCAGCAATTCCTTATACGTCTGTTCACAGATTGGTGCACTAATTGGGTTATTTTAGATCCTTAATGACTTTTTCCCTGTCATTGATCTTTAGAAAAATGACGTATTGACTCAAGGTGGATCCTCTTTATTTCAGCAATTCCTTCTACTTCTGTGCACACATTAGTGCATTGATTGGGTTATATTTTAGATTCGTAATGACATTTTCCTTGACATTGTTCTGTACTGAAATGATGTATTGATTAAAGGTGTATCCCTTTTTATGATGAAAATAACTATATACCGTCATTTTCCTGTTTACCTTCACAATTTTTGTACATTATAAGATACAATAAATGTGTTGTATTTCTGATGAATAAATTGAACTCCTTACTGACCCCCTCCCATTCATGTATCTATTTTTACTTATTTAGGCTGGGAAAACCTTAAGCTCAAGTAAATAACCTGCTACATTTAACCCACACATAAGTTGAATTCATCTTGGGCTAAGTTTGACTTATCGCTTTCGAATTTTCTATAGGTTTCGTGACATATATATTGCTTAGAAGCTTCTATTATACGGTTTACTGCAGTGGCTGATTTTCCTTTTTCCTCTTTCGCTCTTTGTGGGTGTTGATTCAATGAATATGCATTAAATTGGATTCTTGGAAAAATGATTAGCATAGGAGATCACTGACCATGAAGTATCTACGGATTATAGGGGATTCATCCATCAATTAGAAGTCAAACTTGAGAGCTTTACCATGTTGCTCTGATCCAAAGAGCATGTTTGAGGAATTATAACACATACAACGACGACACAGGTATTTTGCTTTTTTTTTATTTTTAAAGAAGTTCTAAAAATGTATAGAGCACTTCAATGTTGCCTAATTTTTTAATGCATAACTTCTGCAAGTTAGTCACTTGACTTTAATGGAGTAAAATGGAACATTATTGTTGAAGATTACTTGAAAGTCATTTCCAGCAGTTCGCTATGCATTGGAAACTGCTCCATACAAATTACAAAGCCTTTGGTGGCATTATTAACAAACCCATTAGATCATCAAAATGGTTAGACTTTGTACATGCATGTTACTTGACCATTAGATGTCAAATTTGACGAGTTCATACATTCAGGAGATTGTTCTTCATTATTAAGAATATACATTGCTATCGTATCTTCAATATTAATGACGAGATGGTTTTGATATTGCATTGCTGAAACTTTTATATATGGAAAATTTTGTTTTTAAGGAGTTGACGCTGTAATTTCTATTGTTACTTTTATCATAGATTATTTCATCATCCAACTACATAATATCAAATGTTCTTTCTTTTACCAGTTTAGGTGTCATTGCTCGGAAAGAATTAACTTATGCCTTCCTCTGCTAATTAAGGGAATTTGCTTCATTTCATGGGACCCCTGGGTATTCTAGAAAGTCGAATAGTTTCATCAATTCTACTTGCAGTCTCTAACTTGCTTTAATTTGGTCAAGTAAATTTTCTTCCCTCTGGTTGATAAAATTTTTATAATCTTTTAATTAAATTTAATTAGTTGCCTTTTATATTGAAAATATTATTAGGTGTAATTAACGTATAAGAGAGTAGACTCTCAAACATAGAAGCATGAAAATTATAGCTTTCCAAGAACAAAGGTGACAACAACGACAGCAACAACAACATACCCAATATAATCCCACCAGGTGAGGTCTGCGAAGGGTACCTGTTGACGGATAAAGAGATTGTTTCCGATAGACCCCCAGCTCAAGTAGAACGGTTAGTACTTTTCTATTTTTTCTACCTAAAGGTGCAAAGAAGTCCTCTTTCCTTTCTGTAAGAATCTTTTGATTCTACTTTTTATCCTTCCATTCCAAATATATAACTGGAAATGAAAAGCTCGTTGCATTTACTGGAATTCAGAAAGATTTCACTCTCAAGCTTAGGGCTTTATTCTCTCTTGCTCTAATTGTTATATTAGTAGGCTTTTGATTTACATGCATATAAAAAAGACTAAATATTGATTTCTTTTATTTTCTAATTTCAATTATTTGTTGGTATTTTTCAACTCTTGGCGCATCGAGCATCTCTCAAACCTCCAAAAAGCTTGGTTGTACCTAATCATGATACATTTTTTTACTTGGGTAAAAGACAGAGAATGAAATTCTTGATGTTCAAGGTTTCACAATTTGTGAGTTGGTGTAATTTCCTTTTCAGAACTGATCTTTATATTCTTTATTTGATGCAAAATTTTATATGAGTTTCACTCAAAAGTTGAGCTTGGATTATGATCTTTGGTTTATGTTAGAATCGCGCAATTCTACTTTTTATATTGCACTTCTTAACGGTATAATTGAAAATGAAATCCGTGGTACAGACATTGTTAGCTTCACTCTAAAGTTTTCTCCCTTTCTCTTAGTATTTCCGTTGGTTCTCTATTTTAATAGTTTTCTTGTTTTGAATTTTCATTTAGGATGTGAATACTGGGATCAATTTTTCATCCCTGCTAATCATCCGCAAGGGTGAGGAAGATATCAATGGAGTTGAATGCGATAACTCAAGAAAGGATTTAGCAGCTTATGCCTAAATACTACTACAACAACAACAACATACCTTGTATAATCACACAAATAGGATCTGGAGAGGGTAGAGTGTACGCATACCTTACCCCTACTTTGGGAGGTAGAGAGGTGGTTTCTGATAGACCCTCGGCCAAAAACAAAAAAGCTTATGCCTAAATGTTTCGAGTATTATTTGGATTGTGCAAATTCCTTTTAAACTCCATTCTGTCTTTGTTGTTTCGCAACTTTTGTTTCTGAATTAGTTTTCCCTGTATGTTAGTACACACTATAGCTTATGACAGGAAGATGTAGGATCTTTCTTCTATGCTAATCTATTTCCTATTAATAAAGTTATCATTTCTTTATGCTAAGGAAGTGGTATAACGGTAGCTTTGCATACTTTTAGAGTAGTATAGTATAAAAAAATATTACTAAAATAACCCACTTAGTCAACAACGACTATATACACATCTTTTATTACTCCTTAAACGATAAATTAAATTAATATGACTTGATATAAACACTGTTACGTTATGGTTAAGTTTTTTACCTTAAGTGATACACTTAGGTATTAACCATCTTTCTATACGGGTCTGTCATTGACAAGAATTATGACATTTATAGCATGTATAACCATATTTTGATGATTTTATATATGAGTAAATACAGAAGTTACAAAATAGTCAAGGTAAAACTGTAGGCTGTTTCAAGTAACGCAACTTTTAAGAGCCTTTTTCTAAAGGTATTTACGAATTTTCTTGATCACATGCAAGCTTACACGCAACATTACACTCACTAGCAGATTCTTAGCTTGAGGGTGTGTATGGAGGAAAATAATTTTTCCCAAATGTTTTCTAACTTTTTAATGTTTGGTTAGTAAAAAAAAATACATAATATTTTTGTCACACTCCGAATCATGGCCTGGACGTAACATGGTATTCGATGTCTGATTGCATGTGACCGAGCGAACCAACTGACTAGCTAAATCAACATGTGATATCAAAACATACTGAAAGCGGAATTAAACTAACACATGTTGATGTACTAAAAGACTGATTTAATAATCATTAAGTGCGGAAAATACTGAACAAGTCTGAACATAGTAAAAGTGTCAACACGACAAACATGAAAATCTGATAAACTCTGTCTAACTACTACTCTAGTCTATGAAGCCTCTGAAGAGTATTGGGATGCTAACTGTTTGTCGAGACAAGGCCCCCGACATACTTGACTGTTTATAATAAATTATAAAGTCTGTAAAATAAATGATAAGGCCCTGAAAGATTGAGGATCACCAACTCAGCTGAGATCCTAGCGCGCAGATGCGTCGTTCTGAAAATCGTTACATGCACCATAAAGTGCAGGCCCCGAGCAAAAGGGGCGTTAGTACATTTGAATTGTACTAGTATGTAAAACCAACTAAAGGAAATAAATAGTTGTAGGGTGCTCGGAAAAGGGGCAACCCAAATCAATAAACATAGTCACGTGAATATATACGAAACTAAAAACTAAAACTGAACATAAGTACTCTTTATCATGAATGAGCAATCACTTGTTTAACTAAATTAACTACGGTCTCGGACCCAAAGATTAATAAAGCATAAACTACGGCCTCAGGCCCAATATAAGTGCACAAGCTACGGCCTCGGGCCCAAGTATACGTACACATAACTACAACCTCAGGTCCAAAGATGATAAAATATAAACTACGGCCTCAGGCCCAAATACAGGTGTTCAACATTTAGGAATATATAGCAAGAACTTAAAATCATATGATAATACAAGATACTGAAATACTGAATCATACTGAAGTACATGATACTGGAATACTGAATAGAACTATATTGAGACATGTATTCATATACTAGTTATGAAGTTTGAAGCATTAATTGTTCATAGTAAACTGAATTGTCATAATTGAGACTCATGGGATATCGAACACGAGTCTATATTAATTACGTAATGAGTTCACAATAATCAAAGTGATAATTATGAACATCTCTGAAGTTATATTCTTAAAAGATAGAAGTTCTAGATTTTTCATGAACTAGGACATAATCTCTATTCTGAAGTAATTAGTTGTGATTCTGATGAACGAGGTGGCGGGATCATTAATAATGTTTCCACATGTAGATAGTTAGCCTCACATACTTGTAATCACTCCTAGAAATGAACTATGTTATTTTCTGACGAAAAACGCTCCAAACCCTAGTTTGAATCACTTGCGAATGATCTCGTTGTAAATCATATGTTTTAGTTAGAGGATCATGTTACTAATCATGATTTAATGCTAGAATTACTAAGGAATCGTTAGGAGCGAACTTATCTTGTTGTGGGAGGTTGAGATGAGAGAAAAATGCTTTTGAGAGGGTTTTCTACGAGGTTAAACGATTTGGTGAATGATTTTTCAGATTAAGTGTTATATTTAAATGATGGGCATTTTGAACCCCCTATCTCGCTGAGCGAGCTCCAAAGTGACTCCTACATCTAAGCTCAGCGAGCTCACCTGTCCAAAATGTACTTAGCCAAATTTCTAAAATTTTCCATTTTAGGACCCTACACCTCGCTGAGTGAGGTCCAAAGCACAACCCTATCTCTCTTTGAACTGAGCTCAGCAAGCTCCTAGGTCCATTTTACACTTAGTCAAAATTTTATGTTTTTCGATGGTACTAACATCATCTCAGTAAAATAGTCATAACTCATAGAACGTAGCTCTGTTTGAGCTCCATCATATATGGTTGGAAATACCAAACTTAGTTTCATTACGTCTGTCTTGGGTTTGAGAATTACGAGAGGCTGTTGAATTTGTGGACTGAGTCATATTACCTCCAGTACCATGTTTCCTTAGATAGTGACCTTGTTTGCCACACCCGAAACACATATCCATGCATGAATGATACACCTCTTGGTGCCTCTTATCACACTTGTTGCATATAGAATTCTGAAAATCTTTGTGGCCCATACTGGCCTTTGGCTGAGAGCTTGGTGCTCTGAAACTCTATTTCTGGCTGAACTGACCTTTCTGATCATATTTGGACCTCGGGACTGGTGCACTGGCTGCATATAGAATAGGTCCTAATGACCTTCTGTAGAAAATTGTTTGTCTCCACCTCCCTGAGATCCTCCATGAGTCACGTTTCCTGCAGACTTAGCTCATTTGCTAATTTTTGTCATTCTCTTCTTGCGAATCTCTCATTCTTTTTTCTCAAGTACATCATTATTATTCAACTTCCAAATTCATTATACAACACCCCTTCTTGGGCTATGTACACTTTAGTCCATATTTAAAATTACATCAAGTCTCATTCATTACCAGTAAGTACTTCACAATTGTACCCCTATAGGTAATCATCTTCAATTGGGCCTTGAATTCTCTGCTCGTCTCTTGTGCATTCGAAACGTTACTTGGCTCTAAGCTTCATGGCACGATCTAAAGTAGAAAGAAATGAGACAATCCTGAATGTCTTGGTAGTTAACCATTTATATGTGTAGCCGGCACACACATATAAAGGAAACTCCATTGGACACGGCTTCATAAACTCACTAGGAAACTTGAACCTAGTGCTCTGATACCAAGTTTTATCATGCCCCGAACTATGGTCTGGACGTAACACGGCACTCGGTGCCTAGCTGCATGTGACCGAGTGAACCAACTAGCTGACTAAATCAACATGTGATATCAAAACATACTGAAAGCGAAATTAAATTAACACATGTTGATGTACTAAAAGTCTGATTGAATAATCATTAAGTGCGAAAAATACTGAATGAGTCTGAACATAGTAAAAGTGCCAACACGACAAATATGAAAATCTGATAAACTTTGTCTAACCACTACTCTAGTCTATAGAGTCTCTAAACAGTACTGGGATGCTAATTGTTTGCCGGGACAAGGCCCCCGGCATATCTGATTGTCTGTAATAAATTATAAAGTTTGCAAAATAAATGATAAGGTCCTGAAATGTTGGGGCTCACCAACTCAATTGATACTAGAGATCCTAGCGCGCAGATGTGTCGTCCTGAAAATCGTTACTTGCACCGTGAAGTGCAGGCCCCGGATAAAAGGAATGTTAGTATATTTGAATTGTACTAGTATATAAAACCAACTAAAGGAAATAAATAGATGTGAGATGCTCAAGAAAGTGGCAACCCAAATCAATAAACATAGACATATGAATAAATACGAAACTAAAACTGAATATAAGTACTCTATACTGAATGAGGAATCACATGTTTAACTGAATTAACGGGCCCAAAAACGCATAAATCATAAACTACGGCCTTAGTCTCAATATAAGTGCACAAGCTACAGCCTCGAGCCCAAGTATACGTATACATAACTACCCTCCTTGTAGAAAAAACAAGTATCATATGTGGCATTTCACATTTATATTATCCTCCCCACCTTCCAATATGCCTTATCTTCACCCCTACCCGTGCCCCCCCTCCCCACATACTATATATTTTGGCTCGCGATAAGAGTACATTTTCTCGCATTCGTTGGTTTTGATTTTGTGCGCTAGTTTAGTTTTGTCAGACAGATTGGTTCTTCAGTTACTTGATTACCAGTTTTTATAACTCTGGAAGTAGATGTTGCAGAGATTATTCCCCTATTTCTCTACAAACACAAGAACAATTAACACTAGTCAAAGTACATATATAATTTGCTGCTAGAAGTATGAATTCATCACCTCAAATTAGTTAGTTAACCAGAAAAGATTGTCAATCAAAAAGCTGCGTATTCAACAAAAGACTACAAATTTTGAACCTACAAAAACATGAATTCACAACGGTGTCTCTTGCTATGGGTACAATTGGGTCTTTCCTCTAATAAAGATTCATCAAAATAAGCAACAAAACTAAATTCATTTTCCTTTTTCTTCTAAACAATTGACTATGTCAAGTAGCTTCAATTACTGTTCTTAGCTTTTCCCACTAGTAGCCCATGCCACCCATGCCGCCACCCATTGCTGGAGCTTCCTTCTCATCCTTAGGAAGCTCAACCACAACTGCTTCAGTTGTGGTCAAGAGAGACGAGACACTGCATGGAACACAATATTAAAGGGAAGTTAGCAAGAATGTGAGGCCAATGCCTAAGACGAAAGAACAAGTAGAAAAGGTGTAGGCTAACCTGGCGGCGTCGACCAAAGCTGTTCTAATCACTTTCAATGGATCGATGATTCCTGCCTTTACCATATCTACATATTCACCCTTGGCCGCATCATATCCAAGATCAGGGTTTTCCTGCTCCAATAGTTTACCAACAACAACAGCACCCTCTACTCCTGCATTAGATGCTATTGTATGTACTGGTGTCTGCAATCACGAGTTCAACCATGGAATAAGTTGTGATTTACTCTATTTCTGAGAGGTTATATTGTAGACTAATTAGCAGAGTTAAAAGAGCATAGCAAACCTTCAGAGCATTCTGAATGATTTGTACACCAATCTTCTGGTCAAAGTTGGATGTTGTTAATTTATCTAACTCTTTTGCTGCGTAAAGAAGAGCAACGCCACCACCTGCAAGAAAAAAAATTGTTGATCAAAAGGAAAAGCTATTGCACTCTTCAAATATTAAAGTAGTACTGTCATTTTTTTCCAGGAAAGACAACAATAAAGGCCAGTGCAATCTCACAAGTGAGGCCTGAAATTTTTTACATAAAAGGCGAAATGATGGATCATAATCTATAGTTTTATTTATATACTTAGAATAAGAAGAAAGAGTAAAGTTTGAGTCCAATTAATTATTTCTTCCCAGTTAGCCAGGGAATGTGAGACAGGGAAGAGTAATAACCTGGAACAATTCCTTCCTCCACAGCAGCTTTTGTAGCATTCAGAGCATCTGTGACTCTATCTTTCTTTTCACCAACCTCAGCTTCACTAGCTCCCCCAATCTGAAATTAATCCAGTTAAAATTAATATACATTCTACGATGACATGTTCTAATAGCAAGATTGAACTAACAGTTGCAACTCTTTCCATTTAAAGAAAAATCCAATTTGTTCTTGTAGTTTTGCATCACAAGTTGCAAATAGAGGCGGTACCTTTAACACAGCAACACCCCCTGAAATCTTAGCTAGTCTTTCCTGCAACTTCTCCTTGTCATAGTCAGATGTGCTCAGTTCAATGGTTGATCTGATCTGCAAATACAAAGAGCATGATTATATGCTCAACCCAATATGCTGAAGTGCAGTGCTTGTACGGATATTGGTGCAAAAAGGAAGCAAGACAAAACCTGTTCACATCGTTCCTCTATGGACTTCTTCTCACCAGCACCATCAAGAATGACAGTATCATCCTTGGAGATAGCCACCTACGCAAATAGGAATCACATTATGCACAATTTTGTCACGCACTTACACATTCAAAAAAGAACAGATATACTAAAGGAGAACCTACTACAGCCAAATGGAGCAGTAAAAATACCTTTTTACATGATCCCAGCATCTCAAACTCCATATTTTCAATGTTCAGTCCAAGCTCTTCTGTAACGACCTACCACACAGCAGTAGAGACGTTAGTTAGGTATCATTAAGACAAACATCAACTATCTTATACATGAGAATTTATAGACCAGTTCTCACTTGGCCACCAGTTAAAATAGCAAGATCTTGCAGGTTAGCTTTCCTGTTTTCACCAAAGCCTGGTGCTTTGATGGCGCAAACCTGTAAACGTTAAACGACAATGCGTAATTCACCAAACTGAGGAGAAGTTAAACAACAAACACCACAGCAGATACATCAGCAACATACCTTGATCCCAGCACGAAGCTTGTTCAAAATAAGAGTGGCGAGTGCTTCACTGTCCACATCTTCAGCCACAATTAAGAGGGGCCTTTGTCTCTGCATAGATGAAGTAAGAGTAAGACAGACAGCTCCGTGGTCAATCTCATGGAAACCAAATTGACAATCTCAGAAAGAGGATTACCTTCAGAGCCAACTCTAATGCTTTCACAATAGCATTAACACTTGAGATCTTTTTCTCGTGAATTAGAATAAGTGGGTCATCCAACTCCTGCCAGACATCAGGAGAATAGTGAGTTTAAATAAGACAGAATGTTGGCACAGCAATCTTGTGTGAGCTTAACAAAGATTAGCAAACCAAAGACATACACATTTCTGATTCTTCTGATTTGTGATGAAGTATGGTGATATGTAACCCCTATCCAGCTTCATCCCTTCAACAACTTCCAACTCATTGAACAACGTCTTCCCATCCTGTGTGATAATAGAAATGTGTTAGCTACACATCTTTAGAGTAGGACTACCAAGTCTCCCACAACTTAGCCGAAGTATACACCAAATGGATACGAAAATTGGACTATGAAAAGATGTTTTTCATAACTGAGCAACAAAATTCCATATGCTTTGATTTCTAGCCCGAATTCTCCCATTTAGTAACTAAAATTGATCAGGTCTCAATTAGTAAAAGTCAGCAAATATATCTACTTCTACTCCAACCACACGCCAAGAGCATATTGAAATCAGAAGCTTCCTGATTTTGGACACTCATTTTAAAGCTCATATAGGTAAAAAGCAAGGAACATATAGACCAAAAGATTCATACAATCACCGCATACATAGATGGACAATAGAATGACTTACTTGAATAGTAATGACTCCCTCCTTGCCTACTCTCTCCATAGCCTTTGCAATTAGCTCACCAATTTCTCTTTCTCCATTTGCAGAAATAGTCCCAACCTATCAAAAATTTACATTATCAAAATCTTATGGGAAAAGTGCATCACTGAAGCAAAGCAGAAGTTACACAGAACTCATCAGTGCATAATTAAGTCTTTCTTTCCCGGAGATTTATTACTCATCCGCGCATAATTAACCCAACATGCAAATCTCTATCTTTTCCCGGAGATTATCTCCTCTTTGAGTTCCTTTTCATAATTTATTAGCTTTTCGTTCTCCTTTTTTTCTTTTTGTGTGATGGGTTGGGAGGGGTCAGGAAAAAGATAAGAGATTTGCATGTACCAAAAAAGGCTGTCACCGATGTTTGCAAGTTCTAAAACTGGCATTGATACCTGTGCAATTTCCTCAGATGTGCTGATCATACGTGCTCTGCTTTTCAGATTTGTTACAACAGAATCAACAGCCATGGTAATTCCCCGTCTAAGGTCCATTGCATTCATACCAGCTGCCACTGACTTGCATCCCTCAGCAAATATTGCACGTGTGAGGACTGTTGCACAAGTGGTACCTGAAAACACAGAAACATACCGACCCACCAGTTATATTAGGCTGGAAATTCATAAATTCAGTAAAATCCAAGAAAGTGACAGATACATCGAACTATAACAATAGAGGCAAAACTGGGCTTCTAAAAGACTTACCATCACCAGCAACATCATTAGTGGCATTGGCAACCTGTTTTACAAGGCTAGCACCAACATTTTTTATCTTGTCCTTGAATTCAACACTTTTTGCGACAGTAACACCATCTTTTGTTACTTTGGGTGCACCCCAGCTTTGTTCAATCACCACATTACGCCCCTACAAAATAAGCATCTAGTGTCAATTGTCATCCATGATGATGAATCAGTTACCACCAGAAACCTAGAAGACACGGTGGTAATGAATAACATTCTCATCTCCTAGAAATATGTTGGCAAACAAAGTGTTGCTGCCTCAGTGTTCTCCAACCTCAAATAGCAGAATCAAGGAGTGATAAGAAAAAAAAGGCAACCAATTTCACTTTAGCTTCAACAGAACGAGTTGGCCCAAAATGTTGGTGTTCGGCCAACCAGAGAGCGAAGCTTATTGACAGCTTGACATAACTTTCAGCTGGGACAAGTCCCTCTAAAATTCCATCTAGGTTGCATATGCACCTAATGAGTACTTTCGAGTACACTATCTGAAGATAGCAATGTTTTAATGTTCAATGTGATCTATTGACATGCCTACATAACTGCATTCGTGTTTTCCATTTGCAAAGAATTGAGCACTTGGGTCTGTGATTGTTGCATTTTTCCTATAATGGAAGGATAGATCCAACCTATGATGCTCGGACTCCCCAAAAATGTTGTTGTAACCGTGTCGGATCCTCCAAAAATACACTACTTATGGTGGAGGATCCATCATGCAACTGTCAACATTTTTTAAGAGTCTGAGCAACATAGGATCCAACAAATGAACAAGTCAAATAAAAGACAACATAGTCTCATCATAACCCATCAAAAATACACTACTTCTGGAGGAGGATCCAACATGCAACAATCAACATTATTTAAGAGTGAGCAACATAAGATCCAACAAATGACCCAAGTCAAATAAAAGACTGAGCATGAGTTTTGCTACAATCTTGAGCAACATGTATTCCTTCCAAGGGTCAAACAATTGAACTCTTGGACAACTTGGAATGACTTTACATATCTAGAAGACTAGAAACTACATAACAAGACTAAACATTGTCCACATATAAGTATACAACAACAACATACAAATCCCACAAGTGGGTATGTAGAGGGTAAAGTGTACGCAAACCTTAAACCTACCATGTGGTAGGTAGAGAGGTTTCCGATAGACACTCGGCAAAGAACGTCCAAGTATATGAAACAACATATGCAATGAACTTACCCCCTCCCCCACCCTGCCACATAAATAGAATAAACAGTATATTCACTACTAATGGGGTTGGAAAAAAGATCCACCTTTGGACCCATAGTGACTTTAACAGCATCAGCAAGTTCCTCAACCCCTTGAAGCATCAAAGCCCTAGCTTCAACTCCAAATCTAATATCCTTTGCAGCATAATTTCTACTCCAATTTAACCTTCCACCAATCTGCAAACAAAAACCATTTAAACAACCACCCAAATACAGCTCTTCTTGATCTATACAAAAAAAATTGCAACTTTCATAAAATACTCACTTGTTGGGTGTTGGTACTTGCAATTCTGTACAAACAAGAAAATGGGTATTGGTTAAAAGTAATAAAGATTACATATTTCAAACACACAAAAGAAACCAAGAAAATGGGTATTTGTTAAAGTAATAAAGATTACATTTTTCTAACACACAAAAGAAAAACAAGAAAATGGGTATTTGTTAAAGTAATAAAGATTACATATTTCTAACACACAAAAGAAAAAATGAAAAACCCAAGTATATAATATGCATATTACCTGGCTTTGTTAGCAAGATTTGCTGCAAAACGATACATTTTGCTACTGAGAAATGATGCTAAGAGAGACAATGGAGATGGGTTTTGAAGGACAGAGAGGAGTGGGAATGAATATGTAGATTCAAAGGTGTATTATTTAGAGATGAAAAAGAGGGGTCTAGAAGAAGCACCTTCTAGGGTTTTAGGGTTTTATCATATAAACAATTTATCCTGTAAAAGTATATGAAAAAGGGTTTAAGGGTTTAAGCCTAAGTTCTTTTTATTTTAAAGAAAAAAAGGTTAATATGGTAAACAGTATAAAAGGACTATCAGATCATCTTCAAAATAATTAAAGTTAATATTTCATAATAAAATTAGTAGTCTAAAAAAACTGATAAAAAGTAAAAAAAGAGAAAAGTTAAAAAAGAAAGCATACTTACAACAAACAAAAAAGTTGAGATAAAAAGAGGATCAAGTATACATATAATTTTGCTTTTCTTTTTTTATTTTGGTGGATATGAGGCGAGCAATGAATTTAAATGCTAAGCTCTTTATTCTGTTTTAAAGATAATAACTCCTCTAAGCTTGTAAATTTAAAAGTTAACATTTTTCTTCAATTTATAATTGAAAGTTGAATGGAAAGGTAAGTAAATCATTTAGAGGACCTTTGAATTTTAGAGTGAATTAAAATCTCCTTTCATTTTTTGTTTTTTAAAAAATAAATTATTTCATTCATATGATAGAGGAGTTTAGACATGTATACACCAACAATAATAATAACCTGTATTTTATCAAAAATCATAATTACACGGAGGAGGATTGAACCTTAGCCTCTGTAACATTGTGAGATTGAAGTTACTCAATATGATACAGATTTGTATACAAAAAATTAGCTCGATATTAAGATTTAAACTTGAAATTAAATACTTAAATACATCATATTATTTCTCATAGTAGACTTCCTTTCTCCACGGTGTTACTCTTAAAACAAACCAAATAAATTAATTGGCCACAATATATCATTAAGGATTCCATACTGAATTTTAAACATCATTCTAGTTTATAAGATGCAGAAAAATAGTTTATATTTAGCTGTTCTTTTAAAAAATATATATATATTTACATAACTTTGTCATGCATAAATTGCTATTCTTTTAAATATTTCTTTTAAAATCTTCACTAAAAATATTATTAGTTTCCTTCTGTGATACAAGTTTCTACACCTGGATCAATTACATTGCCTCAAATATCTTACTGCATTTCCCAAATGAAATGGAAGGCCATTTTTTGTCCCTATTCGACGGGTGTCGTCAAAGTCTCGTAGACAAGCTCTCTTTTACCTTTGTACCCAATTGCTGATCTTCATATAGCTCGAGGCAGTGAACTAGTAGATCATTGTTTCCGAATAATGAAAGAATGGGGTGGTATTTGAATTCTTTAGCTAAACAATGAAAAAAAAATTGAACATATCGACGTGTCTGAAGGCATGTCAATTGAAGTAGATTATTCTTTTAAAATGATTTTACGGGATTCAATATTGTCTTGACATGGAATATCATTGAAGTTTGCGTGCATTCTACCCTCCCAGACCCCACGTTGTGAATTTCACTGGGTATATTGTTGTTGTTGTTGTTGTTGTTATTGTCGTTGTTGTTGTAGAATATCATTGAAAAATAAGAAATTGAGTTATCAAAAGAATTCATGCGTCAGGAATCAGATTTGAACACATGAGGATTTTTAGTTCTCTCAACTAGTTTATAAGATACAGAAAACAAGTTCACATCTAGCTAATTTTTTCAACAACAAAAAATTAGATAAGCACAAACTATATTTTTTTCAAAATATTTTTATTTTTGTTTATTACCAGGACTCCCGTCTCGAACCTCCTCAGCCCAAAAATTACCGTCTTGCGCAACTGCCTTATTGAACATCAAGTCTGCTTCGAGCAGCCGGAAACGCAAGGCTCAAGACAAGGTTGTCGAGTCCCCAGTGGGAATCGGTTCCCGGGTAAGAAGTCGTCGTCGCCACCTCACAGAGTATTGGAAGGAGCTACAGGCGAAGGGTAAGACGGGTGTCATCCACCTTGATGAAGAAAAGAAAACAAATGAAGGAAACCCTAGTCCGGCCAGTCCACAGTAGGAAGCTCCGGAGGCAGAGTCTCCCACTCCAGAGGACTTTTCTAAGCATAGCTAAATCCCCACGTCCGGACTAAAGTCGGGACATATGTTTCTTTGCCCCAGAAATCTCCATATGCTACCCTCGAAGCCTCAATCGCTCATCTTGCCAATCTGTCCTTGCAGGTAGAATGTCCCTTCTTTGCCTTCCATTTTTCCCAGTCTTGCTCTTATTTACCAATCGCGATTTTTTCATTCAGGGTCACGCCTCCGCTTTATCCACTGCGGATTTGGCAAAAGCGATCGATCCTTCTGGCTAGGAAAAGAGGTTGAAGGATGAGATTCAACATCTCATGGTCGAAGTTGACATCCTGCATGCTGATCTTAGGGATTCTAGCTCTCTCCAAGCTTCACTCCGGCTACGTTTGAAAGATGCAGTCAATCCGCTGAAGGACCGGGAGAATTCTCTCCAAGTCTTGACCACCACCTATACAACCCTTCAGGGATGAACAATCCAACTTACAACTGACTTAGCCGGTGCCCATGGACAACTTCGTGCTTTTAAGCATACCATCACTGAGCTCCAAGCCAAATGTCAAAGGTGGAAACACCGACGAGACTTGACCGTTTTGAAGAATCAAATGGATGCTCTTAATGAAGCAAACAAACTGGGCTTTGATATTGCTTCAAAAGTTCTAGATGCAGAAATTGACCAGACCGATGTTGAGTTATCCTTGGAGGCTCTTTGTGGAGACAAAGAAGATTCGGATGTGGAGGCTGATGGAGAGGATGATGAGGAAGATGAAACCCCCCCCCCCAAACTGATATTTTTATAACTTTTTTTTTGTAACACCCGAAACACCCCCGGAGAACCATGGAGCGGGCAGGCCGTAACCTTTCGCACGAGTTTTTATTTTAGTCTTTTATTTCGTCACCGGGTTACTTTTGGGCCTAGTTAATATATTTGGTATCCAAACTGATTTAAGTCCTGAATGATATGAATGAATGATGTTCTTTTTTTACAATTATTCTCCAAGTTTTCATTCTTTATTCATTTTCATAAGCAAGCATTTGTTTCAAACTTTATTACTTTGCTTTATGAACTGAAACTTATTTTTGAGGTTACCTTATCTGAATAGGTTAAGACTTGAAACTTAAAAACTTTTCAATAACCTTAACTAAATTTCAGAGATGTGTTTTCTTTTCATCCTTGATCGGGGCTTTTTATGGCCTCCTAAGTTATTTCTGGACTTAATTTATTTTCAAACAACTTAAAACCCCGGTATTTCTTGTACCCGTAGCCTTAACTTTCATGTTAAGGTTTTAATAAGAGATGACCCTTATTTTTAATGGTATTGTTGAATAAGACGTCTCTCCTTAATTATGACACAAAAATTTCGATATGTTTAATGTAATAACATACGTTTTATGCTCGAAATTGCAAAGATTTGTTAATCATAAAAGGAAATTTTTATTGATTCCTTTGAATTACAAATGTGAAGACAATTGTAATGATAATTCAGTTGCTATCTAGTGTGGTCAGTCCGGTTACATATATGTTGAATATCCGACTAGTCCCCAATATTCAAAATTTTAAATTTTCACTCCATTCTGAGTGTATGGCCCCTAGTATTCAAGACTTTATGCTATGAAAACCTAAATACTGGATAGACTTCTTCGCTAGTAAGATTAATAACATGTGTTATATCATGGTGTTGTCTCATTAAAAACCTTGCCGGAAAAATTCAATTGGGACAAAAACCGATCGAAGGGAAAAAGAGCAACACATGCTCTGACTTACTACACATACTACTTCTTCAAGTGACTCTAATTCCAATTGCTATGGAGTATATTCCCATGTTGGTTTGCAAGTTGATAAGCTCATTTACCGGTGATGCCCAATTTGCTCTTAGCTTTCTAGCATTACGCTTCCGGGTACTTTGGTTGACTTTCCGGAGCACCAAGTCCCCGAATTTGAAGTGTCGGAGGTTTGCACATCGATCGTAGTAACGCTCCATTCTCTATTTCTAGGCCACCATCCGGACGTATACCAAATCTCGACGTTCCTCAAGCAAATCTAGGTGTAAGGACATTAATTCTGCATTTGAATCCTCCTCAATCGGGAGGTATCTCAGACTGGGAGTTCTAACTTCCACCAGGATCAAGGCTTCTGCACCATAGACCACGAAAAAAGGAATTTCTTCGGTACTCATTTTTGTCGTGGTTCGATACGCCCATAAAACCTCTGGTAGCTTGGACGGTTAGTTTCCTTTCACAACCTTCAATTTCTTCTTCAAATTATGAATTATGGTCTTATTTGTTGACTCTGCTTGTCCGTTTACACTAAATGATAGGGTGTAGATGTGATTCGCTTGATGTTTAATTCATCAAGGAAATTTGTGAACTTGGCACCGATAAAATTTTGGCCATTATCACAAGTTATCTCCTTAAGGATGCCGAAATGACAAATAATATGTTGTCAGATGAAATACTTTACCTCTGTCTACCGTATCTTTACGTAATTTACAGCTTCAACCCATTCAGAAAAATAGTAAGTCATACAAATAATTTGAGATACATGTCATAGAGCCGCTAGCAAAAGTCCAACGATGTCCATCCCCCACTTCATAAATGACCACAGTGATACTACCAGATGTAGATCCTCTCCCGATTGGTGTAACAGTTGTGCATGGCGCTGGCACTTATCACATTTTCGTACAGACGCCTTCGTATCCTCCTCGATCCGGGGCCAATAGTAACTGGCCCTTATGAACTTCCTCATTGGGGATTCCGCTTCTGAATGATTTCTACAGATACCTTCATCGACTTCTCTTATCACGTAATCTGCTTCATCGGGGCCCACACACCGAGCTAAAGGACCATAAAACACATACGGTAGAGTTTTCCATCTACGACACTGTACCGGGCTACCTTGGTCCTCAAAGCTCTGGATGCTCTCGGGTCCTCCGGGAGCTTTCCGTTTATGAGATAATTCAAAAACCCATTCCTCTAGTCCCAAGTTAGGCTAGTTGAATTTACTTCGTCATATTCAACAAAATCTAACATCGAATGCAACAACTGAACAACCAACTCGGTTTTAGAGCCTTCGGACTCCGTGTTGGAGTCTAAGTTTGCTAGTGCATCTGCTTTTATGTTTTCCTCACGAGGTATATGTACCACCATCCATTTTTGAAAATGGGACAATAACTTCAAAGCTTTTTCGAGATATTTCGACATCCGTTCTTTTTTGGCCTCGAACACTCCGTGGACTTGGTTTACTACCGACAACGATTCACATCTGACTTCGATGATTTGTGAACCCAATCCCCGAGCTAGTTCTAAACATGCGATCAAATCCACATACTCCGCTTAATTGTTAGTCAATGGAACACTATGTATGACTATTCTTAAAACTTTACCGGTGAGAGTTTGTAATACAACACCCAAGTCGGTCCCCTTGACGTTCGAGGCACCATCTGTATAAAGTATCCGGATCTCGGGGGCAGTCCCCGAGACCAGGATGACCTATTTTTCTGCCTATGAGGTTACCCCGGGGCTGAAGTCGGCCACAAAGTCTGCAAGGACTTGCGACTTTATTATAGTCCAGGGTCTATAATCAATATCAAATTCACCTAACTCTACCGCCCATTTAGCCAAGTGCTCGGATAGTTTGGGCTTATGCAACATATTTTAAAGGAAAACTTGTTACTATGGCAATAGGGTGGCATTGAAAATAAGGTGGAAGCTTTCGCGACGACATTACTAAGGCAAAAGTCAATCTTTCAAGTAATGGGTACCGGGTCGACCCCTGACATTACTCTACTTACGTAATAAATAGAAAATTGCATACCTTTTTCCTCATGTACCAGTACTGCACTTACCGCTACCTCCGAGACTGCTAAGTATATCAATAGTTGTTCTCCGTCCTTTGGCTTTGACATGAGCGGAGGGCTGGATAAGTAAGTCTTTAGGTCTCTTAGGGCCTACTGGCACTCGGGTGTCCATATAAAGTCATTCTTCTTCTTTAGAAGTGAGAAAAACCTATGACAATTTTCGAGGATTATGATACAAATTTGCTTAAGACCGTCACACGATCGGTCAACTATTGCACTGCTTTGACATCTTCTAGTATGTCTGGTATATCTTCAATAGCCTTTATTTTGTTAGGGTTTATCTCGATCCCTCTCTGGGAAATCAAGAAACCCAAGAATTTACCGGAACTGCCCCAAAGGCATACTTCTCATGATTCAGCTTCATATTGTACTTCCTCAGTATCTTAAAAGTTTCCTGTAAATGACTTGAATGGTCTTCTGCATGAAGACTTTTAACAAACATATCGTCTTTATATACTTTCATTGTTTTACCTATTTTCTTCTCAAATATTTTATTTACTAACCTTTGATACGTGGCCCCGTCATTTTTTAGTCCAAAAGACATAACGTTATCATAATAAGTACCAAAAATAGTTTTAAAAGATTTTTTTGTTGGTCTTCCGGGCGCATCCTTATTTAGTTATACCCAGAATACGCATCGAGAAAATTTATTATCTCATGCCCAACCATAGCATCGATCATTTGATCAATGTTCGGTAGCGAAAATGAGTCTTTAGTGCATGCCTTGTTTCAATCTTTGTAATCAATGCACATTCTAAATTTACTTCCCTTTTTATGTACCACAACTGTGTTTGCTAACCAATCCGGGTATTTTACCTCCCGGATCGATCTAATAATGAGTAACCTAGCTACCTCTTCCTTAACAAACTTGTTACGGAGTTCGGCTATTAGCCGTTTCTTCTGTCGTATCGGATGAAAACTGAGATTCAGGCCCAACTTATGAGTTGTGACTTCTAGAGTAATGTTTGTCATATCTTCATGAGAGACCATGCAAAGCAATCACTGTTAGATATAAGATATTTAAGAATTAAATCCCTGAGCTCCTGGGCTAACCCGGTGCCCAGGTATACCTTCATATTATGAGTTTCTGAATGTAGTGCAATCTGTTCCAACTCTTTTATAGTGGACTTAGTGGCATCCGATTCATCCGGTACCTGAAATTATCTGGGTACTCGATACCGGTCCGAAAACTCTTCCTCTGGATATGCTGCAACTAATTCTACTGGCGTGATATGGTGAACCTCTTCGGGTACTGACTTTGCTTTCTGTAATTGCTTTTGGGGTCTACTGTCACTTATGGTTCCTCTCCATGGTAAACATTTCCATAGCAACAGGTTGTTCATCCCAAATTTACTGAATTCATTTCGGTGTCAGAAATTTCATTAATAGATGCAAAGTTGATGGGACTGCCTTCATATCATGGATCCACAGTCTTCCAAACATTGCATTATACCTCATATCCTCAGTGATGATGTAAAACCTTATCATCTTGACAACCCCTATCGCGTCCATCGATAGATCTACTTCTCCCCTTGTGGTTTCACTTGACATATTGAAACCATAAATAATTCTGGCATCCAGAACTATTTTATCCTCCATATTCATATCTTCCACCACCCTCAGTCTAATTATGTTAGTTGAGCTTCTGGGATCAATTAGAATCCTTTTGACATGGAAGCAATCAATAGACACCGTGATTACCAGTACATCATTATGAGGAAAGATTACACCAACAACATCATCTTCGGTGAACGTGATAGTGTGTTCATCAGGTATCTCACAAAATTTCTTTTCCTAGGTCAAGAAGATTTTGTTCTTTTTAGCCACCGTGAATGATGTAGCGGCAATCATTAATCCACCATAAATCATGTTTATAACATGAGGCGGCGCAACCGAGTTCTGCAGGTGGTTAGACTTTCCTTCTGTATGTGGTGTTTGCTTATAATTGTTCCGAGCTCTCTCACTCAGATACTCCCGAAGATGACCCCTGCTTAACATTCTTGCCACCTCCTATCATAGATGCATATAATCCACCGTTTTATATCCGTGAGTGTCATGAAAATCGTATCAGACGGACTGATCTCTTATACTTGAATCCGACTGTAACGACTTTGTAGGTCGAGACGTCGGATGCGTCCTTAATACCGCCATCATCTGATCTTCATCGATACTAAAATTGTATTCGAATAACTTTGGATACCCAGTACTCTTGGATGAGCTATTTTTCTTAGAATTCCCCGATCCCTGATTGTTTCGTCCGAAACCTCCTTTGCTATTTGATTTGTCAAAAGAGCGGAAACCATGTCCCCCTCATTGCTTTCTAGTGGGAGGATAAGGTTGATATCGATTCTTCGAGGAATTCCCTTTCTCTATTTTTACGAAGATACTACCGGCCTTAGCTCCAAGCATATTATCCTCAATCCGGATCTTGGACTCATATCGGTTATACACGTCATCCCAAGTGGTTGCCTTTGCTATTTCGGGAAGCATCTGAGCCTGTTGGATTAAATCGTTTTGTGAAAGTCTCTGCAACCCATTCCTCTGGGACCGCTGGCAACAATATTCGCTCCTTTTGGAACCGTGTAACAAAGTCTCTGAGGAGTTTCGATTCTCATTGCGCAATGTGGAAGATATTCGTCTTGCGTGCTTTCACCTTCCAGACCCCTACATGAGCCTTTATGAATATATATGCGAGATGGGGCGAATTAACTGATTGAATGCTCGGGGAGCTGCGAATATTATGTCAACACTTCCTTAGTGAGTGTCTCAACAAACTTTTTAATCAGAACCGATTCTATCTCATGTTCTCATAGATTGTTCCCCTTTACGACCGTAGTATATGACAGGATATGTTCTTGGGGAAAACGATAGTTCCATTATAACTGGCCACAAAAGGCATTTTGAATCTTTTGGGTATTAACTCGAGCGCAACCTCTGGATTATACACCAACTGAATATATTTCTTCGCATCCAGACCGTCAGCCACGGGTGCCCCCACAGTATTTGGCTGAACTGTCACCGAAACTCCTGGGCAGTTTTCTCTGCATTGGTATCAGCTTTGCTAGTCATATCCTTCATAAATTTCAGGTCTTTCTCCTGGAATGAGTTTTCAGGGACCTCATCTCCGAGCCACCATTTACAGATCTATCTTGGTTATCACCGGTTCTGCCTCAACCATCACTAGTTTCTCTATTTGTGTTTGGTGGAGGAGCCGATTCTCCTGTCGGAGTATTGCCAGTATTCTGGACATGAACTCTTCTTGAAACTGCTCCAATTCCGCGCTTATTGCAGCATTCTGTGCCCGAAGGTTCTGTATGGCTTCTTCGGGCGTTTCATCTGTAGGATCATCTCCGTGTTAAGTCTGACCGTCCTCGGTAATGACACCGTCTGTATTCATAGGGTCTCTGGGCGTCACACCGTTTGGCCGCAGATTGCCAGTGTTGCCCCTGATGTCCCGGATGTTGTCATCTTGTCTTATCTGAACAAATAAAGACTTAAAGAAAAAGGTAAAATAGTAGAAGGATCACTTGTGACACCACAATTGTCCAGACCCCATGGTGGGCGTCAAACTGTTTACCTGTAAAATGGTACAGTTGAATTTGTATACGTGGTCAAGGACACGTAAATTTCAAGTGACACGTTAGATAAGAATTATGCTTAAGATAAATAACAATAAGAGAAAGTAAGTAATAATCAGCCCGAGTCTTGAGATAGCTTCTAAGTAAAAGTGACGTTAACTTGTATGTAAGCACATAAATCAAGAGAATATGAGTAAGTATATTATGAAAAGCAAGAATCTGATGGGTTAAAACGTAATGATGTGCTCTAATTATACATGAGCTACATATGTACACAGCCTACGAAATATGCTTTATAAATGCAGGAGAATGAATGTTGTAATAATTGGACAATCAATCTCTCAATAAATGCTATTAAAAGGTCGTTGAAAGTCGTGTGCCCAGATTGAGTAACGGTCGTCCGGTACGACGTGAAATTGCTCTCAGCCTTCTTTAATATCGATGTCGCACTCGGTTTATATAATATCGCATATACCGACATGAATTTGACTCGGCATCATACTTCACGTGTCGCATTCTTACATGGTCTTATACGGTTTTAACCACCATTTCTTTTAAAATCTTATAAAAAAAATCGCTCATGTAGTACCACGCATATCAAATCGGTAGTGCTGCAAACTGACGTGAATTTGACTCGGCATCATACTTCACGTGTCAGACCATAATTCTTACATGGTCTTATACGAATTTTAACCCTATACCATTTCTTTTAAAATCTTCATTAAAAAAATTATTTCAAAATAAGCAGATTTATAGGCTCACTTTGGCAGTGAGAATTCACAATATAATCCACAGGGTCAACCTAACGTGTCAAACTCCAATTGGTCGCTACTCCCCGCCCACAGTAGCAATCGTCTCTTCTTCTCACGACCAATTTCCAAATCGCAGTTTTTCTCCATTGTATCGTTCCTTCACAAATTCCCCATCACTCTAAACAAAGACAGTGTTTGTTCCATCAAAATGACGGAAGCAATGATAAGAAAGAATGCCGGAATGGCTAGTGTTAAAGATATGCCTTTATTACAAGATGGTCCACCACCTGGCGGTTTTGCACCGGTTCGATTCGCTCGACGGATACCTAATACCGGTCCAAGTGCTTTAGCCATTTTTCTCACTGCTTTTGGTGCTTTCTCTTGGGGTATGTACCAAGTTGGTGTAGGCAATAAAAAGCGTAGGTATGTTTATTTTGCCTTGATTTGATCTGGGTATGTCTTAATTTTTGTTGTTTATGTGAAAGTTGGTTCTTTTTTTGATGATGTTCGTCGTAGCTGATTGTGATTCTTGGTAAACCCTAAAAATGTTCTTAAATTTGTGGGCATTGGTTTATTTGAGCTGATTAAAATTCGAGTTTCTTTCTTTTCCTTCTATTTGGGTATGTTTATTTTGTTTTGATTTGATCTGGGTATGTCTTCTTTTTTGCTGTTTATGTGAAGAGTAGGTTCCTCTTTGGTATGTACCAAGTTGGCATAGGAAATAAGAAGCTTAGGTATGAACCAATTTTTTTTTTAATTTGTGAAAAAAGCATTTGGGTATGTCTATTTTGTCGATATTTGATCTGGGCATGCCTTAATTTGCTGTTGTTTATGTGAAAGTTGGTTTCTTTTGGGTATGTACCAAGTTGACATAGGAAATAAGCATAGGTGTGAAATTTTTGTGAAAAAAAAAACCATTTGGGTATGTTGTTTTTGTCTTGATTTGATCTGGCTATGTCTTAATTTTTTGTTGTTTGTGTAAAAGTTGGTTCCTTTTTTATTTCTTTTTGTATGGTGTGCGTTGATAGCTGATTGTGATTCTTGGTAAACCCTAAAGATACTACGAAATTTGTGTGCATTTCTTGTAGGCTTTTCTCGTTTTGCAGTTCTAGACAATGTAAAGAGGAATGACGCTTACAGTGTTGAAGTTTTCAATTAATGATACCAAGCTCCAATTTCCAAAGAATTAATGCCTTCTCGTTCGCAAGTCAGAATTTAATGAAGAATGTTAAAGTTTTTTGACGAAAAACATTCATCTCTTTTATTGTTTTCTAGTATGGACTTCAAATATTCAATAGGAAGTTAACTCACTTAGGATCTTGATCTGTATAATCCAGTGATATATTGACCTGTATTAGCGCAGAATGCTTTTTATGTTTCAAGAAATCTAATGGAGATCTTTACAAGTAGGCTGAGTTTTAGAAATGTCAGGCGCTGGAGACAATACCATATTATCTCATACGTGACATTTTGGAAGGAAATACTGTTTGCTACTTAAAGTAGTTGTTTCTTTGCACCTAGGGACTCCCCCAGCTCAGAAAGTTCTCAGCAGAACCATTTTGATTTGAGGAAAACCACAGTGTTCTAAGTTTTGTTGGTTATCTTATTGGCATATTCAAGCCAGTACATAATGTGGCATGTCGACTGTGATTGTCTCTCATACTACCAAAAAAGGGTAGCCCGGTGCACTAAGCTCCCGTTATGCGCGGGGTCCGGGGAAGGGCCGGTGGACTAAGCAGTCTCTCGTACGACCAAAGGTCATAAAATTAGGAGTCTTCACAGTAGGCAGAAAATTTTTGCTCCAACTGTAAAGGGGAATTTGGGATAACCAGAATTTCTGAGTTGTTTGGGTCAAGTTCAATGGAATGCATTATTCTCCTTAACAAATATTCTGGTGCTTCTAAAAGCCACAGGAGATAGACCTTGTTTAGCATGTTTGTTCTAGTAAGCATCTCTAGCCAATAATATGCTGCAATGCAATTTCTATGCTAAATCATTGAACTAATGTATGAGTTTTTTAAATACTTGATAGATCGGACCATTTGAGTCTCCTCCATTATAAACCCCATTCATTTTCCTGGAGCTTGCAGCAAATGTAGATAGTATAAATACGAATTTGGCCAGTGAAGATTTCATTGGTAATAGGAAAGTCTTTGAGGTATTGCATACAACAACAACAACAACAACAACAACAACGTACCAGTGAAGTCCCACAACGTGGGGTATGGAGAGGGTAGAGTGTACACAAACTTTACTTCCACCTTGGTAGGTAGAGCGGTTGTTTCCGAGAGACCCTCGGCTCAAGTCAAAGCATAAGCACAAGCAAAGCAAGAGAGACGGCCAGATCCATATAAGAAATTTAAAGCAGTATGAAAATGCTGGTATCAAATGCGAATAAGCCATACTAGCGCATTATGAAAAAAAGCAGTAACTAATGCATGTACATAAGATAAATAAAGTACACTAAAGAACACATAACAGTAGAAATCAAATGCTACTATAAAGCAATACTGCACTTACTAGTATGATAGGCTAAGCGGGCCTACAATAATAACACTACAGCTACCAGTTTGTAAGCGTAAGTAGGGCTACGCTCGACTACTCACTACCCTTCTACCCTAATCTGTGTTCTCCACAATCCTCTATCTAAGGTCATGTCTTCAGTAAGTTGTACCTGTCCCATATCCCGTCTAATCAACTCTCCCAATACTTATTCGGTCTACCTCTACCCCTTCTGAACCCATCCATAGCCAACCTCTCACACATCCGCACTGGGACATTTGTATCTCTCCTTTGCACATGTCCGAACCATCTCAACATCGCTTCCCGCATCTTATCCTCCACCGAGGCCACTCCCACTCTGTCCCGAATATCCTCATTTATAATCCTATCCCTCCTTGTATGCCCACACATCCATTTCAACATACTCATCTCCACAACTTTCATTTTTTTGATGTGCGAAGTCTTGACTGGCCAACACCCGCCCCATACAACATAGTCGGTCTAACCACCACCCTATAGCACCTTTTTATCGCACAAGACTCCAGATGTGAGCCTCCATTTCATCCACTCTACCCCAATACGATGTGTGACATCATCATCAATCTCTCAATTCCCTTGGATAATAGACCTGAGATCTTGAAGCTTCCTTTTTCGGAATGACCTGAGTACCAAGCCTCACCCACATGTCTCCAGGTCGCTCCCATTACTGAACTTGCACTCCAAGTATTCTATCTTGGTTCTACTAACCTGAACCTTTTAGACTCCAGAGTCTGTCTTCAAACCTCCAACTTAGCGTTCACTCCGTTGTGAGTCACATCAATCAGGACTTTGTCGTTTGCGAACACCATGACACCTCTCCTTGGATTTGTTGCGTCAGACCATCCATCACCAAGACAAATAAGAATGGACTAAGAGCTGATCCTTGGTGCAACCCCATCGTCACTGGGAAGTGTTCTGAATCCCCTCCTATTGTCCGTACCCTGGTCTTGGCTCCATCATACATATCTTTGATCGCCCTAGTGTACGCCACAGGTACACCTCTAACTTTGAGGTATTGCATATGTCAGTTTTAGTGTTATAGCTCTTTTCAGCTGTGTACCTTCTGTAGAAGAATACTTGGTAAACTGCCTAGGTTAGTTGGGAATCTTAGTGGTTTGCTCCGAATCTCTGATGAATTATATTTTACATCTCAAAATCCCTTGAAGTTTGGAGATCCATTATGCAGATTGTGGCTATATTTGGAAAATGGTATAGTGTAGGCATTAGATATGATGTCAATTTAAACTCATCTATGTGCCTTGGTACAGATGAGCTAACATTTTTTTTGATCAAGAGATGAGTTAACGTTCTAGTAGCAGTCATGGTAGCTAAACAGGTGGAGTGAGTTACGTAGGGGTTTTGAATAGGAAGCAACGCTGCTGAGCTTCTTTGATTTTGTTGTGTTATTTTTGCAGTCTCCAATAGGAACGATCTGCTTCCTTCTTTGTTTAGAGGAGTTACGAAATCTTTTTGTGACATATCATGCTTCCTTTTTTTTATTTGGAGAAGTCACTTGTAGTTTGTACCCATATGCAAGGACATAGAATAACCAGCTAGGGGATTTTTTTTCCCTAGAAATAATAATCAGTTTGGAGATTCAGATATCTGGTTAACCAGAAGTATCAGTTGAAGCTATGGAGTTGGCTTTAGCCTGTGTCATAGTGCTTTATGATATCTCTGCCAAGAGATGTGGCTAAGTAATGAAAACCATGAATAACAATTTACCGATGCTATTATATGTCATTTTCTTGTCCATGCTTGCAATCTATGTAGTGTCGTCAACTTTTGTGCTTTACGTAAAATTTGCCTTTCTGTTAGTTATCATAATAAAAAGGATGAGTAATTTTTATTTACATTATCTGTAAGTTGCTTGTGTTGAAGACCTAATATATATAAATAAAAGTCTCTCCACTCTGACAACGCTTTCAGCTAAGGTGATCACACAATTTAGTATGATTTGAGAGCCAAACCCAACCTTGATGTTGGCCTACCCAGTGTTGCCCCCATTTTACGTTATCCAGGCTCTAAATGTCATGTGAGCGTGCGTAGTGTTAAGAGTCCCACATTGGTTGATGTTATGCGCTTGTTTCTCTATATTGTCTTGGACAATTCTCCCCTCATGCCTACATTGGCTGAGGGAATGAACCATAATCTCTTTTTTTTTAGTCTATATAGAAATGGGCAATTCTCAATTCATTAGTTAGTATTTTGGGGTTAAGTTAGAATCAAGGTCCATTTCTCTGAAGGTTTAACATGGTATTAGGGCCAGACACATCGATGTTGTGTTACCTCGTATCATATGTTAAGGCCTCATGTTATGTTATCCACTCTCCAAATGTCCTGTTTTGGGTGTAGGTAGGGGTTAATCTCCACATTGGCCGAGGGTATGGATTGTAGACCTTTATATTGTTTTAGATAATCTCACCTAATGAGCTAGCTTTGGGATTGCATTAGGTTTAGGTATCCATTTTCTAAACAAGTTGAAAGTGCATGGGATGATTAATCAGTTATTGTCTGAAAATTCATGATTCTCGAGCTCTTTGATATGGTGGTTCTTGAAGGAACTTGGAAGAGTTAGAACTAGGACATTTTAAAAACTCCCTTTTACTTTTTGGAAGATGTGGACTGGTGGACACCTCTGTGGTGCTAAAGTCAACGAATTCCACAAATTTCCTTAACTAAAGTCCTGATGATATTTGCATTATGTAGGGTAATAAAGGAAGAAAAATATGCTGCTCGCAGGGCTATCTTGCCTATGCTTCAAGCTGAAGAAGATGAAAGGTAAGCTACTTGAATGTTTTTCCATTCTAGGCTTCTGTTTACTTCTTGTAGTCTGAACTTGTTTCTGTTTATCCTATTGTTTTTTTTTTCAGATTCGTTAAAGAGTGGAAGAAGTATCTCGAAGAAGAGGCAAGAATCATGAAGGACGTTCCCGGTTGGAAAGTTGGTGAAAGTGTTTACAACTCTGGAAAATGGATGCCTCCAGCAACCGGAGAGCTTCGTCCTGATGTCTGGTAAGATGTTGGCAATCTTCCAGGACATCCAGCTAGAAACTGTTTGGTTTCAGTGGAGCTCATACATCCCTTTGGATTTCTTTCCTCATTGGAATAAAAATGTATCTGCAAATGTTTAGAATGATGTTACAGGATTTGCTTTAACGTGATTAGCATTCTCCCTCCTATATGCACAGAAGTTGGGATTATAAGAGACAATGCAAGTTTCATGTTGTCTAATAGTTGGTTCAGACCATTTTACTGAATAGACCTCGTCTCCAATATTTCTACCATCATCCATCTTTTCAAAGTGTTCTTTTTTCAATTGCATTATAACAGCATCCTGAAAGTGGCTTTTCCAGTTGCCTCAAATATTGGGAGAAGCGCTATTGTTGGATGTTTCTGATAAATATTGAGCTACACTAGAGATTGTTTTCCTAGTTACTATAGCTTTGATTTTTAAAAATTCTTTTTCTTCTTAAATAGTAAATTGCCTGAATACTAATTTACATAATCTCAGGGAGCTTTAATGTTAATACTATGCCATGGTGAAATCCTGATATACACCTTTGTGCCTTCTAAAAAATTGGTTCTGCAACCCCTGTAACACAGAGAAAGTCCGAATTTCTTTTTTTCAAACCAAAACAAAAAGACTGGTGGAGTTGAATAAATTCCCTAATATCCTTTTTGCATAATTAGAATTTATTTTTGATAATCCAAACTAAAGAGATCTAAAGATACCCAATTTCAAGGCGATGAATATAGGCTGTTATGGGTAATTGTAGTATCACCAAACAAACGAGATCAACACCCAATAAAGACCACTTCTTGGGGGGGGGGGTGGGGCGGAATTCATTTGTATACATGTAGTCAACAACAACATAGTCAATGCAGCAATTCAGAAGAAACGTAGTCAATGCAGCAATTCAAAAGAAACGTAGTCAATGCAGAAATTCAAGGAAAATAATACAACAAGATATCACGATACAAAACAAATGAAGCAATAGATAATAATACATGTAGTCAGTCTAATTTTTACTTGAACACAAATTAAGCTAAGCTAGCTCCTCATTAACAGTTCTAGAAAGCAGCAAGAATCAACACTTGGAAGACTTAATATCAAGAAACAGTGGTTTACAGAATCCCAAAACTCAACATCAAGTTTATAGAGTACATTTTAAAAGGACTGGTAATCTTCCATTCACAGCCTTATAATATTCCAAACTGCATCTACAAACACAAACTCGATCGAAATTACAGAAGACAAAGCAAGCATTTCCATAGTTTGGCTTAAAAAAATCACATACTACTACATTAAAAAACAGAGGCTTAGTGAAGTAGAAACAAAGGTCCTGTCCCATCTTCTTTATCAGCATCTGGGATGCTCCTGTAGATGCACAAGTTGTTAGAGATCTCCCAGCTCCAATCTTCGTTCCTTGTCACATACATCGGCAGCCAACGGTTAATCCTCACATAGTGTTTTCTCATCTTCCCATCTGCAAGCAGGCCAGTTACTATGGAGTAGCAAGACTCATGACCACCCCATATCTTGTCATGTGGTTCTGCAGTCTGACTTCCATCTGGAAGGAAATAACGGCGCAGGGGAGGTCCTGTTCCGTTCCAGTAGGGGTCAAGCATTCGCCAATACTCCGGAGCCGCCTGAGAAGTCACTGTCAGAAAATATAGGTTGCATTTCATACAAGGATTATGCTTATGTCCTTATCCTATTGACTGGAAACTAGAAAAAGGACGAGAAAGGAAAGGAGGGAAGTATTTCTCCTTTACTTTCTTTCCTCGGTCTCTTGTCAAACCAAAGCATAAGAGGGAAAAAGGTTTATGACCTTCCCTTTCTCTCTCTAGTTTCCGATCAAAGCTTTATTGATTCAAGATGCATTAAACTTTTAAGAATTAACAAGCAAAGGCAGCAGCAGGAGTGGTTCCATTAGCACTTGCAGGATACAAAACCAAGCATTCAAGATGGCAGAAGCTCTATGAAACTGACCAGTGACATCAATAAAACAGTAAATATTCAGGAAGAACAAAAGGTGGAACATAATGAAAAGAAAAAAGGTAGACTTAAAAAGCAAGTTATATAGGGTGGTGGTTGGCCAGTCAAGGCTTCGCACATCCAAAGATGAAAGTTGCGGAGATGGATGTGTGGAAATACAAGGAGGGACATGATTAGAAATGATGATATCCGGGACAGAATGGGAGTGACATCGGTGAAGGATAAAATGCGGGAAGCGAGGTTGAGATGGTTCGGGCATGTGCAGAGGAGAGGCACAAATGCCCCAGTGCGGAGGTGTGAGAGGTTGGCTATGGACGGGTTCAAGAGGGGTAGAAGTAGACCGAAAAAGTATTGGGGAGAGGTAATTAGACGGGATATGACGCAGGTGCAACTGAAGACATGACCTTAGATAGAGAGTTGTGGAGGACACAAATTAAGGTAGAAGGGTAGTAGGTAGTTGAGCGTAGTCCTACTTACGCTTACATACTGGTAGTTGTAGGGTTATTATTGTAACCTTGCCTAGCCTATCATACTAGTAGACGCAGTATTGATTTATAGTTACATGTCCTTTGATTTCTGCGGCTGTATGTTCTTTCATGTATTTTGTTTATCTTATTTACCTGCGTTAGTTACTGCTTCTTTTTTCAAGAATGCTTTATCATGACCTATTCGCTTGTGTTACTCTCATTTCCATACATATTTAAATTTCTTGTCCGGTTTGACCGTTTCTCTTGTGCTTATGCTTTTCTTGAGCCTTCTTGAGCCGAGAGTCTTTCGGAAACAACCTCTCTACTTACCAAGGTAGAGGTAAGGTCTGCGTAAACTCTACCCTCTCCAGACCCCACGTTGTGGGATTTCACTGAGTATGTTGTTGTAAACATTCTGCTTTCTTACCAACCACTTGCAAAGCTACACAAAGTGATCGATCCCCCAAAAAATTTGGACGTTCAAACTCCAATCGGACTGATTTAAGTGTTCTCAAGCACGTACAAGTTCTACTAACTCAATTTGGTGCGAGCTGCAACCCATGCATGATTTCTATGGGTGGATAATGGCTAGTCATGGACTTCAAATTATTAAGGACATCCAGGTTAGACTTAGAAAGGATAAATATGAAATAGGCACTTAAGCTCATACCTCGGTGAAATGGAACTCCCACACATGATCACACAAATCCTCCTTTCTTACTCGCTTCTAATATAAATAATATATGAAAAAGTAGTAACGTCAGACTAAGCAAAAGAAAAAAATATGAAGTAAATGATTGTGTATATGCAAGTGCTAAAGAAGTGTGAAAATACTCACCCGTTTACCATCCATCATGGACAATGAGTAAGCAGCCAACTTCGACAATCTGTCAAATTTCGCTACCCGAGGTAAATGTGCTTTGCCATGCCATAATTCTTCACACTGCAAAAAGATGCACCATAAAGATCATTCATCTGCTATGAATTTGCAATTAAATAAGAACATGCCTTCATCTATTCTTAGTTTTTACAGTTGTTTACTTGCTAAGAGCATATGATAACGTCAATTTTTTTACAGTTGTTTACTTGCTAAGAGCAGATGATAAACGTCAATTTACAGAACTCCGAATTATTAACATTTAGTGAAGGAAACAACAAATACTGAGCAAAGCTTATATCACTTTTCTGGAACTGTTGATGGCTCCAAGAAAACAAGGTATACGATTTTCTAATTCTTCCTCGTACCTTCTTCACTTCTCAAATGGAAATTCTCCAACTAAGATTGCTAATGTTTAATCAGTATTCTGAAAGAATGACTCTCAAGGAAAGGGGAAACAATGCCAAGAAGCAAAATCTGCACTGGTTATAACCCACAACTGAAGTACTACAACTAGTTCAGACAACCAAACACCCCAGAAGGAGAGTAGAAACTCACATGCAAACTGTAAGATTCATGTCATCTAGAGAAGAGCTAGGTGTCATCTTAACTTCTGAACTGAGAGGACAACAAAGGGGGTACTGAGCATTTGCACTAACCACTGAAGCGTCGAAACACAAAGTTAATGACTAGCATACGGTCCCAGTTTCTCACTATTAGGTAGAAGGATTAACCACATCCATTTAAATAAGCATGTACCAACCATATGGATAACGTGTCCTGATTTTCTATGAGAAGATTTCAGATCATGTGCTAAATAGCATATACTATATCCGGGTCACTATTTTTTTTCTTCCAATTAGTTGTGTCCGGATAAGCTTGCTCACACCTCGACTAATCCACGGTGCACTCTACCCGACCCACAAGTATAGGTTCCCAAGGTATCCCTACCACTACGACTTAAGTAGACGGACTCACACTAGTGTTATAGTTGAGATTTAATCCTGGGATTTCCACGTTTTTAATCCTATACATCAACCTAATTTTTCAACCCCCAGAAAGTAGCTTACTTTATCTTACATTACCTTCTCAAGAAAATTTATCTTACTTTCCTTTTAGGCCGATCATTGGATAGGAGGGATTCGAACTCCCAACACCACGGTTCATAGCCCTTAATCTTCTAAGCTCTAAGAAGGCCATATGCCACACCGTGGTTCACAACCATTAATGTTATAGGTAGCCAAGGTAATCCTACCATCAACACTGAGGTATATATGAACTCCACCAAGTGTTATAGTTGAGATTGAAACCTGGGATTCCCATGTTGTTAATCCCATTCCTCAACATAATTTTTCAAACCCCAGAGAGAGGTAGTTCCCTTTTAGGCCGATTGTTGGCGAGAGATTCGAACTCCCAGCACCGTAGTTTATAGCCATTAACCTTCTAAGCTTTCAGAAGGCCATATTCCATAATCAAAACTTTTCCTTGCTTACAACCTTCAAGTGTATTAGCAGCATATCTTTTACATGACTTAATTTTTTTAATAAGGATCTTTTACATGACTTAAAATGGAGTACAACAGATTCTTTTTCATCTTTTTGCAAATGGGGGAGAGGTTGATGGCCAAGGGAGCTTGGGGAGTAGTGGGGATGCGACCGGTATGTGGGACATGACGACCAGTTGCATTCGGGAGGTAGCTGGAGAAGTGCTAGGGCCTCGCGGGGTAACCGTGGTGGGCATCGAGGGGACAGGTGGTGGAATGGTAAAGTTCAAGAGAAGGTGGAAGTGAAGAAAGCGGCGTATGCGAAATTGGTAGAAAGCAAGGATGAGGTGGAGAAGTGGACGAATAGGGAACTGTATCAAGATGGCGAGGAAAGAGGCAAAGCTAGCGGTTATGGCAGCGAAAATGACGGCTTTTGAACGCATGTATGTGGAATTAGATGAGAAAGGCGGGGATAAGAAGTTGTACAGACTAGCCAAGGCAAGGGAGAGGAGGGCCCGTGACTTGGATCACGTGAGGTGCATCAAGGACTAGGACGACAAAGTACTGGTGGAGGAAGCGCATATTAGGCGGAGGTGGCAGTCTTACTTTCATACACTCTTGAACAAAAAAAGAGATGGAGACATTGTATTGGGAGATCTGGAGCATTCTGGTAGGTACCAAGATTTTGGGTATTATAGAAACATTAAGGTCGAGGAGGTTAAGAGTGTTGTTCGCACGATGCGCAAGGGACGAGCGACCGGACCTGATGAAATCCCAGTTGAATTTTGGAAGAGCGCAGGCAGGGCAAGTTTGGAGTGGCTGACTGAGTTGTTTAACGTCATTTTTAAGACGACAAAAATGACCGAAGAATGGAGGTGGAGTACAATGATTCCCTTATACAAAAACAAAGGTGATATCCAGAGTTGCAACAACTATAGGGGTATCAAGCTGCTGAGCCACACTATGAAAGTTTGGGAAAGGGTCGTGGAGATGAGGGTGATGAGAAGCGTCTATTTTCGAGAACCAGTTTGGATTCATGCCGGGGCGTTCGACTACTGAAGCCATTCATTTTATTAGGAGGTTGGTGGAGCAATATAGGGAAAGGAAGAGAGACTTCCATATGTTTTCATCGACCTCGAGAAGGCATACGACAAAGTCCCTAGGGAGGTTCTATGGAGATATTTGGAGGCTAGATGTGTACTTGTGGCGTACACAAGGGCAATCAAAGATATGTATGATGGAGCCAAGACGAGGGTACGGACAGTAGGAGGAGACTCGGAGCACTACCAGTGATGATGGGGCTGCACCAGGGATCAACTTTTAGTCCATTCCTATTTTCTTTTGTGATGGACGGACTGACGCGACAAATCCAAAGGGAGGTACCATGGTGTATGTTATTCGCAGACGACATTGTCCTGCTTGACGAGACTCGCAGCGGAAAGTGAACGCCAAGCTGGAGGTCAGGAGACAGACTCGGGAGTCTAAAGGGTTCAGGTTGAGTAGGGCTAAGACAAAATATTTGGAGTGTAAGTTCAGCAACTGGAGCGACCCTGAAACATGCGTGGAGGTGAGAAGTACCTAGGGTCTATTATCCAAGGAAATAGAGAAATTGATGACGATGTCACACATCATACTGGGGCAGGGTATATGAAATGAAGGCTCGCATCTGGAGCTTTGTGCGACAAGAAGGTGCCACCAAAACTTAAAGGCAAGTTCCATAGGGTGGTGGTTAGACCGACTATGTTGTATGGGCGGAGTGTTGGCCAGTAAAGACTTCGCACATTCAAAAGATGAAAGTTACGGAGATGAGGATGTTGAGACGGATGTGTGGGCATACAATGAGAGATAGGATTAGAAATGAAGATATCAGAGACAAAGTGGGAGTGGTCTCAGTGGAGGATAAAATGAGAGGTTGAGATGGTTCGGGCATGTGCAGAGGAGAGACACAGATGCTCTAGTGCGGAGGTATGAGAGGTTGGCTACGGACGAGTTCAGAAAGGGTAAAGGAAGGCCGAAGAAGTATTGGGGAGAGGTAATTAGACGAGATATGACGCAAGTGCAACTTACTGAGGACATGACCTTAGACAGGGTGTTGTGGAGGACACTGATTAGGGTAGTAGGTAGTCGAGCATAGTCCTACTTACGCTTACAAAATGATAGTTGTAGTGTTATTACTGTAGTCCCAATTAGCCTATCACACTTATAGGCGCAATATTGTTTTATAGCCCCTTGTAGTTTGATTTCTACTGCTATGTGTTCCCTAGTGTACTTTGTTGATATTATTTATCTAAATTAGCTACTGCTTCTTCCTGCCAGAATGCGCTACCATAGCGTATTCGATTTTGTTATTAGCATGTTCATATTGCTTTAATTTCTTGTCTGGGTCTAACCGTTTCTCTTACATTGTTGTGTTTGCTTCACTTGTGATTATGCTTTGTCTTGAGCCGAGGGTCTCCCGAAAACAACCGCTCTACCGGTAAGGTCTGTGTACACTCTACCTTCCCCAGACCCCACATTATGAGATTTCACTGGGTATGTTGTTGTTTTTTTTGCAAACTGGCTGATCGAGTTTTCCTCTAACCTAACAAAAAACTGTCCCTGGTATTGTAATAATCAGATATAATTTTTTTCCAATTCTTCAAAAAACCAAAACCACTTTCTGACATCCATTATGATACAATTAACACTAGTAGAAAGGGGATATGTTGTGTCTTAGACTCTTAGTCACTTGTTTCCAATAAGTAAAGGATGAAAATTCCTCTTGAGGTGGTCTATTTTACATCAACACAGAAAAAAACAAGGAGGAATTATTGATTTTAGTACTTGATCACCATGACTAAAGGTAGACAAAAGAAATCCTTTTAATGCACATAAAGATAACATAGCATAACTTTAGCAAAGAGAGCTTAATGTGTATTCTTAAAGGAGCTAAGCTCTCAGATCAAATGGGCAAGAAGAAACTCGAAGACCATGCGCTTTTTACATAATTTGTATGTCTTGCAAGGGAAGACAGTAAAATAGAAGATTCAATGCTTTTCATTGAAAAAGAAGATTTAATTTTAAGAGTAGTCTCTCAAGGGTCCATGGTCCAGTACCTGGTAAAGCAATTAAGAGCATGAAACATACGGCACAATTAACCTTCAATTGTTTATCATCTTCCCAGCAAACCAACTAGAACTGGCCTGAGAGGACCTGCAACCAAAAATTGACCCAACAATAATCCAATTGTTAGCTACTCCTAAAATTACAACATAGCAAAAGTTCATACTTTGATATATCAATTTTGAAAAATAAGTAGTACTACATGATAAAAGCAACTTTACACCATCCACACTCCATAAGACACAAAGCATAACAAATTTGCAACTGAGGAGAAATTTAGAGAATTTCTATTTTTTTTTCCTATGACAAAGGTAACCTGCAGAAGGGTAGCGCACAGGGTAAACCCGCTCCTGTGTAATAGCTCGCAAACCACACAGGAGAGACAACTGCACTAGGCAAGCCCCAGGCAACAGGCCCGACCAGAAGGCAAATCCCCTGCTGTTGAGGGTTTCGACCTCCTTTATGGAAATTCTAGTTTTATAGAGCTCTTAACCCATCTTTAAAAAAAAAAAAAAAATCCAAGTACTGACATGAAATGAACCCTAATTTACTGAAAATGAATTTTGAGGATTCAAGTAAAGATAAAGTCCAAACCTTGGAGCTCCAAATTTTGTCACAAGAAGCAATAGCATGCCATCCACGTGACACAAGTAGTGACAGTGCCACGCTGGGTGCGTCCACACAGTTCAATATCATCAACATGACATCTGATCCAAGAACAACTAATGGATCTCTAAACCGACCCGTTTCACAAATTCTCTGTTTCTTTTTCACTTTCTCTGCAACACCATCTTCCAAGATTCCACCTTTATCACCTTCATCACCAAAAGATGGCAACCCAGATAACCCATCTTTAAAGATTCCACCTTTATCATCTTCAGCACCATAAGAGCAGAACCCATCTTCCAAGATAACACCTTTATCACCTTCAGCACCATGTGAGCACAGCCCAGATAACCCATCTTCCAAGATTCCACCTTTATCATCTTCCAAGATTCCACCTTTAGCATCTTCCAAGATTCCACCTTTAGCATCTTCATCACCATTAGAGGGCAACCCAGAACACCCATCTTCCAAGATTCCACCTTTATCATCTTTCAAGATTACATCTTTATCATCTTTATCACCATAAGAACACAACCCATCTTCAATTCCAGAAAAGGGTAGTAGCCCAGAAAACCCATCTTCATCACCAAAAGTGGGTGATCCAGAAAACCCATCTTCAGTACTCCTAGTGGTGTTTTTTGGGTGATCAAATTCGCTGTTTCTAGCTTCTGTCATTTCTCAAAGAAGGCTTTTGGATTTTTGATGGACTGAAAATGACAATATGGAGATAGAGTTGATTTATTGGTTGGGTCGGTGGAGGGAGGGAGTTAGTTGTAAAAGAGCGCGCCAGTCAATTTTCAGGGGTCTCTCTTTTTAAATTTAAATAAAAAAGAAATAATTATATTTATTAAGCATTGTGATTGCTTTATTAAAAAACTTAATGCAAAAATCTAGCTTGAAAAGAAGTTTAACTTAAAAAAAAGAGTATAACATGTATTCTACTCTCTAATGAAAATCTTTACTTAGATATCCTAATCACTATTATTTGAAAAATTGTGTGTGACGAATAATTTGGGGTAAATTATATATTTCGCTCGGTATTCATTTTGTATGATTCCTTTAATAGGAATTGATATGTAATATTGTATTTATGTAGGACTGTAATTTTTTTAATATCGTTTCTTAGATCACATCTTTCTCGAATGAAATGAATCACTATTTTCATCATATATGGTACCTACTTGCTTCATACATGACTATTATTTTAGCATGATTTGAATAAATAGTGGAGTAATAATGAACTTTTTTTTAGCGTAATGGTATTAGTACCTCTACATATAAACAAGTAGATTGTTTGAGGTCACTAGTTGTATGGTTCAAATGAATAATCTTTTTCTGCATGAATCAATAATATTTAAACAATTTTTAAAGTTTAATAATTAAATTTAAAGTGAAATCTATTAGTTTAAATATTGAATCGCCTACTCATAAATCATAATAGTGCACATATTTTTAAAAATTCTGAATCTATATTATAATAACATATATTCAGTAAAATTTAATGAAGTGGAGTTTAGAAAAAATTGAGCGTCGCAGACGTAGACGCTACTCTATCTTTAGTAGAATTAAATAAATATCTACAATTTAATTATTTATATCACCAGCTCTAAATGTTCGTCTCTATTTGGTTAAATTTCATGATCTAAGAAAAAAAGTACATTATTTAATATCTACTTGATTATTTTATTATACTACTATATTTTATTTGGTTAGCTATTTTAGGTAAAAACTGACGTGTACACTTTTGCAGTATTTTAGGAGTACGTACACATTACAATTATTAGTGTTCTTTTGAGAAGGCTTGTGGTAGTTTTGGGATGAACGTTGGAGAAGTTTGGTGAATTAAGGACCATTCGTTTTTTCCTCTCATTAAAATATGTGAATTTGAATACGTATGTGATATTGTGATGTTTCCAAATTTGAATATCAAAGTAACTAGCTTTTTTGCAATGAATATGATTTTTTATATAAAATTTAATAAATAAATAGGTGAATAAGCCACTAATTATGTTAGCTATTGTAATTAGTAATTTAGTGTTTTCAGCTAGCTCTTAATTATTTGGATATATGACGGCCAAATATTCCCAATAAAGATAGTCAAATTGACCACCATAGACAAACTAAAACGTTTAAATCAATATAAGACACTAATTATTCTAATTATGTAATTAGTATTTGTAATTAACATTTAAATATTACTTTTTTTCCATTCGGTGTTCGGTACCGCATTGGAGCCCGATTATATTCGGATCCGCAATGTAGGACCATTCGGAGGAAGCGCTTCCTATCAAGGATTTTTCCATACCCAGGAATCAAATTCGAGACCTCTAATTAAGGGAGGATCACACTCATCCACGACACTATATCCTTTGGGGGTGAAATTACTTTTATGCTAACCCATAGTTACCTTTACCTTTTATTCTCAAATTTGCCCTCTAATTAGCCTTTTCCTATCGTACGTGAAAAAATATGACTGGCCAGTGGGACGGGATGGAACAGGACGGGACGGGATTTGGGGGACGGTGGAGTGGGTCGGGATCGGGATTAGGGGGATGGAGAGGGACAATATTAGGGGGATAGGAAGTGGTCTCATCCCGTCCCACATCCCGCTATCATAGGGGACGAGATTTGGGGGGACGGGATGGGACTGGAAGGGGGATTTGGGGGGGACGGGATGGGACTGGAAGGGGGATTTGGGGGGGACTTTTAAACACTTTTTTCTAGACACTTAATTTAAAAAAAATAATATTTAAACACTTAAATAATTGAACAAGATAGTGAAAAAACATTCCAAGACTAATTGCCTCTTATATTATTTAATAGAAATATGATTTTTTTTGTAATACAATTTCAAAATTACAACTTTGTTTCGTAGTTCAAAAGTTGCAAATCACATAGTAAAATTGGCATTAAAAAATTTACATATGCAACCATACTTTTTCTAATTTTCTGACAATCTCTTGAGGATCTTCTGTTGAAATTGAAATTTGTTGGTCAAATTGTTCAACGTCGATTTCTGCTCCCTCGGATAAGATTTCGTTGTAATTGTAGTCGTCTTCTTCATTGATCTCTGGTTGACCGCACCTTCTACGCTCCGCTCTAATCCAATCTTTAAATGAAACTGCAATCTCTAAACTGTCTCCCGCCAATGAGTGTCTGTGCTCACCTGATTGAAACCTTCCAGCACAAAAAGTGCTTTCAGAAGCTGTAGATGACGCTTGAATATTCAACACATCTCGGGTCATCTTTGATAGAGTCAGAAATGTCTTTTCATTCTCCCTCCAGTATTTCAGCAAGTCTTCACCTCCATTTTCATTAGCAATTGATTCGAACGGTACAACACCCTGCAAAACATAAACATCAAACTCGCTAATTTGTGAAGCACTTGAACCACTATACATTCTATTTCGAAGGCCTTGAATACTTGAAGCAAAAAATGCATATTTTTTATAAGGTTGAAGTGAAGTAGAAGAAGATGGTACATAAGTCAGTTGATTATTTGCACTTTTCTATTGGTAATACATATACATAGTAGTTTGCATTGTGTTTGTATGCTAGAGATAACATCTTCTTTAGTTGAATCTGTTGGAAGTATTTCTAGGCATTCATAAATCGTTTCAATAAGGGCATTACAACCTTCTACTTTAATAGTAGGATTTAATACAACACCAATAAAATAAATTGTAGGAATAGGGGTTAAAAATAAATATTAAGGGGGTAGGGGGGGGGGCAAAATGGCCGTTTGTAGCCATTGCCAACGGTTAGAATTGCAAATGGTCGTTTGTGCAATGACTACTTTTGGCAAAAACGGGACGGCCGGGGCGGGATCGGGATAGGCGGGACATGCGCTTGTCCCGTCCCGATTTCGAACCCGACTAGAGTCAATCTCTATCCCCTAATTTATCCGGTGGGATCGGGGCGGGATGGGGCGAGATTGAGATGGGTCGGGGCGGAAACGGGACGTCCCGGCCTACTGGACAGTTCTAGAAAAAATTGCTATGATTTGCCGATAAGGCAGAAGCCACGTAGATATATATATATATATATATATATATATATTTGGACCGTTCCATTATTCTGGGGCATGCTTTACGGCATTGCAGCGGATACATAAAATCAATTTGATAGTTTAGGAGCAATTCTTTTTTGTTTGTCGATGTAGCTCCATTACAAATACCAAAGGCAAGCTGGACAATCGCTAGAGGATGGGCAAATGTGACATAAAATTAATAATGTAAGGGTTTCATGGATCACGAACAATATATAGCTAACAACTTGACGTAAGAAATTTCTTAAATCAGTGCATTGACCTGGTATATTTTCAGTTTTCAATTTCCCCTAATATAAGCGAAGGCAAATCTGTAATAAATCAATTACCTTTGAAGTAAATTCAAACCCCTTTTCTAAATTTAATTGTCACGTTCCGAACCATGGTCTGAGTGTAACACAATATTCGGTGCCTGACTATATGTGACCGAGCGAACCACTTGGCTTACTGAATCAACATGGACATCAAAATCATGAAATAATAATTTAAAACATGTAAGAATGTTGTAATTATAGTTTGAACATATCATTGCGAAAATAATATGAAAATGTAATAAGTCTGAATAATTGACATGACATGCTAGACTAGTCTATGAAACCTCTGAACATGAGTATGAAAATTAACTATTTACCGGGACAAGACCCCCAACATACATCTACTGCATGACATGACATGACATGACATGACATGAATATAAAATAAAGATAACACCCCGAATAAGATGGAGCTCACCAATAATTGATACGATGATAATCTTGGCGAGCAGATCCGTCGTTTTGAAACTCTGTACCTGCATTGTGAAGTGCATGCCCCGGGAAAAAGGGACGTAAGTACATTTGAATTGTACTTGTATGTAAAGCAACTGAATAAAATAATAGTAAGTGGGGTGCTCGGGGAATGGGCAACCCAAATCAATAACATACATGAAGTAATACGAAACTGAAACTGTAAATGTAGACTGTAACTGAAGCTATAAACTGTAAACTGTAATATGAAACTGAAACCTGGACATGATCATGATCTGCATGACCAAGCTGTAACGTGAATAAAATATTTTTAAGTGGGAGAGCCTTAGTATAACCGACAACATAAAATCACCATGTAAGTACATGGAGTCTGGTAGCTGGCTCGACCAGCAGAGCAATCCCATATCTTGCTGTGGTATGAGACATGAACATGACATGAAAGGATCAATCAATAGTCTGAAGGTATCGTTCTAATTGGGCAGAGCGATCCTTACCCTACGCTAGCATACATAGTTTCAAGTTATCTGAACCTTCACGGTAAATCTATGCTACTCCCAAAAACATGAACATGAATATGAGTGGCATATGCGCCCATGTTTTCAAAACATGATTCATAATATAGTTTATAACATGTAAACATAACATAGTTTTCATGAAAATCTATATAAATATATGTATATAACTCTTGAGACATGAAAACAAGTGAGAATCCATACAATGAAACAATCTGAGTTCATAACTGGTATCTAAGAGTGCACGAAAATGATAACACGAGCATACATGGATTACATAAATATTCATGGAAATCAAAATAACTTTCATGAATATAAATACTGAAACATGTTGACCCTAACATATATTGTATATAAGTTCATAAAAACACGTATCTAGGGTTTATCATAAATTGAGACCAAACAACCTAGTAATCTGAAGAAAAACGTAGTTCATGAATCAACTGTAGCGTGGGGAAGAACAAAGGTGTTCCCATATGTGGATAGAAGCTCTACATACCTCAATTTTGGCCTTTAAGCGTACTACAACATTCTTCACCCCGTTCAAATTTAATCAATAAGTCTGGGAAGCGGCAAGTTTTCCTACTCTGTACACGTATCATGAACCTGCTCTTATTCGCTATCTTAAATCCCGTTAAAACATTCTAAATGTAAGCTCCACGTTTCAAAGAATCACTCCACATCCAATTTGAAGATTGCACAATTAATATTTATAAGTTTTCACCAATTTTCATAGCTCAAAAGGAATTGCTCCGGACATTCAAATCAAATCTTCACCGTTCAGATTCGAGAATTATTTGTTAAGAATACTCATATAAACTTTGGGCTCGATCCAATAGTTAGATTACTGAGAAACACCAATTGAGTATGACTGGTCGAAGTGATGATCAATAGAAAATACTACTCCCTCTGTCTCAATTTATATGTCACACTTTCCTTTTTAGTCAGTCCAAAAAAGAATGACATATTCTTTATTCTGCAATAATTTAACTTTAAACTTTATCTTTTACGCTTAACGAGATAATTTATAGCCACATAAAAATCTTTGACTTATTTTAGATCACAAGATTCAAAAGTCTTTCTTTATTTCTTAAACTTTGTGCCAATCAAATTACATCATATAAATTCGGACGGAGGGAGTAGGATTTTCTCTAACTCTTCATGATTGTTGATTTTATAGGGTGCCGGGTGGATGCATTTATTCTAGTGTTTAGAAAGAATGTAATCTTGTAGAATTCAAAGGTTCTTGATTGAAAGATCCTCATAAAACTAGATCGCCAAACCAAATTCTTGAACGTTTCTTGATTTTTCTTGATTGCAAGAATGATTTTCTTGCGGTTCTAAAGAATTGGAGTGCTTAGGTTCTTTAGGGATGGAGGTAGAGAGTATAAATAGTCTCTTAGAGGTTAGAATAGTGTTAAAGATGTTTTTTACTTCATAAAATAATAAAATAAGGAGTCCCCATTCGAGTAGGAAAAGGCTAGAAAACGTAACCTAAAATCTAAAATTTATGCTCCGACTAACATTAGTAAAACATGCATAACTCTTGGCACATATCTCTGTTTGAGCTGGGCCATATATCATTGGAAATGTATTTCGAAGGGTTATAACTTTCGTGAGGACGTTTCCCAAATTCCTTAGATATTTATTCGAAAACTTGCTTTAAGAGAGACATGCGACAAACTCACTTGAAAACATGCTCCGTAGAGTAGATTCTGACTCTAATTTTCCTAAGACCCTTCTTATGCCTTGATTAGTTTTCAAAAGAATTCCTACACTCCTCATCTTGGTTTCATCATGTTCCTATTATACGGTTCAAACAATAGCCCAAAGGTACGAGGTGTTACAATATCTCCCTCTTGGGATTATTTGTCCTCGGATGATGGTTCATGGTTAGGAGAATGACTAACTCTAGAATTTTACAAAATTTTAGTAGGGTTCCCTCTGTAAATAGGACTATCCCAATATTTTTCAAACACATGCCAGCTAACCAAAGCACAACACAAGCCTCACAATGCATCTTAATACGCATGACATGAGATAATATGGTAACTGAAATATGGACGTGACTAACATGAATAATAAGATGCATGACTATGTGAATACTATATGTCATGAATACCGGTCTGACATGAGCTCATGAATATTGGACTCCAATCAAAAAAAGACTTTTTTCGAATTTTTTTGAGTGTTTTCTGGATTTTGATGAATTGTAAGATAAAAAAGAATGGATATATAAATACTATATATGAGATTTGGAAAAGAATTTGTAGGCATGAATGACATGAGTATTGGAATATGAGTATGAACATGACATGATTACATGAATGCGAGGAGCATGAAATGGAACATGAATATTGTACTGATATAAACACATGAATACTGACTCACATGAATACATGAGTGCTGAACTAATATGAGATCTGAAATATGGATATCACAACATAAAATTTAAATGAACTAATATGAGATGAGCGGAGGAAATATGGATATCACAACATAAAATTTAAATGCCAAAAACATGTGTAATCAACTTGTGAACTTGACGGAGGTGAGATTTGACATGTATGAAAGAAAGAAAATTTTCAAAAAATACGTTTCTTTTATTTTAGTTTAATCTCCAAGTTGAAGGTTTTTAATAAATAAATATAGAGTAATTTAGTATTTTACCTTGCTATTTTGATTTAGTGCATAAAAACACTCATTGTAGCCAATAATGGATTGAGAATTCATCTTCATCATTCAATTTTGTTCACCAAACATACATTCACACATTTCCACCATAGCAATTAAAACCACTATCGAGCTTCCGGCGAGGTTTCATGGGTTGCGGTTTTGATGTTGAAGATCCATTGAGGATTTTTCCTTGCTGTCTCGATTTTTCTATATCAAAAGGTTCGGATTCATCAATTTAAGGTCCATTTATTCATTGTTCTTCATTTACTATTTTATTTGTTTAATATTTATGTGGTGATTCAAAGCAAAAATGATGATTTCGGGCTATCTTATTTATGTTTTATTGCGGGAGTTTGTTGGTTTTCCTTTTAATGAACATTTGATTTTTTAGATTGTTATTATGTACTTGGATAATGAAACACGTAAATTGGAAGGATAACATGGTGATTTAGATTATAAATATATAAGATTTTTTGAGTTTGGATAAATTTGAGTTGGGGTTTGCATCTAAAATAAATTAACAGTGGGTGGTTTTCATGAACTTAACGGTTTCTTAGCTTTTATGAGTTGCTAGTTTTTTGCATGATTAAGAATATTGAATTGACGTGGTTAGAGGGATTATTATATATTGGAGCCGTGTGAGGCTAATTGATATTAATTGGTTTTGGGTGCGTAATAAAATGAGTTAATTTACTTTCAACATTAGACGAGCATTAGACGCGATTAAATGTGTGTTTCTACTAAGAATGTGGTCACACATCTTATGTTGAGACGCTCAAACAACTCAAGGTTGGGTTACGCACCGTGGCCAATTTTCTAATAATTAAATTTCTTTAATGCATACCAAGTCTCATAGACAAAGATTTTAGGAGCGATACATACGAGCGAAGAAAGCGGTTACGCTTCTAAGCCGGTGTATGTCAAGATCCAGAATGCGGTTACGCATTTGGGTTAAGACTAATAAAGTTCAGCAATAAAATATGAGCGATTCACGGCTTGTGAACATAATCTATCCAAAAATAGTTTTAAGCTAAGTATAAGTCGATAAAAGCGATCGTGCTAGAACCACGAGACTCGGAGAATGCCTAACACCTTCTCTTCGGTCAACAGAATTTCTTATTCGGTCTTTTGTTTTCGCAGACCGATAATAAAGATTCATTTTATTTTGATTAGGGATTCATAAGGTGACTTGGAATACCAAAATTTAATTTCAAGTGGCTACTCTGTAAAAATAATCAATCCCTATTCAAAACCGTCACTTTAATTGGAAATACCATTTTATAATAAAAACCTATGTGTTCGTCGCGCGGGGGGGGGGGGCGAAAAAAGGGTGTGACAATCATCCGTCTGAGGGTGATAAGCGGTACTGAGATTTATCTTGGTACCCAATTCTTTCTGAAAGGACTTTCAAAAATTTGCTGGGAACTAGACACCTCAATCCGAAACAATGAACACTGGAGTCCCATGCAACCTGACGATTTTCTGAATATACAACTTGACATAATCTTCTGCTGAATCAGTTTTTGCTTGCTGCCAATTTGTACACTTTGCCACGAAATCGGCTACATTATTCTTCATGTAATTCCACCAATAAACCTTTTCAAGGTCATGATTAATTTTCGTAGAGCATGAGTAGGTAAAATATCTAGAACTGTGCGCCTCAACCATAATTCTCTCTTTGCGTCTATCTACATCTGAGATGCAAAATTTTCCTTCATACATTGGAGTACCATCATCTCCCCCTATTCAAAAGCCAAGGATTGATGCCTTACAAAATAAAAAGAAGACAATTTTCTTGCATAATTTCTATTAGGCGAGTGCCTTCTGAATAATCAACTTCACTCTTAACTCTTAAATTATGAATCACTATCCGTCCCTCCGATTCACTTTATTTTATTAAATTTTGCAATTCACTATTTACAAGTGAAATTTTTCGACATTCAGAATTTGTCGAACTAATATGTTGCAGGTAATTTCCAGAACTCCTTCATGATGTATTACTATGTATTGAATTACGCTATTTTCTAAACAATATAAATACCATAGTTATCATCAAGTATGTGTTTACGCGGAATTAATACTTCATAATTATTATGAGTTTTATGACCCCAAAATAAAATCTTTGTGTAGAGATGGTTTCTGATAGTGAATATATTCCATATATATTCACAATGTAATTAATGTAAAATAGAGATTCTAATTCTATTAGGATTACAATATATATATATATATATATATATATATATATATATATATATATATATATATATATATATATATATATATATATATATATATATATTACATTAATAAGAGAACCCCGGCAAGGAGGTTTACATTATTCTACATGAGGGGGTGAATGTAATCCGTTGTATGTGACTATTTCATCATAAGTTACATGTGTTGTCGTCTTTGTAAGTCGCTATATGGATTAAAACAAGCCCCATGGTTTGGTATGAGCCGTTTGCCACTTACATCATACAGACCGACTTCGTGTGCAGCAAGAGTGATCATTCATTGTTCATTTTTCATTGAGGTACTGACACACCTTACCTACTGTTATATGTGGATGATATTGTACTGACAGCTTCTTCAGATGGCCTGAAGCACGAGATCATTGCTCTACTAGAGTTCGAATTTGCTATGAGTGACTTGGGTAAGTTGAGTTATTTTTTGGGATATTAGTGACCAGATCCGCACATGCCATGTTCTTATGTCAGCGTAAGTATGCAGAGGAGATCGTCTACATGGCTAAAATGGCAAATTGTAAGATCATGCCCACTCCCGTCGACTCCAAGTCCAAATTTAGTGCAGATGACGGTGATCCAGTCAACAATCCCTCTCTTTATAGGAGTCTCGCAGGTGCTCGTCAGTATCTTACCTTCACTTGACCAGATATTGCATATGCGGTTCAACAGGTGTGCTTGTTCATGCAAGCTCCTAGGGAGCCTCACTTTACAGCTCTTAAGTGTATCATTCGGTACATTAAGACATTAAGGGCACTCTTGACTATATACTTCATTTATACCCCCTCCGCACCGACTAAATTGTTCTCTTACACAGACGCAGACTGGGCAGGCTGTCCGGACACCCGTCACTCTACGTCCGGCTATTGTGTAATTTTGGGGGATAATATTATATCATAGTTTGCCAAGCGACAAGCCATGCTTTCCCGTTCGAGTGCAAAAGCAGAATATCGAGGCGTTGCGAATGTTGTTGCCGAGCTATGTTGGCTCCAAAATCTCCTTCTTGAGCTTCATTGTCTCATACGTAAGGCATCTTTGGTTTACTGTGATAACATATTTGCTGTCTACTTGTCTCATAACACGGTTCAACGTCATCGAAGCAAGCATATTGAGATGGATATTCACTTTGTTCGTGAGAAGGTTGCAATGGGTCACATTAGGGTGTTGCATGTTCCTTCTTCGTATCAGGACGCAAATATCTTCACAAATGGGCTTTCTCGGCAACTGTTCCTTGACTTCAGATTCAGTTTCAGCGTCCGGCCTCCTCCCGCTCCGACTGAGGGGGTGTGATAGTGAATATATTTCATATATATTCACAATATATTCTATAATTAATATTTAGTGTAATTAATGTAAAATAGAGATCCTAATTCTATTAGGACTACAATTATATACTCTATATATATTACATTAATAAGAGAACTCGGGCAAGGAGATTTACACGTTTCTACAATTTTCACTCAGCAACAATGCCCGATTTAAATGAAATTTCAATGCAGTTAAGAAGTATATCCTCTTAAACTAAGAAAACAAAATAAGTTTCAACTCGATTTATTTTCTTTCATTTTGACCATTATATTTTGATAAGGTATACTATCAATATAGATATCAACAACATTAACTCATACTTAATATATTTGCATTATGTATTATTAGAAGGGGAGCCTTGGAGTAATTGATAAAGTTGATGTTATGTGACCAGGAGGTCATGGGTTTAAGCAGTGGAAATAACCTCTGACGGAAATGCAAGATAAGGCTGCGTACAATAGACTCTTGTGGTCAGGCCTTTCCCCGAACCCCGTGCATAGCGGGAGTTTAGTGCACCATATTGCCGTTTTTATGTATTATTAGGCAAGTCCACATTTTTAAAGTAGCAAAAAATCATTAAATAAACATTTCTATCTCAACCATTTTACTATGATTAATGCAAACTCTATATAAGGACAAAAGACTTGAAAAAAATATGTAGTAATTCATCAGACAATATAAGTATTATTAGGCAAGTCCACATTTTAAAGTAGCAAAAATCATTAAATAAACATTTCTATCTCAACCATTTTACTATGATTAATGCATACTCTATATAAGGGCAAAAGACTAGAAAAAAATATGTAGTAATTCATCAGACAATATATAAGAGTTCCACCATGACGAAAGCTATAGTATTTTCACTAGCCATATTGATCATTCTCGTTCAGACAGTAAATTCTGCACTTACTGCTGGATTCACAGTTCATATTATCGATGCCCTCCCAAATAATGACGTTCCTCTTTCTGTTCATTGTGAATCTAAAGATGATGATCTTGGAATAAAAAATCTTAAAGTGGGTGATGATTTTCATTTTTCATTCCGTGGGGCTGTCTTTGGTAGTACTCGTTTTTATTGTCACTTTTCGTGGGGTTCTAAAACACATTTTTTTGATGTTTTCACCACAGACATGTACAAATCTCGTGCTTGTGGAAGAATAAGTGGAAACAATTATGAATGTTTTTGGAAAGTACAGGAAGATGGATTTTACTTTGGAGGTCATAATTCTGGACCTTATTCCAAAAAGTTTGACTGGAATGTATAAGATAGATCTCCTCTAATATGATTAATATTAAAAATATAAGTTGTTGTTTTGTGTTATCAAACTTTTACTTCTATTGTTTTGAATTTTACTTTGCAGGTTATAAAGAATTGACCTTTTAATCTACTCTCCATTCATGAGAAGTTTGAACAAAAGATATGATTATACGAAATATTTTAATTTTACTCTACCTTATACTTTCGTACCTTTACCATTAGCAAATCGTTCAGTATTTGCCTTTCATTTTTAACGGAACTTTAGCATGTGAATGAGTGAACTCCTTCCGGAAAAAGGTCCACGCCCTTTTACTTTTTTTCTCTAGTATAAAATTACGCCCCGCCAAAAGTGGATCGAGAAAAATTGAGTTGGTAGGTTTTCCATTATAAAAAAGACAGCAACTTATACTGGGTTCTGAATAAATTTTATACAAGATTTAGGTCAAAGATATTGATTTTGCTGAACTCATAACTAGAATTGTTGAAGTGCAGCACATAATGCATAACCACTACCATTAACTCACTCACACTTAGTTTATGTTGTTAAATTTGTTAAGAAGTTTGTTAGAGTGGTTACTTAGCATCACACTTACTTTCTATTAGTATAAATAAATATTGTAATTTATATTGTATGAGATAGAAATATATGAGAAAAGCTTCCACAAACTCCTTTCTTCTTCTACAAATAGAACCCTCATTTCTTCATCTTCGACGACATAAATCAGTTTGCAATTAATCATGGATTGCACATGCAATCAATGATCAACTTAGATTGTGAAAACTAACATGGTATCAGAGCAACCGTAGGGAGAATCGAGGGATTTTTCGGCAAAATACAACTGGAAATGGAGGGATTCTCTGCGGAGGTCTGAGCTGGTTGTTTTGTCTTCAAATCAGTGAGTTACACTGATGAATTTCTTTTCTGAATCATTGTAGAATAGTATAACTGTAAAACATGAAAAACACATCGTCGGTTGCATCATTAATTATTGATGAAAGCTCGAGTTCAAACTCGAATATTGTCGATCATAATCATCCATTATTTTTTAGTGCATCTGATACACCTGGAGCAGTATAAGTAGAAATTCAACTAATATGAATGGAGAATTACACTTTGTGGAGTCGAGCTATGAAATTGACTCTGTTAACAAAAAATAAAATTGGTTTTATTGATGGAACATTTAAAAGAGATACTTATGGTGCAAAGCAAGTGAAGCAATGAGTTCGATGTAGTGCAATGATTATCTCAGCAATGGAATCGATGTAATGCAATGATTATCTTATGGATTATGAGAAATGTGAATAAAAATATGCTTAGTGGAATACTCTATAGATCTACTGCATATGCATTATGGAAGGATTTGAAGGAATGATGTGATAAAATTAATCTATCTAGAGTATATCAATTGAAGAAGGAACTGACTATGTTGCATCAAAGTGTATCACATGTGTCTAGTTATTATTCAAGGATGAAGGATCTATGAGATGAAATTGATTCAATCATACCTCCTCCAACATGTGATTGTGACATTCCTAGAGAGTACATATAACATCTAGCAAATTAAAGGTTGTTAGAGTTTTTTCATGGGACTTAATGATATCTACAATTAGGCAAAGAGTCATATTATACTAATGTCATCCACTCCTAGTGTAAATCAATCTTATGCATTGATTGCTCAAGATGAAAGTCAAAAAATGATCATAGGAAGATACACAAATATGGGAGAGTCTGCTGAGCCCACAACTCTATTTAGCAGGTCTCCACAGTTTAAGCAAAAGAAACCTTATTCTCCAAATGCATTTTGTGATTTCTGTCAAATGAAAGGACACACTATGGATACATGTTACAAGTTGATGTATTGTGATTACTGTAAGAATAAGGGACATGTCAGGGATAATTATTTTAGGCTCATAGACTATCCTCCTGATTTCAAAGAAAAGAAGAAGGTCAATATGGTTATGGTAGGTGTTCATCACAGAGAATTGGATGGTTCACAGCAACAACAACAATCTTATGGTGGATATATGGGACAATCAAACCAGAGAAATATGGGAGAGTTGAGACAATTATCCCAAGAGTAACATGAATAGCTTAATTCCTTATTGAGATCCTGCACTCCAGATAAATATGACAATGTGATTACAGTGTTGAATCAGCATGCAGATGTTGGTGCACATCATGGCAATGTGCACATCATGGCAATGCAACAGTACCTACAGGTGCACATCATGGAAATGCAACAGTATCTAGAGCTCACATGGCAGGTAAACCTATATTTGATAAGGAAAGTATTAGTTGGATAGTGGATCCAGGAGCAACTAATCACATGGTAAATGATAAGAGCATGATTGAAAAAATTAATTTCATAGAAAATGCAAGACAAGTACAATTGCCTACTGGTGATACAACAATAATTACTTAAACATGAAGTTGCAGGTTAACAAGAGGTGATCTCATAAAACATGTGTTATGTGTGCCAAGTTTTAAGTTTAATCTTCTTTCAGTTTCAAAGCTGACAAGAAAGTTAAACTGTTGTGCAAGATTTTTTCTTAATTTTTTTAATCCTATAAGATCTCTTCACTGGGAAGGTGAATGAGATTGGTAGGGAGATAAATGGATTATACATGTTAGAGTCACAAAAGGGCTAATCTAAACTGACAAAAACACAAACACGTATGTCAACTACATTTACAACAGTTGGGCTGCAAGCAGGACTCTGGCATAGAAGGCTGGGACATGTGTCAATGAGTGTGCTAAGGAATATTGATGGTTTTGGCGACAAATCTAGTTTTACAATAAGGCGTTTGGGATGTCTGCCCTCTGGCTAAGCAAACAAGGAAGTCTTTTCCTATTAGTGGTAATAAGTCAGATTTTGCTTTTAGTTATTGCATCTTGATGTATGGGGACCTTATAAGATTTTCACATATACTGGGATGAGGTATTTTCTCACAGTAATTGATGATTACACCAGTTGGACTTGTGTGTTTCAGTTGCATGCTAAATCTTATATGGCCATTGTTCTTAAGAATTTGCTTGTACTAATTAGAACACAATTTAATGTGATAATTAAAAATGTTAGAACATATAATGGTACAAAATTCCTTAATAATTCTTGTGCTGAGTTGTTTAATCAACACGAAATTATACATCAGAGCTCATGTCCATACACTCCATAACAAAATGGAGTGGTGGAGAGGAGGCATAAACACATTTTAGAAATTGCTAGAGCTATCAAGTTCCAAAGCCATTTGCCAGCAAGGTTTTGGGGAGATTGTGTGAAAGCATCAATCTATGTGATTAACAGGATTCCCTCTGTGGTGATAGGAAATGTGTCACCTTATGAGAAGCTGTTTAAAAAGGACACCTTCACTGTCTCATATGAAAGTGATAGGGTGTTTATGTTATGCTACTAAATTGGTCAAAAGGGACACGTTTAATGTTAGACCCACTAAGTCGGTTTTACTTGGATATCCAGCCATACAAAAGGGGTACAAACTGCTTGATTTAGATAACATGACTATTTTTGTCAGTAGAGATGTTACTTTCTATGAGAACATATTTCCTTTTGGATAGATCATGTAGTGTGATATTGAGACACATATTGCAGGATCAGATACTGATTACCTTCCTACTCGTGATGCACATATTGATGCATCCATACATGAGCATGTTATGGTTGAGAATGTTGCTGAGCATGGAGAAACAAGAATGCCAACTAGTGATCATTTACCAGTTGAAGTAGTACCAGGCTTAACACCTGATGAAGTTGAAGGATCTGTTGTTGTTGATCCTTTACCATCTGATGGTGTGTCTTTTATACATGATCAATTTGAGATTGTGTCATCCCATCAGAGTCTACCTATCACCCATGCACCCTTGGATACCTTAGAGACTAGAAGGTCTACTAGAGACAGTCACTATGTATTTTGTATTCTGTGGATCTTCTCTTATATCTTGGAAGTCCAAGAAACAACTCACAATATCCAAGAGTTCAGTTGAGGTTGAATACAGAAGCTTGGATTCAGTGGTAGCTGAAGTGGTATGGATTTCTGGGTTGTTTACAGAACTCAATATATGTTTGAAGCTTCCTATTTCTGTATACAGTGACAACAAGTCTGCTATTCAGATTGCTGCTAATCCAGTATTTTATGAGCGTACAAAATATATGATATTGATTGTCATTTCATCTGGGAGAAGGTATAACAAGGATTGATGTCTACCTTGTATATATCTACTGTAGAACAACATGCAGATTGGCTAACCAAAAGTCTGACACATGGTCATCATGCTCATTTATTGTCCAAGCTAGGTCTGAAGAATATGTTCTCAGTACCTAGCTTCCATGGGGGTGTTGAAGTGCATCACATAATGCAACACCACTACCATTAACTCACTCACAATTTAGTTTATGTTGTTAAGTTTGTTAAGAAGTTTGTTAGGAGTTTGTTAGAGTGGTTACTTATCCATCACACTTACTTTCTACTAGTATAAATAAGTGTTGTAATTCACATTGTATGAGATAAAAATATATGAGAAAAGCTTCCACACTCCTCTCTTCTTTTACAAATAGAACCCTCATTTCTTCATCTTCGATTGCATAATTCAGTTTGCAATTAATCATGGATTGCACATGGAATCAATGATCAGCTTAGATCGTGAAAACTAACAAGAACTCTAACTCTGCATCTGTGCTCCACACGTTTTACTTTATGTTTGAGCCTTATATAGTGACAAGGGCAACTTATATTTTCTAGTTTCGTAATTCATTCATGATTGTCATTTTGAACATTGTGAATTCAGAACTTAATCAATATAGACTCGTGTTTGATACCCATCAGTCTCAGTATAGAAACCCAGCATGTCTATAAACAGTTAAGGCTTCAAGTCTCATAATCAGTTCATGAATACATGCCTCAGTCAGTAATGTTATTTTTTCCAGTAACCTTAGTTCCTTAATAATAATTAATGAATATTAAACAATGTGATTTCTCAAGGTCACAGTCTCATGTATACATATACCTGGCCAAGACCATAGACTGATGCAATATATTCCATACGGACGGTTTATGAACGTATAGGTTAACATATAGACGGACTATGATACACATATGTAAGATAAGGGCTGGCTATGAATGGTGCATGTGCACGCATAGCCCAACCCGAATATTATGAGTCATACAGATGGTCTGTTTTGCTACGTGTACGTCACTAGATAGTAATGTTATAATGTGCCTTACAGACGGTCTATCTTGCAATGCGTAAAAGACACTTTGTATTCTATCATTGGGCCAAGTCACCACATATAATTACAGTTAAATAGGTGTTTCAGATGCAGAACATGAAGTACTCATAACGTCACTTCTATTGTTCATTACAATTATCAATTATAGTTTCAATTTTAGTATCCATTACCTTTATTTATTTGGGTTGTCCTTTCCCGAGCACCCCGATTACAGTTATTTTATTCACTTGCTTTACATACTAGTACAATTCAAATGTACTAATGTCCCTTTTGCCCGGGACCTGCACTTCACAGTGCATGTAACTATTTTCAGGACTATATATCTGTATGCTAGGAGTCCTGGTATCAGCTGAGTTGGTGAGCCTAGTCTTTCGATACCTTATCATTTATTTTGCAGTCTTTATAGTTTATTACAGACAGTCAATTACAGTTTTTCATTAGAGACTTCATAGATTATGTTAGCAGTCAGACATAATCACTGGCTTTCATGTTAGCTTGTTGACTACAGTATTTATCTTCCAGACCTTGTTCAGTATTTTTCGCACTTAATGATTTTTCAGTCAGACTTTCAGTAGATCAACATGTGATACTTTTATTTCCACATTAAGTATGTTTTTATATCACATGTTGATTTAGCTAGCCAGTTGGTTCGCTCGAACACATGCAATCAGGCACCAGGTGTCGTGTTACTCTAGGCCCAGATTCGGGGCATGACACATGATCTTCTAACTAAAACATAAGATTAACAACGAAATCCTTTGCAAGTAATTCAAGCTAGGGTTTGGAAAGTTCTTCGTCAGAAAACAACATAGTTTGTTGCTAGGAGCGATTATATGTATGTGAGGCTAACTCTCTACGTGCGGGAACATTATTAATCATCCCCACGCTTCGTTTATCGGGATTACTATGAATTACTTCAAAATTAGAGATTATGCCCTAGTTAATGAAAAGTCTAGAACTTCTATCTTTAAGATTATAACTCCATAGTTGTTCATAATTATCACTTTGATTGTTGTGAACTCATTACGTAATCATTATAGACTCGTGTTTGATACTCATGACTCTCATTTATGACAATCTAGTTTACTACGAACATATAATGCTTCAAACTTCATAATTAGTTTATGAATAAATATCTCAGTCTAGTTCCATTCAGTATTCCAGTATCATGTACTTCAGTATGATTCAGTATTTCAGTATCATGTGCTTCAGTATGATTCAATAATTCAATATCATATACTTTAGTATGATTCAATATTCAGGTATCATGTACTTTAGTATGATTCAGTATTTCAGTATCTTGCATTAGAGTATGATTCTCAGTTCTTATCTTATATTCATGAATGTTGAACATATGTGTTTGGGCCCAAGGCCGTAGTTTATGCTTTATGCATCTTTAGGCCTAAGGCCGTAGTTATGTATACATATACTTGGGCTTGAGGCCATAGCTTGTGCACTTATATAGGGCCTGAGGCTGTAGCTTATTTATTCAGTTAAACAATTAGTTCTTCATTCAGGATAAATAGTACTTATATTCAGTTTCAGTTTCAGTACATTATATGTTTACTGATTTGTGTTGCCCCTATCCCGAGCACCCTACAACTATTTATTTTCTTCAGTTGGTTTTACATACAGTCAACTACACGATCCATTAATACTTGAATATATACTTGAGATATTGCACAAGAAAAGAAGAGAGGAAAGAATGAGTACATGAACTACTTAATAAATATTCTGACCCTACTCGATAGATCGTGGCGAAATTTAAGTAAATGATACTATAAAACCTCCTAAAATATGTAGAGTGCCATATAAATTAAAGGTTAAAGGTGCAAATATACTTCTCAACTTTGCGATTTAGAGCAAATATACCCATCGTTTAAAAAGTGATGTATATATATCACGTCGTTATAAAATGGTACAAATATATCCCTACCATTACACAGATTGTGTAAATATACCTTTTTTGCTTACGTTTTTTTTTTAAAATTATTTAGATTATTTTTAGTTAAAAAAAATATCACGTGGCTTTATAAAAAGTATATTCATTTTTTTGAGTGGACATATTTTTCTAAAGCCACATGATAATTTTTTTCGGTAAGTTGAGTTTGGTTCCTTTAAAAAAATGTGTAGACTTATTTTTTTAAAATTATGAAGATATTTTTTTAAATGGAATAGATCCGACACACCTGAAAAAAATTATGATGTGGCTTTAGAAAAATATATCTACTAAAAAAGAGTAGATTTTTTAAAGCCACATGATATTTTTTTAATTAAAAATAAGCTAAATAGTTTTTTAAAAATTTCGTCAGTGAAAAAGGTATATTTGCACAATTTATGTAATGCCAGAGGTATATTTGCACCATTTTAACGGCAAAAAATATATATATATATATATATATATATATCACTTTTTTAACAAGGGTTTATCTACTCAAAATCACAAAATCAAGGCTAAATCAAATCAAATAAAGTAATTTATTTATGTATGAGTATTTGGTTTTGGGTAATATAGAAAGTATTATAAAATTTTTCTTTCTAAAACTTTCAAACCTCATTCCTGTAAATTGTAATGTCATTTTCCAAATTAAAGAGCTCAACAAATTTAATGAAACATCTTTTTGCTAAAATAAAAAGTAGACGTGTCAGCCCACAAAATCTCACTCCACTGTAACTGCAGGTGGGGTTGGGTATAACAAATAAGTACTGTAATAAATAAATAACACTATTAACACTAAAATAATAAGCACCCAAAAAAGCAAAATAGTAACAGAAATTTAAATTTTGAGTACTGCAAATTTAGAGAAAATTAGAAAAACATCGAAAAAGTGTTTTTTCTTCTTCCCCGATCCCATCAGAGCCCTTGTTCTAAATCGAATTTAGGGATTTTTTATTCGTCCCCATCATTTTCGAAATTTCAATCTTGGCCCGTTAATTTCTCGGAATTTTATCCATTTACCCCAAAATTGAGAATTGAATTTGTTATTTTTTCGAAAAAGAAAATTCCTGTATATGAAATGAAATATAGATTGGTTGATCTGTTCTTATAGGACCAAATTTTAGGGTTTTGGATGGCGTCAGCTCAGGTGTTAAAAAAGCAAGAGCATTTACAAGCTGGAAAAAAGAAGGTAATTGGATTTTCTTTGATTTTGTTTAATAATCTTATTTAGTTTGTTGATTATGTTAATGAGCTGAATTCTACTAGCAGAGGAGGTTTAAAATGTATGGCATTCTACTTAGAGTGGTTACAATTTGGAGTGTGTTGAATTGGGGAGTGGTGATTAGACACAACATGGTGCAGTTTCAGCTTACCGAGGGCATGAATATAGGTTATAGAGGACACATATTAGGGTTGAAGGTCAGGTCAGTAGGTAGTTGAGCGTTGTTCCGCTTATCCTTTCATACTAGTAGTCGTAGAATTACTCTTGTAGTTTCTTCGATTTCTGCTAGTATCTCTGTTGTTTCTTGTACTTCGACTATCGTATTAATTTGTGGTAGTTACTCTCCCTTTTTTCAGACTGCTCTATCATGCTTTTAATAATATTTTGCCATGACTTATTTGTTTATGTTATTTCTTCTTTCGTACTGCTTTGAATTGCTTGACCTTGTGCCGATGGTCTACCGGTGACAACCTCTCTACTTCCCAAGGTAGGGGTAAGGTCTACGTACACTCTACCCTCCCAGACCCACTTTGCGGTATTTCACTGGGTATGTTGTTGTTGTTTTGAATTGTCATAATTACCTTTAAGTAGTTATCATCTAGTCAAAGTTATGGACTCCTATGTATTTTCAAGAATGTAATGGGGAAATTTTAGGTGCACTGTCTATTTATCATTAATCATCCATGAACAAGGATTACTACTTGAATTTTGATTTGTGAAATTGTTTTTTGATTGAGAATGGCCTAATGGTGGCCCCTTCCCCGCCCCATCAGTAAATTCTCTGTGGTTGTTTGGTCGGTAGTTTAAGGGATAACAATCCCGGGATAAAATGAGGGATTATTTTATCCCGCGTTTGGCTATGGGTATTAATTAGTCCCGGGAACCATTTTGTACTAAAATGGTGGGATTAGCTAGCCGATATAGAAGATGGGATAGCTAATAGCCTAATTCCATGGGATATCCTATCCCAACCCATGGTATATCCTTGCCTTATCCCATCCCGGTAACCAAACAACTCAGTGTTTTACTTAGTGCCAATTTCATATATGAAGTTAAAACACATCAAGAATTAGGTTTGAGGTTGTAGCTTGAGAAGGTGCTTTTTGTTATTATTTCTTTTTCATGACTGGTGTTGAATAATTTCTAGATTTTCAACTATAATAGACAGTTCTACTCTAAGTGAGGCTGACAGTGAAAGATACTATTGCCTAAATCTTCTTCTTTAGGGGCAGAGCTTAAATGTCTCGATACTTGAACGGATCTAACATGAAATGAAAACCACTGGGTGATGCTTTTCAAAAGGCTTGGTTGTACGAAGATTTAACTATTCAGGCTTGTATTCACCCAAAAATTCTGAAACATGTGAAGCATATCTCAGTTCTGATCAATCTGATATTTTTTGGTAGAAGTGAACATTAGCAAAAATCAGTGTGTTGTGATAGCTATTTTATGCTGATCTCTAGCAGTATAGTTGACAATACTGAACAACTATTATTGATTTCAGGGCATCATCTATAGAAGCACTAGTTGACATAGGGTGTAAACTTGCAAAACACAGTTATTTGTCAGTACAAAGATTTTAATATGTTGGGCTAGCTGGTTTTGGGTGGGGTACGTCTTCACTTCCTCTTGTGCAATCAAGTGTGGTATAGTAGACGGCCACATCGGTGTTGATATCTTTTGAAAGAACATTGATGCTGATTTCTTTTGAAAGATCCATGCCTTTTAAGCTCTGGAGGCTATCTTTCAAAATGTTAATCTGTTATTTACGTTGCCCCTTTCTAACAATTTGAATACTTGTGAACCGTTACCTTTTTAAACTATTTTTTTTTAATATTGCGACATCAAGAACTCCTAAAATATTGAGTAAGTGCTGCCCACAAGCTTGGCATCCTACTTAAATTATGGTTATCATCCTACGAAGTTACAAACCTCTAAATTAATCTTCTTCCAAGGTAAAATAGGTTGTTGGCTACTCCCTTTTTGTCTATACTTTTGGTTTCACTAAATTGCAATTGCCTTTGTCTTAATCATGAATGTCACCTGGTTTAGCTCTTTATAGATTTCGCGCACCCCTTATTTATCTGGTACTTCTGCAACTGTATCATTTGCAGCTAGAGGAATTTCGTAAGAAGAGAGCAGCAGAGAAGGCTAAAAAGGCAACTTCAAATAGTCAACAGCTTGCCTCTGATGGAGGCGTAGATAATCAACCTTCAGGAAATGAACACACTAGAATTAAGGACTCCAGTGGAGCTGGTACATCCGATGCTGTTGGCAGAACTGTTTTAGAGCCATCTGAAGTACATGCTAAGCATGATTTTGCGAAGCCTGATCTTTCCCAGAAGTCTGATTTAATTTTTCCCATTGATGCTAGTGCTGGTGCTACGCTTAGTTTGTACAAATACGATGATGATGCTGTTTCTAATTCTGCTGTTAAAGCCAACAATTATGAGATTGGTTCTTCCATCTCAGTGTTGTCTCATTTAGAAGATAAAAGGTCACAAAGTGGTGAGAATATTAGGGTTTCTGAAACAGTAAGTGATACTTATGACAACACTGAGAAGAGAGAGAATGATGGGGCCTTAGGAAGTGTTCCATTCAGGTTTGTGACTAACCACCCTACAGCCACTTTTCCGCCTTCATCCCTCAATAATGACAGAACTTCCAGTCATTTCACTTATGATGATATGGGTAAAAGCATATCGGAGGAGAACCACGCAAAGGATCTTTCTGTAACTAATGATGGTATGTCTCATGCTTTTCCGGCTAATGTCTCACCTTCAAATTCATTTGGTTCTCATGAAGACAAGCCAAGTTATACTGATCGCTGGGCTAGTGACATGACTTCCGCTTCATTTGGTGGTAATCCTTTGGTTATATCTATTCTGTTCATCTAAGTTGTGCACCTGAGGGACCTTTGTCACATAATATCTTTTTCTCCTTTTCTCCATTCTTCTATGATTTCTTTGACCCAGCTGACTGATTAGTGTATGCACTATTTACTTAACCAATTTGATGGTGCGCAATCTGATCTATATCTCCCATTTTTGGTAGATTATGTGCCCCGAGCTACCAGTGTCACAAAATTTTATCCTGATGTTGGGAGAAATGCTGCTGCTGTGAGATCTAATAATTTCGTAGTGCCTGATAAAGGATACGGCCAGTTAAACAGCTCCGGAGTTCACTCGGCTAAACCTTCTTCTTGGGCATCGGACTCCAAGGATGATGGTTTTAGTTTTGATGCTAGAAGTTCTTCTAGTTACTCACAGATGTCTCCACCCACAGCTGGGGTAACTGGGAGGAGATCTCCATCGTTCCTTGATTCCATCAACATTTCAAAAGTCTCTGCTGCATCCCCTCCCTCAATAGGATCAGTTACTACAGACACATATGACTCGATAGTTTACCCTAAGGATACTCTAGGTTTTTCAAATTCTGAGAACTTGACAAATTCTTCAAAATTTTCTGCTAATGGGTTAGATCTGTACAAGCATGCTGTTGAGAAAGGTATGGGCAACATGGACAGCAGACATCAATTTTATTCACAGAAGCAAAATGAAGATTTTGCTGCATTAGAACAGGTAAGTTTACATCTTTCTCTGTTTTCCCTAGTAGGTGTACAATTGTTGAATGCCCATTTACCTAAAAAGTTCAAACTGCTCGTTACTTCCTGCTTTTTGGGTTGGCATATATTCTCATCTCTTACTTCAGTGAGAACATTGGACTAAAACACAAATGCTGTCCAGTCTCCAATAATGTGATGCTTTCTACCAAAATTTTCTACTGTCAAAATTGGTACATTTAATGGCGATTGATAGGCACAAGATTTATGGTCCACTACTCAGTTGACTATGAAACTAAAAAAGTTAATTTTCAGGTCGCTGTCATATATAGCAATGTGATTAAATCCAAGTTGTTACCAACAATGGGTATTAAACTAGAATGTGGAAATTCTACTCATAAAGATAGATCTTAGTACTATTTAGATGATGAACTGCTAATATAGGGCATACTAAGTTACTAACATAGAGTTGTGTTTCATCTATGAGCATGTTAGATCAATTAGGTAGTGTGAAAATCCATTGATAAAAGAAAGAAAGAAGAATGGCGTATTGGTTTTTGTTCTTAAACTAATCAATTTACGAAAACACGAAAACAATATTCCTTATTCTCAAGGTTGCCTATTGGAGTAATAAACATATGGTCTCTATTAAATAGAAGATTTTAAGTTTTAGAGAAGGATCTAAAATAGCTTACATTGTCTAACATGTGTAAATAATTCCAGCCACTTCAAGAGATTCATTATCTAGATCTTTATTTAATTTGTACCTTGTCATATATGTGGTAGGCGCAAGTAGCAACTTCAGGTCCTGCTTGGAAACCAGGTCTGGTATTCAAGTGGGGTAGGCTGAAGGAGTGGAGCCATTATCTACCGAACTTCTTAAACCAGATACAACAGTTTTATCGATTATTTAAAAAATATATACACGCGCGCACATACATACAAATTTATGTCTGTACATATACAGTTTAAGCTGAAAAAAGAGAAATAATGTCTGTATGTCCAATGTCTTGAAAGGTAACTTGATGTGGACTGAACACTGCCAGATCGTGTTTCTCTTCCCTAATTGTGAACTATAGAATGACTGATTAAAAAGGAGTTGTGAAATATAGAATGTCCTGGGTGTTTATAAAGCTAAACGAGTTTTCTTTTCACAATGAACAGACATGAGAAATAAACACAGACCTTTGTCGCTTCATTCAGATAATACTGTCAAGATTTATGAAGGTCCCATGCATTTGTTTATTTTTTGTTTGAATAAGAGAATGGTCCCATGCATTTGTACATATTTTAGAGGTCATGGAGCTAAAAATAAAAGATAGGATACTCATTTCTAATGTATAATAATAATTAGAGCACAGTTATCTTCATCTTTCAGATATTATCCAAAGTCACAAGTGGTATCCTCTGTTTTTATTGGGCGGTGGACATGCATGAACATATTTGTCCGGATATAGGATTTTGTAATAGGATCTGTAGTGGTAAACACTAACATGATGTTTATTTTCCACAGCATATTGAAGATTTAACACAAGAGAAGTTCTCTCTACAACGTGCTCTTGAGGCTTCACGAACTCTAGCAGAGTCTCTAGCTGCTGAAAATTCAGCTCTGACGGATAGTTATAATCAACAGGTATAGTGCTGTTCATACATATGCATTTTTTCAAAACTGCAAAAAGTTAGCCGACTTTCGGTAGGGAAGTATATGCAAGCTTGACATATTAGGTACATAGGCCATGTTGGTTCCAAACCCAATGAGAGAAGCTTTTTAATGACTCAAATTAACTGTTGTAAACAAAAGTTCTGATTCTCCCTATTATTATATGTCAGCTCTTTCCTGATGATGATTGTACAATAATTATTTTATGCATTTTTGTTGTCAATCCTAATGCATTACTAAAGAATTATGTATCATCTTCTTAGTTTTCTGGTAGACGTATGTAATGATTATTGTATGACTATTCTTTTCCTGCATTTTTGTTGTAAATCCACAATTCATTATCAAAGAAATAGTGTCTTCTTGTAACAGTGTTAGGTACTAACATAGAATAACTAGTAAAGTTAGTTCCTGTCTTTATGTTTAAAGTGTTCATTGAGTCCCTTCTATCCAACCCCTGTGGACAGAGTTACCGGTACCAATGCACTAGTCCGGCACTTGGTCCCTGTTTACGTTTTGATTTGAGTAGCTAAGTTGCAAGGAGATGGACACGGATGTCTAATACGGTTGTGAATTTAGAAGTCAGATTCATCATCATTTAAATCTTAAAGTTCTAGGATACGAATAGGAGTATGGTGCCAAATCCTATGTGTAACCCACAATTACACCTAAATCCTGCTGGATTGACATGGTGTGTAAGGTGGTTTTGAAGGACCTGTGTTACATAGCTGAGCAGTTACTTAGTCACCTGTAAAAACTAAAAGGTGTTATGAAGTGTTGATCATAAATTTTTTAAAAAGATGGACGCTAATAGCTCCGCCGCATCCCAAAGTGCGCCGCCTCCTAGGCGTGCAACACTAAGTAGGAGTCCACATCAATTTATGAGTTACATTCTCCTTTTTCTTGGTTGAGTTCGTGCCGTAGTTCTTATGTGTATTTTTTGTTTCTTATTTTTCTATAGATTTACATGACCTGTTCATATAAAAGTGAACTGCTGTATTTCTTTTGCAGGGAAGTTTTGTCGGCCAACTAAAAGCTGAGATGGAGAAGTTGCAGGAGGAGATTAAAGCTCAACTGGTTTGTACAATCTTGCTCGCTTACCCCCAGCTATACTGTATTACCTAATTTTATACTCTTGTGGCACTTCTAAATGTTCTGTTTCTGGAACATATTTTTAATGTCGGACTTTTGGAAGTTGTTTCCATGACTTGCATTTATTTATCAATTTTGAAAGCACTTCATTTATTTCTCATCTGGGCACCTTTTAAAGTTTTTGTTTTGTTCTGTTTGATTTATCATGTTTTGGTATTGTTGACGTGACATCGTAAAAAATTAGCACCTGGCACTATAATGACTGGAAGAGAACTAGTTGAAAGACGTTCACTGTCTTCTAAATAGACCTGATTTGCTAACTTTTATGTAAAGTTAGAAGGTGAAGCAATACATACTGGTTATCTGGATCTTCCATTTCTTTACATCCTGCTTATGTTTTCCTTACTGTGGAGTGTGCAATATTACTACTTATGTGTCTTACTTTCCTTTTTAGTCTGCTTAAAAATGAATGCCACTTTCTATATTTAGTAACACGTTATCTCCAACATCCGACATGGCATGTTTAAGAGCACAAGATTTAAGGGAATTTTTGTACATTACACACATCTTTAGTTTAAGACCACAAGATTCAAAACTCCCGCTTACTCTCTTAAACTCCATGCTTAGTCAAACTAAGACACATAAAATGAGATAGAGGGAGTATGTCCTAAAATATGACACCTTCTATATTTGGAAACTTTAATTTTAAACTTTTCATTTTACCTGTATTGACATTCTTTCATAAGCCATAGAGTGTTATGTGATGTTTATGTTCACAAGTTCTAAGGGTACTTTTGATAAGTCTTTCTTTCTTAACCTATTTGCCAGTCAAGACCACCATATAAAATGAACCTGAGGGAATTTTTTTTTGTTAGTTTCCTTACTAAAATTTCTCTCTTGAAAGATTTATTCATGATCAAACCTTAGTCCTTGGTTCCGTCCTTTCTTTGATTTGGTTTGGCAAATGGTAATGGATTCTCTAATTGATTATGATTGGTTCACCTGATTTAAATTTTGTATGGACACATACTTTTTTATAAAAGATTGTTGAAGAATGTATTTAATCACCTTGCTTATCAAAAAAACGTATTTGATCTAAACCCCGATTACAGATATATCTAGAATTGTTTGGACGAGGTTTCTGGAACTATATGATGTACTAGTTTTATTTATTGGAATTAGTTTAGATGAGTTGTGTCAGCTATACATGGAAAAGTCTCTTTTTTTTTCTTTCCATCCGTTTCTGTAATCAGATGGCCGGATGAGTCAGTAGCTTTCAGTAATATTTTAATGTTATGTATGTGATTTGCTTACTTGGTTGAATTCAATGCAACCAGGGTGAACTTGAAGCCGTGAAAATGGAATATAAAAATGTACAATTGGAATGTAATGCTGCTGATGAGCGCGCCAAGTTGTTGGCGTCTGAAGTGATTGGCTTGGAAGAGAAGGTAATTAACTGTGGTATTCCCTTCTGTTGACCCAAATAATTTCTTAGGAATGTCTATACCAAAATAATTTTTTCAGGGATGTAGTGACTTTAAATTGATTTTAATATTACATGTAGTTGTCCTCTTTGTTACTGGTTTCAGATAAAAAATTGAAAGTTTAACTTAATTACCATATATCATAGATTGAATTAGTGTAATGCCATTTACATTTGAAATTATAATTTAGTGAAAGTCAGGGTGTATAAATAAGTTGACCATATTGATCTGTGAAATAAGGAATTAAAGACTTTGTGTATTCACCATCAATTGTTCAGTTTTAACTTTTAAGTTATAAGTCGGATTTGTTCAATGTAAAACTAAATTTAGCTGTTTAAGTGGAGCCTGATGTCTGGAGTATTTTTGACTTATCAGACACATAGGGTGTCTAGTTACTTAATACTTATTCAGTTTAGAATGGTTACAGCATTTTTTGCAAACATACACTATTCTTGTACTTCGCATTTGTTGTATGAAAAACATTAGTTCTCTGTCAAAGAAATTGATTGTTATGTAACTGGAAAGAGAAACTGGCTTCTCCTGATGTCTGCGAGACAGTTTGCATTATTTTGCTGATATTTACACTTTTTTTACCAAGTACTCCAAGATGATGTCTTTTCAATTTTTTGTCACATATAATACAATAGTAGTTTGTGGGAGATCTGGTCTCTTTGTCCAGCTTTCTGATTGTCTAAGGATAAAGTTAATAAGTAATAGTTACTTGGAGCAATAATGCTAGTCTTGGGTGATTGAAATGTCAAACCAGTGTATTCTCTTTCCCCTTTCCTGTTAGGTAAGTGGATGGTGCTCCTTTTTTCTTTTTCCCTCTTTTCCTTTTTCGTGTTTTTTTCCTGCAGATATAGAATCTTTGCCAGCTAAATCTGAACCGTCACTTTTGTGCCTGCTCTTTCTTTTTAACTTTTTCCATTATGTTTGAGAAAAAACATCTTATTGATAATTGGTTGAGACCGTTTTATTGGACAGATCTTTTTTCTTTTCTAATTTGTTTATGCAATAGATTATCTTTTTGCTCTTTATATTTCTGTCTAAAACATTTTGTAGGCACTTCGTCTAAGATCTAATGAGCTTAAACTGGAGAAAGAATTGGAGAAGTCACAAGCTGAAATGTCTTCTTTCAAGTATGTTCGAGGCTGGACTGTAAATTAATCAAGGCCGTCATGTTCTCACATAAATCTTTTCTGGTTATAGTTATCCTTTTCTTCTGTTCTCCATTTTTCTTCCTCCTTTCCTTTCGACACCCACCTTTTTTGAGTGGGCATGCCTCTTTTGTTTTGTATTAAGAGGGAGGTGAGTTTTGGTTTAATAGCTTCTTGGTAGACGGAAGTACAAATTGTTTGATGAATATGAAAAGGATGTGCCAAATGGCAGCAGAATGTATTGCTTTTAGTTATAGTACTTATAAAATATTTGTGGCCCCTGAAAGTAAATAGTTGGAAATCATATAGGAAAGCTTCATGTAAACGATCTCATACTAATCTGTATTGGCATAAAAGTATTAGCATGAAGTGAATGTGGGTGAATGAATATCAGAATAGAAAAGTTGAATCTTATTTCCCATTGTCATTAACCTGTAGATTTCTGTTGGGATGTGTATTTATCTCATTCAACTCTCTATCTTTTTGCAGGAAGAAAATTTCTAGCCTTGAAAAAGATCGTCAAGATCTGCAATCAACAATTGATGCTTTAAAAGAAGGTAAGATATGGCTATATCTGCTTGTGCCTAGAGAAAAGGCGGTTTCCATTTTTCCATTGGACTTCAATGTGCATCTGCAAGGACACATAAGCTGTGTCTTTTTCACAAGTCTTTTTCCATTTTCATATCCTTAAACTTTCTTAAATAGACATCTCAGGCTTGATAAAAGCATCCAACTTACGCTCGGTTCAATAAGTATGTAATACTGCCTTTTCCGTTGGCAAAACAGTTTCAGATTTCTTAATTGTTTGTGATATCCCAATTTTTTGTTGCGTTTGAGAGAAATATGGGTAAACACTTTTTCTGTCTGGCCACCAAAATAATTTTACTGCATATAAGTTTTGAATGGACGTATCATACAAATTCTCATGGAAGCATTTTTCCAGAGTCTATAGGACTCCAAAGAGCAGCTTCTGAGTACCAAAAACGAGTGTTTGTTATGCTTCAAAACAATGAACAGTATCTTTCTGGCTGTTCATTTAGTTTGTTTATGGAATCCTGGCTCCTTTTCTCGGATAAGTTATAGCAGCCTAGCTCCTTAGAGCCATTGAGGAAAGGACCCTTGAACTACAAGCACTTTGATTATCAGTAGATAATTTTGTCATGCTGGAGTTCAAAAGATTCATCTTCTCCCTCATTCTAGTAAATCTTGTCTTTTATATGACTATTAGCATCCAGATGGTGTCCTGCCACATGAAAAGATTGATTTGTCATCCTTTTTGTAACAAGTTTCCTATAATTCATGGCCGAATTTCTCTGATGCAAAAAGATCCAAGACTTGAACCTTTTAACTTTTAGAGCTTTATGGCTCTATCACTTCCTAGTCTGCTGGGGAAAATGCTGTAGGAGTTATTATTTCTAAATTGTTTTTATCAAATAATCTTTTGTGACTTGTCAATATCCTTCCTACCTTCTCCTATTTAATATACGTTGCGAGGCAATATTTTTTTTTCATCATAAGCTTGATTCCTCTCTTTTTGCCAATTTTCTTCTTCTCAACAGAAAAGAAGCTCTTGCAGTCCAAATTCCTAAAAGCTTCTGCTAATGGAAAGTCAGTTGATCCTAGCAGGAATATGCCTACGAAAATAGATGTATCAACTTCTACAGAGGATCTCCGTATGTATTTCAGATTTTTCAAATTACTGCGTACACTCTACCCTCCCCAGACCCCACGTTGTGGGATTTCACTGGGTATGTTGTTGTATTCATAGAATTCACCTTGTGTCCATTCAGGTGAAGATAATATCATGAGTAGTACCATAAATGACACTAATTTGGTTGGTACTGATGGCTGCACCACCTCTTCTCTGCCCGATTTTGAGCAGTTTAGTCTTGAGAATTTGTCACTGGCCATTCCTCCAGATCAGATTAGAATGATCCAAAACATTAATACATTAATTTCTGAGGTAGCATGATATCCTTGAGACTGATCATTTCTACTCCCTCTAATTTCGTCCCTTCGTCTTTTTGCTCCCTTAAGAAAATAAGCTGTTTTTACTAACTAATAACTAAAACATTTGCACTACTTGGAATGGTTACAGTTAGCCTTGGAGAAAGACGAATTGACAAAAGCCCTGTCAGTTGAATCATCTCAGTGCTCTACACTGAAGGTAACTTGAACTGATGCGCTAGACAGCAATATTATTCAAATCTGCTTTTCACTTTTTTTTTGGTTGAAATCTTTGCCTGAACTTTTGGATTCCTTTCTTTTTTCCTCTTTGTTATCCACTAGTGTCTGCAATAGAAGTCTCCTCGCATAAGCTTTCTTGAGCTTTACAGCTAGTTTGAAGATGGATACTAATAATTCTTACTCTCTTTATAATTGTCTTGGTTGATTTTCTTTTCTGTTCCTTTTGGGTGTAAAGGAGTTAAACAAGGACTTAACTTGGAAGCTTGAAGCTCAAACACAAAGATTGGAGCTTTTAACTGCTCAAAGCATGGCAAATGATAACAGCCAAGCAAGACAACCAGATACAGTGTCTGTACATGACAATATGGCGTATGCTGATGAAGGAGATGAGGTAACTTAAGATATGTTGCTCTGTAAGCCTTTAACTGATGTGACTTCTAATTACTGTTTTTTGTGCTAATTTAGTGACAGCCTTTTAAAGATCTTTTGTTGCCTTTCTATCTTTTAATTTTAGTAGTTCTGCACTTCTGCTGTTACCTTTCTTTGCAAAGAGAACTTCAAGTTTCAGTGAGATGGAACACCGCTCTAATAAATGAATAGGCCTTTATGATGTTCGAACCCTTATCACGAAGGAGGGAGTTAAATGAAAATGCCTTTATGCTCTAGGATTCATCTATGTTATACAGTATTTGGAAGTCTTAATTTTATCTTTGTTTCCTTTTCTAGTGGCAGAAAACTCAATATTTCTAGTGACTTGAACCTTTTGTCTTTCCAAATATCCTTTTTGAGTGCATGTGAAATTATCACTAAAAAATAGTGTCTGCTGGTGAAGTCAAGCATATATACTATGCATGAGCAGAGGCACAGCCAAGATTTTCACTATGGGGATTCAAAATATAAAGAAGTAAACATACGAAGAAGTCAAAGGGATTCAACATCTACTATATATACATTAATTGACCTTGTATATATAGTGTTATTTTCTGGCGAAGGGGATTCGGATGAACCCCGTTACGCCGCCCTAGCTCCGCCCCTGTTTGCATGGTGGTGTGCGTATGGCCAAGCTGATAGTAATCCTGTATGATTAGTTTGGCGGTCACTGTGATCTTTCCTTTTTTTTTTGTTTCATGTCATTTGGATCAGGTGGTGGAACGGGTCTTGGGATGGATCATGAAGCTATTTCCCGGAGGGCAATCAAGGCGACGAACCAGCAAGCTTCTTTAATCATCACGGCAAGAGTATAAGATGAGTGTTTTCTGTGAAAAGCTAGTCTTTTGCTCCTCTCCAGCCCTGTATTTTGGTAGCCAGACGGAGTCCGGATTTTGTACATTATCCATGGTTTACACACACTCCATTCTTTTTCCCCCAAAGAAGCAAGTTGTATCTAAGAGGCATATTGGAAGATGGGATATCCATTTCTAGATAGTTTTGGCAATAAAACTTGATCGGCGTTGTTTACAAGGATTCGTTTATCAAATGTTGTAATGAAGATCAAAGACAACTAAAGATTTGGGGATGTCTACTTGATGTATTTCCAGAAGATGTGTTTAGTTGTCATGAGAAAAAAAAGGTTCAAATGATTTTTTTGTTTGTTGCGGAAATGATGTTTATATCTTTTATCAGTGTGTTCTTTATGTTGTACTATTTGTTGAAAACTGAGGCTTCAAAAGCCCAATATATGAAAAATATGATTTTGGCCGTCCTTTGTTCTTGCTCAGGAACCAGAATTCCATTAGTTTTCTATTTAATTTATTTTAATCTTTTGTTTGGCCTCTTTGTTCTAGACACGGTTTCTTCTTTTCCATTCCTTTTGTATATAGTGTCAATTTTTTGAGACTTATTACTAACCATTACTTTTAATAAAAACAATATTTTTCATAAACAACTGTCAAACAGTCACTGATTTAAGCACCTAGCCTTGAATAAGCCCACTAACACTCTTAATCGTGGTACTTGTGGTTAGTTAGATATAAAATAGATTTTTTCTTCTTTGAGCATTCAGTATTTTGAAGTTATTGGTTCGAGTAATTCAGATTCGTGTCCATTAAATCGAGTAAATAGTTTCTTTATCAAGAGAGTTCGTTTTTAGGGTTGAAATTGTATACATCTAATCAAGCGTGAAGGATCCTTAATTGGTGATTTCAAAAGGATGTTGATGAAGCAATTTCATACCTTGAGATAGCCTTTAGAATACCTAGAGCTCGAATTGATACCCTCACAGTCATTTAAAATTTTGAAATATTTCACTATACAAATAATTTGGTTGGGAGATACTGGTACAGTTTTATTAGAGTCCGGCGCTTAAATGACACCTTTTTAAGCCATATTATCAAAAGAGTCGTGGGCTACACAATAAATCAAAACAAATTTAACGTGGAGCAGCCTGCGATTTGCCACTAATGTTAACTCAATCCGAAACTAATAAAATCATACAATAATTAAAAAATTATGAAATAATATGTGAACATACAAAAAACATGAAAATATAAGTTAAATAAATTTTACACGTTAATCAATAATAAATGTTAAATTAAATACGCAATTAAATCCACAAAATGTAATATATATTAATTACAATAAGGACAACAACATATTCGTAGAAAATTACATAAGGAAACAACAACCGACAATTTAGAAAAAAAATAATAACGTTCAAGCAACAACAACTATTGAGTCGCAGGGAGCAACGATTTTTGTTATGACATGTTTGCTTGCATGTACTACACTTCCTAGCCATGTGACAAAGAGCTATATCCATTTCATTCCTCATTCTAGTTGTACTCCGTTCTCCCGAGGTTCGCTCGTATTCAGTGTTTGCAATTAAATTGAAAGGAAAAGGTGGTCAATATGCCTCATTACCCAATGGTGAAAATTTTCCACTATAGGTCTTTCGCCTGAATGCCATGGATATTATAAAATTTAATGGCATATGATAGTTTCTTCACTTTCCGCACGAACATTTTTTCCCTTCAGCAAAGACTTCATGGATATCTTCGCCCTTACCTTCGTGTGCAAATGTCAAAATCTCAAAGACCCCCTCTGTTGTATTGTATTGTTGTATGGCAGTGTGCATGTGACCCCTCTCCACTTATTCTTGGAACTTATTTTCAACAGCGAGCGGCCAAGGCTTATTATTCGCAATCAATAAAGCACTAAGGGAGCTTCTTTGATCAAATCGTTCAACAAGATTTTTAAACGATAAACGAATCATGGCAGTAACATGCAATCCACGAGCTTTCTTCAATAAATTGTTGCAAGACTCGAAGACATTCGTTGTCATAGCCCCCACCTATGACCTTCGTCCTTAATCAATGTTCATTTCTCCTCCGGAGATTTTATAATCATAGATACACGGGAGGTGATAACTTTTTGATTTGTGCCATCCTCATTTTGTACTTCTTCTTCTGGTGTTGTGTAGCCGCCAACCATATTAGGTTCTCAAGGTCACTGTTGAGAAACTTTTTATTAAAATTGCTTTTCATATGCCGAACACAAAACCTATGGTGTGTGAATGGTGGTTGCAACCATTCATGTGTTTGGACACATTGCAAGGTGCCTTGATGACGGTCAGAAATAAGTCCAATTCCTCTTCTCTCAAAAAAACATGTCTCCACAACAACTCAAGAAACCACGTCCAAGACTCAAAGCTCTCGCGTGCAACAACAACATATGCAAGTGGAAAAATATTATTGTTCTCATCAATTCCAACAACAATTAACAGTGTCATCTCATACTTACCATAGAGATGAGTGTCTTCTATTGAGATCACCGTCATGCAATTTTTGAATCCATCGATGCTTGGTTTAAAAGCCCAAAAAAACTTGAATATGCGATCACCTTGCAGTGTAGTTGACTGGTGCTCCCATTCAACAACGGTCCCTGGATTAAAAAATTATAGGAAAGCCATGTATCGGGGAAATGTCTTGAAAGAACTTTCAAAATCTCCATATACCATTTCAAAAGCTTTCTTACGCCCGAGTAAATTGATACAATTCTTTTATTTTTTTCTGAACCGTCTTAATACTGATATGTGCGTCGACCATAATTTATGGTAAGTATAGTAGAATAAGGTGGTTGCTCAAATTAGAATGACCCTCCTTGTAATCATATGCGAGACAATTGTGTCGCTCAATCATTTTATATGTCTTCCACATACCACTTGAAATCTCTCTAAAATGGATCATCCACTCACATCCCAACATATGCCACTTACAAATAACCTTGCAAAACTTACCTTTGGACTAATTAGAAATGAACTCTTTCTTTTCTTTGAGACAGAATAGTCTCACTGCACCTTCATTTCCTGCTTGTTCCGAAATAACATACCTAATAGATACAAGAAAAATGATCAACCCCCTTAAAATGAGCCAAGATACAAAATGATACATTTTGAAAATTCATTGCCAACATACTAAACTGACTTGATAAAGTCTATTTTTTTAGGATCCCAAAGTGCAGGCCGAACTGGACCATGTTTTTCAACACAACTCAAATGTGGCAAAGTAAATTACTATGAAAGAAGGGGTTTACCGTACATTTGTGGTGAATCATCAACTGATATAAAGAAAATGGATCACAAACTCATCTACTATTGATAACGTTCTAAATGTCATAATGGAGATCTTGAATAAAAAAAACTAGTTTTGATTTGACGAATGCATGACTGATTTGACGACTGCATGGCTCAGTAACTTTATATCCTCAACTTTAAAAAAAATAGTAAGTCGTATACTAGTCTACGAATTATAAGTTATTTTTTTAAAGAAAATAAAGATACTATCTGAAGGAGAGGTTCATGACTACAAGCCTCACAGCGTAGGCATATAGGGAGAAAAACACAAGTGGGTGGAGTTATATTCCAAGCGGTGTGACTACGAGGTGTTCGTCGTTGGCATGGTCTTTCGGTCGTCCAAGCAATATCGAAACCTAAAGTGGGGCGGACTGCGTGAAGCTGGTTTCACGGAGCAATGAACAACTCCCGCTCTGTGCAGTGGAAGGATAGTGCGCGGTGTCATCCAAGCCCAGTAACGCTTGATGGGTTGCTCCAATTACACTATCACTTTTTTGCTATTTTTATGAGCGCACCCAATAAATTTTTAATTAAACTCCGGAGATTAGTGCGCCGGTGTCATCCAAGCCCAGTAACGCTTGATGGTTTGCTCCAACTACACTATCACGTTTTTGCTATTTTTATGAGAGCGCGCAACAAATTTTTAATTAAACTCTGGAGATTAGCATCCCTCAAAGACGTAAGGCATTAAGTTCTTATTATTAAAGAATCTATTAAATAAATGTTACTCTCTCCGTTTTAATTTATTTTTCTTACTTTTACTATACATGAAAGTTTTAATTTGTTTGTCTTACATAATCAGTATCACGGTGAAATTCTTAAAGAATCAAATAAACTTTCACTAGCAGATTTGATGTTTTACTTCAAATTAGCAATTAAACCTTAAGCTAAACAACCAAAAAATAGTCAAAAAAATATTACAGTTCACCGGGATGAAATATTTTTTATATTCGGGAAGTTCACAGTTTGATCTAGTTAATTTTTTTTCTCAAATATGATAGAAGCAAATTAAAATACCATCCTTTCAATATAATTATCAAGAAAGGCTGAGTTAATATATATAAACACTTGCATAAAATTTGTATATAGTATTTGTCGATTCGGATCAATTTTTGATGAACTTTTAAAAAATAAAGTGAGACGAAAATATTATTGTTCTTCTTTTTTCATTTCTTAGATATTCTTTGAAATACCTTGAGACTATTAAGATGTTATCCTCACATGGTCATTGTTGTCTTTATTGTGTTTTTGGTACTTCAACATACCTTATATTCTTTACATATAGTAATTAGTACCACGGAAGATTAAATATTAACTTGTATTATTTGCACTGTTTTACCATTGAAGAAGATATGCATTATTCAACTTAGAGGACTTTATGTTTTGCTTTAGGGAATGAACAATGTATCCCACATCGCCACTGAGCATTGAAATTTTCTTTGTCTATAATTTCCTATGATTCACCACTGCATGCCGAGCTCAATAACATGGGCTGTAACCCAAGTGGGGGTACCAAGGTGATGGGTTGTTGGGCTGTCTCAGATGGTTGGGCTTGGCGGGCTAGTTTCTGGCTTGCCCTGTCCAAGCACAGAGTTGGATCACGTGTCCCAATCGAAAGAATGGGCCTGCTGGATTCCTAAAGTGGGGCGGACTGCGTGAGGCTGGTTTCACAGAGCAATGAACAGCCCCCGCTCTGTGCAGTGGAAGGTTAGCGCGGCAGTGTCATCCAAGCCTAGTAACGCTTGATGGGTTGCTCCAATTACACTATCACTTTTTTGCTATTTTTATGAGCGCGCCCAATAAATTTTTAATTAAACTCTGGAGATTAGCGCGCCGGTGTCATCCAAGCCCACTAACGCTTGATGGTTTGCTCCAACTACACTATCACTTTTTTGCTATTTTTATGAGCGCGCCCAACCAAATTTTAATGAAACTCAGGAGATTAGCATCCCACAAAGACGTAAGGCATTAAGTTCTTATTCTTAAAGAATCTATTAAATAAATGTTACTCTCTCCGTTTTAATTTATTTTTCTTACTTTTACTATACATGAAAGTTTTAATTTGTTTGTCTTACATAATCAGTATCACGGCGGAATTCTTAAAGAATCAAATAAACTTTCACTAGCAGATTTGATGTTTTACTTCAAATTAGCAATTAAACCTTAAGCTAAACAACCAAAAAATAGTCAAAAAAATATTACAGTTCATCGGGATGAAATATTTTTTATATTCGGGGTGTTCACTGTTTGATCTACTTAATTTTTTTTTCTCAAATATGATAGAAGCAACTTAAAATACCATCCTTTCAATATAATTATCAAGAAAGGCTGAGTTAATATATATAAACACTTGCATAAAATTTGTATATAGTATTTGTCGATTCGGTTCAATTTTTGCTCAACTTTTAAAAAATAAAGTGAGACGAAAATATTATTGTTCTTCTTTTTTCATTTCTTAGATATTCTTTGAAATACCTTGAGACAATTAAGATGTTATCCTAACATGGTCATTGTTGTCTTTATTGTGTTTTTGGCACTTCAAAGACCTTATATTCTTTACATATAGTAATTAGTACCACGGAAGATTAAATATTAACTGTATTATTTTCTGTTTTACCATTGAAGAAGATATGCAGTATTCAACTTAGAGGACTTTATGTTTTGCTTTAGGGAATGAACAATGTATCCCACATCGCCACTGAGCATTGAAATTTTCTTGTCTATAATTTCCTATGATTCACCACTGCATGCCGAGCTCAATAACATGGGCTTGTAACCAGTGGGGGCACCAAGGTGATGGGATGTTGGGCAGTCTCGGATGGTTGGGCTTGGCGGGCTAGTTTCTGGCACGCCCTGTCCAAGCACAGAGTTGGATCACGTGTCCCAATCGAAAGAATGGGCCTGCTGGATTCCTAAAGTGGGGCGGACTGCGTGAGGCTGGTTTCACAGAGCAATGAACAGCTCCCGCTCTGTGCAGTGGAAGGATAGCGCGCCGGTGTCATCCAAGCCCAGTAACGCTTGATGGGTTGCTCCAATTACACTATCACTTTTTTGCTATTTTTATGAGCGCGCACAACCAATTTTTAATTAAACCCTGCAGATTAGCATCCCACAAAGACGTAAGGCATTAAGTTTTTATTCTTAAAGCATATATTAAATAAATGTTACTCTCTCCGTTTTAATTTGTTTTTCTTACTTTTACTATACATGACAGTTTTAATTTGTTTGTCTTACATAATCAGTATCACGGCGGAATTCTTAAAGAATCAAATAAACTTTCGCTAGCAGATTTGATGTTTTACTTCAAATTAGCAATTAAACCTTAAGCTAAACAACCAAAAAATAGTCAAAAAAAATATTACAGTTCATCGGGATGAAATATTTTTTATATTCGGGGTGTTCACAGTTTGATCTAGTTAATTTTTTTTCTCAAATATGATAGAAGCAACTTAAAATACCATCCTTTCAATATAATTATCAAGAAAGGCTGAGTTAATATATATAAACACATGCATAAAATTTGTATATAGTATTTGTCGATTCGGTTCAATTTTTGCTCAACTTTTAAAAAATAAAGTGAGACGAAAATATTATTGTTCTTCTCTTTTCATTTCTTAGATATTCTGTGAAATACCTTGAGACTATTAATATATTATCCTCACATGGTCATTGTTGTCTTTATTGTGTTTTTGGCACTTCAAAAGACCTTATATTCTTTACATATAGTAATTAGTACCACGGGAAGATTAATTATTAACTCGTATTATTTGCATTGTTTTACCATTGAAGAAGATGTGCAGTATTCAACTTAGAGAACTTTATGTTTTGCTCTAGGGAATGAACAATGTATCCCACATCGCCACTGAGCAAGGAACTTTTCTTGTCTATAATTTCCTATGATGCACCACTGCATGCCGAGCTCAATAACATGGGCTTGTAACCCAAGTGGGGGCACCAAGGTGATGGGATGTAGGGCTGTCTCTGATGGTTGGGCTTGGGGGCTAGTTTCTGGCACGCCCTGTCCAAGCACAGAGTTGGATCACGTGTCCCAATCGAAAGAATGGGCCTGCTGGATTCCTAAAGTGGGGCGGACTGCGTGAGGCTGGTTTCACAGAGCAATGAACAGCTCCCGCTCTGTGCAGTGGAAGGATAGCGCGCCGGTGTCATCCAAGCCCAGTAACGCTTGATGGGTTGCTCCAATTACACTATCACTTTTTTGCTATTTTTATGAGCGCGCCCAACCAATTTTTAATTAAACTCTGGAGATTAGCATCCCACAAAGACGTAAGGCATTAAGTTTTTATTCTTAAAGCATATATTAAATAAATGTTACTCTCTCCGTTTTAATTTATTTTTTTTTACTTTTACTATACATGACAGTTTTAATTTGTTTGTCTTACATAATCAGTATCACGGCGGAATTCTTAAAGAATCAAATAAACTTTCGCTAGCAGATTTGATGTTTTACTTCAAATTAGCAATTAAACGTTAAGCTAAACAACCAAAAAATAGTCTAAAAAAATATTACAGTTCATCGGGATGAAATATTTTTTATATTCGGGGTGTTCACAGTTTGATCTAGTTTATTTTTTTTTCTCAAATATGATAGAAGCAACTTAAAATACCATCCTTTCAATATAATTATCAAGAAAGGCTGAGTTAGTATATATAAACACTTGCATAAAATTTGTATATAGTATTTGTCGATTCGGTTCAATTTTTGCTCAACTTTTAAAAAATAAAGTGAGACGAAAATATTATTGTTCTTCTCTTTTCATTTCTTAGATATTCTGTGAAATACCTTGAGACTATTAATATATTATCCTCACATGGTCATTGTTGTCTTTATTGTGTTTTTGGCACTTCAAAAGACCTTATATTCTTTACATATAGTAATTAGTACCACGGGAAGATTAAATATTAACTTGTATTATTTGCACTGTTTTACCATTGAAGAAGATATGCAGTATTCAACTTAGAGGACTTTATGTTTTGCTTTAGGGAATGAACAATGTATCCCACATCGCCACTGAGCATTGAAATTTTCTTGTCTATAATTTCCTATGATTCACCACTGCATGCCGAGCTCAATAACATGGGCTTGTAACCCAAGTGGGGGCACCAAGGTGATGGGATGTTGGGCTGTCTCAGATGGTTGGGCTTGGCGGGCTAGTTTCTGGCACGCCCTGTCCAAGCACAGAGTTGGATCACGTGTCCCAATCGAAAGAATGGGCTGCTGGATTCCTAAAGTGGGGCGGACTGCGTGAGGCTGGTTTCACAGAGCAATGAGCAGCTCCCGCTCTGTGCAGTGGAAGGATAGCGCACCGTTGTCATCCAAGCCCAGTAACGCTTGATGGGTTGCTCCAATTACACTCTATTTTTATGAGCGCGCCCGACAAATTTTTAATTAAACTATGGAGATTAGCATCCCACAAAGACGTAAGGCATTAAGTTCTTATTATTAAAGAATCTATTAAATAAATGTTACTCTCTCCGTTTTAATTCTTTTTTCTTACTTTTACTATACATGAAAGTTTTAATTTGTTTGTCTTACATAATCGTATCACGACGTGAATTCTTAAAGAATCAAATAAACTTTCACTAGCAGATTTGATGTTTTACTTCAAATTAGCAATTAAACCTTAAGCTAAACAACCAAAAAATAGTCAAAAAAATATTACAGTTCACCGGGATGAAATATTTTTTATATTCGGGGTGTTCACAGTTTGATCTAGTTAATTTTTTTTCTCAAATATGATAGAAGCAACTTAAAATACCATCCTTTCAATATAATTATCAAGAAAGGCTGAGTTAGTATATATAAACACATGCATAAAATTTGTATATAGTATTTGTCGATTCGGTTCAATTTTTGCTCAACTTTTAAAAAATAAAGTGAGACGAAAATATTATTGTTCTTCTCTTTTCATTTCTTAGATATTCGTGAAATACCTTGAGACTATTAATATATTATCCTCACATGGTCATTGTTGTCTTTATTGTGTTTTTGGCACTTCAAAAGACCTTATATTCTTTACATATAGTAATTAGTACCACGGGAAGATTAATTATTAACTCGTATTATTTGCATTGTTTTACCATTGAAGAAGATGTGCAGTATTCAACTTAGAGGACTTTATGTTTTGCTTTAGGGAATGAACAATGTATCCCACATCGCCACTTGAGCATTGAAATTTTCTTGTCTATAATTTCCTATGATTCACCACTGCATGCCGAGCTCAATAACATGGGCTTGTAACCCAAGTGGGGGCACCAAGGTGATGGGATGTTGGGCTGTCTCGGATGGTTGGGCTTGGCGGGCTAGTTTCGGCACGCCCTGTCCAAGCACGAGTTGATCACGTGTCCCAATCGAAAGAATGGGCTGCTGGATTCCTAAAGTGGGGCGGACTGCGTGAGGCTGGTTTCACAGAGCAATGAGCAGCTCCCGCTCTGTGCAGTGGAAGGATAGCGCGCCGTTGTCATCCAAGCCCGTAACGCTTGATGGGTTGCTCCAATTACACGATCTATTTTTGCTATTTTTATGAGCGCGCCCAACCAATTTTTAATTAAACTATGGAGATTAGCATCCCACAAAGACGTAAGGCATTAAGTTTTTATTCTTAAAGCATATATTAAATAAATGTTACTCTCTCCGTTTTAATTTTTTTTCTTACTTTTACTATACATGAAAGTTTTAATTTGTTTGTCTTACATAATCAGTATCACGGTGAAATTCTTAAAGAATCAAATAAACATTCACTAGCAGATTTGATGTTTTACTTCAAATTAGCAATTAAACCTTAAGCTAAACAACCAAAAAATAGTCAAAAAAATATTACAGTTCATCGGGATGAAATATTTTTTATATTCGGGGTGTTCACAGTTTGATCTAGTTTATTTTTTTTCTCAAATATGATAGAAGCAACTTAAAATACCATCCTTTCAATATAATTATCAAGAAAGGCTGAGTTAGTATATATAAACACATGCATAAAATTTGTATATAGTATTTGTCGATTCGGTTCAATTTTTGCTCAACTTTTAAAAAATAAAGTGAGACGAAAATATTATTGTTCTTCTCTTTTCATTTCTTAGATATTCTGTGAAATACCTTGAGACTATTAATATATTATCCTCACATGGTCATTGTTGTCTTTATTGTGTTTTTGGCACTTCAAAAGACCTTATATTCTTTACATATAGTAATTAGTACCACGGAAGATTAAATATTAACTTGTATTATTTGCACTGTTTTACCATTGAAGAAGATATGCAGTATTCAACTTAGAGGACTTTATGTTTTGCTTTAGGGAATGAACAATGTATCCCACATCGCCACTGAGCATTGAAATTTTCTTGTCTATAATTTCCTATGATTCACCACTGCATGCCGAGCTCAATAACATGGGCTTGTCACCCAAGTGGGGGCACCAAGGTGATGGGATGTTGGGCTGTCTCAGATGGTTGGACTTGGCGGGCTAGTTTCTGGCATGCCCTGTCCAAGCACAGAGTTGGATCACGTGTCCCAATCGAAAGAATGGGCTGCTGGATTCCTAAAGTGGGGCGGACTGCGTGAGGCTGGTTTCACAGAGCAATGAGCAGCTCCCGCTCTGTGCAGTGGAAGGATAGCGCACCGTTGTCATCCAAGCCCAGTAACGCTTGATGGGTTGCTCCAATTACACTCTATTTTTATGAGCGCGCCCGACAAATTTTTAATTAAACTATGGAGATTAGCATCCCACAAAGACGTAAGGCATTAAGTTCTTATTATTAAAGAATCTATTAAATAAATGTTACTCTCTCCGTTTTAATTCTTTTTTCTTACTTTTACTATACATGAAAGTTTTAATTTGTTTGTCTTACATAATCAGTATCACGGTGAAATTCTTAAAGAATCAAATAAACATTCACTAGCAGATTTGATGTTTTACTTCAAATTAGCAATTAAACCTTAAGCTAAACAACCAAAAAATAGTCAAAAAAATATTACAGTTCACCGGGATGAAATATTTTTTATATTCGGGGTGTTCACAGTTTGATCTAGTTAATTTTTTTTCTCAAATATGATAGAAGCAACTTAAAATACCATCCTTTCAATATAATTATCAAGAAATGCTGAGTTAATATATATAAACAATTGCATAAAATTTGTATATAGTATTTGTCGATTCGGTTCAATTTTTGCTCAACTTTTAAAAAATAAAGTGAGACGAAAATATTATTGTTCTTCTCTTTTCATTTCTTAGATATTCTGTGAAATACCTTGAGACTATTAATATATTATCCTCACATGGTCATTGTTGTCTTTATTGTGTTTTTGGCACTTCAAAAGACCTTATATTCTTTACATATAGTAATTAGTACCACGGAAGATTAAATATTAACTTGTATTATTTGCACTGTTTTACCATTGAAGAAGATATGCAGTATTCAACTTAGAGGACTTTATGTTTTGCTTTAGGGAATGAACAATGTATCCCACATCGCCACTGAGCATTGAAATTTTCTTGTCTATAATTTCCTATGATTCACCACTGCATGCCGAGCTCAATAACATGGGCTTGTAACCCGAGTGGGGGCACCAAGGTGATGGGATGTTGGGCTGTCTCGGATGGTTGGGCTTGGCGGGCTAGTTTCGGCACGCCTGTCCAAGCACGAGTTGGATCACGTGTCCCAATCGAAAGAATGGGCTGCTGGATTCCTAAAGTGGGGCGGACTGCGTGAGGCTGGTTTCACAGAGCAATGAGCGACTCCCGCTCTGCGTGCGGTGGAAGGATAGCGCGCCGTTGTCATCCAAGCCCAAAGAACGCTTGATGGGTTGCTCCAATTACACGATCACTTTTTGCTATTTTTATGAGCGCGCCCGACCAATTTTAAATTAAACTATGGAGATTAGCATCCCACAAAGACGTAAGGCATTAAGTTCTTATTCTTAAAGAATCTATTAAATAAATGTTACTCTCTCCGTTTTAATTCTTTTTTCTTACTTTTACTATACATGAAAGTTTTAATTTGTTTGTCTTACATAATCAGTATCACGGCAGAATTCTTAAAGAATGAAATAAACTTTCACTAGCAGATTTGATGTTTTACTTCAAATTAGCAATTAAACCTTAAGCTAAACAACCAAAAAATAGTCAAAAAAATATTACGAGTTCATCGGGATGAAATATTTTTTATATTCGGGTGTTCACGGTTTGATCTAGTTAATTTTTTTTTTCTCAAATATGATAGAAACAACTTAAAATACCATCCTTTCAATATAATTATCAAGAAAGGCTGAGTTAATATATATAAACAATTGCATAAAATTTGTATATAGTATTTGTCGATTCGGTTCAATTTTTGCTCAACTTTTAAAAAATAAAGTGAGACGGAAAATATTATTGTTCTTCTTTTTCATTTCTTAGATATTCTTTGAAATACCTTGAGACTATTAATATATTATCCTCACATGGTCATTGTTGTCTTTATTGTGTTTTTGGTACTTCAAAGACCTTATATTCTTTACATATAGTAATTAGTACCACGGAAGATTAAATATTAACTTGTATTATTTGCACTGTTTTACCATTGAAGAAGATATGCAGTATTCAACTTAGAGGACTTTATGTTTTGCTTTAGGGAATGAAGAATGTATCCCACATCGCCACTGAGCATTGAAATTTTCTTGTCTATAATTTCCTATGATTCACCACTGCATGCCGAGCTCAATAACATGGGCTTGTAACCCAAGTGGGGGCACCAATGTGATGGGATGTTGGGCTGTCTCGGATGGTTGGGCTTGGCGGGCTAGTTTTCGGCACGCCCTGTCCAAGCACGAGTTGGATCACGTGTCCCAATCGAAAGAATGGGCTGCTGGATTCCTAAAGTGGGGCGGACTGCGTGAGGCTGGTTTCACGGAGCAATGAACAGCTCCCGCTCCGTGCGGTGGAAGGATAGCGCGCCGGTGTCATCCAAGCCCGTAACGCTTGATGGGTTGCTCCAATTACACGATCACTTTTTGCTATTTTTATGAGCGCGCCCAACCAATTTTTAATTAAACTATGGAGCTTACCATCCCCCAAAGACGTTAGGCATTAAGTTCTTATTATTAAAGAATCTATTAAATAAATGTTACTCTCTCCGTTTTAATTTATTTTTACTATACATGAAAGTTTTAATTTGTTTGTCTTACATAATCGTATCACGACGGAATTCTTAAAGAATCAAATAAACTTTCACTAGCAAGATTTGATGTTTTACTTCAAATTAGCGATTAAACCTTAAGCTAAACAACCAAAAATTGTCAAAAAAATATTACGGTTCATCGGGATGAAATATTTTTTATATTCGGGTGTTCACGGTTTGCTCTAGTTAATTTTTTTCTTTCTCAAATATGATAGAAACAACTTAAATTACCGTCCTTTCAATATAATTATCAAGAAAGGCTGAGTTAATATATATAAACACTTGTATATAGTATTTGTCGATTCGGTTCAATTTTTGCTGAACTTTTAAAAAATAAAGTGAGACGGAAATATTATTGTTCTTCTTTTTTCATTTCTTAGATATTCTTTGAAATACCTTGAGACTATTAAGATGTTATCCTCACATGGTCATTGTTGTCTTTATTGTGTTTTTGGTACTTCAACAGACCTTATATTCTTTACATATAGTAATTAGTACCACGGAAGATTAAATATTAACTTGTATTATTTGCACTGTTTTACCATTGAAGAAGACATGCAGTATTCAACTTAGAGGACTTTATGTTTTGCTTCTAGGGAATGAAGAATGTATCCCACATCGCCACCGAGCATTGAAATTTTCTTGTCTATAATTTCCTATGATTCACCACTGCATGCCGAGCTCAATAACATGGGCTTGTAACCCAAGTGGGGGCACCAATGTGATGGGATGTTGGGCTGCCTCGGATGGTTGGGCTTGGCGGGCTAGTTTCGGCACGCCTGTCCAAGCACGAGTTGGATCACGTGTCCCAATCGAAAGAATGGGCTGCTGGATTCCTAAAGTGGGGCGGACTGCGTGAGGCTGGTTTCACGAGCAATGAACAGCTCCCGCTCCGTGCGGTGGAAGGATAGCGCGCCGGTGTCATCCAAGCCCAAGTAACGCTTGATGGGTTGCTCCAATTACACGATCACTTTTTGCTATTTTTATGAGCGCGCCCAACCAATTTTTAATTAAACTATGGAGCTTACCATCCCCAAAGACGTTAGGCATTAAGTTCTTATTATTAAAGAATCTATTAAATAAATGTTACTCTCTCCGTTTTAATTCTTTTTTTATTTTTTTACTATACATGAAAGTTTTAATTTGTTTGTCTTACATAATCGTATCACGACGGAATTCTTAAAGAATCAAATAAACTTTCACTAGCAGATTTGATGTTTTACTTCAAATTAGCGATTAAACCTTAAGCTAAACAACCAAAATAAAAATATTACAGTTCAACGGGATGAAATATTTTTTATATTCGGGGTGTTCACAGTTTGCTCTAGTTAATTTTTTTCTTTCTCAAATATGATAGAAACAACTTAAATTACCGTCCTTTCAATATAATTATCAAGAAAGGCTGAGTTAATATATATAAACACTTGTATATAGTATTTGTCGATTCGGTTCAATTTTTGCTGAACTTTTAAAAAATAAAGTGAGACGGAAATATTATTGTTCTTCTTTTGTCATTTCTTAGATATTCTTTGAAATACCTTGAGACTATTAAGATGTTATCCTCACATGGTCATTGTTGTCTTTATTGTGTTTTTGGTACTTCAACAGACCTTATATTCTTTACATATAGTAATTAGTACCACGGAAGATTAAATATTAACTTGTATTATTTGCACTGTTTTACCATTGAAGAAGACATGCAGTATTCAACTTAGAGGACTTTATGTTTTGCTTCTAGGGAATGAAGAATGTATCCCACATCGCCACTGAGCATTGAAATTTTCTTGTCTATAATTTCCTATGATTCACCACTGCATGCCGAGCTCAATAACATGGGCTTGTAACCCAAGTGGGGGCACCAATGTGATGGGATGTTGGGCTGCCTCGGATGGTTGGGCTTGGCGGGCTAGTTTCGGCACGCCCTGTCCAAGCACGAGTTGGATCACGTGTCCCAATCGAAAGAATGGGCTGCTGGATTCCTAAAGTGGGGCGGACTGCGTGAGGCTGGTTTCACAGAGCAATGAACAGCTCCCGCTGCGTGCGGTGGAAGGATAGCGCGCCGGTGTCATCCAAGCCCAGTAACGCTTGATGGGTTGCTCCAATTACACGATCACTTTTTGCTATTTTTATGAGCGCGCCCAACCAATTTTTAATTAAACTATGGAGCTTACCATCCCCCAAAGACGTTAGGCATTAAGTTCTTATTATTAAAGAATCTATTAAATAAATGTTACTCTCTCCGTTTTAATTTATTTTTACTATACATGAAAGTTTTAATTTGTTTGTCTTACATAATCAGTATCACGACGGAATTCTTAAAGAATCAAATAAACTTTCACTAGCAGATTTGATGTTTTACTTCAAATTAGCGATTAAACCTTAAGCTAAACAACCAAAATAAAAATATTACAGTTCATCGGGATGAAATATTTTTTATATTCGGGGTGTTCACAGTTTGCTCTAGTTAATTTTTTTCTTTCTCAAATATGATAGAAACAACTTAAATTACCGTCCTTTCAATATAATTATCAAGAAAGGCTGAGTTAATATATATAAACACTTGTATATAGTATTTGTCGATTCGGTTCAATTTTTGCTGAACTTTTAAAAAATAAAGTGAGACGGAAATATTATTGTTCTTCTTTTTTCATTTCTTAGATATTCTTTGAAATACCTTGAGACTATTAAGATGTTATCCTCACATGGTCATTGTTGTCTTTATTGTGTTTTTGGTACTTCAACAGACCTTATATTCTTTACATATAGTAATTAGTACCACGGAAGATTAAATATTAACTTGTATTATTTGCACTGTTTTACCATTGAAGAAGACATGCAGTATTCAACTTAGAGGACTTTATGTTTTGCTTCTAGGGAATGAAGAATGTATCCCACATCGCCACTGAGCATTGAAATTTTCTTGTCTATAATTTCCTATGATTCACCACTGCATGCCGAGCTCAATAACATGGGCTTGTAACCCAAGTGGGGGCACCAATGTGATGGGATGTTGGGCTGCCTCGGATGGTTGGGCTTGGCGGGCTAGTTTCTGGCACGCCCTGTCCAAGCACAGAGTTGGATCACGTGTCCCAATCGAAAGAATGGGCTGCTGGATTCCTAAAGTGGGGCGGACTGCGTGAGGCTGGTTTCACAGAGCAATGAACAGCTCCCGCTCTGTGCAGTGGAAGGATAGCGCGCCGGTGTCATCCAAGCCCAGTAACGCTTGATGGGTTGCTCCAATTACACGATCACTTTTTGCTATTTTTATGAGCGCGCCCAACCAATTTTTAATTAAACTATGGAGCTTACCATCCCCCAAAGACGTTAGGCATTAAGTTCTTATTATTAAAGAATCTATTAAATAAATGTTACTCTCTCCGTTTTAATTTATTTTTACTATACATGAAAGTTTTAATTTGTTTGTCTTACATAATCAGTATCACGACGGAATTCTTAAAGAATCAAATAAACTTTCACTAGCGATTTGATGTTTTACTTCAAATTAGCGATTAAACCTTAAGCTAAACAACCAAAATAAAAATATTACAGTTCATCGGGATGAAATATTTTTTATATTCGGGGTGTTCACAGTTTGCTCTAGTTAATTTTTTTCTTTCTCAAATATGATAGAAACAACTTAAATTACCGTCCTTTCAATATAATTATCAAGAAAGGCTGAGTTAATATATATAAACACTTGTATATAGTATTTGTCGATTCGGTTCAATTTTTGCTGAACTTTTAAAAAATAAAGTGAGACGGAAATATTATTGTTCTTCTTTTGTCATTTCTTAGATATTCTTTGAAATACCTTGAGACTATTAAGATGTTATCCTCACATGGTCATTGTTGTCTTTATTGTGTTTTTGGTACTTCAAAGACCTTATATTCTTTACATATAGTAATTAGTACCACGGAAGATTAAATATTAACTTGTATTATTTGCATTGTTTTACCATTGAAGAAGACATGCAGTATTCAACTTAGAGGACTTTATGTTTTGCTTCTAGGGAATGAAGAATGTATCCCACATCGCCACCGAGCATTGAAATTTTCTTGTCTATAATTTCCTATGATTCACCACTGCATGCCGAGCTCAATAACATGGGCTTGTAACCCAAGTGGGGGCACCAATGTGATGGGATGTTGGGCTGCCTCGGATGGTTGGGCTTGGCGGGCTAGTTTCGGCACGCCTGTCCAAGCACGAGTTGGATCACGTGTCCCAATCGAAAGAATGGGCCTGCTGGATTCCTAAAGTGGGGCGGACTGCGTGAGGCTGGTTTCACGAGCAATGAACAGCTCCCGCTCCGTGCGGTGGAAGGATAGCGCGCGGTGTCATCCAAGCCCGTAACGCTTGATGGGTTGCTCCAATTACACGATCACTTTTTGCTATTTTTATGAGCGCGCCCAACCAATTTTTAATTAAACTATGGAGCTTACCATCCCCCAAAGACGTTAGGCATTAAGTTCTTATTATTAAAGAATCTATTAAATAAATGTTACTCTCTCCGTTTTAATTTATTTTTACTATACATGAAAGTTTTAATTTGTTTGTCTTACATAATCAGTATCACGACGGAATTCTTAAAGAATCAAATAAACTTTCACTAGCAGATTTGATGTTTTACTTCAAATTAGCGATTAAACCTTAAGCTAAACAACCAAAATAAAAATATTACGAGTTCATCGGGATGAAATATTTTTTATATTCGGGTGTTCACAGTTTGCTCTAGTTAATTTTTTTCTTTCTCAAATATGATAGAAACAACTTAAATTACCGTCCTTTCAATATAATTATCAAGAAAGGCTGAGTTAATATATATAAACACTTGTATATAGTATTTGTCGATTCGGTTCAATTTTTGATGAACTTTTAAAAAATAAAGTGAGACGGAAATATTATTGTTCTTCTTTTTTCATTTCTTAGATATTCTTTGAAATACCTTGAGACTATTAAGATGTTATCCTCACATGGTCATTGTTGTCTTTATTGTGTTTTTGGTACTTCAACAGACCTTATATTCTTTACATATAGTAATTAGTACCACGGAAGATTAAATATTAACTTGTATTATTTGCACTGTTTTACCATTGAAGAAGACATGCAGTATTCAACTTAGAGGACTTTATGTTTTGCTTCTAGGGAATGAAGAATGTATCCCACATCGCCACCTGAGCATTGAAATTTTCTTGTCTATAATTTCCTATGATTCACCACTGCATGCCGAGCTCAATAACATGGGCTTGTAACCCAAGTGGGGGCACCAATGTGATGGGATGTTGGGCTGCCTCGGATGGTTGGGCTTGGCGGGCTAGTTTCGGCACGCCCTGTCCAAGCACAGAGTTGGATCACGTGTCCCAATCGAAAGAATGGGCTGCTGGATTCCTAAAGCGGAGCCCTGCGTGAGGCTGGTTTCACGAGCAATGAACAGCTCCCGCTCCGTGCGGTGGAAGGATAGCGCGCCGGTGTCATCCAAGCCCAACAACGCTTGATGGGTTGCTCCAATTACACGATCACTTTTTGCTATTTTTATGAGCGCGCCCAACCAATTTTTAATTAAACTATGGAGCTTACCATCCCCCAAAGACGTTAGGCATTAAGTTCTTATTATTAAAGAATCTATTAAATAAATGTTACTCTCTCCGTTTTAATTTATTTTTACTATACATGAAAGTTTTAATTTGTTTGTCTTACATAATCGGTATCACGACGGAATTCTTAAAGAATCAAATAAACTTTCACTAGCGATTTGATGTTTTACTTCAAATTAGCGATTAAACCTTAAGCTAAACAACCAAAATAAAAATATTACAGTTCATCGGGATGAAATATTTTTTATATTCGGGTGTTCACGGTTTGCTCTAGTTAATTTTTTTTTTCTCAAATATGATAGAAACAACTTAAATTACCGTCCTTTCAATATAATTATCAAGAAAGGCTGAGTTAATATATATAAACACTTGTATATAGTATTTGTCGATTCGGTTCAATTTTTGCTGAACTTTTAAAAAATAAAGTGAGACGGAAATATTATTGTTCTTCTTTTTCATTTCTTAGATATTCTTTGAAATACCTTGAGACTATTAAGATGTTATCCTCACATGGTCATTGTTGTCTTTATTGTGTTTTTGGTACTTCAAAAGACCTTATATTCTTTACATATAGTAATTAGTACCACGGAAGATTAAATATTAACTTGTATTATTTGCACTGTTTTACCATTGAAGAAGACATGCAGTATTCAACTTAGAGGACTTTATGTTTTGCTTCTAGGGAATGAAGAATGTATCCCACATCGCCATTTGAGCATTGAAATTTTCTTGTCTATAATTTCCTATGATTCACCACCGCATGCCGAGCTCAATAACATGGGCTTGTAACCCAAGTGGGGGCACCAATGTGATGGGATGTTGGGCTGCCTCGGATGGTTGGGCTTGGCGGGCTAGTTTCTCGGCACGCCCTGTCCAAGCACGAGTTGGATCACGTGTCCCAATCGAAAGAATGGGCTGCTGGATTCCTAAAGTGGGGCGGACTGCGTGAGGCTGGTTTCACGAGCAATGAACAGCTCCCGCTCGTGCGGTGGAAGGATAGCGCGCCGGTGTCATCCAAGCCCGCAACGCTTGATGGGTTGCTCCAATTACACGATCACTTTTTGCTATTTTTATGAGCGCGCCCAACCAATTTTTAATTAAACTATGGAGCTTACCATCCCCCAAAGACGTTAGGCATTAAGTTCTTATTATTAAAGAATCTATTAAATAAATGTTACTCTCTCCGTTTTAATTTATTTTTACTATACATGAAAGTTTTAATTTGTTTGTCTTACATAATCGTATCACGACGGAATTCTTAAAGAATCAAATAAACTTTCACTAGCAGATTTGATGTTTTACTTCAAATTAGCGATTAAACCTTAAGCTAAACAACCAAAATAAAAATATTACAGTTCATCGGGATGAAATATTTTTTATATTCGGGTGTTCACGGTTTGCTCTAGTTAATTTTTTTCTTTCTCAAATATGATAGAAACAACTTAAATTACCGTCCTTTCAATATAATTATCAAGAAAGGCTGAGTTAATATATATAAACACTTGTATATAGTATTTGTCGATTCGGTTCAATTTTTGCTGAACTTTTAAAAAATAAAGTGAGACGGAAATATTATTGTTCTTCTTTTTTCATTTCTTAGATATTCTTTGAAATACCTTGAGACTATTAAGATGTTATCCTCACATGGTCATTGTTGTCTTTATTGTGTTTTTGGTACTTCAACAGACCTTATATTCTTTACATATAGTAATTAGTACCACGGAAGATTAAATATTAACTTGTATTATTTGCACTGTTTTACCATTGAAGAAGACATGCAGTATTCAACTTAGAGGACTTTATGTTTTGCTTCTAGGGAATGAAGAATGTATCCCACATCGCCACCGAGCATTGAAATTTTCTTGTCTATAATTTCCTATGATTCACCACTGCATGCCGAGCTCAATAACATGGGCTTGTAACCCAAGTGGGGGCACCAATGTGATGGGATGTTGGGCTGCCTCGGATGGTTGGGCTTGGCGGGCTAGTTTTCGGCACGCGTCCAAGCACGAGTTGGATCACGTGTCCCAATCGAAAGAATGGGCTGCTGGATTCCTAAAGTGGGGCGGACTGCGTGAGGCTGGTTTCACAGAGCAATGAACAGCTCCCGCTCCGTGCGGTGGAAGGATAGCGCGCGCGGTGTCATCCAAGCCCGAAGTAACGCTTGATGGGTTGCTCCAATTACACGATCACTTTTTGCTATTTTTATGAGCGCGCCCAACCAATTTTTAATTAAACTATGGAGCTTACCATCCCCCAAAGACGTTAGGCATTAAGTTCTTATTATTAAAGAATCTATTAAATAAATGTTACTCTCTCCGTTTTAATTTATTTTTACTATACATGAAAGTTTTAATTTGTTTGTCTTACATAATCAGTATCACGACGGAATTCTTAAAGAATCAAATAAACTTTCACTAGCAGATTTGATGTTTTACTTCAAATTAGCGATTAAACCTTAAGCTAAACAACCAAAATAAAAATATTACAGTTCATCGGGATGAAATATTTTTTATATTCGGGTGTTCACAGTTTGCTCTAGTTAATTTTTTTCTTTCTCAAATATGATAGAAACAACTTAAATTACCGTCCTTTCAATATAATTATCAAGAAAGGCTGAGTTAATATATATAAACACTTGTATATAGTATTTGTCGATTCGGTTCAATTTTTTGAACTTTTAAAAAATAAAGTGAGACGGAAATATTATTGTTCTTCTTTTTTCATTTCTTAGATATTCTTTGAAATACCTTGAGACTATTAAGATGTTATCCTCACATGGTCATTGTTGTCTTTATTGTGTTTTTGGTACTTCAACAGACCTTATATTCTTTACATATAGTAATTAGTACCACGGAAGATTAAATATTAACTTGTATTATTTGCACTGTTTTACCATTGAAGAAGACATGCAGTATTCAACTTAGAGGACTTTATGTTTTGCTTCTAGGGAATGAAGAATGTATCCCACATCGCCACCGAGCATTGAAATTTTCTTGTCTATAATTTCCTATGATTCACCACTGCATGCCGAGCTCAATAACATGGGCTTGTAACCCAAGTGGGGGCACCAATGTGATGGGATGTTGGGCTGCCTCGGATGGTTGGGCTTGGCGGGCTAGTTTCGGCACGCCCTGTCCAAGCACGAGTTGGATCACGTGTCCCAATCGAAAGAATGGGCTGCTGGATTCCTAAAGTGGGGCGGACTGCGTGAGGTGGTTTCACAGAGCAATGAACAGCTCCCGCTCTGTGCGGTGGAAGGATAGCGCGCGCGGTGTCATCCAAGCCCCGTAACGCTTGATGGGTTGCTCCAATTACACGATCACTTTTTGCTATTTTTATGAGCGCGCCCAACCAATTTTTAATTAAACTATGGAGCTTACCATCCCCCAAAGACGTTAGGCATTAAGTTCTTATTATTAAAGAATCTATTAAATAAATGTTACTCTCTCCGTTTTAATTTATTTTTACTATACATGAAAGTTTTAATTTGTTTGTCTTACATAATCAAGTATCACGACGGAATTCTTAAAGAATCAAATAAACTTTCACTAGCAGATTTGATGTTTTACTTCAAATTAGCGATTAAACCTTAAGCTAAACAACCAAAATAAAAATATTACAGTTCATCGGGATGAAATATTTTTTATATTCGGGTGTTCACAGTTTGCTCTAGTTAATTTTTTTCTTTCTCAAATATGATAGAAACAACTTAAATTACCGTCCTTTCAATATAATTATCAAGAAAGGCTGAGTTAATATATATAAACACTTGTATATAGTATTTGTCGATTCGGTTCAATTTTTGCTGAACTTTTAAAAAATAAAGTGAGACGGAAATATTATTGTTCTTCTTTTTTCATTTCTTAGATATTCTTTGAAATACCTTGAGACTATTAAGATGTTATCCTCACATGGTCATTGTTGTCTTTATTGTGTTTTTGGTACTTCAACAGACCTTATATTCTTTACATATAGTAATTAGTACCACGGAAGATTAAATATTAACTTGTATTATTTGCACTGTTTTACCATTGAAGAAGACATGCAGTATTCAACTTAGAGGACTTTATGTTTTGCTTCTAGGGAATGAAGAATGTATCCCACATCGCCACTGAGCATTGAAATTTTCTTGTCTATAATTTCCTATGATTCACCACTGCATGCCGAGCTCAATAACATGGGCTTGTAACCCAAGTGGGGGCACCAATGTGATGGGATGTTGGGCTGCCTCGGATGGTTGGGCTTGGCGGGCTAGTTTCTGGCACGCCCTGTCCAAGCACAGAGTTGGATCACGTGTCCCAATCGAAAGAATGGGCTGCTGGATTCCTAAAGTGGGGCGGACTGCGTGAGGCTGGTTTCACAGAGCAATGAACAGCTCCCGCTCTGTGCGGTGGAAGGATAGCGCGCCGGTGTCATCCAAGCCCAGTAACGCTTGATGGGTTGCTCCAATTACACGATCACTTTTTGCTATTTTTATGAGCGCGCCCAACCAATTTTTAATTAAACTATGGAGCTTACCATCCCCCAAAGACGTTAGGCATTAAGTTCTTATTATTAAAGAATCTATTAAATAAATGTTACTCTCTCCGTTTTAATTTATTTTTACTATACATGAAAGTTTTAATTTGTTTGTCTTACATAATCAGTATCACGACGGAATTCTTAAAGAATCAAATAAACTTTCACTAGCAGATTTGATGTTTTACTTCAAATTAGCGATTAAACCTTAAGCTAAACAACCAAAATAAAAATATTACAGTTCATCGGGATGAAATATTTTTTATATTCGGGGTGTTCACAGTTTGCTCTAGTTAATTTTTTTCTTTCTCAAATATGATAGAAACAACTTAAATTACCGTCCTTTCAATATAATTATCAAGAAAGGCTGAGTTAATATATATAAACACTTGTATATAGTATTTGTCGATTCGGTTCAATTTTTGCTGAACTTTTAAAAAATAAAGTGAGACGGAAATATTATTGTTCTTCTTTTTTCATTTCTTAGATATTCTTTGAAATACCTTGAGACTATTAAGATGTTATCCTCACATGGTCATTGTTGTCTTTATTGTGTTTTTGGTACTTCAACAGACCTTATATTCTTTACATATAGTAATTAGTACCACGGAAGATTAAATATTAACTTGTATTATTTGCACTGTTTTACCATTGAAGAAGACATGCAGTATTCAACTTAGAGGACTTTATGTTTTGCTTCTAGGGAATGAAGAATGTATCCCACATCGCCACTGAGCATTGAAATTTTCTTGTCTATAATTTCCTATGATTCACCACTGCATGCCGAGCTCAATAACATGGGCTTGTAACCCAAGTGGGGGCACCAATGTGATGGGATGTTGGGCTGCCTCGGATGGTTGGGCTTGGCGGGCTAGTTTCTGGCACGCCCTGTCCAAGCACAGAGTTGGATCACGTGTCCCAATCGAAAGAATGGGCTGCTGGATTCCTAAAGTGGGGCGGACTGCGTGAGGCTGGTTGGTTTCACAGAGCAATGAACAGCTCCCGCTCTGTGCAGTGGAAGGATAGCGCGCCGGTGTCATCCAAGCCCAGTAACGCTTGATGGGTTGCTCCAATTACACGATCACTTTTTGCTATTTTTATGAGCGCGCCCAACCAATTTTTAATTAAACTATGGAGCTTACCATCCCCCAAAGACGTTAGGCATTAAGTTCTTATTATTAAAGAATCTATTAAATAAATGTTACTCTCTCCGTTTTAATTTATTTTTACTATACATGAAAGTTTTAATTTGTTTGTCTTACATAATCAGTATCACGACGGAATTCTTAAAGAATCAAATAAACTTTCACTAGCAGATTTGATGTTTTACTTCAAATTAGCGATTAAACCTTAAGCTAAACAACCAAAATAAAAATATTACAGTTCATCGGGATGAAATATTTTTTATATTCGGGGTGTTCACAGTTTGCTCTAGTTAATTTTTTTCTTTCTCAAATATGATAGAAACAACTTAAATTACCGTCCTTTCAATATAATTATCAAGAAAGGCTGAGTTAATATATATAAACACTTGTATATAGTATTTGTCGATTCGGTTCAATTTTTGCTGAACTTTTAAAAAATAAAGTGAGACGGAAATATTATTGTTCTTCTTTTTTCATTTCTTAGATATTCTTTGAAATACCTTGAGACTATTAAGATGTTATCCTCACATGGTCATTGTTGTCTTTATTGTGTTTTTGGTACTTCAACAGACCTTATATTCTTTACATATAGTAATTAGTACCACGGAAGATTAAATATTAACTTGTATTATTTGCACTGTTTTACCATTGAAGAAGACATGCAGTATTCAACTTAGAGGACTTTATGTTTTGCTTCTAGGGAATGAAGAATGTATCCCACATCGCCACTGAGCATTGAAATTTTCTTGTCTATAATTTCCTATGATTCACCACTGCATGCCGAGCTCAATAACATGGGCTTGTAACCCAAGTGGGGGCACCAATGTGATGGGATGTTGCTGCCTCGGATGGTTGGGCTTGGCGGGCTAGTTTCGGCACGCCCTGTCCAAGCACGAGTTGGATCACGTGTCCCAATCGAAAGAATGGGCTGCTGGATTCCTAAAGTGGGGCGGACTGCGTGAGGTGGTTTCACGAGCAATGAACAGCTCCCGCTCCGTGCGGTGGAAGGATAGCGCGCCGGTGTCATCCAAGCCCAAAGTAACGCTTGATGGGTTGCTCCAATTACACGATCACTTTTTGCTATTTTTATGAGCGCGCCCAACCAATTTTTAATTAAACTATGGAGCTTACCATCCCCCAAAGACGTTAGGCATTAAGTTCTTATTATTAAAGAATCTATTAAATAAATGTTACTCTCTCCGTTTTAATTTATTTTTACTATACATGAAAGTTTTAATTTGTTTGTCTTACATAATCGTATCACGACGGAATTCTTAAAGAATCAAATAAACTTTCACTAGCGATTTGATGTTTTACTTCAAATTAGCGATTAAACCTTAAGCTAAACAACCAAAATAAAAATATTACGGTTCATCGGGATGAAATATTTTTTATATTCGGGGTGTTCACAGTTTGCTCTAGTTAATTTTTTTCTTTCTCAAATATGATAGAAACAACTTAAATTACCGTCCTTTCAATATAATTATCAAGAAAGGCTGAGTTAATATATATAAACACTTGTATATAGTATTTGTCGATTCGGTTCAATTTTTGCTGAACTTTTAAAAAATAAAGTGAGACGGAAATATTATTGTTCTTCTTTTTTCATTTCTTAGATATTCTTTGAAATACCTTGAGACTATTAAGATGTTATCCTCACATGGTCATTGTTGTCTTTATTGTGTTTTTGGTACTTCAACAGACCTTATATTCTTTACATATAGTAATTAGTACCACGGAAGATTAAATATTAACTTGTATTATTTGCACTGTTTTACCATTGAAGAAGACATGCAGTATTCAACTTAGAGGACTTTATGTTTTGCTTCTAGGGAATGAAGAATGTATCCCACATCGCCACTGAGCATTGAAATTTTCTTGTCTATAATTTCCTATGATTCACCACTGCATGCCGAGCTCAATAACATGGGCTTGTAACCCAAGTGGGGGCACCAATGTGATGGGATGTTGGGCTGCCTCGGATGGTTGGGCTTGGCGGGCTAGTTTCTGGCACGCCCTGTCCAAGCACAGAGTTGGATCACGTGTCCCAATCGAAAGAATGGGCTGCTGGATTCCTAAAGTGGGGCGGACTGCGTGAGGCTGGTTTCACAGAGCAATGAACAGCTCCCGCTCGTGCAGTGGAAGGATAGCGCGCCGGTGTCATCCAAGCCCAAGTAACGCTTGATGGGTTGCTCCAATTACACGATCACTTTTTGCTATTTTTATGAGCGCGCCCAACCAATTTTTAATTAAACTATGGAGCTTACCATCCCCCAAAGACGTTAGGCATTAAGTTCTTATTATTAAAGAATCTATTAAATAAATGTTACTCTCTCCGTTTTAATTTATTTTTACTATACATGAAAGTTTTAATTTGTTTGTCTTACATAATCGTATCACGACGGAATTCTTAAAGAATCAAATAAACTTTCACTAGCAGATTTGATGTTTTACTTCAAATTAGCGATTAAACCTTAAGCTAAACAACCAAAATAAAAATATTACAGTTCATCGGGATGAAATATTTTTTATATTCGGGTGTTCACAGTTTGCTCTAGTTAATTTTTTTCTTTCTCAAATATGATAGAAACAACTTAAATTACCGTCCTTTCAATATAATTATCAAGAAAGGCTGAGTTAATATATATAAACACTTGTATATAGTATTTGTCGATTCGGTTCAATTTTTGCTGAACTTTTAAAAAATAAAGTGAGACGGAAATATTATTGTTCTTCTTTTTTCATTTCTTAGATATTCTTTGAAATACCTTGAGACTATTAAGATGTTATCCTCACATGGTCATTGTTGTCTTTATTGTGTTTTTGGTACTTCAACAGACCTTATATTCTTTACATATAGTAATTAGTACCACGGAAGATTAAATATTAACTTGTATTATTTGCACTTTGTTTTACCATTGAAGAAGACATGCAGTATTCAACTTAGAGGACTTTATGTTTTGCTTCTAGGGAATGAAGAATGTATCCCACATCGCCACCGAGCATTGAAATTTTCTTGTCTATAATTTCCTATGATTCACCACTGCATGCCGAGCTCAATAACATGGGCTTGTAACCCAAGTGGGGGCACCAATGTGATGGGATGTTGGGCTGCCTCGGATGGTTGGGCTTGGCGGGCTAGTTTCGGCACGCCCGTCCAAGCACGAGTTGGATCACGTGTCCCAATCGAAAGAATGGGCTGCCGGATTCCTAAAGTGGGGCGGACTGCGTGAGGTGGTTTCACGAGCAATGAACAGCTCCCGCTCCGTGCGGTGGAAGGATAGCGCGCCGGTGTCATCCAAGCCCAAAGAACGCTTGATGGGTTGCTCCAATTACACGATCACTTTTTGCTATTTTTATGAGCGCGCCCAACCAATTTTTAATTAAACTATGGAGCTTACCATCCCCCAAAGACGTTAGGCATTAAGTTCTTATTATTAAAGAATCTATTAAATAAATGTTACTCTCTCCGTTTTAATTTATTTTTACTATACATGAAAGTTTTAATTTGTTTGTCTTACATAATCGGTATCACGACGGAATTCTTAAAGAATCAAATAAACTTTCACTAGCGATTTGATGTTTTACTTCAAATTAGCGATTAAACCTTAAGCTAAACAACCAAAATCAAAAAAATATTACGGTTCATCGGGATGAAATATTTTTTATATTCGGGTGTTCACGGTTTGCTCTAGTTAATTTTTTTCTTTCTCAAATATGATAGAAACAACTTAAATTACCGTCCTTTCAATATAATTATCAAGAAAGGCTGAGTTAATATATATAAACACTTGTATATAGTATTTGTCGATTCGGTTCAATTTTTGCTGAACTTTTAAAAAATAAAGTGAGACGGAAATATTATTGTTCTTCTTTTTTCATTTCTTAGATATTCTTTGAAATACCTTGAGACTATTAAGATGTTATCCTCACATGGTCATTGTTGTCTTTATTGTGTTTTTGGTACTTCAACAGACCTTATATTCTTTACATATAGTAATTAGTACCACGGAAGATTAAATATTAACTTGTATTATTTGCACTGTTTTACCATTGAAGAAGACATGCAGTATTCAACTTAGAGGACTTTATGTTTTGCTTCTAGGGAATGAAGAATGTATCCCACATCGCCACTGAGCATTGAAATTTTCTTGTCTATAATTTCCTATGATTCACCACTGCATGCCGAGCTCAATAACATGGGCTTGTAACCCAAGTGGGGGCACCAATGTGATGGGATGTTGGGCTGCCTCGGATGGTTGGGCTTGGCGGGCTAGTTTCGGCACGCCCTGTCCAAGCACGAGTTGGATCACGTGTCCCAATCGAAAGAATGGGCTGCTGGATTCCTAAAGTGGGGCGGACTGCGTGAGGCTGGTTTCACAGAGCAATGAACAGCTCCCGCTCTCGTGCGGTGGAAGGATAGCGCGCGGTGTCATCCAAGCCCGAACGCTTGATGGGTTGCTCCAATTACACGATCACTTTTTGCTATTTTTATGAGCGCGCCCAACCAATTTTTAATTAAACTATGGAGCTTACCATCCCCCAAAGACGTTAGGCATTAAGTTCTTATTATTAAAGAATCTATTAAATAAATGTTACTCTCTCCGTTTTAATTTATTTTTACTATACATGAAAGTTTTAATTTGTTTGTCTTACATAATCAGTATCACGACGGAATTCTTAAAGAATCAAATAAACTTTCACTAGCGATTTGATGTTTTACTTCAAATTAGCGATTAAACCTTAAGCTAAACAACCAAAATAAAAATATTACAGTTCATCGGGATGAAATATTTTTTATATTCGGGGTGTTCACAGTTTGCTCTAGTTAATTTTTTTCTTTCTCAAATATGATAGAAACAACTTAAATTACCGTCCTTTCAATATAATTATCAAGAAAGGCTGAGTTAATATATATAAACACTTGTATATAGTATTTGTCGATTCGGTTCAATTTTTGCTGAACTTTTAAAAAATAAAGTGAGACGGAAATATTATTGTTCTTCTTTTTTCATTTCTTAGATATTCTTTGAAATACCTTGAGACTATTAAGATGTTATCCTCACATGGTCATTGTTGTCTTTATTGTGTTTTTGGTACTTCAACAGACCTTATATTCTTTACATATAGTAATTAGTACCACGGAAGATTAAATATTAACTTGTATTATTTGCACTGTTTTACCATTGAAGAAGACATGCAGTATTCAACTTAGAGGACTTTATGTTTTGCTTCTAGGGAATGAAGAATGTATCCCACATCGCCACTGAGCATTGAAATTTTCTTGTCTATAATTTCCTATGATTCACCACTGCATGCCGAGCTCAATAACATGGGCTTGTAACCCAAGTGGGGGCACCAATGTGATGGGATGTTGGGCTGCCTCGGATGGTTGGGCTTGGCGGGCTAGTTTCTCGGCACGCCCTGTCCAAGCACGAGTTGGATCACGTGTCCCAATCGAAAGAATGGGCTGCTGGATTCCTAAAGTGGGGCGGACTGCGTGAGGCTGGTTTCACAGAGCAATGAACAGCTCCCGCTCCGTGCAAAGTGGAAGGATAGCGCGCCGGTGTCATCCAAGCCCAAAGAACGCTTGATGGGTTGCTCCAATTACACGATCACTTTTTGCTATTTTTATGAGCGCGCCCAACCAATTTTTAATTAAACTATGGAGCTTACCATCCCCCAAAGACGTTAGGCATTAAGTTCTTATTATTAAAGAATCTATTAAATAAATGTTACTCTCTCCGTTTTAATTTATTTTTACTATACATGAAAGTTTTAATTTGTTTGTCTTACATAATCAGTATCACGACGGAATTCTTAAAGAATCAAATAAACTTTCACTAGCAGATTTGATGTTTTACTTCAAATTAGCGATTAAACCTTAAGCTAAACAACCAAAATAAAAATATTACAGTTCATCGGGATGAAATATTTTTTATATTCGAGGTGTTCACAGTTTGCTCTAGTTAATTTTTTTCTTTCTCAAATATGATAGAAACAACTTAAATTACCGTCCTTTCAATATAATTATCAAGAAAGGCTGAGTTAATATATATAAACACTTGTATATAGTATTTGTCGATTCGGTTCAATTTTTGCTGAACTTTTAAAAAATAAAGTGAGACGGAAATATTATTGTTCTTCTTTTTTCATTTCTTAGATATTCTTTGAAATACCTTGAGACTATTAAGATGTTATCCTCACATGGTCATTGTTGTCTTTATTGTGTTTTTGGTACTTCAACAGACCTTATATTCTTTACATATAGTAATTAGTACCACGGAAGATTAAATATTAACTTGTATTATTTGCACTGTTTTACCATTGAAGAAGACATGCAGTATTCAACTTAGAGGACTTTATGTTTTGCTTCTAGGGAATGAAGAATGTATCCCACATCGCCACTGAGCATTGAAATTTTCTTGTCTATAATTTCCTATGATTCACCACTGCATGCCGAGCTCAATAACATGGGCTTGTAACCCAAGTGGGGGCACCAATGTGATGGGATGTTGGGCTGCCTCGGATGGTTGGGCTTGGCGGGCTAGTTTCTGGCACGCCCTGTCCAAGCACAGAGTTGGATCACGTGTCCCAATCGAAAGAATGGGCTGCTGGATTCCTAAAGTGGGGCGGACTGCGTGAGGCTGGTTTCACAGAGCAATGAACAGCTCCCGCTCTGTGCAGTGGAAGGATAGCGCGCCGGTGTCATCCAAGCCCAGTAACGCTTGATGGGTTGCTCCAATTACACGATCACTTTTTGCTATTTTTATGAGCGCGCCCAACCAATTTTTAATTAAACTATGGAGCTTACCATCCCCCAAAGACGTTAGGCATTAAGTTCTTATTATTAAAGAATCTATTAAATAAATGTTACTCTCTCCGTTTTAATTTATTTTTACTATACATGAAAGTTTTAATTTGTTTGTCTTACATAATCAGTATCACGACGGAATTCTTAAAGAATCAAATAAACTTTCACTAGCAGATTTGATGTTTTACTTCAAATTAGCGATTAAACCTTAAGCTAAACAACCAAAATAAAAATATTACAGTTCATCGGGATGAAATATTTTTTATATTCGGGGTGTTCACAGTTTGCTCTAGTTAATTTTTTTTTCTCAAATATGATAGAAACAACTTAAATTACCGTCCTTTCAATATAATTATCAAGAAAGGCTGAGTTAATATATATAAACACTTGTATATAGTATTTGTCGATTCGGTTCAATTTTTGCTGAACTTTTAAAAAATAAAGTGAGACGAAAATATTATTGTTCTTCTTTTTTCATTTCTTAGATATTCTTTGAAATACCTTGAGACTATTAAGATGTTATCCTCACATGGTCATTGTTGTCTTTATTGTGTTTTTGGTACTTCAACAGACCTTATATTCTTTACATATAGTAATTAGTACCACGGAAGATTAAATATTAACTTGTATTATTTGCACTGTTTTACCATTGAAGAAGACATGCAGTATTCAACTTAGAGGACTTTATGTTTTGCTTCTAGGGAATGAAGAATGTATCCCACATCGCCACTGAGCATTGAAATTTTCTTGTCTATAATTTCCTATGATTCACCACTGCATGCCGAGCTCAATAACATGGGCTTGTAACCCAAGTGGGGGCACCAATGTGATGGGATGTTGGGCTGCCTCGGATGGTTGGGCTTGGCGGGCTAGTTTACGGCACGCCCTGTCCAAGCACGAGTTGGATCACGTGTCCCAATCGAAAGAATGGGCTGCTGGATTCCTAAAGTGGGGCGGACTGCGTGAGGCTGGTTTCACAGAGCAATGAACAGCTCCCGCTCCGTGCGGTGGAAGGATAGCGCGCCGGTGTCATCCAAGCCCAAGTAACGCTTGATGGGTTGCTCCAATTACACGATCACTTTTTGCTATTTTTATGAGCGCGCCCAACCAATTTTTAATTAAACTATGGAGCTTACCATCCCCCAAAGACGTTAGGCATTAAGTTCTTATTATTAAAGAATCTATTAAATAAATGTTACTCTCTCCGTTTTAATTTATTTTTACTATACATGAAAGTTTTAATTTGTTTGTCTTACATAATCAGTATCACGACGGAATTCTTAAAGAATCAAATAAACTTTCACTAGCAGATTTGATGTTTTACTTCAAATTAGCGATTAAACCTTAAGCTAAACAACCAAAAAATTGTCAAAAAAATATTACAGTTCATCGGGATGAAATATTTTTTATATTCGGGGTGTTCACAGTTTGCTCTAGTTAATTTTTTTTTTCTCAAATATGATAGAAACAACTTAAATTACCGTCCTTTCAATATAATTATCAAGAAAGGCTGAGTTAATATATATAAACACTTGTATATAGTATTTGTCGATTCGGTTCAATTTTTGCTGAACTTTTAAAAAATAAAGTGAGACGAAAATATTATTGTTCTTCTTTTTTCATTTCTTAGATATTCTTTGAAATACCTTGAGACTATTAAGATGTTATCCTCACATGGTCATTGTTGTCTTTATTGTGTTTTTGGTACTTCAACAGACCTTATATTCTTTACATATAGTAATTAGTACCACGGAAGATTAAATATTAACTTGTATTATTTGCACTGTTTTACCATTGAAGAAGACATGCAGTATTCAACTTAGAGGACTTTATGTTTTGCTTCTAGGGAATGAAGAATGTATCCCACATCGCCACTGAGCATTGAAATTTTCTTGTCTATAATTTCCTATGATTCACCACTGCATGCCGAGCTCAATAACATGGGCTTGTAACCCAAGTGGGGGCACCAATGTGATGGGATGTTGGGCTGCCTCGGATGGTTGGGCTTGGCGGGCTAGTTTCTCGGCACGCCCTGTCCAAGCACGAGAGTTGGATCACGTGTCCCAATCGAAAGAATGGGCTGCTTTGGATTCCTAAAGTGGGGCGGACTGCGTGAGGCTGGTTTCACGGAGCAATGAACAGCTCCCGCTCGTGCGGTGGAAGGATAGCGCGCCGGTGTCATCCAAGCCCGTAACGCTTGATGGGTTGCTCCAATTACACGATCACTTTTTGCTATTTTTATGAGCGCGCCCAACCAATTTTTAATTAAACTATGGAGATTACCATCCCCCAATAAGGCATTAGGTTCTTATTATTGAAGAATCTATTCAATAAATGATACTCTCTCCGTTTTAATTTATTTTTACTATACATGAAAGTTTTAATTTGTTTGTCTTACATAATCGGTATCACGACGGAATTCTTAAAGAATCAAATAAACTTTCACTAGCATTTGATGTTTTACTTCAAATTAGCGATTAAACCTTAAGCTAAACAACCAAAATTGTCAAAAAAATATTACAGTTCATCGGGATGAAATATTTTTTATATTCGGGTGTTCACGGTTTGCTCTAGTTAATTTTTTTTTTCTCAAATATGATAGAAACAACTTAAATTACCGTCCTTTCAATATAATTATCAAGAAAGGCTGAGTTAATATATATAAACACTTGTATATAGTATTTGTCGATTCGGTTCAATTTTTGCTGAACTTTTAAAAAATAAAGTGAGACGAAAATATTATTGTTCTTCTTTTTTTCATTTCTTAGATATTCTTTGAAATACCTTGAGACTATTAAGATGTTATCCTCACATGGTCATTGTTGTCTTTATTGTGTTTTTGGTACTTCAACAGACCTTATATTCTTTACATATAGTAATTAGTACCACGGAAGATTAAATATTAACTTGTATTATTTGCACTGTTTTACCATTGAAGAAGACATGCAGTATTCAACTTAGAGGACTTTATGTTTTGCTTCTAGGGAATGAAGAATGTATCCCACATCGCCACTGAGCATTGAAATTTTCTTGTCTATAATTTCCTATGATTCACCACCGCATGCCGAGCTCAATAACATGGGCTTGTAACCCAAGTGGGGGCACCAATGTGATGGGATGTTGGGCTGCCTCGGATGGTTGGGCTTGGCGGGCTAGTTTCGGCACGCCCTGTCCAAGCACAGAGTTGGATCACGTGTCCCAATCGAAAGAATGGGCCTGCTGGATTCCTAAAGTGGGGCGGACTGCGTGAGGCTGGTTTCACGGAGCAATGAACAGCTCCCGCTCTCCGTGCGGTGGAAGGATAGCGCGCCGGTGTCATCCAAGCCAAAGAACGCTTGATGGGTTGCTCCAATTACACGATCACTTTTTGCTATTTTTATGAGCGCGCCCAACCAATTTTTAATTAAACTATGGAGCTTACCATCCCCCAAAGACGTTAGGCATTAAGTTCTTATTATTAAAGAATCTATTAAATAAATGTTACTCTCTCCGTTTTAATTTATTTTTACTATACATGAAAGTTTTAATTTGTTTGTCTTACATAATCAGTATCACGACGGAATTCTTAAAGAATCAAATAAACTTTCACTAGCAGATTTGATGTTTTACTTCAAATTAGCGATTAAACCTTAAGCTAAACAACCAAAAAATTGTCAAAAAAATATTACGGTTCATCGGGATGAAATATTTTTTATATTCGGGTGTTCACAGTTTGCTCTAGTTTTTTTTTTTTCTCAAATATGATAGAAACAACTTAAATTACCGTCCTTTCAATATAATTATCAAGAAAGGCTGATTTAATATATATAAACACTTGTATATAGTATTTGTCGATTCGGTTCAATTTTTGCTGAACTTTTAAAAAATAAAGTGAGACGAAAATATTATTGTTCTTCTTTTTTCATTTCTTAGATATTCTTTGAAATACCTTGAGACTATTAAGATGTTATCCTCACATGGTCATTGTTGTCTTTATTGTGTTTTTGGTACTTCAACAGACCTTATATTCTTTACATATAGTAATTAGTACCACGGAAGATTAAATATTAACTTGTATTATTTGCCTTTGTTTTACCATTGAAGAAGACATGCAGTATTCAACTTAGAGGACTTTATGTTTTGCTTCTAGGGAATGAAGAATGTATCCCACATCGCCACTGAGCATTGAAATTTTCTTGTCTATAATTTCCTATGATTCACCACTGCATGCCGAGCTCAATAACATGGGCTTGTAACCCAAGTGGGGGCACCAATGTGATGGGATGTTGGGCTGCCTCGGATGGTTGGGCTTGGCGGGCTAGTTTCTCGGCACGCCCTGTCCAAGCACGAGTTGGATCACGTGTCCCAATCGAAAGAATGGGCTGCTGGATTCCTAAAGTGGGGCGGACTGCGTGAGGCTGGTTTCACGAGCAATGAACAGCTCCCGCTCGTGCGGTGGAAGGATAGCGCGCCGGTGTCATCCAAGCCCGATAACGCTTGATGGGTTGCTACAATTACACGATCACTTTTTGCTATTTTTATGAGCGCGCCCAACCAATTTTTAATTAAACTATGGAGATTACCATCCCCCAAAGACGTAAGGCATTAAGTTCTTATTATTAAAGAATCTATTAAATAAATGTTACTCTCTCCGTTTTAATTTATTTTTACTATACATGAAAGTTTTAATTTGTTTGTCTTACATAATCAGTATCACGACGGAATTCTTAAAGAATCAAATAAACTTTCACTAGCAGATTTGATGTTTTACTTCAAATTAGCGATTAAACCTTAAGCTAAACAACCAAAAAATTGTCAAAAAAATATTACAGTTCATCGGGATGAAATATTTTTTATATTCGGGGTGTTCACAGTTTGCTCTAGTTAATTTTTTTTTCTCAAATATGATAGAAACAACTTAAATTACCGTCCTTTCAATATAATTATCAAGAAAGGCTGAGTTAATATATATAAACACTTGTATATAGTATTTGTCGATTCGGTTCAATTTTTGCTGAACTTTTAAAAAATAAAGTGAGACGGAAATATTATTGTTCTTCTTTTTTCATTTCTTAGATATTCTTTGAAATACCTTGAGACTATTAAGATGTTATCCTCACATGGTCATTGTTGTCTTTATTGTGTTTTTGGTACTTCAACAGACCTTATATTCTTTACATATAGTAATTAGTACCACGGAAGATTAAATATTAACTTGTATTATTTGCACTGTTTTACCATTGAAGAAGACATGCAGTATTCAACTTAGAGGACTTTATGTTTTGCTTCTAGGGAATGAAGAATGTATCCCACATCGCCACTGAGCATTGAAATTTTCTTGTCTATAATTTCCTATGATTCACCACTGCATGCCGAGCTCAATAACATGGGCTTGTAACCCAAGTGGGGGCACCAATGTGATGGGATGTTGGGCTGCCTCGGATGGTTGGGCTTGGCGGGCTAGTTTACGGCACGCCTGTCCAAGCACGAGTTGGATCACGTGTCCCAATCGAAAGAATGGGCTGCTGGATTCCTAAAGTGGGGCGGACTGCGTGAGGCTGGTTTCACAGGCAATGAACAGCTCCCGCTCTGTGCGGTGGAAGGATAGCGCGCCGGTGTCATCCAAGCCCGTAACGCTTGATGGGTTGCTCCAATTACACGATCACTTTTTGCTATTTTTATGAGCGCGCCCAACCAATTTTTAATTAAACTATGGAGCTTACCATCCCCCAAAGACGTTAGGCATTAAGTTCTTATTATTAAAGAATCTATTAAATAAATGTTACTCTCTCCGTTTTAATTTATTTTTACTATACATGAAAGTTTTAATTTGTTTGTCTTACATAATCGGTATCACGACGGAATTCTTAAAGAATCAAATAAACTTTCACTAGCGATTTGATGTTTTACTTCAAATTAGCGATTAAACCTTAAGCTAAACAACCAAAAAATTGTCAAAAAAATATTACGAGTTCATCGGGATGAAATATTTTTTATATTCGGGTGTTCACGGTTTGCTCTAGTTAATTTTTTTTTTCTCAAATATGATAGAAACAACTTAAATTACCGTCCTTTCAATATAATTATCAAGAAAGGCTGATTTAATATATATAAACACTTGTATATAGTATTTGTCGATTCGGTTCAATTTTTGCTGAACTTTTAAAAAATAAAGTGAGTCGAAAATATTATTGTTCTTCTTTTGTCATTTCTTAGATATTCTTTGAAATACCTTGAGACTATTAAGATGTTATCCTCACATGGTCATTGTTGTCTTTATTGTGTTTTTGGTACTTCAACAGACCTTATATTCTTTACATATAGTAATTAGTACCACGGAAGATTAAATATTAACTTGTATTATTTGCACTGTTTTACCATTGAAGAAGACATGCAGTATTCAACTTAGAGGACTTTATGTTTTGCTTCTAGGGAATGAAGAATGTATCCCACATCGCCACTGAGCATTGAAATTTTCTTGTCTATAATTTCCTATGATTCACCACTGCATGCCGAGCTCAATAACATGGGCTTGTAACCCAAGTGGGGGCACCAATGTGATGGGATGTTGGGCTGCCTCGGATGGTTGGGCTTGGCGGGCTACTTTACGGCACGCCCTGTCCAAGCACGAGTTGGATCACGTGTCCCAATCGAAAGAATGGGCTGCTTTGGATTCCTAAAGTGGGGCGGACTGCGTGAGGCTGGTTTCACAGAGCAATGAACAGCTCCCGCTCCGTGCGGTGGAAGGATAGCGCGCCGGTGTCATCCAAGCCCGTAACGCTTGATGGGTTGCTACAATTACACGATCACTTTTTGCTATTTTTATGAGCGCGCCCAACCAATTTTTAATTAAACTATGGAGATTACCATCCCCCAAAGACGTAAGGCATTAAGTTCTTATTATTAAAGAATCTATTAAATAAATGTTACTCTCTCCGTTTTAATTTATTTTTACTATACATGAAAGTTTTAATTTGTTTGTCTTACATAATCAGTATCACGACGGAATTCTTAAAGAATCAAATAAACTTTCACTAGCAGATTTGATGTTTTACTTCAAATTAGCGATTAAACCTTAAGCTAAACAACCAAAAAATTGTCAAAAAAATATTACAGTTCATCGGGATGAAATATTTTTTATATTCGGGGTGTTCACAGTTTGCTCTAGTTAATTTTTTTTTTCTCAAATATGATAGAAACAACTTAAATTACCGTCCTTTCAATATAATTATCAAGAAAGGCTGAGTTAATATATATAAACACTTGTATATAGTATTTGTCGATTCGGTTCAATTTTTGCTGAACTTTTAAAAAATAAAGTGAGACGAAAATATTATTGTTCTTCTTTTTTCATTTCTTAGATATTCTTTGAAATACCTTGAGACTATTAAGATGTTATCCTCACATGGTCATTGTTGTCTTTATTGTGTTTTTGGTACTTCAACAGACCTTATATTCTTTACATATAGTAATTAGTACCACGGAAGATTAAATATTAACTTGTATTATTTGCACTGTTTTACCATTGAAGAAGACATGCAGTATTCAACTTAGAGGACTTTATGTTTTGCTTCTAGGGAATGAAGAATGTATCCCACATCGCCACTGAGCATTGAAATTTTCTTGTCTATAATTTCCTATGATTCACCACTGCATGCCGAGCTCAATAACATGGGCTTGTAACCCAAGTGGGGGCACCAATGTGATGGGATGTTGGGCTGCCTCGGATGGTTGGGCTTGGCGGGCTAGTTTACGGCACGCCCTGTCCAAGCACGAGTTGGATCACGTGTCCCAATCGAAAGAATGGGCTGCTTTGGATTCCTAAAGTGGGGCGGACTGCGTGAGGTGGTTTCACAGGGCAATGAACAGCTCCCGCTCTCGTGCGGTGGAAGGATAGCGCGCGGTGTCATCCAAGCCCAGTAACGCTTGATGGGTTGCTCCAATTACACGATCACTTTTTGCTATTTTTATGAGCGCGCCCAACCAATTTTTAATTAAACTATGGAGCTTACCATCCCCCAAAGACGTTAGGCATTAAGTTCTTATTATTAAAGAATCTATTAAATAAATGTTACTCTCTCCGTTTTAATTTATTTTTACTATACATGAAAGTTTTAATTTGTTTGTCTTACATAATCAGTATCACGACGGAATTCTTAAAGAATCAAATAAACTTTCACTAGCAGATTTGATGTTTTACTTCAAATTAGCGATTAAACCTTAAGCTAAACAACCAAAAAATTGTCAAAAAAATATTACAGTTCATCGGGATGAAATATTTTTTATATTCGGGGTGTTCACAGTTTGCTCTAGTTAATTTTTTTTTCTCAAATATGATAGAAACAACTTAAATTACCGTCCTTTCAATATAATTATCAAGAAAGGCTGATTTAATATATATAAACACTTGTATATAGTATTTGTCGATTCGGTTCAATTTTTGCTGAACTTTTAAAAAATAAAGTGAGTCGAAAATATTATTGTTCTTCTTTTGTCATTTCTTAGATATTCTTTGAAATACCTTGAGACTATTAAGATGTTATCCTCACATGGTCATTGTTGTCTTTATTGTGTTTTTGGTACTTCAACAGACCTTATATTCTTTACATATAGTAATTAGTACCACGGAAGATTAAATATTAACTTGTATTATTTGCACTGTTTTACCATTGAAGAAGACATGCAGTATTCAACTTAGAGGACTTTATGTTTTGCTTCTAGGGAATGAAGAATGTATCCCACATCGCCACTGAGCATTGAAATTTTCTTGTCTATAATTTCCTATGATTCACCACTGCATGCCGAGCTCAATAACATGGGCTTGTAACCCAAGTGGGGGCACCAATGTGATGGGATGTTGGGCTGCCTCGGATGGTTGGGCTTGGCGGGCTACTTTCTGGCACGCCCTGTCCAAGCACAGAGTTGGATCACGTGTCCCAATCGAAAGAATGGGCTGCTGGATTCCTAAAGTGGGGCGGACTGCGTGAGGCTGGTTTCACAGAGCAATGAACAGCTCCCGCTCCGTGCGGTGGAAGGATAGCGCGCGGTGTCATCCAAGCCCAAAGTAACGCTTGATGGGTTGCTACAATTACACGATCACTTTTTGCTATTTTTATGAGCGCGCCCAACCAATTTTTAATTAAACTATGGAGATTACCATCCCCCAAAGACGTAAGGCATTAAGTTCTTATTATTAAAGAATCTATTAAATAAATGTTACTCTCTCCGTTTTAATTTATTTTTACTATACATGAAAGTTTTAATTTGTTTGTCTTACATAATCGTATCACGACGGAATTCTTAAAGAATCAAATAAACTTTCACTAGCGATTTGATGTTTTACTTCAAATTAGCGATTAAACCTTAAGCTAAACAACCAAAAAATTGTCAAAAAAATATTACAGTTCATCGGGATGAAATATTTTTTATATTCGGTGTGTTCACAGTTTGCTCTAGTTAATTTTTTTTCTCTCAAATATGATAGAAGCAACTTAAAATACCGTCCTTCCAATATAATTATCAAGAAAGGCTGAGTTAATATATATAAACACTTGTATATAGTATTTGTCGATTCGGTTCAATTTTTGCTGAACTTTTAAAAAATAAAGTGAGACGAAAATATTATTGTTCTTCTTTTGTCATTTCTTAGATATTCTTTGAAATACCTTGAGACTATTAAGATGTTATCCTCACATGGTCATTGTTGTCTTTATTGTGTTTTTGGTACTTCAACAGACCTTATATTCTTTACATATAGTAATTAGTACCACGGAAGATTAAATATTAACTTGTATTATTTGCACTGTTTTACCATTGAAGAAGACATGCAGTATTCAACTTAGAGGACTTTATGTTTTGCTTCTAGGGAATGAAGAATGTATCCCACATCGCCACTGAGCATTGAAATTTTCTTGTCTATAATTTCCTATGATTCACCACTGCATGCCGAGCTCAATAACATGGGCTTGTAACCCAAGTGGGGGCACCAATGTGATGGGATGTTGGGCTGCCTCGGATGGTTGGGCTTGGCGGGCTATTTTGGCACGCCCTGTCCAAGCACAGAGTTGGATCACGTGTCCCAATCGAAAGAATGGGCTGCTGGATTCCTAAAGTGGGGCGGACTGCGTGAGGCTGGTTTCACAGGGCAATGAACAGCTCCCGCTCTGTGCAGTGGAAGGATAGCGCGCCGGTGTCATCCAAGCCCAGTAACGCTTGATGGGTTGCTCCAATTACACGATCACTTTTTGCTATTTTTATGAGCGCGCCCAACCAATTTTTAATTAAACTATGGAGCTTACCATCCCCCAAAGACGTTAGGCATTAAGTTCTTATTATTAAAGAATCTATTAAATAAATGTTACTCTCTCCGTTTTAATTTATTTTTACTATACATGAAAGTTTTAATTTGTTTGTCTTACATAATCAGTATCACGACGGAATTCTTAAAGAATCAAATAAACTTTCACTAGCGATTTGATGTTTTACTTCAAATTAGCGATTAAACCTTAAGCTAAACAACCAAAATAAAAATATTACTGTTCATCGGGATGAAATATTTTTTATATTCGGGGTGTTCACAGTTTGCTCTAGTTAATTTTTTTTTTCTCAAATATGATAGAAACAACTTAAATTACCGTCCTTTCAATATAATTATCAAGAAAGGCTGAGTTAATATATATAAACACTTGTATATAGTATTTGTCGATTCGGTTCAATTTTTATTTGAACTTTTAAAAAATAAAGTGAGACGAAAATATTATTGTTCTTCTTTTTTCATTTCTTAGATATTCTTTGAAATACCTTGAGACTATTAAGATGTTATCCTCACATGGTCATTGTTGTCTTTATTGTGTTTTTGGTACTTCAACAGACCTTATATTCTTTACATATAGTAATTAGTACCACGGAAGATTAAATATTAACTTGTATTATTTGCATTGTTTTACCATTGAAGAAGACATGCAGTATTCAACTTAGAGGACTTTATGTTTTGCTTCTAGGGAATGAAGAATGTATCCCACATCGCCACCGAGCATTGAAATTTTCTTGTCTATAATTTCCTATGATTCACCACCGCATGCCGAGCTCAATAACATGGGCTTGTAACCCAAGTGGGGGCACCAATGTGATGGGATGTTGGGCTGCCTCGGATGGTTGGGCTTGGCGGGCTAGTTTTCGGCACGCCCTGTCCAAGCACGAGTTGGATCACGTGTCCCAATCGAAAGAATGGGCCTGCTGGATTCCTAAAGTGGGGCGGATGTTGCGTGAGGTGGTTTCACAGAGCAATGAACGACTCCCGCTCCGTGCGGTGGAAGGATAGCGCGCCGGTGTCATCCAAGGCCGTAACGCTTGATGGGTTGCTCCAATTACACGATCACTTTTTGCTATTTTTATGAGCGCGCCCAACCAATTTTTAATTAAACTATGGAGCTTACCATCCCCAAAGACGTTAGGCATTAAGTTCTTATTATTAAAGAATCTATTAAATAAATGTTACTCTCTCCGTTTTAATTTATTTTTACTATACATGAAAGTTTTAATTTGTTTGTCTTACATAATCAGTATCACGACGGAATTCTTAAAGAATCAAATAAACTTTCACTAGCAGATTTGATGTTTTACTTCAAATTAGCGATTAAACCTTAAGCTAAACAACCAAAAAATTGTCAAAAAAAATATTACAGTTCATCGGGATGAAATATTTTTTATATTCGGGGTGTTCACAGTTTGCTCTAGTTAATTTTTTTTTCTCAAATATGATAGAAACAACTTAAATTACCGTCCTTTCAATATAATTATCAAGAAAGGCTGAGTTAATATATATAAACACTTGTATATAGTATTTGTCGATTCGGTTCAATTTTTGCTGAACTTTTAAAAAATAAAGTGAGTCGAAAATATTATTGTTCTTCTTTTGTCATTTCTTAGATATTCTTTGAAATACCTTGAGACTATTAAGATGTTATCCTCACATGGTCATTGTTGTCTTTATTGTGTTTTTGGTACTTCAACAGACCTTATATTCTTTACATATAGTAATTAGTACCACGGAAGATTAAATATTAACTTGTATTATTTGCACTGTTTTACCATTGAAGAAGACATGCAGTATTCAACTTAGAGGACTTTATGTTTTGCTTCTAGGGAATGAAGAATGTATCCCACATCGCCACTGAGCATTGAAATTTTCTTGTCTATAATTTCCTATGATTCACCACTGCATGCCGAGCTCAATAACATGGGCTTGTAACCCAAGTGGGGGCACCAATGTGATGGGATGTTGGGCTGCCTCGGATGGTTGGGCTTGGCGGGCTAGTTTCTGGCACGCCCTGTCCAAGCACAGAGTTGGATCACGTGTCCCAATCGAAAGAATGGGCTGCTGGATTCCTAAAGTGGGGCGGACTGCGTGAGGCTGGTTTCACGAGCAATGAACAGCTCCCGCTCTCGTGCAGTGGAAGGATAGCGCGCCGGTGTCATCCAAGCCCAGTAACGCTTGATGGGTTGCTACAATTACACGATCACTTTTTGCTATTTTTATGAGCGCGCCCAACCAATTTTTAATTAAACTATGGAGATTACCATCCCCCAAAGACGTAAGGCATTAAGTTCTTATTATTAAAGAATCTATTAAATAAATGTTACTCTCTCCGTTTTAATTTATTTTTACTATACATGAAAGTTTTAATTTGTTTGTCTTACATAATCGTATCACGACGGAATTCTTAAAGAATCAAATAAACTTTCACTAAAGATTTGATGTTTTACTTCAAATTAGCGATTAAACCTTAAGCTAAACAACCAAAATAAAAATATTACTGTTCATCGGGATGAAATATTTTTTATATTCGGGGTGTTCACAGTTTGCTCTAGTTAATTTTTTTTTTCTCAAATATGATAGAAACAACTTAAATTACCGTCCTTTCAATATAATTATCAAGAAAGGCTGAGTTAATATATATAAACACTTGTATATAGTATTTGTCGATTCGGTTCAATTTTTGCTGAACTTTTAAAAAATAAAGTGAGACGAAAATATTATTGTTCTTCTTTTTTCATTTCTTAGATATTCTTTGAAATACCTTGAGACTATTAAGATGTTATCCTCACATGGTCATTGTTGTCTTTATTGTGTTTTTGGTACTTCAACAGACCTTATATTCTTTACATATAGTAATTAGTACCACGGAAGATTAAATATTAACTTGTATTATTTGCACTGTTTTACCATTGAAGAAGACATGCAGTATTCAACTTAGAGGACTTTATGTTTTGCTTCTAGGGAATGAAGAATGTATCCCACATCGCCACTGAGCATTGAAATTTTCTTGTCTATAATTTCCTATGATTCACCACTGCATGCCGAGCTCAATAACATGGGCTTGTAACCCAAGTGGGGGCACCAATGTGATGGGATGTTGGGCTGCCTCGGATGGTTGGGCTTGGCGGGCTAGTTTCGGCACGCCCTGTCCAAGCACGAGTTGGATCACGTGTCCCAATCGAAAGAATGGGGGCCTGGATTCCTAAAGTGGGGCGGACTGCGTGAGGTGGTTTCACGAGCAATGAACAGCTCCCGCTCTGCGTGCGGTGGAAGGATAGCGCGCGGTGTCATCCAAGCCCGAAGTAACGCTTGATGGGTTGCTCCAATTACACGATCACTTTTTGCTATTTTTATGAGCGCGCCCAACCAATTTTTAATTAAACTATGGAGCTTACCATCCCCCAAAGACGTTAGGCATTAAGTTCTTATTATTAAAGAATCTATTAAATAAATGTTACTCTCTCCGTTTTAATTTATTTTTACTATACATGAAAGTTTTAATTTGTTTGTCTTACATAATCAGTATCACGACGGAATTCTTAAAGAATCAAATAAACTTTCACTAGCAGATTTGATGTTTTACTTCAAATTAGCGATTAAACCTTAAGCTAAACAACCAAAAAATTGTCAAAAAAATATTACAGTTCATCGGGATGAAATATTTTTTATATTCGGTGTTCACGTTTGCTCTAGTTAATTTTTTTTTTCTCAAATATGATAGAAACAACTTAAATTACCGTCCTTTCAATATAATTATCAAGAAAGGCTGAGTTAATATATATAAACACTTGTATATAGTATTTGTCGATTCGGTTCAATTTTTGCTCAACTTTTAAAAAATAAAGTGAGACGAAAATATTATTGTTCTTCTTTTTTCATTTCTTAGATATTCTTTGAAATAACTTGAGACTATTAAGATGTTATCCTCACATGGTCATTGTTGTCTTTATTGTGTTTTTGGTACTTCAAAAGACCTTATATTCTTTACATATAGTAATTAGTACCACGGAAGATTAAATATTAACTTGTATTATTTGCATTGTTTTACCATTGAAGAAGACATGCAGTATTCAACTTAGAGGACTTTATGTTTTGCTTCTAGGGAATGAAGAATGTATCCCACATCGCCACCTGAGCATTGAAATTTTCTTGTCTATAATTTCCTATGATTCACCACTGCATGCCGAGCTCAATAACATGGGCTTGTAACCCAAGTGGGGGCACCAATGTGATGGGATGTTGGGCTGCCTCGGATGGTTGGGCTTGGCGGGCTAGTTTTCGGCACGCCCTGTCCAAGCACGAGTTGGATCACGTGTCCCAATCGAAAGAATGGGCTGCTGGATTCCTAAAGTGGGGCGGACTGCGTGAGGTGGTTTCACAGAGCAATGAACAGCTCCCGCTCCGTGCGGTGGAAGGATAGCGCGCCGGTGTCATCCAAGCCCGTAGCAACGCTTGATGGGTTGCTCCAATTACACGATCACTTTTTGCTATTTTTATGAGCGCGCCCAACCAATTTTTAATTAAACTATGGAGCTTACCATCCCCAAAGACGTTAGGCATTAAGTTCTTATTATTAAAGAATCTATTAAATAAATGTTACTCTCTCCGTTTTAATTTATTTTTACTATACATGAAAGTTTTAATTTGTTTGTCTTACATAATCAAGTATCACGACGGAATTCTTAAAGAATCAAATAAACTTTCACTAGCAGATTTGATGTTTTACTTCAAATTAGCGATTAAACCTTAAGCTAAACAACCAAAATAAAAATATTACAGTTCATCGGGATGAAATATTTTTTATATTCGGGTGTTCACAGTTTGCTCTAGTTTTTTTTTTTTCTCAAATATGATAGAAACAACTTAAATTACCGTCCTTTCAATATAATTATCAAGAAAGGCTGAGTTAATATATATAAACACTTGTATATAGTATTTGTCGATTCGGTTCAATTTTTGCTGAACTTTTAAAAAATAAAGTGAGACGAAAATATTATTGTTCTTCTTTTTTCATTTCTTAGATATTCTTTGAAATACCTTGAGACTATTAAGATGTTATCCTCACATGGTCATTGTTGTCTTTATTGTGTTTTTGGTACTTCAACAGACCTTATATTCTTTACATATAGTAATTAGTACCACGGAAGATTAAATATTAACTTGTATTATTTGCACTGTTTTACCATTGAAGAAGACATGCAGTATTCAACTTAGAGGACTTTATGTTTTGCTTCTAGGGAATGAAGAATGTATCCCACATCGCCACTGAGCATTGAAATTTTCTTGTCTATAATTTCCTATGATTCACCACTGCATGCCGAGCTCAATAACATGGGCTTGTAACCCAAGTGGGGGCACCAATGTGATGGGATGTTGGGCTGCCTCGGATGGTTGGGCTTGGCGGGCTAGTTTCTGGCACGCCCTGTCCAAGCACAGAGTTGGATCACGTGTCCCAATCGAAAGAATGGGCTGCTGGATTCCTAAAGTGGGGCGGACTGCGTGAGGCTGGTTTCACAGAGCAATGAACAGCTCCCGCTCTGTGCAGTGGAAGGATAGCGCGCCGGTGTCATCCAAGCCCAGTAACGCTTGATGGGTTGCTCCAATTACACGATCACTTTTTGCTATTTTTATGAGCGCGCCCAACCAATTTTTAATTAAACTATGGAGCTTACCATCCCCCAAAGACGTTAGGCATTAAGTTCTTATTATTAAAGAATCTATTAAATAAATGTTACTCTCTCCGTTTTAATTTATTTTTACTATACATGAAAGTTTTAATTTGTTTGTCTTACATAATCAGTATCACGACGGAATTCTTAAAGAATCAAATAAACTTTCACTAGCAGATTTGATGTTTTACTTCAAATTAGCGATTAAACCTTAAGCTAAACAACCAAAATAAAAATATTACTGTTCATCGGGATGAAATATTTTTTATATTCGGGTGTTCACGGTTTGCTCTAGTTTTTTTTTTTTCTCAAATATGATAGAAACAACTTAAATTACCGTCCTTTCAATATAATTATCAAGAAAGGCTGAGTTAATATATATAAACACTTGTATATAGTATTTGTCGATTCGGTTCAATTTTTGCTGAACTTTTAAAAAATAAAGTGAGACGAAAATATTATTGTTCTTCTTTTTTCATTTCTTAGATATTCTTTGAAATACCTTGAGACTATTAAGATGTTATCCTCACATGGTCATTGTTGTCTTTATTGTGTTTTTGGTACTTCAACAGACCTTATATTCTTTACATATAGTAATTAGTACCACGGAAGATTAAATATTAACTTGTATTATTTGCACTGTTTTACCATTGAAGAAGACATGCAGTATTCAACTTAGAGGACTTTATGTTTTGCTTCTAGGGAATGAAGAATGTATCCCACATCGCCACTGAGCATTGAAATTTTCTTGTCTATAATTTCCTATGATTCACCACTGCATGCCGAGCTCAATAACATGGGCTTGTAACCCAAGTGGGGGCACCAATGTGATGGGATGTTGGGCTGCCTCGGATGGTTGGGCTTGGCGGGCTAGTTTCTGGCACGCCCTGTCCAAGCACAGAGTTGGATCACGTGTCCCAATCGAAAGAATGGGCTGCTGGATTCCTAAAGTGGGGCGGACTGCGTGAGGCTGGTTTCACAGAGCAATGAATAGCTCCCGCTCTCCGTGCAGTGGAAGGATAGCGCGCCGGTGTCATCCAAGCCCAGTAACGCTTGATGGGTTGCTCCAATTACACGATCACTTTTTGCTATTTTTATGAGCGCGCCCAACCAATTTTTAATTAAACTATGGAGCTTACCATCCCCCAAAGACGTTAGGCATTAAGTTCTTATTATTAAAGAATCTATTAAATAAATGTTACTCTCTCCGTTTTAATTTATTTTTACTATACATGAAAGTTTTAATTTGTTTGTCTTACATAATCAGTATCACGACGGAATTCTTAAAGAATCAAATAAACTTTCACTAGCAGATTTGATGTTTTACTTCAAATTAGCGATTAAACCTTAAGCTAAACAACCAAAAAATTGTCAAAAAAAATATTACAAGTTCATCGGGATGAAATATTTTTTATATTCGGGTGTTCACAGTTTGCTCTAGTTAATTTTTTTTTCTCAAATATGATAGAAACAACTTAAATTACCGTCCTTTCAATATAATTATCAAGAAAGGCTGAGTTAATATATATAAACACATAAAATTTGTATATAGTATTTGTCGATTCGGTTCAATTTTTGCTGAACTTTTAAAAAATAAAGTGAGTCGAAAATATTATTGTTCTTCTTTTGTCATTTCTTAGATATTCTTTGAAATACCTTGAGACTATTAAGATGTTATCCTCACATGGTCATTGTTGTCTTTATTGTGTTTTTGGTACTTCAACAGACCTTATATTCTTTACATATAGTAATTAGTACCACGGAAGATTAAATATTAACTTGTATTATTTGCACTGTTTTACCATTGAAGAAGACATGCAGTATTCAACTTAGAGGACTTTATGTTTTGCTTCTAGGGAATGAAGAATGTATCCCACATCGCCACTGAGCATTGAAATTTTCTTGTCTATAATTTCCTATGATTCACCACTGCATGCCGAGCTCAATAACATGGGCTTGTAACCCAAGTGGGGGCACCAATGTGATGGGATGTTGGGCTGCCTCGGATGGTTGGGCTTGGCGGGCTAGTTTCTGGCACGCCCTGTCCAAGCACAGAGTTGGATCACGTGTCCCAATCGAAAGAATGGGCTGCTGGATTCCTAAAGTGGGGCGGACTGCGTGAGGCTGGTTTCACAGAGCAATGAACAGCTCCCGCTCTGTGCAGTGGAAGGATAGCGCGCCGGTGTCATCCAAGCCCAGTAACGCTTGATGGGTTGCTACAATTACACGATCACTTTTTGCTATTTTTATGAGCGCGCCCAACCAATTTTTAATTAAACTATGGAGATTACCATCCCCCAAAGACGTAAGGCATTAAGTTCTTATTATTAAAGAATCTATTAAATAAATGTTACTCTCTCCGTTTTAATTTATTTTTACTATACATGAAAGTTTTAATTTGTTTGTCTTACATAATCAGTATCACGACGGAATTCTTAAAGAATCAAATAAACTTTCACTAGCGATTTGATGTTTTACTTCAAATTAGCGATTAAACCTTAAGCTAAACAACCAAAATAAAAATATTACGTTCATCGGGATGAAATATTTTTTATATTCGGGTGTTCACAGTTTGCTCTAGTTAATTTTTTTTTCTCAAATATGATAGAAACAACTTAAATTACCGTCCTTTCAATATAATTATCAAGAAAGGCTGAGTTAATATATATAAACACTTGTATATAGTATTTGTCGATTCGGTTCAATTTTTGCTGAACTTTTAAAAAATAAAGTGAGACGAAAATATTATTGTTCTTCTTTTTCATTTCTTAGATATTCTTTGAAATACCTTGAGACTATTAAGATGTTATCCTCACATGGTCATTGTTGTCTTTATTGTGTTTTTGGTACTTCAACAGACCTTATATTCTTTACATATAGTAATTAGTACCACGGAAGATTAAATATTAACTTGTATTATTTGCACTGTTTTACCATTGAAGAAGACATGCAGTATTCAACTTAGAGGACTTTATGTTTTGCTTCTAGGGAATGAAGAATGTATCCCACATCGCCACTGAGCATTGAAATTTTCTTGTCTATAATTTCCTATGATTCACCACTGCATGCCGAGCTCAATAACATGGGCTTGTAACCCAAGTGGGGGCACCAATGTGATGGGATGTTGGGCTGCCTCGGATGGTTGGGCTTGGCGGGCTAGTTTCTGGCACGCCCTGTCCAAGCACAGAGTTGGATCACGTGTCCCAATCGAAAGAATGGGCTGCTGGATTCCTAAAGTGGGGCGGACTGCGTGAGGCTGGTTTCACAGGGCAATGAACAGCTCCCGCTCTCGTGCAGTGGAAGGATAGCGCGCCGGTGTCATCCAAGCCCGTAACGCTTGATGGGTTGCTCCAATTACACGATCACTTTTTGCTATTTTTATGAGCGCGCCCAACCAATTTTTAATTAAACTATGGAGCTTACCATCCCCCAAAGACGTTAGGCATTAAGTTCTTATTATTAAAGAATCTATTAAATAAATGTTACTCTCTCCGTTTTAATTTATTTTTACTATACATGAAAGTTTTAATTTGTTTGTCTTACATAATCAGTATCACGACGGAATTCTTAAAGAATCAAATAAACTTTCACTAGCAGATTTGATGTTTTACTTCAAATTAGCGATTAAACCTTAAGCTAAACAACCAAAATAAAAATATTACAGTTCATCGGGATGAAATATTTTTTATATTCGGGGTGTTCACGAGTTTGCTCTAGTTTTTTTTTTTTCTCAAATATGATAGAAACAACTTAAATTACCGTCCTTTCAATATAATTATCAAGAAAGGCTGAGTTAATATATATAAACACTTGTATATAGTATTTGTCGATTCGGTTCAATTTTTGCTGAACTTTTAAAAAATAAAGTGAGACGAAAATATTATTGTTCTTCTTTTTTCATTTCTTAGATATTCTTTGAAATACCTTGAGACTATTAAGATGTTATCCTCACATGGTCATTGTTGTCTTTATTGTGTTTTTGGTACTTCAACAGACCTTATATTCTTTACATATAGTAATTAGTACCACGGGAAGATTAATTATTAACTCGTATTATTTGCATTGTTTTACCATTGAAGAAGATGTGCAGTATTCAACTTAGAGAACTTTATGTTTTGCTCTAGGGAATGAACAATGTATCCCACATCGCCACTGAGCAAGGAACTTTTCTTGTCTATAATTTCCTATGATGCACCACTGCATGCCGAGCTCAATAACATGGGCTTGTAACCCAAGTGGGGGCACCAAGGTGATGGGATGTAGGGCTGTCTCTGATGGTTGGGCTTGGGGGCTAGTTTCTGGCACGCCCTGTCCAAGCACAGAGTTGGATCACGTGTCCCAATCGAAAGAATGGGCCTGCTGGATTCCTAAAGTGGGGCGGACTGCGTGAGGCTGGTTTCACAGAGCAATGAACAGCTCCCGCTCTGTGCGGTGGAAGGATAGCGCGCCGGTGTCATCCAAGCCCAAAGAACGCTTGATGGGTTGCTACAATTACACGATCACTTTTTGCTATTTTTATGAGCGCGCCCAACCAATTTTTAATTAAACTATGGAGATTACCATCCCCCAAAGACGTAAGGCATTAAGTTCTTATTATTAAAGAATCTATTAAATAAATGTTACTCTCTCCGTTTTAATTTATTTTTACTATACATGAAAGTTTTAATTTGTTTGTCTTACATAATCAGTATCACGACGGAATTCTTAAAGAATCAAATAAACTTTCACTAGCAGATTTGATGTTTTACTTCAAATTAGCGATTAAACCTTAAGCTAAACAACCAAAAAATTGTCAAAAAAATATTACGGTTCATCGGGATGAAATATTTTTTATATTCGGGTGTTCACAGTTTGCTCTAGTTTTTTTTTCTCTCAAATATGATAGAAGCAACTTAAAATACCGTCCTTCCAATATAATTATCAAGAAAGGCTGAGTTAATATATATAAACACTTGTATATAGTATTTGTCGATTCGGTTCAATTTTTGCTGAACTTTTAAAAAATAAAGTGAGACGAAAATATTATTGTTCTTCTTTTGTCATTTCTTAGATATTCTTTGAAATACCTTGAGACTATTAAGATGTTATCCTCACATGGTCATTGTTGTCTTTATTGTGTTTTTGGTACTTCAAAAGACCTTATATTCTTTACATATAGTAATTAGTACCACGGAAGATTAAATATTAACTTGTATTATTTGCATTGTTTTACCATTGAAGAAGACATGCAGTATTCAACTTAGAGGACTTTATGTTTTGCTTCTAGGGAATGAAGAATGTATCCCACATCGCCACCGAGCATTGAAATTTTCTTGTCTATAATTTCCTATGATTCACCACCGCATGCCGAGCTCAATAACATGGGCTTGTAACCCAAGTGGGGGCACCAATGTGATGGGATGTTGGGCTGCCTCGGATGGTTGGGCTTGGCGGGCTAGTTTCGGCACGCCCTGTCCAAGCACGAGTTGGATCACGTGTCCCAATCGAAAGAATGGGCCTGCCGGATTCCTAAAGTGGGGCGGGCTGCGTGAGGCTGGTTTCACGAGCAATGAACAGCTCCCGCTCTGTGCGGTGGAAGGATAGCGCGCCGGTGTCATCCAATCCCGTAACGCTTGATGGGTTGCTCCAATTACACGATCACTTTTTGCTATTTTTATGAGCGCGCCCAACCAATTTTTAATTAAACTATGGAGCTTACCATCCCCCAAAGACGTTAGGCATTAAGTTCTTATTATTAAAGAATCTATTAAATAAATGTTACTCTCTCCGTTTTAATTTATTTTTACTATACATGAAAGTTTTAATTTGTTTGTCTTACATAATCAGTATCACGACGGAATTCTTAAAGAATCAAATAAACTTTCACTAGCAGATTTGATGTTTTACTTCAAATTAGCGATTAAACCTTAAGCTAAACAACCAAAAAATTGTCAAAAAAATATTACAAGTTCATCGGGATGAAATATTTTTTATATTCGGGTGTTCACAGTTTGCTCTAGTTTTTTTTTTTTTCTCAAATATGATAGAAACAACTTAAATTACCGTCCTTTCAATATAATTATCAAGAAAGGCTGAGTTAATATATATAAACACTTGTATATAGTATTTGTCGATTCGGTTCAATTTTTGCTGAACTTTTAAAAAATAAAGTGAGACGAAAATATTATTGTTCTTCTTTTTTCATTTCTTAGATATTCTTTGAAATACCTTGAGACTATTAAGATGTTATCCTCACATGGTCATTGTTGTCTTTATTGTGTTTTTGGTACTTCAACAGACCTTATATTCTTTACATATAGTAATTAGTACCACGGAAGATTAAATATTAACTTGTATTATTTGCATTGTTTTACCATTGAAGAAGACATGCAGTATTCAACTTAGAGGACTTTATGTTTTGCTTCTAAGGAATGAAGAATGTATCCCACATCGCCACTGAGCATTGAAATTTTCTTGTCTATAATTTCCTATGATTCACCACTGCATGCCGAGCTCAATAACATGGGCTTGTAACCCAAGTGGGGGCACCAATGTGATGGGATGTTGGGCTGCCTCGGATGGTTGGGCTTGGCGGGCTAGTTTCGGCACGCCCTGTCCAAGCACGAGAGTTGGATCACGTGTCCCAATCGAAAGAATGGGCTGCTGGATTCCTAAAGTGGGGCGGACTGCGTGAGGCTGGTTTCACGAGCAATGAACAGCTCCCGCTCCGTGCGGTGGAAGGATAGCGCGCGGTGTCATCCAAGCCCAAAGTAACGCTTGATGGGTTGCTCCAATTACACGATCACTTTTTGCTATTTTTATGAGCGCGCCCAACCAATTTTTAATTAAACTATGGAGCTTACCATCCCCAAAGATGTTAGGCATTAAGTTCTTATTATTAAAGAATCTATTAAATAAATGTTACTCTCTCCGTTTTAATTTGTTTTTTTATTTTTACTATACATGAAAGTTTTAATTTGTTTGTCTTACATAATCGGTATCACGACGGAATTCTTAAAGAATCAAATAAACTTTCACTAGCAGATTTGATGTTTTACTTCAAATTAGCGATTAAACCTTAAGCTAAACAACCAAAAAATTGTCAAAAAAATATTACAGTTCATCGGGATGAAATATTTTTTATATTCGGGGTGTTCACAGTTTGCTCTAGTTAATTTTTTTTCTCAAATATGATAGAAACAACTTAAATTACCATCCTTTCAATATAATTATCAAGAAAGGCTGAGTTAATATATATAAACACTTGTATATAGTATTTGTCGATTCGGTTCAATTTTTGCTGAACTTTTAAAAAATAAAGTGAGTCGAAAATATTATTGTTCTTCTTTTTTCATTTCTTAGATATTCTTTGAAATACCTTGAGACTATTAAGATGTTATCCTCACATGGTCATTGTTGTCTTTATTGTGTTTTTGGTACTTCAACAGACCATATATTCTTTACATATAGTAATTAGTACCACGGAAGATTAAATATTAACTTGTATTATTTGCACTGTTTTACCATTGAAGAAGACATGCAGTATTCAACTTAGAGGACTTTATGTTTTGCTTCTAGGGAATGAAGAATGTATCCCACATCGCCACTGAGCATTGAAATTTTCTTGTCTATAATTTCCTATGATTCACCACTGCATGCCGAGCTCAATAACATGGGCTTGTAACCCAAGTGGGGGCACCAATGTGATGGGATGTAGGGCTGCCTCGGATGGTTGGGCTTGGCGGGCTAGTTTCGGCACGCCCTGTCCAAGCACGAGTTGGATCACGTGTCCCAATCGAAAGAATGGGGCTTTGGATTCCTAAAGTGGGGCGGACTGCGTGAGGTGGTTTCACGAGCAATGAACAGCTCCCGCTCCGTGCGGTGGAAGGATAGCGCGCCGGTGTCATCCAAGCCCAAGTAACGCTTGATGGGTTGCTCCAATTACACGATCACTTTTTGCTATTTTTATGAGCGCGCCCAACCAATTTTTAATTAAACTATGGAGCTTACCATCCCCCAAAGACGTTAGGCATTAAGTTCTTATTATTAAAGAATCTATTAAATAAATGTTACTCTCTCCGTTTTAATTTATTTTTACTATACATGAAAGTTTTAATTTGTTTGTCTTACATAATCAGTATCACGACGGAATTCTTAAAGAATCAAATAAACTTTCACTAGCAGATTTGATGTTTTACTTCAAATTAGCGATTAAACCTTAAGCTAAACAACCAAAATAAAAATATTACAGTTCATCGGGATGAAATATTTTTTATATTCGGGGTGTTCACAGTTTGCTCTAGTTAATTTTTTTTCTCTCAAATATGATAGAAGCAACTTAAATTACCATCCTTTCAATATAATTATCAAGAAAGGCTGAGTTAATATATATAAACACTTGTATATAGTATTTGTCGATTCGGTTCAATTTTTGCTGAACTTTTAAAAAATAAAGTGAGACGAAAATATTATTGTTCTTCTTTTTTCATTTCTTAGATATTCTTTGAAATACCTTGAGACTATTAAGATGTTATCCTCACATGGTCATTGTTGTCTTTATTGTGTTTTTGGTACTTCAACAGACCTTATATTCTTTACATATAGTAATTAGTACCACGGAAGATTAAATATTAACTTGTATTATTTGCACTGTTTTACCATTGAAGAAGACATGCAGTATTCAACTTAGAGGACTTTATGTTTTGCTTCTAGGGAATGAAGAATGTATCCCACATCGCCACTGAGCATTGAAATTTTCTTGTCTATAATTTCCTATGATTCACCACTGCATGCCGAGCTCAATAACATGGGCTTGTAACCCAAGTGGGGGCACCAATGTGATGGGATGTTGGGCTGCCTCGGATGGTTGGGCTTGGCGGGCTAGTTTACGGCACGCCCTGTCCAAGCTCAGAGTTGGATCACGTGTCCCAATCGAAAGAATGGGCTGCTGGATTCCTAAATTTGGGCGGACTGCGTGAGGCTGGTTTCACAGAGCAATGAACAGCTCCCGCTCTGTGCAGTGGAAGGATAGCGCGCCGGTGTCATCCAAGCCCAGTAACGCTTGATGGGTTGCTACAATTACACGATCACTTTTTGCTATTTTTATGAGCGCGCCCAACCAATTTTTAATTAAACTATGGAGATTACCATCCCCCAAAGACGTAAGGCATTAAGTTCTTATTATTAAAGAATCTATTAAATAAATGTTACTCTCTCCGTTTTAATTTATTTTTACTATACATGAAAGTTTTAATTTGTTTGTCTTACATAATCAGTATCACGACGGAATTCTTAAAGAATCAAATAAACTTTCACTAGCAGATTTGATGTTTTACTTCAAATTAGCGATTAAACCTTAAGCTAAACAACCAAAAAATTGTCAAAAAAATATTACAGTTCATCGGGATGAAATATTTTTTATATTCGGGGTGTTCACAGTTTGCTCTAGTTAATTTTTTTTCTCTCAAATATGATAGAAGCAACTTAAATTACCGTCCTTTCAATATAATTATCAAGAAAGGCTGAGTTAATATATATAAACACTTGTATATAGTATTTGTCGATTCGGTTTAATTTTTGCTGAACTTTTAAAAAATAAAGTGAGACGAAAATATTATTGTTCTTCTTTTTTCATTTCTTAGATATTCTTTGAAATACCTTGAGACTATTAAGATGTTATCCTCACATGGTCATTGTTGTCTTTATTGTGTTTTTGGTACTTCAACATACCTTATATTCTTTACATATAGTAATTAGTACCACGGAAGATTAAATATTAACTTGTATTATTTGCACTGTTTTACCATTGAAGAAGACATGCAGTATTCAACTTAGAGGACTTTATGTTTTGCTTCTAGGGAATGAAGAATGTATCCCACATCGCCACTGAGCATTGAAATTTTCTTGTCTATAATTTCCTATGATTCACCACTGCATGCCGAGCTCAATAACATGGGCTTGTAACCCAAGTGGGGGCACCAATGTGATGGGATGTTGGGCAGCCTCGGATGGTTGGGCTTGGCGGGCTAGTTTACGGCACGCCCTGTCCAAGCACGAGTTGGATCACGTGTCCCAATCGAAAGAATGGGCTGCTGGATTCCTAAAGTGGGGCGGACTGCGTGAGGCTGGTTTACAGAGCAATGAACAGCTCCCGCTTTGTGCAGTGGAAGGATAGCGCGCCGGTGTCATCCAAGCCCAGTAACGCTTGATGGGATGCTCCAATTACACGATCACTTTTTGCTATTTTTATGAGCGCGCCCAACTAATTTTTAATTAAACTATGGAGATTACCATCCCCCAAAGACGTAAGGCATTAAGTTCTTATTATTAAAGAATCTATTAAATAAATGTTACTCTCTCCGTTTTAATTTATTTTTACTATACATGAAAGTTTTAATTTGTTTGTCTTACATAATCAGTATCACGACGGAATTCTTAAAGAATCAAATAAACTTTCACTAGCGATTTGATGTTTTACTTCAAATTAGCGATTAAACCTTAAGCTAAACAACCAAAATCAAAAAAAATATTACAGTTCATCGGGATGAAATATTTTTTATATTCGGGTGTTCACGAGTTTGCTCTAGTTAATTTTTTTCTCTCAAATATGATAGAAGCAACTTAAATTACCATCCTTTCAATATAATTATCAAGAAAGGCTGAGTTAATATATATAAACACTTGTATATAGTATTTGTCGATTCGGTTCAATTTTTGCTGAACTTTTAAAAAATAAAGTGAGACGAAAATATTATTGTTCTTCTTTTGTCATTTCTTAGATATTCTTTGAAATACCTTGAGACTATTAAGATGTTATCCTCACATGGTCATTGTTGTCTTTATTGTGTTTTTGGTACTTCAAAAGACCTTATATTCTTTACATATAGTAATTAGTACCACGGAAGATTAAATATTAACTTGTATTATTTGCATTGTTTTACCATTGAAGAAGACATGCAGTATTCAACTTAGAGGACTTTATGTTTTGCTTCTAGGGAATGAAGAATGTATCCCACATCGCCACTGAGCATTGAAATTTTCTTGTCTATAATTTCCTATGATTCACCACTGCATGCCGAGCTCAATAACATGGGCTTGTAACCCAAGTGGGGGCACCAAGGTGATGGGATGTAGGGCTGTCTCTGATGGTTGGGCTTGGGGGCTAGTTTCTGGCACGCCCTGTCCAAGCACAGAGTTGGATCACGTGTCCCAATCGAAAGAATGGGCCTGCTGGATTCCTAAATGGGGCGGACTGCGTGAGGCTGGTTTCACGAGCAATGAACAGCTCCCGCTCTGTGCAGTGGAAGGATAGCGCGCCGGTGTCATCCAAGCCCAGTAACGCTTGATGGGTTGCTCCAATTACACGATCACTTTTTGCTATTTTTATGAGCGCGCCCAACCAATTTTTAATTAAACTATGGAGATTAGGATCCCACAAAGACGTAAGGCATTAAGTTTTTATTCTTAAAGCATATATTAAATAAATGTTACTCTCTCCGTTTTAATTTGTTTTTCTTACTTTTACTATACATGACAGTTTTAATTTGTTTGTCTTACATAATCAGTATCACGGCGGAATTCTTAAAGAATCAAATAAACTTTCACTAGCAGATTTGATGTTTTACTTCAAATTAGCGATTAAACCTTAAGCTAAACAACCAAAAAATTGTCAAAAAAATATTACAGTTCATCGGGATGAAATATTTTTTATATTCGGGGTGTTCACAGTTTGCTCTAGTTAATTTTTTTTCTCAAATATGATAGAAGCAACTTAAATTACCATCCTTTCAATATAATTATCAAGAAAGGCTGAGTTAGTATATATATATAAACACTTGTATATAGTATTTGTCGATTCGGTTCAATTTTTGCTGAACTTTTAAAAAATAAAGTGAGACGAAAATATTATTGTTCTTCTTTTTTCATTTCTTAGATATTCTTTGAAATACCTTGAGACTATTAAGATGTTATCCTCACATGGTCATTGTTGTCTTTATTGTGTTTTTGGTACTTCAACATACCTTATATTCTTTACATATAGTAATTAGTACCACGGGAAGATTAATTATTAACTCGTATTATTTGCATTGTTTTACCATTGAAGAAGATGTGCAGTATTCAACTTAGAGGACTTTATGTTTTGCTCTAGGGAATGAAGAATGTATCCCACATCGCCACTGAGCATTGAAATTTTCTTGTCTATAATTTCCTATGATTCACCACTGCATGCCGAGCTCAATAACATGGGCTTGTAACCCAAGTGGGGGCACCAATGTGATGGGATGTTGGGCAGCCTCGGATGGTTGGGCTTGGGGGCTAGTTTCTCGGCACGCCCTGTCCAAGCACAGAGTTGGATCACGTGTCCCAATCGAAAGAATGGGCTGCTGGATTCCTAAAGTGGGGCGGACTGCGTGAGGTGGTTTCACAGAGCAATGAACAGCTCCCGCTCTGTGCAAAGTGGAAGGATAGCGCGCCGGTGTCATCCAAGCCCAAATAACGCTTGATGGGTTGCTCCAATTACACGATCACTTTTTGCTATTTTTATGAGCGCGCCAAACCAATTTTTAATTAAACTATGGAGATTACCATCCCCAAAGACGTAAGGCATTAAGTTCTTATTATTGAAGAATCTATTAAATAAATGTTACTCTCTCCGTTTTAATTTATTTTTTTTTACTTTTACTATACATGACAGTTTTAATTTGTTTGTCTTACATAATCAGTATCACGACGGAATTCTTAAAGAATCAAATAAACTTTCACTAGCAGATTTGATGTTTTACTTCAAATTAGCGATTAAACCTTAAGCTAAACAACCAAAAAATTGTCAAAAAAATATTACAGTTCATCGGGATGAAATATTTTTTATATTCGGGGTGTTCACAGTTTGATCTAGTTAATTTATTTTTTCTCAAATAAGATAGAAGCAACTTAAAATACCATCCTTTCAATATAATTATCAAGAAAGGCTGAGTTAATATATATAAACACTTGTATATAGTATTTGTCGATTCGGTTCAATTTTTGCTGAACTTTTAAAAAATAAAGTGAGACGAAAATATTATTGTTCTTCTTTTTTCATTTCTTAGATATTCTTTGAAATACCTTGAGACTATTAAGATGTTATCCTCACATGGTCATTGTTGTCTTTATTGTGTTTTTGGTACTTCAACATACCTTATATTCTTTACATATAGTAATTAGTACCACGGAAGATTAAATATTAACTTGTATTATTTGCATTGTTTTACCATTGAAGAAGACATGCAGTATTCAACTTAGAGAACTTTATGTTTTGCTCTAGGGAATGAACAATGTATCCCACATCGCCACTGAGCAAGGAACTTTTCTTGTCTATAATTTCCTATGATGCACCACTGCATGCCGAGCTCAATAACATGGGCTTGTAACCCAAGTGGGGGCACCAAGGTGATGGGATGTTGGGCAGCCTCGGATGGTTGGGCTTGGCGGGCTAGTTTTCGGCACGCCTGTCCAAGCACGAGTTGGATCACGTGTCCCAATCGAAAGAATGGGCTGCTGGATTCCTAAAGTGGGGCGGACTGCGTGAGGCTGGTTTCACAGAGCAATGAACAGCTCCCGCTCTGTGCAGTGGAAGGATAGCGCGCCGGTGTCATCCAAGCCCAGTAACGCTTGATGGGTTGCTCCAATTACACTATCACTTTTTTGCTATTTTTATGAGCGCGCACAACCAATTTTTAATTAAACCCTGCAGATTAGGATCCCACAAAGACGTAAGGCATTAAGTTTTTATTCTTAAAGCATATATTAAATAAATGTTACTCTCTCTGTTTTAATTTGTTTTTCTTACTTTTACTATACATGACAGTTTTAATTTGTTTGTCTTATAATTATTATGAGCGCGAATTCTTAAAGAATCAAATAAACTTTTAATTGAAACTCAAATTAGCAATTAAACGTTAAGCTAAACAACCAAAAAATAGTCGCGTTCATCGGGATGAAATATTTTTTATAACAGTTTGATCTAGTTTATTTTTTTCTCAAATATGATAGAAGCAACTTAAAATAACATCCTTTCAATATAATTATCAAGAAAGGTTGAGTTAATATATATAAAAACTAGCATAAAAATTGTATAAAGTATTTGTCGATTCGGTTCAATTTTTGCTCAATTTTTAAAAAATAAAGTAAGACGAAAATATTAATGTTCTTTTTTCATTTCTTAGATATTCTTTAAATTACCTTGAGACTATTAAGATGTTATCCTCACATGGTCGTTGTTGTCTTTATTCTATTTTTGGTACTTCAACAGACCTTATATTCTTTACATATAGTAATTAGTACCACAGAAGATTAAATATTAACTTGTATTATTTGCATTGATTTACCATTGAAGAAGATATGCAGTATTCAACTAAGAGAACTTTATGTTTTGCCTCTAGGGAATGAACAATGTATCCCACATCGCCACTGAGCAAGGAACTTTTCTTGTCTAAAATTGCCTAAGATGAACCACTTCATGCCGAGCTCAATAACATGGGCTTGTAACCCAAGTGGGGGCACCATGGTGATGGAATGTTTGGCTGTCTCAGATGGTTGGGCTTGGTGGGCTAGTTTCTGGCCTGCCCTGTCCAAGCACAGAGTTGGATCACGTGTCCCAATCGAAAGAATGAGCTGCTGGATTCCTAAACTGGGGCCGTCTGCGTGAGTCTGGTTTCACAGAGCAATCAACAGCTCCCACTCTGTGCAGTGGAAGGATAGCGCGCCGGTGTCATCCAAGCCCAGTAACGCTTGATGGGTTGCTCCAATTACACTATCATTTTTTTTGCTATTTTTATGAGCGCGCCCAATACATTTTTAATTAAACTCTGGAGATTAACGCGTCGGTGTCATCCAAGCCCAGTAATGGGTTGGTCCAATTACACTATCTCTTTTTTGCTATTTTTATGAACGCGCCCAACAAATTTTTAATTATACTCTAGAGATTAGCATCCCACAAAGACGTAAGGCATTAAGTTTTTATTCATAAAGAATCTATTAAATAAATGTTACTCTCTCCGTTTTAATTCTTTTTTCTTACTTTTACTATACATGAAAGTTTTAATTTGTTTGTGTTACATAATCAGTATCACGGCAGAATTCTTAAAGAATTAAATAAACTTTCACTAGCAGATTTGATGTTTTACTTCAAATTAGCAATTAAACCTTAAGTTAAACAACCAAAAAATAGTCAAAAAATTATTACAGTTCATCAGGATGAAATATGTTTTATATTCAGGGTGTTCACAGTTTGATCTAGTTAATTTTTTTTCTCAAATATGATAGAAGCAACTTAAAATACCATCCTTTCAATATAATTATCAAGAAAGGTTGAGTTAATATATATAAACACTTGCATAAAATTTGTATATAGTATTTGTCGATGCGATTCAATTTTTGCTCAACTTTTAAAAAATAAAGTGAGACGAAAATATTATTGTTCTTCTTTTTTCATTTCTTTGATATTCTTTAAAATACCTTGAGACTATTAAAATGTTATCCTCACATGGTCGTTGTTGTCTTTATTCTGTTTTTGGTACTTCAACATACCTTATATTCCTTACATATAGTAATTAGTACCACGGAAGATTAAATATTAACTTGTATTATTTGCATTGTTTTACCATTGAAGAAGATATGCAGTATTCAACTAAGTGAACTTTATGTTTTGCTTCTAGTGAATGAACAATGTATCCCACATCGCCACTGAGCAAGGAACTTTTATTGTTTATAATTGCCTATCATGCACCACTGCATGCCGAGCTCAATAACATGTACTTGTAATCCAAGTGGGGGCACCACGGTGTTGGGATGTTTTGTTGTCTCAAATGGTTGGGTTTGGTGAGCTAGTTTCTGGCTTGCCCTCTCCAAACACAGAGTTAGATCACGTGTCCCAATCAAAAGAATTGGCTTCTTCCTAGTTTCACAGAGCCAGCAACATAGTGTTTTTGAAAGGAAGTTCAAGTGAATGGCGTTAATATATAGATAGAATTACAATGGTAAACAAATTTGAATTGAACAAAGTTTAGTACTTAATCTAGAGTAGAATTTCATCTTAGGAATATACAAAATATGAAACCTTAAGCAAGAGGAAACTTTGTTCGATATGCAACTATGTGCATGCTATACGATCTTAACCAAGGAGAAACATGTTAGTAGTGCAACCTCAACCGAAAAAATACACGTGCAAGCCTATTATGGCTTATTTATTACTACTAAGGATAAAAGAGTGTCAACTAAGCCTTTATTTTTTTAGTCAAAAGAGTATTCACTTACCAAATCAAGAAATAATTAACTTTATTTTTCCAGATTTGCCCTTATTAATTGTTAGGTGATCAAATACAATATCTATTTAATTAGGGGCTTTTTAATCAAATTAACTATTTTTACATAAGAGTTAATATTTTTTTAAGGGGTGTGAAAATAACACTGGACACTTTTTGATCCGGATGGAGTAAAAGATAAATTATGAAGAATCGAGTATGGAACAGACTATAGTGGATCGAATATACATTAAATAGAGGACTGCCATTAAGGCTCTTCCACAGAAGGGCGCTGTTATCTGGTGTTGATGTTAGTTAATCTCTTGATTTGGGGAGTGTTGGTTCATGTTTTGAATGTTTTATGCAAAACAAAAAACTGCCACCGTTTCTTGGAAGAAGGCAGTTAAGGGGGTGAACAGCGAGAGAGTGTTAAGTGCTCCCTTCTTTTGTAGTGTCTTGTCGTTTGGGAATTGGGCATATTACGTGTTGGTTTCTTTAAGTTGGGAACTTAGGTTTTACTTAGAAGGGTATTATAGTAATTTAATTTTAAAATTAAGGAATTCATGCTTTTAATATAGTATAGATTAAAATAAATTATTCATCTCCCATATTTGTTAGTAGACATAAAAGCTAGAAGATGGTCATAACTCTCACTCTCCCACTATTCCATGATGTAAAATGTGGTTATTACTCTCATTAATCACATTTTCATGTTCTTCCTCACTTAATTATCCACTATTCTCTATATTTACTATATGGATGATTTTTACACCTATATATAGAGTGTTTTTTTCATGAGTTGAGATGAAAAAATATTGTATTGTGTGTGAGAAATATGAAAAAATATTGTGGTGTATAGTGAGGTTGGAGAAATGAAAAAAGAGACTTGAGAGAAAGAAAATATTCTAAGTCTCCAACTTAGTTACTACAAAATAGAATAATTTTATGTTGAAGGAAGATGTTCTTATTGGTGGAGCTTTAGACTCTTTAACTAGTCTGAAGTTGTTTGAGTCATACGTTGTCAGACTGTTGTATCCTGGAGGGGACAAGTCAAGAGATATACTGATGGATCGGTGAAGATTATACCGCAGTGGACTTGAATTACTTTAAAGAGAGCGAGATATCCGCGCTCAGCCTAAATATTTATTTATTCATTTTTATTAATTTCATTGTAGTTTTCAACTGTAATAATTTATGGTATATTCACCAATAATTGAAGGAGAATTCCTTCTTGTTACAGTTTGAAAAATTGTGGATATCAAGATAGGAGATGTCAACATCGTTCTACTTCGACGTCCCTAGATCTCTTTAAGAGATGGAAGGTAAAGTTTTTTTTCTACTTGCTCAACTAAAGCGGAGGAAAGGTAAAAAAAACTTTTTGTCTTATATTTTTATGAGTAAAGTGATATACTTTTCAAGAGTATAATTATTATTTAAATTCTCAAAATAGTGGGGGCTAAAGAAGTGAGGAAAATATTTATCATGAAAATTGATTTCTGCATCTTTGAGAATGTTTTAAAAAGCGCGGCAAGTGCATGTATTAATCTTGAAAAATTCACATGTTGTTATTGCCTCATGGTTGATTATTTGTTGTTCTTTGACTCTAACATTGGTGTTGTCAAATTAAACTAAAAATATGCTTAGCAACCATTTTGACGTGAGAAAGTTGAGTGAGGCAAATTTCATTCTTGGAGTGAAATATAAAAAAAAATATGTGATAAAACTTTGCTTAACCAGTCACATTATGTTGAGAAAATTGTGAAGTACAATTTTGTGGATTGTACATGTGTTGCAATTTCTTTTGATTACGTGTTTATTTATTTTCAACTCAAAGTGAAAAATTACGATAAATAAAAAAGAAGTATGCTAGCCTAATTATAAGATATGTGACTGATTGCACTTAGCCTAATATTGTATATGAAGTACTTAGCAGTACAAGCGAACCAGATGCATTTACTTGGTAAGAAATTTGAGGCTTATTTTATAAAAAAAACATCTTGTTGTACTCAAAAAAAAAAATGCATATGATAAAACATGGTGTTATGTGTTAGAAATAAAAATTATTATTGTTAACTCTACCATGAAAGCTGAACTAATTGCTTTAGCTTCAGCTAGTCAAATATTAAATTGGTAGAGTTCAATATCATTATTACAACGGTAAACTCAGACCCATGAGGAAAAAAATATAATACTGCGAGATATTTGTGAAAAGTGGTATACCATAAATATTGATTGTGTTAAATCTTGTGATAATCTTGTAGATTTATAGACAAAGACCTTTGCATGAGAAATGATCTAGAGTACATCGAAGTGGATGGGACTGAAGTCCAATATATGAGAAAACTCAACTTGGGGACTAGAGATCCTATAACCAGGTTCTATGGGAAAAACAAATCATATGATGACTTGTTGTGAAATGCACTATTATTTTATTCCCACCGTATAGTGTAAGTGTATTTATCCTATAATGATTTGTGGAAGTTGAGTCTATGAACTTTTAATGAAAATCTATAGCTCGTATGAGTAGGGTGTTAAAGTTATAGGAGCACCCTTGACAGAATTTCACCTATTTAGAGTGTGGAGATAAGCCTCTTCCTATTAGAATTGGGCTCATTCTCAAAGCACTCATGAATACCGGGAAAGCACAAGGCCGTAATGTGCTAGCTAATAAAGCTTATGTCAACGCCTTGATTGTTATGTGTAAGTGGTGATACTTTATTTCTCCGAAGCAGTCATAGTTCAATGCGGAGCATACTACTGACTCTGGAGTAGAGATCGTTGTTTTACTAAGTGGGGGTTCAATGTAGAGCACACCTTTATTATGCATAATAGTCTCCCTTCAACTAAATTGGTGAACTCTCTTATTTTAATATTAAAATGAGTGGAGATTGTTGGAGTATATTTTATTATTAAAATAAATTATTCATCTCCATATTTGTTAGTGGCCATAAAAGCTAGAAGATGGTCATAACTTCCACTCTTTCATTACTCCATGATGTAGAATGTGGTTATTAATCTCACATTAACCATATTTTCATGTTCTTCCTCACTTAATTATTCACTACTCTCTATATTTACTATATGGATGATTTCTACACATATATATAGAGGTGTTTCTTCCATGAGTTGAGATGAAAAAATATTGTATTGTGTGTGAGATATGAAAAATATTGTGGTGTATAGTGAGATTGAAGAAGTGAAAAAAGAGAGTAGAGAAAGAAAATATTCTAAGTCTCCAACTTAGATGGTGTTGAGATTGGCTTATAAGTTGGTTTGAACAACTTATAAGTTCTTTTTAGCTTTTTTTAGTGTTTGGCAATGTAAATGTGCTTAAAATAAGTCAAAAGTAATAAGTTGGGTTATCCCTAATAGTTACTTAGAATTCCTAAAATATCTTCCACGGTTGCTTCTTATTTGTTGCCCGATCAAATTTACATGGCCTCTTTTTTAACTCATATTTTTTTTCTTAACCCAACATAGTATGTTGTCAAATTGTCAACATGTAAACTATCATTTGGTTTCATTCACTGACCGTGAGAAGCAATATTCTGCAGATTTATTTACTACGTTATTTTTGCTTAAGATAATCTTCTATATTAGTTTTAAAGTTATTGAAAATTCCATATGTGAATCAATTTAAATTTAAGAATCTTACAATAATAAGCTATGTTTAATGTTAAGAGCTTGAAACATTTTGACGGTAGGTTCTAGGAACCGTCAATTATTCGACGGCCCGTTTAAGTGAACGGTGAAATTGACGGTCTGTTGGTCAATTGTACAAATCGTCAAATTATTGTGGCCCGTCAATCTTCATCGTCTCTAAATCCTCAAAATTTTAAGTCACTGGAATTGTACAAGTTCATGACGGTCCAATTATACGGACCGTCAAAAAATTGACAGACCGTCAAAATATTGATGGTCCAGACTCATACCGTCGAATTGACCGTCAACCTTCTCCGACAACAAACAATATAAATACGCAGACTTAGTTTCAGAATCAATTTTTCATATTCCCAAGCCCTAGAACGAAGTTTTTCTCTTTCCAACCATCTCCTACATCAATGTAAGTCCTTTTCATGTATTTTCATGCGATTCTAACATAGTATAATCAATTCCTAAGTGAATTTCATTACTCTTAACCTAGGGTTTTCAAGATAAACTCAATTTAGGGTTTCAAGGTGCAATCTTTGAAATTCTTCTTCAAATTCACAATTTTTAATACAAGTTTGAAAGCAAGTCAAGTATGTAGAGCTTCTATCTACATGTGGAGATATTCATGTTCCTCCTCCACGCCACGTTTCTATGAAATCAAGAAATTTTCATAACTTGGGGCTTCTGTTCTAATATCATGATAAACCTAGCAATATGAATATTATGTCATGTTTATATTATTATTCATCAATTGTATTCATGATTGGTCAATTGTGATTGTCATGAACCTGTTCGTAATCCATGAACCCATGCGTTGATTTCCATGGGTTCCTAAATACAAGTTATAATCAGTATTACTCAATTTCATGAAGTTATGTTTTACATATTTTAAATTATTAGTTTAGTATGTTTTGATGTCCATGTTGACAAACAAGCCATGTGGTTCGTTCGGTCACATACAATCAGGCATCGAGTGCCGTGTTACGCCCGGATCATGATTCGGGCATGACAGTATATGACAACATGGGAAGAGAAACATCAATTGCAATCCAGAAAACAATCAATAACAAACCCATTTTCAATCTTTATCCAGATTATATATTTTAAACATTAAAAGTAACATATATTTATAAAAATAACTTAAATAATCAGTTTATATTGAAACTAAATTAAAATATAAATTAATTTTAAATTGAATCAATTTTAGAATTAAAAAGCTCATAGTAATCAACTTCTTTGTAGTGTTAACAATTTTAAGGGTATTTTAGTTATTTTGACCGAAAAAAGTGCTTAAAAACACTTGTACATCAAACACATCAACAACTTATTTTCAGCTTCAGCACTTTTATCCAAACACTTAACTGCTTATTTACAAAATAAGTTTCAGTACTTAAAAAATACTTTAAGCACTTATGCTTAAAAGCCACTTTTTCAGCTAATCCAAATGAGCTCCTAGTTGCTACAAAATAGAGTAATTTGTTGGAAATTAGCCTTTGGCGGAGGGATGCGTCCACCCATCTTTAACGGCTTAAACACTAGTGTCACATATGTTGGAGAATCCGATTCTTCACACATGCATGATCTACTAAGTACGTAGATAACCGTAGGCCAAGAATCGTCAAATTTCATTGAGAAATGAAAGAGATATTGGTCCACGAAGTGAGGTGTTTGAAGCATGGAAAGTGTGGTGTTATGTTCAATTCTCCCTCATCGGTAGAGGAAGAAAGAATTATTGTGTATATAAGACTCAAAATTGGTTTGGGGTTTGGGACCCCAAGGGGTATCCCATGTGTTTAAAGGAGGGAGGACCTAGATGTGCTTTGGTTCGAGGAAAGCCCACACGCGCGCCGCCGCCGCCCGTCCGGTTCCGGGTTCACGGGTTCACGGGCCTTCTGATATTATATTTTTGGGCCAAAGAACTTTTCCAGTAGTTTGATCCCAGAAGTTTCATATGTACAGTTTGGACCAGAATTCTTTCAGATGTACAGTTTGGTCCCTGAAGTTTCCAGAAAGTCAGAATTTGGACAATCAAAGCACTCAATTCAGCCATTTATTTTGGCTAAATTACTCCTCCCATAATAGACAATCCGTTGGTGTCTTCCACCATTTATTTTGGTGGTTTTACTACCTCCATAATGGCCATTATTTGGCCAATAATGGTTGTTATGGAGGCAGTTAAACAGCCCCTCCCTCACCTATGTAAACACCCCTTGCACCATTGTAGAGGCACACTCACAATACACGAAAATACACAAGCAAAACAATTTCTTCCTACAACTTCCAAGCATCATTTCATTGTTCAATATTCTTCACGGTAGCTCTTGAGTTTCCTTTGCTCAAGTGTTCCATTGCTGTTTTATCTTGGGAGACAAATTGTCCAGGACGTATAAAGGATACATACGGGGCAATATTGTCTTAAAGACAGAGTGCCACACTCGACTCAGCAAAAACAGTTTCCAGTTTTCTCTTGTTCAACAATTGTAATTTCAGTTTTGTTGTTGAATTATATTTTCAGTTCTTGTACGTTTGAGCAGTTATTTGTAATTTCCGTTTCCTGCACCTTGTAACCAACATAATTTTATGTTGAAGGAAGATGTTCTTATTGGTGGAGCTTTGGACTCTTCAGCTAGTCCGGAGTTGTTTGAGTCGACGTTGTCGGGCTGTTGTATCCTGGAGGGGAAAATTATACCACTGGACTGGTGAAGATTATACCGCAATGGGCTTGAATTTCCTTAAAGAGAATGAGATATCTGCGCTTCAGCCCGGATATTTATTTATTCATTTTGTTCATTTTATTGTAATTTTCAACTGTAATAATTTGTGGTATATTCACCAACAACTTGCTATAAAAAACAAATATTTAGAGAAGGCTAAAAGGGTGAAAAGAGACTCATTTTTATAAAATTACATTTACATATATATACTTGGGAACTTACGTACATACACGTATAAAAGAATCGAGTAAGAGTCGTTATAAAGCTTGATTCTCACTTTAATTCTTCCTTTTTTTTCATGTCTGTCCACAAAAAGAAAGTTACTTAACAAAGAGTTGGTAATATGGCATGCCACATGTGGTAGGAAAGAATTGCAGAAGGTGCATATTCTGTAAAGCATGTCAAAGGTAGAATTGCTAAATCGATTCGCTCAGCACGAATAAACGATATTGAATACCAGTTACAATTATTCATTCAGAAAATAGATCGTGACAAACTTACAATTATTTTTTCTATCTATAAATGCCATGAACACCAAAATATAGGAAACATAAATAGAATTTGGTCCTTTGATATGTTTTTGGTACTTCAACAGAGTTGAAATTTTAACTAGTATCCCACCCTATGTAAATTCTTAACTGCAAGAAATATCACTCACATTACATTTAACTAATTGACATAATCTATTGTTAACAGACCAGTATTCGTAATTATTTTTGCAGCATTACACTAACTTGCATGTTTTTACAGTTTAAAAAATATTCCACTAATAAAATTTGGAGTCCATGAAAAATGTATCCCACATCGACATCGAATGGTAATCTTTCTGTTTATTATCCTCTACGAGACAATACTGCACGCCGAGCACAGTTACTTTTGCTTGTTACCCAAGTGGTGTTTGGCCTGGTCGACCGGTCCCTAGCTTTACTCGAGTTGGGTATTGTGGACCGAGCCTTGGCATGGAAGTCGACCCGTGCCTTGGCTTGTTCTGCTAGAGTCTCCTGAAGTGATGTGTTGTATGGCGCGAGTCTTGGCTTGGGGGTCATTTTTACCTAAGGCTCCGTCACTGCTCACAAGAGCTAACAACAGCTCCACTCTGTCCAATAAACCACCACCTTTTGTGCGGCAAAGTGGGGATTAATTAGGAGGGAATTTACTTACTATTATTTTATTTATTTTCATAGATATTATCAAAACTTATACATGTATTTTCTATCAAAATGCTTTTGTAATTTTGTGTACTTAGTGAAAAGTTGAAATTAAAGAGTTGCTAAAAAGGCAAAGAGATATCTTTTTAATAAGGAAAGTACAATAACATATACAGTGTAATCCCACAAATGGGGGCTGAAGAGGGTAGAGTATACGCAGACCTTACCTGAGGTAGAGATATTGTTTCCGATAGACCTAAGCTCAAGAGAAAGCATATCAAAGCAGGTCAAAAAAGAAACAACGAAAGCATACTATAGAAAGCAAGATCGTCCCCTAAATAACGTCCTCTATACTCCCAACATCGTTAAAATTTAATTTCTGTTAGGAAATTCACTCGTAACAATTCTGTGTCGGTTGAGTTTGACCCCTTTGGTTTTTCTATGAAGGATCTACTTACGGGGATACTTCTTACGAGATGCAATAGTACGGTGGACCTCTATCCCTTCTCATCCACTTCTGCTGCCAGATCCCGCTTACACACCTCTCTTGCTGCTATTTCTCCGTCAACTTGACATAATAGACTTGGACACCCAGGAGCTCCTGTTTTTAATTTTCTTAGAAGCAATAATTTTATTCGATGTAATAATGAGAAACTTTCCCGACATTGTTTTTTTCTTGCCCTTTAGGTAAACATGTTCGCCTCTCTTTTAAGTCATCTTTAAGTGTTACGTTTTCTCCTTTTGATATTGTTCACGCTGATTATGGACATCTCTCATTACTAGCTCATTGGGTCATAAATATTATCTAGTCTTATTAGATGATTTCTCTCATTTTATTTGGATTTACCCACTAAAATTCAAGTCGGAAGTTTTTGCCAAGTTTCTTGAATTTCGTATTTTTATCAAAACACAATTTGAAAAGGCCATCAAATCTTTACAGTGTGATAATGATCGTGAATTAATAATTCCATGTTTCACAAATTTTGCAAAAATATGGCATGATCTTTCGCTTTTCGTGTCCCCACACCTCCCCTCAGAATGGTAAAGCAGTAAGAATTATCCGCACCATAAATAACATGGTCCGTACTCTCTTTTTTCATGCATATCTCCCTCCCTCCCTCCTTTTGGGTCTATGCAGTCAAAATGGTAGAATACATCCTTAATAACTTACCTCCCAGTACTTTTCATAACATGACCGCAATCGAAATTCTATACCGTCTGATCCCCTCCTATGATTACCTTCGATCTTCGGTTGCCTTTGCTACCAAAATCTTACATCCACTTCCCCTTACAAATTAGCACCCCGAACCACTATGTGTGTCTTCATAGGTTTCCCGTCTAATCATAGAGGCTATCTGTGCTATGATTTGTCCACTCATCAAATTCACGTATCTCGTCACGTCACATTTGATGAGACAATCTTTCCTTTTGCCAACATTCAAAAATTCCGAAACACGGACTATACCTTTCTAGATGAGTCCGAAACCTCCCCCGTCATACTCCCCAAACTCTGTCGTACCACCACCACCACCACATCTCCATCTCCGCAAACTACCACTGCCACCACCGGCAGTTTGTTAACAAGCCGATAATTTAAAAAGAATTGCAGCATTACACTAGTATTGTTTTTGCTCTTCTTCTAGTTGAATGAACAATGTCTCCCACATCGTTATTTCACATGGATCTTTAGATGTTATTAAACTAAGAAAAACAACACTGCATGCCGTGGTCAGTAACTTGGGCTTATAACCCAACTGGGGCATAAATTTGGTGGGATTTGAGCTGCCTTTGGTGGGCTAATTTCTGGCCTGCCTGTCCATGCGTAGCGTTGGATTTTGTGGCCAGCCATCAGGTTAAATGATTGACACCCGACTCAAGTTTTTCCCAAAACTAATTTTGTAGTCTTATTTATTTTTCATCAATATCTTAATTATCTTTGATTTTATTATTTTGTTTGTTTCATCTTCATTTTAATTTCCTTTTTTGTTTAGTTTATTTTCTTCATTTTTTAATTCTTTCTTTATTTTTGTCTTTCTCTTCCTTTTGTAAAGATAAAAATAAAATACAAAAAATAATATTAAATAAATATTTTAAATTAATAAAATATTAAAAAATAGTTATATAAATAAATTACAACAAGAAATAATATAAGAAACATACTAAAGTCACTAGCTTATTTATTAAAATTTAAATTAATAAAAAAATATTTTTATAACTTTTATCTTTTGCAAATGAAAATTAAAGTTATATGTATCTAAAATATAACTCATTTTTTTTGTAATTATTTTTATAATTTGCTAAATATGATATAAAAAAATATCAAAATTAAGCTTAAGCTCTATTTGTTGATTTCTTTAATAATTTTTATTGTATATTAAATAGAAGCGTGGTAAAAGTGTTAATAAACTAAACATTTTGAAAATTTGTACCTTCTCTGATAATGTAATAGTTTGTCAATGATACTCTTTTTGTACAACTCAAACCTCCAAAACCCAAAACTCTAATCTCTCTTCTTGCAACCCTTATATCATCTTACCAAACATTCTCTTTATCTCTTTTTTCCTCAGCATATATATATAGAAGTTGAATCATTGTAATATAGAATATGTATCGCTATTGTATATGTATGAAAAATATATCATTGATGTGTAGAATGTGTATCCTACAGTATGTATAGAAACCATATCATTGATGTATAGAATACGTCCCTACAGTATGTGTATAGAAATTTGTATTATTATTATATAGAATATGTATCGCTATTTATATGTATAAAAAATATATAATACGTATATAAAGTAAACTAATCACAATGTTGTATAAAGCGTAAAAAACTAAGTCAAAATGAGACTTAGTATGTTTACCCTCAATATTTTAAATGCTCATCTGAGCTCACCAAACTCTAAATGAGACTTAGTATGAAATTTCGTACTTCTGAATATTTTAAGATAACAAACAATCAATTTGGTAATTAAAAGAACCTGATGTAACTATGGTCTAATTTCATGTTTATCAACAAGGTCTTAGCATATTTCGATAATCAAGGATCACAAGCACTAGCAGGGATGAGATATTGAGTTTAAACTTGCAAACCTAATTATCTCAACTTCACATCTATTACTTGAACATGATATTATAAAGTGAACAAGGAACTGGCAGGAATTGAACTGGTGTGCAACTTTAGAGGGACTGATGAGTAGAAATTGAGGTTTAAAATTTTACGTTTTGGTTAGAGATTCTATTTATTTTGAGCATAAGGGCTATTTTTGATCCTTTTTATTGACCGGTGGTCACATACCATGTCATTTTCCCTTTTATTTACTACTATTTAAGGGAAAAGAGTCAAATATATCATCTACTTTAGTTTATTAGTCAATTTTGTTCTACGTTAGCGAAAATAGTCGAATATACCCCTTCCGTTACAAATTGAGGTCAAATATAACTCTAACATTAACAAAGTATTCAAAAATATCTTTTTTTAAAAAAATATTATGGATAATATTTTTTTAATCTAGTAAACTGTAAAGTATTTTTTTCAAAATAAAGTGTCCTAAATTTTTTTTTTGTAAAACCTGGATTAATTTTAAAAAGAAATCTGAAAAACTGATTTTAAAAAAATATATTTTTCAGATTTTTTAATAAAAAAAATTAATTTTCCATAATATTTTTTTAAAAACGAGTTTTATAAAATCAAGAAAATTTTATATTTTTAATAAATGCCATTTTTTCAGATTTATTTTAATTAAAAAAATTAATTTTTCAGATTGTTTTTAAAAAAATTGTCATGTAGGCACCATATAAAATAAATTAATTTTTTTTTCTTATTAGACTCTTGAAAATTTATTTTAATATTTAAAAGACATTAATAAATCGTGATCAAACATTTTCTTGTTAGACTCTTGAAAAATAAAAAATATGACAACTGGTGTAATTTTTCCTATCACCACTGAGATAAGATATGTTAAATTTCGTTATATAAACTGAACCCGAGAAGTATCTCATTTTTGTAATTATTTAAACATTCAAAAATCACTTTGATTTGATAAATTTGTGGCGCAAAACACACACACGCCAACAATGGCGTATCTAAGTGGAAAGCTCTCTACTTTACCTTTCAAATTTTACAGTATTTCATCTTCTTCTTCACAACAAGGTTCTCTTTCTCTTCATTTCTACTATACAAATACTCTTTGAGGAAAAAATATTGAATTATGTTTGTTTGAATTACTGAACAGATAGAAATAGTGGGAAAGAAGTGAAAATAAGACAAGATTGGAGGAAAAAATCTCGACCTATTCCTCCTGGTGGGACTTATCCTGCTAAAGACCACTGCAGGTAATTCATTCATTATTCTGCTTCTTTGTTGGATCACTATCATTTTCTTGTATTTTTATTTTAGTATTCACATATTACCATCCTGATGTTGTTTCTGCTTTACTTGAGCCGGAAACAGCCTCTCTCTACCTGTCAAGGTAGGGGTAAGGTCTGCGTATACTCTATTATATACTCTCCAGACCACACTTGTTGGGATTACACGGGGTGTGTTGTTGTAATGGGAGATAAATTAAATATCTTTGTTGGATATTTAGAGAAGAGTTTCACAATTTGAGTTAATTAGTAAGTCATGTGTCACAATTTAAGTGTCTTAGTTTGATTAGACAAGACACAATGTTTAGGAAATAAATAGAGATTTAAATCGTGTGGTTTTAAATTAAAGATGGTATAATGTACTGAAATGTTTTTTGAATCTTGTGGTTATAAACTTGCCATGCATGATGTTTGAATTGTCAACTTACTATATATAGAAAGACATACTGACCAAAAAAGAGAGTAAGAGACTTAAATTGGAACAAAGGGAGTACTTCTTGATTATTTTTTCTACTTTTTGACTTCGTTTTTGTAGGTTAGAATAGTGTAATGGTTGTATGGAGATGAGTAAAAAGAGGGTCTTGTTTTATTTTTATTTTTAAACTATTATATTATGTGTTCGGAAAGTTCTTTTAGGAAACTATGGTGGGTCAATTTTCATAGTAAATGTGAAAGCATTATAGAAATAAATATGAGGGAGTCTGGACATTATTTTGGCATGAATTTAAAAAAGAATGTGAAATATTCAATTTGAAATAAGGGAAACATTTTATTCGGTCTTTGAAGCATCGTATCTTGTCGTCTAAATTAGCCAAGCACGTGAAATGTTTTAGCTATTTCCGGTGGCAAAACTTGAAAAGAATGACTTTTGTTGTACTCAATTTGTGCTAAGGGTTAGATTTTGTAGAATAGAATCAAAAAGAGATTGAAAGTGTTTCTATATTTAAGTTTGCTAGGAATTATGAAGTATTGCTTGGACGACTGAAAGATAAATGCTAATGTCATGCATAATAAGTAACATTATTACTACTTATCTACTAATTCAATATACTAATTCAATGTTCAAGAATGTCATACATAATAAGTAACATTATTACTACTTATATACTAATTCAATGTTTTTGAGGATTATAAGTTTAGTACTCCTCATCTTTCACCACTCAATACTTATTAAACTAAGTAAATTTTGTGACATTTTCTTAATCATTATAGTAGTTTTTTCTGATGGTAATATAATATTTTCTGGTTGCAGCCGCTGTGGTTTGTGCGACACTTACTACATTGCCCATGTCAAGAATGCATGTGCTTTCTTGGGGGATGGCATGTCTAGAGTTGAAGTGAGTTATTCTCTGCTGTTGTACATGTCATGATACTGTTTGTTTTAGTTGTAGTTCTTATTGTTTATGCCTAGTTTTTGTTCCTTAAGTTGGTCTGTAATGGAGTTTGATTATAGCACGCTTTCATCGTCACATGCAGATTTGCCTTGTGAATTTCAGTTTGTCTTTTGTGTCCTCTCAAAAGCTGTCGCATTCATATGGTTTTACATATCATGAATATGTGTTATGTGTGCAGTGCAGCAAGACTTGGCAGTGTTGTTGCAGTGTGTGTGGAAGTCACAAGAAAAGTTTGCAAGTAGAATTAGATGTTCAGAGAGAGTAGTGATTCTTGTTCTCTGATACCATATGATCCATTGTTAGCGTGTGCAAAATGAATTCATCTCTCTTTGGTCAAACTGCTTTTATGAAAATCCCTTTTGTAGGGAGCATGCGAGATTCTTCAGTACTAAATTGCATAGCAGAACTTGATGGATTCTCCTGTCCTCGCCCCCGACCTCAACTAATATTTTCTCAAGCATGTTTGACTTTTGTTTTTCGCTTTTTACTCTCTTGGGTAAAAGATATGCTGCTTTTGAATGTTGACAAGATATGGGTAAATAAATGAAGTTTTAAGCATTAATATAGAGCTATAGGGAAGCTTTTCAACAAATGTGTTGCATTTTGGATCATCATAAGAATAGTTTCTCTAGTTGTTAACATAATCTCGCCGTACTGAGATAACTGGGTTGGATAATGTTATACTGAACCACAACTTTGTCTGAGTCTAATCAGACTTCTCATAGGGGAATAAGGAAATATTCACAGACCTCCATCAAGGTCTTCAGCATGGTGTGCATCTGTCCTCTTTTTTTTTTCTTCATTTTTTTTGTGGTTAATAATATCATACAGCCAAGCATAGTTTACAGGTTTATCATCATCTTGTGACATGTCGAAATTTGTTTTTCCCAATTTTACCCAAGTTTCTTTTTCTCTTTTTCTTCTTTTGTCCTCCTTGAGATTCATAAAGGGAACATTGTCCAAAGGAACTTGGTAAAGTTTGAAAATTTGTCCTGCTTTAGTTTGACTGGTGGGTGGAGGGTGATAGGGGGTGCATATTTGTTCTTCTGTGAGAAAGAATGAATTGACTACTCGCTAAAAAACTGTGGTGCTAGCTGTGAATAACACTCCCTTGTAATGCGCTCCAACTCACTCATGCTATGCTATGTAGGATCTGCTCTTTTAGTCAAAGTTATATGATAGAGCAAAGTAATCAGATAATGTTTTTGATGAAAAAGTAACCAGATAATGTTGGCTGTTCCTTATGATCTTCTTCAGGCTTTGGAACCTATTGTCCATGGACGAGGACGGAAAGAATATTCCTTGGATGAGATGTATATGGGGGTGTATGAGAATCTATTGTATGCTCGTAAAACTAAGCCTGTGGAAGGTACAGCTTTGGATGCTCTTAAGTAGTATTCTAGTTCTAATTTACAGCTGTTTGTTTTCTTGTGCTCCTCTAGGTCATTAAAATAATGTGTTTGTTTCATGCAAGATCTAACAGATTTTTCTTGTGTGAGAGTTTCGTATGAACCATCTGGAACTTTTATTCCTATCTTTTCTTTCTGGCATTCAGGAGCTCAATGGACGGGGATAGTGACAACTATTGCTGTGGAGATGCTAAAATCTGGGATGGTAGAAGCTGTTATTTGTGTTCAGAGGTATGGCCTGCATCCATTTTGGTTGAAAAGAATTTGGTTCTCCCTCCTGGTTACTTTCATTTTACATGAGCTATGCATTTGAAATTTTGGTTTCTCACTCCAACGCAACCCTTATTATTGGTGTTTTAGATGGTATGCATAAAAGTGAAGTATTATGTTGGAGAAAATCATGATTTTAGTTTTAAGATTTATGTAACATCCAAAAACAGATATGACTCTATGGATGGAATTGAAGGATTCTCTACTTATTTTTTAAAAAAAAAACTAATAAAAAAGTATAGAACTTGATCCTGTTCATTCTTCTGCCAATTACTTCTTTCACGTATTTTTTGTTTTTCCCCACTTATAATCCAGCAATTCATGGACTCTTACCATCTTTTTTACATTTTTCTAGTGATCCGGAAGATCGATTTACTCCCCGACCTGTCCTGGCAAGGTTTGTGACTGGAATTTCGGTGCTAATTCATATTCATGTTGATTTTTACTTGTTAATTTAACCATTTCCATCCTCCTCTTTACTTTCATGTTTCTAATAGGACTCCAGAGGAAGTTATAGCAGCTAAAGGTGTTAAGCCGACACTGTCTCCTAATCTAAATACTCTTGCCTTAGTTGAGGTTTCTTCTTTCACTTCCATTAGCATCAGAATCTTTGCTTGTTTTCTGTTGTCATCAATGCATTTATAATTTGTGACACGTTATTGAATTTCTAAATGGAGCATGTTGTCATGGATTTAAGATGTCATATCTCCTCTCAATAGATAATTGAAACTTGTGTAGCTATGCTTTGTAATGTTCTCCAATCGGGGATTTCATTAAGAGCAGCTCTTTTGCTTTTTGATTTGTTTCATATGATGGTTAGAGCTGAATTCCTTTCCTGACAATGTCAGATTCATATCGCCAAATGTTTCCTCTCTTTCCTTTGGAAGGTCGTAGGTTCTTTTTTTTTTACTTCGTTTTAACAATGTGAGATTGTTTTTCCCCAAATGCTTTCTCCCTTTTCGTTGGGAAGTATCAGGCTCTTTGGTCCATCCTATGCACCTATGGTAAGCCAGCCTAGTTAGGAGCTGCTTTAGGAAAGGACTTCTACTCTTTGAATGAAATATGGTAACCCTGTTTTTGAATATTTTACAATGTTTCTAAGTACAACTTTGGTAGCTGAAAGTTCAGAAAGGCTGTAGATGAGCAGGTTGTGATATTAAAAATGGTAATATGACTATTAAGGATGGATTTTAATTTTTATCTATCATCTTTAGATAAGTAAGAAGCTTGAAAAAGGTGAACCAGAGAATGGTATTGTCTCTGATTGATGCTATATTAAGTAGACCTTTGTGGTCCCTTTTGAACCTTTTAGTTTCTGTTGAATCCTCTATGGCTTCTTTGGACCTTTGGTTTTTCAAGACATGACAAAATGCTAAATTAATGAAAAGAATTTACAATGACCAAGAATTTTATGGTTATCTTTGAATCTTTTCACTTTTGTTTTTATGTTTATTTTGTATAATGTTGGTCTGAGATGGCTTAAATGGAGCGACTTGGTCAAGTGGGGATTCATATAGGTGACCTCAACTTGCTTGGAATTGATGCATAGTTGTTGTTGACTTGTTCTCGTAGGACGTCACCAAATACTTTCTTATTTTTTCCTCTTTGCCATTAATATATTAAATAGTGTTTCTGTTGTATGTGCCTTGTATAATTTCTTTTATTATTTGAACATCTTTTTGGTAAAGGTGTAATTTTTCATTTATAAAGCTACTTTGTTTTAACCATCTGCATTTCACACTTGTTTAAGGTAAGTTTCTGTTATTTTCTTCTCATAACAATGCAATGCATAGAATTTCACACTTTCTAGTCGTGCATGCTCTAATGCGTTAAAAAATGGGTTTTAAGAGATTCCAGTTTTCACTGAGGACTGTCGTGTAAGTTTATAGTATAATTTGTAGCTCAAATGTTGAAGTAAGCAATATTTTTTGCTGGAAACAGGCAGCTGGTGTGAAGCGCCTTCTCTTCTGCGGTGTTGGCTGCCAAGTGCAAGGTATTCGTGTTCTTATGATCTATTCTCTCTGCTTTAAAGTTGTTGTTTGTCATTACATCTCTGTATCATAAGCAGCGCAATTTCCTAACTTGCAGCTTTAAGATCAGTGGAGCAATATTTGAATCTGGAAAAGCTTTATGTACTAGGAACTAACTGTGGTAAGTAGTCAGTGGCATTCATAGATTCCTTTTCTCACATCTATGATTATGTTTAATATAGCTACCAAATGCTTGAAATTTGATGATGGTAGCAACTAAATCTGTTTGGAGAAAGATTTAATCAATTTATTTTGTGATAAATAACAAAAGGTTTGATCTATTAACATCACCCGGGTAGAGTCCTTGTTAGTATCCCACAAAAGAGGCAACTGAACTTTTTCCAGTTTGTCCACCACAGAAGCAGGGAGGGAAATAAGACATATAGTAAGTGGACAAACTGGATAAGATTCAATGGGATCTTTTAACATATATTGTAAGTGTGATGCTCTATAAACTGCTTTTTATCAGAATCTCCTTTTCCCTCTTAGGTATGTATTAGCCAATATTGACCTATACTAACAGTTGTTTCTTGACAGTGGATAATGGACCACGAGAAGGCTTAGATAAGTTTCTGAAGGCCGCTAGCAGTGAACCTGAAACAGTTCTCCACTATGAGTTTATGCAAGATTACAAGGTGTGCTCCTGTTACATTACTTTCATAAAGAAAAAAAGTGTGCTCCTGTTATTCTTTCACTACAAGCTCACCTTCCTTGTGAGACAAGATATGCACAACCTCTGTGATCTTGGAACTCTATCCATTCAAGTACAAGCACAAGAAACCGACTTCTATTTTCTCTATGTGTTTGTCATGACGATATGTTTTCTGATTGTATTGTATTCCCAAACTTCGCTAAACAAAGCCTGATGACTTGGGTGCTCTCTAGAATTTTTTATATGGTAGGTGAGGTAAATTCACTCATGAAGATGCATTTCAATATATCATATTATCTCCATCCTGATAAATTTATATGATGACAATCTTTATATTTTTGGGCATACGAAAATCTGACACCATTTTACTAATAATATAATTTTATACAACTTCATTAGCTTATCGAATTTAATCTATTTGACTGGTCAAAATTTTAAAGGTTTGATTTGACAATTCTATGTCAAACTAATTTCTTTTGCAATTGTTTTTAATATTTTCTTCAACTACTACCTATATAATACATAAGTCAAACTAATATCTTAAATACCGTGCCTCGTCAGATGGTGTCGCGTTAAATTTGACGGAGGGTGTACTATCATATGTTGGATCAGAATCAGATCTGCCAATATGTAGGAGCTTGCAAATGAGAAAGACAAAATTAAGCTCATATGTGCTTTGTCACTCTTGTAGATAAAACATTGCGACATTTAATCCTATAAAACCATATTTTAGCTTTCTACTTTTATGATGATTTAAAGGATATACTACTGAATACTACTCCATTGAATTACATATGATAGTGTTCTAATCAGTTGAAGTACCTGTCTGAGCTCTACATTTCAACAGGTCCATCTGAAGCATTTGGATGGCCATATTGAAGAGGTAAAATAGTGTCTACTTTTTTGTATGTTTTGTTTTATCTGAATGCTGTTTATTCAGATCTATATTTTACTAAAGCAGGTTCCCTATTTCTGTTTACCAGCAAACGAGTTAGTGGATGTTATTGCACCATCTTGTTACAGGTATTTCAATGACTTATTTGTGATTTTCTGACAGTCTTTAAATAATATCTATATACTTTCTCCTGTAGACTTTTTTGCCCAGAGGTCTGTGGTTAATGTCCTGTATTTTCATTTATCATATATTTCATTATCCCGTCTCTACTTCTCCAGAATATGAACTTGTGCTGATCTGTGACCTTCTCTTCCTTCTATATTACAGCTGCTTTGACTACACAAATGGCTTAGCGGTGAGTTCTCTGTTCATAATCAAAGGCCCTCATATATGGCATAATGCAATTTTCACAAAGAATCAGCATGTGCACAGTACATACGCATACATTAGGCTTTCAGAGAGCAACAAAAAGCGTAGTGCTACATTGATTAGACTTAGATGCTAGAAGTTAAGTGCTTGTTGTAGAATATTAGAGCTAGAATGTTAGAAGTGCTAAGTTCCGAAGATATTCTTGCATTTGACAAATATCATGTGTTTTTTGTTTGATATTTATAATCTCTCTTCTACCTTCCTTTGTTCCCAGAATAGCAAACTCAAGTTGGTCTCCCCACCCTGTATTTGAGGGGGCTTATTAGAATCTTAAGTATTATTGGTAGAACATTAAAGTTTAGAATGTTAGATGTGTTAAGTTCTTAAGTATTTCCCGCATTTATAAATGTCTATTATGTTTGACACTTGTAAATAGGTGTCTATTGTAGTGATCGAATTATCAAATCTTGATGCGTATCCTGTCTCTTATTTTCTCACAAAAGAAGCTTCTTCCAGTGCTTAGTTTTCTGACAGGGAAAGAGGTTTTGCAAAGGCAGCCTCGATCATTAAAAAATCTATAGGTTTTACAGCTAGAACTAGCTACTAATTTGCTCCAACTGTTTTTCAAGTGAAAGCTTGCGATAGATCTGGAGATGAGATTCAGTGTTGAGGTCCAGCGAGGAATTTTGTAGAGAACTCCTTTTGGTCCTGGAAAGTAATACATTATGGTCCCGTTCATAAGTTTGCTCTTTAATATTTTCAGAAAGACTTATCATTAAAGATTTGATGCTACATTTCTTATTATCCATGTCGATTGTAATTTTGGTCCCAAAAGATTTTCAGTCGCTGTCCTGCTCCATTACAGTAGTTCCCAAACATTATTGTGACAGATTATTTCTTCTGAATAAAAGCAAAGCTTATTATCCCGGTGCATGCCAACATCTAAAATCTTACTTTCAAGGAAATTTCCAGGATTTGGTGGTGGGATACATGGGTGTGCCAAAGTATAGTGGAATCAGTATGACGCAGCATCCCCAATATGTTACTGTCAGGTAAAGTAGTGACAAAGCTTTTAAGTCTTTGACAGGATATAAGGACATGATGTTTGCTCTACCCTCGAATAAGCTTGTTTAAGAGATAATTTTCCATATTCCAAATGCAGAAATGAACGTGGTAGAGAAATGCTAAGCCTTATCGAGAACCTTCTGGAAATTACTCCTACGATAAGTAGTGTAATACATGATGGTCCATCTCACAACTTTTCCCTTGAACTCTATCTAGTAATATAATTATTTCAAAGCATGCTTCTTATTTCAGGGTAAGCGGCGTCCATTTGTCGTGGAAACTGTGAAGGCAGATGATGAAGCAAAATTTGGTATGTGGTATCTTGTGATATGTATTCATTTCATAAGTGGTTACTAAGCATGCTCTCTCTGTACCCATGCTGGTTCAGAATTTTATGTCTGCTCTTGGGTTTTGTTCTGTTCTTTGGTGGGTCCATGTGCAAGTATGTTATCTGAGTTTTTATCTCATCCTTTTTCCCCTTCAATGTTGTTGAAAAGTAGGAAATGTTGGGGATTATGCAACCTCATATTTCCTTGTTCAGATTATGCATTGTTTGGTGAATTTATCACTATGCTTGGACCACCCTTAATTTATGAATGTCTTAGTTCTACAAGTGTTGCTGATTCTGGTCCATTGCGAAACGCCCGGCTTTATGTTTCAGCTATTTCGACACTTTTGATCTAATGAGATTTTTCTGGAAGGAAGAGAGATTGATTGTAGGTGAATCTCAATTTAGTTTGATAATATTCATAGCATATATGTTATGAATATACATGCATAGCATATATGTTGCACATCTCATCGACTGTTTATACTGGCCTAAGATTAACCTTAATTTGTTTAGATCATTACAATGCAAGTGGATTTAGCTATTTAAGTCGCTTAACAGTTTCAATTACTTATTTGTTATGATACTCACGGTTGATTACAGTATGCTGAAGGCAGCATCACGAGAAGTAAATCCTTTTCTTTATGGTCTTGAAGTAAATATTTTTCTCCATGATCTCGCAAGTCTCATGCAGAAACTTTCTGAATTTCCAGGAAGAGGTCCTTCTCAACCTGCTCCAAAGTTTGTTGGAAATTTAATAGCATTTTTGCTCAATATAGTAAGAATTTTTTGTTCATGTACTTATTAATTTCAGAAATGACAACAAATTCGCTGTGCTAAACTTGGTTCCTGGTTCAGGTCGGACCGAAGGGTCTAGAATTTGCACGTTACTCACTAGATTACCACACAATCAGAAATTATTTACACGTAGTTCGCAAATGGGGAAGAGAAAGGTTTGTTAAAGTTAATATTTGTTCTAGTTTGAGGGATCATACATGTTTTTATCTCTCACTACTGTGTTTTGTGAAATCACAGAGCTGACAGACACATGCCAGAATATGCAAAGAAAATTGTCAGGATGTACAACCAGAGTGGAGAAATTGATCAAATGCTTTCCAACAAGTGAATAATTTGATGGTGAAACTTTGGTGAGAGCAACTCAAAGCGTTGGTGGACAAAGTTACCCTATGCCTGTGTTGGTAGGAGGTAGCATATACCCTGTAGAATAGTCCAGGTGCGTGCCAGCTAGGCCGAACATCACGGTTAAGAAAAAACTTTGGTGATTGCAACTCATGTACGTAAATAGTGTCAAATTAAACATGCATTTGAATTAACACCTTTTGATGGAGCAAATGTAATTTCTTTAATAATTAATAACTATGTTGTCTATTGGTAAACAAACTTCATGTATGAATTTAGTTTCAGATGGTTGAGGATAATGCTTTTATAGTGAATCCATAACATCGCATTTGATTTAGTTTGGCTTAGAATATGTTCCTATTTGTCTTCTGGTTCAAACTGATGCTATAAGTAAGCTTATCCAGAGTCAATTCGACCCATCTCCAGAATGAAATCTGAAGATGATTTATAATTTGCGAAAATAAAACCTTCATCTTTCCAAACCATGTTCAGAGTACAATGATATGGAAATTCACCACCAATGTTTGTGGTGGAAGGATAAGATCCCTCTGGCCTTTAACCAAAGATCTTGAGTTCGAGACTTTGGAATGGAGAAAATCCCAGATCAAAGTGTAATAGCCGATTTTGGGATCAATATTTAAGTCATAGCCGAAGTATATATTTATATGTTTAGCCAAAAGATGGTCCGGAAGCTTCCTCTCTCCCAACAAGCAAGACGACATCACCACTTCTCTCAGTAATGGACTTCCTTTACTTCGTAACCTTAGCCTTAGATGTCCTTTCATAGGGAAACAACTTTCAATATATGCGTCCAAAGTTGCGAAAATCTGTGTCCCAAGTTTTGCCAGAAGTTCGGCAAATTGCTTGTGTAAGCAAACTTCAGTAAGTTGCAAAAATTTGTGTCCGAAGTTTTGCCTGAAGTTCGACAAATTACTTGTGTTGGTGAACTTCCGGCCGGCAATTGCGCCTGAAGTTTGGCTTGCCAAGGCTACCGAAAATCGTTTCTAAAGTTTGGTCTTGGCAAGCTAAACTCCAAACATGTATTCAGATATATATATTCAAAAATGAAAATAGATTTTGATCAATTAGAAGATGTATCTATAACTTTCACCAACCAAATCAACTAAGGAATTCGGCGAAAGATAAAAAAGAGAATTCAAAGAGATGCAAAATGTAAATCTATTAGGAGTATCGAAATGACGTGGAATTTAAAATCTTAAGATTCTCTAAATAAATCATCATTTGCTACAATGAACGTGTGATCAGCATCTATGAATTAATGAGAATATTAATTAACACAACAACAACATATTCAATGAAATCTCACAAATGTGGGGTCTGAGAATGATAGAGTGTACATAGATCTTATCTCTACCTTGTTCTCCTCACATAAGACAAATAATTAAAATTAATTTAATTCCAAATGGGATATTTCTGTCACAATAACTTAAAAGTTAATTAATTTTAATTAGCTTCTGATTCCATGTTAAATATTGTCATGGTCTCAAAGAACTCTTCTCAGGGTCATGTGATCACATGAATTCCCATGTTTTCTAATTGATTCCCCTAATTTCTTATTTTACGGACGTTTAATTTGACTTACCACATGATATAAATATACAAATATTTTAATTGGTTTCAGTTATTACAGTTATGGAGTTAGTTGCATTAATATATAAATATAATCTTATAGTACAATCACACAAGTGAATATTGTTTTATTAACTTACAATTTGTTTATTTATTGGTTGTGGGGCAAAATGTTATTGGGAAATTAAATTAAATCTAACTTGAGAGTTTAATTAGGTTCTTTGGATCGAGACATGTTAGATTAAAGGACCAGTGAAAACTTGTCCTTTGAACATGAAATTTAGAAATGGCTTCAGAACAAAGTTAGAAATCTAATGCTATATATAATACTATCATCTTAATTCAATGAACTGTTAAGAGATTCAAGACACTATGAGAAAAATAGTACTTTCCCCAAGAAAGGAAAAAAATTATTGAAGAACAAGTTATTCCAAGATGGTCTTGTTCAGCAGCATTTATGACAAATTCCATCTTATGACTGTAATTTGTAAGAAAAAGGAGGGAAAAAATGGAATTTTTATTTTCATTAAAAAGAAAGAATTTTAGTATGCGCGTTGATGGTGTAAAAAATATTTATACAATTGAGTCACTTATAAGATAATTAGGTAAATCACTATAATAATGTGACTCAATCGGCCTCAAACAAGCTACCCCAATCCCTACCGCCAAAAGGTCATGTATAATGTAGGAACACACAATTTTTTGCTTATTCTTTCGCTTTAATTTCAAAATCGGCTCGCTCTCCACTATAGTTTGGACCTTTCACCTGCTTAGAAGTGGATTTGATGCATTATTCTAACCGGCTGAACTACCTGAACCCACTAAAAATGGATGAAGCAAAAGACATAATTAAGACCTCTTCTAATTTAGGATTATTAGAACTAAACTCATTGATAAACGCCATCTTTTAATTTTGTGGCATAACTCAAAACATTTTCCCCTTACATTTTCACTACTATTGTTTAATTTGATTAGTCTCGAGCACAGAGTTCTATATATCAGAGTATAATTTATTGGAAAAATAATAAATGTTTGATGAATAATGGCAAACGCGGTCCCAAACTTATATTTTGATCGTCAATTTCATATAATGTACTATGTACTGTAGTGTGATAATATGACAGTTCCATAAAAGGAAAAACCCATCATACAACGACCTAGATTTTATAGCCTTTTTGTCGAATAATTATTGATTCATAAAAATTGGCCTTTATAGGTGTCAACCCTGAAAATTAGGTCAATGTTCCTCATAGGAGTACACAATAAAACAACGGTAAAAATTTATGGACACTTAATATTTATAACGGTGTTTACACCAAGCCAATAAATATAAGATATATTTTTACAGATATTTATCACTTGATCATGATTAAGTGCTATGTATTTTTTACTTTAATTTTTAAATGTTAAGGTTAACTTCAGTAGTTTGATATAAACATCTGATACGATAATTTAACTAATCAATAAACATTTTTCATCTTAATTTTTGACATGATTGTAGTAAATTAGTATGATTTGATATAAATATTTGGCACAAATAAATCATAAAGTCACCACCAAAAGGTGTAATCAGATGTTATGAATGGTCTTTCATTTCTGAACTACAGTTTTTGAGTTCGTGCTTTCAATTTTTTAAAATTTCTTTTGATAGAGAGCATTTTATCTCTCCTACAGAGTATTTTTAATTCAAATTCAGATTAATCAAATCGACAAGTATTAAAGATCATAGTCTAGTCTAATTATAATAGTTTAGTCTATTTATGGTACAACTATAATTTTGGTAAATATAAGATTTGTAGTCCTATTGGAATAAGGTTACCTTATAAGACTAGGAGAAGGAGAACATTACTTCTATATAAGGATGTCATTATGATGAATACAAAGTAGAAAAAATTCTCTCATTATTCTTGTCTCTCTAAATTCTTGTATCGATTTTAACATGATATCAAAGCCACGTTAGAAAGAACACCAAAACCTAAAATAATGGCAGATGATGGTAAAGAAATCGGCGATAACGACAAAGGAATCGTCGGTGAAGAAAACAAAATCTAAAGAAAAACAATTTCTCCCTACGACATTACGTCAAATGATAATCTAGAAATTGTGGTGACACAAGTCCAATTGAAGGGAGAAAATTATCAAAAATTGGCTAGATCCATGAGGACAGCCCTAAGAGCAAGAAAGAAGTTTGGATTCATCGATGGTACAATAAAAAACCCGGATGAAGAGTCGCCGAATTTGGAAGATTGGTGGACTATAAACTCAATGTTGGTGTCGTGGATTCGCAACACCATAGAACCGATGCTTCGCCTAACGATTACACATAAAGAGGAAGTGAAAGAATTATGAACGAGCATCTGAGAGCGGTTCGTCGTTATTAACGACCCTCAAATGCAACAGCTACAGACATAATTAGCAGAGTGCAAGCAAAAGGGAAGAACCATGGTGGATTACTATGGAAAACTCACTAAGTTGTGGGAGGAATTGATGAATTATGAACAAATCGCAATTTGTACGTGCGAAAAGTGCACATGCAATCCAGGAACGGTCCTAGAAGCCAAAATAGAAGAAGAAAAAGTGCATCTTTTCCTCATGGGATTGGTTAAGAGAGCGTATGGAACAGTGAGATTGAACATATTGGACCAGAAATCGTTGTCATCATTACACAAGATTTGCTAAGGGTGTCCAATTGAAGGGCGATGCCATCATTGGCGCTTAAAGTCATCCTTAAACATAAGTAATTAAGTATATTAATGGCAGATGGCCATCCGCGACGCGAATGCCATCGTATATTCTCCCGAAAATCATTTAAAGTCATATTTTTCTGAATTTTATTCCATATTTCATTTATCCAAAGCCCTAGCATGGCTTTTTTTTTATCCTATCCTCATTCTCCCACATTAAGGTAAGTCTCTTCCATATATTTCTAAGTAATTCTAACACTTATACATCAATTCTTAACAAGATTTCCATACTATAATCTAGAAAATCCTTCTCAAGGTTTCAAGTTCAGAGTTTTGGGTTTCTTCTTCAAAAGTTCATACCTTTCCTTCAAGTTTTGGAGCGAGTGAGGTATGTAGAGCTTCTATCCACATGTGGAAATATCCATGTTCTACCCCATGTCACGTTTTTCCATGAAATACAAATTTTTCATAAGTTAAGGATTTTGTTGCATTATCATGATAACCTTAATACATGTAATATTATATGTCATGTCTATATTATAATTCGTTAATTGTATTCATGATAGGATGTCATGTCTATATTACAATTCATGAGTTCATAAATACAAGCTATAATTATTATTACTCAAGTATAAGGATGATAGTTCAGATTTAAGACCTTCAGGGTAACACGTTATGAAGTTAGCTCGTAGTAGGCATAAACTGCCCACAATTGTTTTGAACAGAAAACAACCTAAGAGAAAATCTTGTGATTCTAGAATGTCCCGAGTTTTCAAAGATGTATATTTTATCGTATGACCCATGTACATGACTAAGAAGAGATTGTGAATGATAGGAGAACTATGAGAAGATGATATTGATTTTTTGGGGATAGTTTTAAATTATTTAAGTTTATTCAGATCAGAACCAGAGAGTATGACGTTAGTAAGTTACTACAAGAGTAGTATTACTATAAGATGATAATATGTGACAGTTCCCTATAAGGTTATGTGATTTAAGTGTTTATCCCATGTGTGTATAATTTGACATGACCTTAAGGTGTATAGAAAGTTGGGGTTAGATATTTCAACTTTTAATTTAAGAGAAACATAATTGCCATAAGTTTGATCCATGTATATAGCTCATAAAAGATAGTATATGATCGCAGAACAATGTGGGATGATGAGAGAAGTTAGAAATAATTTTACGCTTCACTTTAGTATTCAGGACAGAACCAGAGAACATGATGCTAGCAGGTGGTTAGTAGATAATAGTAAGTTTTGAGTAGATACAATGAATTAGCAATTTCAGCAGAGCTAGTAGAGGTACAATTTGATTTCCTTAGTTAGGTTAAACTGGTGAGTGAGTAGCAGTTTGAATACACCAAATACATGTTAGAACCCAAAGAGTTTAAGATAAACATGGAGTACAGTCGCATGGAAGAAGAAATCAGCTAGGCAGTAAGAGAGCAAACTACAGAAGCACAATCTTTTAGAGTTATAAAAAGGGGTTTTCCCTAAGACTAGCACTAGGAGCGACATTAAGTCATTAAGATAGAATATGCCAGTAATCAGTCCATGTAAGTAATTTAGTTCCCCGTTCATGTAAGTAGTTCAATTTTCCTAGTAAGGAAGATCACTCGGAAGTGAGTCGAAAGATGAGCCGTCAGTGAAATAAAGTGCACAGAGTTGCAGAAAATGAGGAAAATTAGTTGGATCCCAACAAGAGATAAGGATCCCCAAATATAAGATCTTAACATTTGGTCCAAGAGAGAGATGTGTAAATTGTTAATGAGTGCAGTTGAATATTAAAACCCCAAAGGGTTAGTATGAGATATAAAGAACCTTAGTTTAGTAGTAAGGCGTAATGAGATAGTCTCCATAAGGAATGTTCCTCGTATGCACAAGAAATACGAAGTGAGTAGAATGATTATCGACCGACTTGTGTCAAGATAAGTTATTATCGTTTAAGCGATCACAAAAAAGCTATTAGATCATGCCCAGCTATGTGTCACAAAGGTAGTGCCATCGCACGAGACTCTATTGTTCACGGTGCTGGTCAAATACTTAGCACACAACAACACTATGAGTATTTCAGGAAGTATCTCAGAAAGATATTAAGTATAGATAGTTTAGCTCATATTGAGGCAGACAAGTGAATCATGATGAAAAAGGTTCATTGTTTAGCAAACCTAGGAGTTCAACTTTTGGACCCCGAAGATAGTAGAGTTGTTGTATAGAACAGAGCCAAATCCTCCTTAGTAGTTGAGCAAAATAGGAAAAGAATTTCATGATCCCTATCTACTTCAACTAAATGAAAGGATTCACAGACATAAAACCATATCTTCCAAACAAGGGGGAGATGATGGTACTCTAAGGTATGAAGGAAAACTTTGTCCCGGATGTAGATAGACGTAAAGAGAAGATTATGGCAGAGGCACAAAATTTTAGATATTCTCTCTATCCAAGCTCCACAAAAAATATATCATGACCTTAAGAAGGTTTATTGGTGTATTGACACGAAGACGGATGAAGCCAATTTTGTGGCTAGGTTTTCAAATTGGTAGCAAGAGAAAGACAATTCAACAGAAGATTATGCCAAGTTATTTGTTCAGGAAAGTCCCAGATTCCATGGGGCTCCAATGTCCATTGGATCAGTTCAAGGTGCGTAGTTCAAAGTGAATTTTTTTGAAGTCTTTTAGAAGGGATTGGATACCATTTCTAGTACCGTTTTTCATCCTCAAACAGATGTCAGACAGATCGTACTATCCAGACACTTGAAGATATGTTGAGCGCAAGTGTCCTAGACTCTAAAGGTAATTAAGATGATCATTTGTCTCTCACTGAGTTGTTTCTAAATATAAATATCATGTTAGTATCAAGATGGCACCATTTGAGAACTTGTATGGGCGAATGTGTTGAGCACTTATTAGTTGGTATGAAGTTGGAAAAATAGAATTGCTAGGGTCAGACTTGGTCCATTAGGATGTTGAAAAAGTTAAATTAATTTAGGAGTGTTTGAAAATGTCTAAGAATCGTAAGAGTCCTATGCGAATGTGCAGCGTAGAGATTCAAAATTTCATGTTAACAATTAAATATTTCTAGAAAGTTTTGCCTATGAAAGGCCTTATGTGATTTGAGAAAAAAGAGAAGTTAGTCCCAAATATATTAGACTATACAGGATCCTACAAAAGATTGTCAAGTTCGCAAGTTGAGGACTAAGGAAGTTGCTCCAGTGAAAGTGTTGTGAAGGAACCAAAATGTGAAGGAGGCTACATAGGAAGCCAAAGAGGACATGAAGCCCAAATATCCACACTTATTGATGGACAAGCAGAAAATATCTAGGGTAACTACCTCAAGTATTCATACCTCATGTCAGTTCAGTGTTCAGGTCCCATCTCCGCTCAACATTCGGATCTCATGTTGTAACATTCACCTTTTCGATAATCAAATATCATGTTATGATATCCATGTTTACACGTATTCATATCTCATATCAGTTTAACACAAATGTATATGTCATCCAGTCTTCATGTATTCATGTCCCATGTCATGTTTCTCACGTCCATGTAATCATGTCATATTCATGTTTATGTTCCAATACTCATGTGCATGCATGCCTACGAATTCTTTTCCAAATCCTATGTATAATATTTATGTATTCATTTAGTTCAATATCATGTGCGCATGTCATACCGGTATTCATGATAGTTGGTGTTCACATATCCAAGTCAGTTCAATATTCATATTAGTCACGTTCATACTTAAGTTACCATGTAATGTCATGTCATGCGTATTAAGATGCCATGTGAGGCTTGTTTTGTGCTCTGGTTAGTTTTCAGGTGTTTGAGGAATGTTGGGATAGTTCTATCTATAAAGGAAATTCTGCGAATTTTTTGTATAATTCCAGAGTTAGTCCCACTTCTAGCCACAACCATCATTCGAGGACAAATGATCCATGTCTCATGATTCACGTTCATATATTCTCTACTCATGTCTCATGCCCCACATTCATGTTTTCATGTAATCATGTCATTTTAGTCTCCATGATTATGTCGCGGTCCTTCACGTTCAATTACTCATGCAATGTCCATAAGTTATTAAGTTAATCATATTCCGAACCATGATCCATCATTCAAGAACGAATGATCCCAAGGGGGAGATATTGTAACACCCGTACCTTTAGACTAAGGCGTGACCTATGTGATGGGAACATAATAGAACCAAGATGAGAATTATAAGAAGTGTTTTGAAAACTAATCAAGTCATAAGAAGAGTCTTTGGGCAAAGTATAGTAGGAAGTTACTCTATGGGTCATGTTTTTAAGTGAGTTTGCACTAGGTCTAATTTAAAGAAGGTATACGGGAAAATCTATAAGGAATTTAAGAAAACTTAAAGCATGAAAGTTGTAGACATTTGAAATACGTTTCAAATGGTATATGGTGGAGCTTAAATAGATATATGTATAAAAGGTTATGTCTATTTTACTTAAGGGTCACAAAGTAGTCCACTAGAGTTGCGGATGCGATATGCAACACATAATGCATTTTGCGACGCATATCCCATCGCATTTTGGCCACATTTTGTCCTGAAGTTCCCACCCTTATGTTTTGATATGTGGAAGCATCCGCAGATGTCCATGTGCGATGCGGATGCCAGCCTAGCCCAAAACACAGCCTAGCCCCACTCAGCACAAAATGCAATGCATTATCATCTGGGCAATGCACCTGCCTCATCAACAAATTATGCAAAACTCGTCCTTGGAACATAATTGAAGGCATGTCCAAAAAATACCCAAAATTAGTACTTCTGAACATTTTCAGTTGCTTTCTCGACAATTTCTAATGCAACTCATTAATAATTTTGCAGTTGGTGTTGCATTCAAATTTCGGTTTATAGGCAATATCCATCTTTATATAAAAATTCCCAACCTGGAAACACAAATGATACTTAATTAGTATATCTCATATACTACTCTATGATGCCCACATAGTATATATATGTATATACTACAAGACTATCAAACACATACCTATTGTTATATTACATACTACATAAATAAAATAATCCTATATGATGCCCCCATTATATATAAGTATCATGAAAATGTATCGTAGGGGATCATACATTGCTTCGCCTAACTGCTATATGATGCCCACATAGTATATATACTAACAGAGTATCCACAACATACAAAACTACTTCATGAACACAAAAAATAAGTTGCCTTCGTATTAATGAAATCATCGGCTGTTGCAGGTGTTGTATCGGGTACTGTTTCAGGGATTGATTCACAAGAAATATTCTGTGATTCTTCAACCGTAGTTTTTTCGTTTCTTCCACGAATTCTCATCACATGAATCATCCGCTACCGTTTTCCCTTTTCTTTTCACATTGTCAAGATCTTTTCCAACATCTGCTTCAGCAACATCCCCTGATTGTTGATTTTTTGGACTATCAACAGAAATTCATGGCGACGCATCAACATGCAATGAACGATTTGGGCCCAACATTGAGATTGACACAACAAACTCTTCTAGTGTACCTTCGTATATAGAATCATTAATGTCAGTATCATCCACCCAATCTCGAGGACAATGACCCCACCATTTATCCTCGGCACGATGCTTAATATCCATATATCAATATAAATTGAAAAAACACACGCACTACTAAAAACGACTAAGCAAAAACATACACAAAAAAAGGCACACACAGAACTATAAAAAAATTGTGCTAGCAAAAAACTATGTAAAAAGTTAAAAAATATATAAAACAAACCACACAAAAAAAAAATTAAATCAAATAAAGAAGAGCATAAAATCATGTACCTGTTAAAAATGCACGTTAAGATGGAAGTTGTCTTTTTCAATTTTTTTTAAAAAAACGCAAGATATGAGAGAAAAAATGTGACAAAATTACGTGCTAATGGGAAAGAAGTTAGGGCTTGGACTTCGCAGAACGTGGGCAGGTGGAAAGGGGCGAAATTGGGCCTATTTGGGAGAGGGGATTGTGCGGGTAAATATTTTCATTGGGCTGGGCATACACGAAAATAGTTTCAAAAGGGGTAGGGCCGCGTAAATATTTTGGCTTCAGGGGGCAATCCGCGAGCTTCCCTTTTTTTATTAATTTAAAAAAAATTATTGTGACTTATAGTACTTTTTCATAGTTTCTAATTATGTAAATTATTTTTTTTTAAAAAAACTTAAAGATCATATGTCTGAATTCACGATAAGAAAAAAGAAATTTGACTTTCGAAATTCGAATTGTGTCACATAAATTGAGACAAAGGGAGTACAATTTTTTAATTAAAAAAAAAGAGAAAAAAACTTATTCAATCACGTGATTGATTAGCTATATTGTCAGTTGAATGTTTTTAGAATAAACTGATTAGAAAAAAATTGTTAACAACTTTGCATTGTTCTTGATGATTATAAAACAGTAATTAATGAATTTGCATCTAAAAAAGATAGAAAAATAGATTTTAAATAAAAATTTATATGACGATCTTTATTTTTTTAAAATAAATAAATTAGGGCCTCTCTGAAGTTTGACTTTGGACCCCAATTTTGTTGAGACTACACTGTAAATAGTACCTCTAAGATAATCGATAATGGGAATGCAAAGAGTGGATTATACCCGAGGAAAGAAAAAGAAGTGGCTTAGAAATTACAGTACGTACCAATATCAAGATTTGTATAGCTCTTACTAGTATTTATGTATAATGAAGTAACAACAACAACAAATTCAGTAGTCCCACAAATGGAGTCTGAGAAAGTAAAATGTACGCAGACCTTATCCCTAATGAAGTAAAAAATTACAAATTTATTGGTAACTACTTCTACTTATTAATTAATACTTTTGACATATAAATTAATTACTAATTTACTGAATTAATAATCGAGCAAAATAGATGAACCTATTTTTGAATAATTATATATATAACTTAACCAAGCAAAGTTGAGTTCACTATTAAAAAAATTGTTGAATTTTGGCGGTGTTGAAAATGAGTTCGTTGTTGAGGGATTTCAGTCGAAAAATCTATCAAATATATTTCTGACGAACCAATTCCCGTAGAAATTTGTTTCTTAGTATAGTAATTGACTCGGTCGAGCCTGAGCTTGATTGAGTTTTGACCATTCCGAGTAGAACTAAAGCTTTAGTTGAAACCAAATCGTGCCGAACTGAACAAAATACAAGTGAGTTAAGCCGAGGCTGGCCGATGCCAGCACAACTCAGTGTCCAAACCTATCAAGACGTACTGACAACCAACGATAATATAACGTGAAATTAGTCGGTCTGACTCGCTCATTTGACACTCCTTTAATTATGTTAACTAAATATTACAGGTGTTATTGAATATTTCTGTGATTCTTTTGGTACTTTTAAGTTCAATTGTTAGTTCTACTATAAAGGGAAAAAACGAGTGGAAAAAGCTTGTTTTGTTCTATTGAACTATATAGCGCAAAGCTCTTTAGGTTTGATTCCGTGTGGAAACAGCATTAAACAAATTTATACTTAGTTCTAAATATTAATGTACGCGTTCACTTCACTGTATCAACCAAAATTAATAAAATGTTGCCTAAAACAGAAAGTAGGATTCATAACATCTTTATATATCCATATATGATTAGAAAATGCAATGTATATACATTAAATTAATGATTTCTTCTTTCCAGTACATACAAAAGTACTCTCTACACTTTCTTCTATTGTAAAGTAGCAATATTTAGGCATGGGACAGATAGATGTCAATTCTAGGCCTCTGCAACAATCTGGCAAAAATCATCTTCTAACTATAAGAAACTAGAGGACGGTGGCATACAGTGTTTTTTTTTTTTTTTTTTTTTGATAATCCAGGTTTCCAGGCTTACGCCTGACTACTTCGCTGGTATTACCCAGACGTCCTAGAGGTAATAGCACCGGTCCTTCAACAGGTCCTTCAACACTATTACCAGGTAAATCACGGGATGTGCTCCGGTGGCCAATTTTTCTGGGAGCGTACAACTGATCAATGAGACAAGGTCAAATTCCCCAACATGCAGAGTTTCTTCGTGCTTGCGGGGAATCGAACCCACGCTGTCCCATGCCAGAGCGCCTTATAGCGCCCAGGCTTTGCCACTGGACTATGCCCCGGAGGACACAGTGTTTTTCTTTTTAATTTTATGAGGGGTGGTAAGGAGGGTCGGAGTCTGAAATTCTAACAAGACGATTCAAAAAATACTATGCTAAAAGTTTTTTTATATAAAAAATGTTTAACAAATCATATATATACATAAAAAAAAATAACTTATGTATACAATATAATATTTTGATAAAAATAATTCAATTGAGCCCCTTCATGATCAATACTCCGCCACTAGGTGGTGTGGTTTTTTCGGTTTAGATGGTGGGGTTGGGAGGGGGGAAAATTAGAGAAGAAAATAAGTGTAAAGTTAGTTGTACTTGTAATCTTGTACATATTATTCTTTTTATCCCAATTAATGTGACATTTTATTTTGGGTCATTCTAGCCTAAAACATGTGTTCGTCTTACTAAAATGTTTTCTAAATGAATTCAAGATTTCAGTAAATTCATTAAATTATTAGGTTTTAAATATTGTGATATATTATATATAATAGAACTTTCAACTGGAAATTTTGTTCCACAAAATTAAAGATTTTAATATATCAATCAAGTAAGTGTGTGTCTACTCAAATATCATCTCAAAATATGATGGAGCCATGGAGGGATAATAAGTTCTAATTAATTAAATGTACGTGTTTCTTCTCCCCTTTGATATAAAATATTTCTTATTAATTAGCTGAATATCACAATCCACTATTAAAAAGTATGGATTTCTGACAAAATTCGTCGAAAATATTTTCGATGAACTTTTTGTCGAAAATTTCATATTTCCACCAATATTTGATGAGACCGTGCATTGAAAATAAATTCACATTTTTAGTAGTGACATATCAATTGAATCCTTGCCATCCAAGTTTTCCCCAAATTAAATATGATATATATGTCGAAAACTAGCAAAAAAAAAACGTAAAAATGTTGCTTTTACTTACGATTAATTTAGGATATAAAAAGCTGTCATGATAATTTAAAAATGATGATCGTACTCTTCTTCCAAAGCCGTTGAAAACATAACGCAATAAGAACAAACACTACTTTCTCATTCTTGCATGAAAAGAATAGACTTTCTTTCTTAGCAAAGGTTCCATGCACATGCAACTCTTCTTTTCCCCACAACATATATCTCTTTTATTCTATATTAAACCTATTACTCTAACATATGATTATATCATTATATACGCATTCGATTACATATACTCCCTTCCTTTCAATATTATTTTACATTACTCTTTTTCAGTTTTTTTTTTTTAAAATGACATCTTTTAATTTTTAATTAGAAGCTATTTAACTTATAATTTTTCATTTTACCCTTAACGATCTATTCTTAGAGGCATAGAATTGTCATGACATGTTTAAGACCACAAGCTCTAAGGGTAATTTTGATATATGCCCAAAGTCTTTCTTTCTTTTTAGTTATTACTCTGTGCCTAGTCAAATACTACTCCCTCCAATCCGTTCCAATTTATGTGATGTAGTTTGAATCGATACGGAGTTTAAGAAATTAAGAAATGAAAACTTTTAAAATTTGTGGTCTGAAACATGTTGTAGCATTTGTGTGGTTATAAAATTTTTAAAACTTGTGACCTTAAATATTTTTTAACATTATTTGTGTGGTTATAAAAATTTCTCATTAACGGTAAATACTAATTCCATAGTTAATTGTTTCCAAATTATTTATAGAAGTGTATCATTAATTCTTTTTTAAATAAACTAAAAAAGAAGTATCACATAAACTGTAATGGGAAAATATGATTTAAAATGACACTGTGAAAGTATATCCAATTTAGAGCCAAGAAATGGTTATTATCTCAATTTATTCATCAAACTAATACTAGTGGCATGCTACATAATACAAGGGATGTATCTAGGACTGTGAATAGGGTTGGACTTTGGGGATTAAACATAATTATCAACATGTGTAAATCTCAAGGCTAATTAAGTGTAGGTTTTGGAATTGAATTGCAATCTCAATGTACTAATATGGTGTGCATGATATGGTTGGTTCCAAATTCCAATATGAAAATGTGAGTACTCCCAAAGCGCAACGCAGATAGCCGATCTTCTTTCACCTACTCCATGTGGGTAGTTTTCGCGTATCCTTGTCAGCTTCTTCTCGTACACTGCATTGAATATTTTATAGAAGAATTCAAAATTTAACTGTGATAAATTCACTATTAATACTACGGATACTATCATCGCTAGTTTATCGTTAAATTATTTATAGCTAACAATTCTTTTTGATTATTTGTTACTAATCCATTTTTAAATAGGAATAATGATGAATTTTACTGTTTAGGCGCTGCTAATTTCTTATTTTAAGTAATGAAGGTTCTTAGCGCATTTGAAAGATTACGTAACGTAAATCATAAAATAAAAACTTATAGGTTCTTTGTGTAGCGAAAGTGAAAGACTGGAACTGACTGAGACTGGAATCACCAATCAAGCCTCATGATATATCGGACGAACCCACTATACTATAGCCGCCTAAACCCTAGCTGATAGATAATAGAGCGTGGAAAAATACGGAGTTTTCTAGTGTATTCAATTATACACTATATGTGTACTTATATAGGAGAAACAAGGTTTAACAGTAATTACTAAAATTATTATATTTTTTCTAATGAGCTTTTAGTGCTGCATCCTTTTTGGGTGACTAATTTCCAACAACATTCAACATGTACATTATACATTTGAAATGATGGGTTCAGAATTTGATTATATCGATTGAAGGTTTAGGACTTGGCTAATTCGAATTCACCTTGAAAAGTCTTATTTATTTAAAGATAAATTATTTTTTGTGAAAGATGATTTATTCTCAAAGTTTCGAACCTAAGATTTAATAGTATAATTTGGCTCTCGCGTTTGTGTACGGATGTGTTGGAGTTTTTGTTGAGAGAGCGTAAGTGACCGTGGCACATGTTATTAGCCTCGAGAAATACAAAGGCCATTGTTCCCATTACTCCAACTGAATTTTGGTTACTCATTTTTTAAGACAATTCTTATCCAAGAGATTTCCATTTCTAACATGTCACACGTGACTTTGTGTTTCTAACCTCGAAATTAATCACTTAATTTACTAGTCTAAAATATTTTCATCTCGTCTATCAAAGATCTAAGTCATACCCTAAAGTAGATCACAAAAATGATTATTGAGAAGGCTCTCAAATATGTATTTTGTGAAATGTATATTGATGAAAAAATAGGCCAATGACCCGAAGATTTCTTGTATGTTATTTTTGAATCTCGTATGTATGAAAATAATTATCTCTTATAAGAAAGATATAAAACTAAATATAAATTTATAAAGAACTACAAAATTAATTAACCCTAACACAAGATAACACTTCTGTTATAGAATATATTTTACTTATAAAGGTGTCATAAATTGATCTTCAGAAATATAATAGCATTACATACGATATTACATTACTTGTTACATAATATTTTTTTTACATGAAAGTCTCTTAAGTCCTACAATATTTGCAAGTCACGAGTGGTAGACTCAAGGTCAAAATATTTGTCTTAATTATTACTGAAGCAGTTAAGTATTATATCTAATAATCAAGTTTCTTAATTTGTTATTAAAAAAACAACAACAATGTGTGTATGTTGATACTTATTAAATAAAAGAACTATTCAAACCAAATACGCCTTTATAATTAGTAAATTTGCTAAAACGAAAAAAAAAAAAACAAATAATGAGCTTTAGATTCAGTTTCTTGATGCCAAATAAGCTACTTAATTAATAAATAGATTTAACAATTTCTTTTAGAAAGGTACTAATTATAATTTCATCAAAGAAAACATTCTTCGTTGTTCATTTTTGGGAATACCAGCAAAAACTTAGAAATATATGAAATCTTGGAAATGCAAAACCTCACATGCTTCTCTCTTGCATTTTTGTTACTTTTTGTGAACGTTGGATGTCTAGATGGACAAATAATATTAGAAATATAATTTCTGTTATTCAAGAATATTTTCATCGTATCCAATAATGCTTAAAAACATTAGGGATGTAAATTAGAACTTTAGAAGACGGATAGTGCAAAGATTTTTACACTATTAGCAGGTTTAATGGGTGATAACAAATTAGTTTAGTGGGTTACTGATAATACCTATCATAAAAAAATACTTATAGTCTAATTTATGATAGCAAATTAGTTTACTAAGTTACCAGTAATATTTATTATAAAAATTTACTTATAATTACCTCACAAGCGGCTTAATTATGCAATAATTTTTACATTATCAATGCATAAAATTTAAACTAAAAAATTATAGATGTTGTATTAGTAGCCTAGCCTTGGTGGTAAAGAATATTGTTAAGTCCATCTAAGTTCTAAACTTTGTTAAATTGAGTTTTTCTTCGCCCTTTTTTCCATTAAACTTGGTTAAATTATATTTTCTTCTTGTTGCTGTTAATCATCAAACTTGGTTAAATTATCTTTTCTCTTTTTTCCTTTTTGTATATCAAACTTGGTTAAATTATCCACCGCCCATTTCAAAGGCTAAATAATTAACGAACTTCGTCGTGATTTCATAAAGTTGTGGGAATATTTCTTACTTTCTCTTTGTTAATAATACTTTTCTGAGGGAGAGCAAGTACGCCTAAGTATTAAAATTATTACAAAGATTTTTTTTATTAATTGAAAGATAAAGTTCGTTGAATAATCAATACCGAATTGTAATCTCAAAAGCTAAGCAGAAAGTTACGCCGACTAAAACATATTTTATTCAAGTTTTCTATGTTTTTTTAAACAACTAAAGAAGAATAATCAATTATTCCCACAAGCGTTTTACTGCACTTTTAACTTTCCCACTGCGTCCCCCAACCCCTTTCGATTCTTAATACTTTCCATAAAAGAGATTAATAAAATTGTGTAAATATTTTTTATGTATATAAATACATAGAATTTAAATCCTTGTTTATTCATGATATATGAAGGCGGTGTTTGAGTTTTTTTAATTTTATTTTCTATGATATGTTTAATATCATATATTTTAAAAGTTTCATTCTTTATATACTCCATGTTAATATAAATTATGCCATGTAAATTGAAACAATAACATATTCAGTGAAATCCTACCAACGTGGGATCTGGGAGGGTAGAGTGTACGCAGATCTTACCTCTATCTTGGAAAGTAGAACGGTTGTTTTCGAAAGATCCTGGGCTCAAGACATAGCATAGGTACAAGCAAAGCAAAGAACACGATCAGACCCCGGATAAAAAATTTAAAGCAGTATGAAAATAATGGAAACAAAAGCGAATAAGCAATGATAACGCATTCTAACAAAGAAGTCATAACTAATACAGATAAATAAGATAAATAAAATACATTAAAAAGATACCTAGCAACAGAAATCAAATTACAGTTGCGTATTAAAACAGAGGGAGTATTAAAATGATGATTGTACAAAGAGCAAGACACTCCATACAATCACACTTGAATGCTCAAAAGACCAATTAATCCAATCACATGAGGAGTAATGATAACTTGCCTATCATGAGACTTATGATTGGCATAGTGTCAAAAACCATTTTATCAGTCCTCAATTCAGTATCATATGATTTAAATAAATCAGAAATATATTGTCCAGATATATTACTATAACAATCTTCTAAATTTGTGCACTACGTACAAAGTTGGAAAAATATCTACATATGCGATACTAACTAATTGAGATTATATTTTAGTCATGTAGTGTGTTTATTTTGTTGGACATGCACTTCCACGAAAGGTGGTCTATTGGATATGTGCTCGGTCGAAAAAGTATATTATATATATTGGTCAAATAATATATATATATATATATAAACTGAAAGCTTAACGCAACCGACATAGGTAATCAAGCAGCAATCGAGAGTCGACGGTCTGATTCCACCTAGTGGCGAATTAAACCAACAGAGAAGTCATGTAGTGTGTTTATTTTGTTGGACATGCGCTTCCACGAAGGGTGGTCTATTGGATATGTGCTTCGTTGAAAAAGTATATTGTATATATTGATCAAATAATTTATATATATATATATATATATATATATATATATATATATATTAAACACCTCCCTCAAAAAGCAACAAATTAGTTTTTATCACCCTACTATATTAAATACAGTAGTGCCCCCGTCGTCTTCAAATCCTAATTCCGTCTCTAGCTACAACTTGGGATTGAGACTTAAGTGTTGGTGTTATTGTATGTATTAGTTGAAGCCACCAATGTGATTGCTTGGTGGAACCATTTTTCTTGGCCATATATAAACATTTGATCAACCTAGAGGAACTCAAGCTTGATATGTGCATTGGCCTAAGCTGATATTATGAGATCTCACTACTATCAACTATGCCAATATTCTTCAAAAAACTAGAAAATTGGGTTCGACAATATGGGATTCAGAATATTGTTTGTAAAATTTGAGCTCTTGGGGCATGTAGACAACTCAACATGTTTTAAGAAACTTCCTATAAACTTTAGTAAAAATTAGAGATATTGGGAAATAGCTGCACCTCATGTTTTTCGTTGGTTTTGTTTGTCTTTTGAAGGGTATGCTTATGGGTTTTCATGCTCAGAGGTGCTTTTAGGTGGAAAAGAATGGAAGAGAGAAAGAAACATACATTAAAAAGAAAATGAAATTTGGAATGTAGTGAAAGGGAAAGCATTTATATTTTTAATTTCCAATTGTTTTTTGGATGAAAATGGATAGAGGATAAGGAGGAGAAGACACATTTACTCTCTATTTTCTCTCTCTATATATATATACACATGTATATATATTTAGTGACTAAAATAATATTTCTCTATTTAAATTTGTTTTGGAACAATTTCGACAATTTTCTATCATAAATCCTTGATTTCCGACGACCTGCCAACAAAGAAGTCCGTCAAAATTTCGCATATTTCTAGTAGTGAATATAGCAAAATCCGTCTCAAACTTGGATAAAGAAGAGATGAGATAGGTTGAGATCAACTATGACGAACCCTTAATATTGGGTTTACATGAATATAGAAAATTCATATATCCGATCCCAACTAATATATCAATTAATTAGTGGATCCAATTCAAATAAATTTTTCCCTCTGTACAAAAACCAAACAAGTTAAGGCAAAGAATTTAGTTCTTCTTCCTCATTTTTGCTCCATTTAAAAGGAAAATTTCAAGCATTATTTCCTCCAAGTCAACGAATTAATCAAGCCGTGTGATGCTTTTTTCTACTAAGTCTTAACTATACCTTCAACTTGCCATATCTTAGTTGGAGCAAATATGTAACAAAGTACCATTCATATACATGAAAGCTCAATTTGTAGGGTTGAATCCAAATTTATGACAAACATATGGCTTATTTTGGATGCAAAAAGAATAAATAAATTAGGTATTAAGTAGGTAGCTTGAGGTCATACAAGCCATACTACAATAGCATAGCTTAGCTATAGATGAAATGCTTTTTATAGAAATCTTACATTGAATGTGGGCTCATTAATATAATATATAGGTTCAAATGGAGTTAAACAATTGTATATGCAAAAATTGCCTATGTGTAGATACATTAATTAAAAGAATATGTGTGCATATCAAAACAAAGGGTAAGGAGAAGACCAGACTTAATCATATGAAAAGGACAATCAACACATCATTTTCAAATCCTAATTACATGGCCAACTTCCCCTCTTATTTAAACCTCTCCATTCCTCTAAACCCTCTCCTCACATTTTTTTTGTCAACTTGAGAACTCATAATATTTCCCTTTGATCTCTTTTCTCCTTCCTTGAACCAAAAAAAAAAACACAAAAGTGTTTAGTTTATTGCATATTTCTAGAACTTATCTTGATGAATCAATATTGTAATAGTCCTTGTTCACCTCTAATGGTTCATGCACTTGAACAAGAAGATTTATTTGCTGGTAGATGCATACTAGTAAATGGTCCAGTTATTGTTGGCGCTGGTCCTTCAGGGCTAGCAGTTGGCGCGGGCCTTAAACAACAGGGGGTTCCCTTTGTTATCCTGGACCGCGCCAACTGCATTGCATCCTTATGGCAAAACAGGACATATGATCGCCTTAAACTTCACCTCCCGCGACAATTCTGTGAATTGCCTTACTTCCCATTTCCACAACACTTCCCCGAATATCCCACTAAGTACCAATTCGTTAGCTACATCGAATCTTATGCCAAGAACTTCGAGATCAACCCACGTTTCAATGAGTCGGTCCACTCTGCTAAGTACGACGAAACTTGTGGTTTATGGAGGGTGAAAACAGTGTTTAGAGATGGTTCAGTCACTGAATATATATGCAGGTGGCTTGTTGTGGCCACAGGAGAGAATGCAGAAAAAGTGGTGCCCGAATTCGAAGGATTAGAAAATTTTGGTGGACATGTTATGCATGCTTGTGACTATAAAACAGGGGAGGCTTATGAAGGGAAGAATGTGTTAGTTGTTGGTTGTGGCAATTCAGGCATGGAAGTTTCACTTGATCTTTGCCACCATACTGCAAGTCCATCCATGGTTGTTCGAAGTTCGGTAAGTCTCATCTTCTCGTCCAAAATCATTTATAACGTCTGCCAGGAGAAAAAACTTTCTTTCCTTAGAGGCGCATTTTCTAAGTTAACAAATTTTCTTTATGTTTGTGTCCTTCATTTGCTAGAAAGTATTCACACGATATCTCTAACTCCAAACTTTCATGAACAGGTGCATGTTTTGCCAAGAGAAATACTCGGAAAATCGACGTTTGAGTTAGGAGTTTCATTGATGAAATGGCTATCAATTGATGTAGTTGACAAGATATTGCTAGTTGCAGCAAGGTTACTTCTTGGAAATATAGAGAAGTATGGTTTAAAAAGGCCATCTATTGGACCTTTACAGCTCAAGAATACACAAGGGAAAACTCCTGTGTTAGACATTGGTGCATTACAAAAGATTAGATCTGGTGAAATTAAGATAGTTCCAGGGATCAATAAATTTTCTCAAGGGAAAGTAGAATTTGTGAATGGTGAAATTCTTGAAATTGATTGTGTCATTTTGGCAACAGGATATTGCAGCAATGTTCCTTCCTGGTTAAAGGTGAAAAACAAGTTTTTTTTTCGATTTATGGATTGTTGTGACAGATATGGAAGTTGGGTTTCTTGTAGATTCTCTGTTCCTATTTCTTGCTTTTGTCAGTGATCAGGTGGATGGTATTCCCATTTGCCACTTCATATTTTCTTTTTAATTTATTGGGAACAGAGAAACATAGCTAATCACTTTTTTTTTCTTTTCTCTAGATTTTCTTTTTTGTTTTTGTTTTACAAATTGTAATAAGTTTTCCAGAAGATAAGATTTGAGTCTTCCAAGAAAATCGTTGAATGGATTAGATCACAGATCTGAGCTGCAAATTTCATCCTGTGTTTTTTCTCTGTTTCACTACATATATTGAATATGGGGTAGTTAATGTTTCTTTTTTTCATACTGATTTATTATATTTTTATAATATTTTATTATAATTTTTTTATATTGCTTTGAGTTGTTTGTTTTTGCATCGAAGGACTATCAGAAATTTCTCTACCTTCTCAGATAAAGATAAAATTTGTGTATATTATATCATCCTCAAACCTACTTTGTGGGATTTGACCGAATATGTTATTTTTGTTGAAATTTGGTCTAATGAGATATTTTTTATACAGGAAAATGATTTTTTCTCAAAGGAGGGATTACCAAAAAGCCCATTTCCAAATGGCTGGAAAGGAAAAGCTGGTTTATATGCAGTTGGATTTACAAGAAGAGGACTATCTGGTGCATCTTTGGATGCTATTAAAGTATCACACGATATTGGCAAAATTTGGAAAGAAGAAATTAAGCAAAAAAATCAATCTGTTGCTGTTGCTGTTGCATGCCATAGAAGAAGCAAGTTACCTTTCTAATCAGTATTTTTTTTTCTTTTCTTCCTGTAATTTTTCCTTGCCTAGTAACAAGGATTTTTTTTTTTAGCAAAGACCATTTGTGACGAGAATGAAGAGGCAAAACAGAGAGCAGCCCTCTCCAGAGAAATTCCAAAATTCATTTTTGGACATTTTTGTAGGAAGAAGAGGCTTTTTCACATCTACTTCTAAGGAGAATTTGTACAAAAGGTTGAATAATAGAAAAAATGTGACTTTATATATGTCCTTTCCCTGTAAGTAATTGAAACATTTCCATAGATATGCATGTTCAATTTATGCATCATGAGTCTTGTACATCATGTTTCAATGCTTGTGAAGGAAATATTCATCTTTTGATATTATCCAAGTTGGTAAAAAAATGGTCAAAGGTAATAGAATGGTTCTCTCACTCTAGTCATTTATTGTGGACCAAATATTCATTATTCCACAACATCCCTTATTTCAATTTAAACATGACACAGACTCTTCACTAGTTTAGACCAAGAAATACCTATGCAGAACTCTTAGACAACCTCCATGTTGCCAAGCACATGGATAGAGCCCACAGAAAAGAAAGAAGAAGAGGGTTAAATAGATCCCCTTGCCTTCAAGTCAAACTTGGAAGATAGCCCCAAGAATTACAATACGGGATGTGTGGGTTAGACGCATATTATTATAAGTTAAGGTTTCGTATAAAAAAAAGATAGATGAATGTTTCCTTTATTTTATGAATTTCGAACTGAGTATCAATTAATCAGTGATTTCTTGATTTTTAAGAAAAAAGTCAAATTTGGAGAATAGTTCAAACTATGACGTTGATAGAAGGTTTGGTATAGAAAAAATGATAGGCGTACTTTTGTTATCCACTAAATTTCGAACTGTGCACCAATTCGCCCTATGTGATTTCTCGGTTATCAAAAGAAAAGGTCAAACTTGGAGAACAATTTGATATTGTCTCATCTTTCTTAAACTGTCACATGTATAATAGTATACTTTTTAAGAGGCTTCCCAAATTAGATAGAATTAGAATACCATACCTCAAATTAATGTTATATATGTAGGTCTAGCTCAGTCATTATCACCTAGTGAAGTGAGAAGATTATCTTGAACTTCAAAGGGGACAACTTCATGGATGGGGTAGTTCAAAGATTCATACTGGAGGAGTCAAAGCTCCATGAATGAATAGAAACTTCCTAAATCCTTTTCATCCACAAATTCCCTCTCCAGAAGTCAAAATATAACTAACATTTGTTCATAATATCTCATATAACAGCTTGCCTTACCAAAAATAGAAAATTTGGAAAATAGAGACATTGATTCTTTTTATCCATCTAGTCTAGCTAGCCACCTATCAGAAATCTATATGAATCATTGCCATGTTAGCATCCTAGATTTTTCTCACGTCTCATACTTCTTTATTTGCTTCTTGTACAATGTCTATAAACTGAAAGTTTCATTCTTCTCTCTCTCTCTCTTTGTTTTTTTAAAGAATCTAAAAGAGATAGGGAGGAGGAACAGTCACAAAGACGGATTTTGAGTTTATGAATTCTGAATTCTAGGATGATAACATGGCAATAGAGGGTGAGGCTAAAGCTATTGCGTTTTGTCGAATCCGTAAGCAAAACTGTAGCTTCACCCCACGGAGACGAAGCTAAAATTTTGAGTTTATGAATTCTGAATTCTAGAAAAGACATATTAGATTCTGGCTAAATTATTGAGTAGATTTTAAGTACAAATACAAAATCTGAGTCAAAGTTATTGAGTTCTATCTAATAGATTAGCAAAACTGTAGCTCTGCCCCTAGAAACAAAGAGTAAGAAGGGAACTGTGGGAGGAAGAAGGTTGTTTATAGCTTCAGAAGAGTGGTCCATGGTTGTCTCTAGGTGAAAATTTTTATTTCCAGTTTTCAACAATCTTATAATATTAAAAGAAATGGGAATTGAACTTCTTTTCAATGAGATTTAACATGAATTAAATTTCCCATTTCACAATGAACATACAAATTCCACTGACAGAAAAGATTTAACAAAAGGAAAGAAAATCCAAAGAAGCAGTACATATATAGACAACCCATATGAGTTCCCATGCTGTTGAATCAAGCATGCAGCAAACCTTTATCTACTGTCCCATCTAGAATTGCTTCACCACCGCATACAAAAGTCTTGTTAAAATGAAATATATATAATAATAATAATAAAAAAGTCGGTTTCAAACCTTAAATGAATGCAAAACACACAGCTCATGTTCCTCAACTTGCTCCATGCAAAGTGTTTGAATTTAACACTTCTACCAGGTAGCTACAGTTGTTATTATGTCCTTCTGCAGTGGAACTTACTTAGGTTTCTTTTCTAACCTTCAATCAGGGCGGAGCTACAGTTCTGCTTATGGCTTCAGCATAATTTAATAGCTTTGGTCCAAATATTGTATTTGTGTTTAATTAATAACAGAAATTTAGTGTACTGGGTTGTCTTTTTGAAGAAGAGCCTTGGCGTAACTGATAAAGTTATTGTCATGTGACCAGGAGGTCGGGGTTAGAGCGTGAAAACACCTCTTGCAGATAAACCCTTATGGTCCGGTCCTTTCCCAGACCCCGCGCATAGTGGGAGTTTATTGCACCGAAATGCCTTTTTTTATGTATAAATTTATTCAGAAGTCAGTAAGCTGTTTTTTTCTTTTTAAATTCAGAATCCATAAACTTAAAATTCTAGCTTCGCCTTACTTGCAACCTATTATTAGACATCACTTTTACCAAGAGAGAAATACACATGGTCTGGGTCACTAACTATATCCTCAAAGTTCCATGAAAAGCCCATTCCTTCATGCTCTGATAACCAGTCACTTTGCAAGTGTTAACCTGAGTTGGATGGTGGGCACTATCCTTGTATCTTACTGCTGCATGTCCTACCTCAGTCCGGGGCGGAGCCACCTTAGGTCGAATTTTTTTTACTATATCCGAGTAAAATATAATAATAATGTATACATAATATAACTTGACGATTTTTTTAATAAAATGTACTTCTTAGTACTACTGGCCAAGGTGAAATTTTTGCTAGTTGGGACAACTGTTTAGTAAAATGACCTTTTTATTTCTCTTACAATTTATGGACCTTTTAGCCCAAGGTTTAAAGATCTTTTTTAAGAAAAATGAAAATCTTATGTGCAAACGTTATACGACGACAATTCCTTTATAAGTTACTACACACGTTAGACGATAATTTAATATATTGTAAAGTTGAACAATATATGAGCAAACATTAGACCTGAATCTAACATTGTATGTAAGGATAATTACCCAAGAGTTATATTGGCACAACATTTTAAATAGGCACAATATCTTAATAATAGTCTAAAAAGGGAACCTTTGGGCAAATTAGCCCAAAAGTTTCAAGAAAATCTCAATACAGCTTGGTACTGCAGCTCTTGCGACATTTAGGAGCCAGAATTATTGAAATGGAAATGACGGAATGTTCATGTCGTGTAACAATCAAATGACAAACTTCAAAATCGTTTAAAGTTATATACACCGACAGTGTAAAGATTCCTTACACAATTGGTATTGTATAACCTATTATAACATGTTACCGGTGTTATCAGATTAACAATTTATGCCTATCATAGAGAATTTACCTGCAATTATATGTGGTCTGATTGTATAGATATTTTTCACACTGCCAATGCATAAAACTTAAAACTCTTTTAGATTTCATCTTGCTGAATTCACTATTTCTGATACAAGATTATATGAGCTGAAGCTAAGAAGAATATGAAAAAAATTGGAGATAGGAGATTGCATTCCATTTCAATAAAGAATATGAACCAAATGTGAAACCCCTTTAGACAGAAGGGAGACATTTATGCTCGGGCAATTTTCTCTTACAATATAGTACTCCAATTAGTCCTTGTTACAAAGAATCTTAGCTAATGGCAACTCTAAAAATGGACAAAAATGAGACAATAAGAACAAAGACTAAGTGGAAAACTTCATCCCTGCCCCTTCTCCTACCTAAACTAGACCTACAATTTTACAAGACTACATTGGAGCAACTTTACAAGGGACATTGGATGTTACAGTATAAAAAAAGGTGCATCCGGAGGGACAAATAATCGGTTGGTGGACGTACAATAGTTGATATTCATGAAGTGGAAACTTGGACGATGTCCTTCCAACTAACATGCACTTCGTGTGCTAGAGAAAACTCAGCCTTTATTCGCGTAAAAATTGGAAGGCTGCATTTTCGAGCAGTTCGTTTGCAGGTTTTACACCGGTAAAATCAACGTCCTTGAGGGAACTGTTAATATCCTCAACAGAGATGGGGATGCTGCATTGAAAGCAGATAGATAAATGATAGAACAAGATCTATGTCCCTCCAAAAATGTTGTCATACACGTGTCAGACCCTCCAAAAATGCACTACTTTTGGAGGATCCGACACGCATCTATTGGTATTTTTGAAAAGTACGAACAACATAGATTTTGACAGCAAATGGGATTAATGAAGTACCTGGAATTATCATCCAATACAAAGTTGTTATCTGCATCATTTGCATCATTTGCTTTGTCTGCATCATTCACGTCTTCTTTTACTTGATCCTTAAAGCTGGAAATGACCTGTTCCGATCAGTATGGTTTAAGAACCGAACGCAGAAAAGTTGAGTTAATTTCATTGAGAAAGAATCATTAAACCCAAGGCTCAACATCCCCGATAGAAGAAATAATCAAAAAGACAAACAGTTGAGGAGGTAACCAATATCTTATATTGATGAATGCTAGTTGCCAGCAGATCGTCTCGAAGGATCATTTCTCATATACATAATTAACAAGAGACATTTAATGAGAGGGTATAAAAGCAGAAGGAGAAAGGAAGACTTACATCTGGGGATACACCTTGAGTATTAAAATCTTCATCCCAGTAAAGTGTACACATTCGATACAACTGTTGACTACTCAGAATCTGAAAAGATGATCCAACGGAAAAAGACACTCAGTGCCAGATGTGCAAATGCTACAACATAAATTCCAAGGACTCGTATTGTAACATGAAGATTAACACCAGACATAATTTATTTAAGCCCCTATCAATCTATACACACTTCATAATTATCCAATAGGATGCTTCGTGCTAGCACTCAAACAACTAACAAAGGAATTTTAACTGCCACAAGTGGCAGCCTGGAACCACCATGTATTATCAATATTTGAAATCTCTCAATCAAGTACAACTAAGAAGACTATAAAGATGAACTTACAGGGCAGAGATCAGTTGTAAGATCTTCAGATGTAAGTCTCGACTTCTGATTAATAACCTGTAAAATGAGCTATTTAGACAAGGGAAAACAGATGGTACAGGTAAGCTGGTAAAGTAATTATCTCAAAATGAGAGTTAAATTTCCAGAAATGTGGTCAGTTGCAAGTAACAGAGTACTTTTGCAAAATCATATTGGACTTGAGGAAAGCATTATTTGCCTATGAAGCATAGTAACATTTTTCCAAAAAAAAAAAAGATTCATCTTCATTGATAAATTTGCCCATTCAAAGAGGAGAAACATACCAAAAATCCTACTGCCTGCCTCACATGCTTTAGTTCATCCAGAGAAGAACCAACGTACTGCAAAGGAACGAGGGTTACCACGAGTTATAATAGCAAGCAGTATAAAATTACAAATATGTAAATATAGTTCATGGTATCTAATATCTACTACCCCCTCCATTTCACTTAATGTGACACAATTAGTCCGTTGACTCTTTTTAGTTTTTCTGTCAAGCGTCTTGGTATTGGATCCGCTCTTTTTTTAAAATGAACATGAACTAGATTCTATTCTAATTCTTTATTCTCAAGAGAATCCTGCACCCAAACTATTCTTTAGGCATCTTCATGTGTCAAAGATGCGAGTCTTAGTTCCTAGTTCGTCTGAATCAGGTGTGTCTGAGTTGCAGTCTTATGTATGTAAGAATGCTAAGCATATTCTGAAGTAATATTCCTAAATTGAGAGTCATTGTGGTGTACTATATAAACGAAGTACGAGGGTCAAACTGAATAGTTTTCGGTGTGAATTTTAACATAGAATCTTAAAGATTTTTTAAATAAAATTTACATTTTTGGAAATTAGATAAGTACTATAAGTCACATAGTTAACTATTTAAAATATAAAGAAGTATTTGAAAAACAATGGTCAAAGAAAAACTCATTTGAATCTCCAAATTGTAAGTGTCACATAAAGTGGAACAGAGGGAGTAACTCATGATAAAGTACCTCTTCTTTTACATTGCCGCACCAATGTTCTATTTCTTCCAATCCAGCTTTTACATACTCCCCATTGCTGAATGTACAGCACTCTCTTTGAAGGAGAAGGCTGCAATGACGATTAAATAGTATGGTAAGTGGTGTATCTATGAATTTCTGGCTAATCTTCCTGCTATGAGATACGAAAAAGGTACCTATTGAAAAGCTGAACATTAACGTAAGAAAATATCTGGTTTAGAATTTTCTGGACAAACACAGGATGAACCTGAAACAAAATATGCATAAGTCCACTCATCAGTTTATAATAATATTAGAACATCACACTATATATGACAATGAAGACATACATAATTTTCTTTCAGTGTACTGAGAAGTCCATTTAGGCTCTCAATTACGCCATCCCAGGGAGTGGACGGGGAAGAACCATCAACGGAATTGCCTGGTGATTGCAAGGAGCTTCCTTTTGATGTTTGAGATGCCTAATTAAGATGGGCAGTGAAAGTATAATTAGAAGTTTGAATATGTGAAGTACAAAGACAATAACCCTGAGAACTTTTGAGTCAAAATATAAATTAGTTGGAAGCAACAACAGCTTATCACAATTTTGAGATCCAATAGAAAACTTCTGAAAGGGCAAAGAAATCAAGATAAACCAGAATTCTAATCAAAGCGACAGTTGATATGGTGTAGTGAGTTATTAAACGATATAGGGGCCCAACGAATTCTTGTGAGCTAGGGAAAAGTGCTACTCCCTCTGTCCCAATTTATATGACACTCTTTCCTTTCTAGTCAGTCCCAAAAAGAATGACACATTTCCTTATTTGGCAACAATTTAACTTTTAACTTTACCTTTTATGTTTAACGAGATGATCTATAACCACACAAATATCTTTCACTAGTTTTAGACCACAAGATTTAAAAGTCTTTTATTATTTCTTAAACTCCGTGTCCAGTCAAACTACATCATATAAATTGGGACGGAGGGAGTATTTGAGAAGAGGACCTGATGAGATATTATGATTAACAAGTACCAAATGATATTTTTACATATTGTTCAGAGTGTGTGTATATATATATATATATATAAAAATTCAAATGTGTCATGTTCATAATACAAACTTACATAACTTTAAAACTACAAAGCTAGAAATGAGGACAGTATTAAACTAACTACAGAGCCAAATAAAAGAAGAGATTGTCATATAACTTGTAGAAAACATGGTGATTTACCTGGATACATGAAGCCAGTAGTGAAGACAAGTCCTTTTTCCAGTTATCTCGAATAATTCCATAAATCTTTTCGACATAAGCACTGAGCTGCATCTTGAAAAGTAAAGCTGGCTGCTTTGCCTCAACTTGACGTACAGTGTCGAGACCACCAATTGCAAGGTTCGCAGATGAACCCCGGAAACTCTAGAAAAGAAGTGCAATCATTTCATCAATAAATTTTCTGAAGAAATCTACTGAATACTATTTAAGTAACCAGCATATTCCTCATTCTAGGCTACTAGTATGTTTTATATGGAGAGATGTACCAATGTCCAGCCAACAGAACTGTAAGCAAGTAACAGTTACATGGTGTCTTGCTCGGAAATTCGCAGGATACAAGTACACAAACTATTATAAAGTCGAGGACAACACCGACAGGTAGCCCACCTAATAAGTAAGTCAATGGTGAAATAAATGTGGGATTGTATCTTAAATAGTGCATCACACCTATATATATGTGTATATAGGACAAGTTAGAATCAATATGATTAGTTCCTCCTTATTTCTTCCTCTCCATTCAAATATTCATCATTCAATCAGAGCCTATCAATCTGTTTAAAAATTTTAAGTTATTTCCGCTTACTGGTGCGGTGTTACATATAATTCACTTAGACTTTATCACAGATATTAAACATGGTACCATTTTCAGATCAGCACATACATACAATTAGTTCATGAACTATAGAAAATCATCCCTCCTTTCTCTAACTTATCAGACAGAATATTTTGTGAACTGGCTTCTCTCTGTCCAATCTTGCCTAACTGCTATCAACTTAGCCTTCTGAAATCTTCTGATTGTCTGACATCGGTTGTGTAAGGGCTCTCAAAGATATATAAAGGTCTTGGGCCACTCCATCCGTAGTTTAAGGTCTTGGGTTGCATGTCCAGATTCTTTCACATTTATTATCATCAGTTCCCATCTGCCCAGCTTCACTTCCTCTTCTTTTCCATCAGTTTCTTTTTCTTTTTCTTTTTTCAGATAAGGTAATTTTATCAATCACACAGTACCAAGGAGGAAACAGATATGTGAAAAAGTCACTGAACTTAGCTCCTTTTACGTGTAAGGTGTATAAGGTCAAAAATGTTATGTATATTCATGTACAATAGTCATCCTTTAGATTTTGAAGATATCTAAACTTCACTTACAAATTATTTTTTATTCCCACAAAACATTGATATTTTCTTTCTATTCAAAATATCCAAAATATACATTTAAGGGATTATGTTCCAAACTTTGTCTCTGCTTGTTTCGCAATCTATCCTAGCCAACTAGTAAGAGCATGCTTCAGCCTCCATCACCCACTAGACCAACAAAGATATTCAGTATTACTTTGCAACCGCAATCTATCCTAGCCAACTAGTAAGAGCATGCTTCAGCCTCCATCACCCACTAGACCAACAAAGATATTCAGTATTACTTTGCAACCTCAAGTGGTTTCACCATTATGAGGCGCATTGGAAATCAAGGACAGGTCCCAAATACGTAAGTCAACAGTGGATTAAATGCACCACTGTATTTTGTATATTACGTTCCTAGTCAGTTCTGCATTTTAAATTATATATTCGCACATATTGGAATTGATATAGTTCCCTCTATTGTCTCCACCCCACACCCCACACCCCTCAAATCTTCAACATCAATAGTAGCATCAGAGATATGCCCAATTTTGTAAAAAGTAAAATAAATAACTCAAACTATCAACTGTAGAAACCTTCTATAGAAGTGCTTTCAAATACACAAAGTAATACTGCAAAAGATATAGCCAACTACTTCAAATATGATGGTGTCTTTTGATAATATTATGTCACTCAGTTTAGGTTAGCTAAAATGAGAGGGAGCACCGCAGAAACTTTAATTCAATAGTTTTAGGAGCACATTCAATAATAGAGACAAAGAATCTAAATACCTGTGCCATTCTACCAAAAAATGATGTTGGTTGGGGTGGTTTACTTGGAGCTGAACCAGTAGTTTTAAGCGTATGCTGAAGCAAAAACAACAATGTTGCACCATTGGACAGCCAATAAGCCATATGATTATTGTTTGTCTCGTCCTGAAAATTGATATAAAACGAGCATGTGTGTATATCAGTGTATATCATGAGTTAGAGAGACAGCATCTTTAAATTTCTCATTATGACAGAAAATAGCTACAACATGATCGCTGATTTTGACATGATATTGGAAGTTACCTCTATCGCAGAACCAATCATCTGAATAAGGCGATCAAATACGTTAGTTTTTTCTGCTTCGAAGGAATTCCAATGAAGTAGGCATTTGTATATGGTAAATGCTGCCACTGGTTTCCCTTCACTGAACCCTAGATCTTGACTGACACATTTGATAAGAATATCTACACTCTCCTGCAACATAATGTTAAAGAGGATATTAAAATTAGTAGCCACAGTATCACCACATTCATCCACAGGAAAATGGAGGATTATTTCCCGTGCTGATGTATTATGCCTTTGTGAATAAAACTTCTCAAAAACTAGTAGCACGAAATTAGAAAAATAACTCAATGTTTTTTGTATTCATGCAAAACAATTTATACACAAATTCATCTTTAAGCATCGCATACGTACATAAAAGGATTCTACCCAACCCCCCAGGGCTAAGCTCACTTGGCAAAGGTACAGGCATTTGAGGCTTAGGTCACAAGTTTGAGCCCTACGCCAAGCTAACTAAGCCTGAGTGGAGAAGGGTAGAGGGAAGGGCCCATCATTGAGTTTCCAAGGTTGCGGTTGGTCCTAAAGGTTGGCTACAGATGGATTTCTCGGTATCAAAAAATAATTAAAAAAGCATTCTACCCAGGGTTTAGGACTAAAAGGGAACTCCGTCGATAAAACATATGCAGCTATGTCCTTCCGATACTATCTTCCGCAGCAGATTATCCACTTTTTTATAGGTATACCATAACTTCTGAAAGGTTGCAAGGAAGGTAGTTTTCAAGATGCATCAGGAGAAGTTCGGAGTGTGTCAGCACTCTTTAGTTGTTCATTTCTTTAGCTGCCATTACGATTTGTTGACTATTTTTAACCAAGAAATAGCCAGTGAACAAGGAAGTATATAAGGGATCATAAAGAATGAGGGTGAGGATAAATCTCACAGCTATACAATAGAGTTCAAACCACAGACCTTTTAAAATAAATGTTTGTGGGGCATAGCATGTTTTAGGAACTCCAGTTTCTGGATATCTTGTTCCGTCTATTCTCAACAGGTAAAAAAGTACTAAAGCGGAGAAAGATGGAAAACAGAAAAGGAAATCTGATTGAAAAATATTTGATCGCTTCCTGGGTACATACCCGCTGCCTTTCAGCAGTGGATCTTCTCATAGACTCTGTACCAAACCATTTTGCTGCTCCAGCATTGGATCTCCTCATAGACTCTGTACCGAACTTTCTTGATGGTGTTGCAGCCAGTGGTTCCTGTATATACATAATATGTCATAATGACGTTATGCAAAGCAGCAACATGACTGTTACTCCCTCAATCCCAGTTTATGTGACTGTATTCGAGTGCACAAAGTGTTTAAGATGTTAATTTAACTTATATGTTATACGAGTGATAGAAGAAGAAAACATTAGAGTAATACTTGAAATGTTAGTTTGATAGAGAAAATGTCACCTCCTTATTAAGAACTTGAACACTTTAATGAATTTGGATTCTTGAAAGTAGTGAAAGTTATCCAGAAATGGAATGGTGTCAAAGGTTTTGGGATGTTCTAAAATGATAAGAGTATCATACAAGCTGGGACAGAGGGAGTATATAACAAAGCACTAAATAGGTGAATCCTTCACTTACATGATGACCGTTTTCAGAAGGCTGCAGGAGGAAAATGGAAAAAAGAAAAAAAAAAGTGAGGACGTGCTCAAGAAAGCTATGAAAAAAAAAAGATTGACATTTCTATGGCATCAGAGGCAGAGTTTTTACTGTGAAATGGCTTGAAGTTCTTCCAGCAGGTAAATGTAATGCTTGCTGTCGAAGAATCTGCTGGTCTTCTATATCGGAAAGTTTCTCTTCAAGCCTGAGATACAAATGCAAAGTTAAACAAGATATTCAAGCTAACTAATCTCACATGATTATGAATCCCGGATTTTAACTTGCACAAATATAATAGAACCAATTAGATTCTTAATAGAAGAAATCTATGTTCTCTACTAATTAATGGAAGAAATACATCTAAGTTCTACATTTTGTTACAATGAACAGCAAGTCCTAATAGGACAAGAAAAACCATATCCTGATTGAATTTCAGCTCAAGACAAACAGCTACCATATCTAAACGACATGCAAAACCATATGTAAGAAAAGAACAAATAAGATAAGACTCCAGAGCTGTTAAAGAAACCAAGCCATATATGTAAATCTTTCCAACCTTTGCATGGTAAGCTTCAACTCAATTATCTTAGCCTCTGCGTCCAGAGCTTGCTTTAATCGCTCCTCACTTAATTTGCTTGTTTCCTCATACTTTTTTTCTGTTTCATCAATTTTCTTTTCCAATGAGTTAACAAGAACCTGAAACATATTTTAAGTTTAAAAGCTATTTATTGAAATTGAAGAAGAGTATCTATTAAGTATCTATTAAGAAGAGTATCAATTTAAATATAACATCTTCACCTTGAACTGCTCATTTTCAGCAGTAATCTTGCCCGATACCTCCTGATCTGCAACCTGGGACTGTACTTCTTCCAACAACTTTGTGGCAGCCTCAGGATCCTTCATTAGCAGCTCTTTAGAACTGTGATTCTCTCAATCAGTATCAAAAGAAAAAAAAGGCGAAAATAAGGATCTAAATTGGTCTGAGATTCAACGATAAAATACCAGCAATTCCAAAAGTTATGAGAGAATCTGATTCAGCAGAGATCAAGATGCAATTTTGGGTCAAATACAAATTAAATTAAATTCAAAGGGGAGGCTAAGGTGGATTGAAACAAGTGAACCACAAATCTTCTGGGAGGTGTATGCAGTTATTTTTTCTGGGTCAATCCTCACCTCTTGAGCTAGCTTTCAGGGTTGAGTTAGGCCCAAAGTCCATTTTCTTATCATGGTATCAGAGCCACCTCTTGATCTAGTGTTGGGGTTGAACTAGATCCAAGGTCCGTTTCTTAATAGGCAGTGCACAAAATAACATTGGAAGATAAATAATGTACAAACAATATTAAACTAAGACCATTTAATAATTGGGAAATAGACCAAGGATAGAATCCTGATTGACTTTCAGCTTTAGACAAACTATGATGGGTAATCCAGATTACTACTAAACCATATTAAGGTAGAACAAGGAAAGGCGGTTTCCAACAAACAAAGTGACATATGTAAAATTTCCTTACCTTTGCATGGCATCCTTCAGCTGAGTTATCTTAGACTCGGCCTCCAGAATTTGCTTCAGTCGTTCCTGACTTATTCTGACTGTCTCCTCATATTTTTTCTCTATTTCATCAATTTTTTCTTCCAATGAGTTAACAAGAACCTGCAACATATTTGACAAGATATCAAAAGCCTGTTCAACAACAGAATTATGAAAACTATACATAAGAAGCTGTAACTATGGATATTTCGTTGAGCAAGAAAACAGCAAATAAAATAATAAATTTGAAACAGAAGAAAAACTTTTCCCCGTCATGATCACTTCATGTATTTTTTGATCTTCAAATAGAGTACTCAATATCCATTAAGTAGAACAACAGAGTTAAATCTCACATCCTAACCTTAAGCTGCTCATTTTCAGCTGTAAGCTTGTTGACCTGCACCTGATCTATAACCTTGACCTCTTGTATAACAGATCCTTGTTCAATGATTTTTGTGGCAGCCGCACTTTCCTTCATGAGCTGCTCCTGATCTTTAACCTGGACCTCTTGAGTAACAGATACTTGTTCCACGACCTTTGTGGCAGCCGCACTTTCCTTCCTGAGCTGCCCTTGATCTTTAACCTGGACCTCTTGTATAACAGATCCTTGTTCCACCACCTTTGTGGCAGCCTCACGTTCCTTCTTGAGCAGCTCTTTAGTTTCTTGAAGCTGAAGCCTCATTTCCTCCAATGCAGACTGTAATTTCTTTGTTTCCTGGGTTTTAGCTTCCTCCATATTGTCCTATATAATATAGTTTCTATCAATTACTGGTATAGAAGCAAGATGCTAATACAAAGTAGAATCACATTATGTTTTCTGTTTATTTTTCAATGCTTGGTTTACCTTTGTCCAACTTCAAAGTCCAACAATAAACACTTCATAGTGAAATTATAAGACATGCACATTTCCAACATGATACAACAACATATCCAGTGAAATCCCACAACGTGGGGTCTGGGAAGGGTAGAGTGTACGCAGACCTTACCTCTACCTTGGTAGGTAGAGCGGCTGTTTCCGAGAGACCCTCGTCTCAAGACAGAGCATAAGCACAAGCAACAGCAACAGCAAAAGCAAAGAAAGAGCAAAGCAAGAGAAACGGTCAGACGGTCAGAAAAAAATCCCACAACGTGGGGTCTGGGGAGGGTAGAGTGTACGCAGACCTTACCTCTACCTTGAGCATAAGCACAAGCAAAGCAACAACAAAAGCAAAGCAATAGAAACGGTCAAACCCGGTCAGAAAAAATTTAAAGCAGTATGAAAATGCTGGTATCAAAAGCGAATAGACCATGAATAGCGCGTTCTGAAAAAGTAAGTAGTAACTAGCGCATGTAAATAAGCTAAACAAAGTACGCTAAAGGGCACATAGCAGCAGAAATCAAACTACAGGGGACTATAAAGCAATACTGCGCCTATTAGTATGATAGGCTAAGCGGGCCTACAATAATAACACTACAACTACATGTTTGCAAGCGTAAGTATGACTACGCTCGACTACCTACTACCCTTCTACCCTAATCCGTATCCTCCATAAACCCCCTATCTAAGGTCATGTCCTCAGTAAGTTGCACCTGCGCCATATCCCGTCTAATCACATCTCCCCAATACTTTTTCGGCCTACCTCTACCCCTCCTGAACCCATCCATAGCCAACCTCTCACACCTCAGCACTGGGGCATTTGTGTTTCTCCTCTGCACATTCCCAAACCATCTCAACCTCACTTCTCGCATCTTATCTTCCACCATGTCCCGGATATCATCATTTCTAATCCTATCCCTCCTTGTATGCCCGCACATCCATCTAAGCATCCTCATCTCCGCAAATTTCATCTTTTGGATGTGCGAAGTCTTGACTAGCCAACACTCCGCCTCATACAACATAGTCGGTCTAACCACCGCTCTATAGAACTTGTCTTTAAGTTTTGGTGGCACCTTTTTGTCGCATAAGACTCCAGATGCGAGCCTCCATTTCATCCACCTTGCCCCAATACGATGTGTGACATTGTCATCAATCTCTACATCCCCTTGGATAATAGACCCGAGATACTTGAAGCTTCCTTTCTTTGGAATGACCTGAGTACCAAGTCTCACCTCCACACCTGGCTCAAGGTCGCTCCCGTTACTGAACTTGCACTCCAAGTATTATGTCTTGGTCCTACTCAACCTGAACCCTTTAGGTTTCAGAGTCTGTCTTCAAACCTCTAGCTTAATGTTCACTCCACTGTGAGTCTCATCAATCAGGACTATGCCGTCTGCGAATAACATACACCATGGCACCTCCCCTTGGATTTGTCGCGTCAGTCCATCCATCACCAAGGCAAATAAGAATGGGCTAAGAGTTGATCCCTAGTACAGCCCCATCATCACTGGAAAGTGCTCTGAGTCTCCTCCCACTATCCGTACCCTAGTCTTGGCTCCATCATACATATCCTTGATCGCCGTAGTGTATGCCATAAGTACACCTCTAACCTCCAAACATCTCCATAGAACCTCTCTGGGAACTTTGTCGTGTGCCTTCTTGAAGTCGATGAAAACCATATATAAGTCTCTCTTCCTCTCCCGATATTGCTCCACCAACCTCCTAATAAGATGAATGGCTTACGTGGTCGAACGTCCCGGCATGAATCCAAATTGGTTCTCTGAAATAGACACGCCTCTTCTCACCCTCATCTCCCCGACCCTTTCCCAAACTTTCATAGTGTGGCTTAGCAGCTTGATACCTCTATAGTTTTTGCAACTCTAGATATCACTTTTGTTCTTGTACAACGGGATCATTGTACTCCACCTCCATTCTTCGGGCATTCTCATCATCTTAAAAATGACGTTAAACAACTCAGTCAGCCACTCCAAACCTGCCCTGCCTGCGCTCTTTCAAAATTCAACTAGGATCTCATCAGGCCCGGTCGCTCGTCCCCTGCGCATCCTGCAAACAACACCCTTAACCTCCTCAACCTTAATGTTCTACAATATTCAAAATCCCGGTACCTACCAGATTGCTCTAAATCTCCTAACACGATGTCTTTATCTCCTTTTTCGTTCAATAGTTTATGGAAGTAAGACTGTCACCTCCGCTTAATATGCGCGTCCTCCACCAGTACTTTGTTGTCTTCATCCTTGATGCACCTCACATGATCCAAGTCACGGGCCCTCCTCTCCCTCACCTTGGCTAGTCTGTACAACTTCCTATCCCCGCCTTTCTCCTCTAATTCCACACACAGGCGTTCAAAAGCCGTCATTTTCGCCGCCGTAATCGCAAGTTTTTCCTCCTTCCTCACCATCTTATACAGTTCCCTATTCGTCCACTTCTCCACCTCATAATTGTTTTCTACCAATTTCACATACGCCGCCTTCTTCGCTTCCACCTTCTCTTGAACTTTACCGTTCCACCACCAATCCCTTCGATGCCCACCACGGTACCTCTCGAGACCCCAAGCACTTCTCTAGCTACCTCTCGAATGAAACTGGCCGTCCTATCCCACATACTGGTCGCATCCCCACTACTCCCTCAAGCCCCCTTATCCATCAACGTCTCCCCCATCTCATTTGCACTAGTCATGGTCAAACTCCCTCATTTGATTCTTAATATGTCATCCACAACCCTCTTCTTCTCCATCTTGATCTCCAAATTCATCACCAAAAGCTTATGTCGGGTTGTAAGATACTCCCTCGAAATAACCTTGCAATCTTTACAAAGACCGTTGTCAACCTTCTTAAGGAGAAAAAGGTCTATCTAAGTCTTAGCCACTAAACTACGGAACGTCACCAAGTGCTCCTCCTCCTTCAGGAACCTCGAATTAGCTATCACCATCCCAGAAGCTCTAGCGAACTCCAAAAGTAAGACGCCTCCCCATTCCTGTCTCCGAGGCCAAAGCCTCCATACACGTCGTCATAACCCCCCGGAAGTGACCCGATATGTCCATTGAAATCTCCTCCTATAAATAACCTCCCAGTGGGTGGTATACCACCCACCTCGTCCAAATCCTCTCAAAAGCGTCTCTTCTCCTCGTCCAAGTCCGTCTGCGGCGCGTAAGCACTAATAATGTTCATAGTGAACCCTCCAACTACCAACTTAATCGTCATCATCCTGTCATTAACCCTCCTAACCTCTACCACCTGATCTCTTAGCTCGTTGTCTACTAAAATGCCTACCCCATTCCTATACCTCGACCTACCCGAGAACCATAACTTATACCCGTCCACATCCTTAGCCTTAGGTCCTACCCATTTGGTCTCCTGGAAACAGGCTCTCCGTTAAAGTCCCAATGCTCCAAGACCCTATTCTCAGCCTAGCATCTCCTTCCCTTACCCCACTTACCCCCCCTAACCCTCGCCCCCGTCCCCGACCGAGAACATGACCCTAGTCTACCATCAGTTACCAAAGCCACTAAAGCAAATATAAAATAATAGACTACTCAAACGTTTACCCTAAAACAGGAAGGGATCAAAGTGAAAGAACAAGAATCTAGAGGCAAGTAAAACCACTACGCCAAGAATGCTATAACTAAAGACCAGAAGGGTAAATGCAAGAACGTAAAGTCACGAATCAATACAGCAAAGCGGCAAAACTTAACAATAAGGATTAGGACAAAGAATGGATACGGGCAACCAGAGGTACCAACTCAAGTTGAATCGAACCTGTTTGACGGCGAAAATCATTGTTCACCGGTACTGGTCACCGGCACCGGAAGTAGTGTTCACTTGAGTTTTCACCAAAAAGTCGAGTACTTGTGTAGATCGAGGAGAAAAAAAAGAAAAAAAGAAGAAGGGAGAAGAGAGAAACCAACGAGAGTCGGATGGAGGATTTGAAATTTGGGGATTTTGAGCAAAATCAAGAAGTACCCACGAGTGAAAGATTTGAAATTTGGGAGTTTTGAACTGACCCACAAGTGAAAGATTGGAAATTTGGGAGTTTTGAGCAAAAATAACAAGACCCAGAAGAGAAAAATTCAAGAATGGAGGATTTTTGACAGACCCATATGTGAAAAGCAAAGCTATATTTTGATCCTGAGACCTCGAATGACTTTCAGTTCTATCTTGTTTACCAGAATATCCAAATCAAGAAAATATGTAGCTTAGAAATCAACGCAAATTAGAGACCCACTAAGATTAAGCAAAAGGGTGTCCAAAACTAGGAACAAAAAGTTCAAACCGCAACAGTACTAGCAAATCAAGAAAATATGTAGCTTAGCAATCAATGCAAATTACAAGGTTAACTCCAAAGACCCATTAATATTAAGCAAAAGGGTGTCTAAAACTACTACCAAAAGCTCAACAAAACTAGCAAATCAAGAAAATATGAAAAGAAAAGAAGACGTAATCTACAAAAGCAACTGATACAATGAAAGATCTAAAGCTTCAAACTTTCATAAATTACAGAAAAAATGGTTTCAGATTCTCAAAGAGTGAAAAGGAGAAAGAAGAAGGGTATAGTTGTTAGGCTATTTCGGTCACATTTCCAACATGATGTGCATCAAATATTTGAGCTAAATAAACTCCAAATAGAGCAGAATGGACATATAGGATCCAAACAACGGAGCCCAACTACTTTCAAATTGAGGTTTAGTTGTTAAATTGATCAACTCCAACTAGAAGGCAATGGAAAAGCATGTGTTTACAAGTATATGCTTACTTTTGATTCAGAAGTTAAGCACTAAGATTGGCTATCACTAATTCACTAAAATATTCTGTTTCAACAAGCAAATTTTTGCAGGGTTTCAGACTCCTAATCATATAAATCCTAACCGAAGCATTTCCAGAAAAAGGTTAGGTATCATTGTTAGCTATAGAGGAGAAAAAAATTATGCCATAGGGAGGATCTAAGGGTTTTGGAAAAGATGCACAATCAAAAATCTAGCATTGTGCTTAAACATTGTAGCACATTATGTTGGAAATATGCATGCATCATAGTTCAAAATTAGGTCGCACACAGAAGCCTGTATATCATGACTAATATTAAGCACCTTACACCATTTCAACTAGCAATGCCTGCTATAGGATATATACTAGTTTCCCACTAACTGTCAACAATTTTTTCGCATAATAAACTAGCATCTCTTTATCATTTCCATCTTTGGTTATCGCATTGTGCAAATAACTCATTCAAAGAATAAAAATGCTTCTCCATTGTATAGGCATTTCCAAATTGGTCATTCTCTTCAGAAATCTTTTGCACGAGAATCATTTAACAAAGCTAATTGATATGTACTTGTACTAATGCATGTCCTATCTAGGTTATTGACTTGCATTAGATATTCCATGCATTTTTAAATGAAGCTATGAGCTTTCTTCTTTTCAGAAAGGTGATCTTTAAGGTACATCATTTCAAGGAGTCTTTTCAATTCCGAGTGAGAATCTAGGAGTGAACAACCAGTTCCCAAGAAGTTTCTAGTGTGTTTTTATCTTTGATATGCCCAAATAATTAATATTTGGTCGGATCTGCAAATTCCTCATTTTCTTGGGCAGACAAAAGAGACGATGTATATACATATATTCAAAAGCGTTGTCTTTCAGGGAATGAGAGTCGAATTAATTTTCCTGTATTCGGTAGATATCATAATTTCCAAAATTTGATCAAATACTGTAGTCAGAGCAACAACCAAAAGTAGATCTAAAGCTCCAGTAAATGGAAATCTATTTTCAGTTCCTGAAGTCTAGGAATACAATTGGATTTATGTCTCAATTGTCGAGTTTAGGACCTGTAACTCACAGTAAATGTGCAGAAAAGATGGAATGAACAAATATGAGATAAATCATTTTCTTTACACTGAGTAGATGGAACGACATTATAGCTAATGAACCTGTTAGAACCTAATTACCAATTATTAGTACTGGTTAGTCATATTGAATGTTAAAAGAAACATATTTACCCTCATGCGCTTCTCCACCTCTAGTTTCTGTGTCAGCTCTTCAACTTCCTTTTCCAGCTTGCTTTTGGCTTCTTGGAGAGCTCCAGTTTCTTTCGCTGCCTGAAGAAGAAATAAAATCAAGACATTTAACACAATTATAAAGGTTTTTGAACTCCAGCACGTGAAATACCACTCCCATCAATGGCAGATATAGATTTGCGAAATCTATATGGGGAAAATCTCATGTAGTATCCGTGAATTTCGTTTCATTTCAGATCAGGGTCAAAGACTCTAAAATCAACTTAAAGGAGGAAAATGCTGAAGAGAGATATTTGGCAAGATAACAGTTGACTATATAGATCTGCACCTGCATTCAGCAATTCAAGCACAAGATATGGGTATTCATTTATTTAACATTGACACATTCATTATCTTTTCATTGAATGACTCAGAACTAGTTGTTATTCTGTCATAAATGAACTGGGAGAATAATGACAAATACAATTTACACAGATAAAGGGGCACAACAAACTAGCACGTCGTCCATAAAATCTTGTGGACCAATAAAGGCCAACAGAAAGAGAAGTTCTTACCATCTTTAGCTTCCGAAGTTCTCTACGAGCCATCTTAGATCTCCAGGCACATTGTAACACAACTGCTGCTTTCTTCATCCTCCTATAATGCCGGTGTTTCAAGTATCTCCGCATATCACTCTATAATCAACATAATCAAGGTAAGAAAATTACAGCAAACCTAAGTGTCAGTCAAAACATGTAAAATGGATCAGTTACTTGATTTCTAATTATCATTATGCTAAACCAGAAGGATAAAAACTGACGCTAAAATGGCATGTGAAATTCAGAAAAGCCTGCAGAAAGTCCCTCTTTTACCTGGATAAAGGTAGCTGCTTTTTTCCGTTTTCTGAATTGAAGCTCATTTCGAGCAGCCATACCACGCAATCCTGCTTGAATGGAAATAGCTGAAACACGCAGTAAGACATAAGATTTCCTTGCAATGTACTTGCGTGCATCTTTTTGGATCCTCAGACAGGCAGCTTCCCTCCTCATGCACTCATAGAGAGGCCGTTCAAGCTGGCCTGCATAGGTATCATAATATAGTTATCAGCATTTTTTATTGCATAAGTAAACCATTAGAGGCATTATTTAATTTAACGCAAAGAATTCCCAGTGTGACGGACTGTGTGTATAGGGCCCAGGATGTATTCACTGCGGATTTAGCTTTTTATTGGCATGTGCTCATATAAATTAAAGAAATCAAAAAGGTTATCATACCCCTACAAACAGCTTGGATTTGAATTGCTGAAACTCGTAACAACAAAAAAAATTTGCGAGCGAAATATGTGCGAACTTTTCCCTGGATTATGCTAGCAGACCTTCCCAGGACCTCATTTCGGCGAGTGTCTAATTCTGCCATTTGACCAGCTCTAAGAAACACTTTTGTTTTACCAACCTGCAATCATGTAATATCAGATAGAATGCATCAACTGGCAAGTACAAATTTTATAAACTTCGACAGAGAATCATACAACCAGATGATACAAATTTGAACAATGTAATACATTAATAAATCTGATGTAAAAGGAACCGCATTTTCATCTGAGAAAGAAAGAGAGTCTCTCCCTAAAGCCCTAAAGTCTCATCCCACGGGCACATCTTGACTATGAAAAGCAGAGAGATAGATCACGCCTAAAAGCTGCCATTTCTATTAAATACGATACCACATCCGATTTGATTGAACTCACGGATCCAATCGCCAAGGAAAGGCCAGTCTACTGACTAGGGTTAAAAGAATTTACCCAGGCATGGGATAAAGGGCAAGAGGAGCCGAGATGGCAAATCGAGCAGCCTATTGCGCTAACGGTAATGGATGAAAGGGAAGAGGGACGAAGTGAAGACGGGGTTTACTCAAACGAGTTGAATAAGCAAGCCAATAAGATCAAATTGCTCTTGTTGAATCAGCTACTAATCACCAAGTCCTTTGTTTAGCCAAATCAGCTTGGGATAGCTTGGTTGGTGAGAGAATTTTAGCATTCATTTGATTATTGATAGATGCAAAGAATTCACCTAACTAGAACTCCGCGAGTGAACGCAAAGAAGCAAACCAGACTAGACGGAAAGAACTCCGAGTAAACAAAGCAAAAGCCCATCTGGCCGATCTCAAGCTGGATGAGAAGGCAAACCAACCCTCCGAAGAAGGAAACTATGACTAATTAGACCGTTAGTGACCAAATGACAACGTCGACATAGGAAAAGAAGGTGAGATAGGGGATGGAAGCAGGGTAGTGCTAACTCTGCATCCGCGGCTATTTTGGCTCTTAGTAACACTGTTTTTAGACTAGGAATCCGGATTTTATTTGTTTTCTAGATTATATATTATTTTAGGTAGGTAATTTATTTGTGATCTCTTTCCTAAAGGGAAGGAGAATAGGGAGATGTTTTACTGATTGTTTCCTGATTTCTTGCTGCAGTATTCAGCACACAAACATAATCTTTCTCTTTAATGATAATTGTTAATGATTTTACCCCTTATGATTAGCCATTACCAGAAGAACGACAACCAGTACCTGATAACCTTTCAGGCCAGCTTTCTCTAAAAGTCTCCGGCAAGCAGCAACCTCGTCAATACTATCAATGAGAAGACTAAATGAGAGAAAGTGAACGTGAAAGAAAATATGGCGACACAAATTTCTAAATGTTGACAGACCAAAGAAAAAGAATGGATAGAAACTTTGTAAACTCTTTGAATTGTGCTAATGGCTAATGCAAATAATACCTTCCATTTAAAACTTCAGGAGCAAGGACCTTAAACCGACTTAAGAATTCGTCAAATGGTTTCCGAGTAGGATAGCCAGCACAACTGATCCGAATAGCCTCCAGAACTCCCTAGAAAAGATTTAGTAGTGAAGTACCCAGGTTTGCAGAGGCTACATAGTTTGTAATAGACAGAGGTTAGTAATGCTTACCCCACAACGAAGCTGCTGGAGTACATTTTGATTCTCAAAAATTTCTGGCTTCAAAAGATTATTTGGCTTCACGCATCGAACATAATGAGGCTCTGTGGCATTAAGTGTCTCAAGCAATGATTGCAATTGTTGCTATATCAGGTACAGGGTAAGATATTTCAGAGGCATCAAGCAATGATCAAAACAGGTTGATCAAAGGCGAGAAGAAAACATACTTTAAATCGAGCGCCAATAGAGGAGAACTTGGTCTGTTTAGAAGAATCTTCAGGTAAAGGTGGAAACAAGCCAGCAACAAAGTGGCACCTTGAAGCAATAAGTGTTGCTTGGTGCTCTGGAACTACAAAATCTTTGTTCTTATCCAAAAAGAACTCAGTTTGGTATGTGACCTGACATGAAAGAAGTCAAAACAACATTGAGCAACACTCGCTTTTCTTGGCAAAAATTGCATAACCATCATTCTGTGATGTAATAGATATCTTTAAGAACTACTTTTCATACATACATCACCAGCGTAGTGGCAAATAGTAAAATCAGTCCGGGACAACTTTGGCTTGCTGAACCGCTTATGATCTTTAAAAGTCTGATATAGCTTTTCAGCGAAGGTCTCATATGTTGATCTTGGGAACATACTGACAGAAGAGCCACAAAGAGTAGTCAAAACCACAACCAATGAGTTTTGTGACAATTATACCAAAAGAAAGAAAAATTAGAGTAAATTAAGATTTGAAGTGTCTGCATACCAAGCCTCATCAAGAAGAGCAATGATCCCGCCAGGTTTCTGAAGGAAATGAAGTATTCAGAACGTAAACACGGTAAAATGGAACCAAAACACATCAATAAAATTTAAACTCTATGACATAACAGAAAGAACTAATGATGAAAGGACATATTTTGTTTTCCTTTTTTACCAGAATATCTGTGGAGGAAAGAAGTGAATCAAATAGTATGTAATCAACATAAGATAATTCAACATGCACTGATGATTTAATATTACAGAAAGATATACTTTTTGTAGAACTCCTTATCTCTATCCACTTGTATATGGTCTTGTCCCGTTTTCTGCCAATAGATCTCTTCTCTATACATTTTGTAGGCACTCATTCAAAAGCAAAAGACGGAGATATAATATATTCATGATCTACATCACCTTTTCTATAAGATCAAGAATATCTTGGTTATCGATGAACTCTATGTAACTCCAGTCAATTTCCTCTTTGGTATACTCTTCTTGCTCCATCTTGAAAACATGCTGGCAAAGGGAATAACAAAAGGTTTTAGTATTTTTGTTAACATTTCTCAGCTATGAGACTATCAAATGAACGACTACACAAACCTGGTTGAAATGTTGCTGCAGTTTTTCGTTGGTCAAATTAATGCAGAATTGCTCAAAACTGCATAGAGGAAATCAATAATCATAACAAGGGAGAGAATCAAAAAAAAAAATTAAATAAACTAGCAGGAACACAAACAAGGTTATTCATCAAAATGTGAACTCAACACCAAAAGTGCTTTAAGAAGCAAAAAAGGGTGTATAGGCATTAGGCAGCAATAACTATAGCAGGAACTATAAACCGTATCCAAGATAAATCCAGTAACAGAGGCAGATGTTGATAGAGAGAAAAAAATATGGTTAAGTTGGATCAGAGAGGATAATGAACATTCAATTCCAAAAATCCACATAGGCAGAACAGAATTTTCATCCAGCACTCTGCAAGAACTTAACCTCTGTGAATGATGAAAACAAAAGCATACCGGTTAAGCACCTGTTTGTCTTGAAACTCTCAAATCCATAGATATCTAGAACACCAATTGATAAAGTTGAATCAGGATCTTGGCCAATAGAGTTATTGATCTTGTTCACTATCCTGAACAATAAAACAACATCTGTCTTGGGTCAATTATATTTGGTACAACTAAACAAGCAATAAGATTTAATCATTCTGAACTCAACTAACCAATCAAATAATCTTGAGTAAACGATCTTGGATAAAGCATCTCTACTGAGAGCTGCAGCTTCTGGATCAAGGGACTTTGTAATGGTCTCATCACGAGTTACCATGACACGTTTGCACATGGAGTCCTCAAGGGACTTCTCGTCACACCTAAAAACAAGATTTCACCAAGATGAAAGTTTTAACCAAAAAAAAAAAAATGAGGGTATCTGGAGACTATAAATAGAAGAAACCACTTACATGAATAGTTCAGCTGCAATCTTTAGATGGAACCGAGACTTATCATCCTTAGGTTCTGAAGCATCAGTTTCTGTTCCCTTTGCAAATTCAATGTTTCCCAAGTGAAGAATTGCAGCCACTACTCTAAAAATAGCATCCTGCAGTTGAATATTAAAACTAGAGACTCTCATGAAGTAACCCATGTATCGAAGAATGTAATGATGTGATACCTGCTCATCGTGACTGATTCCAACAATATCCATGGCCCTCCTCGTTGCCAGGTATTCCTCTGACTCATCCACTCCAGCTAGTTCAAAAAAATTTGATTGGTTCAGATAATGAAAGGTCCTTGGGTTCCCTACTTTATATTTTTCAACATCCTGCAAGAAAAGAGAAGGAAAGGTAGCAAGTAGCTCCAACTTAGAACAACATTGCATTATCCTAAACTGTTGAAATATATGATAGCTCATCTAAATGGTTAAAGGAGTCGTGTTTATTTATTCATTTAGGATCTGCAACATATTGTTATGGAATATGTTCATACAAGAATATTCTCTGGTCTTAATGGGAGTCGGGGCATCGACAACTAGTGTTTAAATTTAAAAACTAGACCATAGCACCCACTGCTACGGCTTCTGCGACCATACTCAATGGTAATATCTACTGCCTTATTACAATTCTCTCCAAAGGCATTTATGCTTTTGGTGTGAAAAGGGACAAAGGAAACTTTCCAAAGACACCTTCCTATTTTTATGTTCTTTTTAAAACAGTAGATAAGTATTGGATGGTACTTACACCGACTAATCGTCGTTTAATTTTTCAATAAAAATAGCAGGTGCACTAAGCTCCCGCTATGCACAATGTTCTGGGAAGGGCCAGACCACATTAGGTCTATTGTACACAACTTTACCTTGTATTATTGCAAGAGGATGGTTCCATGTACCTTACCTTGTAATTCTTCAACAATAACGAAAATTTAAAAAAATGAATAAAGAAAAACCTTCTCTTTTTTTTGTTAACATATTCATGTTGCATAATTAGAAAATAGACAAATTGCATCCGGAGGGGCAAGCATCAAGTACGATCTAAATCCTAATAAAGGTAAAGTTCCCCCCAACTTGTAGAAGAAAACATTTTCTAACATAAAGGGACGGTAAAATTACCTCAGGTGGTGCAGCACAAAGCAAATAGAAGCAGTGATAATTTCTCTCAGGATCAGAAACTTGACAAACACGGGATCGTTCCAGCAGATATGTTCTGATAGCGGCACCAGATATCCTCCGCCTTTTATCAAACTGGAGCTCCACAAACTTACCAAAACGACTGCCAAAATATATGTTAGTGCAGCAAAATTCATCAGTTAAACAGAATGTACAATATGATGAGGAATAAGCATCTGAATTTCTAGTCCTTCTCACCTTGAGTTGTTGTTTCTGACTGTCTTCGCATTACCGAAGGCTTCTAAAACTGGATTTGACTGAAGAAAGAAAAAGTTAAAAATGCACATACATCCAGAAATGTTTTGAGGTATAGTTGATTGATTGATTGATTGATTGATTATAAAGTCAATCTTGTCAAGAAAGTGGCTATCTCAAAATTCCAATAGCCGAATTAATCGAAACAAAGTCTGGCAGAGAAAATTTACCAAAAGTTAACCATACCTCAAGGACTTGCTGCTCCACGCTCCTTCCCTCAGCAGCCGCTCGACCTCCCATATATGCAAGATACTGCATAAGCATTTTTGTGCTTTCTGTCTTGCCTGCTCCACTCTCTCCACTAACCAAAATTGACTGGCTTATCCCCTCATGAATCATCTGCCTACATTCAGAAGTACAATGTTAAGGATTACATAGTAAGTTAATACTTTGACAGCCACTCGAAAAACATGAATCTTGCCTGTAAGCAGCATCAGCAATAGCAAAAGGATGAGGGGGCAGCTCCCCAAGTGCAATTCCTTTGTACTGTTCCATCACACTTTTAGCATATAAATGGGGTAACCGCTTGAAGGGGTTCACGGCAATCAGGATGCTCCCAGTGTAAGTCTGAATGCATCCAATCACATCTTAGCTTTCTCAACCAGTTTATTCAAGATATTACCACAAAAAAAAAACTTAAAGGGTTGTTTGGTTGAAAGGATTAGCAAAAATAATCCCAACATAAAATCTTGCATAAAATAATATAGTGTTTGCTCAGAGGAATTAGAAAATAATCTCAGCATAACTAGTGCAGCATTTGGTTGGTTATATTATCCTCGCCGTAACTAGTCTAACATTTGCTTGGCAGTATTAAATAATGCCTGCATTGTGTTATATGGAAACTTATGTATTAGTTTATGCTAGATAGAATGTGGGACAAAAATACGTGTATTAGCATTATGCCGATAAAAAAACTAAAGTTCCCTTAAAGTAAGTAGTCCCTAGATAATATGTCATGTATTAATGTTCATCGCATACAACCGCAACATTATTACTCATCGCATAAAATTCCTTCATTATTCCTTCATGATTAGACGGGATATGGCGCAGGTGCAACTTACTGAGGACATGACCTTAGATAGGGGGTTGTGGAGGACACGGATTAGGGTAGAAGGGTAGAAGGTAGGCAAGCGTAGTCCTACTTACGCTTACAAAATGATAGTTGTAGTGTTATTACTGTAGGCCGATTAGCCTATCACACTTATAGGCGCAATATTGTTTTATAGTCCCCTGTAGATTGATTTCTGCCGCTATGTGTTCCTTAGTGTACTTTGTTTATCTTATTTAGTTGTGTTAGTTAATGCTTCCTGTTGTTAGAATGTGTTACCATGGAGTATTTCGATTTTGTTATCAGCATGTTCATATTGTCCATACTGCTTTAATTCCATGTCTGAGTCTGACCGTTTCTCTTGCTTTGCCTTGCCTTGCTTGCTTTGCTTGTGATTATGCTTTGTCTTGAGCCGAGGGTCTCCCGGAAACAGCCGCTCTAACTACCAAGGTGGAGGGATTTCACTGGGTATGTTGTTGTTGTATTATTCCCCACATAAACAATCTCTGCATTATAATTCACATACCTAGTATGTGAACGGCCCTTAGAATGTGGAACAAGAATGTGTATTAAAATACAGAGAAAAATTATGGCAAGACAAAAATTGCCTTAAAGTAAACAGTCCCTATATAACACTCTTTGTATTATTATTTAGTGCATAATAATCCCTACATATTAGTTGGTGTACATCAACCCTTTCATTATTATTCACTGCATTAACAATCGCTACACTATAGTCCCCACATAACTAGCATGAACCAAACAACCTCTTAATACCTGAAAATTATCAAGAGAAAACAGAAATATATTTGATTAGAAAATTGCATAACAATCGTCCTGAAAGTGCTTACATAAATTTCATTCATGTCATATCGACTCCGCAAGTTCTGCAATACTCCTGGTTCATGCAGATAAGAAAGTTTTGTCATATCATCCACGCCACAAGAAGGCGCGTCAGTATCTTTAGCGTACACATTGGATAGATTGGCTGTAACCTACAAAGGAAATTCAGGGAAATTTGTCAAACACATTCAGATACCAGAAAAAATGAATGACGGAATCCTGTCGATCTGTTTCTCAAAAAGTGATAGTATCCAGAATTCGGCAGCTAGCATGCTGCAAACACTAAAAATGGACGGCTTTATGCTTTATGATCATTGTTATATTCAAACCGCCACTATTTTTATCTCATAAAGGCTAATTTTCAAAGTTTTCCACAGAACCATACTCGACTCAGAGACCACAGTAGCTATACTGACAACATAGAAAACAGACGTTTACTCAGTATAACCATATCTAATCTTGTCAACAATACTGCCTGATTCGGCCAGATTTTTTTCTTCTGAGGTAAGAAAATTTAACTGTAATCAGTAGTTTATGCGCTGGAGTTTCAAATCCCACAACACTATTTATTCTCCCTAGAAAAGGGAAGGGGAAGGTAAAAGTGAAGATGAAGATTCAACAAATTATTTACACAATTACAACAGGACCATACAAGACAAAACACCAAAGCATCTGCTCAATTCATAATTATCTAGTAGGTTTGGCTATATGCAAAAAAAGAAAGCAAGAGGTAATATGCATACGAAGAATGTGTACGGCAACCAACAAGACATAATTACATTATCACTTAAGTATTAGCCACGGGAACCAATGATGTGGATCAAACATAATACAGCAAAAACAAAATATTAAAGCTTAAAAGTCAGGAAAAGGAAGGCTTATGTTAGTGTAAAACTTACTGTCTTCCCTGAGGAGCAGTCAACTGTGATCTCTTCACCATTGACTTCAACTACCACCCCATCTAGCCAAGCTACCTCAGGATCCTCAACCCATACATGAGATCCAACCACAACACTGGCAGGAACACTCTGCACAACATTTAGAATTGCCAAAGTCTCAGACACAGCAATAAAATTATTAGTACTGTAAAAACCACTATGCACATTGAAGGTTTGTGTATATACCAGAGAGGAGAGTCAATCAGCAAATAGAACTAAAGAACATGACATAGAATCAGAAAAGAAAAGAAGAATAAGAGACAATAGATATACTATGTTGGAAATTTACTAAATGTGTAATTAAGTATATCCCATTAATTTATGACTCGAACAATTGGGCCCGCACGTCGGAAATGTCGTTTCCACACACATGCACACGTAGTGCCAAGTATCGCAAATTTCATTAGTGAAAGAGATATTGGTGCGTATGTAATACGTTTGAGACATAGAATTATGGACGGTTATTGGCCAAATGACAGAGTATTCCACGTTGGTAAAAGAAGGAAGAAGTGTACGAAGTGTAAGATGAAACAAGTCGGAAATCGCCGCGGAGCCGTGAAGGGCCGCGGCGCCACACCGTCGGAGCCGCGGCGCCTCCAAAGCAGCGCCACGACGCAAATTGGTTGGCCAGTCATTAGAGCCGCGGCGCTTCGGAGACAGAATGCTGTGACGGGAAGTTGGAAAAATCTGACCTTTGGGTTGGTTTTGGAGCATTGATTCTCCATTACTTGCCATATGAATTCAGCCATTATTTGGTTGAATGTAACCCCTCAATCAAGTGCCATTACATGGCTATTGAAGGACATTAGTTGGCTAGTTGAGGGGTCTTCTCCTTACACTATAAATTGAGGCCTTTGGCTCAATTGAAACACACTACTCAACACTTAGAAAATACTCCAGATTTTCTGATTTCATCTTCTTCCTCTCTAGCAAAGTCACTATACTCAAAGTTCTTCAAGAGTAACACTTGAGTTTCCTTTGCTCATTTGTTAAGTTGTTGTTGTATCTTGGGAGACTATTGCTCAACACCATAAAAAGAGATATACGGGGCAATCTTGTCTTAAAGAAAGAGTGTCATCACTCGACTCAACGAATCACACGAGCAATCGGTTAAGTTCTTGATTTCCAGTTTTATTGTAATAGTTAGTTCTACCATTGTAATAGTTACTTACTTCCCGTTCTCTACAACAATTGTATTGGACAATTGGGCCCGCACATCGGAAACGTCGTTTCTACACACGTGCACACGTAGTGCCAAGTATCGCAAATTTCATTAGTGAAAGAGATATTGGTACGTATGTAATACGTTTGAGACATAGAATTATGGACGGTTATTGGCCAAATGACAGAGTATTCCACGTTGGTAAAAAAGGAAGAAGTGAAGTGTAAGTGTACGAAAGTGTAAGAAGTGTACAAATTGGTTGGCCACACCGTCGGAGCCGCGGCGCTCCCAAGCAGCGGCGAGTCACTAGAGCCGCGGCGCTTCGGAGCGACTTCGTGACGGGAAGTTGGATAAATTTGACCTTTGGGCTAGTTTTGGAGCATTGATTCTCCATTACTTGCCATATGAATTCATCCATTATTTTTGAATGTAACCCTTCAATCAAGTGCCATTACATGGCTATTGAAGTCCATTAGTTGGCTAGTTGAGGGGTCTTCTCCTTACACTATAAATTGAGGCCTTTGGCTCAATTGAAACACACTACTCAACACTTAGAAAATACTCCAGATTTTCTGATTTCATCTTCTTCCTCTCTAGCAAAGTCACTATACTCAAAGTTCTTCAAGAGTAACACTTGAGTTTCCTTTGCTCATTTGTTAAGTTGTTGTTGTATCTTGGGAGACTATTGCTCAACACCGTAAAAGGAGATATACGGGGCAATCTTGTCTTAAAGAAAGAGTGTCATCACTTGACTCAGCGAATCACACATGCAATCGGTTAAGTTCTTGATTTCCAGTTTTATTGTAATAGTTAGTTTATCCTTTCTACCATTGTAATAGTTACTTCCCGTTCCCTACAACAATTGTATCCCAACAATTTTAAGACAAGATTTGTTGTAAGTAAGTTAGAAAGATGACTGGCATAGAACAAATTGCTTCGGATTCTGCCGCTGCTCAAGGCAATCCCTCTGCCTTCCCCACTGCTCAAGGCACTCCTAATGTCTTTCCGGTTGCTCAAGGCTCATCCAACGCCTTTACTGCCGCTCAAGGGAACGTTCGCGTTCCTCCACCCGCTGGATTTCACCATGAACGCCCTGAAAAGTTCATGGGGTCAAACTTCAAGAGATGGCAACAAAAGATGCTCTTCTATCTGACTGTTATGGGAATGACATGTTACCTAACAGAAGATCCTCCACAAGCTGGAGATGAAATGGACCCTTCGCCTTCTGAAACGGGTAAAGGGGGCCTAGGTATCCATGTCATTAATGGCATGAAGATGGTTCTTGATGCATGGAGTCATAGTGATTTCATGTGTAAGAATTACATATTGAACTGCTTGTCAGACCCTCCCTACACGGTGTATTGCACCGTTGGCACTGCCAAAGAGTTGTGGGAGAAGCTGCAAAAGAAGTACAACGCACAAGATGCAGGTACTAAGAAATTCATCGTTGGGAAATTTCTGAAATTTCAAATGGTGGATAATAAAACAGTGATGTCCCAAGTCCAGGAATTCCAAATGGTTCTACATCACCTGGATTTGGAAGGTATGAAACCAAACGAGCAGTTTTTGGTTGCATCACTGATTGAAAAGTTACCTCCTTCATGGAATGAGTTTATGAGTTACTTAAAACTCAAGACAAAGGAGATGACATTTGAAGAACTTATTATCAAACTCCAAATTCAGGAAGATAATAAGAAGGCCTTGCCTAGGGGTAAACAACCCGCTGAGGCAAAGGCAAATCTGGCTGAGGCCAAAGGGAACCCAAGCAAGAAGCGCAAGTTCCAAAAAGACAGCAAGACCCAAGCAGCGGAGAAGTTCAAAGGAAACTGTCACTACTGTGGGAAACCTGGTCACATGATCAAGGACTGCCGCAAGCTCAAGACTGAGCAACAAGAGAAGGCCAAGGCTAAGGGCAAGGCACAGGTTAACGTCGTCAAAGACCATTTCTGGACGACATGATTGAGGAGTTCTCAACGGTGGTGCTAGAAGCAAACCTGGTTGAGAATCTCATGCAATGGTGGATGGACACAGGTGCTACAAGACACATCTGTTCCAATAGAGATGCCTTCTCCACTTATACACCGGTTACAAACAAAAGTTGTTCATGGGCAACAACGCTTCCTCTGACGTGCTGGGGTATGAAAGGTAGTCCTGAAGATGACTTATGGAAAGGAGCTCACTCTGAAGGAAGTGATGCATGTTCCTGAGATTAGAAGAAATTTAATTTCAGGTCCTTTATTGGTTAATGCTGGTTTTAGGCTAGTGTTTGAGTCCAATAAATTTGTAGTCACTAAGAATGGAACGTTTGTGGGAAGAGGATTCGTCTGTGAAGGCCTCTTCAAAGTAAACACCATGTCTGTATTACGTACAAGCAATAATATTGAAGCCTCTTTTTCTTACTTGCTCGAGTCCTCTAATTTATGGCATCATAGATTAGGACATGTCAACTACAAATCCATCCAAAGGTTGGTAAAGTTGGAGTTGTTGCCGTCTATTAACGTAAACCCTCAACATAAGTGTGAGGTGTGCGTAGAGGCAAAACTCACAAAGTTTCCTTTTCGATCCGTCGAAAGGAATACCGCTCCTCTAGAACTTATTCACACATATATATGTGATTTGAAGTTTGCACAAACTAGGGGAACAAGTACTTTGTGACATTCATTGATGATAGCACAAGGTATTGTTACCTTTACTTGTTGAAAAGTAAGGATGAAGCCTTTGAAGCGTTCCGATGTTACAAAACAGAAGTTGAGAACCAACTAAGCATGCGGATTAAATCCATTCGTAGCAATAGAGGGGGAGAATACGTAGCGCCATTTGAGGAATATTGTGCCCAATCAGGCATTGTTCATTAAACGACGACTCCATACTCACCTCAATCGAACGGTGTGGCAGAACGTAAGAACCGCACATTGAAGGAAATGATAAATGTCTTGCTCATCAATTTCGGTCTTCTCCAAAACATGTGGGGAGAAGCTGTCCTTACCGCTAATACGATTCTTAACAGAGTCCCACATAAGGGTAAGGACAAAACTCCATATGAATCATGGAAAGGAAAGAAACCCACCTATAAATATTTAAAGGTGTGGGGTTGTTTGGCAAAGGTTGAAGTACCCAAGCCAAAGCAGGTCAAGATTGGGCCTAAGACTGTAGATTGCATATTCATCGGATATGCAAATAACAGTAGTGCTTATCGCTTCTTAGTGCATAAGTCAGATATTTCAGATATCCACGGGGGTACAATCATGGAATCAAGGAATGCTCAATTCTTTGAAGATACCTTTCCTAGAAAGGAAAAAGACATAACCTCTCGCAAACGAAGTTATGAACAAAGCTCTCAAGAACCGGGAGTCGTTGACGGCCCAGATCTAGATGGTTCAAATCTAGTGGATCTCGAAGTGGCTGAATATCCAGAATCTAGTGTTCCAGATTCTCAGAACTTGAAGACTCCAGAGATGGAACTACGGTGAAGTAAAAGGGCCAGGAAGGATAAATCCTTTGGTCCTGACTTTGTAGCTTATATGGTTGATGATGAACCAAGGACAATTGCTGAAGCATTGTCAACTCCAGAGGCACCGCTCTGGAAAGAAGCTATTGAGAGTGAAATAGGCTCCATTCTGCATAACCATACTTGGGAGTTGGTTGATCTTCCTCCGGAAAATAAACCGTTGGGATGTAAATGGATACTCAAACGGAAGTATAAAGCAGATGGGTCTATAGATAAGTACAAGGTCAGGTTGGTAGTCAAGGGCCATCGGCAAAAGGAAGGCCTTGACTACTTTGATACGTACTCCCCGGTGTCTAGGATGACGTCCATACGAGTATTCATTGCGATCGCAGCGTTGCGTGACCTTGAGATACATCAAATGGATGTCAAGACAGCCTTCCTAAATGGTGATTTGGAAGAAGAAATTTATATGGACCAACCCGAGGGGTATGTGGTTCTAGGGCAAGAGAAGAAAGTATGTCGGCTTGTCAAATCTCTGTACGGGCTGAAACAAGCCCCGAAGCAATGGCACGAAAAATTTGATAGTACTCTACTATCGAAGGGTTTCGCCATTAATGAGTGTGACAAATGTGTCTACGTGAAAGGTAACTCTGACTCGTTTGTTATGATATGCCTGTATGTAGACGACATGTTGATCACAGGGAGCAGTCCTAGCATAATTCTAGAGACTAAGAACATGTTGAAACAATGCTTCGACATGAAGGATATGGGTATCGCAAATGTCATATTAGGGATAAAAATCTCTAAGACGTCTGACGGACTGGTCTTATCTCAGTCTCACTACATCGAGGATGTTTTGAGAAAGTTTGAGATGTATGACAGTTCGCCTATAAAGTCACCAATGGATAGAAATCAAAAGCTTGATAAAAAATCGTGGTGCACCCATATGCCAGGAGCAATATGCACAGGTGATTGGTAGTTTGATGTACATAACAAACTGCACCCGACCTGATATTGCTTATGCAGTCAACAAGTTGGCTAGGTTTACCCGTAATCCGAGTGATGATTACTGGAAGGCGTTGAATCGGGTACTTCACTACCTGAAATACACGCTAACTTACGGGTTGCATTATTCGAGATATACAGCTGTACTAGAGGGGTACAAGCAAACTTGCATCGCCCGATACACGATGGAATCGGAGTTTATCGCTTTAGATAAAGCAGGAGAAGAAGCTGAGTGGCTTCACGACTTCTTAGAGGATGTTCCTTATTGGAACAAACCTGTACCTTCTGTAATGATCCACTGCGATAGCCAGTCGGCTCTAGGAAGGGCACGGAATTCTATGTACAACGGCAAGTCTCGTCATATTCGACGGAGACATAAGACCGTTAGGCAGCTGATCACCACGGGTATAATATCCATTGATTACATAAAATCAAAGGATAACATAGCTGACCCACTGACAAAGGGCTTACCCAAGGATCAGATGTTCTGCCTGTCTAGGGGAATGGGCTTAAAACCCAAAGTATAAGGAACAATACGGTGGTAACCCAACCTTACTGATTGGAGATCCCAGGAATTAGGTTCAATAGGAAAACTAAGTTGTAAAGGTTCAGTTGATCGCTTCGGTGGAAGCATGAGCACTTCGGATAGTGATTTCTGTAAAGAAACACCAAATCCAAAGTCGTTCCCGCGATAGACTATAAGTGCTATCTGCAGTGTGGGTGGAGGTTAAGTTTCCAAAACCTTTAATGATCCTCACCGGTTGAGGTTAGGTTTGGGAAAAATTTTAATGGTTCCTAACACTTGTAAAGTGGGGTATAGCAGGATACCTTGTAGGAGACCACCTATTTAAGTGCGAGGACAGGCCGCCTCAAATGAACGCACTTAATAATCCAAGAAGTGTCCACAGCCACAACGGACAAAACATTACGGAGAACTGAGTAAATTAAGTTGTTGTGTTGGTACCGTTGACTTGGCTTACACTAAACACTGACGGTTCAAGACATCACGTTCGCCGCGCAGTAAGTAAGTCCGATGGTATTCAACTATGGAAGGTTCAAAGCGTATGCTACCTATCCAGATGCAACATCGGTCTGCTAAAAGATTGTTGGAAAAGGCACCAAGTGTGTGCGCCAAAATCTCTTTCAAGAGGGGATTGTTGGAAATTTACTAAATGTGGAATTAAGTATATCCCATTAATTTATGACTCGAACAATTGGGCCCGCACATCGGAAACGTCGTTTCTACACACGTGCACACGTAGTGCCAAGTATCGCAAATTTCATTAGTGAAAGAGATATTGGTACGTATGTAATACGTTTGAGACATAGAATTATGGACGGTTATTGGCCAAATGACAGAGTATTCCACGTTGGTAAAAGAAGGAAGAAGTGTACGAAGTGTAAGAAGTGTACAAATTGGTTGGCCAGTCACTGGAGCCGCGGCGCTTCGGAGGCAGAATGCTGCGACGGGAAGTTGGATAAATTTGACCTTTGGGCTAGTTTTGGAGCATTGATTCTCCATTACTTGCCACATGAATTCATCCATTATTTGGCTGAATGTAACCCTTCAATCAAGTGCCATTACATGGCTATTGAAGTCCATTAGTTGGCTAGTTGAGGGGTCTTCTCCTTACACTATAAATTGAGGCCTTTGGCTCAATTGAAACACACTACTCAACACTTAGAAAATACTCCAGATTTTCTGATTTCATCTTCTTCCTCTCTAGCAAAGTCACTATACTCAAAGTTCTTCAAGAGTAACACTTGAGTTTCCTTTGCTCATTTGTTAAGTTGTTGTTGTATCTTGGGAGACTATTGCTCAACACCGTAAAAAGAGATATACGGGGCAATCTTGTCTTAAAGAAAGAGTGTCATCACTCGACTCAACGAATCACACGAGCAATCGGTTAAGTTCTTGATTTCCAGTTTTATTGTAATAGTTAGTTCTACCATTGTAATAGTTACTTACTTCCCGTTCTCTACAACAATTGTATCCCAACATACTACACATGGAGTCTAAATTCGTCTGCGTATCTTACTCTTAAATATGCCAATTTCACTCTCAGTAACATATGTTGATGATTTAAAAGCTGAAAGATAAAGCAGACACTAAAGCGTGTCTAACGATCTTGTTTACAGAGTTTATTTATTAGAACTAGAGAAAAAAATACTACTACTAAAGCTAGCTATGCAAATTTTCATCTTGATAGGGAGATATAGAACACCCAAAAACACAAATTTACTTCTATTTTGGTTCCAAATAGAAGCTTCAGTGAAAAACTTTAATCATTCAAAAACCTCTGACTTGGAGGTGCAATATGCAACACTTGACAGTTGAAAACAATAAAAAAAAAATCTTCTCTGATTGATGAAAGTTGGGTTTGCTTATGCACTCATTAGCCAATCAACAAGATGGATAAAGCCAGGTTAAAATATACTTACACCTTGATGCGTAAGCAGAATCTAACTGCCACTCTCTAATTAAAAAAAATCTCTAAACCTGCTGGAGAATATGTTCTATTTCCTTCCCGTGAACATGCATGAAACTCTATGAACCGAGGGTCTCCTGGAAACAGCCTCTCTACCTTCCCAAGGTAAAGATAAGTTCTGCGTACACACTACTCTCCCCAGACCCCACTTGTGTGATCTCCCCAGACCCCACTTGTAGGATTTCACTGGGTATGTTGTTGTTGTTGAAAATGCATGAAACTTGATAATAGGAACAAACTGTTTGACGTTCGTATCTTCTAAAAGTGTAAGCTTAAGTTGTTCAAGAACAAAGCACATGGAAATTCTTCTTGATAATGTGTGGAGACGAGAATCGCTCCATGTTGAGTTATGTAACCATCTCATCTACAATACACTTCATGCACTTAATAATACCTCAACGTTTGTTACCAAGAAGCAACTAATTATAACCCTTCACTATAAAAATATTTTTTATGACAAGAAACTCACAGCCCCTACCCTTCGGGTGCGCACAGGTTGAACCCACTCCTGTAAATAGCCTGCATACCATACAAGAGAGATCACCTGGACTAGCCAAGCGTTGTGCGACGAGCTCGACCCATAAGTCAAATATAATTTAGCTAAAACAAAAACAAATATGCCACCTTTCTATACTCCTTCATGAGAAAACAATACTCATACAATCGGAAACAGGTCAAAATAACCATAGCTGTCAACTATTTGAAGAAAAGCTCAAAACATTAAGCAAAACCCAACATGCAAACTAGGAAAATTCTTCAAAAAATAACCAAGAATGCCATACCATTTCTCAACAAACACAATGAGCAATCAAGACTCCACTTTTTTCCTTCAAATCCACAACCCCATATAAACCATTGATATTTTTTTCTGAATAATACCCATAATGCCTTTAAAGGTGTGGCCTTTTGTCTTCTCTTTGCTTCTCCCCAATATGTAACAAAAAAATCAAGAAAAAGTGATGGGAAAGACAAGAAATTGAAGGGAAAGGGTTTAGAAAAGAAAATTATAATATATTATAAGGGGTATATGTAAAATATGAAATCAATCACTATATATTTTGTTTTCTTTTCTTGTCAAATAGAGATGATGAATGAAAAGGAAAGAAAACAACACCCCTTTGCAAATCCCTTTCCTTTCCTATGTAAAAAAATGTTTGTTTGTTTTTCTCTTCACAATGGCAATGTTTGTTGTATAGTAATATTTTCTTGGTTTTGATCAGACATTTTGTTTTTGAGGTTTCTTGGTTGGTTACTTCTGTTCACGTCAAATGCATAGAGAATCCACAGCACGAATGTGTCTAAGAGAGAGATCATTTTTTCAATTCCCATAATGCCCTTTTAGTTTTTGTTGTATTTGCACAATTGTTCTCTTTTTTAAGATTTATTTATTGAAAATTACCGCCAAATACCATTGAGTCGTATTTCGGCCATCTAGTTTATAAAATATGTAGACAGTATATAGGTAGAGTATAATACTAAATATATACTTCCTCCGTTCCAATTTATATGATATAGTTTGACTCGACACAAAGTTTAAGAAATAAAGAAGACTTTTGAATCTTGTGTAGAATAGTGTAATTATCCTTGGTTGGAGACTTCTCATTTATGTAATATATATATAGGTGTTTACAATTACAAATCTAATTATATAAGGATTTCTACTTTACCTAATTACACTAGAATAATAATTACAGAATATATCGAGAATATTTATTTATTCTCTATCACACACCCTCAGTTGGAGCGGGAGGAGGTCGAACGCTCAGACTGGATCTAAAGTCAAGGAACAGCTGCCGAGGAAGTCCATTAGTAAATATATATGCGTACTGATAGGAAGAAGGAACATGTAACACCCGAACATGGCCCATGGCAACCTTCTCACGAACAAAATGAATATACATCTCAATATGTTTGGTTCGTTGATGATGAACCGGGTTATGACACAAGTAAACAGTAGATATGTTATCACAATAGACAAGAGATGCCTTACATAAGGGACAATGAAGCTCTAGAAGAAGGTTTCTAAGCTAGCAGATCACGGCAACAACGTTCGCAACACCTCTATATTCTATTTCTGCACTCGAATGGGAAAGCGTGGCTTGCCATTTGGCAGACCACGAGATGAGATTATCACCCCAAAAATACACAATAGCCGGAAGTAGATCGACGTGTGTCAGGACAGCTGCCCCAATCGGTGTCCGTATACGATATCAGCCTGGTCGGTGCAGATGGATAAAGATGTAATATGTAGTCAAGAGTACCCTTAACGTACCGAATGATACGTTTAAGAAAGGTAAAGAGAAGGATCGAGCACCGGATCCCCGTCATCGGCACTGAGTTTCGACTTCGAGTCGACTAGAGTGGGCATGATCTTGCAATTTTGCCATTTTAGCCCTGTAAATAATTTCTTCAGCATACTTACACTAACACATAAACATTGCATTTTCGGATCTAGTCACTGAAATCCCCAAAAAATAACTCAACTTACCCAAGTCTGTCATAGTAAATTCGGATTTGAGCAGGGTAATGATCTCGTGTTTCAGCATATCAGATGAGGCAGTAGAGCAATATCATCCACATAGAGAAAAAGGTATGCAATGTCATTACTTCGATGAAAAATAAAAAGTGAATTATCACTTTTGCTTCACACAAACCCGATATGCATGATGAAAGTGGCAAAGCGCTCATACCAAGCCTTAGGAGCTTGTTTCAAGCCATAAAGTGACTTTCGAAGACAGTAGACATACTGAGGAGCCTCTAGATGCACGAAGTCAGGCGGTTGATACATATATACGATTTCTTTCAAATCCTCATGTAAGAACGTATTTTTCACATCAAGTTGATGAATCGACCAGTTTTTTCCCATAGTTATGCTCAAAACAGTGTGAATGGTGGCTGGTTTAACCACTGGACTGGAGGTATCACCATAATCAACTCTCTCTTGTTGCCCTGTGTCATTTGACACAAGTCTCACCTTGTGGTATTCAAGCTCACCATTATCTCTGAATTTGCGATGATATAGCCCCATGCAACGAATCACATTCACCCCATCTAGTCTAGAGACAAGATCTCAAATGCACTGTGTAGTGAGCGCATTAAATTCCTCACGCATGGCCGCATGGCCGCATTCAATTCGGGTCAAGCTTTGTTAATTTTGGATTTTTAGGTATAGGTGAGATAGTCTGAGTGGAGAGGTTAAAGTGGACTTTTAGTTTGAAAATCCCGTGCTGGATATGGGTTTCATACGGTGGGTCGGAAGTGGGATTTTTTGGGTCACGGGCAGTAGGGTGGTTTGGGACACGGTATTTTCCGTGACTGATTGAGGGTGAGGTAGTAACTGATTATGGTGGGTGGTCGATGAGATGGGGGAAAGCCGACGGTGTTGAGGGGTAGTCGATGGTGGGCAGTGGACTGGGGAAGTGATAGGATGGGGGTAGTCGTCGGGGCCGGGGGTAGTCGACGGTGGAGCAGTGGGCTAGGGCAGTGACGGGATGGGATGGGTGGCACGGTGTATGACGTTTCTAATGAGAGGGGACGTGGCCGGATCATCAACGAAGCCGAATCAGGGACTTGAAATTTTTGGATGTTCGCAAATGGGAAAATGTTCTCCTCGAACGTGACATGACAAGAGACTATGATTTTATTTGTGGACAAATCATAGCATAAGTACCCCTATGGTTTGACGGGAAACCTAAGAAAATGGAAGGGGTAGTTCTAGGTGCTAATTTGTGAGGGGCCGTGAAGGTGAGATTCGGGTAGCATAGACAACCAAAAATTCGAAGGTGATCATAAGAGGGGATTTGACGGAAGAGAATTTCGATTAGAGTTTTATTTTGAAGTGTTCGTGTTGGTAATATATTAAGGAGGTATGCCGCCATGTGTAAGGCGTACACCCAAAAAGAAAGGGGTGGAAGCGTGAAAAAGCATAATGCGGATCTTATTGTTGATGGTACGTAGAATTCTTTCATATTTACCATTTTGAGGAGAGGTATGGGGGCAAGAAAATCGAATCATCATGTCATGGTCCGCACAAAATTTATGAAAGGAAGGTTTCCAAACTCACGGCTGTTATCACATTGAAAAGTTTTGATGGTCTTTTCAAATAGGGTTTTAACATATGCTTGAAATTCAAGAAAGATTGTGTAAACTTGGGACTTATATTTTAGAGAATACACCCAAAGAAAGTGAGAGAAATCATCTAAAAATACCAAATAATATTTGTGACCTAGGAGAAAATGTTACACTTAATAAAGATTGAAAAGGAGTTCTAACATGATTTCCTAAAGGACAAGAGTAGCAAGTAGGGGTAAATTTGCCGTTATTACATTGAATGAAATTCCGACTTCTAAGAAAATTAAAAATTGGTGCTCCTCGGTGTCCGAGTCTATTATGTCAAGTGGATGGAGAGATTGCAGCTAGAGAGGTTGGTGGATTGACACTTGCAGCGGAATTGGATGAGAAATGATATAGGTCCCCACACTATTGCATTTCATAAGAGTTGTCCCCGTATGTAGGTCCATTACAGAAAAACCAAAATGATCAAACTCAATAGATACGGAGTTGTTACTAGCGAACTTCCTAATGGAGATTAAGTTTTTAATGATATTAGGAGCATATATGACATTTTTAGGGTAAATGGTGGGTGAGGTGGTTGTGTTTGAGTGGTACCATAGCCTTGAATTGGAATGTGATTGCCATTGCCGACCAAATAAATTGAGGATTGTTCAAATTGAATAGGTGGGGGAGATTAACTGAGGTGGGATGTGACACATATATCCATGTACCATACATCGTCGGGCTGCTGGTGATTCATAGTGATGTAAGCCTGACTCAGATCGGTAGGGGTCATAGGCCTGCTACTCTGACGTGGAGAAGTTGGCCTTATCGCCGCCTCACTTTCCGCGGCCTCTTCTGCTTCATCGGCCACCACGTTGAGGTTGGTGGTCTGTAGGTTGCAAAGGACCGGCGGGTGGGTTGGTGGTTGGCGTTACGATAACCGCCAATGCATGTAGAGTGTGCTCATCATGTTTGGCTCGTCTAGTCTCCTCCAACAGCAATTATGACTGGGCTTTGTTGAAGCTATAGAGGGGATCAACTTATTGGATCATTGTCGCAACTGTATCGTACTCACCTTTCATCAAACCATTGATAAGTTGTAAAACCATCTTTGTTTCAGAAATCGGAGTGCCAACATTAGACAATTGACCGGCAACCAATTTTAGTTGTTTATAATAGTCTGACATGTTGGCAAAGTTCTTAAGATGAGTGTTGGTGAATTGTTCCTCCAAATAAACAGCACATGTATATTTATTGTCTTGAAAGATTTCCTCTAGCCGTGTCCATATTCGTGAGCCGAGGCACTTGTCTTCATAATAATATGAAGTAGATCATTGGATATGGTGCCATATATCCATTGTTTGACGATAACATCGAGCAGTTTCCACGTTGGATTGTCGACGTCGGGTGGACGGGGGTGGTGGCATCGATGTGATCAAGGACGTTGTAAGCACAAGCATGTATTTGAAATAATTTGACCCACGATGGGTATTGTCCATCCTCTTGATCAAGAACTAGAGGTATAAAGTTTTTGATATTCGTTATGGCAAAGGTCGGATGAAATGTGTTAGTAGGGGGGAGGAGGAGGATGTGTGACGTCGTGGGTGGAGAGGAGGAAGCGGGAGAAGCCATGTGGCCACCGGAAGCAATGAAGGAGAAGTGGGTGGCGATGGAATATTTTTAGGGTTTGGGGGGAGGGTTGCCGCCGGAAAATAAGAAAATAGATGGGGGTGGCGGCCAAGTATAATTTTAGGGCAGGGAGGGTATGACTTCTGATACCATGTAGAATAGTGTAATTCTCCTTTGTTGGAGGCTTCTCATTTATGCAATATATATAGGTGTTTACAATTACAAACCTAATTGTATGAGGATCTCTACTTTACCTAATTACACTAGAATAATAATTACAGAATACATGGACAATATTTATTTATTCTTTATCGTTGTGGTCTAAAACAAGCCCAATATATTTATGTAGTTATAGATCATCTCGATAAGTGTAAAAGATAAAGTTTAAAGTTAAATTGTTGTCAAATAAAAAAATGTGTCATTCTTTACGAGATTGATTAAAAAGGAAAGTGTGTTATATAAATTGGGACAGAGGGAGTAGTATATAATATACATACATATATACTACCTATACAGTCGAAGTGTATTGGCAATGTATAGTTCGTCATGTTTGGTAAACTAGACGACTGAACTGTACATTATTCGTAATTTTCCCTTTATTTATTTGTTTTGGTTTACGGTCCGGTATCGAATTAGAACCGACTAAATTTGGAGATAAAGTTTTTCCTAATAAAGATAATTTTCATATACAAGGTTCGTGCCTAAAATCTATTATTAAGAATGAAGAAGTATTTATCACTCCACTACAACTGTTATTGGTCTTACTTCGAGATTTTTCCAGATTTTATTGTTACCTGACTTGTCTAGGAATGCAACTACCTTTGTGGTTTTATTTATTTCTCTAATATTATCGTTACTAGTATTATCAAGGAAACTAATCATAGCAAATTATTATTTTATTTATCTGAGCACATTATATCTAATTATTATTCGAATAAATTATAATGGTCATTTTATTTTCAATGTAATGTACTAAAAAGTAAAAGTTTTTGAAGTTGAAGGAAACAAATCGTGTGATTGCGAGCGACATTTGAATAACACAAAAGTATCATAATTATTAGTTTAGATTTATTCTAACTTTAATTATTAATTATTAAAATTAAATTATTTAATTTGTTATAAATATCGAGTACGGATAAGTACTTACTGTTATATGAGCTTAAAATGTATTTATTATTATTGGAAAAAGTAGCTTTTGGGCGCTCACCCGCTAGCTAATTAGACAGTTCATTAGTTAGTAGTCTAATGATGTCTATAAATGTACTAACAGCTAAGGTTAGGGTTAATTCTATGCATCAATTAGAGGGGGTTTTAGGTTGTGGACAAAGGGAGTTCATCCACTTTGTGAGGATTTCCGACTACCGGTGGCACCAGTTGTAAATGATGTATATCCGCTTCTGCAAAGGAGAAACTCGTAAGTCTCATAAACTAGTAATTTACTAATTCAAATACTACAATAATAGTTTTCTTTTCTTTTTTGTTGTAATGGTGTGGTATATTCTTATTTTAAGGAAAAAAGCTTAACCTTGTCCTTATCAAACACTAAATAGACCACCAACAAGGGTTGCGGTGGATCGGAGTGGTAAGTACGTTTCTTTAAATATTACATGTCTTGAGTTTGAGTTCTAAATATGATATCGTTTTTGTTAGTGAGTGTTTTATCACCTAAAAAGAAACTTTTCGGCACAAATTTAAATTTTGTCGAGTCCCAATATGAATATAAAAAAACAATGAACCAATGAACCTATTAATAATGATTAATTGATCACCACAACCAAATGAAAAACAAAAAATAAAATGAGAAGAATGAGTTCGGTAATGTTTCAACTTTCCTTCTGTATCACGGTATGAAATAATAATTGAACAGAAAGAAAAGAATAGAGTAATTATGAAAATAAAATGCCAAGAATTGTGTGAAAGATGACAAGATGTATAGTCTGCAGAATAAACCCAAAGGTTTGTAGAATGTCCATTTCAAGCCAGTACTTAAGAATACACACACCTATAGATAATTTGATATGCGTACGCGATGTGCAAAAAGCTTATGAAATTAAAGGGGGGGGGGGGGCGATCATGTAATTAGTGAACAATATTTGAATGGCACAAAAATTACATAACCATCTAGTTTCACAAAATATTTGATTCAAATAAGTATCGTATACATAGTTTATTTCAATTCTTGAATTTTTGACACATTACCTCATTCGATTCACACAAAGAGAATGCTAAAATAGTATATATATTTTCCATATAATACTAAACGACTAAACTAACTAAAGACAAAAAACATACATATCAAACATTTGTATTTTATCGGCCATTATTTGTCAATGTGTCACATATCCTTCTTCTACTTGTGAGTCCCTGTGTTCACTCTGATTTGCATCAAGGGTTAATGCGTGTGAGATTGGAATTCCAAAGCTTCAAACAAGCATGCGTCCATTGGATCCTCGCTTGAGCATTGGCTAATTTTTTTTTTTAATTTTATAGAACTCTCGTTCTAATTTTAGAAAAACGTGTGTGGTGTGTATTTTATATAATTGACATATGATTTTAACAGAAGTAAAACACACCTCTAATCGAATCCACTTTCGATTTGTATAATGTGGAGAGAGAATATTGCTTATGTATATGTAATAGCAAGGATTTTTTCATTTGAAATATTGTCTCTTAAGGTTCTTTCACGAAAAAAAAAAAGGATACCTATCTGATGCTTCCACAACCCACTCTACGTTCACCCCTTATTCTTTCAGCCTTTCAGATTTGTCTGTATGGCTCCAAAGTGATCACAAGATGAAGAACTCTATCTGGTTGAATTGTTTGAAAAAACAATGTTGTGCGCCGCGCATGATAGCGTGTAACTCTAAGTTTTTCTACGTCGACTCTCTTATTTTTGCATGGCATTCTTTGTTATATCATGTGCAATTTCTATTGTTTCATCCTTATTTTATGCACCGTGAAAAATGATTTTGCGTTGGCTCAACTACTTGGGAAAACAGGACAACCTTTCCTGACCCATCCTTTTGAATCATAAAAAAAAAAGTCGATCAATATTATGAATATACAATAAAACTTAAAGATATCGACTTTATTGTTAGACCATCGCCTCTTAAAAGCATCAATTTCTTTATCAATTTGGTTGTGTATGCTTTCATGATCTCTTTGCCCGTCAAGTTGATTCCTAATTCGCATGTTCTCAACCTCAAATCCACAAGTTGGTGGACATCCAACTTGATCAAAAGGAAATACCAAGCTATTTAGTTAATTTTTTAGCCTTGTTTTTATTTTCACCCAAAAATTCAAAAGGAAAATAATCAATATGATGAACTCTATCTCTTCATTGGCTCAAATTCAATTATTTTACTTATAATAAAATGAACCTCATTAACTGGTATAGAGGAATTAACCTCATTAACCCTCGTAGCAATTGTAATATGCTAATTTCACTAAAGAAAATAAAAACTATCGTGAAACAAATAATTTACACTAGAGAACATTTATAGTAAAAAGAAATTGATGAAATTTTAATTTATGCACGAAATTGAAGAGGTAAAATGAATTTAGTCAAAATTGAAGAAAATAATCAAGCATGTTAGCACTTTTTTCTGTACCCAATCAATCGAAAGAGAATTACTAAAATATTTGAAATAAACTAAAGTGAAGGAATAAATTAAAAAATGACATTTCTGTCATTTTATTACAAAAGCAAGGGTATTTTGGGATCATGACACAAGGCAATAACTATTATCCTCTTTCCCGCCGAAGCGGGTGACGGTTGAACTCCTCTCCGTTACAAGGTAAAAAGTGGGGCCTACCTTCTAAGATCTAACGGTTAACAATTGCCCTGATTTAGGTGGGCCCACCCATTCTGATTAATTTTAGGGAGAGAAAAAATTACAAATAATAGTCAATTTCAACCTTCGGTAATTGGAAAATAATCATTGGAACGGAGTTTCACATTTGAAATTTAATTTGTATAGTAGTGATTAAGGAGATAGCATGATGTACTAAACTTTCGCTATGTATAGAATCACGTAAATGGTCCGATCATAAGAATCTATTACACATAGCATAAATACATTCTTATCGAAAAGCACTTCATGTATTAACTCTACCCAAAATTTTAACAAAATCACAACATATTTCACCATAGTGCATGAGAATGTTGACTACTGAAGCTCTTCATAACCATCTAATTAATAGCCAAGTTAATCATAACTTTGCATAATTACATACTATCACTACAGAGAACTTCATAACCATCCAATTAATAGCCGATTTAATTTTAGTCATACCTCTGCATAATTACACTTCACATTATCACATAGAACTTTCAGCATCATTTACTCTTAATTAGACAGATGGAGTAGTTGCTATTTATTAAATATGAGTGAAGACTCTTATTAGAGAATAGAGTACCTTTTTTTTCAAAATAAGAGAATACTACTCATTTTGTTGTCCATTATAAGCAATCATTAGGTTGACTTCTAGGCGAAACGAGGTAATTTGACTAAAATGCCCCTAAATAAATAGGTATTGAAATTTGATCACCTAACAATTAATAAGTAACATTCAACACACCCTTCTTTTTTTCCTTTTTCAACTCAAAGCTATTTTAATTCCATTACGACTTCAAGGAGAAGGCAATTTATCATAAAGTCTTTATCGCTATGTCATCCTAAAGTGATGCTAAATGGATGGATTTTATCGACGTCCACCAATGATAAATCATAGATCGAACCGCCGAATCAAAAAAATTAAATGCTATCATAAAGCTTTATATCGACTAACTTCACGAATGGTCACCAAAAGAAAAATATTGTACCTTATGGATCCTACTCTCTATAGGGATAATTTATGAATAGGATCTTTCTTTAATAGTTTAAGTAGAAAGGAAAAAGCTTCGCAGAGATAAAATGTTATGGGGGAAAGAGTAAGATAATATAATTAATCACGGAACACTTTTTCTTATTGACAAATTAACAGGACCGCTAATTTTTTTTAGAGTAAGCGGGGGCTAGAATTTTTATTAAAAAGATTCAAATATAACGAAATAGATATGTGAAAAGGTCAAAAAATGTCAACATATAATCTATAAAATTAATCTATTTATACAGTATTATTTTTCAAACGATGTGTCAGTTGACTCTCTTTGGCCCCTAGCTATAAGGTGCAATATCTTACTTTAGGTGACACAGGCATTATGATAGAGTAGGTCCTCCTTCAGATTTGTCACTTCTAATAATTTGAGACGTAACATAAAAAAAGACAGTCCGGTGTACTAAACTCTCGCTATGCGCGGGGTCTGGAGAAGGACCGAACCATATTGTACGCAGTCTTATCTCACATTTCCGCAAGAGGCTATTTCCACGACTTGAACCCTTAACCCCCTGGTCACATTGCAACAACTTTACCAGTTACTCCAATGCTCCACTTCGAGACGTAACATATTGACAATAATTTATTAATTTTGAACAACTACATAGAAGCACCCTAAATTTAACTAGGAACTAACCTAACAAAACTGGAAATGCTGATGCATTCTTCCAAAGCAAATACAAGACAGCTTACACTAGAGTTCAGAGTTCAGACCAATAAAGAAAATGAGGGACCTAGTAAATTGAACCATACAAAATTGTCATACTAAGCAGTCACTGTTTGTTTATCTGAAACTCCCTATATAACATGATACTGAGTAGTCACTGTTTCTTTTTGAGCATAGGCTATCCCCTTTTCAATGCTAGCTTTCAACTCTGGCTTTAAAGCTTCCAAAGCTTTTTGTTCATACTCATTTAATCCATTGAGATCAGATGAAATCAAAGCCTCGACGCAGTTCCTTCCTAGTTTAACCCTCGAGGCAAAGAACGGAAGTTCCGTCAAGTTAGATTCGATGTAAGAACACTCGTATACGGATTGAGGACTCAACAAATCTAGCCGCTGCATACGCCATCGACAGTGTTGCAGATCCTGCTCCAGCCTTTGCCTCAATGACCTCTGTCCCGGCATTTTGGATCCTCACGGTTAGTTCCTGCACTTCTTCATCGGTGAAAGCAGTTGACGGTTTTGTCTTTGACAACAAGGGAAGAATTGTTATCCCTGCATGTCCACCAATCATGGGGACGTCAACGTCTACGAGTCTCAGGTTTTTCTTCTGGGCGATGAATGTGTTTTCCCTGACAATGTCCGGGGTGGTAACACCAAAGAGTTTTTTAGGATCGTAAACGCCCTTTTGCTTCAGAACCTCGGCAGCAATCGGCACCGTGGAGTTTGCCGAAAGAGTTCTCCCTTATCGGATGACATCAGATGCCGGTGGCGGATTCGCTTTGCATCGAATTAAACCACATGCTCCACCGCTTGTGCGGGCCCCCGTCAATTCCTTTTTTAATCCGTAGGTCTCAAGTCGCTGCTTTCCTCCCTCAATAATTGCAGGAGCAAATATGTACGGAATAGAAAGATGACTGGATTGCTTATAATGTGGATAAAGGCGTCCGGGCAGTTATCAGCAACAGCCTCGACCAAGCCTTTCACGATATTAGCATTAATGTTGAACAAGTCGTCCCGTGTCATACCAGGCTTTCTCAGAACGCCAGCTGGTATGACGACTACATCTACATCTTTCAAACAATTAGCCAATTCAGAAGCTCCCGTAAAATCAAAAACCTGAGCGGGAGTGTTGCAGTGGTTGAGATCTGCTGCAACTCCTTTGACATTTGCAATATCATAAAGGTGCAATGATGAAACTAGCGGTGACATCTTAATTAGAAGAGCTAGAGGCTGGCCTATGCCTCCAGCAGCTCCAAGAACAGCCACTTTATAAGATGCCCGGGACTGAAAATTGTACTGACATCTCTGCTCTTCTTTTTGGGCCTTCGGAGTAATGGATGATCAAAGAGCTGCAGCGCTGTCCGTCCCCAAAAATGATGACTCAGATTCACATCGTACAAATGCCTCTGCCTTGAGGCCACTGAAATTCCTAAGGTAGTTCCTGGTATTGTATTTCGCAACGAAGGCCTTTGATTGTAATTTTGGGCTCACTATGGAGCCAAAGGATGTAGCTGAACCAACTGAGAGAGTAATTGCTGATGCTGCTGTCATTTCAGCCACTGCAAAAAGATAGCTCACATCAATTTCTTCTATACATTGTAAGGCATGATTTTAGAACATACTATCGAGATAACTGATTAATATTTCATCGCAAACCACAATGAACAATTGGACAACTGATAACTTAGTGCTGCACTTCATAGAAATAAACTCTCCCTCTGACCAATAAAACTAATATTCTTACCATCTTAGTTCCTCTCGAAAAACCTTGACCTCCTTAAATGAAATATTTTTCTCTCTCCAGCAGTTGAAATTAATATACACTAACTCTGCTTTATATTATTTCAAACTTGATTTAGATATCTTACCAGCTACTTATTCTACTTTTTTTACATTTCAAAACATGTTTTAAACCCATTTCTACCATACACAGAATAAACTCTACTTAAACATTTTACTCTTATTGTTCCAATTTTATCGGATGTCCACAAAGAAACTTAAACTTTTTTCTCTTATCGTTCCAATTTTATCGAACGTCCACAAAGGGAACTTTTTACTCTTAGTAACCAGCAAAGTCTATTTATTTGGTTGTTAATAAGACTTGTCGAAGAAATTCATGAAAGAAAAGGACGGTCATTGCTTCACTAGGCCCCCTAAACCAGGGAAAAGAAAGAAGGGAATTTTCAGCTTTTGTAAAATCATCCAAAAGAAGCTCGAATCTAACAAAGAAAAATAGCCAAATAAGATGTTTTACAAATAATGCATCCAAGTTCATACATCTATTATTCAAATCAAGTTATAAAAGTCACTTTTTGAAACTTTTACGATGTCAAACAACTATATTAAATCTACTTGTATGAACAAAACACCAACAAAACATAGTATAAGCCAACTATCCAGCTTGGCACAAAAATCTATACAGCATCAGCAATTTTGAAAGATGGATGACGGATTCCCTAACTGCCAACTATTCAGTTCGGCACAAAAAGCAGGAAAAATAAATATACAGCATCACCAATTTAGTCTAGTTGTTAAATTGTATAGTTCATACTACTCCCTCCGTTCCATAATAAGTGATTTTTCAGGCTTTTCAATTTTTTTCAAAATAAGTGCTGTTTTAGGATTTCAAAATATTTTGGGCAGATTCTTCCAAAATTGTCCTTATTTAAATAATCAAGATTCATTAACTACCTTTTCTTTTTCTAGTCATTTAATTATGTAAGCACAATTTGATTAGGGGTAAGTTAGTAAAAACGCTTCTAATTTTCTAGGAGTGAGCAATTTCTTAAAGGGTGCGCATGAGCTAAAAGAACCACTTATTATGGAATGGAGGGAGTATTATCTATAATTTATACAATTTTACACCTGTAAATCCAGGAGATTAAATTCGGAACTAAATCGAGTGTTACTGGATTGAAAAACATTTGCAACTTACTCATTGATGTCATAAAGAATGTAGTAAAAGGGCAGCCCGATGCACTAAGCTCCGCTATGCGCGGGGTCCGGTGGAATGGCCGAACCACAAGGATCTATTGTACACGGCCTTACCCTGCATTTCTGCAAGAGGTTGTTTCCACGGCTTGAACCCGTGACCTCCTGGTCACATAGGAGCAACTTCACCGGTTACTCAAGGAAGGTAAAATATAGTACCAATGACAACCCAATAACACATGACATTAAGTTTTTTTTTTTGCAAATTGGACATGTTTTAACTGAAAAAATCCACTCAAAACTATTGCCATTGTCAAATTTCCAACATTGATGATTTTGTAAGCTAATCAAAGAACAACCTTATAGTTCTAAATGATGCATACCAAGAGAACAAATCAAGAGAACTTGGAAAATGGAAAAATGAGCTTCAACTCAATTATTCATTCATCCTAAATCAAATCAAGACTACACTCACGGTTAAGGGATCGTTTGGTTGGGAACAAGTTATCCCGGGATTGATTATTCCGGGATTAATTATTCCACCCTCCCACAGGGATAAAAATAACACTACAATCCCGGGATTAGTTATAGCGCGATTTTATCACAACCAAACATGGGATAAACTCATCTCAAATTTAATTCCGGGATTAAATATCTCTTATCCCTCATACCGGACGAGCCCAAGGAAAAGTGGTAAAGAAAATACAGCCTTCAATAGAATAGCCAAATGAAAAGATTAAAACTTTATTCTTCTTTTCTTTTTTCAAGTACCATTTCTAGCCTATCACATGAAAAGAACATCAAAGAATCATTTACACATGAAATAAAAGACTTCTTTTAGACTAATTAAACCAATATGGTACAAGAAAGCAATCATAAACTCAATACAAAACATACGAATTAAAATTCAAGAAAACAGCATATCATAATTCATAACAATGCAGACATTTTGAGAATTACCTCATAATTTCTCTAGATGATGGAAAATAGCATAAAAATTTAAAGGGGCTTAAAGAAAATAAAAATTAACATCATAATCAAGTCTAAAAAAAGTAACAGAAATGTTACCTCAAATACCAAGAACCAAGAACGAGTCTTCAAGTAATAATTTAATAGCAGCAGCAACAAATTATTAAAAAACAATCTTGAAAATGCTGCAAAAATGCTTTGAAATTTAACTGTGTTTCTTCAATTCAACCTAAAATTAGAATTCGGAGGTTCCGAGGCAGATAGCAAAGAATGTCTCTTGAAGATATGGGAAGGTTTTTTTTAAAATTTATTTATCTAAAAAAAGATATACCATGTAAAAGGAGGTTAAAACAGTCTTTTTATTACTTGATGAAAAGTTAAAACCTGTAAAGTCAGTAAATATTTAGTTTGGAAATGAAAGTATAATAATAGTAGTAAAAGAATTGACACGTACTCTTCCCCTTTTTTTAGGGAAGTAATATTAATTACTCTACTAAAAAGTCAAAAGTCAAACATATAAACGGCCACCTAAAATTTTCGTTAATTTTTATCTTGACACCTGATATTACTTAATGAATACTTGATGTAAGTAGAAAATGTACCTATTAAGCACCTAATACTAATATGGTAAATATTGTTTTCACTTGTCATTGAGCGGGTGAAGTCCATCTATATATATAGGTAACCGTACTTACAATTGCAGTGTCAAACTAAAATTTGATGACAACTTTAGAAAACCATCGATATGTTTGGTTTTACTATAATGTTGACTTTTTTTTACTATAAAGATCTTTTTTTTTTAAATAGGACTCGTGTGGGAGAAACAAACATTGAAGTTTATTCATAAGTTAGAAAAGGTAGCATTACTGGGGGAAAACAATTCTTCATTATTTTCATTAATTCTTCATTATTTTCATTAATAAAAGAGTATATATATAATTTATAATTTTCATAATACGTAAAATCTTATTCATATTCTACTTTCAAAATCATATTCTAGTTATACAATAATCCTACAATTATGGTAAGTGTATAATGTTAATTATATACAAATAATACAAATAATATGTTACCAAAATAGGGATATACACGGTTGTGTATACAGTGTATATCACGGTCTCCCACTTGTGATGGGTTTCCGTGATATACACAAGGTATTGTATACCGTGTATATCCTTGTATATTTTCACACCCCAGCAGACATAGCGGGTAGTCTCCGTATGCTGAGATTGTCCCTAAAATCTTCAAATAGGACCAAGGGAAGAAACATGTAATAACTAGACGTGGAGCGTATGGTATCTGGACAGCCACCCCAATCAGCATCGGTATACGAAACAAGTGTAGAGGCCGATGATGGATATAGATGCAAGCCATAGTCAATTGTCCCTGGATGTATCGGATAATGCGTTAGAGCGCATTCATGTGCTCCACCCAAGGATCATGCATAAACAAACACACATGTTGTACATCATACGTAATATCCGATCTCGTGAACGTAAGATACTGAAGAGTTCTAGCAAGACTGCGATATTGAGTGAGATCCTCGTAAGGTGAGCCAACCGCAACACCCAACTTGGGCTTAGTATCAACTGGAGTGGAAGTAGACTTACACGAGGACATACCAACCCTTTCAATTATCTTAGCGACATACTTCCGTTGTGATAAGAATAATCCACCCGCATGGCGAGAGACGTCAATCCCCAAAAAGTAACTCAAGGGCCCCAAGTCTTTCATAGCAAACTCAGAACTGATCATTATCATGATAGACTTGCGCAAAGCATCAGAAGAGGCAGTCAATATAATATCATCCACATATAATAAAATATAAGCCAGGAAAGTACCACGACGATACATGAACAATGAATTATCAGACCTGCTGTGAGAAAATCCAGTAGACAAAACATAGTATGCATATCTCTTATACCAAGTTCGGGGGCCTGCTTAAGCCCATATAATGACTTCTTCAATAAACATACATGATGAGGATATTTGGGGTCTCGAAAATCTAAGGGTTGATACATGTAAACGGTCTCCTTAAGATCACCATGTAAGAAAGCATTATTTACATCTAACTGATGAATGGCCATGCCTTTGAAAGAGCCAGACTGAGAACAATGCGAATGGTAGCCGGTTTGACCACCGGACTAAACGTCTCACCACAATCCATGCCAACTTGCTGAGTCTTACCATCACCTATAAGACGAGTCTTATGCCTCAGCAAAAGAACCATCAGAATTATCTTTATGAGTAAAAATCCACATAGACCGAATAATATTAACACTAGAAGGACGGGGCACCAACTCCCACGTCTTATTTTCAATAAGAGCATCATATTCGTCGGTTATGACTAATTTCCAATTCGGGTCATTTAACGCCGACACTAGGTTACGGGGTAGGGGATTTAAGAACATTAGAATTTACATTAAGTCTACCATGTCGGTGGTGGAGAATTCTTGTTCAAGAGTAACGGTCTGGGAAATTTTGTTGTCTTGGAATATGTCACGTAAGCGGTCCTAAGCCTCCATCGTCGTGGAGTCAGGCTCAATAATTGTATGCAGCAAATCGCTATAAATAGTGGCATAAATCCACTGAAGAACTGTCGCATCAAGGGTTAACCATAATTCTCTTTCGTCGTCAGCTTTCGGCACTTTCTCCTTGCCTTTTTTCGACGGAATTATGTGATGAATGACCCGGTGGGAGCAGTAGTGAATCTTGAAGAGCTCCGCCCACGTTGCATAATGGACGTTTTCCATCTCAAAGAGTGATGGAAACATGGGATTTGATGTTGGAATGTGAGGGCCGGATGAAAAGTAAATTTTGAGTCGACATGCTGATGTGGAGAAGGGTGGTCGGCGGCAAAAAGAAGAACGAGGGATTTGGACACAAGGAAGCAGGTTAGGATTTCAGGAACTTTCCCTAAACTACTGATACCATGTAAGAAATATTCTTCCTTGATTATTTCATTAATGATTTACACTATATATAATTGTATAAAAATATTTACCTTGCTACAAACTAGGTAACTAATCTTAATATAGGAGATGTACAATTTTAAATGAAATCTAATTCTATTAGAATATGTATCAAATTCAAATTGAAAACATGTCACGTAGTTTGGGACCATACTCTGATGAAATGATCTTGTATGATACATATTAAAATTTGAGTAGAAAATAATAAACTTATATTAAATTCTTGTCTTTTATTTATGGATCTTGAAGAATCATATAAATGACATTTTGTATTTTTGGCATAGTGTTTTTAAAATTGAAGTAATTTTCTAGTAATTTCTTACTGTAGATTATTTTCTACCAAAAAAGAGAAAATAAATTACTTATACAGAGTCATTTTTTCTTTATAAATATTACACACTCTAGAAATGTTGTTTCAATCTTTAGAGTTAGAAATATTCACAAAAATATCATCATCGTATATACCATATATATCTTCCATAACGTATAATTGTCATATGATACTGAATTTATACCCAACAAAACATTAGAAAAATAGGACAAACAATAATAATTTTCAAGTAAAACACTTTGTTAACACTCAAAAGTGTTTAGCCAAATCAAGTGACAGCCGAAGGTGGAAAAAGATTCTAAGTCGATAACTAAGCGGAATCATAGCCGAATCCGTTAGTCCTTACTCTCGGCTAGAAAAGCATCATCGGCTATTACAATAGTCTAGCCGAGTCATAATTCCGAGGAACGACTGAGACCCACACGTACTCGGACGCCTCGAAGACCGAGTCAAATGACCTTCTAGAAAAGGTAGCAACCAACAACAACCAGAAGGGAGTGTCGTCGATCGTGCTAGAGGTCCAGGCAAAAAAATCGGCACCACCTCCTCATAGTTGGCTAGTGGATTTAGTGGATAGTTTGGTGGCTAACATAGGGGGTCATGTTTGTTTTTCTTGTACTATAAATATAGGAATCATTTGTACAGAACAAACAACACAATCAATCAAAAAACTAATTTTTACATATCTTCATTCTATCTTTATCGCCTTTATCGCACTCTAGTTGTATTTATGTTTCTTATTACTTAGTTTACACAATCACCATCCTAACGCTTTCTGGAGTAGTTGGAGAACCCATTGGTGGAAGTTAGAGTTCCACTCCCGGCTCAAATCGCTTAGTTAAGGAATCAATTTGTCATCTAATTTCGTCAGCCGATAAAACGACAAACACTTCGGAGGAAAATACACTTTTTGTGATGAAAAAGGAAAGTAGAACATTTTCTACATATGATATTTCTTTTTTAATTGAAATGTTTCTCTATAATTTCCTAAGTGGGAGTGCGTGTACGCAAGTGAAGAATATGGAAGAGACGAGAAAGCAGTGGGAGTCCGTTTATCCACCGTTTATTATTGAGTTCTATGATTTGATATTTTAGGACATTTTTGCTATTATTTGTTGAGTTATCAAATACGTATGTGCCTTCCACAAAATTCTTTAGAACTCTATTACGATCAAAGTATTTTTCCGCAAGATTTTTAGGCCTTTTATCTTTTTGAATCGAGAGTCAATTTGCTTCGCGTCGTCTACAACCGGCGGAAAGCACCTTCGTGTGATCACGCGTGGTAATTAGTAGTCCTATATATTACCCTTAAAGCTAACTTTAGGTGTATGGAATAGAAGGTTATGCATCAGACCGTACCATATCGATCTTTCATAGTATGCATTCTCATCCGTGTCGCAACTGATTCGGTAATTTACATATCTGATGCGTAGAGACCTGAATTATTTTAAATAAGTGTATGTTTTACCATATGTCCTATTATTTCAGTTTCAAATTTGAAATAGAAATTTAAAGTTTAAAAAATATGTTTGAGGAGTATTTCAAGTTTTCACTTGTAAAATTTTAACTTTTCTTTTAAGTGAAAGTCATGTTTAAACACAAGACTTTCAAATATCCTCTTTCAACATCAAACTTTAAATACTTTTTTTTTCAAGTTTTTAACCAATACATGTGCAAACACCTACTTAAAACGGGTGCAAAATCAGTGTCCAAATTTTTTACAGAGAAGTGTAATTTCAGAATTGTGAACGCCAAATACTCGTATAGCGGACACAAGCTAAAACAACAAAATATTAATTTGCAAAACAAAAGTAACTTTCTTATTACATTCTTATGAGAATTCTAATGAGAGAAATCTCAATCAACAAAACAACTTAATTCACTAACACCAATATATGGTGCATAGAATTTGAAACCATAACCAAACCTATGAAAATCATCTCAATCTATATGAATCATTTTGCAATAGTTCTCTTTGTGAGAGATCTCCAACAATAAATCACAAACTACTAGTAATATATGTCTTCACTTATACCTACTAAAGGCATAGGAAAACCCAAGAATTAAATGAAAAATATAATTAAAACTGAGATGAACTGAAAAATGTGTTTCAGTTCTCTCTTTCACTTTTTGTCTGATCCAATTCCAAGAGTGTTCTTCACTCCATCAACTGCACCTTGAGCCATGTTGATCACTTGCTCTCCAGTCTGAATTACAACCAAAAAAAGAGAAAGAAAAAGAAAAAGATTAATCGACATATTATGAATAAAAAAGAAAAAAAAGGATTGGACTTATACACACTGACAAAATAATTGTTTTATATGCGTAGTTTATCCATTATAGTAGCTAAGCTTATTTATTCCACTTTATATGGACGATTACGTTTAATTTTTTTAGACAATCAGATAGTGTATATTTTTTCTAAACTATCAATATATAAAAGCTAAAACTTTTAATTACGCGGCCTGATCCGATAGTGGCAGAGCCACATAGATGAAAGAGTGGTCAATTAAATTAAATTAAATTTAAATATCATTAGCTAAAACATAATGTTGTGTCTGTTTGTGTGTGTAAATATATATAGAGAGAATTATTTTACGTGTATAGGTCAAAAAAATTGTAATTATATTTTAAAGATAGATAAATTACCTGCTGAAGGAATCCAGGGTTCTGCTGGTCTTTGTTTTGTTGAGCAGATTCTTGAGCACTTTGGGTGGCATTTTCAGCCTTGTCAACCATTGAATGTGCTGTACTCTTTGCTGACTCTGCCATTTGCTCTGTCTTGGCCTGTTTCATTTGTTGGTCATCAATATTAATAATTAAATTACAAAAACAATGAGCAAGAATATAGGAAAAAAGAAATTAAAAATAATAAAGTATACTATTTCGTTCGTTCCATTTTAAGTGTCTTAGTTTGATTTGACATAGAATTTAAGAAATAACGAAAAAAATTTAGATTTTGTAGTCTTAAATTAAAGATGTGTGTAGTCCTTTAAATTTTGTGGTCTTAAACTTGTGACGTTGAAATTGAAAAACTTACTAAATATAGAAAAAGACACTCTTTTTGAAACATACTAAAAATAAAAGTAAGACACTTAATTGAAACGGAGGGAATAATATTTTTTACAAAGCTTTAGTTTTTCTTTTCTGTTACAATAGAGGACGACAATAGTTGATGGAAAATGTAATCGGCACGTGTAGTTGAACTCCATATCTATTTTCAATACAGATTAAAGATAGATAGATATAAGTGAAAATTATAAATTTTTAAAATATTAAACTTTGGGCATATAATTTTAAATGTGCAATGAATTTAGTGATAATACCTAAATGTTGAACCCATCAAACTCTAAATCTAAATCAACCACGAGGATCAAGAAAGGAAGCAAGGCAAAGGGATAATGAGAATGAAAGTCACACCTACCTATTGTGTGAAAGATTAGAGATAATATATCATATGATCACTTAATTATGGGTGTTTAATTGAGAAATTCAGTAAATTTTATTTTCTAACTATAAAGTCACTTAATTATGGTGTTTCACTCAGAAAGTTACTGCTTTGTTTTCTAACTATAAAGTCACTCAACTATGGGTGTTTCACTCAGAAAATCGAGTAACTTTATTTCCTAACCACAAAGTCACTCAACTATTCATGTTTCACCTACAAAATTACTTAACTTATTTAAATAATTTTTTAATTATATTTTACTGATTTTATTTAAAGCCAAAAAAAGTAAAAAAAAAATAAACAAGTATCCATTATAACCATTTTAGTGACACGGCCACTTGACTCAACCCAAAGCCTATACCTCAATAGTTTGTCATATTGTGCACCCCGCATCCCCATATTATTATACTTTTTAAGATGAGTTTCAATTTTAATTATGTTGTTGATTTTAAAAACCTATATTAAATTTAAAATCTTTATAGAATTGGTTACGCTTTGGGTCACGAAATAGTCTAGCATCTGTTATCTTATAAATGTAGCATATGAAAATTTAATTATACAACAGTAAGTAAGATCATAGATTAAAAACTAATTGAAAGTTAAGTGTTACAAACTTTAAGTAACAGCCTCAAATTAGCAAACTAGTAGATGTTCCATTTCTACGTCACTTTTATTAATTGATTTCGGTATCTTCTTTTTTGTGGGTCGGGTCTAGTGGACAGGTCAATAAAATGGGTACTTATTTAATTTTTTACAATTTTAACTTTAAATAAAAATCAGCAAAATGTAATTAAAAAAATTACTTAAATAGGGTGAGTGACTTTGTAGGTGAAACACCAGTAGTTGAGTGATTTCATGGTTAGAAAATAAAGTTGAGTGACTTTCTGAGTAAAATATTCATAGTTGAGTGACTTTCTGAATAAAACATTCATAGTTGAATGACTTTTTAGTTAGAAAACAAAGTTTAGTGACTTTCTGAATAAAACACTCATAGTTGAGTGACTTTCTGATTATAACAAAGTTGAGTGACTTTCTTAGTGAAACACTCATAGTTAAGTGACTATTTGAGATATTATCTCTAAAAAATTACTACGGATACTAATAGTAGAAGTATAAGTCTCGGTAGTATAAAGCAACAACAACAATAACGGCGCCTCCGATCTAGCACCACAGGGAACGCTCCTCGGTGAATTACTACTAATATTACTAGAGTATAAATCTCGTTAGTAATTAAAAAGGACATCTGATACATAAAATATTTCGCGTTAGCAAAGTCCGCGAAAAACCCCAAGGGCTTGAGAGTATGTATGAAGTAGTATAAAAATAATTTTAATCTGTATAGAATATTAATTGCATGTAGTATGAAGGATTACCTGAGCTTGGCCGTGGGACTCACCGGCTTGTTGAGCACTTGACATTTTGATTATTGGTCTGAAGGAATTTTTTTCCAGAAAAAATAGATAAATATTAGAACACTTTATTTGATGAGCTTGATATATATTTTGTTGAAACTTCTAGGTTGATTAGACCTATTTATACAGGAGGTTATTGGTTTAATTGATTGATGATCCATGTTTTTCTGCTTTTGACTGGGTTTTATGTGGTTGATTAACTTAGTGTAGCATTTAGAGTTCAAACTCTCATAATGACTCTAGACAGAGCATAATTAAGTTATTTAAGTTTTTAAAAATTATGCAAACACATCGAGTGTCCCACGAACTCTAACTAATTACTTGCACTATAAAAAATCTCCAACCACAAGTTAAATCTGAGCCCTTAATGTAGGAAAAAATGTAAGAAATAAATCAAAATGTAAGAACCGAGTGTAAGTGTTGAAATTTTATTGGATTTAAATCCAAAATTAATTTAGACTATATAATATTTAAGAAAATAGTTCAAATAATGTGGTTTAATATGATTGAATTAATCATCTAATTTTAAATGCATTGGGCTAGTCCATTTAATTGGGATCCAAATGATGAGCCCACTTTAAAAGCCTAAGGTCCGAACTCATCTTAAAGTTTAGGCCCATGCCACGTATCAAATGAGGTGGCAATCCAAGTCAAATTAATGAGCCAATGAAATCATGCCAAGTATGCGGATGACATGCTCCGGCCAATCAAATTGAAGCTTGTCACCAGGTGAATGTGATTGGTCAGTTCAAACCGACCAATTAAATCGCACATCTACACCAACCCCTATAACTATAAATAGGGTCCGCATAACTCATAAAAGAGGAGGATTTAAGAACAAGAAGCAAGAAGAGAGCTCGTGGATATTATTATTTTTCTCGACTCGAAATTTGTTGTTTACACCGAGTATTAAGCAAAAGAGTGATGATTGAAATAAGTAAGCAAAAAATGCTTTGAGGTGAAACAATTAAGTGCTATTTTTTTCCATAGAAAAGATTACCTGCTAAGATTATCTTTCCCAAAGCCATATCAAGCAAATTAAGCAATGCGTTGTGTTTAAAAGAATTTAAGTTGTATATTTGCTTCTTTTTCTTTTTTTTGTCTTTTCTCGTGAATGTTAATATGTCAATTATCAAACCACATTAAATAATATATAAGTATTGTCTTATCTCCATTGCTACAGAGTATATTTCTTCCTGTCGTACTTGTCATAGAGCACAATTTCTTTCTAATCTTTTTTGCATTTGAAAAATAGAGATGGTATTTTGAGTTTTCAAAGTCTAAGAGTACCCCTCCAACTTGTTTTTTGTTTGATAACCAAACATTAACTTAGATAAAGAGAAACTATCAACATATAAGGATAAATCTGGAACAATCTGGAGCCATAAATCTAGTCGAAATCAAACACGAAAATGAAAAGAATGTCTGTACATCCACCTATCCCTCAACAAATATAAATACGGTTAAAGATTATTCTCACTCGAGTGTTTATATTAAATTAATAATAAAAAACAAATTAATATCTTTAATATATATGTGTTTATCACTTAACAATGATTAAATGATATGTATTTTTATTTTAAATTTATATTACTAAAATTGATTTGCTTGATTTGAGTGAACAAGTTACTATACTACTAGTAGTTTTAAAATTTCCTTTTTCTTGTATTACTATATTTGCAAATTTGAACACACACTAGAATCGAGATCGTCTCTTGTCGCAAATGGAAAAAGAAGATATCTTAATTCCCTAATTTTTATAAGGTCCAAATCATCCTATTGAACAATTGAGTGATTCTTGTCCACTCGAAGAACTACACTGTACTTTATATGGTACATGTGTAAGGTTCAAATTCAACGTCTCGAGTTCTCTTTAAAAGATAGAATAATTTCCTTTGAGAATTTATTTTATTATTCACAATATATATAGCTGTACAAGATTGATTCCTAATACTCTTTACCCCAAGAAATATAAAAAATATCAATTATAAAAAGCGTTGAAAACGTATAGTTACAAAAAGAAGATTAGTAGTTGAGCAGTACTTACGTTTGTGCATAAGAGCCATGTGAAATGAAAGTGAAACTATAAAAGTCTGGCAACTACAGAAGTTATAAGTTTTGTCTATACGTTACAATGAAGATGCGTATGAAACACTTTATTTTGACAGTTGCTAGCCACAAAACTTAAGACACGATATTAAGTATACTTAACAAACTTTGAATGGGAAAGGAGGAGAGTATAACTCGTGTAAAACTTTAATTTCGTTAGGGCCAAAATTTGTGGCCCTGCTGAACACCAACCATTGGCTTATTAATAGTATAACTAGCGGGTTCAATCGAATTCAATAGTTTCAACTCACACATTATATTTATACATTAAAGACGTACTAGATAAATACAATTAATATGATCAAAAATTCAAAAATATTAAAATATATAAAATTAAATTTTTGAATTCACCTCTAAAGTCACCCTCCCGTGACTCCAAAGTGAACAACCAATTAGAAGTTTCTCGAGGAAAGGAGACATCACGAGCACATGAAAACCTTATGGACTTGATAATTGCCACTACTTCCGGCAAAGTCCAAACTATTTGGAGTTTGTGCACGTATCATGTGCTCAGAGGAATGAGTTGACATAAAAAAATGTCATCCCAAAGCTTAGATTTGATGGCAAATTAAAGAATGGAACAAAATAGAGGGGAAGTCTTGATCGATAATTTTTCGGAAATAACCTCTTTATATCTCTGTTTCTATAAGGGGAAGATAAAATTTGCATATACTCTACTCCCCGTAAAATTACATTTTTATATTGTTGTAGTTGTTAGATGGGGAATCTTATAACAATCAATATGGAGAACCAAAAGTTAACTTTTGTAGTATTAGGAACCACTATCTCAATTATCCAGATTCGTACCAGATAAATCCACTAAAATAATAAATCAATTCTTAATATAATATTTTTCAGGTCACCACAAGTTAAAAGAAATCTCAATCATCCAACAGACTATCTGAAAATCAAGAATGTACTATAGTGCTCTCGGGATTCAAGAGTTGCACTTAATACTGAATTATGTATCATTTCATTAAACATATACCTAACTTTGAAAAATTACACGGTGCTAGGTTTTACAACATAAGAACAATAAACTTAAGATCCCAGTAACATGTTGAAAAACTGCATGCTAGAAGGGATCAATTATGCATAGTTTTACAGACTTGATGTGCCTAGTGCATAAGAGCCACTGCAGCTCCTTGCACCAAAGGCTGAATTATATGCACGAAATGCTCTGCCTCCCTCTCTACTTGTTCCCTGCACTGATTTACATCTTTTCCTTCTTTCATTTTCTTCACAAAGGCAACGAATCGCCTCCAATTATCAGGATGGAACAGGTCCGGATTCATCCTCAAATATGTAAACGCACACATCTCTCTATCACCTGATTGATCGTCGATATTCAATGAGGATGCTTGAAGGATCTGTTCATGTGCATAATCGTCGTATCGTGGCAATGCATTCTCCCCAGCAAGTGGAACCTGAGCTTCCTGAGTTGCTAACGCCACTTGCCTAACCAACTTCTCAGGCGCACATTGTGCATCTTGTGGCTGCTCACGGTCTCGCATCTCAACACATGTGAAGTTGAAAATTGCACCGTGGCGGGCAAGCATCTGGGCGATGGGAAGGTAACCATCTCGGAAACGGGTGTTGTAGTACCCAGCGGTCAGCTCAGGGGCATGGGACCTTGTTCCATAGTGCCAGTGAATGCCTGCAACCTTAACTGAAATCTTAACGCCCTTGTCCTCGAATATTCCCTTAGCTGATTGCAATATCCTCTCACCATGGTTCAAAAGCATTTGAGAATACCAAGTGAGGAAGAACTCCCCATATTGACTATCCCATCCACCACCTTCCTTCCTGAAAAAGTTGGTATCTTCTGGCCAATTGTTGTAGTGACCTGCGTCTGTTGGACCGGTTTGTCCCCATTCAGGCTTGCCAAAAGCTTCTGCTGCAGCCTGTAAGCTGCTGATCATGTACTGCAGGGCGAACGATTTATCAGAATAAACCATTGGTGCTAATGAAGCTAAGTACCAAACACAGCATAAAAACAACGAAAAAAGAACTTGGTTTATACCTTGTCGTAACACTGAAAAGCACCAATGCCAGGGAATTTCCATGTTCCATCTTGTTCAGGGTAGGATGGATAACGGAGCTCTCCAGCCGGACCCATCCCGACTTGAATTTCCTATATTCACAAGTCAATTGGAAAAACTTTGAGCTTTCTTTACTCTTCAACCAGAAATTTCATGCAGCATAGGTAAAGGTTGAAAAAATGTAAGACTTACCACAATGGTGTCTCCTAGCAGGTTCTCAAATCTGTCTCTAAACCCTCTCATGAAATCAGAGTAGCATTGGACAGGAGTCCTCCCTTTAAGAACTGGAAGTGTGTCACAACCGAGCGATACATATTCAAAGTTCCTCCTTCCCCACTGATCTGTGTATGCAAGGTCTGGATCCTTCTCCATCTCCTCAACAACCCACCTTGGAAGAGGAATCCTGAGATTTTAAAATCTACTATTTAGCACACAAGAAAACAAGGACAATTATAAGCATGACAATTCGGTGGGACTATATCTTGATTACAGCTCTTCCTGAATCGCGCAGAAAATCTGAGGTTCATGGATGATTTTGAGTCTTCACGTTTCAAAAATTACCAAGTTAAACGCAACTCAGCAAGCTTTAAACGTTCAAGCAATACAGTGATTGCAAAGAGCCTTTTTAATATCAAATGGCATGGATCTTGATAATACCAAAGGCAATAAAAGACCAATTCAATGGTTTACTTGCCTACTACTATATCCTTGTAATATTGTAGCTTCCCCTTTAATCCAAAGCAATTATAAGGTACGGAAATATATGTATGAATTAGGTTTCTTGTTATCATTAACCAGCATCACAAATCAGTATACAACTAATTACATTTAGTTCATGTAACATTCAAACCATTATCTATTACTTGTTCCAAAACAAGTCCGGGTTGTTTTTCTCCATATCCATTTTACTCTATTCAGGTTGATTCCAGTCTATTACTTATAAAACTATTTATCTTTTTAGGTAATCTAGTAGCTCCTGCAATAGTCCATTTGGCAAACCATTTAAAGGATCATTTAATCAAGTATTATCAGCATCTAATTCCCACCAAAAGAAGTGTTCTTTCTTGCAATAGAAAAACTTCTTTTTAAACTTCTTCAAATTGATCTGAATAAAGGTTAACTTGAGCAAGTTTAGCCTTTGAAATTCGCTTAAAGTTAAAAAAAAAAAAAAATCAAAGGGGTTCCCCTTTTAACCTTTTCCAGATCCTATGAATCTTTTATAAAAAAGTATTTATTTTTACTTATTTATTTACTTTCTCCGTCCCAGTTATGTGACATTGTTCAAATTTCAAAAGTTAAATTTTTTATTTTAACCATAAACTCGGACTGTAATTTTTTTTAATATTTAAAACTATATTAAAAATTATATATTATAAAAATTAATATTTTAAAATATTTTAAAAATATAGAAATTCCGGTTGACTGTCTAAAAGAGAAAGGTATCCCGACAGAAAGAGTACTAGTTTTCCAACTACTCCCTTTGTCCCAATTTTGTCCCTGACACTTCTATTTTTAGTCGGTCTAAAAAAATTGATATATTTTTTCTTTTTGGCAACAATTTGATTTTAAATTTTACATTTTACGCTTAACGAGATATTTTATAATCATAAAAATATGTTTAGCTTGTTTTAGACCACAATATTCAAAAAAAAATTATTTCTTAAATTTCGTGTCCAATCAAAGAATTGGGACGAAGGTAATATTCTAGATTTTGAGCTCCATATTAATCTGATAACAATAAATTTGCAGATATTGAATTAAAAATAGCAACTGAAAATTTAATAAATAAAAAAATATAGAGTTGAAGAATGTACGCACGTGCAGGAGTCACCGACGTTTCCACCACATTGATGGAAGGACATAACAGCTTGGACTTTGAGCCCATGCTTTTTCGCCATTTCCAAAAGCTCGGCGTAACCACCCCAATTGTACTCACCCGGCGCATCTCTCTCCACCAATCCCCACCACACATCCATCATGATCCCTTCCACTCCGGTGCTCTTCAACGCCTGTAAACTCGCGTTCATCGCCTTCTTCCTATTCACCGTATGATCCATTTTCACACTATCCAATGGCATCATTACAAACACCGGCACTCCTTTACCTGTTATTTACCAAAAACACAAAATATATGAACACAAAGACGAAATGTTTGAAAATATATGAACAATAAACACATAATTGAATGTTTGAAACATGTCTGCCAGATTGCTATAGACATAGGCGAATCTAGAATTTTTAAAATATGGGTGCGCTCTACTAAAAAAAATGAGAATGATCATATTCCTCTAAATAAATAACCCTAATATTCAACTTGACCAAGTACACTATTTAACCTTCGTGTAGCATGATAGCATAGGTGAGTTAATATTATATCAATTTTAAAATATATACATAAAATAACCTAGTAGCCTTCTTATCGCCGGTGGCGAATACACATTTTCATTAAGAGAATTCAAAAATATGAAGAAGTTATACACGAAAAAGCTAAGAGTTCAACATTACTATATATATATATATATATATATATTAACCTCGTCTATAATGTGTAATTTTCTGACGATGGGATTCAGATGAACCCATCAAGCCTACCTAGCTCCACCCCTGCTTGTAGCATGTCAGCCGTTAATATTATACCAATTTAAAATATATATATATATATATAATACACGGATTGATGATGGTTCACGTATCCATTTTTAAGCTATAAAATCGCTCTGGCCATGAGAATGTACGCAAATAATTTTAGTGGATACAACAGATTTAGAAATTTCAAACTGGTGGAAATACCATTAACCAAATTATGAAAGGACACAACCTTTCATTTAATAGACACATTTTCATTTAAAATACTGTTTTTATTAATATTAATTTTATTTAAATAAAATTCCAACATTACCTTTCTCCCGCGAATTCCCTAACTTATGTTCTCTCTCCACCGCCACCTCCACAGGAGCTTCCATTAATGCTTGACACGCCACCGATAAATCCGGCCGCATTCCTCCTCTCAACGGACTCAACGGCGGCGACGGCGACACCCTGTCCACGTCAGCTCCTGTTTTCTGCACAGATACTCTTAGATTCGTCATCGGTGTTCTCCACATAGCTGATGTAGCTGCATTCCCCTTCGTCGGAACCTCGCCAGAAAGTCCACCAGTCTCCGCCGTTAACGGTGTTCCTGATAATGCACCGATCTGATGTGGCATACTCATAGCCATAATAATATTCAAAAAACAAATTGAAAAATCTGATAATTTTGTAAAGTTTTGTTCTCTTTTTGTATATTTCTGAAAATGAAGAAAGAGAGACTGAAATTCCTATTTATAGAGTTACAAAAAATTTCAGAAGATTATAATAATAATATTAAAAAGATCTAAAAAGGGACCGGTTTGTTCACGACACGTGTAAGTTACGACACGTGGCGATGATCAACGAATGAGACGACGGCTACGATTGCTTGATCACGTGAAAGGGACGGTGGATTTTCGAGACGCGTGAAGGTTCCAATGAGGATGCAGCTGACGGTATGGAAAGACTTCTTTTTCTCTTTCACACAAACTGAAGTATGGGAAGACTAATGTATATATATATATATATATATATATATATTATTATATAAAATATCTTGATTAACCAAAAAAGTAATGGAGGAAAAAGTTATTCATGCTCAATTTGCTCACGTCCATCAATTTGAGGAAGAAAAATATTTTGTCCCAAAATAAGTTTCATTTTATTAAAATATAAATAATTAATATTCAAGATATAAATAATTAATATTCATGCATGATTTAATCAAAAGAGAAAAATAATCTGTTTTTATTAAATAGGGGTAATTTTATACATTTTTATTGCATTGTTGATTTCTTAATATATATATATATGTGTGTGTGTGTTTTGCTAAGATAACACTTATTATGGGATGGGTGAGTATTAATTAACATAGGAATAATATTTTTGAAGTTACATATGATCCAATGGAAGTACTCCCTCCGAATTAAAAAGAGTGTCAATTAGACTATTTGCACATTTTTTAAGAAAATATAACTTTTAAATAAAAATAGATAATTTAACTAAAATGTTCCTAATTAAATAGGTGTTAGAGATTTGATTATCTAACACTTAATAAATATAAATCAAAAAGTAAGTAGAAAGTGTACATGTTAACAACGGCATTTGACAGTTTCAAATTAAGTGGTGTTATTCGACAATACTTTGCAAAAAGGTGTTTATTAAATAAAGAAATAAATATATGGTAATAATAGTAATTTTGTACATGATATTGTTGGAAAATATTATGATACACATGTTTGATTATTATTGTATATATGCGATATTGGCATTATTCTATATTATAATCCTAATATTATACTAAATTCAACATGATACTCTAATATCGAAATTAACCATCATCGGAAAATACCTAAAAGACCAAGTTATCTCTGATTACCCCTCGTCCTCCTTTTTTATCATCTTTAAAACTAGGAAAATACTGTAAACCAAAACTTTACAATATAAAATCAAATATCACATGTTTTTCATAGTTTCGTTATAGACAACATATCTCATTTTCATTGCATGAATCAAATATTCGTGAAAAAGATACATGCATTTAATCATTCAAAGATCATTATTCATAACTTTAATTTCGGGATAATTTATTCATATTAAAGTTTCAATTAATTCAAATTTATATTGTTTAGGGATCATTAAAAATGAATCACTGTCTAACAAAAATTATTTCATATTCCGAGTTTGAATTTGAAACCTGAGTTGGAATAACTAAGAGTTTTTTAACTGTTTATTTTTCTATGGTTACATTTAGAGATGGCAATGGATCCTGGACCCGGTCCGGATCCGGTGGATCCAGATCCGTTTTATAGGATATGGATCTTCAAAATTTGGACCCGACGGATCCGGATCGGACCCGGATCCATTTCTGACGGATCGGATCTGGATCTGGATCTTGTATTTGAGATCCGTATCCGGTCCAGATCCGACCCATGGATCCATTTTTTATTAAATATATTCATAACCTAGAATGTAATTTTATAATTATTTTCTTAAAATTGCTAAGCACATCCTTGCAAGTTTAATTCTCAAAACAAGTTTAATTTATCCCCGCGTTAACTCAAAAACAAAAAAATAAAGAGGTAACTTCGATAATAAAATCAATGTTATATTAGTGAATGACTTACATCTCCATAGACAAGTAATTAAAACTATATTCACTTCATTTATGAAGATTCCAAGCACATACAAGTTCTGCATTGTGAAAATACTAGTCAGCATTTTCCACAACTATTGTCATTATCCAACATTTTTAATTAATAGCACATAATCAAAATGAGACAACGGATAAAATATCTCATATGAACATTTCAAAATTGAAAAACAGTAAATTGTTAGCTAAGTAAAAATCGTTTATCAGTTCAAAAAAAAATTCTTAGCAAAGTTACATTTTTAGCAAGGTAATTTTTTTTACATGTGGATCCAGATCCGATCCGTGGACCCGGCGGATCCGATGGATCCGGATTTGGATATGATTTTTATGGACCCGCTGGATCTGGATCCGGATCTGGATTCAGGTATGAAAAACGGATCTGGATCTGGATCTAGTAAGATCCGATCCGTTGCCATCCCTAGTTACATTGAGGTACACGAAACGGTAAAGGAAAAAGTTTCGAGGAAAGTGGAGAGACAGAGTGTGAGCTGACACGTGGTCGTGTTTGGACGGTGTTGTTGAGTCATTCAGAAAAAAACAGCCACGTAAATAAGTAGGCGTGTGCCGTGTGGTGATTTTTCATTTTTTATTTTTTTTATTTTTATATTCAATCTTCCGACTTACGTCATACTATTTCCGAGATAGTAGTTTCGATCACTCAGCACTACTACCAGTAAATCATGGGATGTGTCTAATGAGCATATAACAGAGCATTTGATATCACCTACAAGGTTCTACCCCAAAAGAGAAAAGATTGCTCCCATCAATATTCAAACTCACGCGCAAGACCTTCCAATTGGATTTTAAGTTTCCCTTCTTTGTCGTACAACTATGTCGGGGACGTTTTTTCTTTCTTGTTTGGATGTGACATTTTCTGTGTGGTCCTGAGGGTGATTGGTATTAGAAATTAAATTTTGGAAAATAGTTGAAGTTTGGTATGACATATATTTTTACTTTTATTTTAACTATTACAGTAATAACATTAAATTAATTAAATTTGTTAGAATAAGGACAATTTTATTAGTTGAAAATAAAAATAAACTTGTTTGGTTTTCTTGAAAATATTTATAGTTTCTCCCACGAATAAATTAAAGTGAATGAGAATTCTATCTTTAGAATGCAACTAAGTCACATACAAGTAACATTAAAAAACTTTATTCTTCTATTATTGGATTTGTGATTTCCCTTTGATCAATGTGAATATTTTCAAGGAAAAGTAATCTGTGAATTATTTATATTAAAAAATCAGCACTATTTACAAGCTAAGAAATTTTTTAAACAAGTTGGTAGCTATAAAAGGGTGGTTCAAGAGTACATCCAACAATGAGTAATTATTTATCAACTCCATTCTTATTAACAACAAGATCACTCAATTTTACTTATATCACTTAAAAAACTATTTTATTTTATACTTGAACTAAATAAAATGACATATCATATTTTTTTATTCAAATATTACTAGAGTGATTTTTGTAGTGATATAGGCAAAGTTACCTTATTATTACAAAAAATAATGACTTTGTTAGATAATTATCCATAATTGGGTGACCTTGTGATTACTACCTAATTATAATCAAAACCATATTTTATGTCTACAAGTAAATTGTTTTGGCTTCTTCATATATTTATTTTCTTATCTTTTAATTGGCCAAGTACATATATAGCCCCTTAAAGTTGTCATAAAATTATATTTTGACATCTTAACTGAGACCATTACCTATTACACACGAATTAATCTTTGGTTCGTTCCATCATCCCAATCAGTGAACCATTAAGATTTTTTTTCAATACACTACTAAAAAATACGACCTCAAATTTTGACCACACGCGATCGGAAAAGCCATTATTTCGACCAATTTCTCGACCACAAGCCTCGGTTGTTAATACCTTGGTCGAAAAATTATTTCAATCTAAACTAAATAAAAATATTTTTTTATATATTAAAAATTTTCGACCGCATGTGATCGAAATTTAGCAATATTGTTGCTTCATTTCGATCACATGTGGTCGAAATTGTAAATGTTGTCCAGAATTTCGACCTCGTGTGATTGAAATCTGGCAATACTAGTGCTAAATTTCGATCACATGCGATCGATTTTTAGTTTTCCTGAGATAATTTTTTACCACATGCGATCGAAATTCTGGAAAATTTTTGACAGCATTTGGCTGCTTTTAGAGCAGCCCACCTGCCAAATCAACAATCCAATTCATCATCCAATTTTTTTTAAAAAAGGCAGTCCGGTGTACTAAGCTCCCGCTATGCGCGGGATCCAATTCAACATATCAATTCATCAATAACGCAACACAACCATAAACTACAATATTCTATAATTAAATTCCATCTTAAAGTACTTCAAAATCGAATTAAAAGTACAATAAAAAAACTTAAACATCCACTACATTCTACAATCAAATTTACCTTCAAAGTACTTCTAATTGGAAATAAAATTACATTCAAACACTTAAATATCATAAACATTTCCAACAAAACATAGCAAATTAGAATCCAAAAGCATACAAATCAAAAAATTCATCGTCGGGTGTTAGACACGTGATCTGTATCCTCCCCACTAGACTCATCAACAAGAGCATGTTCTATGTTATTACGTGACCTACGGCGTCTACCTTGCGAAGGTTGGGGTGGGAGGGCCGTGACCTACGAGAATCCCCAAGACACGGGGGAATCGAAAACACCCCCGAATTGAGTAAGTTATTTATTTAAGACTATTGGGCATTTAGTGCAGTTGTCAATTGAGAAATATGTTGCCTCGCCGCTTCGTATTACTTAGGATCCACTGCACCCTCATTAGTAGCACATATGCCTTGAAGGGTAGATGGAAATTGACGAAAGGACTGATTAGTCATCCCATAAATCGTCTCATACCATGTCGGTGGAACAACCTTCTCCATCCACTGTTGCTCTATTATCTCTGGGGTTATCGGTGTGCCGGTTGGTTGAGTGGCACGAAACTCCTCAATGTGTTCTTGAATTGCGTTATGAAGTTGAAGGATACAATGTTAGTAGCTAAATTGAGTAAAAGAAAATAGTTGTTATTATTAATTAGTGACTTACATAGTCTTGCTCAGCCCTTGGCTCAACCCATCGGTATGTACCATCGGCGTTCTTCTCCTTTCTCGTGTGAGTAATCTTGAAGATCTCATCTTGAGGTACTACTTGATCCCTCGTGAGCTTCTTCAATTAAATCAATATTAAAAACAAAAAAGTAAGAAAAAAGAAAAGACCAATTTAATTATCAAATAAACTTCTAAGAATAGATAAAGCATAAAAACATTAGTCTACATACCAGCCAGCTTCCCCTGCACATCCACTTGGCTTGTGGTCCTACTAGTGTGTAGTGATCCACCATTTTCTGAGGCTCTGGCGGCCTTCGCATTAGCAGAATATTTAAAAAACTTCTCATCAGTTGTCCAGTAGTGTAGTAGCTTCTTCCAATTGTCATCTAGGATCCACCTAGGTTGAAGGTTATGCAAATGGGCTCTACGTAATGTATGCTTAAGTATTTGTCCGGCCTTTTTCTCAAAATTTTGCGCTACCAATGCCTCATGTTCCGGCTTCCACCAACATTTTATCTGCAAAGAAATTAACATGATATCATTAGTATACAAGGAATATTCCACAAACAATCAAGAAATATTATAGTATTTTACTACAAGTAATAAATACCCTAAACTCTAAAAACATCTGTCTCTTCAGATCCACTGGCACCTTGCCCCAAGACGCAATGGCGCCTCTATATAGTCCTTTGATTATCTTTGAAATCCTTTTAGGTGTTTTACCCGGAAAGAAGTTGCATCAAAACAATGAAATAATTAGATGTTTTAAAAGAAAGTAAATAACTTATGCAAATTGAATATACTTACGTGAATCCAACTGGCTCGATTATGAGACGACCATACTGATCATAAGTCTCAAGCTGTGGAGGGTCGCTTCATTGGGGAGGTTCTTCGTCAGAATTAGAGCTACTTTCTTCACGCCCCGACAGCATGCAGATGATGTCGCTGCATGTGACATAGTCGGGCTGGGAGTAGTTGTAGGAATACCGTTCACGGTAGCTCGCTGAGATACATGATAAAACTCAGTAAGACCATGTGGGATCCTACTAGAAGTATCTGTTGGGATACAATTGTTTCAGGGAACGGGAAGTAAATAACTATTACAATTTGTAAGAAATGATAAACTAAATATTACAATAAACTGGAAATCAAGAACTTAACAAACTGCTTGTGTGATTTGCTGAGCTGAGTGATGGCACTCTGTCTTTAAGACAAGATTACCCCATATATCTCATTTTACGGTGTTGAGCAATAGTCTCTCAAGATACAACAACAACTTTAACATGTGAGCAAAGGAGACTCAAATGTTACTCTTGAAAACTTTGAGTATAGTAACTTTGCTAGAGAGAAAGGTTAGAAAATCTGGAGTATTTTCTAAGTGTTTAGTGTTGTGTTCAATTGAGCAAAAGGCCTCAATTTATAGTGTAAGTATAAGACCCCTCAACTAGCCAACAAATGGACTTCAATAGCCATGTAATGACACTTGATTGAGGGGTTACATTCAACCAAATAATGGTTGAATTCATGTGCCAAGTAATGGAGAATCAATGCTCCAAAACCAGCCCCAAGGTCAGATTTCCCGTCGCAACAATCTGCCTCAGAAGCGCCGCAGCTCTGTGAATTAGCGTCGCGGCTCCAGTGATTGGCCAACCAATTAGCGCCACGGTGCCGCCTGGGAGGCGCCGCGGCTCCGACGGTGTGGCGTCGTGGCTCTTCACGGCGAAATCCGACACGTTTCATCTTACACTTCTTCATTCGTTTACCAACGTGGAATACTTTGTCATTTGTCCAATAACCGTCCATAATTCTATGTCTCAAATGTATTACATACGTACCGATATCTCTTTCACTAATGAAATTTCGATACTTGGCACTACGTGTGCACGTGTGTGAAAATGAACGTTTCCGACGTGCGGGCCTCAATTGTTCGAGTCATAAATTAATGGGATATACTTAATTCCATATTTAGTAAATTTCCAATAATCTCCTCTTGAAAAAGATTTTGGCGCACACAATTGGTGCATTTTCCATCAATCTTTTAGCGGATCGATGTTGCATCTGGATAGGTAGCATACGCTTCGAACCTTCATAGTTGAATACCATCGAACTTAAATACTACGCGGGGAACGTGATGTCTTGAACCATCAGTGTTTAGTGTAAGCCAAGTCAACGGTACCAACACAACAACTTCATCTACTCAGTTCTTCGTAATATTTTGTCCGTTGTGGCCGTGGACACTTCTTGGATTCTTAAGTGGTTTCCATTGAGGCGGTATGTCCTCGCACTTAAATAGGTGGTCTCCTACAAGGTATCCTGCTATACCCCACTTTACAAGTGTTAGTAACCATTAAAAGTTTTTCCAAACCTAACCTCAACCGGTGAGGATCATTAAAGGTTTTGGAAACTCAACCTCCACCCACGCTGCAGATAGCACTTATAGTCTATTGCGGGAATGACTTTGGATTTGGTATTTCTTTACAGAAATCACTATCCGAAGTGCTCATGCTTCCACCGAAGCGATCAACTGAACCTTTACAACTTAGTTTTCCCATTGAACCTAATTCCTGGGATCTCCAATCAGTAAGGTTGGGTTACCACTGTATTGGTCCTTATACCTTGGGTTTTAGGCTTATTCCCCTATACAGGAAAAATATCTGATCCTTGGGTAAGCCCTTTGTCAGTGGGTCAGCTATGTTATCCTTTGATTTTATGTAATCAATGGATATTATACCCATGGTGATCAGCTGCCTAACGGTCTTATGTCTCCATCGAATATGACGAGACTTGTCGTTGTACATAGAATTATGTGTCCTTCCTAGAGTCGACTGGCTGTCACAGTGGATCATTACAGAAGGTACAGGTTTGTTCCAACAAGGAACATCCTCTAAGAAGTCGTGAAGCCACTCAACTTCTTCTCATGCTTTGTCTAAAGCGATAAACTCTGATTCCATCGTGGATCGGGCGATGCAAGTTTGCTTAGAGGATTTCCAAGACACAGGCCCACCACCAATTGTAAATACATACTCACTGGTGGACTTGGTGTTCTCTATGTCAGATATCCAGTTTGCATCACTGTACCCCTCTAGTACAGCTGGATATCTCGAATAATGCAACCCGTAAGTTAGCGTGCATTTCAGGTATCATTGTACCCGATTCAACGCCTTCCAGTGATCATTACTCGAATTACGGGTAAAATTAGCCAATTTGTTGACTGCATAAGCAATATTAGGTTGGGTGCAGTTTGTTATGTACATCAAACTACCAATCACCTGTGCATATTGCTCCTGGCATATGGGTGCACCACGATTTTTATCCATTGGTGACTTTATAAGCGAACTGTCAAACATCTCGAACTTTCTCAAAACATCCTCGATTTAGTGAAACTGAGATAAGACCAACCCGTCAGATGTCTTAGAGATCTTTATCCCTAAGATGACATCTGCGATACCCATATCCTTCATATCGAAGCATTGTTTCAACATGTTCTTAGTCTCTAGAATTATGTTAGGACTTCTCCCTGTGATCAACATGTCGTCTACATACATACATATCATAACGACCAAGTCAGAGTTATCTTTTATGTAGACACATTTGTCACACTCATTAATGGCGAAACCCTTCGATAATAGAGTACTATCAAATTTTTCGTGTCATTGTTTCGGGGCTTATTTCAGCCCGTACATAGGATTTGACAAGCCGACAGACTTTCTTCTCTTGCCTTAGAACCACATACCTCTCGGGTTGTTCCATATAGATTTCTTCTTCCAAATCACCATTTAGGGAGGCTGTCTTGACATCCATTTGATGTATCTCAAGGTCACGCAGCGCTGTGATCTCAATGAATACTCGTATGGACGTCATCATAGACACCGGAGAGTACGTGTCAAAGTAGTCAAGGCCTTCATTTTGCCGATAGCCCTTGACTACCAACCTGGCCTTGTACTTATCTATAGACCCATCTGTTTTATACTTCCGTTTGAGTATCCACTTACAACACAACAGTTTATTTCCCGGATGAAGATCAACCAACTCCCAAGTATGGTTATGCAGAATGGAGCCTATTTCACTCTCAATAGCTTCTTTCCAGAGCGGTGCCTCTGGAATTGACAATGCTTCAGTAATTGTCCTTGGTTCATCATCAACCATATAATATACAAAGTCAGGACCGAAGGATTTATCCTTCCTGGCCCTTTTACTTCGCCTTAATTCCATCTCTGGAGTCTCCAAGTTCTGAGAATTTGGAACACTAGATTCCGGATATTCAGCCACTTCGAGATCCATTAGATCTGAACCATCTAGATCCGAGCCGTCAACGACTCTCGGTTCCTGAGAGCTTTGTTCATAACTTCGTTTGCGAGATGTTATGTATTTTTCCTTTATCGGAAAGGTATCTTCAAAGAATTGCGCATTACTTGATTCCATGATTGTACCCCTGTGGATATCTGGATTATCTGACTTATGCACTAAGAAGCGATAAGCACTAATGTTATTTGCATATCCGATGAATATGCAATCTATAGTCTTAGGCCCAATCTTGACCTGCTTTGGCTTGGGTACTTCGACCTTTGCCAGACAACCCCACACCTTTAAATATTTATAGGTAGGTTTCTTTTCTTTTCATGATTCATATTCAGTTTTGTCCTTACCCTTATGTGGGACTTTATTAAGAATCGTATTAGCGGTAAGGACAGCTTCTCCCCACATGATTTGGGGAAGACCGTAATTGATGAGCAAGACATTCATCATTTCCTTTAATGTGCGGTTCTTACGTTCCGCCACACCGTTCGATTGAGGTGAGTATGGAGCCGTCGCTTGATGAACAATGCCTGATTGGGCACAATATTCCTCAAATGGCGCTACATATTCTCCCCCTCTATCGCTACGAATGGATTTAATCCGCATGCTTAGTTGGTTCTCAACTTCTGCTTTGTAACGTCAGAATGCTTCAAAAGGCTTCATCCTTACTTTTCAACAAGTAAAGGTTTGCTACCATCAATGAATGTCATAAAGTAGGTGTTCCCTCCTCTAGTTTAGTACTTTAGTGTTGTGTTCAATTGAGCCAAAGGCCTTAATTTATAGTGTAAGTAGAAGACCCCTCAACTAGCCAACTAATGACCTTCAATAGCTATGTAATAACACTTGATTGAAGGGTTACATTCAGCCAAATAATGGTTGAATTCATGAGACAGGTAATGGAGAATCAATGCTCCAAAACAAGCCCAAAGGTCAGATTTTTCCAACTTTCCGTCGCAACAATCTGCCTCCGAAGCGCCGCGGCTCCAGTGACTGGCCAACCAATTTGTGCCGCGGCGCTGCCTGGGAGGCGTCACGGCTCCGACGGTGTGGCACCATCGCTCCGACTATGTGGCGCCGCGACCCTTCACGACTCCGCGGTGAAATCGTACTTGTTTCATCTTACACTCCTTCCTTCGTTTACCAACGTGGAATACTTTGTCATTTGGCCAATAACCGTCCATAATTCTATGTCTCAAACGTATTACATACGTTCCAATATCTCTTTCACTAATGAAATTTGCGATACTTGACACTACGTATGCACGTGTGTGAAAACGACGTTTTCGATGTGCGAGTCCCGATTGTTCGAGTTATAAATTAATGAAATATACTTAATTTCATAATTTGTAAATTTTCAACAGTATCAAGGGACTAATAGGACTAAGAGGGGGAGGATTGTTGGTAGGGATGGCAATGGATAGGATCTGGATCGGATCCTACTAGATCCAGATCCAGATCCGTTTTTCATACCTGAATCCAGATCCGGATCCAGATCCATCGGGTTCATAAAAATCGATCCAAATCCGGATCCCGGATCCGGATCCACGGATCGGGTTCATAAAAAAAATTGGATCCTAAGATTTTTTTTTCCGACAAACGATTTTTCAACTAACTAGTATTTTCGTTTTGGTTGTGAGCTATTAATTGAAAATGTTGGACAATGACAATAGTTGTGAAAAATGTTGACTAGTATTTTCACAATTGAACTTGTGCTTGGAATCTTCACAAATGAAGTGAATATAATTTTAACTACTTGTCTATGAAGATGTTAGTCATTCACTAATATAACATTGATTTTATTATCGAAGTTACCTCTTTATTTTTTTATTTTTGAGTTAACGCGGGGATAAATTAAACTTGTTTTGAGAATTAAACTTGCAAGGATGTGCTTAGCAATTTTAAGAAAATACTTATAAAATTACATTCTAGGTTATGAATATATTTAATAAAAAATGGATCCACGGGTCGGATCTGGATCGGATACGGATCTCAAATACAAGATCCAGATCTGATCCGTCAGAAACGGATCCGGGTCCGATCCGGATCCGTCGGATCCAAATTTTGAAGATCCATATCCTATAAAACGGATCTGGATTCAACGGATCTGGATCCACCGGATCCAGGATCCACTGCCATCTCTAATTGTTGGGCCTCTATTTGGCCGCGGGCCAAAGATAAGGTCTAGACTCTAGACCGAACATGGCCAGTCTCCGAAATGGGTATATATCACATAAAATTATATACTAAATATGCCTAAAATAAGAAAGAACTACAACCACAATTTAACCACATTTTATATTCATTTTGACTAACAATTTGTGAAAACAGAAACTCCTCTAATTAACAAACCAAAGGAAGATAGAAACATGCCTAATTATTGTTGGAAATTTGCCTTTGGCGGGAGTTGCGACCGACCAACTTTAACGGCTTAAACACTAGTGTAACGTATGTTGGAGAATCCGGTTCTTCACACATGCATGATCTACTAAGTACGTAGATAACCGTAGGGCCAAGAATCGTCAAATTTATTGAGAAATGAAAGAGATATTGGTTCAAGAAGTAAGGTGTTTGAAGCATGAAAAGTGTGGTATTGTGTGTAATTCTCCCTCATCGGTAGAGGAAGAAAGAAGTGTTGTGTATATAAGATTCGAAATTGGTTTGGGGTTTGGGACCCCAAGGGGTATCCCATGTGTTTAAAGGAGGGAGGACCTAGATGTGCTTCGGTTCGAGGAAAGACCACACGCGCGCCGCCGCCGCCCGCCCGTCCCGTCCCAGAAGTTTCAGATATACAGTTTGGACCAGAATTCTTTCAGATGTACAGTTTGGTCCCTGAAGTTTCAAGATGTACGGTTTGGTCCCCGAAGTTTCCAGAACATCGAATTTCGACGGTCAAAAACGAAATGCCAAGCACTCAATTCGGCCATTTATTTTGGTGAATTACTCCTCTATAATGGCCAAATCCGTTGGTCTTTCTCCCATTTATGTTGGTGACTTTACTACCTCCATAATGGCCATTATTTGGCTATTATGGAGGCAATTTTCAGGCAGTTTTTCAGCCCCTCCTTCACCTATATAAACACCCCCTTACACCATTGTTGAGCACACTTGATATGCACGAAAATACACAACCGAGAAAAAATCTTCTTCCTACAACTTCCAAGCATCATTTCGTTATTCAATATTCTTCACGGTAGCTCTTGAGTTTCCTTTGCTCAAGGGTTCCATTGTTGTTTTATCTTGGGAGACAAATTGTCCGGGACGTATAAAGGATACATACGGGCAATATTGTCTTAAGGACAGAGTGCCACACTCGACTCAAGCAAAAACGAGTTTCTATTTTTCCGTCTTCTACAAAAGCTGAAATTTTCGAGTTTTTCTTGTGTAACAATTGTAATTTTCAGATTTCATGTTGAATTATTGAATCTCTGTTTATCCTTTTGAATACTTGTAATAGTTATATACTTCCCGTACTGCTTTATAAAGTACCATAGAGCAAAAACTCCCAACAATTATAAGCTTACATTCAAACAATATTTATCAACTAATAACACAATTTAAACACCTTTTATTCTATTTTGAATTAACAAACAAATAGTATATTCAAACTATGAAGTAACCAATTCATCCTGTTTCTTTAATTTTAAACAAATACTTTCCAAATAGGTATATATCACAAAAAATAATAAAGTGAACATAGCTAAATCAGAAAGATCATCAACAATCACAATTTAATTATCATTTTGACTAACAATTTATGCAAAACAGAAACTGCTCAAACAAACCAAAGGAATACACGAACATGCCTAATTATAAGCTTATACATTCAAACATAAATTATCAACTAATAACACAATATTTAGGTCAATCTCTATGCAAGCTGATTCTGTAAGCTATCCCTATTTAGGCACATGCATCCTTTTTAAATATTCTGAATTTAATCTCCATCGTTTAATAAACTTTTCAGCTACAACAATAACATTCAATTTCAATATTTCATTCAATTTCAACCCAAAACCCTAAAATAACACCCTAAACCCTAAAAACTAATATTGAACAATAAACAAACTTAACAAATCAACTAATTAAACTACAATTATACTAAGTAATGCAACTTAAGAAAAACTTTGAAGAAAAAATTGAAAATAAACAAAATATTGAAGAAAAACTTATCTTACCTTCAAACAGTAGCAGTGGCGCTGCTACTGTTTTCATATTCTATATTAATAAAGAGAGAACTTCTTCGACCTAAATAAAAAAGACTCAGATAGGGTTTAATTGTTAAAATATTTTCGACCGCATGTGGTAAAAAATTTAAGTTTTTTGTTATTTTTTAATTAATTATTTTATAGTTAAATAATTAAATTTTATATAAAATAATTGTTTTTTCATTTATTATTTGTAGAAAAAATAATATCGATCACATGCGGTCGTAAATATATTTTACCGTTTAATAATCGACCACATGTGATCGAAATAGTAAAAAAAATAAAAAAATAAATTATGAAATTTCGATCGCATGAGGTCGTTTTTTTCGACCGGTCGAGAAAGACTGTTTTTTTTAGTAGTGATAGAATCTTTTGCATTAACAAGTTTTGTGCTTCCGAAATTACTGCTTACTACTTCAATATCACTTCTTACTTAATGGTTAGGTCCGAATTCTACAATGAAGCTCAAAATTGATTGAGCCATTTTTCCATCAAAGTATAATCTTTGTCTTCGTTAATTTATAAAAGCAAGACACCAATTTGAGTTAGGAATTCTATTATTTAACGATTTTAATTTTAAAAAGTGATAATAAATTTTCTAGGCGAGCCTCAGTAAAGACTCCAGCAGAGTCTTAAGTCATAATTCCCCCACAATCTTGGTTAATCTCGTGCCTCCATTATCTGAAATTCAATTTCTTTTCCAAGCTGTATTTTTTCTTTTATTGTGTTTCTGGCCTTGTAAATCTAACATTCATGTATTTAAACCGGAAGTTGTTATGCATTTTCCTCTTCAAACTATCCATGAAATAGCTGGAAAAATAACTAAATTTTGCCAAAAAAATAGATCTTGTTATTAGGTGGAAGATATTTGATAAAGTTTCTATCCTAGCTTTGGTTGTTTAGTTTGGATTAGATGTGGTGGTAGGTGAGAGAAGAGGAAGAAGAAAGAATAAATAGGAAAATCTTTCCTTTTTTCCCACTCGTGCCTTCTTTTATTAGGTAGGCCTTTGGCCATAGAAATAAAATATTATTCACTTTATTTAAATTTTTTGAAGATAGAGTGTGACGCGTTCTAAGTTGTGAAAATAATATCTTGTAGGAATATAGGATAAAACTGTGTACAATAGATATTTGTGTCCTATCCTTTCTCGAACCCCACATATAGCAGGAGTTTAGTGCACCGGACTGCTCTTTTTTATTTAATAGTGTTAGGTTATAATTTTTATAAAGAATATTTGATTGTTTGAATGTACTAAAGTGAAAAAATTATGAAACAAGATTTTAAGTGTTTTTCAAATTTGAATTTTTTATGGCTAAATATTAATTTTTTCAAATAAAATTAAAAAAATTAATAATTCTTCTGACCAAACGAGCACTCGAATTCACATTGAGTAAGATTTAGTGAAGAAAAAAAAATTTAGATTTTCATTTCTAAAGCGAAATTATAATGAAAGATAAAAACAACATCAAGATACAACTCACGCGCCAGAATAAAAATTGGGATTGGACTCTTCATCCACCAAGGTCATACTTGTCATTTCACTACGGAAATCAAAGTAAACATATTATTGTCCGATGCCGGAAAATCCAATAACACATTCCATCATCTTCTTCATTCTTCTCATTTTCCCCTATCCCTCTATTGTCAATTTCCTCCAAATTCAAGGGCATTTTCAGGAAAGTTAATCTAAAAAACCCGATTTCTTTCTTTTTTTGCCCCGGAAAGTTGTATTGGAAATGCCGGGGAAATTTAGGGCATAGAATTATGAGGGCGTCTAATTGGCCAGATAATTCAAGTAGTGATTCATCCACGTCAAATTCGCTTATTTTACCACCGCCGCGGCGGAATTCGATTGAGCAAAACCCTAATTGCAAACACAGGTATTTGTTTTGATCCTCAAACCCTAAAGATTTCATCTTTACTGATATTAATTATTATTTTCATTCAAAGATCTAAAATTTGGTTTAGTTTCAGCTTTTGGGGCTGCTAAATTTAGAGGCTTAGTTGAAATACAATTAGCAATCCACGATTGATCTGAGTCTAGGAAGATTTGAAGGTTGAGGATTAGGATAGAAGGTTATTAGGTAGTTGAGTTTTATTGCGGTGTGTGTGAGAAGAGATGCGGGGGGCCTAGTCTTTCCATCTCATCTTCTCCTTTTCTTAGTAGTAGTATTTAGGTATCACGTAGAGCATTATTCCTATGTGTGTATTACTCCATTTATTCTACATCTGGATATTTTGCTGTCGTACTTTTGTTGTTTTCTTTTTTTTCTTGCATTGACTATATTCTTTTTGAGCCGAGGGCCTATCGGAAACAACCTCTCTGCCCCACAAAGGTAGAGTTAAGGTCTGCGTACATCCTAACCTCCCCAGACCCCACTCCGTGGCTGGTATGTTGTTGTTGATTGATCTGAGTCAACAAAACCATCAATGTGTTTGAATGATATTTGCATCTTTAATTTATGAGTGTGTATTATACAATATTATAAACTTAGAGGTAGGCCACCTGTTGGATTTTTGTCTGGCGAACCAAGTCTGGTATTTAAGTGGAGAAGGGTCAAGAGGGGCCCATTATCCACCGGATTTTAACCTGTAAGACAACTGATTTTTGGTTAATTCTAACTATTATGTAGCTAAATATGTGAGTTTTATCTATTATGTTGGTGTTTTGTGTGGTGAACCAAGTCTGTTATTTAAGTGGAGAAGGGTCGAGAGGTGGCCATTATCCACTCGATTTTAAGCTGGAAAAGAACTGTTTTTTGGTTAATTGTAACTATTATGTAGCTAAATATGTGAGTTTTATCTATTATGTTGGAGTTTTGTGTGGTGAACTAAGTCTGGTATTTAGGTGAGAAGAGTCGAGAGGGGCCCATTATTCACCGGGTTTTAAGACGAAAAACAACTTGGTTAATTGTAACTATTATGTAGCTGAATATGCGAGTTTTATCTATTATGTTGGCATACTTACCCTTAGCTTACAAGGGTTCACAGTGATATGGATAATGGTGATGCTTATGATATGGTTGCTATTGGGAGGTCTTTGGAGAAAAAAAAAGTCGAACTTTCAGCTTCAATTGGGTTGGATTTAGTTTGAAATTTATCTTCTCAAAGATGGGAAATAAATCAGTTTTTAATTGCTTAATGCCGTTCTTTTTACATCACGATTGTGGAATAGCATAGTATAAAGGAACCTCAACTTCCAACCTTGTGTGGCTTTTGGTGTGGGGTGGGATGGGGCATTTACCATATAAAAAAGTCATATTTATTATACGCATGGGTAAGATGAGTATTGTGAGTGTTTCTCACTTTTTTCAAAGACGAACTTTTGTGGGTATTTACAAAGGTGGTAGACTTGTAAATTGGATTGCACAAATTTGCTTGTATTTTTGTTGCTGAGATGGTTTGTTTTTTTTGCCAGCTGCGGTAACGTCTTTCAGCTGTTAACGAGGAGGGAGGTATCTCCTCGAACTAAACGTAGTTCTAAGAAGTTTTGGGGTGAGAACTCTAAATGTTCTGTTCATTCCTATGGATTAAAAAGCCAAGTAGCAAGAGACCCAAGACGGGATCTTATATCATGGTAGTTACATTCTGTCTGCTTTTTTCTTTCCCATAAAGTTAATATAGTTGCAAATCTTCAGTTCTGCTTTCTGACTTTGTCTCATTTTCATTTTATCAGGGTAGAGGCAGAGTCATTGAGACATTTTTCAGCTAACTATTGTCCACTGTTACCTCCGCCTAGGTCTACTATAGCTGCGGCTTTCAGTCCTGATGGAAAGACACTTGCTTCTACTCAGTCAGTCTCTCTTTGAATACATAGACATGTACAAGTATCTATCATGTTATGCATTTTAGTGTCTTGCTGGTTAATTTGAGATTTCACCCATTTATTACTTCTCCCCTCAGATGTGAAACTGTTTATCTAATACATATCTTTGAGTCCAAGTAATCATTATATACACATTTCTAAATCCTCAGTCATATTCATATCTTAAAAAAGGAAACAATTGAATCCTTTGTCAATATTTGTGAATTAAGATACAAAGGAAAATATTCCACTTTTATTGCATTGTGAACTTTTTTTGCGTGTATCAAGTTGCTGACATATTTTGTTACCACGGTGGCAGTGGAGATCACACGGTAAAGATAATTGATTGCCAAAGCGGGAAATGCTTAAAGGTGTTAAGTGGACATCGCAGGACTCCTTGGGTGGTAAGGCTGTTTTGAGATCTTTATTCATCTGAAATAGTTGTGCTGCATTCTTGGATTATCTCATTATCTCTTGGCAAATACTCTTATTTCATGACGTCTTGGCTGTGTTGATATTGCTTCTTTCGCCTTTGAATATCTCATTCCTCCATTGATATCTGACATTGTGGTGAACTTCTGCAGGTTCGTTTTCATCCACTGTACTCTGAGATACTTGCAAGTGGAAGTTTGGACCATGAAGTTCGTTTATGGGATGCAAAAACTGCCGAGTGTATAGGATCACGTGATTTTTGTAATAACCTGTAACATCTTTCTGATTGAAAAAAATTACTCTTTACTATTTTGTTTTGATAATCAATACATATGGTGGGAATTTTATCCTGCAGATCGTCCTATTGCATCCATTGCCTTCCATGCCCAAGGAGAAGTTCTTGCTGTTGCTTCAGGGCACAAGGTAAGAAATTCCGAACTGAATACATTGTGGTTTGTTCATTGCAAGTTCTAGTTGTAATGATGCTGTTTCAATCTATGGTAGCTGTATATGTGGCACTACAACAGAAGAGGGGAGGCATCTTCACCAGCTATCGTACTAAAGACAAGACGTTCACTTCGTGCTGTGCATTTCCACCCACATGGCGCCCCATTTCTTTTAACAGCTGAGGTGTCACTCTGGTGCTGTTACTTTGGATTTTAACTTCTGAATACTGTAGATCTTATCATCTCTCTTCTTTTAGGTCAATGATCTGGACTCATCAGATTCGTCAATGACGCTTGCAACTTCTCCGGGTAACTTGCGGTACCCTCCTCCTACTGTGTATTTGACAAATGCTCACTCCACTTATCGATCTGCTTCAGCAAATGAACTGCCTATCATGTCTCTACCATTCATGATCTGGCCATCAATCGCTCGAGGTGATCCTAGAATGCCTTTGCAGCAGAGCAATGCAGACATGGGTTCTGACAGTGCACAGAACAGAGCAGACACTTCTGCGTCTGTGCGACTTCTCACGTACTCAACTCCTTCTGGCCAGTATGAACTTTTATTGTCCCCTATTGAGCCAACTTTATCTCCTGCACGAGAAGCTCAGACTGGTTCCTCTGTTAGGGATACTGAGAATGCATCTAATCCTGTAGTTGATCCTATGGAGACTGATGTGCCGGCTGAAGAGAGAAACAATCAATTTTTTCCTTTCAGTGACCCTGCATACTGGGAATTACCTTTCTTGCAAGGATGGTTGATTGGCCAAACCCAAGCAGGTCGACGAGCGATTCATTCAGAGCATAGTGGTGCCACAAGCAGTGTATCGGCTTATGGTGAAGTAGAACATCCTCCTGCAGTTCCGTCAGTCATTTCAAACAGTAATCATCCAAGGTCTGGAAGATCAGGTTCTCGGCACCGTTCTTCACGCTCTAGAGCAATACCTGTTGCTGGATCTGGTGATAGTGCTGCTCCCATTAACATTGTACATGATGAAAGTGATTCTCAAGCTTTTATGAGTCGGTTCCAGTCAGAGATAGCTACTTCACTGACTGCAGCAGCGGCTTCCGAATTGCCTTGTACTGTGAAACTGAGAGTATGGCCTTATGATGTTAAGGCGCCATGTTCTCCGCTTGATGCTGAAAAATGTCGCTTAATGATACCACATGCTGTGCTTTGTAGGTGAGATAATTTCTATTGTTTCAAAGCTTTGGCTTGAAGTCTTGATATGCCTTGAAGGACAACAGGCTATTTAACTGTCTCTCGTGCTGTACCAGCTGGTTGATCTAATTTTCTCTTAGGGTAGTTGGTGATTATCCTCTTACCGTCGTTTGACTACTCCTAATTGTTATGTCAGTGTAAAACCAGACATCACGTGCAATTAACTGTTCTTAATGCTTACATGATATGTATTGTCTATTTCAGTGAAATGGGCGCCCACTTTTCACCATGTGGGAGGTTTTTAGCAGCTTGTGTTGCATGTATTCTGCCTAACATGGAAGCCGATCCGGGTTTTCATGGACAATTTCGTCATGATGCTGCAACTTCACCTACCAGACATCCAATTGCAGCCCATCGGGTTATGTATGAGCTACGGATATATTCCTTGGAGGAGGCGACGTAAATACTAAATCATATGGCTTTGTTTTCTTTTGCTCTCTGCTTATTTCTATTTCTTTTTCCTTCATTCTTTGTTTCTTTTCATCCCCGTGCATAGCGGGAGCTTAGTGCACCATGCTGCCCTTCTTTGTTTCTTTTCGTGGCTTTGTTTGGTGGTCACTTGGAAACTCTATTATCCTGTTGCAGGTTTGGTTCGGTGCTTGTATCTCGAGCAATTAGAGCTGCTCATTGTTTGACTTCAATTCAGGTGAGTGCTTCCTAGGGCTTTGCACAGATTGGTTTGAAAACCTAAACTATGTTTCTAGGTGGGAACTTTGTGGTTTTCTAGGAACTAGATGGTGTACTTGTTTTTAACATTTTCGTCTTAAACCTTTAAGGAAGTAAAAAGAAAATATGAATTGTTAGATGGGAAAAATGAAGAGGAAGCTCTCTCTTTATTCTGTTTTGGAAATGAAATTTGAAACTGGTTGAGCACGTGTTAGATAAGATATTGTGGCCTAAATGAGGACACAGATGTTGATCCTTACTTTGGAGAATGAAATTCCTTTTTTTGTGAAAAGTTCCCATAGATTGGTGGTGAATTCTGATTCTTGTCTTTTGATTGAGGGATTTAGTAGTGTTTACCTGTGGTACCCTCCTACTCTGATTAAACCACATGACATTTCATATTACAGATTTCCCTACACCTGTAGAGAATATGATTGTCAATTCATATTCCCATGGGGGTTTTGCATTCACATGCCCCACTTTCATATACTTTCTCATGTAACTGTCAAGTAAAAAATCCATTTACTATATGCCAGTACCTCGAAGATAGCACTGTTAGAAGTCCCACATCCATAGTGGGATGGGTAATTGGTCTCCTTATATGGACTTGGGCAATCCTCCCGTCATGAGCTAGCTTTTGAGGTTGAGTTAGGTCCAAGATCCATTATTTATGTGGTATCAGAGCCAGGTCATCCCAGTTCTTTGTTCACCGATGTTGGCCCTCCATATTATATTGCCCACACTCCCGTTAACTAGGTCTAGGCGTGTGGCGGAGTGTTAGAAGTCCCACATCGGTAGTGGGATGGGTAATTTGTATCCTTATATGGACTTGGGCAATCCTCCCCTCATGAGCTTGCTTTTGGGGTTGAGTTAGGCCCAAGATTCCATTCTTTACAAGCACCAAGAAATTGTTTTAAAGATTGGGAAATAATGCAAAATTCCTTTTTGACCCGATGAAGAGAGTGCTAGCAAAGTTGTGCGTATGTCAGCAAATAATGTTCATTTATGTCAAAAACGGCCATGCTTTCTGACTTTCTGATATTGAGAAACTGATTATGGTCTATTAAAAATGCAGTTTTCTCCAACTTCTGAGCACCTTTTACTTGCCTATGGGCGTCGTCACGGTTCACTTCTGAAAAGTATAGTGATTGATGGAGATACAACTGTACCTGTTTACACGATTCTTGAGGTGAGTACCTGATTATATCCTGTCTTCTTATGGAATGTCAGTTTTTCACCACCACCAAGACTGGGTCATGGTACTTTCACTAGTTTTCATTTACTTATCTTAATGATATTGCACTCATCTTAATTTAGGACGTCCTAAAAATAGCTGACATAATCATATGGCTTCGGAAGTTTCAAGAGTTTGTTTTAAACATGATTAGTTTTTTTATCTGTCACTATATTTCTTATAAGTTCTTCAGTATATTTCATCTACTTTTGCAAATATGCAAGGGGGTTTAACTTCTTGACCTTCTAGCCAATCAATCTAGGTTATGAACTACGGTTCCAGAGAGTAGTTAATGACAGAGGGTTAACCATATTAGTCCTTTTGAGTTTTACCCATGTTGTGTCACCCATGTTTCACTATGAGTATGACATGTCCCTGAAGGTTTGATAATTGATACCCCGCAAGAATATGTTGTACGCTATTTATAAATTAGATGAATATAAATTACATTTCACAATTTTGAAGAATTTTCCTTTGATTCACGCTACTATGTTTTGCTTCTCTTCATACAGAAAACTCAAATTGTCAAGTTCTTCACATGAGTCATTGGTCACGCAATATGTTGGTTGATCTAAACTTAATCTCCTGTACCAGTCAAATAGTATGTGTATGATAACAATCAGATATGCGGAAACAATTGAAAGTAACAAGATAATGAAGAACAATTAGGGAGAAAGAGATAACAAGCAATTTAGAAGGAAGAAAGGATAATTCTACAATTTAAAATAGTAATTAATCATAGAATGAATCCAAGGAAGTGGAGAAATAACTCATACAAGGAATTCATACATGGATGAATCCAAGGGAGGTTCCTAAAGAGATGCATGGAAAAAAACCCAAACACTCACCAAAGAGTAATCATCCAAAATCTATCTTGTGAAAATAACCCTAAGTGTCACTATTTATAGTAGCACTAGTCTATTACATAAATGACCAAATGGGCCTTAGGACTTAATTACAAAACTAACCACTCTTTGGAGCTTGATCCTTGATCTCTTGAAGCACTCTAAGGACTTGAGTGACAAGTACCCGAGCCATGTTGTGTAGCGAGAATCGGTAGTTATCACGGTAGCAACAACAACAACAACATACCCAGTGAAATCCCACAACATGGGGTTTGGGGAGGGTAAAGTGTACACAGACCTTACCCCTACCAAGGTAGGGAGGCTGTTTCCGGAAGGCCCCTATCACTGTAGCGACTAATTTAAACTGCAGTGCAATCTAAACTAGTTTAGAAGTACAACATCAACACTATGCCTTGGTCCAAACCAAGTTAGGGTGGGCTAGATGAAGTGATGCGGGATATTCTTAACTTTCGAACCAAAAACTCCAAAATAAAAAATATGAACTCGAGGAATTAGGTTCTTCAGGCTGGACTTAAGTTGATGGAAATGGGGCTAGATGAATTGGAGCTAATACGGGCTTGATATGCAAGTGCAATAACAATGTGTTAAGACACTTATAAGGTTGAAGATGGTCAGTTATAATTGGCTTGCTAGTATGTCGTAAAAATTTGTTCTTTCATGGAGATGCACATTGTTTTTGGACCGCACAAAACATAAAAAGGAAGAATTATGCTCCTGCTCACATTTTATTGAGATTATTTAATCGAACCTGAAAGTAGATATAATTTGGCTTGTTCATGATGTTGGTGTATATGTTTGTTGTTTCTAGTTAGTTCAGATTGTGTCTTTGACTCAGGTCTATAGAGTTTCGGATATGGAACTTGTGAGAGTTCTTCCCAGTGCGGAGGATGAGGTTAACGTCGCTTGTTTCCATCCTTTGGTTGGTGGCGGTCTAGTATATGGAACCAAGGTAATTATGCAGACGTTGTATGTGTTTCTTATTTCTTGGTTTCAACTATAAAACTGTTTCCCTTCTCAAAAGTAATTCATCTTTTTTTTTAACCTTAAACTGTGCAGGAAGGAAAATTGAGGATCCTCCAATTTGATAAATCAAATGGTTTGGACCATACAGTGTCCTGTTTCCCTGATGAAGACATACTTGAGGTAGTCTAAAGCCTGCTTTCAAAGTTATCTTATTCTGGTTGGACTGTTATTGATCATGACTTTAGTAGAAGCAACAACTTGATCTTGCTGTACTAATTGGGCTTTTTTGGGGTGGTGGGGACAGTCAGGAAAATTTGATATTATAGGTTCTCTTTTTGTAATGTAAGATTAGATTAAGTCTCTTTTGGGAAGGAGAAGAAGGCTCGGAGCAGTCGTTTTTTTTTTTTTTTGGGATGAAAGAAGCAGCATAGTTGTTTTCTTACCAAGTTTTGAAGGGTTTAAAGGTTACAATCTAAAAAGCTCAGCAGCTAAGAACGAAACACAATCGAAACAAATGATCAGTAAGGCGGTATTGACTACAAAGGCAAAATATATAGTATTGGATTTTTTTGTAGTATTGGAATGAAATGGATCTAATTAGAGCAAAATGATATTTTTTTAAAAAATTATAGAAAAATGATGGTATAGAGAAAAACAAGGAGCAAAATGGTATAGAGGATTCATATGGCCAGATCCTCCTAGGATTTTAGATGTGGTTGATTTGTTCTGATGATTGGTACCTCGTTTAATCCTTTCGGAGTTGTAACATAGTGACATTACACTCAAGGAGAGAAAAGAAAAAAAACATTGTACTGCTGATAGTGTGACATTAGCACTCAAGGGGAAGAGAAGAATAGCCCAGAAATTGAGCCAGCATCATAGGAATCAAGTGTGTGTGTGTGTAGAATCAGGATAGACACTCCATTACTTGACAAGTATCAACTCCCTCTACTGATGTGGTTGCACCTCCGGGAACGAAAGCCACAATCATCATGTGTATGTGCATACTTTTGTGTCAACTAGAACTACTCCCTCCGTCTCAATTTAAGTGTCTTACTTACCTTTTTGGTTGTCCCAAAAGAGTGCCTCTTTCTATATTTAGTAAGTTGACAATTCAAACATCGTACATGACAAGTTTAAAATCACAAGATTCAAAGGACATTTTAGTACATTACACATCTTTAATTTATGACCACAAATTCAAAAGCCTCCCTTTATTTCTTAAACTTCATGCCAAATCACACTAAGACACTTAATTGGGACGGAGGGAGTATAATCTTTAACAAAAAAATGTGTAAATGACTGATGCCATGGGGGTTTTGGTGTGGGATATTTATTATTTCTATTACTGACATCGTTATGTTGCAAATGTAATGCAGGTCCCAACATATGCTTTAGAAGGCTAGTAACTTTGAAGATAGCAGATCGTCGTTAGTTGTAAAACTTGGTAACTACCTCTTGATTATGTTCTTTTAATGTTCCTCCGGAACATTTCATTTTTTGTCTGACTCATACGAGTATTCAGGGTGTCATGAAAATATACGATCAGGACAATTGACGGGTGGCTGCAAAGTTGTGTGTGTTGCTGATGGTGGCTGTATAGTTGAATGTGTTGCTGCTGGTGACGAGAGGATTTATACTTTTGGTTGTGCGCTGACACTAGCCATTACAGACTGATTGATCTTTTTCGTGTGCGAAAAACTTTGTACTTAAAACTACAAAGGTGGCTTCAGGAGAGCTGTGGTTCTCTATCTAGAGAAACTATACTAACTTTGATAGAGGAAGTGTCGTTGGAAAGTTGCGAGGGGCGAAGAAGTTTGCTGTTTCTGCAAGTTGACATTTCGTTATATTGTCATATGGTCTCAAATGTACATCAGAAATTGAATTAGATTAGTTGATTTTCTTTCAAGTGAAGCGGGCAAAAGATAGGAAAAGCAAAAAAAAAAAAAAAAAAGTCAGTCACAAACATTGAAGTGTTTATATGTATTCAACTTTTTACACTTTCTTTCAAATGGTTTCTATTTTATAGATGAACGGTAAAGAAAGAAAAAGAAAATAGTTCGTTTTCTTTGAAACACTTAAGACAAAAATATAAAAAAAAGACGTTCCTTTTTTTTTTGAATCGTGAGTGCATCTAAAGTATGTGTATGTATCATCTATTTTTTTAAAAACTATATAAAACTTGTTAGTAAGAGTTATGAATAATAATTCAAGCTAGATCGACTTGTTATATTGTTGTAAATTGACTTCTTTGTGTCTAAAACGTCAATTTCCAGAGACATAATTATTCCGTTAGTACGTGGTTACTTCTGTGTATCGTAATCATTATAGGAAAAATATCTTGAAAGAAAAAGTGAAACCTGTTCTTTAAAGAGTAGTACTAATTAGAACTTCTGAAAAAGTTATATTCTCCATGTAAATTGTAAAACTTCTTTCCTTTTTTATTTTTTTGTTCTTTTCTCTAAAGTGAGGCATGCTTTATTCTTAAAAGTTAGAATGCCCTATTAACTAATACCAAACTATAAAGTCAACCTATCCAACTCTTATTTTTCTCATTTTAACACCTCAATTCAATGAAACGTATATCAATAAACGCCTCTAATCACTCATCATACTTATGTGATAACGAAATACCTAATATGGCAATAGTACGATATTTGCTGAAAAAGAGTGAAAAACTTTTTTTTTAATTATATTGTGAATTGCTTGTTCTTGAATTGAGGGTAATAGTAGGATAATATATACCGTAAAACTAAGAATGTCTTGAGTTCCAGAAAATAGCTCCTCGTCTAAATCTAATGGTATTGTAGGAAAATGTTCAATATCAACAAAATCATCCTGTGTAGGAATAGGATTCTGTCTAGAAATATGATGACTAGAAGAAGCATGACCCCTACCCGTAAGCATACGTTTAAATCCTTCCATTATAAATTTATAATTATACTAATAAATAATTAAAGTAAATGAAATTAAGTGTGCTAAATAAAATAAACAAACAATAATAATTTAATGAAGGAACGAATGTACCAAACGCTGACGTAACGTCGACGTATCGAGAGGTTGAAAATTGAAATTTTGCTCGATGGAAGATTCTCAAGCTAGTTGCCAACTTCACTCCCAAATGAATAAATAAAATTGAATATTTAGTAGACAATGTAGACTTGTAGAGAGATAGATTGAGAGATTGTAGGAAGATTTGTGAGAAAGATTAAGAGAAAATGAGGTATTTATAGTTGAAAAATTGGGTTAAAGGGTAAATATAATAACTTATGGATTAAAAATAAATATTAAGGGAGGGGGAGGCCAAAAATGGCCGTTGCACAACGGCCAAAATGTAAAATGGCCGTTGGTGGAAAGGTTATTTGTGCAAAAGGGAAATTTCGGGCTGGATCGGGCCGGGACAGGGATCGGGTCGGGACGAGACCATGTCCCGGTTCAAGTCCTGATACTGCAAAAAAAATAATTAGAAAGGTCGGGTTCGGGGCGAGACCGGGCCGATCCGGCCAGCCTTATATGTAAGTAATAATGATCATGTTCTGATGACTTTGATCATTGTTTTATCATTTTCATTTTTCAGAAGCTTGGTCGTTCATATAGTATTAAGAAATTAGTGAACAGTGTAAAAGATAAATAGAGTAACTTTTCATGCAGTTAAGAAGTTAAATTTATGTAGTTATTCAAACTTCGTGCTGTGATATTTTCTATATTACAAGTTTACATCTATCTTTTCGACCATTGTTTTAAACTCTGCATTTCTGTTAAACAACTTATTAGTATAAAATGGATGGAATAATTTTGTAAAAAAACCTTAAAAGTGAGAAAGAAACACTGAATTTTGTTTGAAAAGATAACTAATTCAATAAATAGAGATGATTAGCAACCTGCCAAAAATAAAACTTCAACATTAATAAGACATCCCAAAGACCCAAACTAACATATAATATAAGCTATTATTATCCATCATAGTCCTTTCGTTCGGGGTTAAAAGGTGAAAACTTACTGGCATTTGCTGCTTATATGAAACAAACGTCTCTCAAAAATGTGAAAATTTACTCGCATTCGGTGCTTATATGCAGCAAACGTATTCAAGAGATGTTCCTTGTATATGATTTTTCATTAATTAATCGCGACTAGGGGATATTATTCTTACTTTAATTCGTGACTCTTGTGATTAAATTGATGTGGATATCAAAATATTAGTAAGTAGTTTCCCGCTAATTGGTCTCTATACCTGTTCCCTTTTAGCCTTATCTTATTGTGAAAACTGTTTGGTTTTATTTTATGTGATTCTTCAGCAAACAATAAAAAGGTCATTATCATATATTATTTGATTTTAATATAAAAAGGTACGCCCTCTGTGATTCTGTCGCAATTTATGTAGCACAATTAGAATTTCTAGATTCAAACTTTTAAACATTGATTGTGAATCAGGACATAGAAGCTTTAAGTTTTTTTCAAATAAAATTTATATATTTGGAAACTACGTTAAAAGTATTATAAATCACAATAATTAACTTAAAATATATTAAAAAAAAATCGGTAAAAAAATTTGATTGACCCTCGAAATTTCAATTGTCACATAAATGGAATGGAACGGAGGAAATAAAAACAAGTTCTTTCAGAAGATATGAGACAGAGATGAAAAATTTGAACTTGATATAGACTGGCCCAAAATAGAAAAAAGTGGTGGTTTAATTGGAGCAGCCCATCAAGCGTTACTGGACTTGGTAGACACCGGCCCGTTATCCTTCCACTGCACAGAGCGGGAGCTGATCGTTGCTCTGTGAAACCAGCCTCACGCAGTCCACCCCACTTTAGGAATCCAGCAGCCCATTCTTTCGATTGGACCACGTGATCCAACTCTGTGCTTGGACAGGGCAAGCCAGAAACTAGCCCACCAAGCCCAACCATCTGAGACAGCCCAACATCCCACCACCTTAGTGCCCCCCCTTGGGTTACAAGCCCACGCTACCGAGCTCAGCGATTAGAATAGATTAACCAGCTTAATATAATGTACCAAAAGTTGCTCTGATTTTCCGATGTGGGATCTATGAGAGTATTCTATTGAACCTTTAGATACCTTATTTACTGATGATGACATTACCACTAATATGTTTTTCATAAACAGGATGTATTAATTTCAATTTGTAATTTTTGTTTCCAAATAGTGTGTAACTTACGGCGTATAAGTCCAAGGAAAAACATATTTTTTACTACTCAAACTATAGGTTGGTTTCTCTTTAGTATGTTATCAACAATATCATCTATCAACGATTATGTTTAAGTAGGTGTCAATTATATAAATCCTGACCATATTTCTATATCTAAATTCAATCTCATGCTAACATTATACAATAATAACAACTATGTATAAGTCTGAAATTAGTGAAATTTTTTTAATTTAGGATCAACTCCTGTCTTTTATATCATGAATTGACAAATTTTATACTCGTTGTCAATCTATCGCAATCTTCCTCCTTTATATATACTGTTTAAAATCGGTAATGTGAGTAAGCTGACTTATGCAGAGTTAATCTTAGGCCAACATGATACTAAATAATTTAAAAGACACTAGAAGTTCACGATTTTTTCTATTGTCGTAAAATATATTATAGGACCAAAATACTCATTGAAAATATAGGACCTGAAATAATCATATACTAATATGACTAAAACATAACCTCTGACTAATTTATATCATTTACATTGACCTTATTGTTCGATATATCATATCGTCTGCATGGATAACAATTTCTAGGAGTCTACCATTTAAGAGATTCTCAAAAAAGGAAGGTCAAATTAAAATTTCGATAGTGATATACCGACACTTAAACCTAATTTGAAAGAAATAATTCATTGATTATTCTCATTAATGAAAAAGTACATATATAATTTATAATTTTCATAATATGGAAAATCTTATTCTTATTCTACTCCAAAACCCTATTCTAGTTGTACAAGAATCCTATAATTATAGTAAGAATACAAAGCTAATTAATTACAATTTTATGGTACAAAATATGCTCCAAACCGTGATATACTTGGAAAGTATATCACGGACAGCTTGCTTAGCCGTGTGGTCTTTTATAATTAAACACAAAGTTCACCAGAATAAAGATAAAGTAGGATAAATATGCCAAATGGTTAAGCTTAGGTTGCAGCATGAAGTGCATTATAAAAGAAATGGTACATAAGATAATTAAATCTCCTGAAGGTTGTGTTTGCACTTAGGAAAAAAGGGAGCAACCAGTTTGATTGGAAACAAGTTATATCCCAGGATAATTAATCCTGAGATAAGTTATCTTGGGATTAGTTATTCCACTCTCCTACAGGATAAAATAACATTACAATTTCATAATAATTAATTACATGATTAGTTATATCATAATTTTATTTCAATCAAACATGGAATAAACATATTTTAAATTTATTTTCGAGATTAATTATTCATTATCCCTCGTATCAAAGGAGCCCCCTAGATTCCAAGGATATATTTTTTCACTGAAATGGTCTGATACTCTAATGATTGTTGTAACTTTCTTTTCAGAAATTGGTGTTCCCTATAGTTTTCATGTTCTTTCTAATATGTAATTTGGCATATAAGAGAAATAAAGTAATGTGTGATGTTTGTTAAAAATTAATAATTCATAATGTTACATTGATTAAAGAGCAAGTCAGCAATAGAATAAAGCATTGATACGAAGAATCAGATCATACAAATATAAGGATGTATTTAACATTATTTCATTTCAATCTCTCCAATGTTCGCGTCAAATAAGAAACCCAACCTTATTTTCATTAGAAGAAATCCCAAATTATGTGACTACTCAAATTTTTAATAATATTAATAAAGTGTTGTTCGCTATATTAAATTGAACTTTTGAACACTTCTTAGTATATTAGTTACACTAGTATTTACATGATAAATAATTCAAACTCATTTAAACATGTAGTTTAATCAAAATTAGCAGCAGCAAGAAAATCAAACGGATGATTGATTACTCTAATTTCCTTTCGATATGCTGGACCAAGCCCATCCAGTCATTTGTTGGACTTGGTGAACAACGGCCCATTATCCTTCCACTGCACAGAGCAGGACCCTGTGAATCGCAGCCCACATCAAGAGCCAAGCAACCCATGCTTTCACACATGGGCCACGTGACCCAACTCTACGCTTAGATAGGGCAGGCCAGAAACTAGCCCACCAAGCCCTGCCAGATAAGACAGCCCAACATTCCACCACATTGATGCCCCCATTGAGGTTACAAGCCCACATTACAGCGCTCGGCATGCAGTTCTGTCTTGCATTCATTTAAATAGAGGTGTGGGACAACACTTGCACTTCTGTGCCTGACATGTGTGCTTACAATATTCTAACCATAATAGTAGCAATAGTTATAGGCCTTGGTGAAGAATTTACCTGATGAAATGTTGCAATTAAAAACTTAAAATATCGTTGAACTTAACTACTAAAAACCCATTAAAAAGGTCTAACTATTGTTTTTGTTACTATATATATACTTTTGAGTTCATGAATCATGACACCTATAGATAACAAAACTTTGATCAAACATAGAGGTTGAGCAAAAATTTATGAAACCGAAAGCAAAGAGCATTTTGCAACATATCATTTACTAGGGGAGTATTTTTTCGACTTTTTGTTAATAATTAGCGTCTAAGAAAGTTTATAAATGCCATGGAACAAATATGAAGCGTAAAGAAGTACAAAAAGATCTCTACATACCGGTAGTGGAGCCAGGAATTAGGCGAAGGGTGTGTAAATTTTCTCCTCACTTGTGTCAGGGCGTACAAAATTAAATATATACTCATAATAGCAAACATTTAACTTATGTACATCGTGTAATTTTCCGACGAAGGGTGTTCATTGGACCAACCTTCGCCTAAGGTGACTCCGCCCATTTTCATAATGCTCTTTTATTTGAAAATTGCTATATTTATTTGTTTATTTTTGTTGTTTATTTATTCTTCATTATCCTTTTTTCACCTGCAGAAGGGGAGCCTTGGAGTCGAGTAACTGATAAAGTTACTGTCATGTGACCAGGAGGTCGTGAGTTCAAGCCGTGAAAACAACCTCTTGCATAAATGCAAGATAAGGCTGCGTACAATAGACCCTTGTGATCCAGTCCCCGGACTCTGCGCATAGCGGGCTTAGTGCACTGGACTGCCCTTTTATCCTTTTTTTCACCTGCAGTTGGACAAAGCTTAAATCGTCCAAACCAAAATTAATTAACTTGAATCGATAAATGGTGAAAAGACTGAAGTGCACCATTAGCAGTCTTTAGTGCTGTTGTTTAAGAGTTAACCGGCGTTTGCAAAGAATTTAAAGTTCTCTTTCTTCTTCTTGTTCAAATTTAACTCCAATTACAATCTCATATTTCAATTATACGATTCGGACAATATAAAATTAACATTCTGTTTGAAGTTTGAACTGAAAAAAACTGAACTTTGTAACAATATATCTAATGCTTTTTTAAGTGTCCTGAATTTCGAGGAAGCAGAGAAGAAGTGAATAATTAACACTGGTTTAATTAATAATGGCCCTAAAACTGGCTACCTGGTGCCAGCTTCACTTTCAATACTCGTGAAATAATCAAAATTACAAGCTAACCTGGCACCACCATTTTAGAAAAGACTACGTAATTACTTTTGCTGGAGACATGTATCGCACTTGGAAGGGAAGACACAGATCATGATTCAGCTAAGTTAGAAGTCTGCCATTTCAATGTTCTGCTCTCGATACTGAGGAACAAGCTGAATTAACTGACCTGGGGTAAGTGAAGTGAACAGCAATAGATGGATTCTCAAACTCTGTATACTAGCAGTTCATTTGTAACCTCTTGGTCCCATAACTTCTCCACTTTGGACCTCAAAATCAAGCAAATAGAACTAATGCTTATTTCCCTTTTTGAAGGTACCGAATCGCAAGAAATAGATACCATCCAACACCACTGCGTAACATATAATGGATTCTATTCAAGTGTACTGCATAAAAAGGTCTAAGAAGAACAAAATATCTAAAGGCGGTAAAATAAGCCATTTCACAATTTAGCTGCATGTGTCCCCGACATGTCTGTCACTATAGCCTATAGACTAGAGGTGCTGACATACAAGAACAAGCATAAATCCAAAAAATAATGAGACCGATAATTCGGAACATATAATGTAGGACCGAGAAACTAAACAAAGTCTCCCTAGTACCTCTGCTGAATTACCAGCTCTCATAGGGACAGCAAAACAAAAGGAAGAAGAGATCGAAGTGTTACAGGGACCAGAAAGTGCAAACTAGAAACCTAAAGATTACGATGCAACCAAATCAGGAGTTTCAGCTTCCACGGATAACAATGCAGTGTGTACTTTATCCACCCAATTGTCTAGCCGATCCCGCAATGACTTCATCTGAGGAATACCCAAAACTCTTGGTTGAACCCAGGACACGTGAACAGTCCCTTCCACTTGATCAATTATTCCCTCGATCAGATGCACCTACAGTAACACAACATCAAACCAGAGAAATACTGTTCATAAACCTAAAGGCCGACATGTAACATCACTATAAATAACAGGGAAAATTTGCAGAATATCAGGAAAATAAACATCGAGAAGAGGGTCTGAGACAAGAAAAAATTGCAATACAGTATGTTGCAACCTACATACTGCTCATGTGGTGCTTTCGGTCAGGGCATAATGTAATAAATGAGAATGACTTCCAAGTGACTGATGAGATATATAAACTGCACAGCAAAAAGTTTGACTCTTGCTGCAACTTAAAGAGTTAAGATATGGTAGCTTGATCATTCATTTTAGAGGTGGCAATTTGAGCCCATACTCAGAAACTTAGCTCATTTAACCAACATTTTAGTGAATTGGATCACTCATATTTCTGATGGATAAATATGGGCTTCAATTCTCTTTTTAACTCATATAAATATGGGCAAATACGGGTAAGACTTGGGTACCCACATGTGGCACATTAGACCCAATAACAACTCATTTTCCTCAAAATAGGAGAAAATGTAAATCTGACGGAAAACATTTTCCGGATCGATAAAAAACACATCAATGCACCCCCCCCAACCCACCCCCTGGCCCGCTACCCTGCCTACCCACCCCCTGCTTCCTACACCCCACACACCTCTACGACACATTTTCTATTTCATATATTTAATCTTAATTTTATAAAAAACTTCATAAGTGATAAATCTTTTCTTATCCCACACTAACCCCCCCCCCCCCCCCCCCCCACACACACACACACACACATTTTTTTATTTCATATATTTTACCTTTTATAAAAAATATTTATAAAAAGTGGGAAATTTTTTCTTCTCAAGGAAGGAGCTAACCAACTTCTGACGACTTGATAAACTATACTAAACTATTAAGCTGATTATAGCTATTATACCTGCTCCATCCAAAAGGTTTTTTGCAGCTCACTTAAATTATAAAGTGAGAAGACACAAAAATAGGTGTGCAGCATATGCACGACTAGAGAAAACAGGCGAAAGAAACAATGTTTCTATATCACATCTCAGTACGATGGTACCATCCAATAACATTACAAAGATGAGCATTTCTGTCTTATGCATGTCTTGGTGTGTGGAAGCCGGTTAGCATACAGAAGAGAGGTTAGATCTTAATTAAACAAACAAGAATTCACTTACAGAGAGGCTCTTCATTAGGAGATACTCTACATCTTCCACGCTAAGCTTAGTGCGGTCTGCAATGGCACTCAGTGGAATAGTCCTATCCTCTGCTGGACGACTGTAAGCAAATGCATTCACCATAAGTTACAGTTCAACAACAACAAATTATGGAGTTATCACCGTCTGCAAAATTGCCATAGTACCTGAAGATGATTTCCATCAAGCACAGAATGTTGATCTTCTCCAGAAGCTTTTTCTCATTCTGTAACAAAGCTGATTGAGCACTTAAAGCAGCTTGATGGACACGGCACAATTCTTGATAGCGAACTAAATGACCAGTGTTGAATGCTTCAAGAATATGATATAGCCATTCAACTTGTGTCCCAACCAAACTCTTTATCTATAAAAAAAAAAATTAGGACCAAGTCATTTCAAGTGAAACCTACACAATGTTGCAAAAGAAACCGACATAAGATCACACTATGGCTCTCTAATACAATCCTGATCAATTCCACTACTTCTGAAGCCTATTTGATGGTCAAAACTGAATTTTCAAAGATTTCAGATAACTTTGTGCCATGGCTACACTATAGATACTTTATATTCCACTGTAAGGAATTGATCAATGGCATCCCCATGGGCGTTTTTCCTTCTATCAGATGCCTAAAGCAAGGACACCCCATTTATTCTTATCTATTTCTCATGGTAATGTAGGGCCTAAGTTACTGGTTGTGTCTAAATGGAGGCAATGGATCGAGGGCTTTAAAGTGAGGAGTGCATCTTCAAGGGAGAATGACATTGATCAAAACTGTCCTTGACAAACGGGTGGCTTGGATATGAAAGACCTTCATCTACACAACCAAATCCTGCTGCTGATATGGTGGTGAAGATACAACTGTGAAGATGATACACTCTGGAAAAGGTTGGTAGATGCTAAGCATGGAAAACGGATTAGATGGTGTAAACAAGCAAACATGAAAGACCTATCCTTTTGGGATGTGTCCATGGAAGTTCATGAGGAAGTTATGGGATAAATTCGATACAAGAGAAACCTACACGCTACGAAATGGAGAACACGTGTTTTTGGCATGACAGATGGTTGGGCCAACTTTCTCTAAAAGAAGTATTCTCTGATATATATCATAGAGCTGCTGCGTCTGACACTAAAATGGCTCAATATAGAGAGTGGAACTGCTCAAATCTTTCTTCCTTTTTTTATGATAAGTGAAACTGCTGGAACATCATCCTTAGAAGAAACTGCCAAGACTGGAACTAGAAAAATGTCACATTGCTGGGCAATTAGAGCAAGTGACAATGAATACCCAAGTCAAGGACAGCCTGAAATGGAAGGGATGGTGGGACCACTTCAACAGTAAAAGCTTGCTACTGTAGACCTAACAAGATCTCATTCTAGCAAATATGACAACACAAGATAAATGTCTTTACAAAATTCTAGCAACTAGGAAGACAGCAATGGTAATTCCTTGAATGGGCAACTTGGCCACATCATGGCAAAGAAGCTTTACAGGATGCTTTGGAAGCAAAGAAAACAACGACAATTGTATTACAACCTACAGTTTTGAGAATAGTAGAGAGACCACTGTGGAAATTTTAACCAAATTTTTTGTTTCAGTTGTATTTTTGGGTGCAAGGCAACATCCCTGTTGTACAAATAGATGAATGGCTTTCATGGAAATTTCTTCTATGCATGACATCAACTTCGTGTGACATACAATAGATCTTTTTTTAGCAGATACAGTAGAATATTTTGATTTATCCAAATAAAACAAAAATAAAGAACTTACAATTGGATGAGCAAGCAGCTCTCCAAAATTGTATATGTTGTCTCCCAGTAATGCTGACAAGGACAAATCAAACGCCAAATCCTAAACAAGATAGAAGAAACAATTACATAGAAAAAAAAAACTCAAAATTGACACTCAGCAATTTTCAGATGCATTTTCTTTAAAAGATTGAAGTTACAGAAAAGTTTCCAGTCACATATACAACCAACATTCTACCCAAAAGCTTTACAAAATAAAGGCCTGAAAGAGCCGTAAACACCTACTTATGCGATCATCAAGCTCTGTCCAACAATGGGTATTCTCTGTGGCACACATCAATATGTGCACAATCAATTAATCAATCATCCATGCCAGTTAAATAAATCCCCTGAATCCAGTTTGCTCTATTCAGACCAATTTCTCCAATACTAAAGAAATTGTCACGATGAAATGCACACAAATTGGGGGGGGGGGGGGGGGGGATCAACAGCTTATATAGACTTTATGCCGAAGACTCACTTCTCTCTTGGATGGATAGTAGTATAAAATGCAAGGAGCATAAATATATAAAAAAATATACTCTAACAAGTACGTATTTTATCATGGATATCTACTAGTAACATTTCTTATCAACCTTCTCTCATGATGTCAACAGTACACCACATATTAGACCTTATTCAATGTTAGTACTTCTGCGCAAAGAGATGTAATACCAAGAGTACTAAGGCAAGAGAGACCAGCATATCGAGGTCAGAGATCAGCTAGACATAGCCAAGAAATTCTAAGACCGTTCGTTGGATAAAAGGAAGAACATTAAATGGCAACATACCAGCTTGAAAGACTCCGAAAGAGAGTCCACTGAAATGTATGCAAGATAGAGGAGAGCACTTTTGTAAAACTCTGCAAACTCCTGCCGAGTTTTATGATACTGAGATGAAAGCCAATAGTAGCTAGCATAAACAGAGGGGTCAACATCCGTCATGCTGTCAAGTGTAGCATTCCCCTCTTCTAAAAGCTTCTTGCACTCTTTTTGATCTCCTTGCTCAAGCTTAAATAGGGCAATCTGCAACTTAATATAAAGTATCGGCTCCTCTATGCGTGTCTCTTTAGTATTTAGAAGCTTCTCAACTACTCCTTCCAGGTAACCTATTGCAGCTTCTTTCTCCGAGTATTGCCGAGAAACGGTTACAGCGAAATGTGCAAGCTTCAGAAGATTGATCTTTGTCTCAAAATCAGTGATGAAATTGTGATACAGCTGTATCAGCGTGTCACCAGCCTAAGAACAAAACAAGGAATGAAAAAGAAAGGCATTAGATCTGTATACAACAACAACATACCCAGTGGTAGAGTGTACGCAGACGTTACCTCTACCTTGGTAAGTAGGGAGGATGTTTCCGAAAGACCCTCGGTTCAAGACAAAGCACAAGCACAAGCAAAGCAAGAGAAACAGTCCGACCCAAACAAGAAATTTAAAGCAGCACGAAAATGAAAGTAACAAAAGCGAATAAGCCATGATAAAGCATTCTGGAAAAAAAAAGTAACTAACGCAGGTAAATAAGATAAACAAAGTATACAAACGAACATACAGCATAAATCGAAGGACATGGGGCTATAAAACAATATTGCGCCTACTAGTATGATAGGCTAAGCAGGGCTACCATAATAACACTACAACTACCAGTATGTAAGCGTAAGTAGGACTACGCTCAACTACCTACCTCCCTTCTACCATAATATGTGTCCTCCATAACTATGGCGACTGAGAATCAAGCGTATGCAATTTAAACTTGATGAACTGTATATTTTTTATTTTTGATGAACTGTATATATTTATTTTGTCAACAAACTTCAATAACAGAGTCCTTATGGCAGATCCAGTAGCATCCCAGTGAATGCGTAGGCAACACATTTGTATCTTATCTGCGACTATTCCAGTGAATATACAGGAAAAACATCAGTATCATAGCTATGGTTATTCATGCTATATGAAACTAATAATCTATTCATATCCAGGATAAATCACAAATAAGAATAAGATACTTCTCACCTAGCCTGCCAATCAAAAAAAGATAATTCTCGCTAACCCTTTTCCATAAGTAATGAATTTCCGCAAACAGAAATTAGTCTTTGATAAATCTAGTATTAGGTTATACTGAACCTCAAAAGAGTGTAGATGAAAAAAGATAAGGTAGTATTTTTCCCTTTCACTGGCATTTACTTGTGTGCTGTAGACAGGAACACATGTCAAAATCACTTCTTCATCCAATCTCTATTTCCTATAGACATTAAATAGAAGCTTAAATCCCGAGACATCTTTTTTTTAATAAGAAATCCTGAGATATATCAAAGAACTTCCAATCTCAACCATGGTTCAAAATCATTATATTCCAGTTAGTTATGGAGGGTGGCTCTCCACCCCCAAATGGGTTTTGCCATTTCCATCTTGCCAATATGTAAATTTTAGCTATGAAGAGGTTTAAGGAATTCGATTGCACATGCACAAATAAGTATGAAAACAACCAACTAATGTTTCTTTCCTGGTAAGTACATGACACTCAACTGTTAATTATTTCTGTCATTATGTTACAGCAACCAACATAAAAATGCAGACACAACTCCAACTCAATGTTGCTCGGACTCTTCAAAAATGCTGACGAGTGTGGGTCGGATCCTCCAAAATTAGTGCATTCTTGGAGGATCAGACACGGGTGTTGCGACAATTTTGGACAGTCCGAGCAACATGCTCCAACTACACATAAAATGATGTTGACAGTGGGAACCATAATTCCAAAGCAATTCTCATTGGTACTTAACTACTTATAACAAAGCTAATTCAAAACTCTTATATTTCGAGTTTAACACACCACCACCACCACCACCACCAAAAAGCGTAACAATCAAAGTTACAAACTCCAACTAAAACTCTCTTGTTCTTCAATTCACTTCACTCCTATTACCCCAAAAATGCCGCCTTTTCAATCCCTTTGAAAACCTATAATACTCGTAAACCCCCAATTCGCAACACAAAAACCAAAATTACAAATCCCTAACTCAAAAGAATCCCTTATTTTTAAACACCCTTCCCGTCCCTTAGCATCAAAATTCCTCCTTTTCAACTCTTTCTAAACCGAATACCGTAGCTTCATCATCAATCACTATATATCCACACTACAATCACTAATTTTACCATCAATCACTAAAATCATGCAAAAACCTTAACCTATTACAAACCTAACCCTAAAAAGAATAAAATAGGGAGATATATTCGATAATAAAGTACCTGAAAAACGGCGAGAGCAACGAACTGTTCGAGTTTGAGAGAGAGCTGGTGCCATAGCTTACGCTGGTACAGATCTGCAAGCGTAGTGTACCAATCAGAAAGCTCAGGATGGTCATTGCGTAACGATTCTAAGTATTCTAGTGCCGCCATAAAGTCTCTCTATGAAGAAACCAAAGTATGGAAAATTAGAGAGAGACGGAGAAGTTGTAAAGTTTATACTTTTTTTTACCTTCAATAATCGTATAAATTAATGTTGACGAGCTAAGGTTTCTCATAAATTGTTTCTATTAAATATTTTCAATTTAATTTTTTTCTTAAAAGTTGGGCGTATTTTCAAGTGTTTATTATGTAGATCAATATTTTTTAAAAAAATGTATTTTACTTAGCATGGAACTAAGCGTATCATGAATATTTAAAATTTTAATTTATAATGTAGTAAAATAATATAATAACACAAAAATTATAAATATATTTATAGCTTAAAAATATTTAAAACATGATTAAAGAAATTTATATAAATCAAAACTTCTAATCTTATTTTATAAGTATAAATAATATAATAATATAGAAATTATTATGAGAGGCAAATCAACTCTAACCTCTTAACTTTCAAACAATAAAAGAAATAGCGTAAGAGCTTGTTACGTGTGATCTTTAGAATATGGTAAAGATTAGAGTTATTTACTATTTTCACCATCAATATATGCTACTTTTTGTTATTTGCATCCTCTTTTTTAATTTCATAATTTAAATTAGGGGTGCCCAGTGGGCCGGCTCGGGGGGGCGGGCGGGACGATATCCGATGGGACTTGGGGAGGGAGGGACCGGTCCTCTGGCAGAATTGGCGGGCCGGGACCGGTCCTCCGGCAGAACTGGCGGGATCCGCCGATGTCCCGTCCCGTTCCCGGTCCCGTCAGAAAAGGGGACCGGACTTGGCGGGGCGGGGTCGGGTCGGGTGGAGATCGGGTTTTTCAAAAAAAAAAATTGCACTTAATTTCTAAAAATAACATATATAAACACTTCAATAATTGAATAAGATAGTGTAATAAAAATATCCCAAAGCTGTTTTTGTGACTTATATTAAAAATATGATTTTTTTTTTTGTAATACAATTTCAAATTTTTAACTTTGTGGTGTTGAAAGTTGCAAATTACATAGTAAAATTGCAATTAAAAATTCACATATTTATAAACATTTTTTCTAATTTTCTTCACAATGTCGTGTGGTTCTTTGGTTGGAATTGGAATTTGTTGGTCAAATTGCTCGACGTCGCTTCCACCTCTGTTGGACAAGATTTCGTTGTAGTTTTCGTCGTCTTCTTCATTCATCTCCGGTTGACCGCACCTTCTACGCTCCGCTCGTATCCAATCTTTGAATAAAACTGCAATCTCCAAGCTGTCTCCCGCTAATGAGTGTCTGTGCTCTCCTATTTGGAATCTTCCGGCAGAAAAAGCGCTTTCAGACGTTGTTGATGACACTTGAATGTTCAACACATCTCGGGCCATCTTTGCTAGTATCAGAAATGTCTTCTCATTGTCCCTCCAATATTTAAGCAAGTCTTCACGTCATTCTTCATTGAGAACTGCTTGGTACGGTACAACACCCTGCAAAACAAAAACTTCAAACTCGCTAACTTGATTAGTAGTGGTACCACTAAACATTTTATTTCCAAGGCTTTCAATACTAGCCGCAGAAACAATATATTTTTTATAAGGTTGTATTGTAGAAGAAGAAGATGGTATAGAAGTCGGTTGGTTGCTTGCGCTTTCTTGTTGTTTGGTAATGCGTATATACTAGACAAAACTTATTCTTTAGTTGGTTCCTTAGGTGGTTGTTCATTTGTATTTTTTGGAGTTGGAGGTGGAAGTATTGCTATACAATCATAAATAGTTTCAATAAGTTTTTACAACCGTCTATTTTAATAGTCGGATTTAATACAACACCAATAATATAAATAATGGGAATATGATTTTTTTTAATTTGATAAATATTTTTTTAATAGGTGTCTTATAAGATGGTTTTTCCATATATTAATTAAGTAACAAAAATATTAGAGCTATATAAAATAACATAGTTGTAATAGTAGGATAATATATATCAGAAAATTATTTAGTTGTTTGAAATTTTTTTCTAGAAATACAATAAGTTCTGATTTTTTTTTCCAATCATTATCTATAAGCATATCAGTAGGATTTCGATTATGGGCGTTAAAGAATAAAGTTATAGGTCTTCTATAATCGTAAGCAACAAGTAGTTGTTCATATAGAGAATTCATTTAGTTGCTACTTCTTCAAAGATTGTTCTATAAGGTAGTCCACAATCGTGACAAATTTTTTTATATTCTTTTTTTCTTTGTATTCTATTACTTTTAAAAATAAAGTTAATAGCAAATTGTACTTTATTAAGAATGTCTTCAAAAAGTGATCCACAATCATTTACAACTAAGTTATAAATACGACACACACATTTTATATGAAAATGATTAGAAAAATATGGAGTTAATAGATTTTTTAAAAGTCTCAGAGCATAATTATTAGAAGAAGCATTATCTAATGTAACAGTAATTATTTTGACAGTTATACCATAATATCTAACAATTAATCTAGAAAAATCGTTAAAACCAAGATTATACATATCTCTTATGTGTGAATAAAACTAGGGGAGGAAGGCAAACCCCCACAACAACTAATTGCTATTGCTTCATAAATAACTAGACATTATTTTTCTTCTTAATTAATTATAAGTTCTAAATAGAAAAAATGCAATCTAACATATTCAAAAGAATTAAAGCTAAATTGGGTGAAACTCTTAGGTAAGATTACGTTTAAACTCTGCAAACGGTCAATCCGAAAATGGACAATATGGAATCATGACCAATCAAATAATTAATATCCGAACTGAACGGATTTAATCTTTCTTAAAATATTTTTTAGTGCGAAAATGAAATTTATAATATATATATATATATATATATATATATATATAAGTAAAGGACAATTCGTTTATGTACCTAAACTAACCATATTGGATATTGTAACGCAAGTACAAACAAATTTGTCAACAGTCCCATAACTCTTGTGAACAAATTGTGTACATAACCGTACACCTCGTCAAAGTTGTTATTTGTTTTTTTCCTTGTGAACACTTCCAATAGATGACCATACTTTATAGTTACAGTTCCTTTTTATTCATTGGTTTTTCTGAAAGAATCTTCTATAATTATTGGAATTTTCAACGAAAGTGTTTCGTCAAAATTTGAGTATAAATTATAAGTCTTGAATGATAGTAATGTATACCAAACAAGACATTTATCCAATCATTTTACATGAATATTTCTGAATAAGAGTTGGGTGCTGGTAGCTGACTGCTACTTTTTTCATAAAGTTGAATATTCAGGGTCTACTCATTGTTATTTATTTAGCAGAATATATGCTAATGATTTAACTTTATGATTCTAGAATTATAATTAACTTGACCGGTTTATGTTACATATTGTCCGATTTGGCAAAAGGATCTCACAAAAATATCCCTTGGCTGACCATCATCGAGTTCAAAAGCATGTGTATGGTGTACCTTGTATTTATGCCTCATAAAATATTTAACTTCTTTTTCTCTCCGTACGATGTGGATTTACTCAAGGTATCATATATATGCTCTTATTCTTCGGAAGTTTGTCAATCTAGAAGCCGATCGATCTTTCTCTTTGAACCGCCCTCTGTCACGAGTATCACACACATCTTAAATTAATTAATTATTTGATATAAATATTGTATGTGAATGAATTATTTCCAAACAAAGTTCATTTTTTTGTTTTTGACAAGATTGCTGATTTGTGCTTTTTTTATTTTATTTTATTTTATGTATATGAATGATGACATAATTCTTACTTATCCTTGGTAGGAAGCGCTTCTCTTCGAATGGGACCCTACGCGACGCGAATTCGAATATAGTCGGGCTCAAATGAAGACATCGGACATCAGGTGGGGAAAAAAACATAATTCTTACTTCACCTATTGCTTTTAATAGTAAACAATCAGTACATATTTCATACTGCCAAGTACAAATTAAAGTTTGTTAAAACAATGTATTTTATACAAATTTCTTAGTTGACATTTGAGCTTGTTGAATTTTTCATAACTACCATTTAAACGTAATGCTCAACAAGTAATCAAGTCAAATACTCCACTGAATTTATTAACTAACGAAGAATAGTAGTATTAACTTGGAATATATACGTACGAAAATGTTCAGTATCTTCCATATCAAATTATAAATGTTGGCAAATGTAAACTCCCCAAAAGAAAATACTTCCCGTATCTATCAAGTTTAGATTATGCGCACTGATAATATATGAATCTTTTACGTATTAGATTATAGTAAAATAATAGGTATATCAAGTTTGATAATGTAATAAAAAAATAGAGTGATAACAACTTGTACCCGGATAAATTAAAATGATGGTGTAATTATTACTACAGTGTATATAACTTAATCAAAACTGCATTGAATTTTCAAGTCTGACTTTGGATGGACATTTAATTGTGAAAGAATAGTTTGAAGACTTCATTATTACACAAAAGTCTTCAACTGTAAAGATATGAATTCATTAATGTGCGATTGTCTTCCTCGTGTAATCAATAAATGCAAAATAGCTTTAAAAAGTCCACAAAAAATAGTCACGGAATTAGAGTCCTTTTTTCTTAAGGACCCTATAAATTAAACTGATACAAATTAAGAAGAATGACTTTAATGGTAAGTTCATTCACCATACCAGAACTAATGTGACACTTCTACGATGAAATACGGTTATACGAAAGTTTTAAAACTCAAGAAATTAAACCAATGATCGACGGTCGATGTGCATTCTAACTAACGGGCATTATATTCCTTTTAATCACACAACTCTATTAGAAAGGTTTATTGAAATTAATTTATTAACGGATAAATATTATACGCAACATAAAAAGACAGATTAAACAGAATAGGCATTAGTATAGTAATTATTAGCGCATCAATATCAAAATTCACACATTTTAATTCCCACAAAAGGTCATCGTTTTAAACCAAAACTAGATTTTATTAGTTAATTAGGTAGAATAAACCAAATAATCGAAAGTGCTAGAAGAGTACTTATACATGACCACAAAAAAAATATTTTGGTTGTTTCCTATGATTGGTCAAAATAGGAGGCCAAATTAAATTGGCTTTTTCTAATATTTGATGAAATTGATAGCAGATTTTCCTACATACACAAGAACAAATATCCCCTACTTTTATTTTTCTTTTTATGTCCAATACCACAAATGTTTTCTATTTCATTTTGAAACTCGCGTGTTCAGAAAATTTGCATTTATATGCTACCTATCAATTATCGATTGAAATGAAATTAATAAATTTAAATTAGTACCTAAAAGTGTGGCTTATCAATCAATGAAGTTGAAATAACGATTATGGGGAATTAGGGTTCTAATTAGATGATTTCTTCTTATAAGATTTACTATCTTATTTATTATGGTTTGATCATTTTGAGGAACTTAATTACTTGACATTAGAATTTGAGTACCAGTTGGTTTCTGTTTTTGTAGAGTGGAGGCCTAATTTTCAAACCAAGTGTACTTGTGTGCCGTAACATATTGTTCAATAAATTAGTTGAAGTACCTATTTTGAGTTTATGTATTCTTATTTTTAGACGAAAAAAATAGTTTATTTGGTTTTGAATAAATTATTTACACATATATATTAAATTTCTTAACGCGAATATATGATTTTAGATAAAATTATTGAATTCTGCCTAACTCTTAATTAAAACTCTAGCTCCGCCTTTGCATACAAACTTGTCGGAGATAGCTATAGGGCCAAATCCATCTATAAGGGGTGCTAATTAACTTGCTTTCCTTCTAAACCCTACACATAATGTATAAATATTTATTATGAGTGTTGAAAAAAAAGATGATTTTTATCATAATATAACGGCTAGGGTTTGCAAAGAGAATCACTTTGCATTTTCTAGAGGATATCTATTTAAGATTTGCAAACCAAGAAATTCATCTGTTTTGTGATAGTTTCTTCTGGAATGTAACTCAAGCTGTGGTTAGTGCAAATTCACTTTCGCAAGAAAAAACCCATAAACCTCTTTACACTAATATCATACTACCATTGTCAAAAAGAAAACATGAAAAAGGACAAGTCTTCGTATTCAAATGTAAGTAAATATTCAAATAATCGACATTGTTATAAAAAAAAGTTAACTGTATTTATTAGTATCGGTATTAATGAAATCAAATTTCATTTTTCCTTTTTTGTTTCGCTAATTTCTGTTTATATTGTTTTTTTCATATATATTGAGAAAGGGCATTTTTAAATTATCACCATCCACTAAAAAAAAGTAAAGAAAATTTTAAAGTCAGTCACATTTATCTTTTATATACTCCGATAGTTGGATGAAACGGATAGTTTAAATAATACTAATTATTCTATCAGTTTATATAAGTTATTTATTTATTTGCAATTTTTGTGGTAGCAAGTACCAACTGTCCTTTTCTTTAGAGTCCTTTTCAATGAAATCTAAATAACCAGAATATATAAAGAAAAAAATATAGAGAAGAAAGACAAGTCAAGCTTGACGGTACCACAATAATTGCAAGAGTAAATACATATATGCACAGAAGGAAGTGCATATCTATAGTCAAAGGTAGAAATAATAGTACTAATAAAAACAGTCCATGTTCACATTATCTTCAAAGACAACCACCCATTTACCCCTAAATAAGCCACTTTTTTCTCTTTCTTTTCCACACTTGCACTCTAATTTTAATTTTCTAAAAGAAATAATAGAACATTCAAAATGACACATAAGAAATAAATTAAAAGAGAACTTTTTTTACTAACTTTAACTTGTTGGTTCAATTCTCCTCATTGTCATTCCTTGCTTGTGATCTTCTTCATGATAATAAGCAAATCCACCATGTCGGGTCAGATCCATACCCGCCATCTCATCCTCAGAAGAGATCCGAAGAAGCTTGAACTTATGAAGAATATAGAAAAGTGGACCCATTGTAGCACTAACCCACCCAAATATCACAAGAATCTGGATAATGTGTGCCCCGAGTAGTTTTCCACCACCACCCATGAATAACCCGTGAGACCGACCCGGTTTACCCGGGTACACTTGATCCACATACGTTCCCTTAGCAAATAAAGCAGTGAAAATTATTCCCCATGCACCACAACCACCATGAAGTTGTGCGGCCTCAAGCGGATCATCATATTTAAATTTCTCCGCTAACATGTTACAACCTATTAAAACTAACGCGGCCACGAAACCACAAATAATCGCGGCCCATGGCTCAACAACAGAGCATCCAGCCGTGATTGCTGCAAATCCGCCTAAAAGCCCGTTACACACATCCGTCACATTCCAATGACCCGAAAGGATCCTCTTACCAAAAAGAGTGGTTAGTGCCGCGGTGCAACCCGCTAAAGTGGTAGTCACCGCGGTACGGCCCACAGCACTCCATTGACCATAATACCCTCCACTTACACCATCATAAGTAACTAAAATCTTATTAAACGAACCCGGGTTAAACCCGTACCACCCGAACCACAATAAAAACGTACCTAAAACCACAAGCGAAGCGCTATGTCCACGTAGCGCGACAGCCCGACCCGTATGATCGAACCGCCCGATCCTCGGACCTTCAATTAAAGCCCCATAAAACCCGGCTATCCCACCTACCATATGAACAACACCCGACCCGGCAAAATCAATAACACCCGACCCGAACAACAAATTGTTCATATTAGTTGGGCTGGCCCACCCATCAGGGGACCAAAACCAATGAGAAACAATAGGGTAAACAAAGCCGGTTAAAAAAGATGAGTAAATCAAATAAGCAACAAACTGAGTCCTCTCAGCTATGGACCCACTAGTGATCCCAGCAGCAGCGATAGCAAAAGCCCATTGATAAAGAAAATTACTGTAATCAAACGTATCAGAAGGGATTTCTTTAAGTCCAAAGAAATGACGTCCAATAAATCCATTAGACGGTCCACCCCAAGCAAAAGCAAACCCGAATAAATAATAAAAAAGACCACCTGCGGCAGCATCAAGGACATTAGTAAGCATGATGTTCATCGTGTTTTTTGCGCGGACAGAGCCAGCGCAAAGCATCGCGAACCCGAGTTGCATGGAGAACACGAGGTACGCGGAGAAGAGGAGATAAGTAGAGTCGATTGCATATCCGGTATCGATGAATTTTTTCGATACATCGGAAAATTGATTACAGATGTAACTGGCGGCGGCGACGGCGTCAGTGGTGTTGGGACCGAGGAATGGAGCAAGTTGATCTATTGAACAAGCCATAGGGGGGGGGTGGGGTGGGGTGAGAGAAGGGTAGGTGGGTGGTAAGGAAGAAGAAGGAGAGATTCAACGGGAATCTTGTTGAGAGTTAAAGGTGGTGAATCAATGATAGGATACTGTTTTATATAGGGAAATTATAAGGGACAAGTTTGACTTTTCATTTTTTTTTTTTTCATTTTTTTGGGGTATTTGATTTTACTAATAGTATTTAAGTTCCTTCCATCCAGATTTACTTATCCACTATATTAAAAATAATTCTCCAATTTAGAAATCAAGAGATAATTTATTTTATTTTTTTTATTTTATCATAAATAATTAATAAGTCAAAATTTTCAATTTCTTTTTCCAACATTATTTTTTATTGGGTATGTGAATTGTTGAAATCAATTACTTAATTAGTTGGTTACACATTTTTTAGTAAATTTTAATTAATTTCAATCATTAGGTAATTAGCAATAATTAGGGATAATATAGTAAATCTTTTATTTTATTTTTGACTCCTTAATAGACATGTAAAGTTAATATGTGATAAGTAACATTGGACAGATGGAGCATTCTTTTAAGAGAAAGGGGTGATATTTGCTCATCTACTATTTTAAAAATGTTTAATATTGCCCTTTGTTATACTATGGTTCATATATGCCGTTAATGTTATATTATTTGTTCATCTATACCAATAAAATCACATCTTTGGCGGAATTTATGGCTTCTTCTCCTTCTTGTATATGAGATTTGAGTGTATTTTATTTATACTATCTACATATCTGAGAGTATTCATCATTTTTAGAGTAAATATAAGGTATATGTATTTGGCTGATTGTATTTTGGGGAAAACTAGATGTATTAACGACATATATGAACCATAGTATAACAAAGGGTATACATATATACATATGTATCTGACTCACTATATTTTGAATGTTTATGTGAATAAAATTGAATAAACGGTATACATGAATCAGCCGTTGAGATTCCATGATCCTGCCCGTCCAGATCATGTGTGCTTGTTGAGAAAATCTTTATATGGTCTGAAACAAGCTAATCGGGCATGGTATAACAGGTTTGCAGGATTTATTTCCAAATTGGGATTCTCTCACAACAAGTCGGATCGGTCTCTTTTTATTTATAAAAAGGGCACTGTTGTGGCTTATATACTTCTGTATGTTGATGACATTATCCTCACTGCATCCTCAACTTCACTTCGCCAGTCCATTATGTCCCTTATTGCAACATAATTTGCAATGAAGGACTTAGGTCCGTTGAATTATTTTCTTGGCATTGTTATCACTCACTATGCAGGTGGTCTGTTTCTCAGTCAAAAGAAGTATGCCGAGGAGATACTTGACAAAGCATGGATGTCTTCATGCAAACCTTCCCATACTCCGGTTGACACGAAGGCGAAGTTGAGCAATGCTTCAGGTACTCCATACAGCGACCCCACACATTACCGCAACTGGCTGATGCATTGCAGTATCTCACTTTTACGAGGCCTGATATTTCCTATGCGGTCCAGCGATTTTGTTTACACATGTATGACCTAAAGGAAGAGCATATGGGGGCTCTCAAGAGGATTCTGTGGTATGTGAAGGGTACTCTTCGGTTCGGACTACATCTGTATAAGTCCTCCATCTCGAGTCTGTCTGCCTACACTGATACGGATTGGGGTGGCTGCCCAGACACACGTCATTCCACTTCTAGCTATTGTGTGTTCTTAGGTGACAATCTCATCTCATGGTCCTCTAAACGTCAGTCCACACTATCTCGATCAAGTGCAGAGGCGGAATACCGAGGGGTGGCAAATGTTGTTGCTGAATATTGTTGGCTCCGTAATCTACTACTGGAGCTTCATTGTCTGGTTGAAAAGGAAACAATGGTCTATTGTGACAATGTGAGTGCGATCTATTTATCTGACAATTCTGTTCAGTATCAACGCACGAAACACATTGAAATGAATATTTTATTTGTCCGAGAAAATGTTGCTCGTGGTCAAGTCCGTGTTCTTCATGTGTCGTCCCGTTATCAGATAGCTGACATCTTTACAAAAGATATTCCGCGCATACTTTTTGATGATTTCAGGGACAGTCTCAGCATCCGGAACCTCTCGCTAAGACAGCGGGGACTGTTAGAATAATTATGGGCAAATCCCATAATTATGTTTATTCTCGTTAATTAAGATATTGTAATTAGTTGTAAAATCAATTAGTCATCTTGTAATTAGTTGTAACATCAATTAGTCATCATTAGGAAGATTGTAGGTAATTAGCATCTTCAATTTTAGATAAACTTAAATTAGTACTAGACCTATGGTTGTATATATTACCTATGATTGGAATAAGATGATTAAGGAAAATTTTCCTACATTAATTGTAAGATTGGAATAATTTTCCTTAGGGATTCCTTTCATTATTCACAATATATATAGTTGTACAGAGGTTGATTCCTAATATAATAAGAATCTTAACTTACCTTAAATGGTTGATTCCTAATACAATAAGAATTCTAAGTTACCTTAAATATACATATATCATAATTTCAAAATATATTGTGAATATTCGGAGAAGGGATACGATATAAGATTCCGGTAGGGGTCTTGTTTTGGAGAATGCTAGTTGGTAAAATATTAAGAATGGATTCTACCATTTTAACAGCATAAACCGAAAAACGCGATGGTAGACATGCATGAAACAGAAGGGTGCGAACCATGTTATTGATGGTACGTATAATTCGTTCAGCCTTTCCGTTTTGGGAGGAAGTATAGGGACAGGAAAAACGGAAAACCATGCCTTGTTTAGAGCAGAGATTGTGAAATGTCGAGTTATTAAATTCACGTCCATTATCACATTGGAATGATTTGACAGATTTTTTAAACTGTGTTTTAATGAATTTTTGAAACTCAAGGAATATGGCAAAAACTTCAGATTTGAATTTCAGTGGGTAAATCCAGACAAAATGTGAAAAATCATCTAGGAATACTAGATAAAATTTGTGACCCAAAGAGCTAACAATCGGAGATGTCCACAAATCAGCATGAACAATATCAAAAAGAGAAAAAATAACACCGTTTGATGACATAAATGGAAGACGAGTATGCTTGCCGAGCGGGCAAGAAAGACAGTGTTGGGCAAATTTCCCATTATTACATTGAATACGCTTAGTAGTCCTAAGAAAAGTAAAAATTGGGTCTCCGGGGTGTCCGAGTCTGTTGTGCCAAGTTGAGAGAGAGATAGCCGCAAGGGATAGATGTGATTGCGGTATGACAGCGGAAGATTGAGTGAAGGGGTAGAGGTCTCCCACACTATTGCAGCGCGTAAGAATTTTTCCCGTATTGAGATCCTTCACAGAAAAACCAAAAGGGTCAAATTCGACAGATACATAATTATTTCTAATGAATTTTCTAATAGAGATTAAGTTTTTAATGATGCTAGGGGTGTAGAGGACGTGACTCAGGGAGAAAGGCGGGTGGGGATGTTTGGTATGTGTGTTACAGTAACCTTCAATTGGAATGCGATGACCCCGACAGTAATAAATTGAGGACACTTTAGCCGAAGACAATCGGGTGGGGTGAGATGTGGCTCCGGTGTCCATGTACCAATTTTCATCGGGCTGTTGAAGGTTCACGGTGCTGTAGGCTTGGCCCAAGTCGGTGGGAGCCAGGCTGCTGCCTTGCGGTTGTTGCTGGACCGAGACCAGGTGGGCCTGCTGCTGCGGGTGGGCCTGCCTGTTGGCTGGGGCCGAGCCTAATAGGCCAGTCGACCAAGCGGCCGCCGGCCCGGGCCCTGCAGTTGGGTATGGGCATGCATGCGAGGCCCGGCCCGCCGATTGGGCCATGTTGGCCGCTTTGTCCGTGCCACGGGAAGTAGGCGATGTTGGGCCTAGCTGTTGGTTGCGGTTGCCTTTGCCGCGACCCTGTTCCTTTATTGTTGCGGTTGCCTTTGTCGCGACCCTTTCCTTTATTGTTGTTACCGCGGCCTCTACCGCCACGCCCTCCGCAGTAGGATTATTGCTGGTGGTGGTCTTGCGGTGGTGGCTGGGTGGTGTTGGTCGCTGGTGGGGTCATGCCGTCAACGACTAATGCCTTGTGATTGTGCTCGTCTTGTTTGGCACGACGTGTTTCTTCTAACAAGAGTTGTGAACGTGCTTTGTTGAAACTTGGGAGAGGGTCGACATGTTGAATCATCGTTGCGAGTGTATCATATTCACCTTTCGGTAAATCAGCAACTAGTTGAAGCACCATCTTGGTTTCTGAAACAGAAGTCCCTACGTTGGATAGTTGGTCGGTTATAAGTTTTAGTTGCTTACAATATTCGGACATGTTGTTAAAATTCTCGAGACGTGTATTGTTGAACTGCTCTTCCAAATACACGACCCGAATATTTTTATTGTCCTGAAAAATTTCTTCTAGCCGGACCCAAAGTTCACATGCCGTAGCACCTGTTTTCATGATAATGCACAACAAGTCTTTAGAGATAGTGCCGTAGATCCATTGTTTGACGATGGCGTCAAGGCGACGCCATGTTGAGTCTGCAACATCGGTGGGACGAGGAACAGAATCATCAATATGGTCAAGCACATTGTATGCACATGCATGAATATAGAATAGTTCCATCCACATGGAATATTGACAGTCTTCTTGGTCAAGAATTAAATGGATAAAATTCTTGATGTTGTTAACGGCGAATGCCGGATGAAAAGAAGACAATGAACGTTGAGAGGGGTTGTCAAGTGTGCCAGTGGATGAACCGGAATTAGTGAGGGAAGACATGGTGGCAACCTTGTTGCCGCCGGCCGAGGGGAAGGGAAGAGGGAGGTTTTGGCCGTGAGAAAAGTTTAGAGAGGGGATTAGGGTTTGGCTCTTGATACCATGTAAGATTTGAATAATTTTCCTTAGGGATTCATTTCATTATTCACAATATATATAGTTGTACAGAGGTTGATTCCTAATACAATAAGAATCTTAACTTATCTTAAATGATTGATTCCTAATACAATAAGAATCTTAAGTTACCTTAAATATACATCTATCATAATTACAAAATATACTGTGAATATTCGGAGAATATTCGCTAATATTAATATCTAATATGCTTGCTAATTAATGCGCTATTTGATCATGACCTCAAATGACATGCACCAAAACCAATGAAGAAAGAACTGTTTCCAGAAATTATTTTTACTTCGATTTACTTCGAAATTTAGAACGACGCGTTATGTTCAGGTGATTCTTCGATTTACTCCATTTTTTTGCATAGGTATTGTTCGATTTCATATTTTAAGGCGTTGTTGGTCTTTTATTCATCTTGCATGTTCGATTTTGTGATTTTATTCATCTTTAATAATTAGCTGATAAGAGTGAACTCGGTGTATATGTTTTGTGATTTTATTTTGTATCTACTTGGGCAAGGGAATGCAAAAAATTACTTATTTTCGTCTTCAATTTGGGTTGGCGAAACGATCATCTTCAGTGTATCACCTTTTTTGGTATTTCATGCTAAAGAAATTGAATGCTTGTATCTGACCTTGTTTGATTCTGCACATGATATTGTTTCATGATATACTTAAATAGTCAAGTTTTGGCAATTTTTGTTGGTGACTATACCTTGTAATAACTAGGCCGAATAGCCTAATTAACACCTCTACTTGTTCCATTTTGAGTTTTGACATCCCCGTTTTCAAGTGGACACCTCTAACTAGCTAATTTAATTTGATTCTACTGACATCAAGAATGCCTATATTTGGCAAGTGAAATATGTGAGAGAAGCAACTTGAAGACATTTGTCATATTTACTTTTAATAATCTTAATGTAGAAAGGTTCAAGTTATGGTTAAGAGTTCTTGATTATTATTTACTAACTCCAAATTCTGATTTTAGACATATGATATTGTGATTAATTGATCTAGTTTCAAAATAGCTCAAGTCTTGTCCTTTCTCTTAGGATTAACGATATGCGATTTCGTGTTTTGTTTGTTTGACAGTGAGCTTAACTCATTATGTTATCTTTCGGAATCTGTTTTGAGCTTCGTTTTTATTTTATTTTTCTTAAACTTGAAAGAGTTGGTAGAGAATCTGAACCTTTATTTAGCTCCAACTTGGCTATATTTTTTAAAATAAAGAGACAAATTTTTTTTCAAAGCAGATTTTGAGTTGCTTTTTTTCTTCCGTATGTTTTTTAGCTCTACATTAATTTGGTTATTATCTGTGCTTGTCTTAACTATCTTTTCCATTTAGTGATTGAGTCAAATGCCATGTTGAAAAGCATTTAAATGCATCTTTGGTGTTTGATTCAGTAAGTACAAATCTTTTCTGGGCATCTTAAATGTTGGATTGCAACGCTGAATTTACTTAATGCTTATTAGTACACCTTTTCTTTCCTGCAAATAATAAAGATACTATTCCATTTCTTCTATAGAAATACTATATTCCATCTCAAGATTACATTTAGAAAGAGTGTTCTAGGTTTAGTGGATTATAATACTTTATACTTGAGATAGTTAAATCCATAACACCTTCTTCCTGATAGAATAGGAGGACTTAACTATTTTTTTTTTGTTGACGAAGTAACCCGCAACCGCTACTCTCTCGAGTGCGCACAGGGTAAACCCTGGACTGACGCAATAGCCTGCAAACCACGTCAGCCGATTAACCACACTTGGCAAGCCATGTGTGACTGGCTCAACCAAGAAGGTTTATGCAGGGGATCGAACTCGTGACCTTGCGGTCCCGCGCTCTACTGCTACACCAACTTGGCTACCCTTGCGGGTATGAGGACTTAACTATTCTATTATTAGACTAGAGGATTCATTATATGTCCAGAGAAATGATATAAATTATTTCTCTTTATGAAAGTTAAATGAGATTGTTATAGGTTTGCTGGAAACAGATTAAGCTCTATTGTTGAGATAGCTACTGAAGTTTGTTTTTCTAGCTTCATAAATGCTCCTATAATAGATTTAGACGAGTACCTTCTAATTACCCAATCAAATTTTTAGAAATTAGTGCATTCTCCTGACTTTTGTATATTGTCGTAACAGGTGGAGTTATGCCGAAGACCAAATATTTCAAGAACTCGCAAAAGTCTATTCAGTCACTGCCTCCTTCACAACATGTAGTGCAACCTGTACCAACAACTGAATCATCGCTTTCACCTATTGATACTACACCAGAACTAACATCACGACTAGTTCCTTTATTTTCGGCCACAAGACGATGAACTCCTTCATTTCATGCCACAAGGCAGCACGGTTATATGTTCATCGCTCTATTTTAAAGAAATGGGCTGGAATTAGGAAGACATTGTGGCATGAGTTCAATAATCCACTTAAGACCAAAGATGAGATCATTGTTAATGTTCCGTAAGGTATTGCTCGGGATCAGTGGACTTCTTTTTCGAATTATCGTTTGAAAGATGGTACTCAGATATTTTTCTAAAAACTCACATTGAAAGTATAAATATATGATTATTCACTTATAATTTACTTTAATGTATCTTGTTGTTAGAAAATGTGTAAAAGAAATGCTGAAAATTGGAAGAAGTAAATAGTTCCACGTAGGTGGCTCAAAGCCAAACTCTAGAAGAAGGCTGAAATGGTAAACAACGTCACCTCTTTTATGTTACTTTACTAATTGAACTTACTTATTATGTATCTATTCCTTCTATTTTAATTAAGTTATTTTTACTTACACTTTTTCGTACATAAATGGCTGAGACAGGGATAAGGCCTGGACAAGTACAACTCTATCTTGCCACACACATGAAACAAGATGGATCATATGTAAACGAGGTAAAAGAAATATGTGTAAGTTGCGCTCATGACTTTTTATGTATACAAATAATTTTCGTCCAAAAAATTGAGCACAACTCGACTTTCGATTGTTCTTTATAGTCTGGTTAGAAAAACTGTGCAGAAGCTAATTCAATACAAAACTGGATTATTTTTTATCAAAGTGATAGTAAACTAACAAAACTAGTATTTGGAGTCATAGCTTTCCATGAACCACTGATCTTAGAAGCTGAAATACCTCTCTTTATTGTATTGTTCTTTCTGGTAATGTATTCATAAATCTCTGTTTTTACAGCCAAGTGATGCAGCTAGCAGCCCCATTTCACCCATGGATGCAAGATCTTCTAGTTCCAGCAATCCAAATAACAACCATTAAGATGTCTTTTAATTGAAGTTGATGTATTATGATAATGTGATTAGTTGACTAAAGTGGATGATTTGTGACAATTTTAGTTTGATGACATGATGCTACTTCATCTTAGTATTTTGTACTGTTTAGTGGAATCTTAATATATTTCTCAATTTTGATATACTAGTATAAGTGTTAAATGTGTTAAATAGACAAAAGGTATACACGATATACATGTGTATACCTTATGTATATTGGTCTCGGGTTTGTGTAATAAGCTGCCCACGGGTTGGGCTGGTCACGGGTTTTGTACATATTAGTTTAGGATAATATTTGGTTGTAATTAGTATTGTACACTTACCATAATTGTATAGTTAGTGTCCAAGTAGAATAAGGTTTTAGGAGTAGAATATGAATAAGATTTTTCTATTATGGAAAGATGTAAATTGTATATATACTCTTTCAATTAATGAAAATAATAAGAGATTATTTATTTCATGGTATTAGAAGTCTAGGTTAATATTTTCTCTCAATTTTTTTCCGTCCAATAGTCCGGATTGCGAGCTCCCTTCCTCGGTTTCCGTGCCCAGAAATTACTTTTTCTTCCCAAAAGTTTCTTCCAAATACCTTTCTCACGTCGTTCGTTGCTATTATGGCTAAGAACACGTTTCACCCCGCCCTTACAATGTCTAACATCAAAAATCACATCCCTCTTATTTTTGAAATAGAAAACGTCCAATATGCGACGTGGGCCGAACAATTCAAAATTCACACACGTTCGCATCAAGTCATCCATCACATAATCCACGCGGCTCTTGAGGATACGGAGGTGCTAAACACGAGGATGATCTAAGTTGTGGACTACTCTTGATGCCACCGTCCTTCAGTGGATTTACTCCACTATCTCTACCGACCTGTTGCGGACGATTATTGAGCCTGACGCTACGGCGATGGCGGCTTGGGATAGGTTGCGTGACATATTCCAAGATAATCGAAATTCCGAGTTTTTACTCTTGAGCAGGAATTTTTCCACGTCATATGGAAAATTTCCCAAACGTTTCAGCGTATTGCAAAAGGTTGAAAGAATTGGCGGACCAACTCTGCAACGTTGGTGCGCATGTTGCAACGATCGTCTTGTTCTCCAGATGGTTGTTCCCCTCTCCGAGGCTTATAGTGGCTTTGGTACTCTCATTCGTCAAAGTAATCCTCTCCCGAAGTTCTATCAAGCCTACTCCATGCTTACTTTGGAAGAAGCGGCTTGGCTAAAAAGGCGGCTACTAGTGCTAGTCCCGTGGTCATGATGGTGTCCTCCACTAAGTCTCAGAATTTTGGTAGCAATTCGTCCCCAAACCGGTGTCAAGGGGGCGACAAAAATAGTCGGAAAAATAATGGCAAAAATCGCGGGGGCAAACGCGGCGGTTCCGACAGTGGTAACGGTGGTCGAAACAGTGGCGGTGGGCCCCATCCCGGATACAGTGGACCCCGACCCACTGGTCCCAGCCTTGGGCCCTTGGTTGTAGGCTTGGGCCAGTGGGCAGTGGCCCAACGACCCATATTCATCCAACGTTCCATCCACTGGCCAGTGGACTTCACAACAGCCCTATCTTCAGTATCTTACTTTCACGAGACCAAATATTACGTATGTTGTACAGCAGGTGTGCTTGTTTATGCATGATCCCGGGGTTGAACTTATGAATGTGCTAAAACGCATTATTCGGTACGTCCAGGGGACAATTGACTATGGCTTACATTTATATCCTTCGTCGACGTCTACACTTGTCTCGTATACGGATGCTGATTGGGGTGGCTGTCCAGACACCAGATGTTCTACGTCCGCTATTGTATGTTTCTTGGTAATAACTTGGTCTCATGGTCTGCAAAGCGTCAGTCGACTTTATCACGCTCTAGTGCAGGGTCGAGTATCGAGGGGTGGCTAGTGTGGTCTTTGAATCATGTTGGTTACGAAATATCTTTTTAGAGCTTCATTGTCCTATTCAAAAAGCTACCTTGGTTTATTGTGATAATGTGAGTGTCATCTACCTTTCTGGTAATCATGTTCAACACCAGTGCACAAAGCATATAGAGATGGATATTCATTTTGTTCGCGAAAAGGTAGCTCGTGGACAAGTACGCGTCTGCCATGTCCCTTCCAGGTATCAAATTGCAGACATCTTTACAAAGGGTCTTCCCTCGGTCCTTTTTGACGATTTTAGGGACAATCTCATCATACGAAGACCGTCGCTATGACTGCGGGTGTTTGTTAAATATACATAAGATATACACGATATACATGTGTATACCTTATGTATATTGGTCTCGGGTTTGTGTAATAAGTTGCCCACGGGTTGGGCTGGTCACGGTTTTTGTACATATTAATTTAGGTAATATTTGATTGTAATTAGTATTGTACACTTACCATAATTGTATAGTTAGTGTTCAAGTAGAATAAGGTTTTAGGAGTAGAATATGAATAGGATTTTTCTATTATGGAAAGATGTAAATTGTATATATACTACTTTCAATTAATTAAAATAATCAAGGATTATTTCTTTTAAAATGTATTCAGATTTATATTTGAAAAGAAGTTGGCTCAAGAAGTTGTTTTTGGTAATAAGAATATCAATTCTAGAATATATTTAAAAGTAGTGAAGTTTAAAAGTTAAAATTCACTGGAAAAAAATAATAAATCAGGATAATAAATTGCGGAGATTAAAGATTCATTTTACTAAGGTTAACAACCTTTGCTATCTGATGTCACGGAGGTTGGGCAAACCCCCGCAAATTATTTGTGGTGATGCTAACTGCGGGAGTTTCTCCAACCAACCTCCGAAAAATGAATTTTTAACCTCCGTAATTTACCTCTTTTTTGTAGTGTTTCGCATGACAATATGGGGTCGGAGACGATCTGCGTCTTTACTATTTTATCGACTACTTGTTATTTTCCATCACGATAAGTATTGAATAATTAACTCTATCCGTTAAGATTTAAATAAGAAGAAATAACCTCATATTTTTACCTTGCAGAAATTTAAACATGACACCTGATGATTCTCCTCCCCTCCATCGATCATTCGGTCAAATTGAGAAGTCTAGATTAGGAGACCAGATTACAAATACGTGCAAGTTGAAGTGTGATTTTATGTATTAAACCATGAAAATACATACATATATACATCCAAGAGTTGACTCAAACTTGGTCCACTGTTGCCTCTAACACGACACAAGTGCTGATTTGGTCCGTTAACTTTCTTATCAAAGCTTTTTACCAAATTTATATATATAATTACAAAAAGAAATAAAATTAGGAAAGGTTTTCTTCGATTACCAGATAAAATGAACCGAGACACTAATTCAACTATATTTTCCCCTTCCACCAACCAAAAAGTGAATTATAGAAAAAGAAAAAAGGTCTAGAAAAAGAAAGCACTTTGAATAAAGCATAAAAAAGAAAAGTATTTGGACCAAAAAAAAAAAAGGGGCAACTTTAAAAAAAAAGAGCAGTCCAGTGTACAAAACATCCCATATTAGCAGAGTCAGGGGAAAAACCGCACCCCAAGGGATGTGATGTAGACAGTCTAACCTAATGCAAACATTAGTCGTTGCTTTCACAACTCAAACCGTGACCTATAGGTTAAGGAACTCAAAAAGATTTGGAATAAAAAGGAAAAGGAAGTAAACACTTTTGTTCTAACAGCTTATTAACTTGTTATAGTAAAGTATGAGCATTTTAGCCAATTAACAAATTAAGCATCTGGAAGGAGAGATCTATGTCATTTTTCAGCTATAAGATGTCCACTTAAATTTGCTAAATTATCGAGAAAATCAAAATAGCCAATATTTGTAGTAAAAAATATCAGATGCAACTTTATGGAATATTATATATTTGCAACTTTTCCTTTTCTAGCAAGTAGGTTTTTTTTTTGGAAAGTTAAAAAAGATGGATATTCAACTTTTTTTGTTGTTTTTTGTTCAAGAAAAGGTAGATGCATGTTCAACTACAAAACGAAGTACAATTCTGAAGGAACTGAAATAAACACATACGAGAAAAATCCACGTGCAATACAAATTTTGATTTCAACTCTAATCATCAGATAACTACATGATTTTGGCCTTTTTAACTTAAGCTGCAACTACAAAATTTTGATGATCAATCTATAGTTCATCTAATTTAGTCATGGACTTTCCACGAGCATGGGGAATCTATACTCGGGTTTGAATCCCCTGACCAGTGCATATATAGAGAGTTTTGAGTGTTATGAGTTCCGAATTCAAGAAAGGCATCTTATTGGATTTCTTCACACAAATACAGAGTTTTGGACAAAGCTACTGAATTCTGCCAAACCCGCAACTACACCTCTAGCTCCGCCCTTGCCTCTGACAGAATAGATGAAGAATCACTATGGATCTTCTTTTTACAAATCCACTCTACTCTTTTCCTTGAAGCTTTTTCTTCTGTTTTCGCTTTTGTTCACGCAAACCTGTAAAATGGGAACATGACAAAGATTATAGGAACCGAAGTTGAAAGATCAAGGCAAACAAGAAGATGTCAATGCTAATTATCATAGGGCGGCGAGGGGAATACGCTTTTTGGTATCTTTTCTCTTTCTCTTTAACTCGTTTACATCTCTCCGCCTTTCAGCCATATTCTTCAAATCCAAGTTGTTCTGCGAGTGTAAAAAGTGGACAATTGGCTGAGTTAAGGAAACAAAAGTAGCCTATAAAGAATATGCAGCTACGTATTCTAACGACTGTATTTTTGACAAAAGACATACACAACTACTTCTATATTACCTCTGGACCGGCACTCCTAAGTGCCTGAAGGGGCTCCACACAATCCTGACCAATAACAACCAATTTCTTCGTTCTAACATCTCCAGAATTATTTGGATTTTTCTGCCTAGCTAATTCCTCCAATTGGTTCTGAAGGAGAGGTGAAACACCAGCCTGAAAATAAAAGCAAAACCTTTAAACTAGCACACGAAGAGATGCATTAATATCTAAAATAGAGCCGTCAAGAACACCAAAGAAAAGGATTATGTTTTTCATTACTTGACCACAGTGAACATCATACTCGCTTTGTTCAGCAAAGAATAACCACCTACCTTTTTTTTAATTAAATAGTAATAAGTAGCATAGATAGAAATTTTATTCAACAAGTAAATTAGAAAGAAATAATAGCTAGTCTATTTGTACAATATCTTCTTTCACTTAAGAGAAGTGCAGGACTCTTGTTTGCTCCAGTTAGCTTATATATATGGAAGGATGGCTTCGCGAGAAAAGCAGTCATTTCGGAAAACATCACATTATTGCAGGACATCCCCTGGCTCCCAAGAAAAAACAAAGAAAAAAGAAAGAGAAAAGTGAAAAACAAATTGGAAAAGAGGGTGTGTGTTTTTCGATAATGGACATCCAGAGTGGAACGTGTAGCATACCCAAACAGAAAGTTGATCATAGCACACCCTAAAGTCTCATCATATCAAAATCTGCTGCATGTGGGATGAGAAACATATCAGGAGAAAAAGAGAGAAAGAGAACTCACCCCAGCCAAGTAGCGTTTTGAAAATGTTTTGGGTTGCAATGGCCGTGAAAGAAGACTTTTGAGCTCCTGCATTTTCAAATAAAAAGTTTCAGTATTTTCACACTGTACATAAGAGTCTAGACTCAAAGTGGTCCCCTTCCCTGGACCCGTACATAGCGGGAACTTAGTGCACCGGGCAGCCCTTTTTTAGATATTAATATCAGAAATTTCATAATCAGAATGACCTCCTGTAGATTGTTTAGTTGAGTAGATGTGGCTTTCTTTCGCTTATGATTGTTCACTCTTTCCTCCTCGCTATCATCATCTTCCAAGACTAGTTCCATTAATTCAGCACTTCGCTCAAGCCAATTTTTCTTGGCCTTGTCCTGAAAAAAGGAAACTAACAATGAGTCATATGTATAAATCTGAACTCACGTAACAAGCAGGAAGTAGAGGAAACAATATTCTGGAACTATAAGATCAAGTTATTAGCAGGATACATAGAAAACAATTTTCTAAAATAGGTTTTTTTTCTTTTAAATTGTGAACCCACCAATCAAATAGTACGAATTTATATTAGCCTACCCCCAACTAGCTTGGCGAAGCATAGTAGTTGATGTTATTGTAAAGCCCACACCCTCCGAACCTCTAAACCCAAGGGCAGGGCCCATCACTGGCACTTTCCTACTTGGCTCCCTTGGTGACACGAAACCCCAAACATAAGGTTGGAGGAGGATACCACTAAAGGAGAATGGGATAAGATTCCTAAAAGGAAAATTACTTCTTGTATCATAACCACGTTAATTGTCCCAAAAGATAAAGATAAACCAGTAAGGTAGACGTTTTCAACTAATTGTGCTAGAGCCTTAGCAAAACAACTAGTATAAACGAAGAATACTAGTGCCTTAACTAATTTGGTATCTCCCAAAGGAAAAACAATTAAAAAATCTTCCGAGCAGAATATCCTGCCATGGTAGCCCTTCTATGATAATTCAAAACAGTATGCAACATGTTTCCTAGAAGGAAGATTACTTTTTTTTTATCAGGAAGGAAGATTACTTAAAGAACTCAGTGTGTACAAAGAGTGATGCTAATAAGAAGCAATTGGAAAACAAGATGAAATCTTTCACTTGTCAAAAGCAATGTTCTTTGATTCAACGGACTCCAATGAAGAACATTATCTGCTGAAGAACAAAAGAGGCTTTTGAAGTGTAAAGTATATTGCATTATAATCAGCAGGAGCTGGATCGTTTTCACAGACTCGTGACCATGACATTGGAAGAATTTTAACACTGAAACATACATGGACCAGAAGATCACCTGAGAGTCCTTTCGCGAAATCTTGTCTATTTGACGTGCAAGGGATAATCGCTTCATAACTTCTGGCATGTATGACATTTTTAAAGGAAACCGCTGGAAGTTCTCCTGGAAATAATAAACAGTATCCATTAGTAAAGAAAACCACAAAGAATTGCTACTCTAAAAGAGCTTTCATAAAAAAAGTATAAATGTAAGACTGGAGGGAGATAAATTATATGCCTTGAAATAGGTGTCAACCAAGTTCAAAAGCTACAATTAACCAACCGAGAAAGATAGAAGCAAGAAACTCTAAAACAACGGGAGAAGAGAAGCAGCAGAAGCAGTCTGCTTGGAGAAACATAATGTCACTGTTTCATCTAATCATTTTGTATATGTAGAATTTAGAACGAAATAATTGTAGAAATTATAAACTCTAAAAGCTAGTACTCATATGCTAAAAAACATATACTTAATCGAGTCAACTTCCTAACTGAATGGTTTCCTCTCTCACGCTGTACCCACTCAAAGCCACCATACAGAGGATATTTATCCATATAATAAGTATTTGCTCCTTCCAGTGGCTATTCAAGGATTACCTTAGAAAATGATTTGCATAAAGCAGCAAACTTTGAGGTATCATTTGGTGTGATTAGAGCAATGCTACACCCATCAGAATGAGCCCTAGCGGTTCTTCCACTTCTATGAACGTAAACCTGCACAGTAAGTTTCACAGATTGAAATTGCGAACGTTATAACAAGCTATCAATAAGAAGGCACATTAAAAACTCACTTCAGCTGAATGAGGTAGCTGATAGTGAATGACGGTTCGAACACCAGGAATATCCAACCCTCTTGCTGCAACATCTGTAGCAATGAGTATACCATGATCGTGTGCCCGAAACCGGTCAATTGCCTGCATTGAACAGAATGGCTAAGGAAAAAAAAAAGGTAACAGAACATGAAGTAAAGCACATCTTTAGTAATTCAGTGTTCTGAAACGTAGGAAATGCACATTGATGTGATGATTGGACAAGGCGGAACAAAATAACATCTTTTCTCTTCTCAATTGGAGAATGAAACACCTCATAGCAAATGGATAAAATGTCAAGACTGCACATATCGGGTTGCAATGTCTTTTTAGCACGACAAATAGAAAAACTGGTAATAAATGCATCATGATACAACAATGTGAAAATCCCAGTTTTAGCACAATAAGCACTAGCAATCTTTATTAACCTGAAAACAATATCTTAGCTTATTCCTGGTTTATTTATGTTGGTTGATATACATGATTCACTAGAGATTTGTATGACTTGAATCATCTGATTTAGTTTTGATCTGATCTCATTCAAACAATCTCTGTAACTTAGCATAGATTAGGAGATTTCAATTCCGCAAAATCAATAACTTGACCCAATTGTAGGATATGTAACTAACCTAGTTAGGGAATAATCAAGCTTTTTCATTATTTCTCACTCTTTTCTCCCTATTCTCCTTGGCATCAGAGCCTCGTAAGAAAAACCTGCTCACTGGAAATGCTATAGAGTCTTCAAAAAGCTACCTGTTGCCCGAGTAAGACACACTGACTGCCAGAACCCTAGCTCTAATCGTGTCAACTTCTAGGCCTCACTACCACTCCTGGAAAACTCATAGTGCCCCGACAACCCCATCTCCCAAAATCTCATCACCGGAAGCCTTCGTTGATCGCCATGCGCCACAACCTCGCCAGAGCCAAAGTCATGTGCCAATGGCCTCTCTCATGGGGTCTTTCACTGGACGATTTGCGCGAGGTAGGTGAATCCATTCCACTACACACCATACTCTACTTCTTGCTCTTTCTTCTCCAAACTTGCAATCCATGACGGTCACGCCTTGGGTACACTGTTCTGGTATCCCTACTTGATGTAACTGGAAGGAGACTCTTCCAGGTTATGTCTTATGTTCAGTTTATATCCCAACTTCAAGGAAGTCAAATGGGATTCGATTATCAGAAGAAACATATAGGGTCTATATGATTTCCAAAGCTAACAGAGCTGATGGACTCTTTACAGCACATTTTTGCTCTTAATTTGGGAGGAGGCAAAAGTGGCTGTTTTCGACAGACAGAGATTCCCTTCTTCATTCAGAGCAGTTAGGGAAACTAAGACCAAAGTTTCCATTTTAGTGTAGATTATTAGTCATGGCTATCTTTGTTGTCACAAAATAGAGGAGGAGAACCCACCAGCATTCTTATAATTTTGCAAATTACCAGGAAATATTGACAAGAGAGTTTCTATGAATTGTTCGTGTCCTGATATCTATTGTCCATCCTTTAGCTGGTAAAACTTAATCTCACAGACGAAGGAGGATGCTATGCAATGGAGGAAGAAAACCTCTACTCATGAGAGATTACCTACGAACACATTGAGGTATAGTGTTGCAAACTTTGACCCAAGAAGTAAGACCTCTTGGTGGAATACTGCCTCATAGATGTTTTGGAGAAAACTAGACTAATTGCATGTGTCCATTCCAGATGAAGCCCCATTAGCTCTCATGTTTTTATTTGAATGGACAGGAAAATGAGACCTTTTGAAGGAGTGGAAATGAGACTGTACATTTGAGGAATAGACTTTGACTTTTTCATTGAGGATCATCAATTTGTGTAGGTTCTCTACTTTTTGGTATACTGCTTGTATACAGCACTTTGTCCCAAATCATTAAAATTACTACTTCATCTATAATTATTGCATTGTCTGGCTCAAATTTGTTAACTATTCGAGAGCAGATCATTTGTGAACCAATCAAAAGGCACTAGCCTGAACATTTACTCCTTTTCTTCACCAAAGAATTTAGCTAGACAATTTCAAAGTAAACAAAAAGGAGCATAACCTAATATGGAAAAGAAATCATGAAAGTGACCTTAAGTCGGGCTCTCTGCTGCATTTGGGCATGAAGTGTCCAGACATTGACGCCAAGGATACGCAAGAGGGAGGAGATATGACGTAAAGCTGCAATGGACGTACAGAAGACAATTGTCCGGCCTTGTCCATGAACACTCAAGATGTAATACAAATACCCATCTTTATCTTCTTCCCTGCAGCTGCAAAACAAGTATGCATTTACAGTAGCAGAAATATGTGTGAAGCTTCAGTTTATTATAAAATTATAGCAAGTAAAGGAAAGGGTACCTCAAACGAAATATATACAAAAATAGCACATTTTGGGCAAAGATTAAACTTCACCAGCACATAAGCACAAAAAATCATTGGATACATGTTGAGAAAGCTGAGGTGATGTTAGGCCAATGTTGGTAAGGTTGGACAAATTATTTTCAATAGGAAAAACAAGAAATACAACTTACTCTATGAACGACTCCTCGAGCTTGTTGGCTAGAATTGATGCATTAGTCAGATCAATGATTGCAGCATCTGCCTTCATTCCTGCTCTCTCAGACAAAGTTTCTATTGAATTCAACTCATCGTTTGCTTTTGATTTTTGTGAACCACGCTTTAGCTTCTTCCTGAAATCGGCAGACAAAGCAATGGTTGCAGAAAACACAAATGTTTGCCTTTTCTTTCTTTGGACACTGGAAACTGTTTCGCAATTTTGTGATTGCTGAGAATCGCCATCAGTTGATTTACTAGCCATAGGAAGCATGTCAACTATAGACTGCAGCTCATGGAAATGACCATTTTCTATCATGCGATCGGCCTCGTCCAGCACAAAAAACGACAGTGAGTGTAACTGCAGAGGCAAAAAGAAATTAATATCATCCACTCTATAGAAAGAATAGAAACATGGCAATGCATGTTTCACTTTATCCACAACAAATGTGTAATGACTGGAAAGGACCATTCAGATTATCAGGTCTCACGAAAATTGACAACCAATAATTGATGGACAGCTAGTCTTAAGGACCACAATCCCTTGGTTTGAAGTTATCAACAGTTGAATTGCAATTATTAAGCAAATTAGTTAATATACACACCCAGTGAACAACCTTATTAACCTTCACATTCTATCTTAAGAGTAAAATTTCAACCAGTTGCATAAGAGGGTTCTGAGGGATGCAGAAACAGAAAAAAAAAATCTGTTATGAAAATATAAGGTCATACAAAAATCTATTTCACACATGAAGAGGCAGAATCAACTCTCTCTATCCTTTCCTGCTTAGCCAACCGATCGTTCCCCTTTTCCCCTCCTTCCTTTTTCCTTTAGGCTGGGGAAGAAGGGAGGTATAGGAAGAGTCCCCCTGTGAAACAAGCCTTCTAAATGTCATAATTGGCACTAACCTCCACGAGATGAGTTTCACCACCAGACATAAGTTCCCAAAGCCTCCCAGGAGTTCCAACAACGATTTCAGGCCTTGTTCTCAAAAGTCTTTCTTGCTTTTCACTTGACATTCCACCAACAATAGGGACAACCCTAAAATTGGAATGTTTTGTTGCTTCCTTCAAATGATCAGTGACCTGGAGAGAAGGAATTATTATAACAAAAATTCAAAAAAATGATAGGCAAGAAAGTGCAGATGAGAAGCCCCTCACAATGGGCAATCAAATGAGATGCAGTGAACTAGCCCAGTCAAGTCTAAATAGATGGATCGCACAGGCCAGGCGACATTATTGAACAACAAAAGGAAAAGCCAACTAAGTTTGCAAGGACAGCAATGTTAATACTAATTAAAACATGAAGTCCACGTTCCATTCTGAAGGATTTAAAATAGGAAATTAACAGCAAATAGGAACAAGCAAACTTGACATAATACACCATGGTACTCAAGTTGAGCACAGGGACATAAAATCCTGAACTTGATGCACCTCCGAGTAAGCCTCAGCATTAATACATTTTTGCTACACTACCACCTACATCTTGATCGAAAGAAGACTCCTGGGTGATTACTTGGCAATGCTTCCGCCAACAGCATGAAACCCAGAAGGAGAAACTTGCCAACCAGCCGCTTTGTACTATGCATATTTTGAACAAGCATTTGGGGCCAGAGACGTGCATACACACACACATATATATATATATATGTGTGTGTGGGGGGGGGGGGGGGGGTGCGCGCGTATGTGTGCGCGCGTGTAGATATATATATACACAAATAAATATATTCTGTTACAGATGTCTCGGGACAAATACAAACTTCTTGACAGAATCTCATACTGTGTTCAGAACAAAACCTAAATGGATGATAAGATATCAGCTTATTATTTTGAAATAATAAAGGAAAACGAGTAATAATATGAGAATCATCACACCTGAAGGGCAAGCTCTCTCGTAGGAGTAATAATTAGAGCGCGAAGAAGACCTGTCGGAGCGACTTTTTCATCCAATTCTCCATTTTCTGGAAGCTGCCTTTCGGCCTTTTCTCGCTCCTCAAGCAGACGTTGAAGAATGGGCAAACCAAACGCTAGTGTTTTCCCTGAACCTGTCTCTGCAGCACCCACAACATCCTGGCACACAAACCAACCACCATAAATATCATTGTTTATGACATCATCTCCAGTGAAGTACCTTCATTTTTTTATCAGATAACCAACCTTTCCTTGGTGAGCAGCTGCAGGAATGCACGCTTTCTGTATTGGTGTGGGTTCTTTGAACTTGAGCACATATATCGATTTCATCAGCAGTGGATGAAGTCTCAGTTCATTCCATGCATAATATTCAGTTTCATCTATTGAATCCTGTCCTTCGGTTTCATCTATTGAATCCTGTCCTTCGGTTTCATCTATTGAATCCTGTCCTTCGGTTTCATCTATTGAATCCTGTCCTTCGGTTTCATCTATTGAATCCTGTCCTTCGGTTTCATCTATTGAATCCTGTTCTTGATCATTTATTCCTTCGGTGACTGTTCGAGTCACATTTCAAAACCAGAATTAATGCCAAACCATAAGCGAAGTCTTCAATTTGACATCATATTGCAGTGATAAAATCAATGGATGAGGCCCTAGGCAGTCGTTCTGAAAGATTAATTAAAGATAATTTCGATCTAGGAGCCATTCCCAATCTCTTTTGTACTGTTTCAGCATCTTCTTGATGCCATCAATACAGCAATTACTTCAGAAAAAATTGAGGATAATTTTCGACTGCAACATTAGCTTATACGAGTTTCCAATAAGAATGGATCGGTCTACTCCAAACTAGTGCAACTTAACATTTTTCCATATGTTAAAACAGCTAAACGGAAATAGTTCAAAAGCTTCTACTGAGCACCAATGAACATTGAACTTGCAATAATAGAATTTTCAGAAGAACTTGTAGGATTAGAATTATAGGAAGCATACCTATTACAATTTTTTTTATAATTAAAAATATGATGACTGGCCAATACATTTAGCAAAAGAATCACATATTCTTCTGGCTCTGACTCTCTGAATTTATCCTGCATTCTTCCAACATTCAAGCAGAGCTAAAATTTCTATTTCATAACCGGAACTGAATTAAACTGAAACAAAGTATTGGTGCACTGCACATTCAGTAAAATAAGAAACAGCCAATAAATTATTGAAAGATTCACCAATGTGATTTAAGGGTGTCTTGCATTGACATTGAACTTGAAGTTAAATGACTGATACCAGAATTTCAGAAATAATAAAAATATCCACAGATGCAATGAAAGAACAAGTTATCATTAAACTAAGCTTGAAAATTGAGACGCATTTACAAAAAGGAAAATATAAGATTTTGATGCAACACTAACCAGCTGGTGACTCTTCATTTCCTTCAGCTCCATTTACAGCATCTTTATTGATCTTATCTTTATTTTTCTTCTTCTTTTTCTTCTTTTTCTTCTTTTTCTTCTTGTTCTTTTGTTTCGTTTCGTTTTCCACCTCCTCAATCTCCTCTTTGCTCTCACTCTTAGCTTCACCATTCAATTCCTCATTCTTGGTATCTACTTTCTGCTTCTTTGGTTTTGTATTCCCCTTTTTCTCACTTCCTCCACTTGATTTGGCAATATCTAAATTGTACTCTGATTCATCGATCTCTTCAAGAGATAAAAAACCTACACTCAAACACCGCAACCTGTATTAGTCTCAAAAACCAAAATTATTTTGTGCTCAACAGAATGCAAGAAAGTTTAATGATAACACAAAAATATCAAGAGTTCAATAAAAGCTCACAAACCAAATTGTTATTGTTACGTTAACGTTTGCGATCTCCTAGGATGTACAATTTCTTAAATTCGCAAAATACCTCTACAACAAAAAGTTAATTTTAATATTTTCCAAAGGATAAAAGGGTGAGAAAATCAATCTTTTATCTCTGCCAAGAGAATACAACAGCAATGACAACAACAATAATAACCAGGCCTCAACCCCAAGCTAGTTGGGGCAGCGTATGAATATTCAATGTCATAAATGCTTCATTTGGGTCCATAAAATATGCTGAAAATTCTATCTTTTGTGAAAAGTTAGATTTTTTATTTGACACCAAGAGAAAACATGCTAAAGGTTTCAACTTTATCCAATAAGAATCTGTATTCAATAGTGAGTTTCTCTAAACTATCTGAAAAATTCACCTGATACTAAAAGAAGTAAATGCAAAAGCGGAGAAACAAAGTAGCCTCCTTCGAGCTCGTTTAACCCAATTTGAACTAAATTGTTTATCTTCCCCAAGAGAAAATAAGCTAAAAATCCAATCTTTATATTGTTACTAAAACTTCAACTTTATACAATAACAATCTCTATCAAATTGTGGGGTTTCTCTAAAACTATCAGAAAAAATCAAGAAGACTGATTTGAATCAGAAGGGCAGAAAAAAGAAACCTCCTTCGAGCTCGTTGAATCCAATTTGAACTAAACTATTTATATTCCCCAAGAGAAAATAAGCTAAAAATCCAATCTTTATATTGTTGCTAAAACCTCAACTTTATACAATAACAATCTATATTCAAATTGTGGGATTTCTCTAGAACTATCAGAAAAAATCAAGACAACTGATCCAATGGAAAAGGGCAGAAAAAGGAAACCTCCTTCGAGCTCGTTGAATCCAGTTTGAACTAAATTATTTATCTTCCCCAAGAAAAAGTAAGATAAAAATCCAATATTTATATTGTTGTTAAAACTTCAACTATATACAATAACAATCTCTAGCAAATTATGGGTTTTCTCTAAAACTATCAATGCAACTTATTCGAAGCAAAAGGACAGATAAAAGAAACCTCTTTCGAGCTCGTTGAATCCAATTAGAACTAAATTATGTATCTTTCGCAAGAGAAAATAAGCTAAAAATCCAATCTTTATATTGTTTTCTTTCAAAACTGGTAAATATTAAATCCATCCTTTATGTTTGTTGCTAAAACTTCAACTATAGACAATAACAATCTCTATTAAAATTGTGGGGTTTCTCTAAAACTATCAGAAAAATCAAGAAAACTGATTAAATGCAATCTTTATATTTGTTGCTAAAACTTCAACTATATACAATAACAATCTCTATCCAATAGTGGGGTTTCTCCAAAACCTCCTTCGAGCTCATTGAATCCAATTTGAACTAAATTATTTATCTTCCCAAAGAGAAAATAAGCTAAAAATCCAATCTTTATATTGTTGCTAAAACTTAAACTATAGACAATAACAATCTCTATCAAATTGTGGGGTTTTCTCCAAAACTATCAAGAAATCTGATTTGAAGCAAAAGGGGCAGTAAAAAAAGAAACCTCCTTGGAGCTCATTGGAGCCAATGAGAAAAGAGAAAGCATCATCTTTCTCTGTAACTGTTGGATTCCATTTTAATGAGTTGAGTCTCTCCAATTCCTCAGATTCAATTCCACTTCGTTTCTTTCTTCTCTTCTTATCTGAAGAATATTGAGAAGCCATTGATTGCTACAAGAAAATAATGGAGAAACAGGGTTTAACAAGCATTTAGGGCTTTACACTTTTTTTTTATATATTTGTTTTGATAAATTACAAAGATCTCCACTCTTGTTTCTGATAGTTACAGATACGTCTCTTTTAGTTTTCTGAATGAATAGTGAGGCCCTCTCAATGAATTAAAGGAAAATTAGGTTTAAATTGAATTAAAGGAATTTATTTTACTCATTCATATAATTACACATTCATCTAACTGTAATCTCGTGTATACATTCATGATGAATTGTGTAAAATTTAGGATGTAAAATAAATATTTAATATTTTGTTAGTCAAAGTATTTACTCTGTATTTTAGATTTTTATTTTTACTTGTTGTTTCTCTAGTATCGATTATTGTATTACTTCATCTTGTTATTGTTTCTGCTTGTTGCTAGTCTTCTTTTTCATCCTTCTATGAATCAAGGGTTTATTTGAAACAATATTTCTACTTTCTTAAGGTATGTGTAAAATCTACATATACACTATCGTTTTAAGACCCCATTTATAAGATTACACTCAATTTTTTGTTAATTGTTGTTGGCAAGGTACTTAATGCACAAAACATTGTATGATGCTAACATTAACAATTTTAAATATTCAAAGACTATTTAACCCCGTGGAATAAATAAAAGAGCATAAAGCACGCCCTTTGTGATAGTAGAAGTCCTTTTTTAATAATTGGAAGACGACACAAAAATATACTATACTATCATTTTCAGTTTAGGTAATATTATTTTTTATTAGTTTGTTCATTACGTCTTTATACAACATAACGAAAATTGCAAATTCAATGTGATCCCACAAGTGGGATTTGGAAATAGTAGGATGTACACATATCCTATTCTTTAACCTTGTGAGATAAAAAAGTTGTTTCCACTAGATCCTGGACTCAAAAGAAAGTAATTGACGCAAGATTATAAGAAAGAGAACGCAAAATAATAAGATACAAAAAATGAGACAACAAATAGTAATATTGAATACTATTATTAAAAGGAAATGAGGAGATGAGGAGATGAGGAGATGGGGAGATGGGGAGAGGAGACTAGCCCCTCCCCACACAAAGTGCAACAATATTTTACACCCTATTAACTTTTTACCCTAATCTTCGACCTCCAAATTTTTCTATCTAAGATTGAATGTTCATTATGTTTGTATGTATAAAAATATTAAATTATAAAATTTTCATTTATCCTTAGTTAAAAAAAAGTACATACAAATCTTGTGACATTTTTTAGGTCATAAATTTTAAGAATTTATATTTTTCACTTATATTTGCTGTCATGCCTAGTCAAACTAACAAATTACATAAATTAAACCGATTGAATTATAGCTTTTACTACTTTCTATTACAAAAGTTACATGAAGTGGACACTATTTCAAAGATTCAACAACAACGAAATTGATTATATTAACGAACTGAAATGGATAAATTACAATAGAAAAATTAAGCAATGAAACAGTAACAAAGAAGGGGATGAGATGTAAGAATCGGAGATGAGAAGCATAGACTTTGCCTAAGACAATACACAATAGCCTCCTTTGCTTGCCTCGTATTTTGCTATTAAATACATTCTCTCCATCATACGGTTCACACCTATAAAGGGACATATTTGTACATTAAGTTCATAACAATACTCCATCCTCGAAAAGAACCTTGTCCTCAAGGTTCGAGTAGAGAACTCTGATATCATCGCGGTGAACTATGTTTCGGAGTCCTTTCTCTTGGTTTGAAGTGAAACTTCAGAGTTCCGCCTGGGTCAAAAGGAAATTGAGATGAATCCTCAATGATTCGTACCATAATTTTTTCTATTTGATCACAGCTAAGGTGGTATAATACTTTCATCTCTTGCTGCTCGGAGGAATGCCATGAGTTCCAACCAACTGATTGTGCACTTGGAAGTGGCTGCCCTATTTCTAGGAGTGCAATGTAGCTAAATTACTAAAAGTAGAGGCTACAAATGGTAATTAACATGTTTTCCTAACGGACAAGAAGGACAAAGTGGAGTACTACGTAGAGGTGGTCAATGGACCGGGTTCGGGACGATCGGGGCGGGTTTGGCGGGATCGGGGCGGGGCGGGGAAAGTGGCGGGATCAGGTCGGGTCGAGACAGGCGGGATTCGCCGAAGTCCCGTCCCGATCCCTATCCCGTTGGAATCGGGTCGTGGCGTTTTTTTTTTTTTTTTTTTTTTTTTTTTTTTTTGCACTTAATTTAAAAAATAACATATATATACAACTCAATAATTGAACAAGATAGTGTAATAAAAAATATCCCAAGACTGTTTTTGTGCCTCTTATATTATTTAATAGACATATGATTTTTTTTTGTAATACAAATACAATTTGTCAAAATTGCAACTTTGTGGTGTTGTTCAAAAGTTGCAAATTACATAGTAAAATTGCAATTAAAAAATAACATTTTGAAAAAAAAATTGTTCTAGTTTTTTGATAATTTCTTGTGGTTCTTCGGTTGGAATTGATATTTGTTGGTCAAATTGCTCCACGTCGCTTCCACCACCTTCGGATAAGATTTCGTTGTAGATCGCACCTTCTCCGCTCCGCTCGTATCCAATCTCTGAATAATATTGCAATCTCCAAGTTATCTCCTGCTAATGAGTGTCGGTGCTCTCCTATTTGATATCTGTCGGCAGAAAAAGCACTTTCAGATGCCGTTGATGACGCTTGAATATTCAAAACATCGAGGGCCATCATTAAAAGTGTCGGAAAGGTCTTCTCATTGCCCCTCCAATATTTAAGCAAGTCTTCACGTCCTTCTTTATTGAGAACTGCTTGGTACGGTACAAAACCCTATAAAACAAAAATATCAAACTCGCTAATTTGGTTAGTAGCGGTACGGCTACACATTCTATTTATGAGGCTTTCAATACTAGCCGCAGAAACAACATGTCTTTTGTGAGGTTGTGTTGAAGACGAAGAATATTGTAGTAAGATTTGTGAGAAAGATAAAGAGAAAATGAGGTATTTATAGTTGAAAATTGGGTTAAAGTGTAAATATAATAACTTATGGGTTAAAAATAAATATTAAGGGTTAGAGGGGTTGGGGGAGGGGGAGGGCCAAAAATGGTTGTTGCACAACGACCAAAATGTAAAATGGTCGTTGGTGCAATGGTTATTTGTGCAAAGGGACTTTCGGGCGGGATCGGGGGTGGGACAAGGGCGGGCCGAGACGAGTCGAGACGAGACCATATCCCATCCCGGTTTGAGTCCCGATACTGCAAAATTGTCAGAGCGGGACGGGACGGTGTCGGGGCGGGATCGGGCCGCCCGGCCCACTGGCCAGCCTTAGTACTACGCGTACCCTTACAATAAATAAAATTATTTTTATGCAAAGAAGAAATAATAAACGATCCCGGATGACTCAAACGTGCATGCCACAAGGAATGAGCAAGGGCGGCAAAAGTATACGCATGGCTTGACTCGCGGAAGTGGTGGTATTTGTGATAGGATAAAGTTCTCCCCTACTATTGCATCTCATTAGAGGTATCCCCGTCTTGAAATCCCTCACAGAAAATCCAAATGGATCAAAATTAATAGAAACCCAATTATCAATGGTGAATTTTCGGACATACACCAAATTTTTAATTAAGTTAGGGGCATGAAGGGTATTTTTCAAAACCAGAGATGGATGTGTGGAAGACAAAGTTGTATGTCCATAACCGCGAATTGGAATTGAATTGTCATTACCAATAATAATATCACGATTTTTGCTCAAAATGAAAAAAAAATGTGAGATTACCTTAGTCAGACGTCATGTGAGAAATGACTCCGGTGTCCATATACCAATTCACGTCTGGAGGATTTAATCCAAGCGTGTGCATTGCGGTCTCAATATCTGTCGGAGTTGGTGTGGGGCCCACTGCCTGGAACGCTGCGGAGGCCGAGCCCCAAGCAAACCTGCCTGCGGCCCCGACCCAAAAGTGAATCTGTTGCCACTATTCAGACCCGAGAAATCGGGCTCGACTGTTCTTTGGAAGCGGGGCCCGCGATTACCGGTAAGGGCTGGGAGGAAAATAGGGACTGTTGGGCTAATGGCCACTGACCCAATTCCACGGCCAGGGGGCCCACGGCTGGGACCAGTTGGCATGTGGCCTACTACCCCGAGACCCACTGTCGCTGCCACCGTTGTTTCGGTCACCTCTATTACCACCACGATTGCCACCGCGATTTTTACCATTATTTTTACGATTTTGATCCTTTTTGCCACCACGTTGTTGCGGTGTCGGCCAAAATTTTCAGAGAATGAGTGAGGGTCGTCTGACGTGATCATCATGGCGACGGAATTTGCACATGTAGTCGCCTTTTTAGCTAAGTTGGCTTCTTTTAACGTGAGCATGAAACGGACTCTGATAAAAGGGTGGTAGAGGGTTACTTTGACGAAGTAGTGTGCCAACGTCGTCATAGGCCTTAGACATGTCTGCAACCATTTGGAGAATAAGACGATCATTGGTAATCGGCGCACAAATGTTGCAGAGTTGGTCTGCCAATTCCTTCAGCCTTTTACAGTAGGCCGAAACGTTAGGAAAATCTACCATGTGGAATGTGAAAATTCCTGCTCGAGGGTGACATCACGAGAAGTCTTGTTATCTTGGAATATATCACGCACCCTATTTCAAGTTTCCATTTTCGTAATGTCGGGCTCAATGATCATTTGTAGGAGGTAGGTGGAAATAGTGGAATAAATTCACTAGAGAACGGTAGCATCAAGTGTCATCCATAACATAGGATTTTCCTCGGGGTTAGGCACCTCCTATGTGCCAGGTGTCGAGGGAATTATGTGATGGAGGACATGACACGAGCGTGCGTGAATTTTGAATAATTCCGCCCATATCGCGTATTTGACGTTTTCCATCTCAAGAACAATAGGGGCGTGGTTCCTGATGTTGGAAACTATAAGGGCTGGATGAAACAAGTTTTTTGACGTAGACATAACGAAAGAACAATAAGAGAATTAGGAATTTGGAGGAAAATTTGGGAAGGGAGGAGGAAGAAGTCGGCCGGAAATCGAGAAGGGTTCTCAGAATCTGATCTGAGAGTAGCGGAAGAAAATTGGGAAGGGAGATAGTTTAGACCTAGACTTCTGATATCATGAAAAAATTAAGCTTGATTATTCTTATTGAATGAATAAATATATATACAAGTTATAATCTCTAAATATGAAAAATCATATTCCTACTAAACTTTTAATATTCTAGTTCTACTTGTACAAGAATTCGACAATTATGATAATTATATAACATAATTTAATACTTCTATTTATGTTACAAGACTAATCAAAATCGTGTATATAATAGCATATACACGGTATATTCTATCAGTGACACCATTATTTTTCGTTGTCGAAGTCCGGGTTTGTCCCAGCAATATTATACCTTTGTAGTATATATATATTTTTGGCTTATAAGTCACCACCTTGTCTTTTTCTCCAACAAACCAACCTTACAAATCATTTTCACTTCCCACTGATCAATGCCACTTGTCTTCTTCCTAATCACATAACCCATTTAAAGCTCTCTCTTATTCCCTTACATCTCTCCACTTAACAAAATTCATTACATTATCTGTAAATGCAGCTTCTACTTTCCAAATCTTTCCTTTTATTCCATCCAACAAGAACTCTTTTTTCTTCAACAATGGCCACATCCACAAAACCCCATCTTAAGGGTGTTGTATTTGACATGGACGGAACCCTAACGGTCCCCGTTATTGATTTCCAGGCCATGTATAAGGCTGTTCTTGGTAATGATGAGTACCTTGCTGTTAAATCCAAGAACCCTTCTGGTATTGATATTTTGCACCACATTGAAAGTTGGAGCCCGGATAAGCAACGTAAGGCGTATGAAATTATTGCGGATTTTGAAAAACAAGGACTTGATCGCCTTCAAGTTATGCCTGGTAAGGTTTTGTTATTGTACTTTTTATTTTTGTGGGTAAAAATTGAATTTTTTTGTCCTTCTTGAGGTTATACTTTTCCTATTTAACCTGTTCTATTATTGCTTTATTATGAGCCGAGTTTGTATCGGAAACAACCTCTCTAACCCTCTCGGGGTAGGGTAAGGTCTGCGTACACTCTACACTCCCCAGACCCCACTCCCCACTTGTGAGTGGGATTTCACTGGAATGTATGTTGTTGAGGTTATGCTGTTGATTAATTGGTCTAGTTTTACTTATGGGGTGTTTTGGAATTTTGATTGGTGCAGGTGCTGCTGAACTTTGTGGTTTTCTTGATTCTAAGAACATTAGGTAAGAGTGACTAATTTATAAGTTGTAGATTTTTCTTACCTGCATGAAATATATAGCTTTTAGTCAGCATTTAGTATGGCAGAGTGGAAGCTATAGAGTTTGGTAGCTCAAGCATTTCTAAAGGTTATTTTGAGTGTCCTTAAATAAAAATTATTTAATTGGATGAAATGGGCTCGAATAGAGCCAAATGGATATGAGGATTCGTATAGCAGAACTTAACTACTCGATTCACTGCTCTTTCATTTACATGGTGGGAGGGGTGTGTGTGTGTAATGGCACAAAGTAGGGAATAGAAAGGGCGAGTTGGGTTAGAATCAAGCTCGCACCTTAAGGATGGAAAAAGAGCTCTCTCTTAATTTTCATTTATGATGTATTGTTCCTTTGTGAGTTACGAGCGCTTTTCTCTTAATTTAGTTCCCAGGTTACCACATTGAGCATTTTCCTACATCAAAGAGTTATTCCCCCTCTCTCTCCTGCCTTTGGCCATCTGTTTTGTAGTGTCTATGTCATGGCCTAACATCTAATTTACTTAATTTATGCTTGCTTGATCCTTACCTTTGCTTGCCGAGGGTCTCCCCGAAACAAGCCTCTCTACCTTCCCAAGGTAGAGGTAAGGTTTGAGTACACACTACCCTCCCCACCCCAGACCCCACTTTTGGGATTACACTGGCCACCTGGTATGTTGTTGTTGTTAATCCTTACCTTTGCTTAGTCTTTGGAAAGTTGCCATCTTGAGGTGTGGGTTGCTTAGTCATAAGACTGCTTGAGGAAGCACAGATTGGCCAGACCTTTCCTTTTTAACCAAAAAATCTTGTGTTTCCAACTTCGACTTGAAGGATCAGAGACATACTCCTCTACCCTTCTCCACTCAAATACCAGACCTGGTTCACTAGGCAGGATACATACGCCTACTACACATTCGGCATTGTACTACTTTCACTAATGAACCAATGCCCTGGGATGCAAATTATATTGGCCAGATTTTCTATTCCATTTTTTTGAGTATCTACTACAATACAATTCCCCAAGTAGCTTGTCTGGCATTGCTCTCGTGCGTAAAACTCTTTTTTCTCAATTATAGGTCTTTAGACTTCTGTTTTGTATTGTTTTAGTATGCATCACTTATTGTTTTCCTCCTTTTTGACTGTCATAAGGTCTTTTATTGTTTTAGGATGCATCACTTATTGTTTTCCTCCTTTTTGACTGTCATGAGGATGTAGCCAAATGATATTCCAAACGGTGTTGGAAGGTTATCAAGCTTAATTCTGTTGTAACTTAATGCTTTCTTTCTTTTGGGATAGGTAAGTTGTGACAGATGCCAAGGTCGCGAGATTTTTAAAATTTCTTATCTCTGTCAAAGGCATCTTATATTACTTTATGCCCTTCAACCTTCACTCATTATTTTATGCCCTTCACTGCTGATGGATTCCCTTGGACCACACTTTTGATTTGATGAGAGAAATGACATATTCAAGTTAAGCTCCAGAAGACGGATTATCACATCTCTGATAAATTAGATAGAAGGAAACAGTTCGCTTTTCTGTGTTAGCGGTACTGGATAGATTTGATGTATGCTTCCATCCTATTGAAAAGTACTGATATTGACTCATTGTACTGGAAGAAGGAGATGTTATTTCACAGTTTAGATGTTTCTGGCACTTCAGAAGAGAATAATTTAATTGTTTTGTGAATTCTATTTCAGAAGGGGATTAATCACTAGAAATGTCAAAGACGCAGTTGACTTGTTTCATGAACGCTTTGGAGTAAGTTTTTCCCCTTGTCAGTTAAATATATAAAACAATTGTTTTGACATGAGTTTAGTGTTGATATTGTATGCTGAAGTTTGTGAATAAAGGTGGTTGGACTTTCCAGAAGAAAAAAACACCATGCTAGTTCTATAAAGGGATGAAACAAGAATCATCACATTGCATAGGAGAAGGAAGAGGAAAACCATATCTTCTTTCGTACGATTTAGTTTGAAAGGCAAATAGGAAAATATAATGGATATTCAAGCTTAAATTTTTCTTCTTCTCTCATTACCAGTCAGAGGATCATGAGCTGCTAAAGGTCGTGATGGCCTAGGAGATTTGAGCAGATATTGTGGTGGCGAATCTCTATGTTCTTATAGTCAAATAGAGTAGAGCAGATCAAACTAGAGGATGTATGGTTCCCATCACAATTATGTTGCTCTAAGATCCAGTACCATTTAGGGAATGAGGTAAAGACAGTTGTTGAGCTAACAAGAAGCATGATAGCATGCTCAATTCATTTATTTACAGCATTCGCTTTGTGGCTGAACGAAGATTTAAAAGATAATCTAAGACACTTTTTGTAACATTATGTGGAATTTTATGTAGCTGAAACATGTAACACAGAGAGGAAGAAAAGGTGGACAATACCCTCTCTCTGCTCTGTTAGCAAAATTAAGGAAACTATAAGACTAAATAAGTAAATGATATTTAAAAGAAAATAAGACACCATTGTTCATGAAAAAAGCATGCAAACCTAGTAAAATAAACAGGAATACGCGTGGAGTTCCAGTGAATTCATTTTCTCATCAAAAGTGAGAAAAGAACCTTGAAAGGTTAATTTGACTTCTTGGTCTTGTTTTGTCTTGGGTCCTCTGTAGGTAGCTCGCACGTTATAAACTAATGCAAAATCGTTTTGTCATAAGGAACAGTCTGCAAACAGCGGTCACTCCACGGCTCTTAAGTCCATTTTTGCTTGTTTTTAATGGTCTTGCAACTGCAAAACTTTCTAGGATGCTCATGCATTTCTTTTGAGATGCAAGAATCCTACCTTTTATGATGGAACACGTCATTTCAACATTTAGGTGACCATGCACTTTCTGAGATATTGGGATAGTGGTTGATTCAACTGAGCTTGAGTTGGCTGGTTGAGCTCAACTTCAGTTCTGTGTCTGAGTAGATTACTGTAACATGTAAAATCCTGACAAATAATAAGATGCACTAGGCACCAGTTATCAGTGCCATTATGGATGTTCTCAAAGAAGGGTCCACCCATGAGGGATACTTTAGAGGAGTTTGCATTTTGGATAAGTTGTGCAGACACCGGGATTTAGGAAAGAAAACACCTCAGGGCCCAAAACTGCGGTGATTGAAAGGTTAAAGAGAGGAAATAATACTGAAACAGTACAAAGCCTGCAATACATAGGCTTTATTACTTCAATAAATATGTTCCCCCCTGTCTTATGTGTAGCATTTATACGTATCCTTTCAATATTCAGAAGAAGGGGCCCCATGGCTTTGGTCTAGCGGTAAGAATGCAGCATGTGAGGTGTAGGTTAGGTACACTTCACAACTTCGAACCTTGTCCCAGACAAAAGGTTGGTATTTAGACGAGGAGGTAGAGGAGTGGGCTCATTATATACCAAGTTTCGAACCGTGTGTAACTGTTCCTCGGGAATTTCTAGGTTATAAAGGAATCAGAAGAGGGAATAAAAACAAGCCTCTAAATCTTTTCTGTTTTCAATCTGCATGGACAATTTCTGTGGAAATTGTGTCTCATTATTTTGGAAGTTTAAGATGGTGTTTGGATTGGAAAATAGTTTGGGGAGAATTAGTCTTTGGAAGGTTTTCGGTAAACTGGTTTTATTCTGAACTGAACATATTTGAAAGGAGGAAATCTTGAATGCATACTTGTGTCTGAGTCCAAGAATGAGTGAACAAAATCCTCCTTTTTCATCCTATTGTTTAGTATCTTTGAGAATGAAAGAATAAAATCTCATATGCCTAAATGTTCTGGCTCCTCAGAAGCTTAGAGTCTAAAAGGGAAAAAAAGGAAGCTTGAAATCTGAGTGGATTCTCCAGGTGTTTTACTTATGGTTAATCTTTTGAGAAGGATATTTTATTCATCTCTCTAGTGCTTTTAGGTAGTTCATTTCAATTGCTCTAAGCCACAAAAAGGGATAAAAGGGCAAAAAGGCTATAAATTTGTTGGCTATTCTCATCTTTGGTTGGCAAATCTCTCTGTGTCTGCTATAATATATCTGTCACCTCAGCTCATGTTGTTCACGGTTACTGGTCCTTCTTTATTATGTACACCATATAAAGTTTTAAGTGTAGAATCTCTTTTTGATACAGGTGAAATTTTCTCCTGCACTGAGCAGGGAATATCGTCCTTACAAACCAGATCCAGCTCCATTATTGCATATTTGTTCAACTTGGGAAGTTCAATCTAATGAAGTAATGATGATTGGGGACAGCCTAAAAGATGATGTGAGTTCCGCTCTCTGTGAAAGATGAAATTTGCCTTTGCTTAGCTTGACTTAAGTTTTCAACTAATTCATATTCGTACTATGAGCATTTTGACTTGACATTACTTTGTGCTTGGCGTATGTATGGATAGAATAATGGGCTACTTTTAAATAATTAATTTACAGGGTATTGAATTAGCGTAGTTCCTGCATCATGATGCTCAAATTCTTTCCTGGCAATTTTCCTGCTTGATTTACTTCACTACTTTTGCTTTATTCTTAGCATACTAGCTTTGGTTCCCACCCCTAAGCTGTGTTCCTCGGACCCTCCAAAAATGCATTACTTTTGGAGGATCCTATATGCATAGGCCGGCATTTTGAAGAGTCTGGTAAACATAGCCTTTAAATTGTGATTTTTTTTCTTTAATGCTCTTCTCATTTAGAAAGTCATGGTAAATATGTGTTGTGATGAAAATCTGGGGTTTGTTCACAGGTTGTTTGTGGCAAACGAGCTGGAGCTTTTACTTGCTTGCTCGATGAAACAGGAAGGTATGATGCTCCAGAATATGCAAACGTCGAACACAAACCAGACTATAAGGTGTCTTCTCTTGTTGAGGTTCAGTCACTGTTAGAAAGAGATTTTGAGCTTACATCTTGATTTTCACAAATCTTTGGACCCCCTGCCTGGCTGAGCAGCGAGACATGGTTTACCCTCGTAAGCCTCCACGTAGTGTTACTGCATGCATGTGTCTTTTCCTACTGTAAGCTTATCGTAATTAGATGCAGCTTTGCTCAAGTGAGGGATCTTTGAGACAGCGACAAGTCATTAGTTTTTTCAAGCCAAAAACGGGGAAGTTAAGTTTTTGTTTCTCTTGGTGCGACTGGTGATTTACAGAGAGGATTGTTTTTTATCGACTAGCCAGGTTAGTTGGGGTGAACTATAACAAGACTTAGTCATGAGACCATAAATGTATTTCGAGTGTAGTGTTCTTGTCACTTATTTGCTCATGATGAACTTAAGTAGCATAGCTCTCCCACACGATCACTCTTTTATTTCTTCTTCGACTTCCAACGATTTATCTTGTAGTAACTAGATTTCTTAGGAATAATTGTACTTGTCAATAAAGTTTTTCTTTATATTTCAGAAATGAAACCAAACTGGTCTGCGAGTTATTTGAGCAGCTTCTATATTTGTTTTCTTAAATTAGAGGACTATCTTCAATTATAAGGCAAACTTAAGGGACTATTTTAATCCTTTTCTCCATTCACTCACTACCATCTATTTTGGATCATTTGGTTTGCGTATAAGTTATGTAGGAATTATAGTGTATAGATTATCCATGCTTAAAATACTTGTATTCATATACTCTTATTCTACGTTATATTCGTATTCTGCATAATAATGCACAATGTTTACATTACTTAGTAATGTGAGTTTTATCAGGTTGATCAAACGTTCATATTAAGTTACGTTATATTCTTGTATGGCCAACCAAACAGTTAATGCATATACTTATGCTATGATTAAGATGATTGTTGTCAATACAATAAACCGAATGTCCCCTTTGTGTAAATTACTCTGTTCCAAATACTGTCCCACTTTTGGGCGTTAGCTCTTTGAAATTCAAAGTAGGTCTTAACTAAGTACACTTCAGTTTGTAAAAATGTTTTTTGCTTATTCTTTTTATAGGAAACATAAATATTTAAATTATTTTTACAACTATATAGCTGAAATATGAAATAATAGTGCAAATTTAACATAATATAAGATAGTCAAATAATATAATGCGCCATATAATTCGTCAAATTTGTGAAGACTCATCATAAGCAGAAGGATCACGATTACATATTTCAATTAACTGAATGCTAAATATGCTCATTAAATACTACAAAGATAAAATTAAAATTTATTGATATATGAGACTTGAGAGACGAAATGTGCAGATAGTTCGTCAAATTTGTGAAGACTCATGAGGGACCAAAATTGTAATTTCAATTAATTAAATGTTACTTAATTGTGTTTAGCTAAACATTATAATGATTAAATTAAAAAATCAATACTTGAGAGGGACTAAATGTGAAAGTTGTTAAATTCAACCGCCAAGCAGCAAAATTTCGTTATATAATTGGCGCGCTTCATCAGTTCATCTTCAAGAAATCAGTTGAAAGAAAGATTTTACAACGGACTATTCAAGAAACAGAAATAGCAAAACATGACTTATAGCATTCACAGTTCCTCCGCCGTCCACCACCACCCCTCCGCCACCTTCTCCGGTGAAAAATGCAGCATCATGAACAGCACTGTCTCTCTAAAGAGAAAATCTCTTTCACCACTCTGTTCTGAACCCTCCCCAAAAAGGGTCACTCTTAATTCACCACCACCCTCCTCCTCCACCACCACCACTACCGTGGCCATTGCCGCCACCGAGGATGGTCCTTCCATTTCACCATCACCTGCTTTTTCACCCTTATCCAAAAGGGTGTCAGAAATATCAACTTTTTCTACCACCGCCAACGCCGCCACCATTGCCGCCACTGAGGATGGTCCTGTCATTTCACAAATTACTTCACTATCACCTGCTTTTTCACCTTTCTCCAAAAGGGTATCTGAAAAATCACCTTTTTCCACCACCAACGCCGCCGCCGCCGCTAATACCACGGCGGCGCCATCACTCCCATTTTCAAGATTCACAAAAATACAGCCCAATAATAACAACACTCTACGGCGAACACTCTCAGAACCACCAGTTTTCGATTCTTTTGCTTCTTTTTGTTGTTACATGAAATATTCAGAGTCACCGGACAACACCGAGAACAATTCAATCTCTGTAAAATTACCTCTTCGTAGATCAATTTCTGATCACATTGCTGCGGATATCATTCTTGTTCCGGCACGGGCAGCTGCAACTCCGTCATTGGCTTCAGAAACTACAAAAAGAAAGGTGAAATGAATGCTTTTAGTAGTGTTCAATTTAGTACTCCATGTGTCCCATATTATTGGCCACTTCCCTTTTACTCATCCTTTCAGAAATCATAAATAAGAAGTTTATTTTTATTATATTAACTTATCACTTTTCAATTAATTACACTATAATCAATATTGATTACTTTAAAAAATAATTAATATTAACGATAAAGTTGAAAACATTTAATTAATTCTATCTTATTTTTAGAAAGTGATCGTGTAATTTGGGACGAATAATGTGGCCAATTAGAAAATCTTTCTAATTTTCTTTTTCTTTATTATTTTTGATTTAGTAAGAATATTTACTAAATATACAATTTAGTTTTAAAATCTTTGATTCCGAGTTTCAGAAAATGTCGTATTTTACTTACTCTTTTTTTGAGAAAATGTGATTAATATTAAAATTTCGTTGGATTAAAAAAATTTGCAGGTACCAGAACAGTTTACAAATGAAGAAGATGATAAGGAGAATAAGAGTAGCCATTTTGAGGTTCTTTTCTTTACATTAGTTTTACTATTTTCTAAATTGTTACTACTATCTTAATTATTTGAAAATATTGCTTTCGGACCTAAAATTCTGTATTTCAAGTTATTTTCTGAATTAGAAAAAGTATTACGTAGTTGCATTTCAAATACATGCTGAAAATATTGCTTTCGGATGAGTGATGCTTTTGGATGATCATAGTTAGTTAAGGCCCCTTTTTTTTTGTTGGTGAAATAGTATTTCAAATACATGCTTGTTTGACAATCTGTATTTTCAAATATTGAAATTAAGTAATATTTGAATAGTAGATTTTATCAACTATATAGTTGCAATTTTGTTTAAATAGCATCTAAAATCTTCTTTCTCTTTTCATTTTTTTTTTCAATTGTAGAAGTCATAAGGGTGGAAGTTGCTGACTTGGCATTCATGGAGATCTGTCAGTCGTCCAACAGGAATTGTTCATACACATATTATTGATATTGATTAGGTTACATGTTAGTTTTAATGAAATAGTGTCTCTTCTTCTTCTAACTTTTTTTTTTTTGCTTTTCTAATTTGTTAATATCATCTTATAACAGTTACGTTGCTAATTTTTTCTTGTAATGTTGAGAGGACTGAGGAGTGTGACAAGCTAGGTGCACCAATCTGTGAAGCACATTAATTAGGACTTCATAACTATAACATTTCTTAAGTTGCTGTTATATGGATGATTTAGGAGTTTTTTTTATCATGTTGTATATATGCCATTTTCTCCTTCATTTGCCATTGATGCACTAAGGGCAGGTAAATCGGAAACTACTTTTATTAGGAAAATTTCGGGTACTATTTCTATTTTGTAATATCTCCATTCCACATACATAAAAGATCCAGTACTTTGTGATGACGCATATTAGCTACTAGTAATATAAGTTATAACTATCATTTTAATGTTAGTATGGATGGTTTTTTTTCTTTCTTTATTACCTTGATATTAAACTATTCAACTAGGAGGCATGTTACTAATAAGTGTTATTAATCTGTATTCTAAAAAAAAAAACAGTAAATAATAAACACTGAAAATAAACAGAATCAGTGTTGAAAAATAAGAATAATTTTTCAGAATATAATCGAGCCCACTTAGTTCAAAGTGTGTCCTTAAGTAAATTATTCCCCTCACAGTACTCGAGGTTGATGGAATATCTCCTCCCAGGATAGAACAATTATCTTACCAGAATAGTAGTACTCCAAATTCAGGTAGCGGCGAACCACTCAACGACTGTATATCACACATAATTTATTTGTGCAGAAGAAGAAGAAGTTTGTATTGTTCAGAAAATTCGTAAGTAAAATTCTGAGGAATCAAACGAATTTATAGCCATGGAAGTACTGTTTATGAAGGTTTGCAACCTTTCTGAACAGCCACTGAAAACTGGTGGGAAATTTAAATATGGAAAAGAAACCGGGTCGCGGGTCAGACACGCGGATCCGGCCGGGTCGCGGGTCAGGGTCACTAACGGGTAGGATTGGATAAGTTAATTAATTTAATTAAATAATAATTAATTAAATAATTAAAAATTAAAGAAAATTTGGTCCAAAAAGATTATCAATCAAATCATTTGGCCGAAGCCGAGCCGAGCGACGACGGCGCGAGGGGTCCTTGCCCCCTCAACCCTTTTACTGACAAGAAGGAGTAATTCTACTTATAAGTAGAAGAATTTTTCTTTCCACTACCGATGTGGGACAAATGCTTATTTTATAAAGCAAGAGGGAACTCCCACTTTTCTTTCCACTACCGATGTGGGACAACTCCCACTTTTCTTTCCAATCATTTCTCATTCACCAATATCAATACCCAACAATAAGGTGGTTTGGTCAAACATCAATTTTTTTTCCTTTTTAAATTAATGAACATGCATGGTTGGTCTCCTACGAATTAGGAGATCCAGGAGCAAGTGGCCAGTGCAAGAGGAATTGTAAGGAATAATGAAGGTATTTGTTCTCTTTTTGTTTATAAAGGGAAATAAAAAATTACAATATAATGGAAGATACAACCAATTAATATAATGTTGCATGGATTGCATGCAGTGGTGTGGAAGGAATATTGTAACATTGTTGTACAAAATGTGTATATTAAGTCAAGAATCTTGACTCAAGATGCATATCTCCTTGGAGCATTGTTATAAGAGAGATTAACTCTAATTTGTTGTTGATAAACACCAAATAAGATGTAGTGAAATGGTTGAAATCTGAATCTTGAAAAATGAAAGAGAGTGTTTAATTTGCATATTTTATGTATATTTTTTTATTAATAAATTTTATCATCTATAGTTCCTACATTGAGAAGCGATCACGTTAAATTAATTTTTTCTTTGTTAAAAAGATTTAAAATATAAAGAAAGAGAATAATCTCATGATTTCCCACGTTGTAGATTTGACTGTGTATGTTGTTGTTGTAGAATAATCTCTTGAATATTTTCATTAATGTAAATATATATATATATGAGATATAATATTTAATTATAAAAATTAAATCTATCTTTTCCTAGTATAAGACTACTGACATAATTACACTTGTACAAAAATTATATAAAATATTGTATAAAAATTATACACGATATTTTTTCATATAACGTGCTTATTGCAAATTAATTAATGTTTCTTAATGAACAACATAACACAGTATTAAGTAAGTGGTACACATCATCCAAAGGGGTCACTTTGCGGGGAGTCAAGTTTGCGCCTTAGGGTCGCAAGTTCGATTCCCCCTAAGGATATCGTCCTCCGGGCACATACGTGCAGTAAAGCCTCAGGCGCTAAAAGCCGCGCGGCACGTTGCGGTGTGGGTTCGGTCTCCGCCAAGCTTTAGGGATGGGGCTTGTGGGAGGGTCAACCTTGTAGCATTGATCCGTTGGACGGTGCGCAGACACCGACCATGTGTGCATATCCCGCGATTTACCCTGGTGGTGGGGTCAAGGACCGGTCCCATCACCTCCAGAGCCTAGTACCGACTTTGTGTAGGTACTAGCGATATGAAAGTCTTACTAAGGCCACCCCGAGACACGGATTATCAAAAAAAAAAAAAAAAAAAAAAAAAAAGTAAGTGGTACACATCACACATGTCCAGATGTCGAAGTCTTCTCCGTTGATTACTTTGTACGTATTTGTTTTTATTATTCTTTCACCCCTTATATAAGATCCCAAACCTATCAATATCACCACGCGCGATTTTTCCACAAAATTAGGCATATTAAAACACAATTTTTTTATTATGTCAGTTGTATGAAACTGTTTTTTTGTCTCACAACTAATACTAATTATTTAAGTTAAATATTAGCATTTTATTCAAAGCGTGAAGAAAATTGTGATTCTTTCATTTTCTAAAATATACTAAAAAACAAGATCTATGGGTCGTATGTACAGTTGACGGTATAAATTCGGACAAATCTAATATTTTTTTGGATTTGTCTTAACACACATTTTACAGAAAAACTTGGATCCATGATCTCAAGATTAGGAAAGCTCAACTTTTTATTCAGAACTATTAAGAGAAATTACGTATTTTGCCATAACAGCATTTTAGTATTTATAAATGCTTAAGTTCAATATGTATAAATGTTAATTTAGACATAAACAAGTATTTGCAATACCGTAATATTAATTTGAAGAGTATTTTAAGTGAAATGATAGTTTTTAATCAATAATTTTTTTTCCGGACAGAATTTACATTCAAATATAGGAGTAACTTTTAACTCTCAAAACCTCTTTTGAACTTGATTTTTTTTTGTTTTTCATTCGGTGTCCGATATTCACATTGAAGCCCAACTATATTTGTATTCACACCGCGTAGGACTCCATTTGAGGGGAAACGCTCCTCTACCAATAATTTTTCCCTATCAAGTTCTCTTTTGGACTTGAATTTTTTTTTCTTGCATATACTTTTAAATGTCTACTTAATATACTCTTTTTGTCTCAATATATGTGACACAGTTAAAATTTTAAAATTCAATTCAAACTTTAAAACTTTGATTGTAAATTCGGACATAAGAATCTTAATTTTTTTAAAATAAAATTTATATATCTAAAAACTAAGTAAATAGTATTATAAATCACAATAATTAACAACTTAAAATATGTAAAAGTCATATAAAGAAATTTCGGTAAATTTTTTTTGATTGATTCTCAAAATTGTAATTGTGATACAAAAATTGAGATGGAGTGAGTAGTAATTTTCTTTTTAAAATATTAGTAGTAAAATATAGTAGGATCCAATTTGGGGTTTGGGCGCGTGCGTGACAAATTCCCAATGGGGTACGTGAATGGGTCCCTTCAAATCTCCATAAAAAAGAACAGCCAAAGCTGCTGTTCCAAGGTATCAGCTGGAACCCTCTTCATCTTTCTTTAAAGTTTAATTTAATATTAATAAAATATAATCCTTCTTCCACACTATTTTGGAGACAAAAAAGAAATTACTAGGAGTATAACAAAAAAGAAATATGTATTCTAATCCCTATTATCTTCTATATTTCTCCCTTCCTTCCTTTCTTAAAGATTCAGAAAATCATCCCAAATCAGAACCAAAAACTTAATTCAAGAACACCCTTTTGCTTAATATCATGATTTCTTCAGTTGGTTTTAGTGGACGCCCTTTATTTCCTAATGTCCAAAATTTAAAGAAAAACCAATCTTTATTATGTTTGAACAAGTCTATTTCATGTTGTCAGCACCAAAATAGTACTCCATTATGTCGCAATGTCCAAAATTTGAGAAAAATTCAATCTTTTTCATGTTGTCATGAGCAAAATCATTGCTCCAAGAATACCAGTAACAAACTATGTAAGCCCAAAACACAACTGATAGAGATATTAGCAGCCCAACAAGTTGAGCAACTACCTAATAAGGCAAAGAAAAAAGTGTTGTTTGAGGAGAAAAATGGTGTTTCTCAAATGGGGAGTGGTCAAAATATGGCAATATTGTGCGGGGTTGGGTATTGGGTACAGGGGTTTAGGTGTTTTCCTTGGTTAGCTCTTAATTTTCATATGGCAAATGGAATGAATATGCATCCATCAACATTGCAGCTTGTGCAGTATTTTGGGAATTTACCTATGGTTGCTAAGCCTATTTATGGAATTTTGTCTGATGCTGTTTATATTGGTGGTGCTCATAGAATACCTTATATTTCCCTTGGAGGTAATATTTTTACTTACCCTTTTCCATTGGTTTATTTGATTTGTTATATCTTTGGCCTTTACTGCTATATTTGTTACTATTTTCTAGAATTTCAAGGTTTTGCAGTTTTATTTGTTTTGTGTGTCGTCTAGGTGTTGTTTTGCTTCCTTTTTTTGGTCCTTTTTGCCACTTTTGTTTTGATTCTGGTATCTTGATTCAATAGCAAAGAGGTTCCTATAGTGGCGGAGCCAGAAATTTACCGAAGGGTGTGCAAATTTTCTTCTCACTTGTGTTGTGGATGCCATGTGACTTGCAGAAATGCAAGGTAAGCCTTCGTACGATAGACTCTTGTGGTCCGGCCCTTCTCAGGACCCCGCGCATAGTGGGAGTTTAGTGCATCGGGCTGACTTTTTGTTAAGGATGTGAAAAATTAAATATATACTCATAATAGCTAATATTTAACTTATGTACATCGCGTAATTTTCCGGCGAAGGTGGTCCCCATGGGTTCCTAGCGTGTAAAGGTGGTTGGAATAAAGTTAGCAGCAGCTTTTAGTTTCCTCTAACAATAGGAAAGGTTTCTATAGATAAGATACTGATGCTTAGTGTAACACAAGCAATACCCTTTCAGGTTCACTGTTTTAATTCCTTTGAAGATCACGAGATTCAAGAGAATAGTTTGAAAGCATCACTTCTTAGGGAAGACTGGGTACAACAGACATAATTTAGTGTAGCAAGTCAAAATTAAGTACTGGAACCTTTGAGACAAGTTCTAAATTTAGTTTTGAAGTGCACTGTTTTAATTCCTTTTGACTCTAAATATTACTGGTATCTATGAACAAAGAATATTCATCAGCAGGTTTGATATTTCACCTATTGCAAACCAATATTCTAAAGTTTTTGGTAGCTGGATGAAAATGATCCAAAATGCATTGAAGCTTTCTTTAGTTTATTGCTTCTTTAGCAAATTCTACTTATCTTGTGTGTGTGTGAATAAGTTGAGGTGGTCGATGGAATTGCTTGCTTAACTCTTCATCTTTTTGTATAAATAAAGGTATATAGTGATGTAAGTAGAATCTCTTTGTATACATAGTGTACAACCACTAATATGTGCTCTTTCAGTTTTCCTCCAGGCTTTTGCGTGGGGTCAATTGGCATTAACCTCATCTGCGAGCGAAGCGCTTCGTGCTCTTATGGCATGCGTTCTTCTTAGCAACGTTGGAGCATCCATTACGGAAGTTGCCAAAGATGCTCTAGTGGCTGAATATGGTCAAAGAAACAGAATGCCCGGTCTACAATCTTATGCATTTATGGCTTCAGCTGCTGGTGGAGTTTTAGGTAACTTGATCGGAGGATATTTCCTACTCAAAACACAGCAACCTAAATTAATGTTTCTAGCATTTTCTGCTGTGCTTGCTCTGCAATTAATAGTAACTTCAGCAACCAGAGAAGAGTCCCTTGGTTTAGCTCAATCATCAAGTTATTCTGTTGTCAGGGAACCAATCACGGAAATATTCAGAAAACAGTATTCGGATCTTATGGTAGCAGTTAGAGAAGAAAGTATCACTCGTCCTCTTATATGGATTGTTATGTCAATTTTAGCAGTCCCGGTCCTCTCTGGATCTATCTTTTGTTATCAGACACAATGCCTAAATCTTGATCCATCAGTTATAGGGATGTCAAAGGTGATAGGCCAATTGATGCTTCTTTCGTTGACAGTCTTATATGATCGGTTTGGCAAAAGGGTTCCGATGAGAAAACTAATTGGCATTGTGCAGATTACATATGCTACTTCTCTTCTTCTCGACCTTGTACTCGTTAAGCAGCTGAATCTCAAATTAGGAATTCCAAATGAATGGTTTGCTCTTTGCTTCTCAGGTCTAGCAGAAACTATTGCAATATTTAAGCTCTTGCCGTTTCATGTGCTGTTTGCAAGTTTAGCTCCATCGGGCTTTGAAGGATCTCTCATGTCTTTCTTGGCATCAGCTCTGTGTTTTTCATCAGTATTTAGTGGGTTTTTCGGTGTTGCCTTGGCTACTTCTCTTGGAATAACATCTTGTAACTACTCGAGTCTGCATATTGGGATTCTTATACAGTTTGTTGCGGCATTACTGCCACTGGGATGGCTCAGCTATGTCCCTATGGCTCAACCTGCAGCTGAAAAGGGAAGGAAGAGAGGTCAAAGTAAAAGGACGAGAAAACATAGAAGGGTAGGGAGAGTAGTAGTTGATTCGTTCTATTCTTATAGACGCAAAAGAGAATCTGATTTAGATGAGAATCAATTGCTGACTAAATAGTCAGTCTACTTCAAGAAATTTGTGCATGTCCTAGTTCCAACCATGAGGAAATGATGGTAAGGACTGACAACTCATGACCAGTTCCTCTTGTGATGATTTTGATCAATCGTTTCTTGGCAAGTTATAACCGCACAGCTTGTTTCTTGGACTATTTCTGGACTTTGTCAAGACGCGTATCTTTTACAGGAGCAGATCGAAGAAGGAACCTGTAGCCTATTATCTGCATTGTGTAAAAATGTTACATGCATGATATTGTTCTCATCCTAATTGTAGAGAGGCTAGAGGAGGGGGTGCTTTTTCAGATCCTTACAGAGTTCTCAATGATCCAAATGATTGCAGTCTCTGAATTTTGTTATTCTTCATGCCTATTTCTTGGAGGTTTGAGTAAATTTCTGAGTAAAAAGGTGAAGAATTTGAATTTGATCACCGAGATAATCAAGAGCAACTAGTCTGTTACAATTTTTGCATTGGAGGATTAGCTTTTCAGTTCATAGTGCTTCTCTCAAAAGAATTAAAAAAAAGCAGAAAAGGAGAAAAAAAGGTCAGAAATAGTCACAAGAAGAAAGGTTGGCAGGATTTTTACGGTGATTCTTTTCTATCTGTCCGATTCTTAGTGAGCAAAATTACTCGATATCTTGTTGGTGGAGGCAACTAGCTAGTCTATTGTTCCACTCCAATGTAAAACAATTCCATGTAGAGTATTTTTTTATTTAATGTCATTTAAATTATATTTGAAGTCCTATTTATTTTTCTTTAAATTTGTTACATACCGTTAAAACAATACATTTATCTTGTTATGAGGTTGGTGTAGTTGTATAGGGAGAGGAAGAGAGACTTACATATGGTTATCATCGACCTCGAGAAGGCATATGATAAAGTCCCTAGGAAGGTTCTTTGGAGATGTTTGGAGGCTAAAGGTGCGATCAAGGATATGTATGATGAGCCAAGACCAGAGTACGGACAGTGGGAGGAGACTCGGAGCACTTTCCTGTGATGATGAGGCTGCATCAGGGATCAACTCTTAGTCCATTCTTATTTGCCTTGGTGATAGATGGACTGACGCGATAAATCCAAGGGGAGGTGACATGGTGTATGTTATTCGCAGACGACATAGTCCTGATTGATGAGACTTGCAGCGGGGTGAACGCTAAGTTGGAGGTTTGGAGACAAGACTCGCGGCGGGGTGAACGCTAAGTCTGGAGGTTTGGAGACAGACTGGAGTCTAAAAGGTTCAGACTGAGTAGGACCAAGACAGAATACTTGGAGTGCAAGTTCAGCAACGGGAACGACCGTGAGACATGCGTGGAGATGAGTTTTGAGACTCAGGTCATTCCGAAGAAAGGAAGCTTCAAGTACCTCAGGTCTATTATCCAATGAGATAAAGAGATTGATGACTATGTCACACATCGAATTGGAGCAGGGTGGATGAAATGGAGGCTCGCATCTGGAGTGTTGTGCGACAAAAATGTGCCACCAAAACTAAAAGGCAAGTTTTATAGGGTGGTGGTTAGACCGACTATGTTATATGGGGCGGAGTGTTGGTCAGTCAAGACTTCACACATCCAAAATATGAAAGTTGTCAAGATGAGGATGTTGAGATAGATGTGTGGGCATACAAGGAGGGATATAATTAGAAATGATGATATCCGGGACAGAGTGGGAGTGTCCTCAGTGGAGGATAAGATGCAGGAAGTGAGGTTGAGATGGTTTGGGCATGTGCAGAGGAGAGACACAAATGGCCCAATGCGGTGGTGTGAGAGGTTGGCTATGGACAGGTTCAGGAGGGTAGAGGTAGGCCGAAGAAGAATTAGGGAGAGGTGATTAAACGGGATATGACGCATGTTCAACTTACTGAGGACATGACCTTAGATAGGGGTTGTGGAGGACACACATTAGGGTAGAAGGTTAGTAAGTAGTCGAGTGTAGTCCTACTTACGCTTGCAAATTAGTAGTTGTAGTGTTATTATTGTAGGTCCGCTTAGCCTATCATACTAATAAGTGCAATATTACTTTATAGTCCCCTGTAATTTGCTTTCTGATGCTATGTGTTCTTTAGTGTACTTTGTTTATCTTATCTACATGCGTTAGTTACTGCTTATTTTTTCAGAATGCTCTATCATAGCTTATTCGTTTTTGATACCAGCATTTTCATATTGCTTTAAATTTTTTCCCGGGTCTGTCCGTTTCTCTTGTTTTATTTGTGCTTATGCTTTGTCTTGAGCCGAGGTCTCTCGAAAACAACCGCTCTACCTACCAAAGTAAAGATAAGGTCTGCGTACTCTCTACCCCATACTCCACATTGTGTGTGTGATTTCACTGGGTAAGTTGTTGTAGAGGGTGACATTTTAGCTCTAAGTTAAGTGAATAGACAGCCTCTTCAATTAGTGACACGTTGATATTATCTAAGTTTCATTAGACGTTCTATAATGTAAAACAATTTAGCCTTAATTATTTTAGATTAAATTGAGATTACATCATTTAATCATGATCAAGCAATAAAAATTTGTAGAAATTAGGGTCAGATTGCGTAATAATTGATCCTTGTGATTTGATCCATTTTCGAGCTTCGCGCATACCGAAAGCTTAGTGCACCTAAGTGTCCATATATATATATATATATATTGAATTTGGTGTGAGATCGTAATTATTTTTCATGAGCTGCTTCTTTCTATTATTTCGGGAGATATCTGCTTGACACGTTATTTAGAATGTTATAAAAATGTACACTAAATCTAAAAATATATGTATAAGTTTGCATTTCGCGTAACGAGTACAAACATTTTCAATATAACACTTAAAACGTATTATTATTATATTATTATTATCCCTACCAAGAAATTTTTCATATCCAAGGCTCGAACTCGAGAACTCTGGTTAAGGAAGGAGCAACCCATCCGCTGCACCACATCCTTTAGTGATAGGTTGGTAGCACTGCATTATTAATACTAACATCGCATATAGTTCTTAAAAAGTCAAATAGAAAATATTACAAAAAAAGAAAAAGAAAGCAACTCCTAAAATTAACATTAATCCTAATAAACCAAATAAGTTAATTTATGAGGTTACAAACAAAAGCACCTTTACAACAACCGATTTCAATATAAAATTCATATACTATTATTATTCATGATGACATTTTGTACATTGTTATTATTGAATAACATAATTGTAATTATTAACTTTTAACACATTTGACCGCTCAATCAAAATTGTAATTATTACGTCAACCAAATGACACCTTGGAGTTGTCTCTAAAAAAATAACGGGATTTCCCTTCATACGGGTTGGTCTTTAATTTTTGTCCCTCAATTCACTGGTAATAAAAATTTGTGGGCCAAAATACTCTTTATTCGCGGATCTACTAAATAGAAACTATATTCCTTAAGGCATAATCATTATATAACTTTGATCGAATAGAAATAATTTCTGAAATCTTGCATGCAATACTTTTGGGACTATCGTGCGAATTGGCCGTTGTCTCTCGATGAAGTACTTTAGGCCCACGAGTCAAAATATTGATCCATAGATAAAAAGCCCACGATTGAACCCAATAAAGTTTACCAAAGTGCCATACCTTCCTAATGTTGGAACACAGAATCTTATTGTCTCTATTTTTCTGAATTTCCTAATCCATTCTTATCATTCTCAGTAAGTTTCCATACCCATCTTCCTTTTTCTTTCTTTCTTTCTTTCTTGTTCTTATGATTCTTTTTTTTTTTTTTTATGAATTTTAATAATGTTTCTTGATTTTTTCGATCTTGAAAATGTAAGGGAAATGTTAAAAGAAAAGAATGTAATAATTTTAATGAGTCTTTTTCTTTTTATCTCATAGAAATCCCCTCTTATGGTTTACCCTCATACAACTTTGACTGGATTTGGTAATTATTTTAGTAGAAAATAAATTACTCCCTCTGTCCCAATTTATATGTGTTAAGGGCTCACAAGCTCTGTCAATGGAGGTAAACTAAGAAGAAGAACACTCTCATCTAGAGAGAGAAAATAACAACAACAACAACAACAACATACCCAGTGAAATCACACAACGTGGGGTCTGGGATAGAGTGTACGTAAACTTTACCTCTACCTTTGTAGTAGAGCGGCTGTTTCCGAGAGACCCCCGACTCACGACATGCAAAGCAGGAAAAAAAAAGTCAGACCCAGTCAAAATTTAAGAATTTAAATATTTAAAGCAGTATGCAAATGCTGATAGCAAATCACGAATATGCCATAATAGCGCATCCTGACAAAGAAGGAAGAAGCAGTAACTAACGTAGTTAGATAAGATAAACAAATTACACTAAATAACACATATCAGCAGAAATCAAACTACAAGGGACGATAAAGCAATATTGCGCTTATTAGTATGATAGGCTAAGCGGACCTACAATAATAACACTACAACTACTAGTTTGCAAGCGTAAGTAGGACTACGCTCGACTAACTACTACTCTTCTACCCTAATCTGTGTCCTCCACAACCTCCTATCTAAGGTCATGTCCTCAGTAAGTTGAACATGCGCCATATCCCGTCTAATCACCTCTCCTCAATAATTCTTTGGCCTACCTCTCTACCCCTCATGAACCCGTCCATTGCCAACCTCTCACACCTCCGTACTGGGCCATTTGTATCTCTCCTCTGCACATGCCCAAACCATCTCAACCTCGCTTCCCGCATCTATCCTCCACCTAGGTCACTCCTACTCTGTCCCGGATATCATCATTTCTAATTCTATCCCTCCTTGTTGCCCACACATCCATCTCAGCATCCTCATCTCAACAACTTTCATATTTTGGATGTGCAAAGTCTTGACTGGCCAACACTCCGCCCCATACAACATAGTCGGTCTAACTACCACCCTATAAAACTTGCCTTTTAGTTTTGGTGGCACATTTTTGTCGCACAACACACCAGATGCGAGCCTCCATTTCATTCACCCTGCCTCAATACGATGTGTGACATAGTCATCAATCTCTCTATCTCTTTGGATAATAGACCTGAGGTACTTGAATCTTCCTTTCTTCGGAATGACCTGAGTCTCAAAACTCATCTCCACGCATGTCTCACGGTCGCTCCCGTTGCTGAACTTGCACTCCAAGTATTCTGTCTTGGTCCTACTCAGCCTAAACCCTTTAGACTCCAGAGTCTGTCTTCAAACCTCCAGCTTAGCATTCACCCCGCTGCGAGTCTCATCAATCAGGACTATGTCGTATGCGAATAGCATACACCATGGCACCTCCCCTTGGATTTATCGCATCAGTCCATCCATCACCAAGGCAAATAAGAATAGACTAAGAGTTGATCCCTGATGCAGCCTCATCATCACAGGAAAGTGCTCCGAGTTTTCTCCCATTGTCTGTACCCTAGTCTTGGCTCATCATACATATCCTTGATCGCCCTAGTGTATACCACATGTATACATTTAGCCTCCAAACATCTCCAAACAACCTCCCTAGGGACTTTATCATATGCCTTCTCCAGGTCGATGATAACCATATGTAAGTCTCTCTTCTTCTCCCTATACAACTACACCAACCTCCTAATAAGATGAATGTCTTCTGTAGTCGAACGCCCCGGCATGAATCCAAACTGGTTCTCAAAAATAGACACGCCTCTTCTCACCCTCATCTCCACGACCCTTTCCCAAACTTTCATAGTGTGACTCAGCAGCTTGATACCCCTATAGTTGTTGCAACTCTGGATATCACCTTTGTTCTTGTACAAATGAACCATTGTACTCCACCTCCATTATTTGGGCATTCTCGCCGTCTTAAAAATGACGTTCAACAACTCAGTCAGCCACTCCAAACTTGCCTTGCCTGCGCTCTTCCAAAATTCAACTGGGATCTCATCAGGCCCGATCGCTCGTCCCCGCGCATGTGAACAACACCCGCAACCTCCTCAATCTTAATGCTTCTACAGTACCCAAAATTCCGATACCTACCACATTGCTTCAGATCTCCCAGCACAATGTCTATATCTCCTTTTTCGATCAAGGAGATACAAGTATAACAGAATGGGGAAAATATCTTCTTTTATTCAACTGAACTCTTAATGAGTAGAAATACAAGTATAAATACAAAGCTACTCTACTGATATGTTAACCGACCTATACTTAGCTGTCAATAACTAACTAACTAATTACAATTATCAGTCCACTAATCTAACAAATTGGTACCATGTCAGCTCTCCTTAATAATATAACACACTTTCCTTTTTAGCCGGTTAAAAAAATGACACATTTTCTTATTTGACAATAATTTAACTTTAAACTTTACCTTTTATGTTTAACGACATGATCTATAACCACACAAATATCTTTGGCTTATTTTAGACCACAAAATTCAATTTTTTTTTAATTTCTTAAACTCCGTGCCAAGTCAAACTACATCGACGGAGGGGGTATTATCTTTTTGGGGAGAGGAGGTAGTTTTCTTTGGAATGTTAAGAATGCATTTTCCTTGTTATTGATATCACTTTTAGTAGTACAAGGAAAAAACAAAAAGTATACAACAACATACTAGTGTAATCCCACGAATGGGGTCGGGGCAGCGAGGTTTTTTCCGAAAGACCCTCGGCTTGAAAGGAAAAAAGAAAAGAAAAGAAAAGAAAGGAAAGTACAGAAACGGAGGGAAATTTTTTTTTCTGAGGCTGATAATTCCAATGTAAACAATTTCACCTTTGGACAATCCAAGGAGTTTGGTGGAGTAAAACTTAAAATTTTACAATCACAAAGAAAAATTTAAAGAATTTATTAGGGTTTAGAGTGATGAAGGAGAGCAAGAACACTAGTTGGCTGCATATACAAAATACTCCCAGTATAAAGTTCTGCATAAGTAATACTCCTATAATGTTTAGTTGGCCACATAAAAAGATTATCTCTGAATGAGAAATGCAGCGTTTGTTTGGCGTTATTAAACTCCACATATGTTTAACGTTTGGTTGGTCTATTTAATTCTGCATTGCTAATACCCATGAGATGGAATGTTGAATAAGAATATGTGGAGCAATGCATGAATAAGAGTATCTAAAGACAGAAATGCTCTCACATTGGTAAGAATCCCCATATTTGCTCACTGCATAATAATCCCTATATTATTTTCTCTGCATAACAATCTCCACATTTGTATCACTGCATAAATGAACTATGTTCCTAAAAGTTTCGTTCCACCAATTTACAATTGTGCATAAAATTATTGATAAATTGATGTTTACGGAAGATGTAGGTGTCCTTAAAGAAAAACAGCTCTTGGATCAAAGAGATACCTTTTTCTTTCTCTCTTGTTTTCGGTATTTTGCTTCTCTCTTTCTTTCATTTTTGTATTTTCTCAATAGGTACTATTGTTTTACCTTTGCATAGTTCACATATGTGCAAAAATTTCCCACAACCTGGATTCTTCTCTATTTAACTTATGATGAAGACCTTTACAAGAAGATAAGTCTGTCACAGGACGAGCTTTCAATTCTGTCATATGGCTACTTCATTACAAGGATTTGTCTTCTCGAAAGAGTCTTATGATAAGAAGTTGCTATCTGAAATTATTTTCTGTTGTACCAAATAGAGTGTTGAAGGAATGGGTTTTGCGTTAACTAGAATGGTGTATTATGTGGTCAAGAATTAGCAATAACTGACAATGAGTGCTCCTATTCAGTTGCTTTCTGGAGTGGGGTTGGGGGGGGGGGGGGGGGGGAGAATGAGGAAGTGGAGTACAAAAAGAGTTTATCTTATACAAATGAAAGGAAAAAAGTTATTCTGAACTTTTAGCATCAATGTAAAAAAAATCAAGTTCAACTGAGAAAGATAAATTTACCAACCTTTAATTGGAAAGAGAAATGCACAAGTTGTCATACCTTAACATTTCAAAAAAAAATGCATGAGTTGTTCCTCCTCTTTGGATAGGTGCACTTTGAAGGAAAGATAAAACTTTGAAGCATTACAATGTAATTGAAAAAAATTAATACTTCCCCATGCAACAAATTCAAGGTCAAGTGTCAAGGCAAAAGTCGAAATCCACACTTTTTTTCTTTCTCCTTTAGGCTTGAGGTTGTGGTGGGAATTACTTCTTTCTACTTGCTGTTTTGGTTCTGGGCAGGCGGTTTGATATTTTTCGTCAAACAATTTTTCATTAACTAGGCATTTGCTCATTAATTAATTATTCATATGGTGTTAGAATGGCATCCCAAGGATCATTGGAGGCGCCGCGAGAGGAATTTCCAACTAGGATCAATTACCGTCCAAATGGCAAGCCCCGGATTGTAATTGAACATTACATGCCTGAAGTGGAAACATATATGCCAAGAGATGCTGAACCAATTGATTTAAATGTGATGCGAGAGATCAATGATCGATTGACAGCTATGCTGGAAGATGTGAGATTGATGAAGAAACGACTCACCCGGATCATGATTTGGCAGTTACTATGTCTCTTTGTTGCATTCTCAGGTCTTTTTGTGAAGCTGATCCGAAAGTAAGTAGTGTGACTGACCTAGTGAGCCATTTGACCTTCTAGGACTGCTGCTCAGAAGTTTGTCTAGGAAAATGGACTGTTAATAATTCTTTGAACTTTTGTGCTTTGAGTCGGTACTTTGCATGGCTGTGTGCCTCTTATCATCATGTGCTGTTGTACATAAGTTCTTGTGATCAAGTTTTTGCTTTTGTTCATTGAAAAGAAAAGATGAAAGAACTTCCCATTTTGGTCTTCCTTTTCACCTTCTCTTGGCTTTGGGGGTTCCCGGACCAGGGTTTAAATTGTGTTATGAAAGATGAAGAAAGTGAAGTAATTCGACCCAGTGTGAATGATTGTAGTTCCTGAACCAAGTGTATGCGCCTCAAGTTTTATTCGAAGTAATATCAGTACGTGTTTTTGTTCAACCCAAAGTTACATTATTCGAAGTAATTAGTACGTGATTTTGTTCAACTTCTTGCCTACTCATGTTCAGGATCCCTTGTGTCTGCAAAACATGAAGTTTCATGATCTGAATTTGAACTGGTAATGAATAATTATGATTGTGTAGTTAAATGGTATCTCAAATCTGTCTGATCATTCCGAAGACTTGTTGAGTCTATGAAATTCAATGAATGTAGGGCCTGAATAAGCTACTTGTCCTTCCTATTCAGTTCATGTGTTACTCCCCAATGTTTCAATAGATTCAAAAAAAGTTTAAAACTTTCATGAACTCCCAAGATATTTACAAGCTTATTGGAAAAGGGGGGCAAGTATGAAAGTAAGAAACTAACAGCATTTCCTGTTTGAAAGACCAGATGATAGAAGAAGCGTTATCTAATGTAATAGTCATAATTTTATTGGTTATTCCATAATAATGGACACATTTGATAAATATTTTCTGCAATAAAAGTACTAGTGTGCCTATCATCTATATATCTATACGCTAAGATACGTTTTTGCATAGACCATTTATAATCTATCTAATGACAAGTTACCATTAAATAATCATGGACGTTAGTACTACGGCCTATATCAGAAGTGATAGCCACTTTGCCATTAAAATGATATAATGAATAATGTAAATACTGTTGATATTCATGTGCGAATTTAAATACATCTCTCTTAACAGTTGATCTAGGAAAATCGTTAAAAAGCAGGATTATATATATCTCTAATGTAATGAAGAAAATCGGGATATGAAGGAAATGAAAAAAGCAAACCCTCCACAACAACTAATTTTGATATTGCTTCCCTATCTCTATGTTTATTGTATTTAGGGCCTACAATTCCCCCCGTCATAGGGTTAATTTGACCTTGTACTTGGTTCGGAACAGTATCAGTATGTGAACCTTGTCCCGATGGAGCGGGCGTTTTGCGCACCCAGTTTTGAAGCCTGGTATTGGGCATACCTAGCTGGATGAGCCCTTACTACGTGTCTCATTAAACCCCCCGTCCCACCGTGACCTTTTCCAGTTTTAAATTTTAAAACATCTTTATAAATTTTACATCTAGCTACTTGATTCTCTACGTCCCTATCAAAAAATATCCATGCATCTGATTTTAATGGTCGTTTTGTTGGACCTCGTCTCATACTAGGGAGAATATGAGACATTTCAGTTGAAGGTGCACCAGTGGGTATGTTGTCATCAACATTAGTGGGTGTATCATCTAGATCATCGTCTAAATTAAAGTCTTCTTGAGTTCCAGAAAATAGCTCCTCGTCTAAATCTAATGGTATTGTAGGAAAATGTTCAGTATCAACAAAATCATCTTGTGTAGGAATAGGATGACTAGAAGAAGTACATTTGCCCTTGTTGCCCATACTAGAAGAAGCCTGACCCCTACCCGTAAGCATACGTTTAAATCCTTCCATTATAAATTTATAATTATACTAATAAATAATTAAAGTAAATGAAATTAAGTGCGCTAAATAAAATAAACAGACAATAATAATTTAATGAATGAAAAATGTACCAAACGTCGACGTAACGTCGAAGTGTAATCGAGAGGTTGAAAATTAAAACTTTGCTCAATGAAAGATCCTCAAGCTAGTTGCCAACTTCACTCTCAATTCCCAAATGAATAAATAAAATTGAATATTTAGTAAACAATGTAGACTTGTAGAGAGATAGATTGAGAGATTAGAGAGATTGTAGGAAGATTTGTGAGAAAGATGAAGAGAAAATGAGTTATTTATAGTTGGAAAATTGGGTTAAAGTGTAAATATAATAGCTTATGGGTTAAAAATAAATATTAAGGGGGTAGGGGGGTTGGAGGAAGGGGGGAGACGGGTCGGGATGAGACATTGTCCCGTCCCGGTTTGAGTCCCGATACTGCAATTTTTTTTTAAACTCGGGTTCGGGATGGGACCGGGGCGGTGTCGGGGCAGGACCGGGCCGTCCCGGCCCACTAGCCAGCTCTATTCCAAATAAAGGAAGCTTCAAGCACATCAGGTCTATTATCCAAGGGAATTGAGAGATTGATGACGATGTCACAGATCGTATTGGGGCAGGGTAGATGAAATGGAGGCTCGCATCTGGAGTCCTGTGCGATAAAAAGGTTCCACCAAAACTTAAAAGCAAGTTCTATAGGGTGGTGGTTAGACCGACTATGTTGTATGGGATGGAGTGTTGGCTGGTCAAGACTTCTCACACCCAAAAGATGAAAGTTGCGGAGATGAGGATGCTAAGATGGATGTGTGGACATACAAGGAGGGATATAATTAGAAATGATGATATCCGGGACAGAGTGGGAGTGACCTCAGTGGAGGATAATATGCGGGAAGTGAGGTTGAGATGGTTCAGACACGTGCACATGAGAGACACAAATGGCCCAGTACGGAGGTGTGAGAGGTTGGCTATGGACGGGTTCAGGAGGGGTAGAGGTAGGCCAAAGAATTATTGGGGAGAGGTGATTAGACGGGATATGACGCAGGTGCAACTCACTGAGTACATGACCTTAGATAGGGGGTTATGGAGGACACAGATTAGGGTAGTATGTAGTCCAGTGTAGTCCTATCTACGCTTATACACTGGTAGTTGTAGTGTTATTATTGTAGGCTCGTTTAGCCTATTATACTAGTAGGCACAGTATTGCTTTATAGTCCATTGTCGTTTGATTTATGCTGCTATGTGTATTTTGTTTGTCTTATTTACCTGAATTAGTTATTGCTTCTTTTTCAGAAGTCGATATCATGGCTTAGTCGCTTTGTTTGTCTTACTTTGCTTGTGCTTGTGCTTTGTCTTGAGCCGAGGGTCTATCGGAAACAACCGCTCTACCTATCAAGGTAGAGGTAAGGTCTGCGTACACTCTACCCTCCCCAGACCCCACGTTGTGGGATTTCATTGGTTATGTTGTTGTTGTTGTAGACTTACGCCCCGTGCCTCAGGGCTTACGTCTCACCAAGGCATATGTAAAATACCTCGCCTTACACCCACGCCTTTTAAAACACTGGTTTGAGGTCGATTCAAAATAGCCCTTTTAATATATTTTTGAGCGATTTTTCTTTTTTAAGTTTGTAAAAATGTGTATTTATGATCTTGGTCAAATATTTAATAGATTGGTTGGTAGATTTGACAAATACCGTAAAGAAAAAGAATTTAACAAGAACTCACATTTAGAATTACATTATTACAAAAAAAAAATGAGAACTCACATTTGGAGATGCAGTTTTTTCAAGTTTTGCTATTTTTTTTTTGTCATTTTTAGCCTTTTGAGGTCTAACTTTTACTAATTTTGGCATATTTCTCGTGTTTATTGAATTTTTTATATTGCGATATTAAGAATTTGATAGGACTTTCTGGTATTTCTAATTAAATTCTTCTTTTTTTCAAAACGTCTCTTAAAATTTATAGATAAAGTTTATCTAAATATTTGGTGAAAATAAGAAAATGCTCATTTTTAATAAAGTCAAGAAATTAAAACTACTCAAAAGAATATTTAAAGGATTATTTTAACCTATGCAGAAACAAATGGGACATTCTTTCCTGGGAAAGTTAAGGATTCTATTTTCTTTTACACAGTTTTTGGTTATTGGAAGAATAAATTATTTACTTTATTTTAGTTGTTTATTCATATCAAATGGTAATGGATATCTTAAGCGACAATAATCTTGTTGCTAAAATTTAAAACTAAAACAAATTGAAATGCCAAATTGAAATTCCTTTTTCCAACTAAGTTTCAGGTGGTCTATTATCTCAATCCATGAGTTGATTTCGAGATTCATTGTATGCCATCTACATAGCCGATCATCTATGGCTATCGAAGTCTAGAGCTAGCTTCCTTTTTAGTGCAATTCCACAAGCTAGCTTTGGCATGATAAAATTAGTAATGAGTCTCACGTTATCTTCATATTTGTCTTGTTGAATCACTATTTTTTAATATCAGTTAACCCAAAGATACTTTTGATATTATGTAATATTGTCTGCTTTGAGATAAATATGCATGATCCCCCCTTGGTAGTATGGAACTTTATTCGTATACTCAACGAATTTTATATTTTTGAGAAGGGTCAAATTAACCCGTCTACTTTAAAATATTATCCACATTTAATCTTCATTATACTTGCGTATAAAAATACCCCTACGGTTAACATACTTAGCACATATGCCCTATTTGTTTTGGCTTTGAAACAAATGCTTTCATACTCATGATAGCAAAACGTTTTAAAAAAAGAACGAGTATAAAGTTTCAAGCAAGCTAATTCATTTGTTGGCAATTATGGTACAATTTCCTCAACATGAGCATCACACTAATCACCATTCACCACTGGGCTATTTTTGCAGCTCAGATAGCACGAAGTACATATTCTAATAATCTATACTACCATACTAAGATGCCTTATAAGATAATTACAAATTATTGAACCTTCATATGCAATCCAGAACAAATTGTAATATCTCTCTTGGTTGGATAATAAACCTTCTTTGGTTAACTCCCAACTGGCACCAAGTTGTAAACAACAAAAAGGGCAGCTCAGTAAACGTAACACCCTGTGTTCACGCAAGGTCCGGAGAAGAGCCGCACCACAAGAGGCCGATTGTAATGTAGGCAGTCTATCTTGACACAAGCATTAGTGGCTGATTTCACGACTCGAATTTACCCGTAACTTATAGATCACACAAGCACTAAGAAAATTAGGACTGAAAGAGGGAAATTACTTCTACCTAGTGATTTTTTTAAGGATTTAATAGAAAGCTGGAGTAGCCATAGGTTGTAGGCAAGGAGTAGTGACTTTGTTATAAGTTGTAGTGTTGATAAAATGGCCATAAAAATCATCCAAGTTCCATAAGTCATCCCACATGACATCTTCATTGGATGAGGAGGAGGGTTCAGACTGTGACATAGAAGTGGAATTATTTAGCATTGAGTAGAAAAAGCCAACTTGCTCTTGTTGATCAATTGTGTTTGGGTACAAAATGCCCATTTCTTGTTTTGCTTGGGGCATAGTTGGTAATGTCATCACCTTTTTGATGTCGATTTTTGTTGTTGTTGTTGGAATTGTTGCCTTTTCCAGAGACGTGCTCGTGATTTTTCAAAGTTATCGCACGAGTTCTTAGTCTTCTTCTTGAAATGTGTCCTCCAATAGTTCTTGATCTCGTTATCGGTTCTCCCAGGCAAGCTTCGAGCAATAGTTGACCATCTATATAAATTTAGAAAAGAAATTGTCAAATATTAAGCTTAATTAAGAAGTAAAAAAAGGAAATTTCAGGATTAAAGAGTTAATACTCACCTATTGCCCCATCTAGCATGAAGCTCAAGAATGATCCTTTCTTCATGTGGGGTTATTTGCCCCCTCTTTAAGTCTGGCCTCAAGTAATTTACCCATCTCAACCTACAACTTTTTCCATTTCTTCTCAACCCTACAAGAACCAAATAACCAAAAATAAGAACCACTTATATAAATATCAAAAGAACTAACACTCTTCTTTCTCAGCAGAAATTAAAACCCAAGGCTGTCTGCCCAAGTACTTATAAAACATAAATTTTTGACGGACGTTCCCGTCACAACACAATTCATAAATATGACATTTCTGACAGATAAATATTTCCAACGACCTAATTTTCGACGGAATTCGTCAAAATTTTATATTTTTAGTAGCTAGTTACATTAAGGTGTTTGGTATGAAAGAAAACATTTTCCAGAAAATGACTATCAAATATCAAACTTGTAAGAAGAAAGCATAGTCATGATTTGAAAGGGGAAAACCGACTTTTTTCGCTTACACTTCTATTTGATAGTCCATTTAAAACAGTTCCTCAATTGAAGGGAGTGCTCAGATAGTGTGACTAAATTTACAACAACAATAATATATTTTGTGTGAAATGTCACAAGTGGGGTCTGAAGTAGTGAGATGAAATTTCCGAAAATTTTATTCTCAAAAATATTTTCCGTCGTACCAAACACACAGAAAAGACTATTTTGCAAAGTATATATATGTTGTTTAATTACCTGTAAGCCTAGCAACAGAATTCCACCTGCCTTCACCATGCAACTTGACATATTCAATGAGTAATCTGTCTTCATCAGCAGTCCAAGGCCCTTTTCTCCATCCGTCTTCAATAAATCCCCAGCTGCTCTCCATTTGTTCACTACTCATTATTTCGCAAAGCATAATATATATGAAGGACAGTTCTTATAAATAATAAAAAGCTAAAGGGCTTAAAAGGGGAGTAATATTTTTGGTTAAGCACTAAGCTACTGCTTTATGCTAAAAATTCTGTGACATAATCTGCAAGTGTTTGTTGGCTATTTATATTTGTAGCCAAAGCTGGACCCTATTCTCACTTCTTAATTGTCATCAGTCAATTTTTGTGTCCTTTACAAATCATCAATATCCTTTTTTTTTGTTACAAGCTAGATATGATCTGTATCATACCACTTAACTTGTTGTATTACCAAATTGTCCTCATCTACTTCTTTTTAAGTTTTCTTAATGGTGGGGAAGGAAAGGGTATTTAATATTTTTAGGGAGTCGGCTAATTTTTTTTACCCTCCTAGCCTTAATATTCTACTTTTCGTTAATGTATACTTAATGCATAGCAAGTATATAATCAACGTGTATACTAATTATACTGGCAAAAATTTGTAAAAATTAAAGAATATTAGAGTTAATTTTTGTTATGATCTTTGTCAAGCTGTTGTATAACAGAGAATCTCGAAGGAAGAAGGGAAAATAAATTGAACCTTACACTTCTAGGAACGAATTCTTTTATGTCACACTGTGGAAATAATAATTTGTCGAGAAAACAATAGCTAGCTCCTCTTGCAATATTTAGAGTTATATTATAACATTAATCGATGTTGGATCATCGAATAGAATGTTTTCACGTCTGACTCTAGTGTACCATTTGTCTTGATTCTCGATCGATAAACAAGAAGGAAATTTGAACAACTTGATTTTGGACTCATCAAAAGACCTTTTAAAAATATTATTATTAATAGTTGAATTAATTGTCAGGAGAATATATGTTGTATTGCAATATTCTACAAAAACAAGATAATGATAGGAAATTGAAAATTGAAAAATAAGAATAAAAAGAAAGAACAGAAAAATGGTAAAGCTAATGCTCAAAAGACAATAACGAGACGAGAAAGGATACTTGTGAAAACTAAAATAGAAGATTGCTAAGGGATTGGGTGACATGTTCGCATCTTGATCAAATCACATAGGTATATTTATTTAACATTAAGTCACAAAAAAGTGAGCCCACATAAAATAAAATAAAAAAGGAACAGTAAATTTCATGGACAAAGGCCACGTATAACATAGGTTAATGCATTTGGACAACTTGACACCCTCAAAAAGACTTTAAAAGGGATTTTTTTTCTTGTTATATTTAATGTTTACAAACTTTAACTAATAAATTAATTAGGTGGATAATTCTTTAATCTTGAAAGCCACTGGCAGGCCTATAAGAAAGAACCAGGTGTTGGATTAGCTTACTTCTTAAGGGGATGGATTCACGGTAATGACCATTACTTATTTAATTATAATTTGTTGAATTCCATTTTGGGTATTGGGGTCCATTAAAATAAGATTAATTTTGTAAAAATATAGGCTAAGCATGTCCTTAATACGTCATTAGGGAACAGGTGGAGTTCAAAGTAATGATTTTGTAAGTCCACATTATAAGGTTATTCTTGATCTGCACACTTATATTATCAGATTTTATTTTTGTAGTACGGATTAATAATTTTGTGGATCAATTATATATAGCTAATAGAAAAAGGACCACAGGAATGAGTGCTTTTTTTGTCGTTCTCAGCAGAGTATATCCCAAGAAAAATTACAAAAATAAAAACAAAATAAGTTGGTATTAATGTGTGTAATAGATGTTTTGAAACTGGAAAAATACAAACTTTTAATTAAAGAAGCATAGGTAAAAGACGGTGCAAAATGTAAAAAAACGAGAATTGAGTGATAACTCAGCCCATCACACACCTCAGAAAAATAGAAGTACTGAAGAATTTATTATAATAAAAAACAGAAATTAATGACATAAAACTTCTATCATTAAACATTAAAATCAGTTACTAATTTTATTTAAACGACAACTCAACAATAAATTATCAAAAAGTTTAGTTGGTAGCTATGAGCTATTTCAAGACAGATTTGTTGTAGTAGATGGAAGATTTTGCATTACATTTTACGTCAAGGAAAGATTAACGTTTTTACTCCATCAAGGTGATAGTGAACAAGAATTAGATAGTTAAACTAGAGTTAATCTATTATTTTTTTCTCAAAATAAAATACAATATTGGCTTGGAATGTCCTAAGAGTATTATATATTCCAATTTTAACGTTAGTATACGAACTAATATTGATTTGATGGATTATTATTCCACTCCGAAATATACTTATACAAACGCATTTACCATTTCCACTGAAAATTGTCCTTATTATTTAAAGCCAACTTAGTGGATATCTTTAGAATGTTTAAATCCAAAACAATGAAGAATTGCTTTAAATTGGAAACAATTTTTATTCCTAGCATGAGATCATGATCAGCTTCCCTCTATTTCCCTCTTAAATCTAGGAGAGGAATGAACGGCTTCCTACTTTTTAAGTGTGATAGCTTCCACTCCCAAAGTATTTCCCTGCTCATAAAACGGCTCTCTACCGATGGATCAAGATATGTTTCATGCCTATCATGAGGATAATTAGAGGAAATCAAATGAATCACAACATGCAAACAATATTCAAAATCTATTTCAAAATTATTAATTGTAATCTTACTTTTAAAAAATTTCTTTATATTTTCTCAATATTTTTTAACATGGCAGCAGAAAATGATAGTTTGCAATTTTGAATTGTCAATTATATCCAATCTATCGTAAGTTGGCTGAAAAATATACATTTTTCCTATTATCAGGATGAGTTTAATGTAGTTTAATCGATCCAAAAAGCTAAAAATTATAATTTTACATTCCATTTATATTACACTTATTTGCACAAAGGTTTAGAGTTCACGGCTAGAACGTAACTTCCTCTCTAAATAAATAACTAGAGAATACTAAGAGAGAGGTCACTCCTCGGACACTTGTACCTTTATTGGAAATTTGAGTTCTTGTTCATTAGTAATATTTATGCATGTAATTACATGAATTTTAACAGCCAACTTAGCGTTTTGCATAGAGGTTCGTTAATAATTCTGCACGCACATAAACAACTTTCGTTTTAGCAACAAATTTTGTTAGCGACAAAAAGAATCCGAATATTATCATTTTCTCTCACACACACGTCGACAACATCTTTACCATCTAGAGTAACGATGAGTCGAAGAACACCGTGCATTGATGGATGTTGAGGTCCCATGTTGACTATCATGTGGTATTTTCTTGTAGTTGGTGCAATCATAAGTTTTTTACCGATTCATTCTTCCATGAATTGCTGAAAGTAAAAAGAAGTTCATCAAAAGTTAATAGAAACATATAAGTGAAAATGAAATGACTCTTCAAATTAATTAAATTAACGAGTTTTTGTTTCTCAGATGTCTAACTGATTAATTAATTCTTTATAACGTACTCTATTTTTTTCCAGATAAGCTAGCAGTCGTTGATATTTTTTTAAAATTTTCTTCAAACCTTTAAGATAAATAGTCTTTTTTGTGCAATTCTAAATGTGAAGTCTGTCTCTGTATCTTATTGATGAAATTGAATATTTGATATTCAACAGATTCTCTCTTTTCTTCTTGAAAAATAACTGAAATGACATAATTTTTTACCATTAAAGAATTTCCCCTTTATTTATTTTATAGATATGGATTTTATCAAATTTTATCGATCAATAATAATAATGCCAGTAATTTGAACGTGGTATATAGACTTAATTTCTTTATGAACTCCTAATTTTATCAATTCCAATAAATTAATAAATTCAAAATTTGATTCAGATAAGAATCCAAATGTAACACCTCGTACCCTTAAACTAAGCCTTGTTCATGATCCACGAGTGTAGGAAACCAAAACGGAAAGTTTACGTTGGAAAACTAGGTTTAGCTCTGCAGAGGAAATTTGATGGCAAGAAGTACAGACTGTAAAATATTTTACGATCCATCAAACGAAGCGTCGATCTTCACTTTTGAAAATGATGATCAAGTTGTGCATTCTACGGACTATCAAACTATTGACGGCCGTCAATCTTCTCCGTCTCTTAAATCCAGACTTCACCTCTCTGAAAATCTTCATAAAATGACGGTACAGTCAGACTATACGGACCATCGAACATTTGACGGACCATCGAACATTTGACGGACCGTCAATCTGGACGGTCAAAATATTGATAGCCTAAACTCAGACCGTCAAACATTCTAGGGACCATTGAATGGACCGCCAAAATCCCTCCGACAGCAAATAGTATAAATACGACACTTGGTTCTAAAAATCAGTTTTTTATATTCCCAAGCCCTAGAACGAAGGTTCTCTCTTCCCAACCATCTCCTACATCAAGGTAAGTCCTTTCCACGTATTTCCATGCGTTTCTAACATAGTATAATTAATTTCTAAGTGAATTTCATCACTCTTAACCTAAAGTTTTCAAGATAAACCCAATTTAAGGTTTCAAGGTGCAATCTTTGAAGTTCTTCTTCAAAGTCAGGATTTTTAATACAAGTTTGGAAGCAAGTCAGGTATGTAGAGCTTTTATCCACGTGTGGGAATATCCATGTTCTTCCCAACGCCACGTTTTCATGAAACCATGAAAATCTCACAACTTAGGGTTTTGTTCTAATACCATGATAACCCTAACTATAAAGGGCATCCCGGTGCACCATGAATAAGCCTAACTATATGAATATTGTATCATATTTATATAACTATTCATCAATTGTATTCATGATTGGTCGTTATGATTGTCATGAACCTGTCCGTAATCCATGAACTCATGCCTTACTTTCCATGAGTTCTCAAATACAAGTTATGATTATATTTACTCAGTTTCATGAAGTTATATATGTTTTCACGATTTATGCAAGTTATATTATGTATTTCCTTACTTGTTAAATTCATGAAATTACAAGTTATGATTACAAGTTATTTCATGAAATTCATGGGATTTCAAGCCACTATTTTCAAGTACATGTTTTGGGAATTGCACAGATTACCGAGAAGGCTCAGATAGCATGAAATTACATATGCAAACGTAGGATAAGGGTTGATCCGCCAGAGGACGATACCTTCAAATTATTTATTGGATCCATCATGGTCATGTTCATGTCTCGTACTCCAATAAAGTACAAAATGGCTTAGTTGATCGAGCAGAGATTAGACTCCACGTTTACATGTGGTGGTTCATGTTGGTTTGATTGTTGCTCACCCCACAGATATATATACAGATATACAATCTACAGATTTTACACATGTTATATTATATTCATGTTCATGTTCATGTTTCAGTTCATGTCCCCATTATTTCTCATGTCTGCTTATTTTTTTCAGTTGTTTTACATACAATACAATTTAAATGTACTAACATCCCTTTTCATGGGGCCTGCGCTTCACGGTGCAGGTGATGAGTTTCAGGGAGACGCGCTTTCTCAGTAGGATTGCTTCAGATTCAGTTGTTTGGTGAGCCCCATCTCATTCGGGGTGTCAGTCTAAGTATTTTATGATTATGCATCATTAGTAGAGGTATGTCAGGGTCTTGTCCTGGTAGACAGTTTTCAGACTCGTGTCAGAGGTTTCATAGACTAGTCCAGTATCATGTCATGTCAGTTATGTTAGCAATTATATTTTTTTTACTATTATATTCAGTATTATGATTTACATGTTTTCATTATCATGCTAGTGTATGTTGTGATGCCCATGTTGACAAGTAATCCATGTGGTTCTCTCGGTCACACACAGCCAGGCACCGAATGTCGTGTTCCGCCCAGACCATAATTTGGGGCGTGACACTACAAAGGTGATAGGTACATTTTCTTTCATTCACAAAAGAGAATAATTTAAATCTAAAATCCTAAAATGAAGAAGATTTCGTTGATTCATTTCTAGATCTAATTGATACCTTATTGATTTAGTATCGTCTACTCGAATTAGATTCAATGAGATCTAAGACAAGGCATGTGTGCATTTGTTTGCTTTCAGGTACTCTATACGAGACAGGGTATATAGTACTATCAATTTATTTTCAATCGTGAGTATATATATATATCCTTAAGATACTGAAATGGCTATCATTATTGATATCAAACCAATAACGATTCATACAAGCTAAATCTTCTAATCGATAATTAGGCCAAAGAAAGAACTTCAATTTCATATATTCATTTTTCTCTTTATAAAGAGGTTTTCTTTCATCTCAATTCTCTACGACGTCTAGACCAGAAAATATTTTCAAGAACAAGCAAATCAAAATGATTTTTGTCTGTATTTGTTCTTTGAGTTTGAGGTTGCAGAATGAATTCATCAAAATTCTTTTTATCAACATATCTTTGATCTCGATATCTTTAATAAGTTTGGTGTTTACTTTTATGAACCAATGAAATACCTATGGTTTGATACATAATAAATTGTCCATTATTTTCTATAGACAACCGAATAGGTTCGATAATCAATATCACCGTTTTCATCAATTCTATAAGAGTTAAATTCTCCTGAATCATCATTATATCCAAACTCATTTCTCCCCTTTGAATTGATGATATACTAATTTTGGTTGGATTTATCAGTCAAAGCAGGAGATAATATACCTTTATATTCTCGATTAATTTTTGATTCAAATCATCGTTCCATTTCAATTGAAAAAGCAAATAACGTTTCAAGAATAAATCTAGTTCTGCTTCCGTGTTGCTTTTATATATTTTTTTCTTTTTACCCTTTCTTTGTGTATGATTCTACTAAATATTTTTCAAGATTGTCTTGATGTTTTAAGAGAACATGGCCCAAATTTAATTTGTTTATATATTTAATTATACACACACGTGTGTATAATCACCCAATATTGGTGTGTTAGCTATGAACATGATTAAAGAATATAAGATAATAAGCACACCCACTATGGGTGCGCTAGCAATTAAATTAAAGATTTGAAAATCATGTAATATATATATATATATATATATATATATCCTTCAAGAAGGTGAAGAAAAATCTCGTAGATTTTTTTTTTAATTAAAACCCATAACTTCTATAGGAAAGAAAAAGATATCCATGCTTGTTGAAAAAGAAATATTTACCTCAAGGATGAAGATAGGTCGGTCTTACACTTGCTAATTTGTAGAATTTATCCCAACTGCTTTTTTGCAACACAACTTTCTAAAAAAACTGAACCAAAATCAAATCCAAAAACCACCTTAAAAGTTCCAATTACTCAATTATATAAAAGTATTAGCCGAAAAAAAAGGAATTTTATAAAGTAAAAAAAAAAAGATAGCAATGATCCGTGTAATGTACGGATGTAATGAAGGGGAAAAAATGAGATCTTTTAATTGGGAAGTACACTTGCAACCTGACACTACGCAAAGCATATTGTTATTTTATTTAATTAAAAAATATTTAGTGGCTAAACAGTTGTCTACAAGCAATTGAAATAATGAAGGTGGAGACAATCTTTAATTATTGGCCTTCTCTCTTCTTACACTTATCATCTTTTATACCTCTAATTTCCAATTTCAATGTGTCACTTCAAGTTGGATATGGATAAGAACCTTGGAATTTTATTAAGTTTTTATTCACTTTTGTTTTGCTTAAGCTGATGGGAATGTTGGGATATATATGCCATAAATTAAAGATTTGTCTAGAAGCATTAAACTTTCTTCTTCTCAGGTGTATACATGTTAATTATTTTTAATATATATACACTGATAACGTAAAATTAGAGTTGTATATGATTTGTACCTAAAAATTAATTATAAATAATTATCCACAAAAAGCGAGAATAGTAATCTGGAAAATAATACGAGTTGTCTATTATAACATACTAAAATACATTAATAGTATAATAATTCATTTCGTGGTTAGTGTAGTTATATCCTATTAATTTATTTTATATTAGCTAAGTCATTAGATTTGCAGAATCTTTTTAGTATTAAGTATAGTCCTATGAGGATTTTCTATACTAGGTTTTCGTTTCACTTTAAAAAGATTGTTTTTTCTCTTTATTTTTGTTTAATACATAGTATCTACCTTTGATCATGTTTGTCTCCTTTCATAAGGTTTAATTTCTGCAATTTACTTTAATTATTCTTTTTCTAATGTGCTAGATTATTCCATTGTCAATGGTCATCGCATTCCAATACAGGGCTATGGTACCTCCCACACACAGCCACCACATCCACCGTTTTTCTTTAAACATGTCCTGTATGCACCAAATATCATTAAGAACCTAATTTTTGTCCGCAAATTTACTCGTGATGATTCTGTCTCTGTTGAGTTTGACCCGTTTGATTTTAATGTGAAGGATCTTCGTACTGGGACCCATCTTACGAGATGCAATAGCACGAGGGATCTCTATCCATTCCCATCCACCTCCGCTGTCAGATCCTGCTCTCTCGTCTCTCTCGCCGCTATCTCTCCGTCCATTTGGCATAATAGGCTTGGCCACCCAGGCGCCCAGTTTTTAATTTTCTTAGAGGCAATAATTTTATTCAATGTAATAATGAGAAACTTGTCCAGCACTGTTTTTCTTGTTATTTAGGCAAACATGTCTGTCTTCCTTTTAAATCATCTACTAGCGTTACTTTGTCCCCTTTTGAAATTATTCTTGTTGATTTGTGGACATTTCCTATTTCTAGTTCCCTTGGTCATAAATATTATCTTGTCTTGTTAGATGATTTCTCTCATTATATTTGGATCTACCCACTCAAATTTAAATCGGAAGTGTTTGCCAAATTTCTTGAGTTTTGCACTCATATCAAAACACAGTTTGAAAAATGCATAAAATCATTTCAGTGTGATAATGGTCGAGAATTCAATAATTCGACGTTTCACTGGTTTTGTAGAAATAATGGCATGGTTTTTCGTTTCTCCTGCCCCCACACCTCACCTCAAAATGGTAAAGTCGAGCGCATCATTCGCACCATTAATAACATGGTTCGTACTCTACTGTTTCATGCCTCCATTCCTCCGTCCTTTTCTGGGTCTACACCGTCAAAATGTCAGAATATATTCTAAATATTGTACCCACTGGTACCCTTCACAATATGACTCCAACCGAAATTCTATTATGCAGGATTCCATCCTACGACCACCTAAGGATATTCGGTTGCTTGTGTTATCCCAATCTTGCCTCCACCACCCCTCATAAATTAGCACATCGGACTACTCCGTGTATCTTCGTAGGTTTCCCGTCTAATCATAGGGGCTATCTGTGCTATGACTTGTCCACTCATCAAATCCACATCTCTCGTCACGTCACATTTGATGAGACCACATTCCTTTTTTCGAATCTTCAAAAATTCCGAACAACGGACTACACCTTTCTTGAGGAGCCCGACATTTCTCCCGTCATTTTCAGCCAGCTAAATCAGTCTGACACCGGTACCCCATCTCTGCCACCCACCGCCACCACGTCTGCTATCCGACCCGCGGTGTTGTCTCATCTCTCATCCTCACCACCCTCCTTACCGGTTGCCACCAACGCCGACAACCGGTCGATCTCCACTATCTCCTCATCGATCAACCACCAGCAAATCACCCAGCCAAGTTGTCCACCACCACTTGCTCCGACATCTCCACCCAACGACATTTCCAATTCCATAACTCAATTTCCGTCGATTAGCCTTCCACCGTCAAAACTTCACCTTCACCGAAGAACCAGACCCACATACCCAACCCACCACCTTCCCCCTACCTGACAATTCCAACCCAACCACCATCGCCTCCGACCGTGCCCCCACCACTGTCAACCCCTCCAGATCTATTAGCACTCACCTCACTGCCTTGTTCCGCTAATCCGACACCAACCAACCCGCCGCATATCCGAGATCCCACACCACAAAACTACCCACTCACTGGCTCCACTCACCAAATGTAAACCCGTGCCAAACATGAGATTTTCAAGCCCAAAGACCAGTTTAACCTGTCTGCCCAAACAATTTCCCCAATTCCCAAAACTCCAAATTAGCCAAACAAGACCCTAATTGAAATGCCGCTATGTGTAAGGAATTTAATGTTTTAACAAAATAGCACACATGGGATTTGGTTTCTAGATCGGAGGGGGTGAATGTGATCCGTTGTATGTGGTTATTTCGTCACAAATTTAGAGACAGTGGAGACCTAGAGAGGTATGCGACACGACTTGTGGCTAATGACACAAATCAACATGAGGGTATTGATTGTGGTGAGACATTCAGTCTGATTGTCAAACCGGCTACCATTCGCAAAGTTCTGAGTATAGTCATGGGCAAGCACTGGCCGATAGATCAACTTGATGTGAAAAATGCATTTCTTCATGGGGACTTGAAAGAAACAGTCTACATGCACCAGCCACCTAGTTTTGTCCATCCAGAAGCCCCTCATTATGTTTGTCATCTCCGTAAGTCACTGTATGATTTAAAACAAGCCCCCGAGCGTGGTATGATCGTTTTGTCAGGTATATTATGCAGATTGGGTTTGTATGCATCAGGTGTGATAATTCTCTTTTCATTTTTCATCGAGGTAGTAGCACTGCTTACTTACTGCTATATGTTGATGATATTGTTCTCACTGCCTCATCTGATGAGTTGAAAAATGAGATTATTGCTTTACTTAAAACCGAATTTATTATGAGTGACTTGAGCAAGTTGAGTTACTTCTTGGGTATATCAATGACCAGATCTACAGATTATATGTTCTTGAGTCAGCGTAAGTATGCAGAGGAGATAGTGTACATGGCTAAGACGTCGAATTACAAAATCATGCCCACTCCGGTAGACTCAAAATCAAAGCTCAGTGTTATGGATGGTGCTCTAGTCTCCGATCCTACTCTATATAGGAGCCTTGCAGGTGCACTTCAGTATCTCACTTTCACCAGGCCAGATATTGCATATGTTGTTCAGCAAGTGTGTCTGTTTATGCATGCCCCTAGAGAGTCTCATTTCACTTCCCTTAAGAGTATCATTCGATAGATTAAGGGCACACTTGATTATGATTTACATCTATACCCCTCTGCACTGACCAGGTTGCTATCTTACACGGATGCAGATTGGACAGGGTGTCCGGACACGCGATGCTCCACCTCCGGCTATTACGTATTCTTAGGGGATAATCTAGTTTCATGGTCTGCCAAGAGACAAGTCACTCTATCCCGTTCGAGTGCCGAAGCAGAATACAGAGGGATTGCCAATGTTGTAGCTGAGATTTGTTGGCTCCGAAATATACTTTTGGAGCTCCAGTGTCCTTTGCGTCGGGCGTCCATGTTATAATGTGGTAACATATCTGCTATATATCTTTCTCACAACCCGGTTCAACATCAGAGAACCAAACACATTGAGATAGATATACATTTTGTTCGTGAGAAGGTTGTTCTCGGTCATGTCAGAGTGTTGCATGTGCCTTCGTCATATCAGGACGCAGATATATTCACCAAAGGACTTCCCAGACAATTATTCCTTGACTTCAGATCCAGTCTCAGCGTTCGGCCTTCTCCTGCTCCGACTGAGGGGGTGTATTAGCGAAATTCTCCATATATTCGTCATATATTGTGTAATTATGAATACTGTATATTTATGGTATATTAGGATCCTTACCGAATTAGAATTCCTCTCTTGTACACACTATATATATATATATATATATATAATGAGAATATTTCCTAAGAGAAATTATTATAATCTTACCCGGCTTGCGCCCACTACCAACTAGTTAAATCTCAGTGTTATATGGTAAATAATGTCACATATGATAAGAGTTGGTAAAAGGACTTCCATTTCCTATTTATTATTATTGTTTTCATCTATCAAATCACATATAATCTCAAGAAGATATTTCATTGTCTAAGAATCGAGTTAATCCTCACTATACTATACCAAAAAGATATTTAGTATAATATTAAATGTGATCAAATCAAAACTTAGTGCTAAATAGTTGGAAAAGACCACCTAAAATGTTGAATCAATTAGAGTGGCGGTAAAAATTTACCCGTATCCAATTTTTATTGTTTTTTATTCAATTTGGAGAAATCAATAGAAAAGATAAATCTCTTATAGTACATCAGATCCGGTCCGATTATAATTTTTTTCCCCCAATAAACTGGATATTTGTATAATTAAGAGTTGCCATTAGTACATTCAAGGGGAGCATAATCATTCTGCTGCAAAATATTGTACTGAGCCAAGGGGCTATTAATATTACAAGTCATTGTTTGTTTTCATATGTAATTTCTAGAATGTGCAAAAAAAAATTTCACTAACAAACATCGGAAAACTGCCATCATTGTTAATAGATGAAATAAATTAAAAAATATTTTTTTTCAAGAATGAAATCTTATTGAAACTATTTGTATTCGATTCATCCTTTGCAGTGACACGTGTTTGCATATCTTTTTTTCATTTGATGATGGTTAATATATAGACTTCATTAATAAATCACTTAACTATGATAATTTGATAAAGTTTGGTGGTAACGCTGGTGTTAAAGATATACAATATATGTTTCTTCCTATTTGTGTAAAGAATGTTCAAAGTGTTCTGCACTGATTTTGCACTATACCACTAATTCTGATTAGATTTTATATTGAATGCTTAAGCTCTTTCATAATATGTCACTTTATTCTTATTTTGCCCTTTTTTTTTTATAATGTGTGGAGTTCTTAAATAAAAAAGCCCTTGGCACGTGGCCCTTTCTTAATTTTTAAAAGAAAACTCTGGAGGACAGGGTTTTTATGCTTTTGTTCCATTTTACAAACGCAAAGTTAATATGTTAATTTGATTTACTTAATATATTGTTGATAGTGGAAGCAATATTAAAGTTTGATAAGCTACCTAACATCCGTCGAGTTGCATAAGTAACAAATTAGAGTTTTAAGGAAATGGTATCAAATATCACGAAACATAAGCTTCAGCTGTTAGATTTAATTACATTTTTATTTGTATAATTATGCTTCAACATGCCTCTCGTTGTGAGGGTTAAATTTAGTTTCATTTGATAAGCAAATCACGTGATTTTTTCAATAATGGACGATAGTGAGGCTCGAATCAAAGACCTTTTGCTTGACGTACCATGTTGAAATATGTGAGTGTGACAATCTCATCTAAAAACTTGAGTTGTTAGAGAGCGCACAAAAAAATATAAATATATTCAATCGCATTACAAATAATGTCGATCTATTATACATATTTTATTTCTTATAAAAATATTTGTTTCTCACAATATTTATAAAACAAAGTTTCTTCTATATAGTGTCGAATGTAAACCATGAGTAAGGGTGTGCAAAAAAAAAAAGTTTAACCGATAAACCGAATCAATAAAAATATTATTGATCTATCGGTATTGATTTATTGGGTTAACAGTTTTATAAAAAATATCGGTTTGGTTTTCGATTTTAAGGATTTAGTTAACGGTTAAATTGATAACCCAATAAGCTTATATCAAAAATTATTTTTCTCCTTTTTATATAATAGTGACTTTAAATTTTAATTTCTGAATACATATTCGATTTCTAAATTCTTAACGTAGGCACACTTATTCTCTGACTCTCAATTCTCATATGAAACTAGGGCTTGCGATGCTTCTCTGCCTCTCTCCCTCACTTTTATAGTTGTCTTTAGTTTTGCAATTTGAAGTTGTTGGTTTCTTTTTCTTTTTGAGAGAATGCTACAATGATACAACATCGAAGTTTGCTACTTAACGTGAAAGTAAACAAGTTTGTTTTAGCAAATAGCAATAATGTATCTGAATTTGCTTCTACTTGTAATTTGTGTAGATTTTTAATTTTTATGTATGAAGGCAGTGTATATATGAACAAATGAAAAACAAGAGAAAGAAAAAAAATAGAGGAGAATTTTCTTATCGATTAAACCGAAAATCAAACCGTTAAGGATCAAAAACCGATAAACTGAAACCAATAATGAATATCTTGTTGGTTTAATTATCAGTTTAGCATATTTAAAATTTGAAAACCGATAAACCCAACAAATAATACACAAAATCGAACCGACCGATAAATACCCTACCCATCAGAGATCTTCTCCATTATATACGATTATTTAAGTTCCAAAACCCCAAGAAAGAAAATCAAAAGAGAATTAATTAGGGGAATCACAAAAAGGTTTATTGAGTCATCCTCCATTGTCCCCTTAAAATGACCATTTACTTGACCCACCATAGAACATTCCACACTAGTTGCTAAATTCACTTCCAGCAGTCTAATTTCTTGGCTGGAATGACAAAACACCTTAATTTAGATTGGTACAGAGGATACTTAATCAATCACTCTATTCTTTTAACCATTCAATATTCAAAATCTATTAGACTGATTAATTTGTATAGAGTGTATGTTGAGTTCTCCCACATCGGTGAGCTTTGGTATCTTTATATGGCTTGAACAATCCTCCTCCTTTTGAGCTAGTTTTTTGGGTTGAGTTAGGTCCAAGATCCATTCTTTACATGGTATTAAAGGAAAGCTCATTCTAATTATTTGTTCACTGATGTTGGGCCCCCAAATTATATTATCCACACTCCAGTTAACAAGGTCTGGGCGTGCGGAGAATGTTAAGAGTCTCACATCGGATATGGAATGGGAACATGAACTCTTTATATAGACTTGGACAATCATCACCCTACAAACTAGCTTTTGGGGTTGAGTTAAGCTCATGATCCATTCTTTACATGGTATTAGAGTCATGACCCATCCGGTGAGATAAGTGGTCTTTGGTATCCATATATGAGCAATCTTCCTTCCTTTGAGCTAGCTTTTGGGGTTGAATTAAATTCAAGATTCATTCTTTACAGTGTTGAATAAGCTCGACTTAAGATAAATCATTCAATATCAAGAATTTCTTCATTCTCATGGCTTTAGAATCCCGTTGAAGGAATATGATTTCAGGACTCAGGTCTGAAATTATCAGGTGAGATATATAGTTCATGAATTGGACATCTATCTTCACAGCAAACTCCTTAATTTGATCCGGTCTGTCACGTGTAAGCGAAATACAACTCAATCTTCTCCTATTATACATGGGAGTATAAATCGATCGGTGTTGAATACTTGAATCTGCCCCTAAGCCACTGTTCATCTTGGGAGTAGTTTGGTCATTAAGTTACTCTGTGAAGTAGATGATTAAGCTGGTGATTGTTGGAGAAGATCTGGCTAAAAAAACACAAAAAATATTTCGATAACTATAATGCCAATTACTTTTTTTCCGATTTTAATAGTGAGTGTTTAGTACGTCCATTAATAATTTGCAAAATTTATATGGTAATCAATCATCCATTCATCTCTTGTGGTTTCAACTTTCAAGTGCACTAAACGCGTTTAAGAACATTTTTTGAACTGCAATTTTCCTTTGACTGAGGTATTTTACCAAAGACCCTTTTAGATGTTACAATCAAGGAAGGTAAAAAGAAACCTAAATATTTAATTTCACGCTAATAATATTTCATTTTTCATATCATATATTATAACATCTTACACAAGTTGGCCTCAAAGATTAGTTAAGTATTTAACTCTCAATTTCCATTACCTTGCTGCAATTTTGAAACATAAGTAGATGACATCAAGGTAATCACTCTAAAAAGGAACTTTATGCGTCACTTCTTCCTCTTTATGACTGATTTTTAGTGCTCTATTAATATTATTATTATCATTATATGGTCCTCTATAACTTTATTTTTAATCATGAAAGTAAAACCTATATTTTTTTTCTTTTGGTTAATTATATGGAATACGAAATTCATTGACTCGACAAATTTAGATTCGCTATGCGTAAGGTTCATTAAGGGAAAAACACTCTCTTATAGGTTTCTCCATTTCATTATTTGAACTCAAAAAGTATGATTAAAGATAGAAGCAATCCTTCTAATTATAACTTATAAGGTTTAACTTTTAGTTTCAATGTCACTATTCAAAAGAAAAAAGGTTTTCCACAACTAATGTTTACACCAAGTTATATTAATTTATTATATTAAAATAATAAATTATAGTAAGAAATTATATTAATCAACTATAGTTAAATGATAATATATTCCATTAGTATATATCAAAACTTAGGATTATGGTAACTACGTGATTATATTTCATAAACCTTAACCAATTGTGGCTTATTTCAAATTAATCGTCTTTCGGCTTGACCTTTACCTGTCATTAATTAATGACTAAAAGTTTAAAATTTAACAGGAACCTGGCTAACCATACATGGTTTAAGCCATATTCTCAAAATGTTCTTTGAAGATTGAATTAAGTCATTGAGAAAATATTAATTAAAATAAAATAATGTTATTAAGCATGCAACATAAAGTGGAAGACTTTGGATTCATTTCTATCCTCAAAACTTAGAAGTGACCGTCTTTGTGGAGGCTGAGAAAAGTAGGCCCTTGGGGCTGGCTTGGGAAAATACATTATTTTAATCCTGTTTTTGAAAAATAGTCATTGTCCGAAAAATATTTTAGAGTTTCACTTATAAAATTTAAAACTTTATAATAATAATAATTATTTTTCAATTATAATATTAAAAAGTGATTATTTGTAATTATTGGGGATATGATAACAATACTGAAAATTAGCTTCTGCTCTATATCTTAAATTTTATGTAACACTATCATTATTATAGAGATCAATATTTTCAGAATGATTTTTCAAACTATTTTTAGTTATTGTATTTTACAACAACATACCCAGTGTCATCCCACAACGTGGGATCTGGGGCGAGTAGAGTGTACGCAGATCTTACCTCCATCTTGGTAGGTAGAGCGGTTGTTTCCGAGAGACCATCGGCTCAGGACAAGCAAAGCGAAAAAAAAACAGTCAGTCCCGGTCAAAAAATTTAAATTTAAATTTTTTAAGCAGTATGAAAATGCTGACCGCAAACGTGAATACGCCTTAATAACGCATCCTGAAAAGGAAAAGAAAAGAAGAAAGAAGAAGCAGTAACTAATACAGATAAATGAGATAAATCAAGTGCATTAAAGAACGCATACCAATAGAAATAAAACTACAAAAGGCTATAAAGTAATACTACGCCTATTCTTATGATATGTTAAGCGGGCCTACAGTAATAACACTATAGCTACTCGTTTGTAGGCGTAAGTAGGACTACGCTCGACTACCTACTACCCCTCTACCCTAATATGTGTCCTCCACAACCCCTTATCTAAGGTCATGTCCTCAGTAAGTTGTGTCTGTTCCATATCCCGTCTAATTACCTCTCCCCAATATTTCTTTGACCTACATCTACCCCTTCTGAACTCGTCCATAGCCAACATCTCACACCTCCGCACTGGGGCATTTGTGTCTCTCCTCCGCACATGTTCAAACCATCTCAACCTCGCTTCCCGCATCTTATCCTCCACCGAGGCCACTCCCACTCTGGCCCGGATATCATCATTTCTAATCATAACCCTCTTTGTATGCCCATACATCCATCTCAGCATCCTCATCTCCGTCACTCTCATCCTTTGGGGTGCGGCGTCTTAAGTGACCAACACTCCGCCCCATACAACATAGTGGGTCTAACCACCGCCCTATAAAACTTATCTTTCAATTTTGGTGGCAACATTTTGTCGCACAAGACTCCAGATGCAAGCCTCCATTTCATCCACCCTGTCCCAATACAATGTGTGACATCGTCATCGATCTCTCCATTCCCTTAGATAATCGACCCGAGGTACTTGAAGCTTCCTTTCTTCGGAATGACCTGAGTCTCAAGTCTCACCTACATGCCTGGTCACAGTCACTCCCGTTGCTCAACTTTCACTCCAAGTAAAAATGATAATATAGTGCTTCTAAAGTAGACTGTGTGTATCTATTGGGTGGGTGAGTGTCGAAAAGTTTATGAAAAATCAATATAAAAATTAAAATCGGAAACTACATAATTTGATGCTCGCAATGAGAATCTCATCATTTTTAAATTTCGGATGGAAAGGAGTAAAATTCAAGTGCACCCTAGAGAGGGAGGTAGGGGTGGGGTGGAGTAAGCAAGGTAGGGGCAGAGATGTGAGGGTGGTTCTTGGGTGGGGTTGATGTAGGGGAGGAGTAGGGTGGATGGATAGTGTGGTAAGTGGTTGGGGTACGTTGGTGTATTTTTATTGTTTTGAAATAATAAAAAAAAATTATTTATAAACAAAAATCTTAATCTAGAATGAAGTTCTAATTGTTAAGATTGAGCATTTTCATGGGTCAAGTTTGGGCATCATCATGAGTTTATTTGGATTGTTGATTTATGATGGGTCAATTTGGACTAGCCCAAACCAATCCATCATCAAAATCACTCTTGTCCAAACCCATGAAAATTTGGGCGGATCATTTGGGTTGGGCTAATTTTGACACCTTTAGTGAACACATATCATAAAGCTCTAGAGTAGTACTCAGGTCGATATGCGGATGAAAACAGTATGCTGACTTAACTGCTGGGCGTGTATAAGAAAGAGGGATAAAAGTTGAACTGACTCTTCAAAGGCTAAGGTCTGGACAAACATTACTTCGCAGCAGCACTTGAACGCTTTCACGGGATGACTATGATCGGTGAAGTCAATACCATAATCCTGCAATCTTACATATTTATAATGATTCTTCGCAAGTCAAAGTCGACAACTAGTTAAAAAGAAATGTCACTTATCTTTGACTTAACTCATGCTTCCTGTACATTAAAATAAGAAAGTTCTATAACCATGTAAAGAATGAATTTTGGGCCTAACTCAATCCAAAAATTAACTTTTAGAGTGATAAGGATTGTCCAAGTCCATATAAAGAATTCATATTTTCATTCCATTTTTTATGTGGGACTCTTAACACATAGTGTTCAACATAGATGGGGCCATTACCCAAGTTAACTCTTCTAAAGCATTGACTTTCTTTTTAGTGAAAAAAGCGACCTGCATGTGACATTAAAAAAGATGCTTGATGTCGATATTCCACGGATTTCTAAATAACAGAAGGATACTTCAAAAAGCTTGAAAAGAAAGATAACAAATACATGGTAGTAGTGATGATCAAGAGTCTCTACTTCAACTAGGATCTAAATCAAGTTAGCTTCATAACATCTGACCAAGATAAAATTACAATGTGGTTAGTTTCAATCCACATTGGGAAGAGAAAAAGAAACACATACTTTTCTTATGTAAATGTGATTCTTAGAAACAATAAATGTAAAGAACGAGCTGTTTGATCTCGCAAAGAAGAATAACTGGAACTTGTAATGGTGCTCGACTGATGGTTCATTCCATGCCAATTGATTGTTAATATCTCTACATGCCAGATATGATGTTGCATCTAGTGTTTACCTATCATTTTTCTTGTCAAGTTTGAGGACAAAAGTAATAGAAACAAAGAACAGACCCACTGAAAGAGTAAGGAAAGAAATTTAACTCCAAGCATCTAAGAGACCAAGGGTACCATTAATTGTTGTGAGAGGAATTATCTTCAAAGTGATGCATCACCTGATAAATGGAAGACGAGAAAGAAGAAGGCAACTACAAAGAGGGAAGGATGTGAATTGGAGCCTAACCTGTGATTAATGAACCTTGCAACATTGCCATAAGAAGTTGCATCCAGACAAAGTGCCTCTTCATCCTTCAGGACACCTTCCGAACCCCAATCTGCATCCAGCAAAACTGGATATGTGTGTCTCTCATCAGCAGTTTGTGTGTTTCGCTCATACAACTCCGTGTTGGTCACTATTTCTCCTACATATTCACAAACAAAAGCACCTATAGGCAAATCCTCCAGTGCCCTGAGCCCCCAACCTTTTCTATCAGCTGTCATAAACACCTGACATGCAGGATAAGAATATGTCAAACAATTTCTTACTACTCTAGGTTTCTTCATAAGTATTGTTCATGCACAATACCTTTTCTTTTTTTTGTTGGATAAATCAGATAAGTATCATTTATATCACACCAAGATGGCAAAAAAACAATATATACAATATAAATTTATAGTTCAACCACAGTCGATTATCAGTTTTCTAATACTCCAAACATCATTCTCACTATTGCTGAAACAATCTCCTATTTCTTATGTTGAAAAAGAGCCAAAGTGGTCATACATGAAACTCTTGGTTTGCAATACTTTTCTAACCTGCAATGACACTGGTATGCCTCCTCGCTGAACAACACGATTTCTACATCCCTTGCTGCAGCCGCATTTATGCCAGCACTCTTTGATAAATTTCCTCACCAAATGACCCTTGCACAGGCCAGACATGCTATTGTTCTTAGACATTTCAAGGGGACCGTCTCGACAATATACTAAACCACGCTTTTGGGGTTCATGATTCATTGAGATGCAACTCTCGAGAAACTTCTCCTTGAGCAAACCACCTGATGTGTAGGCAAATTCACCCCCTGTTTCACCAGCACAAGCACATGGTATATCCTGAGACATACAATCCCCGCTGCAGTTTGAACAACAGTTGTCATCTGATATACGAGCAAGAAGGAACTTCACATGTGCGTTTTGGAAAATAACGTTCTTAGGTATGTACTTAAAAACGGGAAGAATATGGTCGCTGAATTCATTTATCAACGAAATTCTATGCTCCTCTTGACCATTTGTAATGTCTTCAATATAGTACGCAGAATTAGGAAGACCAGCAGGAACAACAGCAAGAGGAACATCAACACCTGGCAGGTTATCAGCAAATGGCGCATTGAGAGGCGTAGTATCACTAAGGTCGTACTCGACCAGAGAACCTTCGTTATCAGTTGATACAATATAAATTGCGGAAGATAAACGAAACAACAAGAAATTAAATATAAAGAGGTAGACACAAGAAATGAAATAAAAAAACCCAAAGTATATGAAACAATGGACCTCAATTAAATATCTAAGACAAACACCTAAACCTATTAGGATGACCTCAAGGGAACCAATGTCTCATGCAACCAATCCTCTCAAAACAAGGTTCAATTCAATGGCTTCAACAAGCCCTTAATTCTCTCAAACTCTCAATACAGTATACCATATCTCAATTTCAACATAAACTAAGTAATGAAATGACCTAAACTTCCTATTTATAGTCTTCGGCTAAGTTATTACACCAATGACCCAAAAGTGAAACCTTTGGATTGCAAAAGTAGCCCAAAATGCTGAGTTGTCATGATCTGCAGGAGACCTGCGATTCGCAGGCATCATCTGTGAATCGCAGGTGGTGCTCTCTAGCCTCTTTTGGTTGTCAGCTTCTACATTTCGTTTGCGACACCATGTGTGGTTCGCACATGGTGTCATCCTTGACATTCTTGTCATACCATCTATAACACCACCCGGGTCAAAAAGGAAGAACACCCACACATCTTGGACACGAACACCCCTATATATCCCATGAAGACCTTTGCCAACATAAGACGCACCCTCAACACAAGCATAAGCGTCATCATAAGCAAGCAAGCAGTAGAGGAAAGTGTCCCTTAATGTAAAGCCAAGTTGAAAATATTTAGGGAAGACATACGCCTCCATATTCAAATGTGTGACCTCACAAGAAAATAATTTAGTAAGGAAAGTATCTAACAAAGCAATATCACCAACATAACTCTCCTTACTAGCATTTTATCAAGGGACGGATCAAATCCATAGAGGTCACTTAATTCTAACGTAGCATGCATATCATTATCATAGATAGGTGGAGAATCAAACAAAGGCTCACAATTAAGTTCATTAGAGATGGGGTAATGACTAGTTGGGTTCCTCAAACAATCAAGAAGGTCAATTTCTCTCTCAACTATAGATGCCTCTTCTTTTGACTCTTTAAGAACATCAAAACATTCCACCCCTACGATTGAATTACAATCCTTCAAGACGAGGCTTCCGTCTAAGGGAAGGGTGTCAATCTCCCATAGTGGGTTTCCATATATCTTGTAGCTCCCAAAATTGGCTACATTTTCAATCTCACAAAATATGTCACTATGCACATCTCCCTCGATAGTCATGTCATCATCAAATAAGATATTATCTCACAATGATGAAGAATTTAAACAAGTAAGGTCTTCATGACTATCCACACGACACACATCACCACCACAATCTTGGGACTCATCATTTGACACAAAGACAAGATCAAGAGATTCATTTTCACATTTATCAAACAATGGTGGGGTGTCACACTCATTCAAATGATCAACTACAACCACATCTTCACTAATCGGAGGTTCATTAACCTCATCACAAAATTCCTCAACTAGTGGACTAACAATACACTCAAGTTGATTACATAATAATGTATTTTCATTTAAAGCACACGTGTCAATACTAGGTGGACACAAATTGATCTTGCAAGAAGAATCAATTCGGTCATCAAAAGGATCAACAAGTGTAGAAGCACTTTCAACAATGACATTATCATCACATGGTAAAGAATCATTAAGCTCACACAAAGACAAGCTACTACTCACACTCACATCACAAACTTGTTCATTCAAAGAGTTTGAAGTGTTGAGTTTAGATATTATATCTTGACGTTCACATGAAGAATCTTCTTTACCACAAGCTACGAATGGAGAGCTCACTTGACCAATCAAAGAGATGGTTTTATCCTCCATGCCCTCTTTCAAGCAGGGGAGTTCTTCAAGGGAAGACTCTTTTAGCAATTTGTTTTCTTGAGTACCTACAAAAGAATCTTCTCCACAAAATGCAGAAGTAAAAGGGTTAGATTGAATTTGTGGCAACTCCCTCACATCACTCCACACATCCTCTCTTTTTTTCTCTCGTGAGCTGCCACTTTGCACTCCCTTACTTCTCTCAATCTTTTGTCTCCCAAGTTCATTAGATCTCTTGGTTCCACACAAAGTCCATTTATTTGTACCAAGTGGGAGCATTTTGCTTCCCTTCATTTGTCTTCTTCATTTGAGAATTTTCCTTGGTGATATTCTTTTGGGAATTGACCTTGGTCCTATACCATTTTTCATGCGGCTCGGGATAATGGTACCTCAAGTTCCTCTTCAATCCATCTCAAGTCTCAATTGGACTTCCCATCTTCCTTGCTCTTTTGCTATTGGACTCCCAATATTTGGTAAGCTTCCCTTCAAAAGTTCTAAGCCAAGTCCATCTTCATTCCTTGTGAATAGTTGTAGCTAGCAAAGATTTCATTCATTGCGAATTCCTATTTGTCATACTCTTTGCCACTAGCTTCCATAGACAAGGTCAGCCATTTCACATTGAGTTCTCTAACCCTCACACTTAGAAATTTCTTGGGTTGTGTAGGTGGAAATAGAAGTTGCCCCATTTTATTCACAATGTACTTATACCAATCACAATTATAAGCAACTCCATGGTCTTCAAACAAATAATATCCCAAATACAAGTCCCATGCTCCCCCGACAAGTACTATACACCACACTTCCTCTTGATAGTTCTCATAAGAGAAAGATTCATTCACCATATCGACCAAATCTCTCCTTTTGTCATTATAAGGATCTATTCTCCGAGTCCGATGTAATCCTAGTTGGAGTGCGGCTTGAGGAGAAATATAGCAACCACGATTGTGGTCATTAATTTCAAGACGAACTACCCATTCATTATGTACTTCCACCAATATTGAATGGACTCTTCCGTTAGGCTCTATTCTCATGTTACCCTTCGGTTGAGTTCTTCTCACACCACGTTGAGGATGGTTGGTGACGAATGATCTCATGCCTCCATAATACGATCGTTTTATGGGACCACTTGAGGATGAGCAAGCATAACCACCACCCCCAAATATAGCATGGCTATAAGTCAGCTTCTTTTGACCTTAAGATTCATTCGTCATAAGCAATTGACATTTCACTATCATCATACTCAAGGCCAATACCTTTATCACTGCGTTCATCACAAGAAGAGTAAGAGTTGTACGTTGAAGTACCTTCAAGGTCATGATGGTCATCATAAGGATCTTCCGAGTCATTAGCCTCCACATAGGATCCATGAGTACTCTTTGCCTCATGTTCATCATTGTAATGGCCATAGTCGTATTTACAACCCTCATTAAAAGCATTACACTCTTCATTGTAGCCATAGTTCTCATTGTTAAAGACATATTCTTCATTATTACAATCACCAAAGTCGCCGTCACATGAATCATAATCCATGGTTACCTATTAAGAACAACCAACAAAACAAACAAACATGTTAAGTTAGTGAAAATAAATCGTGCAATCACTCAATTGTGCGCACTTTTGATTGCCTCACAAATTGCCTCGGTCAATGATTGTACCTTGTTTAATTCCAATTAGTCACAAGGGATTTAGTTGCTACTCTTGGCCGGAATAGATTATTGTTCGACTCGATGAATGGCGATTCGACTCAAACTAACGGACTTGAATCAAGAAGTTAACTACGAAGTAAAATGAGAAAAAGTACGAAAAGAAATAGCACGAAAGAAAGAAATAAGAACACAAGAACCAATTAATCTCAAGTAGGATCAATTACTAGACTTTAATTAGTTTAGAGAATCAAAGAAATGTATTCAGAAACGAATTGAAATCACAAAACCTGAAAAGCGTGATCTGTGGCGTTATATGTGATTCAACAGTGGTACAAAAGCATGGTCTGCGATTTAACAGTTGTACTAAAACATGGTTTGCGACACCATCTATGGTTCGCAGATAATGCCTAATTTTTTCCAAAGTTTTCTGTCACGGTCTGCGATTTGTTTGCGGTTCGCATGCGTGATTTGCGGCATAACCTGCCATTCACAGGTTGTGACTGTCCCAAAACGCTGGTGACGACAAAATTTCGTGGGATCTGTTAGGTTGACCACCTTTTGAATATTCTCTGTAATTTTAACGACTTGAGCCCACTTTCTTCAGATATTTGCTATTTTTAGGCTCCAAAAGCACTCACCACTTGTCTTGGGAATTTTGGATCAAACCTTCCTTTTTCCTTCTTCTTCACCAAGAACAATGAAGAACAAGGATGAACATTGATGAACACTTCAAAATTCCAACTAATACCAAATCAACTCCGAATTTGCTCAAATTTCAGATCTAGCTTCCTCTCAAGAAGGAGAACAAAGCCCAATGGTTTTCGGACTAAATTGAACATTAATTCACCAAGACCCACCAACTTGTTCTTCAAGGTTTTTATACTTTCAAACCAAACAATGGTGAAACTTCAATTTAACTCCAAGTGACTTGAAATTTAAGATCTAGACTCTAAGAACACTACGGAACAAGAATCTAGTGTCAAAAACAAACAACAACGGATTGAACAATTTTGTTTTATTTTTTTATTTTCAAAATTTTGGATAGATTTATTTTTGTAGTAACAAAACTCAAGACATGGATTGTTGGAACAACCCTTCAATCAAGCTCTGATACCAATTGATACAATATAAATTGCGGAAGATAAATGAAACAATAAGAAATTAAAGATAAAGAGGTAGACACAAGAAATGGAATCAAAAGCAACCCAAAGTATATAAAACAATGGACCTTAATTGAATATCCAAGACAAACACCTAAACCTATTAGGATGACCTCAAGGGAACCAATGTCCCAAGCAACCAATCCTCTCAAAACAAGTTCAATGCAATGGCAACAAGCCCTCAATTCTCTCAAACTCTCAATAGAGTATACCATATCTCAATTTCAACATAAACTAAGTAATAAAATGACATAAGCTTCCTATTAATAGTCTTAGGCTAAGTTATTACACAAAGTCCCAAAAGTGACACCTTTGGATTTCAAAAGTAGCCTAAAACGGTGAGCTGTCTGATCTGCGGGAGACCTGCGATTCGCAGGCATCATCTACGAATCGCAGGTGGTGCTCTCTAGCCTCTTTTGGTTGACTGCTTTTGCGTTTCGTTTGCGGCTCGCAGACACCATCTGTGGCACCATGTGCGGTTCGCATATGGTGTCATCCTTGACATTCTTGGCCTTTTGACATCTCCATGCAATCATCCGCACTCGGAATCCTCGGAATTGCACTAAAGTATGCTCTCGGACGTCCATCTGCGTGTGCAATCCTCGTGAAGCTTGGAGCTCATGGTCTTGACTCCGCATGGATCATCTTGGGCAACTTGGAGTGCATCATCAGTTGAACCCATAACATTTGGCTCTTCCAGGCTACTATTATAAGTTAGTATTCTTTTGGTTATCACAGTAGGATATGAATGAGATGTGTCACCCCTTTCCATTAAATTTAGATGAGGTGACAGAGTAGAAGGTCCTTCTTGCATGCCATCATCATCAGAAAGTACTACAATGTCATTATCCCCCTCTGAAACAGGAGAAGCCTCTGAAGAACTCCGTTCCTTACCTTTGCGCTGATAATTGTTCAAGGGAGAAAGTGGCTTCAATTCAACATCCTCAGCCATCTTCTGCTTGCTGGGAGGACTCTGAAGTACATGTGTCGGTACTAGGGCTGGATTTGTGTTTAGCAGGTGATGAATGATTTCCCTGGGAGAGCCGAGATCTTTTCAGTGGTAGTTCATCTTCTTCCAACGAGGATTTCTCCCTTTCCTGATCATTAGGGAACCTATAAGGACATGCGTTCTCATTGGAAACTGAAAGGGAAGATGTGAAGATGAAAACACGGTCCGGTTTCAATTTGCACATGATCTCAATATAGACACAAATATTACCATACATAATATATAGAAAGGATTAATACGTCGCTAGGGTATCATGTGGTTATGGACAATGGAAATAAGCACTGAAGCATAAGTAATAACAGTAACTTTGACTCCTCTCTGTCTATAATGGACTCCAAAAGAACAGAATAAATTATCATCTTCAATAAGCTCCCAGTTTTTGTTGTACAGTTTCAGAAGGTTCATCAGCACTGGCTTCACAACTTTTTCATTATAGCCAAGGGCCTTCATTGCCTCACAGGCCTTTTTACTTTTGCTTTCGAGTTTGACACCATTTTATATTACTAATGCAGAACTTGAATGAGCTCAATGAGGTTGAGGTATAGCTTCATCCTTTCAATTCAAAACAAAAAAAGAGAGAACATTACATCTGCATTTCAACCACAAACAAGAAAAAGCAGAAACACTCTGAATTTTACCAACGTAATGACTGGAATAAATTCAAGCATAGCATACTAACTTACTAGATGACATTCCATGTTGAACAGTATCTAGCACAGATTTATATATGAGGACTCCTAACAATTTTTTCAGAAGCTAATAGGAGGTGCAGAATGTTGGTTTTATCTAATGCTACATCAATAGAAAAACGCTGTATGATATAGGGTGTGTTCGGCATGGAGGAAAACATTTTCCATAAAGGGTGTGTTTGGTATGACGGAAAGTATTTTCCTATTTTCTTTCGTTTGGTTGAACTAAATACCTTGAAAAATATTTTCCGAATCAATAAAAACACATCAACCCAACCCCTCACCCAACGGCCCTACCAACTCCAGCACCCTCCCCACCCACCACATCTTCACCCCACCACCATCCCACAATCCTCACCACCCACCACCACCCCCACAACAACCCACTCCCAACCCCCCGCAGCCTACCCCACTACTAGAAGTTGCACTCCGAATTCAAAAATCTCAGTGTTTTGCTTTGAATATATGCAAAAGCTCTTAAAATGACATTTTTCAACTTGCGTACCAAACACAAAAATGAGTAGGATAATCACTTATTTTTTGAGAAAATATTTTCTTGGAAAACGTTTTCCGTCATACCAAACACACCCAAACTATTTTCAATTTTCGCATGTTCGGTTGGTCACAATTTTTGGAAAACACTTTCTCTAGCAAAACAAGGTCCTTTAAAATGAGGAAAATGACTTTCCTAGTTGAAGTAGAAAAATAAGTTGCACAAGTGTCATTTCACATTGATTGTGTCCTCTCGACCCTTCAACGCACCTCATCTTCACCCCAGCCCCGTAGCCCCCATCCCACCACCCCAAACCCCGAACACCCCACCCCCATCTCCTATAGTATTTACTTAGATTATATAAAAATAATTTTAGTATAATATTTTTCTGCTTATGTAACCAACACAAGAACTTAAGTAAAAAAGCCACTTATTTTTATCGAAAAACATTTTCATACCCTTCATCATTCCAGAAATTCCTAATAGAGCTAGCTGGGGTTGAGACAGTAGAAAAGGGTTGTCTGCATAATAATCACTTCATCATCCAAAATACAAATTAATGCACCAGGAGAGTTGCCTCCCACATTTCACTAAGTGATGTTTCATCACTGTCCACTGACATCTTAACTATTACTACTATTTCTTTTTTATCAGTAAACATCTTTCTCTACAATCCCAGAGAAATTGACAGAGGAATGGAGATCGTAAGTAGTAATAACACCCATTGTCACAAGAAAAAAATCAAAAGTCAAAAATAACAATAATGTTCTTATTTTCAATAAAAATAACAACCCAAAATACATTTTAAAAAAAAGAAGAAGGATTAGTATAACATTTGCATGAAACCATTTTAACTATCCATTATCAATGGGTTGTAACCCAACATGCATCATTCAAAAGGAGCATCAAGATCATCAATATCCTTCTGTAAAACCCCAATGCAACACTGAACCCGCTAGGTTTAATTCTTCCACAAATCCCAAAAAAAAACGAACAAATAACTTAAGAATAAATTATTCATTCTAACCTTAAAACTTTAGAAAAGAAACTCTTGTTGACCATACTTTCAGTACGGACGAATTCATCTGAACTCAATACTTTTGATATAGAAAATTATAATAAATAATAAATATGAAAACTATAACTTTAAAAATATAATAAAAGGTTCAGTGCTAAGAGCATTAAATGTTAAACCTTTAAATCGTGAATCCATACCTAATTTATTGAATGAATAGTAGTAGAAAAAAAGGAATAAATCACAATACCTTGTGGAAAAGGTGGAGAAATAACTTTTACTTGACCTTTAAGAAAATCTTGAACTTTTTCTCAACAAAGGTGACAATCAAATGCTTCATTCTTCAATGTCTATATGAATCAAACAATTTAATTATAACCTAGTTAAATAATTATGGTTAAATAATAAATGTATATATAAAAGATAACTTTCGAGAATTTTTTTTATATCTCACACAATTAATAGAAGTGGTATCAGACTACTTTTTGTTTCACAAATTAATGATAACTTTATATTTTTGGTCTGCAAATTTTGAATCCATTAATTTGTGAAATAAAAAAAAAACTCACACAACTTACATTAGTTAAGTAAACCACAAATTTACTACAATCTTTGCGAACACTGTTCGGCAAAAAAGGCTAAAAAAAAAAAAAAGAATTACTTTTTGTACCTTTATTCACTCCACCAGTAGGGGGTGTCGATCGGTTTTAAAACACGGACTAAACCGACTAAATCAAATCGTACCGAATCGATTTTTAAAGTTATTTAAGAAAATAGATGATTTTTATATAAATTTATAACCGTATCTAATAATTAGATAGGTTATTAATTTTATAAAATATAATAAAAATATACCGCACCAAATATAATTTATGTGTAAAATATATTTTATACATTAAGTTTAGAAATAATAAAATATTACAATTTGCTTTAGACCCGGAGTGATGGAAACAATTATAAGCATGCAATATAATTAACACCTAAAGTCCTAACACTAAAACCTATTATACTACTCTTATTGAAACTAAATTAGTTTTAGCATCTCGATAGTAATTAGTAAGCTACAAGGTATTCTAACGATATTGGGTAGCAAGCTACAAGTTGTTAGACACTTTCCTCTTGTATGATTTAAACTTTCTTATTAGATACTTAAACTTAGTAGACTATGTTCTTGAGTCTCATCTCGATTGATTTCTTTCAGCTCGTGTGATCTAAATTATATTTTTTGTCTTTGTTTAACATTATTTTACACTACTGTAAAATAGAGGGATGAATTTTTATTCTTGTTGTTTTTCATGTTTTCTTGATTTATCACCTTTTAAACAGTAAAAATGTCTATAGAAGTTTTGCCAAAGTCCTACAAGTATACATGGTTGTTTTAACTTTTACTAGCGACTTTTATATATTTTTTTAAGAAAATATCAAAAATTAATCGAATCGTACCGATACCGAAGAAAAATCGAGATGATGAGTACGGTTTCAAAAAATCTAATTTTAATTAATAAAATAATTAAAAAATCGATATGATATAAATTTTATAAAATAAACACCCAAACCGTACCATTGACACCATCCACCAGTGACTCTTTGGCATTCCACAAATGAGGGGCACTTTTTTAACGATTCATTTTTATTTAATTATTGAAAAAGGGGGGATTGAGTTTATATATTGACGATATTAAAATTTGTTATACAACCAAATTACTTAGAAAATTATGTATAGTGATGTGAATTGATTACTCGTATAATTCACTTACATTTAGAACTTAAATTAGTTCAGTAAATGAGAGTACTTTTAAACTAATTATCACTTAATTATAGTTAATTAATTAATAGTATTGTTTTTACCTATCTTTTACATTTCATCACAGTAAATTGATGTCGTTTGGTGTAAACATTTCATATGCGTAAGAATTTTCTTGTTACTTGGACTACAAAGCTAAATAACTTGCTCTTACGGGTTAAACTACACCAACAATGTAAAAGTTCATTATATTGGCATTGCATATAATTTTAAATTGAAAAAGGGTCAAATACCCTTCAATTATGTGAACCTCACAATATTTCAACCGTTATAGTTTTACCCGAACTCAATTCCATTATTAACCTAACCCTAGCCTCTCTTCCAAATTTCTCGAATCTGCTCAAGTACGTTTAGTTTTCTCATTTAATTTTTTAAAATTTTGAACTAAGTTTAAGCATTTGCAGTAACGTTGAAGTCATCTCATATGAGTAATTTTTTTTAAGTAACCAATAGGTTTAGTTATGTTATTTTGATGCAACGTAAATGCATTTTGTGGTTTGAAGTAACGTAATGAATTTTTCATTTTTATGGCATTATGCTTATTGTGTCTTTGTCAAGAACTTCTTATTTAAGTTCCATAAAATGGCACTTTAAGTCGCATAAAATGATCCAGAATATGCTCGATGTTGATGCCTTAAATTGGTGGAAAATTCAGTATAATTTAACCAAGTTATTACATAATTGCAATTAGAAACTAAATTAGACCAAATGGTTTCTTAATGTATGTGTTTAGCTCCATAAATGTTCTCCAATTAGTCTTCCAGTTATTCTCTCCATTAGATTTCGTGTGAAATAAGAACATATTTGGCACAATAATCAACAAGAGAGGTATGATTGGACCAAACTATTAATGACAATATTGTAAATTTCACGTTCTTAAAGAGTATTTTTCATCCCTACCCTTTAAAACTATTGAAAATTTTGCACTCGACCATAAATAATCAAAATATAGATACCTTCTCGGATGATTTTTAAGTATTGTACAAGCCTTCTTTCATTTAAATTTTGTATACCAAATGTATAATTTCTTTTAGCCTTAAATGTATAATTTAGTCTACAAGATTGTGAAAAAAATCGAAATTAGATGTGATCAATCTTTCAACTTCAATGTAATATGTAAGAGATTCCAAATATCATAATTAGATCTGTCCAAAGTTCAGCTTGGGCCGAGTCAGGGTCGGGTGGCTTTTTATTTCTGCTTGCCCGAGACCCTGACCCTATTTTTTTAAAAAAATTCCGACCCTGGCCTTGACCCTTCGGGGACCCTACGGGTCACGGGTCAGCCTTGACCCGTCGGAAGAGGGACGGGATTTGGTGGGTCGGGTCGAGGAATTTTTATTTTATTTTTAAAATTGAATTTCCAAAACTGAAATTGACATTCACACCTACACTACCATGAAATTTCGACGTTGAAATCTATTGTGTATCGTGAGATGTTTACTAAAGAAAAAGGAAAATTATAAATCGATTTGGGGGAAAACACAAATTGATGGGGAAAATGGATGTTTTCGTAAAAATTGGCGCGTTTTGGCCGGCCCCGTCTCGAAAAAATACGCAAAACCAAAAATAAATGGGTAAAACAGACATCCGAGCGCAGTTATGACCATTTAAAGTTTCACCAATTTACAACTATTTTCTCTCCCTACATTATGCTTACGTGATATTAACAGAACGACTAATAATATAAACATATAATTAATAATCAGCTACCGTTTTTATCTTATTTTATGTCGAGTTCAATGTAGATTAGAGCAATACATATATTATAAAAAACATGTATTATATCACTTAAATATTAATGGCAAAAATATATATAAGTACAAAATAAATATTAATGAAGGAAAAATAATATAAATTATATTAAAAAATATGTGGGTCGGGGTCGGTGGTCGGGCCGGGTTAGACGGGTAAAATATTTTTACCCTGGCCCGACCCTACATAAGATCGGGTCCCCGCTTTTTCGGGTCGGGTGGCTCGCGGGTCGGGGTCGGGGTCGGGTCGGTGGTTGGGTCGGGCCGGACGGTAAAATATTCTTACCCTGGCCCGACCCTATATAAGATCGGGTCTCCGCTTTTTCGGGTCGGGTGGCTCGCAGGTCAGCTATAAGCCGACTCGCCCGATTTTTTCGGGTCGGGCCAGGCGGGTTCCCGACCCGTTGGATAGGTCTAATCATAATACATTCACTTTCTCAAATTTTTTAATTACATGTAATGCGACTTTACTCTAGTCTGATTTATTCGTACAGTTCAAAACTCAAGGTGTGATCATGTCGTCCCCAAAAGTTACTTTCTAATTTCATAAATTGTTAACAAAAAAAATTATTTCAACACCATGGCATTTTGAATCAAAGAGAAAAACGGTAAATATCTAATTTATCACATGCATTCTCCAAAGCATTTCAAGGAAAATAGTATTTTCGGCATTTACTCTATGATGTGATATGAAAAAACAAGATAACACACCACAAGTAACATTAGATAGAAAATAAGAAGAAGAGATTGAAATTAAGATAGTAAAAATTAGAATGGATTTAATCGATTAAATGAAAGCGAAATGTAATATGGCGTGCATAGAAAAAAACATGCAATCGAACCTCTCTATATAACAAGATAGTCCATCCCTGTAATACTGTTATAACATCACATAAAAGATTACTTATAAAACATATCTCTTATTAATAAAAAATGTTGTTATAGAAACCACATCTGTTATAATAGGAGATAACATAGAAAACATATCTCTTATTAATAAATTATTGTTATAGAAACCACATATGTTATAATAGGCCAAATACATAAGCGGCCTCTTAATTAATGTTGTCTCAAATTTTTATTTTAGGACTTAAATTAAAGTGTTTTTATTAGACACTACTGTTAAATATACTAAATATACATAAGATATACATGTTATGCACGTGTATATCCTATGTATATTTAGTTTCGATATAGGTCTCGGTTTTGTATAGGTATTGTACAAGGTTCTGTATAGTTGTAGTGTACCTTAATTAGTCTTATACTCTTACCATAATTGTATAGTTAGTCTCCAAATAAAATAAGGTTTTAGGAGTAGAATAGGAATACGATTCTCCTATTATGGAAATATGTAAATTGTATATATTGTCTTTCAATTAATAAAAATAATTAAGGAATTATTTCTTTCAACTACAACACCTATGAAATTATGCCTATTAAGCGATTATTGTACACGTCACTTATGGTCTCTTTTCCATGTCAAGTGTTTAATTGATACATTTTGATAGGTGATAAGAAATACAGTATAAATGAAAATTTGGAGCACTTCAAGCGCAGCTTATGTATGTGGCCATTACAGAAGATAACCGATACAAAAAAATCTGACTATACCACAAAATCTAGTGTTTATTTCTTTCTGTACTTACTGTAAGAAAATTAGACTTCTTCAAATTAAAAAGCAAGCCAACTCCACTGTTAAATATACATCCTATATACACAATATACATGTGTATATCGGCTCTCGGGTTACGGTAAGCAGGCCCACGGTGTTGGGCTAATTTTGTATATAATGCGTATATTAGTCTTGCACTCCATCAATCCCGCCACCATAATTAGAATATATCTCATATATTGTGTAAATATTTAGTGATGTATAATTATGATAACTATAGGATTCGGGTTTTACATTATACACTATATAAGGAAATTAATACATTCCTACATGGAGATATTTTTTAAACACAATTCAATCTCCGGCCCCTTGCTTCATGCCACGACAAACTCAGTCCCCTCTCCATCAACCGCCATCATTTAACCAAGATTTCTTATTTTCCCAACTCAAACCGAGATTAATAAGGCTGAGCTTGATAACAAAAATATTTTCAATGTAACTTAAAAACGCAAGCTATAAGAAAGTGCAGTGAGTGTGTGAGCAAATTGAATAAGACATGCAACAATGAGCAACCACATTCCAAATACCCAAGATCCGGATCCCTAATTCCCCAACCTGAATGATGATCCGACCCAAATCCGAACTTCAGTCATGAGAAAATGACGAGAGACTAGCATTAAATTGCTTCCATAGTCTAATTTTGGTACTTTGTGTAAAGCGGTGGTAAAAGTTGTCTTATTTATATCCTAAAAGCCATGTAGTGTTCCTCTTTTATTTTCTTATAATTTATGAATCTTTTAGATCATGCACTAAAGATTTCTTTTTCACCAAACTGAAATTCATACGAGAAAATGTTAGATTATGATCTAAAAATTTGTAACATATTCAAATAGGGATAAAATCTAAATGATAGTTTAAAATAAATATTTGTGTAAATCGGCTTCTGAATATTAGTTCTGACTTAACTAGGCCCAAATGCATCGGCCCGTAGAAATATCCAATATGGGTTAATTATCCAAGTCCAATTGCATGAATGAAGTAAACCCCAACTTCATTTGGATTGGACTATTTACTTGGGATTTCATATATTAAGTTCATGACTATATTCAAGGCCCATTTGGATGTCATGCTAGTCCAGGACCCAGACATGTCATGTATTTATTTTTAAAAGTAAAATTGGATAAGATTACTTTAGGTGGTGTTGTGTGTCCAGTAATATTGAAGACATAATATAAGTGTCCAAATGACATGTTCTTGAAGTCTTGTCACTGATTAAATATAATTAATTTTCTCCTTAATTATACTGGGTATATTTTTATTGCTTATTTAAGTTAGCTCTTAATAGACTATCTAAACCCATCATGGTCCTTAGACACCATTGATGGAAAGGCTATTTGGTTAGTGGGAGCCCGTCATTTTAAAAGGTAGATAGCGAAAAAGTGAGTGGTGACCGTTGAGTTCCACATTGATGATGGGATGTGATTTGGTCTTCTTTTATGTTTTGACGATTCTCATCTAACGAGCTATTTTTTTGGATTGAGTTAAACTCAATATAATTTTTGCATTGTTTCTCTTAGTTTGCACAACGTTTGATGATTTTGATTGTTTTCTCTTCCCTTTTAAGGTGTTTACATAGTAAAAACGTGAAATATAAAAGTTAGCATGTAAACTAATAAACCGTGAGAAAATCATTATTTTGAATTATTCTTGATAATACATTTTGAATTACGTTTTTCAACGTTATTGGTCATTTACTTCTTCAAGCCTATATTTCTCAAATACGAGACCTTGGGAAAGTTTTGCTTGTTGAATAAATTAATTTTACGAAAATTTATACTACAATACTAGCATTCCTTTTTAGCGTAACACATTAAAAGGGAAAATCTACATAAATATAGGTGGAGATACAACTAGAAAGGTCAAAAGTGCCCATTTATAAACAACTTTTTCAGAGTTTAGCGCAAAATCAGTAAATGAAATCCAATTGGAGGGCAACTGAATTAATTCTAATTTCCATGCTAAGAGAAAATTTCGAACTTTGTGACCTTTTCTCCCCCCCCCCCCCCCCCCCCCCCAAAAATGCCACTTTTATAAATTAGATTGTTAATCCCTTCGTCTCAAATTATTTATTGGATTTACTAAAAATAGTTACCTTAAATTATTTATTATTTTAAAAGCTTAAGTTATAATTTTCTCTATTTTATCCTTTATCATTAATGAAAATGACACATAAATAAAGTAAATATTTAATGGAGAGAGATTATAACTTATACATAAATAAGGATAAAGTAGATCAAATACTCCTTCTAATTAATATTTCTTAAGAAACGTATAAACTAAAAAAATAATAAATAATTTGAGACGGATGGAGTAAAAACTAATTTAAGATGTTATCTTCACTAATATTTAAAAAATTAAACTAACACAAAATGAAAAGGGAAGAAACCAATTTCATAACATATTACTCTATTAAAATGTTGTTTTATATTAAATGTAACTGATTATAGGAGATCATTTCTTCGTTTAATATGTTATCTTGATATGTGTAGCTATCGTTATGACTTTCAGATTTTTTGTACTTGTGCATAGTGGGAGACAACAAATTGAGTTGTGGGCCCCATATAATGGGACCTTTTAACTATCAACAAATATTTTTCATCTTCTCATTTTATATGATATTAATACTATTATATAAAAAATAATACATTTTTAATTATGTTTATTTCAAATTTTATGTATTTATAATTTTACAGTTTTTATATTTGGTTTAATTTTTATATATAAAAATATATTTTTGAATTTACATAGCACAATTTGAAGTGTTGAAATCACAAGCATCATAATTGAATACTTTTAAATATATTTATTTCCGTCCAATTAAAACGTCCACGCTATATTAAATCAAGTTTCCTAGAATTTTGAATTGCCTACGTTAAAAATTTATCGATACGTCGAAAATTTAATTATCTTTGGAATATTTTTTCGTTTCAAAGCCGCATAAATATACCATACTTTTATCTTTACAAATTTAAAATAAATTGTATTTGCTCTTAAACCTATAGTGATTTTAAAAAAGTATCCTTGTGATAATTCCAACCTTACTTCAATTCTTTACTCGTATTTGTTATTATGAAAAATGAATGTCAAATAAAGACATTCCTAGAAGAAGTTAATAATTTATTTTCGAGCAAAAAGACAATTAAACTTTTGATAATAACATTTGAGTTGTGACCTCTTTACAGTTTACACTTTACACTATGAAAACACGTAATGCGTGACATAATTTATGAGTGTGGATCCCATGAAAGGGTAAGTACCCTTATGTGGGATTCACTCTAGTGTGAAAGGATTCTCACTTGTTCTTTATTTTCAAATGAAATGAAAATTTAGTAATTTTTGCACAATTATGTATTCTGTTGTGGTGACATGTGAATAATTAATACGAAAAATTACAGTAAGTGATTTTTTTAATGGTATGTATTAACGTGTACGTAACTATTACCATAATTAGAATATATTTTACATATTATGTAATATTTATTGATGTATAATTATGGTAAATATAGGATCCCTATTGTACTAGAATTCCACATTGTACACTATATATATTGATATTAATAAGAAAGACTCTCGAAGGGGGAGAATACATTCTCACGTGATATCAGAAGCTAAACCTTACTTTCTTTTCTCAGCCGCCACAGCCCCTCGATTTCTGCGATTGTTTTCAGAGAAAACAATCAACTTTTCTGTGTTCTATTCTCTGCCGTGTCATGTGTCTCTTTGCCCGAGAAACAAGAAAAGCAAAAAAAACTTTGTCCACTTCCTTTGTTTTCCTTTACTGCCCGGGAAACAATAAGACTGTTTTTTCTGCCCTTTAGGAACAACATTTTTTTGTTTTGTTTCCCTTCACCAAATTCCCCTATTGTCAAAGCAAAACCCTTTGTCTGTTGTTTTGTTTTCTCTTGTCAGAAGTTTGCCATATTTTTGTTCTCTTTTACCGTTCCTCGAGAACAATCAGAAGTGTATATATATATATATTCATGGCACCGTCGACACAGCACTGCCCAACATCAGGGACTTGCAGTCAAAAGTCGCGGCCCAACAACAGTTGGGGCTACAGCCGCGGCCCAACCTATGACAGTCTAACAGCCCAAGTTTTGGAAATCAATTTTGGGCTCAATTCCAGGCAGCCTACCAATCCGTCCCAGGCCTGTCAATGGGCCACAGTAATCCGGCCATATTTCTTGGAGCCCAGCAGTCCGCTACAGGCCTCTCCCAATCCGATTTGGGCCCGGCTTTCGCCACATTGACTCATCGACAACCCGATAATGCATGGTATATGAATACAGGCGCCACGTCTCACCTCACCAACAATTCTGGTAATATTTCTCAACTGCGAAGTTTAAATACTCCACAATCTAGTATGGTTGGAACTTGGAAGCGGTCATCGCATTCCAATTCAAGGGATTGGCCACACACTAACCCCGCCACCGCATCCCCACTTCTCCCTGAATAACGTCATATATGCTCCTAACATTATCAAAAACCTAATCTTCGTTAGGAAATTTGACATTGATAATTATGTATCAATTAATTTTGACCCTTTGGATTTTGGCCACACACCAACCCTACCACCGCATCCCCACGCGTTCATCATCTACTCGTGCTCCATTTCCAATGCGCAGGTCTACCTCCCAAGGTACAACATTTCTGCGGTTAAATACCCAACAGTGGGAGTTACTTGTAGACATATGTGCGAGCCACAAGCGGTATCAAATACCCAACAGTGGGAGTTACTTGTAGACATATTTATTTCAATGACAAACATACATTGTCCAGTAGAGGTAGAAGCACCTAGTGCTCTGCCTCCTCTTGGAGCCATGTAGTCCTTCTTTAGAACATGTTGTGGCATTTGTCCCTTTTCGTTCAGCTTACATTTGAAAGGGTATCTCAACAATTCATACTCCATTGTTTGAGATTGTTTTTCATAGAGATTCTTCAAGTGTTCTAGCATTTCGTTGGGGCCCATGTTTTCATGTTGCCTATGTAACTCCATAGTCATGGAAGACAACATTACACATTTTGCCAAGGTAGCATCGTTCAACTGTTTCTGATAAGTCACCTTGTCAAACAGGGCATACTCATCAGAGTTTTCAGCAGGGACTGTGGGGAATACTGTGTCTAACACATACAATTTGTAACTCATGTTTGATCGAATGTTCTAAACAGTCGATCTGCGTCCATCGACTTGTCCGACATTGTGGCACCAAGACAGCCTAGCAAGTCAACCCCGTTATGAGACTGCAATTATGTATCTAAGTGAGTTTTGCCTTATAGATCAAACATTGTGGTGTAAATACTCATGAAGGTTTATCACCCATTTCTATATTTAACATGCATCTATGAAAGAGTCTGAGTCTGAGTCCTCGTAGACTTAGAGCAAATATTGTGGCATAAATACTCATCTCACCGAAAAGGATTTTGCACTACAATCAATTATAACGGACGACACGTTCATTTCAAATGAGACTTGTATTAAAATTTTGGAGAACATTTTAATTTTAGGGTTTTAACCAAGATCAACTCTTTTACGCCATATCCAATATGACATCTTAACATCATGCAAACTAATGACACATATAGTTGGGAATCGTCAACCCAATATGTATGATATAAGATGGTTTAATCAAACACTGGGTGGCGCCTGCCCAGACAGTTATAGCGGACGCTATTCTAGTAATTTAAATGACAAACAATTTGACATTTAGCACATAAACAATATACTTATCAAATATATTGTATAATAATAATCATGGGTTAAACATTCTGAACAATTTTTTTCCGACCTTTGGGGCCGCGACGCTAATCACTAAGGTCGCGACGCTCCACCATGGGGTTGCGGCGCTTGCAAGGCAGAAACCTTCGGCTTGTATTAGGGTCGCGGCGCTTCACCATGGGGTCGCGACGCCTAATGTCCAGAAAGTCCGAAACTTAAAAAATGAAGCATTAGGGCTGCGACGCTCCACCATGTAGCCGCGACGCTTCCGTAAAACCCTAGCAAGCGCTACGACGCCCTACCATAGGGCCACGACGCCGACGTCCTGACAAAACGTTTATGTGTTGATTCTTAAAATCGTTCGAGCCCTAAATCCAATTTAAGGATCAAATCACAGGTCATTTATCATCACCCACCATTATCAATAACGCCCATATCGACCATCATCCATTCTTACTCGTTCTTAGCCATGCACCGTGCAATGAGCCGGATAACGCACTTTGTCTTAGTTCGAGTTAGAGCGGAATGACTTCCTCGAGTTAGCGTAGGAGATAATTTAGGGTGATATTAAAGGTCAACATTTGTTCAAGACATGTAGGATTTCAAGAAACCTCGTTTTAATCTAATTTTATGTTTAACTCATATTATTACTTTATTCAATTATTATATAATCATTGAACCAACCTGAGCTCTTGATACCAATGTAGGATTGTTGGGTACAAAGCATATAAGTAAGGCACATCGGAAGTTGTAAAAAAAATTATTCTTACTTACCCCAACAATAATTCTGGTATGGTTATACAATAATGAAATTTGTAATATAAAACATATACTTACAAGTTGTAAAATCTGGAGTCTTTTTCTACTGTTAGGTGCACACGCGATTGCCCTTCCAATTGCAAGCTCCAAGCTTCAATGTACTTCTCCTTCGGAAAGCTAGGAAATTCGGCAAAGGTTAGAGAGAGTATTTTATTCTAAGTCTCTAAGGCTTAGAATGTTATTCTGAAAATTGATGTAGTATAATGAAAGTGAATGCCTCTATTTATAGTTAAAAATTAGGTCAAAAAATTGGATTAAGGTTTGACCTTGGGCGTGGCCCAAAATCGACGTAGAGGCGTCGCGGCCCTAGGGTATAGGCGTCGTGGCGCTTGATGAATTTCTGCACTGTGTTGCGGCCTTAGGGTATAGGCATCGCGGCGCTCGATGTGCAGTTGCACTGTCTCGATTTAATTTTCGTGCATTCTTAATAAAATCCAAAATCCAATTTTGACTTAATTAATGTAATCATTATTCATCTAAATGTCTCGATTCCAAATCGAACATTTTAATTACTCTCTCAATACATCATTAGATCGAAACAGACAATCGACATAGTGTGACCCTGCAGGCCTTCTCATATTGACATTAATCAAATTAAGGTCTACGCGGAACTCCTAGACGACGCCGAAAGACGAACTCAATATGTGAAGTACGTTTACGCGAATTCAGTAAACTTAACCTTTATGTAGTAAGATAAAATCCTTTCATTCACGACACACCCGATCAAGCTTAGGATTTGTCAAGTGTCTATCCAAATGGCTTAATCATTGTATCTCATCTATATTAATCGACGACTAGACCATATTCATATGTCTATTGCGTTGGCCAACGACTTAGTCAACCTAATATCACTGAGAATCCGAGTGTTCTCTCGAACATACATTCGAGGAATGAATCCTAATCTTGGCTCAACTACCACCTTCAATCCACATCGTAATGTACCCAATACAAGCCGTATCTCAACCTACAAGGCATTTGAGCTTAGGACGGGATCAAAGTACATTACTTTGTAGAAGGCGCGTATTGACCTCAAGTCTAAGGACTTCTATCTCCCACACGCTGATCATACGTTAGACAAGTATAACAAACAGTATATCAGCATGGTATACCAATACTTCCAAAGTATCCATGTGTCCATCACGAGTAACCATTATTCGTTACCAATACTTCCAAAGTATCCATGTGTCCATCACGAGTAACCATTATTCGTAGCAGGTGAGACATACTACATCCTCTAAGGATGTGATGCATACCACATGTCGACTTATCACACATCATCGATATCTCATTCTCGATGATCATTAGTCGAGACTATTTTAAGAGTTACGCTCTATCATAAAATATCTCACTCTATTAATGACAACGTAAGCTCAAGGGATGCACATTAATGAATAATTACAAACAATCAAATACTAATTCAATAATTGCAAATGCCAAAATATTAATCTCCATTAATAATAATATGAATGTGTATAAAGTACATTTGTCCTAATACAAATTATTTTTATGACATAAATATACTTTCAATAACCACAAGTCTCAAAAATCTTATAGCTACATAAATATTATGATTTTTTTAATTATTTTTTAAAAATAATTTATATCGAGTAAAACTACAACAAATGAATTTAAACTCCAGGTGTAATTTTTTGGAAGAACTCATTGGAGGACAACTGAAAATTCCCGACTTATGCGGAAAATTCAAAGTGTTTTTATCCCTTTTTACTGCCAAAAAACTCAGAAATTTGAAATTCCCGGCTTTTAGAACTTTGGTCAACAGGCACGTCATTACGCACCAAAAGTCGAAACTGACACTTGTCATAAGTCATACTTACTCCGTCCTAAAAATATTATCTTGATTTGACTTGATATGAATTTTTTTTTTAAAAAAAAAACTTTTGAAATATGTAATTCAAAACAAGTCTTATATATTTGTGTGATGATAAATAATCTCATAAAGTTAAATTATTTTAAAATATATAAAGGTATCAATAAACTAATAATCCTTCTGTTTCAAATTATTTGTCGTGCCTACTAAAAATAATTGTCTCAAAATATATCATTTTTAGAAGTTCAAGGCATAATTAATTATTTTTTCTCCATTTTACCCTTTGTCATTAATGAAGATGACACGTAAATATAATAAATATTTAATTGAGAGAGATTATACCTTAGACATAAATAAGCGTAAAGTAGGTCAAATATCACTCCTAATAAATATTTCTTAAGGGGCATGTAAACTAAAAATATGATAAATAATTTGAGACAGAAGAAATAAAAAAAAGTAATACAATTTTTTTGAGACGGATAGAGTATTTCCATAGCCACTAGCCAGAACCATTTTCTGGGACATTTTGTTTAGCTCCTATAAATTAGACTTGGCTTCAAAAATTAATCTCCTTCATTTCTGCCAAGTACTTTTGTAAAATTGATCAAAGACTAACTTTAAAAAGAAACTAAAATGAACCAAATGCAAAAGCTATCACTAAGGAAATAATTTACCTACCTTCAATGTTTATATCAAACTACTTAAATATACTATGATTAGTGATAAATAAAGTAAAAATATCTCTAATAAACATATATAATAAAATATTTTAATAAATTTATTAAATTGATGTAAACACTTTCTTAACATTGACAGGTCCTTGGGACATGTGCAATGTAGAGGACAAGTTGATGTTATGGGACCATATAATGATGTATTTTTACCTAAACAACAATAATTCTCTTTTTAGGCTATTCTGTTTCATTTTATATGATATTAATATTATTTTGAAATTTATTACTAATATTATTCTTTTAGTTTCAATTTATTTGTCGATAGTCTATTGAAAACAATTTTTCTATCTCTCATGATAGGGATAATGTTTGAGTACACTCTATCCTCCCCAAATTGTATTTGTGAGATTACTTTGAGTATGTCATTGTTTCAATTAGTTTGTCTTACTTTTCTTTTTAATCTATTCTAAAAAGTATGTCTTTGCTAATTTGACAACTATTTAATTTCAATATCCATGTGACATATTTAAGACAATAAAATTAAAGAATATTTTAATATATTATACACATTTTTTAATTTAAGATCACAAGACTTAATTTTTTTAATTCTTTTAAACTTCTTGTCATGTCAAACTAAGAAAAACGAAAGGAAATATTTCTTTAATAATTTATATACTTTTGATGTTTACCTAAGATAACTTAAATATTATATGGTTAGTGATGTTTTTATTACACTATCATGAAACTAGAACAAGTTTTTTTTCATAATGTAATTTTTTTAATTGCAATTTTACTATGTAATTTTCAACTTTTGAACAACACCTCAAAGTTGCAATTTTGACAATTGTATTTTTATTACAAAAAAATCATGTCTATTAAATAATATAAGAGGCACAAAACAACATTGTGATGTTTTTATTACACTATCTTGTTTAATTATTAAGTTTTTTTAATATATATGTTATTTTTAAATTAAGTGCAAAAAAAAAATGCCTGGAATCCCGATCCCGACCCATTACTGTCCCGACCCGATTCCGACGTGACCGGGGCGGGACTTCGGCAAATCACGCCTATCCCGATCCCGCCTGACCCGACCCAATCCGATCCGATCCCCCTTTTCCCCCGCCCCGACCCGATCCCGCCAAATTCGGCCCGCCGGTCCCAAGCCCGGCCTACTGGCCACCCCTAGCGGCACATATTTTATGAGTGGATCCTACAAATAAATACTTTGTCAAGCGTGAAAGAGTTATCACTTTGTCTTTTATTTGGTACGACCTAAAATATTTTTTTTAAATATATATATATATATATATATTTAATTACACTAAATATTTTGAAAAATATTTTTCTCAAAATAGAAGAAAATGTTTTTCTCAAAGTATTATGGAAAAATATTTTCCCCACCAATAAGAACACACTAACGCATCCCAATCTACCTCACTATTCAGATACCCTTTAATTATTGCCTACCCCATCCCAGCTATCCCCTACCCGCGCACCCCCCCTCCTCCACCACGAAACCCCCACGTAACCTCTTGATGACTCGTCTACCCCACCTTCCATCACCAGAAGTTGCACTACTAATTTAAAAAAATTATAGTGTTTTATTTGAATACATGCATATGCTGATAAAATGACATTTTTAACTTGCGTACTAAAAATAAGAAAATAAATAATAAAATTACTTATTCCATAAAAAAAAATCTTTAAAAATATTTTCATCGTACGAAACCCACCCTTAGACAATTATATTTTCAAGTATGTTTTCTTCCACTTTCTGAGTGAGGCAATGAATTTCTAATTCATATTCAAAGGTCAAAATCTTGTTATTAAAGAAAAAACAGGTCCCTCTTGAAATATTTCAGAAGGAAGATTAGAAGAGAGAAGGGGGAACATGTGGCTTTTGGGTTGTTCTAGAACAAGGGAGATAGAGGCGAATTTAATATTTAGAGTTAGTGAGTTTAAAATAATGTAATTTGTTACTTCTTTTCTTTCATTTTAATGGTTGTTTTAAATTTTTTCACGCTTCAAAATAATAAATATAAATATAAAATACTAAGTTATCTTATTTAATAAAGGTAGATCGATTTCTTCTTATTAAATATTATGTCATTAAGGATATAGTCGAAGATAATTACCAACTTTAATTTATTTTAAAGCAAGTTTTTTTTAAAGCTAAAATGAGTATTAATTTAGACGAATGAAGTACATTTTATATTATTAAGATGTTATTTGCATGTGTCTAAATGGTTCATATCGAAAGTATTGAGACCATGTTATAAATTTTTTAAGGAAAATTAGAAACAAATGAAAAAGAGAGGGAACATAAGAGCTTTTGGGTAGTTCTAAAACATGTGAGGTAGATATGAATTCAATGTTTAGAGTGAACGATTTCATAATGAATGAAAATTATTGATTATTTCAATATGCACATGTGATCAAGTTAAAAGTACTAAGTTCACTTAAACGATTTCATAATGAATGAAAACCATTTTATGTAATTTTATCAATTATAATTCTTTATCTCATTTCCTCGTACTTTTTGAAGTGGTTCAATTATATTTCAGAAATACTTGTATTGTACTTATTTGTATAATCAAGCAAAGAGCTTATACAAGTTGGTCGGTCGCAACTCCCGCCAAAGGCAAATTTAGTTGTTGGGAGATTTTTCTCTTTATGGCACTTTATAAAGCAGGACGGGAAGTATTTAACTATTACAAGTATTCGAAAGGATAAACAGAGATTCAATAATTCAACATGAAATCTGAAAATTACAATTGTTACACAAGTAAAAGCGGAAATTCCGAGTTTTGTAGAAAACGGAAAAATGTAAATTGTTTTTGCTTTGAGTCGAGTGTAGCACTCTGTCCTTAAGACAATATTGCCCCGTATGTATCCTTTATACGTCTGGACAATTTGTCTCCCAAGATAAAACAAGAATGGAACCCTTGAGCAAAGGAAACTCAAGAGCTACCGTGAAGAATATTGAGTAACGAAATGATGCTTGGAAGTTGTAGGAAGAAGATTTTTTTCGGTTGTGTATTTTCGTGCATATCAAGTGTGCTCAACAATGGTGTAAGGGGGTGTTTATATAGGTGAAGGAGGGGCTGAAAAACTCGCTGAAAATCGCCTCCATAATAGCCAAATAATGGCCATTATGGAGATAGTAAAGTCACCAACATAAATGGTGAAAGACCAACGGATTTCGCCATTATAGGAGGAGTAATTCAGCCAAAATAAATGGCTGAATTGAGTGCTTGGCTTTTTCTGTCTTGACCGTCGAAATTCGAACTTCGGGGACCAAAGCGTACATCTTGAAACTTCGGGGACCAAACCGTACATACGAAAGAATTCTCGGTCCAAAGCGTACTTACGGCAAAGTTTTCGGCCCAAAAAGATAATATCGGAAGACCCACGTCCGTGGCCCCGTGGCCCCGTGGCCCCGTGGCCCCGTGGCCCCGTGGCCCCGTGAACCCGGAACCGGACCGGACGGGCGGGCGGCGGCGGCGCGCGTGTGGTCTTTCCTCGAACCGAAGCACATCTAGGTCCTCCCTCCTTTAAACACATGGGATACCCCTTGGGGTCCCAAACCCCAAACCAATTTCGAATCTTATATACACAACAATTCTTTCTTCCTCTACCGATGAGGGAGAATTACACACAATACCACACTTTCCATGCTTCAAACACCTTACTTCGTGAACCAATATCTCTTTCATTTCTCAATGAAATTTGACGATTCTTGGCCCTACGGTTATCTACGTACTTAGTAGATCATGCATGTGTGAAGAACCGGATTCTCCAACATACGTTACACTAGTGTTTAAGCCGTTAAAGTTGGTCGGTCGCAACTCCCGCCAAAGGCAAATTTCCAACAATACATTTATTTTCAAGTTCTCACAAATGGTGAGTTTAATAAGTTATTTTATTACATATGGTGGTAAAACTCTTATTCAAAACACAAAAGCTTCTAAAACATTAGCCCTGTATATTTAAAACAAAGTTTTGTAATTCTGACAAGTTACAAATATTAAATGCAACTCAAAATACATCAAGATCTACGATAGAATAATCCTTATATGCTTATTATATTATACATAAAAAAAAAAAAACTGGTGAAAAGTACAAATCTCTTCATGCACTTCCCCTAATTCTACTACATAAGCATTACTTTGAAGTTTTTACTTTTAAATCCATTTCGAGAGCTTAAACATTTATCATAATCCACTAGCTTTTGTACGAATATCTTCCTTTATTAATAACAGGTTGTTTATCCCAACAAAATCAAACTATTCATTTGATTATTATTAATACTCCCTTTGTTCCAATGTGATACTCTTCCCGGATAAAAAATAGTGTTCACTTAGCCTTTATTTTTTGAGTAAAAAATAGTGTTCACTTAACAAATTAAGAAAAAAATAATCTTATATTTTCAGATTTGTCTTTATTAAGTGTTAGATGACCAAATTTTTATAACTATTTAACTAAGGATATTTTAATCAAATTAACTATTTTTATCTAGAAATTAATATTTTTTAAGGGATATGAAAATAGCTTAGTGGCACGAAAAAATACTAATTCTTAACATTTATATATATATATATATATATATTGCGAAAGAACTAGCCATTAAATGTTTTATATGAAATCGTACATTTGATTTTGAAGTTACAAATTAAAATGTGAATACATATCAATAAAAACTTATGACATATATTATGTAATTATTTATTTAGTGCAAATATTAAAAGATTTCATGTATGTATTTATTCATTTAAGAAATAACTTATCACTATGATGTGTTACATTGACGATCTAACTAGAAATAAATCTTCACGAGTTGAGTAAAAACACCTAGCCTATTTTACTCTCCTTATGCAAAATAGCAGTTCATCCAGCCGTATTCTAGCTTCGACCAACCAAGAGAATTCTTTATATAAATATAAAGAAAAATAGTTTCAGGAGTGATCCCATACACGCGAACTATTCATGTCTATAGTCATCGAGAGCTTTTTTCCAACGTTGACTTGCGTTGTCTTGCTTACCGGCTTGAAAACTTTTCTCCCAAAAAAGGGACTGACTCTAAGGATGCTCAACACATATTAATTGTTCATATTAAATACTTTATATCCAATCTTTTTGAAAAGCTTATGCGCATACACTTAACATGTTAAGGATGCTCAACACATGTTAAGTGTTCATATTACCGACTAGAAACTTTTCTCCCAAAAAAGGGATTGACTCTAAGGATGCTCAACACATGTTAAGTGTTCATAAGTTTGAGAACATAATGTCTAATGAGAATACTCTGCTAGCGGTTTGAGCATAGATTTTGGATCAAATTTTAAAATTTTATCATCAAATATCTGTTTGGCCATGAAATTTGATCAGTTTTTGAAAACTAGATTATTTTCTAGTTTCAAAAATTGCACTTTCACAATAAAAACTTATAATTTTCCAAGTAAAATGCATGTTCAAACATAATTTCAAGTTCTTAAAAACACAACTTCAAAAACTCAAACTTTCAAGTTTCAACTTCAAAATCTACGGCCAAACATGAACTTTATCAGGTGATCAATCATAATATGTCATAGTTTGAACGTTACAATAAAATTTACTAGCAAGTTTAAAGAGTTGAGGACATTTTGGTCCACAAATATAAATTTATTACTTCATTTATGATAAAAATAGATTTTGCAAGAATCTGATCACACTGAGTAGTTCTTCTTCTTCCTCTTCTTTTATCTTTCACAGACACACTTTCACTCCATTTTCTCCATTTCCATGAACAAAAACCTCCCTCAACATCTCCAAAACCCCTAATTTCATGCCATAATAACAACCCAAAACCCCTTTTAATCTCTAAAAAATCATCATCTCCAGTGTTACAGAAAAACAATGGGTTCACTTGTTCCATTTCAAGACCTTAATCTTCAATCTGAACCCACTAATTTAACATCATCTCCAACCCCAATTCCAAGAATTATCCCTAAAATTGAACCAAAACTCGAACCCTTAGATGAACACACACAAGCTGATCTTCAATCTACACCTTTTTTCTCTAACCCTAGTCCTAATTTCAACTCTAGTTCGGGTCAACCTTTTACCCGTAACCCACAATTACCCACACCCGAAATCCCACCTGGGTGTGAAGAAACTAATGTTTATTCTGAATATAATCGAATTTCTGAGTTATTTAAAGAAGCTTTTGCTAAAAGAATGCAACGTTATGGAGATGTTGAGGTTTTTGAAAACCAGGTGGAAGAAGACCCCAATTCGCGTGCCATTGTTCCGGTTAATAATAATGATACCCAGGTGATAATCTTGAAATTTGGGGATTTTATTCTTGAATTTTGCGTATCTTTAAAATTACAGTGTTTAATGTTTGTATTTTCGTTTCCGCATTATTGTTACCAGGTTTCAGAAATGGTGATTGCTAGAAAAAAGTATCCACAAAGATCATCTGAGTTGGTTAGAGTAACAGATCTTAAACCTGAAGATCAACGTTATTTTCGAGATGCTGTTAGGAGAACCCGAATGCTGTATGATTCTTTACGTATTCTCGCGATGGTTGATGATGATAATAGTCAGCATTTGGGTCCTCATAGAAGGACTAGAGGTGATTTGAAGGCTTGTCAAATATTGAGAGAACATGGGTTGTGGATGAATCGAGATAAACGGATTGTTGGGGCGATTCCGGGTGTGCTTATTGGTGATGTTTTCTTTTTTAGGATGGAGCTTTGTGTTGTTGGATTACATGGGCAGGCTCAAGCTGGTATTGATTATGTACCTGCTAGTCAGAGTTCGAATCGTGAGCCAATTGCTACGAGTGTGATCGTTTCGGGTGGGTACGAGGATGATCAAGATGGAGGAGATGTGATTATATATACGGGGCACGGTGGACAGGATAAGTATTCGAGGCAATGTGTGCATCAGAAGCTGGAATGTGGGAATTTGGCATTGGAAAGAAGTATGCATTACGGAGTTGAGGTAAGGGTAATTCGTGGTTTTAAATATGAAGGTAGTGGAAGTGCTAGTGGTAAAGTTTATGTGTATGATGGATTATATAGAATTGTTGAATGCTGGTTTGATGTTGGAAAGTCTGGATTTGGAGTGTATAAATACAAGCTTGTTAGGATAGAGAATCAAGAAGAGATGGGAAGTGCTATTCTTCGTTTCGCACAGAATCTTAGGATTAGACCTTTAGTGGCAAGGCCTACTGGTTATGTTAGTCTAGATATATCAAGGAAAAAAGAAAACGTGCCGGTTTTTCTTTTCAATGATATTGATGATAATCACGATCCGGTATATTTTGATTATCTGGTGAAGACTGTTTATCCTCCATATGTCTATCAGAATGTGGGCAGCGGTAATGGCTGTGAGTGCGTTGATGGGTGTGGGGATAATTGTTTTTGTGCTCAAAGAAATGGCGGCCATTTTGCCTATGATTATAACGGGATATTGTTGATAGGCAAACCATTAGTGTTCGAATGTGGACCACATTGTCGATGTCCTCCAACTTGTCGGAATCGAGTGAGTCAGAAAGGTTTGAGGAACAGATTTGAAGTGTTTCGGTCTAGAGAGACTGGTTGGGGAGTTAGGTCACTGGACTTGATCCAAGCTGGGTCATTTATCTGTGAGTTTACTGGGGTTGTACTCACGCGAGAGCAAGCTCAAATTTTTACAATGAATGGTGATAGTTTAGTCTATCCAAGTCGCTTTCCTGAGAGATGGGCAGAATGGGGAAATTTGTCACAGATATATCCTAACTATGTGCGGCCGGCATACCCCTCCATTCCTCCTCTGGATTTTGCGATGGATGTTTCTAGAATGAGGAATGTAGCATGTTATATGAGTCACAGTTCAAGCCCCAATGTTATGGTGCAGCCAGTGCTTTATGATCACAACCATGCATCTTTCCCCCACTTGATGCTCTTTGCAATGGAGAATATCCCCCCTCTTAAGGATATCAGTATTGATTATGGTGTAGCAGATGAATGGACAGGGAAGCTTGCCATCTGTGATTGACTAACTTATACTAGTTGTTCCAATTTTGGAAATGATTCGGCAGCCATTTCTGGCACATCATTTGCTGAGGTAATTAAAACATTCAAGTCAATTATTCCTGTTGAACTCAAATTTGTAATGATTCAGCAACATTTTTTTTCTCCGAAACTGGTAACTGTAGATTCAGCAACATGTTTTCTAGAGGGCTGACTTTGCTTTATTGATTTGTTTTTCTACGTACTATATGCGGTTTTAATGCATATTAACTGACTTTTTGAATGGATTTGAACTTCTTTTCATGCTGGTTAAGAAGAATTCCCTTTTCCCTCCTTGGTTGTCTTTTTAATGGTTTGGAACATGATGTTGTTTCTAATTAGTTGTGCTCTGCTCCTGATAGATCCCCTCTTTAGATTTCACGTCTAAAGAGTTCTTTGCACAGCTGCTGAGAAGTAATCCCTTGTCCCATAATAGTTGTACAACCTTTTCTGGCACCTAAGAAGGTGACCTAGAGGTCAATGAAGCATGTAAAAACCGTAGGAGAGCGGGGACAAAAACGTTAGATGTTTTTCCTCATCTGCCTAAGTTGTGGTGGATAGAGTTACCCGTTACTTGTGCTAGTAGAAGTTAGCAAATATTCAGTGAAATAGTCGAAGTTTGCAAGTTGACCCGGACATCGCTGTAAACTACTATGACTAGCTATTAGATTTAGAGTCCTTTTGGTTTTGTTGATTAAAAGTAGCTGACAAATATCAAATACTGAAGTTGTTTCTATAAATAAGCGGTTACGTGGTTGATTAGAAGGGCCGAAACTGATAATAAGCATTTTTTCTGTTAGATAGATTGAAATGCCCTTAAAGATTTTTACAGAAAGTATAAATGTAAATGTTATGTTACATGGAATTGAGTGGGAGTTAGGGGTTTAATTTTAGGAATAGTACTTTGTTGATTACTAAAATCATCTGGATATAGTAGTAAATGTCTTGTCTAGATTAGAACTCTTTTAACTTGAAAAGTGCTAGTGCTTATAAAGTGGTCAAACCAACTTATAAGCTTACCAAACACCCTAGAGTATAATAAATTATCTCCAGTTGTAGGGGGGGGGGGGTAAAGTGAGGTTTTGAAATGTGAAAAAGTATAATAATTAGTTGAGAACATGTCAAGAAGATTGATATAATTTTTGGTTTATATCAACCTCGTTCAAGGGGAGGTTTTATTTTGGAAATCAACCTTAAAGTGAAGTAGGTTAGATATGCATCCTGTGGAGGCAGCTATACAAATGGAACTGTCCTTTGGTTTTTAGGAAGAAAAAGGTCTAGTATTTTCAAACAAAGGTAGTAATTTAATTAAGTTAAATACTAACCGGACAACTGGAGGAAAGAATACTCTCCCCAATGCCATATTTTATTAGTTTTTTGGTGTCCAAGTGTCAATTGCAACATGAGCTATGCTGTTTAGTTTGCATGCTCTGATTGTTAATTTTCTCTAACTTGAAGTACCTTGAACTGATTGGACAAGTTACATGGTGGCTTAATTACATGGAACTCCGCTTCCTTAAGTGGTCAGTGGCCACTGGTCACGTACGAGAAGAGAAAGAGGTAGGGGGAAAGAACTTGTCTTGAGAAATCTTTGTGAAAAAAAACAGTTCCTTAGGTATCACCTTACAAACAAGGTCAAGTTTAAAGAGTAAATTTATTCCTAACCATTAGAGGAGGATAGGTATGGGAATGGTGGGGAGTTGGGCTGGATGCTTTCTCCCGCTAATGCCCCACTCTACCTGGCCCAACTTTGGCCCGGACACAATATTCTTACTCTATTTCTTTTCATTAATTTTTAGTCCTTTTTTTCATCATTTTCAATTGCTTAGTATTTTTCAAATTTGGTTTTTATCTCATGTACCAATAACTGTGTTTTCTCTTTAGATGTTTAACTTAACATTTGAAGGAAGAAACATCACAAAAGAATAAAAGACATCAAGAGAATATAACTGGATACCTTGCTAAATAATAAATGGGATACCAGAAGTAAACCTTAAAAATTGAAAAAAGTTACAGGTGGTGCACCATGACACCTACCTCTTTGCCCCAGTTTGGAGATAAGAGATGATCTTTACCTCTAGTTAACACGATTCCTCAAGGAAAGAGATGATCTTTACCCCTAGTTAACACGATTCCTCAAAAATCTGCAGCCTTTAGTGAATTTCAGATCTGGGTCTCTTCGTTGGATGAGATTCATCTTCTTCAGAGTTGTTTACTCCTACAATATGGTTTCACTGCACCAGGTGAGAGGTTATAGGTGCGATTAAAGTGAATTTATACCAGAAAAGATGAATTTCTTACCTTGAAAGCTGAGACAGGTCTGAGAGAAAGCTAATGGAGACCAGACGAAAGCTAACATCCATGGCGTCCAAGCCTAGATCAGACGAGTGCCTAGCTTTGATGATTGATTACTCTGCCGGTTGTTCACTTCCAGCTCCGATGAATCTCCAGCTCACTTGAAGAAGCTAGAGGGATTTTAGGTCTTAGTTTGGTCGACTGTGTTTGGGGAATTAGGAAAGTATTGCTTTTTGCTTTTGTTGTCTTTTTTAGCTTTTAGCGTTTCTTTGCTTTGTACATAGTACTTTCTATTTTAATAAAATAACAACCACTAAGTTCCACGTAGTGGCTTAATTGGAAAAAAAAAGGAGAGAATGAATTGCTCTTCCACCTTGTTGGGTCACATCTAAGAGTTCAACCAAGCCTTTCCTATTCCACTTCTCCTTGTCTCCGTCCATAGATGTGGAATGTGATTCTTTGCTTGATGAGTAATGAGTATGCACATGTATATGATTGCTTAATACCATCCTTTCCGTTTTATTCTATATGATTGTCTTTCGTTTTTGTTCCATTTAAAAAGAGTTTACTAAAAAATAGTCCAAATACCTTCAGGTTATATTTTTAGTAGCCACCCAAGGGTGTTGGCCTAGTTGTCGTAGTGGGAGAAGAACCATGAGGTCTTAAATCCCAGCGGAGGTAAAAATCACTAGGTGACTTCTCCCATCTACGCAAACCTTGTTAGACAGAGTTATTGGTGGGAGGTAGCAAGTATTCGATGAAATAGTCCTGGTGCGTGCGTGCTGACCGCCCGGGCACCACCATTATAAAAAAAGGTTATATTTCTTTCAATTGAGTTTAATGTCTACAGAATCTATACTTTTTCTGCAGGGGAAACATACTAGATAACATGATATAGTTTTTGGGTTTTCTGGACTCGTCGAGTCAATAGTTAAAATAGTAAATCTGCCCTTTTTGTACTCTTATCTTGAACCTTCTTGGTAGTAATGTTAATGAAATTACCATTACCTTATTAAATATTTTAACATTAATGAGTCGCTAGTTCAACTGCTCCTTGGAAGATAAGGTCCAGAAGTACCGTGCAATTGACACCCATTGTATATTTGGATTTTTTTACGTGACATTCAAATTTTTTCCTTAAGACATTTTCTTATAAGAATTGACATTACATGTTGATAAGTACTCCCTCCGTCTAAAAATACTAGTAGTCCTTACTGAAAAATATCTGTCTCAAAATACTTGTCAAGATAAAATTAAGCAGTTATTTCCATTTTACCCTTTGTAATTACATCAATGGGCTGATGTTATGAGTTCACATACCATAAAAATTAGTTCTGCACTGTGCTTTTAAGCATTTAGTGATGAAAAATGCAAATAACAAGTGCAATTAATTGCCATTAATCTTTAACTCCTTCTCCATTGCATTTTTAATATAGCCTGTCCAGGTTTTCCTTTTGTATATAACCATTTGAGATTAGCAGCATTTAAGGAGTACATTGATGGAGTTGGCTCAAATATAGAATAAATATTTATTGAGGAGAGATCACATGATGAGTTATTTTAAGAGGGTAAAATAGTTAAAACGCTACCCTTATTAATGTTTTCAACTATTTTGAGACGGAGGGAGTAGTACGTTAATCTTCCATTGGTTGAAAATTTCATTTGTAGGAAGCTCATGTAAGCGGTAGATTATGGATAAATTGTTATGTATTTAGGAGTTGGATATATTTTCTTATGTATTAGTAATAGACAATTACTCCCGGAGCTTTCACTCCATGGTAAGAGCGCAAAAATGGGATGTGTAGATTAGCCGCATGTCACGAGTTCTAATTCTGCTGTGTCAAAAGCCTGATATTCAAGTGGAGAAAAGTAGAGGGACATACCCGTTATCCACGAGTCTTGAATCGTATGCCAGCTGCCAGCTGGTCCTTTGGAGTTTCTCGGCTGCAATAAAGAAGTAATAGCTACATCTGTCAAACATAGAGTAATGCTTCTTGTCATAGTAATACACAAAAGCGATACGATCTTCGCTTTTCTTTTTTTTTGCTTCTTTATCTTTTAATTGATCTTGAAATATCGTGTTTTCTGATAATTTTAACTTGCTTGCTGATAGTTTTCTGTCTTTTACTTTTCCGACTCCCTGTAAGGAGTCTGCGGATGAAACTCTGTTTTTGGTATTGGCACCTCCAGGAACTTTGAATAAGATTCTTCCTTGTGGGGAGAATTTTCTACAAAGGCTCCACACGGTGCCTAGTTGTTTTAACTCAGAATTATTTTTGTCCATTTGACAAAAGGATAATTTGTACTAAATGTGCTCCCCTGACCAACTAGTGCTGTTTGTATTGTATTAGCTGATGCCTGCTGTCAAGTAAGATGAATTTACCTACCTTTTCATTTAGTGCTGTTAAACTAAATTGTGGAGGTCAGCTTTGTTACTTTTTTCAATGCGTGCGATATTAGCCAGAGATCACACTCCTTTCCGCTCTTCTTTCAAAAGTATCACTTGTCCTCCTTTTTCCAGCTGGAGATCATAGTTATGTTTTTTGGTCAGTGCTAGTTATCGTATACACTTTCAGAGTTTTTCTAGTCATCAAGGATTTTATCCAGTCATTTGTTGTTTGCATAATTGAAGTTCATAATATATTGTTCAGCCTCTACAATTACTGGTTCTGATAATCATTGTGCATACTGCTTATACCTTTGTTTTGTCAGGAAGCAACCTACTAGGAGAAAGATTTTGATTATGAAGATATCGGCCTATTGCTAAAACAAGTTGCTCATATTGCTGTTATTTCATTGGCTTCTAGATCCCATTGTTGTAGATAGCATGGTGTTCAATGACTAGCTAGAAGAATGAAGAAAGTGATATTGCAATTTCTCACCATCCACACCCTTTGGAAGGAACCTTATGCATCTCCGTGCTAGAGCTAACCTGCTGCTATGTTCTTGATCGTAAGAGCTGTTCTAAGTTGTAGTAATAGCTTGTATATATGAAGATCAAACTGCTTATTCTGTACATAAGATTGTATTTAAATTGTGCTAATGGATAGCCAGAGTTCAGTTCAAATGCTTTAGTTAGATAAAGAGGGAAGCACCTAGTATGTGGTCCAAATTAGGGATGTTGGGATTTTGAAAGGATTTTCCTAATATGTCACTACCAGATTTTCCCTCTTGAGTATGGCAATGCAAGTTTTATTCAAATGATTGAATTCTTGCTTTTGCTTTAGCCTTTTTTTTCCTTCTCATTTTGTTGTTTACCCACTTTGCATTTTTTCTTTCGACGAGGGTCTAGTGGAAACAACCTCCCTACCTTCACAAGGTAGGGGTAAGGTCTGCGTACACTCTACCCTCCCCAGACCCGCCTAGTGGGATTATATTGGGTATGTTGTTGTTGCTTTACCCTGTTGAAATACCCTATATAAACTCATTAATCAAGTTATTTCGAAAACTTGAGCAATGATGCTTTGAGTGTCAGATTTTATACTTAACAGGGGAAACTCAATTAGTTATTTGGATGGATCTTTGCTCTTTTATCTTTGTAAATGTTACTATTCATGCATTTGCTTTACAGTACTGAATCACCAACAAGTGAACTGATGATTTCAGAATTAATTTGCTATGTTGTTTAGACTCTCTAAATATGTTGTTGCACTCGTGTTGGATCTTCCAAAAATATAGTACTACATGTTGACATTTTTGAAGAGTATGAGCAGCATAGTTAATTTGTTTGTTGGAACAATCCAACTATTTGAGTTGAGTGAGACATGTTTGTTTGATGGAAATGTTGAGCATCTCATTATTTAAGTAGCACCGAGTCTAGAAATGTGATGAATATAAACACATCCTAAAGCACATCTGTATTAATTTTCTTTACTCAAATTTAAAGCTACTATAAATTAACTTAAAAGAAGACAGACATGTCACATGTGCACTAAACGGAATTTGGAGAAGAGCAAATTAACTTAAGTTTGTAAAAAATATTTTTGTACAACTATTTGATGGTGTGGCACTGCTGATTGGATAATGACGAGGAAGCTATAATGATGCTGACTTGACGATACATCAATGCTGATTAGACGCTGACGTGTCAACTTAATGGACAAATATACTGTTGATTTGAAAGATCATCAATTGACATAGATGGCTAACTTGATAATTAGCTATGGAATGTTGGCTTCACAAATAATTAGGTAGAGATTAATGAATTAAAGTCCTTTCATAAAAATATTTAAATGAATTTCTCTATTAAAATAATACTAATTGTAAAATGAACTTTAATATTATCTTTTTTGCAATTTGAGACTCAAAAATAGTTTTTGGAAAGGTTTATCAAACACAATCTGTTTATGAAGGACAAATATAGGTAACTTGTATTCTATTGGTAAAAGCAAAGCTATACCAAGAACTCAGAGAGCAATTGCAGTATGCTTTAGTACGGACAGGCTAAGTTTTACTTCGACATTGTATTTTCATAGTCTTTCACTAGTATCTAATACATACAGAAACTTTTCATGTTATCTGGCATAAAATTATCTGAGTGCTGCAGAATCTGGATACATGATAATATACATATCTGTTATAATAGAGCGCACACATATACAGCTGCTAGACCTGATATTACGACCCGTATCGATCAAAAGACCTCTTGTTGAGTTGTTGTAAACCCCCCCTCAAAGATTTAGAATTGTCAGATGGTGGTTCCATTCTTTTCAAGTTCACGCTGCCTGGCTCTTTCCATCTTTCGCTTACGCCATTCCTCCAGAACTGTAAAGTTGCAGTATAAAATGAAGAAACATTTCATTATTGAAGGAACGTGTTTAACAAACAATCTGTACAGATCATTCTTTTAACTATGCATTGCATTTGACCTAAAAAGGGGAACTATGCTTTCCGTCATGGAGCTCAATGCATACAATTAACGGAGCAGTACTTCACATGCAAAGTCTATTATGACAGCAGAGAAAACGTTGGCAAGAAGTAGATGAGTAAATCTATACTAGATGCATTGCTAGCTCAGAATTCTATTTGCCATTTAAGAACACTAACTTTTTAGGTCGATTTCATATGGGTCGTGCTTATTTCTCATAATTATTGGTTCTCATCCACACGATGGATGACTCATGCATGCAAGGAGAATATACAGGGTGACTAGTTGATACCCATTAGTCCTAAGTCTTGATGAAAATTAACAGGAGCTAGCACCAGAGACAGAATGCACTTCAGATTTTTCACTCATTTGCAGCCTATGAACTATTATACAGGTTTAACACTGTTACATCAATGCTGCATCTCAGATTATGCAAGTACTAATAAACAGGGTAGCCAAACATACTTTTCTAATTTCTGCATATACAATTCATGCTGCACAATCTTGAGCCGAGGGTCTAGCGGAAACAGCTGCTCTACCTATCAAGGTAGAGGTAAGGTCTGCGTACACTCTACCCTCCCTAGACCCCACGTTGTGGATTTCACTGGGTATGTTGTTGTTGTATAATTCATGCTGCACAATATGGGGGATAACATATATATATTTTACACCTAAGAGAAGGAAAGGGGAAAATGGGCAAGAGATGTCTTACCGTCTGGAAAAAAAAAAGATAACATAAATGGAATGATGCCGTGATGCAATGAGGGTAGTTTCACTAGGAACAATTGTTTTCTATTGAAGATATAAATGATTTGTAATGATTTAGAAGAAGTTTGATTTGATGGCTGTAATTTAACCTGGATTAGGAGATGTAAATTTGCCAAAAACATCCAAATTACCAAAGCAATAATCTAAGTACTTGTTAAAAATGCCTAGTCAATCTTGAGGGTGTAATCAAACTTCATAATTTTTTTTTGAGAAAATCAAAAAACAATTCTCTCAATCATTCTTTCCTAATTCTTCCTAGTGTGTCTTTATAGGATACAGGAAAAGACGGTACTAATTCCTATATTTCCTATATCACAAGTCAGTCCTCCCGTCTACACACGCCACTCTCATACTCCTACTAACACCGATGATAATTCTTCACATGATACACCTTTCTTTTAGTTAAGACCCCTTATATTTATCAATTGTACCATCAGATCTCAATTTCTTTTTAAATATCCACTTGCTACTTATGGGTTTACAACCTTTAGGCAAAACATACAAGTCTCAAGTGTGATTCACAACTATAGAGTCTAATTCACTTTTAATAACCTCTTTCCAAAATATTGCATCTATTGATCTCATTGCTTCATCATAAGTCTCAGGGTCTTCTTCCATTAAGTAGATAGACACTAACTCATTATTTAAAGCATCAATGTCTAAATTCTCAGTCAAGAAGGTAGTGATAAAATCAGGAGTAAAGCTAGTCTCAATTTTACGTCTTTTACTCCTTCTAAGTTCATTTTCATGCTCATTAGCAATAACATCAAAAGAAGGTACAACATGAGAATTAATAGACAGAGATGTAGAAGCACTATTTTGCACATCACTAAGCACATTATTTTTCAAAGTAAAAACATGCTCCAAAAATTCTGCATCTCCAGATTCACAAATAAAATGATCATTCAAAGACATAAATCAATACGCAACACTATTTTGAGCATAACCAATAAAGACAATGTCAAAAGTCTAAGAACCTATATTTACCCGTTCAAAATCAGGCTTTTGACTGATGTAATGTTCGAACCGTGGCATACGCCTAATCCACAAATCACATTTTGAGCTCTTACCACGGAGCGAAAGCTCTGGGAGTAACTGTCTATTACTACTACATAAGCAAATATATCCAATTCCCAGATACATTATAATTAATCCATAATCTACCGCTTACATTAACTTCCTACAAATGAAAATTTCAACCAATGGAAGATTAGCTTGCTACTCCCTCTGCCTCAAAATAGTTCTCGTGTTTTTCATTTACACATCCATTAAGAAAGCATTAATAAGGGTAGTGTTTTGACTATTTTACCCTCTTAAAATATTTCACCCTCTGATCTCTCCTCAATAAATATTTATTTTATATTTGCGACAACTACATCAATGATGTACTCCCTCTTATGCTAATCTCAGCCGGTTATATACAAAAGGCAACCTAGACAGGTTGTATTAAAAAATGCAATGGAGAAGGAGCTAAAGATTAGAAGCAATTAATTGCACTTGTTATTTGCATTTTTCAAACGTGACTAAATGTTTAGGAGCACAAAGCAGAACTAAGTATTTTGGTATGTGAACTCGTAACATCAGCCCATTGATGTAATTAATACAAAGGGTAAAATGTGGAAAAACTACTTAATTTTATCTTTATTTTATAAGATGACAAGTATATTGAGACAGAAACTTTTATTAAGGACAACAAGTATTTTTAGACGGAGGGAGTACTTATCAACATGTAATGTCAATTCTTATAAGAGCATGTCTTAGGAACAAATTGAATATCATGTAAAAGTTTCCAAATATACAATGGGTGTCAATTGCATGGTACATCTGGACCTTATCTTCCAAGGGGCAGTTGAACTAGCGACTCACTAATGTTGTCAGGTTGAACTAGCGACTCATTAATATTGTCAGGTTGAACAAGCCAATTAAAGAATTTAATAAGGTAATGGTAATTTTATTGACATCGCTACCAAGAAGGTACAAGATGGAGTAAAAAGGGCAGAATTTACTATTTTAATATTGACTCTACGAGTCTAGAAAACCCAAAAACTTTATCATGTTATCTAGTATGTTTCCCCGGCAGAAAAATTATAGATTTTGTAGACACTTAAACTTAATTGAAAGAAATATAACCTTTTTTTTTATAATGGTGGTGCCTGAGCTGTCAGCTTGCACGCACTAGGACTATTTCATCGAATACTTGCTACCTTCCATCACCGAGTAACTCTATCTACTAAGGTAAGGTTTAGGCAGATGGGAGAAGTCACCTAGTGATTTTTTCCTCGGCTGGAATTTGACGTAAGACCTTATGGTTCTTCTCCCACTACAGTGACCACTAGGCCACACCCTTAGATGGCTACTTAAGAAATATAACTTGAAAGCATTTGGTCTATTATTTGAGTAAAATCCTTTTGAAATGGAACAGAAAGAAAGAGGATCATATAAAATAAAACGGAAAGAATGGTATTTGGCAATTATATACATATGCCAAGCACTTGACAGTCTGAGAAGAAACTTCCCCTGGCATGGCAACAAAGAAACCAAATGTTTCAATTTGGTAAAATGAGACATAGCTCAACAGTGCAGAGAACAAGAAGGTATGGGGTCAGAAACCTGAAGCTTCAGAACAACAGCCTGCTCAAGAAATGATTATGGAGATATAATGAGGAAAGACCAGCTCTTTGGAAGGATGTGATCCAACAGAAATATGGCCAGAATGAACATTGGTGCTCTGATGAAACAACAAACACTTATGGAGTTAGTGTTTGGAGAACTATCAGATCCGTATGGACTTCCCTGAAGAGAAACACAAACTTCCAAGTGGGCAATGGAAGGAAGATATTATTTTGGAGAGAAATGGGATGGGCTAGGATCACTGCAGGAGACTTTTTTGAGAGTATTTTTGCAAATCACTGCAGGAGACTTTTCCTAGCCTTTTCTCAATTTGCACCAATCAGGACACCACAATAGAAGAGACCTGGACAGCACAAGGATGGAATTTAATCTTCAGGAGATTGTTGAATGACTGGGAAGCAGAAAGGGTTGTTGAGCTACTAGTAAGGATAGGAAATTTCATAGGAACAACCAATGTTCCTGACACCATCAGATGGAAGCACAATGTAGATGGACTTTTCTCTTCTTTCTTTTTTTTTAAGGTAAGATTTTATTAATAAAGTACCAAGCTGGTAGTCTGGTACAAAAGGAAACAAAATTCATACCAAGATCAAACAGACAAGATATCACTCTTTCTCTCCTAACAATTCCAGAAAATCCATGTATTGGTCCATACTAACTAACAGATTCCTATTACACTAGAAAAACGGATAGATGGACTTTTCTCAGTTAACAGGGTGTACAAGAGGGGCTTATCTGTGATGCCAGGAAGATCTAAAGGCCCCTGGAGAGCTGTATGGAAGAGCATGGCACCTACAAAGGTGAAATGCTTTTCATGGTTAGTGGTGAAGAAAGCTTGTCTCACTCATGAAGCACTTCAGAAGAGGAAACTCCAGATAGCATCTAGATGGTCTTTATGTTTAGAGGCAACTGAAACTAACAGTCACTTATTCCTTCATTGTGAGGTGGCATCTCAAATCTGGGCTCTCTTTATTAGTCTGGCTAGGGAGGCCTGGACAATGCCAGAGCACACTGCAGATTTACTGAGCTGCTGGATCAGAAGGGGTGGGAGCAAGAGTCAAAAGAGGTGGTGGAAAACTGTACCAGCCTGTCTATGGTGGAACATTTGGAAGGCCAACTCCATCCAGAAGATCAAATGGAATTGTAATACCTCTCTATGTTTTTGGTGTAAAGAACAATGTATAGATGATGAAGTACAAATAGTGGACTTTCTAGGAGATTTGTAGTTAATTTCTCCTTGTAATCTCACTTTTTGGAGGTAGCCGGCATACCCTAAATGCTGAGGAATACATGTTACCAGTTTTAAAAAAAAATTATATACACATGCAAACTCCTTACTCATCAAGCAAATAATCATTTACCATCTTTGTTCTAAGAAAAGGAAAACCTAAATGATATATCCGCCTCTATGGATGGAAACAGGGAAAAGTGAGATAGGAAGGGCTTGATCGAACTCTTAGATGTGACCCAATAAGGTGGAAGAGCAATTCATTATTTCCAATTTGGAGCAAAGGTAGGTGGAATGGTGCAGCACCTGAAGCTTTTCGATCTTGAAGGTTTACTTCTGGTATGCCATTTATTTTTTAGCAAGGTATCTAGTTATATTCAATTATTCTCTTAAATGTTTTTGTATTCATTTGTTCATGTACAATAATTGATGTTTCTTCCTTCAATTGTTAAGTTAAACATCTAAAGAGAAAAACACAGTTATTGGTATGTGAGATACAAACCAAATTTGGAAAATACAATAAACAATTGAAGATGATGAAAAAAGCATATCGTGTACGGGGCAAAGTTGGGCCAGGTAGAGTGGGGCGTTATCAGGGGAAGCATCCCACCAGGCTCCCCGCCATTTCCATACCTATCCTCCTCTAATGGTGAGGAATAAATTTACTCTTTAAACTTGACCTTGTTTGTAAAGATGATACCAGCGGAACTGTTTTTTTCTTTTTCCTTTTACTTCACAAAGATTGATATGAGTCTCAAGACAAGTTCTTTCCCCCAACCGCTTTCTCTTCTCGTAGGTAACCACTAACCACTTAAGGAAGCAAAGTCCCATGTAATTAAGCCACTATACTAACTTGTCCAATCCGTTCAAGGTACTTCAAGTTAAGAAGGATACTTTGAGCATTTCTTTGAATGAGAAAATTAACAATCAAAGCATGCAAATACTCAACAGCATAGCTCATGTTCCAACTGACACTTGGACACCAAGAAACTAATAAAGTATGGGCATTGTTTCCTCCAGTTGATCATGTTAGTATTTACCTTAATTATATTACTACCTTTCACCTTTGTCTCAAAATAATAGACCTCTTTTTTTCCAAAAAAACAAAAGACAGTTAAATTAGTATAGCTGCCTCCGCTGGGTGCATATCTAACCTACTTCACTTTAAGGTCCATTTCCAAAATAAAACCTCCCCTTGAACGAGGTTGATATTTGTATAAATTAATAATTATATCAAGCTTCTTGACATCTTCTCAACTGAATATTATATTTTTTCACATTTCAAAACCTCAGTTTTAACCCTCTTTTACAACTCGAAATGATCAATTATACTCTAGGGTGTTTGGTAAGCTTATAAGTTGGTTAGACCACTTTAAGCACTAGCACTTTTCAGCTTATACGCACTTCTAATTTATAGACAAGACATATACTACTTTATCACCAAAGTTACCCTTCGTAAAAGAAAACCCCTAATTCTCACTCAATTCCATTTCTGTCATTCGCCCTTTCCCATGTAAAACTTACTTGTAAATTATATTTTTTTGTAAATATCTTTAAGGACATTTTCAGTAATTTTAATGGACAAAATGCTTATTATCGGTGTCAGAACTTTTAATCCACCACGTAACCGCTTATGTACAAAATCAACTTTAGTGTTTAATACTTGTCAGCTCATTTTAATCAACAAAACCAAATGAACTCTAAATCTAATAGCTAGTCAAAGTAGTTTATGGCAGTGTCCGTGTCAACTGGCAAACTTCAACTATTTCACCGGGTAACTCCGTACACCAACACTTAGGTGGATAGAAAAAAATTATCTAAAGTTTTTGTCCCCGCTCTCCTACGGTTTTTACCCGCTTTATTGAGCGGGCTACACGCTTGGGTGCCAAATAAGTTGTACAACTATTATAGGACAAGGGAGTACTTCTCAGCAACTGTGCAAAGAGCTCTTTAGACGTGAAATCTAAAGAGGAGGGAATCTATCAGGGGAAGAGCACAACTAACTAGAAACAACATCATGCTCTAAACCATTAAAAAGACAACCATGGAGGGAAAAGGGAATTCTTATCAACCGGCATGAAAAGAAGTTCAAATACATTCAACAAATCAGTTAAGATGCATTCAAACTGCATATAGTATATTGAAAAAAAAACTAAACAAAGCAATTGGAGTTCCAACCAGCTTGTTAGAATTCACAATAGAAAGAGAACGGCACGTCCAAAAGTCGCAGAGCTAGATAAACTTAAGACTGCCACAATATTTTAATGAAATTAGTCTCAGGGAGATTTAGAATAAATGCCAGAGGTGGCTAGAGAGAGAAGACGACCAATACCAGTAGCCTGATATTAGCAGTCAGCACTCTAAAAACATGTTATCGAATGCCATTACAATTTTGAGTTCAACAGGAATAATTGACTTGAATGTTTTAATTACCTCAGCAAATGATGTGCCAGAAATGGCTGTGCTCATTTTCAAAATTGGACAAACTACTATATAAGTTAGTCAATCACAGATGGCCAAGCTTCCCTGTCCAGTCATCTGCTACACCATAATCAATACTAATCTCCTTTAGAGGGGGAATATTCTCCATCGCAAAGAGCATCAGGTGGGGGAAAGATGCATGGTTGTGATCATAAAGCACAGGCTGTACCATAGCATTGGGGCTTGAACTGTGACTGATATAACATGCTACATTCCTCATACTAGACACATCCATAGCAAAATCCAGAGGAATGGAGGGGTATGCCAGCCGCACATAGTTAGGATATATTTGCGACAAATCTCCCCATTCTGCCCATCTGTCAGGAAAGCGACTTGGATAGACTAAACTATCACCATTCATTGTAAAAATTTGGGCTTGCTCTCGTGTGAGTACAACCCCAGTAAATTCACAGATAAAAGACCCAGCTTGGATCAAGTCCAGTGACCTAACTCCCCAACCAGTCTCTCTAGAACGAAACACCTCGAGTCTGTTCCTCAAACCTTTCTGACTCACTCGATTCCGACAAGTTGGAGGACATTGGCAATGTGGTCCACATTCGAACACTAATGGTTTGCCTCTCAACAATATACCATTATAATCATAGGCAAATTGGCCACCATTTCTCAGAGCACAAAAACAACTAACCCCACACTCACCAATGCACTCACATCCATTACCACTGCCCACACTCTGATAGACATATGGAGGATAAACAATCTTCACCAGATAATCAAAATAAACCGGATCATGATAATAATCAATATCGTTGAAAAGAAACACTGGTACATTTTCTTTTTTCCTTGATACATCAAGACTAACATAACCAGTAGGCCTTGCCACTAAAGGTCTGATCCTAAGATTCTGTGCAAAACGAAGAATAGCACTTCCCATTTCTTCCTGATTCTCTATCCTAACAAGCCTGTATTTATACACTCCAAATCCAGACTTTCCAATTTCAAACCAGCATCCGACAATTCTATATAATCCATCATACACATAAACTTTACCACTAGCACTTCCACTTCCTTCATATATAAAGCCACGAATTACCCTTACCTCAACTCCATGGTGCATACTCCTCTCCAACGCCAAATTCCCACATTCCAGTTCCTGATGCGCACACTGCCTTGAATACTTATCCTGTCCACCATGTCCTGTATATATAATCACATCTCCTCCATCTTGATTATCCTCGTATCCACCTGAAACAATTAAACTCGTAGCAATTGGCTCCCCGTTCAAACTCTGACTCGCAGGTACATAATCGATACCAGCTTGAGCCTGCCCATATAATCCAACAACACAAAGCTCCATCCTAGAGAAGAACACATCACCAATAAGCACTCCGGGGATCGCCCCCACAATGCACTTATCGCGATGCATCCACAACCCATGTTCTCTCAATATTTGACAAGCCTTCATATCACCTCTTCTCCTTCTATGAGGACCCAAATGCTGGCTGTTCTCGAGAATACGCAGAGAATCACACAGCATTCGGGTTTTCCGAACAGCGTCTCGGTGATAACGTTGAGCTTCAGGCTTAAGATCTGTTACTCTAACCAATTCTGGTGATCTTTGTGGATATTTGTTTCTAGCAATCACAATTTCTGAAACCTGGGTATCGTTGTTAACAGGAAAAATGGCATGAGAATTGGGGTCTTCCACAACCTCAGCACGAGAATCCTGGTGTTCGACAACCTCAATATATCTGAAATGTTGCACTCGATTAAATTCAGAATAAACATTGGTTTCTTCAAACCCATGTGGAGTCTCCGGTAGAATTGAATCAGAAATGGGTAATTGTGGAGTACGGGTGAAAGTTGAACCAGAACTGGAGTTGAAATTGGGATTAGGGTTGAAAAAATAGGGGGTGCTTTGAAGATCAGCTTGTGTAGATTCATCAAGGGGTTCAAGTTTTGGTTCATTCTTGGGGATGATTCTTGGAATTGGGGTTGGAGAAGAGGTGAAATTGGTGGATTGAGGTTGAAGATTAAGGTCTTGAAACGGGAGAAGAGAACCCATTTTTTTGCAACACTAAAGAAGAAGAAGTTTGTAAATGAAAAGAGGTTTTTGGTTGTTGAGAGAGGTTTTGTTCAGGGAAATGGAAAGAAGGGAGTGAGAGTGCGAGTAATAAAAGTTGAAGAAGAAGAAGAAGAAGGAAGAAGAAGAATTCAGAGTAGATTATCAAAAATCTGATCATGCACAATTTTTTTGGGAAGAAACTTGACAGGGACAATTTATTTGTGTTATAAATGAATAAATAAATTTATATTTGTGGAAAAAAATGTCCTCAACTTCTTTTTCACGGCGGATATATCGACAACCCCTTAAATTTGTGTAAACTTCATTTAAACACTCAGACTATGCATTATTCCGATTGAGCACACGGTCGCAAGATAAAATGTTCTAATGAGTCACTTTCGGTTCAAAATTTGAGAGAAAAACCAATAAATATGACTAAGAACTTTAGCAATTAGAAACAAAGGAGGTGTATTATAATGGAAGTGAAGAAAAAATCTTGAATTTCAAGTTGTTTTGTATTTTAATGGAGGGTTTTAATAGAGGAGGAAGGGATGATGTAGCCGTTGGAAAAGGGGAAAAAAATAAAGGAAAATGTAAAAATGGGATTTTTTACCTTTTGAAGCTGATGTGGAAGCTTCTCACGGGCGTGTAGGAGTTTGGACACACTTGTTGTTCCATGTGTCAAGTCAGGGGTGTATTTAAATTCACTTAGTCAAGGTTAGGGGTGTTTTTAAGTGTGGCAATAGTTCAGGGACTAAAGTAATAATCCGTGCCAAGTTTAGGGGTGTTTTCACCACTTCAGCCTTCCTCTTTCCATGTTTACTCTCTTTATTTTTGCTGGTATTTTCTGTTCTTCCTTGCTTTCTTGTCTTCCCGATTTTCTCCTCTTCTTTTCTTATTTCTTCAGTCTCCTCCTTTTCTCCGTTCTTTGTTTTGTTATTACTTCTTTGCATTCTCGAAGTGTCTACCTTTAATTTTCATTAAGTAATTAAACGTTTACTTATATGGTTTGAAATTAGATTTTAGGATATTAATCGAACTCTAATTTCAGGGATGGACCAAACAATTGGAAGGTTCCAAATTCAAGGGTATAAACGGAGAGAACTGCATAGAAGTTGCTTGATACTAATCCGTAAGCACCTCATACTGACAGGTAAGAAATGATATTCAGAAAACTACTAAATTTTTTATGTGTTCTTAAAATTTTCACATCAATGGTCAGCTTGATATTAACAAAGTTTTTGTGTATGGTGAACTAGTTGAGGAAGTATATATGCAGCAACAATTAGAGTTTGTTTCTCAGGGCCACGCTTGGTATCCCATCTAAAATAGTCATTATATGGTAAATAATCCTGGTTGGCATAGTTTGACAGCTCAATTGTGTGGTCCAACTATTGGTCCTACGACATGTGAGGTATCTGGTTAAAACTATTTCTCCAAGAGCTAACGTGCATTGAATTAAAACAGATAAGTTGTCCTTTATATTGCCTCAATTCATTAACCGAATCTAGAAGGAAGCAAATGAACTACACAGGCAATTAAGGAAGTCAGATGACAGTAATAACAATAAATGTGACCCATAAAAGATATATGATTGACTGAAGCTTCTATGACATTTAATTCAGCACATATTTCTCTTTTCCTGATTCTAAGAGTTGCAGAATACATAGTTGACGGACTCACTATATAGCTAAGTGTTATAGAGGTCTTTTTGTGTCTGGAGATAAGAGAAGAGTGTCCAGAAGGTTGTTGAAAATTTACCTTTCACGCTGCCTGAATCAGAATATGATCGATAATTGTTCAGTCTAGATATGAGGTCTACTGCAGCAGTCTGCTTTGCATCCTTCTGTAGGACAGGATCTGGTTCGACATTCGCTTCTTTCTGGATTTCCTTCACCTATCACGATAGAAGATTTTATATTCTCTAAAATTCACATAAAACAGAAAACAAAACATTACTAATACTATTGAAGCAGAAAAGAAAAAAGTGTCCTGTGATGGTACACACTCTTTTAATTAGCTCCACAGGCAACATAGCACGGCGAATCTCTTCTGCTTCCTTCATATACCTTTCAACTGCAGTTCATCGCGATTCCATATTAGCCATTCTATTACCAGAATTAGATTAGGTGATCTAGTGACAGTTATTTGACTAGAAAATCTAATATCCTAGAACAACTTCTTAAAAGAAAAACTGGCTATCTACACCTCCAACTTTTTAATTTCGTACACGGGATGGAAACGAGAAAGTCCTCCACTTTTTGACCCCACTTGGGAGCAACAGAATTTTTATCCCATTGCTTAGCTCTAGCACCCCGTACACTACATCATGTTCATTCATAAGGCCTCCTACTATTCATGTTGCAGGCAACAATTACTATTGCCTTAACAGATTCTGCAAAAAAGCGGATATCTTTTGTTTCCATTGAATCACAAGATGGTGCAAGCACAAAACTAATGCAACTTTTGACTGGGCTAACCAAGTATTCACCCAATTTTACCTCCAAAAGGACAGATAAAATTAGGATCATTTCCATGGGTAGTTTCAAAGGGAATTGCAGAAACTCAAAAAGGGTCATATGGAAACTTAACAAGAAAGCTTATTTTGTTCTATTTAAACAAGAAATCTCACTAAATAGTTTACATTAGAGGGAATACAAAAGAAAGGATGTAACTTTAATGCTTCCCCTTTCTGAACTTCCAATTTTTAAGCTCAATTTGATACAAAAATGGTTCCATTTAGATCAGCAAATGCAACAATTCCACATCAAAGTAACCATTTTTACATTTCTTGATCAAATAGCAAAACCTCTATCCTAAAAGAACTTTCACAATATGTGTTTTCTATTGCTACCCTCAACTCTAACGGAAACAATCTCTCTGTCCCATAAAGTTAGGGAAAGGTCTGCATACATTTTAACCTCCACAGACACCACTTGTGGGGTATGTTGTTGTTGGTGTTGCTACCCTCAACACAAACCCACTAAAAATCAAACAGAAACAAACACAAGCTATAGATTAAAAAACCCAAAATTAATTGAAGGAAAATAAAGGAAAAAAGAAAAGAGAGGGGAACCTGAAGATGGTGTGGTGTAAGATGAAGAAGAGAAGAAGGTGTGAAGTAGAAAAAGAGCAGTAATCATATTGAACAAAGTCACAATAATGGTTGCATTCTTGAACGACCACCTTAACCTCCACCTATGTTGTGCCACCTCCATTGCTGAAAAAGGAAGGTTCTTGATTCACCAATCTTGAATGATGGTTTCTATAAATTACTGATTTGGGATCTTAAACTTTGTGAAAGAACATCTAGAGAAAATAACTCTTTCGAAATTCTTTAGAAGGGAATTATCGTATTGTCTGTCCTGTGGAAATTTGTTGGCATCCTAATTCCTAACTGATATTGCTCAATTTTGTCTACAAGTTGCATACTCTTTACCTAATAGCAAACCCGGTAAAAATTAGCCCACGTCTAAATGACCGTACAAAACACCTAAATTTTCATATGTTTAATCAAGACTTATTTTGACGATGAGTTGACCATCATAAATCAGTACTTCAAAAAACACACGATTATGTCTAAACTTGACCCATGAAAATATTTAATTTTAATTATTAGAGCTCCACACTAAATTAAGATTTTAGTTTATAAATAATTATTTAAAAAATTCCTTTATTATTTCAAACAATAAAAATACACCAACGCACTACAACCACCCAACACACTATCCATCCACCCTACTCCCTCCCCTACACCAACCCCCACCCAATTACTGAACCACCCTCACATCTTTGCCTCCTACCTTGCTTACTCCACCCCACCTCCTACCTCCCTACCATCTCTACTCACCTCTACCCCATCTACCCCCACCTCCCGCCCTACCTTATCGTCACTTGGCCTAACCTATTTTCAAATTTCCATTTCATATTTTTCATACTTTTATAAACAATTTATAAAAAATATGAAACACCTACCCCTCCACCCCCACCCCATTGCCCTACCCATCCTCAAATTTCTATTTCATATTTTTTATAATCGTAGTTTGGTATCAAAGTCATAAAGGGTAGAGATAGAGAGAAATATGTCCAGATTAGATGAAATTCATGTTTAGAGGTTTATATTTTTCCGAGGTTTTTTGCCTCGTAGTTTGGTATCAAAGCCATAAAGGGGAGAGATAGAGAGAAATATATCCAGATCAGATGAAATTCATATTTAGAGGTTTAGGTTCTTCTGAGTTTTTTTGCCTGGGATGATCCGGGATAGTAAGTCCTCAAGGGTATAGGCAGTCAGACTCCGTGAAACGTCTGGGATTGTAGGAAGAATCCGAGTTTCAAAAATAGGGTTTTATATACATGGATCTATTTCTTAACATATCTACTTCTTATGATTTTTGTTCATCTTCTTCCATGGATTCAAAGAAGATAATATCTTCGGAAGAAATCGTTATACAAGATTTTGAAAAATCGATTGATAATTAGGAAATACCGAGAGTAAATAGAGATCAATTTTACAAAAATTCCAAATATCAATTCTTCAAAATCGATTTCACTATCAAAACAGAGGAAAGAGATATCCAATTATCTCAACCCTTTGAAACAATTCAATTGTTTTCTCAAAGTTTCTTGAAAAAACAGAGAGAAAGAAATTACAAATACATTCATATTGACTTAGTCCAAGTAGGGATAAAACCCATTACTAAGGAAGGATTAAACACATCAATCCTTGATATCTTACGAGATGCCAGATTCACAAATTTTAAAGATTTCCTATTGAGTTATGTTGGGTCTAGTCTCTGCACATGACCAATATCTTTTGATTGTTACCCAAATTTCCCAGTATCCCTCAATGATAAAAACATCCAAAAATCTCTTGTCTTACATATAAAGACTAACAATTACCAAATGCTTGAAGGATCAATTCTTGTAGCAATAATTTTTAGAATTCATTACAAAGTTATGACTTCTGCTTTTGCCACAAAATTTAGATACCATAGTAAAAAAGGTGAAATCCTTCTTTTACAAACAGATCTTTCCAGATCTAACACCGTAATACCAAAACCTATTAGGTGGAAAGATATTACCCTAACAGAAGAATGAATTTTGAAAGGTGTAGTTAAACCTGAACCTGTAGAGACTTCCTAACCAAATACCCACCTTAGAGAAATAACTCAATACCAGGATGGTAGAGTTAGTCTATCATTCCATAGAAGATCTATGAGTAGTATATATGATGATACTAGTTCCGTAGAAACTCTAGACTTAGAAAGAGTCTCACATATTCCTTCGGTAGTAAATACTCTTTACAAAATAAAACCTAGACATTCTACATCAGATTTACCCAATCTAAGAAATGTAGACTACACCAATGAAATACCTAGACTCGTTTATAAAAAATTCACTATTAGAGAAAAGATAGAGGACCAAGAACCTACTAGTCCGACATTTTCTTCGATAACAGAAAACATAGTAAACGAAATTGGTGTTTTAAAAAAAGAATTCCACATAGATAAGAAATTCCTACAAAATGATTTTTATGAAAAATACAACCTAGAAAAAAGAATTTGGTTCTTCAAAAACTTTTTAAATACTAGGAAACAAATACATGAAAAATTCTATGATTTTGTAAATGAACATAGGATAAACATCATATTCTTTGACTGATTTGAAATTTATTCCCGTGAAAATTCCATAGAATATCCCTTTTCTAAAACGGTAAATCCTGTTACGACTAGGAAAAAAACACCGGAGTGGGAAACCCTAGCTGATTCTAGGAAATTCCATTCCAATCACCCTCCTCTACAAGGTATTAAGCTAAACATTCATGGCTGTCATGTAGACGCAATTCCTCTTAAAAATCCAACAGAGGATGAAAAAACAAATACGAAGAATATCCTCGCACAAAATAATTTCACAAATATTAATCTAAATACCATAGGAAAACAACTGGATAGAGTGGAAAAACACATCAAAAACCACCCTTTAGTCATTATAGAATCCCCAAGAACGACTAAGGATATGAAATTGAAAAGCCAAAGCCCAATCTTTAAACCCTTTCAGGTGTCCAAAGATGGTGTAAAAAACATCCAACAAAATAAGTCTGAATTTATTCATGCTATACAAGATCAATTGAGCAAAATTGGAAATCCAACAGTTCTAATACAGAACACATTGTTCCAGATACCCCCACAATCATCCAATAAGTTAACAACTTTAACATATGATTCCGATAACGATGATACATTAGAACAATTCTAAAATAATACACCACTTATTAATAAAATGGATTGGAAACAACCCATACAACAAGTACAACAGCAATTGTAGATAATTCCTGCTCCAGACCTAGGAATAGTAAAACTCCTAGCTCAATCCCGTTTTAACGCCTCATCCATTTATGATTGGAACATAGATGGGATGACTGAATACAATATCTTTAGTTTCCTCCAACAAACGACCATGGCTGCAAATGCCTACAAAATGCAAAATGGTACACAAGATAAGACCATTGCAGAACTACTCATCGCATTATTCTCTGGTCAACTGAAAGGTTGGTGGGATAATTATCTCACTGATCAACAAAAAGAAGACATCATCAGTTCCATCAAAACTGATGAAGAAGGAATACCAATCATTGATGAACAAGGGAACCCTTACAAGATGTTGTATCAACCTTAATTCTCACAATCTCTTTAAACTTCATAGGAGATTCTTTGCACTTGAAGGATAAAAATGCGGAGTTACTTTCAAGTCTCAAATGCAAAAAACTTAGTGATTTCCAATGGTACAAGAATACTTTCTTAACCAGAGTTATGCTTAGAAAAGATTTCAACCAGCCATTTTGGAAAGAGAAATTCCTGACTGGACTACCTACCATTTTAGGAGAAAATGTTAGGAACAAAATCAAGGAGAATTGTGGAAAACAGATTATACCTTACAATGAGTTTACATACGGACAACTAGTCAGTATAACATGAAGGTCTAAAGATCTGTCAAGACCTGAAATTATAAAAACACCTCAAATTTGAGCTAAAAATATCTGGGTGCGAACTTCGTACTTTTTGCAAACAGTTTGATACAAATTCCACAAAAACCTTTCCAAGCTGTACAAAAAACTGTAGCAAGACTCATAAATCCCTTAAGAGTACATCAAAAGGTTACAAAAAGAGGGACTTCAGCAGGACTAACGAAGAGTTATAAAAACCCTTATAAAAATACTCGTTATACCAGGAACAAACCAAATCCCGAAAAGACTGATTTCAAATACAATGATATTACGTGTTAGAAATGCCACAAAAAAGGCCATACTTCGAGATACTTTAAAATGAATAAAAAATTACAAGACTTAAGCTACAGGACGAGGTAACCCAAAAAATCTCCAATCTTCTCGTAGATTCCTCTTATTCAAATGCCGAGTCAGAACCTGACTATTTTTCTCTGTCTTTAGAAGACAATAAAGCCCTTCAAATAGATGAATTGCTCACGACCAGTTCATCTGAAAAATCTAATAAGGGTAAGGGAAAACTCGTATGTGTTTTATCCAAAGACCAAGAATTCATGTTAGATATGGTTAAGCACATAGATATCCAACACCAGAAGGATTACTTGACCAAACTCCTCTAATCCTTTGTTGACGAGAAAAAGGATAACAAAAATACGATTTTGCCAAATACTTCCAAAAATTCCTACGATTTGACTAATACCTGAAGAAGGGTAAAAGGATGAAAAAATCCAAAGAAACACCGTTTATAGAATTACAAAAAGAGATAAAACAAATAAAACTGGAGATCAAAGTTATAAGGGAAAAACAAGAACACGATTCTCTGTTAATAAAAACAATTCTTTCAAAGGATACCCAGGAAAGTTCTGAGTCCGATGATTCTGATTCTGATTCTGAAAATCCAATAGAACCAAAAGAAGACTTTGCAAAGCAAAATCTAGAAGAAATCCCAAAAGAATTCCTCACTATCTTAAGACAGATCACGTCAAAAAATACATAGTTAGAATAACCCTTAAATTCCCAGGCAATTTTAGGATCACTACAATTGCTCTTTTTGACACGGGAGCAGATTTTGAATTGCATAAAAACATGGTTAATACCAGAAAAATTCCATGAAAAAACCCATGAAACTTTAATAGCTGCTAATAATACTAAACTAGAGATCAATTCCAAAACCAGTGCGTTTATTATTAATGAGGGTATTACTATATCAACATAATTTGTTTTAGTAAAAGACATACACAATTCCGTCATCCTAGGAACACCGTTTATAAATATTATCACCCCTATAAGGTAGATAACGATTTCATATCTTTTGATTCCAATAAAAAGAATTTAAAATTCCATTTTCTGACAAAATCAAAAGCTAGTGATATCGACCTGATAAAAAAACTATTCTTATCATCTAGAATAATTAATGAATAGTTTTTTAGATCAGAAACCTGAGTCATCGAGAACCTATTATACTCGTTCCATCAAATTGATTGATACCTTTGCATATACAAAATTTCTAAAGTATGATTTACAATGTCAAAAATATTTCCAAAACATTGCATTAAATAATATTTTTTGCAAATTGATTCCCAATTTTTCTAACTTTAAAGAAAATCTCTTCACCCGTGATTTCCTAAAAAAATAAGAGAAAAAACCCACAAATTCCTGATACTGGTTGAAACGCAGAGATGTCTTATCACTGTCCCTTACCCCACTCTTTGGGTTACAAGGACAAGATATCGAGGAAGTACATGCGAGAATTCAGACAATACTGTCACCATGTCATGTGCGGAGCCTTACTCCAAAAGAGAAAGGATGAAATTTCACCGTCAATAAATACACCAATTGTTGCACCACAACAACAAAGAAATTCCATGGCTCCAAAAAAACCCATAAACTCCACCACTTTCAAAACAACAAATTCTTCCAAAGAAGAAAAAGAAAAATTCTCTGTCAAAACTCCTACCGAAAAACTCCTGACATGGTATGACGCAATCACTAAATACAAAACCCCAAGTCACTAAATCTTTTAGCCTCTTTAAATCCCAATATAAACCTTCTGAGGAAGAAAAAAGATTTGTGCCACTACACATTTTTCACACCAAATTCCATTTACCATGGGTATTCACATGGTTTGTCGATTATTCTGAAAATAAAATTCCAACGGTCCGAAGGAGGTTTAAAGTCAGATGGTGGGATAACTTTAAAATACCAGTAAGCCTCACATCACAAAAGGTTCAGAAATGGCTAAATGCCCGAAAATCCATTTAGGTACAAGCGCCTTTACAAACACCACCGTCACCACTACAAACATCGGAGCACACCCAGTTACTTTCACAGAAATCTCAGATGGGCTCAATGCTTGCGGCGGCCAAAAATCTAGAAGAAATGCAAGCCATAATTCTGAAGTTTGCACCGTCTTCATCAAAACAAGGTTCTTCATCAGAAGAAGAAGAACCAGAAATTGATATTGAAGACAATCCGATTTTTGGCAACTGTGAATTCTGAAGAATATTGCCAAAAGAATTCAAAATACTCGGAGTAGAGTTCAGACAAAATTTTGACAAAAGAAAGTGCCCGAAAAAGACTTTCAAAAAGAAAACAGTAAAAACAAAAAGATCATCAATAATTCAAGAAAATGCCAAAGTCAATGATGTCATGGATGACGTCATTCTCCACTTGGATGAATAGTTAGATTCATTTTTTAATTATCAAAATGCCATGTAAAACTCCTATAAAAGGAGACTCCATCTCCCTTAGTTAAACAAGCTTTTTCTTTCACATTTTCTCTTTCATACATTTCAGATTATAGAGAGAAGTGAGAGCTCCAAAGAAAATCCCCTTTAGTTAGATCAAACTACCTCTCATATGATTCAGTTCATATGATCCGAAATTCCCAAAATACCTTAGAAATTCCCAAGGTAGATCTCCTTGATATAAATCTTTGTAAGTTTTAATATTTTAAATAAATATAATTATGGATGGTACTACCTCCTAATCTTTTAAATACTTCATGCTTTTAAATTCTATAAATTCCTGCATTAAATACTTGGCCGGTTCTACCGCTTATTTAAATTCCTGCAGAACATTTGAATTATGGTTTCCTTAATGAAATTTTTTCTTACCTCTCCCCTACCGCCCTAACCCCCCTCCACCCCCACCCCATTCTAAAATTTATATTTCATATTTTTTGTTACTTTTATAAAAAGATTTATTAAAAATATGAATTTTTTTCTTACCTACCCACCTTATCCTCAAATTTCTATTTCATAATCTTTTTACTTTTATAAAAAAAATTAAAAAATATGAATTTTTTTCTTACATCCTCCCCTCCACCCCATGTCCTACCCCATCCTCAATTTTTTATTTCATATTTTTGTACTTTTATAAAAAATATGAAATTTTTTCTTACCCCAACCCCTTGCCCTCCCACACCACCCCCGACGTTTTTATTTTATATATTTATTTTACTGATATATAATATTTTATTAAAAAAATGAGAATATTTTTGTACTCCATCACCCAACCCCCCTCCCCCACTACTCCACGCCCTCCCACCCCACCCCAAAATTTCTATTGTATATATTTATTTTACTTTTATAAATTTTTTTATAAAAAATGAGAAAAATTTGCTTACCCCATCTCCACCCGAAGTTTTTACATTATATATTTATTTTACTCATACAATTTTTTATAAAAAATGAGAAACTTTTCTTACCCCACTATCAAATCCCCCCCCCCCTCTCTCACCCCCCGCCCCACTACCCTGTCCTCCCACCCCATTATTTTATATATTTATTTTACTTTTATAAAAAATGAATAAATCTTTAAAATATTATTCTTATTTTAAAATTAAAGATATGAAAAAATCAAATAACATACAAAATAAAATAACATCATAGAAGAAGGTAAATTTAAAATTTGTAAAAGTAATGGGTCAAGTTAGGCAAGTTGGGTTATGACCCATCATTTAGCCCATCTTAACCCATGTAAGCTTTGGGCATGTTGGACATTGACCCATCTATTGATTCAACCCATCTTAACCCGCTCAACTTCAGTCCAAACTGCCCATCTGACACCCTAGTAAAGAGCCTATAGGTGAAATTGATGAGTTTTGAGCTAACATTATCCTTATGGGTAGGTCTATTTTGTCCTATAAATATAACTTTTGAGTATTTTTAGTTGTATTAATTCGCTCACCTGTATCAAATTGTTACCTGCTTGTATCACTTATATTCATTCCATTTACTGTATCAATTGTTACCCACTTGAATCAATATTCATTCGCTCTACTGTATCAATTGTTATTCATTTTTATCACTTGTATTTATCAATTTACTGTATCAAATTGTCTTGTATCACTTGTATTTATCGCTCTACTGTATCAATTATTACCCGTTTAAATCACTTGTATTTATTTGTGGATACTGTTCTATCATTATCAGCTTGTATAGGTTGTATGTGTTAGGATTTAAGTCCCAAATTCTACCTAATCACAAAACAGTAAATAAACAAAGAACAAATAACATACACAGATTTATAGTGGTTCAATCTCAATGCGAGAGCTACGTCCACTTTGCCGCTGCAGATTTTACTATAATCAAATAGGGAGTTTGAATTTATAATTTTTTCTTTCTCTCTTGCTCGACCTCAAAGAAAGAAAAACAACGCCCTAGTCTATATATAGTGAAAATTAGGACGAACATAATACAAACCTAAAATTTTCAAAATACCCTCCACTAAATAGCCTTATATTATAAATAATTTCAGGGGGCTCCGCCCCTACTCCCCTGGGAGGGGGGGGGGTTAACACCCCCTTCCAACCCCCACGTCGACATGTCCTCTCAGGTCGATCAGCGTTCCACACTTTGCGTAGGGTCTTTAAAGTGTCGGCGGTGAATTAGGCTCCACAACTCAACAGTATGCGTTCACTTAATTTTGTTATATCAATGCATATAGTCACGATGGACTATATGAGCTCACTAAACAGACTGTATTCTTTCTCTCATATAACGCAACATGGTGAAAATATATAGTATAAAGAAGAAGAAGACCTAGATCTATACATACTTATAACATACAGTGGTCCGCAATTGAAGATAAACTTGTATGTCCTTATATTTCAGCGTATCACACTTATATAACCATGTGATTTCTTTGTCCAAAAAAAACCACTCACTTTCCTTTTTAGTCTATCTAAAAAGAATGACAGATTTCCTTATTCAGCAACAATTTAACTTTAAATTTTATCTTTTACGCAAAATGAGATAATCTATAACCACACAAAAATCTTTGACTTATTTTAGACCATAAGATTCAAAAGTCTTCCTTTATTTTTTAGTGTGCCTAATTAAAATACATAACATAAATGATGTCGCACACCGTATTGGAGCAGGATGGATGAAATGGAGGCTCGCCTCTGGGTGCTGTGTGATAAGAAGTTGTTGCCTAGGCTTAAAGGCAAGTATTGTTGGAAATTTGCCTTTGGTGGGAGTTGCGTCCACCCATCTTTAATGACTTAAACACTAGGGTTCCGCTTGTTGGAGACTTTGGCTCTTCACACGTGCATAATCTACTAAGTGAGTAGATGACCGTAGGGCCAATGATCGTCAAATTTCGTTAAGAAATGAAAGAGATATTGGTCCACGAAGTGAGGTATTTGAAGCATGAAAATATGGTGCGGAACAAATCTCCCTCATCGGTGGGGAAAGGAAGATTTGTTCATTTTATAAGTCTAAAAAATGGATAAAGGTTTGTGACCCCAAGGGGTAACCCATGTGTTTGAAGGAGGGATGACCTAGGTGTGCTTGGGTTCGAGGCTAAGCACATACGCGCCGCCGCTAGTCCGGTCCGGGCTCGGGGCTTGGGCTGATATTATCTTTTTGGACCCAAATTGCTCAATATTTACAGTTTGGTCCCTGAAGTTTCAGGAAAAATAAAATTGGGAAGAGGCTCAGAAAGTTTCTGCCTTTTGGGTTGGTTTTGGAGCGTTGAATATCCATTACCTTACACTATAAATTGAAGCCTTTGGCTCAATTGTTCTAGCAAGAGACAGAAAAAATCAGAAGTCTTCTTCTTACTCTCCAGCATCATTTCGTTACTCTAAGTTCTTCAAAGTAACACTTGAGTTTCCTTTGCTCATTTGTTAAGTTGATGTTTTATCTTGGGAGACTATTGTCCATAACGTAAGAGGATATATACAAGGCAATTTTGTCTTAAAGACATAGTGTCATCACTCGACCCAACAAAATATCAAAGTGGTTGTAATTTCAGTTTGTTGAAATTTCAGTTTCTTGTAATAGTTAGCAGTTACTTACTTCTCGTTTCCTGCAATTGTTGTATCCCACAAGTTTTACAGAGTGATGGTTTGACCAGCGTTGTTGTATGAGGCATAATGTTGGTCAGTCAAGAATGTTCACGTTCAGAAGATGAATGTAGCGGAAATGAGGATGCTTAGATGGATGTGTGGTCATACTAGAAGAGACAAGGTTAGAAACGAAGTTATACGGGACAAGATCATAGTGACCTCTGTGGGGATAAGATGAGAGAAGCGAGACTGAGCTGGTTCGGGCACGTGAAAAGGAGGTGTGAGGATGCGCCAGTTAGGAGTGTGAGAGACTGGCGATAACAGGAGTTAGGAGAGGTAGGTCGAAGAAGAACTAGAGAGTGTGATTAGACAAGATATGACACAACTCCAGCTGATTAAGGACATGACCCTAGATAGGAAAATTTGGAGGTCGAGGGTTAAGATAGAAGGTTAGTAGGTAGTTGATTCTTATCACACTGTGGGTGAGAGGGGTAGGGGGCTAGCCTCTTCATATCCTCTTCTCTCTTTCTTTGTAGTATTATTTAGGTCTGCGTAGATCATACTTTTGTATATGTATTTCTATGTGTTTCTTTATTTGTTTTGTATTGTGATATCTTGTTGTCTTATTTTTTCCTTGAATCTTCATTGACTATTTTCTTTTGAGCCGAGGGTCTATAAAAAACAAACTCTCTTAACCTCCTCAGACCCCACTGTGTGGGATTACACTGGAAATGCTGCTGTTGTTGATTGATTATTTTTCTGTCATTTCTTTAACCTCTGAATTTGTTCTTCTATTCATCTGTTTGGAATACAGTAGTCTTTAATTTGTTCTACGGCCAGGCCGGCTTTAAGAGAAATTATATTCAGATGGAGGTTTAGTTTTATTATAAGTTTGTCTCTTTATATGGATTGTAAAATATCAAAAAGACACATTTGTTGCTCTTGGACTGTTTCTTCTTTGTCATTTCTGTTGGTTCATTCGAGGTTATAACAAGAAAGAATTTCCCCAAAAGCCAAATTCAGAGTCTTATAAGAGTGTGTTAAGTGAATATTCTGAATGACATTTTTTACTTCTGCATATTTTCTGACATATTCTTTGTCAACGCTGATACTTTAAGTACGAAGCAAAGGTGAGTCCAGATATTATTTGAACAAGAATTGTGAATCATGGCTTCTAGATCTATGGGACATGAGCTGAACGAGTTAAGTTTTCAGTTGTCATGTGGCGCTTCGGGATCTCTGGTGCTATCGGCTCCCACCATCATGAAAATAGCAAAACAAAGATTACTCAATCATATTTCGCAGAAATCTGATGCTTATTCCATTATTTTCAATCCCCTTACTACTAATTCTGCCTGTCTCCTGAACTAGTGCAGGATATTGACCTAGCTGAACTACTTCACGTGGGGTTTTGTTGGGTTCAAAACACATAAGTAAGGCATATCGAAAGTTTAAAAATTTATTCTTACTTAACCCAACAATTACTTCTGGTATGGTTATATGACAATAAAAAACCTGTAACATAAAACATGAACACTTACAAGTTGTATTATCTGGAATTTTTATCAACTGTGGGTTCGCACGCGAAAGCCCTTTCGATTGCAAGCTCTAAGCTTCAATGTATTTCTCCTTTGGAAAGCTACGAAATCCGGCAGAGGTTCGAGAAAGTGTTTTGATTCAAAGTCTCTAAGACTTAGAATAATAAACTCCAAGCTTCAATGTATTTCTCATTTGGAAAGCTAGGAAATCCGGCAGAGGTTCGAGAGAGTGTTTTGATTCCAAGTCTCTAAGATATGAAATTAAGTGTATTGAATAATGAAGTGAATGTCTGTATTTATAAGTGAAAAATTAGGTCAAACCGGATTAGGGTTTGACCTTGGGCCTGACCCAAAAATCGAGACAAATTAGGTCATTAGCGTCACGACCCTATGGTGTGGGCGCCGCGGCGCTTGACGTGGCCCTACATTGTCTGGATTTATTTTCCGCACATTCTTAATTAAATCCAAAATCCAAAATCCAATTTTGACTTAATTAAAACAATCATTATTCATTTAAATATCTCGATTCTAAATCAAACATTTAATACTCTCTCAATACATCCTTAGATCGAAAGGACAATCGACATAGTGTAACCCTACATGCCTTCACATATCGACATTAATCAAATTAAAGTCTGCGTGGAACTTCTAGACGCCGCCGCAAGACGAACTCAATATGTGAAGTACGTTTACACGAATCAAGTAAACTTAACCTCTATGTGGTAAGATAAAATCCTTTCATTCACGGCATACCATATCAAGCTTAGGATTTGTCAAGTGCCTATCCAAATGGCTTAATCATTGTATCTCATATATATTAGTTGACAACTAGACCATATTCTAAATATGTCTATTGCATTGGTCAACGACTTAGTCAACCTAATATCACTGAGAATCTGAGTGTTCTCTCGAATATACATTCGAGGAATGAATTCTAATCTTGGCTCAACTACCACCTTTAATCCACATCGTAATGTACCCAATACAAACCGTATCTCAACCTATAAGACATTTGAGCTTTGGACAGAATCAAAGTATATTACTTTGTAGACAAGGTGCGTATTGACCTCAAGTCTAAGGACTTCTATCTCCCACACGCCGGTCATACTTTAGACAAGTATAACAAACAATATATCAGCAGGGTATACCAATACTTTCAAAGTATTCATGTGTCCATCACGAGTAGCCATTACTCGTAGCAGGTGAGACATACTACATCCTCTAAGGATGTGATGCAGACCACATGTCGACTTATCACATATCATCGATATCCCATTCTCGATGATCATTAGTCGAGGCTATTTTAAGAGTTACGTTATAATATTAATATCTCACATTATTAATAACAACGTAACCTCCAGGGATGCATATTATAAAATATTATAAACAATAAATTAATAATTCAATAATTGCAAATGCCAAAATATTAATATCCATTAATAATAATACGAATGTGTATAAAGTACATTTGTCCTAATACAGATTGTCTCTAGGACATAAATATACTTTCACTTCAAGCTTCTGCTCAACTGGTTGCAACTCGATCTTTTGATCGTGCTAGAAAGCTGCTAAACTTGTGTAACTGTTAAATATACATATAATTTCTTGGTAATAACTTGGTCTCCTGGTTTGCAAAGCGTCAGTCGACATTGTCCCGCTCTAGTGCAGAGGCCGAGTATCGAGGGGTAGCTAATGTGGTCTCTGAATCATGTTGGTTGCGTAATCTTCTTTTAGAGCTTCATTGTCCTATTCAGAAAGCTACCTTGGTGTATTGTGATAATGTTAGTGCCATCTATCTTTCTGGTAATCCGGTTCAGCACCAGCGCACTAAACATATCGAGATGGACATTCACTTTATTCGATAAAAGGTAGCTCGTGGACAAGTACGCTTCTGTCATGTCCCTTCCAGGTGTCAAATTGCAGACATCTTTACAAAAGGTCTTCCCTTGGTCTTTTTTGAAGATTTTCGAGACAGTCTCAGTGTACGAAGACCGCCCGCTATGACTGCGGGTGTGTGTTAAATATACACGATATACACGTGTATGTATATTTGGTCTAGGAGTCTCGGTTGTGTACAGTTGGAAGCCCACGGTTTGGGCACTGTTTTGGTAAATATTGTTGTAGTATTTTAGGGCAAATATTACATTAATTAGTGTTGTACACTTACCATAATTATAGGAGTCTTGTACTACTAGAATAGGGTTTTGGTATTAGAATAGAAATAAGTTTCCTATTATGAAAAATTGTATATTGTATATATTCTCTTTCATTAATGAAAATAATCAAGGAGATTATTTCTTTCAGTAACCAGTCTGCTGCTACTGGTACTCCGGTCCAGAAAATCATGTATTATTTCGCTGATGCTCTTCATCACAGAATTGATAGGGAGACGGGGAAAATGCCATTTACTGGAGAAGAAGATGTTGAAGTATATTCTACTGATGTGGAAGAGTTTATCATGGATTTAGAACCTGCTGAATTTGCAAAAAAGACAATTGTATGCCTACCGGCAAGCGACTCAATTCACTGGAATACAAGCCATCATAGATAGTACAATAACAGCAAAGAGGGTTCATTTGATTGATCTTAGTATAAAAAGTGGATCACAATGGACAACGTATATACAAGTTGTTGCTGATAGAGATGAATGCCCCCTCGAGCATCTGAAAATAAGCGCTGTTGGAAGGTCTAAAAAGATGATAGAAGATGTAGGGAGGAGATTGTCAGCTTTTGCTGCTGAAACATTAACAAATGTGTCTTTTTGTTTCAAAACAGTTGTTTCAGACCTGAAGAATCTCAAGACAGATTCTTTTGCTTGTGAATTTCTGCTTCTGCTTCTGCTTGGGAATAACAGCAAGATTGTCAGCTTCTGCTTGGGAATTTCAATAGTACTGAAGAAGAAAGGGGGTCACAGACCTGAATTTTGTTGTCTTCCTTTAGCTTAAGTTTCTTGTTTTAACATTTTGATAGTGAAGTACCTGCTAGAGTCATCTTTTTTTGTTCATGACCAAGAGAGCATTAGGCCACACTTTTTAACCCCCTTAATTGGTTATTTATCATGTATTCTGCTATGATTCCACACACTTGTCGTATGTAATGAGAAATCAGCAGTTATATGTTCTTTGTGATCTCTCTTTTCTTGCTTAAGTTTAATTTCTATAACAGTCTACACTATCAGGTCATCTAAACAATAACTGCAACAAGTAACCATTTGATAAAAAAAATAGGGCAGGTTATTTGCTAGAACAAGTTCAAATACACTAATCGAGTAAAAAATTACTGTCTGCATGTATAAGTAAACTCCTCTACTCTATGGTGCAGGTAGAACCTTTTTAGCTCACCTTTCTTTCTTGTTAATTGTGCATATATGTCCATCAAGGATTGTTAACGATCTTGTTGATTAGATTCAAAATATAAAAAAGTACACATGAAGAAGCTAAAAAGATTCACTATCTACCTTTATATACATTAAGAGTAATCTGACCTTGTAGTGTAATTTTCCGGAGGCACTCGGTCACTGCTTGTGATGATATGAGCCTTGCACATGCCTCCATTTTCTTCTAGTTCCTTTGTTTTTCTGGTAATAATAATGAGCAGCTATATTTCTAGTAGTCTAACAAGGAATGCAACTTATACCATTTAGAAAAATGTAACATTTTAAAAATGATTTCTGACTGATAGTTCACTGCTAAGGTCATTATTTTACTGTATGTTCGATTTTTACCAAACATGTTCTCTATTTACCTCTATCGCCAAGAATACGAGGAAATTCAAAACACATACGTTAATGCTAAAAAAGTGTGTTTATTTAATAATTATATCTATTTTGAAATTTAGAAAAAGAAAAGGTTTTAATAGTGCCATGAACAATTTTCACTTTTTTTCGATTTCTTTTCACTTTATTTGAAAATCAACGTTTGACCGTGAAAATTCCTTGAAAAAAGCCTAAAATATTATTTTCACTTTCAGTACATTCTAAACTATTCTATGAACTATAACTTAACACACTCCACTTTAACTCCAAGTCTAAATAAAATGAAAAATATTTGATTTTCATGGCTAAACGCATATAAAATACCTAAACATGAACCAAACAGCCCCTAAGAATAGGGGGAGGACGAAAACCTGAAAAGAAAATGAAAACGTTGTTGGCTGGATTCGAACCTCCGCGGGGAAAACCCATATGATTTCAAGTCATACCCCATAACCACTCCGGCACAACCACTACTTGTTGACAATTTCCGTGTCAATAATAGATAATTATACCTAATTATATGAATAAAATGAATGAATGATTTTTGATTGCCCTTTATCTTCACCAATTCTCTTTCCAGTGTTCCAACTTCTTCAATCTTTCAATTTTGCGATGCTCAACTTCAACTCATAGAAGTTGCTGCCACTTCTCTCTATACTTTAAAAAATCAATTCTTGCTACATTTTTCTTTAATTTATTTAAGCTTTTTGGAGTAAAATCTTGGACCCACCTCAAAAGTATCGTGTATGTGACTCTCATCACTCACTGAAGCCTTTTTAGTCGAAGATAAAATCTGGGTATTCTTTATTTTCAGTTTTCTTTACCAATTTTAGCTTAAAGTTACAATATTTATACACTTACAAGGCATTTTCTGACAAAAAAATGGTGTTACTTTAAAGCTTCTGAACAATGTGTTTGATGATTTGCAGGCATAATTTTGTGTGTTTATTGATTTTCAGTTTTCTTTACCAATTTTAGCTTAAAGTTACAATCTTTATACACTTACAAGGCATTTTCTGACAAAAAAATGGTGTTACTTTGAAGGTTCTGAACAATATGTTTGATGATTTGCAGGCATAATTTTGTGTGTTTATTCTTTATTTTCACTTTTATTTATCAATTTTAGCTTAAATTTACAATCTTTATACACTTTAAGGCATTTTCTGACCAAAAATGGTGTCTTTGAAGCTTCTGAACAATGTGTTTGATGATTTGCAGGCATAATTTTGTGTGTTTATTCTTTATTTTCACTTTTCTTTATCAATTTTAGCTTAAATTTACAATCTTTATACACTTTAAGGCATTTTCTGACCAAAAAATGGTGTCTTTGAAGCTTCTGAACAATGTGTTTGATGATTTGCAGGCATAATTTTGTGTGTTTATTCTAGTAAGATGGCATTGGCATTCCTTAGAGGGATACATCTTAACCCATCTATGTTATACCCATCTTCATATTTTTCAAGAAAACATGGTGTTTTGTATTGTTGTATGAGAAGTGCACAGACACAAACTGTAACCCAAGAAAAGGAACAGACTAAGTTGAAAGTTTCCACACAAAGCCAACCTAAAGCAGTTGATAAATTTCTGAAGGATTTTGAGGCAGTTATAGGCATAGAGACACATGTTCAACTTTCAACTCTTACTAAGGCATTTTGTAGCTGTCCTTATAACTATGGTTCTCCACCAAATACTAGTGTTTGCCCTGTTTGTATGGGTTTGCCTGGTGCATTGCCAGTGTTGAACTTGAAGGTGATAGAGTGTGCAGTAAGAGTTGGCCTTGCACTCAATTGTAAACTGTCTTTGAATTCCAAGTTTGATAGGAAGCAGTACTTCTATCCTGACCTTCCAAAAGGGTATCAAATATCACAGTTTGATATCCCAGTTTGTAGTGGTGGTTATCTTGATGTGGATCTTCCACTCGAGTATGGTGGTGGCCATAGAAAGTTTGGCATTACCAGGGTGCATATGGAAGAAGATGCAGGGAAGCTGCTTCATACAGACGGGGGAAATTACTCGCAGGAAAGAACTCCTCCTTCACATTTAAACATTCTTGTGCTCGCCACCTTTTTTCCCCCTATTTTCTGCCCTTTTGTTTCAGATAACATATTCTTGTATTCATCAGATGCATCACATTGTAATGTTTATGGCCGTTGATTTTGTATCCATTGTGGAAATTTACTCTCTGTAGTTTAAGGATTCATCATGAATTGACAAGTTTTACGTTGGCTGCCAGCTTACCGCAACTCTCCTTAGCTAAAGATAGGGCACAATGCTTGGTATCAATACAAACTTAGCTAAAGCTAGGGCACAATGGAAGAACAAGATTCATATACCCAAAGGGTGTGGCCTAGTAGTCAATGAAGTGGGTTGAGAACTATGAGGTCAGGTTCAAATCCATCAGAGACAAAAACACTAGGTGATTTCTTCGCATATGTCCTAGCCTTGATGGACAGAGTTACCTGGTACTTGTTGCTGAAGGGAGGTGACAAATATCCCGTGGATTTAGTCGAGGTTTGCGCTAGCTGGCCAGGACACCACAGTTATAAAAAAGGAAGATTCATAAAGGTGATAGTTACTAATTGAGGATAGGATTGAGACTCATATGTAACTTTTATTACTCCCTCCATCCCAATTTGTGTGATGTGGTTTGACTGGGAACAGAGTTTAAGAAATAAAGAAAGACTTTTGAATCTTGTGGTGTAAAACAAGTCAAAGATATTTGTGTGGTTATAGATCATCTCGTTTACATAGTCCTACTTACGCTTACATACTAGTAGTTGTAGTGGTATTATTGTAGACTTGCTTAACCTATCGTACTAGTAGACGCAGTATTGCTTTATAGTCCCCTGTCATTTGATTCCTGCTGTTATGTGTTCTTTCGTGTACTTTGTTTATCTTATCTACCTGCGTTAGTTATTGCTTCTTTTTTTCAGAATGTTTTATCATGGCTTATCCGCTTTTGTTATCATCATTGTCATACTGCTTTAAATTTCTTATCCGGGTCTAACCGTTTCTCTTGTTTTGCTTGTGTTTATGCTGTGTCTTGAGCCGAGGGTCTTTCGGAAACAACCGCTCTACCTACCAAGGTAGAGGTAAGGTCTGCGTACACTCTACCCTCCCCAGACCCCACGTTGTGGGATTTCACTGGGTATGTTGTTGTATAGATAATCTCGTTAAGCGTAAAAGGTAAAGTTTAAAGTTAAATTATTGCCAAATAAGGAAATGAATCATTCTTTTTGGGATTGACTAAAAAGGAAAGTAAGGGCAAGGGTAGCCCGATGCACTAAGCTACCGCTATGCACGGGGACCGGGGAAGGGCCGGACCACAAGGGTCTATTGTACGCAGCCTTACCTTACATTTCTGCAAGAGGATGTTTCCACGGCTTGAACCCATGACCTCCTGGTCACATGACAACAACTTTATCAGTTACTCCAAGGCTCCCCTTCTGTCTAAAAAGGAAAGTGTGTCATATAAATTGGGACAGAGGGAGTATTATTATTAGTATTCTTTATATATATATATTTTTAACGTATTTTTCACTTTTAATTTATTTATTATGATGATGATATGATATGAGTTTAAACGAAGAAATGAGGATTCACATAACTGACCCCAACTTGTCTGGACTGAGGCGTAATTGTTTTTGTGGTAATTTACTTTGTATATGTGCATGAATGGAGTTAGGTTATTCGATGTAAAATACTTGTTGCTTCTATTAATAATAAAGTATTCCTTATAGTTTCAAGATTCACTATGAATTTTAGGCAGGTGTTGATTTGTTTGGCTCTGTGATGCAGGTTGACTTAAATAGGGCCGGAGTTCCATTGTTAGAAATTGTTTCTGAACCAGATATGAGAACTGGTATTGAAGCTGCAGAATATGCTGCAGAATTGCAAAGGTTGGTCAGGTATCTCGGAGTGAGTAACGGGAATATGCAAGAAGGATCACTTCGCTGCGACGTCAATATTTCAGTTCGTCCTATTGGGCAGTTAGCGTTTGGTACAAAGGTTTGCATGATGCGTTTTCCATCTCTGTTGCTTTCCCTTATGCATAGGAAATACTGATTTAAGATAGCTTGATGATGCAGGAAAAAAATTGTAAATTGTAGTTTGCTTCCCTTTGTGGATGTTTTTCTGTCTTATCTTGTTCTGCCATTCTTCTGGTAGATGGTTCATTTGGCCATTTATGAAATTCTTGCTTTAGCATTAAACTTAGTAAGGGACTGTACTTGTCATTTGAATGTGAAACGTGGTCTCTGGTAGGTCCCAGAGGAGACTATATTTGTATGCCAAGTTTAGTGAACCCAACCTTTTATATGACAAACTTGAAACTGGAGACATGTTTAGCATACAAATTCTTGATTTTGTCTTAATTCCTCAAACTACATATTAAATGTCATTCAAGACTTTAAGTAAATGGGCTAGTTATCCTATGTATTTGTCGCTAGAGTGATCACGATTTCCCCATTTTTGCAAGTTTCATGTCAATTAGATTCTTCTGCATTATGGATCATGTTTCTGCTTCATCTGGTGTTAATTCTTTATTGTTGCCTTTCTATGTTCTGGAAATTTTCAGCAGCAAGTGTTTAGTTTAATTTGCATATTCTTAAGTCAGCATTCTATATAATGAACTGATATATTTCATCTTGCCTCAGGTTGAAATTAAAAACTTGAACTCCTTCTCATCGATGAGTAGGGCCATTGATTATGAAATTTCAAGACAGGTACAACTACATAACCAAGGCCAGGTGGAACAAATTGTACAGGAAACTCGTCTATGGGAGGAAGGTGCTCAGGTATGCAACAGTAACTTTTGATGCTACTGCAGAATGTCAGACTAATTTACTCAAGTCTTTCCATGGAAAACTTATATGCTTAAACTTTCTCATACATCTAGAAAACAGTAACCATGCGGAAAAAGGAAGGACTTGCTGACTATCGGTATTTCCCTGAACCTGATCTTCCTGGAGTTACTCTCACCGAGGAGTATGTGGACAGTATCCGTGAGTCATTGCCTGAACTTCCAGAAGATAAACGTCGGAGGTACGAGAAAATGGGCCTAAGCATGCAAGATGTCCTATTTCTCGCCAATGACATTAATGTAAGTGATGGCCATCTGAAGTATGAAATGCCTTCATCATCATGTCTTTCAAATTTTTGGACTGCTGCGAAATCATGTTTTCCCAGTTTTTCCATTATTTCTTAGCAGAAATGTCCAAAATCCCACTGATAACTGAATGTTTCAGGTTGCAGAATTTTTTGATGCGACACTCTCAGGAGGTGCTGATATAAAGCTTGCTGCCAATTGGATTATGGGTGATATTGCTGCGTACATGAAAAATGGAAAAGTGACTATCAGTGAGATTAAACTTACCCCTCAAGAACTTGGCGAGCTCATAGCTTCCATTAAAGATGGGACTATCAGTGGAAAGATTGGGAAGGAGGTAATTAATACTTTGGGTGCTGATATATCAGTATTTGTTATGGTTGAAAATCATGTCTAATGTTTTTCCTATGCAGTTTAAAATAGAATTTTAGTTTTGCTGATCTTCACCATTTAGCATATTTTGGGGCGCTGAGGTTGGGGGGTTTGTCCAGTCAGAAGTTAACTACCATTTAGGCTTCTTCATTTAGCATTAATTCTCTTTTTTCCTGATTTCTTCTGCGAATCTTTCCGGCATGCCTAATTTGGCATGGAACTTTTTGAAGATACATCTTAATATGTGCATAGACGTGTGCATATAAGAGAGGGAAAGAGTATCACTATTCGCTTGTGCATGATCAGTATCATTCTTTAGAAATGCATAAAATGTATGCAGTATACTAATAAAATTCTTTCTTCATTGGCTTTACTTTGATCCACTCTGTTCAATTAGTATGTTTCTGATTGATCAGTTGTTATTGAACTTTACAGATTTTATTTGAGCTAATCGCCAAGGGTGGAACAGTCAAGGGACTGATAAAAGAAAAGGATCTTGTTCAGGCAAGTTGGCTTTCATTATTGCAAGGACTCTAATATTTTCCTCTTGTTATATATCATTATACAGTCAATGATTTTGCTGCTCTGTTGATGAGCTTTATAATCATCTGTAGAACTGGATTCTTTTAAATCTCAAATCAGAAATTACTCTAATCAACTTTCAAAACCATGAACTTTTCACCTTTCATCAATGACCCTTTGATTAGATAAGGAAGCTGATCATGAAACAACTACAGATAAAGATACTTGAAGAGGAATATCGACCCCACATAGACACCCAGCCGATGAACTTCAGATTGCTTGAAGATTGTGTTAATTATCTGATGCGTTGATACTTGATCTTACTTCCAAGGTTTCATGATTTGCATAGTAGAAATTATAACAAGTTGTAGATGAATTTTTTGGTATTATTGTGGTATCAGCTTTCAAAACCTAATGACTGCTAAATTATTATTGTCTACAACATATCCAGTGAAATCCCACAACGTGGGGTCTGAAAAATTATTATTGTCTGAGTTTGATAAAAGCCTCAGCACAATTCTGGTTAACCTGATTCTAAAACTTTGCGGAAATTGTACTGTAAATAGCACACAGTTCACTTTAAAACTTCCCGTTACTTATTCATTGAAAAAGGTTCACGGTTAAAACTTCCCAAAATTATCTTCTGAAGCGTGTCAAGCTGTGTGTATATGTTTTTCGATTATACTGCCTCGACTAGGGATTTCTACCATGAGCTATCTTGTCTTTAAACAGATCTTGACCTAAGGTAACCATGCGTAATTCAGATGGACTGCCATTGCGGTAATGTTTTTTATATTATTTTATTTAAATAAGTGTTTGTTGTTGTCGATTTACATGACTGGCAATTGGAAACCAGTTAAGTAACTGAAGCATATTCGTTATTACATGAATCTAATGTACTTTTCCATTTTTTGAATAAACAGATTGTTGACAGTGCAGAGATTGAGAAAATGGTAGATAAGGTGATTGCAGATAATCCGAAGCAGCTAGAACAATATCGTGGTGGTAAAACTAAATTGCAAGGTTTTTTTGCTGGCCAGGTGTGTATTCCTTCGGTTCCTGAAGTTTATTGTTTTCGCATCATGCTGACTAGTGACTAATACTTTCCACATTGTTGTGTTGATTACTAGGTAATGAAGGAATCGAAAGGAAAAGCAAATCCAAAACTTTTGAACAAAATCCTCTTGGAAAAATTAAATGCCCAGAGCTGATGTTGGCTGTTATCTGATCACGTACGAGCTCCTTTTAGTTCTTTCTTTTCCAGGTCCATAAATGTGTCATTAGACATTTGCTTCCCTCTCTTATCATGTTGCTGATGTTCCGTTTGGATGGCATAATGACTGTTACCATCTTGCAATGTGATTTCAGCGATTGACTACTGATGAAGAAGCGATATTTATTGGTGATAATCTTGATATCTCCAATTACTAGTGGAAGCACCCGAAATGTGCTTCTAGATCACTTGCATATCATCAGAACCGAGGAAGACACATTTAGCAGAGTTATGATAGGTCATTACTTTCAAAGATTCTTTTGGACTAGTTCTAACGTTGTTATAATTTCGAACTACCAAAGTTTTTATTTATGCACTAGCATCAGGGGGAATATGCTACTTGTTAATGCAATTGCTGCTGATATTTCTTCCTTCAACTGTAATTAAAGCATGCACTTTGCTTCAATTCCCATAATTCTATTGATGAAGCTATGATTATCAGTTTTTTTTCTCTTCAAATGCGTGTGATTGAGAAGCTAACTTGAATGTTTGCACTTTCTACTCTGCTGCTGTTTGAAAATCCTGTTCTATTATGCAAGAATTTTCAGTCCCTTGCTTGTTGCCCCTAGCTATTATATGAGACTACAAGAAAGTATACAATTGGCAACAAAACATTAGCAACAATAAAAAAAATGTAAATGACAACAAAAAATTAATATATTGTTGCTAAAAACGTAAATGGCAACAAAAAAAGCAACTTGTTGTGAATTTTTTGCACCGGAGGTTATTGTAACAGCGTGTAATAATTTTTGTTGTTGCAAAAAGTACTTTTGGCAACAACATTCAATATATGACAACAAAAATGTTGTTGGCAAATGCTTTTCTTTTTGTAGTGTGAGTGTTGATCTATCTCAGCGAATTTCGTGAACTTGTTTAGTTGGGCCAATGCCATTGGGAAACCAGATGCCTGAGTGAAAATATTATTTCTTCAATATGAAATATTATCTATCAATAATTAGTTAATAACATGTGATATTATTCCTTTGGTTCTGCCCTTAATTTTTACTCTAATTTTTTAAAAAAAATTATATTCTAAGCTATTTTATCGTAAACAGCACGAGTTGTATCATGTATGTATATATATGGAGAACATACGAGGTGAAACTTTGTTATCCTTTCAACTTGAGTGGTTGATATTCATTTGGTCTTTCTAATGGCTTTTGCAAATAGCAAGAAGGGCATTAACTTTAGGGATCACAATGTATTATAGGAAAAAAACTACCCTTTTGACAGATATACATAGATATCATATATATACCAGAAGCCTAAAAAGATGGCAGCCTCATATTCTAGTTTTCTTCCTTGTTTACCGTTCCACTACCATTCCCACAAGCGCTGGTTTTATCATTAGGTAGAAAACCAACGTTACGGGTGGCGGTGGGCGGTTGTGGTGGCGGTGGGGGCCGGTTCAAGATTGTGGTGGTAACTAATGGCCAGAGACCATATTATGGCAGATGGGAAGAACTCCACACGAAAAATAATGGTGGTAGCAGATCCAACTCGTGAATCAACAGCCGCCCTTCAATACGCGCTCTCCCATGCAGTCGCGGAAAATGACACGTTGATTCTTTTGCATGTCGGTAACCCTAATGCATGGAGGAATCTCCTTGGTACCTTGATCAAGAAGCCATTGCCGAACTCAACTACATCATCGTCCACCTCCACGACCTCTTTAGCATCTCCATCCGATGGAGGAGGCGTACACAATAATCCGTTCGGTGCTTTCTTTAAAAAGTCATTGCCATCTATAGGATCACCACCGCCGTCACCTGCGACCTCCAACGTGGCGGAAGGCGGTGGTGTCAATCGGTGCGCAGGGAAGGGATACATGGATTTTCTTGGTACAATGAAACATGCATGTGAGGTTACACAACCTAAGCTAAAAGTTTGTACAGAGACTGTTGAAATGGATGGCAATGCCAAGGAAAAGGCTACTATCATTCTTGCTAAAGCTGCATCTCTTGGTATTGATATTCTTGTTATAGGTCAGAGAAGGAGCCTTTCTAACGTAATACTTCGGTGAGTTTGCATTCTTTAATCTTTTCATATTATCTAAATCTAAATAAGAATTACAAGAACTATAAAATATGGCAAGTTAAGTAATAAAGTAATGGCTGGGCCCAGGGGCTTTGGCCTAGTGGCAAGGGCACCATGCGTTATGTTTGCACACGTCGCAAGGTTCGAACCCTGTAGTTAAGTGGAGAAGGATGAGGATAGGGTCCATTATTTATCGAGTTTTAAACCGTACACCGGTTGGACCTCGGGGCGAAGTGCACGGATGCACAATTTTTAAATTTGTTTTGCACATGTCTCACTTGGGGACAACTTCAGACATACGATGTATGAAGTTAGTCTTGACAAGTCTAACTTAAACATACGGTGTCTGAAGTGTTTTTGGTAAACTACGGTGCCTGAAGTTAGTCTTGACAAAGTCTAACTTAAAACACAATGTCTAAAGTTCAGGTACATATGATTGATAGCTAAAGTACAATCATATATGGCTGAAGTTCAATCATTTTTAGGTAGAACCCAACAACTTTGGCTCAAACTCTGTATTCGTATCAAAAGTTTATTTAATATGCAATATATATCAAGAACCAAGTAAAAAAAACTAATTGGAGTCCAGAACCAATAAACTAAAAATACTGACTTCGGCTCTGCATTTTTCTCTGGCTTCAATCATTTTTGTCTGAAGTTCATGCATATATGACTGAAGTTCAAATAAAATGACTAAAGTCAATCCTGGTGAAAATGACTGAAGTCCAATCATTTTGAATTTCAGACAGAAATGCATGAACTTCACTCATTTTGTCTAAAATTTGATTTTATCAAGCTTAACTTCAAATCCCATATATCTAAAGTGGATATATGTGCAAAAATTTAAGGCGAGTACAGATTAAATGACAGTGTCAAAATAGGCTGACCCATGAAACATTTATGATTTGGACATACCTGTAACAAACCCCCTCTCCCAAACCTTCAATTGTTTCCGTTTCTTGTTGAATAGGTGTAAATCATCTTGCATTTGTATGGGCAGGCCTAGAAGAAGTGTATCGCTAAGAGTGCTGGGGCTGGATATGGCAGAATATTTGATTGAGAACAGCAAATGCACCTGTGTTGCAGTTCAGAGGAAGGGCCAAACTGCAGGATACCTTCTCAACACCAAAACTCATAGAAATTTCTGGCTCTTAGCATAATCCTAATTTTATAATATAGTTTCTTCATTTGCCTTTTTTCCAGTTCTAAATGGCTTGCACTCTATATCCTTCTCTATTTTATTTGGTTATCTACAAAAAGAGTTGCTGTTTGTCAATTTTGTGGATAAAATAGGAATAGATGTCATTTCATTCTGCTACAATCATTGGGAAGGCTTATGTTATGCCAAAGTGCAAGAACACAAACAATATTGTACATGCATTCTCTGAAAGTTACTGGACATATACTGTTTATCTGTGTCTACAATACCAACATCGAAAAACATATAATCGATAGAGTATAGACTAATAGCAAAAGAATATAAGATTTCTTGTAAGGCTGTAACCAAGATATGGAGCTTCATAGAAGAATTGCATGTAACAGAAAATGTACAAAGCGAAAGGGAATTTAAAGTTCATCATGCATTGCTTGTTCTAAGGGTACATTTAACTCAGGTACAGGATCCATCTGAACCTGTGCAACATTTGCACCTTGTCTACCTCCAGCTACAATCTCCACCTGTCCAGCTGTACCGGATTTCACAGCTTCAATAAACTTCCGCTGCAACTTGAGCAGCCCCATACGCTTTGAAACCACGTATAGAACGGCCAAGGAGAAAATAATAAATCCAACTACCAGTATCACCCTGTTCACAGATTGTGTCAGTGTTTCAATAAAAGGTTAAATACGCTTTCATACAATGTGATTAACCAGGGAAAAGTCTGCTTCAGCAAAATTGCAATGTCACTATAAACAAAGTAGTAGAGTTGCAAAAAAAGGTCAATGTTATTTTACGGAAGTCATTGTCACATGATACCTGTCCAGAACATCCTGCCGTTGCATTGTGGACAGAAGGTTTCGAGTTCGCGTTAGCAAGGAGCGGTGGCCCTTGTATTCACTCTCGGCTTTCTTTAATACCCCTGTTGATTCATCTGCAGTATCCAGACCATGTACATTGTCATCTAACCTCAACTTACATACTTAGTCACATTTAGGATATGAAGAATAACATCCAAAAGTCATGGAAGCAGTCACCATTACAAAAAATTGGATAATAAAAGCCCACGTTGTAAAAGCAACCATGCTGTTGTCATTCATCTAATAAGAGGTGTATCTCTTGAACACATCATTGCCTAGTCAAAGAAAACAAACCCATTCATGTACAACATACCACATTGGATATGTAGATCAATCGAGCCATGTAATAAATAACTTCAATGTATTTTCTGGTCAAGTTCTGGTTATATTTTTCCTTACAGCCATTAAGCTTTTATGCTACAGACCGTGTTTGTCTATAGGGTTTCACAGTGAAGTGAACATATTTAAGTACACTTGACCTTGTACATAACCTGGGTGATCAGTCCAAATAACAAAACAGGGCCTAGCTCTAAGTTTAGCTTCGATTAACCAACAAAAATGGCATATATCTGATATTGAGGTTTATCTTCTACTTTCCACATTACATCAGAAGAGATATCAAAAGTAACAAAGGTAAAATTTATTCAAAAGCAAGCAGGATACTTGTCAAACTGAACTCGTTTCCAGTGCAACTACAAAAATTTCATCCTATAGGAGTGTTTGACGCAATTCCTAACATTATGTCCGGAAAGAGACCCTATTATTTTTGTTGTATGACATGAAGAACTGCAGGTCTTTGATGCTTCTGCCTCTATAAGGGTCATTCTTTAAAGAAATATCTTATGTCTCCTTAAAAAAACAAGAGAACAAAAATTAGAAGGGAAAAAAAGAACCTTTCATCTCAATATGACCTTTTTCTTAACCTCCATTTCAGGCAATCAAATATTTTTCATTAAGTAACAACTACACAATAAATTGCAAAAGAACTAGAGAAGACAAGAAAGAAGTCATCTGAATGAAGCAACATAAAGTAAACTGATAATAAAGACATATATGCCAAGAGTGAATGTCATTCATAAACATGGATAGATACTTACCAACTGTCATTAGAGTGCTTGCACTTCTTTCAACCTCCTGTGAACATATTTTAAACGACAAGAGAACAAGCAGTGTTATGCAATATAAAAAGCTCATAAATAATTACATGAGCCCAAAAAAGAAAAAAGGGCTTACAACCAAGCAACTGAAAATAGAAGAAAAAAAGCAATAACCTGAACCATAAGTTGGCGAGTGCGGCGCAAGCTCTCCGTGATGCTTTCAGCTGCAGATGTCATTCCAGCTTTTGTCCTGGCAAATAGATTAATAGTTTAGATGCATAGCACCTTAGTTCAGTAGAATGAAACATTTTGAAACTTCTGCCCAGAAAAGCACGGACATATGAACTTTTAAAGATATGATCATAGTAACATGACGACTAAAAGGGTACCACATACTGTAGATTTCGTCTGCGAACTGTAGATTCTTCTCCACCTCCCAAGAGAAGCTCCCTCTGACGTCATATGAAGGCAGATGTTAGTATGACACCTTTTGTAAGTATCGGTCCAAAGGAGGAGAAATTGCAGGCAAATTTTTCCATATTTTGACATCATATCAAGGCAGATGTCAGCATGATATCTTTCATGAGTATTAGCCACAATAAGGGATAAATGCAGGATGTTTGGCAAGTTACTAATTTTGACATGCTAAATGGTATCTTCTATACAAATAAACAAACTACCTCTTCTTGAGCGGCTTTCCTCATGTTTGCCTTTGCTTGTAAATTAGCATTTCTTAAACTCAACCTCAAGCTGAAACATACATTTAAAAGATCATGAAGGAAGATGAAAGAATACTGTGTTAACGAATTTCATACAAGCAAAGTGACAACAGTATCATATTCTCCCACCAATGATCACGGTTAGAGAGTAAAGAGATAATACATCCAGTGAACAAACTCACAAAGAGCCCAAATGTTAAACAGTAGATGATACCCAAGGAAATCTATAGAAAATCAGCCAAAAAACTTTTTGAAAAGAATATATTATTCACTCCTTATTTCCTGGAATGGAGTTTGTTTAAGCGGGCAACAACAATAATTATGCCTCAATCCCAAACTGGTTGTTGGTTATATAAATCCTCTATAGTCCGTTTCACTCTATCTGAACCAATTTCATTCCAATATCGACAAGTAACTTATCTTTTAGAAGTTCTCCAGACTAGACGTTCTCTAAATCTCATGCTTTTTCATATCCAGACTTACAACAGCTAAATCTTGAAGCCAACTAATCGGTATCGAATATATGAATCCTTTACTTCTATTGCGTTAGGTTCTTAGCTAAATCCACATTGATTCTAGGAGATTATAGGTGCTTTTACTTAACTTTCCTCCATGCGATTTTAGATCTACCATATCCCTTTTAGTAACATCAATCACCATAATGTCACACTAACGAACTACAGAACTGGTAAATTCAAAGCCTATGTACTACAGACCATACAGTCAACCTTCTTTTATGTTATCCTCTGTGTGTGTTATTTGCATGCTTTGTTTCACTTGACCATTTATTCTCTTGTCTATCTTAATATTCACATTTTCTTATCAGGTAAAGTGTGATTTATTGATAATGAGAAATCTCCCGTGCACAAGTGGTTTAGCAAAATAAGAGAATCTATATAAAGCATAATTCTCTACAAAACACATCCAATTTTCTATACAAATAGGAAAATCATGGGTGTGCACCAAGAAGAAATTCAAAACAGGAGGCTATTCTTCAGATGTACAAGATCAAGTTCTTCCCTTCAAAAGTTCATATCCCTCTCCATCTATACTATCAATATAAGTGCTAAAGAGCAGCATCCCACACCCTGTATCTTCTCTTCCATAATCTAAACTATAAAGGTCCAACTGAATAGTCTTTCCTTCATGGTACTCGGCATGGTCCATTGTATCCAAAACCATCTTAAAGCTCCCACCACAAGTTATGGTAATGCAGTAAGAGATGATCCACACCGTCTCCCGATTGTTTACACACGAAACACCAACTAACATATGTGATTCTCCTCTTCCTTAAGTTTTCCGCCATCAAAGTTGCATCCCTAATCGCCAACCAAGCGAAAAATGGGACACCCCTTTGGCGCCTTGAGGATCCAAAGCTGATAGAAGGGGGTAACTTACAGTACTGAGAATCATCTATGACTCCATAATCTCCAAGAGTCGTGACGCTGCTGGAAAGTGTTATATATAGAGCATCTCAAGCAGACTTTGAGACCCCACTCTCTCCCGGTCCTGAAGGTTCCTTATAAATTTGAGGTCCCAAATTATACGCCCCTCAAGTAATGCTGGACTGACATCGCACTTTAGCACAAAATACTATAGATGCTCGGCAAAATGATCCTTAATATTCACATTTTTTAAATAAGGTAAATGTATTTCATTCATAAACATGGCCAAAGAACTGACCGTATACGAGGGGTATACCAAAAGGTAAAGAATCTACAAAACTACATGATTCTCTACAAAATCCACCCGCTCTTCTATACAAGAAGGAACTTTATGGGTGCACCAAAAGAAAATAAGTGACCGGAGGCTACTCTTCAATGGAGTAAAACTCGACTCTACCCCCTCAAAAGCTCTCCTATTTCCCTCTCTCCAAACAACCCACATCAATGCAAGAGGAACCACGTTCCATGCCCTACGCCTTCTCTTCCTTCTCCCGCTCCTCCAACAAAACATCAATTCTTTCACAGTTTTTGGCATTGCCCAAGAAGTTCCAAACCATTAAAACATGTCCAACCATAACCTCGTGGTAAAAACACAATGTAGAAGAAGATGATCCACGTCTTCGCCCGTCTCCTTGCACAAATAACACCAGCTGACGCGGACAACTTTCCGCTTTCTAAGATTTTCTACCGTCAAGATCACCCCTCTAGCAGCTAGCCAAGAGAAAAAACACACCTTCCTCAGCACCTGCGGTATCCATATTGCATCACATGGAAACACATCCTCCCCCCTAATCAGAAGTTTCTCACAGAAAGATTTAACAGAGAGAACTCCATTATTCCCCAAACCCCACCACAGAGCATCGAGGTTATCCATTGGAATGACTTGCATGTGTAAAAGAGCCAACAACCTTTGGAACTCAGTCACCTCCCACTCCTGGAAATTCCTTCTAAATCTCAGATCCCAAAAATCTCTCCACCTTTTGTCCCCCTAATTTGCTGGACTGTCAAATCTTCTTGGTAATTATTCTTCTACCAATAGAGTGACAGTCACCTCAAATTATTCTTCTACAGTTGGAATGAAACAGGTCCAAAATAGAGTGACATAGATGATTAATATAACCAACTCACAAATAGAGGTGCAGTTGTGGTTGGTAATACTCTTCTATACATTATCATATAAGTACCTTTGGATCTGGGTATTCCATGATTGCGCCAAAGACTGAGGTTTTTCAACTCGATCATCAAAAAGGAGTTGTGGGGCTAAGAGATCAATCTTGAATTGGAGTGATTGAAGCAGATTTTTTAAATCTTGAGCAAGACCATTCAATCTTGGGAGTGAGGCCTAGTTGTTATTGACTTATCGTTGTATTCTTCTACACTGTACCATAATGTCTAATAGGTGAAAAAGAAAGATCATATTTCAAGCTACCTTAAGATTTGGGTTTTCCAAGATTGTGCTAAAGACTCAGACTTTTTGACCTGACCATCTAAAAGCAAGAAAATTAAGGGTGTGTTTGGTATGGAGGAAAACCTTTTTTAGAAAATGTTTTCCAATTTTTCCATGTTTGGTTGATCAAAGATGTTTCGCAAAACATTTCTTTTTAGGAAAACAAGTTCTCAAAAATGAGGAAAATGACTTCCTTAATGGAAGCAAATAAAACAAGTTCCAAAAGTGACATTCCAAGTACATTGTCTCCTCCCAACCCACCCAACTCCCCCAAACCCACACCTCGACCATCCCACCTCCGAAACCCCACTCCCCACCTCATGCCACCCATTGTGTTTTGTTAGATTACATATAAATGTTATTGGAATAGTATCTTTTTGCTTGCTTACCAAACATTAGAAAGTAAGAAACCCACTTGTTTTTCAAGAAAACATTTTCCTTCGTACCAAACACACCCTAAAATTCATCCCCATTTCCTAATCAACTTTTCAAACCTAAAATCTCTGAATTCTTCACATTACTCATCTAATATACTCTTCTACACAGTATCATAGTGTCTGACTGGAATAAAAAATATGAAATATTTATAATTTAAGCTACCTTTGGATGTGGGTTTTCCATGATTGGGCCAAAGATTGAGTATTTTCAACTTGATCATCAAAAGGGAGTTGTGGGGCTAAGAGATCAATCTTGAATTGAAGTGATTGAAGAATATTCATCCCATCTTGAGCAACACCATTCAATCTTGCCAGTGAACTTTTCTCTTCTGAAATTAATCTTGATTTTCCATATTCATGAATGGATTTGATATGTTGTTGTGTCTGTTTATATGTTTCTTCAAACTCTTTCTTCACGTTTTCCACTTCCTCCACCACTTGGTCCATTTGGGGTTCCTTCAATTATGAATTTTAGCAAAACACAATTTTTGGGGTAGAAGAAACGGGGCAGATTAATTCGGGTTTGGGTCGGATTAGATGAGAAGTTATATTTGACTTTCCATATATTTATTTTTATCATTTAACTTTCAGATTATATTTATCTCCATATGTTGAATCTCCATCTTCTCACATAAATTATTTATGTGACACATTTTATTTTTTAATTAAATTTACTTATTCATTTAAATTCTTTTAACTTGTCCGCGTGGTTCATTAAAATATTAAGACCTACTAAAAATTTAAAATTCAAAAACTTCATTATTCATCCGTGATGTGTATGTGTATTCTATCATTTTTAGACTCCACTTATGGGCATGTTGTTGTTACTGATATTGTATTGATGAGAAAATAAGGTTTGCATGGCATGAAATAAGGTGTTTAAAAAATAAAAATAAAAAGGTGGCTTTTACTACTACTTTTTTTCTTCTCTTTCTCTCGTCTTTTTTGTTTTATTTTCGGTGATGTAGATTTTCATCTATCTCAATTTTTTTGTTTAATGCAGTATATGCACCTTCAATAATAATCATATTGGGTTTTTCATTTTTGTTTAGCAATTGCATATTGTTGGAGGATATGTTTCAACTTAGGAATCTTTGTTTACATATGAATTGAATCTCAAGAAAAACAAGTTAGTTGAACGAGATTTGAATGGTGAAATCGTATTCAATATGGGTGAATAATGAAGCTTTTGGATTTCAATTTTCTAGTGGGTCAGGCGGGTTAAAAGGGTTTGGTGGGTGAGTAGTGAGTAGATTTAATTGAATAAAAATAATGTGTCGCATAGCTAATTTTATTCGAGAGATGGAAATCTAATGCATCGAGGGCAAATATGGCCTAAAATTTGGATAGCAATGGCAATATATGATATGAAAGTTGAATGAAAAAGTGTAAATATATAAGCTTTTGTGGTGCACGGAGAATGATGAACTTGTCCTTCAAGGACCAATGCATCACAATCTTTCTATCTATTGTCCTAAACAAAAACAGTTTGTTAAGATAACTTATATATCAAATCATCTCAAGTATGTGTTTAGTCGTGTAGATCCAACATGTTTGGATAGCTTATATTTTTCCAGACTTAGTGTCACGCGCAACAGGAAGCAACACAGTACTCCATTGGAGTGAAGGCCATAGACTTTAGAAAACACTTATATCAACAGAGCAATACATATTTGTCGTATTCAATTATATGCATTGATGTGTAATCTTGAGTTTCTTTAAGTTTTGTACTCAATCTTCTTAGTATTTTTTTTCTTCTAATGCTTTTTATTTTATATTTATGTGAATTGATTGTTGTTCTTGCAATTTTTTAACACTGTATATGTTGTTGTTGGAAGTCCTTCTGTTTGAACTGTTTCAAATGCTAAACTCTCTTTATAGAGCCCATCAATGAGTTCTAGGGATGGCAAATGGAGCTGGCAGAGCCGTTGCGGGGCAAACTCGCGTAAACCCTCGAAAACTTCAACCTGCCCGACCCATATACCAAATATTTCTGTTTTCAACCCACCCAGCCCTGCCCCGCCTCGCATATTTTTTTTAAATATTTTTCTTTTTAAATTGAGTTTGATACTAAAAATGAAATTCTTATTCATTTTCATGCTAAATAGTATAAATTTAATAGATAATGGCTTTATGGCTAAAGTTAATTTTTTAGAGGTCAATAGCGGATTTTCCTATAAGGATCTGTCAATTTTTGGATTGAACCATTTTTATTTACTATCTCTCTGGATGTCGTGCTTTCATTTAGTGGAGTAGCTAGTGTCACAACATTAATTAAATCTGATTAATTATAACTCCAGATGTAATCAGCTTCATGATTTTCACCCATTCACAAAAAAAAATTGAGAAGTCGAATCACGTCGAGGGCCAACTGAGATATTCATTCATAAAAATCAAAACCATCATCCATCTGAATCCACTACAAAATCAATGTAAAAAGGAGCTGCTAATTGTGGAACTCTACCAAATGGACTAATTGGCTGACCAAACAGACCATACATACAGAAACTGAAATGATACAACCACTTTAGGATCCATGCTTCATAATATTCATGAGACGAACATGGAATTAACCGTGTCCCAATCAAGTAACTTTTTTTTGTCTGTCGGTTCGGTGATCGTACCGTCAATAAACACGAACTTCCGGTGAGATTTCAAGGCCAACGTCATGGCTCGAGAGCACGCAATGTAGTTGTCGCCGGTAAGAATGACATGAGTAATCACATTACCCGGTTGATCCCCAGAACTGAGGAAGAATGGAGATCTTGGGTCAATCTTTCCTTCAATGTCCGACATGATAACGTCGACAAACTAGGGATGTCGAGCGTCGTTGGCTGCTGGAAAAAAATATTTTGTTGACTGCCGAAAAAGATGGCAGCCAGGAGAAAGATTTTTTTTTTTTGTAGGATTTGCTAGTCGGCTAGCTCTGATATCATGATAAGTTTTGAGGAATGGTTTTTCATTGATCTTATTCATCAACAATATACAATTTATATAGTATTTCAAGATCAACCTAATTAGTGTAAGAATATAATTCTTCCTAAAAACAAAGATCAACCTAATCCTAGGAGATATACAAAGATATGCACCTAATCATAGAAGATATATAAAGATATTTCTGATACCAGGAGATATACAAGGATATCCCCAAATCACCATGTATATCACGGTCCAAATTAGTCGGCTATCAGCCGATAGCCGAATATGATATTTATTAATCCAATCCTAATATTTTTGCAGTGATGTGCCATAGACTTCATTTGGATAAGTAAAATCTATGCTTGTTGTGGGTATAATTTCTTTAAGGATAAAAGTTATGCGGGCATGATTTGTGAAATATTATGATGCGAAAATATAAATTTATACTCCGCGAAAAAATAATTTATTACCAAGGACAAAAAGTTAAAGACCTCAGCACAAAATAGGGACTTAAGTGTCAACGCGTGTTCGGGAGCGAGGCACTGGTTGGGCACAGGTATTATGGGGCGTAAGTCAAACCTTCTAGGCTTTTGTTTGAGGCGTAAGTCAAACAAAATAATTCTAAACTAAAATCAAATTACTTAATAACCATTTTTTAAATATTTGACATCAGTTGGTTAAAACTCTCTTCTTTTTCTATTTTAAAATTCACTAAATTCTTGGCGGACTAGAGAGAAATTGAGATTAACTTTTGATTTTGAAGCTAAGTGATATCTGGTTAAACATATTAACTTTTAATTGAATCTAATCTTTTTATTAAAATTCTGATTTTGATTCTTGAATATAAAGATAATACTTTTCGATTATGTTTTGCATTATTCGAATCAAAATAAATTTGGTTTAGTTCAACTTTATTTTTTCTACATATAAATTTGGGTCGATTGTTAAAAAATTAATCAATTTCACTAATTTATCCATTATACAAGAATTAGTTTGTAATGATAATAGAAAAAATAATTCATTGAAATTGATTTCTATACTTATAAAATAACCTTATTTAAATTGATAATTCAAACAAATTAAAATGGGCAACCTTGCCCATAAATTAAACCAACGCATTTAACGCAGAAATTAGATTTGGTAATTAAAAAAGCATAATGTGTTTCTTTATATGAAACTTTAGTGTCTTTATTAACTCCTGATTGTATAGTTAGAATCATTTTTTGTCCTCCTAGTATAAACCAGAAAAAGAATCATATTCTTTTCTTCATGGATTTACTTTCTATATTGATTAAGGAAAGAGTTTAAATTATATATATTGATGCTATATAAACTCCTTATACGGCGGCGGATGATAAAAGTTTCTACAGTAAAACCTAATAAAAAACTAAATTTATTTCGGCCACACACAACTTTACCCTGAGCCCTTCTTCCTTGATCTCCGGTAAAAAATGTCAAAGGACAATTTACGAAAGAAGATCAAGAGGAGCCCTATCAAAAAGGATACATCTGTTCTCTCATACGATATCATTTTCACCATTCTTATTAAGGTACACGTAGAATCTTTGTTGCGTTTTAAATCTGTTTCTAAATTATGGAATGCTATGATTTCCGATAATGTATTCACGAAAGCTCACCGTGATCAAGCCAAAGCGTTGGGACGCGAAAAACTCTTGATACAAAGAAAAACTGGCGAGTTCGAATTTATACACTTGAAAAATATTAATAATGTTACCATAGAAAAGCAACAATTTCCTCTAAAAGGACCCCTACCTCAGGTCTTATGTTCATATGATGGCTTGGTACTATTGAAGAAACCTAAGGCTTACAAGAAATTTGTTTTATGGAATCCATCATCTAGAGAGCACCGCATTCTTGAGTGTTCATATGTGAAACCTCATGAATACACATTTCCTCATGCTTATGGGTTGTGTTATGATTCTACCACCGATGATTACAAGGTTATATTGATTTATAGTTTATTTTATGTTGTGTACTCTACGAGTAGGGATTCTTGGACGAAGAAAATAACTCCCCCTGTATTACAACAATGTCTCCCTGAATCTGAACAAATACCTAATTCAAGGTCATACGTGTGCAGTCAAGGGATTGGCACTGAAAATCGTGTATATTGGTCTCTGAATCAGAAATTTGACCATAATATACGTAAAACTTCTGCATTCACATACTTTGACGTGGAGTCGGACGAATTGAAGGAGTTTCCGAAACCAATTTCTACCGGTGAACATGAGTACTTGTTTCGTTTGTCTACTTTGAAAGGTCGTCTTAGTACATATGGCGGCAACAATTATTTTAATGGATTGAACATATGGGTCATGAAACAAGATGGTTGGAATTTTTTTATGAGCATTCGCAGCATACCAGCTTTTAATTGCGAGCGTTTTTTCAGTAATTATAAGCTTTTGTGTTGCACAGAGAATGATGAACTTATCTTTCAAGGACCAATGTATCACAATCTTTCCATCTATTGTCCTAAACAAAAACAGTTTGTTAAGACAACTTATATATCAAATCATCTCAAGTATATGTTTAGTCCTGTAGATCCAACATGTTTGGTTAGCTTATATTTTCCCAGACTTAGTGTCACGCGCAAGAGGAAGCAACGGAGTACTCCATCAGAGTGAAGGCCATAGATTTTAGAAGACACTTAGTGTCACACGCAAGAGGAAGCAACAGAGTACTCCATCAACAGAGCAATACATATTTGTCGAATTCAATCATATGCATTGATGTGTAATCTTGAGTTTCTTAAAGTTTTGTACTCAATCTTCTTAGTATTTTTTCTTCTTCCATTTATTCTAATGATTTTTTTATATTTAAGTGAATTGATTGTTGTTCGTGCAATTCTTGAACACTGTGTATGTTGTTGTTGGAAGTCCTTCTCTTTGAGTTGTTTCAAATGCTAAACTCTCTTCATATAGACCCATCAATGAGTTTTAGAGATGGCAAACGGTGTGGGGAGGAGCGGTTGCGGGACAAATCTGCGTAAACCTGAAAAAACTCCAACCTGCCCCGCCATAAAATTCTTATTCATGCTAAGTAGTAGTATTAATTTAATAGATAATGGCTTTATGGGTAAAAAAGGGGTCACGTGGACTCATGGTCACCCGACCAAACTCGGTATATTATGTGTATAATTTTTATAAATATACCTAATATTAATATAAGGAACTCATGGTAACCAGACTTTTTGTTGCGCTTTCTTTTCCTTTATTTTATTTCTTCATTTCCCCTCTTCTAATTCAAATAAAATTGTAGTGTTTAAGATTTAAACTTGGAACCTCAAGGTAAATTTTGAACCCTTAAACCACTCTAGTCTTGTGCTTAGTGAATTCAATATCTATATATCTGCATAAAAAATAAAATTATTACCTTACATATATCATGTAATTTTTTGCTGAGGGTTCGGCTGAACAACCTTCCGCCCACTTAGATCCCCTGATGGTACATTGATACTCTTGAAATACTAAATTCACCTCTAATGACTTAAAAGTTATTTTTTTAGAAGTCAATAGCGGATTTTCCTATAAGGAACTGTCAATTTTTGGAGTGAACCATTTTTATTTACTATCTCTGTGGATGTCGTGCTTTCATTTAGTGGAGTAGCTAGTGTCACAACATTAATTAAATCTGATTAATTATAACTCCAGATGTAATCAACTTCATGATTTTCACCCATTCACAAAAATATTTTGAGAAGTCGAATCACGCCGAGGGCCAACTGAAATATTCATTCATAAAAATCAAAACCATCATCCATCTGAATCCACTACAAAATCAATGTAAAAAGGAGCTGCCAATTGTGGAACTCTACCAAATGGACTAATTGGCTGACCAAACAGACCATACATATAGACATTGAAATGAATTATTTCTTGAAATGGTGCAAAAGATGAGTCATTTACAATAAATGGTGTTGCTAGAAAGTTACTTTCTATAATGGTGAAAACGTATAAATTTAATTCTAAGAGCAAAGCTAGGTAGGTGGAGAACAAAGCGGTACTTGAACTATTAGGAAAATCATACGTAATATATATCAAAAATATATTAAAAACAAACAAGTTATCTAATGTATCAAGAACAGAAATTCAGTTTTAAAAATAAATAATTAATCTCTCAATCCGCCCCGCATAGCATATAACCCGCCCCGCCCCGCACCATCCCTAATGAGTTTCCAAGTTGGTATTGGTTGACCTCAACATTTTCAGCTCCCATTGCTTTGCACATATAACTCAATATTCACATTTTCGTTTTATCAAGTGAAGTGTAATTTTATTGATAATGAGAAGGATTGCGTGTAAAAGAAGTATACCAAAAATTAGAGAATCTTAAATAAAAGATACATTCAAAGTTAAAAAGTATAGCAATTTAGAAAATATTTTTCAAAATTCTGTTCGTTTCATCAAAAAATTTTGAATTGTTTTTAGAAAAAAAAATTAAAAATAATAAAAAAATAACTTCCCTAATGAAAGTAAGAAAAACAAGTCATATAAGTGACATTCCACCAACCACTCACCCCACCAAAATCTTAAATTTATTTTTCTTTTCTACACCACCCACCCTCCCCCTCCTCGGTGCGACCCCCACCCCACCCAAACCCTACAATTTTTTTTTATAAAAGGGTTTTAAAAGTTCATTTTTTTATTTTTTACACAACAACACCCACCCTGTGACCCCCCCCCCGACCCAACACCCCACCACCACTCAAAAAAAAATTAGAAGTATTATTTTTTGTTTTTTACACCAACCATCCCCCTTGCGACCCCCCTCCCGGATTTTTTACTTCATATATTTTTATTTTTATAAAAAATGAAAATTTTGTGTGGTTAAATTTGGTGTGGGTGTGTGGTAGGATTGTGGTTGGGGGGGGGGAGAAGGCGGAATGGGGGTAAGAAACAATTTTCCATTTTTTATAAAAGTAAAATAAAATATATGAATAAAAGTATTGGGAAGGGGGTGGGTTGGGTGGAGCAGTGGTGTGGGGTAGGGATGGGTGAAGATGAAATGCATTCGAGGGTGATGGTTGGGTAGGGTAGGATTTGGTTAGGGGTTGGGTGGGGTGAGGTGCTTTGGTTGGGTGGTGGGCAGTGGGTGATGGGGGTGTGGCAGGTGTGGTGGGGGTGGGGTTGGAAGGGCTTGAGTGTGTATTGTTTCAAGAAATATTTTCTATTAACCAATCGAACATACAACAATAATATACCCAATGTAATCCCACAACGTGGAGTCTGGGGAGGGTATAGTGTACGCAGACCTTACCTTGGTAGATATAGCGGTTGTTTTTTAGAGACTCTCGGCTCAGAATATGCAAAGCAGAAAAAAAAGCAGTCAGACCAGGTCAAAAATTAAAAAAATTAAAAATTTAAAGAAGTATGCAAATGCTGATAGCAAACGCGAATACACCATAATAGTGTATCCTGAATAAGAAGGAAGAAGCAGTAACTAACGCAAATAAATGAGATAAACCAAGTACATTAAAGAACGCATAGCAGAAGAAATACAACTATAAAAGACTATAAAGCAATATTATGCATATTCGTATAATATGCTAAGCGGCCCTACAGTAATAACACTACAACTACCAGTTTGTAAGCGTAAGTAGGACTACGCTCGACTACCTACTACCCATCTACCCTAATATGTGTCCTCCACAACCCCTATCTAATGTCACGTCCTCAGTAAGTTGCGCTTGTTCCATATCCCATCTAATCACATCTCCCTAATATTTCTTCGGCCTACCTCTACCCCTCATGAACCCGTCCATAGCCAACCTCTCACATCTCCGCACTGGGCATTTGTGTCTCTCCTCCGCACATGTCCAAACCATCTCAACCTCTCTTCCCGCATCTTATCCTCCACCAAGGCCACTCATACTCTGGCCCGGATATCATCATTTCTAATATTATCCTTCCTTGTATGCCCACACATCCATTTCAGCATCCTCATCTCCGTCACTCTCATCATTTAGGTGTGCGACGTCTTGACTAGCCAACACTCCGCCCCATACAACATAGTCGGTCTAACCACCACCCTATAAAACTTGCATTTTAGTTTTTGTGGCACATTTTTATCGCACAAGACTCCAGATGCAAGCCTCTATTTCATCCAACCTACCCCAATACGATGTATGACATCGTCATCAATCTCTGCATTCCCTTGGATAATAGACCCGAGGTATTTTAAGCTTCCTTTCTTCGAAATGACATGAGTCTCAAGCCTAACCTCCATGCCTGTCTCACGATCGCTCTCGTTGCTGAACTTGTACTCCAAGTATTCTGTCTTGGTCCTACTGAGCCTGAACCCTTTAGACTCTAGAGTCTGTCTCCAAACCTCCAGCTTAGCGTTCACCCCGATGTGAGTCTCATCAATTAGGACTATGTCTTCAACGAATAACATACACCATGGCACCTCCCTTTGGATTTATCACGTCAGTCCATCCATCACCAATGCAAATAAGAATGAGCTAAGAGTTGATCCATGGTGCAGCCCCATCATCACAGAAAAGTGCTCTGAGTCTCCTCCCACTGTCCGTACCCTGATCTTAGCTCCATCATATATATCCTTGATCGCCCTAGTGTATGCCACAGGTACACCTTTAGCCTCCAAACATCTCCAAAGAACCTCCCAGGGACTTTATTACATGCCTTCTCGAGGTCGATGAAAACCATATGTAAGTCTCTCTTCCTTTCCTTATACAACTCCACTAACCTCCTAATAAGATGAATGACTTCTGTAGTTGAACGCCCCGGCATGAATTCAAACTGATTTTCGAAAATAGACACGCCTCTTCTCACCCTCATCTCCACGACCCTTTTCCAAACTTTCATAGTGTGGCTCAGCAGCTTGATACCCTATAGTTGTTGCAACTATGGATCACTTTTGTTCTTGTACAAAAGAACTATTGTACTCCACCTCCATTCTTCGGGCATTCTCACCGTCTTAAAAATGACGTTAAACAACTCAGTCAGCCACAACAAGCCTGCTCTGCCTACGCTATTCCAAAATTCAATTGGAATCTCATCAGGCCCAGTCGCTCGTCCCCCGCGTTTCCTGCGAACATCACCGTCAACCTCCTCAATCTTAATGTTTCTACAATATCTAAAATTCCGGTACCTACCTGATTGCTCCAGATCTCCCAACACAATGTCTCTACCACCTTTTTCGTTCAAGAATTTATGAAAGTAAGACTGTCATCTCTGCCTAATATGCGCGTCCTCCGTCAGTTCTTTGTCGTCCTCATCCTTAATGCACCTGAGAAAATAAGAAATTCATTTATTTTTCACTAACCAACCGAACGTGAGAAATTAATTAAGAAATTCACTTATTTTTCAAGAACAGATTTTTCAGAAAATATTTTACTCCATACCCGAACACACCCTTTATCAAGTTCCATATTGCATAGCGTATCATATTGTCTGACATGCAAAAATATTTATATTTGAATTGTAGTGATTGAAGAAGATTCATCCCATCTTGAGCAACACCATTCAATCTTGAGAGTGAACTTTTCTCTTCTGAAATTAATCTTGATTTTCCATATTAATGAATGGATTTGATATGTTGTTGTGTCTGTTTATATGTTTCTTCACGTTTTCCACTTCCTCCACCACTTGGTCCATTTGGGGTTCCTTCAATGGTGAGTTTGTTTTAGCAGAGAATGTTTTTGGGAATATTGGGGGAAGAACACTGGCTAGTAGAGAGGAAGAGAAGAAATGAGGCAGATTAATTAGGGTTTGGATATCGGGTGCAACAGAAATCCCTCCCACCCCCTTTTTTGAGGAGTTTATAAACCAGATCATACTCCGCTCAAAAGTTTTCTAAAAGGTGTTTTTGGAGAAGAAATCACACGATTAGCCTTTAAATGGGCTGGTCTTTAATTTTGAGCAAATTTCAGAAAGAACTACAGCTTCAACGCTCTGACAACGGTTAAAGAGGAAGTGGCGGTGGAGGAAAAGGGAGGAGAGGGTTCTGATGAGTGTAGGAAAGAGATAAAGTAGAAGGAATTGATATTTTGCTGCAAAATTAAAAGAGTAGCTACGATTTGTAATTATCTCGAAGTATAGCTATATATAATGAATATAGGGTGTATGTTAGTTACACCACGTAATTTTTCTTTTAATTTTTACCCTTCAAATGGGTTGATCTTTAATTTTTATTTTTTAGCAATCGAACTTAACAAAACATAAGTTCTGTAATGACAAAAGTCACGCGGAACATAACTTGTGAAATACTATAATGTAAAAATATAAACTTATGCTACGCAAAAATATTATTACGATGGACAAAAATTAAAGACCAAGACAAAAATAGGGGCATAAGTGCCAATGCGAGTCCCAGAGCAAGGCACTGGTTGGGCACAAGTATCATAGGGCGTAAGTCCAATCTTCTAGGCGTTTGTGTGTGGCCTAAGTTAAAAAAAAATCTAAATTAAAACCAAATTACTTAATAACTTTTTTTAAAATACTTGACATTAATTGGTTAAAACTCTTTTTCTATTGTGAAAAGAGAATTTTGATTAAATTTCACTAAATCCTTGGCGGATTAGTGGGAAATTGAGATTAAATTATGATTTTGAAGTGATATCTAGTTAAACATATTAACTTATAAAATAATTAAATATAATATTTTATTAAAATTCTGATTTTTGATTCTTGAATTCAAATCGGAAAAAGAATCCTATTATTTCATCCATGAATTTACTTTCTATATTAATTAAGGAAAGAGTTTATATAAACTCCTTATATGACGGCGAATGATTAAAGTTTCTACAGTAAATACTAATAAAAAGCTAAAATTATTCCGGCCACACACAACATGACCCCAATCCATTCTTCCTTGATCTCCGGTAACAATGTCAGCGAAAAAATTACGAAAGAAGATCAAGAGGAGCCCTATCGAAAAGGATGCATCTGTTCTCCCATATGATATCCTTTTTAACATTCTTATTAATTTATACGTTGCATCTTTGTGACGTTTTAAATCATGGAATGCTTTAATTTTTTACGCTATATTCACAAAATCTCATTGTGATCAATCCAAAGCGCTAGGACATAAAAAATCTCGTTACAATCAAGTTTTGGCGAGTTCAAATTTATACATTTGAACAATCTCAGTAAAGTTATCATAGAAAAACAACAATTTCCTCTAAAAGGATTCTCGGGTGCTCATGTCTTATGCTCATATGATGGCTTGGTACTACTAAGAAATCTACGACTTACAGGAAATTTGTTTTGTGGAATCCATCATCCGGAGAGCACTGCATTCTTGAGTGTTCATTTAAGAGACCTCATGAATACACATTTCCTAATGCTTATGGGTTGTGTTATGATAATACCATCGATGATTACAAGGTTATATTGATTTATAGATTATTTTATGTTGTGTACTCTATGAGTAGTGATTCTTGGACAAAGAAAACAACTCCCCATGTCTTACAGCAATGTCTCCCTGAATTTGAACTAGTACCTAATTCAAGGTCATATGTGTGCAGTCATGGAATTGGCATTGGAAATCGTGTATATTGGCCGATCAATCAGAAACTTGACCACAATATACTTAAGAATCCTGCATTCATATACTTTGACGTAAAGTCAGACGAATTGAAGGAGTTTCTGAAACCAACTTCTACCGTTGAACATGAGTACTTGTTCCGTTTGTCTACTTTGAAAGGTCTCCTTAGTACATATGGCGGCAACAATTATTTTAATGGAGTGAACATCTGGATCATGAAACAAGATGGTTGGAGTATTTTAATGAGCATTCGCAGCATACCAACTTTTAATTGCGAGCGTTTTTTCAGTAATTATAAGCTTTTGTATTGCACTGAGAATGATGAACTTATCTTTCAAGGACCACAACATCACAATCTTTCCATCTATTGTCCTAAACAAAAATAGTTTCTTAGGACAACTTATATATCAAACCATCATGTAATCCTGTAAATCCAATATGTTTGGATAGCTTATATTTTCCCAGGCTTAATGTCACGCGCAAGAGGAAGCAACACAATACTCCATCAGAATGAAGGCCATAGATTTTAGAAGACACTTGTGATATCAATAGAGCAATAACACATTTGTCAAATTCAATCATATACATTGATGTGTAATCTTAAGTTTCTTTTAAGTTTTGTACTCAATCTTCTTAGTAGGTGTTTGGTCATGAAAATCAAATATTTTTCACTTTATTTGAAATTTTAAAGTTGGAGTTGAAGATGAAGTTGTGTTTGGTTATAATTTTTGCAAAGAATATTTGATTGTTTGAATGTACTGAAAGTGAAAACAATATTTTAGTATTCTGATGATTACATGTTTAACTTCTTCCATTTCTTGTAATGTTTTTTATACCAATGAGTTTCCAAGTTGGTATAGTTTGACCATCAACATTCTCAACTCCCATTGTTTTGCACATCGACCACAATATTCACATTTTTGTCTTATCAAGTGAAGTGTGATTTTATTGATAATGAGAAGTTTCGCGTGTACAAGTGGTATACCAAAAAATAGAAAATTTTACATAAAGATACATTCACAGTTGAAAGTACAACAATTTAGAAAATGTTTTCCTTGTGCATATGAATCCGTCCATTAGAATGTCACTGCTAAGTTAACTACAAGCCAATTCAGTTCTTCCAATCAAGCACACCCATGTTTTCTCAAGGTCCATATTGTATTACTTCCTCTGTCCCAATTTATGTGGCATTCGAGTTTCGAGAGTCAAACAATTTAATTTTGATTTGGGCATGGAATCTTCTAAGTTAAAAAGTAGTATAAGTCATAACGATTGGCAATTCAAAATATTTAAAACATATATGAAAAAATTACGATCAAAGAAAGACTTGTTTGAATCTCGAAATCCGAAAGCTGCCACATAAATTGGCACGGAAAGAGTACCAAAGTAATGACCACCCAACTCATCCAAAAGTTAATTACACATTTTTTCTTACTCTTTCTTCACTTTTTCCGCTTGGTCCATATGTTCACCATGGCCACACTAGAGGAGTGTGAGTGTGTGCCTAAGAACGATGGCATGGACAACAACTCCACTATCTCCAGTCTGATTGAAGCTTAGAAAATGACAATTGCGGATATTGAGAGGCTACAGGCTGAGAATGCTCTGCTGAGAGCTCAATTGGTTAAGCAAACAGGGGAACCTGGTTCCAGTAGTGAACTAGTAGCAACTAATGTTGAGTTAAAGGCTGAAAATGATCGGTTGAAGCAGAAGATTGATGAGCTCCGGAATCAAATGGTTCAGGATGAGACGGTTGTAAGTGAAAGAATTGATCGGCTTTTCCAGGCCTTGAAGCCTTAGTCCATCCAGCCCTATCTTGCCTACCCATGTCCCTTTAGCACATTCCCTTCCTTTTTAAAGCCTTGTTTTGTTTAATCCTAGTTCTTGATGGCATTGGTACTTATAGCACTTTAATTATTATGTTTGTTCTGCTTAAACTGCTATGTTTTTATATTAAATGTGATATGTTTTTCTGGGCAATTACTATGGCTTATGCAATTCTTGGTATGTTTATCTGCATTGTTGTTCCTGTTTGTGTTCATGTTGTGTTGCCCAAGTGGCCATGAGTTAATGCATCTGAACTTCTTTGTGCTTGTACTACATCTACTCCTCTTTTCAATGATGCCAAAATGGGGAAGTTCTAGTGGTAAGAGGTTGTTAATTGATTAAGGAAATTGTCATGCTGAAAAAGTTCAAGGGGTAAAAATGAATTATGTTGATTCTAACGTGTTGTTGAGGCCTGATCCGCATGGGGAATCGGGTTCTCATGGGAATATCAATTATGAGTTTTTCATCATCAAAAAGGAGGAAATTGATAAGTTATGTTATTTCGTGTTTTGATGATTTGACAAACATTTAAGGAACCAAGTGGGATCAGGTCCTCTATCAGGTCCCATGGGCATCGTACAGTCAATGCGACAGTTGTAAAGCTGCGGTGCTGTTTCGACTGGCAGAACCGCACCAGCACAGCTGCAGTTTGCTAAAAGCCAAACCAAAAGATGAAATGTCTCTATCCATGGTCACATGTTTCTCACATGCTCCCCAATATATATATACAACATGTTACAAGGGTTAACCTAACACTTCAAATCTGAAAAATCACATTTTTACAAGTATAGTCGCCATTACTCTCTAGGTGCTCTCAAGAACAAAGCGTCAACAGATCCGAGGATCAGATTCCTACTACTGAAGATGTCTTAAGTCGTAGGATTGTTAAGTATTTGTCATTTTGCTCTTTGACTTGTAAACCTACTCTTCTTTTAAGAAGGTGTTTGTAGGTAGTTTATTTTCTCAAGCTTTTGAGTTGTACACTTGGCTAGAGTTAGACAAAGTGTATTTGGTGTTTGGATAGAGTTAGTCAAACTCGTTTTGGGTGCTTGGCTAGAGTTAGTCAAGAGCTGTAGCTTACAATAAAGTTATTGTAAGGGTGAGAGATTAAGAGGTTAATTCTTAGGTTGCAAAAAATTATAATCTGAAAGTTGCTTAGTTAGTGAAGTTGGAAATCCTACTTGATAGGTCGTGGTTTTTAATCTCTTGAGCAAGGAATTTTTCACCTAAATATCTTGTCTTATTTACTTTCTGTTTTACTTAAGGGAACAGATAGAGAACCTGATTCTCTATATTGTTTGGTGGACTCTTAGTTTTTATCACTTACATTTTCTGCAGAGTGGTGGTTAGACCATCATTGTCGTATGTGATAGAATGTTGACCAGTCAAGAACGTTCACGTTCAGAAGATGAAGGTGGCGAGATAGGATTAGAAACGAAGTTATACGGGACAAGGTCGGAGTGGACTTTGTGCACGACAAGATGAGAGAAGCGAGACTGATATGGTTCGGGAACGGGAAGATGAGGTGTGATGATGTGTCAATTAGGAGGTGTGAGATATTAGAGATAGCATGAGTTATGACAGGTAGAGGTAGGCCGAAAAAGAAGTGGGGGAGATGATTAGACAGGATATACCACAATTTCAGCTAACTGAGGACATACCTTAGATATGAAGATTTGGAGGTCAAGGATATAAGGTTAGTAGTTAGTTGAGTTTTGCCACATTGTGTGTGAGAGAGGTAAGGGGCTAGCCTCTTCATCTCCCCTTTTCCTTTTGTGTGTATTATTACTTAGGTTTCGACACCACATTCTTAAGTGTTCCTATATGAAACCTCAAGAAAATGAACTACTTCGTGCTTATGGGTTGTGTTATGATTCTATCGCTGATGATTACAAGGTTATATTGATTTATAACTTATTTTATGTTGTGTACTCTATGAGTAAGGATTCTTGGACGAAGAAACCAACTCCCCTTGTATATCAACGTCGTCTCCCTGAACTTGAACTAGTGCCTAATTCAAAGACATGTGTGTACTCAAGGTATTTGCACTAAAAATCATGTATATTGGTCTCTGAATAAAAAACTCGACCGTTATTTACATAAAACTTTTACAATCATATATTTTAGTACAAAGTCGAACGAATTGAAGTAGTCTCTGATACCAATTTCTGTCGATGAATATAAGCACTTGTTTCATTTGTCTACTTTGAAAGGTCGCCTTTGTGCATATGGCAGCAACATTGATTTTAATGGATTGAACATCTGGATTAAACAAGATGGTTGGAATTGGTTAATGAGAATTCGCAACATACCAACTTTTAATTGCGAGCAATTTCTTAATAACTGCAAGCTTTTGTGCACCACAGAGAATGGTGAACTTATCTGTCATGGACCAAAGCATCGCAATTTTTCCATCGCCTTCCCAAACAAAGCAACCTTCAGCAGGAGCTGCACTACAATGCCTCAGCTATGGGAACAAGAAGGAACTGAGCGCCCTGAGACGAGAAAGCAGGAATGGTACCAATGGCGCGGATTCCTATTGCTTTTTTTCCAACTGGAATTAGTGAGACCCGAAAGGTCGAGGCACAAAATCTAAGACAATGTTAGGTGACCTGCCATCTACGTCCTGCAATGATGATGGATTGCTGTGTAGCTGAGACGGAGCATGGCGAAGCGATCAACAGGGCTGGAATAAGAGGGAAACGATTGTTGTTGCATTTCTTGACTAGTCATTTCTTTTTGCGGTTTCTATGAAAAATTGTAGTAAATGAATTATGAAAGAATTTAAGCGTCAGAATTTTAAGGTGCATTTGGATATTTATAAAGGACTTTTCTTTCTCTTTGCTTATTCTACTTTTTTCTTGGGTTTATGTATTCAATGTTTTTTCTTCCCTGTGTTGGTTTATTAAAAATATTGTTGGAGTCGCTCATGATTTTCACGCCCTTCATTAGTTGTTAGACCACACCTTTGTCGGACATCAAGAATCCACAACGAGAAATAAAACGAATTCTCATACGTAAGTATCAAAATGTTACTCATAGCTAAACCAAAATCAGACATAAATTACAGCAGAAATCACCCTCAGTTTCACAGGTCATGATGAGATGAGCTATACCCAGGTGGAGAAGCTAAAACTAACCCAAAAATGCTGCAGCCACTGCAAGTTGAATTGCTCATCCCTTAAAATTTTCCAAAACTAACAGCCTAACAATACACATCTGATATACATTTTTTATACACCAACTTGAACTCTTTCACAGCAGGCTCATGGTGAGTTCATCTAAGCACGGTTGAAGGTTCCAGGGAGAGATTAGTCGTGCCAAAATTACGAACTCTTTCACAGCAGGCTCATGGTGAGTTCATCTAAGCACGGTTGAAGGTTCCAGGGAGAGATTAGTCGTGCCAAAATTACGATGCTTACCATCAGCAATGTTTGTTAGCTGGAAACCATAATTAGGAAGTTGGTTTATTAGAAGAGTTTCCAATTGGCAGGCTATGCTCTTGCCAGAGACTAAGAAATATAGGAATGAGGCATTTTCCATTCCTTCCTTCAAGCGATGAGCACGGACTCGGCCCTCAAGATCATCGGTCTGTATATATAATAGAGAAAGAAGAATGCAAAGATATAGCATGTAAATGGAAGTACTAGTTCACAATAACCGAAAGAAAGACTAGCGTTTGCACTGATGTGCCTATAGAATTCATTTGGATAAGTAAATGACATCTTTCTGATGAACCATTTATTTTGAAATACCTTTGAACAGAATTACCTCCACAACTTAGGAAAAGCATTTTGGAAAAAGGAACTTCTGAAAAATACTAAAAACTAACTGACAATAGAACACCCATTCAGTTATTGTCCAGACACTGGTGTAGGGAAACAAGTTTTGAGAACAAAATGAGCCTCATGCTTCATGAGATGCAAAATGTGCATTGCTTCTTCAACTAGTAAAGCATCACGGTGTAATATAACATATAAACAATTGATTCAACAGCAGATGGTTGCACTTTAAGACTCAACCTGGAAGAAGGGAAAAACGTACCTGTCCAACGTAAAACTTTTTGTCAGGTCTTAGCATAATATAGACACTTGAAGCACCAATTGTTGATGGAGCTGGCTGTTCCCTGGCAGCAATGAGGACACAATTTACCGTTGCCACTTCTGATGCATTCTTCATTTTATACAGCTCAATTAACTTCTTCTGACAGATAAGACAGACAGCATCTTCAAGTTCCTTGCTTGAAATTCCCATTCGCGGCATTAACTTTGTGCTAGAATCCAAAGCTATTTGTCTTGTACCATTTAATTGATCAGAGCTTTTATTTGTGCTATTGAGGTCAATATCTGAACAAAGAGATCTTATTAGGTCTTTCTTCTTTGGTATCTGATTCCCATAAGCTGAATTATACAATTCTTCTGCTCTTCGAATTAATATTTCTGGAATTCCTTCTCTCTGAGCTGTTTCAAATGCTAGACTCTCTTTACAGACCCCATCAATGAGTTTCCAAGTTGGTATTGGTTGACCATCAACATACTCAGCTCCCATTGCTTTATACACAGTTCTCTTGATTTTCAGGGGTAAATCAAAAATTCCATGCAAGTGGGTTGATACAATTCCCAAACAATCAATTGCGTCCAGGGTTTCTATGACACTTCCAGCAATACATGTCCCTTTTGCCGTTTCTGTTCCTCGACATATTTCATCTATAAGCACAAGACTGCTTGAAGTGGCACCAGTAATCAGAGAACGAATTTCAGACATTTCAATCTGAGGCATGTTAGACAACTGAGAGTCATAATGTTGCCTTCAAAAAGCCACGAGACTATTATTTCAGCAAGGAAAAGTGAAAACTGATGAATAGAAACACCAACACCTAGAGTCAAGATTATTATACACAAATGAATGAAATAGATTCATTCTCAGAAAGAACATGTGCTATAAGAGGAACTAACGTCATTATAACCTACAGATTAATCAAAGAGACAGATGCAAAGGAAGCAGACTCCAAAATAAGAACCAATAAGATAACCAGAAGAAAGATTACCTTTTTTACCATAATGAAACTACAGTAGAACTGCTATGTACTAAAGATTTTCTGTCATATATCCACTATACTAAATCCACTCTTCCTGATGGAGAGAATAAGATCAGTTGTGCCAAAATGTCTAACTAAATCATTCAAGGAATTTTGCATCCCTCTTGATGATGGATAGCAATCAAATACAAGTAGTCTTAACAAGCAAAAATCATCAACAGCAAGCAAATGCATGCAAAAAGCTGAACACTTAGCTGCTACAATCGCGGCAGGCATCATGATACAGCACCTATGTCTTGGTTTATTTGCTGATAAAGTACTAGGTTTCTAGCAAATAGGACAAGAAGAAAAAGATATATGCTATAAAATTCAAGAATAGAGAACATATTACCTGAAATGAACTTTTTCCATCAGCAGGACTATCATATGATTTCATATGCAGCATAATTGAGTCAAAATGAGGAATGACAGCTGATTCAGCTGGAACCATAAACCCACACATTCCTAATAATGCAGCTGCACATAACGATCGCAGCAAGCTTGATTTGCCACCACCATTTGGACCTGTCAAAAGAAACAGTGACTGCATATCTACTGTATTCAGTACACCAGTCCCTCGTGCTGCATCAAACCAATAAGGAGATAGACCAATTATCTTCACTCCCACAGTTCCATTAAGTGCCTCTGTGTCCTGCATTTTAATGGCATGTAATTGGATCACACGAATAACAGATAAAAATGTGAAGACTTTCCCCATAAAATGAGACCAGGATGAGGTATGTATTCCATGTCATATTTTTCTCCTTATGTAGTCTTCCACAAAAAAAAAATACAGCAGAGGACTAATGCACCCAGTAATCATAACCAAATTCTGAAAATGTATTCTCCCTCAAATAGTTGTGAAGTTTTTTAACGGCATCTGGTGGAAATGTGTGAAGTGTTAAGTTTATACCAAGCTGTGGAGGTACTAATATTTAGAAAATGTCAAAGAAGCAAAGGTTCTGAACAGTACCTGACATTTGTTAAATTGTGTGATTGATGGGAAAACCCAATTTCTTCTTCTCCCTTCTCTGATAAGAAACCAAGACTAAGATTATTGAGCTCAAATCAGGGGAAAGGTAAACAGGAAAAGTGAAAAAGTAATGCAAAGCTCTGCACAAATTCATATACAACACTTCAAAATGAGAAGGCTTTAGCTATTGGCCATTGATGAGAATTTTTTTGTGAAATATCAATATAACGAACCAACAGAATATAACAGAACACCTAGAGAGAATTTAAGAAAGCCCCACTTATATCCTAAATTCACTTTATATGCACTTCTAATTTTTAATCTATGAAATAGATCAAGCTAGTACCATAGACTTGTACAGCTCAGTTCATTAATTCCTTGCTGCAGCCTGCAGCTAAATTCCACATGTAATTTAGAAAAAAATTAAATGTGACTTGTAAGGTTTACTTTTTATTTTCCTTTTCGAAATTGAGAAGAAATGGACCTTGAGCCTAGCTTAACCCCAAAAGCCAGCTCATGAGGGGAGGATTGCCCAAGACCACATAAGGAGACCATAACCCATTCCTAGAACCAAATGTGGGAGTTTAACACGCCCAAACGCTTACGAACTGGACAACTGGAGTGTGGATAATATAACACACAACGGCCCAAAAATGAGAAACACAACAACAGGGATCGATGGGTCTGGCTTTGATACCATGTGAAGAAATAGACTTGGGGTCTAACTCAACCTAAAAGCCGAGGGTCTGTCGGAAACAGCCTCTCTATCCCCTCAGTGTAGGGGTAAGGTCTACATACACGCTATCCTCCCCAGACCCCACTCGTGGGACTATACTGGGTATGTTGTTGTTGTTGTCGTCTAACTCAACCTAAAAGGATAGCTCATATGGGAGGATTTCCCAAGACCATATAAGGAGACCATAACTCATTCTCTCAACCAATGTGGGACTTAACACAAGTAATAAGTTTTATGTATCAACTAAACAGGAACCATATACAAGCCTACTATTATTTATGCAACATCGTTCTCTACAAAGTCATGCAGTCCTCTAAACACTATGGTATTTCATGTGTAATCCAAAAATACAGCAACAGTCTTGCATCTGAAACAAAGTACTCTATCCCCACTGGAAAAGACGAGTCAGTTTCGTTCCTTCCAAATTTTGTGCACCATTGCATCAGGAGAGACAATGCCCTAACCTTCTCCTCCCACTTTCCCTGATTCTTCACTAGCACATCAGCTTAACAGAATTCAGAACTACAAGGTACAAGCTCATTCTGTCGATATCATGCAATAGATTAAATAGCTTTGATGTCACTAAATTCTTTAATGGCTTATAGCAGTATCACTATGATTCTCTGTGTAGAGAAGTAAGGATTAAGTTGTTCATCAGTGCAATGTCATATTTTTTGAAAAGGAACCTTCCAGACCATAGAGATTCATGATCCAGTTGCAAATACATAAATGGAAATAAATTAAATGTAAAAAGATAAGTACACTCTTAGGCAGTTTGAGTCAACAAAACTAGAAATTGTAGAAGTACCACCTGCCCCTCAAAAACGGAATAAAGAAAAAAGCAATCCCTAAGGAAGGGAGGACGGAACTGGTTCTTCAGATAATCAGTAGGTTTGTCTCACTAACCTCACATGAGAAAATAATGCCTTTGCTATCACAATTAAGACAGATGCAAAGACAAGGATATTGATCCTAGATTGTAATTCAGAAGAAAGTCCTCTTAGCAATTCCAAGACCCTTGACTTTGCCTTAGCACTTGCCTCATGATACCTGCGAAAGAGATCCAAATCATTATTTACCAAAGAAAGTATTTTCTTGTAAGAATCACAAATTGGCTTCAATGTAAACAAAGGAACCTCGCTATTGCATCTTCGACCTTCATTGTAGTGAACCATTCTTCTCCAACCTTCTTTCCCTTTGAATCTAGAGCAGGTCTGAGATGCTTAATTTGTTCTTCTCCAGCAGTTCCAGCCCAAACAGTTGGAATAAATCGCTTTCCCTTAAACCATACAGCTTCATGCTCTCGAGCATACAAAATCTCCCCTTTGGTTCCTCCAAGTGGGGCCATGATGGCCCTTATTCTTGAAATAATAGGCAGGAAATCTTCTGTTATCTAGAAACAGAATGGAAGGCCACTTAAATATTTGAGAGTTTAGTTGTTAAGTTCAAAAAATTCAGATTCTTGCGTGTCTCTTTCTTCTTTTTTTTATTTTGGCGGCTCAGTTTTGGAACCGACTTGCATGGTTACAGGTCGAACTTCTATGGTTCAAGATCTGTTTGCCTGGAACAATTAAAACTCCCTTTCTGAAAACTTTATTTTTATAGATCATTTGTTTCAGACTCAGAATTTCAATCTGGTCAGTCAACCAGTATTATACATGATTATATAGCTAGAAATTCCACCAACCCCCCCCCCCCCCCAAAAAAAAGAAAAAGGTAGAACCCAATGACATTATACATACTTAGAGCAACCAAAGGCTAGCGCACAGCAACCCCAGAAACAGGACCAATGGTCCAGAGCTGATTGCCCCATGCTTCAAAATCAATCAACATAAATTATCTGTAGAACCACTCAGATTGACAATATTTCAGTTAATTTCGTGCCACTATTAAAACGTAGCCTTGTTTTATTTGTCTAATGGTTACCCCAAACTTGTTCATAGGTCAGTATAATCCTTGATAATCTTACTGGATTTATCAACAAGGCTTTCACTTGACATTAAAAAGCTGACTGCCTTTACAGCAATGAATATTTTAGCTACCAAAAAGAGTACTAAAGCGCACGCAGATGCACAACTTGTAAATCATGAGAATTATTGAAGACAAATAAAAGAAACTCACAGCCAAAGATAACGCATCCGCAGCCTTTTCTACTTCTGCATATGCTTCCTCCAAATGGATCCTCTTGACACGGCCTTTCCACGACTCCTCCATATCTTCAAAAAAATCATTTGGGATGATAGGATAGGAACTTATCTTTTGATCACTTTCACCATGTACAGATATTATTTCACTGATTCTACAAGAAATCTCTCCACATTCATTTACCTGAAGTAACAAGGGGTTAATTTTAATCAGATCTAAAATCAAAGCACCTTTTGGCTTTTGCAAGAATGGCAAAAATAAAATGTAAGTCAAATTAGTCAATACATCAGTAGCTACGAAGAGCACACGGGGCATGGACCAAACTAAAAGAGGCAAAAAATAAAAATCGGTATAAACCCTACAAGAGCAGAAATAATTACAGAAATGAAAAGAGGCATATGCATGTGTCTTACCACCAGGAAGCTAATTATGATCAACAAAGTTTACAATTCTAGTATATTGAATGATTATTACACACCTCTGGTTGTTGTTAGTCCATATATAAGCTATAAAAGAGTGTCCATCCAAAGAAGTATCACAATTTAGTATTCCCTCAATTCTTTTGATGATCTCATACCTAAACTTTCTATCAATCACCTAGCGCGGTAATAGAGTTGGTATAAAAAGTTCTCGCCAGGTAGAAAATGTAGCCGGGCATTTACAATGTTACAAGAAATTTAAAAACTTAATGCAGGAGTCACGGGTTCGAGCCATGGAAGCAGCCACTAATGCTTGCATTAATACTTTCATCTTCGATCTCTAAGCCCATACAATGCAAAAGCATTTCTAAGAAAAGGAAAAAGAAAAAAACAATTTAAAAAAGAAAAGTTGAATTATTCCTGTCCACCTATCGCAAACCGGACTGCCCGAGATTATTGTTCTTTATGCACCATTCAAGAATTTATATACTGTACAGGAACTCTTTGTAATTGGAAGTGGAAAAGAAGCACCAACATCACTTACTAGAGTATCAAAATCAACTTTTAACCCAGTTGCCACCCAAGTAGGATCCATCAGTAACTCTAAAATAGCATGAAGCTCTGAATTTCTATACATCTGTAGTATTTCATCGACCACATTCTTTATTTTGCAGAACTCTACATGGTTTGCCTCCCTCAACTCAAGCAACTTGACCAGCTGTAAATAGACAACAAAGAGCGCAACAGTAGTGTTTACAAACTGAAGCATAGAAAGCTAAGAAATACAATAGATTTTGCAGTGAGAATAACTGAATAATGAAGTGCAACCTTTGCAGATGAAATACAAGTAAAATCAGGAATTGAACATGTGACACTCATCATAAGTCTGCATGCCTCTGCAAAAGCAAATGAAACATATTAGTAAATAGAAATTCATTGTGTTGTTATCAGCACTGAAGATAAGAAAAAAGGCAGACATATTATCCATATTTGATTCTTAACAAACAAAGAAAAGTTAAAGCTATAAATATGATTTTAAAATTGATCAACTCTATGATGTACTAACTAGTAAAAAATTGCCGCCATGAACAAGTGAGGGATGCATGAATATCTACAAGGCATTTCTCACCTTGAATATCTGAAGCAATCTCATAGGCAGGTGGATTTAAAAGAAGATCCCTAATATACCTGATAGAAATAATACCACGGACACCATGAATACCAGAACAACATCAAATGTAAAAAGAAGGAACAAAAAATGACAAAACGATATATGTTATAAAGAAATAGGTGACCTGTCAGGAAGAATAAGTAATCACTTCAAAGTAGCATTGAAACAAAATTCAGTATTCAGAAGGTCATAATGCTGAAAGAAGAGAAGTTATCAACCTGAAAACTTTCTTGTAAGAAAATACTAAATGGGAAGTACAGCAAAAAATGAGGCCTACTCAAAATTAGTCACATGTCTTATATTAAGCTACAAAATCAGAAGGAATACCCCATTTCCATTGTGTTTCCTAGGGATTACACCTTATAGCTTGGACAGAATCTACTTAACTGATGCAGTGTTTATCTAACTTTTTTTCAGTGTTTATCTTATGACCACATGATTTGGGGGGGGGGGGGGGGGGGGGGGGGGGGGTTGTAACAAATATAAGATTTTAAGTTTTTAACAGTACAACATACAACAACAACATACCAGTGTAATCCCACAAGTGGGGAGGGTAGGATGTACGCAGACCTTACATCTAACTTTGTGGGGTAGAGAGGTTGTTTCCGATAGACCCTCGGCTTAAAAGAAACGTTCTCAATACAGGAATTCAAGGAAAATAAGACAGCAAGATATTACGATACAAAACAAATAAGCAATACACACGAGTATGGATCTACGCGAAACCTAAAAAACAAATATATGATTTAATAATGTTCCTTTGAAGTATTTCCCCATTTCCCCAACCATATTAAGAATAGAAAAACTCTATTGGAGAAATTCAGGGGTGATCAGTATATAGTGCACTATCCAATACACAATGTGACTATAAGATCGACTTATATCGACAGAGTAAGCTATTTGTCAGGTGTTTAGAACGTAACTCTAAAAGTTTCTTAATGGAAAGGACTGACTCGTCGCTATTACCATGGAGCAAGGAGAAAGAGTTACGTGTGGGAACAGAAGGCTATGCAAAACTAGGCAAAGAGCTATGCGGTATGACACGAAACAATCTCTAGAATATATAGATCACATCCACGTAAAATATAATAATCATCATTACATTATGGCAAATTAAACAAGAAAATAAACAGATTCCACAGAGAAAACAAAAAGGAACATTTAGTTTTCTTCTCTAACTAAAACACCCAGACACCCATTGAACCCCATGTAGCCTTTTCCTCCTTAAACTTAACAGGTAACTCCCGCACCCCCACCCACCCCCCACCCACCCCCCACCCACCCCCCACACACACAAGTCTCCTGTTAAGCTAAACCATGATAACAAAAGAACCTGTAAATTTTCAGAGATCGTGAATTGCCTATACATACGGATTTTTGAATGGATTATGGACCTCTACACAATAAAAAGACAAGTAACAGCTCGGATACATAAATTTGAGTACTTAAGGAGCTATAGGTTCTTAATGTCTGGAAATAGAATAGAGTCATTGTATAATGCTGCTGTAAAGAACAGTGATCTTTGCTGCTGATAATTCTGTGGCTGGGACAAGGATTATTGAAATGGCAGTTGATTGGAGCAAAAATTATAGCGGCACAGATACAAAAATAATTCCTGCTGGTTTACGGGAACTGGGGTTCTAGAAAGAAACAGAGAGAACTCCATGCAGTAAGGGCAGGCAATTGTTTGCTGTAAAAAAATGCTCACTTACAGAACTGGTAGACCACTGCAATGTGGAGGAAGCAACACCTTCAATAAACATGGAATTCCTTCGGTTGGAATAGCACCTAAAGGTAACAAACCCAGGAAAGAGATGTTTCAGCCTAGGGTGACACCACCACATAATGACCAATGCAACTGAATTAAACACAGTTAATCATTACCAATTTGTGTGGCAGTTCCAAAGTGTAAAGGACGGGGCCTATTTTCTGAAACAACAGTGACATTTCTGAATGGGATGTTATCATCGAGACCATAAAGCTCTTTTACCTGTGATTTCATTACTTTGCATGTCGTGATTTCAAACTGAAGTAACAGGGAGTGTCTCAAAAAAATGAAATGATGTGAAGACAAACCTTGAACAAAAGCTCATCGATAGGATTGCCATCCAACCATTCCTGCTGTCTAGCATTACATTCTCCCCATAAAAGTCCACCTTCACCAAACTCCCCCCAACGTGATGTTCCTGTGAGGAGACCCTCCAGTTAAATGAAGGACTGAACAACATTTACATATATAAATAGAGTAAATTCAGAACAAAAGTGCTGCCTTCCGATCTAAAGTTATATGCAACTGCCTAAACATCACTGCAGACTCAAAACACAATATTTGATTAAATAAACCTACCAACCTCCCCCTATCCTTTCCCTCTTTTATGGGACTGGATAGCAAAACAAATTAGTTGAGATGATGGAAGACCTAAAAGTAGCACAGTAGTTGAACATGTACAGGAAGAGGTCCAAAACAAACTCTTCCAGATTTTGTTCCACCAAATCATATCCTATGCGCTTTTCTACATTTAAGTGAAGGCTAATTTGCATCTAAACTCGCCTTGCTTCCTCGATTAATATGAAGATCCAAATTATAACAACTACTCGAATGCCAAAATTACAGAAAAAGGTTAAAGCAGTTTTATGCTACGGGGAATTCTCCAAATTTTCCTTTTCTTTTATCAGAAAAGAAAATTTGGAGAATTCCCCATTGTATAAAACTGCTTCCCAATGAAAACCTGCTTCTCAATGGAGTGAATTTCCCTATTCTCCAATGCCAGAACATACAGGAAATGATAAATGGAGCTTTTCATGCTTTCAACTTATCCATGGTGCAATGTAATGAACTAATGTGGTTCTCCATGCAAGTTATCTCTTATCCAACTCTCCATTTTACCTATTCCCATCTTGATGTATCTCTAGCTGAAACCCCTTCCCCCCGTGTATCCCATGTTACTAGTCAATTTCAAACTAAAGGTTATTGTAAATTGATACACTTCCTAGGCGATATACATGAAATGATGGTACTTATAAAGGGTGGACACCCTGTTGATGTCATTCCAGTGAAACTTCTATTTTTTTGATATGTTCATTTAGGTGAAACTTTTATCTTTTACGGATCAAGAATAGTATTTTATTCTACTACTTTCCATAAGCATAGTTGGGCCTCTATCCCAAAAGTTCTAAATTTCAAAAAGCCATCAGGACCATATTGTATGCAATCAAACCAAATTGTTCTCCTACAGTAACACAATGATTTGGTCTCTATCTCAAAATTTAACTTCACCTACATTATATCCAAACAGATATATGCAGCTATAACTAGAATGCCAGAGTATGTGGGTATTAGGTCCCTTAGCCTAGCTACTTTACTGCCTAATTAGCAACGGTAAAAGGAGGGCCTTTGAAGGGGTGGAACTTGGTTTTGTAAAGATGCAGAGTAGTGTCTTGTGGGGACGAGGGTTAGGCTGGGTAAGTGGGGTAAGGGAGATGCTAGGCTAAGAATAGGGTCTTGGAACATTGGGACGACTTTAACGGGGAAATCCATAGAGCTAGTTAAGATTCTTAAGAGGAGGAGGATTAATATAACACGTGTCCAGGTGACCAAATGGGTAGGACCTAAGGCTAAGGATGTGGACGGATATAAGTTATGGTTTTCGGGTAGATCGAGGTATAAGAATGGGGTAGGCATTTTAGTAGACAGCGAGCTAAGGGATCAGGTGGTGGAGGTTAGGAGGGTCAATGACAGGGTGATGGCGATTAAGTTGGTAGTTGGAGGGTTCACTATGAATATTATTAGTGCTTACGCGCCACAGGCGGGCTTAGACGAGGAGGAGAAGAGGCGCTTTTGGGAGGATTTAGACGAGGTAGTAGGTGGTATACCACCCACTGAGAAGTTATTTATAGGAGAGGATTTCAATGGACATATCGGGTCACTTCCGGGGGTTATGATGACGTGCTTGGAGGCTTTGGCCTCGGGGGCAGGAATGGGGAGGCGTCTCACTTTTGGAGTTCGTTAGAGCTGCTGGGATGGTGATAGCCAATTTGAGGTTCCTGAAAAAGGAGGAGCACTTGGTGACTTTCCCTAGTTCGGTGGCAAAGACTCAAATAGACTTTTTGCTCCTTAGTAAGATAGACAAAGGTTTTTGTAAAGATTGCAAGGTTATTCCGAGGGAGGATCTTACAACCCGACATAAGCTTTTGGTGATGGATTTAGAGATCAAGATGGAGAAGAAGACGGTTGTGGATGACAGGTTAAGAATCAAATGGGGGAGTTTGACCATGACTAGTGCAAATGAGATGGGGGAGAGGTTAATGGCCAAGGGGGCTTGGGGGAGCAGTGGAGATGCGATCGGTATGTGGGACAGGACGGCCAGTTGCATTCGAGAGGTAGCTAGAGAAGTGTTTGGGGTCTCGAGGGGTAGCCGTGGTGGGCATCAAGGGGACTGGTAGTGGAATGGTAAAGTTCAAGATAAGGTGAAAGCGAAGAAAGCGGTGTATGCGAAATTGGTAGAAAGCAATGATGAGGTAGAGAAGTGGACGAATAGAGAAATGTATAAGATGGCGAGGAAGGAGGCAAAACTTGTGATTACGGCGGCTTTTGAACGTTTGTATGTGGAATTAGAGGAGTAAGGCGGGGATAGGAAGTTATACAGACTAGCCAAGGCGATGGAGAGGAAAGCTCGTGACTTGGATAATGTGAGGTGCATCAGGGACGAAGATGGCAAAGTATTGGTGAAGGACGCACATATTAGGCGAAGGTGGCAGTCTTACTTCCATAAACTCTTGAACGAAAAAGGAGATAGAGATATTGTGCTGGGGATCTGGAGCAATCTAGTAGGTACCGAGATTTTGGGTATTGTAGAAGCATTAAGGTTGAGGAGGTGAAGGGTGTTGTTCACAGGATGCGCAGGGGACGAGCGACCGGACCTGATGAGATTCCAATTGAATTTTGAAAAAGCGCAGGCATGACATGTTTGGAGTGGCTGGCGAAATTGTTTAACGTCATTTTTAGGACGGCGAGAATGCCCGAAGAATAGAGGTGGAGTACAATGACTCCTTTGTACAAAAACAAAAGTGATATCCAGAGTTGCAACAACTATAGGGGTATCAAGCTGCTGAACCACACTATGAAAGTTTGGGAAAGGGTTGTGGAGATGAGGGTGAGAAGAGGCGTGTCCATTTCTGAGAACCAGTTTGCATTCATGTCGGGGCGTTCGACCACATAAGCCATTCATCTTATTAGGAGGTTGGTGGAGCAGTATAGGGAGAGGAAGAGAGACTTACATATGGTTTTCATCGACCTCGAAAAGGCATACGACAAAGTACCTAGGGAGGTTTTATGGAAATGTTTGGACGCTAGAGGTGTATCTGTGGCGTACATTAGGGCGATCAAGTATGATGGAGCCAAGACCAGGGTACGGATAACAAGAGTAGACTCTGAACACTTTTCAGTGATGACGGGGCTGCACCAGGGATCAGCTCTTAGCCCATTCTTATTTGCTTTGGTGATGGATGTACTTACACGACAAATCCAAGGGGAGGTGCCATGGTGTATGTTATTCGTAGACGACATAGTCATGATTGATGAGACTCGCAGCGGAGTGAACGCTAAGCTAGATGTTTGGAGACAGACTCTGGAGTCTAAAGGGTTTAGGCTGAGTAGGACCAAGACAAAATACTTGGAGTGCAACTTCAGCAACGGGAGTGATCCTGAGACAGGCGAGGAGGTGAGGCTTGCTACTCGGGTCATTCCGAAGAAAGGAAGCTTCAAGTACCTCGGGTCTATTATCTAAGAGAATGGAGAGATTGATGATGATGTCACACATCGTATTGGGACAGGGTGTATGAAATGGAGGCACACATCTGGAGTCTTGTGCGTGCCTGGCAAATTTTATAGGTTAGTGGTTAGACCGACAATGTTGTATGGGCGGAGTGTTGGTCAGTCAAGACATCGCACATCCAAAAGATGAGAGTGGCGGAGATGAGGATGCTGAGATGGATGTGTGGGCATACAAGGAGGGATAGGATTAGAAATGATGATATCCGGGACAGAGTGGGAGTAGTCTCGTTGGAGGATAAGATGCGTGAAGCGAGGTTGAGATGGTTTGGGCATGTGCAGAGGAGAGACACAAATGCCCCAATACGGAGGTGTGAGAGATTGGCTATGGACGGGTTCAAGAGGGGTAGAGGTAGGCCAAAAAAATATTGGGGAGGTGATTAGATGGGATATGGCACATGTGCAACTGATAGAGGACATAACCTTAGATAGGGGGTTGTGGAGGACACAGATTAGGATAGTAGGTAGTCGAGCGTAGTCCTACATACGCTTACAGACATGTAGTTGTAGTGTTATTACGGTAGGTCCGCTTAAATAGGCGTAGTATTATTTTATAGTCCCTGTAGTTAGATTTTTGCTGATGTGTTAGTTACTTTTTTTTTTCAAAATGCTCTATCATTACGTATTCGCTTTTGACACCAGCATTTTCATACCGCTTTAAATTTCTTGACCGTGTCTGACTGTTTTCTCTTGTTTTTGCTTGTGCATATGCCTGTCTTGAGCCGAGGGTCTCTCGGAAACAGCTGGTCTACCTACCAAGGTAGAGGTAAGGTCTGCGTACACTCTACCCTCCCCAGACCCCACGATGTGGGATTTCACTGGGCATGTTGTTGATTGGACCTCTTTTGTTGAGAGCCATATTTTGGTGTAGGTTCTCTTTCTTTTAGTATATGGCTTGTATACTAAGTTTCCCCCCATTTGTTGATAAAATTATTTACCTTATCAAAAAAAAACAATGGTAAAAACAAAAAGCGCAATCTGCAAACCTGAAGAATTGTTCTTCAATGAATTATGCAAAAACAAATGATGGCATCGACAAGTACGAAGCTTGGTAACTATGGCTTCTTCGGTTAGGCCATCTTCTACAGAGTAAGTCTTCATAGTCTCATAAACAGAGATAATGCAGTACCCTTTCGCTGAACGGGATATTCCTGTATCCACCATATAAGAACTCTTAGTTTGTGGTTTGCAAGTGAAATTTCATAATCTTTCATAAATAATATATATGCGATGCTAATAAACCACGACCGTTCGTTACTTAAGTGGTCAAGGGAGTAGTCACTAGTCAGTAGAAATGCACGGAACTTCTAGCATAGGAAAGCTCTGAATTATAGAATCCTCGAATGAAATGGGTCCAAATGGAGCAAAACAGATAGAGACGATACATATAGTCTATCCAAATTAGCTTGGAATTGAGAGTAGTTGCTGTAGTGGTCAAGCAGTAATGACAGGTCAAAGCTGGAAAGTGTATTTGCAGGGAAGAAAATATTGATAAACACAATGCCAACATTATGAATACTGATAAAAATAAAAAGTCAGGCTTGGAAGTCTTCATCAAAAAAAAAAGTCAGGCTTGGAAGTAAACAACTTACAACTAGAATCAATGGCTCTCTGCTTGCAAAATCATTAACGTAAAAAACATTGGTTCCATGCATGGGCAGCAATTATTTAAATTTAAAACTAAATAGCAGGAGAAACCAATTTATGCAAGAATAATTTGCTTTGCATTACCAACAACAGGCATTGGTTCTGGAAATTCAAGATCTTGGTCATCTCCAACAAGGCCAAAAACATAGGGACTGCCTGGATGTGCATGCCTGAAATATTGAGAACAAGTCAATTGTAAGTCGCCACAGGTTAGGATTGTCCAGCATCATTTCTAGAGGTATAAAAATGTCAGTGATGAAGGTCTTATGAATAGTTAAGATACTTTGATTTATGCTAGCAGGCTGAAAAGCTTAACTGTCATTTCTCTCGACTAATATTTTTGCATCTCAGCAAACATTAATTTAGTAGATTCAACTGTACATGGAAAATTCCAAGAGATACAAAAATTAAAACTGTATAGTCGCACCCAGAAATGAATTGTACTTGACAGAAATCTTGAACTTTCACAAGTAATTACCCTGATATAAATCGACTTTTACGAGCACGAGCTTGAGTTGGACCCTGAACTTCCTCCACGACACACTACAAATGCAAAAAAGCCACAGCTGTACAATTACTAAATCTGCTTTGTGCATGACAAAAAGGAAGTGAGGGACAGAGAGGCATGTGAAGTTATATGTGGAAAAAAATAAGAGGAAGAAGTAGGAAGGTATCATGTCAAGTGGTCGAAAGAACATCATAAGAAATTGACGCCTCAAGACATTAATCAGTTCATAAGTTCACTAGCAAAGAGACGTCATTTTAATTCTTAAAGAGAAAAAGCCAACTCTTATAACTTCATCAACATACCAATATAAATTATCACTTCACCTCTCATGTATTAAAAATATATAGGAACTTATCCAACAAAAAAGGATAATGAAAGTTCCGACAGATTGTTTGGGGATGGCACTAACCACAGAGAAGCCATTACGTGTGAGGTCATCCAAAGTCTGTCTTAGATTCTGCAAAAGAACAAAAAGAAAATGGCACAGTTTACAGGACAAAGAGATATGTTGATAGAGTATGAAGACGGAATAAGAGTAAATAAATAACATAAATTTATCTTGAAGAACAACTAAAGGAACACTGGAGGAACTCAGCATACTCTACTGGAAGTTTCACAGGTATTATTGTGCAAGAAGATAACAGAATAAAACTGAACAGCTTTTATTTTATGTAAACATTGAAGTGGAACCAATTCAAGGACATAAGGCAGTCAAAGGTATTCTCGCTTAATGAGCTTCAAAAAGAACGAACCAGTTATACTTGAAAGTAATCAAAAAAGTAAAGGGCAAGGAAACAAAATGAGAAAATCAAACGATCTCGTTTTCATTATTAACAGCTTAGACATATCTAAGAACCTCTTCACCCTTTTAAAGGAGGTAAAGAAAAAAAATCCAGGCTCAAGCTCGGATTCTACATGGTCACAAACAAGGTATCCTTAAGGGCACAAATCTGGTTCACAAGAAAAATCAGTTCTGAACCCTACATTAGCATGGAGGTCCATTCATGCAAAATATGTAATCCATGTAATGGATAAACCTTTTAAACGGAAAACTTAATCCAACCTTCCCTTTCCTGATGGTTTGAAAACTAGTGGTTTCCAACTTCTTGGTGTTACATGTCTTAGACTATATATGACTTCACAGAGGAGAAAATAGAAAAAAAAAATATATGTAAACAGAAAATGAAAACAGTACCACAACTGGACAACCAGCTTTTGGTATACTATCTGAGCGCAGGCCACCAAATGGATTCAAACCAGCATATTCCACAAGAATACAAGCATCGAATCCAATTGCTTCATAAAAATCACCCACCTGGAAAGTCAAAGAAGAACAAGAAGCACTCCTCACTGATTATGATCACAGTAGTCCTCATTAATTGAGGAACTGACATGTGACTTTCAAGCACATGTAAAAGAAGAGTAAATAAAAGCGGTAAAATCATACTCTGCAGAGTAAAACTTCACGTGGAAATTTTGACTTGAACTGCAACATCTCCGAGTTAAGGGTTCCTTCTTTAAGACTGATAAATTTACAGAGGTAGCTTTGGTAAAAGCTCAAGTAATATGAGACAAGTAATAGACATACAAAGACACAAGGAGACATAAGCATATGTATATTGCGTATATGTGTATACTTTTACATGTCAGTGAGTAGACCTGACAGTTAGTAGTCTGTATGGATTTTCTTTTGTTTCTTGGTAAGGTCGAACTTGAACCATACCCAAGAAGCAATAAATCTGTACAAATTGTTTTGACGAATCTTTTAGCAGCCTGTATTCTTTTTTGCTTTTCAGCATGGTTTCCTAAACCATGTCAGAAATCAAATAATATCATTATGGGTTCAAAATGACTTTATTTGATTTCTGACATGGATTAGGGAACCATGCTCAAAAAGAACATCATTAAGAGTTTTTGTGCAATTTGCAAAGCCTGTCAAACGTCATTTAGCGCATTTTTAGTAATGTATTTATGTCCATGTGAGCATAGGCAGAAAATTTAGCATAACAATATTGAAATACTTAGACAATGGAGTTTGCACTTCGTGGAATTCACAAGTCAAAAACTCACTTCTGACAAGATTATATCTATATGAGTATATTAGACCAAGAATGTGCAAACAACAACAAATATCAGCAAGGGAAGACAAGGAAGTCTCAAAGAAAATCTGAAACTCTTCTCAGCAGAGCTTCAGATTCCAATTCATAGAGGAATAAACCAAGAAATACAGAAAACCTATACATGTTAGATTTACAAATTAACACCTGTAGTTGAGCTTTATGGAGAAAAACAGAGAGATTCTCCCAGAACCTTCGATTAAACTCTTCTCTAAGTTGGAAGAAAAACTAGTTTAAAGACTTCCTAAAGGAAGGATCAAAAGACAACATGAAAGAACTGACCTTCCGTTTCTCAAACTCGGGTCCACACCCAGCAAGTTACAATATGTAAGCCTCCTAGCCAGTAGAACAGAAGAAGGCTTTCTCAAGAATTCCATTCTCTACAACATAAAATCATGGTGGCATAGCATTATACAATAATTAAACCCTTGTTTATATTTGTTAAAAAGAAAAAGGAAAGAATCACATATTTGCATCCCGCAATTATAAATCAACCCAGTCATGAAGAGAAATGTAAACAACCTCCTTCCACCACATAATATTAACATGGTCTTTTTCCTCTGGAACACTTTTTGGTTGTTTGAGTCTTTTTCCCGTTGTAGCAAACAACTTCCGCTCCTTCAAGCAACGTATCTGCTCTTGGCACCTGACACTAAGCGGGTGAATACACAAATTGAAAACGAAATTTATTTGAATACAGAAATTTGTCATCAGTAGATGATATAAGAGTTATATAAAATAATGAAATCAAAAGAAACAACATATGAAGCCTGAAATTATCTTATCCCAAAACTTTGAATGATAAATAGGAACTCCCTTAGTCAGAAATATCTTAAGTATGTCCAACTCGCAACAACCTGTAGACAAGCACTATGTGTGCCACCAACCATAAGTCACTGATCATCTTCTCCTAATCCAACGGCTGAAAGAGCAAGTTTTCAGCTGACAAACTAAACCCCCACTAGTAACTACGATTCAAGGGATTAGGTAATCTATCGTATGCTGATTTACTGCGAAGGAAATCGGTTATATAATGAGAGAGTCGTTAGTCTCAATCTGAATGAGGACAATCAGAATTCCTCTGTGCATAATGAGTCCCTCCTCTCCGCTACTCTCACACCGCCACCACCACATCCCCACAAAACAAACACCTACCTAATAAAAAGAGGTACAGGTTGGGGGTTTTAAAAAAAGGAACAACTTTGGGGCTGCCCTTATTCATGCATCAGACACTAAAACTTCAAGCAACTTCACCATAGGCTTCACTCAATTTTCCACTATAAACACACACAGAAGAATACCTAAAGTATTAGTACTAGTATATTTTTACATGAATAGCAGTGTCCATGGGTTCTGGGTCTTCCGACTAAACACATAAAGAAGAAAAATCACAGCATTTTCAAACAAGATGACAAATTCTTGCCTTCTGGGCTTCCACAACCAGCACCCCCCACCCCAACTAACCCAACAAGTAGTGACCTTTCTCCACACCCATAAATACATACATAAAAAGCATTCAACTTTAAGCAAGAAAAAGAAAAATAACAGCATTTTCAAACAATATGATAAATTCTTGCCTTCTGGGTTTCCACAACCAGTTACCCCCACCCCCAACCAACTAACCCAACAACTAGTGACCTTTCTCCACACCCATAAATATATAGTACTTACAAGGGATGTGGACAGAAAGAGAACAAGTGGCGGCGAAGTGGAGGACGGAGGAAAAGGGAAAGTGAACAACGCCAACGAGGAACTGAAACGACAACGTTTTTCGCCGTAACCCAATACATAGCGAGAGAGAGAGGTGTGTGTGTGTCTTGTTCTTCCCGCCAGAGAGTGAGAAAGGTAAACAGAACTACAGAAGTAGTGTCTGAAAGAGGGACCTACTTTATTTTATTTTTTATTTATTAAAAAGTTTTTAAATTATATTGTGGATAAATTACACTAAATATCTACTATGTAATATGATTTAATTGCAAATATAATTTTTATATTTTAAAATCCTTTTGAGCATGTTCAGCTTCCAAAAAACTACGTGGTATACATACGTTAAATGATAAACTCATTATGAACAATTATGAAAGCGGTCTCCAAACTTGCTCGACTTGGGCGATCATTTAAACACTAGCTATAGCAATAACTAGTACAATGAATCAGGGGTCGGGTAACACTTGCCACCTATAAAAGTTTTATACGAATATAAAGATGTCTTCTCTAATTTTTTTTAATAATATTTAAATACATATATAATTAAAATCCTATATAAAGAAATGTTCATCTAACAATAAATAAACAAATTTTATACAATAAAATATTATAACTTTGAGAAAACATCAATGTTTACATGTCTAATGTGCAAGAATATTATTACTAATAATTGATATATTTTATTAATTAACATGTGATATTTAATCAAAAGCGTATATAGAAATTAATAAAAAAATGTGTACCCTCTTAAACTTTTTAAAATTTAAATACATAAAAACTCTTTATTTGTAATTTTAATTTGTCTTATCCAAAATCAATATTTTGTCATCATTGGTAGGTTCATTTTATATGAGATATTATTTTGCTCATCTCATATTTCTTAAAGAATATCGAATTGATGTCTCCAAGTTGGAACCTTTGGCGGCTAAGGTTGGTTATGCTCTACTCTTTTCTTATTTGTTGAATGCATCACTTGTATGATGCTATGTGTGGATCTTTATGTTTCTTTTCGTCTTGCTCAGAAAATGTGTTTTGACTCAGTCCAAGTATCATCTGTTCTAAATGTTTGAAACACTGTGTGCATCCTGCAGCCTCATTCACCTGATAAGAGAGTGCAAAGATGTGAAAATCGACAGAGTATATATCGGATCATGTACTAGTGGAAAAACCGATAACTTCATGGCTGCTCAAAATGTTTGTAATATTATCTTTCTAATGCAGCTAATTCAATCATTTCTTGTACCCTGCTAAAAGTGTGGGGGGCTCATGTGATGTATATTTGAAAATGTTTCAGGTGTGGATGGATATATATAGTTGTTCGGTTTCAGGATCTAATGGCAAAACATGCTCCGAGATTTTCCAAGAAGCTAGTTGTTATAAACCTGTAAGTTATGGTTGTGGTGCTTCTCCTGGCTGCCTGTGAAAGAGATAGACAAGTGCACTAAAGTGTACATGGGTAGAATTATTATTGAGTTGGTTGAGTTTGTTATGGTTGAATTAGTTTGTTGAGACTTAGTTGAGTATAATTAATAGATATTTTAGATGAGTTGTAGTATGTATATATACAAGCATTGTAAGGTACTTACATATATAAAAATATCTGATTTTTCTCAACTCATACTCGAGCACTATATCTCCTTTGTTTTATTTGTTCTTCATCAATGGCAGTCTTGCCATTTGACTGATTTCTTCTTCTACAAACAGTACAACAATCTAACATGGTATCAGAGCAACCGACTGACATAGATCGAGGGAAATTCAATCACATGCAGTGAAGAATTTGAGAGATCTGTGTCTGCGACTGAAGAAATCGAACATCGAAAATTGCAATAAAACCAAAAATTGTTAATCGAGTTTACAATTGAAGTCTGGAAACCACAAATTCAACAACAATGGGAGCTAATGGAGAAGACATGACAAGTGTAGTTGCAGCAACAATGATGAACATCGATCACAATCATCATTTGTATCTTTTTCCAGCTGATGCACCAGATTCGTTGTCGGTTGGAATAATGCTGATTGGAATGGACAATTACACTTTGTGGAGTATGACAATGAAATTAGCTATATTAGGAAAGAATAAGATAGGATTTATCGATGGAACAATGAAGAGAGAAACCTTTCATGGTGATTTAACTAAGTTTTGGGATAGATGTAATGCTATTGTGGTGTCATGGTCAATGGAGAATGTGAGCAAGAACCTGCTTACTGGAATGTTGTTTAATGCTGATTCATACATGATATGGGAATATTTGAAGGATAGGTTTGATAAAATAAACAGCTCAGGGGCATTTCAGTTACATAAGGAGATAGTCACATTGAGACAAGGAACACTATCACTGTCTATGTACTATTCTAGACTTAAGGATCTTTGGGATGAATATGACTATATTATACCACCACCATCTTTGTCCTAAGTCAAAATAATTTGTAGATCATTTACAATATCAGAGAATGCTACAATTTCTAATGGGACTTAATGACAATCAAGCTGGAAGTCAAGTGATTATGATGCAACATATACCAAACTTAAATCAGGTATATGCAATTATCAACCAAGAGGAAAGCCAAAGGATGATGCAGGATACAATGGAATCATCAGCCATGTTCACAATCAGAAATGGAAGTGGAGGTCCAAGGCAAAAGAAACCATACAATCCTAGTGCAGTTTGTGACTTTTGACATGGCAAAGGACAATTGAAAATGGATTGCTTTAAACTGATGAAGCGTGAATTCTGTCACAAAACTGGACATGTACAAGATGATTGTTACAAGCTTAATGGATATCCTGAAAATTTTAAAGGAAAGACAAAGAAGGCAAATGTAGTGACAGGAGGAAATTTGCCTTTTTGAAGATACTGGACAAGGAGGTGAAGTACAACATCATCAACATGATACAAAACATATTCAGAATTTGTAGTTTGGGAAGAATACACAACAACAGCATGGGATATTGTCAAGTTCACAGCTCTATAATCATCCACAAGGACCATATTTTATGCCAGGATATAATCCATACCATCATCATCAAGGCACATACATGACATGTAGTCAGTTTACACCTAGTCAACACCAACAACTTCTCAGCATGCTTAACAGCAAGGCTGCAGTTGGAGAGACTAATGCTAGTGCAAATATGACAGGTACATTTAATCTTGATACAAAGCACTGTTAAAATAGATTGTGGACACATGTGCAACTAATCACATGATTAGTAATCATAAATACTTACAGAACAAAAATTTGATAGAAAATGCAGGGAATGTGCAGTTGCCTACATGAGATTCAGCTAGAATCTCACATATTGGTGACTATCACTTAGGAGGAGGTGATGTTCTTAAGAATATTTTACGTGTGCAAATATTCAAGTTTAATCTCATGTTTGTTTCAAATGTGACAAAAGAACTGAATTGCAGTGTTACATTTTTTCCAAAATGTTGTGTGTTTCAAGATCTCTCATCTGGAATGTGAGTGTGATTGGTAATGAGGAAGAAAGGTTGTATATACTATGTCTGGACACACAAAATAAAGCAGGAGAGGTGACTAAGTGTTTAGCATCAACTCAGCATGTTGATGTAGTTATATGGCATCACAAGTTATGTCGTATACCTATGAATGTTCTAAAGAAGATTCCATGCTTCAAGAATGATACTTCTTTTGTTTTGGATAATTGTGAAGTATGTCATTTAGCTAGACAAACTAGAATATTCTTTCCTCTCAGTACTAGCATGAAGACAAGACCATTTCAAATGTTGCATATGGATGTATGGGGACCTTATAAAGTTAAAACATATAATGGAATGAGATAATTTTTTACTATAGTGGATGACTACTCTAGATGGACTTGGATTTTTCTAATGAGACTGAAACCAGATGTGATCACATTGCCTAAAAATTTATTTACTCAAGTCAATACTCAGTTTGATGTGAAAATAAAAAGGGTTAGATCAAACAATGGGACAAAATTCTTTAATCACAGCTGTAAGGAATTGTTTCAACTGCATTGTGTAGTACATGAGAGTTCATGTCCACATACACCACAACAAAATGGTGTTGTAGAAAGAAAACATAGACACATACTGGAGACATCTAGAGCCATAAAAATTCGGGCTAATTTACCAGATAGATTTTGGGGTTTCTGTGTGGAAGGTGATGTGTATATAATGAACAGAATACCTTCTACTGTTATAGGGAACAAGTCACCTTATGAAATGTTATATAATAAAGTGCCATCACTTTCTCATCTAAGAGTGATAGGTTGCTTGTGTTTTGTAACTACTTTAACCAAATAGGATAAGTTTAGTCACAGGGTTGTGAGAACTGTTCTTCTAGGATATGGTTCTGCACATAAGGGATATAAACCATGTGATATGGAAAATAGAATATTTTTCATGAGAAGGGATGTAGTGTTCATGGAGACAATCTTTCCTTTCAAGAATGACACAAATGACAGGTCTGGTTTTATGAGTGCACATGAACATTTATGTTTTGATGATCTAGTTCATCCACAGAATATAGAAATTGCATGTAACCATCCAGTAGTTCAAGATGCATATACAAATACAGAAATTAAAAATGTTACTACTAGAAGACATAGTCCTGGACAACAAGCTACATAATTGTTGGATAGAACATCACCACCTAAACCTGACATTAGGAGGTCTACAAGGGCTAGTGGACCCCATATGGCACAAAGATTACATTACTAAGCATTGTTTCACTAATTGCATGTATTCCATATATGATGGAATAGACTACATAGGATTGTCATCCAGATATCAAAGTTTTGTGGCTCGGGTTTATGCTGACACTGAACCATACAACTATTCAGAAGCTATAAAAGACATGAGGTGGATTAAAGCAATGAAAGATGAGATCCACGCACTGGAAGATAATAAAACATGAGAGCTAGTACATCTTCCAAAGGGAAAAAGGCTATTGGATGTAGGTGGGTATAGAAAATCAAGTACAAAGCAACACGAGAAGTAGAAAGATTCAAAGCTAGACTGGTAGCAAAATGATATAACCAAAACAAAAGTCTTGATTACCAAGAGACTTTCACACATGTGGTCAAAATGAACACAGAGAGATCAGTCATATCCATTGCAGCTGCTGAACAATGGACAATTCATCAAATGGATGTATACAATGATTTTCTGCAAGGAGATCTTTATGAAGAAGTATATATGACACTACCAGAGGGTTTTAATATTGCAGGGGGACAAAAACAAGTTTGCAGATTTTTGAAATCCCTATATGGTTTAAAACAGGCTTCAAGGCAATGGAACATTAAACTCAATTCAGCATTGACTTCATCTGGTTTTCTTCAAAGTCACAAAGATTATTCTCTGTTTACAAAACATAAAGGTGATAAGATAGTTGTGGTGCTGGTGTATGTAGATGATTTGCTTATTACTGGTAATGATCCAACTCTTATTCAGTCTACCAAAGAAACACTTAAGTCAGCCTTCAAAATTAAAGATTTGGGGGAGCTTAGATATTTTCTTATAATAGAGATTGCAAGGAGCTCTCAGGGTATTCTTATGCATCAAAGAAAATATGCTTTGGAACTCATATATGATATGGGACTGGCAAGTGCTAAGACTGCTTATTCACCCATGGAAATGCACCGAAATTTTATTATTGTGGAGTTTGATTAGTATGTTACTTCCCAGTCTACTTTAGACAATGTAACATTTACTTCCTCTTCTAGACATGACTTGCCATTACCAGATCCTGACACTTATAGGAGACTGAATGGGAGATTACTATATCTCACAAACACCATACCATATAGAGTATTTGCTATACAATGCTTGAGTCAGTTCATGCAGGCTCCTAAAACCTCACACATAGAAGCTGGGCTTAGACTAGTCAAATATATCAAACATGCACCAAAATCATGTGTCCTTATGTCTAGTTCTGGCAACTTTCATCTTAAGGTGTTTTGTGATGCAGATTGGGGGTCTTGTGTCAACAACATGAGATCTATTACATGCTATCTGGTAATGTTTGGTTCTTCACCTGTATCCTGAAAATCTAAGAAATAGGCTACAATTTCCAGAAGCTCAGCAGAGGTCGAGTATAGAGCCCTGGCAACTTCAGTAGTATAAGTAGTTTGGCTCACTGGTTTGTACCAGGAGCATGATATTCAGGTTCAATTACTAGTTTCTGTATTTACTGACAGTAAATCAACACTTCAGATTGTTCCCAACCCAATTTTTCATAAACGTACCAAACACATTGACATAGATTGTCATTTTATAAGGGAAAAGATCCAAGAAGGTCTCATCTATATAACTTATCTGCCTTCTGTTGATCAACCTACAAATTTGCTTACCAAAGCTCTCAGCAGAATACAACATACTCATCTGATGTCCAAGCTAGGCATGAAGAACATCTTCATATCTCCTAGTTTGAGGGGTGTGTGAAAGAGATAGACAAGTGCACTAAAGTACCATGAGGTGTAGTACATGGTAGAATTATTATTGAGTTGGTTGAGTTAGTTATGAGTTTGTTATGGTTGAGTATAATTAATAGATAGTTTAGATGGGTAATGGAGTATGTATATATACAAACATTGTAAGGTAGTTATATCATCCGCAATTGCTTGAATCTCGAGACGTTCTTCGAACCAATCATATACTTTATTAAGATAATCTGATTTTTCTCATCTCATACTCGAGCACTACATGTCCTCTATTTTCTCTATTCTTCGTCAATGGCAGTCTTTCCATTTGAGTGATTTCTTCTTCTACAAATAGCACAACAACCTAACACGGCCTTCCAGACACTTATGGACGACTGAATGAACCTAAGGCAAGCTGTTAATTATTTTATGCTAATGATTAAACATGTCATTAAATCTTGGCAGAACCTTCCTTTTGGATTTATTTTTTCCTTTTTCTCCCTAATAGACTAATCTATGTCCTCTATCATCTCTCTCAACAACGGTAACAACACCCCCACCTTCTCCGACTGTAATCTCATCTTGGTGCGCCACTCCAGCCGGTGACCAGAGTCCCATTTGCCGACGGACATCAGTGCGTCCCAACCAGGTACTCTTTTCCCTTACCGCCGGCGAAGCATTCCGGCCAGATCTTTCTAGTTGGAACGATTTTGGGCCAGTCATCCCCCATCTCTTCTCTTTTCTCCCCCTAGCTTCTTTTTTCCTCAACCAGAAACCCCTCCCTAGTGGGTTTCCGGTCAGATCTGCATATGTACTCGATTTTTCCAACAGGCTCCGGCGGCGAGCAGTGAGTTTCCGGTAGGGAACAATAACCCGATAGTGATTTTCGGCAGTAAACAGTGAGTTTTCAGCGGCGAACATATTATATTCACCTGGAGTTGGTACCTTGGGCGCCCATATTCACCCATTTCCCTTTATTAATATTTGTCTCACTTTATTAGATCTTGACGTTGCATTTTTTGTCTTAATTTTCTTACCTTTAGACATATCTCCCTTATTATTGTAGTTCGGCTTGCTGCTAGATTCTTGTTTGTGTTGTAGTATTGGTTTGCTTGTATGAGGTATCTTTGACTAGTTTTTTTTTTTGCTTTAGTGGTGTTGGTAAATGATGGTAGACTAGGGTCATGTTCTCGATCGGGGACGAGGGCGAAGGTTAGAGGGATAAGTGGTGTAAGAGAGATGCTAGGCTGAGAATAGGGTCTTGGAACATTGGGACTTTGACGGGGAAGTCCATAGAGCTAGTTAAGATTCTTAAAAAGAAGAGGATTTATATAGCCTATGTTCATGAGGCCAAATGGGTAGGACCTAAGGCTAAGGATGTGGAAAAGTATAAGTTATGGTTCTCGGGTCGGTTGAGGTATAGGAAAGGGTAGGCATTTTGGTAGATAACGAGCTAAGAGATCAGGTGGTAGAGGTTAGGAGGGTCAATGACAGAATGATGACGATTAAGTTGGTAGTTGAAGGATTCACTATGAATATTATTTGTGCTTACATGCCACATGCGGGCTTGGACGAGGAGGAGAAGAGGTGTTTTTGAGAGGATTTGGACGAGGTGCTGAGAGGTATATCACCCACTGAGAAGTTATTTGTATGAGGGAATTTTAATGGACATATCGGGTCACTTCCGGGGGGTTATGACGACGTGCATGGAGGCTTTGGCCTCGGGGATAGGAACGAGGGAGGCGTATCACTTTTGGAGTTCCCTAAAGCTTGTGGGACGGTGATAGCAAATTCGAGGTTCCTGAAGAAGGAGGAGCACTTGGTGACTTTCTGTAGTTCGGTAGCTAAGACTTAGATAGACGTTTTGCTCCTTAGGAAGGCTGGCAAGGTCTTTGTAAAGACTGCAAGGTTATTTCGAGTGAGTATCTTACAACCCGACATAAACTTTTGGTGATTGATTTGGAGATCAAGATGGAGAAGAAGAGGAGGGTTGTGGATGACCGACTAAAAATCAAATGGGAGAGTTTGACCATGGCTAGTGCAAAGGAGACGAGTGAGAGGTTGATGGCCAGGGGGGCTTGGGGGAGTAGTGGGGATGCGACCGGTATGTGTGACAGGACGGCCAGTTGCATTTGAGAGGTAGTTAGAGAAGTTTTAGGGGTCTCGCGGGGTAGCTGTGGTGGGCATCGAGGGGACTGGTGGTGGAATGGTAAAGTTCAAGAAAAGGTGGAAGTAAAGAAAGTGTTGTATGCAAAATTGGTAGAAAGTAAGGATGAGGTAGAGAAGTGGACGAATAGGAAATTATTTAAGATGGCGAGGAAGGAGGCAAAGCTAGCGGTTACGACGGCAAAAACGACGGCTTTTGAACGACTGTACGTGGAATTAGAGAAAAAAGACAGGGATAAGAAATTGTACATTCTAGCCAAGGTGAGAGAGAGGAGGACCCGTGACTTGGATCACGTGAGGTGCATCAAGGACGAGAATGAACAAAGAAGGAGATAGAGACATTATGATGGGAGACCTGAGCAATCCGGATGGTACTCGGATTTTGGATATTGTAGGAGTATTACGTTGAGGAGGTTAATGGTGTTGTTCGCAGGATGCGTATGGGACGAGCGACCAAGCCTGATGAGATCCCAATTGAATTTTGGAAGAGCGTAGGCAGGGCAGGTTTGGAGTGGCTGACGGAGTTGCTTAAAGTCATTTTTAAGACGACAAGAATGCCCGAAAAATGGAGGTGGAGTACAATGATTCCTTTGTACAAGAACAAATGTGACATCCAGAGTTGCAACAACTATAGGGGTATCAAGTTGCTAAGCCACACTATGAAAGTTTGGGAAAGGGTCGTGGAGATAAGGGTGAGAAGATATGTGTCTATTTTCGAAAACCAGTTTGAATTCATGTTGGGGCGTTTGACTACAAAAGTCATTCATCTTATTAGGAGGTTGGTGGAGTAGTGTAGGAAGATGAAGATAGACTTACATATGATTTTCATCGACCTCGAGAAGGCATACGACAAAGTCCCTAGGGAGGTTCTATGAAGATGTTTGGAAGCTAGAGGTGTACTTGTGGAGTACACTAGGACGATCAAAGATATGTATGATGGAGCGAAGACTAGGGTACAGATAGTAGGATGAGACTTGGAGCACTTTCCAGTGATGATGGGGCTGCACCAAGGATCATCTCTTAGCCCATACCTGACCACTACATTTTCACAGCTGATGAATGAGCAACCCGTTGTCGCGCCCGATTTTAACCACGCGCGGGTCAAAGTGGAATGCAACGTATTGGTGATTCCCGGGTATTGGATTAAGGAGTCGCCACCTAATTATTTTATGGTGAATTAGGGCACCTAAATATTAACTAAATGTTGCAATATAACTCCAATTTTAAGGTCTGCGAAACTAATGAGATTCTAGGTAAGGGTTCTTTATTATCCTAAATGGAAGGGGTTAGACATCCTCTAAGATCCGCTAACTTGCGATTATCCGATCAAACTCAGGTTAATTAGTATACTAAGGAAAATGCATATTTTAAAAATAGAAAGTTAAAATAATGTTGCAAGTATTTTAGCAAAAGAATGCATTTTGTACAAGTATGCATTTGTATGGTATTAAAGAAAAATACATGTAAAGTTTGAAAAAAAAGTATGCATTTAGGACAATTAATAGCAAGGAGAAAAACGAATTACTTATAATGCCAAAGAAGTAATTTTTGAAAATCATTTTGAGTTGTACAATTAATAAAGTGAACAAAAGATGATCAAAGTTTGTTTTGAAAATTTTAAATATGCATGACGAGCCTAAAAATAAATAAACTAGCGGAGGGTTTCTAAGTTTGAATTAAGCGAGCCTACAAATAAATAAACTAGCGATAGGTTTTAAACTACCATATCCATTATCCATTCATGACCTAATTATTCTAAATATCCTAACAACCACACAAGCATTAAATAATTATTACAGACCCAAATAGAAATAACAAAATTAAAGAATAACAATGAAAGGGAACTAAAGCGGATGACGATGTCATCTCGCCCTGTTGGTTTTGAAATCCCGAGGTTTGGAGAATGCAAGGAGTGTGAATGCGGGTCTTCGTTCGGCAATGATCATGATGAGTCTCATAACGAAACTCTTCGTAGCTCCCGATGCATTTCATGCAAGTGAAGAAAAGAAAAGAAAAGGATTAGTAGCGGAACATGGACATACATACACATATGAATAAATATTTCATAAAAAAAAAGTAATATATTATTGGGCCTCGTAATGCAAACAGTGTGCGGGAGGGTGTAAAAAAACGAGCCAAAACAGAATTTCAGAGCGAAATAAATTGGCTTGGATGCGCGATGGGCCCAATTAACACGCGAAAAAAAAAACAGGCCCAAACATAATTTCAGATATATATATATAAAGAAAACAGATTGGCCCATGAGCCCACATCCAACATACATTCCGTCATTCCACATTCTTTTAACCCAAAAATGCATATGATATACGAAGGATATATGATATGCCTAGAGATATGCGAGGATATACAATCTTAGTATACACTAGGTATATACCTAGACTTTTATACCTTACATACCTTGAGGTATATCATTGTATACTTAACATTTCACAACTAGAAGAGACAAAGCAAGATCAGTTTTACATTTACCAGCAAGAGCAAAAGATAGCCATAGGTATTCCAAGGCAAAAATAATGAACCATATGAATAAGAATGGAGAAAGCCAAATACTAGATGGAGATAATGCACTAGCAGCCTAATAAATTCAAACCAATAATGCTAAATCAACTATGTGATCATGCCCAGTTTCAGACCACAAGCAGTAATAATCAGAAAAGACATGCTAGTATATGGGGAATAAGGATAAATGCATTTAATTAGATAATACATCACACGAGCCTAAGTAAATACCTAACATGGGATACTTAGCTTATTAAGTCCCCTAAACAAACAAATATCACAAGGCATTTAACCCAATCAATATCACAGTTCTTTAAAAAAAATTGTTAACAATATTTCAACACATTACAACATATATAATCTAATCAATAACTTAGGTTGCTTGAATCAATTATTAAACGTGTTGACCAAACATCATACTTAGACATTTTAAGAACACAACATTATTCCACTAATCAAATACTGAATACAACACACTAATCAGGAATCCAGCTAAACATATCTAAAACGTATTAACATAACCAAACAAGCTATTATACACAATATAACTTAGTCATTAGGAAACACAATAATATGAACAAAACACCACATGATTAATACAACAAAATAAATAGAAAAATGCAGAAAATGAACAGAGAGGAGATGTAGTTACGGACCTTCTCCGGGCAGCAAACCGACGCGTTGTTTTGAATCGTCGAATCCGCTTGAGAATGTTTAGAATTCAGATTTTGGATGTTTGATCACCGAATTCTGAAAAGAATTTCTTTTCTGAAAAATTCGACCCGGCCCGGCCCGGACTGAAACATAAATCAGTTATTTTGAGGGTGAAATTTAAGGAAAAGAAAAGGAGTAATTTTCGGATTTTTGACCCAACCCAAAATGTGAAGAACAAAGGGATTTTCGGATTTGGGAATTAAGGAACAAAAGAGGTGATTCTTCACCAAAATTAAGAACAAAGAAACTTGAATTTATAGTCTTCAAACCCAAACTTAAAAATTTGAATTTTGACCCGATTTCGACCTCTCCAAAACTCTCCCTTTAACAGTGAACAAAAGGGGTATTTATAGATGGTTTTCCCCCAACGTTCACCCCGTCAAATCGAGTTTAAATTTCAAAATAAAGGGGTAAAAATTCTGATTTTTCGGGTATGGGTCGCAGGTTTTGAGGGAATGGGTATGGAAATTGATGGGTTGGTGGTGTCAGGGGTAGAGCGGTGTGGGTCGTGGCAGGGTAGGTGCGGGAAAGGGAGGTACGGGGAAGAGGGGTGTCGGCGGCGATTTGGAGGGGAATGGGTGAAAGAGTTTAGGGTTTTTGTTTGGTGTAGGGGGGAATAAAGGGTTGGGTTTGGTATAGGGCTTTCGGGTGGGCCGGTTCGGATTGGCCGTTTGGGCTGGGGTTTTCAGGTGGGGCGAAAAAATAAAGAGGGGGAGTTGGATTGTTTTGGATTGGGGAAATAAAAAGTGGGTTGTGTGTTTAAAAATATAAAAAGGGTTTAATATATATATATATAAAAAAAGCTTTGAAGAAATGCAAATTATTTTAAAAAATGAGATATAACGATGTGATAATAATAAAACATAACATTTGCGAAATGCTTAATGCTTGATAAAAAGTGGTGTCATTTTACGAAAAATAAAAATGCATAGAGTATTACGGTAAAAATTATGATTATGATATTAAAGGCAAATGATAGTAAAAATGCGAATAATAATAATAATAAATAATAATATTGAAAATAGACGACGATATTAAAAGGCCTATATGTATCAAAATATTTAAAATTACAAATAAATATGGAAAAGTGTGGACAAAATTGAGTGTCAACACCCTGTAATGTGGATACTTTGAGGGACTTCTGCAATGAGCAAAATATTAAGTACTTTTATGACATTAAGGACCTTGGAAACTTCCAGGTATGCTACTGTGAAGCTTTCATATCATTTAATGACAGTTTCTAAAACATGGAGGACTGAATATGTTGACAGTCTAATCCAGATTACAAAGGAGTGTGCCACATTGCTCTTGCCCAAGAAGGTCACTGCAGACCTGGAGAGGTGACGTTTGTGATAGACATGCAAAGATCCTAATATCTCTCATTCTTCAATGTTCTTCTTTTGACTTTGTAGGTTTGTCTGCAGGTTTTGGTAGGTACGGACTCACATACATGTACTGCAGGAGCATTCGGGCAATTTGCATCTGGAATTGGCAATACTGATGCAGGTTTTGTGCTTGGTACTGGAAAGATTTTGCTCAAGGTAAGTAACTACTTTATTTCTACTCCTAATTGTATTTGATTTTCGCTTTGGACCGCATCTCTTTTAGCATGAGAATCATTACTTTTAGGTGGATAAGATAATACACTCCACAACTTGCTTACAGAAATGCTTACAATTCTATTTTTTAGATCCCCGTGTTTTAGATTCCTGCAGCTCTCATGTTGATCTATTGTGAAATACAGGTTCCTCCAACTATCAGATTTGTGTTGGATGGTGAAATCTCCAATTACATACTAGCTAAGGATTTGATTTTGCAAGTGAGTTCTTCAGACAGCCTCTTAATATTTTCTTTCCTTTTCCGTTTTGGAAACACTAGGCACACGTGCTGCGCATGTGTATATCACTCAGGATATCATATAAGTACTATGCATATCTGTTTAGAATCTAATCGTACACAAATAATTATATTATCTTTTATGTTTATACTGTTAAATATCACATGCTAATGTAAAAGATTTGTGTTAGAAAAAAAAAGTTGAGTTACTGGGATGCAAGCCTTTTCAAGTTGAGCAGCTGCTTCATTTTTATGCTCTATACTTATTGGTTCCCCAAGGTAGTCTAAAGCTCCAAGTTAGATTAAGATTGTGAGGTTTTACTTTTGTATAAGATTAACTAGACTATTTATCCTAATTGAAACTTTACTTTGTATATGATTATTGTACTTAACTTATCTCAAACGTAGTCTAGAATTTCAAGTGAAGCAAACGAGACTTTATTTTTGTAAAGGATTGATTAACTATTTATGCTAATTTCTATCCTATTTGATAGTCTATATTAGACTTTCTTCATGGAAACGAACTTATAATGACAGGGTTATCCTAGTCTTATGGAAAAGGAATAAAAACAAAGTAGGAAGAAACATGTCCCACTTTTATATAGAGCATAGCCGTGAGATAAATTTAGCATGTTTGGTGGTTTCATTAAGTTCCAGATTTATTAGATACCATTGTAAATTTGACATCCCAGATTATTGGTGAAATTTCTGTAGCTGGTGCAACATACAAAACAATGGAGTTTGTCGGTACTGCTGTTGAAAGTTTAACAGTAAGTTTATTGACTTTTCACTCGAGGTAACCTAGTTGCATTGTCTGACTTATTAATATCTCTATGCTTTACATTTTTCTAAAGATGGAAAAGAGAATGACTTTATGCAATATGGTTATTGAAGCTGGTGGAAAGAATGGTGTTATTCCAGCTGATAAAACAACATATGACTACCTTAAGGTAAGTGTGACAAGTCCAGTTCAGCTTATAATAAAACAACATATGACTACATGTCTTAATTACTCCCTTCAGCTGCTTCACGGTTGAGTGAAATAAGACCAGTTCTCTTGCTAATAAACATCTTTCTTGTTTTCTGGTCATAGGACAAGACTACTGTGCATTATGAACCTGTCTACAGTGATGACCAAGCCAGGTAGCCAACACAAAAGACGTTGGTACATAACCTTTTTTGTAAGCATTGCGTGTCTCCAATTTCATTTATGAAGGAGAGTCTTGGAGCAACGGTTAAAATGTCTACGTGTGACCTATAGAGTAGTGGAATCAACTACTGATGATTGTTTCAGGGTAGGCTGCCTGCATCATGCCCCCTTAGAGTGCGGCCCTTCCCTCGACCCTGCGTGAACGCGGGATGCTTTGTGTTCCAGACTTTTCTTTTATTAGGGAAAGAAGTATATATGTTTGGGGTTCCTATCCTTTTCCCAGTTCTCTTGTTTCACATTCTATAGCATTTTCATGATCTTATGATGCTGCATCAATCTGAACAAAGTCTTAGTTGCCAACTTGATTCTGGTGACCAGTAAAGCATTTTAATCAAATATGCTTGAGCACTCATGTTAACATAGTTAATGTTCTTTCTCCTCCAGATTTTCATTTCATTTGCTGTTATTCTGTGATACACAGAAGAGATTCTTACCGATGATATTTCTCAAATATTCTTAGGCAAAAATTTTGTCGCTACTTTATTTGCAACGGTATTGTTAAGAGTCTGGAAAACAATTGAGACAAGTGTATTGGGCGAAATTCGTATAAGATAGCTGTACGAATTATGGTGTGACACATGGAGCGTGATGCTGAGTCAGACTCACGCCAGATTACGACATTACTGGTTTGGTATGCGTGGAACCGGGAGCGCTGCAAACAGGGTCGGCACCGGAAATAGAGAAGGCTAAGAACCGTTTATATTATAACGGACGACCGTTACTAAAGCCGGTCCTACGACTTCCAATAGTCTTTTAATAACATTAATTGAGAGATTGATTGTCCAATTATTAAAACATTCATTCTCCTGCATTTATGAGGGCATATCTCGTGGGTTGTGTACCCGTGTAGCTCATCTATAAATAGGCACATTAGTCCATTGTAACCGATCAGATTCTAGTTATTACAAGACACTAATTATTATTCTCTTGATTTCTGTGCTTTCATACAAGTTAGCGTCACTTTGCTCAAAAGCTATCATAAGGCTCAGGCTAAGTTTTACTTTATTCTGTCTTGTTATTATTTATTTCCAGTACAATTCATCTAAAATTCTTATCTAACGTGTCACTTGAGATCCATGTGTCCTTGACCACTTATACAAATTCAATTGTACTATTTTACGGGTAAACAACAAGTTAGTTTCAGTCTTAAAATGCAGTCTCCACTATTCAACCTTAATTACTTAAGATGCAGTCTTAAAATCCATCATAGCTTTGTTGAAAAAATAGCTTAGTGTAAAGAATGAATGTTGGGCCTAACTCAACCCCAAAAGCTAGCTTGTAGGGTGAGTATTGTCCAAGTCCATATAAGGAATTCATGTTCCCATTCCATATCCGATGAACACTCCCCCGCACGCCCAGACCTTGTTAACTGGAGCGTGGATAATATAATTTGGGGGCCAACATCGATGAACAAAGAATTGAAATGAGTCTGGTTCTGATACCATGTAAAAAATGGATCTTGGGCCTAACTCAACCCCAAAAGCGTAAAGAATGGATCTTGGGCCTAACTCAACCCCAAAAGCTAGCTTGTAGGGTGAGAATTGTCCAAGTCCATATAAGGAGTCCATATTCCCATTCCATATCCGACGTGAGACTCTTAACACTCCCCGCACGCCCAAACCTTGTTAACTGGAGCGTGAATAATATAATTTGGGGGGCCCAACATCAGTGAACAAAAAATTGGAATGAGTCTGGCTCTGATACAATGTAAAAAATGGATCTTGGGCCTAACTCAACCCAAAAACTAGCTTGTAGGGTGTGTATTGTCCAAGTCCAAATAAGTAGTTCATGTTACCATTCCATCTCCGATGTGAGTTAACATATGACATTTTTGTTGATTCTTGATTGCAACATATTTTCTAGGGTATCGTAATTGGGGTTATTGTTTTTAGTTGTTTCATTCTTCTCACATTCAATTCGCCAAAGGTAAACATTTAAATGCCTTACACCAAGTATATTAAGTTTGTGCATGGTGTGTAACGAATTGATCTTGGGCCTAACTCAACCCCAAAAGCTAGCTTGTAGGGTGAGGATTGTCCAAGTCCATATAAGGAGTCCATGTTCCCATTCCATATCCGATGAGCACTTATCATTTTAGCTAAGACGATATAATGATATGCATGACTTACGAGATGATTGCAATAATTCCCAGATTTCTTGAGAAAATACAAATTTGACGTCTCAAAGTTGGAGCCCTTAGTAGCAAAGGTGGGTCATAATTTGGCTGTTAATTCTTTTCTAAATACATCATAAGTGTCTGGTTTGTGCATATGATCTTCAACATTTAAGTCAGCTTGAAATATCCTAATCTTTTTTATGTACTCTTCAGCCTCATTCTCCTGATAATCATGCTTTGGCAAGAGAATGCAAAGATGTTAAAATTGACAGAGTATATATTGGATCGTGTACCGGTGGAAAAACAGAGGACTTCATGGCTGCTGCCAAAGTTTTTCTAGCATCGGTAAGATGATATCTCTTTCTCAAAATTTCACCATGTTTACGAAAAGTATATACATTTATTTTGTTGCACTTGTCTTCTGTAATTCCTTTAACAGCCCCTTTATTGATATGCCTGACTAGCTGTCCATGCACAAGGCTCCCAAAAGGCATATCTTGTACTTTGCTTCCTTTTGTGTTGTTGAATAAGCATTTTGTGCTTAAATGACGCTTCTAGGTGGAAGTTTGGGATGTGACATTTTTCCGACCTTTTTCAGACTTTTGAAGACATAATTAAGTACTCCAATTAAAAACGTCCTCATTCTAATAGCTTAAGCTTTTAGATGAGATGGTCACACATTTCAACGCAGACTCTGAAAAATTGAATAGAACTTCAGGAAAAATGCCAGTTTTATAATAAGGGTAACCAATTATTTTTTAACATCTTGCTCCGCAAAATTTCTTGTTTGTTGCATCTTTGGTGGCTAACGGTGTTTTGCATCATTGCAGGGAAAGAAGGTTAAAGTTCCATACATTCCTTGTCCCTGCTACTCAGAAGGTTTGTGCTCTTACATATTATTTTTCCGGATACGGATACACATTTATCTAACACGAATGTTATGGTGTCGTACCATATAATGCAAAACTTTGCAACATTTCAGGTTTGGATGGATTTATATACTATCCCAGTTCCAGAATCTGGCGGTAAAACTTGTTCACAGATTTTCGAGGTTGCTGGCTGTGATACACCAGCAAGTCCTAGTTGTGGAGCTTGCATGGGTGTCCCTAGAGACACTCATGCTCGGTTGAATGAACCTCAGGCAACTTTCACCAATTTTTAGAAGTAAAAAGTTGTTAGTGGTCACCAATTCTTGCATCTTTTTCTAATCCCCTTGTTAGAATTTCTGGCCGGGCTCTGTTAAATCGTACCATTTTTCAGCATACTTAACATTGTAATCAAATAATAATGTGGTCTTTGCATTGTGGATCAGAGTTCTTTTTCCCTTTCTTATCAACCAGTTTAGGATTAAGACGTAGTTGATTGATAGATTGATTTGGTCTTACAAGATTAGCTTATTCTTCTTATGTCTAGTAGTTCTTCAAGTTACTTACATTAACAATGAAATGAAAGCTCATCGCGCTATTTCAATGCAGAACAACTTGGCCTGAACGAACGATTTGATTTTGCAGGTCTGTGTCTCAACCACAAACAGAAACTTCCCAGGACGAATGGGCCATAAGGAAGGCCAAATTTATCTTGCATCTCCATAAACAGCTGCAGCATCAGCATTAACTGGTCACGTTACTGATCCCCGTGAGTTTCTGCAGTAACGTGCTTTGTTATTCATCTTATGGCGCGCTTAAGCTTGAATGTTCTGTATGTTGCTTGTGTACCTGAATATTGTGTTTCAATGAAATAAGACTGGCAAAATACAGGTTCTCTAGTTCTCTTACCTGCAGTTACATTTAGGTACTCGTGGAAAGTGAAAAGACGTGTTGAGTTTTGTGAATAGCCTCTTCTAAAAGATTAATGTCTCAATATAACTTCTCTAATGTACTCTTCGTTTGCCCCAACCACACGTGAAAATATTTTGTCGATGGAATGAGATTCAACTCCATGACTTCTACTTATTCTTATGATGACATTAACATGTTGAATTGTGTGAATTTCAAATGATCATTACTTCCTAACAAAGGAGATTCCACACCCAACAAGACTCGAACTCAAGATCTCTCGTTAAGGATGAATGAATACTTACCACTCCATCAGAAACCTTGTTGGTAGAATGGAGATATCCTAATAAGTAAGTCATTATAAAGAGCTGAATATGGAGTACTAAACAAGAATCCTCATGGGATGGCCTATTTAAGGATCGGTGTTTACCTTTTGACTTGACTAAAAAATGTTCTTCAAATATAAGGATCTCCTCGTTTAAATGAATATATTAAACCTATTTCATATGTGTGATAGGTAAATAGCTAGTCTTTTTTAAAAGTTATGATAGATATATAGGTAACTATATGGCCTAAATGAATTGTTGGAAATTAGGCTTTGGCGGGGAGATGCGTCCACCCATCTTTGATGAATTAAACACTAGTGTTCCGCATGTTGGAGACCTTGTCTCTTCGCACATGCATGATCTACGAAGTGAGTAGATGACCGTAGGGCCAAGAATCGTCTAATTTCGTTGAGAAATGAAAGAGATATTGGTCCACGAAGTAAGATGTTTAAGGCATGAAAATGTGGTGTGGGACAAATCTACCACATCGGTGGGAATAGGAAGAATTGCTCTCTATATATGTCTCAAATTGGTAAAGGGTTTGGGACCCCAAGGGGTATCCCATGTGTTTAAAGGAGGGAAGACCTAGATGTGCATGGGTTCATGGCTAAGCCCACACGCGCGCCGCCCGTCCCGTGTGGGCTGTGGGGACTTTCTGATATTATCTTTTTGGACCAGAGAACTCTGCCAGATGTACAGTTTGGACCAGAATTCTTTCATATGTACAGTTTGATCCCTGAAGTTTTAATATTTACAGTTTGGTCCCCAGAGTTTCTGGGAAGGTGACAGAAGGCAGAAAGCCTACCGTTGGGACTGTTTTTTGAGGCATTAATCAGCCATTACTTGGCTGATTAACTCCTCTATTAGCGACCCATTAGTTGGGCAATTGAGCACCTCATTCATGTCATTAAAACCTGCCATTACATCCCTCCTTTAAGGGCCATTACAACCTTGTTTTTCAGTTGTTGGACAGCCTCTCCTCATGCTATAAATTGAGCTTCATATGGCTCAAAACAGGAGTAGAAAACAGGCAGAAAAATAGACGAAAAACAGCTGAAAACAGACGGGAATAACACAACAATACAGCAGCGTTTTTCGGTCACAAAAGAGCACAAAAAAGTGAGCAAAAACGCTCCAAACGGTGGCTGAAAATCGGTCAAAAAAAAGTGACCAAACCCTCACGTATACACAAGATATACACTACAGAGACACACTATATACACAGAGACAAAAGAGAAGAGTATTGAGAAACTCTTCCTTCCTATTCCATATCTTCAGCAAGTCGAGTCATATTTGTTTTCTTCGACTGGCTCAACCTATTGACTTTGTAGTGTTGAGATTAAAGTGTTATTTATCTTGGGAGACTATTGCCCGCTAACGTAAAAGCATATATACGGGGCAATCTTGTCTTAAGGATAGAGGGCTATCCTCGACTCAACACACAACGTTGTAACCATCCAGATTTAGTTATTTCTTGATTTCAGGATATCAAGATTGAAGACACAACAAGCTTGCGGCAGTTCTCAACGTTGGCTTTGCAAGGTGATCAAGATTCAAGACACAACACCCTTGCGGCAGTTTTGAAGATTGACCATTTATTTATCCTTTCGAACATTTTTTTATAGTTATTACTTTCCGTACTGCTTTATAAAGTACAATAAAGAATATACCAACATGAATTTCTTTTTTGGGTACCACAAATGAAGTTGGTCTTGTCTCATCACAGATAGAAGTGTTATATAGTAGAAGGTAGCTTTCATGATCCTTTTGAGATATGGAAGTGACACAATAGTTGGTGACTGAGATCTCAGATAGTTTCATCATTGAGTAGGGTTCCTATTGTTGGGAAAAAGTGGAGAAAAAGGAAGAAGCACAATGGATCACGCATGAGAATTATACAACTTTTATGTTAGGAACCTCCGAGAAACACTATGTAAACAAGTACTCCGTCCGTCTCAATTTAAATCTCTTACTTTCCTTTTTGATCTGTTCCAAAAAGAGTGCATCTTTCTATATTTAGCAAGTTTTTTAATTCTAAGGTAAGTTTAAGGCCACAAGATTTAAAAGACCCCACACAACTTTAATTTAAATCACAAGATTCAAAAGTCTCTCTTTGTTTCTTAAACTCCGTGTCAAGTCAAACTAAAACACTTAAAATGGGACGGAGGGAGTATTTATTTATAATCAATATTTTGTACCAAACAAATGAATTTAAAGCATTTATTATATATTATTATTATTATTATTATTATTTAACAAAAAAAGAGTCTTGGAGCAACGATAAATATGTTTTCGTCATGACTCGTAAGTCAGATTCAAGCCATGAAATCCTACATGTACACTCCGTTAGAATGCTATCGTTTTCAAACTCTACGGGAACGCAGAAGGCCGTTCTTTTTCTTATTATTTAACCATGTTCTCTCAATATATACATAAAAAATGTTTATGACACACCTTTACTAATTTAGTATAAATATTGAATGTGGATAATTTTTATCCTAATTTTGTCTTTCCTAGACTCCACTAGAGTATTGGGATACAGTTGTCATTTGATCAATGAGATAATTATGTTTAGAATGACTAACATTAGTCATAATCAGAATTATGGCATCATAAGAATACAAAGTCGCTTTATTGTTCCCCCCCCCCCCCCCCCCCAATATTCTGACCTTATCCGAACTAAAGGTTAAGTGATTAGACAAACGAAACATACTTGTGCAGTTGTGCTTAGAGGGGAAATTATACTTACTCCTATTTAATAACTTATCTTCTCCCATGGACTAGTAGGTATATAATAACTTATCTTCTCCCTTGAATATTTTTAACCACTTTCATACTGCAAACTATACAACCCACTCTTCGCTTAAGACACCACACTCCAAACATCACAATTGCTTACTATTTATATCTTCATTTACTTTGTATCTTACCGTCAAAATTTTCTTGCAACCACTTAACAAACTTTTCTTTTGAGCCGAGAGTCTCCCTACCCCACAAACCCCACAAAAACAGGAATAAAATTTGCGTATATCCAACATTTCTACCCCCACAAGATAAAAATAAATTATGTGCTTTGAGCCGTGGACCCCACAAAAGTAGTAATAAAGTCTGCATTTATCCAACCTCTCTACACCACAAAGTTAAAATTTTTTTGTGTATATCTACCAAACTCCACTTGTGAAATTACACTGAATATATTATTGTGATCGTACATTGACAAAGCGACTAAGTTAACATGCTACCATAAATAGTTAATCAATGTCATACAATCTTTCTTTTTTCCTTATGTTTAACCATTTGATATTCGAAGCTCAAAAGCCATTTGATATACATCTGATGTTTGAAGCTCAACTCTCAATCCTATGTTCTTTTTTCTTTTCCCTTGAGACCATTGGATATTTGAAGCTCAATCCAATAATTTGATATTTGAAGCTTCAATCCAAAATATTCAGAGCTAACGGGCATAGCTACTCTAAGTTTGAGCCGCCACAACCTCAATACTTCTAATTCTTGATGAAATGGCACTCTGAAATAGAGCAGAGAGTAAACTTGCACTATCTTGGATGATAAATCTAGTACCAAGAGTTTTTTACTTTGTGCAAACACATGATAAGATTTTGTACAAGCTGACCTAAATTGCCAAATATTTAGTCCTGCAATGATTGACATAATCCACAATAAGGATTTGCTATGGACTTGTCAACAACCAGTGCCCTTAATGACTTCACCACTAACAAATTCTACATAATATATCTCTTTACCACCAAACAAAAAGTGATTGATCAACATTAAAATAAATAAATAAATAAATAGAATTTATTGCAACAAACACAAGCACACAAAAAAGAGGAAAATAGCATTCCCATATTTACATTATGAGAAGGGTAGGCTTGGACAAAACACTGGTGTATCAACTATATGAGGGACTTGAGAGTTGAGACCTAGACCAAAAAAAAAAAACACAAAAGTGGGGCACTTTTTGAAGAGAAAATGGTGCAAAACAAAAGATGCAACCATGAAAAAGTAACAAATATTCCTAGACTCTTTTAACACTTCCCTATTTCTGTTTTACTTTTTTTTCTTCCTTCCAGACTGTTTTTTCATGCACTTTCCTTGCACCAAGCAAATTAGATAGGTTTTCCTTTGTGTCTCTCCTGCTTCTGAGGGATTCTTGGAGCTGAAAATCAACCAGTTTCTAGTGTTAGAGCCAAGGAAACAAAATGACGAAAAGGCAATGTTGCTCAGATTCTCCAAAAATGTTGCCGCACCCGTATCAGATCCTCCCGAAACGCACTACTTTTGGAGGATCCGACACACAGCCGGCAACATTTTTGAAAAATTCGAGCAACATAGCAAAAAGGAGAAGTAGAGTTTCATTGGAAAATATGTTGTTCTGCCATGCCTATATACATACCAAGTCCATTAGCCTCAGAAGTCCTCATGATTCTTAACCTTTTCACAGTGTTGAGAAACATCCTATAAGACATGAAAGTATTAGAACATGTAAGAACTAGAGTGGAAAAAGAGAAATCATAACTAGTTGAATTTTCAGAGATGTAGATCATACTTTCTGTTAATGTTCTCCTATACTAGTACTTTTTTTTATTCAACTATCTGGTTTCAGAAATCTACTGGCCTGGTCTTGACTAATCCAGATCCATGCAACGTAGGGCCCGTTAAAGGGGGAGACGCTTCCTACCAAGAATTTCTCCATTCCCGACGCTCGAACTCGAACCCGAGACCTCCGGTTAAGCGTGGAGGGACCCATATTCCTTGATGTGTTCCTCTATGCTACTGATGAACTACACTTAATACTTAATATTGAAAGTTTTATACCTATTATTTTATTCATTTTCATTCCTATACTTTCTCTTTTTTCAAAGGGTGGGATGGTTGTTGGTAAGATGAAGGGGTGATCATTTGCTTTCATGAATTAGGTCCACCAAAAAGCACCATGCATAATATATATACTTGACATCATCAATACTTCATGCTTTGCTAATATATTCATGTTTTTTTTTATGAAGACTTCAGGCTTGCCAATATATCCATGTTTTTTTATGAAGACTTCAGGCTTGCCAATAAATCCATGTTTTTTCTGTGCCAGGATTTTTTGCAACTATGGAATACTAAAGGGAAGTTTCTTACCCCCATGGAACATCTCCAACAAGCATCCAGTCTCCTTCTTTATCCTCATATGTGAGCACAAATTCAGATGATCCATCCAAGAGCTTAAAAGACTTTGTTGCTTGCTCCTTCTCACCACCTATTTTACAGAACATAAATCAACGGAACATCAACAATCACTTCATAACAAAATCCTCTCTAACATACGATCGACTCATGTCATTTAGTACTCAAAATAACTCTGATTTTCTATCAACAATGACCATGTAAAACATACTCTTTATCCAAAATAACTCCACAAAATTTTAGAGCCAATTTAAGAATTTTTCTTTTATACCATAACATGGTTGCGCCACGCCCATGCAGAAGTGCAATGCATGGGTGACGACTCCCCTAAAAAATTGAGTTAATATCATGTGGGCCATATGGATCGTATTAGATAGTAGTAAATTGATACGAACAGATACTACACTTAATCTTAGCCAAAAGGCCGAGAAAGGTTAGTTTTTACAGTCAATTAAGGTAACAACAAGAAGTGGACTTTGAATAGAATCCATACTTTTGGTTGATATGAAGAACATATCCTCCAAGGTTTCTGCTAAGGATTCATAGCAAGTGTGGGCATTCAAATCCACCTTTCTTCCAATAGGCAAACCATCCATATTCACCTTTACAAAACCAAGATTGCCTTTTTCTTTAGCAGAAGCTGCATCATCCTTAGTGTTTCCGTGATTGATTTTCTTCTTCAAATGCTCTTTCTTATCGTTCCCGCCAACTCCCTTGTCTTCATCAGCATTTAGAACCTTTGATTGATTAACCAAGCTATTCATTCTGTATGCCCTTATGGGTGGCCATCCCACAACCTGACTGCTTTCAGAAATCAAAATAAATGAATCATCAATTATATACTCTATCATCCATCAAGAAAGCCAAATTCATGAACTTTATAACTAATTCTAGCTAACAATGAACAAGTCAAAAGAAAGAGGGGGAAAAAAGATTTGGCATAAGCCCATAACTTAACCATTCCTTAAAAAAATAGAAGAGGATAATGTTCTGCACACAACACAAGTGCAGAAAATAAAAGCCAGATGTGGGCAACCTCAGAGGAAGATAGGCCTTATGAAAAATTGCAAAATGAAAGAATGTTTTTTTCTTCTAAAAGTACTAAATATTTTATAAAAAATTATCAAAGTTACACTAAAAAAAGGATTAATGTCTAAGAGGGAATATAATGATAGATTATCATAATGAAAGGGCAACCAAAAGCAACTTTTGGCAGATATTAGACTAAAGATTTAATAAAGGTAATGAAATGAACAAAGTGATGCATCATGCTCTGCCAGCTTCTCAGGATAAATAGCCAGTAATTAAGAATAAACAAATAACTCATCAAAGACAAAAGCTAAAACAAATTCAAGGAATATATACTCAACAACAAAAATCCTAGAAACAAAATAAATTTTATTCTTGAGTAGACTAAACACAACTTCATAGCTAAACATGAAATTAATGTAAGAATTTGTAATATTAAGGTGAAGAATTTTTCTGCAAGTACTTATCCAAGACAAAAATCCTAGACACATGAAATACTTCATACTTTACATAAGAACAAGACCATTGAAACCCTTCAAGAACACAATTTCTTGAACAAACTAAACATGACTTCATGGATAGACATGAAATTGATGTAAAAATTCTAATATCAAAGGAAAGAACTCTGCTTTAGGAACCCATCAAAGACAAAAACAACAATGAAAAAAACAAATTCAAGGAACACATGACAAAAATCCTAGAAAAATATGAAACTCCACATAAGAACCAAAATCATTTAAGACCCTTTTGAGAGAAACAATTTCTTGAGCAAACTCAACATACCTCCATGGATAAACATATAAAAATGCAAAATAAAAATATAAATAAATATATATATATATATATAATATTAACACATGACAAAAATCCTAGTAAAAAATGAAACTTTACATAAGAACCAAAATCATTAAGACCCTTTGAGGGAAACAATTTCTTGAGCAAACTAAACATACCTCCATGGATAAACATGTAAAAATGCTAAAAAGAATTATAATATTAACACATGACAAAAATCCTAGTAAAAAATGAAACTTTACATAAGAACCAAAATCATTAAGACCAACAAACAACAACATACCTAGTGTAATCTCATAAGTAGGGTCTGAGGAGGGTAGGATGTACGCAGAGCTTATCAATAAATCCTCGACTCAAAAGAAACGTAGTTAATGCAGAAATCCAAAGAAAATAAGACAGCAAGATATTACGATACAAAACAAAGAAGCAACACATAGCAAAATCATTAAGACCCTTTAAGACAAACAATTTCTTGAGCAAACCAAACATACCATCATGAACAAACATGTAAAAATGCAATTTTTTTACTAATATTAAAGAAAAGAACTCATTTTTAAGAAAAATATGACAATTCTAACCTTGCACCAGTAGGAGGAGATCCAACCTCAGTGTTATAACCAGTAAAATCAGCAGCTCTTTTAGTACCACTAACACCACCACCATTAATGGATCTCCCAGCTGAAAATCCATTAGGAAAATCTTTAGCAGTTAAAATTTTACCATATTCACCCCATCCTGATGATTTCTTAGTTTTACCCCCCACCCCACCACTCCCACTGTTAAGGCTAAGGCCTAACCCCAACTCAAGCTCAGTTTCATCTTCACAATACATGTCCATATTGTAATCTTGATCCATATTTAAACCTTTTTTTTCACCAGTGTCAAGTAAACCAAGTGTTGGTTCCATTAAAAGTGATTTTCAAGAATTTATGAGTACTAAATTTCAAGAAAATGGATGAGAATAAAGGGGTTACAAGGGATGAAGAGAATCTATAGTAGGGGGGTTAAGAGGGGGTAAAATGGTGGAGCTAGTGATGATTATGGGACCCATATGTCTGCTAGTGCTCCAAGCACTGTAATCAAAAGAGATGCAAAATTCTTCTTCATCAAGTTTTTTTTTATTTTTTCGCATTCATTTCAATTTCTCGAACTCATGATTTTTTTTATATCCAACTTTTCAGATTAAGTAATACTATTTCTGGAGATAGTAGTCTCTCAGTACTACTATCAGAAATTATTGTGTGATGTGACTGAATGACTAAAATTTAAGAACAGAGCAACTGATAGAGAGTAAATTACTCATATCAGAATTCAAACGCACACGGCAGAACTCCAGTTGAATTTTTTAAATTCTCATCAGTTGTCACGAGCGACCTCGAACTCATGATTTTTTGGTTTGGTTTTTGTATGGCCATGCTTGTGGTATTAGTAGTACTTGAAAGTGTTTTTTCTTTGTTCCCTTTTGCCACTTTGTCCAAATGTTGGAAACAAATGAGTAGTACTTTAGTATGGGTATCATTTTATATTTCTCGAGTTCTGTAAATGTCTAAAATAACTTTACATTAGTATATTACTGTTATGTAGCTGTACTATACTTTTCCTATCTTTTAAAAAATAATTGAAGGAAGAACGATATTTTTTCCACCATTTCATTTTTAAAATTTATCGACTCGGCTGATTCGAATTTATATTATAGCGATTCAATTAATTTAAATTTACATTGTCAAAATACAATGTAGAAGGATTTTGTCATTTCCTACCAAAAATAAAATTTTACTTTTATAGGCCGATACGTCTTCGGCTTGTGTTTCAATGACGGGTAAGGCGGTCAAGCTATCTACGCTTGTCTGGTCCGATAGTTTAGCCGTTCTTTCTAAGAGACGGAAATGTAAATAGAAAACATCCTTGAGAAAGCCTCACAACCCAGTGGTCGGCGTAAGTTAAGAGTAAACATCTTTATCATTCTACCATATCTTTGAATAGTAAATAAGATAATATTATTAAATCATGTGAAGCATCATTTAAAAATGGGAAAATTTTCAAAATTGTTCTTATGGTTAATGTGTGAAATTATCTATTTTTGCCCTGGTTTAAAAGTGAGGTCAACTCTATCCTTGTCATTTAAAAAACTGATACTGTACATATTTGTTTTCATTTGCCAACTCAACTAACAGAATCATTTCTAAATAATAAACGAAGGTCGAGCTCCTATAGTTTGCTAAATTATTCAAAATTGCTCCTTTACTTGTTTGGTTCACGATTTATTCTATGTTTCTATCATAAGTATTTGTTTAATATGAGATATACTTAATGTAGCTAATTCAGTTAGAACATTATAAATATTCCCTTTAGCGGATTATAAAAAATTACAAATTAATCAACCTCCATATAAGAGTCTCCAGGTAATTATTATTAAGATAAGTACAATAACAGAACTACAACACCCAAAAAATAATGTAACCTTGTAAAACGAAAGATTTTGAAAGGAAAAGATCTTTGAAATAATATTAGGAAACTCTAACGTTTCATATTGATTATGTACGCAAACGTAAAGAAAAAATAAGATAGATTTAGTGTTAGAATTTAGAAACAGGGTAGTTTGAAATTTATAACAGGATCTATCATTTGAATCAATCTTGTTATAAAATTCAGAAGTAAAATATATATATGTAATATATTCAATAACAAATGAAATTAGTGATACAGCTATAGTTAAACATGCCGCTATTAAATGATTGTCTTTCGATTAATCACTTTCGTGCATATCATTCTTGGTCTCATGCATGCAAAGCAGGACAGCTAAGATAGAAATGATAAGGAGCTATTTTACAGAAATTATTTGTTGCGTATATACTATACTAAGTAAATCTTTCTCCTTTTTTCACCTTGTGATGTACTAATAAAGAAATGATAATTTAATTCATCGACTAGTTATGTAACATCGTTATACATTCATTGGTATATGTACAATGAATAATTAAAATTATTATATAGTAATAATAGAAATATATTTATATTTTATCACGCATAAAATGAATTTCATATTAACACTCATCATCTCAAATCAATAAAGTTTGACTTTATGATTTTATATAAAAAAATAATCATTAATACTGTAATAATAATTGTTACACTATCAATATATGCAACTTAAATCGTTATTTTGCAATCAAATGGATAAGAATTTAGAGGCAGTAGAAAAATTGTCTGATTATTTGGAGAACAAATTAGTTAAAAAGCCCTCTAATTCCTGGCATTGTCTTAAATAAACATGCACATTGATATTACAATATTTGACAAAATTTTGTGCTGAACTATAATACTTTTTGTTCGGCAATTAATTATCATGCGTGAGGTAGATTAAGCACTTTACGTGGTTGATTGTATTAATTTTCTTTAGGATAACAAAGAATTTTGAAGGCCCATTAATGTCTGCCAATATGTAGATTGACCTATTATTAGTCTTGAATAAAAGCACTTTTATTAGGTAAAATTATTTTATTACATAACTTGTAGTACAATATTAGAATTTTAAATATATTGATTTTTCAAGTGACTTTACTTCCATTTCAACATTTACATCAAGTATGAATCTTGAAATAAATTCTCTCTTAATCTCTTTTTTTTTTTTTTGTAGTAGCTTGCCGAATCTATTGAGTGTCATTGACTCAGAGGACAGAGTACATTCTTACCTTTGAACTAACTTAATTTAATCAATCTATAAAACAATCCTAATGCACTCAAAGAGATATTTGACCTTAATTGAATGTTTACGTATTTAATATATGAAATTTTGTAATGTGCAATTTTCCAAAGACTATACATTGAACACAAATCTCCTCGATTTTTATAGTAAATTAAAGAAGATCAGGACAGTAAGAGTCAATATGTCAAATTGACCACGAAGGAATGCCGTGGAATAGAAAAATTCTCTCTACTCTTAAGTCTCGAATTCAAACATTATAAAATTAAATTTCTAATAGATAATTCTTCCCCCTTACATCGTGAAACACCACACCGTGCGAGTAGGAACGAATCTAGAACTATAGATGTTGAGCTTATTTAAAGTTTTAAACTCATAACTTTTAGGAAAAACTACACTAATACCTCTAAAAGTAAACTATTTACGCGCATGTGCCCCTATTACTTTTGATACCCCACCTAAACTATTTATGCATCATAAGCCCAACCTTTACATGTTTCAATCCCAAACAAAATGTGAACCTCTAATGCAACAAAATTGAGTGTTGCAACGTGAACCCCCAACCCTTCACTACAACTACGATCATGGCAAATTACGATTGAATAACTGAGTTCGAGCATCTTTAACAAAAATTCCAGTTAAAAAACAGAGCATCTTTAACAAAATATGTTTCCCCACTAATGACATTTTACTGACTAAACAATGCATGTCCTGCCTTCAACACAGTTTGTGCACTCAGTAATTGATGATCCAATAAAACATATTGTGTCTCTACAACAAAAAATCTGCACATGTCACATGTTGATGAGCTGCCATGTCCACACATTGTCATGTCCATACGCAATGGCAGTTTTAATAAAATTCTACCTCAACAAATACCAGTACTGCTCTCCATACTACATTAGAGATTTTCTAATCAAAATAAATGAGACGCCATACATCCTTTACCACACCAGGCTATGTGCGAGATTCCACAACACGTCTCTGCTTGTACCATACTTCCACCAAATGCAAGAATTAGATCAGGAAGGCCTAAAAATCAGATAGGCAAAGCAGGTTTTGAGGCATACCTTAGGGGCAATACAGTAACATGCAGCCGCTGTGGCAAGAAAGCCCACAATCGAAGGACATGCAGAAATATCTCCATTAAAGATGGAAATATTTCCATTCTCCCTTAATAAAATAGATATTCATTAATAATGTTTTTCATTTTATTAGAACTATAGAGCAACTTTTCATTTTGTTAGTCTAAATATGAGTTCAAATTTTCAGAAGAAAATATCATCAGTGCTTCATATACTTTCATGGTATATTCATATAATAAGATGGTATATTGATATAATAAGTAAATTCTTGTACTCTATCAATGACTCTCTTCACTAGACCTTCATGATATCATCATGATATATGAATATATTGTGATGGTATCATGTAGAACTGCTTCAGTCCATCAATGAGCTCTTCACGCAGTCCTCCATGATACTATCATAGTATATGCATATACTCAGATGGTATCATTGAGGACTGATTCAGTCCATCAATGAGGGGCTCTTCAGCAACCCCCCATAATACTCAAATGGTATATGTATGTACTAAGATGGTATAAGGAGACTACTGAATGTCCATCAATATGATACTATTAAGTAGTACCCATGTTACCATCATGGTATATGAATATACTTAGATAGTATCATATAGAAATGCTTCACTACATCAATGAGCTTTTCACACGGTCCTCCATGATACTATCATCGTATATGCATGTACTCAGATGGTATCATTGAGGACTGAATGAGCTCTTCATACAGTCCTCAATGATACTATCATGGTATATGCATATACTCAGATGGTGTGATTGAGGACTGATTCAGTCCATCAATAAGGGGCTCTTCAGCAGTACTCAAATGGTATATGCATATACTAAGATGGTATAAATAGACTACTTAATGTCCATCCATGTGAAACTATTAAGTAGTACCCATGATATCATCATGGTATATGAATATACTGAGATGGTATCATGTGGACCTACTTCAGTCCTCCATGATACCATCGTACTATATACATATGATACCATCATAGTACATGCTATAATAAGATGATATCATTGAGGAGTGAGCACTGTTCTTATTTACAAAGCACATTTCCCACAAAATTATTGAATGCTAACACACAACAAACAAATAAAATATAGATTATCATAAAATCCGAATACATATACCATATATACTATTCAAAAAACCAAAATGAGGAACATCCAGTGCTTCAAAAGTAAAACACATTACTAATCTCTAAAAAATGTGTTCGTCTATCAATTACTAGATTGTGTTGTATCTTACACTTTCACATTACTACAAAGTCAAATCATAGCAAAATGAAAAAAAAAAATATAGTCTTAAGTCTTCTTCTTCCTCTTCTTTCCACGTGTTTGTTTTCTCCACCATCCAGGATCCTCAGAATCACTGCATTCACCATTCTCCTGCTTCTGCCTCCCATAATTCCACAACAATACCCCATATATGCTTCACAACCCACCTATGTCAAAATTGACAACAAAAAATTCAATATTTTCAATCAAGTACTCCACAAAACAAGCAACAAAAACTCCACAATTGATGCATACAAAAAAATATTACAATGTGTAAAGTAAAATAAATCATAAAGAATAAAATAAAAAAACACAAAAAACTTACGTATTGATTTATTTAGGCAGAGTCTCAACCATGTTAACATCCAATAGATCGCTTAACTGATGACCCCGGTGAAGACCATTTTCAAGTATAATATCACTTCTGCCCGTATAAAAATCAATTATGTTCAATAGTAGAGGCAACAAGACACGGTATGGCTCTATAGCTTGTTGAGTAGCATTGACATATCGGGTACTATGCATTGAATCATAAAAATAAAAACACCTTTTATGAATAGATAGACATCTCAAAATCTAATGTCACTTCGTTCCAAGATGCATAGGAAACAACACATAATCAATCTCAATTCATGGAGTATTGCACAACATACGAAATCCATACATATACTCCATAATATTAGTCGACTTATCTATTAAGTGATTCATTGCCCCACCAGCCACAAACTTTGTAAACAACTTCAAAATTGTGTTATCAAAGTAAAGATCTGTTGTTGTCACCCAAATTGGCACTGATCCATATTTTGCCTTCTTCCTCATTGACAAGAGGAGCAACTATGAGAAAAGTTTCCTTTGTTACATTGGATTAAATTTCGATTTCTAAGAGAATAAAAACCGTGAGAACCTGGATGACCAAGTCTATTATGCCACGTTGAGGGAGATATGACTGTTAAAACGGTACGAGGAGTGACGCTAGCAGCGGATGTGGGCAAGAAAGGATATAGGTCCCCCCTCACTATTGCATCTCGTAAGGAGTTTTCTGGTACGGAGGTCCGTTACAGAAAATCTAAACGGGTCAAAATTAATTGAGACAGAGTTATCGGTGGTAAATTTTCTAACAAAGATTAGATTTTTGATGACGTGTGGGGCATAAAATACGTTTTTAAGAGAGAAGTGGGGATGCGGTGGTGGGGTAAGGGTGTGGTCAAATCCTTGAATCAGAATGTTATGACCGTTTCCGACCATAATAGATTGCGGAGTATGTAACTTGCGTAGTTGAGGAAGATTACCAGAATTGTTGGTGAGATGTGACGTGGCGCCCGTATACATATACCACGCATTATCGGGCTGCCGAGGAGTAACTGTGATGAAAGTCTGACCCAAATTAGATTGGGGAAGGCCTTGTGGGGATTGGTGGGCTCCAGGAAATAGAGCCGAATTGTTGTGGCCCATTGACTGGCCTGAGGCGGACTAACTCAACCCCAAAAGCTAGCTTGTAGGGTGAGGATTGTCCAAGTACATATAAATAGTTCATATTTTCATTCCATTTCCGATATGATACTCTTAACAATGTTCGTAAGAAATTTTACTTTGCGTCTAACATGTCACGTCATAGTTGCATGAGACTTCTTATTATTTGATATTTGGATAATTGGGTCCCACTGTCACTGCCATTTTGAAACTAATGTATGAATAGCAGAAAAAATGTCGATTACAAGTTTACAACTCTTAAGAGATCCAAGCCCCTTATTCAACTATTCTGTCACTATTGTTGCTTCATTTTGAATTTTTCCAGCAATATTTCTGACAGTGATATAAATATTGTGAAAACCCTAGAAAAAAAAGTAATATACAGGCCTAAAAGCAAAAAAAATACAAATAGTTGAATAAAAATTTTCAAATGAATTTGGAAATGAGAAAAAATGAAGAAGCAAAGAGGAGTAAGATTTACAATTTTACATCGACTAACTCTGGAAATCAACACATGAGGAAATATCAAATAATAAGAAGCTATTGCGCTAACGACTGGGCGAGTGAAGTCCATAAATAATCATATACAATCTAGCCTCATACAACTATGACTTGGCATGTTAGATACAAAGTAAAATTTCTCCATATTCATGATGAAGACTAATGAAGAAAATTTAGAAGACTTTTGCCTATTTTAATTAAGCATTTGTCGATAATTAAACAAATACTAAAGATTAAGAAAATCTTAATCAAGCTTAGTTGTCAGCTTTAGCATGAAATACGATGGTTGTGTCTAAAGGTTGAGTCCTTTCACAAGGCAAAAAACATAGGCTGCTAATATGAATCGGAGGAAGTCATTTTGTTTTCTTTTTTTGGTTAAAAATTTCTCTGTGAGAAGGTGAGGAAGGTTTATGTAAGGAAAAAGAAGAAATTATTTGTTTTTTTCCCATTACAAGTGAAATGACCTAATTGGAATTGAATCTTATTAAATAATCAAAAGTACTGGTTTATTTTGACAAAATTTAAGAAATAAAGTAAGAATTTTAAAATGTATGGTCTAAAACAAATTTTAGATATTTGTGTGGTTGTAAATGATCTCGTAAAGTTAAATTGTCTTTAAATATAAAAAATAGTCAATCTTTTTGGAACAAACTAATGAGAAAAATATATCAATCTTTTTTATACCGGATGAGCAAACACTTTTCCCTCTGAACATCTACTCAATTCTCAACAATGCATTTTTTTTTCTTTTTGCTTCTCTCTTTGCTTATTTATTAGTTTATTGCTTTCGATAAATAAAAAAAGTAGGAATATGATACTAACAATATACTACTTCAGGTCTACAATCCCAGAAGTCCAAAATTTCAGGGATCAAGAATCCCAATTTGGGGCCACCATTAGATAATTTCGTTATTTTATTAGGAAATTGAATAAAAGAGACAATAAACATAATATTAGTGGGTCAATCGAGGGACAAATAAGAATAAGAACAATAAATAGTAACATAAAAACAAAACAAAAGGTAGAAAAATATTTTCACATAGAAATGTTGGATCCAAAAGGAACAAAACGATCAATAATTGTATTGCATTCTGAAATAGACCTCATGTAATACCAATATTATATTGTCCTAAAAATCAACTTTGTATTAACATTAGAAATTGAAATAGTTACAGATTCTTTTGGTTTTGTATAAACAGTGAGTCAGAAAAATAATGAATAGGCTATTATTAATACTAGTAAATAGCTAGCCTATTCATATGTAGTACTGTTAGGAATTAAAAGAATAATTAGGGAAATTTTCTGTTGTATTGCTCTGATCATATTTATACAAGTATTTTGTGCAAGAAATAAAATTAATCAGATGTACAGTTATACTGATTCTATGCTCTGTATTCTAACCATATAACTAATTATATTCTCTTCTCATCCCCCCTTCAGCACCTGGAAAGCCAAATAAGGACGTGTGTGAGTAATGTAATTTAACTTCCCTACTAAATGTCTGAAAATAGTTGGATCTTCTGATAGTTTGGTAGTTGGATCAAGAGGGGAATACATTTTGGACAAATGAGTACAATCAAACTCAGATAATAGGTCCAAAGTGAACTTCATCTGACTAATGATGAAGCCTTGTGCTTCTCTGATGATTTCTAAACCAAGAAAATAATGAATGTTTCTCAAGTCCTTAACTTTGAATTCTGAGTGTAGAAATTGCTTGATGTTGTCAATTTCAACAAAATCACTTCCTGTAAGCAATATATCATTAACATATATTATTATAATTGAAATAAGGTCACCAGATTTCTTTGAAGAACAATGAATAGTCATTCAATGATGTTGTATAGCCCTTGAATATTAGAGCCCCTGACAATCTAGAATACCATTGTCTTGATGCCTGTTTGAGTCCATAGATAGATCTTTGTAGAAGACAAAACATGTTGAGAAGTAGGAGGAGTGAGTTTAGGAGGAAGTTTCATAAAAACTTGCTCCTCTAAAGAACCATGTGAAAATGCATTGTGAACATCTAATTGAAAAAAAAGACCAATTTTTCTTGATTGCTACAGCCAATAAATACCTGATTATGATCATTTTCACAACATGTGAAAAAGTCTCATTGTAGTCAATGCCTTGTTGTTGAATGCCCCCTCTTATCACCAACCTTGCCTTGAGCCTTTCAATAGATCCATCAGAGTTGTGCTTTACTTTGTAAACCCATTTACAAGGTAAGACTTTCTTTCCCACTGGTAACTCAACTTCATCCCAAGTGTGATTAAGTTGAAGTGCCTGAATTTCAGCATCCATGGATGCTTTCCAGCGATGATGAGATGCTGCTTGAGAATGTGTCTTGATTTGAGGGGGAGAGTGCACTAAAGGAGTAGGAGATTGGTTTAGAAGGATATGATTGGCAAGAATCAGTGAAATTAGTGAAAACCACACTGTTGCAAATAAAATCATTGAGATAAGCAGGTCTTTTTGTTAATCTAGTAGATTGTCTAGGTGGAAGAGGTGATGGTGTGATAGGTGAGGGTTGAGGAGAGGGTGAATGATCAGGTTCCACAATATGTGCTGGTGTAGAAGGAGGTGTAAATAGGACTGGAAATTTGTGGTTCAGTAGGTGTAGTGATGGAGAAATCCTCAGTTAACATATTGGGGAAAATCAGAGTTACCATCTGAGCAAAAGAGAGGAGAATGAGTAGAAAAATTAGAATCAAAAGGAAAAACACTTTCATACAAGGTAACATCTCTTGACACGAAAACTTTTCTAGTCTGAATATCTAGGACATTGTACCCCTTTTGATCCTGAGGATAGCTCAAGAACACACACTTAGTGGCTCTAGGATCAAACTTACTTCTTTATTGAGCCAAAGTGGATGTGTAATATAAACAGCCAAAAGATCTTAAGTATGTATAAGCAGGGGCTTTTCCATTTAAGATCTGATGTGCGCTGTTACCTTTGAGCACCTTGTAAGGAATCAAATTTATCAAATGAGTGGTTGTTTAGACACATTCTCCCCAGTAGGAAATAGGAAACTTAGATTGAAAAAATAGTGCCCTAGCTATTTCTAACAAGTGCCTGTGTTTTCTTTCCGCTATCCCATTCTGTTGGGGAGTGGCAACACAGCTTCTTTGGTGTAAAAATCCTTGACTGCTTAGGAAAGCGGCCTCTTGAGAACCTGCTTCTAATTCCAATGCATTATCAGACCTAATGCACTTCACTTTCTTGTTAAACTGTCTTTTCACCATAGACAGAAAACACTTTAAAACAAGAAAAACATTACATTTGGTGCTAAGTAAAAATGTCCATGTGCCCCTACTAAAATCATCTATAATGGTTAGGAAGTACTTGAAACCATTATAGATAGTATGCTTGTAAGGACCTCAAGTGTCAATGTGAATTAAATTAAAAATTCCTTTACTCCTTATTTCACTAAGAGAGAATGAGGATCTGGTTTGTTTAGCTTGAGGACAAACATGGAAAACACAATCAGAAGTACTAGGAATTTTTATAAAACTGAAGTGCTTCATTACAGAGAAAGGCAAATGCCCAAGTCTCATATGCCATAGAAGTACATCATAAATGACATTAGCAATAACAGAAAAAGAAACTAAAGTAGTAACTACACTGGAATTGCTTCCTTTTTTAACAGAAACTATATTGTCTTTGAAAATAAAACTAGACTTAGAGACAGAAGGCTGAAGTAAGTACAATCCTCTCTTGACTTCACCAAAAGCTTCTACCCTCTGTAAAAGGTCCTGCAAAATGCATTCATTTTGTGTGAATAAAAGGTGACATCTAATCCGAAAACATAATCTATTGACTGAAAGTAGATTATATCTAAAAGATAAAACATAAAGGACATTTTTAAGAGTGAGATTGGGCAGAATTGGAACTTCTCCTGTATGAGTCACAAGTAACTTGAAAGAATTAGGTAAACTTATGTTTAAAGGGACAGGGAGAGGAATGAGGGAAGTGAATGAACTTGGATTGAAACACATGTGCTTAGAAGTATCTGAATCAATTATCCAAGTATTAGAATTAAAAAACAGAGAAACAAGACCCTGCATATTTAAGAATGGTACCAGTCATGTCATTTGCATCTGGACCTGTTGGGACTGATTGTGACATCTGCATTTGTTTAAACATATGTTCTATTTGATTTCTCTGTTCCTTGCTGAAATGTGGGAATGAGTTCCCATCATTTTGCCCAGTGAAATAATCATTTGCATCCTGAATTTCTTCTCCCATTATCCCTGCGTTTGCTTTTGATGTACCTTGTGAATTCTTTCCCTTGTTCAATTTAAAATCTTTTGAGAAACCATGGAGCCTATAACAATCATCTGCTATGTGTCCAAACTTGAGACAGTATGTGCATGAAACATTAGGATTGTACTTGCTCCTTCTTTCTTTAACTTTGGATTGTCCATTAGGAAATTTCTGAGGATAAAATATAGATCTCTGTTGATTCTGTGAGTAATTCTGAGGGTAAATTTCAGTTTTAGGATAGTTTGAAATCCTGAAAGACTGTCTAGAACCCTTATAGTTAGATCTGTTTTGATTTGTTACCATGAATGATGAAGAATCTGAGAAAACTTGGGCACTCATGTGGATCTCCCTTTGACTCTCATCTTGTAGTAACAAGGAATAAAAAGTATCCATACTGGGAAGGGGATTAATCATTATAATATTTTCCCTAGCTTGAGCATACACGTCATCCAAACCCATTAAAATGGATCAATCTTTGATCTTGTAGAGATTTAGCTAGTTTGATCTTTCCTTCACACACACAAGTACAAGTACATATAATATCAGAGTTCAGAGAGTCCAATTCATTCCAAGTCCTTTTAAGCTTTGTGAAATAACCTGAAATACTTGAATTTCCTTGAGTTGATGTGTTCAGTTCCTTTTGTAGGTGAAAAAGTTTTACCCCATTTGATTTTCCAAACCTTTGTTCAAGGCTATTTTTTATTTCTTTGGCTGATTTTGAGTACATGACACTATCAGCAATTTCTTTTGATAGTGAGTTCAATAACCATGTTGTCATCATGTCATTGCAACAAGACCATTGTGGGTACTCAGGTGAGTTCAGATTTGGGCATTTGCAAGTTTCTTTGATAAACCCTAACTTTTTCAATGCAGAATGAGCTATGAGGACTGATCTTCTCCACCCTGAAAACTCATTTCCATCAAAACCAGTATTGATGAGATTAATTCCAGGAGAATCTGAAGCAGTGAGGTGATATGGGTGACTGGAATCAAACACCAGTTTTTTCTCCTTGAGCAGTAGGAGGAGTGGTGCTTTCTGCAGACAATCTTATTTCCTCAAGAAGATTAGATTGTAATTTTGATGATAGTGATAGAATTTGATTTGATGAACAATGGATGAGCTTACTTCACTGCTTAAGGAGCAAACACTGTGGTGTTTGATACCATGAAATGTGTGATCAATTGGAGGGGCAACACACTTTTAATATTTGATTATATTCTCATCACGCTCCCTCACGTACTGACTTGATTTTTTTTTATGATCCAAGCACGCAAAATTCTTTTTGATAATGAATGATGGTGAGATTCGATTCCAGAACCTTTGGTCTGCTCTGATACCATGTTAGGAATTAAAATAATGATTGCAGAAATTCTGTTGTATTGCTATGATCATACATGATCATATTTATATAAATATTTTGTACAAGAAATAAAATTAAATCATAAATAAAAAAATACTCATCTGTACACTTGTACTGATCCTATGCTCTGTATTCTAACCATATAATATAACTAATTATATTCTCTTCTATGTTAGTCATGTGCAAATCACATGAACATATTTATTGTTGGTCGAGGCCCATCGTGTGGCCTTTATTTAATCCATCTGCATTGCCAATCAACGGTTCGATATTTGCCACATGTCCGTCGTTATCATTTGGTAAAGCAAACATAGGACTTAACGAAGAGACTTCATTTTCCTTCGTCTGAGATACCCTAAAATCCCAATTTCTCTTCTGCAAAACTTGCTTCTTGCTTGAGTTAATAGAACTAATGGAAACAACCATTGATGAGCCTTTGATTTGCTTCTCATCCTTGGTTATTCCAACAAGTACCAATATTGTCTTAAACATCAGTTTGCTAATATTTGTCTATAAAAGTATATAACATATAATAATTTGTACAAGGTCTCTATATGTTTGTGTACAACACATACTCAGCTTCATCCCTATCCCGTGAAGGTAGAGAGGTTATTGATAGACCCTCGGCTCAAGTAATATCAAAAATCAAGTATGCAAAGCAAATACAATAGTGAAGATGTCATACCGAAAACAATAAAGAAAAAAATAGTAGCAACAACAAATAATATGACAATTGAAGCAAAGGAAACAACAAGTAGTATTAAAATCAAAGAATAAGATCACATGAATGTAATAATAATAATACTATACAAAAATTAGACATCACTCGATTACCTGGTAACTTCTACCCTAATAATCGAGCTCCAAAATTTGTGTAAAGTAAATATTTTGGTAAGATTCAAAGATTAATAATACTATCTGAGTGTCGATAGTTGATTCACAATTGGCACAAAATAAATTGAATAAAAGTTGGGACTTTCATTATAAAAAATAATTTCAGACTTAGTATAAATATATGTCATTTTTCCTCACGTAGAAAAATATTTCTTTGAGAAAAAAAAAATAGCCATATCAAACATACATTTTCTAGTTCATTTGAAAATAAATACTTGAGAACATTGTGTTAATATGCCAGAACCTAATTATGAATTGGTTTTCGTTTCAAAACTTTTGTGTTTCAATTAAAATCATAAATCGAGCGATTTCATCTAAATACCAGTATTTTTATTATCTAACCAAATAGGTCCTAATATAATGGTGAACCTTTAGCTTCGTTTTTTATTTTTATTTTTCATCAGATATTCACTATTCTTATTAGAGTTCGAGTACATTTGGATTCGCGATAAAAAGTTTCATATTGAGGCAAAACGCTTTCTAACATAGGCTACTCCATGTTCTTCTCCTATGATCATAAACAGAAAATCAGAAACGTTAGTTTAATAAACATATAAACACACAAAAATATTATTCCGAGCCCACAAGTTTCTTATGTGTCCTCAATGGATCTAATCCCCCCACTATTGTCCAAGGTTACAAATTAATTCCTCCCAGGATAGAACAAAATAATATTCTGTAATAGCGACACTTCAAATTACAGATGTTCGGCGAACTCAAATGAACGGAGCAAATCACACGACTCTATGATATATTTGTTTTGAAACATAAATGCAGAAAACAGTTTAGAGGGGAGAAGAAATTCAGACCTCTGTATTTTTAAAATTTGAGGCAAGACATCTGAATTTATAAAAAATGAAAGGATGAGATGGAGAGGTGCAATCTAAAAGGTGTCTTTTGGGTGCACTCCAAAAATGTATCTTTTCTCATTTTCCATTCACATATTAAAATCTCAACAATCCCCACATGAATGGGGAATGACTATATGATGGAACATGCATGAAAAATTGTGTGATTCGCAAGAAAAGATTAATTGCATCTGGATAAGTAGGTTTTCCTTTGAACTTTCCGTAATGAACATATGTCAGATATACTCGGTCAATCAGTAGAATTGATATATGTGAACCGTCGAGCGTTGGTGTATACCTAGACAACCATATGTCACACAATTAACCCTTAACCGTCTTTGATTCTCATTATTTGGTTCGTTTCAGACATGAACACCGCCTGATTCATAAGTACGTAGAGAATTGACCTTACGGAATTCTCCTTGAAGTGGCTTACACTTCACACTTACATAGGTGATTCCTAAAAGTGTAATTCTGTAGATACACTATTTAATATATCATGTATCAAACTTAGAAACCATTAAAAAGTCTTAATGCTTTATCCTTGTTACTGACCATTGTCTTCATCATGAGAATGGATCAAAAAATTTATTTGATAATGTTGAACCGTCAATCATAACTTTGTTTGATCTCCTTGAACCTAGATCTTGGGATCTCCAATCTTCTAGGTAGAGTTACCGCCATGTTGACTTGTCCTCGGCCATAATCTCATTCCCTTAGATGATTTCTTAACCGCCTCTCTAGATAGGCCTTTTGTAAGTGGATGCGGCACATTATCCTTTGACCTTACATAGTCAATTGTGGTAATTCCACTAGAGAGTAATTGTCTAACAGTATTATGTCTTTGTCGTATGTGACGAGATTTGCCGTTATGCATATGCTCCCATCCTTTCTTATTGTCGCTTGACTATCGCAATATAAGCATATAGGTGCCAAAGGTTTGAGCCAAAATAAAATATCTTCCAAGAAATTTCGTAGTCATTCAGCTTCTTCACCTATCATGTCTAAATCTATGAACTTAGACTCCATTGTGGAGCGAGAGATACACATTTATTTGGACGATTTTCAAGACACTGCTCCTCCGCCAACGGTAAAACATATCCAATTGTGAATTTTATTTCTATAAACCTGGTTATCCAATTTTCATCACCATATCCCTCAAACCGTGGGATATTTATTATATGCAAAATAACTAAGAGAATAGGATATATCGTAGATTGATGACTACTCTTGAAGTGACATCATTATACCAATATATATATATATATATATATATATAATCATTTCAATTCTTGTAAGTCTACTTCTTCAAATATCCAACCAATAGCACATTCACCGATGTGATATCCAAGCTATTGTTGATTTCCTATCATTATCATCAATTGGTTCTTCGATTTATAGACCAATGACCTTATATGTTCAATAAACTGTCTTTTCTTTTCAAAAAGTTATCTTTCAACAAACACATTTTATCATGAAAAGTCACAACCTTTCAAATGACATATGTTCACAAAATTAATAAACACGACATTTAATGAGAGACATATGATCAACCACATCAAATTAGTAGTTCAATCAACTAATCCTTCCAAGACGGGACGAGTTATGTGAAAATTTCACTAACTACCATATTAATATCCACCAAGGACATATATCGCGGCTTGACATAATACAATATTTCAATAGATTGGCATTGACTGATTCTATTACTGTATTAATATGAATGTCGGAATTTTCTGATTGTAAATCAGAAATCGATATCTTTTACTATTGGTGGCATATTGTACGAAAACACAATTAATGGTTTTCGGTTCTATTTTTATCTTTTTGAGTTTAGAAACTTGCATTTTAGCTAAACACCCACACACTTTGAAGTATTCCAAGTTAGGATTTCTTCCTTTACAAATTTTCATATGGAATAGATTGTGTTTATGGAATACTCGATTGAGTATTCGATTAGCTATACGTAAAGCTTCCCCACAAGTTCTACGATAATTTAGAACTTATCAAGACATTCATCATCTTCTTAATGTGCGATTTTTTCTTTCCGCAATCCAATTGATTGTGGCATGTAACAGACATATGAATACTTAATGTCATATTCCTAATACATTTCTTCAACAGGAAATTAATAATCGTCGCTCCTATCATTTCATAGGATTTTAATTTCCTTGATGTGCCAAATATGTTGTGCATCAAATGAACTTATTTTCACCATTCCAGTGGGAAGACCACAAGTGAGAAACAGATCAAAGCCATCAAATATGTTTAAGAAAAAATCAAATTATTTTTTCCGTATCATACCAACTGATGCAGTCATCAATACTTAATGAATTATCCAAAATCCACTATGATCTCATCCCCAAGATGCCAAACACATTCAATTTTGTTAATATCCTTAACGTAAAGAATCGCCCAGAAACACAATATTATGGAGAAATATTGTTAAGAGCCACATAAAAAATGGAATGAGAATTTAGACTCCTTATATGGATTTGGACAATCCTCCATTCATAAGCTAACTTTTGGGGTTGAGTTAGACTCAATATTCATTCTTTAACTGGTATCAAAGTCACGCTCATTCCAAGTTTATGTTCACCGATGTTGGGTCCCCAAATTATGTCATTCACGCTCCAGTTAACGGGGTCTGGGCGTGCGAGAAGTGTTAAGAGTCCCACATCGGAATGGAATGAGAATTTGAACTCCTTATATGGACTTGGACAATCTTCCCCTCATAAGCTAGCTTTTGAATTTGAGTTAGACCCAATATATATTTTTTACAAATATTAAATTAAGCCAAATTTTATGCAACAAATCCATTGACTTTATGTAACTTGTCCCTTTAGCAAACTAATTATATTAATTAGTAATAAAAGAATCGTGCTTAGATCTAATCTAACATAGTTAGCACATGATCCACCAAATACACTGTTTCATACCAACCCGTGCCTTTAGTCTTTTGGGTGACATCGTTCTTGGCAGCAGACAACGGTCGCAACTCCACTCTGAATTTATTGTTCTTTTTGTTTGCCACATTTAATAAAACGACGAAATTTTTATATCTTCAAATCGAATATTAAGCAAAAAGATTTACTCGGTGAAGTTTTTAATCTTCAAACCGTTTCCCAGCCAGCCGCAGCCAAGAACATTCTTATACATATGCATCGCTCGACTGATTTTAGAACGGACACAGTCCATTTGGGACAGTTCGCCTCGACATTTTTATTCATGACAGATGATTGATTTTTTCCCCCTTGTCTCCAAAATACTCCATAAGATTATTGTCCGATTATTGTCTTAGAGACCCATTTGACCATAAATGAGCATAACATATTATGCAATAATTCTAGTATGTTTCTAAACATTTGAAGAGACCAAAAAATTGTACCAGTAAAATGCTTTTAGTTTGCTACTACACAATATTGTTGAATGCCCAGTGCAAACTTACTTAATCGATTATCTGTATAGAAGAATTTGTTATCCTTCAGGTGCCTGAAGAGGACGAGATTACCTTGATCTCCCAGGCAGCGCTACTGATTGCTTCATCGACGCTGGATAGTAAGAGTGCAACAAATATTTGGAGCTAATAATGAACACAGAAATAAAAGTTAGATTCCTTAAGATTGTTGTTCTCCTGTGATCATAAACAGAAAATCAGAAACGTTAGTTTAATAAACATATAAACAAACAAAAACATTTCGAGCCCACAAGTTTCTTGTGCGTCCTTAAGGAATATAATCCCATCACTATTGCTCAAAGTTACGAATTAATTCCTCTCATGATAGAGCGGACTATTCTGTAATAGCGCTACTTCAAATTACAGAACTTCGGCGAACTCAAATGAACGGAGCAAATCACACGACTCTATGATATTATTTGTTTTGAAACATAAATGCATAAAACAATTTAGAGGGGACAAGAAATTCATCTCTGTATTTTAAAAATTTGAGGCAAAATATCTGAATTTATAAAAAATGAAAGGGTGAGATAAAAATGTGCAATTCAAAATGTATTTTTTGGATGCACTCCAAAAGTTACATTTTCTCATTTTTTATTTCACACCTTAAAATTTCAACACTTTATTCCTAGGAAACTCAAACCCAAAATCTCAAATTATAAATGAGGGAGTACTTATTAATTCACTAAAATCTTTGTTGGTCAATTTTTAAATTTTTCGTGCTTAAAGAAAGTGAAACGAAAATGTGGAAAGAATATAAATAAAGTAAAAATACTTTTTTTCTTTTTTATCGTGCTTGCTAAAGGGAGGGAAAAAATGTGTTATAATAAACTGAAAATATCGGGAGAGAAGAGAGATAGAGACGAGAAATTGATAATGGATAATCCAAGAAGAATCCAAAAAGGCGAAAGCTTGTCGCGTCATAGGGACAACCCGACAAAGTGGGGCCCAAAGTCACGTGACTTATAGCATGTCATATTGCCACGTCATCCGACAGAGAACGCGGCTGACCGGGAGGCTTTGTGCTTCCCCTACATTGCCTTTCAGTTAGCTGATAGTCTGAGTCTCTGAGACAGCTTAGGACTTAGCACCCATTAGGACCAGCAAAAACATTTGTGGTATGTTTTTATGTTGAAAAAGTTATTTTATGAATTAATTTTGATATTTAGCTAATTAAAATATCAAAATTATGTGTTGCCTCGTTTAATTTATCTTTACGTAGATTAACTCTTTATTGAGTTTAAGAAATAATGCCGAAGTTTGATGGACAAATTTGGGAGGTTTGTTGGACCAAGATGGACAATAATACACACCATTATATGATTATAAAAACTTTTCATTTAGAGTAAAATAATAAAATTAAAATTAAAATTAAATTATAAATTTTAGGACTTAATCAGCACCTCATTTAGACCAGTAAAAACATTTGTGGTATGTATTTATGTTAAAACATTGTTTTATGAATTATTTTTAGTCCTTCATTAATTAGAATATGTTACTTATACTTCACAAGAGAAGCATATATATTATTAGCAATATTATAAAATATTCAGTGTATATTTTATAATATTTAGTGTTGTACAATTATGATAGATATATGATCCTTATTGTATTAGAATTTCACATTGTATACACTATATATATTTGTATTAATGAGAAAGACTCTCGAAGGGGGATTAATACAATTCTACATGGTATCAGAGTTAGACCCATTTCAATTCTTTGTTCGTCGATATTGGGCCCTCAAATTATATTATCCACGCTCTAGTTAACAAGGTCTGGGTGTGCGGGGAGTGTTAAGAGTCTCACATCGGATATGAAGTGGAACATGGACTCCTTATATGGACTTGGACAATCCTCATCCTACAAGCTACCTTTTGGGTGAGGATTGTCCAAGTCCACATAAGGAGTCCATGTTCCCATTTCATATCCGATGTGGAACTCTTAACATGGTATCAGAAGTTAACAATCCTTCCCAACCCAAAACCTAATTTCGGTCGCCCATTCCCCTTTTTTCGGCATCGAACCGACCGTATACCGCCGGTATACCTTCGATATATGATGATATACAACTGTCCAGCCCTCCAATTCTGCTAAACAATCCTATATACCCCTGGTATACCGCTGATATACAGCCTTCCCTCCGTCCTTATCTCTCAAACAGGTCGTATACCCCTTGTATACAGTCTATACACGTCGATATACACTCTGTATACGGTTGATATACCATCCCTTCCACTATATACTACCTGTATACATCCTCCCTAAGCTGTTATACACCTTGTATACGGTTGTGTCTGCCTCATATACGTCCCAAAACCCCCTTATTATTTTCTCTCTCCTACCCGATCTCCGACAGCCACCATGGTCGGAAACCACCACGGATATAGCCGTGGACAGAGGTGCAGCGCTGCCAGCAGTGGGCGAGCTGGGAACTGGGCTTCCAACTTGAGCCCAACAGCTCATAGACAGAGCCCAGCAGTTGTGGCCACTTGACATAGCCTAGAAGTTGCGGTCGAAATCGTAGCAACAGACCATCCGACCCACCAACCTTCTGCCTAGCAACGACCCAACCGTCTGGGTTCCTATCCGACTACCCACGGAAGCCAGGCCCAATTTCTTGGGGCCTACTTCTCTACTCCGGGCCTTCCTTAATCCAGTTTGGGCCAGGCTTTCGGCACATTGACTCCTTGAAAGCCCGATAATGTGTGGTATATAGATACGGGCACCACGTCTCACCTCACCAACAATTCTGGTAATCTTTCTCAAATGCGTAATTTAAATACTCCGCAATCTATTATGGTTGGAACGGTCATAGCATTCCAATTCAAGGGTTTGTCCACACACTAACTCCACCACCGCATCCCACTTCTCCCTTAAGAACGTCCTATATGCCCCCGAACATTATCAAGAACCTAATCTCCGTTAGAAAATTTGCCACCCAAAAATTTGCTTCAATTAATTTTGACCCATTTGGGTTTTCTGTAACGGACCTCCATACCGGGAAACTCCTTATGAGGTGCAATAGTGAGGGGGACCTCTATCATTTTCTATCTACGTCCAGTACCAGTGTCACCCCTCCCACATATCTAGCTATCCTCGTCACTCATTCCACCGCTTTAACAATAATATCTCACTCAACGTGGCATAGTAGACTTGGTCATCCGAGTTCTCACATTTTTTATTCCCTTTAGACTACAAATTTAAGCGTTCTATGAGTATTACTTTATCTTATTTTGATATTATTTATGCAGATTTATGGACTTAACCCAGAACTAGCAACTTAGGCCACAAATATTATCTTGTATTCTTGGACGATTTCTCTCACTTCCTTTGGGTCTGTCCCCTAAAACTCAAATCTCAAGTGTTCTCCAAATTCATTGAATTTCGTACACTGGTTAAAACGCATTTTGAAAAGGACATAAAAACATTTTAATGTGATAATGGTCGTGAGTTTAATAATTTCCTATTTCATAAATTTTGTGAGGCTAATGGCATGATCTTTCATTTCTCGTGCCCCCATACCTCCCCTCAAAATGGTAAAGCCGAAAGAATTATCTGCACCATTAATAATATGATTCGTACCCTCTTTTTTCATGTGTCTCCCCCCTACTTTTTTGGATATATGCATTAAAATGGTAGAATATATTCTCAACATTTTACCTACCTGTGCGATTCAAAATAGGACACCCACTGAAATTCTCTACCGTCGGACCCCTACCTATGACCATCTTAGAATTTTCGATTGTCTATGTTACCCTAATCTAATATCCACGCCCCCCACAAATTGGTACTCAGATCTACTCTGTGCGCCTTTCTAGGCTTCACATCGAACCATAGGGGGTACTTGTGCTAATACTATCAATCGACAAAATCATAATCTCACGCCACATCACTTTTGTTGAGTATGTTTTCCCGTTTGACAACATTCAAAAATTTCGAGTCACTAATTACAAATTTCTTGATGATTCGAACACCTCCCCCGTCATACTTTGCGAACTGCGTCAGTCTGCCACCACCTATGCTCCCTATTCACCACTGCCACCCATCGCTGCAATTCCCGACAGCCTACCAGCACTATCACGGTCACCGCCGGTTGCCCCTCCCCCCTATCGGCAATCGGTCAGCTGCCTCTCATTCCCATCTCAACGTCTCCTCATCCACCCACCAGCGTCTTCCACCATCGAACCTAGTGTTGTCACCAAATACCATCGGCATTCCACTCAGCCACCCTAACCCCGATATTGTATCGTCCAACCCAACCCAGCACAGTCTCCGGACCCCGATCCACATTGACCCCACACCCCCCTCCAACCAACATTCTGTCACCCATACTATCACCAGACAACCCAGTCAGCATCGATCCACTCAAATCGTTGACTTCACCATAACCGACGACACACCTAGAAATCACTGTCCAGACAACTTGCCCCGACACCTGACCCAGACACTAACCCGCTAACGACACCGCCACCCGGAACCAGCACCACAACAGAACACCCACCCTATCCCTGCCCCCACGCACCACATGAAAACTTGTGCCAAACACGGGATTTTCAAACTCAAAGTCCACTTTAACCTATCTACACAAACTATACCCCCAATTCCTAAAACCCCAAAATTAGCCGAATAAGACCTTAATTGGAATGCGGTCATGCGTGAAAAATTTAATGCTTTAACAAAACAGCACACTTGAGATTTGGTTCCTAGACTGAAGGGGGTGAATGTGATCCGATATATGTGGCTTTTTTGTCACAAATACAGAGATATTGGTGATCTAGAGAGGTATAAGGCGAGACTTATGGCTAATGGCACTAATAACCATATGAGTATTGATTGTGGTGAGACGTTCAGTCCGGTTGTTAAACTGGCTACCATTCACACAGTCCTGAGTATAGCTATGAGCAAGCATTGGTCGATTCATCAGCTTGATGTGAAGAATGCGTTTCTACATGGGGATTTGAAAGAAACTATTTACATGCATCAGCCACCTGGTTTTATCCATCCAGCATCCCCTCAGTATGTATGTCGTCTCCGTAAATCACTTTATGGTTTGAAACAGGCCCATAGAGTGTGGTATGATCGCTTTGCACAGTACATTTTACAGATTGGCTTTGTATGTAGCAAGTGTGATAATTCTCTCTTCATTTTTCATCGAGGTAACAACATCACTTATTTATTGTTATAAGTGGATGACATTGTGCTTACTGCCTCATCTGATTTGTTGAAAAATGAGATAATTGCATTGCTTAAAACCGAATTTGACATGACCGGCTTGGGAAAGCTGAGTTATTTTTTGGGGATATCAATGACTAGATCTGCAGACTTTATGTTTATATGTCAGCGTAAGTATGCAGAGAAGATAGTGTACAGGGATAAGATGACAAACTACAAGATAATGTCCACTCCGATTGATTCTAAATCAAAGCTCAGTGCTGTTAATGGTAATCCAGTGTCCGATCCCATACTTTACAGGAGTCTTGCAGGTGTACTACATTATCTTACGTTTACCAAGCTTGATATTCCTTATGATGTTCAGCATGTGTGCTTATTCATGCATGCCCCCAAGGAGCCTTACTTTATTGCCCTTAAGCTTATCATTTGATATGTTAAGGACACATTTGATTATGGATTGCATCTATACCCCTCTGCACCGACCAGGTTACTATCATATACGGATGCAGATTGGGCAGGCTGTCTGGACATGCGACACTCCACTTCTGGCTACTGTGTGTTCTTAGAGGATACTCTCATTTCCTGATCTGCCAAGAGGCAAGCCACCCCTATCTCGCTCGAGTGTAGAAGCATAATATAGAGGAGTTGCTAATGTTGTTGTTGAGATCTGCTGGCTCCGAAACCTTCTTTTGGAGCTCCATTGTCCTTTGCGTAAGGCGTCTTTGGTTTACTGTGACAACATCTCCGCCATATATTTATCTCATAATCCGGTTCAGCATCAACGAACGAAGCACATTGAGATGGATATATACACTTTGTTCGTGAGAAGGTTGCTATCAGTCATGTTAAGGTATTGCATGTGCCTTCTTCGTACCAGTATGCGGATATCTTCACGAAAGACCTTCCTAGACAGCTATTCCTCGACTTCAGATCCAGTCTCAGCGTCCGGCCTCCTCCCGCTCCGACTGAGGGGGTGTATTAGCAATATTATAAAATATTCAGTATATATTTTGTAATATTTAGTGTTGTACAGTTATGGTAGATATAGGATCCTTATTGTATTAGGATTCCACATTGTATACACTATATATATTTGTATTAATAAGAAAGACTCCCGAAAGGAGATTAATACAATTCTACATACGTGATTTAAGTCAACAGGTGCCAAATTTACTACAGTTTAGTAATACTGATGGAGTTTTCCATGTGATAAGTGTGGGTTTGATTAGTTTAGTAGTAATATTAATGGAGTTTTCATGCGATAAATTGTGAGTTTGATTTTTAGTATCTTCTTTTCTCTACGTAAAACAAATCCAATATACTAATTTATGGTGTAAAAGTCTATTAAAATTATAACAAACATGTCTAAATTAAACCATAAATTTTAAAAATACAAAGAGCTCAATATTAAGAATCTTTCATACATTTTCTCTTTGCTTCAGATCAAGTACTGTCAATTTGGTATACATCAAATTAAGTAGAGGTGAAAACTAGTACTGTAGTAATATATTCCCTGTTGCGTTTTCTTTTTTCGTTTTTCTTTAACTTTCTCACAAGTTGTTTTCTCCTTTTCTTTTTTCACCTTTAATGGAAGGAACTATTATTCAAATGGCAGCCAAACACCAAAAACTGGTTAAAGGAATATATAACATTTTCTTTCAACATCAACTTTACTTTGACATATTCCTTCAGTTGCATTTTGTTTGGAGTAGATCCTCGAGTCCAGGGTCTATCAAAAACGAATTCTCTATCTTCTAAGTAGGAATAAGGTCTGCGTATATTTTGTTCTTTCTAAATTTTACTTTGTGATATAACACTGAATATGTTATTGTTGTAGTTTGACACTAAATAAAATTCTATGATATTAATCATGTCATAATATTGTGTGTTGCACTATTCTTAAAATTTTTAAGATTAAATATGTTATAATATTTGTGTGGCTATAAAAAATTTTCATTCAGGAAATATAAAAATATACTGTATCATTCTTTTCGGAACAGATTACTAAAAAATAGTGTCAAACAAAGTGAAATGAGAGAAGTATATATCTATCAAATTTAATAAACAACATGAACTTTGACTTGGATGAGAGATTGGTATGGAATAAAAATATATATATTCTTGATTATTTCATTCCAAAGTGATAGTAAATATACTATAATACAAGTATAATCCTAGGATATAATTACGGTAAGTAATAACTAAATCCTTGGCTACAATTACGGTAAGTAATGACTAAATATACACCTACTATATACAAGATATACATAATTATGACCGAATATATTTTTCTATTCTATCACACCCCCGCATTCGAAGCGGGAGGTAGGCGTATGCTGAGACTGTCTCGAAAATCTTCAAATAAAATCAGCGGAAGACCTTTGGTAAAAATATCGGCGATTTGATAGCGTAACGGGACATGTAAGACACGAACTTGTCCGCGAGCTACCTTTTTGCGAACAAAGTAAATATCCAGCTCAATATGCTTAGTACGTTGATGTTGAACCGGATTTCCTGCAAGATAAATCGCATTAATATTATCACAATAAACCAATGTCGCCTTCGGAACCGGACATCGGAGCTCCAAAAGAAGGTTCCTTAGCCAACAAGATTCAGACACTACATTGGCAACTCATCGGTATTCTGCTTCGGCACTGGACCTGGACAGGGTAGCTTGCTGTTTAGAGGACCAAGATACCAAATTGTCACCAAGAAATACACAATAACCAGACGTGGAGTGTCTGGTATCCGGACATCCACCCCAATCTGCATCTGTGTACGAAATGAGAGTGGATGTCGAAGATGGATATAGATGCAAGCCATGATCAAGAGTGCCTTGAATATAACGCACAATGCGTTTAAGTGCATTTATGTGATCCTCTATCGGGTTATGCATGAATAGACAAATCTGTTGCACAACATAAGATATGTCGGGCCTCGTGAAAGTGAGATACTGCAGAGCCCCTGTAAGGTTGAGGTAATGTGATGGATCGGCAAATGGCTTATTTGGAAGAGGCACTCAACTTCAGTTTAGTATCAACTGGAGTGGAGGACGGCCTACACGAGGACATGTCAGCTCGTTCAACGATCTCTTCGGCATACTTATTTTGGGATAAAATTAAACCACCTGCATGACGTGTCACATCTATCACCAAAAAGTAACTTAGTAACCCTAGATCTTTCATTGCAAACTCAGAGCAAAGAAGTGACATGATAGACTTACGAAGAGTATCAGATGAGGCAGTTAATATAATACCATCCACATACAGAAGAATGTAAGTTATATCATTACCCTTACGGTATATGAATAGTCAGACATGTTGTTAGAAAACCCAATATGAGAAACATAATCTGCAAACCGCTTGTACCAGGCCCGAGGAGCTTGTTTGAGCCCATAAAATGATTTCTTTAGCAGACACACATGATTAGGATAAGTAGGGTCTATGTATTCCATGGGTTGATACATGTACATCGTTTTATTGAGTTCTCCATGCAGGAAATCTTTTTTTACATCAAGCTGATGAAGCGACCATGTCTTCGAAAGAGCCAGACTTAGTACCATGAGGATAGTTGTTGGTTTGATCACCGGACTGAAGGTCTCACCGCAGTCCACACCAACCTGTTGAGTCTTCCCATCACCTATAAGACGGGCTTTATGACTCTCAAATGTACCATAATATTTTTCTTTATGACTAAAAATCCATATAGACCGAATCACATTAACATCAGGAGGACTGAGCACCAAATCCCACGTCCTATTATTAATAAGAGCATTATATTCATCATCCATAGCCATTTTCCAATTCGATTCATTAAGGGCAGACACTGGGTTACGGGGCAACGGTGATTTGGTTATATGGGAGTGAAGACCTTATTTTTTGTTTGGCTTGAAAAATCCGTGTTGACTACGAGTGACTGACCGTTGGGCTAGAATTTAAGGTGGGCCGATAGAGGAGATGGGATTGCCCGACAATGGGCAGTGGCTTGGGCTTGCTGGGTCGCCACTGCCTGAGGCTGGTCCATTACCTAAGGGACTGCTCGGCAGTGGGTTGCCAGCGAGAGGCCCAACTGAGCCGGCAGCCGCTGGACTCGGGCAGGCAGGCTCAGTTTGCTGGTGGAGAAAACAACTGATGGGCTGAGGTAAATGGGCCCAGTTCGTTCGAATTAACTAGGCTGGCCGAAATAGTTAGACCAGATTGGGAAAATAACCGGTGGACCAAATACGAGGGTATGCTATCGTCAAAAAAGTCGTAGGTAGGAGGCATTGAACAATACATTTTGGCAAAGGAAAATTTTGTTTCATCAAAAACTACGTGACGACTCACAATGATTTTCTTAGAGGATAAGTCATAACATTTATAACCACTATGATTTGACGGATATCCCAAAAAAATACACGGTGTAGACCGGAGTTGAAGTTTATTGATTGTAGTGGAAGGAAAAAGAGGATAGAACAAGCACCCGAACACCCGTAGATGAGAGTATGATGGGTCCCTTAGGAATAAAATGTTGAGAGGGGATTGATAGGACAAGTGTTTGCTCGAAAGTATGTTAAAGAGATAGGTTGTCATTTGTAATGCATGATGCCAAAATGATAGTGGTAGAGAGGCATGGGCAAGTAAGGTTCTAACAATGTTATTAATGGTTTAGATTTTTCTCTTCGCATTTCCATTTTGAGATGAGGTATGTGGACAAGAGAGACGAAAAGATAAACCATTAGTTTTGTAAAAATCTCAAAATGGCCCATTATCAAATTCTCTTCCATTATCACATTGAATATTTAATATCCCGTTCAAATTGATTTCGGATGAATGCTCTAAAGGAAAGAAATGTGGAAAACACTTGTGACTGTTTAGATAAAGGAAATGTCCACAAAAAATAGAGTATTCATCCAACAAAAGAAGATAATATCGATGGTCCGAAGAGCTCAAAACGGGAGATGTCCAAATATCATTATGGATAATATCAAAAGGAATAACAGTGTAAGAATTAGAAGCAACAAAAGGCAATTTAACATACTTTCCAAGCGGACATGAACGATAAACATGAGAATTACGACGTCTAGTACATGAAATAAATTTATTTTGTTTAAGGGAGGCAAAAACATGTGCTCCCGGATGACCCAAACGTTCATGCCATAAAAACGGAGCTAAAACAGCAAAAGTGGATGGTATGGCTTGATATGTGGTTGTGGTGATTAGATAAAGCTCGCCCCGACTAACACGTCTCATTAGACGCATCCCCATCTGAAAATCCTTCATGGAAAATCCAAAATGATCAAATTCAATAGAATCCCAATTGTCAATAGTGAATTTTCTAACTGAAATCAAGCTTTTAATTAATTGAGGAGCGTGAATGACATTTTTTTAAGTTAACGGTGGGTTCGGGGGAGACAAGTTTGTAGTACCATAACCACGAATTGGAATTGAATGACCATTTCCGACAATTATACCACGATTATTATTCAAATTAAAATAGGACGAGAGATTACATTGTGATGACATCATATGAGACGTTGCACCGGTGTCTATGTACCAATTTGTGTCGGGCAGATTAAACCCAAGAGTGTGCATCGCTGCCTCTATATCGGTCGGGGTCGCCACTGCCGAGTGGGCCTGCTTCCACTGGTTCGGCAGTGGCCCAAGAATTCTTGGCTATTGGCCGAGAATTGGGCCTAGCCCAGTTTCTGGTTGGATAGAGGCATGGAGGCACGGCCTAAGGCCACTGCCAGGCCTACGGTGTTGGTTCACTGCCCTACTTTGCCCTCGGCTACCACTGGGCTGGTGGTTGTTGCTGGTCGCCAGCTCTGCCACCACTCCTGCCACCTCCACCACGGCTTTGGCCGTCATCCTTTCCACTACCACTGCCACCACCGCAGTTTTTACCTCAATTACCGCTTTTTTGTCCCTTTTGGCCACGATTTGGAGGCAAATTTTCAAATTATAAAGAATTATCATCGGACAGAGCAACAATCATGGCAGAATTCAACACGGTGTCTGTCTTTTTGGCAAAACTCGCTTCTTTTAGAATGAGCATAGAGCGGGGCTTGGTAAAATGGTGGAAGAAGATTGCTTTGGCGGATGAACATATCCACTCCACTATATGCGTCGGTGAGGCCGGCAACTAGTTGGAAAACAAGCTGATTATTAGTTACCGGCGCCCCAATGTTCTTGAGTTGATCCGACAAAACCTTGAGTCGTTGATAATATGCAGATGCATTGGGAAAATCCGCCATGTCAGTGGTGGAGAATTCCTTCTCAAGATTGACGGCCCGAGAATTTTTGTTGTCTTGGAATATGTCACGCAAGCGACCCCAAGCCTCCATTGTCGTGGAGTCAGGTTCAATAATCGTATGCAGTAAATCGCTAGAAATAGTGGCATAAATCCACTGAAGAACTGTCGCATCGAGGGTTAACCATAATTCTATTTCGTCATCAGTTTTTGGCACCTTCTCCTTGTCTTTTTCCGACGGAATGCGGCCATGTGTGAGGAGTTTAATGCCTTAACGAAACAGCATACTTGTGATATGGTTCCCCGACCGATGGGGGTGAATGTGATCCAATGTATGTGGATTTTTCGTCACAAGTACAGAGACAATGGTGACTTAGAGAGATATAAGGCCAGGATTGTGGCTAATGGTACTAATCAGCAGGAGGGCATATATTGTGGTGAGAAATTCAGTTCGTTTGTTAAATCGGCTACAATTCGTACAGTCCTGAGCATTGCTATGGGTAAGCATTGGCCGATTCATCAGCTTGATGTAAAAAATGCATTTCTACATGGGGATTTAAAAGAAATTGTTTACATACACCAGCCGCCTGATTTTGCCCATCCAGCAGACCCTCAGTATGTATGTCGTCTCCGTAAGTCACTTTATGGTTTGAAACATGCCCCTAGAGCATGGTATGATCATTTTGCACAGTATCTTATGCGGATTGGGTTTGTATGTAGCAAGTGTGATAATTCTCTCTTCATTTTTCATCGAGGTAACATCATCACTTATTTATTGTTATATGTGGATGACATTGTGCTTACTGCCTCATCTGATTTGTTGAAAAATGAGATAATTGCATTGCTTAAAAAAGAATTTGACATGGCCGACTTGGGAAAGATGAATTATTTTTTGGGATATCAGTGACTAGATCTGCAGACTTTATGTTTCTATGTCAGCGTAAGTATGCAGATGAGATAGTATACAAGGCTAAAATGGCAAACTGCAAGATTATGTCCACTCCAGTTGACACTAAATCAAAGCTTAGTGTTGTTGATGGTAATTCGGTGTCCGATCCCACACTTTACAGGAGTCTTGCAGGTGCATTACCGTATCTCACCTTCACCAGGCCTGATATTGCTTATGTTATTCAGCAGGTGTGTCTGTTTATGCATGTCCCCAATGAGCCTCATTTTACTGCCCTTAAGCGTATCATCTGATACATTAAGGGCACACTTGATCATGGATTACATTTATACCTCTCTGCACCTACCAGGTTACTATCATATACGGATGTAGATTGGGCAGGTTGTCCGGACACGCGACACTCCACCTCAGGAAATTGTGTATTCTTAGGAGATAATCTAGTTTCATGGTCTGCCAAGAGACAGACCACACTATCCCGTTCGCGTACAGAGGCGTTGCCAATGTTGTTGAGATTTGTTGGCTCCAGAATCTACTTTTGGAGCTTCAGTGTCCTTTGCGTAAGGCATCTATAGTCTATTGTGATAACATATCTATTGTTTATTTATCTCACAATCCAATTCAGCATCAGCGAACCAAACACATTGAGATGGATATACACTTTGTTCGTGAGAAGGTTGCTATCGGACATGTCAAGGTATTGCATGTGCCCTCTTAATATCAGTATGTGGATATATTCACTAAAGGACTACCTAGACATCTATTTCTCGACTTCAGATCCAGTCTAAGCGTCTAGCCTCCTCCCGCTCCGACTGAGGGGGTGTATTAGTGAATATTAGTAGAATATTCACCATATATTTTGTAATTATTAGTGTTGCATAATTATGGTAATTATAGAATCCCTTTTGTATTAGGATTCCACATTATACACACTATATATATTGTATTAATGAGAAATGTTCTTCAAGTGAGATTAATACATTTCTACGTATCGTACACCTTTTTTTTGTTCTTTGAACCAATAAGATAAAAAAACGAAATTCTTTTTCTTATTCTATTTGTTTTTAATTTGTTGTTACTATTCAAAAATAAAATGAATACATAAAGCAATAAAAAAGTGTACTTCAGAAAAACAAAGGGACCCAATAGAAGGAGGAGCATATTCCTCATAATTCGAGAGCTGAAATTTGAAGATATGAATCATCATGTTGTCACCACCTTCCTCCGCGCCTTCTTTCTTTTCTTTTTATTTAGTTCAGAATTTTTAAATCTTTTTTGTATTAAAATAGTAAAGATTTATGCATCTCCTTTTTTGACCTTCGCCAAATATTTGCTAACCGGACCCTAGATAGGAAGGTATGAAGATCGATGATTAGGGTAGAAGATAATAAGTATTCAAGTGTTGTCGTACGCTTATATGGGAGAGACAGGGACACCTGGTCTTCTCTACGCATCTTCTCCTTATTTAGTAATATTATTTAGTATCCACATAATATCGTATTCTTAATTTATTACTACTATTATTGCTTCATTTGATTTGTTTATCTTGCTTTTTGTTGTCGTTATTTTCTTTTCAATATTATTTTATTTACTTTTTTTGAGCCGAGAGTCTATCAGAAATTACATCTACCCTACAAATGTAGGAATAAGATCTACCTATATCCTATTCTCTTCAAATTCGATTTGTGGAATTACACTGCGTATATTGTTGTTGTATTCACCGGCTTTTGCTGTTCTTTGAGCAACATTAAAGAATGATTTTAAAACATGAATGGTGAATTAGTTTTAGCTCCAAATTATTTTATCTTATTTTACTGTTTTCATTTAGGAATATTGTGTCGAAGCTAGGAATTCGGGGATTGAAAAAGAATACACACTTTATGATCTCCTATATAGTACTATATGTTTGGCATTGATTGTTCTTTTTATATACTACTACTATCATTTTTGCCAATTAATCTCTGAAAAAAGATAGTCAACTAAAATTATAAAATTATCGGGTGCTTCAGCAAAGATTATTGATAAAGAAAAGAGAAATAAAATGTTGGGGAACACCTGCTTTATTTTTATAATTTTTAGTTTCTTCTCAAATTCTGTTTACGTTCTTTTAACAAAATAATGGCAATTAGTGTAAACTAAGCATTTCACTCCCTGAAGTTAAATTGAGTGATATTGTTATAACTTCAGGGACCAAAAAGTGGAACCTAGAAGACATAATAGTCGAAAAATCATTTTAAGCATTATTTGTCTTAAAAAGTGTTTAGTATGTTTTTTAATGAGCAAAAAACTTAAAAAGGATAAGATATTTTATAAATAAAAGGTGTTTCATCATCCAATATTCGAGACTTATATCTATATGCTAAAAATTAATCATGCTACTATTGTTAAACCTCATGAAATTTGTCTATCATGCTGCTTACCAGCTATCTCTTAAACCTAATTAGGAAAAAAAGGCATTATCTAAAGAAAATGCTGATTCAAAAACCAAATCCAATATTTAACAATAATAAAATGATAGAAGCCAGTGACAAAGATATAGAGGACAAATATATTTATGTTAAGTTCGAAATTCATTGTCAGAAAAGAGAAATGGTACGATAGTATCGACATGCTGTGATTTAAAATTTTGAATCCGTCACTGATTAAACATTACAAACAATTACTATAGTGGAAAAGCATTGGTGTTCAGCAACCGAAGGAAATGAGCTTTGCTACAGAATTCAATTTGATTCCACCTGGGCCTTCAAAAAAATATGACCTGGGTTTGGGCTTGGGCTTGGGCTTTTTCAAAAACAATGATCTGCTGCCAACTGATGGGCTATAGAACCTTGTGCTATATTTCTTCTTAGGCTTACCACAAATGCATTGGCATTCATACCAAAACAAGAAAACAATCCACTTGACCCACGTGCATGCCTCCTCGCGTGACGACCGGTCGAATGGTAGCTGCTCGAGGCGTGCCCACGGTCGTATACTGGCGGCAACTCCATCCGCCACCTCTCGAGTTTGGACCAGAGCTCCTCGACGCTCTCGTCCAAACTCCAACCATCCAAAACTGAGCTTTGTTGATCTTCCAATGGGTATTTCTTTTCAGCCACAGCCGCCGCGACCTCGGATGGTGAAGGCCCAATTTCTGAGTCAGTCCAATGACGAGCATTTCCCTTGATTGGGCCTCCAAATACAAATTTTCCATTGTGTCGTGGACCTTTTGGGCCTCCAAACTCATATCCACTATAATTTGGAATGGGCTTTCCAATGAGTGTTATTGGATCTTTGGGCTCAACTTGTTTATCACTAACATCCAATAAGCCTTTGGGCTTTGTGAAAGATTTCGAGGAGGAGGGGGGTGGTGATGTCTCGCAGAGAGAACATTAAAGCATTGTTACAAAGGAAGAAAATATGTTTGAACTAATGTGTTCTTCAACCCCTTTTATGATTTCCCTCGATAAATGTCAATTGTGGTATTTTTTGTATTTGACTAATTAAGTATATTTAATTTTTAATTTATTTTAAATTGTATCTGTCAAATAACGAATTTACTACTTGCACAATTATATGTAATCATCCATAGTATTATGCTAGTTGGTATTTGTGAGGGTAATATAGTTATAAACATAATATGGATATAACACTTTTGCTTTGAAGTATAACCATGGGCGAACCAAAATTGCGACTAAACTAGACCCATTTGTTAGGACAATCCCTAATTATCTCCGTCATATCTATCACATCAATTATGTTGTAATTAGATCATAAAATTAGGATGACTATATCAATTATATTAATTAGCATATCATTAGAGATAGAGAAGATTAATTGTATAGAATTGTATATATTATTTACTTTAAAAGGAAATAAACTCAAGAAATTAATTTCCTAAGCCATTTATTATTTGTGATCCTTCCAAGTTGATAAATAAAGATAAAAAGAACACGGACCTTTATTTTTAGGCAAAAATCTTTGTCATATAGTTAGAAACATGGATGTATCTCCTTTTCCCTTTCTCTTCATGATCCCTAAAGTAATAGGAGTAGTAATTTTTTATTATTATTAAAAGGTAAAAAGTAACTTGTCTCGGATAGCTTGTGAGGTTGACTAGTTGAGAAAGCTCACGAGCATCATATTAGAAACATATACTCTTTCTCTCTTTAATTTATATCGCAAAATTGAAGTTTTGAGATTCAAATTTTTAAATTTTGATCATGAATTCGGACATATATAAAAGTTTTAAGTTTTTTTTGAAAGAAATTATATATTTAAAAATTACGATAAATCACAATAATTAATAACTTAAAATATTTAAAAGACATATAAGAAATTTCAATCAAAGAAGAACTTAATTGACTTTCAAAATTTTGATTGTACCACGTAAATTGAGACTGAGCGAGTATTGTGATTTATAGCATTTTGATTTAAATTTATAATTATGTAAACGAAATTCAAAACAATAAGAAATGAACATCTGAATTTCTACGGAAGTTCAATATTCTCTGTAGGACCAAGAAAACAATTTTAAGTAAAAATTTGATTATCTTCCCTATTAATTCATTCATTCATCAACCAAAAGGGGATGGGGGTGGGTGAAACTTGCGACTGTACCATATTCTTTAATATAAAATATATACCCTACATAAGATCTTGAAATTATTGATGAGAACGAGACAAAATTCTTTATCAAATAGAGCACAAAACTAGGAAACAATGGATGATTAACTTAATAAGTCATTGCATTATTATTCATGGGTCAACCTCTATCCCACCTCAAAATAGTAAAAATCAAGTGGGATACTATTTTTTGAACCGCATATTAATACTTTGCTACTATTTCAAAATACCCCTAATTAGAACACGGAAAAACTCCATAAACACTATTGAAATTTAAACATTTGTCATTTCAAACTTCATAAACCATTTCTGGACTTTGAGTTCATATTGTGTTGAAATTTTGAATTCTTCCGTATTTTATGTGAGAATATTTTTTATCTAAATTTTTTTCGCATTTAGTAGCTAAATGTTTTAGATAATGGCTAAAACTTGATTAGCTCCTCACATGACAGTAGCGGAGCCAGAATTTTCATTAATTGATATCAAAATATAAAGAAGTAAATTCACAAAGAAGTTAAGAGAAATTAATAAATAATATACATACATAAAAAATATTTTTTTATTCAGTTAAATAGTATAATTTTTCGGCGAAGGGGGTCAACCGACACCCTTAGATGCACGTGGCTCCGCCATTGTCAAAAGGTAATTATAATTGCCCATTTCACCCCCTTCAAAATATCTCCGCTTTATCCAAATTGTGTACATAACTTTCATTTTCTTAATAGACAGAAAATGCCATTCCTCATTTATTTATTTTCACTTCAATCACTCATTTAATAAATAAAAAGTAAAAGTACAGTACTTCAACTCCACGTGAACACTTTAATTACAAAACTTCATTTATTAGATCTTTTATCTTACTTTTTATTTTTTATAAGAATTTCCACAAAAATATTTTCAGTCAAGCTTTGGGAGTCAGAAAGTCCAAAAAATGATACTACTAATACTCATCCTTTTATCAATCAAATTACCTATATTTCCTTCTTTCATGGTGCTACACCCCATAACTTAGTTCTTTTTCTTGCAACTCTTTGTGGGGTTATTTGAGTTCAGCTCAAAATCATTTAGAAGAGTTCAAACTGATGGGAATTTAAAAGGGTCATCTTGAAATACTTCAATTTTTCTAATCTTGAAATAGTGTACAGCTTAAAGGTGACATCTTTATCTTATCATAATCAAGAAAGTTCAAAATGTTGCCTAAAGAACCATCATTTTGTATATATAATACTGATGACGGAGTTGAAGAATTGAAGGAAAATCAAGATTTCGTGAGGTCAGTGACAATAGGTGATAATATATCAGATATAGTTAGTAGTGATTTCAGTTTTGGAAATAATGGAATGAGGTTAATTGAGGAAGATGAAAATGAAGAAGATGAGAAAGAAAGGGTTCTTGATGGGGTTAATGAACTTGGAATTAGTCCTATGTACCTTGCTACTGGATTTGGGGTTGATGGAAATGGTGTAAATAGTGGCGGTGTTGAGTTTGAACCTTTAGATTTTGATGGAAATGGAGATGTTGAGGAATATTATAAGAGGGTTCTTAAAGAAGATCCCTCTAATCCTTTGTTTTTGAGGAATTATGCTCAACTATTACAGGTCGGTATTTCTTCCTGGTCTTTTAAAAGAACGTGTTTTCTCTTTATCTAAATTTAGTATACATGTTTAAATTCTTGGCATAACTGATAAAGTTGTTGTCATGTGACCAGGAGGTTACTAATTCGAGTCGTGGAAACAGCCTCTTGCAGAAATGCAGGATAAGGTTGCGTACAATAGACCTTTGTGCTCCGTCCGTTCCCCAGACCTGCGCATAGCGGTAGCTTAGTGCACCGGACTGCCCTTTTGTTCAAATTCAGTTTTCTTCCTGTTCATTTCAGAAAACATTCTCTTTATTTTTCACTGTTGCTTTTGTGGTATGTTGATGACATGAGTTCAGCTTAAACGGGAAACATGGTCAGTAAGGATTCATACAACTGACCGTAACTTGTGTTATCTGGTAAAAATGATATCTACCAAAAACGCAGTTAGAGATTTATATTTCAAGGGTTTAAAGACAAGTAGGTCGTATCTGATCCGAAGACCCTCTTGATTGAGTCCAGGATTGAGATTTAGGTTACGGATATATGATGTTTAAAGATAATAATATGAATAAGCAAATAACTAAAAAGTAATGAATTAGATTTGAAAATAAACTATTGATCAAATATGAACCAAAGCTGAGAATCGTGTATTAACTTGAGAGAGATCTGAGTTACAAAAATGTGTGCTTAGAGAGAATATAGTGTGTCTTCTTTCTCTTCTAAGCCTTGCATATATAAGTCAAAACGGGGCTGTGGTGATGTACGTATCCTGATGTCACTACTCCCATGTGCGTCGCGGCGCTCTGATCTAGGTTGGTTGATGTAACGGGAGTTGTTGGGAGTGGGAGACAATTGTAAGGATCCGTTAGAGTCTCTGGAGCCACAAAGCTTCTTGCTTACGCATGACGCTCCCGGGTGCCTTTCTACCCAATACAACTTGTTTGGGATTGAGGTCATAGTTGTTGTATACTTGTTTGATTGTTATTGTAAGTTCTTTAGAGATTCTAGGATTGCGACAGTAAGTTTCTTGTGAGTTCTATAACTGCAAAGTTGAAATTCGAATAGGTGAACTACAGTCACCTCTCTGGATTTGATCTCATCATTGGCTTCTTGCTCTTGCTGTTAAGTTGTCCCTTGATAAAATAGACTAGTCGGACAAGTACTTTAGGATAGTAACAGTAGTTTGAATTACTTTTAACAAAATATGATCCAATTTGGGACCTATATTCAGTTGACTCGTTTCGAAACTTAAATCATCTACTAAGTTTTGATTAGCAGTTGCATAACCGACTCACAAAGAGGAAAAGTATGCGAGTCTTGCTTTCGTGATGTTTTATGCTTTTAGCAATGTATGTCCACGATAAATTTACTAGTGGCTTGAAATGTAAAAAGCATATAAAATATCTGGTCTGGCTGGAAAGCACACAAAATATTAGAGTACATGCTTTATGTGGTGACACATTTTTCTTTATATAACTTACTTCATTTTGGTCTATAGTCAAAGGGAGATCTTTCTGGAGCTGAACACTATTACTTTCAAGCTACACTAGCAGATCCAAAAGATGGAGTTACCTTGTCACTGTATGCTAAATTAGTATGGGAGCTGCACCAAGAAAAAAATAGAGCATCAGATTACTTTGAACGTGCAGTTTATGCTGCTCCTGAAAACAGGTTATACTAGACTTACACCTTTTCATCGAATGAGACAATGAGTAATCGGTCCAATTAGTTATTAGGAGTAATTGAAATCTGTTATTGTCTCCAGCCATGTTCTTGCAGCATATGCTAGTTTTCTTTGGGGTATCAATGACGACGGAAGTGAGGATGAAATGAACACGCAGAGTGATATGACTAAGGTTTTTTTCGTTTATTTCTGCTTTGCCACGAGTATATAAGTGTTAACTCTTTTCGACTGAGTTTCTTCTGATGTGCCAGATTGAGGAAACTGAGGAAGCTACTGTATCCCGGAACCTGGATTACGAAGAAGATAACAGACCTGTTAACTCTCCCTTACATCTTGCAGCAGGACTTGGAATTGGGGATAATATATTTGGTGGCGGCTCTCCTGTTGATTATACTGCAGCTGTATCTGATATAGACGGAAATTCCGAGGAGTACTACATGAGATTGATCAAAGAGAATCCTCATAACCCCGTGCTTTTCAGAAACTATGCTCAGTTTCTTAGTCAGGTGAATGTTTCTTGTTTTCTGCCTCAAATATTCTTTGTTATCACATAATCAACCATCATTTGCTTAGAACAACCCACTTGAAATCATATATCCTCGACTTAGTTAAGAATAATTGTTCAAAGCTGCATCCATCAACAGTCATTCTCCCTAGGAGTGTTCAGATGGTAGATAGTAGATTTTCCAGATCAAGCTCCCCCCAAAACATGCTTTTTGAGATTTCTACTTTCTCCAAAATTTACAAAATTACCACCACTTAGCCCTAATTCAACACAATTGGGATGGAAAACTATATTCACCTATTTGAATACAAATGTTTCTTGTATATATGGCCATTTCTGACCTCAGTGGCAAAGGCAGGAATTTCGTTAAGGGCCTTCAAGGTTTAACATATATGTATTAAAAGTAATTTTTAACTCATAGATACGGTATAATTTTCCGATAAAGGCTGTTCAACTGACCACCCTTCACTCTATGTGGCTACGCCTCATTCCGGTCACTTAAGGTCTATACAAATGGTACAACAGTTTCGGGTGTACTTATCAGAACTTGATATTTCAAGGAAAATCTGGCCCGTCATTGTTGATACAACATTTAACCTTTCTCATGTTTGTTGGACCTGCAGTCCAAGGGAGACCTACAAGGTGCTGAAGAATATTATTCACGTGCAATACTAGCGGATCCTACTGATGGAGAAACTATTTCGCATTATGCTATGTTGATTTGGCAACTTCATCGTGACAAATATAAAGCCTCATCCTATTTTAAGAGGGCAGTTCAAGCTTCTCCAGAAGACAGGTAAATGTTGAAAAAGCCGTTCACTTTTTATTCACAGCATTTAAAATTAAAAAAATAAATAATAATAACTAATTGCCTAAATGCATTTCCTACTTAGTTACTAAAACGATTTTACATATTTATGTGACATGTGAAGGAAATGTGCTACTATTTGATAGCTCTGGAAACTGGAAAGGTTAATTAAAAGATACTAGTATAAGTTTGTTGGTATGATAGTGATAAAAAAAAAGTTTGTCCGTATTATGCGAAATGTATTTGTGGAAAAATATGAAGATTTTTGGCGATCTTTGGCATGATGTTCAAGAGTTTTCACCTTGCATTTTGCGTAGTTTCTTGGGGAAAAAAGGTTTGTTGGTTGCTCCTTGCACATAAAGATCATTGTTTTGCATTGTCTAAATTGCTTGTTTTGCTTTTCAGCGATGTGATTGCTGCATATGCTAGATTTCTCTGGCAAATAGAGGAAGATGGAGATGAAGAAGAAGAAGAAGAAGAAGATGAAACATTAGGCGATTACAATGGAGCGCCACTTCTTCAAGGAGTTGTGGCTGCAAATGCCTAAACCCTGTCATGAATGGAGTCGCAATCCAGCTTCCGGATTCTTCTTTTGGCCAATTTTAACCAAAACAATAGTTTTCTCAAGTTTTTCGTTAAATTTGAACACCTGAAGCTTCCACTGTTTTGGAGATCAAGCATTCAAGATTGGGACAATTTTTAAATGGTAAATGTGGTTTAATGAGCATTAAAAATGTGACTATTCAACCTTGTAGACTGTTCTTCTGGAAATAATGCAGGAGATAAAGTAGTTAAATAAAATTTGGAGACTCTGCATTCATCAGGCAGTCCAATGTCGTAAATAAAATTTCTGATATTGAATCATGTTAATTGCATTTTCCATCACTTTTTTCCTCCGCATTGTAGGTAATGGCACTGTTACTTCCTCTACTTGTCTACATTCGTACGGCCTTCATAAATTACAGCATAGTTCCCCTATGGTTCGACATGTTACGTCTTAAGTATGAGTCTAGGTGGCACTAGCCAAGGGCGTGATCTAACAGTCGATGAAGTTGGAATGAGAACCACAAACTATCTAGTATCATAGCAGATGCAAAAAAACTCAATTATTTCACGCCATTTTAGTATCATAGCAGATGTAAAAAAACTCAATTATTTCACTCAAATGGCTTAAATTTGGTGGCAAAGTTACTTAGTATGTGTAATAATAAGGAACGTCAATATCCGGTAAAATAATCAACGTACGTACAAAATTGACCTGCACATGTCCTGACAACCACATAAGTCTGCTCACCAAGGACTCACAATACTTCTTACTAACCAATACAAATGTTGACAAATGAAAATCTTTTAACACATGGCGGTCCCAAAACCATTTAAAATTAAAAACCAGCAGCAACGCATCAAGAAGCCAAAACACTAAATAAATCTGATTCTTAAGTGCTGCAACAGTAACACACATGTATTCCTTGCAAAGAGAATACTATAGTCCAATTAGTTAACTGGAGGGAGAGAGGATTGTTACTGTTTAGGATTTATAATTTGTGGTGGTCGGAGTAGCAGATCAGTCAGTTAAAAAGGAAGATCTCATGGAAAACTTGCACAAAACATCCACTAGAGCCAAAACTGCATTAAGAAACCTTTCTGGTAAGTCTGTTCATGTACGAAAATAAATAAAACACTTGCTATTTCTGCCAAAAAATATATGTATTTGGGATGCTTCCTTCCACAAATCTAAATTTTGATGCTTCTCAAAGTATACTAATCTTTTGAAGAACTATGAAGACAAAAAAGCTGTTCGCAACATGGCTTGTACTGAAGGTGTTGTCCTTTAAAAGTTCAACTTGCTTATTCCCATGAACACTGCCCATTTCTCAAGCCTTGCCTGAGTAAGCTCTTTCTTGCCGAGGAGCTTGTCTATAGTAACCATTTCCTCTTGATCTGCCATAGTCACGGTCACCTCCATCTAGACCACCTCTCCCGAAACCACGGCCACCATAGCGACCCCTTCCGTCCATGGAGTAGCTAACTCTGCCTCTACCTCTTCCTCCTGTGTCCCCATTTTAAAGACAAACCAAAAGAATCTCAACATTTTTGGAAGCAAAGCAAAATAATTTTTCATGATCTCAAATTTAACAATAGAAAGTTATGAAATGTATGAACGAAGCAGGAAGCTATCAGACAAGGATCAGGCTTAGCATAATGATTTCCTAAACAGTCCTATTTTGGCTCATACAAGCACACACGAATCTAATATTAGGCCCAATTTACTTGGAGTATTAAAAGGGGCCTACTTTAAGAGAAAGCAAACACTTAACTATTTACAAGCGAGGTCCTAAGTAGTTCCATTGATACCAGCATATGATTTGTTTCGAGACTAATACCATGGTGAAGATGTGGAAGCCAAATATTTACATCAATAGCAGCCTGACAATGCAAGCCAACTAGTGCAGTTATAATCCACTGAGCATATTATTCTTCTCTACTCCCTGCTTTTCATCATTCATGATACCACATTCATCTAGAATTGGGTATTGCAAGTAGATCCAAGAAAGTAGAAATGTTCATTGTTCATTTTATCCTAAATTTTCACATGAAGACACAGCTATCTCCAGAGTTAAAACTTTCCTCCAAGAAAGGAAGAGTAGGTTATGAGGACGGTTTGGTTGGATTCACTTCCTTTTTAGATCCCTTATATCTAGTGCTGGCCAGTGGGCCGGGACGGCCCGACCCCAACCCCGTCCCGAGCACGCCCCAACCCCGCGTTAAAAAAAACGGTAGCGGGACTCGAACTCGGGACAATGTCACGTACCGCCAGACCCGCCCCCGATCCCCCCCCCCCCCGATCCCCCTTTGCAAATATAACCGTTGCACCAACGACCATTTTAGATTTTGGCCGTTGGGCAACGGCCATTTTAGGCCTCCCCCCCTCCCCCAACCCCCCCTACCCCTTAATATTTATTTTTAACCCATAAATTATTATATTTACACTTTAACCCAATTTTCCAACTATAAATAACTCATTTTCTCTTCATCTTTCTCACAAATCTTCCTACAATCTCTCTAATCTCTCAATATATCTCTCTACAAGTCTACATTGTTTACTAAATATTCAATTTTATTTATTCATTTGGGAATTGAGAGTGAAGTTGGCAACTAGCTTGAGGATCTTCCATCGAGCAAAGTTTTAATTTTCAACCTCTCGATTACATGTCGACGTTACGTCGGCGTTTGGTACATTCATTCCTTCGTTAAATTATTATTGTCTGTTTATTTTATTTAGCGCACTTAATTTTATTGTCTTTAATTATTTATTATCATAATTAAAATGAAAGGATTAAGAGGTATGTTTAAGGGTAAGGGCGCTTCTTCTAGTAGGGGCGGCAACCAGGGCAAGGGTCATTCTTCTAGTCATCTTATTCCTACACATGATGATTTTGTTGATACTCAACATTTTCCTACAATACCATTAGATTTAGACGAGGAGCTATTTTCTGGAACTCAAGAAGACTTTAATTTAGACGATGATCTAGATGATACACCCACTATGTTGATGACAACACACCCACTAGTGCACCTTCAACTGAAATGCCTCATATTCCCCCTAGTATGAGATGAGGTCCAGCAAAACGACCATTAAAATCAGATGCATGTTGGACATTTTTTGATAGGGACATAGAGAATCAATTAGCTATATGTAAAATTTGTAAAAATGTTTTAAAATTTAAAACTGAAAAAGGTCACGGTGGGACGGGGGGTTTAATTAGACACGTAGTAAGTGCTCATCGCCTAGGTATGCCCAATACCAGGCTTCAAAACCGGGTGCGCAAACGCCGCTCCATCGGGACAAGGTTCACATACCGATCTCGTCCCGGACCAAGTACGGGGTCAAATTAACCCTATGACGGGGGGAATTGTAGGCCCTAAATACAATAAACATAGAGATAGGGAAGCAATGTCAAAATTAGTTCTTTGTGGAGGGTTTGCCTTTTTCATTTCCTTCATCTCCGGTTTTATTCATTACATTAGAGATATATATAATCCTGCTTTTAACGATTTTCCTAGATCAATCGTTAAGAGAGATGTATTTAAATTCGCGCATGAATATCAACAATATTTACGTTATTCATTATATCATTTTAATGGCAAAGTATCTATCACGTCTGATATAGGTCATAGTACTAACGGCCATGATTATTTAACTGTAACTTATCATTGGATAGATTATAAATGGTCTATGCAAAAACGTATTTTAGCGTATATAGATATAGATGATAGGCACACTGGTACTTTTATTGCAGATAATATTTATCAAGTGTGCATTATTACGGAATAACCGATAAAATTATGACTATTACATTAGATAACGCTTCTTCTAACAATTACGCAATTACAATTTTAAAAAATAGTTTAACTCCATCTTTTTCAGATCATTTTCATATAAAATGCGCGTGCCATATATATAACTTAATTGTAAAGGATGGTCTATCACTTTTTGAAGACATTCTTAGTAAAATACAATTTGCTATAAACTTTATTTTTAAAAGTAATAAAGTACAACGTAGAAAAGAATATAAAAAAACTTGTCGCGATTGTGGACTATCTTATAGAAAAATTCCACAAGTATCCACTAGGTGAAATTCTTTATACGAGCAACTACTTGTTGCTTATGACTATAGAAAACCTATAACTTTATTTTTTAACTCTCATAATAAAAATCCAGCTGATATGATTTTAGATAGTGATTGGGTAAAAATTTTCGAACTTATTGTATTTTTAGAGAATTTTTTTCAAGCAACAAAAGAATTTTCCGGTATATATTATCCTACTATTTCAACTATGTTGTTTTATATAACTCTAATATTTTTATTACTTAGTGAATATATGAAAAAATCAGCTTATAAGGCAGCTATTAAAAAAATGTTTGTCAAAATAAAAAAAAATTATTCCTATTCCCACTATTTATATTATTGGTTCTGTATTAAATCCTACTATTAAAATAGACGGTACTAAATCACTAATTGAAACTATTTACGATTGTATAGAAGTACTACCACCTCCAAGTCCCAAAAATCTAAATCACCCACCACCTATTGAACAAACTAAAGAAGAATCTAGCGTAGAACACCAATGCAAAAAAATATATAGATTTTATCAACAAGAAAATGCTAGTAACTTATCGGCTTCCATACCATCTTCATCTTCAACACAACCTCACAAAAGACATGCTGTTTCTGCGGCTAGTATTGAAAGCCTTAGAAATAGAATGTGCGGCCGTACCTCTACTACTAACCAAATTAGCGAGTTGGATATTTTTGTTTTGCAGGATTCATCGTACCGTACCAAGAAGTTATCAATGAAGATGGACATGAAGACTTCTTTGAAATTTTGGAGGGAAATGAGAAGACCTTTCCGACACTTTCATTGATGGCCCGAGATGTTTTGAACATTCAAGCGTTATCAACTGCGTCTAAAAGCGTTTTTTCTGCCGGCAGATATCAAATAGGAGACCACAGACACTCATTATGGGAGACGGCTTGGAAATTGCGTATTATTCAGAGATTGGATACGAGCGAAGCGGAGAAGGTGCGGACAACCGGAGATCAACGAAGAAGAAGACGAAAACTACAACGAAATCTTATCCGAAAGTGGTGGAAGCGACGTAGATCAATTTGACCAACAAATACCAATTCCAACCGAAGAACCACAGGAAATCATCAAGCAATTAGAACAGGTTTTTTTGAGAATGTAATTTTTTTAATTGCAATTTTATTATGTAATTTGCAACTTTTGGACAACACCACAAAGTTGCAATTTAGATTTTACTTTTTAGACAATTGTATTTATATTACAAAAAAATCATGTCTATTAAATAATATAAGAGGCACAAAAACAACCTTGGGATGTTTTTATTACACTATCTTGTCTTGTTTATTGAAATTTTTTATACATATGTTATATTAAAAAAAAAAGAAAAGGAAACCCGCCGGACCCCGCCCCGACACCACCCCGACCCGATTCCGAGGGGATCGGGACTGGAGCAAGTCCCGCCAGACCCGACCCCGACCCCTTCGCCAGTCCCGCCCCGACCCCGCCAGACCCGAGCCCGGCCCACTGGCCACCTCTACTTATATCAAGAGGGAACAAAAGTCAATTCCATGACACCGCCAAAACAAAAGTAGAAAAGGTTCCAGCTTACCATCCAATCAAGCTGAAAGATGAGTATTTAATTTGATAGGGTAAAACATTTATGGACTACAGTTGAGAGTAAAAATTTTCCCCCAAGAAAGGAAGAGTAAGTTATGAGGGCAGTTTGGTTGATCCACTTTTCTTTTACGTCCCTTATCTTCCACCAAGTAGGGAACCAAAGTAAACGACATGACACCGCCAAAACAAAAGTAGCAAAGGTGTCCAAGCTTACACTTGAATCTGCCTGAAAGATGAATATTTAATTTGATAGAGTAAACATTTGTGGACTATAGAAGAGTGCCAAAGACACTTTCTTGAACTGCTAAAGGCGTGCCTAGTGAACACCTAGTAGAACATATTTGTGCATAGCATTGCTTAGAAAGACAACGAGAAAGAATTTGGCTTAAAGATATACTGGTTTTCGTGAATGGAAAATGCAATAGCTTATTTATTGACCTACAATTGACCACTTACTTCCTCGAATTATGTTGTTTCTGTTCGGCCTCCTCCCTTCAATGTACAACTGGTGTCCACCAATTTGAACAGTAGATGCCTGCAGCAAAGTTTTACTTAGATGTCAGTACCTACTCTGAATGTAAATGCAGTAACTAGTCTTAGTTGAAAGTATTAATTGCAAAAAGAAGGCAATAAAAAATAGAAAGAGAACGAACAGCATTCCCAACTTCCGCACTACTTCACATGGAATACTTAGAATTTGTGCCAATTTATTTGACTTCATTCATCAAAAATTAGCACCTTCTCAATTATTCAAAATTCAAATTACAGTGTCCTGTTTCGCACTCTTTGGAAGATGACGAGTTTGACTAAGAACAGTTTTAGTGAGTCTTAATAGTTTATCACAAGCTGGTCCAAATGTGAGATAATGGTTTACTTATATTTTTTTTTTGGGGGGGTGGGTGGGTGTTATACTACAGCAATTTTTCACATATTCCCCTTGTAACCTGACTTTATTTTACCACACTCAAAAGGCAATTACGATGCTCAATTAGAAGTGGAATGACCAAAAACAAAGTCGTGTGTATCTCAGTTCTATTCCAGTGGTTATATTTGTACTTTTATTTTGTAATTATCATAGTATTCAAATCACATCATTTAAATCAAGACAGGGGGAGTAATAACAGCAAGATAATTTGCAAGGACCATATCTAGAATCACTAGTCAGAAATGAAGAACTTACGGCTAGGGTATTGAAACTTCAACACAAAAAGTAAAATTGAAGATGGCTCAGAATTTTGAAATATTAGTTCAAACCTCAATTGCATTCCGAACACCAGTTACATCTTCAAATTCGACAAATGCATAGCATACATCAATGTCCTGCATCAAATCAAATTCCAGATGAACTTTACTTTGACCTAATCTAGATTCAAGAGTGGGACAAAAAAGATGATAGAACAAACCTTTCGCGTTCTAATGGCAACAGCATCAGGCTTTAGTTTACCAAACTTTTTGAATTCCTCCTCGATTTCATAAGCAGCCATCGTTGTAGGCACGTTTTTGACATATACAGACTTGACTTCAACTGTGAAAAGTTCAAAAAAGGAAAATCATTAAAGCCTATCACTCAAATGAGGTCCCCCATAAGAGAGAATACACATCCCTAGCAGACAGGATTATACATTGTACCAAAGTACAATAAACTAACCTTCATCTTCCACAGCTGAAGCCTCTTCTGTGGCCTCTGTTATAGACCTCTCAATAGTATTAGTTGATGGAACTGATGGCAGAGCAGGAGGCTCTGGCACATGTTGCCATTCTGGAGGAGGAGGAAGTGTAGGTTTGTTGAAAGAAGATTGGGCTGGTCCTCCTTGTGCAGAATTCCCTTTAGTAACTAATAACTTCCAATTTTGAATCAAGCAAATAAAATTAGTTCATAGTAAAAGCATACTCAAGACAATATGAGAATTTAATCATCAGGAGAAGTAAACATAATGGCATACAATAGAAGCATAAGTGTGCTTTTGGGGCTCCGCAACAGGTTCCTCAATAGGACTGGATAAATGGTCTTGTACTGCATTAATTGTACTCTGAAGTGAGCCGTTTGACTGCGCTGCAAAATTATCTTCAAGGATCTTCTCAGCTTCGGGGACATGCTGAAGCTGTTCCTCCGGCAAACTGTAGTTATCGACTGGTCCATTATCTTCAATTTTAGGAGCAGCAGCATACTCCCTTGCCTGGATTTCTACACCAAGCATGTAGTTGGGCACTGCAGAAACCATCATTAATCCTTTAAATACGCACATTTTCGTTTGCCTCATAGTATTGCAACATTAGCATGCAAAGAAACTGACTTCCAAGTTTTCTTTCAGAAGCATTGACATTTAAGTACATAACTTCTCACCAATTCATACTAAAACTTCTTCTCACCAGAAAAAAAGGTAAGAAAATTAGCGAGCTTCGGCATTTGAAGCTACTGGAAGTATTCTCCCCTAATGACAATTGACAACTTAGCTTAGGGGTGAAGCATTCACCATGCGCCCCCTCACAGCATGGTTCTGTTCCTACTTTCACACCCCAACACCCTCTCCCCTCCTCCAAGAAAAGGTAAGAAAGGAAAAGGCCTTAAGTTACATCAAGGAATTTCTTTTCTTTTTTTAGAAGGAAGAAATAGAGAGTAATAGAAACAAAAAGAAGTGAGAGGATCCTCCCATCAGACCTATCTTAGGATGAAAACCTTGAAGATTGAACTCATACCTTGCTCTTGAAGTGCATTGGAAGCATTTAGCTTGGAATCAAGGTTAGTCTGTGCTAGATAGGGCATTGGTTGCTGAAGAATTTCCTCCTCATCGGCATAGTGAAAGATATCATTGAGGACAAAGTATCCTTTTTCCTGGGGTCCAAGGAAAAATGTTTGTACAAACTTCCTACTCCTGTCGATACCTTTCACGTGGACAGAACCTGAAACCATCACAAGGACACCACCATTCCATGATTCCAAGGAATGAAGTGTTTTAATCTCTATCCCAGTATAATGAAGTGACATGACGAGGGTGTGGATTTGCTGCACAACACAGAAAGAACAATGAAAAAAGGTAGCAGAATAATTCATATTGGGGCCAAAGGAACATCAGACATGAACCATGTTTATTAGCTAGTTGAACATGACTAGAAGTTATATTAAATTGGAATAGAGTTATAGAAGTGGCTCAAAGATAATGTTTTCCTCTTTTATCTCTTTGAATCTTTCATTTTTATTAGTATATATTAATTAAAGCATGCAAGTGTCAATCACACAGGTAGTTATGATCTTTTCTTTTTTAATAAAGTAACTCATTGTTAGTAATGATACTAAGAAAGAACTCAAGACACCAGGAAAATATGAAGGCCCTTCCGTAGACGTGTACGCCTTGGGACTCACTTGACAGAAAAGGGGAGCAGTGGTGGAAAGAGCAATATACACAATGGCACTTCTTTTGGATTTCAACTTCTAGAGGACAGAGAAAAACCATTAATGCAGCTGACTGGGGAAAAGGAGAATTTGATGCACATTGCTTCTATATTTGTTTTCAGAAAGACGACTTTTAACCTAAGAATAAATGATATTTTTGTCATTAGTGTTTTGTTTTGGAATAGGGGTTACTTCATGGAAAAACTCAGAACTAATCTAGAACATATGGACATCATATAGATGACTGCAGAAACCATGTTCCAGTTAAGGACATGCATCTAGCAAGATGAACCAATCATAGGTTAGCCCAATTATAACCCATATATTAATAGCAATGAGTGAAGCAATGATTAGTCATGCCTTAGTAATGAGCTTCAATTAGCACATGACAACTGAAACAACTACACAAAATCAAAAGGGTGCTGGTCCAATGTTAAAGTCAGCCATGTATAACACATCAAAAGCAACAAAATGAAGAATATTAATTATCTAAGTAATTTTTGTGCATTCGATGTCCAATTCAATGGATGGATAAATTGGAGAGTGCTTTAAATTTAATGTTTTAGCTTCTGCTCTTGATCTATTTGTTGCCCAAAAAGACTGTAAAAGCACAAGAATAAGAAACTGCAACTTGGTTTCACCAGTGTAAATTGAATAAACTTGGATCAGCCGAACTCTAGGACAAAGCAACCAAACTACCAAAAGCACTTAATTGAGAAATAACTTCAAAGAAGGTTTTGCTCATAAACAAGTACAGAGAAGTAAGGCACTCTAAATAAATACCAGCATTCCTGAAGCAGTCTCCCTGGTGCTGGAATCAATTCGAAGCACAGTACTAGCATCACTGTATAACTGGTGAACAAAATCCGGTTGTGTTTGTAACATCTGATAATACTGGCCCACAAAGTATGTTCCCACCTGAAACATTACCCAAAACCGCAAAAAGATGAAATTGAAATCCTGGCCATTAAAAATCAATCAATCAATATCGGCAACATGAGTCCTCTATATATTCTTCTCTATTTAGGCTCATTTCGTTCTAACTAATAAGTAATTTGTCTTCTAAAGAAAAAGTAGGGCTCTATACGGAATAAATGTTCTCTAAATCTCACACTTATCCTTAACGTAAGTGAATGGATAACAACTAACCCTTAATCTGGTGATCCTAATTATTCCTTAACTAATTGCTTTTCTTTTGGGATCATATATCCTTAACTAGTTGGTATGGTATTGTCAATATATATCGTTTGTTTCTACTATGTTTTATTCTTAATTAAGTTTGCATTAATTACTAGATATTGTAGCTCTTTCTTCAGAAAAATTGTCCCTGTTTAGGACATTCAATCACTATATCGTGACAACTATAAACATTAACATTTACAGGGAAAATAAACACAACAAAAATATTTACCTCTAGTAGTTTCTATATCTCTTAAAAGAGTGGATATACGCATATCCATATAGATTTCACCTTTCTACTAATGAACTTTTACAATGTCAAGTCACTTAAAATCCAATTCAACGCGGACCGGTAACTAGCAAAACAGAGTATGCGACCTTTTACAACAGATAAAACTACACTGACAGTGTAATTAACAACTTAAATCCATCCATATATAACCAAATATATAAAATAATCCAAACAGCTAAACCTAAAACTACTCACAATACTCAACTAGTACTTTACAAATGAATAAAACATAAATGTAATTAACAACTTAAATCCATCCATATATAACCAAATATATAAAATACTCCAAACAGCTAAACCTAAAACGACTCACAATAATCAACTAGTACTTTACAAATGAATAAAACATAAATGTAAAAAACGGCAAAAACAAGGACAAAATGGTAAAAAGCTTATAGACCTGAGCAGCAGTAACTGGCAAGTGAAAAGGCGTCGCCATTTCTTATGACGGCGGCAGCGGAAAACCTAGATCTACAAAAAATCTGAAATACACAAACCAAAAACCCTAGATTTCACAACATTCACATTCACATTGCCGCAAGTATAAAAAAACCAGTAGAGTAATTTTTATTTTCCTTTACTTTCACAACAGTAAAAATAGCAATGAGTTTGATTTCTAGAGAGAGAAAAAAATGGAGTGATGGGTTGAGGTTTTAGAGAACAGAGACCACTGGTTGTAATATGCTTAGTAGAGAGAGAGAGAATTGATGAACTATATATATAAGTATACTAGCAACGACAAGTCCAACATAGAGCTTCATCTTAATTGTTTTGGCTTGTTTAAAAAAATATCCTTTTTTAGTATTTTATTTTGACTTTTTTCTTATTTTAAAAAATTATATAAATATAACTTTTAAAAATTTACCTCACCGGATATCCTTAGATTTGATTTTAGTTTACTCATATATTATTCAACCTTACAGATAAAATATTTATTTATTATTTACCTTATAGATAACTGACATTTTTTCATAAAAAATTTTAATTTGCTCAAATCGAATTTCTAGACCATGATAAAAAAAATCCTATAAGTAACAAGAAAATTAAAAATTAGTAATTCACTAAATAATTATAAATTTTTAGTTTGCATATTCTCTTTTACTTACAAATTATTTATCTTTTCTCATAAATGAAAATTAGACAACCAAGAATCTTAATTGCACAAACCTCCCGTCACCCGGAATTTAAGAGTTATGGATTAAAAAATGAAATATTGGGAGGGATGTTCAAACACACATTCCCCTAAGTGTCTAAACCTTTGAAGTTCCATATGAAATTCAAAGCACCAAATTGTCTTTTTGGTTTTTATAGTATTTTTAAAATTGTTATACCCAATTTTTTATATAATTATACATAATCTGCATATGGTTTAACGGTGCTGGAGCATGTTAAAATAAATGTAGGTCCACCCCTACCGGTCAGTTATGTAACGTCGAGATTCCAAATATGATTTTCACAAGGATAAAACAAAAAATGTTTCCACACTCCACATTTTGCGGTTCTTCCTTTTTTCTTACATTTTGCTATTTAAAGAGTAATAAATTTTTATTATGTATTTTGAGAACCAATAATTAAGGGTAAAATAAAAAATGTTTCCGCACTCCACATCTTACGGTTCTTCCTTTTTCCTATTTTTTGCTATTTAAAGAGTAATAAATTTCTATTATGTATCTTGAGAACCAGTAATTTCAACTACACGATATTAACAATGATATTAACAGCCATAATCACATTTAAATGTAAAATGATATTTAAATTTACAAGTAATAGGGATTAATGTATTCTGATTTTAGTGACTGTGTTATCAGACTTATCATTATTGACCTTCAATTATATTACGGGGTATTTGACATACAGCTAAGTCTACTAATGGACAATCATGGTACTAAATTTTGTAGGTGAAGAACCACTACTTAAAGGCCATGCCTCTAAAGTCTAAACAGTGGCCAATACATTCCGATTAAAATCTCGAAGAAAAACAAAACAAACAATAGCTCTTGCAAGATTTGTAGTAACAACTCATGTTAGGAGTTACAGCCAACACCAATATTGAGAGAGAAAAAAGCTACAAGACCAGATAGATAGAAGACTTTCTTTGTTAAGGGCAATTTGGTCATACAAATATTTGATGGGCATCTAATTCAACTTTTAACTTAGAGGCTTCTAATTTTTAATATAACTAATTTTCGAACACGTGCATTGCAAGTCCATGCTAATTAGTACTAATTTCTTAGAATATTAGAAGTAATATTAGAATAAGTGTGTGATGAGTTGCAGAAAGTTGAAAGGGCATAATGCATTCTCAAATTGATGACTAATGAGCTTATACATTCTATTTTTATTATTTTTGCAAAGTACAACTTTACTGGAAATTACTAAATGAAGTTGAAGGGATATCCTTTATTTTCAAGAGAGAGAAACATTTCTTTAGCATTGTTTTTTATTACTTTGATCTCTATTATATTGTATACAATATACAACCTTTCTTATTCATTTTTAATACATCAAATATTCATATTTTTTGGCGAATATTGGACCACTCAGATATTCAATCTAGCTGATATTTGAACAACACATATGTAAATGTATGATTATAAATACTTTACATCTTAAAGTTTGTGCTATGTTTTTAAGAAACTTTAACCTCCGCTTTTTAAGAAGTTATTTTCGAATGAAAGTAATGTTTTGTAGAAGTTTTGAAAATTCAATTAACATATGTCTCTGTTGGAATGGCTAGGAGATCATTGTCAACTTCATGGCAAAAAAGAATTATCGTAGTAGTTATTTATTGTAGAGATATTTAATAAGTATTGGCATATATATAAAAATTAAGTTGATGTGTATTAATCATAATTGCATGTATAGGTATCCTTTAGTACCAAAAGAAAAATATAGGTATCCTTTGTCTGATTCAAACATATGAGTCCTTTCATCAATTCTGTGAATTTGATAAAAAAAAATATTAGTTGAATCATATATTTTTATATATTATAAAATATAACACGACAATACGTTAACATGGACGTGTTATGTGTGAGCATGCAACACTGGATGGACACCATGGATTGAATATAAGCCGTCATTAGTTTTGAAGCTAGCAGTCACACAGTGCATCTTTGTTGAAAGATTGAGCCATATAATACTTTCTAAAAATTACTCAAAGAAAAATAAATATATAATTATGATAGACAATGAAAGTGAAGAAAATAATATAAGAGAGTGTACCATTGTTTGCAAAAAAATGTTGAAAGTATATCAAGCCGTAAGTAATTTCAGGGCAAAAGCATATATTGATGTGGTAAAGGACCAAAGGTTAAGCTAATAACTTGGAGTTTTCCAGCATTTTATAGCATCTAATAAAGTTTATCACATTTTAAACATTCCCCGATCTGGGACTTATCAGAATCCCTTTCCTTTTCAGAGGAACTACTGCTACCATATTGTTTTTCCTTTTTAAGAAACTTTTTAAAGTTTCTGGTGATTAATGTCATCTCGTCTTCATCTTCAATTTCAGAGGCCTTGAGAGCTAGAGATCTTCCCGTACGTGCTTCCTCATTCCTGGAATTCTCCATATCCATTTCATATGTCTTCAAGTTACCAACTAGTTCATCAAGTGAAGTACTTTTTATGTCCTTAGCCTCCCGTATTGTAGTAACCTTCATCTTGAAGGCATTTGGTAAGGTCCTCATAATTTTATCTATAGAATCATCAGTGGTAATGATCTTTTCCAGCGATGTCAGCTCATTCACAATGGAGGTATACCTAGTGAACATCTCAACAATTGTTTCTCCAGATTTCAGTTTGAAATTTTCATAGTTAGTAGCAAGCATGACCTTTCTGAATTCCTTACTTGACTTGTGCCTTTTGTGAGCATTTTTTAGAGCATCCCATATATGTTTAGTCTTAGTACACCCAGAGATCCTGTTGTACTCATTAGGTCCGAGTCTGCATATCAAAACGTTCTTGGCCTTGACATTCTTTCCAAGCATCTTGTAATCAGTCTCAGTGTACTCACCTTTTCCCTTCTTTTACATTTGTTCCATCAGCGTCCTTCTTGGTAGGGTACTTTGGTCCTTCAATGACCCTGTCTCATAGCTCGTAATCTTCTGCTTGTAAATGATCCCCATACGAGCTTTCCACCAAATATAGTACTGTCCACTGAACATTGGTGGTCTCTGAGGTGATTGTTCTTCACCGTGTCTAATTGGTGGTGCAACATTAATCATGATATGTGTTAGCCTTTTAATTAGAATCCGCTCTAATACCAATTGATATTCTGCATTACCATATATCTATCGTATGCAATATCTAATTTCCACCTATAGGACAGAACACGTTACGCTACTTGTTCTAAGCGTTGCATCTGCGTAATAGTAAAGCAATGACACAATAATTTTCATATGAAAGCCACCCAACTCACAAAGTGTGGAAAAAAACACGACCTACACCTCTATATTTAACTCAAACTCCACTACAACGTGACCATGTGCAAATTCAAGTTACAAACTCTGTAAACTAGGACTAAACTTTAATTCATATCTCACTAATCTCTCTAGACTAATAAGCCCACTCCAAGTTATCCCAACCTGCAATTGAATTTGACTAACTGTTTATACCTATGAGTATTGCTTCTATGAAAGCAGATAAAGGTACAACTCGATGATCAATCCTAATACAAGAATCTAGACTCAAGAACTGTAAACATAAACTCTGTAACACAATTTTTTTAATCTTCTTTATTGTATTAGGACACACTTGTGAAATCAGAACTCTCTCAAATATGCTTGACAGAGTTTGCTCAATATTCCGATCTTCTCTCCTTGTGAGTATGTAACTTTCTTCACGGTAAGACTTGGATATATATATACCTTTTGGTCTTCAACACGTCGGATGATCCTAAACCCTACTTGATATGACCGATCATAGAAAATAGGGTTTGAGATTCTTGCATCTTGACGGAGCTTCAGTTTTCTTGTAGGACTCTGAAGTATCTTGATAAGTATGACAAATAAATCATGTAACCTTGAATGTCAAGTCCTTACCATAAACCACAAATCCTGCTCGCGGTAAGACTTTGAGCAGGAACACGTTCTTGGACCTAGTTCAAGCATCTGTTCCATTTGACTCTGTCTCGCATCTATGTCTGATATAGAACATGTTAATCGACCTGGTTCATTCACTTTTGCTTTGTGTCTGATTCGTTCAACTTTGTGCTGCATCTGTCTATTAAATGGATCAAGTCCACATACATGGTTTATTCGCCTTGTTCATTTATTTTGTCAATCATCAAAACCTATACTTGTCATCGCTAATTGCAACCGTCTAAATTCGATTAACACATTAATTCAATTATACACGTTATAACTTTAAATAATTTAATAATGATAGGTAGTAAAAGAAGTTCAATTCCATTACTTTTATGATTCTTGATAATACCGTATTTATTAGGAAGTGTTTTCTTGCAATTTTGTACATTAGTGTTATGGGAATAGTGTTTGATTGAAGGACAAAAAAATCGTTCTTTGATGGACATTTTGATAATTCAATTTTTAAATTTTTTGGTTCTCATTTTTAGAATAGTATAGATAGATTAAAGGTAACTATTTCTATAGATGTGACGTTTGAAGAATGAAACTGAATATAACACAAGTATAGCACAACTTTTCAGTTGTTTTGCGTTAATTTTATGTCAAACCATATATAAAATTTCAATAGAACTTAAGTTTTATCAATATTGATAATATATGTAAGCTTAATATAATTTCATCAGTTTTAACATATCAATCACCCCTATTTATTTTAGCGTAGTTACTTAATTATTAACTGAAGTGATCTAATTGCGTAAATGAATTTTACATCATTACTGGACAAGATATAAACTCTAAAAAAGCTATCTCCTTTAAATAAAACGAGTCACTTGAACGACAAAGCAAATAAACAAAATGTTAAATGTTATTTTTAAACAGAAAAATTACTAAATTAAGTTCTACAATTCTCAAAATCTCAGAGTTTATTAAGTGGATTTAGGTTTATTATCGATAATCTCATTACTACGTTCGGCTTATATGTCTGTCTATTGGTGAAGGTCAAATTACAATTTGTTTCATATTAATTGTTGTTAACTTGTTATAACCAAGACGCAATCAAATTGCGTGTCCATGATCCTTATTTTCGTGTCCACGTTTTTTTTCAAAGTACATCAGATTGTCATATTTATGAATCATGAAGGGGGAGAATGAAATGCAACAATTTAGTTTGTTAAAAGATGATGATGACTGCATAGGAAATATACATCCGTTTACTTTTACTTGTTTATTATATTAAAAGTATTTTTTTAGTTTTACTTACCCATTTTAGCATATCAAGAGAAAAATATATTTTTTCTTATTTTACCCTTAACATTAACTACTTATTCTCAAGTCTATTGAGATTGTACATTAATTAATATTAATACCTTTATAATTTTTTAAAAAGAAATCTATTATAAATAAGTAAAATTGAACGGAGGATGTATCTTTTTGCCACATTGATTTGTGTATCATTAAGTGTGCGTTAAGTATAATAATCGATACTATTCTTGTTTTATTTTTTGTCAAAGTAATGAATACTATTCGTTATGCATATACTGCTCCTATAAGATTCTTTTAAGCGTAGTTCATTACATTATTAAAGAAAAATAGAAACATAGTCCATAGATCATATTTTTGGGGTGTGTATTTTGGAGGAGCGACACAAAATCCTCCAATTTAATTTGTTTTGTTGAAACGAGATACAACCTTGGTGATAAAGCAGGCTAAATATGTTACCTCTCTTAATATATCTAGAGGGGTCAGCTTGCTGCCAGGGAGTCAACTTTGCGGCCTTAGGGTCGCAAGTTCGATTCTCCCCTCCGGATATCGTCCTCCGGGGCACATACATGTGGTAAAGTCTGGGCGCTAAAAGCCGCGCGGGCATGTTGCAGTGTGGGTTCGATCTCCGCCAAGCCTTGTGGATGGGGCCTGTGGGGGGGTCAACCTTGTAGCATTGATCCGTTGGACGCAAGCAGACACTGACCATGTGTGCACATCCCGCGATTTACCTGGTGGTGGGGTGCTGAAGGACCGGTCCCATCATCTCCAGGACGTCTGGGTAATACCAGTGAAGTAGTCAGGCGCAAGCCTCGAAACCTGGATTATAAAAAAAAAAAAAAAAAAAACATGTTGGCAAGATTAAATAGTTACAAATTGCATTTATGGCCTCTTATTATAATTCAGATTTAGGCCATCAATTTCATTGATTCTCCCTGTCATTTACTTTAATCATTTTTTTTTTGTCTATAACACTTAAACACCTATTGTTGAAGGTATGTTCCTACTTAACATTCCTCAGCAACTTTTGTGTAATCTCTATGGATGTTAGTATTTATACAAAAAGGCCGAATAGCCTAATACACACTTGTACTTGTACTGATTTGACACCCGACTCCTTCACGAAGATTCATTTAGACATCTCAAACTCAATAAAACAAATATTTTAAACGTCAGTTTGAGTCATTAATAGCTCTTTAAATATGAAGGGACAATGATAGCTCTCTCTAAATTACAAAAGGAAGGAAAGAGAACAAAAAAAGAAAGCTCAGTGTATGGGGATGTAATTCAAATGGTACATCTCCTTTTGCCCTAGTTAAAGCATATTAACCATCCTAATCCATGAATAGAACTTGTTCTTCCATAGAAGGCAAATTTCAACTTTTACATCTGATATTCAAGAACCTTGTCCATCTTATTGTTTCTTCCCCTGTGCTAAGCTAACGCGCAATGCCCTTCCGTCCAATTCCTGAAATTAACAGATATAAGAGGGGTATAATTTGTAGTTCATTCATTTAATTTTCTCAAGGAGTTTAAGTTCTTTGCACCGACAATATAACATATTTACACAATATTTACACAATATGAGATAAAAATGGCGACCAACATGAGAGAATAGGTTAACTACACTGATGGTGTAAAAACAATCTTTATATTGTCAGGGTATATAGCTTAAATCTTTTCGCAAGAGGTGATATGAACAAATGAAATGCTTCAGAAAAGTAAGTTCAAGAAGTGCATACCACTCCACTAAGATTGTTAAGAGCATTCTCCATTTCTTCTCTAGTCTCAAAGCTCACAAACCATAGCCGTGAGACCTCCCTGTCTCTCCAACAACAGTTCCAAATTGTTGAAATGCTTGTACCAATCTATCAGATGTGACTGACCATGCCAAATTACCAACAAAGAGCTTGTGTTCAGTTTCCGGGTAAAGGGGTTCTTTTGGTTTAGGCTTGTCTGAGAAATTCACCCTTAAAGTTCTGCCACCATACTCCTGAATTCAGTATTGCTTAATTTTTATAGCCTCAGGTTAGCTCAATGTCAGAAATATTTTGTAATATTCAAAGAGGAGGCAAACATCGATGCACGAAAGGAAATTGAATTAATATCTTACTCTTCCGTCTAGATTTTCGATGACTTTCTTGCAATCTTCAAGAGAACTCATTGTCACAAATGCTGAATCATGAAGAAACAGGGTACACTTGCTGGCTCTGCTACATCAACTTGTCGGTATGCATATGATATGGGTAGTGTAACTATATGGAAAGGGTAAATTCAGTTTTTTTGCTAATGTTTAGTATATCTTGACAAGGCACCCACCTCTTATCACATTTCTTCAACACGAATACATCAAGATATATAAATCCATGTAACATGGCTAAGTTGGTATAACATATGCTCATTGTCACAACTCACAAACCCTGAATATTACACACATGTTAGCACCTACTTATTCCACGAATGTTTAATTCGTTTACCCTCATTATTTCCCATGAGATAGTAGTCAAGATCATCCATGACTCTATGTAATACACAGGAAAAACACTGAATATGTCAATGTGGTTCACAAAGTGGGAGCACAAAAGCTAGAGCATAGATCAAACACCTTAATCTACTTCATGAAGCAACTATAACACAATAAGCAAATTGCAGAACAGAGCTCAAAACTTCCCCCTGATCAAATTAACACATACTAGTATTTCTTTAGACAGACCATGGTGAAAGTACATACTAAATGACAATTATGCCTCAATTCCAACTTGACTATACGAATACTCATTGATCAACATACTTAGGTCACCTTGGTAAAACTACATGAACCAACATATTTAAGTTACGTAAATAACTAACCTTTATACTAAAGTAAAAGGAGCCACTGAAACCCACACCTCTTTTCCCTATTGCTAAGAGCCTCACCCTCTTAACTCGATATAACGAGAAGACTACAAAGCATAGTAGATCACATTTTGCTTAAAGACTCGCTTAGACAAGTGAAAATCAAATTCTTTCTGTCGGTCAAGCCAGCCCAAAAATACTTTCAACGTGATGTATTATTGCCCGCTTTAGGCCAAGTTTGCACGGGTTTTCTTAAAATGTCTCACGCAAGACGGACAAAAGAAAGCAAAATAATTTTTCATGATCTCAAATTTAACAATAGAAAGTTATGAAATGTAAGAATGAAGTAGGAAGCTATCAGACAAGGATCAGGCTTAGCATAATTATTTCCTAAACAGACCTATTTTGGCTCTTACAAGCACACACGAATCTAATATGAGGCCCTATTTACTTGGAGTATTAAAAGGGGCCTACTTTAAGAGAAAGCAAACACTTAACTATTACAAGCGAGGTCCTAAGTAGTTCCATTGATACCAGCATATGATTTGTTTCGAGACTAATACCATGGTGAAGATGTGGAAGCCAAATATTTACATCAATAGCAGCCTGACAATGCAAGCCAACTAGTGCAATTATAATCCACTGAGCATATTATTCTTCTCCACTCCCTGCTTTTCATCATTCATCTTGATATGGGTATTGCAAGTAGATCCAAGAAAGTAGTAATGTTCATTGTTCATTTTATCCTAAATGTTCACATGAAGAGACATCTATCTCCAGAGTTAAAACTTTCCTCCAAGAAAGGAAGAGTAAGTTATGAGGACGGTTTGGTTGATACACTTTTCTTTTATGTCCGTTATCTACCATCAAGAGGGAACAAAAGTCAATTCCGTGACACCGCCCAAACAAAAGTAGCAAAGGTGTCCAAGCTTACACTTGAATCTGGCTGAAAGATGAATATTTAATTTGATAGGGTAAACATTTGTGGACTATAGTAGAGTGCCAACGACACTTTCTTGAACTGCTAAAGGTGTGCCTAGTGATCACCTAGTAGAACAAATTTGTGCTAGCATTTCTTAGAAAGACAACGAGAAAGAATTTAGCTTAAAGATATGCTCATTTTCGTGAATGGAAAATGCAATAGCTTATTTATTGACCTACAATTGACCACTTACTTCCTCGAATTATGTTGTTTCTGTTCGGTCTCCTCCCTTCAATGTACAACTGGTGTCCACCAATCTGAACAGTAGATGCCTGCAACAATGTTTTACTTAGATGTGAGTACCTACTCTGAATGTAAATGCAATAATTAGACTTAGTTGAAAGTATGAATTGCAAAAAGAAGGCGAGAAAAACAGAAAGAGAACGAACATCATTCCCAACTTCCACACTACTTCACATGGAATACTTAGAATTTGTGCCAATTTATTTGACCTCATTCACCATTCTCAATTATTCAAATTACAGTGTCCTGTTTCGCACTCTTTGGAAGATGACGAGTTTGACTAAGAACAGTTTTAGTGAGTCTAATAGTTTATCACAAGCTGATCGCAATTACAATGCTCAATTAGAAGTGGAATGACCAAACAAAGTCGTGCTTATGTCGGTTCTATTCCAGTGGTAATATTTGTACTTCTATTTCCTAATTATCATGGTATTCAAATCACATCATTTAAATCAAGACAGAGGGAGTAATAACAGCAAGATAACTTGCAAGGAACATATCTAGAAACACTAGCCAGAAATGAAGAACTTATGGTTAGAGTATTGAAACTTCAACACAAAAAGTAAAATTAAAGATGGCTCAAAATTTTGAAATATTAGTTCAAACCTCAATTGCATTCTGAACACCAGTTACATCTTCAAATTCGACAAATGCATGGCATACATCAATGTCCTGCATCACATCAAATTCCAGATGAACTTTATTTTGACTTAAACTAGATTCAAGAGTAGGACAAAAGAAAGATGATAGAACAAACCTTTCGCGTTCTAATGGCAACAGCATCAGGCTTTAGTTTACCAAACTTTTTGAATTCCTCCTCGATTTCATAAGCAGCCATCGTTGATGTAACACCCCGTACTTTAACTTTAGGATACATCGGGGTAAACACACATGAATTTAATGAGATTGAGGTCATTCATGAAGTTATAGAAGATTCATATCAATGTTGAAGAGGTTACGCGGGGATTAAAGGTTAAAGGAATTAGAGAAATAAATTTCGTCAAAGTTCGAAATATGGAGCAGGTTATAAAGACCATATAGAAGTTTTGTCATAGAATCAAGAGCTCGGTGTATAAAAGGACGAAGTCTTGAAAATATTTACGACTTAAATGTTTGACGACGAGGATTGAAAATAATATATTGTATGTATATCGAAAGAGGCTACGGACTAGTGTCATATTACATGACCATGATAATGAATATATGAAATGTGTTGGAAGTGAGTCTTATTTAAGTGAATTGTGATAAGAATTAATTAAGTGGATGAGTAGTTAAGTGGGAACAATTTCCACGTGGATCCATAGTACGAAAGAAGTGTGTGACAAAGGTACAAATATATGGTCTTGTAATGACATAGAGACAAGATTTCTATTACTAATAAATGCAAGGGACAAAATGATTACATTTTATACGGTCCAATAGAAATTAGTACTTCTAGATCTTACTTATTAATTTAGCTAGACATTCCATCTTAACAATTCTTGGCCAAACCATACCGTGCAACCTTTTTATATGCAGCAACCATATACCCTTTTAATTAACAAGAAACGTGAAAGGCAGCCCATGTTGTTGTAGTCGCCCGATTCATGGAAGTCGGAGTAGAGCGAGCTGATTTCAGCTTATCTAAGATGAGCTGCATTAATTGGGTTGTTAAGAAGACCAATTAAGGTATGTTAAGGCAAATATTTTCTTCTTTTGGCATGTTCTAAGTTACGAAACGTAAACGTGATATTGTCCATAAATGATTCTACTCTTAGTAGTTAAGAATGTTCATGTTATTCATTCCTGTTGTCAAAGCATGTCTAAATATGTTTCTAAATCCTTATTGAGGTATATGAGAAAAATGTTAGTATTCATAATGTAAATTGGAGGTGAAGCGATATTACATCACTCCGACAAACTTATAGTGTCTTATTATCATATCATTATGCATTACATTCATGTACATACCTTGACCTCAAAGGAGTTATATAATCTACTATATGTATGCACTATATATGTATGAGATATGGGAAAAGGGAAGGCGTTATATACGCACACCACCTGCAGCTGGTACAGATATACACGATAATGATTATGCCCACAGAGGCTGATATGATATGATGGGATGCCCACAGAGGTTTGATGGCGTTACATACGCAGATGTATATGTATGACTGCATTGTGCATGACATTTAGTGGCCCTCAGAGGCATCCTCTACCGGTTGGTTGTTTCTTGTCTCATGTTACTTTCAGGTCTCTATTATGCTATTCCTCATGCCTGACATACTCGGTACATCAGTCGTACTAACGTCCCTTTTGTTGGGGGACACTGCGTTTCATGCTCGCAGGCTCAGGTAAAGAGGGTGACAGTTCGCACTAGTAGGTTGCTGGTTCAGCTGATATTGAAGCACTCTATTTGTTTCAGAGTTGCAGTCTAGTCGTGGTACGATATTTTGGATATGCATAGGGGTATGGCGGGGCCCTGTCCCGACCTTATGATGTTACGTACTCTTTAGAAGCTTGTAGACAGTTGTCTTGTGTATAGTAGTCGTGTATGACCTTGTCGGCCTTTGTATGTATATATGCATAGGTTGGATTCTTCAGTTTGTAAGAGGTTACGTAGCATCTTTCCAGTTTACCATTTTTATATGTCAGCAGAGTATCTCGTGGCGGCCTCATGGGCCATGCGAAATTACGGATATATGCTAAATATATGATTAGTGGTACTCGGCAAGTGAGGTCCGGGTGCTCGTCATGACCCTCCGGTTTGGGTCGTGACAGTTGTAGACACTTTTTGACATATATAGACTTGACTTCAACTGTGAAAAGTTCAAAAAAGGAAAATCATGAAAGCCTATCACTCAAATGAGGTCCCCCATAAGAGAGAATACACATCCCTAGCACATGGGATTATACATTGTACCAAAGTACAATAAACTAACCTTCACCTTCCACAGCTGAAGCCTCTTCTGTGGCCTCTGTTATAGACCTCTCAATAGTATTAGTTGATGGAACTGATGGCAGAGCAGGAGGCTCTGGCACATGTTGCCACTCTGAAGGAGGAGGGGTAGGTTTGTTGAAAGAAGACTGGGCTGGTCCTCCTTGTGCAGAATTTCCTTTAGTAACTTGTAACTTCCAATTTTGAATCAAGCAAATAGAATTATTTCATAGTAAAAGCATACTCAAGACAATATGAGAATTTAATCATCAGGAGAAGTACGGTAATGGCATACAATAGAAGCATAAGTGTGCTTTTGGGGCTCCGCAACAGGTTCCTCAACAGGACTGGATAAATGGTCTTGTACTGCATTAATTGTATTCTGAAGTGAGCCGTTTGACTGCGCTGCAAAATTATCTTCAAGGATCTTCTCAGCTTCGGGGACATGCTGAAGCTGTTCCTCCGGAAAACTGTAGTTATCGACTGGTCCATTATCTTCAATTTCAGGAGCAGCAGCATACTCCCTTCCCTGGATTTCTAAACCAAGCATGTAGTTGGGCACTGCAGAAACCATCATTAATCCTTTAAATACGCACATTTTCGTTTGCCTCATAGTATTGCAACATTATCATGCAGAGAAACTGACTTCCAAGTCTTCTTTCAGAAGCATTGACATTTAAGTACATAACTTCTCACCAATTTATACTAAAACTTCTTCTCACCAGAAAAAAAGGTAAGAAAATTAGCGAGCTTCGGCATTTGAAGCTACTGGAAGTATTCTCCCCTAATGACAATTGACAACTTAGCTTAGGGGTGAAGCATTCACCATGCGCCCCCTCACAGCATGGTTCTGTTCCTACTTTCACACCCCAACACCCTCTCCCCTCCTCCAAGAAAAGGTAAGAAAGGAAAAGGCCTTAAGTTACATCAAGGAATTTCTTTTCTTTTTTTAAAAGGAAGAAATAGAGAGTAATAGAAACAAAAAGAAGTGAGAGGATCCTCCCATCAGATCTATCTTAGGATGAAAACCTTGAAGATTGAACTCATACCTTGCTCTTGAAGTGCATTGGAAGCATTTAGCTTGGAATCAAGGTTAGTCTGTGCTAGATAGGGAATTGGTTGCTGAAGAATTTGCTCCTCATCAACATAGTGAAAGATATCATTGAGGACAAAGTATCCTTGTTCCTGGGGTCCAAGGAAAAATGTTTGTATGAACTTCCTACTCCTGTCGATACCTTTCACGTGGACAGAACCTGAAACCATCACAAGGACACCATCATTCCATGATTCCAAGGAATGAAGTGTTTTAATCTCTATTCCAGTATAATGAAGCGACATGACGAGGGTGTGGATTTGCTGCACAACACAGAAGGAACAATGAAAAAAGGTAGCAGAATAATTCATATTGGGGCCAAAGGAACATCAGACATGAACCATGTTTATTAGCTAGTTGAACATGACTAGAAGTTATATTAAATTGGAATAGAGTTATAGAAGTGGTTCAAAGATAATGTTTTCCTCTTTAATCTCTTTGAAGTCTTTCATTTTTATTAGTATATTAATTAAAGCATGCAAGTGTCAACTCACAGGTAGTTATGATCTTTTCTTTTTTAATAAAGTAACTCATTGGTAGTAATGATACTAGTAGCTCTATTTTGATCATTTCTTAAATTCAGTTAAATTATCTCGTCTCCACATTCGATTTTAAAGCAAACAATAACCTTATATAACTATAAAACTTTTTTTACTCTAATTTAAGTAAAGTGCATACCTCAACAAGCTCAGGACTACCATAGTCTTTGTACAATCCCAGCAAGTTGTGCACTGTCACAAAGATAAGGCAAATTCCCAAAATAAATCTTAGTATTAACACTTCCACTACTACTCTCATCAGACCCCTCTCCTCCCTTTTCTTCCAGCATCACCGCCGCTTCCGCCTCTTCCTCCTCCGCCGTCATTGCCGCCTCCACCTCCTCTTGCGCCACGGCAGCCGCCAGTCTCGGTACCACCCTCCACTTCTTAAATGAAACAGCTAATAATGATGATGATGAAGTTAAAGTAATGTTTGGTGTTCTAGTGGATGATATTTTAAGGAAATGATCACAATTACGCCGAGTTAACTTAGAACGTATACAATGAAGATCTTGGTTTGGGTTTGACATCAGGAAATGCCACAGCAACATGTGAAGAAGTTCTAGGATACTTCAAAACCTCCTCTGATGCCTCTTCTGATATGTCAACATTATCAGCCCAAACAATTATCAGTTTTTCTAATACCTGTGCATTTTTCAGGAAAAACCTTAGTAGCTTCATCTCATTTTCTTCACATTTGAAATCAGTCAACTTAATCAACTTCAGAGTTCAGACTAGATTCCAAACACACAATGCTATCACTAGGGTCATGCATCTTCCAGTTCTCATCCCAATCAAAATTCTCATAAGAAAACAAATTAAGAACTTCTAGACTAGGAGAATGCTTGAGCAATAGCATCATGACTTGCATACAGTCTTCATCAACATACCCTTTCAATTTTAAGGACTTGAGCTTATAAAACGTGACCGGAAAGTTTCTTACTTCATGAGATACACTATACAGACCCAAAATGGAATCAAGGCATAATTTCAAAGCTGATATAGAAGGGACATTCTTGATCATCTTATGCACACACATGCCAATTTCTTTTCTTAGATCATCAAAATCATCAATGAAGAGGTCAACAACTTCTATAGAGGAGATTCTCTAAAATTATATCCTTTGCCATTTGAGCACTATATTTCAAGACCTTGAGATTCAGGCAAGATATTTTGACATTACAATTTCTATAAATTCCATCATCGCTATGGTAGTTTTGTAGAGACATGTAAACCAGATATGTTGAAGAAATATCAACCGCAGTCATAGTTCCAAAACTACACTCTTCCAGTATCAGTTTTTCTAGGACAGGATATTTTGAGAAGGAGCAAAATGCCACCCTTGCTTTCTTGTTTATTTTAATAGGACACCGTTTAATGTTGACATGTCATTATTTTTTGAAGTTAATTTTTTTTTTAATTCCATTTGTCGGAAGACTTCTATTGCTATTTGTGTAAGGCCATTTAACTCATTGGCCCATCAATTTCATTGAAACACCTGTGACAAATTAGTTTGAGTCATTAATAGATCTCTAAATATGAAGGAACAATGATAGCTCTCTAAAGTACAAAAGGAAGGAAAAAGAACAAATCAAGAAAGCTCAATGTATGAGGATGTAATTCAAATGGTACATCTCCTTTTGCCCTAGTTAAAGCCTTTTAGCCATCCTAATCCATGAATAAAACTTGTTCTTCCATAGATGGCAAATTTTAACTTTTACAACTAATATACAAGAATCTTGTCCATCTTATTGTTTCTTCCCTTGTGCTAAGCTGACGCGCAATGCCCTTCCGTCCAATTCCTGAAATTAACAGACACAAGAGGGGTATAAATTGTAGTTCATTCATTTTTTCAAGGAGTTGAAGTTTTATGCACCGACAATATAATATACTTACACAATCTGAGATAAAAATAGTGACCAGCCTAAGATAATAGGTTAACTACCATGATAGTGTAAAAAGAATCTTATACTGTCAATGTGTATGATTTAAATCTTTTCTCAAGAGCTGATATTAACAAATAAAATGCTTCAAAAAAGTAAGTTCAAGAAATGCATACCACTCCATTAAGATTGTTAAGAGCATTCTCCATTTCTTCTCTTGTCTCAAAGCTCACAAAACCATAGCCACGAGATCTCCCTGTCTCTCCATCATATAGTACCCTAGCTCCAACAACAGTTCCAAATTGTTGAAATGCTTGCACCAAGCTATCAGATGTGACTGACCAGGCCAAATTGCCAACAAAGAGTTTGTGTTCGGTTTCCGGGTAAAGGGGTTCTTTTGTTTTAGGCTTGTCTGAGAAATTCACCCTTAAGGTTCTGCCACCATACTCCTGAAATCAGTAAATATTGCTTAATTTTATAGTCTATGATCAGCTCAATGTCAGTAGTATTTTGTAATATTCAAAGAGGAGGTGAATATCGATTCATGAAAGGAAATTGAATTAATATCTTACTCTTCCGTCTAGATTTTCGATGACTTTCTTGCAATCGTCAAGAGAACTCATTGTCACAAATGCAAATCCTCTGCTTTTACCTGTTTCCCTGTCATAAAGAACCTGAACAAATTGGATACATTAGCACGTAAAATACATTTAGGACATAGGACATTTTGGTTTTGGTTAGAAGAAAGTTTTTTATAGCACTAAAGAGACATTCAAAATTGCAGCATCCATGCTTCTATAATAGTTCAACTAAGAATATACGTTGTTCAATCCAAGCTTCAAACCCTTTTGCGCGGAAGTTATCTTCTTTGTTCTAAGAAAAATTCTTCTTTGTTCTGGTTTCATTGTCTATCACTTAAGTAACTCATGTCAAAACTACAAAGTGACATTCTATATCCCTTCTATTGAAATTCATGTTTTAATTCATTGGAAATTATTCATCACCAACTTATTAATCATTAAGCAACAGGTTGCACTTGTACACACTGCTACATGAACTTGGACGTGTTAGTAAATGGAAAGGGTACATCTAGTTTTTCTCGTAATTTTCTTATCGTGAAGGATCTTAATGATGTGCCCATCCCTTCTCAAACCCATCCTTTATCACACTCGACATGATAGATATATAAGTGAAGGATCCATGTGACATAGCTTGGTGGTACAGCCTATGCTCATTGCCACAAACCAAGATGCACCTACTAATTCCATGAATGTCTAATTCGCTTTTCCTCATTATTTTTCATGAGATGGTTGTCAAGATTATCATCGACCGGTCTATCTAAGACACAGAAGATACATAATGTGGCACAAATATGGATACAGAAAGCCTAGCCCGCAGATCAAACACTTAATCTACTTCATCAAGTAACTTTAATAAGATGTCAAAAGTTCAATCCTAAGCCATGCCAGTCGCTAGCAAGAATCTTTTTTTGTCTATAACTTAAACGATGAAGTAAAAAAGGATAACTAATTTAGCACTTTAGACCGCTGAGATATACATCATATCCATGACTAAGTGTACCATCTTCCGAATTGTTAGATTGCACCTTTGGGATAACCGAGCAAATTGCACAAAAGAGCTCAAAAATTCAGTATGAATCAAATTAACACAGTTTTTTTTAGACAGACCAAGGTGAAAGTACATAATTAACAATTATGCCTCAGTTTTAAACAAGTTAGGGTCAACTTTAGGAATCCTAACTGGTCATATTTAGGCCCGAGGTGAAAGTACTTGAACCAAAATATTTAGTTCATCTCAGTAACTAACCTTGATAACCAAGTAAAAAGTGTTAGGGTTTATGCCCTGATGTTCTTACCTTAGTTGAGTTCGATGAAGCCTACCGAAGTCCACTCCTCTTTTCCCCAATTGTTAAAGCCTCACCCTCTTAACTCGATATGTCAAGAAGACTACAACATATAGGCTATAGCAGATTACATTTTGCTTAAAAACCCGCTTAGACAAGTGAAAATCAGATTCTGTCTGTTGGCTAAGCCAGCCAAAAATACTTTTAACACGATATATTATTGCCTGCTTTCAACCAAGTTTGCACGGGTTTGCTTAAAATGTCTCACGCCACTAACAATATGTCTAGGCCTTATTAGTATATCTTTTTTTTCTTATCAACTCCCAATATTCAGAGAGACCGGAACCAAAAATTTTAGTTTATGGGTTCATGGTTTGAACCAAAATTATTAGGTTCTGGCAAACTCCCTAATCACCATTGTGGCCTGTCGTCCCTGCTAACAGATACTTTGTTCACACGCCCAACATATGTCATAGATTAGGAAACAAATCTCTTAACCAAGCACAACAAAACACAAAAGGTCTATCTTGATTATTTCTTAAATTCTGTTGAATTATCTAGTATTCACATCCCATTTTAAAGCAAACAATAACCTTATAAAACTAGATTTTTTTTTTACTCTAGTTTAAGTAAAGTGCATACCTCAACAAGTTCAGGACTACCATAATCTTGAACAATCCCAGCAAGTTGTGCACTGTCACAAAGATAAGGCAAATTCCCAAAATAAAGCTTAGTATTAACACTTCCACTACTACTCTCATCAGAATCCTCTCCTCCCTTTTCCTCCACCACCACCACCACTTCCTCCTCCACCTCCACCTCCGCCTCTTCCTCCTCCGCCGTCACTACAGCCTCCACCTCCTCTTGCGCCACCGCAGCTGCCAGCCTCTGTACCGCTCTCCACTTCTTAAATGAACTAGCTAATGATGATGATGATGAAGTTAAAGTAATGTTTGGTGTGCTAGTTGATGATATTTTAAGGAAATGATCACAGTTAGGCCAAGTTAACTTAGAACGTATACAATGAAGACCGGAGAATGAAGATGCTATTGATGTGGCAGCTGTGGCTGCCATGTTGAACGGAATATGTTGAAATGTGGTGGTTATTTTGATCGGATATTTTTTTAGATGGAAAAGTATAGAGAAGTATTAGTGCGAGTTTAGATATATGGGGTTATTACATGAGTATTTTTGAGTGCTGATGTGGTGAGATGAAATCCAAAGAGATAGGAGAAATATACATGAGGTGGATATTATCTGATAAGGTTTTTGGATTTTTGCTTTTTCTTGTTACCTTATGGAATTGAAGCTCTCTTTTTTATTGGGCTCTTTTTGCAGTGTTGGTGTTTTCTTAGCCACACTTATTTTTATGTTGGAAATTTTTAAAGTGAAATGAGAGGAAAAAGTTTAAATAAGGAAATATAATTAGAGTATTACTCAAAGTCAATGTTTACCTGTAAACGGAACAGTTGAATTTGTATACGTGGATCTCAAGTAACACGTAAGATAGGAATCCTAGATGAATATGAATAATACCAAAACAAGATAAAGTAAAGCTTAGCCGGAGCCTTATGACAACTTCTGGGCAAAGTGACGGTAACTTGTATGAAAGCACATAAATCAAGAGAACAACAATAAATATTTGGTAATACCTAGAATCTGATGGGTTTGCCTTCTACGACCATTTTCTTTTGGTTTAGTTCTTCTAGCTCCTGTCCCCGCAGCCCCTGATGGGCAATACTCTTGGTGAGTCACTTCGTCTCTTCACGATCGATGGTAAATCCTCTTGCTTAGCCTATTTACTTTTCCCTTTGAGGGAATGAAGTGTCATATTTATACATGAGCTACACGGATACACAACCCACGAAATATGACTTCATAAATATAGGAGAATGAATGTTGTAATAATTGGCAATCAATCTCTCAATAAATGCCATTAAAAGGTTGTTGGAAGTCGTATGACCGAATTTAGTAACGGTCGTCCGTTACGATGCAAATGGCTCTTAGCCTTCTTTATTATTGTTATCGACCTTGCTTGCATCACTCCCGGTACCATGCATACCAAACCAGTAGCGTTGTAATCTGATGTGGGTCTGACTTAGCATCATGCTCCACGTGTCACACCATAATTCGTACAACTGTCTTATATGAATTTTTACTTATACAAATAATCCTCCCACTTTTCAATCGCGTCTCTTGTGCAACAGGGAAGTGGATTTGAATTAAAAGCCAATCGACACTCTACTCTATCGGGAAACACACATTTTGATGGTCCAATCGTCACCTTGATGAAACGATGGCAACTCTCCGACTTCCCTCAATTTATAGAAGACCGCAGAGTAATGATGAGGCGTGCCATCCAATCACACTTGCTCTGACACGCACGTGCTGCCGCCGATTGGCATTCGACATATCCTCCCTTCAAATGGCGTCACCACTTCGTCACTTATATATACTCCACCAACTCATGGGTTTAGCCTTTCATATCTTATTTTCACAAAAGCATCTTCAACTTTCTGATTGATATCTCAATGTTTATCACAAACATGACTAACCCTTCCACACGTAGCAACACTTCTTCTCACAGAAGAAACCCTAACCTTCAAGCAGGGACCTCTTCCAACCAAAATCCTTCGGTTTCTTCTCTTTTACCGAAGACATGGTGTTTTACTCATGATATTTGAGAAAAGAATACTTCTAAGGTCTTACTCGGCGGTAGGGATACCCCCGCCGGTGATTACAAAACCTGAATTACTGTCAAAATTCTACTAACGGTGAAAGCCAATTGCGGCTGGGAAACGATTGAAGTCCTAATTTCCACTAGTAAGGAAAGGATCACCTCTTACAAAGAATGGTATTCTTATGTTTATACTTACCCATTTTCCATGAAACTCTAGGATGAGATTGATGATGTCATTTTAGAATTCTGCTTCCGGTACAAAGTATGCATAACTCAAGTGGGCCCTCAGATTTGAAGAGAAGTCGCGTGCCTCTGGCATTTCGCTCGGGAAGCTAAAGTCGACTTTACTTTGGACCACTTAATTTGTCTTTACTCTCTACGCAATTTCCGTGACGGAGTTATCAATCTGCACTGCCGAGGAAGCAAGACCATTCTTACCAGTCTTGATGATGACTGTGACTGGGGTTAGACGGAGAGATATGTCATCGTTCAGACTGCTGATCTCCTTCCCCCTGACAGTCGCCCAATCCTAGAGCGATGGAACTACCACCGTAAGTTTGCTTTTACGATGTCTTTTCCCTAAGCAGTCTGCTTCTACTTTTGATCAGGTTAAATTATTTCCTTCAGCCACCATATGGGAGCCTGCGAACATAGATGGCCTTGGGACCTGGGTTCAGAAGATCCTCAACGTGTCCAACCCGGAACTCCGAACGTGGAAAAACTTGCCTTGAAGAAGAACTGGTATCCCGCAACCATGCTATATACCGTAATCATTATTTCAAACTCCTATACTTATTTTGCCCTTTCAACGAAATTGTTCTTCTTTTTGCTAGGTCTTTCAAAATCAACTGACACAGCCCCTCCTGAAGAGGAAATTGTAGATCCGGAAGCGGTTGCTCTCATGATTTAATAGACCCGTGAATTGAAAAGGCTCCGATGTGAATCCTTTGCTAGACCTCGAATGGGACAAAAATGTTTGAAGAAGAAAATGTCCGATCACTCTGACCGTACTCCTTCCAATGTTCCCGATAACGTCGGTTTAACAGTTGGTTCTCTCTCTGTGGTGGACCTGGATGATGAAGGTCCCGAGGAAAAACAACCTCTAGAGAGAAGGAGGACTGAAACCCCCTACTTTTTGCAAAAATGGAAGTTGCCAGCCATAGTACCGGTTACACCACTACCTATTTTGCCCCAATAAGTATTGTTGTTTGTCAACCCCTGCATGTACCAACCACCACATCTCTACCACCAATTTCTGAAGATCCCGGATCTCCGGTCATGCCGAGCATGATTCAAGAAGAAGACCATGAAATGTTGTCTTCCCAGATCGAGTTTCTTCTTCGCGTAGGGATGAACTGGTAGATGAGTACCCGGCCCCAGTAGTACAACCTATAGAGTTCCGAATCGTAACCTTCCAACTCTCAGCTGACTGCCACTTTTGTTCCAAGGCCGCTGAAGTGGCTAACTATATGAAGCACGTGGCCTCAGACAAGGACATGAAGAAGGCTCGTCGGGTACCCTCTGAATGTGTCATCAACGAGGGGATGCATGCTGCAGCCAAGATACCACTATTTTCAGATCTGTTCATGCTTTATTTATCTCCGCATAACCTCCTCTAATAATTATGCCCATTTTCTAGGCTAATTTCCTCTGCTACGTGGGTCTCCAACGCATGAAAAAAAACTGCACTACAGACTAAAAGAGACACCGCCGTTCACTGACTGACAGTAGCAGAGGTGAAACTTGCCAAAGTTGATGAACTGCGCAACAAACTTAAGCATCTGGAGGAAGAGAAAAAGGCCTATAAGTACAACATATTTATTTGGTTGTACCCAGAATATGCATCGAAAAAACTTATTAACTCATACCCGGTCGTAGCATCAATCATTTGATCTATGTCTGGTAAAGGGAATGAGTCTTTAGGATATATTTTATTTAAATCTTGATAATGAATGCACATTCTAAACCTTTTTAGGTACTACAACTACTTTTGCTAGGCAGTCTGGGTATTTCACCTCCTGGATTGATCCTATATTGAGTATCTTGCTACCTATTTCTTAACAAACTTGTTATGGAGTTCGGCTAATGGTCGTTTCTTCTGTCGCACCAAAGGGAAACTGAAATTCAAGCCCAACTTATGAGTTGTGACTTTTGGAGAAATGTCTGTCATATCTTCATGAGATCAAACAAAGCAATCAATGTTAGATATAAGATATTTAAGAATCCCTAAGCTCCGGGGTTAATTCGGTTTCCAAGTTTACCTTCCTATAAGGGTTTCTGGATGTAGTGTAATCTGATCTAACTCATCTGCAGTGGACTTGGTGGCATCTGATTCATCTGGTACCTAAAAATATCTAGGTACTTGATACCGGTACGAAAACTCCTCCTTCGGATAAACGACTATTGATTCTACCGGCAGAACCTGGTGAACTTCCTCTAGTACCGGCTCCACTTTCTATGATTGCTATTTGGAGTCTACTGCCACCTCTGGTTCCTTTGTAGCAAATATTTCCCTGGCGGCAAGCTGTTCACCTCAAATTTGTTGAATTTCTTCCGGTGTCAAAAATTTTACCAACAGATGCAGTATCAATGGGATCGTCTTCATATCATGTATCCATGGTCTTCCTAATATTGCGTTTGTACCTCATATCCCATCGAGGATATAAAAATTTATCATCTTAATAACCCCCTACTGTGTCTACCGGTAGGTCTACTTCCCCTTTCGTGGTTTCACTCGATATGTTGAAACCTGAAAGGGTTCTGGCAGTCGAAACTATTTTGTCTGTCATATTTATTTCTTCTACCACCTTCAGTCTGATTATATTAACTGAGCTACCGGGATCAATTAAAACTCTTTTCACCTGAAAGTAGTCGATAGTCACCGTGACTACCAGTGCATCACTATGAGGGAAGATAATATCGGCAACGTCTTCTTCAGTGAACGTGATAGTATGTTCATCAGGTATCTCTCGGAACCTCTTTTCCGGGGTCACAATTTTTTTTTGCCTTTTTAGTCGATGTGAAAGACGTGGCGGCAATTATTGATTCACTATATATCATGTTTATGACATGGGGTGGAGCAGTCAAATTAGGCTTGCCTTCTGTGGGTGGTCCCCGCTCATAGTTATTTTGAGCTTTCTCGCTCAAATATTCTCGGAAGTGGCCCCTGCTTAGCATTCGTCCCACCTCTTCTCATAGATGTCTACAATCCGCAATTTTATGCATGTGAGTGTCATGGAAATCGCACCAGATGGACTGATCTCTTTTACTTGGATCATACTGCAGTGGTTTCAGTGTCGAGATCCCAGATGACTTCTTAACACCGCCTCCATCTGTTCTTCATCGATATTGAAATTGTACTCGGATAATTTCGAATACCCGGCACCCCTTAGATGAATTACTTTTCTCAGAATTCACCAATCCTTGATTATTTTACCCAGAGCATCCTTTGTTATTTGATTTATCAAAGTACCGGAACCCCTGTCCACCTCCTTTCTTTCCGGTGAGAGGATAAGGTTGACAGCTGTTTTTTGAGGAATTCCCTTTCTCTGCCTTTGCGAAGATACTCCCGACCTTAAATCCAAGCATACATTCTCGATCCGGATCTTGGATTGGTTGTGCACGTCTTCCTAAGTTGTCGCCTGACATTCCAAATGATTTTCCTTAAGCTTTCGTGAAACATCTGAACTTGAAAGATTCATGCGCTTTGTGAAAGCTTCTGCCGCCCATTCATCAGGGGCGGTGGGTAGTAACATTCATTCCTTTTGGAACCACTACAAGAAATATGCTAAATTGTGGAAGTTTATTTGTGGGGTTATAAAAAAACCCCACTATAAGATTATTTTCTGGCGTTTCTTTTAACCTCTGTTGTATTATTCTTTTTGTGGCAGTCCTGTTGTGGAGGTTCTTGATAACTAGGGGTGAGCACGGGTACTGGGTACCCAGATACCCGATCGGAACCGACACTAACGGGTAGGTTCCGGGTAGATATATTATAATAACGGGTAGGGTCCGGGTAGTAAAATTAGGAACCGATCAATGTCGGGTCCGATTCCGGTTCCGGTAAATAGAGACAGGGTACCCGCACCCGGAACCGATATTCGGAACCTATAAAATATTAAATATTTTTACTTTTTTTAGAAACATTTGGACCACTTTTAACTTTCTCCAAAATTGTTTGTTGCACGCCTGCACATTGATTTTCCCCACCCCAAGACGCAAATATTTAAGCTTTTTCACCCCTTTATTCTAGAATGCTCTTTGTACCCTAAGAGAAAATACCCAAAACTCTCTCAATAACAATGGCGTTTTAGCTACACCACCGAGCTTCATCGTCGCCGTTGTTGAAGCTTTCTCTCAGGTACTTTCATCGTTGTCGTCGTTGAAGCTTCACCTTTGCCTCTTTCTCTCCCTTGGTTGTGTTCACGTCGTTCTTAAAATGCATATGGGTTCATATCTAACTCTTCAATTTCTTTTTAATATCCTATGCTTCTGTTCTATTTCAGGCAATATTCATCTTCAATTTGTATTACTTTTTGATTTGAAATGTAAATCTATTTTTAAAATTTGTGTATATTATTGTAGCTGTGAAGATGAAATTTAGGGATTTACTAGTATAATAAAGCTTTTCTTTTGTATCGAAGAGCTTATGAACACGAAAATAAGTTTAATTCAGATATTTCCAAATTTATTTTGAAATCAACATGTTCAATTAATTGAGTGTCAAATTTGACTTGCAATTTTAGGTTTTGGTTACAGAATTAGCTTTTCTACAATGAATAAGTTTTCTAAAACTTCTTATAAGGGTACTAAAAACTCCGATTGCAGGCTAAAAAACTACTGATGAAATTATTTTAGAACTCTTTTTGATTCTCATAGGCTAAAAAATTGTTGCTTAATTTGTGTTTTTATATTTACAGGGTAGCCGGGAACCTACTCGGACCCGCAGGGTCCGGGTAGGTTCCGGGTAATGATTGCTACAGGTAGGTTCCGGATAGTAAATTTAGGAACCGATCTTTTACCGGGTAGGGTATGGGTAGTTCAAAAATGTTAGGGTACCCGGACCCGCTCACCCCTATTGATAACCTCCACAATTTACTTCAAATTGTAGAGGTTTGTGAAATACTGCGATTTGATATAATTTGTGGCAGTTAATAACCCTCACAATTTCGGATGTACGCCAATATCTTGAACTATAGAGAAGCACTTTAGAGATTAATATAAGTAAGACTAAATTCATGCATTACAAGTTTGTGTGAAAATTGCGAAGTTGAGATGAGACTAGACGAAATTGCGGTACCAAAATATAAAAGATTTAAATATATATAGGCTCGTTCTTTTAAGAGAATGGAAGGATATGCAAAATTATCAATCACTCATTGAGTTATAACACGATGATTGAAATAGATAAGTGCTACCGTGTTATGTGATAAAAGAATGTCTACCAAAATGAAAAATAAATGGGTAAGAATATAGAATTTATTGAATTTAAATTCATGAAACAATTTGGACTATTTTAAATCTAAGATATATTAGCCCAAATAATTCTTTTTGTGAGTTAATATAATTAAATAAAATACATAATGTTTAATATATATGAATTTAATAAATAAAGTACTTTATGAGGCTAGCTTATTTAATTGTTCTACACATGGTGAGCCCATTTTGTTAATTAGGCCAAGATGTCATGTTATTTTAGAGGACCATGCTCGTGCCAAGGTGACATGCCACACCAACTCAAATGAAAAGCTAATAAGATAATGCCACATGTCGAAATGATAGTGGCATACCTAGTTAGATAAAATATCAATGAAAATAAAAGTACTTCACGCGTACAAATGATATGTTCTGGTCAATCTCACTTCAATCTGATTGGTCGAAAAAGAGTTTTCCCTCATCACAACTTTTCATCCTACAACTATAAATAGGATTAGTTAAATAGGAGTCCTCATAATTAAGAAAAAATACCATAACTAAAATAAGAAGTCAGACAGAGGTCGTGGATCAAAGTCGTAAAATTTTCTACAAGCTATATGTATTCAAACACCCAAATATTTCTCTACATGTTTTAAATATCAAGACCACAATTCAAGATCAAGCCCTTAAATTCATATACAAGTCAAGATCAAATTCAAAGACCATTGAATTTAATTTTCAAAAAGAAAAATCAAATGATTCATAGAGATTGTAACAAACCCACAAGATGAGTATTGCAAAAATATAAATGATAAAATGGGTGTGCAGTCATACAAAATTAGATAAGATTAAAAATAACCATATTTGCTAGAAGGTGCAAATAGCGCACATTGATGATAAAATGAGCGATAGCTTGGTAATATTATGTATCGATCTACATATGCATCGGTTCATAAAAGAAAATTAAATTAATAAATATATGCGCATTAATGTCTTTTATTTTCATAATATTAGGAGTTCTAAATTTAAGCAATTATAGTAGAAACTTAAAAATTTTGTTACATTTTATTTTATTTTCATAATAATGATTCTTGATTTGCTAAAAGTAATAAGTAAAAAGAAACTCTATTGTGGCTGTTCAATTTATCAAATTAAATTTTGGTCAAGTTTTTATAAAAAATTCGCCAAAAGCAGGCGCCAAAAGTTTCCCTCGTTTTCCTTTTTTATTTTTCCCGACTTGAAGCTCTTTGGCTCAGTGTTATCGGGTTTAGGGGAAAATCAGTTTCCTCTTCATTTCGACTAGAAATTATTGGCCTGCAAGGTAAAGAATTCTTGTTCCTTAAGTCGATGCCTTCATCTGCTTTTTGATTAGTGACTTGCAATATTCTCTGATTTGCAGATTTTGGGCCGGATCATCTCCTCTTTGCACGTTGATGTCTTTGAATTTCAATTAAGTCTGACCTAGGGCTTACAAATCCTCGAGAGAAATCAGCTTTTCAAGTTGCATCGAAGATGAGACAAATGGTAAGGATAGAGTGCCTGTTGAAGATGATGTCAAATAATATGACAATCAATCTCGATATGCTAGGTACATTCATGAAAGACTGTGTTGTGCGCAATCTGAATAGAACTCTTATTATTATAGTACATCGGTGTTGGTGAGGAAAGAGAGACACCCATATCAACCAATAACCGATGTAACCATACAATCTCGCATGTAGCAGAAGCCATAGCACGATACTCTGCCTCAGTTGAAGAGCGAGAAACCACATATTGTTTCTTACTTTTCCATAAGATGAGTGAATCTCCTAAAAATACACAATAACTAATAGTTGATTTCCGATCAGTTAGGTCACCAGCCCAATCTGCATCAGAAAATGCACGAAGCTCCAAGGATGAGGTCGATGGAAACAAGAGACTCTGATAAATCATTCCTCGAAGATAGCGAAGAATACGCATAACTGCAACCCAATGTACAGATGTAAGAGAGCAAACAAACTGACTGACAATGTGAACAACATATGCAATGTCAGGGCGAGTAATGGTGAGGTACACTAGACTCCCTACAACTGAACGATATAAAGTGAGATCAGGAAGATGATCCAGGTCAGTAGGTGTATATCGAACATTAACCTCAAAAGGAGAGTCAACTATACGAGTATCTGTGAGACGGGCCCGCTCAAGAATATCTGCAATGTACTTAGACTGAGAGAGAAGATATCCCTTCTTAGAATAAACTACCTCAATGCCTAAAAAGTAACATAGATGACCTAAATCTTTCATCTCAAAACAGCGAGACAAAGTAGATTTTAGGCTTGCAATACCATCAATATCATCACCTATAATGATCATGTTATCAACATACAACAACAACAAAATACAACCTGTAGGGGATGATTTAACAAATAACGCCGAATCATGAAAGCTGGAAATAAACCCAAGAGATGATACTACAGTGGAGAACTTGTCGAACCAAGCTCTTGGAGCTTGTTTGAGACCATACAGAGCTTTCTTAAGCTTGCACACTTGTCCTGGACTATGTGAAACATCAGGTGGAGGGACCATGTAGACTTTTTCTTGAAGATCCCCATTCAAAAAAACATTTTTAACATCCATTTGTGAAATATGCCAATGACGAACAGAGGCTACTGCAATAAGAACTCGGACAAATGTCATCTTTGCAACAGGTGCAAAAGTCTCTCATAATCCATACCATATTCTTGAGCAAAACCCTTTGCAACCAAACGAGCTTTATATCGCTCAATAGAACCATCAGACTTGGTCTTAATCTTGTACACCCATCGAGAACTAATAGTTTTCTTACCAGTCGGTAGAGAAACCAAATCCCAAGTACCAGTTTTGTTCAAAGCAGTCAGTTCCTCATTCATAGCCTCTTGCTAAAGAGGATCACGAGCTGCCTCAGAGTAGGAGGTAGGCTCACAGAGAGAATTAATAGAAACTAGAAAGGAAGCGAATGATAGAGCATAGCAAGAATAATCAAAATTGGATACCTGAGTAGATCGCAGAGTGCGTTTAGGATAGCGAGGTGGATCTAGATCTGCAACCACAAGAGGTTCTGAAATAGGCGTAGGAGGGGGCTGAGTATCAATATCATGGGACCTGCCAGAAGACTGAGAAGGAATAGATGATATAGATGTAGAATCAGATGGGCAATCAACATCAAAGGGATCAATATCAATAAGGTCAGATTTTTTAATGCCATGTGAGTTAGGTGAGATGGAAAAAAAAGTAACATGCTCAATAAAGGAAACATTATGAGACACATACACCAATTGAATATATTTCTTTGCATCCAGACAATCAACCAAGGGTGGAGCCCCTAATAGTTGATCGAACTGGCGCCGGAACTCCTGAGCAGTTTTTTTTTTGCCTTTTTTGCATTGGTATCAACTTTTCTAGTCATGTCCTTCATGAATTTCAAAACCTTTTCCTGGAATGAGTTTTCAGGGGCCTCGCTCTCTGGCAAGAGATATTATTCACTAAAAGCAGCTACCGGGTGAGAATAAACAACTACCATTTAAGCTACCATCATTTGCAGATCTGCCTTAATCATCGTCGGTTCTGCCTTGACCATCACCGATTTCTCTATGTGTATTTGGTGGAGTAACCGATCCTCCTGTTGGAGTACTTCCCGTATTTTTGGACATGAACTCTTCTTGAAACCGCTTCAGACACTCCACCTCTTCGCTCATTGCAGCATTTTGCGCTCGAAGATTTTGTATGTATTTTCGGGTGTTTTATCAACGGGAATATCCCCATATTGACCGTCCTCGAAAGTGACTCCGTTAGTATGCATCGTGTCTCTGGGCATCGTGGTTCCTCTTGGAAAACCATCCGGCCCCAGATTGCTCGTGTTTTCTCCGATGTTACGACTGCTTTCTCCTAGTCCTGCCATTTTATCTGATGTGAACAAACAATAAGACTTAAAGAAAAAGTAGATTAGTAGAGGGGTCACTTATGACACTACAATTGTCCAAGGTGGACGCCAAATTGTTTATCCGTAAAATGGTACAATTGAATTTGTATATGTGGTCAAGGACACATGGATCTCAAGTGACACATAAGATAGGAATCCTAGACGAGTTATACTAAAAATGAATAATAACAAAACAAGATAAAGTAAAGCTTAGCCTGAGCCTTATGACAACTTCTGGGCAAAGTGACGGTAACTTGTATGAAAACACAGAAATTAAGAGAATAGCAATAAATATTTTGTAATAACTAGAATCTGATGGGCTACAATGGAATGAAGTGCCCTATTTATACATGAGCTACACGGGTACACAACCCACGAAATACGTCGTCATAAATATGGGAGAATGAATGCTGTAATAATTGGACAATCAATCTCTTAATCAATGCCATTAAAATGCTGTTGAAAGTCGTATGACCGACTTTAGTAACGATCATCTGTTACGATGCAAACGACTCTTAGGCTTCTTTATTACCGGTACCGACCTTGCTTGTGTCGTTTCTGGTACCATGCATACCAAACCAGGAACGCTGTAATCTGACGTGGGTCTGACTCAGCATCATGCTCCACGTCCACGTATCACACCATAATTTGTATGACTATTTTATACAAATTTTGTCCTATACTGTCAATAACCTATTTTACTTTCAAGATTAGTAACTTTACAATATATTTATATATATATATATATATCGATATCCTATGCCATTTTAACATAATGGTATCTTTTGAATGATGTAATAGTGTAATTAATATTTGTGCATAGGCTCAATGGTTTAATCTCGTAGTCTTCGTTTCCTCCCTTTCTAAGCACGAGCCACTCTTTTTAATAAGCTTTTGGTTGTCGGAATTTGTAGAAATCCGGTCATGAGTTTTGGTGTGACGTGAGTATAGAAAAGTGATTTTTTTATGTAATAAAAAAAGAAGAAGATGATTTTATGATTGAATTTTCAATAGTTGAGTGAGCATTTGAATAATCGAGAGATTATGAATTAAGACTAAAGTGTCTTATGTTGCATTTATTAAAAGAGTTTGTCGTAATTCATTGTTTCATTTGGTGTAGATGTTATTTTAGTCAAAAATTCATATTCTTTGTAATATTTTTACTAAACTTTTTCGTGGGAACAACCGTTAATTAGTTTATCTTTTGGAGGCAAAAGGTGTTTTCCCAACCGAAGAACCGGGCGGTTCAACTAACAGTAACGGTTCAGTTTTCTGCTTTCACCTTATTGAAGAGGCTCAAAAGGTGTTTTGATGAAATGCCGAAAAGAAACAGTCACATGGAAATCAATGATTAGAAGGTATTTTCAAAATGGGAATGTTGAGAAAGTTGTGTGTTTGTACAATGAAATGTCGTCTCGTGATTTATTTTAGTATAACACTATGATTTCAGGGTTGATGCAGGTTGGGAATGTAGAAGGTGCTAAAGAGATTTTTGAATCCATGGAGCATCGATATGTCGTGACGTGGAATTCCATGATCACATGGTATATCAACAACTTTTTTGGATGAAGCACTTCAAAATTTAGGGATGACAACGGATCGGATCTGGACCGGATCCTATTAGATCCAGATCCAGATCCATTTTTCATATTTGGATCCAGATTCGGATCCAGATCCATCGGGTCCATAAAAATCAAATCCAAATCCGGATTCATCGGATCCACCGGGTCCACGGATCGGATCTGGATCTACATGTAATTTTTTTTGACTTGAATAATATTCTCACATGTTGAAACTTTTATGACAAAATGAAACACAATCTGATTTAAAAAAATGATTGAGTTCATTCAATCAACCTACACAAACATGACACCATTCTTCCAAAATAATGAACAAAGTTTTAGCGTCACAAGAAAATAAAGACGATTGACTTCATTAGTGATGCTGAACAGGTTGCAACTTTGAGCTAATTTTTGGAGGTTTTAGTGATGCTCCACTTGTAGTTCTACTGATTGACTTCATTAAACAACATAAAATAATGTCAGTCATATATAAAAAGTTCCATTTTTTTTTATGACAAACAAATGAGAGAAAGATATTTAAAGCTTACGACTACCAGATTCAAGAAAGGGAAATTTAAAGAAGAGTGATAATTTTTTCTTTTTATAGAAATGAAAATATGAGAAACTGCAGAGAGCATATAGGTAAAAGAAATGAAACTTCAAAGACAAATTATATGGATGTGTGACTTGTGCCTTATCCTAGTTCAACCCTTTACCCAATACATAAATTATGAAAAAAAATTAAGAAAATACTTATAAAATTACATTCTAGGTTATGAATATATTTAATAAAAAATGGATCCACGGATCGGATCTGGACCGGATACGGATCTCAAATACAAGATCTAGATCCGATCCGGGTCCGATCCGGATACGTCAGGTCCAAATTTTGAAGATCCATATCCTATAAAACGAATCTGGATCCACCGGATCCGGATCGGGTCCAAGATCCATTGCCATCTCTACTTCAAATATTTCCCGGTACCTTTAAAAGATAGTAGCCTAGCGTTTGTACATAGATTTGGTTGAAACTTGAAAAAAGAGTTTCTGAAGATAGGATGAAAATTGATTTTTGAAAGTTGAAATTGTGTTTGGACATTATTTTACTTAAAAAGAAGTTGAAGTTGTGTGAGTAGAAAACTTGAAAAACTAGTCTAAACCACTTTCTGCTTATAAAACTACCCACAAACTAGTCACTTTGTATAAGCAAACAATGTTTTCAAAATATTTTTGAAAAAAAGTGAAAAAAACTTGTGACCAAACAGGAGCGTAGTTTATAATGAGTGGGTTAGTGAAAGAAGCTCACACATTTCTAGAGAAAAACCCGCATGTATATAGTGATTTTGAATCACAGATTAATGTAGTTATAGGGTATTTCAATAGGGTGATACAGGAAGTGCCATAAAACTTTTCGATCTGATGCCATATCGTGATACAACTGCATGAAATGATACAATATTTGAACTAGGAGAAAATGACCACTGTGAAGATGCAATCAAATTGTTTACAAGTATAGTTATTGTATGCTCAAACTTACCATCTCTAAATTTGGGGAAACAAATTCATATTGAAGTTTGTGGTTCTGCCCTTCTCCGAACCCCACGCATAGTGGGAACTTAGTGCACCGGCTGTCCTTTAAACTCATACTGAAGTTATTAAAAGAGGAGTTAGCTGTTTTACGTCATTCTCTAATGTGATAGTCAACATGTATATTAGGAATGGGAACATGGATTCTACATTGCTGGAATTTTCAAACATCTCTAATTGTGATGTCAATTCTTGGAATTCTGTAATATGTGGATTAGCTTACCATGGACATGGTAAAAGAGCTTTAGAGATGTTTCAGCAAATGAGTTTGACAGATGAATGCATCTTAGTGTGCAAAGTTGAATGGTTCTTCTGATCATTTATGGACTCTTTTAATCTGTTTTTTGCAAATCTATATCGGGGGATTCCATTTTTTAGGTGGTATGGCACTTTGAAGATCTTGCAGCTAGGATCTGTGATATATCCCTCATCAATTGCGCTTCCTTTGCCTTCTACATGTGAATTTGAGAGGCTCTTTTGTAACTTGAAGGTAATTGTCTTCAGAAATTTGAAAATCTTCAAGACTGTTTTCTTCACGCATCATAACGCAATTTTCAGTCTTTTTCATGAATGTCTCTAACATTGACAGGTTACTGTTCAGACTGATATCGAGATCTAATCAATGGAATGTTGGGCAGTTAACTTTGATACCCTGAAAGTATGCAAAGTTGTTATTGTCCATATAAAGAAAATAATGTAACTTATACTATGAACTAGCGCAACTATCAACAAAATGGGAATGATGTGTGGTCAAGCCATGAAAGAAATAGTACTACACAATCAAACTTGTCAAATGAGTCTTAGTTTCTTATTCTCTCTTAGCTGTGGGATAGAAACTCATGAACACATTGCTTTCTTATTCTACTAACTATGTGAAGAAAGAAACTCAAAAGTATATTACTGCGAGTAAAAATCTGATCTTTTTGGAAAGAAAAAAAAACTTAATTCCAATGTGAAGGTTTAAATAAGTGTCTGTAGACGCTTTGTAGTGTGATAGAAGAGCTTGTAATTTGGTAACATGAATAATGAACTCATATCATAAAATATATATAAAAAAAAAGCAGTTTGGTGCACTAAGCTTCCGCTATGCGCGGGATCCCAGGAAGGGCCGGAGCACAAGGGTCTAATGTACGCAACCTTACCTTGCATTTCTGCATGAGGTTGTTTCTACGGCTTGAACTCATAACCTCCTGGTCATATCATAAAATATCAAATGTAAAAAAAAAAATCAATTCAATTGAGCTTGGAATTCTCAACTTGTTCTAAGTGTTCTATTCAACTCATCTGTTTTTTTTCTTAATCACATTAACTATTGTACATGTTGTAGTCTCGAATAAAGACTGATCAAACTATGCTTCTTTCTTCCTTGTAATTCTAGCTAGGAGTCTAATTCATCAGCAGTTGGCATCTCATAGAGGCAAATAGGGCAACGATGACTCTTCTCTAACTAGGTTGTAATACATTCTCCATGAAACATATGCGAGCAAGGCATGCACAAAATCTTCCTCTCCTTGCCGAGCATTTCAAAACAGATCACACAGTCATCATCGTCCATACATTGATGATCTTCATCAATCTCCCTTCTCTCTGGCAACTCCATAATGGATGACTTACTAGCTGGTACCATCCCATCATTGAAGCTCGACGTTGATTCTTCTAAAAAACGGTCAGCAGCTAAAGATACAACAATGAACACCTTCAAGTTTTGGCGACCCTTGTTAGACTCATCCTCAACAAGTTCACGAAGTGTGCTTATCATATCACGGATGACAAGGTGGCAATAATTCCGATCAAACTCGTCGCCCCAATTCCTGAGATGGAATTGCATGACACGGTAGAACGTGTCGTCGTATGACATGTATACGGAAGGGGGAATTTTGATATCATGAAGTGATGTGATATGAGTTTGCTGTCCTTGGAATTGTGCAGGGTCATGGGGTGCTCCTACTGGTCTATACCAATATTGTTCATCAGTATGAAGTTTAAAGTGAATGGCTAAAAGGGGTAAAAAAGAAGAGAAATAATATTATTAGTATCATTGTTTATTGGTGATACTATTGTTAGGCCAACAACCGAGCTGGGATGGTGGTATTCGAAAGAAGCCTCCATATTCACTGATCTCAACATAATTAGTCTTTTTTTATCTATGTATTTATAATGTAGAAGCAAATCCTAGACCAACTGAGCTTAGGATTAGGATTTTGATACGAACAAAGTTTGCTTAGTTGTGATAAAATTGTGCCCCAAGAAACCAAGTAAATGTGAATACCTTTTCCCTTTGGAAGAAGGATTATGTTGAAATAAATAAAGAAATAAGGAAATTTATTTCAGTTGACCGTGTCGCTGTTGTTTCATTAAACTAGAAACAGGGGAATCCGACTGAAACAATAGAAGGAGAAATATGACTCTTAATTCTTGTAGTTGAGGTGATGGTAGTTGCCGAATTTTGAAACCTGCACCCGTGTGTCTGAGCCAAGATTTTTACTAAGGGGTTCAATTCAACAATACGAAGAAGTAAATATAGGAAGAAACCAAGGGAGTTCAACATCTTCTATGTATACATAAAAATAATTTTAACGTTGTATATGTAGTATAAGTTTTCGCCGAAGGGGTTCCGATCCCCTTAGCCCAACCTATCTCCGCCCCTGGCCTGCACACAAGGGGAAGGTGGTGGTAGTATTCGAAAGTGGCTTCCATATTACTCCCTCATATTCAATTGATGAGGCTTGATTCGGAATACGAGAGTCAAGTAACAACATGGTGAATATTTTCACTGAGAATTCCACGGCTTAAAAAGTTTCAGAAATTATGCCTTGTGCATCATATTATATATATGTAGAACAAGACATTTTAGGTTTGGTACAAGCTTTTCATAACTCATAAGTAAGGTTCGCTAAAGTTCTTATTCAAAGTTCTTTCCATGACATATATAGTAATTGGAAAGAACACACACTCAACAGAAAAACTATAACAATTAAAACTCAAGCCCCTTGGAACTCTTCAAGAGTTCTTTCCACCCGCGTATTCACGTACATGTGGACTTGATTCTTTTTCATCACTTAAGCGTAGACAGAAGGATTGGCGAGGAGGTAGCCTTCAACAGCCTTGAAAAGATCCATGGCTTGTTTTTTGCCTTCATTGTGTTCTTCTTCCTTGAAAACATAATCACCTTTTGTGTGGTACTCAGTTGATGTCTTGCAAACACAGCCTTCATTTCCAGAAGCTTCAAATTTGATATCATAGGTAACTGATTCCAATTTGTGTCCAAGAACATCTCCTTCGATTAGTGAATATTTTGTTACCAAGTTCTTGTCGTCAATCACATGAAGCTTGTGTTTCAAGTACTTTATCGGTCCACCTGCCATTTCCAAAATAAGGCTATCAGTGTGATTTAATAAGTGCTACTAGTAGTTTAATTATATTTTATCCAGGTTAATAGTACGCGCGATGCGCGGACATTATTGAAGAATATTTATTATATGTGAGCATATTAGATCATATTGATTTAAGCAAAAACTGATTGTCATCTTGTTTTCCAATTCAATATATCCTAGTAGTTTAGTTATATTTTTTCCAGGTTATTATGAATTAGTAATAGCTTATCACAATATCTGGCCCAATTGACCTGATGGGGTTCGGAGTATAAGGGTCAAGACACTTAATAAAATTTACATATTTAATTAACAATTACACGAAAATTATTACAGGGCATCATATATAGCTAATGATTCAAAATATTTTAAAAAGTTTGAGAAAATTATAATAAAAGAAAAATCTGTTTGACTACCCAAACCGTGTTACCTTCACATAATATGAAAAACAGAACTATTAATTATCTTTAGCTACCTAATTATAAACCTGATCATGTAAGTATATATCTTTTGCACGGTTAGTGAGTAGAACTAAAAACCTTTCCAGTAAGAGTAACAAACAATTTAATTAACACTCCAGTCGTCAATCCATTTTATGTTATAGTGTTTCACTAGCACGAAATTTAAGAAAATAAGATTTTTTTTTAAAACTTGTGACTTAAAATAGGTTTTACATATTGTAATACGAAAACAAAACCATATAAAAAACGTAAAATTAATTACTTTCAACAAAGTTCATCTTCTTGATGCTTCCAGCACCACCATCACCCTCAACAATCTCAATATTCTTAACATCTGGCATCAATTTAGGGATAAGGTTGTCAGCATCAATTACTAAAGCTTTGAACAACCTAGTAGGAGCAACTGTGGTTGAGACATCATCTGTATAGGTATTGACACCTATTAGCGAATATTCTCAGAATATTCGTCGTATATATTAGCAAATATTCTCAGAATATTCGTCGTATATTTTGTAATTATGATAAATGTATATTTAAGGTAACTTAGGATTCTAATTGTATTAGGAATCAACCTTTGTAAGGTAAGTTAGGATTCGTACCATATTAGGAATCAACCTTGTACAGCTATATATATATATTGTGAATAATGAAAGAAATTCCCAAGGAAAATTATTCTATCTTTCATGGTATCAAGAGCCTAAAACCTAAATCCTCATTCCCGGTCGAAATCAGATTTTTTTTTTCTTTCACAAAAAAAAAAAAAAAAAAAAAAAAAAAAAAAAAATTCTGGTTTCTTCCTCCATATTTCGGCCAAACCAGAAAATTCCCTTCCCTCGACAGGCGGCAACCATGTCTTCCCCCACAAATTCCGTTTTATCCACTGGCACACTTGAAAACCCCTCTCAACGTTCAGTAACTTCTTTTCATCCGGCATTCGCCGTTAACAACATCAAGAATTTTATCCCTATAATTCTTGACCAAGAAGATCGTCAATATTCCATGTGGATGGAACTATTCTACATTCATGCATGTGCATACAACGTGCTCGATCACATTGACGAACTGATTTCCTCGTCCCACCGATGTTACGGACTCAATCGGCGTCGTCTTGACGCCATCGTCAAACAATGGATCTACGGCACCATCTCCAAAGATTTGTTATGCACTATCATGAAAACAGGTGATACGGCACGTGAACTTTGGGTCCGCTAGAAGAAATCTTTCGGGACAATAAAAATACTCGGTGTGTATTTGGAAGAGCAATTCAACAATACCCGCCTCGAGAATTTTAACAACATGTCCGAATATTGTAAGCAATCGAAACTCATAACCGATCAACTATCCATCGTCGGGACTCCTGTTTCAGAAACCAAGATGGTGCTTCAACTTGTTGCGGGTTTACCGAAAGGTGAATATGACACACTCGCAACAATGATTCAACAAGCCGACCCTCTCCCAAGTTTCAACAAGGCACGTTCACAACTATTGTTGGAAGAAACTAGACGTGCTAAACAAGAGGAACATAATCAAAAGGCGTTAGCGGTTGACGGGATGGCAACACCTGCGGCCAACAACAACCGGCGGTTCCCAGCAGCGAAGCAGCAGCAAAGAACAGGGCGGCGGAGGTCGTGGCGGCGGCGAGGTCGCAACAACAAAGGCAAGGGCCGCGGAAAGGGCCAACGCAACCGGTGGATCGGACAACGGCCGGCCACCATCGGACAACGGCAGCGAGTGGTCCAACCAAGCAAAGCAGAAGGTGGCCCAACCGGCGAGGCGGGCCTCGCTCGCATGCCCGTACCCGACCGGCAGGGCCTGGGTTCCAAAGCAGCCTTGGTCGATCGGGTCTGTTGGCCCTCGCCCCGCCCACCTGTGCGAGCCCACCACCAGCAGAGCGAGCGAGCCCACCGATTGCGGTCCAAAGAAGAAGAAGAATCGCAGCAGAAGAAGAACGGCAAGCAGTTTATGCGGCGGCCCAAAGAAGAAGACGGCAAGAGCTGCAAGCCCGGCGGCCCCGGACCGGCGATTTGGGCCGGGCATACACCACCGTGAACCTTCAACAGCCCGACGACAATTGGTACATGGACACCGGAGCCACATCTCACCTCACCCGTCGTCGGGTAACCTATCTCAACTACGTCGGCTAAAGTGTCCTCAATTTTTCATCGTCGGCGATGGTAATCGCATTCCATTGAAGGTTACGGTAACACACACACCAAACATCCACATCCACCTTTCTCCCTAAACCACGTCCTATACACACATAACATCATTAAAAACTTAATCTCTCGTTAGAAAATTCACTAGCAATAATTCGTGTCTGTCGAATTTGACCCTTTTGGTTTTTTTGTGAAGGAACTCAATACGGGGAAAATTCTTACACGCTGCAATAGTGTGGGAGACCTCTACCCATTCACTCAATCTTCCACTGTCAGACCGCAAGCACCTCTATCCCTTGCGGCGATCTCTCCCTCAACTTGGCACAACCGACTCGGACACCCCGGAGACCCAGTTTTTACTTTTCTTAGGACTTCTAAGCGTATTCAATGTAATAATGGGAAAATTGCCCAACACTGTTTTTCTTGTCCACTAGGCAAACATACTCGTCTTCCCTTTATGTCATCAAACAGTGTTACTTTTTCTCCCTTTGATATTGTTCATGCTGATTTATGGACATCTCCGATTGCTAGCTCTTTGGGTCATAAATTCTATCTAGTATTCTTGGATGATTTTTCACATTTTGTCTGGATTTACCCACTGAAATTCAAATCTGAAGTTTTTGCAAAATTCCTCGAGTTTCAAAAATTCATTAAGACACAATTTGAAAAACCCATAAAATCATTCCAATGTGATAATGGACGTGAATTTAATAACTCGGCATTTCACAATTTCTGTTCTAAACAAGGCATGGTTTTCCGTTTTTCTTGTCCCTATACTTCTTCCCAAAACGGAAAGGTGAAAGAATTATACGTACCATCAATAACATGGTCCGCACACTTCGTTTCATGCCCGCCTACCACCGCCTTTTTGGGTCTATCTTTGTCAAAATGGTAGAATCCCTTCTAAATATTTTACCAACTAGCACACTCCAAAACAAAACCCCTACAGAAATCTTATACCGTAGGCAGCCATCATATGATCACCTACGTACTTTTGGATGCTTATGCTACCCCAACATAGCCTCCACTGCACCCCACAAACTTGCCCCTCGCACTCTTCCATGTGTCTTCATTGGTCTATCTCCTAATCATCGGGGCTACTTGTGCTATGACATTGCTACTCGCAAAATCATCGTCTCCCGTCACGTTACCTTTAACGAGATAACCTTTTCGTTTTCAAATCTCCGGAAATTTCAGACCACCGATTACATCTTTCTCGATGAACCGAGTTTGTCTCCGGTCATCCAAAACTGTACCAAAGAAGAACTCATCTGTTCGACGCCATCGCTCGCCTCCGCAGTGTGTCATCTCGACCCTCCCAAAGCAATGCTACCACCCGGCCCGGCTCCCACACCACCCATGCCGCACCCCGTTGAGTCTAATGCACCACCAACATCGCCTCTCCGGTCCAAAGCAAATCCAACACCCTGTCGAGTCTCCTCGCTCGCAAAGAACACCGCCACCCGGCCCCGCAGCCCTACCGCCTACCGATCCCAAAGACCGGTCCCGACCTCCCACTGCGGCCCCCTCACCGCATGGAGACTCGTGCACAACACGGGATCTTCAAACCCAAGGTTCACTTCAATCTCTCCACACAAACCTTATCACCCATTCCAAAGAATCCAAAACTAGCTAAACCTGGACCTCAATTGGAATGCGGCCATGTGCGAAGAGTTTAACGCTTTAACCAAGCGTAACACTTGGGATTTGGTACCTAGACCATTTGGTGTGAATGTTATCCGGTGTATGTGGCTATTTCGTCACAAGTTCGAGACAATGGTGACTTAGAGAGGTATAAGGCAAGACTAGTTGCAAATGGCACTAATCGGCAGGAGGGTATTGATTGTGGTGAGACATTCATCCGGTTGTTAAACCGGCCACTATTCGGACTGTTCTCGTATTGCTATGGGCTTGCATTGGCCGATTCATCACTTGATGTCAAAAATGCGTTTCTTCATGGGGATTTGAAAGAGCGTGTACATGCATCGCCCTCCTGGTTTTGTTCATCCGTAGCCTCCACGGTTTGTGTGTCGTCTCGGAAGTCATTGTATGGATTGAAACAGCCCCCGCGCTTGGTATGATCGGTTCGCCGTGTATCTTTCGCAAATTGGTTTTGTATGTAGCAGGTGTGATACCTCTCTCTTCACTTTTCACCGAGGTAGCAGCACTGCATATTTGCTATTATATGTCGACGATATTGTTCTTACTGCTTCATCTGACGGGTTGAAGAATGAAATCATTGATCTACTCAAAATTGAATTTGCTATGACTGACTTGGGGAAGCTAAGTTATTTTTTGGGTATATCGGTGACTAGATCTGCTGCCAATATGTTCCTGTGTCAGCGAAAGTATGCAGAAGAGATAGTGTACAGAGCCAAGATGGCAAATTGTAAAATTATTCCAACTCCGGTGGACTCAAAATCCAAGCTTAGTGCCAATGACGGTGCGCCAGTTTCTGATCCCACTCTATATCGGAGTCTAGCAGGTGCTCTTCGCATCTTACATTCACTAGGCCCGATATTGCATATGCCGTTCAAAGCAGTGTGTCTGTTCCGTTCATGCACGACCCCGAGAGTCCCATTTTGCCGCCCTCAAACGTATTATCAGATATGTTAAGGGCACACTTGACTTTGGCTTACATCTATACCCCTCTGCCCCAACCAAATTGCTAGCCTACACGGATGCAGATTGGGCAGGATGCCCCGACACACGTCGCTCCACCTCCGGCATCGTGTGTATTTCTTGGGGATAATCTTATCTCATGGTCCGCCAAGCACAGCCACGCCGTCCCGTTTGAGTGCTTTGAAGCGAGAATATCGCGGAGTTGCTAATGTCGTCGCCGAAATCGTTGGCTCCGAAATCTTCTTTTGGAGCTCCAGTGTCCATTACGCAAGGCATCTATAGTTTATTGTGACAACATATCTGCTATCTATATGTCTCATAATCCAGTCCAACATCAGCGAACTAAGCATATTGAGATGGATATCCACTTTGTGCGAGAGAAGGTTGCTCGTGGTCAGGTCAAAATTTTACACGTGCCTTCCTCGTATCAGTATGCAGATATTTTCACAAAGGGACTACCGCGACAGTTCTTCACCGACTTTCGATCCAGCCTTAGCATTAGGCCTCCTCCCGCTCCGTCTGAGGGGGAGTATTAGCGAATATTCTCAGAATATTCGTCGTATATTTTGTAATTATGATAAATGTATATTTAAGGTAACTTAGGATTCTAATTGTATTAGGAATCAACCTTTGTAAGGTAAGTTAGAATTCGTACCATATTAGGAATCAACCTTGTACAGCTATATATATATTGTGAATAATGAAAGAAATTCCCAAGGGAAATTATTCTATCTTTCAACACCCATAGTTTTGAGAATGTTTTGAGGCGTGAGATATAATGTAAGTTTTAGATGGTATTTATAGGGAAAAAATGGAGTGAGAGTTTAGAGTTTAGAGTCATCAGCAACCGTAGCTTTTAACTTAATTTCAACATTGAAAGTAGGCCATTCTTGACTTCTATATCAATTTTTTCTAGATCTTGTTCTGTACCTCCGAGGGTTTTGGTTGAATAAATTGAATTCATTTATCCTTAATTAAAGGTTTTGGAGATACAAAGTGAATCCTAATTAGTCGGGACTCCAAAATAGATATCGAACACCAAAGATCAAAATAGTCAGTATAAAATTGGCAATAAAAATTTAATTTATTGTTGCTAAAAAACGTAAATGGCAACAAAAAACTTATTATTGCGAAAATTTTTCTTATCGATTGTTATTGCAACGACATGCAATAATTATTTTTGTTGCGAAAAGTATTTTTGGCAACAACATCCAACATATGACAAAAAATATTGTTGTCAAATGTTGAATATTCCTGCGTCATTCTATTTAAATTAATTTGTTGGTTGTGGCGTTGGATAACTTCATGACAAATGGTGTAACTATGAGGTCTGCTCTAGATCAAAGGTGTGCCTTGTATATCCAAATGCTTTGTGTTTTATTCAAAATAAAAATAAAAATCTGAACCTTTCTTAAACATTAAGGTGCCTTTTGCTTACAGGGAATAGGATTATCTCAATATAAAATCTGTTAAATTTTTATTCAGTATTTAATTGTGTGTATTAGTTAAAATCAGAATAATTTTTTTTATTAAAATCTTGAAATTATTTATCTCATATAAAAAATAGAGTAATAACTCCGAAACTATAATTGTGATAACCTTATTTTAATCTAAATAACCCATAAAAAGAACTAGACTATGAATTATCCGGACCTTTGAAATTTATTTTCACTTTTCAAGTTCTTGTATATTTTAAAACTTATTCACACTCAATGTTTACTCTAAATCACAATAATATCATTGTGAAATGATAAATTAAGGTAAAAGAATGTATAAAGTCTGTTGAAACAGTACCAAGTAGTGACTATTGTCTACTGATTTAACAAATAACAAGATGTTGCTTGTTGCCTTCTGATAATTGAGTGGGTTGGTGGGGAGGATATAAATTAAGGATATAGTTTAATTTTAAACGACTTTCCGCATATAGTCTTTGTCTTTTTTGGAAATCTTGTCTACATTTCGACTAAGGTGAAACCAAATGTCTTATTCTCTCTGAAATCTTGACTAAGTAAAGCCAATTGCTAATGTGAAAGAAGGAAATTTTGTATGCACTCAGCTTTTAGTTACTGATAAATAAATTAATGTATTGTCATGTTTGGATGCATACAAAATTGTTAGAAGTTGAGAGTAAGATAAGCTAAAATATAAACTTCCATTAAATGTACATGTTGTAATAAATATTACTCCCTTTGTTCCCAATTTTTGTGAAAAAAATTAGAGTAGTACGAGGATCAAAATATTAATTTTAACTATAAGTTCAAGTATATATTCTTTAACTTAATTAAACATTTCCATTGGGGAGCTTGAATATATGATTGGAAGAAGGCTCAACTATGAACATGTCCTTGGTCAATATCAATTACTAATAAGAGTGACAGTTGTACGTAGAGGTATCGTTTCCTTGCTTATCATTTTCACTCTTTCTTAATGAAATGGATACAGATGTATATGAAATAAGAGAAGTAAAATTTATATATTATATAAAAAATATTATATATTAAAATAACTAATGATTCAAAATGTTTAGCTAGAACGCCTGTACATATATTGTTGATCTTTGTAATTGTTTGTACCTTCTGGATTTTTTTCGGTGATGGTATCATCAACTTTTTTGATTTGTCGTCTTGTATTGATCGAGGTCGGCTAAACCCCTCTCTGGTTATTTTGTTAAAATTTAAATTCAACACCACCCAGACTTACATCTAGGTAATTGAATAAAAAAGATTATTTAAGCTATTTATAAAAAGTTTCAAAAAATTAATATTATAATTTAAAAAAATTATTTGACTCTTTAAACAGTATCCCTTCACATTAAACGAGACGAAGGTTACGTAAGACTACTTTCTATCTTTCCATTTCAATAATAGAATATTTTTATAATAATTAATTGTACATCTCTTATATTAGGTATAATTATATTTTTTCTTGTAATTATGATTGATTAGTTATCTAATTTGTGGCAAAATAAATATTTTTGTAACACTATATATATATTGTAAATCATTAATGAATAAAATTAAGGAAGAATATTTCCTACATGGTATCAGATTCTAGGAAAATATTCTAAACCCTAAACTTTTCTCTCAATACCGTCGCCCCCCCTTCTTCCTTGCGGCGCCAACCTCCCTTCTCCGTCCGACAGCCATGTCTGACTCGAAATCCAATTTTCACCCAGCCCTTGCTGTCTCCAACATCAAATCTCATATCTCCATCACTCTTGAGATGGAAAACGTCCATTATTCGACATGGGCGGAACTCTTTAAAATCTATTGTCGCTCACACCGGGTTATCCATCACATAATTTCTTCGAAAAAAGGCAAAGAGAATGTGCCGAAGACCGATGATGAGAAGGATTATGGTCGACCCTTGATGCAACGGTCCTCCAGTGGATCTACGCCACAATCTCGAGTGATTTACTACATACTATTATTGAGCCTGATTCCACAGCTATGGAATCTTGGGAACGTTTACGTGACATATTCTAAGACAATAAGAATTCCAGGGCCGTCACACTTGAGTAGGAATTTTCCACCACTGATATGGAGGATTTTCCCAATGCGTCCGCATATTGTCAACGGCTCAAGGTTCTGTCTTACCAACTCAAGAACGTCGGGGCGCCGGTAACTAACAATCGGCTCGTGTTACAAATGGTTGCCGGCCTTACTAACGCATATAGTGGAGTAGGTACGCTCATCCGTCAAAACAATCCTCTTCTGTCATTCTACCAAGCCCGTTCTATGCTCATACTCGAAGAAGCGGATTTTGCCAAGAAGACAACAACCATGTCTAATTCTGCCTTGGTTGCCGCTCCGTCCAATGAGAATTCGTCACAATTTGAAAATTTGCCGCCAAATAGTAGCCAGAAGGGCCGAACGACGGTAACGGGAGAAAAAACCGCGGCGGCAACGGCCGTTGTGGAGGTGGCGGTAGTGGCAGTAGGGGCGACGACCAGCAGCAACAACCAGCCCAGTGGCAGCCGCCAGCTCAGTGGGCCGATACCGTAGGTTTGGCATTGGCCCTGGGTCGTGCCTCCCTCCCCATTCCCCGCGGGAAATTGGGCCAGGCTAGCAGCCCAAGCACATCGGACCAACCAGCAGGCCCAACAATCTAGCGCGAAAATTCTTGGCCACTGCCGAGCTAGTGGCAGCAGGCCCACTCGACAGTGGCGACCCCAACATATATCGAGGCCGCGATGCACACTCTTGGGCTTACTCTGCCCGACGCAAATTGGTACATGAACACCGTGCAATGTCTCATATGACGTCCTCACAAGGTAATCTCTCGTCCTATTTTAATTTGAGCAATAATTGTGGTATAATTGTCGGAAATGGTCATTCAATTCCAATTCGTGGTTATGGTATTACAAACTTGTCTCCCCCGAACCCACCGTTAATTTTGAAAAATGTCCTTCACGCACCTCAATTAATTAAAAACTTGATTTCAGTTAGAAAATTTATCATTGATAATTGGGGATCTGTTGAATTTGATCCTTTTAGGTTTTCCGTGAAGAATTTTCAGACGGGGATGCATCTAATGAGATGTGATAGTCGGGGTGAGCTTTATCCAATCACCACAACCACATATCAAGCCAAATTACCATCCACTTTTGCAGTTTTAGCTCCTTCTTTATGGCATGAATGTTTGGGTTATCCGGGAGCACCTGTTTCTGCTTCCCTTAAACAAAATAAATTTAGTAAGTGTACTAGACCTCGTAGTTCTCATGCTTGTCAATCTTGTTCTCTTGGAAAACATGTTAAGTTGCCTTTTGTTGCTTCTAAGTCTCGTACTGTTATGCCTTTTGATATTATTCATAGTGATATTTGAACATCTCCCGTTTTGAGCTCTTCAGGCCATCGATATTATCTTTTGTTGTTGGATGATTACTCTAATTTTTTGTGGACGTTTCCTTTGTCTAAAAAGTCACAAGTTTTTCCACATTTCTATCCTTTAGAGTATACATCCGCACTCAATTTGAATGGGATATTAAAAATATTCAGTGTGACAATGGTAGAATATTTGATAATGGGCCTTTTTGATATTCTTGCAAAACTAATGGTTTGTCGTTTCGTCTCTCGTGTCCACATACAGCATCTCAAGATGAAAAAGCAGAAAGAAAAAACCGAACCATTAACAATATTGTTAGAACTTTACTTGCCCATGCATCTCTACCACCATCCTTCTGGCATCATTCGTTACAAATGGCAACCTATCTTTTGAACATACTTCCCAGAAAACAAATAGTCTATCAATCCCCACTCAAAATTTTATACCTAAGGGACCCATCATATTCTCATTTACGGGTTTTCGGGTGCTTATGCTATCCTCTCTTTCCTTCTACTACCGTCAATAAACTTCAACCCCAGTCAAATCCGTGTGCTTTTTTGGGATATCCGTCAAATCATCGTGGTTACAAATATTTCGATTTATCCTCTAATAAAATCATTGTAAGTCATCACGTAATTTTTTATGAAACAAATTTTCCTTTTGCCAAATTACATTGTTTCGGGCCTCCTACCTATGAATTTCTTGACGATAGCCTCCCAAACAAGCCCAACGTGTCCCAGTGTCTCGGCCCAATTACCTAGCCCTACGGCTGCTGGCCCAGCTGAGCCTCTCGCTGGCAGCTTTCTACCGAGAGGCCTCGTGGCGGGCAGTCAGCTGGGTATCGGCCCGCCATTCGGCTCGGGTAGCCCACCGTCCCCTAGCCCACTGCCCGACAGTCTAGTCACTACCAGCCACATTACTAGTAGTCAACACGGGATTTTTAAGCCAAACAAAAAATACGGTATTCACACCCATATTGCCAAGTCACCGTTGCCCCGTAATTCTGTGTCTGCCCTTAATGACCCGAATTGGAAAATGGATATGGGTGATGAATTTAATGCTCTTATTAATAATAGGACGTGAGATTTGGTGCCCCATCCCCATGATGTTAATGTGATTTGGTCTATGTGGATTTTTAGTCATAAAGAAAAATCTGATGGTACATTTGAGAGGCACAAAACCCGTCTTGTAGGTGATGGAAAGACTCAACATGTTGGTGTGGATTGCGGTGAGACTTTCAGACAGTCCTCAGTTTGGCTCTTTCAAAGTCATGGTCGTTTTATTAGCTTGATGTAAAAAATGCCTTCCTGCATGGAGACCTCAATGAAACAGTGTACATGTATCAGCCCATGGGGTACAGAGACCCTACTTATCTTGATCATGTGTGCATGCTGAAGAAATCATTATATGGGCTCAAACAAGCTCATAGGGCCTGGTATAAGAGGTTTGCAGATTACGTTTTACATATTGGGTTTTCTAACAACAGGTCTGATTATTCTATATTCATCTACTGTCAGGGTAATGATATTGCTTACATTATTTTGTATGTGGATGATATTATCTTAAATGCCTCATCTGATGCCCTTCACAAGTTTATCATGTCACTGTTTGGCTCTGAATTTGTAAGGAAATATCTAGGGACACTGAATTACTTCTTGGGGATAGCTGTGAAACGTCACGCATGTGGTTTATTTTTATCCTAAAAGAAGTATGCAACAGAGATTGTTGAACGAGTTGTCATGTCATCGTGTAGGCCGTCTGCCACTCCGGTTGACACTAAACCGAAGTTGAGTGCTTCCTTTAGCAAGCCATATGTTGATCCATCACATTACAACAGCCTTGCAGGGGCCCTGCAATATCTCACATTCACGAGGCCCGACATCTCTTATGTTGTGCAACATGTTTGTCTATTCATGCATAACCGGATGGAGGATCACATGCATGCTCTCAAGCGTATTGTGCGTTATATTCAGGGTACTCTCGATCATGGCTTGCATTTATATCCGTCTTCGACAACCACTCTTTTACACAGATGCCGATTCAGGTGGTTGTCCAGATGTTAGACGCTTCACGTCTGGTTATTGTGTATTTTTTGGTGATAATTTGGTCTCTTGGTCCTCAAAACGGCAAGCAACCTTGTCCAGATCCAGTGCCGAAGCAGAATACCGAGGAGTTGCCAATGTGGTGTCTGAATCTTGTTGTCTACGAAACCTTCTTTTAGAGCTCCATAGTCCGGTTCCGAAGGCGACATTGGTTTATTGTGATAATGTTAGTGCAATTTATCTCTCAGGGAATCCGGTTCACCACCAACGCACTAAACATATTGAGCTGGATATTCACTTTATTCGCGAAAAGGTTGCTCGTGGACAAGTACGTGTCTTACATGTCCCGTCACGTTATCAGATTGCCGACATATTTACAAAAGGTCTTCCGCTAGTTTTATTTGAAGACTTTCGGGATAGTCTCAGCATACGCTGACCTCCCGCTTCGATTGGGGTGTAATAGAATATTTCCACAATAATTAATTGTACATTTTCTATATTAGGTAGGATTATATTTCTTTTATAATTACAATTGATTAGTTATCTAGTTTGTAGCAAAGTAAATATATTTGTAACACTATATATATTGTAAATCATTAATAAATAAAATCAAGAAATTATTCGATACTCTTTAATTTGGAGTCCAATTTCCAATACTACCACCAGTATACTCTCTGTGGTATAGTTGAGAAGCAGATTCTAGACTTGACATTATCCATCCTTTTAATTGCATATGTGTCGAAAATAATCAAACAGCGTAATCATTTCTTCTACTGTAAGTGTGTAAAGTCAGCCCTTTTGGAACAACTAATGAAGTGCTCACTCCTGAGAATTGCTCCTCCTAAATTTGAAATCCCAAAATTATGCCTCGAACATAATATATATTGAACAAGACTTTAATAGTTTGCTACAAGCATTTGATAAAGTAAAGTTTATCACTAAAGGATGTGATGCACTGGATGAGGTTGTTTCTCCCTTAATTAGAGGTCTCGAATTCGACCTCTGGGTATAAATTTTTTTGGTAGGGAGCGGTTCTCCCAGAAATGGGCTCTACGCAGCACGAATCCAAATATAGTCGGGCGCCAATACGAATACTGGACACCGAATGAAAAACAAAAAAAGATTAGTAAAGTTTGCGATAATCTTTATTGAAATTAAGTTCCTTCCATGACGTAGTAATTGGAAAGAATACACGCTCAATAAAAACACTATAAAATGAAAACTCAAGCCCTTTGAACTATTGAAGTTTGATACAACTCCATAATCACTTTACGTGATTCATTTAAAACTCAAAAACTTTATAGAGAACACACCTTAATTTATTTAATTTTATTATATCTCAACACCTTATATTTTACGTGCGGACCTGATTCTTTTTCATCACTTAAGCATAGACAGAAGGATTGGCGAGGAGGTATGCTTCAACAGTCTTGAAAACTTCCAAGCCTTGATTTTTGCCTTCATTGTGTTCTTCTTCCTTCAACACATAATCACCCTTTGTGTGGTACTCAGTTATGCTCTTGCAAATACACCCTCCATTTCCAGCAGCTTCAAATTTGATATCATAGGCAATGGATTCCAATTTGTCTCCAAGAACATCTCCTTCGATCATTGAATACTTGGTCACCAAGTTCTTGTCGTCAACAACATGGATCTTGTGCTTCAAGTACTTGATCGGACCACCTGCCATTTTCAAAATATTGCAATTATTTTATTGGATAATTTAAAATTCCACATTTAGACCGGATGCAAAAGAATTTTTACGGCGAAGTAAGAAATTTTTTCAAGGATCTTATATTTTTTATCTATATGCAGTATAATTTTATATATACATAGTATATATAATTTTTCGACGAAGGATATCCAATTGACCACCCTTTGGTCTATGTGAAGAAATTTAAAGAGTGTCTAATGGTTTTCAAATGATTGTAACTATTTTGTTGGATAATATCAAAGTCAACATTTCAATTGATGCAAAACAATGTTTATACTATGAAGTTACTTAAAAGATAACTGATCAAGCTAAGTAATTGTTCCTAATAAATGGAACTAGTTAATTACCTCAAAAATAGTGGTATGACAAGTACAAAATTATATTGACAATTTAAAATTCATTACACTATCAATGCATACAAGATAAATAAATAAAACCAATTACCTTCAACAAAGTTCATCTTCTTGATGCTTCCAGCACCACCATCACCTTCAACAATCTCAATGTTCTTAACAACTTGTGGCATCAACTTAGGTACAAGGTTGTCAGAATCAAGAACCAAAGCTTTGAACAGCCTAGTTGGGGCAACTGGTGTTGTGGTCTCATGTGTATAGGTATTGACACCCATGATGTTTATTTGCCTTAGAGATATTGAACCAAAAAGGATATATAAAATGAATGTGTAAGAACTTAAGTTGCTTGCTTGAGAATGTTTTGAGCTATGTGATAATGAAATCTTAGATGGTATTTATAGGGGAAAACAAGTGATAGTCTCACTATCTCAGAGTTAAATCAACAATTCCTTCATCTTAATTTCAACATTCAAAGCACTCCATTTTAGACATTTGTATCCATTTTTCTAGATGTTCTTGTATACATTGTCTTTAAGTTAATTTTTGGGAGAACTTTATGCTAAAATAGTCTAACAATGAGGCTTGCTGACACATGGGTACATTATGTTCTCTGTTTCAAACTTACCAAGTAATTGTCTTTCTACCTGTTAATTTAGTTCATTAATTAAGATTAATTTCATTTATCTACCTTAATGATTTATATAGGTTGTTCATTCGCTTCTTCTCAAAGATTTAAGTCTTGATTTGCTTTTGATCAGAGCATCAAGTATCGCAACTCTATTTTACTTGACTAAGCCAGTGATTCTACAAGGAGGGAGTTTGGTAACAAGGCATAAATAGTTAAATACGAACAAAAGCTTTTATTTTTATATTTCTCATTTTTTACTTTAATACTGAATTTATTTTTTGCATCTCAAATTGTATTCCCCGCAAGGAAAGCTAAAGTTGAAAAATTAATCATTCAATCGATCAATTATACGCCCTTTAGGTGAATTCAATTAAAGAAGGGTTTTTTTTTTTTAGACTTTCTGACCAAATGTAATGAAACTTTATATTTTGTCTGAGCTCCTTATTCCTTAATTAGATGTTTTCCCTTAGATAAAGGATATGGTTTAATTAAAACAACTACTCCACGTGTCCTTTCTGCTGTATAGTTTTGACCATCCACATTTTTTTTTACTGAATGTTGAATTCTTGTCTAAGTTAAAGACAAACAATCTGTAATGTGAAAAAAATGAGAATTTTGGGCACACTGAGTTTTTCCTTATTGACTTCTGTGGGTCATGTTTTATCTACTTTAAGGCTTGAAGGATCACAAATTTATGTCAAAATAGAATATCAAGTGCAAAATTATTCCAAAATCAATACAAGCTGAAAATCCTACAAAATACAAATAATGAGTTAAAAGAAAAACGATGATGGAAATTACCAAAAGTTATGGTGGGACGATAAGTTTCTATTAACGTGTACGAATCTCAATTCAATTCCACCATCATAATTAGAATATATTCCATATATTGTGTAAATATTTAGTGATATAGAATTATGGTAAGTAGAGGATTATTATTGTACTAGGGTTCTACACATTGTACACTATATATATTTGTATTAATGAGAAATCCTCCCGAAGGGAGTTCATTACATTCTCACATGGTATCAAGAGCCAAAACCCTAGGTTTTCTATAGAAAAACTGCCCCCCCCCCTCGTGTCTTACCACCGGCGGCCACTTTCTTGTTTACTTGACCGGAAAAGACCAACTTCCCTTCCTTGGTTCTTCCTTGTTCCCTTTTCTCCTACTTCACTAAATTTAATCCACTATAATGTCTCCTCCTGCAACTCCCACGACAGCTTCATCCTCAACCGTCATCACACTTGAAATACCAAAAGCATCTTTTCATCCAGCCCTCACCGTTACCAACATCAAGAACTGCCTCCCCATAATTCTTGATCAAGAAAACGGTCAGTACTCTCCATGGGTTGAATTGTTTCGCATTCATGCATGTGTCTATAACGTCCTTGATCATATCGATGACTCCTTCCATTGCCTCCTGAGGTTGATAAATCCACGTGGCTTCGTCTCGACGCCGTTGTTAAACAGTGGATATATGACACTATATCTCAAGACTTGCTCCTTACTATAATGAAATCCGGCGCCTTGACCCGTGATTTATGGCTTCGGTTGGAGGAATTTTTTCAAGATAACAAGCACATCCGTGCTGTGTATTTGGAGGAACAATTTAATAATACACGCCTTGAATTTTTTTCCAACATGTCTGATTATTGCAAGTAGTTGAAACTCATAGCGGACCTATTATCCAACGTTGGCACGCATGTGTCTGAAGCAAAGATGATCCTAAAATTAATTGCAGGTCTCTCTAAAGGTGAGGACGACATGTTATCCACCATGATACAACATGCTGATCCGTTACCCAGTTTCAACAAGGCCCGCTCGCAATTGTTGCTAGAAGAAACCCACCGTACAAAGTAGGACGAACACACTTAAAAGATGTTAGCGGTCGAAATGTCTCTCCAAAATAACATCCCCGCCGGCTCACCTCCGCCGGAAAATAATTAGCCGCGGCAGAACCGCGGCGGCAGGGGCAGCAGAGGACGCGGCGGTGGCAGAGGAGAAAAAGGATAAGGCAAAGGCAACCGTGGCCAGCAGAACAATACTCATCCGCAGCAGCCCAGTTCTGTTGCTCACTGGACCGGCCCAGTAGTCCCCTATCAAATGGGTCACTAGGCTCCCCCTCCTGCCTACACAGCGGCCCAATTCCTTTATCCACAACAAGGGGTATTGGGCCCCACTCCTGCAGCTCGCTCAGCACAGTACCCCACACACCAGGCCCATTTCATGTAGGCCCAGTACCCACAACCTCCTTCTGGTCTGGCCCCCACAGATTTGGGCCAGGATTTTAGCAATCTGAACTTGCAGCAGCCCGATGAAAATTGGTACATGGACTCGGGCGCCACATCTTACCTCACCCGCTCTGCAGGTAATATTCCTAAACTGTGTCTTTTAAAGCATCCTAAACTGTGATAATTCTCTTTTTATTTTTCATTGAAGTAATGACACTGCATACCTTTTGCTCTATGTGGATGACATTGTATTGATTGCCTCCTCTAATGGGTTGAAAAACAAGATCATTACATTACTCAAATCTGAATTTGCCATGACGGACTTGGGTAAATTGAGTTATTTTTTGGAGATTTTTGTGACCAGATCCGAGATTGTGATGTTCCTATGTCAACATAAGTATGCCAATGAGATTGTCTACAAGGATAAAATGAAAAACTGCAAGATCATGCCTACCCCAGTCGACTCAAAGTCGAAGCTCAACACCAATGATGTGGATCCGGTGCTTGATCCTTCTCTTTATAGGAGTCTCGCTGGTGCACTTCAGTATCTTACCTTCACTAGGCCCGATATTGCCTATGATGTCCAACAAGTGTGCTTGTTCATGCATGCTCCCAGGGAGCCTCACTTTACCGCTCTTAAATGTATCATTCGGTACGTTAAGGGTACTCTTGACTATGGATTACATCTTTATCCATCTGTATTGACCATGTTGATATCTTATACGAATGCCGATTGGGGTGGTTGTCCTGACACACATCGATCTACTTTCGGCTATTGTGTATTTTTGGTGATAACCTCATTTCGTGGTATGCAAAACGACAAGCTACGATTTCCCGTTCGAGTGCAAAAGCAAAATATAGAGGTGTTGCGAACATCATTATCGAAACTTATTGGCTCAGAAACCTCCTTCTAGATCTTCATTGTCCCTTACGTAAGACATCTATTGTTTACTGTGATAACATATCTGATGTCTACTTATCTCATAACCCGGTTCAAGATCAACGCACCAAACATATTGAGATAGATATTCATTTTGTTCGTGAGAAAATTGCCATGGGTCATGTTCGGGTGTTACATGTTCCTTCTTCCTATCAGTACACAGATATATTTACTAAGAGACTTCCTCGGCAGTTGTTCCTTGACTTAAGATCCAGTCTGAGCATCCGGCCTCCTCCCGCTCCGACTGCGGGGGTGTGATAGATAATATGTTTATGTTCTCCATATATTATGTAATTATTATTTTGATGTAATTATGTAAACTAGATATTCTCATACAATTAAGTTTGTAATTGTAAACACCTATATATATTGTATTAATGAGAAGACTCCAAACGAGAATTACACAATTCTACAGGTATTCACACCCATAATGTTTAATTAATTTCCCTAGAATAAAGAAGCAATAAGGAAGAGGATATAAAAATGAATAGGTGTGAGATAAAATGGAAGTTTTAGGTGGTATTTATAGGGATAAAATGGAGTTAGATTTGACTGATTTAGGCAAATGTCCTTTTCGAGGGTCACAATTTAAATTGTTCCTATTTTTGAAAAGTTATAAAAATATCGGCTTTGAGCAAGTGGTGAGGAATCACAGTAAGAGCATAGTGAAAACTGCTTATATCTTTAGAACTTATGGTATTCATCTGTCGCCTGTAATTGAAAAAGACTGACTAGACAAATAGATCATTGTCTAATTAACGACTATAAAAATATAAATTGTAGTTTAATGTTTTTTCATAAGACTTTTAATTTTCTCAAAAGGTTTCTTTAGACTGTAGTATAAAAGGTTCATATATTGCAGAAAAAATTAATATAATAATTATTTATTAAACGACTGTTCCAAAAAGATACAACCGACTGAAAATTTCTAGTGAGATTTTAGAGTTCATGTCATCACCAACCTTAGATTTAAATCTTAATTTCAACATTCAAAGCAGTCCATTGTTGACATTTGTGTCCATTTTTTTCTAGATGTTATGTCATTCTCTTTAATTTACTTCGTTAGTTGTGGTGTTGGGAGAACTTTATGCCAAATGGTCTATAGCAATGAGGCATGAAGACACAATATAAGTTGATATGGACTGTGGAAACTTAGGCTATAAATGAGTCATCTTTTTCTGACCTACCAACTTGGTTTTGCATAGTGTTACTATAGAATCCAAATTATCACGAGTGTATTTTGTCTCTGTCATGTTAAAAATATATTATATTTGATTAATAATATAATTATATATCACCATCAAATATGAATTAGCAATATAAATTGCACATTATCATGAGTAATTTATAAGTGGTGAAAAGGTTAATTCTTATGATAATTTGAGAATATTCACAAGCAAAAAGATCAGAAGTGCACAATTCAATTAATTGACAATTTAATATGGTTAGTAAGATATCATAGGATGAAAACCAGAATTTTCCAATAATTAAGGGAGAAAATGTTACTATTAACCCTAAACTATATCCATTGTGATGTTAACATCTATATAATAAGATGAAAATTACTTTACCAAATACTTTATACAAAATATATATACTTGCTATTAACATATAATAATAATAATAATAATAATAATAATAATAACAATAATAATAATAATAATAATAATAATAAGATGCAAAGTACTTATACACATTTAATATTTACATCAAGCCAATTAATAATGCTAGAGATGTAGTGTGTTTGTTTATATATAAACATCTATACCAGTTAATCATTAAGTGATATGTATTCTCACTTCATATACAAACTTTTGCTTTTAAAATTAAATTGTCTTGTTTAATGTATACATCGAATACGGATAAATGTTTTTTTTTTTTTTTTTTTGGCTAACTGTCCAATGGTAATTGGGTAGGTGGGTGAGAGGATAAAAGATATGCTTTTAAGCGACTAAGTGAAGCCAGATGTCTTCTTTTTAAATCTTTCGATGTCGAAATCTTGACTAATTAAGTAATTAGTAAAGCCAAATGTCGTATTATCTCTGAATTCTTTTAAGTGTCGACATCTTGACTAAGCCAAATTGTCTTATACAATCTTTAGTGTTGATGAAATCTTGACTAAGTAAAACCAATTGGTAATGTGAAAGTAGGAATTTGATATAACTAAAGGTCATGTTCGGTTGCATATAATATTGTTGAAATAAGATAAATTAATAGCATGTTCATGCTATTTTATGTTAGATTAGATAGAAACTTACGACATTTTCAATCTTGCTGCAACTAGTTATACAAAACATTATATATGTCGAGAGATTATTGTTTTATTATCTTAAATGTTACCATCTTCTATCCTATCCGTAACTATCATAAATGGCACACGATCAACGAAAGATATGGTGGAATGAATGAAGTCACTTTCATTCTTAGTTAGATGTTTAAGTCGAGTTCATGTATTGAAAACATAGGCGGATTGAATCTCCACAAAAAGTTTTGCCTTCAAATCATAGTGCATGGGGAATAATTTTTTTTGGTATTTCTTCACTTTGTAGCCCTGATAATACTATCGACTATCTAGCGAAACTTCTAAAAATCTAATTATTTCTAAAAGTTATTTTTGTTACAACCTCTTTTTCAAAAAGTAATTTTGGTGAATAATAGTTTGTGTGTTGTCAATTAATTTGATAAGTAATTTTGCTATTATTAAAGCGATAATTGTATTTGGCCAAAGTTCTAAAAGTATGGAAAATTTTATTTTTCATCTTCTTCTACTATTCAAATGTTTATTTTTTTTATTACATAGGGGTAATGGAAGGAGAAATGGGGAGGAGATTACAACGTGGGGATCCAACCCTCATCAACAAGGTGAAAATTCATGTAGTCAACCAATTGAACTACTATTCAATTTCTTTTTCTTTTTAAAAGTTTGATCAAACACCCAACTCTAAAAAATAAATACTACTATATTCTTTTACGAAAAAATAAACACTTTTGACTTTTTAAAAACTCAATCAACAAGTTAATAATGCTTCTCTCCGGAGGACACTCTTAAGTTGAAATTAAGCATTTGTGGATAAAGCACCAACAGCCTTAAAACACAATTTTTTGTAGAGATATCATTCACTAAGAAATCGTCTAAATAACAAGTTAGCAATTTCAATTTCGGTTGTAATGATTGGTCAAAGTTAAAGTAGTTATATTGAAATACTCCCTCATCCTTAATAAGAGGTCTTTGATTCTAACTCTACTAGATACAAATTCGTCTTTATTAGGAAGAATTTTACATCCAACATGAATTTTTCGACGCGAATCTAAATTTAATCAAATCCAATATAAATGACGAACCTCAGGTAAGAAAAAAAACAGTTGCACTCATAGTAATAAATTTGGACTATCTGTGCCCTTTGAAATGGATCAACTTTTCATACCCCATATTGTGGAATTTTACTGGGTATGTTGTTGTTGTTGTTGAATATTGTTAGTAATCTTTTGTATCTTTAAATATTGGTAGAGATCTTTTGTATTAGTTAGGTGTATATTTAGTTTCCGTAAATATAGTCTAAAATGACTATTGTATCTCATGTATATAAGTTAATTAAACTAATGAAATCATCAAGGAATTATCCTCTTTCACATTTGACTCATTGTCTCAGCTTGAATTGATTTCGAAAGAAAAAATGCACTTGATGTGTCCATTTTGACTAGGAGTTTAAATTTAGCTCATAAAAATATAATTCACCCTTCCGCTCAAATATTTGTGGAGAAAATGATTTTCTAAGGTTACTGACAATTTGAAGGAAAGAAAATAATCTTTTCAGATCTCTTATTAGTTATTTTCATCCCTTATGAATGAACAATTCTTGACAAACTAAAAAATAATTTTCTAACATACTACAAAACCAATTGACCCCAGATTTATGGGGATTATGGATCTTATACTAATTGGAGGGTCACTGTGGACATATCCCAAATTAACTAAAAAAAAAAGGGTCTGTGCAATTTGGGTTGCATATGTATGCTGAGTTGTTTCTTAAAAGAACATATCAAAACATAGAAAAATATACTTTTGGTTACGATTTGTTTGATATAGTCATAAAAGAATTACTACTTTTATAAGTCTGATTTGGTTATTTAACAAATAATAAATGAAAAATAATTCGAACTGTACGGATAGAGTTAATGATCTATTAGTTGACTAAATTAACCTACCCATTTTTACAAAGTGAATCCATTGTGAACCAACCTATTTTAACACGTACACATGCAACCTACCTTCCTAATTAAAACACCCCCCCCCCCCAGCTACTTTGACATAAATTGTGATTCTTCAATCATGAAAGTATAAACCTGTCCCAAATAAAAAGTGAATGTCAATAAGGAAAACCAAAAATCTCAGTGTGCTAAAATTCTCATTTTTCACATTAAGCTATGATAAAATAAATTAATTAACCACTAAACATACCTTAATTGATGAGCTAAGTTTAAAAAGTAAAAAAGGCAACTTGGTAGGTTTGAAACAGAGAACATAATTACCCCATGTGACAGCAAGCCTCATTGTTAGACTATTTTAGCATAAAGTTCTCCAAAAAAACTTAAAGAGAATGTATAGAAGAACATCTAGAAAAAATGGATACAAATGTCTAAAATGGAGTACTTTAAATGTTGAAATTGAGATATAGAGGAATTGCTGATATAACTCTAAGACTGTCACTTGTTTTTCTCCTATAAATACCATCAAAGATTTCATTATCACATAGCTCAAAACATTCTCAAGCAAGCAACTTAAGTTCTTACACATTCATTTTATATATCCTTTTTGGTTCAATATCTCTAAGGCAAATAAACATCATGGGTGTCAATACCTATACACATGAGACCACAACACCAGTTGCCCCAACTAGGCTGTTCAAAGCTTTGGTTCTTGATTCTGACAACCTTGTACCTAAGTTGATGCCACAAGTTGTTAAGAACATTGAGATTGTTGAAGGTGATGGTGGTGCTGGAAGCATCAAGAAGATGAACTTTGTTGAAGGTTTGTTTTATTGATATATTTTGTATGCATTGATAGTGTAATGAATTTTTAACCGTCTATATAATTTTATAATTGTCATACTATTATTTTTTAGGTAATTATAGTTCTAACTTATTATGATCAGTTACTTGAGTTATCTTTTAGGTGACTTTATAATATAAAAAATTCTTTTGCACTCATTGAAAGGTTGACTTCTAAATTATCCAAGAGAAATTGCAATATTGTGAAAGTGGCCGTCACAACGGTGGAATCACTTTTGTCAGAACGAATTGACATTCCTTCGTTAGAAAATTACACTGTACTTATATTTTTTTATGTATATGTATACTACTATGTTGTTTTTTGTGTGTCTATTTTTTTATATTTTGAATTCCTTAATAAAAATTCTGGCTCGGCCACTTTATGAATTAAGTACTTGAAGCACAAGATCCATGTTGTTGATGACAAGAACTTGGTGACCAAGTATTCAATGATCGAAGGAGATGTTCTTGGAGACAAATTGGAATCCATTTTCTATGATATCAAATTTGAAGCTTCTGGAAATGGAGGATGTGTTTGCAAGAGCATAACTGAGTACTACACAAAGGATGATTATGTGTTGAAGGAAGAAGAACACAATGAAGACAAAAATCAAGGCATAGAACTTTTCACGACTGTTGAAGCATACCTCCTCGCCAATGTCCGCACGTAAGAGATGACGTGTTGTAACATTATATAATTAAATAATAAAAATATGCTCTTCTTAAAAGTTTAAGCTTTTGGATGAGTTCCATCAACCTCTTCTAGAGTTCCAAGGGCTTGAGTTTTCATTGTTATAGTGTCTTTATGTTGAGTGTGTGTTCTTTACCAAATCTATCATGGAAAGAACTCTTAATAATGTAGCAAGCTTTAATTTACTTATCAAATGCTTGTACCACAACTAAATGATTATTTTTCAAATATATGATTTTCAAGCACAATTTGAGTTTAAGTATAATGCACTAACGGCGAAAAAAATATTTACACAATCAGATTACTTAAAAAATAAACTCGGGCAAATGTTCAATTGACAATTTTAATTATATAGCAGTTCTTCTTTTGGCTGGGCCACATCACTCCTATATTTATAAACCTCAATAGTCTCAGACAGGATAGGTTGCATCTGTAAAATGACTTGTTTTACTGATATGCCAAAACCCACGACCTTGCATGCTTTGACACTATCAAAAGTTCAATTTCATATTCTATAACTTAATCTAGCATTTGCCTGAATAAAGGTACAACAAACAGAACATCAAGGACAAGACTCGACAAACATAATATCAAGGATCTGTCGAACCAAAAATATCAATTGATAAAGTACCATGAAGGCATGAAAGTTCAGTTACTCGCATTGATGCTACAGGTCAGATTTATAAAACATAACTTTTCATAGGGAAAAGAGAGATCACTGGATGATGACACTGTTAATTTGAAATTAAGCACTTGCAGCTAGACATCGGAGTAGTCATGTAGAACAAGAGGCAAAATATCAAGAGCCTGAAAGTGCAGAATTTTCTGCACAGGGGATGAGTCTTTTCACAAAAGCTGGAATCATTTCAATAAGAAGGTTTCTCTTTGAAGAGTTTCAAGTTCAGTTATAACTTGGTCCTGCAACTAGCTGCACTCAGAAACTTCCGGAATTAGTATGCAGGCTAGAGTAATCCCATTGGAAATGTTGATTACTTAGCCAATATGGACTGATCAGTGCTTTAGTTTGACCGAACATAATCTTCATCTCCTTTCCGAAGGTGTGTTCTTTGACTTGGATTAGCTCTCACTAGCCTTGCTCTTGCTCGAGAATCAAGTTTCCCATCCTCGGTGTCTTTTGAGCCCTTATTTCCACTTGTATGATTTTCAGCTTGAATTGATTTCGGAAAAATTTTGCACTTGGCATGATGTCTGTTTTGACATGAATTGTGATTCTTCAAGCCTGAAAATACTTCTGCTCTCGTCTTTCTCCTCGTGCTTATCATTTGATCATTATCTGCAAACAAAATTTCCAATACTTTCAGAGAGAAATGCACCATTTATAGTGTGTTTATCTTTGTAAACTACACGACAATTCAGAATTTACAACAGGCTCGCTATTCGTGGTTATTCTGTCATTAATTCATGGTTATTCTACAGTACAGTTGACGTGCTTAAGCATATAGAACACACGAACAAGTTTCACACAATAGTGCAGTATCAAGAATAACTTTTGAAAATGTATCAGCAACATTCCTATTTCTCATCTAAGCAAATTTGTTGGATGAGATGAGTTGGTAAGTCCATTTCTGATGAGCGAATAATTCCGCTCAGTCATGCTCAATCAAATACAGCAAATTTCTCTTGATGTCCCACCGACAAACCTATATGTTGATGTCTCACTGAAAAACCTTTCCGTATCCCATGCACCAGCAAACTACACAAGGGTATGGATTTGACATGTTAAGTGTAGAATAACCGGGACTTCGTGCCCCCTTATGTATTCTGCTTTACTCATTCAGGTTATGAGGAGACATGAGATAGACAAAAAGGCGTGATATTATTTATCCACAGAAGTCGTGAGTAGTAGCTCACAAATCACAATGAAGATGAAGCTATTCTACATACCCCCAAAGTAACAAGGTTAAATTATCTGAACAAAAGTTGTTCAAATCCATAAGGGCGGAGCTTGTATGATTCACATGATAATGTCAACAATAAGCCCGTAAAATGTAAATGTTATGCTATTAAATCATTGTTCCTTGCTTTTCCTCAAGTGCATTTTCAGGTTTCTTCCATAACACTTTGTTTATGAATAAATATGGTTGTGCTACACCATTCAGTATCTAGAAGTTCAAGTTCGTATTACCCCATGAAGGAGTTAATTCTACAATGCATAGCATTACCCGGGCTTGATAAGACTGCACGTGGTCGTGGGACTGAAGTGGCCCTTGCATTTGTTTTGCTTCCACCAAAAATGCTTTGGTTATTGTCCTTGGTTATCCCTGCCAATCAACAGAGTGAATGTCAATCCACTTTCAAAGTAAGAGGTAACAAAAAGTTGTAAAAGAAGTATGTAACCTCTTGACGATGGAAGCCCATGTCTGTCGGGGCTTAAAATACATGCTCGGGGTATCCTCACAACTGATGTAGGAGAATCATCTTTATACACCATCAGGAAGAAGCAAAAGAAAGAAAAAAAAGCAAGAAACTAGTCAAACACTATTAAAGATGAGAACAAATAAAATGATGGATACAGAACAGCAATGATTACTGATGGAATCAGTTAAATAGTACTATATTAGCGTGGCCGAAGTTATTGCTGGATGTTAATATGCAAACTCCAATATTTTGCTTAAATCTAACCATCTATACTGTGTCATGGTCTTGAAAATGACGTACTTTGAATAAACCACACAAATCAAAGCCTTCAACAAGCACTATGCAAGACAAAAATATTGTGACAATCAAGAAAGAACTATAGGGATTTGGAGACTTTAAGAAAAACACGTAGTCTCATAGAAGGTTATGCATCCGCTAAACCTGACCTAGCTTATCAATTAAAGAAAGCTGCACTATTAGTGATAAGCCTAAAGCGTTGAATAGGATCGTCAAACACCAGAGAGTACTTGAAGGATTTCCAATCCAGCAGCACATTGGGATTCAGCTCAAAATAGATGAGGTCCAAGGAACAGCATACACAAAATAAAAAAGCTCTAATTTCAGGATTATTTACAAGTAGCAAATCCTTGGGAGGTTAAGTAGAATATGATGTCGTGCTCTATTCCTTTTGCTTGCATCAGGACGTTACAATAAAATCCACATATAAAATATGTCCTGTTTAAGGAAAGCAGGAGGATAAGCAAAAGAGAGATACCAATATAACTAAGTGAACTACAATTAATTTGATGAACTGTGTGGAACAATCTTTACATCATTTTAAGAAACAAATAGAAAGTCAAACCAATGCCGCCATGTTGAAATTACAAGGAAATTTTAAAGCATAATATAATCCTCATTCCTCTACATTCATATCAACTCGACAATACCTAAATCCCAAACTAGACGAGGCTATATAATCCTCTATATCCATTTCACTTATTTCATTCCAATATTGGCAAAGAATTTGTCTTTTTACTGCAAATTAAAATTTCTCTGATCTACAGGTTTTCTAAACCTCGCATTTGTCCCTATACTAACATACAAGTTTGAAAAGCAAAAAATTCTATTATCCATAAGGCTTGTTATTGGCTAAAGCCATAGGGAGTTATGATTCTAATCCAGATCCCTCATCTACAAATAGAATTTTGTAGTCCCCCTAAAGAGCAATGCAAAGATAGTTGATCACAAAACAACAACAATAACATAACCAGTGCAATCCCATAAGTGGAGTCTAGGGAGGGTAGGATGTACGCAGACGTTTCCCTACCTTTGTAGGTAGAGAGTCTGTTTCCGCATAGACCCTCGACTCAAATGATCACAAAAAAACAAACAAAAAACAAACAAGTTGAAATAGAAATGGATTGCAGGATAATAAAGAATTAACCAAAATACCAAGTTAAATTAGCAAAAGACAGATCACATAAGACAAAAGATGGGATTCAACAGACAAAGGTGTACCTGAAGAAGAGAAGTCAGTTATGGAAAGGGATTCAAAAGCCTTCAAGGATGGCAAAGACTCATAAGCATACTGATCATCTTCTTCTTTCTGTACCCTCACCTTAACCCTTGGGTACACTTCCAAAATTCAAACAAAAAAAATCAAAAAACCCATTTCAGCAAAAGGAAAAAAATAAATAGAAAAACCCCATGAAAGCAAAATCAGAGTCTAATATGCACAGAAGATTGTCGTTACCCATGGTTTCATAATATACAGTATCGTATTGTATAGTATGGTATTGTATTGTACTGTATTAATCAATACAATGTTTGGATAGATTGTATGGTTTGTTGTGGTTTAATAAAAAATTTATTGGTTGGTTTGATTGTATGGTACTGTATAATAACATATAAGTTTACTAAAATACTCTTATACCTTAATTACAAATTAGTTTATATATCCTCTCTCCGTCTCAATGTAAGTGTCTTACTTTCCTTTTTGGTCCGTCCCAAAAAAGTATCTCTTTCTATATTTAATAAGTTTTCCAATTCCAACATCCTATGTGGCAACATACTACTAAGACACTTAAAATGGGACAAAGGGAGTATTAATAAAACTAAGGTAAAGGATAAAATAGGAACTTTAAAAGATAAGTAGGTGGTGGGTAGTTTGGTGGGTGGGGGGTGGTGGAGCGGGGTATAATAGGAAAATAAAATATGTAACCACGCAAAACACACCAAATCTGTGGTTTGAAAAATTAGACTTTTTCATGATTATATAACCACAGTATTACAAAGAGTTTACGATACCATACAACATAATTTTAAGAACAATGGAAACAATCATGGTTTCATAGAAAACAATACAATAATGAACCACGGGAAACAACCATCCAAACAGGGGATTAGGAAAACATAACAAACCAAAATTGGAACTCACTTGAATTTTGACTTGCAGAAGCTTCAAATTTGACAAGAAAAATGAATACCAAAAGTCCACCAGCTATCTCTGTTCCTGAAAAGTGAAACCCCATACCAGCAAATAAGATCAATCAGGATCATACTCATAAAAGATCAAGAAATCATAACAAACCAAAAAACAAAAACCCCACATGACTTTTTGACTTTATAACTCAGAACTCACCAGCTGCTTGGCTTCTTCAGATATCTCTAAATTTGACAAGACAATGACTCACTGGGATTTTTGGGTTTAAATATGTGACGAAAGACATGAGAAGCATGTGGTGAAAACTGTGAATATTCAACGAAGCACTATGAATGATTCTTGGAACTGGAAACAAATCGTTAAAAAGGTCAAAATCAAGTTTACTTTTTGTTTTTTGCGGGTAATTTGATTAAGATTTTGTGCGGACTTTGTCCAAAGTTATATGACACAATTTCCTTTTAGTTCTTCCAAAAAAATAATATATTTTCTTATTTGATAATAATTTAATTTTAAACTTTATTGTATCATAATTTTTTTTCTTAAATTTCATGCACAATCAAACTATATCGTATAAATTGAAACGGAAGAAGTAGTTATGCTTGTTTGTACGAGAGTGTTAAATATACCCATGATATACATGCACGGTTTCACAAGGAAACTTTCCATATGTGAAACCGTGTTATACACGGTATACAAGCCCGTGTATATCACGGTTTTGGCAAGAATTTATGTAATATAATTATTGTATTAAATTAGTCTTGTACACTTACCATAATTATAGAATTCTTGTACAACTAGAATAGGATTTTGGGATTAGAATAGGAATAGATTTTTCCTATTATGGAAAATTGTAATTTGTATATATACTCTTTCATTAATGAAAATAATCAAAGAATTATTTATTTCATGGTATCAGAAGTCTAGGTCTTATTTTCTCTCCATTTTTTCATCCAATAAGCATCGATTTTCGAGTCATTCTTCTCGATTTCCATGCCCAATATTACCTTTTCTCTTCCCAAATTTTCTTTCATATCCCTTCATCACATCGTTCGTTGCTATTATGGCTAAGAACGTGTTTCACCCTGCCCTTGTTGTTTCTAACATCAAGAATCACATCCCTATCATTCTTGAAATATAAAACGTCCAATACGCGACGTGGCCCGAACTGTTCAAAGTTCACACACGCTCGCATCAAGTCCTCCATCACATTATCCGCGCGGCTCCTGCGGATACGGAGGTACCCAAACCTGAGGATGATCCTAAGTTATGGACAACCCTTGATGCTACCGTTCTTCAGTGGATTTACTCCACTATTTATACTGACCTGTTGCAAACGATTATCGAACCAGACGCTATGACGATGGATGTTTGGAATAGAGTGCGTGATATATTCCAAGATAATCAAAATTCTCGTGTTGTTACCCTTGAGCAGGAATTCTCCCATGTAAATATGGAAGATTTCCCTAACGTTTCAGGATACTGCAAAAAGGTTGAAAGAATTGGAAGATCAACTCCGCAACGTTGGTGCGCCCGTTACCAACGATCGTCTGGTTCTTTAGATGGTTGCGGGCCTTTCTGAGGCCTATAGTGGCGTCAGGACGCTTCTCCGTCAGAGCAGTCCTCTTCCGTAATTTTATCAGGCTCGTTCCATGCTCACACTCGAAGAAGTCGGCTTGGCTAAGAAAGCGGCTACTGGGCCCCGTCCATCGTCATGGTAACCGAGTCCAATTTTTCTCCATCCGTCACCAACAATTCCGGCCAAAACCGCCACAACAGTGGTGACAAAAAGGGTCAGAATCATAAAATAATGGCAAAAACTGGGACATTTTTGGATGATTATTCTATTTTTTTTATGGACGTTTCCGTTGGCGAAAAAATCTCATGTTTTTTCTATATTTTTAAAATTCAGAGCATTCATCCGTACCCAATTCGAACGGAAAATTAAAAATATTCATTGTGATAATGGCAAAGAATATGTTAATAGGTTGTTTCGAGATTTTTGTGGTAATAATGGAATCAATTTTCGTTTCTCTTGTCCTCATACGTCCTCACCAAATGGGAAAGCCGAACGCAAAATTCGTACCTTTAATAATATTGTCCGAACTTTATTGGTTCATGCTTTCGTACCCCCTTCCTTTTGGCATCATGCTTTACAAATGGTTACATATCTTCTTAACATTCTTCCTACCAAGGGTTTGGCATATTCATCCCCCCTTCAAATCTTATATAATAAGACTCATTCGTATTCACATCTTACAGTCTTTGGGTGCTTATGTTATCCACTATTTTCGTCCACCACAATTAACAAACTTCAAGCTCGTTTTAACCTTTGTGTATTTTTGGATTATCCGTCTAATCATCGTGGTTACAAATGTTTTGATTTATCATCTAATAAAATCATCATTAGTCGTCATGTTGTTTTTTATGAAACCCATTTTCCGTTTGCTAACATGAGTAGTCTCGTGCCTAGTTCGTATATTTTTTTGGATGATGACGTCTCCCCTTATATTATCCTCTATTTTTCAGACTTATCCTGCACCCAAAATCCGCCAGCGTGCCTACTGCCCGCTGGAACTCCTTCAACTGTCTCGGGTCCAGCAATTGGGCCAAATATTCATCCCAGTTCTGCCCCAATGCTCTCGGGTCCAGTCCCTATTTCAGTTTCCCGTGTTGGGCCAGCAGGCCCACTGCCTGCTGGCCCGTCTGTCACCCTTCCACCTTTGACCAAAAATCTACCCAATTCTCCTCCGAGTCACAGACCGGTCACTCGTAGTCAACGGGGTATTTTTAAACAGAAAAGATATTTCAATCTAACTTTTAATGTTCTTAAATCCCCCTACCTCGTAACCTTGTGTCCGCATTAAATGACTAAAATTGAAAATTGGCTATGACCGACGAATATGATGCTCTTATTGCAAATAAGACGTGGGAGTCGGTACCCTGTCCGTCCTTCTGGTGTTACTATTATTCGATCTATATGGATTTTTACTCATAAGGATAATTTGATGGTTCTTTTGCGAGGCATAAGGCTCGTCTTGTAGGTGATGGTAAGACTCAGCAGGTTGGCGTGGATTGTGGTGAGACATTTAGTCCGGTGGTCAAACCGACTACCATTCGCATTGTTCTCAGTCTGGATCTTCTAAAGCATGGCTCATTCATCAATTAGATGTGAAGAATGTTTTCTTACATGGTGATCTTAAGGAGACCGTCTATATGCATCAGCCATTGGGGTTTCGAGACCCCAAATATCCTCATCATGTCTGTTTATTGAAGAAGTCCTTGTATGGGCTTAAGCAGTCCCCGCGGGCTTGGTATAAGAGATTTGCAGACTATGTTTCATCTATTGGGTTTTCGCACAGCAGGTCTGATAATTCATTATTCATCTATCATCGTGGTTCCTCCCTAGCTTATATTTTATTATATGTGGATGATATTATCTTGACTGCCTCTACCGATGCTTTGCGCAAGTCTATCATGACCATGCTCAGCTCTGAGTTTGCTATGAAAGACTTAGGGCCCTTGAGTTACCTTTTGGGGATTGTTGTTTCTCGTCATGCAGGTGGATTGTTCTTATCCCAACAAAAGTATACAATTGAGATTATTGAGTGCGCTGGCATGTCCTCGTGCAAATCTACTTCCACTCCCGTTGATACTAAACCAAGCTGGGTGTTGCGACTGGCTCACCTTACGAGGATCCGACCCGCTATCGCAGTCTTGCAGGGGCTCTTCAGTATCTAACTTTCACGAAACCAGATATTACGTATGTCGTACAGCAGGTGTGCTAGTTTATGCATGATCCCAGGGTTGAACACATGAATGCGCTCAAACGCATTATTCGATACATCCAGGGAACACTTTACTATGGCTTGCATTTATATCCGTCATCGACGTCTACACGTGTCTCGTATACATATGCTGATTGTGGTGGTTGTCTAGATACCAGACGTGTAACGTCTGGCTATTATATGTTTCTTGGTAATAACTTGGTCTCATGGTCTGTGAAGCGTCAGTCTACATTATCACGCTCTAGTGTAGAGGTCGAGTATCGAGGGGTGGCTATTATGGTCTCTGAATCATGTTGGTTACGTAATCTTCTTTTAGAGCTTCATTGTCCTATTCAGAAAACTACCTTGGTTTATTGTGATAATTTTTTTACCATCTATCTTTCTGTTAATCCTGTTCAACACCAGCACACTAAACACATCGAGATGTATATTCACTTTGTTCGTGAAAAGGTAGCTCGTGGACAAGTGCGCGTCTGTTATGTCCCTTCCAGGTATCAAATTGGAGACATCTTTACAAAGGGTCTTACCTCGGTCTTTTTTGAAGATTTTAGGGACAGTCTCAGCGTACGAAGACCGTCCGCTATGACTGCGGCGGGGGGGGGTGTTAAATATACCCGTGATATACATGGGTTTGTATACCATGTATATCACGGTTTCACAAGGAAACTTTCCATATGTGAAATCGTGGTATACACGGTATACAAGCCCGTGTATATCACGGTTTTGGCAAGAATTTATGTAATATAATTATTGTATTTATTGTACTAAATTAGTCTTGTACATTTACCATAGTTATAAGATTCTTGTACAACTAAAATAGGATTTTGAGATTAGAATAGGAATAAGTTTTTCCTATTATGGAAAATTGTAATTTGTATATATACTCTTTCATTAATAAAAATAATCAATGGATTATTTCTTTCAGAGAGGTCAAATGGCAACAAAATGGATCCTATTTGAAGCACTTTCGGCAAGGTTGATAGAATGTGATGCGTTTCACAAGCATGTACGGTAGGTAATGGGAAGAAAAGATGAGATGGTCAACTAATTGAGGGTTCCTTTCAAGTTTCAAATTTCAGTTTCCTTTTTGTATCTGTCTCTCTATATTTTGGCTTCTTTACTCAATCTAATGCGCCATGTATAAGATGTCAATGAAGGAGGACAGAGTGAGTAAAATCTCTTCCACAAAGACTGGTTTTGTTCGGTAACAAATTATAGTCCTTTTTTGTAAGAAGTATTTAGTCATTGTTAAGAGTCCAAATCGGATATGTAATGGGAACATGACCTTCTTATATGGACTTAGACAATCATTTGAGTTATGCTCAAGATTCATTCTTTACATGGTATCAGAGCCAGACACATTCAAATTCTTTGTTCACCAATGTTGGGCCCCCAAATTATATTATCCACGCTCCAATTAACAAGGTTTGAGTGTGCGGGAGAGTGTTAAGAGTCTCACATCGGATATGGAATGGGAACATGGACTCCTTATATTGACTTGGACAATCCTCACCCTACAAGCTAGCTTTTGGGTTGAGTTAGACCCAAGATCCATTATTTACAGTCATAAATATTTTTATAGAGTAGCTATTTGTAGGGGTGTTCATGGGTAGGTTTTTAGCTAAAACCAAAACCAAATCAAAGTAGTCAGTTTTTTAATTAATCAAACCAAATATAATACATATTCATCGGTTTTGTTGTTGTCAATTTGGTTCGGGTTTTCATTTTTTAAGAAACTTAATGGTATTTCTCTCTTTAATTTTTTTCCTATAATTAAGAAAGATTTTTTCATTCTTTTCCAACTTATAATTTGTTATTATTACTTTTTTTTTTATTGTGGGAGCTATAATTTTCTTGGATTATGAAGAAAATATCTTAAGATCTGTAAGCTTTAATCAAGTGAATAAAGTTTATAGGAAACACAATCTTTTTTTAGGTGAATCTCATAAATATTTTTTTTGAATTAATGAGATTGAATTCCATGAATCTCTTTTAGTATTAGAGATAAAAAAAAAAGTAAATAAAATATTTAAAACTACTTATAAAAATTAATATATCTTATATATATATATATATATATATATATTTATAAAAATTATGTATGATTTGTCGGTACGATTCGGTTTTTTCTTCGGTTTGTTTTTAATAAATCAAAACCAAACAAAATATTATAGGTTTTTAAAAATTTAAAATCAAACCAAACCAAAACCAAACAACAATCGGTTTATTTGATTGCTTTCGTTCGATTTGCGGTTTGGATCTGTTCCTAACCAAACCGTGAACACCCCATTTGTATTTGACTAATTAACTTGACAATGTTGAAACAACAATTTATATTTTTCCAAGGTTCTAATTTAAATGTGCTTTTAGGAAAAAAAAAAAACTACTACCTTTTTAATTTCTTAAAAACTGTCTATGCTACTATTTAAAACACTTAATTTTTTCTTAAATGTTTGACTAAATATATTAACTCTCTAAAATAGGCCCTTTTAAAATAAATAAATTGACTTCTCGAAAAATTGGTTAGATTCTTTTTTTTCCTATCTATTGGATGGAGGATAAAATTATCTCTTTTCAATTATGTTTAGAGCAAATTTGACTTTTTTTATTCAAGCTAGAGCAACCGCTACTGGCAAGGTATTTTTGAGCTACTCAGTGGTGTCCATTTTTCGATCATGTGAACTGAATTTTTAAGAAAATGCAAGAGATTGATATTATTATTTTTCATTCTTTAAAATAGGATAGAATATACAATGTGTCTTAATTCTTGTTGCAGGTTTATCAGTGCTTCAGAATTTAGTTAGGGCTGTTTGAAGAAAAAAACAAAAATATAGTTTAAACAAATAAATTATTGTATTTGATTATGTGACAATTGACAAACAATAGTGATAGAATACGTGATATACATGGACAAGTAGTGTCTATCAAACGGACGACTTTTGTATTATCTTACCATATTTTGTAGAATCTTTATACAAATGTAATTATAGTGTTAGTCTTGTATTAGGAAAATCTATTAGAATTATAGTAGGAAAAGGTAGAGTTATTTTCCATAGTTAGGAATTGTATATTTGTATATATACGTCTTCATTAATGAAATAATGAGGGGATTATTCTCTTTCATGTTATCAGAAGTCTAGGACAAATTTTTTCCTTCTCCACGCAATTCCGCAGTCCCTCTCGGAAACCGTGCTTGGTCGTCGGCCACCTCCTTCCTTATTTTCTTCCCAATTTTTTTTCCAAATCCCTAATTCTCTTCTTGTTCTTTCATTATATCTTCCTCAAAGAACACGTTTCACCCTGCCCTTACAGTATCCAAAAATCAAGAATCACATCCCTATTGTTCTTCAGATGGAAAACGTCCAATACGCGACATGAGCGGAATTATTTAAAGTTCACGCTCGCATCAAGTCCTTCATCACAGCATCCCCTCGGTAACAGGCAAGGAGAAGGTGCCTACCCCCGAGGATGACCCTACATTATGGATGACTCTTGATGCTACAATTCGCCAGTGGATTTATTCCACTATCTTTACGGACCTCTTACAGACGATTATTGAACCCGACGCTACGACGATGGAAACTTGGAATAGGATGCGTGATATCTTCGTAGATAACAAAAATTCATGTGTCGTTACTCTTGAACAGGAAATTTCCCATGTCAATATGGAGGATTTTCCGAATGTCTCAGCCTATTGTAAAAGGCTGAAGAAATTGACGGATCAACTCAAGAATGTTGGTGCGCCCGTCACAAATGATCGTCTTGTTCTTCAGATGGTTGCAGGCCTATCCGAGGCTTATAATGGCGTTGGGACACTTCTTCGTGAAAGTAATCCACTTTCACCGCTTTACCAGGCCCGTTCTATGCTCACGTTAGAAGAGGCCGATTTGGCCAAAAAGGCGGCTACCCGAGCTAATTCCGTTATGATGATGGCCACATCCGATGACCCTTCATCGTTCTCGGATAATTCTAGCCAAAATCGTAATAACGGTGGCGATAAAAAGGGTCAAAATCAAAAAAATAATGGAAATAATTACGGCCGCGGCAGTTGCGGTGGCAATGGCGGTGGTCGGAACAGTGAAGGCGGTGGTGGACGTGGTGGCAGTGGGCCGGCTCAGCCACAACACCACTGTCGGCAGCCTATGCCCAATGTAAACTGGTCGTGGGGCTGCTGGGCCAGTGGCCCTACACGGACTATCCCACATTCCCAGCATATCCAGCGAGTTGGGCTGGCCAGAGGCCCAATTCCCAGTTCCAAGCGTCCCAGCCCAGACAACAGGCAGGCCTGCTTGGGCCTCGACCTCAGCAGGCCTTCGCTGCTGCGGGCCCAGTTTCGGTCCAACACCTACGGATATTGAGACCGCGATGCATACACTTGGATTAAATCCCCCGGACACTAATTGGTATATGGATACTGGAGCCACTTCTCATATGACGTTCGCACAAGGTAACCTCTTGACTTATTTCAATTTGAGCAATAATCGTGGCATAATAGTTGGTAATGACAATTCAATTCCAATTTGTGGTTATGGTCACACAAATTTGTTCCCACCTCCCACATCCACCTTTAGTCCTAAAAAATATCCTTCATGCCCCACAATTAATTAAAAATTTGGTGTCTGTCCGACAATTCACCACTGATAATTGAGTTTCTGTTTACTTTGACCCCATTGGTTTTTCTGTGAATGATTCAAGACGGGAATACCTCTAATGAGATGTAATAGTCGGGGAGAGCTTTATCCAATCACCACCACCACCATTTCCACGAGTCAAGCCACGCCATCAACGTTTGCCGCCCTTGCTCCTTCTTTGTGGCATACACGTTTGGGTCATCCGGGGTCGTCTATTATTTCTTCTCTTCAAAATAATTTTTTTATTGATTGTAAGAGTACGCGTAGTACTCAAATTTGTCCTTCTTGTCCATTAGAGAAATATGTTATCTTACCTTTTGTAGCCTCTTCTTCTAGTACGTTGATGCCTTTTGACATTATTCATAGTGATTTATGGACATCTCCCATTTTAAGTTCATTGGGCCATTGTTATTATGTGTTATTCTTGGATGATTATTCTAATTTTTTATGGACCTTTCCTTTGTCAAAAAAGTGTCACGTTTTTTCTACTTTCTTAAAATTAGAGCATTCATCCGTACCCAAATTTAACGGAAAATTAAAAATATTCAATGTGATAATGGAAGAGAATATGATAATGGGCCGTTTCGAGAATTTTGTGACACTAATGACATATCTTTTCAGTTTTCATGTCCTCATACGTCCTCACAAAATGTGAAGGCCGAAAGAAAAATTTGTTCCATGAATAATATTGTCCGAACATTGTTGGCCAGTGCTTCAGTACCTCCTTCTTTTTGGCATCATGCGTTACAAACGGCTACCTACCTCCTTAATATTCTCCCTAACAAAGGTTTAACATATCAATCCACACTTAAACTTCTTTACAATAAAGATCCCTCGTATTCTCATCTTAGGGTGTTTGGATGCTTGTGCTATCCACTTTTCCGTCCACTATAATTAATAAACTTCAAGCTCGGTCTACCGCTTGTATATTTTTGGGTTTTCTGTCTCATTATCGTGGTTACAAATATTTTGATTTATCTTCCAATAAAATCATAATTAGTCGCCATGCTATTTTTGATGAAATCCAATTTCCGTTTTGCTAAAGTGTCTAATTCCGTGTCGAGTAATTATAATTTTTTGGACGATGGTCTCTGCCCGTATATTCTCCAACAGTGGGCCCACCATACCCGTGCGTCATATCTACCAGCAGGCCCACTGCCTGCTGGCACAAATAATACCACTACCGACCGATCCCGTGACCCGGTGCCCGAGTCGCCCCCTTTGTTCCCTGTGCCGGCGGGCCCATTGCCTGCTGGCCTAGTAAATCACCAACCTGACCAGTTTAGGCCCACTGCCTGCTGGCCCGCAACATCCCCCAACATCCCCGGTCCAGTCGGTTTCTGTTCTGAGTCAAGGGCCTGTTACTCGTAGCAAAAGAGATATTTTTAAACCTAAATGACATTTTAATTTGAATTTTAATGTCACTAAATCACCCCTACCATGTAACCCAGTGTCTGCCCTTCATGACCCGAATTGGAAAATGGCAATGAATGATGAATATAATGCTCTTATTGAAAATAAGACATGGGAGTTGGTGCCCCATCCGCATGGTGGCAATATTATTCGTTCTATGTGGATTTTTACTCACAAGGGAAATTCTAACGGTTCTTTTAAGTGGCATAAGTCTCGTCTTGTAGGTGATGGGAAAACTCAACATGTTGGCGTGGATTGTGGTGAGACATTTAGTCCGGTGGTAAAACCGGCTACCATTCACACTGTTCTCAATCTGACTCTCTCGAAAGCATGGCACATTCATCAACTGGATGTGAAAAATGTTTTCTTACACGGTGATCTTAAGGAGACAATCTACATGCATCCGCCCTTGGTATTAAGAGACCCTAATTATCCTCATCATGTCTATTCGCTGGAAAAAGTCTTTGTATGGGCTTAAGTAGGCTCCATGAGCGTGGTATAAGAGGTTTGTAGATTTTATGTGTACTATTGGGTTTTCTCACAGTAGGTCTGATCACTCTTTGTTCATCTATCGTCGTGGTACTTCTCTGGCATACATTCTGTTATATGTGGATGATATTATTTTGACTGTCTTCTGATAATCTGCGCAAGTCTATCATGAACCTTATGAGTTCAGAATTTGCTATGAAAGACTTGAGACCATTGAGTTATTTTTTGGGTATCGTTGTCACTCGTCATGCATGTGGTTTATTTTTATCACTGAAAAAGTATGCAGTCGAGATCATTGAGAGAGCTAGCATGTTATCTTGTAAGTCCTCTGCAACTCCGATTGATACCAAACCGAAGCTGAGTGCTCATACTAGCACACCATACGAGGATGCCACCCACTATGGTAGTCTTGAAGGGGCTCTTCAGTATCTTACCTTCAGGAGACCAGCTATTACTTATGCAGTCCAGCAGGTGTGTTTATTTATGCATGATCCGAGGGTTGAGCACATGCATGCGCTCAAACTCATTATACGATACATATAGGGCACACTTGATTATGGTTTGCATTTATATCCATCCTCCGTCTCTACTCTCGTGGCTTATACAGATGTTGATTGGGGTGAATGTCCAGATAACAGGCGTTCGACCTCTGTTTATTGTATGTTTCTGGGTGACAACTTGGTTTCTTGGTCAGCGAAACGTCAGGCTACTTTATCGCAATCCAGTGCGGAGGTCGAGTATCGAGGGGTAGCCAATGTGGTGTCTGAGTCATGTTGGCTACGTAATCTTCTATTAGAGCTACACTTTCCGATTCAGAAAGCTACCTTAGTATACTGTGATAATGTTAGTATAGTCTATCTCTCTGGGAATCCGATTCAACATCAACGCACTAAACATATCGAGATGGATATTCACTTTGTTCGCGAAAAGGTAGCTCGTGGACAAGTACGTGTCTTGCATGTCCCTTCAAGATACCAAATTGCTGACATCTTTACTAAGGGTCTTCCCTTGGTTCTGTTTGAAGATTTTAGGGACAATCTCTCAGCGTACGACAACCGCCCTCTATGACTGCAGTGTTGTGATAGAATACGTGATATACACGGACAAACCGTGTATATCAAACGGACGACTTTTGTATTATTTTACCATATTTTGTAGAATCCTTGTACAAATATAATTATGGTATTAGTCTTGTATTATAAAAATCTATTAGAATTATAGTAGGAAAATGTAGAGTTATTTTCCATAGTTTAGAATTGTATATTTGTATATATACCTCTTCATTAATGAAAATAATGAGAGAATTATTCTATTTCAAATAGTTAACAAATAACTCACATGAGAGCTGATTTTTCAATTTTTACACCCCACACATCTAAAAGAGAGTATATTTATGCTCTTGCCACATCAGGGTTCAAGGAGGTCAAGAGTCAAGACTATTAGATTACCAAGTCTAGCTGTTTAGGGGATAATTAGGCTAACATGAAATTTAAATATACACCGAATAAAAGTCGTCAAATTCAGGAAATCCCAATCTATGTTATTTAATAAAAAAGGTTATACACCTTTTATAGAATGGAAAATCATCCATGAATCACAAATATTAAACGTAATATTAATTAGATACAGTACACGTATCAGTTACATCCACCAAATACATTGAATCTTATAATGATTTCAAATAATTTATTTGTATATTTTATAGAAAGAACATGAGAAAGTCGAGTGGACCCATTATAACACACATGTCAAAATTAATTAGTTGTGCTGACGCATAACCTAAATAATTTTTTTACATTATTTAGGGTTCCATTACACTCTCTCTTCACTGTCTCATCTGTAGTAGATCTCCCAATTCTCCAACCTCAAAAAAAGGTCAGCTTTCTATTCTTAATTTCGTAATTACCGTTTATTCAACGCCTAATGAGATTTATTTGTGGAAGTTATATTTATATTTATATCAACTGGCTGCTTCAACTTATGTATTCCATTTCTTACAAAAAAAATGGCCTGATTATGCCTTTCAGTGTATTAATCAACAACAACATACCCAGTTTAATCCCACCAGGTGAGGTCTAGGGAGTTACCCCTACCCCTACTTTGTGACGGGTAGAGACTGTTTCCGATAAACCCTCGGCTTCCATGTGTATTAATATGGGTGTAAATTCAGTTTAAGTAATTTATGGGTTAATTTCTCACATGGTCACTGAACTTTACCCTCTGCCATTTCTTGAAATCTCTCTTCTGATTCAAAATCGTAGTGTAACGTGTATCCTCCCCTGTTCCGGTCATGGAATAGATGAAATAAATCAAAAAATGGATTTTTGTTCAAGAATGAAATCTTATTGGAACTGTCCATATCCGGTTCATCCTTCGGTGCCAGAAATTTGACTTTCCTGTGTGAGTTAATGTAGATGCTTATGATTCAGTAGGAGGAGGAATACCTTATTCTAAAGAAGAAGAAAAAACAGAATGATATATCTATGTCTGCTGGCGAAGCTTAAAGAGTACAACAACAACATATCCCGTATAATCCCACTGGGTGGGGTCTGGGGAGGGTAGAGTGTATATGCATACCTTACCCCTACCTTGTGACTCCCGGCTCGAGTAGAAATGAAAAAGCAACAATAAATAATAAGCAGTAATAGCAACAAGAAAATAAGATAACGAAGTGAAAGAAACAATCAGGTAGTAATAGAAAACTAAAAATAAGGAATACGAGAATATTAAAAGAAAAATGACGGAAATAATATTGATCCTACAGGAAATGATAATAATACTAATCCTAATACTAACCTTCTACCCTAATCCTCGACCTCTATACCCTCTTACGAGGAAACGTAGAGTAGTTGATCAAATTTGTGAATGTTCCTATGAGGAAACATATTTTCTACAATAACATACTCAATATAGTTTCATAAGTGGGGTCTGGGGAGGATAAGATGTACGCATACCTTACCCCTAACATTGTGGAGTAGAGGGGCAGTTTCCAAAAAACCCCCGACTCAAAAAAGGATACATCAAAATAGCAAGAAACAAAATAAGAAGCATATATAGTTCGCACTTGATAATACCCCGACCGCAAATCAAACTTCGTGAAGTATCGTAGTGACTTTAATGATACAAAAAATAGTTTTGTGATTTTTTATATAATGTGTAAAGTTTAGTGACCATGTGTGAAATTAACTCCAGTAATTTGTTTTTGCCCTCAAGATGATATTACCTTTGACACTGGATATCGTGGGAAGTTACATATGATGGCTGTATTCTTTTGTTTTTCTGATTGGTTGGGGAGCTGGATTTGTGCATGCTAATGGATATTTTAATTGGAATCTATTAATCTCTCTCTCTCTCTCTCTCCCTCTCTCCCCCTCTCTCTCTTGTTGCTTTATTGTTTTGTTTTTGAAAAAGAAAAGCATAAAAATGTGATGAGTGATATAAATTTGTTAAACTTTACGAAAGCGCGAAACAATAACTTAGAGACATTACACTCCCTCTTCCCATCTCATCGATGCCTTTTTCCCACTTTTTGAGTGATGCTAATTTTCTCAGTTTATTCATTGGGATGCTTGAAGTTGGAATTCAGGGACCCTGATGCAAATGATTCGTGGGCGTACCAGAATGGCACTTTCTGCTGGTGCGATGTTATATCTTTCAGGTCCTGTTCGTTTGATGGCGACAGACGCACAAAGTGTTGCTGCTAAGCTGAACAGCTCTGGATTGTTGCGGAGTCAGGCTCTCATTGGAGGGAAATGGGTTGATTCATATGATGGAAAGACTATAAAGGTCCACAATCCTGCCACAGGGGAGGTAATAGCAAATGTGCCATGCATGGGTCGGAAGGAGACAAACGATGCAGTTTCATCTGCCTATGATGCGTTTAATTCTTGGAGCAAACTTACTGCTGCTGAAAGGAGCAAATTATTAAGGAAATGGTATGATTTGATAATGGCCCACAAAGAAGAACTTAGTCAACTTATGACACTAGAGCAAGGGAAACCTCTAAAAGAGGCCATTGGTGAAGTTAGTTACGGGGCTGGTTTTATTGAGTTCTCCGCTGAAGAGGGTAAGCGTATATATGGTGACATCATTCCATCACCATTAGCTGATAGGCGATTATTTGTTTTAAAGCAACCAGTTGGTGTTGTTGGTGCAATTACACCGTGGAACTTTCCCTTGGCTATGATTACCCGAAAGGTGGGCCCTGCTCTTGCCTGTGGTTGTACAGTGGTGATAAAACCTTCCGAACTCACGCCCTTGACTGCTTTAGCAGCAGCTGAACTCTCCCTTCAAGCTGGAATACCACCAGGCGTGGTGAATGTTGTTATGGGAAATGCATCTGTTATTGGAGACGCACTGCTTGCAAGCTCACAGGTAAGAAAAATTACATTCACAGGTTCGACCAAGGTTGGGAAAAAGCTGATGGAAGGTGCTGCTGCCACCGTTAAAAAAGTATCTCTTGAGCTAGGCGGTAATGCACCCTGCATTATCTTTGATGACGCAGACCTTGAAGTAGCTATAAAAGGAGCTCTGGCAACAAAATTCCGTAACACTGGACAAACATGTGTATGTGCCAATAGAATACTTGTGCAAGAAGGGATATACGAAAAATTCGCAAATGCTTTTGCGAAAGCTGTCCAAAGCATGAAAGTTGGAGATGGTTTCAGTGATGGCGTGGAGCTGGGCCCTCTAATTAATGACGCAGCAGTACAGAAGGTTGAATCTTTTCTAGAAGATGCTACTTCGAAGGGAGCTAAAGTCCTTGTTGGGGGAAAGAGACATAGCCTTGGGATGACCTTCTACGAGCCTACAGTCGTAACTGGAGTTAATAATGAGATGCTCTTGGCGAGGGAGGAAGTATTTGGGCCAGTCGCGCCTCTTTTGAAGTTCAAAACAGAGGAAGAAGCAATCCATATGGCTAATGACACCAATGCTGGTTTAGCTGCTTATATATTCTCAACAAATATTAAAAGAGCTTGGCGTGTCACTGAGGCTCTCGAATATGGAATTGTTGGAGTTAATGAAGGACTAGTTTCGACTGAGGTAGCTCCATTTGGGGGCGTGAAACAATCAGGTCTCGGCCGTGAAGGTTCTAAATACGGGTTGGACGAATATTTGGAGATGAAATATGTGTGCTTGGGAAGTATGGGCTAAATCACCAATGCAAATTCTCATAATAAGGGACACCATGGTGTCGGTCTGAATTGGGTTAATACAGTTTTCATGTCTTTATCCATTTGGGTGAACCATTTTGAGCGTCTTTGTTACCTTATTTTTTTCAATAGTTCTGCTCTTTCATTGCTATCAATTGCTTTCTGTTCTCTTCTTGGCCAACTTTTGTACATTGTAGCTGAAGAACGATGATATGAGGCAATTATTTTGTTAATCTTATAGTATAGCTGACTAACCACATTCAAAATTTAGAGGTCACACTGATAATCAACAGTGTTGGAGGTTATGTCATTGAAGATGCATCGTATTTCTGTTATCGAATATGACACAAAATCGCATATTGAAAGCCTATATTAGGCGAATAATCCTAGTATAAGATGATGCAGTCACAAGTATACAGGAAACTCAAGCTTACCTGTTTCTTGCAGTTTATATACTTTGAACTGACAAATACGAGACTAACTGAATTCTTTCAGACTCATAAATTAATGTTCGTTTTTCACATAGATGTATCAACTTAGATATGATTCTGGTCTGTGCCTTCATACTGAAAATTTGTCTCTGTGATTTCCATTTGGGTCACATAGCTGGGGTAAACTATAGGTGAATTCTTGTAATATGATTTTTTAGAGGAGTAGTGGCTTAATATTTTATCATGATCACTCTCTTTATGACGATATTATTTGAATCAACTTGCGTGCACCTAACTAACAAATCATGAAGCTTACGACATCCTTTAAGCATGAGTATCGGGTATCAACCTGTCTATCAAGATTGGAGCAGATGAACTCACATTAAATGTTGAAGTTGTGATTGCCCAAGAAGATTTTTATGGCCATAGCATTAAGAGTTTGAATTTCAATTGTCCCTTGAAGCCTAGTGCAAAGTAGGTTGTTTTTATGTTAACAACTTGAAGTACAAAAGGCTTTTCTACTAAAAGTATTCATACGTTCCCAAGAAGATTTTTCATGGCCACAAAGCTATGATTCAATAGTAGTATTAAGAGTTTAAATTTCAATTGATTTCGACTATTTTTTTTACAAGGGACCACCGGCGCTACCCTTTGGATGCGCACAGGACACGCAGCCGCTACCCTTCAGTGCGCACAGGGTAAACTCCGCTCATGTGTAATAGCCCGCAAATTACATAAGAGTGATGAACCGCACTCGGCAACCAATTGCTTTCGACTACTAGTGGTTAAAATAAATTCTTTTTACTCTTATGTTAACATTTGAAGTACATACAGAACTACAAGTTCGAATTTGGATGCCTCCTAACCATAGTATTGTATATGAGTTCTTCTTAGTCCATCGTTAAGCATGTATGTAACTAAGGAAAACTGTAGGAAACACATTAAAGGAATTTAAATTGAGTCAAATTTGTAATTGACCTTTTTTCTCCTCTTGATAATTAGTCAGACCATATTAATTTATTATATTTAAGCGACATAAATTATATATTTATTGATTTGATATAAATAACAACAATAACAATAACATATTCAATGTACTCCCACAAAGTGGGATCTGAAAGGGTAAGATGTACGCAGACCTTACCTCGACCTTTATGGGGTAGAGAGACTGTTTCCGATAGACTCTCAACTCAAAAGGAAAGTAGTAGATGCAGGATTGCAAGGAAAATAAGACCACAAAATATCCAAATAGAAATAAAATGGAGCAACATATAGTAATACACACATAAAAAATAAGAATCTATGCTATACCTAAACAATACTACTTAGGAAGAGAGAAGAGTAGAAGAAGAGGCTAGCCCCCTACCTCACCCACACAATGTGGCAAAACCTCAACTACCCACTAGCCTTCTAACCTAATTCTGTACCTCCAAATCTTTCTATCTAGGGTTATATCCTCAGTCAGCTAGAGTTGTGTCATCTACTGTCTAATCACTTCTCACAATTCTTCTTCGGCTTACCTTTCCCTTTCATAACTCATGCTACCGCCAATCTCTCACACATCCTCACACACATCTTTTCACATGTCCGAACCATCTCAGTCTTGCTTTCCTCATCTTATACTCCACGGAGGTCATTCCGACCTTGTCCCCTAACTTATTTATTGATTTGATATAAATATCAAATAGGTATCCCTATCAAATATATATAGTTTTTTTTAAAAAAACTTTCAGGGACATCTTAAAGAAAAAAAGTAAAAAATATAAAGAAAAATAGTCAAAAATACTCATCTACTATACAAATATCTTAATTTATCTTTCAATATAAAAAAATTACTAGTATATATTTTCTATAGTAATTAAACAAATTTGAACATTTTAGGGTATATAATGACCCTTAAAAATGACCCGAAACTTCCGTTAAGGGGTTTAGTGAGGGTTTATTGGAAATGTTAAATTTAAGCAAACGGAATTTATCATGGCAGCTAAGGCGTTTATCAACAGCAATTAGACAAAGTATAGAAGATGAAGGCGATTGGTTTTATTCATCGGAGTGGTGGGGCTCACTCTCCGATGGCCACACAGTTTTCCGATCAATTTCCGATAAGGGAAACGGTGTCGTTTCTGTCGTAGCTTATCCTTCTTCCAGACCAGTTCAGTATTTCTCTCCCTTTATTCCATTTTAATTTTTCGTTAACTCCAAATTGTTTTATAATGCTAATTGTTGAGTACTCCTTATATACTACTCCTTCTCCTTCCGTTTACTTTTTAATCCGTTTAAAAAAGAATGTCTCTTTCTTTGACAACTCTTTAAATATTTAATGATATTTTGATACATTCTACCTTTTCTATTTTCTATTGTTTAAGACCACAAAATTTAAATTTCGTGTCAAGGAGTAGTATTTCCAGAATTTCAAAGTTCTAACTAATAGTTGAATGTGCTCTTTTTTAGCTAAAGAGAGCTACTAATTTATTGTTCTAAGGATTTTATTTCTAGGCTTAATACATAAACAAGCCTTTAAACTGGCCAGTAAATCCCATTTAGATACTCGAACTAAAGTTTGTTCTAATTGAACACCCAAACACATAGTAAAGTGTTCATATTAGACACTTTCGTTTTAAGTTTTGGAAAAACTTCTGCGCGTGTTCTCAAGTGTACATTACGTAGATAAGTTAAACAGGTTAAATGTGTCACCTCCTTTAATTATATGCATTTGCCTAAATAAGCCTTAAAATCTCTGGCCTATTCTGATTGTGGTTGATGTGTATACTTAAAAGAGATGGTCCATTTCAAGCGCAAAAGTTTTTTCAAAAATTGAACCAAAAGTGTCTTAAGAGGAACTCAATTGGAACAAGTCTTAGTTTGAGTGTCTAAATGGAATTTGCTGGCGAGTTTAAGGGGCTATCCATGTATTAAGCCTTACTTCTATAATAAAGGTAGTACAATGTTGGATGTGTTGTAAGTACGAGTTTGAATCTAGCTGGTGAACCCTGTGTGATATTTTAGTGGAGAAGGGTAGGGGAGCGGACCAATTATGCGGAAGTTGAAAAGAATGTCCATTATAAAAAAATCCTAAATTCTCTGGGAAGGCAAATTATGGTAATGGTTCGAGTTCACATGGAGGGAAATGGAGATATTTAATATTCATATAGCTGATCCTAACTAGCCTGTGATTGAGATGTTTTTGTTATTGTTTTTTCTTATTGGATGTGATATTTTACGCTTTTTTGTAGTGATGGAATAATGGGGCTAGTTTTGGTACTTTCTTTTGACAGGAAAATTGTTATTGGGCAAGAACAGAGAATTGGCTTCAGAAGAGGTACGAAAAGATATATCCGGGGCATGGACATGAAGGGTATTTCAGGATTCTTGGTTACCAATGGCGTAATCTTCACTTTAACGACGACACTCGCCAAAGCACAGTTAAAATAATGGCTGCTTACAGGGATTCAGATCCTGGTTCTATACACTTGATGCAACAGGCAGAGTGTCTCGCTGTTCCATGTAAGTATCACAATATTATTATGTCTTGCAGCGCCTCTGCAATAGTATAATCATGTAATAGAATATATGATTCTCAACGAGTATAGTTTCATTACCTGTACATTTAGCTTCCCAAAAAATATTATGGCTTTAAATTTTGGTCCATCATTTGCACATCAGCTTTTCAGGGTTCACGTGTAGAACATTTTCAGGGATGCATATGCTCTTTCTCTGTCTGTGGTGGTGAGCTTTTAGTGTCTTGATTTCCTAAATAGAGAGGCAAACAAGGTTCTTTTGTCCTATGTGAGGGTAGGATGTACGCAGGCCTTACCTCTACCTTTTGCGGGGTAGAGAGTCTGTTTCCAATAGACCCTCGGCTCAAAAGAAATGTAATCATGCAGGATTGCATGAAAAAGAAGACAACAAAATATCAAGATACAAAACAAATGGCGCAACATAGTAATATACATATAAAGATAATGATCTACGCGATACCAAAATAATACAACTAAGAAAAGGAGAAGAGGAGATGGAAAGGATAGCCTCCCACCTCTCTCACACATAGAGCGACAAAACAGAGAGGCAAACAAGGCATGTTCTAATAATAAAACTAAAGGATGAATGGTACTATTGTTGCCTTATTCTTTTCAATAGCTGGTTGATCCCCCTAAATAAATAAGTCTTTTTCTTAGTTTTGCATTTGGTTCTTGAGTTGGTCGGGTCTTTTATCGAGAATTAATTTTGCTGCTTTACTATGAGAAAGGGCATATAGAATTATTCATTATGGGGAATATACAAGTTACTCAGTTTATAGCTACCTTTTCTCTTTCCTACACCAATTCCTTTGCATGGTTTCTCTCTTCTTTGTGCAACTGAATCTCAATTTTTGCTAAACTGAGTTGTAAAGATGGTAGTGATATTGAAAACAAAACTAAGATGAATAAAGAATGTCAGACACTTTTCTCATTTTCAGATCCCTTTACTTTAGGTACTGAGGGGGAGGGGGTTTCAATAGGGTAAAGTATGCCTTATCCTGTACTAAGACTTACTCAACGTGTCATACTTGTCCAGTTCTCCTCAAAGATAATCATGCTTTCACATTTTTAGTGTCGCATCTTTTCATATCATCTACCTCTACAGATGTGAAGAGCATGGTCTCTGCTGGCTTGGCTACCATAGCATCTTGCAAATTCGATCTTGAAAGTGCAGTTTGTGGGAGAAAACCAATGAAAATTTTATGCATTGGGCATGGTGGAGGAAGCATTCCATTGTTTTTGGCGAGTAAAATCCAAGGTTCGGACTGTATGCTGTTTATCCTGCCTCTTTTCCCTTTTAGTCTCTGAATTTGATAATTCTTTTGGTGTTGTTGTGTCATTTGATAATGTCTGAACGGGAAACCATTATCCTATCCTTCTTATCACTGGATCTGATAGTAAAGACACATTTTTCTTCTCCTTTTGACGTAAAATCTCATCTCGAAGGCAAGTATTGGGGCATATCATCTGACATGACATGATGCAGCCAGAGATGATACAGGAAACTCAAGATTTTGTGTTTCTTGCATTATATTGGTCCCTTTGAACTAAAAGGGCAGCCCGGTGCACTAAGCTCCCGCTATGCGCGGGGTAAGGGCCGGACCACAAGGGTCCCTCTGAACTAACTCAAATATAAATACTGACTGAATTCTTCCAACTTATGAAGGAATCATCATCTTTCCCGTAGAAGATATACATGATGTGAGGTCTGGTGGAAGAATAATGGTAGAGTGAGTGCCTTTTAACTTGAATAGTGCTTGTGGTTCTGGTCTGTAGGTTTTGCTTGGATCACTGGGCATCTCCGTGTCAGAGAAAATTCATCCCAGTGTTTTTGTTTGATTCACATAGCTGGGGGTAAATGATGAAGGACAAACTTTTGATCCTAATAGTAGAACTTGGAGCACTGTTATCCAAATGTTACAAAGTTCCATAGTGGTCTCTGGACTTCTCGAAATATGCCTGTAAATGAACACTTTGGATTGCTTGTATCATTGGAGAATAGATATGAATATTGGATTTACCTAGACGAGAAACTATGATGTTCTCTGCTTTTAAATCCTATTCTCATGTTTACTTCTTAGGTCTTCAGTTTCTATCAATTGTTATTGAAACTTTGGGGGCACTTGTTCCTAAACTAGCTTCTGCTTGTTTTGACGTACTAATATTTTCCCAGCTATCAATTTTGTAAATAACCCCTGCGATGTATCAGGTGCTGAGGTACACATAGCTGAAATCGACCCTGTGGTAATCTCAGCCTCAGTCCAAGCTATGGGGTTCCCATCTTACTCAGTTATGACCCCATCCGGTAGCCGTGCACACTCAACTCCCGATCCTATCGAAGAAGTTCAATGGAAAGGCATTCATGAGAGGCTTCAATTACACGAATCAGATGCTGAGAAGTTTCTCCTTGAGAACAAAAATCTTTATGATCTTGTTTTCATCGATGCGTATGACGGGGAAGATATCTTTCCTCACGCGCTATGGGATACACATTCTCCATTCCTCAACTCTCTCGCGGACCAACTACACCCCGAGCATGGAACCGTTGTCGTAAACCTTCACTCAGATGTAGACTTCAGGGATGCTGACTTCTGTCCTCCTGGTTCTCACCTTTTGCCAATGGGAAAGTATGTTTCTAAAGTGTGTAGAGCATACAAAGAAGTTTTGTTAGGGACTAGGAGTTCCAACAATGGTCTAGCTTATGTAGTATCTGTGCCTTGGGTATGTAATACGTCTCTTGTTGTGTGTAGAGGTTTAGAGAAATCTAGTAGAGATATCGTTATGAAGACTATGATGTCTAGAGCCCTAGTTGTTGAGAATATTCTTGACTTGCCATTTTCTTGTTTGCAATATTTGAAACGAGGTTTTACTCTCGTGAATTAATATGAATTGAAGTGTTTTGCCTTCTCTTCAAAGACTTCCGTATTCACTTTCATCATATTAAGAATGGCGCTTGTATCCAGAATCACTTCCTGGACAACTAAGAAATTATCTTATGCAGGAAAAGTGCAATTAGTCCAATCTGTTATTTTTGGGATGCAAGCCTACTGGGCTCAGTTATATGCTATACCTGCCAAGGTTATGAAGGCTATTGATGCATATTACAGGAGCTACATCTGATCTGGAGTACACACAATTACTAGGAAGGCTTTGGTTGCATGGGATCAGGTTTGTTTGCCTCAATCTGCTGGTGGGCTGAGATTGATTAACTTTAAGCTATGGAATAAGGCAGCCATAGCCCAAAGCTGTTGGGATATTACTCATAAACAGGATAAGCTATGGATCAAGTGGATCCATGCTTATTGCATCAAAGGGCAGCAGATACAAACAATGCAGATACCTCAGCAGGCATGTTGGATGATCAGGAAACTATTGGAAGCAAGAACTGTTCTGAAAGAAGTCCAGGTCAAAAGTTCAAGCCATAAGGGACTAATTAAACAGAACTATCTTCAGCTGATAGGGGACTGTCCCAGAATGAGATGGAAGGGGCTTATGTTCAAGAATGCTGCTCGACCAAAAGCCAAATTCACACTCTGGCTGCAGTTACAAGGAAGATTGTTGACAGCTGACAGGTTAACTACTTGGGGGAATGAAAATGTGGGCGGATAAACTTTGCAGTTTATGTGGCTCAGCAAATGAATCCAGAGACCACTTATTTGTTCACTGTGAATACTCACAAAAGATATGGGAAAGATTGGTACAATGGCTTCTACTCCAACATTACTTTACCCGACACTGGGAACAACACCTTAACTGGATAGTAATGAAGTCCAAAGGAAAACACAGAGTGCACAACTAACGCGAATGGCCTACACAGAAGCTGTCCACTCCATTTGGATAGAGAGGAATTAAAGTATCTTTGAGAAGAAAACAAGGCCCTGGGAAAGTCTAGCTAGAGAAATAATCTATGTTTGTCATGTAAGAGCCCCTGTGGGAGTTAGGACCATGATTAAAAGATTTGTGTTCTAGAATTTCTAATCTTACTTTCTTTGTAATTGGGAGTAGTTGATAGAATAGCAAGCTGTGAAGGCTTTGCTATGAAAATGTCAGTTCATTACCAAAAAAGAATGGTGCTTGTCAAATTTGCATCATAAAAAAACCGTTAGGTGGTTTCTTTTTATCTACCTAAGTTTTGGGGGACAATTACCTAATACATGTGTTGGTTGTAGATAGTAAGTATTCGATGAAATAGTCAAGGTACATGTAAGTTGGCTTGAACACCACCATTATTAAAAAACAAGATACGAAGCTTGTTCCGCCCAACTAATTAGCATGTTCCACAACCAAGATTTATTTAGAGAAAGTATAACAAAGGACAATATGTTCTTTATTACATCAAGGAGAGATTATAATGAACATTTTTCGACATAAGTCGAATTGCAATGTAGACAATAAAGTAATCATGTACAATCATTTAAACCCCTAGACGTATAGCATGGCTAGGTCATTATATTGTAGATGAGAAGTATGTTATATTAAGAGTTTGTAAGTTATACATGTCGGTATAAAAAAAGTATGTATACTGACTGACAATGTATATAACTTAGAACTCAGTTAAAGAGTAATGCGCATGCAGCCATGCATCTGTCTAAAGAGGACTAGGATCCAAGGAACAGAAAGCAAGAAACTCAGGATCACACTCAACGACGGCCATAAGATTTACTTCAAGGCTTACCCAAGCTTCAATGCCATCTGATGTATTTGTATCCATCAAAGCAATGTAATTTGTAGGAATTGGAAGACCTGTCTCAAAACTGCTTACTCGAGACCAAATAGGCCTTCCCCATCGAAAATCTACTTCATATAATCCACCATTGCACAAACTAGTACAACCAAAATAAAGAGCATTATTATTGGAGTAATACTTTTCTTCCAAAACTCTCAAATTTTCCTCTACCTTGAACACACCTCCTTCCCCTTTTATTTCCTCGATAAATTCGTTGTTGACTTTCTCAGCAGCTGACCTTAAACATGCTATAACATGGCGTACCTCTAGATCAGTATCACAGTTGTACAAAGCAGCAATGTTCCAGATAATGTTCCCCATGGAAAATGGTAACAATGGTGGTGAATGACGAGGTCTCAAGTTCATCGAAAAGGTGAAAATTGAAGGTTTTCGAAATCCTGATACAATATTTGAAGCTAAGCAACCATCGCGGTTTTCCATATGAGCCCCATCACGGACATAACAAAAGTGGAATGTTGCACTTTGGCCTTTAGCGCGGATATGGCCGAGGCATCAAATACAAATCTCCTTGTCAGACACTTAAGTTGTTCACCAAACAGAGTAGGCCACATTGTCAAGGTTAATTCCTTTGGCAATTTAGGATTAGGGATGAAAATCAATGGTGAAGTAGTGAAATCAGGATGTATATTTTGTCTTGAAGATGATTCACATGCCCAAGATTTCAAGAAAGTCAAGTGAGAATGACCATCAATTATCTTGTGAGAAGTGTATATTCCAATGGCAACGCCACCACATTCAAAGAAGTTCACTTGAATCATCACCACAAAGTCCATTTTTTCTAGCTCTTTAGAACATGGATCAAAGGAAGCAAATTGTGTATCAACCTATTATCAGGCTTAGGGCCAAGGAAATTTGAGAGTTCACAATGTACTTGAGCTTCAACATAATGTACTCCATCATCATTGCAATCAATTTGCATATCATCTTTCACTTTTCCAGCAAATGGATAGAAGTTAACTAAGGTTTTTGATAAGGATTGCTTTAGAAGGAAACTTACATCAACATGTTCATTGTTCTTAAATTTTGGAATATTGCTGTTTGCATAGAATAGAATAAGAGGAACATAAGCATGTTCAACTAGTTGATCCAAAAGGGAATGTTTGTGTGTTTTCAAGTGATGGGCAGTTGGTTAAGCTGGCTTGATTTTATCTATGGAGATGATCTCCATATGCATACCCATCTTGTTGGCCTCTTGATGCTCCATCTATTAGAAGATATGATTGAATAACTAAAGATGTATTCTCTATAATAACTTATGTTTTTAGAGGAAATGGTCTATTCTAATTTATAACAGGGTAACAAAGCAGGAAGAGGTCTTGAGTTTGAGTCTTACCGTCAACCATTATTAATTTTTTTAATGTGTTTGGCTCATAAAAAAGAACCAAGCTCGCACGTGAGAGGACGTGTGGAAGATATAAGTAATAAAATATGTTCTTTCTAACAACTTAAGTTTTTAAATGAGATGGTCACACAATTTAATAACATCCCGCGCATAGCGGGAGCTTAGTGCACCGGACTGCTCTTTTTTGAGTCAAGAAATTGAGTTTTTACAAATAATGTACATGAGATAACTGTTGCATGAACGATTAACATTATTATTCTATAAGTGATATAAGCATTTGAAAAAGAATCAAATAATTTCTTTAATCATTTTCATTAGTAAATCAATTAAAGTGTTAGATGTTCAACTAATTGTACAATTTCTTGTATAAATTTTAATTAAGAAAGTAACTCTTACCACTAATATCAGATTGACCATTATGTTTTAAGAAAAGTTAAGAGGTTAAGGTAGACGAAAATAAATGAAAGAAACTCAAAATCATCAGTATTGAGGATTTATATATAACATAAGAATGAAATAGCAACAATCAAAATGTTGTAGCTCTTGGTTTTTTAATTCTCTTAACCCTCAACTTCAAATATGTTTCTAAGTTTCTTGCACAACTTTAATGCAACTTCTTCACAGTACACCCCATAGGCTATATACAAGTCTGAAATATATGCTAAATGAATAAACCTTCTATGCAAATCCACTTCACAAACTTGGAATAAACTAATAGTATACTAATCTTTCCTAGTACTTGACTTTAACATGTTCTGAGAAGTCGAAAATAATTTTACAAAGTTAATAAGTACATGTGACTCGTCGACAAGTTGACATGTGGCAAATTTAAGATGGATGACATATATATATATATATATATATATATATATATATATATATATATATATATATATATAGTTTATTTATTAATGCATAGCAATGTGTACATTTTTTACTATCGAATATACTAAATACTGATGAGGAAATTTACCATAAATTCAATCAAAACTTTAATAGTTACAATCCAACATGAGAATCATATAATATTAGAATCGGAATTTTGTACAATTTCGTTTAATAAATTAAGTGAACTAAAAGTTATGTTCAATAATAGAATATTTTAGTGTCAATTTGTAAAATGCTATATATGGATCGATTCATTCTGACATGCATAATCCAAGAAAAGGGATAAATCATCACAATAGTTCATTACTTTTTAATTGGGTGATCATCTGAAGAGCAATTTACTAAATTAATTATATCCTACCATCTTTTACGTTTGCACTTGTCGACCAGGCACATGCAAATTGTGTTTTGAAGTTTACAGAATGAGTAGTTATCAAGAATAAGGTTACTTAAAATTACACATTCTGCAAACTTTGAAAATATTTTTACAAAGTGAATTATAAGTGCACGTGACAAAACGTAAGGTTGAAATTACATAAATTTTAGCTGAAAAAATGTACCAAACTGATTTAGCAATCTAAATATAGTAATCAGTTAATTCATCAAAGTCTTAAATCAAAGAACAACACATATTGCAAAGAAATGGATCTTGAATCTAACTCAAACTCAAAAATTAACTCATGAAGGAAGAATTATTCAAATTCAGACAAATAAGTAATAACTATGGGGGCGCACACGGTTTCCACTGCCGACAAGAAGAACCAATTTAATTTATTTTTTGAACAACCAATTAAAGCATGCCACATGGGCCAAAAACTCAATGAAAAGAGCTGAGCAAGTAGGGAGAAATTGATAAATATCCATTTTTAGATGGCTAATCAAGTTTCAATTAGCGTTTTCAAAATTATTTAGTATTTAGACATTTTTAATAGCGGAAATGAAATTTTGACAAGAATACCGCTACTTATAATACGGAAAAAATTCAGAAAGTTTTTATTGGAGTTTGAAATCTATGAATTTAATGAGTTTATAACTCTACTAATTTTTTTCACTTAAATTGTAAAAGTTTAAACTCCATAAATCATTCAAAAAGTTTTAAACTTCAATAAATTTTCGAACTCCATCACTGTTAAAATTTCACTTGTTAAAATTTCGAACTCCATGCGTGTGCTGGAGTTATTCCATATTTTGACTAATGATACTTTTGTCCAAATATAATTTCTCTTTAAAAATAATTATTTTTAATTACATACTAAATGGTGGTTAAATCAATAAGTTGTTTGAAAACTGGTCATCTGGTATTTTTCTGTTACTTTTGGTCTATCTTTGTGTATGATGTAGTTTTTTATGTTAAGATTTTGTATTATTTTGACAAAAGATTATGGTGTTTTTGGTTTAAAAAAATTCACAATTCCGTTAAATTTAATAATCAAAGTTTGATAAATATTTGACAGAGTCAACAATATCACTTTTGGAAAACTTAGAGGACCAAAACTGCGTAGTTAATACTTAAGGGACTATTTTGAACCTACTACAAAATATAAGGGAATATTTTTGTCATTTTCTTTTAAAATACCACTTTGAATCACAGTTTTTTAGGACACGCTGTATTTCTATCCTGTTTGTAGTATCCATCAAATTAAAAACAGAAAACAGCACACAAAAAGATGTGTAAATCTATCTAACTGAAACTAATATGAAATTTGTGTGCTGCAACTTTGCTCTTTATCTTTCCCCTAAAGTTCACCAGTATATAAACACTTACTTTGTGATACCTTAAAATCATCAAAAAAACAAAACAAACACATAAAGCAAAGTGCAGAAATATGTGTGGTCTTATAGATATCTGGACAACTGAATTTGCAAAGTTGCAGAACAAAGTGGTTGAAAAGAATCCAAGAACTGAATTGATTGGTGAAAACCATGAAACTAAAAAAAGGAAATTGGAGTTATCAATATGTTGTTGGGAAATATGAGTCACTTAAGAAGTTGCAAATTCTGCAGAATTATTACTCTGAAGCTTCAATTTCCATGATTCTTGATTGTGTTAGCCCTTGAAGGAAAATGGACACTGTTTTATTACACTTTTGTGTTGTTTTCTTCATTTCCATGTATAGGTTTAATTTGGTTTTAGAATAGGTTTTTGTATAAATCTGATTTTCCTCAATATAGTTACGTCCTCCGTTCTTTTATATGCTTTGACTTCAGTTATGATTTTCCTTCATTTCCATGTATAGGTTTAATTTATTCGCGGGTCTTCGCAGGTGTTAGTCAAATCTAATCATTGAAATCGTATATTTACTTATATTAACAACCCACTTTTATAAATTAGAACAGGGCGCCCCAAAATGTTTGAGACGGCCCTGTTAGCCCTCGAAGGAAACAAGATTCTGCTTTATTACACCTTTTTCTTTTTCCTTTAGTTCTCTGTTTGATTTTACTTCCAGGTATAGGTTTGATTTGATTTCTGAATAAGTTTTTGTATAAATCTGATTTTCCTTAATAGAGTTACTTGCTCCCGTGTACGCAGACCTTAACCTCACTTTATAAAGATAGAAAAGTTATTTCTTATAGACTCTCGGCTCAAGTAAAACATATATTATCACTTTAATAAAAAAAATTAATATATTTATCATTTTTCAGATGTAGGTTTTAAGTTACGAGTTTGATAAGACCAATATATTTAAAAAATTATTAAATATGTACAAACATTTTAATTTAAAATTCAGTTATTAACACTTAAGGTGACTGTCATATAGTTCAAAACTCATAAATATAATTTTTAATCTCTAGAGACATTAATAATTTTTTTTTATCTATATTGTTCCTGCTCTCCAGTCATATAGCTCAATTAAAGAAGAGGTAAGAGTAGCCACTCTTTTTTTTTTTCCATCAGATAGGAGCGAAAGACTAATACATGTTTTATAATCACAAAGATTTCATTTGAACTATGCTTCTAATCATCATCATATGACAAGGAGTAACCACTCCATTTAATGCTATTAAACAATTTTTATAGTGTGTGTCAAAACCTTAAACAATGTATGAAAAGTGAGAAGAAATGTTAAGGACCTTGTTAACACAAAAATTGGAATGGTTTGTGCTAAAGATGGATTATTAAAATAAAGTACTTCATTGACAACAAACCATTAATTACAATTTTGATTCATCAAGTTAGTACTATATCTTTTCTAGTTTGCTTTTACTAAAGTAGCAGCATAATAGTACATGTCTTTCTAACTAGGTGCAATCTTTTGTTGAACATTCATCCAAGCAGCTGCTCATTAGCTCCTCGTCTAGTAAACAAATGTTAAAATAATAAGTCATAAACTTGATTTATTGGGACAAACATAAAAAAGGATGGCAAAATTAACCTATAAAATCATGATCCGTCAAATCTCTTTAAATTTAGGTGGGTCATTAACCCGCATATTAATTAACTCATTTTATTTTGACACGTTCAATTCAGCTTATCTAAAAGTTGCTCTCATATATAATTCAAATTGACCAATGGTAAATCTTGCCCAAATATTTTTAAAATTTCATTTATTGTGCTATATATGTTATATATATAGTCATAATAAATAAATAAATAAATATTAGGTACTTAAACAAATTATAAGAAACAAATAAATTAAAGAAATTAAAACTAGTAAGAATTGGGTGGATTGAGTTAGGACCGTTTTCAGTCAATTTCACTCCAATTTATTTCAGTTTAAGTAATTTTGAGCGAATTAACGGAAAAGGGCCTAAAATGCCCCTGAACTATTGGATTTGATACAAAAATGTCATATGTTTACCTTTTCGCTCTAAAATGCACCTGTCGTCAATCTATTGGGCCTAAATTGCATTTATTTTTAACGGCCCCTTGACGACAGGGGCATTTTAGAGCACAAAGGTAAACTAAGGGGATTTTAGGCCCTTTTCTGATAAGTGCCTTTAAAATCATAATAATTATGATTTAACTCTCGGGGTGTAGAACTTAGTATTCCGCACTTATATTGATTTCTATATTATGCTAATGGTTTAGCTCTAATTGACTTATACTTCCATATGTTTAAATGTTTCGGTTTAAGGGAAGGGTTCGCTCACTTGTGGGGGGGGGCTCACAACCCATAATTTGGATCGTTACATTAGCACATTGTTGTTTATAATATGTGAATTATATAACTCGAAGGTATATACCGTGTGAATTGTATATACCTGACAATATACAATGTATATATTTGTTAATTATTATAATTTTAAAGACATTTATTGAAATTTTTAAAGATTAAATAGTGAAAACAATTATTTAATTAATTATATAAGTTAACTTATAATTAATAAATAATATTTTACTCCGTTAAATCAAGAAGCTTAGATAATTAAGTAAATGATGAAAATTTAGGATCAGATTCAAACCTGAACTAATTTAATTATATTGGTCATAATCAAAATAATTTTACATAATTAAATTGTTTACTTTTAAAATATGAGCAAACAAATAAGTAATTGGAGAACATATTGGAGGAGGGAGGGGAGAATGGGTCATAGGGGGTTTGGGTGGGCTAGTGAGTGTAGAGAGAGAGTGTTTTTTTTAAAACGAAAAAGGGTCTAAAATGACATCGAACTATGGGATTTGGTACAAAAATTTCCTCAGTTTATCTTTGCATTCTAAAATGCATCTGCCGTCAAGGGGCCGCTAAAAATAAGGACAATTTAGGCCCAATAGGTTGACGACATGACATTTTAGAGCGAAAAGGTAAATGGGGGAGCATTTTTATTTCAAATCACATAGTTCAAGGGCATTTTATGCCCTTTCCCGACGAATTAATAATCTATCAATTTATTAATTCAATCCATTTTGATACATCAAAATTCAGTTCGACGGACCCATTTGATAACGCTGGACTTAACTTATTGGGAGGGAATTATTGAATTAAAAATATATGAAAAGAAGTATACCTTCTTTAAACTTGGAGCAATGTTCATTTGAACAAGTAAGTTTACAGTTCAATGCTTTAGAAGAAATAGAATGAGGACAATTTTTCAAGCATATTGCTATGCAAACAGGATTGCCCAAACATGCTAATCTACATTTTATGTGGCAAGTCAATTTCACATTACTAATATCATTACTATTTGCTATAAAAATCATATTAAGGAGAAGTGCCACTGTTAGAACCTTTGTGAAATTCATAATTTGTGATATATGTATTTTAGAGTAACACTATTTATAACCAAAGATTTCAGTTGAATTAAGATAAGTTACGATACAATCTGATTATGAAAATTAGGTTACACCCCAATAATAAATATTGTACAATTGTATTTACAGTTGTTGTCAAAAAATAAATATAGTACAATTTGATTATAAAAATTAGACTACAAAAATAAATATAGTACAATCTGCAGACTGCAATTTGTATAAAACATTATAACTATCATATTATGCAACTTGAAGTTTTAATTTAGGATAACTTCAGATATATCCGTTCAAGTTTGGTTTCATAACATTAATCCCTAGTGATTTGCTATACTATACTTATCGTTTATTTTAATTTCTTAGTAACAATTGTTTTAAAACATCTATCATTAATACAAATTAGAACAATCTGACCACTATGACCTTTTTAGTTTTAGATTCTCTTAATTAATTAATGAATAAATTTTACTTTACTCCCTTAATCTTTAATGGTTGAGAAATAATACTCTCCTCGCCTTTTAAATAAAAAACTAATTTTTTATTTTTTCCTACTAGTTGGAGATTAAATTATTCCGACAGAGCTATTATGCCAAAACGGAATCACGATTTATAGAATTATTTACCGTGCCTTGGGATTTTAAGTTATAAAAATCAAACTCCAGAGTATACCAGAGTTTGAACTTGTATAACATCGAACTTCAGGATTTTTTTTAATCATTTTTGTCAAATTTTATTTTCGTATTAAAAGTAGTTATTTTTAAAAATTATTTGGGTTTTTTTAAACTACAAGTCGGAAAACTGGCCAACCCACGCATTTGAATTGTCAACAGGAAGAACCAATTTCTTTTTCCGAACTAACCAATTAAAGCATGCCACGTGGGTCAAAACTCACACGTATACTACTTTCGAGTCACAGTTTTAGGACACAGTAAAATACCGGTACTTCGTATAATATATCCATCAACATTGAATACTGGAAGCCGCACACAATACAAGTATGTACAAATCTGTAAACAAAAAAATATAACCTTAATGCATATGCGGGTCTCCTATTTTATTTGTTTTTGGTATCTAACTAAGTGTTGTTACTATTTGATCTCTAAATTTGGCCTTAAATGTGTTTATCAAACACAATCCGACTTATACATAATATATGTGGTGAGTTTTTTTTTTTTTTTAGCCTTGCACGTGAATGACAATTGCATTCTACGTAGAAAATTCAACCAATTAGAAGGCCCCACCCATTTTAATTATACACATCAGATATTAAGTTTTGGTTTTGATTTTGGTTTTTTAGTTTTCAGTTTTGGTGTCCAGTTTTGATTTGTTATTTTTCAGTTTTTGTTTTTCTGGTTTTAGCTTCCAGTTTTTATTTTTCAATTTTTGTTTCTTATTTTTTACTTTTCAGTTTTAGTTTCTAATTTTGATTTCTTATTTTCCAGTTTTGTTATTTGATTGGTTTAGGTGATGGTTCTTCCCTTGTATAACACAGTAGCATACTTCTTTCTATCTGATGTGTATAAGTAAAATGAATAGAGTGTTTTAATTGGTTGAATTTTCCACGTAGAATGCGATTGACATTCACGCGCAAGATTAAAAAAATGAAACTCACCATATATACTATGTAAGTTGGATTGTATTTAATACACATATGAAGTGAAGTTCAGGAGTTCAATAATAATTGAGATGTCAAAAATGGAAAAAAGGGATAAATTTAGTGGGTGGCCCAAAAATATATGAAACTTGTGTGCTGCAAAACAAGAAACTCTTTTTATCCTTAAAAACTTCACTAATATATAAACAGTCCCTTTGTGATACCTTTAAAGCATCAAAAAGAAAAACACACATATTACATATAGCATCTACTATATAAAAGCAAAGTGCAGAAAAATGTCTGGTCTGATAAATATTAATTTTAATTACATTATTAAAGTATACTAGTTGGACCCTTTCTAGAGTTCAATAATTTTGGAGTCCAGGATATTTCGTGTCATTTGATGTGAGTAGGGGTTTTCATAATTAAAATTAAAATTAAATCAATTATTACACAAATTTATCGATTTGATTATTATCTATTTTTGTTGATTTAAATCGGTTTGGTGATTTTATTGATTTATATTTACTACTATCTTAAATAGCTTGACTAAAAATCACTAATATAATGAATATTTATTTAGATATATAACATGTTGTAAATTGTTAATTTTTTAATAAAATATTTAGAGATTTTTTTATCCATAGACAAATATTAAGTGTCACTGCATACTTCATGTGTAGATAAACTAATAAGAGTACTTGATAAAAGAAACGAATCTAGTAAGCTACTACTAAGATTTTACATGTTTACAATTTTTCTATTTATGCTAATTATGAAGACTTTAAAATCGTCAAATAGTAGTAATATAGAATAAAATAAATAATTACTAAGTAGTTTCAAACAAATCGAAATCGGCTATATAAATTCTTTTTTTTTTTTTCATTTAAGCTCATTTTATATCGAATAGAAATAGAGAAATGGGAATTAATTTAGATTGGATTATCTTTTTTTAATTACTACTTTTCTTGTTCTGTTACTGAGATGTGCTTGAATTCAGTGTTTTATTCAAAGAAAACGAAATGAGGTGAACTTAATTAGGAACTAAAGGTCAGTGCCTATGAAAAAAATAATTTCTTGATTATTTTTATTAATGAAAAAGTATATATATAATTTACAATTTTCATAATATAGAAAATTTTATTCCTATTATACTCCCAAAATCCTATTATAGTTGTACAAGAATCCTACAATTATGGCAAGTGTACAATGCTAATTATATACAAATAATATAAATAATGTGTTACCAAAATAGGGATATACACGACTGTGTATACCGTGTATATCACAGTCTCCCACGTGTGATGGGTTTCCGTGATTGTATACCGTGTATATCCTTGTATATTTTCACTCACCCGCAGTCATAGCGGGCGGTCTTCGTACGCTAAGACTGTCCCTAAAATCTTCAAATAGGACCGAGGGAAGACCCTTAGTGAAGATGTCTGCAATTTGATACCTGGAAGGAACATGTAAGACGCGTACTTGTCCACGAGCTACTTTTTTGCGAACAAAATGGATATCCATCTCAATATGTTTAGTGCGCTGGTGTTGAACCGGATTCCCAGAAAGATATACATCACTAATATTATCACAATATACCAAGTTAGCTTTTTGAATGGGAAAGTGAAGCAAGATTAAGTAACCAACATGATTCAGAAACAACATTGGCCACCCCTCGATACTCGGCCTCTGCACTGGAGCGTGATAAGGTAGTATGTCGTTTGGCAGACCATGAGACCAAGTTATCACCAAGAAACATGCAATAACCAGACGTGGAGCGTCTGGTAACTGGACAGCCACCCCAATCAGCATCGGTATATGAGACAAGTGTAGAGGCCGATGATGGATAAAGATACAAGCCATAGTCAAGTGTCCCCTGGATGTATCGGATAATGCGTTTGAGCGCATTCATGTGCTCTACCCTAGGATCATGCATAAACAAACACCCATGTTGTACGGCATACGTAATAACCGATCTCGTGAACATAAGATACTGAAGAGCTCTAGCAAGACTGCGATAGTGAGTGAGATCCTCGTAAGGTGAGCCAGCTGCAGCACCCAGCTTGGACTTAGTATCAACTGGAGTGGAAGTAGACTTATACGAGGACATACCAGCCCTTTCAATTATCTCAGTGGCATACTTTCGTTGTGATAAAAATAATTCACTTGCATGACGAGAGACATCAATCCCCAAAAAGTAACTCAAGCCCCAAGTCTTTCATAGCAAACTCAGAAATGAGCATATGATAGACTTGCGCAAAACATCAGGAGAGGCAGTCAAGATAATATCATCCACATATAATAGAATATAAGCCAGTGAAGTACCACGACGATATATGAACAATGAATTATCAGACCTGCTATGAGAAAACCCAATAGACGAAACATAGTCTATAAATCTCTTATACCAAGCCTGTGGGACCTGCTTAAGCCCATACAAGAACTTCTTCAATAAACATACACGATTAGGATATTTGGGGTCTCAAAACCCCAAGGGCTGATGCATGTAAACGGTCTCCTTAAGATCACCATGTAAGAATGCATTTTTCCTAGTCCCATCATGATTGATTGCATCTCGAGAATAGACAAAAACTTTTAGGTGAGTGAGTGTTAATTAAGTTAGTCTTTTAATGAAGTTCTTACAAGCAGAAATCTTGAAATCGAAATGATAATATTGTTCCTTAAGTATAATCTAGTAGCTAGGAAAATATGTAGCCTATATATATAAATAGGCCTTTAGACGTTAAGGATTTTTCATATCTCGAGAAAGTCTATTTGGCAGATGGTAAGCCTTTGGACGTTGTTGGTATTGGAGACATTAATTTGAACATGTCAAATCGAAATGTGTGGAAGATAACAAAGGTCAGACATGTGCCGGATTTGAAGCGTAATCTGATCTCAGTGAGTCAGCTTGATCATGAGGGACATGATTTTAACTTTGGTAATGGGTCCTAGAAGGTGATGAAGAGTGCTATGGTGGTTGGTCGAGGTAAGAAAATGGGTACTCTTTATATAACGACGAGCTGCCGTGATACAATTGATGTTGTTGACAACACCAAGAAGACGGAGTTGTGGCATTGCAGGTTGGGGCATATGATCGAGAAAGGGATGAGGAGGTTCGCATGATAGATTATGGTGAGGCATCGACAAGTCGGTGAATTATCATATGTGTGAGAGTTGTATTCTCGGAAAACAGAAGCGAGTAAGTTTTTCAAGTGCAGGTAGAGAATTGAATGCTAAGAAGCTTGAATTGGTGCACACTAACGTGTGGGGACCTGCTACTATCCGCTCACTCGGAGGATCACATTACTACGTGACCTTCATTGATGATTCAACTAGGAAGCTATGGGTCTATTTATGAAAAATAATCTAACGTATTCACTGTCTTCAAAAGGTGGAAAGTCATTGTCGAGAATGAGACAAACCTAAAGTTGAGGAGCCTGAGGTCCGACAACGATAGAGAATACATTGATGGTGACTTCAAACGGTATTGTGCTGATAATGGGATCAAGATGGTGAAGACTATTCCTGGAATGCCTCAACAAAATGGAATAGCGAAAATGATGAATCAAACATTGAACGAGTGTGCACAGAGCATGAGAATACACGCTGGACTGCCCAAGACATTTTGGACAGATGCAATCAATACCGCAGCCTTCTTGATTAACAGATGACCGTATGTTCCTTTGGGTTTCAGAATTCCAGAAGAGGCTTGGAGTGGAAAAAGGTAAATATTTCTTTTCTGAAAGTGTTTGGTTGATTATCCTATGTTCAAATTGATGCTACTGCTAGAAGTAAACTTGATCCGAAATCTAAGAAGTGTTATTTTATTGGCTATGGTGACACCGAGTTTGGTTATCAATTTTGGGATGACCAAAATCGGAAGATTATCTGAAGCAGGGACGTCGTTTTCAATGAACAAGTGTTGTACAAGGACAAGTTGTAGGAGAGTTCAGAAAGCAAAGTCTTTAAGAACAAGGAATCAGAAACAGTTGATTTGAGAGACTTCTTGGCACCCGAGCTACAGTAAGGAACTATATTGGCAGAGGAACAAGCCAATGATGGAGAGGTTGCTGAAAATATTGATTTTCAAACAAATTAGCGGACGCCGATCACATAATTACACAGATCATCCAGGATCAGTAAGCCGGTTCACAAGTTCTCTCCGTCCCTCAACTACATTCTGCTCACTGACAGAGGGGAGCCAGAATGTTACGAAAAAGCGATGCAAGTTGATGAATCGATCAAGTGGGAGCTGACAATGAAAGATGAGATGGACTCACTATTGTCAAATCATACGTGGGAGTTAGCTAAGTTACTAAAGTAGAAGAAGGCATTGCAGAACAAATGGGTCTACCAGATAAAGAAAGAACACGATGGAAGTAAGCGCTATAAAGCAAGACTGATTGTGAAGGGATTTCAACAGAAAAAAGGCATTGACTACACAGAGATCTTCTCTCCCGTAGTCAAGTTGGTGACAATCAGAACTGTTCTTGGGCTGGTAGCAAATGAAGATCTGCATCTTCAACAGATGGACGTGAAAACTGATTTTCTTCACGGTGACTTAGAAGAGGAAATCTACATGAAGCAACCTGAGGGATTTGAGGTCAAAAGGAAAGAGAAGTTGTTGTGCAAGCTTCAAAATAACATGTACGGACTTAAAAATGCTCCAAGACAGTGGTATAAGAAGTTTGACAGCTTTATGAAGAAAGTTGAATTCCTAAGGTGCGAAGCAGATCACTATTGTCACTTCAAGAGATTTGAAAACTCCTACATGATACCGCTCCTTTATGTTGACGATATGCTGATCGTAGGAGCAGACCTACATGAGATTGATATGTTGAAGAAGAAGATGTCAGAAGAATTTGCAATGAAGGATTTGGGAGCGGCAAACCAAATCCTCGGGATGAGAATCATCAGAAGTAGGAAGGGCCTCAAGCTCTCACAAGAAGAATATGTGAAAAAGGTTCTTAAGAGGTTCAACATGGATAATGCTAAGCCAGTCAGTACTCCCTTGACTGGACACTTTCACTTGTCAAATGATCATTCGCCTGTGACCGAGGACGAGAAGGAGCATATGGACAAGGTACCTTATGCCTCTGCTATTGGCAGTCTTATGTGCGCGATGTATGTACGAGACCAGACATTGCACATGCAGTGAGAGTTATTAGCAGGTTTATGAGCAATCCGGGAAAGCAACATTGAAAGGTTGTGAAGTGGATTTTCAGGTATCTGAAGGGCAACTCAAGTTCAACTTTGTTTCTTTCGAAGGAGAGGCCTTCACATTCCTAATCCTATTTCCGAAAGTCAGAGACTGGATTGTAAGGATATGTTGATGCTGACAATGGTGGTGATGTTGATAGCAGAAAGAGCACATTCGGGTATTTTTACACCTTCGGAGGTACTGCGATTTGCTGGGTTTCAAAGTTGTAGAAAATAGTAGCTCTCTCTAGCTGTGAGGCTGAGTACGTTGCCGTGGCGGATGCCACGAAGGAGATGATGTGGCTACAATCTTTTCTCCGAGAATTGGATCAAGACCATGAGGGGAGTGTGCTATACTATGATTGCCAAAGTGCCATTCATTTGGTAAAGAACCAAAGTCTACCATGCTCGCACGAACCACATACAACTCCGGTACCATTTCATCATATCAGCTTTGGAAGATGGAGTATTAGTGCTTGAGAAGATCCCAGAAAGTCAGAATTTAGCAGACATGCTGACGAAGGCCGTGCCGAATGATAAACTGAAGTTGTATGCAACTTCAGCTGGACTTCTTGGATGAGGATCGGAGTCGCCGCTGCAGATGGAGACAAATGATTGAAATTAGTTTCCAAATGGAAGATTGTTGAGTTGTGGAGCCTAACTCAACAATCTAGGGAGATTTTAGCCTTGTATTATGTTCGCCCTAATTTTCGCTATATATAGACGATGATGCCATTTTTATTTCTTTGAGGTCGAGCAAAAGAGAGAAAGAGAGAATTGTAAACTCAAACTCCCTATTTGATTATAATAAAATCTGGCGCCATTTTTCTTTCTTTGAGGTCTAGCAAAAGAGAGAAAGCGAGAATTGTAAACTCAAACTCCCTATTTGATTATAGTAAAATCTGCAGCGGCAAAGTGGACGTAGCTCTCGCATTGTGGGTGAACCACTATAAATTTGTGTGTGTTATTTGTTTTTCGCTTATTTACTGTTTTCTGATTAGGTAGAATTTGGGACTCAAATCCTAACAGAACATAGATGGACTTGAAGGTGAAGATGATACATTCATGCTACCATCAAATACTCCTAAATATGAACACTACTTCGCTTCCCTAAAACAACTTGAATTGGGGATAATAAGTGAGAAGATTTTGAAGCAAATTCTTTGCCCACCTCATCATCCTTCGCCTCTTTGCGATTTAAATAATTTTACTCTAGGTAGCAACTATGCCAGAGGATGTGTTCAAGAGTCTCACATCACTCCAATCCTTGTCTATTGGAAACTGCAGAAATCTGGTCTCTCTATCCACATGTCTAATTCATCTCACTTCCCTTGAGTTTTTATGTATAGAGAATTGCCCTCTGCTTGACTTGTCCAACGAAGAAGCAATGCAATTTGAATTCCCGGGGAATCTATCAACTTTCAGAGTTTTCTCGCTTGACAAGCTAATGTCGCTTCCAGTTTGGCTCCGACATTTCTCGGGTACCTTGAAGTCAATAGAAATCTGGGAATGTCCTAACTTTACAAGAATTCCAGAATGGATAGGCGACCTCATTGCTCTTACTCGGTTGGAGATTGATGGTTCCCCAATGTTGGCATCCTTGCCAGAAGGCATGCGATCTCTCGCAGCATTGCAAATGCTAATTGTTAAATGATGTTCATCAAGACTGAATCAAAGATGCCAGAAGGAAGTAGGAGAGGACTGGCCTAAGATTTCTCACATCCCAAGAGTTTACATATAAGTAATAAGGAATGATAACCTGGTGCAAGTTGAGGTAATTATTCTTTTTACATCCTGTGTGGATTGTTGTTGTAATTATATTTTTTACATCCTGTGTGGATTGTTGTTTCTCATCGTTTCATAATGCATTGTTTTATAATGTATTATATTGTGTTGTTGAATCCATGTTTGGATAGAAAGATGAGTTTTGCCAAGTTGCGGGAAAAGGTGGGTGAAGGTCAAGGTGCTGGAACCGATTTTCTCGTGAACTTAAAGAAAGAAGTTGAGGTTTCAACTATGTTCTTGGGAGATTCGAGTCGATTAAAAAGTTGGTAGTTTTGCAGAACTACTCTTAGGCTTCAGTTTCCATGATTCTTGATGGAATGATTTTGTTGGCCCTTGAAGGAAAGTGGACATTATTACACTACAAGAAAATTAAGAAGAAGTTGATTATATTTTTCCAACTTCAGTGTTTCTCCTTACGGGATTATACTGGGTTGTTATTGTTGTAGTGGTCCTGCTCTAAGAAGGCACATAGTCGTATTATTACTCAATTAAACAAGAGATAATAGTATTAAAGCTCCGATTAATGTTATATTAAATGGTTTTCTTAAACAGTATGTCAAAAAAAAAATTATATTTGCAGCGACAACTTAATCTCTATTTTTAAGGCGTGATCACTCCACTCAGATCCGACCTCCTTTTCTCTCTATCTTCTAACGCTATGAATATGCTGGCAAAAAATTTCTGCCTTGTGACTGAGCTCCGGCTACTTGATTTTCGTTGTCCTGTGTGCAAAATCAGAAGGTTGCAAGAAAGGGTATAACTTTAACTAATAAGCAAGTGTATACTGAAAGCACAACTGTTTACTGTGGGGTTATGTCTTGCTCATCTAAAGAACTATTGTATGGTGCTTAACGTGAGTATTACTTTACATATATATATAGTAGTATTATATACACATAATGGGGGGGGGGGGGGGTACATGAAGGACTCAAACAAGAAAAGGATAGCTCAGTTTTGGGAAAAAGAAGATTCTTAGTGTAGATCAATGCTGATAGTGTAGTGACTATCAAGTTTAAAAGTCTGACAGGGTCTTTACTTAAACAATTTAATTTATCATGGTTAAATGATTTAATGAAGTGAAAATATACATCAATTAACCATAGTTAAGTGATGGTAGTATATGTTTAAACACATATCGTATGTCCATTGATTAGGTGTAAGCACCCGATACGAGTAAGTTTTTTATCAAAAAGTACTAAACTACTTTTTCTCCCGGAAGCAATGGCAGAATAACATCGGGTCAAGGGTGGTTAATTGAATTCCCTTTTTCAAAAACAACATAACATGTATTTTTTGTGTATTTATTGATTGTCAACCCCATTTACAGTGTACTAGCTAGTAAATACTTTCTCGCCGATAGTTTATATCTGACTAAATAATTAACTTTAAAAATTAATAAATTAGAGTGAAAATGTATTTCACTTAATTATAATTAAAAAGTGTATATACAAAACATATATCTGTACGTTCATTAGCTTGGAGGAAGGCACACCAAATAATGCGAGATATGGGCTCTTGGATGTTGACACAAGTAGCAAAAATTTATCCTTCTCCATTTAAAGTTGGTAGGATAAAAAAAATTCAGTGAACTGCTGAAGATGCTAAAACAACAATATTGTTCTTGAATATTGACCCAAGTAACATAAATTATTTTTTAAATCATATATTATACAAGTGGAAATGCACACACAGACAGAGAGGGAGAGAACTTTCTAAAAAGTATAAAACTTTAGAAGAAAAATTAAACCATTATTCGAGACAAAGAGAAAAGAGACAACATGCACATGGCAATAGGAGAAAAAAGCCAAAACCAATTAGAGTGCTCTTTCCAATCTTCTTCATAGTTGACAAAAATAACATGTATTGTTACATCATTTCTCCAAAATTTTATGTCCCATTCATCTCAGTTTCATCACCCCAAAATTACTCTCTGCTCAAATAGTTCCCCCCCCCCCCCCCCCCCCCCTCTTTTTACCTAATAATTCCAAGAATTACAGCTCACAAAATCCATAGAAAGAAAAATTCTTTTTCTTCTAGGATGAAAATCTAAACAAGGAAAGTATCCACCTCAGAAAAAGCTTTTGCCAGCCTTTTATAAAATACACAGCTGATCCCTTCAATAATCTGCAGTAAATATTTAAATCATAACATAACATAAGCAAGTGGCAATATTTAAACCATAGAAAATATTTAGGGCTAATAACACTTTTGGTATCTCAGTTAACGGTAAATTCTAGTTTTAGTCTTTGTGATATCTGATTAAGTGCATTTTGACCTTCAATTACTTGAAGTGGCAACTTTTGATCCCTTTGCTGGTGAATATTCACAAATTCCGAAAATTATTAACTATTTCACTATTTAATTACACATATGTTATGTAAAGCTTGAGTTGTTACTTATACTTCTAAAAGTAGTTCAAATATAATATATTTCCTATATAAGGGAAGGTAAGACGTGTTGAGTCATATATTAAAAGGATCAAAATTATAATTTATCAATAAATGAGGGATTAAAATGCTATTATCTCGAAAATTTACTAACACTTCGTTAAGTTTACACTTACCATCATGTTTCTTCATTTGGTTCCTAGCAAACAGCATACAAATGACTAGAAAACCAACTCCTGCTGCTCCTCCTAGTATTATAGCCACTGTCTTCCCTGTGTTTTGACCTGTCCCTACACATTCATTGAACACCACTCTCATTACTAAACAACAATTGATAACAAATCTGAAATGATAGCACACAAATCTAAGCTAGACAAACATCTTGTTAACAGTGACATATTATTAAAAAAAAAAAACAATTTATCATGCTCCTTATTTGTTTATTCCAAGATCCTTTTCTTAATAATAGTATCAAAACAGGAGTTCACTTAGTCATTTGCATATTTCTTAAGAAAATACTAACTTTCTAGGTAAAAATAGATAATTTGACTAAAATATCCCTAATTAAATATGTATTGAAATTTGATCATCTGGCACTAAATAAAGTTAATTCTTTTTAACTTAAAAATAAAAGGCTAAGTGGACAATTTTTTGATGGGTTAGACAGCTCAAAAGTCCAAGAAAGACAATCTTGATTGGAGTGTTAACACTTGCAAAAACCAGAAACCATTCAAGAAACCAATTTGACAAAATAATAGCCCCCAAAATTCAAATGCATATGTCTTGAATATGAAGTATAAGTATACATATAATATACATAATCAATGTAATATTATTATATATTTTAGCTATCGCCCGTAATTAATTTGGGTTTACAGGCCAGGAATGAAAATGAAGGTGTCATATCAAATCAAGAAATGTACCTGCTGAAGGAGATGGAGACCAATATGAAGATGATGATGATTTTTTGGGAGCCCCATTTAGATAATAATTAAAACTGACAAAGCACTTATGTAGGAAAATTTGGCCAGAAACTGAGCTACCACATTCAACCTGAGCTTTTTGGACAGCACTTTTAACACACTCACCACAATCAGCATTTCCCACATCTCCTTCACATTGTCCCAAAACAAAAACAGACTCATAATTTGCTGTGTAAAATCCATTAATACTAGCACTAGCCATACCATTTTCCAATGTTGAAAAAGCAGTATCCCTCTTCTCTTCAAATCCACTCCCTGGTGCATTTTTACCACTACATGTCTTGTATAACATTTCCATACCTGAGATTTGAGGAAAACCAGAAACCTCATATAACATGTAACATCCTAATAGTTGTATTCTTGCAGCAACAGGTGTAGGGGTACCACAAAGTTTGTCTATTAGTATTGGTAAACCATTTACACATTTATAACAATCAACATTAGATAGATCACCTCTACATTGAAAAAGACCAGTTATTGTTGTTTGGCCAGTACCAGTTGTTGTCTTGTAAAACTTGGACTTTGAAGATTGTGAAACAAGAGAGCCAAAAAGGGTTGAAAGGGCTTGTGAGTATACACCAGATGGATCTGATAATGCCTGCTTTGCACAACCTTTGTACACTAAATTAGTGTCACCAGATGCACATTCAGTTGGTGTTATCAGAATAACCAAGAAAACTGAGAAAATGCAAATAAATGGTGTCTTGGGCAACCCCATTTGAGATTCTTGAAAAATTATAGCATGGTTTTTGCTCTTTTGAAGGATTTTTTTGCTTAAGAAATCAGTAAGGGATATCACTAGTACTATTTGTTCTTGAAATTTGTTACTTTTTCTTGGTTTTTGTAGTGGTGTTTGGGATTCACTTTCTTTTAAGATGGCCTACTATTGTCTATCTTTGGATGTGCAGAGCTGAGAAAAATAGGGTATCTGTATCTTTATCAGTACACATATATATGTACAAACGGACAATTTGATACTGTATTTTAACCTCTAAGTCTATTTTTTACTAATAATGGCCATATGGGAAGAACTTTATTTTATTTAGTATTTGAAGAGAATGAGAACAAAAAAGATGGTTATAAAAACCAACAAAAAAACAACTCATAAAGTGTTACGAAATATTCCCTAGGTAACTGAGAGGTGGAGAGAGTGGGAGTAAACATGGATTAACTGTGAAAGTTTGACCAAAGTACATCTATTTTTTTTAAAAGAAAAAACTGTAAATTTCAAGATTTTGAATTTTGAAAAATTTAATAGGTTTCTGGTATATTTGTTCTGTATTGGTTGTTTTGGTTTGGTTGTCTGAAGTTTACATACCCAACGGTTTATCGGAAACAACCTCCCTACTTTTCAAGATAGAAATAAATTCTGCGTACACTTTAACCTCCTCAGGCCCCACTTGTGGGGCTACACCGGTATGTTGTTGTTGTTGTCGTCGTCGTCTGAAGTTGAACATTGTTTGATGGAGTTTGAATAAATATTGTGAATTAATGGTATAAGTACTGGTAGCGTGAGACAGATGAACTTATTTATTAATGGCTTGATATAGTTATGGCAACCAATCTTTATCATGTGATAACTGCAAGATTTATTAGTACTTGAAGTTGAAAAGATTTGAGAGATTTGTGTTAAATATCCATAGGATATACACGATATACACGTGTATATCCTATGTATATTGGGCATCGGTTGTGTATAGTTGACCGTGTATAGGGTCTATAATTTAGGTAATGTTTTAGTCTCCTAGTTTAGGTAATGTTGTGGTGTAATTAGTAATGTACACTTAACATAATATTTATAGTACCATAATTGTATAGTTAGTGTCCAAGTAGAATAATGTGTTAGGAGTAGAATAGGAATATGATTCTCCTATTATGAAAATATGTAAATTGTATATATACTCTTTCAATTAATGAAAATAATCAAGGGATTATTTTTTTCATGATATCAGAAGTATAGGTCTTAAAATCCTCTCCAAACTCATTGCAAATTCGTCCGTCCTAAGCCTCGAAAACCGAGTCCCTCTTCTCGGGTTTTATGCCGACGGTTCATCCTTTCTCCCAATTTTTTCTTCCAAATCCCTCAATCACATATTGTTCTATCAGTATGTCTACATCAAGGAACACATTTCATCCTGCCCTTACAATTTCTAACATCAAGAATAACATCTCTCTTGTTCTTGAAATAGAAAACGTCAAATATGCGACGTGGGCCGAACTATTCAAAATTCACGCACGGTCGCATCAAGTCATCCATCACATAATCCCCGCGGCTCCTGAGGAGGAGGTGCCAAGACGCGAGGATAATCCTAAGTTATGGACGACTCTTGATGCCACTGTCCTTTAATGGATATACTCCAGGATTTCTACCGACCTTTTGCAAATAATTATTAAACATGACACTACGGCACATGCAACTTGGGATAGACTATGTGATATATTCCAAGATAATAAAAATTCTAGAGATGTTACTCTTGAGCAGGAATTCTCCCACGTCAACATGGAAGACTTCCCTAACGTTTCGGCTTATTGCAAAAGATTGAAGGAATTGGCAGACCAACTCCGCAACGTTGGCGCGCCGATTTCGAATGATCGTTTGGTCCTCCAAATGGTTTCAGGCCTCTCCGAGGCCTATAGTGGTGTTAGCACGCTTCTTCGTCAAAGCAATCCTCTTCCGCAATTTTATCAGGCTCGTTCTATGCTTACACTCGAAGAAGCAGGCATGGCTAAAAAGGCGGCTACCGGTGCTAGTCCCATAATCATGATGACCGAGGCCACTTTTCATCCTATCAGTTCCAATAACTCGGGCCAAAACCGCAACAACGGTGGCGGTAAAAAAGGACAAAATAAGAAAAATAATGGCAGGAATCGCGGCGGCAACACTGGCGGCAGTCGGAACATTGGTGGTGGCGGTGGTGGCCCTCGGGGCGGTCAATAGCAACAACAGTTTTGGGTCCAGTAGTGGACCCCTATGCAGTGGTTGTGGGCCCCACAGTTTGGGACAAACAGTGGCGACCCAAATAAGTCACCTCACTCGCGATAGGGGGCCGGCGGCGATCGAGGCCCAACATGCAGTGGCCCAATTTCAGTAATCCATCTGGGTCGAGGCAGCAAGCAGGGGTACTTGGGCCTCGGCCCCAGCAGGCCCATTACGCAGTGGCCCCCACTTCTATCGACATCGAAGCCGCAATGCACACGCTTGGATTAAATCCTCCGGACCCAAATTGGTATATGGACACCAGTGCCACTACCCACATAACATCTGATTCAAGTACTCTCTCGTCTTATTCTAATTTGAGCAACCCTCGTGGCATAATTGTTGGCAATGGTAATTATATTCCAATTCGTGGTTATGGTCATAAAACTTTGTCTCCCCCCATCCACCCCTTATCTTGAAAAATACCCTACATGCCCCCAAATTGATTAAAAACTTAGTGTCTATCCGTAAATTCACCACTAACAATTCCGTGTATTGAATTTGATCCGTTTGGTTTCTCTGTGAAGGATTTCAAGACGGGGAGTCCTCTCATGAGGTGTGATAGTAGGGAGGATCTTTATCCTATCACGCCAAGTTCTGGTCTATCAAGTCAAGCCTTGCCGTCAGCATTTGCAGCCCTTGCTCATTCCTTGTGGCATGCTCATCTTGGTCATCTGGGATCGTCTATTTTGTCTTCCTTAGATAAAAATAATTTTATTTCATGTAAGAGTACGCGTAGTACTCCGAATTGTCATTCTTGTTCTTTAGGAAAAAATGTTAGGTTGCCGTTTGTAGACTCTAATTCTCATACTTTAATGACATTTGATATTATTCATAGCGACTTATGGACATCTCTTGTTCTTAGTTCTTTGGGTCATCAGTATTATGTTCTCTTTTTGGATGATTATTCTAAATTTTTATGGACTTTTCCGATAGCAAAAAAATCTCAAGTTTTTTCCATCTTCTTAAAAATTAAAGCTTTCATTAGAACCCAATTTGAACGAGAAATAAAAAATATTCAATGTGATAATGGCAGATAATATGACAACGGGGTATTTTGCGAATTTTGTGCAACTAATGAGATCAATTTTCATTTTTCTTGCCCTCATACGTCTTCACAAAATGGGAAAGCCGAACACAAAATTCGTACCATTAATAACATTATCCGAACTTTATTGATTCATGCTTTCGTACCACCCTTCGTTTTGGCATCATGCTCTACAAATGGCTACATATCTCCTTAACATTCTTCCTTCCAAAGGTTTGACATATTCTTCCCCTCTTCAAATTTTATATAATAAGACTCATTCGTATTCACATCTTCGGGTCTTTGGGTGCTTATGTTATCCGTTATTTGTTATTTCCGACCACCACAATTAACAAACTTTAAGCCCGGTCTACTCTGTGTGTGTTTTTGGGTTTTCCGTCTAATCATCGTGGTTACAAATATTTTGATTTATCCTCTAATAAAATCATCATTAGTCGCCATGTAACTTTTTATGAATCCCAATTCCCGTTTGCTAAGGTTAGTATTCCCGTGCCTAGTTCGTATAATTTTTTGGATGATGGTATCTCTCCGTATATTATTCACCATTTTTCGGACGTCTCCCGCACCCCAAATCCGCCAGCGGGCCCACTGTCCACTGGCCCCACTGCCCCGTCACGAGCTACAGTGCCCACAACTGGGTCTGTCCAGTTACTGGGCCAGTGACCCAGCCATTAATGCCACTGGTCCAGTCCATGTTTCACCATCCCGTTATCGAATTGGGCCAGCATGCCCACTGCCTGTTGGCCAGTCCGTCCCGAGTCCAGAAAATTCCCAAAATTCGCCCAATTCTTCCCCGAGTCATAGACCGGTCACTCGTAGTCAACAGGGTATTTTTAAACCAAAAAGGCATTTTAATTTAAATTCTAATGCTCTTAAATCACCCTTACCCCGTAATCCCGTGTCTGCATTAAATGATCCGAATTGGAAAATTGCTATGACCGATGAATATAATGCTCTTACTGATAATAAGACGTGGGAGTTGGTGCCCTGTCCATCTGGTATTAATATTATTAGGTCTATGTGGATTTTTGCTCATAAGGACAATTCAGATGGTTCGTTTGCAAGGCATAATACTCGGCTTGTGGGTGATGATAAGACTCATCAGGTTAGTGTGGATTGTGGAGAGACGTTTAGTCCGGTGGTCAAGCCGGCTACCATTCGTTTTGTACTCAGCTTAGCTCTTTCGAAAGCATGGCACATCCATCAGTTAGATGTAAATAATGCTTTCTTACATGGTGATCTCAAGGAAACAGTGTATATGCATCAGCCTTTGGGGTTTAGGGACCCCGTATATCCTAATCATCTCTGTTTGTTTAAGAAGTCCTTATATGTGCTTAAGCAGTCTCCACGGGCCTAGTATAAGAGGTTTGCCGACTATGTCTCGACTATTGGGTTCACTCACAGCAGGTCGAATAATTTCTTGTTCATATATCATCGTGGTTCGTCATTGGCTTAAATACTATTATATGTGGATGATATTATCTTGACTGCCTCTTTCAATGCCCTACGCCAGTCTATCATGATAATGCTTAGTTCTGAGTTTGCTATGAAAGACTTGGGGCCCTTGAGTTATTTTTTGGGGATTGTTGTCACTCGTTATGCAGGTAGATTGTTCTTATCACAGAAGAAGTATGCAGCCGAGATCATTGAGAGGGTTGGGATGTCATCCTATAAGTCCACTTCCACTCCAGTTGATACTAAACCCAAATTGGGTGCTGCGGCCGGCGCACCATACGAGGATATGATCCGCTATTGCAGTCTTGCAGGGGCCCTTCAGTATCTTACATTCACGAGACCATATATTACATATGCCGCACAACAAGTGTGTTTGTTTATGCATGATCCAAGAGTTGAGCACATGAATGCGCTCAAACGCATCATTCGGTATATTCAGGGTACACTTGACTATGACTTGCATTTATATCCTTCATCGACGTCCACTCTTGTCTCGTATACAGATGCTGATTGGGGTGGCTGTCCGGACACGAGACGGTCTACGTCTGGCTATCGTATGTTTCTTGGCAATAACTTGGTCTCATGGTCTGCGTAACGTCAGTCGATTTTGTGGTCTCGGAATCATGTTGGTTACGTAATTTGCTGTTAGAGCTTCATTGTCCTATTCAGAAAGCGACTTTGGTTTATTGTGATAATGTTAGTGCCATCTACCTTTCTGGTAATCCGGTTCAGCATCAGCGCACTAAACATATCGAGATGGACATTCACTTTGTTCGCGAAAAGGTTGCTCGTGGTCAAGTACGTGTTTGCTATGTCCCGTCCAGGTATCAAATTGCTGACATCTTTACAAAGGGTCTTACCTCGGTCCTTTTTGAAGATTTTAGAGACAGTCTAAGCGTTCGAAGACCGCCCGCTATGACTGCGGGTGTGTGTTAAATATCCATAGGATATACACGTGTATATCCTATATGTATTAGGCATCGGTTGTGTATAGTTGACCGTGTATAAGGTCTATAGTTTAGGTAATGTTTTAGTCTCCTAGTTTAGATAATGTTGTGGTGTAATTAGTATTGTACACTTACCATAATATTTATATTACCATAATTGTATAGTTAGTGTCCAAGTAGAATAAGGTGTTAGGAGTGGAATAGGAATATGATTCTCCTATTATGGAAATATGTAAATTGTATATATACTCTTTCAATTAATGAAAATAATCAAAGGATTATTTCTTTCATTTTGCTTGTAACAGTAACTAGAAATAGTGTGCTCATAAAGATTTTTTGTTTTTCTAATTATGGTCTTCAAAATTCATTGTTTTGACTATTCCAAATTAGTACAACATTAGAAAGGGGAAATCATCTATAACTAAGAAAATCAAAAGTGAGATGTCCAGCTCTAATTATCTTAAATTTTAAATAAGATAGTTACACACTTTAAATGGTATAAAAGCAAACATATGACATGAATTCAAATCTCACCGTCCCTGAACAAAAAAAAAATCTTGTGCTTGCCTCATAAAAAGAATCAACCCCCCCCCCCCCCCGCCACACACACACGTGAGAGGACATATTGAATATATATATATTTTTTTTAAATCTCCTTAATAGCTTAAATTTTTAGGTGAAATGTTGCATTGATCAACATCCTACTATGAATTTCTTTATAACTTGAAACATATGATTAAGGATGAAGAGATTGTATTTATCCTACTACGCGGCTTACTGGTGTTGTTTATGTTGAGTTGTGGAGCTTAATTCATCGCCGACACTATCTAATGTTATTTAGTGGAGGGTATTTTAGAAATTTCGGGTTTGTATTATATTTGCCCTAGTTTTCGCTATATATAGACCAGGGCGCCATTTTCTTTCTTGATCGAGCAAGAGAAAAAATGAGCAAGAGAGAATTGTAAACACAAACTCCCTATTTGATTATAGTAAAATCTGCAACAACAAAGTGGACGTAGCTCACGCATTAAGGGTGAACCACTATAAATCTGTGTGTTATTTGTTCTTCACTTATGTACTGCTTTCTGATTTGGTAGGATTTGAGATTCAAATCCTAACAACTGGTATTAGAGCGACAGTGTAACACCCCGTACTTTCGGGCAATAGTTTGAGTAGCTAGACGTATGCAAGTAGACCCGAGCCTTGGAAAATTTTTGGTCATATTCACGTATGCAATGAAGAACTTAGTATATAAAAGAATGCGGTTCCGAAATAATTTAATATTTTAATAAGGTGACAACGATGACTAGTAATAATATTTTATATGTACCAAAAGAGACTATGGAATAGTGTTATATTACATGATTATGAAAATGAGTGTATGAATTGTTTATCAATTAAGTGGACGAATCCCGTATAAGTATTGACATGTGGCAACAAGGAGGTACACTTATGCATGCAGATAAGATTAAGTGGAAATTTTAAGTGGTGACTAAGCTAAGGGGTCGGCAAAGGCTTACACATGGAAGGGGTATCTTATCCTATTTCCATGTACTTGCTATTTTTATAGGAAATTGGGTTGGATGGGAGAGCACATACTTATTCGTATGCAGCAACCCATTGACATTTCATTTGGTAAACATTTCATTTTGTTGGATAAGTAAGACCAAAAACGTGAACATCAAACACACTTAGCATTTTCACTTAGTCAAACATAGTAGTAACATGAAACTTGGAGATGAATCTTTGTAGAGAAGCAAAAATGATTCAGCCACATACATATATACAGCAAGAATATCCAGCCATATAGATATAAAATTTGAGTATTTCATTTGATGAGTTAAATTTTAATCAACAACGTAAATTCAAGGTCGGGAACTCGTGGTGCTAGTGGATCGTATTTTCTCCTTTTTGTTGTTGATTTAGGAGATTTATTTGAAGTGAAGCAAGCTCGGGTTTAGAGCTACTCTGGGTGATTGAGAGTGAGGTGCATTGAGGATTGAATACGATATGTCAACGAGTAGATCGACAAAAGGTATGTTAAGGCAAATCCTTTCTTCTTTTGGCATGTTCTAAGTACGAAACGTAAACGTAATAGTGTCCCATAAATGATTCTACTCTTAGTAGTTAAGAATGTTCATGTTATTCATTCCTGTTGTCAAAGCATATCTAAATATGTTCCTAAATCTCTATTGAGATATATGAGGAATATGTTAGTATTCATAATGTTAATCGGAGGTAAAGCGATATTACATCACTCCAACAAACTTATAGTGTCATATTATCATATCATTCATGCATTACATTCATGTACATACCTTGACCTCAAAGGAGTTATATACTCTACTATATGTATTATATATATATATATATATATATATATATATGTATGGGATATGGGGAAAGTGAAGGCGTTATATTACCACCTGCAGTTGGTACAGATATACACGATAATGATTATACCCACAGAGGCCGATATGATATGATATGATGGGATGCCCACAGAGGTTTGATGGTGTTATATATGCATATGTGCATGACCGCATTGTGCATGGCATTTAGGCTATTATGGCCCTAAGAGGCATTCTACACAGATATGATACTTATGCATATTATGGCCCTCAGAGGCATTCTGCACATACATGGTACTTAGGCATATTATGGCCCTCAGAGGCTTTCTCTAATGGTTGGTTGTTTCTTGTCTCAATTTACTTTCAGGTCTCTATTATGCTATTTTTCATGCCTGACATACTCTGTACATCAGTCGTACTGACGTCCCCTTTATCGGGAGATGCTACGTTTCATGCCAGCAGGCACAGATAGACATGGTGACAGTTCACACTAGTAGGTTCTTGGTTGAGCGGATATTGGAGCATTCTATTTATTCCAGAGTAGCAGGTTAATCTTGGTACGATACTTTTGCATATGCATATGGGCATGATGGGGCCCTGTCCCGACCTTATGATGTCACATACTCTTTAGAGGCTTGTAGATAGTTGTCCTATGTTTAGTAATTGTGTATGGCCATGTCGGCCTTAATGTGTGTGTCAACATGATATTTGGTGACGACCCTTGTGGCCATGATTGATTATGGTTAGATGTTAATTATATGATTAGTAGTACTCAGCAAGTAAGATCCGGATGCCCGTCATGACCCTCCGATTTGGATTATGATAGACAGGTTGTGTTGCGATTCAGAAAATGATAGGAGGCGAAGATGGTTTGGGGCACGGCATCGGAAAATTTGATGGTACGGATTTTGCGTTTTGAAGAATGCAGATTGAAGATTATTTATACGGCAGAAAACTTCATGAACCGCTGAGTTCGAAGCTAGAGGATATGAATGATGCAGAGTGGAATCTCCTTGACTGACAGGTTCTGGCAGTCATTCGATTGACGTTGTCGAAGAACGTTGCTCACAACGTGGTGAAGGAGAAGATCACTGATGGTATGGTGAAGGTTCTGTCCGACATGTATGAGAAACTTTCGACAAACAATACGGTATTTCTCATGAAGAAACTCTTTTATCTAAAGATGGAGGAAGGTGCTCCTATTGCAACACATGTGAATGAATTCAATACGATTGTCAATCAATTGTCATATGTTGCAATCGAGTTTGGCGATGAAGTGCAAGCCCTAATTTTATTGGCGTCTCTACCGAATAGCTGGGAGCCGATGAGAGCAGCGGTTAGTAATTATGTGGACAGTGCTAAGCTGAAATTCAATGATGTTAGAGATCATATTCTTGTTGAGGAGGTTCGCATGATAGATTATGGTGAGGCATCGACAAGTCGGTGAATCATCATATGTGTGAGAGTTTCATTCTCAAAAAATAGAAGCGAGTAAGTTTTTCAAATGCAGGTAGAGAATTGAAAGCTAAGAATCTTGAATTGGTGCACACTGACGTGTGGGGACCTGCTACTATCCCCTCACTCAGAGGATCACATTACTACGTGACCTTAATTGATGATTCAACTAGGAAGCTATGTGTCTATTTTATAAAAAATAAATCTGACGTGTTCACTGTCTTCAAAAGGTGGAAAGTCATGGTCGAGAATGAGACAAACCACAAGTTGAGGAGCCTGAGGTCCAAAAACGGTGAAGAATACATTGATGGTGACTTCAAATAGTATTGTGCTGGTAATGGGATCAAAATGGTGAAGACTATTCCTGGAACGCCCCAATAAAATAGAATAGCGGAAATGATGAATTGAATATTGAACGAGCGTGCACGGAGCATGAAAATACATGTTGGACTACCCAAAACATTCTAGGCAGATGCAATCAATACCGCAACCTTCTTGATTAATAGAGGATTGTCTGTTCCTTTGGATTTCAGAATTCCAAAAGAGGCTTGGAGTGGAAAAAAAGTAAATCTTTCTTTTCTGAAAGTGTTTGGTCGATTATCCTATCTTCATATTGATGCTACTGCTAGAAGTAAATTTGATCTGAAATCTAAGAAGTGTTATTTTATTGGCTATATGACAAGGAGTTTGGTTATCGATTCTAGGATGACCAAAATCGGAAGATCATCCGAAGCAGGGATGTCATCTTCAATGAACATGTGTTGTACAAGGACAAGTTGAAGGAGAGTTCAGAAAATAAAGTCTCTAAGAACAAGGAATCGAAAATAGTTGATTTCAGAAACTTATCGGCACCCGAGCTACATCAAGATACTATTGCGGCAGAGGAACAAGCAGCACTAGAAGAAGGTCGAAGAGCCAGTGATGGCAATGTTGATTTTGAAACAAATCAGCGGACGTCGATCACAGAATTACGCAGATCATCCGGGATCAGTAAGCCTGTTCACAGGTTCTATCCGTCTCTCAACTACATTATGCTCACTGACAGAGGGGAGCCGGAATGTTACGAAGAAGTGATGCAAGTTGATGAATCGATCAAGTGGGAGTTGGCAATGAAAGGTTAGATGGACTCACTATTGTCAAATCATACATGGGAGTTAGCTAAGTTACCAGAGGAGAAGAAGTCATTGCAAAACAAATAGGTCTACTGGATAAAGGAAGAACACGATGGAAGTAAGCGCTATAAAGCAAGGCTGGTTGTGAAAGGATTCCAACAGGAAGAAGGCATTGACTACACAGAGATCTTCTCTCATGTAGTCAAGTTGGTGACAATCAGAACTGTTCTTGGGCTGGTTGCAAGGGAAGCTGGTGTGCAAGCTTCAAAAGAACCTGTACGGACTTAAACACTCTCCAAGACAGGGGTATAAGAAGTTTGACATCTTTATGAAGAAAGTTGAATTCTTAAGGTGCGAAGCAGATCACTGTTGTTACTTCAAGAGATTTGAAGACTCCTACATGATACTGCTCCTTTATGTTGACGACAAGTTGATCGTAGGAGTAGACCTACATGACATTGATATGCTGAAGAATAAGTTGTTAGAAGAATTTGCAATGAAGGATCTGGGGGCCGCAAAGCAAATCCTCGAGATGAGGATCATCAAAAGTAAGGAGGGCCTCAAGCTCTCACAAGAAGAATACGTGAAGAAGGTTCTCAAGAGGTTCAATATGGACGTTGCCAAGCCAGTCAGTACTCTCTTGGCTGGACACTTTCGTTTGTCAAAAGATCAGTTGCATGTGACCGAGGACGAGATAAAGCATGTGGACAAGGTACCTTATGCCTATTCTATTGCCAGTCTTATGTACGCGATGGTATGTACGAGGCCAGACATTGCACATGTAGTGAGAGTTGTTAGCAGGTTTTTTAGCAATCCGGGAAAGTAACATTGGGAGGTTGTGAAGTGGATTTTCAAGTATCTGAAGGGCAGCTCAAGTTCAGCGTTGTGTTTTCGGAAGTTAGAGACAAGATTGCAGGGCTATGTTGATGCTGACAATGGTGGTGATGTTGATAGCAGAAAGAGCACATCCGGGTATGTTTACACCTTTGGAGGTACTGCAATTTGATGGATTTCAAAGTTGCAGAAGATAGTAGCTATCTTTAGCTGTGAGGTTGAGTATGTTGTCGAGACGGAGGCCACGAAGGAGATGATGTGGCTACAATCTTTTCTGCGGGAATTGGATCAGAAACACGAGGGGAGTGTGTTATACTGTGATAGTTAGAGTGCCATTCATTTGGCAAAGAACCCGGTCTACCATGCTCGCACGAAGCATATACAACTCCGGTACCATTTCATTAGATCATCTTTGGAAGATGGAGTATTAGTGCTTGAGAAGATCCCAGGGAGTCAGAATCCAGCAGACATGCTGACGAAGGTCGTGCCGAATGATAAACTGAAGTTGTGTCCAACTTCAGTTGGACTTCTTGGATGACGATCGGAGTCACCACTGCAGATGGAGACAAATGATTGAAATTAGTCTCCAAGTTGGAGATTGTTGAGTTGTGGAGCCTAACTCATCACCGACACTATGTAATGTTATTTAGTGGAGAGTATTTTGGAAATTTCAGGCTTGTATTATGTTCTCCCTAGTTTTCGCCATATATAGACTAGGGCGTCGTTTTCTTTCTTGGTCGAGCAAGAGAAAAAGTGAGCAAGAGAGAATTGTAAACACAAACTCCCTATTTGATTATAGTAAAATTTGCAGTGGCAAAGTGGACGTAACTTTCGCATTGAGGGTGAATCACTATAAATCTGTATGTTATTTGTTCTTCGCTTATTTACTGTTTTCTGATTAGGTTGGATTTGAGACTCAAACCTAACAATTTATTCTTATTTAAGTTAAATCGGAGTGGGTTTAATTACAAGAATTACTTACAAAAGTTATTGATTTCTATTTGATTTACCAAGGCATTATCTCATTTTGCTCAAATCTATCCCAGTTTCTAAGTTTTTTGGTGATTCAAAACATGTTTCAGCTAGCTAAGAGATATATTGGTTGATAATGAAGGAATAGTAAGTCCTCGAGGAATCAATCATTCGAGAAAATAAATGATAAATTCCAAACCACTTGTAATCATTTTGTTCTATTTAAATTATCAAAATTAATATCAAATCATTTTCGTAGGGTTTTGAGTGACACTGGATGTACAAAATCATTGTTGATCCCTAAAGGACGAAAATAAATTGTACTGAAAGGGTTATTAGAAACCAGAGTTGCAATTATAGAGCATCAAACAAGAGTGTAATTAGTAAAATAATGGGATATAGAAAGTTAGAGGTAAAAACCGACTACCTATTTGTTGTCATGCTTATTAAACAGGACGACATATAATTTCATGGGCAATTATTGCAGATACATGTTGGAAGTCAACAATGCGACTATTATCCACATTAGAGAGACGAACAAGTGTGCCGATGTTTTGGCAAATGAAGATCACATAAATACAGAAGATTTGCTTATATGGGAAAATGCAATCAAGGAAATGAATTTTTTGTTACTAGAGGGTAGCTTATGAACGATTTTAAAAAAATATATATATTTTCATCGTAACAAAAAAGAAACAAGAGTTTCCAAAAATCACTATATTAAAAATCCACAACCATGTGAAGCACTTATATTTTTAGCTTCCAATTTTAACTCTTTAAGTGTTCTTTTTTAAATTTTCAACAAATATTCAATTATGGGTCCTCTATAGTCTACGATCTATACCATAAGTAGGGGTGGCAAATGAGCGGGTCGAGTCGGATATGGGGTGAAAATGGGTTAAACAAAAATGAATTAATTATCCAACCGCCCATATTCAATAGAGATAAAAAATGAGTTAATCGGCGGATAATATGGATATCCATATTATCCAAAGTTACTTTAGAGATGTTGGTTTCATGTAGCTATTATGGAGAAATCCAATGAAACTTTTCAATGACACTGCCTCCATGAAAACATTTGTCCACAAATTCAATGCCTAATACATAATTGCACCTCAGCATTTGTTGGAATGATAGAACTTCGAAACTTTTCAATGACACTGCCTCCATGAAAATATTTTTCGGACAATACCCACCCAAGTCCCAACATTCCCACCCCAACCTCACCCCATGCATCCACCCTCCACCACCCACTCCCCAACCAAATCTCACCCAACCATCACCCTCGATTGCACTTCATCTTTACCCACCCCACATCACCGCTCCACTCAACCCCCCACCTCCAACCCACCCCTCCCAAATTTTATATTTCGTATATTTTATTTTACTTTTATAAAAATAAAAAAAAATTATCCCGTCCCCTCGCTTCCCCCTCCCCCACCCAAACCACCACCCACCACCCATCACACACCAATTTAACACGCAAAGTTCTCATTCTTTGTAAGTTTTTATAAAAGAAAAACAAAATATATGAAGTAGAAAATTCGGGGCTGAGGAATAGGGTTGAGTGGGTGGATGGTGTAGAAAACCAAAATAATTTATTTTAAAAATAAAAAAAAAAATTGGGGTGGGGGGGTTGCGGGGGGAGGGGAGGGGGAGGTGTAAAAAACAGAATAAAAACTTTTATTTAAAGAAAAAATAATTTTTTTGGGGTGTGTGGGGGTGAGTGGTGTAGAAAATCAAAAAAATAATATTAATTTTTTTTTGGAGGGAATTGGGTGTGGGGGTGTGGTTGGGGGTGAGTTGGATGGTTGGTGAAATGGCACTTGTGGGATTTGTTTTTCCTAATATTATTATGGAAGTCATTTTTCCTTATTTTTAAGGAACTTGTTTTTATTAAAGTTGTGGGTTTTATCCATTAAATTACTCATATTTTAAGTGGATAATATAAGTTAATTCATATTTGACCTATTTTAAATAGGTTGGATATCCAACCCATTTTAAATGAGTAGGATTGATAATCATTATTTTTACCCATTTTGCCACCCCTAATTTTAAAATAAGTTTCACCCCATCCCACACGGAGACTGTTTCTGCGTTCTTTTTAATTTAATTCTCAAATATTATATTTTGTCTTTTTGAAGAATGTTTTATTCAAAAATTGAAGTAGAAGACAAGAATATTACCAAACTATGATTAAGGTTTAGAAGAAGAACATATTTCATGTACTGTGCTTTAATTGTTTATCTACTACAGACTTTGTCACTGTCGTGGTTATGGCACTTCAAAAGAACAAACGAAACAATAAATATAAACTTAATCAATTTAACTATGTTATATATTAGGATTGCTTAAAATATGTTTTTATCAGTTAATCTAAACAGGATCATAGATTCCCAATTTACAAAGTTGAATTTTCACCGGGTGGTCTTTTGACGGGGTGGTGTTTAATTTTTGAATTCATTAAAAAATTTGTACTAATATATATTTATCATTAACTAATACTACTACTTTTCTTCTTTCTCCTCCTCCTCCTTTTGTGTAATAGAAATTTGAATATTCATTGCTTATTTGCGATTATTTAAGATTGAGTTTGGTTGAAGAAAATTGAAAAACACCAATATTGAATTTTATTGAGTTTGTTTGTGGAAGAAGATAAAATGAAATCTATTAACGGAAGGTTCGAGTTGAATCCAATAATAAAATTTATTTGTATTGTCATTAGAAGGATATCAAATCCGAAGTTGATTTGGAACAATTTCAATTAGTTTTGAAGTAAAAATATGTTGTTAAACTTCATACAGAACAAATTATGATAATTGTCAAAATTTTGACCACTGTCTGAATTTCGAACGCCAATGTTGAAAAAATCCCGACGATCCGTCAGAATATATAACCAAAATTCTGACGGCCAAAATCCAACGAACAATATAACTTAAGGTAAGTCTTCCCTCCATCATAAGAATGGAACTCTTGAAATTTTTTAAAAATATCAAATAAGAAAACCCACTAAGATTTTACTCCTTATTTTGGTGCGACAGTTATGGTTGCACTTTTTCTTAACAAGGTCAAATTTAAACGGGGTACCTAAAGATTTTATTTGTGCAAATTCCCAATAATAATAATAACATGCTTAGTGTAATTTCACATAGTGGATTTGAGGAGGGTAGGATGTACGCAAACCTTACCCCCTAACTTGTGAGGTAAAGAGGTTGTTTTCGATAAACTTGCGACTCAAAAGAAATGGAACCAATGGATTGGAAGAAAATAAAATAGCAAAATACAAGATAAGTACCACACATAGTAATACACCTTGAAGATTAAAAAATTACGCGATAACTAAATAAAAGTACACAAAGAAGAAAATGAGAGGTAGGAGGCTCTCCCACACAAATTGCGACATAATTCAACTACCTACTAACCTTCTACTTAATTCTCGCCCTCCATACTTTCCTATCTAAGGTCATGTCCTCGGTCAGTTGGAATTGTGTCATGTCGTCTCTAATCACTTCCCCCAGTTCTTCTTTGGCCTACCTACACCTCTCCTAGTTTCTGCCATAACGTACCTCTCACACCTTCTCACTAGCGCATCATCACACCTCCTCTTCACATGCTCGAACCATTTCAGTCTCGCTTCCCTCATCGTGTCCATCATGGAATCCACTCCCACCTTGCCCCGTATAACTTCGTTTCTAATCTTCTCTCCTAGTATGCCCACACATCCATCTGAGCATCCTCATCTCTGCTACCTCCATCTTCTGAAAATGGCGTTCTTGACTAGCTAACGCTCAACCCCATACAAACAATGTAGGTCTAACCACCACTCTATAGAACTTACCTTTAAGTTATAGTTGTATATTGTTATCACACAGTACCTCAAAGACGAGCCTCTATTTCACTCAACCCGCTTCAATACGGTGTGCGACATCATCGTCGATCTCCCCGTCTCCTTGAATTATGGACCAAAGATACTTGAAACTTCCTCTCTTGGGTATGGCATGTTCCTCGATCTTCACTTTCACCTTCGCCTCATGCGTTACATCACTGAATTTGCACTCGAGCTACTCTATTTTCATTCTGCTTAACTTGAAACCTTTAGATTCTACGGTCTTTCTCTAAACTTTCAACCTATCACTAACCTCGTCGCACATCTCATCAACCAATACTATTCCATGCACTACAACACCTCCCCTAGAATATGTCGTGTCAATTCGTCCATCATTAAGGCAAATAGAAACGGGCTACGGGATGAACTCTAGTGCAACCCCATCACGATTGAAAAGTCTTATGAATCACCTCCCACTGTCCTAACCCGAGTGTTAGTCTCATCATACATGTCTTTAATATCACTAATGTAAGCCACAACTACATCTCTAGAGTCCAAACATCTCCAAAGGACCCTAGAGACTTTATTATAAATCATTTCTAGATTAATGAACACCATGTGTAAATTCTTCTTCTTGTCCATATACTTCTCCAATAATCTTCTTGCAAGGTGAATGTCTTCTGTCATCGATCACCCTGGCATGAATATGAATTGATTCTCAGATATAGACACACTCTTTCTCATTCTCATCTCGACTAACCTCTCCCAAACTTTCATAATGTGACTCAATAACTTCGTACCACTATAATTACTGCAATTTGTGCAAATCTCCATTTATAAAATTATTTTCTAAATTCATATTTTTCTCCTTAAAATGATTTCCTCCCATTTGTCCCTACCTAGCGTCAACAGAAAAAAAGTTGGTACACAGTCAAAATCAGAATATCCTTGTCTAAATTGGACAGTTCCCTTATTTTTTCGAGAGAAAAAAAAAGTTGCCTTATTTTCCAATTTGTCTTTCTTTTTTCCTTCTCTTTTCAGCTGTTTTTACAAAGGCGCGGTGCTCACATCACCACAACAAGATCGCAATAATCCAAATGCAACCCAAGAAAAACACATTCTTTTGCTTTCACATTGCCCTTTTCAACACTTTCTTGAATTTGGGTTTCTCAAATTAATACTTTAAATCTCAGTTTTTGTTCTCAATTTCAAAGGTTCTTGATTTGGTGTAAAACAAAGAGCTATGCATGCTGTAAAGGAAACAGTTTCTGAGAAGCTTTCTCGTCTATTTTCAGCTTCCCCTTCTAAATCTGTTGATCAACAACCTCAGGTTCTTTTTTCCTCTTTTTCTGTTAGAATTTAAGTTGTTTAATCTTTTGTGATTTTTGGTTCTTGGGTTATGAGTTTTTACATTTGATTTGTATGTGAAGCTTAATAATTCAATTGCTTTTGCTGGCAAAATGTTAACTTTTGGTGATCTGTCAAATTGGGCTGATTAGTTTGTGCATGAACTGAATTGGGTAACTGGAAGAAAAAAAAAAACATACCAGTGTAATTCCACAAAGTAGGGTCTGGTAGGTTAAGATGTACCCCGACCTTACCCCTACCTTTGTGAGGTAGAGTCTGTTTCCGGTAGACCCTTGGCTCGAAAGGAAAGACAGGAGAATGACAACAAATAGCATGACAAAAGACATTGTATCATGAAAAAAAAATATCACAACAAAATAGCAAGATAAAAAGCAAATGCGGCAACGTATAGTAAAACACCTTGAGGAAAAGAAACTACGTGATTCCTACTTAACACTACTAATACAGAAAACCAATCTATCTTAATCCTCGACCTCCACACTTTTCTATCTAGGGTCATGTCCTCAATAAGCTAGAGTTGTGCCATGTCCTGTCTAATCACCTCCCCTAGTTCTTTTTCGGCCCACCCCTACTTACCTTTCCTAATTCTTGTTATACCACCTCCTTACAGTCGCATCCGCATGAAAGTATATTTATGTCCTAGAGACAATCTGTATTAGGACAAATGTACTTTATACTACATTTATACACATTCATATTATTATTAATGGAGATTAATATTTTGGTATTTGCAATTATTGAATTATTATTTGATTGTTTGTAAATATTCATTAATGTGCATCCCTTGAGCTTGCGTTGTCATTAATAGAGTGAGATATTCATGATAGAGCGTAACTCTTAAAATAGCCTCGACTAATGATCATCGAGAATGAGATATCGATGATATGTGATAAGTCGATATGTGATCTGCATCACATCCTTAGAGGATGTAGTATGTCCCACCTGCTACGAGTAATGGCTACTCGTGATGGACACATGGATACTTTGGAAGTATTGGTATACCCTGCTGATATACTGTTTGTTATACTTGTCTAAAGTATGATTAGCGTGTGGGAGATAGAAGTCCTTAGACTTGAGGTCAATACGCGTCTTGTCTACAAAGTAATGTACTTTGATCCCGTCCTAAGCTCAAATGCCTTATAGGTTGAGATACGACTTGTATTGGGTACATTACGATGTGGATTGAAGGTGGTAGTTGAGCCAAGATTATGATTCCTCGAATGTATATTCGAGATAACACTCGGATTCTCAGTGATATTAGGTTGACTAAGTCGTTGGCCAACGCAATAGACATATTTAGAATATGGTCTAGTCGTCAACTAATATAGATGAGATACAATGATTAAGTCATTTGGATAGACACTTGACAAATCCTAAGCTTGATCGGGTGTGTCGTGAATGAAAGGATTTTATCTTACCACATAAATGTTAAGTTTACTGGATTCGCGTACACGTACTTCACATATTGAGTTCGTCTTCCGGCGTCGTCTAGGAGTTCCGTGTAGACCTTAATTTGATTAATGTCGATATGAGAAGGCATGTAGGGTCACACTATGTCGATTGTCCGTTTCCATCTAAGGATGTATTGAGAGAGTAATTAAATGTTCGATTTGGAATCGAGATATTTAAATGAATAATGATTATTTTAATTAAGTCAAAATTGGATTTTGAATTTAATTAAGAATGCACGAAAAATAAATCGAGGCAGTGCAGAAGCACGTCGAGCGCCCATACCCTAGGGCCGCGGCGCCTCTGCCTCGAATTTTGGGTCAGACCCAAGGTCAAACCCTAATCCGGTTTTGACCTATTTTTCAACTATAAATAAAACCATTCACCTCATCATTTATACACTAATTTTTCAGAATATCATTCTAAGCCTTAGAGACTTAGAATCAAATACTCTCTCGAACCTCTGTCGGATTTCCTAGCTTTCCGAAGGAGAAATACATTGAAGCTTGGAGCTTGCAATCGGAAGGGCAATTGCGTGTGCACCTCACAGTTGATAAAGATTTCAGATAATTCTAACTTGTAAGTATATGCTTTATGTTACAAGTTTAATTGTTGTATAACCATACCAGAAATATTGTTGGGGTAAGTAAGAAATAAAACTTTTAAACTTCCGTTGTGTCTTACTTATGTGTTTTGAACCCAACAAAATCCTACACCGCACACCTCCCCTTCACATGACCGAACCATCTTAATCGTGCTTCCCTCATCTTGTCCGCCACGGGGCCACTTCCACCTTGCCCCTTATAACTTCATTCTGAATCATATCCCTCCTAGTATACCCACACATCCATCTAATCATTCTCATATATGCTACAATCATCTTCTGAATGTGTGCGTTCTTGACTGACCAACACTCTGCCCCGTACAACAAGGTCGGTCTACTTGAAAAAAAGAAACAAAAGATGAAAACTTTATATGATGTTTAAGGAATTTATAAAGGGATATTTTCAAAAATATAATTGGTAACTGAAAAAAGAGGGAAAAATGATTTTTTTTAAAATAGAGTAACTATTTGATGTATAAGGAATTTGTATATGTTCATGAAATAGGTGACTGAAAGTCTGAAAGTAAAAAAGCAAAATGATGAAAACTATATAGCATGTCTAAGGAATTTGTATATGAAGCGAATCAAGTAACTGAAAAAAGAAAATAAGATGACCAAAAAAAAAAGATGAAAACTTTTAAAAGCGTCGAAGGATTTAGTTAGTTGTTTCATGGTTGTTTATTTTGCGGTTACAAAATATGAAGTACTTGATATATTCTCTGTTCGTTCAAGCTCAAGTTTGTTTATAGCAGTTTGTCACTAAATGGAGCAGCATTCGTCAGCTGTGATATTTAATAGAATTATATGTATATACATATAGAGTTTGCATTTCCTGCTGGAGAATGAACTACTACTCATGCTACATTGTTTTTATACTTGTTCTTTTGTAATTTAGAATATTTGTTTATTTAAGCATAAATAGATTGTTGTTTGATTAAGGGTTACATATTATTTGTAACAATACCTCTCTGTGTGTTTAGGCTAGGCCGTATACTAAGGAGGGAAAATCTATAACATCGATATTTTCTTTCCTTCTACCATCAACATATTTTGTGAATATAAGAGACCGGAGAGAGGTCAAACCACTTCAAACAAATTCTTTTACATGGAGAAGTAAAAGTTTCTCGTGGCGCGATAAACCTCTCGATAATTTTGAGGTTCACGATGATTACATACCAGATATTCGTCCAGAAAAAGGTGAAGATGGCTCCATCAGGAGTTCAATTTGTGAAAAAAAGGAAACCGTAAATACAGACAAGGATAATGGAGAGCCTAATTCTGCTGGGAGCATTGCCAGCGGTTCGGAAACTTTTGAAGATGCTCCTGATACACACAGTTTTGACCAGTCCATGGCCTATCTCACCACTGATTCTGTTTTCATTACTCCACATTTATACGACTTTTTCCAGTCTTCCCTTCCTAATATAGTGAAAGGTTGTCAATGGGTCTTATTATATAGGTAATCTTGACTTTGAAATAGTTTCTACTGCTACTTCTGATGCAACATTGGTAGCCTGAATATCAATAACTAACCTGTTCATTGTAATGAAGGGCAGCACGGCCAGACACGGTATATCACTTCGTACTCTTATTCAGAAGAGCGCTGATATTTCTGGTCCTTGCTTGCTGGTATGTTCATCCTAAATTGCTGCAAATATTTGTTGTGCTTGCATTCCCGACTTTTTAGCTATTTTTAAAGGATCCCTTCATTTTAAGATGAATTTTCTTTATAATGTTTGTCTCAGATTACTGGTGATAAGAAGGGTGCAGTATTTGGTGGGTTGCTTGAGGCACCATTGAGGCCTACTGCAAAGAGGAAATACCAAGTAAGAAAGCGAACACATGCACTATTTAATTTTCTTTAACTGATACAATCTAATGGCGAAGTAATGTTCAAAAAGAAAACATTAGACATTCCAAATGAAGAGTTAAAAAGCAATAGCCTATGTCTGCTTTTTTCATCTTCACCGAGCATTGGTTTCATTTTCAATGCTAATGTAATTATTGTATTATTGTGTCAGGGAACAAATCAAACATTTGTATTCACAACTCTATATGGTGAACCAAGGTTATTTAGACCAACAGGTAAGGAAATTATCTGGATGTTTGTTACAATATCAGTTTGTACAAAAAACGATACTAGAAAAATTCCCTTTGAGAGAAACTGCAGGGATGAATTAACTATGAGCCTCACAATTAAATACACGAGCCAATTCTTTTAAACATTATTTATAGGAACTGGCTTTTCCAGCTGTTGCATTGTGTTACTCCCTCTGTCCCAATTTATGTGATGTACTTTTATTTGACACGCACTTTAAGGAATAAAAGAAGGTTTTTGAATCTTATGGTCTAAAATAAGCCAAAGATATTTGTGTGGTTATAGATCTTCTTGTTTTGTGTAAAAGGTAAAGTTTAAAGTTAAATTGTTGTCAAATATGGAAGTATGTCATTCTTTTTGGGACGGACTAAAAAGAAAAGTGAGTCATTCTTTTTGGGACAGAGGGAGTATATGGTTATTTAGACTCATCACTTGTCTGGGAAAGTTGTTCATGATGGTTGGAGATAGAGGCCTTTTTTTTTTTTTTTTTTGATATTGGTAACATAGAGATAGACATAAAGGCCTTCTTGATGAACCTATTTCATCCCTTAAAAGTATTTTACTGTCACAGCTGATTGGAAGCTACTTATCTTCAATGTAATCCATGCAAATTTTATACTCCGTCCGTCCCAAAATACTTGTCGCATTTTTCACTTACACGCCCCTTAAGAAAGCATTTATAAGGGTAACATTTTGACTATTTTACCCTCTTAACATATTTCATCATATTATTTCTCCTCAATAAATATTTACTCCATCAAGGATGAGAACCTCTTAAATATTGATAATTAATACAAGGGTAAAATGAAAAAAAGCTACTTAATTTCATCTTGAGTAAATGAAACGACAAGTATTTTGGGATGGAGGGAGTACTATATTAGTTCTGAGAAGGGGAAGGTGGTTTACTTCCATAATTCATAAATGTCTATGGGTTTTTTATATGGTTGGAAGGTATGTAAAAGTGATTTTTTTTTAATGTAGAAGTGATACACTTCCTTCTTTCCATCTTGTTCAGGAGAGATTGATATAACTGACATTACCTATCCACTTTTCCTTCCCCTCTTTTTCTTTCTGACCTAACAAGAGAAGTAACCCTTTCCCTTCTATTATTTTTACCCCAACCAGCGTCAAAGATGTATGTCAAAGGCCTGCTTTAAAGAGTGCAACTTAATAAAACTTTCAGAAGGTTTTTTTCTCTCAAAAGAATAGAAAAGGAGTTATATTATGTTGCGGTGTTACATTCTTACAAGGAACCTAATTTCCTCCTTTCGACATAGTTAGTCTCTCTGATAAAAAATGAAGGCTGGTTCTTACTTCTTAGTAGGTATGGTGTACTGTCGCTGGCAAACTTTGGTGATAAACATATCTCAAAAATCTAACCCTTTCTGACTATTATCAGCAAATAAAGTCACTGTCACTTAGTTGAAAGTCTGGTGCAATCTTTTATTCTGGCCTTTGATGAGATTCTTTCAATCTCCAAATATGATCTTTTCCCTCTTTTTTCTTGTTTCTTTCTGTTTGGTGAGAGTAGCAGCAAGAGTTAATTCAAACTGACTTTTTTAACAGTCATATCAAACTATGTTCTATATGCTGCCTAGCTTTATTCCTCTATTTAAATTGCTCTAACATATGTTAAGGCTGCCAGACCACCGAATACAAAACAAAATATAATATAGATTTCATTGTTTTAGTGAGATTGATCATGTTCTTATTAAGCATTTTGTATGACAAATCTTCTTGCTCAGTACACATGCAAACTTGTTTATTGCGTTTTCAGTCTCTTTGTATGGGAACTAAACATGAAATGTGAACTTTTGTATACCCATTATGATACATGTAATGCAAGTATGCAACAGTACAGAAGGAAAATCGTTGTATATTAGTTGCTGAAAATCCCATCCAATCTGAAGTAATTTGTGCAGACATAAGCTAAACTGCTGCTATTTTCGGAATAGGTGCCAATAGATTTTTTTTCTTGTGTTTGAATGACATCCTGGCACTTGGAGGAGGTAGAAATTTCGCTTTACGGTTGGATGGTGAATTGTGAGTTTCTCTGCCTTGCACTATTCATTGTTGCTTGCAAGTTGCAAATTTCTTCCTTATTTCCAATTTTCGGCGAAGGTTATCTGGCAGTAGTGGACCTTGTGAAACATTTGGGAACTCATTCTTGGCGCATAATCAAGAGTTTGAACTGAAGAATGTTGAGGTAATTTTCTTATTAACCCTTTGTCTTTGTGCCCATCAATTATTCTACTTCCAATCGAGTCAAAGAACTGTCTGCGGATCAATGTTTTACCAACTTAAAGAGAGAGAGAGAGAGAGACAAAGAAAGAGGAAACCTAGCCAAGAAAGGTCAATTTAGGTAGACCCTCATTCATGACTCCTAACAGTTCCCAGGGAGAGAATTTGTTTTAAAGAGAGAAAGAGAGCGCACTTGAGCTCTCGACTATGTTGCCCGGACTCTTTAAAAATGTCAACGGGTGCGTGTCGGATACTCCAAAAGTATTTTTGGAGAATCCGACACGGGTGCGGCATCGAAAGTGAAGAGTCCGCACAACTTAGGCGCTCGATGTCTCTACATGTATAGACCTATAAATGTGGAGATCTATGTATCATATGTATTTTAACTATGTGTGCTTAAGCCAGTACTTAACTGCAGATCAATGATTCCTTTATAGTTTTGTGTCAAGGAAAGGAGAAATTCCTTGTCTGCTCTAATGAGGATTAATGTTCAGTTATTTGTTGTTATTATACTTGCATTGGCTTTATGCAAGGTAAGGTTGTGTACAACAGACCCTTGAAGTCCGGCCCTTCCCCGGACCCCGCACATAGCGGGAGCTTAGTGCACCGGGCTGCCCTTTTTTTATACTTGCATTGGCTTTGATGCTTGGGATGAGTCTTTTTTATTTTTGTTAGAAACTTGCATATCAGTGTAATATCTATAAAACTCCTAATTTTCCTTTAAAAAGCAAATTATATACCAAAATTGTTATGAAATGAACCTAAATAGAGCGGAATAGATATAAAGGATTCATGTGAATGGCCTTTAATAGTTTCAGACTGTGACATCATTAATTGACTGACTGAAGGAGAACTGGAGATTCTTAGTTGCTTCAATTTTGGGAACCAAAAATCTAGGAGGTTAACTTTTAACTAAAGTTAAAAAGCACATATTAGCGAAAAATAAGAAAGAATATAACTGATTTGTTACTCCTGTTTGCAGTTTTAAGGGTCATATCACAAGGGAACCAATGACGAATAATTGTGGGTAAAACAGATCATTTATAAAGTTGTTTCAAGTTTTTGGCAGTTTGTAGAAGTCAAAATAATCTGCTCAAATCTCAAACATTACTTTCCTATGGATAAAATTGTAGCTTAAGAATATCATATGGCTTTGTGATAAATTTTTCTCAAACTTTAGGAATGTGTTCTAGGGCTAGGACATTGTACTTTTGGTAGCAGACTGATGAAATATTCGAATAATCTATTCGATATTCTATTACCAATCTCTTTTTTTTTATTGATGCAGCTATGGGGTTTTGCGCACGCGTCTCGGTACCTCACTGTGTGACAAGCCTAAATTTTCTTTTCATTTATTTGTTAGCTATATTTATTTTGTCACCTACATTTATTCTTTCATGTCCATGAAACACCTTCCTCCTTTATAATCCTGGAGGCTTCCTGCTGTACATGGTCCGATTGCAGCCTAGGAATGAGATTCTAGCAATTGTGAGTTGATATGTATGTTGATATTCTTTATTCTTCTATTTAGCGCACACATTCTGAACCTTTATCCTTCCAGCCAGGGGAGGCTTTCTAGGGTATGATTATTGTGATATTATATATACCACGTGAGTTTTTTTAGTATTATCTTGAACCTTTTATGTTGTGCACTTCTAACCTACCTCTGCACTTCTAGTTCATCTATCTATACAACATATCACATTGCATTCACTGGGTATGTTGTTGTTGTTGGCCTTCAAACTTGCTCTTAAAAAGACTTCCTGGATAATCCATTCTGTTGTACCTTTCTAGCCATATATAAGAGTGCAGCAGCTAGTGTCATTCTATATAAAGCAACACCTTGATGCCTATCGCTGCAGTGTCTTTCTGCCCATCTTAGCTCATCCTGCCAGACCATTGCCATTGCTGTAGCTTTTCCTATATTTTGCCAGATATACTACACTCAAACAGCAGGTGTTGTATGCTCTCATTTGCCTTTGTGCATAAAGGACATGTCAAGATTGTGGTGACACCCCACCCCACCCCCCGTGCTAGCCCAAAGCCCCCTGTTTGGTGTGTATAGTCTTCCATATATAGCCAGTTTGAATATAAACAACCACTTTGGAGAATCTTGATTTTACATGTCAGCCTTTTCCAAGATACCTACTGAAACTCCCCTTGAATCTTCCTATACATGCATTTAGTTGAGAAATTCCCATTTGCTTCATCAGATTCTGTGTAACTAGATTTTCAAAGCATTTTTTAACTTGAAACACCTTTTGCACTAGACAGGATGCTTGTTTTGCCTCTGTATTCCGCACAGTTCCTTCTTTAACATAGTATGTATACCCATACAACTCATAGCTCGTCTTTTTTCGTAAAGATATTCCACAGTAACTTGCTTACATCAGCCTTATTCCACAGTGCCACGTTGATAAAATTTAAGCAATCTAGAGTTTGTGGCCAACATAATTTGTCTCAAGCTACAGTGCTTTCTTTGATATCTCATAGGAACCTCTTAAATATTGTTCTTCTTAAGCAAGATAAAGATTTGGGACCATAAGGTGTGTATGCCAAATAACACGCGTTTAATTAGTTAAGTTCCTCCTGCATAGAACAGAAACTTAGCGGTCCAAGTAGTTATCCTCCACCAGCAACATTGTATAGCAGACCATCGTTTAGTGTTTAAAGGTAAGCCAAATATCTAATTGGCAGCTCTCCTTGTGTGTTGAACTTTCTTGAAGTTCCATTACCTACATATTGCAGTGTAGAAAATTGCATTTCTGATTGGATGAACAGTAATATTCATGCATCATAAGTAAAAGGTGTAGGAGACTTGAGGGCTTGTTATACATTTACTAGACCATCAAGATTCTAGACCAAAAACCTTAAAAATTTGAGTCTATATTGCGAGCATGACCAATATGAAAACCTTGTCTTCAAATTCTAATCCAAGCTGTGAACAGTTATTTATTGTTTCTAAGTTATCCTTGAACATCCAAAAACTTACCTGCAACGGAAGTAAGAAAAAGATTTCTTATGACGACTTTAATTTAAAGATCTTTAGTTATTTTTTACCAATGTATAAAGGGCCTCGACAAAAATAAATGACAAAAAGCTCATGTGATGCTAACGTCAATGAGGAATGCATTCTCAAAATATAAAAGACGTGCTAGTCGCGTCTCATAAGACTGCAACAATTACACAACAGCGAATTCAAATCAAATGCTGGTTAACATGGAAAAGTATCAGGTAAAAATCGCATCGATATAAATTGGTAAATTGATTGTCATGGAAACCATTAATGCAATGTGACAAGCTACCAACATGACATTCTCAAGATACTGCAACTGATCATATCCATTCAGACTTTTGCTTCCAGAACGGACAATGGTTATACAAGAATGATACACAATAGACTACACCCAAGGATGGTATTGGGACGACTAAATAAACTCTGCACTTCAGATGTTATCCCAAGTTTGTTGTATGTCTATTATAGCCTGCCCACCCCAAAATTTAGCAAAAACCAGAAGAATTACATATTAAACGGAACCTGTCGACCTCCTGCCATCTGAGAAAACACAGTGATCTTGCAGCAGATGCGAAGGCAAAACATATGGCTTCGGCTGTTTGCTTTCACGCTGGAATGAGCCTAACCCTCCATTTGATCCTCACCAGGCAGCCCAAATATTCTTAAATTACGGTCCATAGATCCGACAGCTATGTAACTTGCATCAGGACCAAATTTCAGACATGTTGCTTTGCCTGCATTAGATGATAGCAAAGACTATTACTACCTTTATAAACACATGTGCACATAAGTAATCTAAAGCACATTTAAGAGTATAAAATGAGAGAAACACTATACCTGTGCCTGATAAGTCGGGGAAGGTTTTAATGGGATTCCATTCAGCCTTAACACTAGCGACTTGATAAACTCTGATTCAGCATAGAAAGAAACGACATTAACTATACTTGATAAAAGAAAACTCCAGCGGATCATTTAACTAGGGATACATAAAGTATAATGACAAAATCCACCCAGCTTCTTGGTTTCTACTTTTTCTTTTCATTGAGCTGTGCCAAAGTCTTCTGGGACCCAGTAAGGGGAACTACTTTTAAATTCAAGAAAAATGAGATCTGAGTCCCAATATTTGTGTAGATGTCTTACCGTATATCTGAGCCTCCTAAGGCAAGATAACTTCCACTATGGTCAAATTCCACTGCAAGTAAAAAGGGAAGCAGAAACATTAGACGATCTTAGATGCACATAACATGGCTACAGAAGATGAATTTATGATGAAACAAGTAATAAACAACATCCCGAAAGATGAAGGTACAATAGAGTTGATATGACACTACTCGAAAGGAGATTGAGTGGTAAAAAAATATGCTGATGCAGTGTTAAAAATAAAAAGTCCCTGAAGTAGATTTTTGAATTAGAAAGCTAACAGACTATAAAAAGGGAATGGCCCATAAACAACAGTGAAACCTGAGATAGTATACTCAAAACATACAGCACTTCATTAATGTCAACGCTTCCAGACAAACAGTGAGTCCTAAGCTAGTATGAATATACAGTAATTCACTCATGAAACAAATTTTTGACCTTCCAAAAGTACTTGATGCAGACACTAAATATCTTTGTTTATGAACTGCCAAAGCTTCTTTGATTCGTCACATGGATTCAGTGTCTTACTTCAGTATAATACAGTTAGGTATACCTGACTGGGTTGGTGTATTTTCATCATAAGGAGAGAAAGTTCTGAAGTTCTTCAATTTGCGTAAATCCCAAAGTTTAACACCATCATGAGCAGCAGTCTGATGAATAACACAGAAAGGAAACATCAGTGACAACTCACAAGTTCAATCAAAATCCAATGAAAGGAAGATTATCAAAAGCTTAATTCAGTATTAAATTACTCACCGCTAAGAAATAACCATTTTCTGAAAAGGAAATAGCAGTTACTGACCCAACATGGCCATCAAATTTTGCAACATTTGCCTGAAGTGAAGCACCCAAAAAGGAAAAACACACACAGAAAACAAACAGTAAGAATATTGGATAGAAGAAGAGGAATGACATGAGAACTCGTGCTGCCTTTGGGGCAAACAGACCTGACTTTTTACATCCCAAATCTTGACCAGAGACCCTGAAGTCCCTGTTCCAAGGATCAGACCATCAGGGTGGAAAGCTGCGGAAGTATAGCCATCAGATTCTGAAGCATCTCCTACCTGAATTAAAATTTGATTTTTTTAACAAGTAAATTAGTTTAAAAGTTGATGACTCCAGACATCTATACACATCATTTCTTGAAAATGAGAGGCAAGAGGGAAAAGCAACCTGTGTAAGGCATAAACCAGAAGCAAGATCATAAAAGCACCACGTGCTATCAAGAGAAGCAGTCACAAAATAATTATTGGTTGCATGGACAGTGACAGCTTGCACCTGCAATCATTGGTAGATATATATGTTTGATCATTGATTAAAAGGTCTGAAAATGAACTATGTTCAGTTGAAAGCAACAACCTAGTAATGAAGTAACATCAATATGTGAAGGGTGAAGGCAGTTTCATGGGTCTGCAGAACTTATATTCGATGGCAGGGAGCCAGGGACAACATAACATTGATATTACTTGAAATATCCCACTCGCCCTCTTATTCCCCAAAAATGTTTCACCTTTTTTTCCTTTTCCTTCAATCATAATGTGGAAAATTATTTAAGGCACGCAGGTATACATTCAAGAGGTGGAAGCTCGATATGAAACTAGTCCAGGGACAAAAGAACTAAATCTACCACGGGGTAAATACAACTCCAAGGACAAAAGAAGCACTTTTTTTCTCTTTGATAGTTGATACGACAGCAGATATACTCCCCAACTCAACCCCTTACCATTCTGAAAAGAAAGATATGCTCCCCAAGCAATTTCGGATCAAAAAGGTCTTTGTACTATGGATGAACAAATTTATCTACTCTCTTCCTACATAGGTAAATACAGAAACTACAATTTTCTAGTACAATGAAGCATTAGTCCCAATATATTAGTTCTATCTCCATCTTTCACTTCTTAATGATCTATTCTACCACTACCATATTGAAGCCTAGAAAAGAAATATCCAAAAAAAGTGGAGAACTAAATGGGAAACCGAGATCGATTATCAACACCAGAAAACTCAGAAGCTTGTTTTCCAGAATCAAAATTAAGTTTTGTGCAATCAAGCAGGACAAGTACCAGCATTTTTCTTTCAATAATTCAATATAAGAACTTCCATTATTGATCAATGGGATGCTAATATGAAATTACCTCTGCTGTATGATCCTTCAAGACGTGCCTACAGTCATAATTTCCATTTTCAGAACTTTGCCACACACGAACTGTCTGCAAAACTCAGCGACATAGTTTAGTAAATCATTGAAGGAAGAATGCAACTGAGGCTAGTCATGCAACTGAGCATTAAGTAACAACAGTGTTACTGTTTATAATTTTGCTAACCCATCTGAAATGACCTTTGAATCTAAAGTTGCTGTCATATTAAGAACTTCCAACTTCTACTTCTAACCAGATCTGAACCTAGAGGCTTGAACTGAAGGGACAGCAATAAAAACACAAATGTTTCATGAAAAATAATCCCTTTCCTTTTTATGATCCGTTCTATTCTTAGAAGCATAGCAAAGAGTACATTTGGCGGCAAAAATTTAAAGAAACCCCATACTGCAACAACAAATATCATTGACTCATGTTTAGATATTTTTTACAAGTGAACTCTTTTCAGTAATTCCATAGAAGTAGAACATAACTTACCATAGAAGGGGAGAACATGCTAAAGAAAGTACGAGCTTTAACAAGACGAGGGAACATTTGATCAAACAAAAAAAGTACTTGGGCCTTAGACGCAGCGTCTGGGAAAGCGAAGGGAATAGGAAGACCAGGAACGAAGTCATTCGACCAAAAGGAGGCTACTACTGAATGAGAAGTGCATGTCCAATTCGCACTAAAGAAAAACAACCAGGTGTACCTTATCTGCTGAACCAGAGACCACCAGTTCACCCTCAGCCGCAAATTTTACATTGGTAACCTATAAAGACAGAATATACTGAGACAGAAATTCTTGCTAAGGAAACACAGCTAATGAATTATCAAGCAATAGTAAGAAAAGAAAGTATCAATAAGATGACAGACCCTCTTTGAATGACCACTTAGTGTTGATATGATCTGTCCTGAAGGTCGATCGAAGACCACAACATTTGAATCAACTCCACCAGTAGCAATTATGTCCTGACAAAACATGAATTAGAATTAGACATGCTGAAAGAAGTTAAACCATATATATGTACCAATAGAAGAAGAAAGCATAAGAATCAAGTGGCACGAATCATTGAATATCTGCAACATGTGACTTTCTCATGAATCATAAGTTTCATCTTTTAAAGAGATCTCTTAATAACACAAAATTATTGTTCGGTTTTGCACTAATGTGATGTAGCCTTATAATTGGGGGTTAAATTGAACCCCTAACTTTCAACGCATAGCATAAATTTATGTGTAAAAAATTATTAAAATTGTAATATATAGTACTCCCTCCGTCCCAAAAAGATTGTCTTAGTTTGACTTGATAAAGGAAGACTTTTGAAATGTGTGGTCCAAAACAGGCCTTATATATTTCATATTTGCGTGGTTGTAAATATCTCATAAAGTTAAATTGTTTCTAAATATAGAAATGTGCCAATCTTTTTTGGACAAACTAATAAGGAAAGTAGGACAATCTTTTTGGGAAGGGGAGTAGATATGAACCCATAATTTTGAAAATATAATGGGTTCAATATTAAAAGTCTTAAGATTCAACCCATAGAATTCAAAACAAATTACTTCATATTAGCTAATGTGAAACCCAAATTGGGATATATTTTAGTTTATGTTAGATGGATCCTCCATTTGAGTCAACATAAGTGTCAAACAGGTGTGACATGGGCATCGGTACTTCATGCAACTTCTTCAAATAATACTAATAATTGTCAGGAAAAGTGCAAGTACGAGTGTCAGATTGACAAACCCACATTGAATAAGTACACATGGCCAAGTCCAGAAAACAGATTTTGGCTGCATCTCCCTTGTGAACAATAATGAAAAACAAATCACAGGAAAAACAGAAGAAAGAATTTACCTTAGCGTAATGAATATCCAAAGACAAAATGCCGGGTTTGTTGGTTTTGTGAAGAGGATAACTATTCAGTTGGGTATATCTCTCCACAGCATCCACAGGGGCCAACGTTGCTGGTATCTAGATGGGAAAAGACAGTGAGATAATCATTTATCATCTAACTGGGAGAAGCAGCAAAATAAAAAAGCTCATACAATACCTACTTACATTAGTCTAAAGAAAGGAGGGATGCAATTTCAGAAGAGAACGAAGGAAAGCGCTACTTATAAAGCCCTCCAAACATGTGTAGCAGATATTACCTGTCGTTTTTTCCTTTGTTGTGAAAGAGCAGCATTACATTCTGTAAGAGTGTCAATGACAGACTGTGATATTCCAGGGCGAATTTTGTTGCCATCAGGGCCCATCTCCTCGTCCTCGGCAGCTATTGATACAAGTTGATAACATGAATCATTAAGTATGGGACAAAGAAGATGGTATAAGACACATATAAAAGCATAAAAATCAACTACCTCTTTTCCCATTGCTTACAGCAGTAGTGCCAACTGCTGTAGTGGCTGCCATAGGGATTTGTCTTTCAGCCTGGGCAAGTAACCCCCTTGCCTCATCCCTTTCCTTTTTCAGCCTTGCAATTACCCTGCAGGCAGCATCATGCTGCCAAGATAAGACACAAAATTAGCAAGACATGTACCAGATGAAGCACACAGAACAATGTAGTATGGACAAACAGCTACTACATGAATGTATGGCAAGAGAATCAGGAGAAAATTGTCCAGATGTCAATTTTGGAGATTGAGAAGAGGGAACTTTGGATTAGAAAGACAGGACAAAAAATAGAAAAGATGACAAAAAATGAAATTGTACAGTGAATCTTGAACCTGATTATTGGCTCAAGAAGCAACAGCACCAAATATTAGGGTGCTAATCGTACTCAATTTAGACTCCAACAGACAACAGTATGTGTCACCACTCGTGTTTTTCTCTAAAGGAGAACTCATGTCATACAAGAAAAAACTCATGTCACTTTACAGGCAATAGGACACAACTTATTTCTTTGCTATGCTTAAGATTCTTTTTCCATTATGACAAGAGAGATAAGCTTGGTAGTAAGGACCCCCCATCTCCAACATAAAGTTGGAGTTTGAGTCATAAAGGGAGCAAAAGTGGGAAAGATCCACTGTTGAACTCCTAGGTAGGGAGTTAGAACTCGTTATACAAAATAGAAAACTTGAAACAACAAATGACGTTATAACAGAAAAAGTAACACAAAAAAAAGAACTTCTAACTTAGTACCACCTAGCTTTCAGAATTTCAGTTTTTACTTCTCTCCTCTTCATCAATAGTATATGAGGCTTCCCATATGTCCATACAGCCTAAGTAAGCCCTCAAAGTTTCAGAAAACCAATCATTGCATCTACGTTATCAAAGATGACTCAAGGATAAACTCTCCAGAATAAAGAGTTCTACGTGCTTAAGAGCATGTAGGGCCACTTCCTTCACCTGATATAAAGCATGGCTCAGCTCTTGTCTTGCGGTATGTAATTGTTGTTCCAATGCAAAATTTGACAGCATCAGACCATCCCATTCCTGCGAGACAAGAAAATTAAGACTATAGAAGCATCAAATGTAACAGATGCTCCTAGATAAATGGCAATTTTTTTAGTAGTCACACCACTTAAAAGGATTAAGTGATGAGAACGCTATTTGATAAGCAAACAGGATCTAAAGAGTAAGAGATCAATATGTAATAATGTCAAAGGCATTATTTGGAATCTTCAAGAACCAAGTTATGACCATAAATTTCGAGATGACGATTTTAACCTAGGCTGCATGCCACATTCTAATTGAACAATGTACAAAAAACCAATACTTAAGCAATTTCTTTTATTATTTTAAAAAAGCATTATGAGAGATATGGGGCATATCATGAGAAATCTTCTTAAACCTTCCAACAGAACACTCAAAGGTAAATCTTAGCGGAAGTGTTTTCAAAAGAGATGATTAAGAAATGCTATTTTGCAAAATGATAATTGAGTAGCCCGGTTTCTCAGCATTACATATTAATTAAGTTGCAAACAAACCTTAGAAATGGGAAGCAGAAAATCAAGGATCAAAAACACGTACTATTTGAAACATTCCCAACATCCCAGGAATGCTAGCAGCCTGTACAGGTCGGGGTTTAACTATCTGCAATAAGTACCAATAATAGTAAGCTCCACAACGTAAACCCATTTGAGATCATACCATAAAGCTAATACCAGGAAAAATTAGAAGTAAATTACGTTATAAATTTCAGATAGTATTACCTTGCCAGTTTGAACAGGGATAATGTCATCCGCTGTCAATGGCTCTCCGGTAACAGGACATTTACCATAATCCTGCACCAACCAAAAGGACAAAAAGATTAAAAAAAACACATGTAAACTTTAGAAAAATGCAGCCTTCAGCTAGAGGTCAAAATATACAACTTAAACCCCAAAAGAAAGAGAGATGGTAATACTCTCCCTCCAGATAACTAGGAAAATTCTACGACAATCAAGCTAAACGAATGCTAATCTTTCTGCTCAATCTTTTCATTTTTGAGAAAGCCTGAGTTGGTGGCTTGGCGCAGCTTAAGTTTCTATTAGCTATTATGGAACCCATTAAGAGAGGAGTGAAAGGGGGGTGGAGGAGGGGATAGAGACCAGAGATTCAGAATCTATACTGGATAAAATATACAAAAGCCAATCAATTAAGTTTTTGAATGAAATGGACCCAAATTGAACAGAATGAATATAGAGGATTCATACATACAGACCCTAACTAGCATAAGGTTGAGGCACAGATGTTTAATTTTCTTTAACAGAGTAGTTTCAAAGTTTCTCCTTCCTATATTTTACATCACACAAGCTCAGACGTGCAACCTATTCCTCTTCAAGATTGACCACAGAAAGGACCACAAAAATCAAATTAAAAATCCGGGAGAAAAAAACACACATTGCACAGAGCATTAAAAGATAAGTTTAATATTCTGACAATGTAGAGAATTTTCAAGCTATTAGTCACTTTAACGCAAATTACAGATAGCACTCTATAGCAAACATGGATTGATAACCTACAAAGGATGGTAGATAACATAGCAAGCATAGATTTGCAACCAATAAGGGAAGCTAAATAACAAATTATAAAAACTGTACTAATTTTGTAAAAAATCTTGTACTGTTATACACCATCCACACATACAATTTAGGGAAACTAACATAAATATACCCTTTGGCGATCTAGTTTACCAAACATGGCCAAAGTATACACTACCTATACACTTCAGATGTATGGGTAGTGTATAGGTAAGTATAGTATATGTATATTTAGTACAAATTATACACTACCTATGATGTACATATCAAATATACAACATCACATTATATGAATATAGGTATGTATAGTATATGTATATTTAGTATAAACTATACATTGTACCTATACAATGTGTACACATTTTGTAAACTAGATGACTGGATGTATAGGTATGTTCATTGTACGCATAGGTATGTGTATTATATGTATATATAGTATAAACTACCCATACAGTGTGTACCCACTTTGTAAACTTGATGACTGGATGTATAGGTATGTGTATTATATGTATATTTAGTATAAACTATACAATGTGCCTATACAATGTGTACACATTTTGTAAACTAGATGGTGGAATGATATTTGACTGTAATCTTTGCTATAATTTAAATCCTTAAATAAAAATAAAAAGGAGATAAACTCACAGAAATATGTCTTTCTATTAAACGCTTCTCGAAAAGGAGTCCGGACTTCTTCGATACCACTGCATCCTCCGGCACCTCACCGGAAACTGCACGGATTTTTTTTAAAAAAAAAACAGTTAAAACAATAGATCAGAGACAACAAAAAAAGACCTATTTAATGGAAAATAATTAGAGAGAGAAAGAGCTAAAGCTTACTTGAACAGTTCATTGCGAAAAGAGAGAGTTAGGGTTTAAGCAGAGCACAAAAAGGAGCTGATGGAGAGTGAGAGCAAGAGCGAGGGAGAAGACAAAAAGAAATGATTTTTTTGAGGGTTTTCAGATTGATAATGGGATATGGTACGATCCGACCCGACCCGACCCGAATCTGCCTCCAGCCTTTAAGGGTGTGTTTGGTACGAAGGAAAATAAAAGGTCAAACCCATCAACAATTCCTTATGGTCGTCAAGATTTTTTATCCAAATCTCAACTAAATCATGTTTCATTTACACACTTGAAGTAGGTACCGAATGTGCTATTTATACATTTTTCGCTGATTTGAAAAGTTGCGTGATTTTCACACAAAATAGGCGCTTGAGAAAGCTAAAAAATAGTTCTTTTTATTTTTTTTAATTCTTTTTATTTTCTCCTCCTCCTTTTTTTTTATCTTTATTATTTTCTCTTTCTTCTCCACTTAATATTCCACCATTAACAAACCTTCCATCATTGCTATCTTGCTCCACTAGGAATAAGACCGAGAACATTGTATAAAATCAAAATAAAAATGAATTTTAGTTATTAAAAAAATCAGTCAAAAAAGAGAAAAAATCACCCACCCCCCTATTCGTCTTCCCCGCCCCCCCAATCCCCGCTTCGTTTTCTTCCCCACCGACCCCTCACCTTTTTGAAAATTTCAGCCTAAAAAAGAACAAATCTAAAAATTTCAGCCAAAAAAAAACATATCTGATTTTTTTTTAAAGTTTAGCGGACTTTTTTCCAGCTAAAGCTATTCATTTTCCGGTGAAAAGTATGTAGAATTTGTTTAGAAAATAATTTTTAAATTTTTGTTGAGAAATATTTTTTCTTTTCTTTTTCTCATAATTCATTTTTAACTATTATCTCTGACCCAAATATCATATGTAATCAATTAATTTGCTACTTTTCCACGTCATCAGCGAGTGTGTTACACACTCTTTATATATTTGACTGAGTTAGCGAAAAGTGTCTAAATGACACAGTCGGGCCCTACCTCAAGTGTCTAAATGAAACAAAGATTTAGTTGAGGTGTTAAGTAAAAATTCTTGACGACGACGGGTCTGGCAAAAGAAAAGTTTTTCTATAAAATATTAAAAAACAAGTGGGTTTCTTACTTACTTTTAAGTGTTTGATATGTAAATAAAAAAGTATTACTCAATCCGTTTCAAAATGTTTTTCTGATTTTGACTTGGCACAAAGTTTAAGAAAAAATAGAGAAGACTTTTGAATCTTGTGGTCTTAAAATTAGGATATGTGGAACGTACCAAAATGTCATTTAATCTTATGGTCTTAAACATGTCATGTGGAAAGTTAGAGTTAAAAAGTTGTCAAAAAAAGAAAGAGTCATTCTTTTTTAACACAGACAAAAATGAAAAGTGACAAATATTTTAAAACGGAAAAAGTATTCCAAAAACATTTATATATAATCTAGTAAAATACTATGAGGATGGGGTGGTGGAGTGGGGCCTCAGAGGTGGCGGGGGTGAGATGGTCAAGGAGTAGAGGTTGGAGGCGTTGGTGGATAGGGATGAGACAATGAACTTGTAATGTCACTTATAATACTTGTTTCTCCTATTTTTATTAAGGAAGTCATTTTCCTTATTTTTAAGCAAACTTGTTTTCCTACCGAAAATATTTTTCAAGAATTTTAATCAATCAAACATAAAAAAAAAATTCAAACAATTTCTTCCGTACCAAATACACCCTAAATCCTTTTTCACCCCTCTAACCATTTTGTCCTATAGAGAGTCATCTTATAAATTAGGTTGGGGTTCCGACTTCTTAGTAAGACTTAACATAACTTCATAATAAACTTCAGACTAACATGACTGAAGCTATAAGTCTGAAATTGAAAAAAATCGTGTCTGAAGTTTGATTGCTTCGGTACATCAAACTTCAGACATTTTTATCCAAAGTTTGGTTTGTTAATTTCATGCTTTCAATAACTTTTTTTTAAAATTAGGCTTGACAGTCTCATATTTAAACTAATATGTTTGAACTACTACAAGCTTGACTTCAGGCCCAAAATATCATTCAAACTTGACAAGTCTTACATAAATTTTATTTCACACCTTTTGTGTTGTATCATATCTCACCCAAATACTTTCATATTCGTGGGGAGAGCACTATCAAAGAGAACAAAGGTTAAATACTTAATAGTGGAAGTTCTATAAGTTAATTTTCATTGCTACTTTAACCAATGTGATCTGTCAAGTTTGTCTTTACATGTTTCTGATCATATTGAGATCAATTTTACATCCAAAATTTGGTATCGATTTATCTTTTCTAGAAGGGGTCTTGAAGTAATTGGTAAAGTTGTTGTCATGTGACGAGGAAGTCATGGGTTCAAGTTGTGGAAATAGCATCTTGCGGAAATGTGAGGTAAGACTGCGTACAATAGACCCTTGTGGTCCTGCCCTTCCCGGACCCCGCGCATAGCGGAAGCTTAGTACACCAGTTTTTTTTTTTTTTTTTTTGAATTTGAATAACAAAGTCTTGTCCAACAAACTAGAGAAGAAGACGGTGGTGAAAAATAAGAGGGGGAGGAGAAGGAGGAATGTTTTTGTCTAAAGTATACCTACACTGACTATAAGTAAAAAGAAAATTAGCAAAAAAGTTTACCTACACGTATTTGTTTTAATTTGTATGTTCTTTGCTATGTATAGTTGGCAAAGGATTTACCTTTAAATTGTGTGAACACGTCAAGCGAAAAGTTTGGTTATCTTCAATCTAGAGATTTATTTATTTTGTCAAAAGTTTTTTCAGGGATGTCAAACTTTCCCTTGCCTATTAATACGAGTACGTTATTATAAAAAAAAAAACTGATCAAACCCAATTAAGTTTAATTGATAATCTTATTTTTTTCTCCAATATAGTAGTTTGTTAAACTACAATCATTCTCAATAAGTAATTACTAACTCCCTCAACTTCTTTCTAGTTTCTCAAAATCTACCATATTTCTCAATATCTCAAAAACAAAAAAAAAATCCAGGTGCACTACGTTCCCGCTATGTGCGGGGTCCGGAGAAGGGTCGGACCACAAGGATCAATTGTACGCAATCTTACCTCACATCTCAGCAAGAGACTGTTTCTCACTATCTTAATTTAAATTAAATCCATGCTCACATCACATACTTTATGTATATATGAGATATTGGTTATTTACGAGGGGCGTAGAATGATGCATTTGGTTAAATTCGAATAGATAAAAAATAGTCAAAAATAAATTGGCATGACTCGACTTAACTCAAAGTTTACTTGTGTGAATATGGGTCATTCAATTAATTTTTATCCCAATCCGTCTAAGTTTGAGCTGGTCATATATATATTTTTTGGACTAAATGTTGGGAGTTTTGCTCTATGGTACTTTATAAAGCAGTACGGGAAGTATTTAACTATTACAAGTATTCGAAAGGATAAACAAAGATTTCAATAATTCAACATGGAATCTGAAATTACAATCGTTACACAAGAAAAACTGTAAATTCCAGTTTTGTAAAAGACGGAAAAATGTAAATTGTTTTTGCTGAGTCGAGTGTAGCACTCTGTCCTTAAGACAATATTGCCCCGTATGTATCCTTTATACGTCTGGACAATTTGTCTCCCAAGATAAAACGACAATGGAACCCTTGAGCAAAGGAAACTCAAGAGCTAGTGAAGAATATTGAGTAACGAAATGATGCTTGGAAGTTGTAGGAAGAAAACTGTTTTCGGTTGTGTATTTTCGTGCACTGTTTTTGGTGTTCTCTTTTGTCATTCTTAGTGCTCAACAATGGTGTAAGGGGGTGTTTATATAGGTGAGGGAGGGGCTGAAAAATTGCCTCCATAATAGCCAAATAATGGCCATTATGGAGGTAGTAAAGCCACCAACATAAATGGAGAAAAGACCAACGGATTTGGCCATTATAGGAGGAGTAATTCAGCCAAAATAAATGGCTGAATTGAGTGCTTGGCAACTGCTTTGACCTGTCCAGATTATTCGGAAACTTGAGGGACCAAAATGTACATCTTGAAACTTCGGGGACCAAACTGTAAATCTGAAAGAATTATGGTCCGAACTGTACATCTGGAAACTTCTGGGATCAAACGGTACCTCTGGCAAAGTTTTCTGGCCCAAAAAGATAATATCAGAAGACCCACGACCCACGACCCACGACCCGAGAACCCGAGAACCCGGAACTGGAACCGGACCGGACGGGCGGGCGGCGGCGCGCGTGTGGTCTTTCCTAGAACCGAAGCACATCTAGGTCCTCCCTCCTTTAAACACATGGGATACCCCTTGGGGTCCCAAACCCCAAACCAATTTCGAATCTTATATACACAACAATAATTTCTTCCTCTACCGATGAGGGAGAATTGAACCCAATACCACACTTTCCATGCTTCAAACACCTTACTTCGTGAACCAATATCTTTTTCATTTCTCAATGAAATTTGACGATTCTTGGCCCTACGGTTATCTACGTACTTAGTAGATCATGCATGTGTGAAGAACCGGATTCTCCAACGTACGTTACACTAGTGTTTAAGCCGTTAAAGTTGGTCGGTCGCAACTCCCGCCAAAGGCAAATTTCCAACAATCCCCTCTTGAAAGAGATTTTGGCGCACTCACATGGTGTCTTTTCATTTCCAGCAGTATTTCAGCGGACCGATGTTGCATAAGGAGAGGTAGCCTCGGCTTTGAACCTTCCATAGTTGAATACCATCGGACTTACTTATCTGCGCGGTGAACGTGATGTCTTGAACCGTCGGTGTTTAGTGTAAGCCAAGACAACGGTACCAACACAACAAATTCCCTTACTCTCTTCTTCGTAATGTTTTGTCCGTTTTGGCCATGGACAACGTCTTGGATTCTTAAGTGCGTTCAATTTGAGGCGGCCCGTCCTCGCACTTAAATAGGTGGTCTCCTACAAGGTATCCTGCTATACCCCACTTCACAAGTGTTAGGAACCATTAAAAGTTTCCCAAAGACCTAACCTCAGTTGTTGAGGATCATTACGAGTTTTGAAAACTTAACCTTTACCCATACTGCAGATAGCACTTAACGTCTATCGCGGGAACGGCTTTGGATTTGGTGTTTCTTTTCGAAATCACTATCCGAAGTGCTCATGCTTCCACCGAAGGGATCAAGCGAACCTTTACAACTTAGTTTTCCCATTGAACCAAATTCCGGGATCTCCGGTTCGTAAGGTTGGGTTTCCATTTGTATTGGTCCGTATATTTTGGGTTTTAAGCCCATTCCCCTAGACAGGCGCAGAACACTTGATCTCGGGTAGTCCCTTAGTTAGTAAATAAGGAAGTGACACCCGTGATGATCAGCGCCATACGGTCTTATGTCTCCCGACATATCCCGACAGATATGCCCGACGACGCCGTCATCCGTGTCATTCCCGAAGCCGACCGGCTAGCCACGTGTATAACCGCTGAAGGCACGGGTTTCTCCCAATAAGGGACGTCTTCTAAGGAGTCGTGAAGTTACTCAACTTCTTTCATGCTTTGTATAAAGCGATAAACTCCGATTCCATCATGAATCGGCCGATGCGAAGTTTGCTTAGAGGATTTTCCAAGAACCACCATACACATTTACTTGTGGCTTTGGTGTTCTTCGATCGATGTCCAGTTTGCATCACTCTGTTCTCTCAGAACCACTGGACATCCAGAATACTATAATCCGTAGATAAGCGAATAATTCAGATATCGTCATATCCGACTTAACGCCTTCCTATTAATAATGTATTGAAATCATCAGTGAACCTTAGTTCAAGCGATCCGTTTGTAGGACGATACCGGGTCGGTTGTAGTGTGTACAATACATTGAACTACAAGTGACCGTACATATCGCTCCTTGTCTATAGGTGCACCATGATTCCAATCGGTTCTATGATTCATATCCATTGGTGGCTTCAACGAGGACTGTCAACTATCGACCGATCCGTTAGATGTCTTAGAAATCCAATTCCTAAGATGTCATCGTGATACCCATATCTTTCATATCGAGACTTTGTTTCTATATGATTTTCACTCTCGAACCGTTGGTTTTCCAACTGTTGGCTTTCTAACTTCGAGTCAATGTTTCGTGATCGATTCATTGTTTCTGTTTTATACGAGACTTTCGGGACCAAAATGTTAACTTTTCGGGGACCAAAATGAAAGTTCGAAGGAAGCCCAACAGTTCGGCAAACCATTCGATCCTCTTCTTCCAACTCTCCGGTAGGGAAGGTTTGTTTCAACACCCATGCCCCGTAAGACTACAATGGCCCCTGGATGTGAAACCACTCACGAGGGAGCACTTTTTACAACCCAAAGGTTCTTTTCCCAGAGGAAGATTAACCATTACACACGTATGGTTCTATATATGGAATCTATTTCTCCCTTTAGCTTCTTTCCAAAGCAGTGCTTTTGGAGATAACAATTATTTGTTAATTGTCCATGGTTCGTTCTCAACCATACAAGCTAGAAGGACTGGAACAAGTCTTTGTCCCCTCTTTGCTCCGTCTTGGTTCAACATCTAGAATCCCCGAGTTCTGCGGATCCGGAATATTAAGTTCCGGATAGACAAGAACTTTCGAGTCTGAAGATACGGAACGTCTAGTTCCGGACAGTCGAGCCCTCGCGGGTTCTTGTTAACCTTGAGCAATTACTCCTTTTTCCTTTTCCAAGGAAAGTTATCTCCAAAGAATTCAACATTCTTTGACGCCAAGAGGCGATCAACACTCTTGTTATTTGCGGATCCGGTGGATATGCAATCTACGATCTTAGGTCGAACTTGACTGTTTCGGTAGCCCATCTTTTACCAAGCTACCCCACATAATTTGGGCGTACGACTTCGCGCTTGGCTAACACCGTTAGACTGAGGTGAGAAATGAACATTCGTTTAATGAACGATGCTTCACATTCTCCCCCTCTATCACTACGAATTTCTCAATTCGTAGGCTTAGCTGATTTTCAACTTCTGCTTTTTAGGCTTCAACAACTTCATCTTTGCTTTTCAATAAACAAAGGATTCCATACGTTGTACCATCATCAATGAAGATCACAACGTACTTGTCTTCCCCCCTCTATTTTGTATAAACTTCAAATCACCCAAGTAGGTGTGACTAAGTTCTAGAGGAGCGGTGATTCTTTCGCTATTCCGTTGACGGAATTTGGAAAGGTGATTTTGCCTCTTCATCTCCCTTACATTTATTTTGAGGGTTTATGTCGACTGAAGGCAACAATCTCAACATCGTTAGCTTTTGAATGCCTTGCTATATAACGTGTCTTAACTTTTGAATGACTTGCTATATAACGTGTCTTAATCTATGATGTCATAGATGCACGGATTACAAATATATCATTCATTTGGCTATAGACATATTGTACCATTCTTAGTTATTACGGACCTGTTGGACTAGTCTCAAATCAGATTTGACCAACAACGTCATTTAACCAAGTTAGGAACATGTATCACCTCTTTTAGAGTGATCTCATTCCTTGAAGTCCTATTGAGGACAACCTCTCCAGCCCCTTTGATTTTAGAGGTGGCGTTGCTTCACATGAACAACCTTTTGCCCGTGGTTAGGGCGTAACCGGATCATATGTGATCTCGATACTCGGGTCCACTCTAGTTGCTTTGGCGGATCGAGTGTCCAATTTCTTTTCTTGCCTTTATTTAGGCCTTGGATCATTTAGGACACGGAAACTCGGCCCACCTTACTAGGTGTCCATTACTTTTCCTATGAAATGAATTCTAGCACCACTCCAGTCGCCCGGAGGCTTTATATGACTGAGTGTCCAATATCATCATATCAAAGGAATTTTGGCCCACTCCAGTCGCCCGGAGGCTTTATGTGACTGAGTGTCCAATATCATCCTATGAAGGATCTTCTGCCAAATAGTATGACAGGCTCAACGTCTTTAGCTTTTAGACTCCTTCCGTTAAGATTGGTGCCCAGATAATTCTTGGCGCTTACTTAAGAGTGGTAACAGTTTTCGCACAGTCAGTGGATCTTACTCCCTCGTATGTGCGAACATACTTTACACACTTTAATAATTACACTTAAAAGAACGGATCTTCTTAAGTCGTTTACAAAATCCAATCTTTAAACGGAAAAGAAGAAGAGATTAAACTTCTGATTTGTTAAAGTGTAAGGAATATAAATTATTTTCATATTCCTCCTTACTTTAATCCATTTTTAATCAGACATCATTTAATCTTTATTTTTGACAAGTAAGAAACATACTTATCATTTAATCTTTATTCTTGACAAGTAAGAAAAATACTTATCCCAATTTCGGATTCTGGCTCACTTCAGTCACTTCATTAGATTGAGTGTCCATTTCCTTCTCACCATTATTCGGTTCTTTTGTCTGGGACAGATATAAGCCTTCTGCTACAAGATAGAATAACATCTTCAGTCTTCTCCTCTTGTCCCAGTTGACATCCTCAGGCTCTCGTGAGCGTTTGTTCCCACCAGTCTTGGTAGCGGTGACACCATGAACACGTTCATCATCATCACTCTCTTCTACCAGAAAACCATTGCCATATCCAGATTTGGTGACATAACTTTTGACCGACATCTTTCGAATACTAATAGTAATACTATACAAATATTGTCTTAAGCTGTTGGGAGTTTTGCTCTATGGTACTTTATAAAGCAGTACGGGAAGTATTTAACTATTACAAGTATTCGAAAGGATAAACAAAGATTTCAATAATTCAACATGGAATGCGAAATTACAATCGTTACACAAGTAAAAGCTGTAAATTCCAGTTTTGTAGAAGACGGAAAAATGTAAATTGTTTTTGCTGAGTCGAGTGTAGCACTCTGTCCTTAAGACAATATTGCCCCGTATGTATCCTTTATACGTCCTGGACAATTTGTCTCCCAAGATAAAACAGCAATGGAACCCTTGAGCAAAGGAAACTCAAGAGCTACCGTGAAGAATATTGAGTAACGAAATGATGCTTGGAAGTTGTAGGAAGAAAACTGTTTTCGGTTGTGTATTTTCGTGCACTGTTTTTGGTGTTCTCTTTTGTCATTCTTAGTGCTCAACAATGGTGTAAGGGGGTGTTTATATAGGTGAGGGAGGGGCTGAAAAACTGCCTCCATAATAGCCAAATAATGGCCATTATGGAGGTAGTAAAGCCACCAACATAAATGGAGAAAAGACCAACGGATTTGGCCATTATAGGAGGAGTAATTCACCAAAATAAATGGCTGAATTGAGTGTAAACTCGCTTTTTTGCGTCCAGATTTCGGAAACTTGAGGGACCAAAGCGTAAATCGAAAGAATTCGGTCCGAACTGTACATCTGGAAACTTCTGGGATCAAACTGTACTTCTGGCAAAGTTTTCTGGCCCAAAAAGATAATATCAGACGACCCACGACCCGGAACCGGACGGGACGGGCGGGCGTCGGCGGCGACGCGCGTGTGGTCTTTCCTCGAACCGAAGCACATCTAGGTCCTCCCTCCTTTAAACACTTGGGATACCCCTTGGGGTCCCAAACCCCAAACCAATTTCGAATCTTATATACACAACAATTCTTTCTTCCTCTACCGATGAGGGAGAATTGAACCCAATACCACACTTTCCATGCTTCAAACACCTTACTTCGTGAACCAATATCTTTTTCATTTCTCAATGAAATTTGACGATTCTTGGCCCTACGGTTATCTACGTACTTAGTAGATCATGCATGTGTGAAGAACCGGATTCTCCAACATACGTTACACTAGTGTTTAAGCCGTTAAAGTTGGTCGGTCGCAACTCCCGCCAAAGGCAAATTTCCAACACTAAATTTGGACCCTATTTTCTAGAATTAATGACAAATTAAGAGGTTAAACCATACTGTTACATGGCAAAAAAGCAGAATCTAAAGTTCAAAGAAGGCATTGCCTCCAATTGATCAATGATACTTTTGACAATATCTAAGGCTTTGATATGTATACTAAGGTTATCTTTGATCCAGTTGGTTAAGTCCATTGAGACCTTTTTAATTTCTTCTAAAACTAAATAGAGTTAACAGCTTAGCATGTTACTTTTCTCTAAGATGTGAGAGGCACCAAATGTTGTTCAATCAAAATTTTGTTGGAAATTTACTAATGTGGAATTAAGTTTATCTCATTATTTATGACTCGAACAATTGGGTCCCACACGTCGGAAATATCGTTTCCACACACGTGCAATCTTAGTGCCAAGTATCGTAAATTTCGTTAATGAAAGAGATATTGGTACGTAAGTGAAATGTTTGAGACATAGAATGATGGATGGTTATTTGCTAAATGACATGTGTTCCACGTTGGTAAACGAAGGAAGGATTGTGCGAAGTGTAAGATGGTACGGGTCGGAAAAGGGCCGCGGAGCCGAGGAAGGCAGCGGTGCCTCCCGGACTGGGCCGCGGCGCCTCCTAGCAGCGCCGCGGCGCATGACTGGCAGTAAGCGTCGTCGGTTTTCTGGTTGAATTAGCACCGCGGCGCTTCATTGGCAGTGAGTGCTCGACGAAAGTCCAAAAGTTTGGCTGATTATGGAGAGGTTTTGGAGCATTAACTTGGCAGTTTTTCCTCCATAACTTAGCCATTATTTGGCTGCATTAGTTGGTGGTTTAAAGGGCCATTACATGACATTTAAATAACCATTACTTGGACACTTGAAGAGGCCATCTTGCACACCTATAAATTGAGGCATTTGGCTCAATTCTATAGAAGAACATATATGAGCATATGAACAGAAAAACAAGTTCACAACACCACAAAGAGATCAGATTTTCCTGATAGCAATCATTCTCTTAGCAATATTCATTATTCGTGTTCTTCGCTGAGATCATTTGTGTAGGCTTTGCACACTTGATAGTTTGTTGTTTCATCTTGGGAGACTACTGTCCACACTTCCGTAAAGCCTATATACGGGGACAATCTTGTCTTAAAGACAGAGAGTCATCTCTCGACTCAGCCAGTGGTGTTGTGTTTATTTAATTGGTTGCTAAGTGTTTCATGTGTTAACTCAACAGACGAAGGACTCTAACCGTTTGGATTCTCAGCGGATCTACAAGCCACAAGTGTAGCAGTTCATGTTCTTGTATTTCCGAATACAAGTTCTATATTTGAAGTTTCATTCAAGATCAAGATATTGACAATCTATTGTTGTCCTCATTGTTGTTTATCCTTTCGATCACTGTAATAGTTATTTACTATTCCCGTTGTTGCTTTACATATTCCAACAAATTTCATCCCTACAACAGTGGGAATTTTTTTTATGCCTATATAACCTTACCTTGCTATTTCTATGCAATAATATTTCAAACAAAAAGGTGTCTAGCCAGATTTAATATTGTTTTTTATTTACATATTTCCATATATATCAAGATTCTGAGACCAAATTAGCATAGGCTCCTGTATGTTCAATATTGTTATTTGAATGCACTCTTAGAATTTTATTTTTCTTAAGATAGGAAGCTTCAAAGTGTTTTGATTGTAATATGCATGACCTATCTTTTTTCTCTCTTTTTGTTCGTCATTAGCTCTAAATGATATCAAAGGGAATGAGAACAGACTTGAAAAGATTTATATACACCGATCAGGGAGGTATATAGGCAATTAGGCATTGTCCATAGGGCTAGGTTCGTTTTCCGATTCAAAAACTATAAATGAATAAACAATTAATAGAAATAAGATGGGAAAGGAAAGGACCAATATTATTGAAGCCTAAAGCTAAGTTAAAAAGATTTGTTTGGTGCACTAAAATTTACCTTTACATACAATATTTCGGAAGGTATCTAGCTGCGCACGAGATTCATAGGACGTGATTATATTAGGTTTATCGTGCTCTACCTTACGTTGCAATATTATTGTAAGAGATTATTGTCATGTGTTAAATTATCCTATTATTGGGTGTGCGAATAAATTGTAGCACGGGATTCATAGGACATGATTATACTAGGTCTATCGTGCTCTACCTTACGTTGCAATATTATTGTAAGAGATTATTGTCACGTGTTAAATTATCCTATTATTGGGTGTGCGAATAAATTGTAGCGGCACAAGTTGAAATAAAAGGAAAAAAATATATATAAGGTGTTGGAATAAGTACTCTTGATGATGTGAGGCATCCCAACGCTTGGTATAACGGTTCGGGGAGCCGATCGACGAATATGGAGATGACAGAGAGTGATGATGTGGAAAAGGCCAACTTATAACTACCGGTGCTTGTCTACCAGCAAGCTTATTGTCTTAACTCGTAGTTTGGAGACGTGCACATAAAAGCTTTGATGGTCATAAATATTGTAATAGTGTGAGTGACATACCATGAATCTCTAGATAAACTCATAAATCTTGATGACAGGGCCATGTAATATTTAGTTTGAGAGGAACTTTTCGAATTTCATTTAAACTTTTCTCTCTGTTGTCGCAGATCAGCTGTTGATCTAAGCCATATCTTTCAATGTCTCCAAGTCTTCTTTCCGATCGAAACAAAGAGGCTGGCTCTAACGCTCTCACCCCCAATCCCCCGATCCCGGGCCCAATCACGAACCACCAATCTAATTCGACCACCTCTCCTACATTTCCATATCCAATGCCTGGGAGCTAGGCATCCATATTGAAAACTAAAAAACTACATATATGAGGTGTGTTAATGTAAGCGACTTTTTAAGAAAATAGTACCCCTCGACGAAAAACAAAAAAATTACACCATATATATCAGATGAAATCTTTATGAAAGTGCCTATGACTAGTACTTTAGGTTCATCGTATCAAAAGTAACAACAAACCTCGATATAGAATGAATCACACAGTCATTTCATCTTAGAATCACTGTCTTGTTATTAGCCCAAAAGATGCCCATCTCCATGCAGCCATGTGTGTATTAAAAGTCTCTGACATGAACAACACATACAAAACTTTACTTACAATTTACAACCATCTCATCAATGGCTTGGAATATTTATCAATGCTAAAAGAAGAAACACAACCTTAGTCTTGATTCCTATTTATATATTGCTCAGATATATATACTTCATCAAGAACTAGTATTGGAAGAGCTGGAATCTTTCCATAATTAGTAAAAAGGAAGATGTCCCTAGAAAGGTCTGCTTGCTATTTTTGGTATAATTATGAATTAAATGAAGTGCATTTTACCACATTAGCATAGACATTTTGCGGGTTTGCCTAAATCGTAGCCAATGAGGACAACATGTGAGCCATGTTTTCTTAACAACTAATTTTTTTTTATAACGATGGTGTCCGATTGCTACCTCTCTGTATCGAGTAACTTTGTCACTAAAACCTAGACAAATGGCAAGAAATCACATACGTATTTTTGCCTTCACTGGATTTTAAATTTCAGAGTTCATGATTTTCAATCTAATTCATTAATCACTTGATCAGACACTTGAGTGTAATTCTAAACAACTATATGTGTCTGTTTGTGGGGTCGATATAATGTATAACTTATGAGTTCATTTAAATTCAATAATATTGGCTCGGATCCGCGTGTATAGGCAAAGCCGGTTCCAGGGACAAACAAGCGAAGCGGCCGCTTTAGGCTCCGGAGAAATTTAGGCCCCAATAATTACCCTACATAATTTATATAGTTATTTTTTATTTTTAATAATTGTTACTATAAAGAAAATTATTATTATTTGTGATTTTAACAAAGAGTGACTGTCATTTGGGTATTTGCACGCATAATTTTCTTTAGGCCACTCTTTAGATTATGTCCCAATATTTAGTGGGTTAAATTTATCTAAAAGAAGTTCATCCAATTAATTTTCAGTTTGTCCCCTTCTAGGAGAGTTGTTTAGTAAATGATCCTCTTTCTATTTATTTTTTTGCAATTGAAGTCCCTTTTAGACCGAGATCTAAGAATTCCTTTTGAGCATATTGAAAATCTTATGAGAAAAAGTTAGACCACAATTTAAAAGTTTGTTAGTTATTGCAAACATCAAACGGTAGTCTAATATTTTGTTTGTAAAATTGAGCTACATTTGAGCTAACTTATGACCCGAATCTAACATGTTTCCAGAGGCTATATTTATATTAACTTTTAAAAATAAAAATTAAATTAAATGACGGCCTAAATAAGGGATGTTTGCATAAATCAACCACAACTTTTAAAGACGATATTAGCACATTGATTAACAAGTGATAGAATTTAAAAGCGATTTCAGAAAAAGGTCTTACAATGCAAATAATCCAATACGAGCTTGTCCATAATCTCTAAAAAGTTATTCATCCATTCTATTGTTTTAACTTTATGTTATCTTCTTTTAATTCAAAATTTTCACTTTTAATTTTTTTCTTCGTAAATGCATATATCATTTTTTTTTGTTATTTATGAGAATATTTTAATATGTCAATCGAAAATATAAATATGATTATTCATAACTCAAAAAATATTATAAAGAAATAATTAATTACGTTGAATCTTAAAAAGTTAGAAATACAGGCTTCAAATAAATTTAAAGCCTCTTATTAAAGTTTCGCTTTTGGCCACAAAAGTTGTTGAGCCGCCCCTGTGTATAGGTATTAAAAAGATTCACCAAGTACAAAATATTGATTTCAGTTTTCAGATCTAATAAATCAAATGAGTTAGGACAAAATTCCTAATTCAACTCTCATAATGTTCAAATGCTTAATCTGCCTAGCTTATTTGGTTCGGTAAAGACTAAAATAACCTATGTTGGTGCCTTATAGTACAAGATTTTCTCGTTTCTTATAATTTCCTATCGTCTTCTTTCTGTTGTCACAGGTGGGGTTGGGTTGGGGGTTGGGGGAATAGGGGTGGGGTGTGTTTTGCTTGCATTTTTTTTACTACATAAAGGTGATCTAATTTGATGCAAAGTAATCTAGTTAGGACTAGGTATTTTATTCCAAAGTGTTAGGCTAGACTTTTGGAATCACGAATTTAAGATGGTTTCTTTTCTTTTACTACTGATCTTAGTATGGTACAAACTATTTACACTATCTACTGACAGAGATTAATTCAAAATTTAAACTTGAAGAAGTTAACATTTGAGATTCATTGAACATATTACACTTATGAAATAACGAATCCTAGTTTTTAATGATTATTGAAACTTTTTGTAATTATCACATATGCTATTATATAATTTCATGTTAAAAATACTGAATTAAATTGAACTGAATTATATGTTTATGTTTCATCTACGTTTGCCTATGGGATACAAAAACGTGTAATATCCGACCTGCAGGAATTTTAAGGTGATGTTTAAGGTGGATACGTAATTTGATACCCTTATTTATGAGGACCGATAATATCAAAGAATTGTGCTAGTCTTAAGGATAAGGTTATGTCTTATGCTTGATGTTTTTGTTTCCTCTGACAACGTTTCATGGTAAAAATTTATTCTAATTCAGTCCCGAAGAGAGAACGACTATACTTTCTGAATTAGAATAGAACATTAGGAATCTTACATTAAAAAAAGTAGCAAAAACAATAGAGAAGATCATAGAGCTGGAATCCACTTGACTATAAGGAGGCGGGTTTAGAGAAAAAAGTTAGCTCACAATTATCTTTGATGAAAAAAGCCGCAAGTTTAGATAGAAAAAATAACCAGTGTCATAGATAGGTCTCTCTCCATATAGATAAGTATCTCCGTGGATAGAGATAAATAGAGGGATGCATCTAGATCTTGATTCACTATTTTTATATTTTTATTGATTCTGATTGATTACCTTTTTTACAAGTTTTAAATCTTAATGCATGCAAGAAATCATTGTTTATCAATTATTACTTGCTGGAGCGGAGAGTAGGCGAGCGAGCAGAGCCAAGAAAAGAGGAAAGTGAAAGTATATTTATGTCCTAGAGGCAATCTGTATTAGGACAAATGCACTTTATACATATTCGTATTATTATTAATGGAGATTAATATTTTGGCATTTGCAATTATTGAATTATTATTTGATTATTTGTAATTATTCATTAATATGCATCCCTTGAACTTACGTTGTCATTAATAGAGTGAGATATTCATGATAGAGCGTAACTCTTAAAATAGCTTCGACTAATGATCATCGAGAATGGGATATCGATGATATGTGATAAGTCGACATGTGATCTGCATCATATCCTTAGAGGACGTAGTATGTCTCACCTGCTACGAGTAATGGCTACTCGTGATGAACACATGGATACTTTGAAAGTATTGGTATACCCTGCTGATATACTGTTTGTTATACAGTATGATCAGCGTGTGGGAGATAGAAGTCCTTAGACTTGAGGTCTACGCGCCTTGTCTACAAAGTAATGTACTTTGATCCCATCCTAAGCTCAAATGCCTTATAGGTTGAGATACGACTTGTATTGGGTACATTACGATGTGGATTAAATCTGGTAGTTGAGCCAATATTAGGATTCATTCCTCGAATGTATATTCGGGAGAACACTTGGATTCTCAATGATATTAAGTTGACTAAGTCGTTGGCCAATGCAATATACATATTTAGAATATGGTCTAGTTGTCAACTAATATAGATGAGATACAATGATTAAGCCATTTGGATAGACACTTGACAAATCCTAAGCTTGATCGGGTGTGTCGTGAATGAAAGGATTTTATCTTACCACATAAAGGTTAAGTTTATCGGATTCGCATAAACGTACTTCACATATTGAGTTCGTCTTCCGGCGCCGTCTAGGAGTTCCGCGTAGACCTTACTTGATTAATGTCGATATGAGAAAGCATGTAGGGTTACACTATGTCGATTGCCCGTTTCAATCTAAGGATGTATTGAGAGAGAAATTAAATGTTCGATTTGGAATCGAGATATTTAAATGAATAATGATTATTTTAATTAAGTCAAAATTGGATTTTGAATTTAATTAAGAATGCACGGAAAATAAATCAAGACAGTGCAGGAGCACGTCAAGCGCCGCGATGCCAATACCCTAGGGCCGCGGCGCTGTGTAGGAGCACGTCGAGCACCGCGGTGCCCATACCCTAGGGTCGCGGCGCCTCTGCCTCGATTTAGGGCTAGGCCCAATATCAAACCCTAATCCGGTTTTAACCTATTTTTCAACTATAAATAGAGGCATTCACCTCATTATTCATACACCAATTTTCAGAATATCATTCTAAGCCTTAGAGACTTAAAATCAAATACTCTCTCGAACCTCTGCCGGATTTCCTAGCTTTCCGAAAGAGAAATACATTGAAGCTTGGAGCTTGCAATCGGAAGGGAAACCGCGTGTGCACCTTATAGTAGATAAAGATTCCAGATACTATAACTTGTAAGTTTATGCTTTATGTTACAAGTTTAATTGTTGTATAACCATACCAAAAATGTTGTTGGGGTAAGTAAGAAACAAAATTTTAAACTTTCGATGTGCCTTACTTATGTGTTTTGAACCCAACAAAACCATACAGAAAGTATGTCATAGAACAGTCGACTAGAAGTAGAAGGCCATCAAGATGCACAAACGAAAAAAGGTTAATAAAAAGAAGTAATTTCATACACATATAAAGATATGAGTTTTCGACTTTAGATCGAAATGGTATCCCCCAAAACCTATGCTCATTCGTCTTTCGCTTGTATGTTTGCTTCTGACTATGTCGGTAAAATGGGACTGCGAAGACAACACACCATTAGAGCTTGATTTGCTCTCGCTTCGCTCCCTCCCATCATTCTTATTCCACGCAGTATAATAGAAAGTCTGTCTTCTCAAAGTCTGTATTTGTATTGAAGAGGCCAAACTTTGGAAAGACATCACCTATACTAGAAGGCTTATTCAATATTTATCTTAATCTAATTAATATATGATATATATTTTCACGCTTATTATTATTACTAGATCATAGTTAATTAATACATATTCTCGCCTTAATCATGTAAATTGGACGATGAACCATCTAATTAATACTCATTTTGTTCAATATTTTCTGACATTGTGTTCTTATTAGTTCATTTAAAAAAGAATGACACATTTTTATAATTGAAGATAATTCAACTTTAAATTTTGTTGGGATCGAAATAATCATGGCGTCATGCGGAAGCTAACAATTGCAAATTTTGAACAACGATAAATCAGATGATACAGAAACTATACTAAAAGAAGTATAATATATTAATATGATTTGGTCAAGTGATTTACATATTGGAAAAACTAATAAGTTCATCTCCACATATAGTACGCTGGATAAAATCTTCATTATCGTGATAGTGGTTGCAACTGATTTGAACTGGTCGCCTTAAGCATGTCTTCAACCCATTGAATCGTTGAGTGAACCATTGGCTCTGATACCACTTGTTGGGGATCAAAATAATCATGCCGTCATGTGAAAACTTTTGTATAATTGCAAACCTTGAACGACGATAAATCAGATGACACAGAAACTATACTAAAAGAAGCATAATATTCAATATGATTTGGTCAAGTGACCTACATATTGAAAAAACTAATATAAAAAACATAAAGCCTATTGAGAGAATGATCCCCCTAAGGAAGACTCGTTAATGATTACAATGTGGATGTTATTGTGTTGTTTATGAGAAAAAAATATCCCCTATTTATAGAAGTCCAAAACTTATCCTCCAAAAAATGATAAATAAGGTAGAATCCTTTTCCACAAAGGAAATCTTTTCACCAATAAAATCCCTTTGAAGTAAAACATAATTATGGTAAAATTTAAATAAGGTAAGAAATTCAGGGCAAACCATAACAAACTTCTCATAAATATTTAATGGTATGCTTTTATAGTTTCATAAATAGAGCAGGTAGCGGAATTGAACCTACATCATTAGCTTGGAAGGCTAGGGGTGTAGTCGACATCGATTCATTATTTGAAATGTCTCTAATCCAGATCGAACATGAAACTTTGGGCTCTTCTATGGAGATGAGCCAGTTTATAGATTTAAGATGGGAACAAAGCTCAAGAAAAAAAAAGGTAAAGAAAAGGCTTATACCCCATAATATCTATGTCAACTAATTTTGGTCTGAATACCAAAAAAAAGAAAAGAAAAAAGAATGACTTTGTATATGCTCCTTCTAACGGAGGGGATTCTAGCGACCTTTCCGGTTATCGTTCTCTATTTCTATTCAACAAGATCCCAAGGAAATGATATAATAAGTTGATATCTCCGGTAAACAAAAGTAAATCATATTTTATAACATAAATTTCCCACTAAAGATAAGTTCAGGAAAACATTTATTTCTAGTAGTGATTTAGTTGATTATGATCTAAATGGTATATTTATGATTATAAATTTCAAAAAAAAAAAACTCGTAAACTCATCATTCAGTCAAATATCATAACTTATAGCATGTTTGGTCAAGTTTATTTTCTCTCAAAGGTGCTTTTTTTTTTTTTTCCCAGTAAGTGTTTATTTTAAAAAAGTAAGGTGTTTAGCCAAGCTTTTGAAAGAAAATAAGTGCTTCTGGGAAGTAGTAAAAACAGTTTTTCAGAAGCTAAAAAAATAGTTTTTGCCCAAAAACACTTTTTTTGAAAAGTACTTTTGAGGAAAAAATACTCTTATAAGAAACACTTTTTAAAAGCTTTGTCAAATACTAATTGTTGCTCAAAAGTATTTTTAAAATTAATTAGTCAAAGACAAACTGTTTTTCGTCAAAAATACTTTTTTATAAAACACTTTTTTAAAAAAATATTTTTAAAAATAAACTGATTTAATAAGCTTGACCAAACATGCTATTAAATTGAAACGGAATAAGTAACAACTATATACGACAAAGTGAAAAAAGTCGCATGAGATGGTAATATATATTTAATTTCTTAAACTAACCAAAGTTAATCTAAATTTGCAACTACACGATAGAACTATGTTCCAACGTCTGATATTCTCTTTAACTTTTTCCTTTAAAACTAAAACTGCTACTAGTAAATACGGAGTTTCTAATGATACAACTTAATTATTTTTCTAATGTAGCCACTTTTGGGAGTTAGTACAGTAATATAGCACTTTACTGTACCAGAAGCACCTACCTACAATTGAAGAAATATTCGAAAAGCAGGCATTCACTAAAGCTATACATATAAGTAACATATCCATGCTAGAAATTGATATCGCTCTCACAGTTTCACTAACGTTTATTCTAAAAGCCTACTTTTGCAAAAGTGGGAAAATAGTTACAACACACACACACACAACAAAATTATTGTGGAACAAGGATGTGTTTGTTAGATAAGAAAATATAATACAATTTATTCATTGATCAAAAAATTTAAAATATTTTTCTCGATAAAAAATTATATAAGAATGAAAAAAATTACTTTCATCGTGAAAATAGGAAAAACAAATTCCACAAGTGGGAATTCAGTCTTTGCCATCCTCCACCAGACCAATCTCACCCTTGACCCCACAACCCATAGCTCTCTTCCCATTCACGTTCACCTCACAGTGTTTTACTAGATTATATATAATTGCTTCTATAACAATATATTATGCTTATTTACCAAACATTAGAAGATAAATAAAATAGTCATTTATTTTCTAGAAAAATATTTTTCTTTCATTCCAAACAAACCCTCATAGTGAGTTCTCTTTATTCGAAGTTTGGATAAAATTCTCTCCAAAGAGCTGCTTGTTTCGAATTTGGATAGTCTTGCTTAATGTTATTGATATCTTTGACTAAAAAAAGCTCTGTAAAAATATCATTTTCAGATAGATAATTAGCATCAATGTTGCACTCAAAAAGTAAAGTGTTTATAAAACAGCTCAAGTAACACCTATAATTTTCCTTGCAAACTTTATTCTTAATTATTTTTCTTAAAAACTCTTTCCTTATGTAATCTCCTTTCTCCCATTACAATTTTACTAAGAAAGTTGAGTCTTTTCTCCCCATTTAAATACACAAGCAAGTCATTGAGTTCTTGCACTCTAACGTCACTTATTGTATTCATGGTTAAACACAAACGTTGTGCCTTTTTAGGTTAAACAATAGGCATGAGAATTCAATATTACCTAAAAATAAGATAATTACTCTCAATTACCTCCATTGCATATGTTCATTTGTAGAAATACATAAAGAAAAACAGATATCGAATACTTAGTAGTAGTAAAATGGAATAAATTTACCGGAATGACCTTGATACGCCAACATAGTTAATTTACCTCATCACCATCTCGTAAAGACGTTCATATTGTTTTTGAAAAAGTATAGAAAATAGAACTTTATCAAGTTGAGTGTTTTTACGATTTTATCTTCCCATTTAGCATTAAGAGGAAAAAAAATCAAAATGCCAGATAGACATCTAATTCCAGGTGTCATAATTTCATGAAAGATCCCACAAATTGGCTGGCCCACCAACAATTTCGGTTTGACTCCAATGTACGGTCAATCCATGAACCTATACCTTTGTATTTCCATTTGGACCAACACATGTTATAATAATCCCAAATGTTTCATATACCATCTTCTTAATTTTCATTATAACCTCATATATATTCTCTCTATTTTTCCAGTCCAAAATATAATCCTATTTTTCTTGCATGGATTTCTCTCTTCCATTGGTTACAAACATGAGTTTCATTAAGGTTGGTAATCACAGGTTTCTTTGTTTAATCATTTTTTTAATTTTCTACTTTGATATCATGGATAGTATAAATTTTCAAGTTTTAAAAAAATTAAATCAAGAAAGAACAATGTTGGAGGACATGATGCTTCATCCTCAAGAACATCAGCTTTTTAATGTATACTTCTTATTTATCCCAAAAAGATTATTTTATTTTTTGAAAAGAAAAACACAAGCTATTATGATGATTTCTTATAGTTTTTTTTTATAGATATACAGACAAGATTATAATTTTATGGAAATGGGGTTTTGAGAATTGAATGATTTTTCTTTTTCTTTGTTTCTCTTATCTGACTATTTCTCTTTGATTTTCTTTCAAGATCTTGAATTAGATCATCATAACTACTTTTTCTTTATCTTAGTTGTATTCATTGGCAAATTTAACGCTTTTTTACTACTAACAATTTATGTTTATGTTTGTTGCCTTCATTTCATTCACTGTGTGAGTTGTGTATATCAAATTCCTCTTTTCTACGTAATTTGAAAGATTTTTCATTCATTTATTACCAATAAAAGTATTAGTACTACTAAAAGGTTTAAAGACTCAAAAAATTTCATCATTATTAATATTTTTCTCCATTAAAATTTTCTGAAGGCTAATTTAATTTTCCATTTTGGATTAAAATGGCATATTTAGCCTTTCAAGCTTATAGCTCAAGATCTCTAACTATGAAATATGATTCTGTTTCTAAGGTTTTATAAGTGGATTTTTTTTTAAGGAACTTCAAAATTGCAGAGACAAAGCCACATGCTTATCATAATAGGCTTTTATAGCTAAAAACAATTTCCATTGCTTGTCCAACTTTGGATTCTTTTTTGTTCCATTTTTCATGTTTTGAACAATTACTTTCACTAACATGATCCTCAGAATTCATGTCCTTTTTGTACAACTTAGATGCCACAAGAGTTTTAAGTGTACGTAGTAAAGTGTTAGACATATCTCGAGTCCTGTGCAGTTTGCATGAAAAAAATAACGTTTTTAGCAAAAATACGTAACGTAACAATATGATTCTATTCTATGAAAGGTAGTAAAAAGATGCTACTACTAAATCTTTTTTTTTTATTATGGTTTTATGTTTTTGCAGGAAGAAATGGCAAGTCCACTCAATGATCAAATTCTGAATTTATGTGAATCTGAACTTTTTTCCGAAATACAAAATTCAGAAGTTGCTTCTAGCTCAAATGGTTGTTGCTATGATGAACAATCTTCTTATAGTACCAATTTTGATCTAAACAAATTCCAAAGCACCAGTGAAAAAAATGATGAAACTATCACGAAAGCAGCCACTAGCACGACCGATTTTAGCCCTAACATCGATAACAACAACAACAATAACAATTTGTCGATCATATTTGATACTCAAGAGGAAATTGACAATGACATTTCCGCTTCAATAGACTTCACACCATCCGCGAACTTCACAGTCCCTGATCATTTCCTTCAACAACAAGAGGAACAATTCGACATAAATCATCTTAACAATCAATATCATCCTGATAATCCTCATGTTATACCCCTTATGGGGCCTCCATTAGGCCATGTATACCAAGACGAATCGTTGTCTTCTGTTCCTCCTTACATGAGCTTCGCTTCTTCTTCTTCTTCTCCTTCCTGTGCACTTCTTGATCCTAACATGGTAAATTACCTCCAAGGAAATCTCAGTACAACAATCAATTCAGAAGCTTCAGCAATATTTGCTGCAGCTGCTAATAGTGCCTTGTTCTTTGGATCACAATTGCCAAATCAAGAATTAGATTTTCAAGGAGAGAATGGCAGAACTTTTTGCCCTGATTCCTTGCCAAGGATCTATAATAGTGAGCTTCAGGTATTGATTTCCTTTCATGTGTAGCAGGATAGATATTGGCGGAGTCAGGATTTTTCACAAAAAGAATTTAAAATATAAAGATGTAAATATTCGAAGAACCTAAGGATTTAACATCTACTGTATGATAAAAAATAATTTTGACCTTATATACCTGTTGTAATTTTGCTGGCAAGGGGGTACGGATGAACTCCTGCGCCCTTTTGGCGGAAAACTATATTGTGTAAAGAGGTCAATAAATATATCTATATATATATTATATGTCGAATCCCCTTAATTTTTTTCATATATTTATTTCTTTGTATTTGGATCCCTCAGTGAAAATCATAGTTCTATCACCGATGTGAAGCTTACTTCTTTTTGGCTTTTATTTACTTGATCTTTTGTTAAATATAATTTTCTTTTTTAATTGAAGGCACTCAGTAGTGAGAATCAACATTTGGTTAGTGGTGCTGGTTGTTCTAACACTCTGGCCATAGAGATCACAAGCTTTGAAGATCTTAATCATAATAAAACTGGAAGGTGTTCACCTGAGGCAAGGAGGGAGAAGATTCATAGATATATGAAGAAAAGAAATGAGAGGAACTTCAGCAAGAAAATCAAGGTCTACATCTACTATTTCAAATTTTATTCCCTCTCACCCTCCCCATAAAAATCTTCGTACCAGTGGCGAATGACAAAAATTTTCTAAGCATATTTAAGGTTTAATATATTTATTTAAATATTTAATATTTTTTAATATATTTATATATATAAAGTTATTTTTTGTAAGACTGCGTACAATAGATCCTTATGGTTCGGTTCTTCACCGGATCCCGCGTATAACGGGAGCTTAGTACACCGAACTGACTTTTTTTATATAAAGTTATTTTCTATTTATATAAATGTATGAATTTCTATATACTCAATATTTAATTTTTTTAAGAAGGGTCATTCAATGAAACTATGTCACCGCTCCATACCCAAAAGACTAAGGAAATACCATCTAGCCATTATTTACATGTATGGTTATTGAACTTTACAGTGACAACAAATAGATCGATGACTTTACTGTTGTTACAGTTGGTATAGTTTAATTACTTTCGTGTGACAAAAAATATAAGTTTATGTCTTTACTATTAAAATAAGTAAAACTCAGTGATTGTACTCGAAATTAACCCTACTGTCTTAAAATGTTTAATACTCTGCTTTATTTTTATTTTTTACTGCGTTTGACTTTAGAGGCCTTTATGCAGTATGTGTTGAAAATTTACTATTATGAAATTAAGTTTATCCCATTATTTATGATTCGAACAATTGGGGTCCCGCACGTCGGAAACGTCGTTTCCACACACGTGTACACGTAGTGCCAAGTATTGTAAATTTCGTTAGTGAAAGAGATATTGGTACATACGTAATACGTTTGAGACATAGAATGATGGACGGTTATTGGCCAAATGACAAGTATTCCGCGTTGGTAAACGAAGGAAGAAGTGTACGAAGTGTAAGATGAAACGAGTCGGAAATAGCCGCGGGGCCGTGAAGGGCCGCGGTGCAACACTATCGGAGCCGCGGCGCCTCCAAGCCAGCGCCGCAGCGCTAAATGGGCAGTAGCTACTGGAGCCGTGGCGCTAATTAGCAGAGCCGCGGCGCTTTGGAGGCAGAATGCTGCGACGGGAAGATGGAAAGTTCTGACTTTTGGGCTGGTTTTGGAGCATTGAATCTCCATTATTTAGCACATGAATTCAGCCATTATTTGGCTGAATGTAACCCCTCAAAAAGTGTCATTACATGGCTATTGAATGTCATTAGTTGGCTAGTTGAGAGGTCATTTCCTTACACTATAAATTGAGGCCTTTGGCTCAATTGTTCAACACTTAGAAATTTTCTGAAATCTTCTTCTTCCTCTTTAGCAAGTTTTCTATATTCAAAGTTCTTCAAGAGTAACACTTGAGTTTCCTTTGCTCATTTGTTAAGTTGTTGTTGTATCTTATGAGACTATTGCCCGACAACGTAAAAGAATATATACGGGGCAATCTTGTCTTAAAGACAGAGTGACATCACTCGACTCAGCAAATCACAAGGAGTTTGTAATCGTTCTTATTTTCAGTTTGTTGTAATATTGAGTAGTTTATCATTTCTAGCATTTGTAATATTTATTTTACTTCCTGTTTCCTACAATTGTTGTACCTATAATTTTAAGACAAGGGTGTTGAAAGTGCTTAGAAATATGACTGGAAGAGAACAACTCGCTTCTGATTCTGCTGCTGCTGCTACTCAAGGCAACCCATCTGCCTTCCCCACTGCTCAAGGCAACCCCAATGTCATTCCTACTGCTCAAGCCATACCCAATGCCTTTCCGGTTGCTCAAGGGAACGTTACTGTTCCTCCACCCTCCGGTTTCCACAATGAACGCCCATAGAAGTTTATGGGCTCCAACTTCAAGAGATGACATCAAAAGATGTTGTTTTATCTGACTGTTATGGGAATGACTCATTTCTTAACAGAAGATCCTCCACAAGCTGGAGATGAAGTGGACCCTCAGCCTAATGAAACGGTTGGAGGGGGCCGAGGTATCCATGTCGTCAATGGCATGAATATGGTTTTTGATGCTTGGAGTCATAGTGACTTCATGTGTAAGAACTATATTCTGAACTGTCTGTCAGACCCACTCTACACGGTGTATTGCGCCGTAGGCACAGCCAAAGAGTTATGGGAAAAGCTGCAGAAGAAGTACAACGCACAAGATGCTGGTACGAAGAAATTCATCGTTGTGAAATTCCTAAAATTTTAAATGCTGGATAGCAAAACTGTGATGTCCCAAGTCCAGGAATTCCAAATGATTCTACATCGCCTGGATTTGGAAGGTATGAAACCAAATGAGCAGTTTTTGGTTGCATCACTGATTGAGAAGTTACCTCCCTCGTGGAATGAGTTTATGAGTTACTTAAAACTCAAGACAAAGAAAATGACCTTTGAGGAACTTATTAACAAACTCCAGATTCAGGAAGATAATAAGAAGGCCTTGCCTAGGGGAAAGCAACCCACTGAGGCAAAGGCAAATCTGGCTGAGGCTAAAGAGAACCCAAGCAAGAATCGTAAGTTCCAGAACGACGGCAAGACCCAGGCGGCGGAGAAGTTCAAGGGGAACTGTCACCACTGTGGGAAACCTGGTCACATGATCAAGGATTGCAGCAACCTCAAGACTGAGCAACAAGAGAAGGCCAAGGCCAAAGTCCAAGGCACAAACTAACGCCGTCAAAGACACACTTCTTGACGACATAATTGAGGAGTTCTCGGCAGTGGTTCTTGAAGCAAACCTTGTTGAGAATCTCATGCAATGGTGGATGGACATGGGTGCTACCAGACACATCTGTTCCAATAGAGATGCCTTCTCCACATATACATCAGTTACAGACAAGAAGTTGTGCATGGGTAACAACGCTTCCTCTGACTTTCTGGGGGTAGGAAAGGTAGTCATGAAGATGACTTCTACAAAGGAGCTCACTCTGAAGGAGGTGATCCATGTCCTTGAGATTAGGAGAAATTTAATTTCAGGTCATTTATTGGTTAATGCTGGTTTTAGGCTAGTATTTGAGTCCAATAAATTTGTAATCACCAAGAATGGAATTTTTGTGGGAAGAGGCTTCGTCTGTGAAGGCCTCTTCAAAGTTAACGCCATGTCTGTAATATGTGCAAGCAATAATATTGAAGTTTCTTCTTACTTGCTTGAGTCCTCTAATTTATGGCATCATAGATTAGGACATCTTAACTATAAGTCCATCCAAAGGTTGGTGAAGTTGGAGTTGTTGCCGTCTATCGACGTAAACCCTCAACATAAGTATGAGGTGTGCGTAGAGGCAAAACTCACAAAGATTCATTTTCTATCCGTCGAAAGGAATATCGCTCCTCTAGAACTTATTCACACAGATATATGTGATTTGAAGTTTGCACAAACTAGGGGGGAACAAGTACTTTGTGACGTTCATTGATGATAGCACAATGTATTGTTACTTTTACTTGTTGAAAAGTAAAGATGAAGCCTTTGAAGCGTTTTGATGTTACAAGGCAGAAGTTGAAAACCAACTAATCATGCAGATTAAATCCATTCGTAGTGATAGAGGGGGAGAATACGTAGCGCCATTTGAGGAATATTCTGCCGAATCGGGCATTGTTCATCAAACGACAGCTCTATACTCACATCAGTCGAAGGATGTTGTTGAACGCAAGAACCATACGAAGGAAATGATGAATGCCTTGCTTATCAATTTCGGTCTTCCCCAAAACATGTGGGGAGAAGCCGTCCTTACCGCTAATATGATTCTTAATAGAGTCCCACATAAGGGTAAGGACAAAACTCCATACGAATCATTGAAGGGAAAGAAACTCACATATAAATATTTAAAGGTATGGGGTTGTTTGGCAAAGGTCGAAGTGCCCAAGCCAAAGCAGGTCAAGATTGGGCCTAAGACTGTAGATTGCATTTTCATCGGATATGCAAATAACAGTAGTGCTTATCGCTTCTTAGCATAAGTCAGATATTCCAGATATCCACGGGGGGTACAATAATGGAATCAAGGAATGCTCAATTCTTTGAGGATACTTTTCCTAGAAAGGAAAAAGACATAGCCTCTCGCAAATGAAGTTATGAACAAAGCTCTCAGAAACCAGGAGTCGTTGACTGCCCGGATCTAGATGGTTCAGATCTAGTGGACTTCGAAGTGGCTGAATATCCGGAATCTGATGTTCCAGATTCTCAGAACTTGGAGACTCTAGAGATGGAACCGAGGAAAAGTAAAAGAGCCAGGAAGGATAAATTATTCAGTCCTGACTTATATGGTTGATAACGAACCAAGGACAATTGCTGAAACATTGTCAACTCCAGAGGCACCGCTCTGGAAAAAAGCTATTGATAGTGAAATAGACTTTATCCTGCATAACCATACTTGGGAGTTGGTTGATCTTCCTCCGAAAAATAAACCATTGGGTTATAAATGGATACTCAAATGGAAGTATAAAGCAGATGAGCCTATAGATAAGTACAAGGCCAGGTTGGTAGTCAAGGTCTATCGGCAGAAAGAAGGCCTTGACTATTTTGACACGTACTCCCTGGTGTCTAGGATGACGTCCATACGAGTATTCATTGCGACCGTAGCGTTACGTGACCTTGAGATACATCAAATGGATGTCAAGACTGCCTTCCTAAATGGTGATTTGGAGAAGAAATTTATATGAAACAACCCGAGGGGTATGTGGTTCTAGGGCAAGAGAAGAAAGTCTGTCGACTTGTCAAATCTTTGTACGGGCTGAAACAGGCCCCGAAGCAGTGGCACGAAAAAATTGATAGTACTCTACTATCGAAGGGTTTCTCCATTAATGAGTGTGACAAATGTGTCTACACGAAAGGTAACTCTGACTCGTTCGTCATGATATGCATGTACGCAGATGACATGTTGATCACAGGGAGCAGTCCTAACTTGATCCTAGAGACTAAGAACATGTTGAAACAATGCTTCGGCATGAAGGATATGGGTATCACAGATGTCATCTTAGGGATAAAGATCTTTAAGACTTCTGACAGACTGGTCTTATCTTAGTCTCACTACATCGAGGATGTGTTGAGAAAGTTTGAGATGTTTGACAGTTCGCCTATGAAGTCACCACTGGATAGAAATAAAAAACTTGATAAAAATCATGTTACACCCGTATGCCAGGAGCAATATGCACATGTGATTGGGAGTTCGATGTACATAACAAACTGCACCCGACCTGATATTTCTTATGCAGTCAACAAGTTGGCTAGGTTTACCCGTAATTCGAGTAATGATCATTGGAAGGCGTTGAATCGGGTACTATGATACCTGAAATACACGCTAACTTACGGGTTGCATTATTCGAGATATCCAGCTGTACTAGAGGGGTACAGTGATGCAAACTGGATATCTGATATAGAGAACACTAAGTCCACCAGTGGGTATATATTTATAATTGGTGGTGGGGTTGTGTCTTGGAAATCCTCTAAGTAAACTTGTATCGCCCGATCCACGATGGAATCGGAGTTTATCGCTTTAGACAAAGCAGGAGAAGAAGATGAGTGGCTTCACGACTTCTTAGATGATGTCCCTTGTTGGGATAAACCCGTTCCTTCTGTAATGATCCACTACGACAATCAGTCGGCTCTAGGAAGGGCACGAAGTTCTATGTACAACGACAAGTCTCGTCATATTCGACGGAGACATAAGACCGTTAGGCAGCTGATCACCACGGGTATAATATCCATTGATTACATAAAATCAAAGGATAACATAGCGGACCCACTGACAAAGGGCTTACCCAAAGATCAGATATTCTGCTTATCTAGGAGAATGGGCTTAAAACCCAAGCTTTAAGGACCAATACGGTGGTAACCCAACCTTACTAATTGGAGATCTCAGGAATTTGGTTCAATGGGAAAACTAAGATGTAAAGGTTCAGTTGAGCGCTTAGGTGGAAGAAAGAGCACTTCGGGTTATGATCCATGTAAGGAACATAAACCCAAAGCTGTTCCCGCAATAGACGTTAAGTGCTATCTATAGTGTGGGTAAATGTTAAGTTTCCAAAACCTTTAATGATCATCAACGATTGAGGTTAGGTTTGGGAAAACTTTTAATGGTTCATGACACTTGTAAAATAGAGTATAACAGGATACCTTGTAGGAGACCACTTATTTAAGTGCGAGGACAGACTGCCTCAAATGAACGCACTTAAGAATCCAAGAAGTGTCCACGGCCACAACAGACAAAACACTACGAAGAACAGAGTAAGGGAAGTTGTTGTGTTGGTACCGTTGACTTGAATTACACTAAACACTGACGGTTCAAGACATCACATTCACCGCGCAGTAAGTAATTCCGATGGTATTCAACTATGGAAGGTTCAAAACGGAAGCTACCTATCCATATGCAACATCTGTCTGCTGAAAGATTGCTAGAAATAGACACCTTGTGAGTGCGCCAAAATCTCTTTCAAGAGAGGATTGTTGGAAATTTACTAATGTGGAATTAAGTTTATCCTATTATTTATGACTCGAACAATTAGGGCCCCGCACGTCGGAAATGTCATTTCCACGCACGTGTACACGTAGTGCCAAGTATCGTAAATTTTATTAGTGAAGGAGATATTGGTACATACGTAATACATTTGAGACATAGAATGATGGACGGTTATTGGCCAAATGACAAGTATTCCACGTTGGTAAACGAAGGAAGAAGTGTAAGATGAAACGAGTCGGAAATTACCGTGACTCAACACCGTCGGAGCTACGGCGCCTCCAAGCCAGCGCCGTGGCGCTAAATGGGAAGTAGCTACTGGAGCCGCGGCGCTTCGGAGGCAGAATGCTGCGACAGGAAGATTGAAAGTTCTGACTTTTGGGCTGGTTTTGGAGCATTGAATCTCCATTATTTGGCACATGAATTCAGCAATTATTTGGCTGAATGTAACCCCTCAATAAGTGCCATTACATGGTTATTGAAGGTCATTAGTTGGCTAGTTGAGGGGTCATTTCCTTACAATATAAATTGAGGCCTTTGGCTCAATTGTTCAACACTTAGAAATTTTCTGAAATCTTCTTCTTCTTCTCTAGCAAGTTTTCTATATTCAAAGTTCTTCAAGAATAACACTTGAGTTTCCTTTGCTCATTTGTTAAGTTGTTGTTGTATCTTGGGAGACTATTGCCCGACAACGTAAAATGATATATACGGGGCAATCTTGTCTTAAAGACAGAGTGTCATCACCCGACTCAGCAAATCACAAGGAGTTTGTAATCGTTCTTATTTCCAGTTTGTTGTAATCTTGAGTAGTTTATCCTTTCTAGAATTTGTAATATTTATTTTACTTCCCGTTTCCTACAATTGTTGTACCCACAGTATGCATGCAGAAAAACACTAGCAGATTGTAGGCCAAGAGTGAGGGGAAGATTTGCAAGAAATGATGAATTTGATGAAGCAAGTAAAGCAAATTCTTGTGGAACTATTGAAGAGGACACAATTAGTCATGAAGATGTAAGGCTCAATAATATTATGCATCATCATAATCATCATGATGCAAATATGGCTGCTTCTTCAACTCATCATGACAATAATGGTCGGATTTTCATCTCCAATTGTCATGTGTCCACTACTGGTCCCTATGATATGTGCACTCCTCTCTATTGCACAGATGGTCAAATGCACTAGCTAGAGTTTGTTAAAGCTCTCCAATGTGCTCCTATAGGTTCTCCTCTACATATAATAACAAGGTATTCTTCTAACAACCCTTCACATGTTTTTAACACCGTTAGTGTATGCGATAGTGTTTGGCTAGAAACGGAATTCAAGAAAGAAAAAAATTAATTTATGCTTTAAAATAAGTCATAGATTTTTATGAGGTTATAGACCATCTCATTAACTGTATTGTCATTTCAAAGTTAAATTGTCACTAAATATAGAAAAGTGTCATTTTTTTTTAAACTAAGTAAAAAAAGAAAAGAGTGTCACATAAATTGGGATAGAGAGAGATATAAAGCACATATTTGTAAAAGTGGCCAAGAAAATAAGGCAATTTACCATATAATATGTTGACATACATTGATAGTAGTGGTGTCAAATAAGAGAGTTGAGCTTAATTTGGGCAGGTCAAATGAATTGAGTTAATAAATGGACGATGTAATAGATTACTTATGTTGAGATCAGAGGCGGATCCAAAATTTAAATTTAATGAGTTTAATTTTAATATTCTTAAAGTAAACTCATTGTACTGCTAAAATAAAGGATGTTCATGGGTTGATTTAGACTGGGTTTTGGTCAAACCAAAATCAAAACAATTTTCAATTATTCAAATATCAAAACCAAATAAAATATAATAAGAAATGAGTTTAAGACCTAAAGCCCATTAGTTTATTAGTGATAAAGTTAATGGTAAAGCAAATTTTTTGATGACAAATTAACTATTCAAAATATTTAAATTTATTTATAAAAATGAATATATTGCACGTATATAATTATAAAAAGTGTGTGTATAGTTTGTCAGTTGGTTCATTTTCCTTCAATTTTAGTAAAATCAAACCAATATTGTTGGGTTTTATTAATTTAAAAGTAAACCAAACTAAATTCAAAGAAGTAGCGGCTTATTTAGTCAATTTGGTTGATATCTATTATTCTTGATATTTTAGTATATATATTAATACTTCATATTGAAAGTTGCGAGTTCATATGAACTCATAACCAAAAGGCTACATTTGTCGAGAGTTGACTTAAGATGAGTTAAACAATGGGGCGTAAGTTTATTAAATTTTAATTTTTTATTTGTTTTTTTATAATTTGCTTAATTACCTAGTAATTTTTATTATAACTATATATAGCACATCAAACAACAAAATCTTTTAAAAAGGTTTCTCATAAGCTAATTTGGATTACATATTTAGTTAAAATCAGTCCAACTTTTAGTGAGTAAATTGGGCTGATTAAAATGAGCTGAGTTAATAAATAGAGGGGTCATTAGCCCGTCCAAATTTGGGCAGGTTGGATGGATCATATTTTCATTGGTTAGTTTTGCCGCCCCTACCTAATACGTCAAAATATGAACTACTCTCTACGTCTCAATTTATGTGATATAATTTGACTGACACGGAGTTTAAGAAATAAAAGAAGACTTTTAAATTTTGTGGTCTAAAATAAGTCAAAGATATTTGTGTGGTTATAGACCATCTCGTTAAGCGTAAAAGATAAATGTTAAAGTTAAAGTTAAATTGTTGTAAAATAAGGTATTGTATCATTCTTTTTTGGACGGACTAAAAAGGAAAATGTATCACATAAATTGGGACAGAGGGAGTAATAATGTTAGTGTAAGAAATTCTTACACTTTCAATGTATCCTAACCTATTGCAGCATTTGTCTATGTTATTAATTCCAATTGTTTTATAAAGAGTTATTTATAGTCATTTTTAGATAGTCTCATAGTATAAAAATTCATTTATAATATTGGTGTAATTAAACTCTTAAAATATATATTGTGTGTGACAGTATATGATGGTCAAAGAAGAAGAGGTGGAATCAATATATATATATATCCACATATTATTGGTGTGAATACCTTCAAAATAAACTATTGCATCAAGCAATCTTGGATTTGATCAGATGTCAAGTTTATCTTGGATACAATTTTGAAGAACTTTGTTTCCAATAGGATGCATTAATTAGTCATAAACTAATATAGAAAACAAAGAATAACTTGTAATAACTTACTCAATGTCCCGTAGTCGGGGCATGTAAATTTTGTAAATGTTGTGCTATTGTAAGTTATACTTTTGTGGTTTGTATGCCAAGAGTTACCCAAGTTGAGCAAATTTGGGCCCAAAAAGGGAAATCACTTATCCCGGCGAAGTGCATAAATATTCAATTTTCGGATCGGCACTTAAGTTGCTTTGGACTAACTTCAAGCATACGGGATTGAAGTTGCAAAAAAAAATTGAATATGAAATTTGCAAATTTAGGATATTTTTTTGCCTGAAGTGTGGCCTTGTCAAAACAAAACATCAGATATTTTTATTCCAAAATTTGGCCTAACTTGCCAAGGCCAACTTCAGACATTTCATTTGCAAGGCCAAACTTCAGACATTTTTAATTGAAGTCCTGGCCTTGGCAAGGCCTAACTTCATATTTAGAATGACTTTCCAAGACCAACTGAAGTTATGGCCTTGATAAGGCATAAATTCAGAATTCTTTACTGAAGTTGTATCCTCGGCAAGACCAAACTTCAGACATATAATGTTGCACTTAAGTTATTTTGGTGTAAAGGTGAGGCATATATTTGGATGCACTCAGACATTTTGGTGTGAAGTTAAAGTGAACAAATTTTTGCCCAAAACTAACAACTTGCTCTTCGACTTTCAACAATCACACACACGATTCAACACTCAAATCTATCTTAAATGAGGACAAATTCGAAACATAAGTTTTATATTTCACGAAGAACAAACCTTAATCACCAATTAGCCAAAACAATAACTAATCTAACAAATTTATTTGCAACAATGGTGATTTGTCATTATTTTCAAGCTTTTCCAACAACAAACATTTGAATTTAAATTTACTTTTCATATTCGAAATTCAAGACCACTTTTTAAAGTATTATACTTCTATTTTTATAAGTTCTATTGTACAACAACTAAGAAGGAGGAGGAGGAGGAGGAGGAGGAGGAGGAGGAGGAGGAGGAGGAGGAGGAGGAGGAAAAGCGGAGTAAAAATAATTTGGGAAAATTTCAAAAATATACAATTTGCTCACTTACATGCAAAATAATAGCCCAAAATTTACATTACAAAGCTTTGGCCCAAAAAAACTTTTATACAATGTTGTACACTTATATACAAAAGACAAGTACATTCTGTATAGAGGTGTTTGAAGGTGTATACATAATTATACACCTATATACATAAAGTTACAAGACATATATATTATGTATATAGGTGTATAAAAATGTATAGTAGTATATAAGAGGGGTGTCTACACCCAAATACACTATTATACACTCACTACCCTTGTCCCTCTAGATTTCTCCATCACCAACCTCAACCACCTCCGGCGACCCCCACCGTCGGTAATTTCATCACCGCCACTTGCGCTCCACCACCACTTCAATGAGTTTTTCGATAGATCTAGATCTTGATCTAGGTAATTTTTTATCAGATTTAAGCCACCGCAACGGAGGAGGCACTCAAATCTGAGCCACCAGAAAAGTCGTCATCGTCGGAGAACGATAGAGGAAGCGCGATAGAGAGAGAGGAGGCGTGGTAGAGAGAGAGAGCGAGAGAGGAGAGGAAGGCAGGAGAGAGAGCGAGAGAGATGAGGATAAGGGAATGTGTGGAGAGAGAGAGGGGCCGACGAACTCGATCTCTGTCCTTTTCGGTGGTGCGACGCCTCTGACGGAGTCGTCGTTTGGAGATGCCGACGATTAGGGTCCGGCGAAAAAGAGAGAGGGGGGGGGGGAGTGCAGAGAGAGGGGGAGGAGGAGTAGGGAGTGAGTCATTTTTTGTAAGATTTTAAAAGGTAAGTTAATTTTAATAGCATTAGTACCCTAATTAACATATGACATAACTATTCCAAATAATTTTGTCTTAAGTCATCTATAATTTGGGTGGCAGAATTTTTTTTATGAAACAAATCGGTGTAAGTTAACATGGAGACCACCAAATAAGATTGCTAGTGAAAATTTTACGCTTTTCAAAAAAGTGATAACGCACCTCTTACAACCATTGTTCCTTCTTGTGCAACACTTATTTCTGAACCTGCAAATTGCTTCTATTACTTCATCTCCCCATCGCCCATCAGAATCTCCATGAGGAAATAGACCTGGATAAATCTATGTCCGGCAAATCTTTTTTTTTTTTGTATGAATTTGTTTTTCACATTACAATGATGGAATGAATTGAAATTATACGATGGTTTGTGTTTGGTGGTGGTTCGAATGTGGAGTAAATATATATTTGGTGTATCTTATTGTATATCTAGTGTATGTTTATTGCATGTTTTATGTATCACGATGCATACAGTGACATACAAGTACATAGAACAATATACAAGTACATACAATAATATACAAGTCTATATATTATTATATATTGTGTGTATGACATGTATATATATTGTATCTTTTGTGTAAGTGTATTTAATTATTGTATGTCATGTATATATTAACATACATATGACATACAATAATAAACAATGGTATACAAGTGTATATGGAGAGAAGGAGTTGTCCAAGTCATGAGAGAGAACTCCGGCGAAGAAGAAAACTCAACGAAAAAGAAAAAGCTAGGGGCAGGTCTAGTCACCTGATTTTTCAGAGGAACTCCGACAATCTTCGGGACGAAAGCGGTGACAGGAGCGTAGCCGTGACAGATAGCATAGAACAACAACGGCTAGAGTTTGTGGGAAGAGAACATGTGAAGGAAGAGAACATGAGAAGAAGGATAAATAGGAAGATCTCCAAGGATTTTTTGAAGGTTGTATTGTTTTTTTATAAAACTAATGTTAGTTTTTAAAAATGTATTTTTATTGTTAAAATGGGTTAATTAGGCACTTTAATTAACATTTCGCTTTATTTGTTTGCACTTAATGGAGATCTGAATCTAAATGGTTCAGACCTTATTAAGTGTCTTTATTTACATTAAGATGTATTTATTGGGTCTGAATAAGTCTTAATCATTAAGATCTTTAACGAAATCTTAGTATTATTAAGAGGTATTTTGGTACAGATAACTTTTACCACCACTTTGTCTAAATCACCCGCTACCGTCACTAACCATCTTTTCCATCACCACTACCACCACTGTCGTCGCCACCCACCAACCACCACCACCAACCATTGTTAAGAGTCTCACACCGGATATGAAATGAGAACATGGACTCCTTATATGGACTTGCGGGCAAGGGTTGGTTGACGGGGATTGGGGGGTCGATGACGGTATCGGGTGGCAGTGGGGTAGTGGGGTTGTCACGAGATCAGTAGGTAGGCCGGGGGAGATTACAGGTGGTAGTGGGGCAGTGGGATTGTCACGGGTGGGGCAGTGGGAGGTGACAGGAGTAGTGGGTGCCAGGGAAGATGACCGGGGCAGTGGGTTTTGAGTTGAACTACTAGCTCAATGGATCATATTATTAAACAGGGGGGAAGTGTCTGAATCGTCAAGAAAGCCATAGTCAGTGACTTAACATTTTCGAACGTTTGCAAAAGGGAAGATGTGCTCCTCATACGTAACATGGCGAGAGACAAAGACTTTATTTGTGGACAAATCATAGCATATGTACCCCCTATGGTTTGACGGAAAATGCAAGAAGATGCAAAGAGTAGTCCTAGGTGCTAATTTGTGAGGAGCCGTGGATGCGATATTATGGTAGCATAGACAGCCAAAGATTTGGAGTTGAGTATAGGAAAGGACCCGACATAATAGAATTTCGGTAGGAGTTTTATTTTGAAAGGTATCGGTAGGCAATATATTAAGAAGGTATGCTACCATTTGTAACGTGTAGACCCAAAAGAGAGGGGGAGAGACATGAAATCGCATGGTACGAATCATATTATTAATGGTACGAATGGTTCTTTCGGCTTTACCATTTTGAGGTGAGGTATGGGGGCAAGAGAATCGGAACACCATACCATTGTCCGTACAAAATTTATGAAAGGGTGAATTGTTAAACTCACGACTATTAGCACGTGTGTATAATGTAATATTTACCATATTTAGTGTTATGTAATTATGGTAGAATTAGGATCCCTATTGTATAAGGATTCCACATTGTACACCTATATATATTTTATATTAATGAGAAAGGCTTCCAAGGGAGATTAATATTGTCTAACATGGTATTAGAGTCAGACCCATTCTAATTCTACCATAATTACATAACACTAAATATGATAAATATTACATTGGGTCTGGCTCTGATACCATGTTAGATAGCATTAATCTTCCTTGGGGAGTCTTTCTCATTAATACAAAATATATGTAGGTGTACAATGTGAAATTCTTATACAATAGGGATTCTAATTCTACCATAATTACATAACACTAAATATGGTAAATATTACATTATACACACGTGCTAATAACGATCATTGTCACATTGAAACGATTTAATGTTCTTTTCAAATTGCGTTTTGACGTAGGATCAAAATTCAAGAAAGGCGGAGTAGACTTGAGACTTATATTTGAGCGGATAGACCCATAGAAAATGAGAGAAGTCATCTAATAGTATCAAATAATATTTATGACCTAGTTTACTAGTAATGAGAGATGTCCATAAATCTGCATGAATGATATCAAATGGAGAGAAAGTAACACTTAAAGACGATTTAAAAGGAAGTCTAACATGTTTTCCTAGTGGACAAGAATAACAGTTGTGGATAAATTTCTCTTTATTACATTGAATCAAATTGTGACTTCTAAGAAAGTTAAAAATTGGTGCTCCTGGGTGCCCAAGTCGACTGTGCCAGGTTGAAGGAGAGATTGCAACTAGAGATGTATGTGGATTGACACTTTCAGCGGAATTGGAAGAGAAAGGATATAGGTCCCCCACACTATTGCATCTCGTAAGAGTTGTCCCCGTATGTAGGTCCTTCACAGAAAAACCAAAAGGGTCAAACTCAATAGATACATAATTGTTCCTAGCAAATTTTCTAACAAAGATTAAGTTTTTAATAATGTTAGGAGCATATAGGACGTTTTTTTAGGAAAAAGGAAAGGTGAGGTGGTGGAGTTTGAGCGGTGCCATAACCTTAAATTGGAATGCGGTTATCATTTTCGACCAAAATAAACTGGGGATCGTTCAAATTAAACAGTTGAGAAAGATTACCGGAGTTACGAGTGAGGTGAGATGTGGCGCCCGTATCCATATATCAGGCATCGTCGGGCTGCTGTAAATTTATGGTGTTGTAGGCCTGGCCTAGTTCGGTAGGGGTAATGAGGTCGTACAGTGGTTGTTGCTGTTGTTGTTGGGCCGCCGAGAAGTAGGCTTGTTGTGGTTGGCTGCTGAAACTGGACCGTCCCCTACGTCCTTTTTCCTTGCCACCACGGTCGTTACTGCGGACTCTGTTCCTCCCGCGGCCGCCCCGCAACTGTTGGTTGTCCGTGTGCTACAGCTGGCCGACGGGTATGGTGGTGGTCACTGATGCATCAATTACCAAGGCCTTTTGATTATGTTCATCTTGTTTGGCTAGTTTCCTCTAAGAGCAATTGTGACCAGGCCTTGTTGAAACTAGGGAGGGGATCATCTTGTTGAATTATTGTCGCAAGTGTGTCGTACTCACCATTTGGCAAACCATTTATTAGTTGCAAAACCATCTTCGTTTCTGAAATCGTTGTGCCGACATTAGTTAATTGATCTGCAACTAATTTCAATTGTTTGCAATAGTCGTACATATTCGCAAAGTTTTCAAGACGGGTGTTATTGAATTGTTCATCCAAAATAGATGGCACGAGTATGTTTGTTGTCTTGAATGATTTCCTCTAGTCTTGTCTATAGTTCGTGAGCTGAAACACCTGCCTTCATAATAGTATGAAGTAAATACTCGGATACGGTGCCATATATCCATGGCTTGACGATAGCAACAAGTTGTTTCCACGTTGTGTTGTCAACGTCAGACGGACATGGTATGGTGGTGTCGATGTGATCAAGAACATTGTAGACACAAGCATGAATTTGAAATAATTCTACCCACGAAGAGTATTGTCCATTCTCTTGATCAAGAACCAAAAGGATAAAGTTCTTGATATTTGTGATGGCGAAGATTGGATGAAGAGGGTTGGTAGAGGAAGAGGGAGTAGGAGGATGTGTGCGTCTTGTGTGGAGGAGGAGGAATCATGAGAACCCATGTTGCCGCCGAAAGTTTGGGAAAAGAGGGGAAGGGTGGCGAAAATTGTTTAGGGTTTGAGGGGTTGCCGCCGGAAAGAGAGAACGGGGGGCTGTAAAAAAAAAGAATTTTATAGTGTTGGGGTCCTTATATGGATTTGAACAATTCTCACCCTACAAGATAACTTTTGAGGTTGAGTTAGGCCCAAGATCCATTATTTACATGGTATCAGAGCCAGACTCATTCCAATTACCGATGTTGGGCCCCCAAATTATATTATCCACGCTCCAGTTAACAAGGTCTGGGTGTGCGGAGGAGTGTTAAGAGTCTCACATAAGAGATGGAATGAGAATATAGACTCCTTATATGGACCTGGACAATCCTCACCCTACAAGCTAACTTTTGGGGTTGAATTAGACTCAAGATCCATTCTTTACAACCATAACTACCTCCATAAATATAATCATATCCACAACCGTCATCGTCGCCGCAACCACCATTATCAACCACTAGAGATACTCCTAACTATCAACCTCCCCCACTATCATAACTAGCACCACTGCCAACTATCACAACATAATCCTAACTATCAACCTCCTCTACCATCATAACTAGCACCACCGCCAACACCATTATCAACAACCAGACATTCTTCAGTCACTACCACTAACTCCACCATCACAACCACCATTACCAGCCATCATCATCGCGTCAGTCACTGCAACACCAACCACCTTACCATCACAATTATCACCACCACTATTACTAGTTACTAGCACCAATCATCACCACCACAGAACATATCTACCATCACTAACAAACATAAATATTTCATTTTTAATCAAATATTAATTTTAATTTATTAAAATTTATATATTTTTTATTTTTAATTACCTTTTTATTCTGAAAAATATCATATTTGGCCCTATACTCTTAAAAAAGATTATATTTTCGTTATATTTTTTAAATATTTATCCTGACTATCTTATTTAAATTCATATTTACCTTGAACAGTTAATTCCCCTTATCCCCACCTTATTATCCTACGTGACACTTGCTTGATATAACCCAACCTACCCTCAAAATAAGCTGACCCACTTGCCAAAAAAAAAGTAACTGTTTCTCAAAATGAAATAGAGAATTAGAGATCTTTATCCAAACACCGGAGAAGATCGGGAAATCATATAGCAGAAGAGTAAGTAAATCAGTCTTCACTACCACCAATTTGTTAACGTCACTGGTTTCTTGAATCAATGGCGCGGCGATCCATAGATCAACACCCCCTTCCTCGTCTCCCCTTCAACGCCTCTCAACTTTCAAAGACAGATTTGCCTCCACCACGACCGCCACCATAACCCTAACTCTGACCTCCACCACCTCCGCCCCAATCGATTCCTTCACTTCCGATCTAATTTTCTCATTTTTTCTCTCCTCCGACTCCGACACCACCCATTTCTCCCCCGTCGCACTTTCCTCCAGTTACACCGCTTCTCGTATCGAGAAACTTCAAGAACAAATGGCAATTGGGTTTATATTGTAAGTGAGTCGGTTTATTTTTGGGTGGTCAGGTTTAATTTGATGGATTTAAATTGGTTGAAAATAATATGCGCCAATGCAGTATAATAAGTTGGGGACAAGGTAATTAATGACTTAGGGGTAAATATGAGCTCAAAGGAGGGGTGGCCAACGGGGCGGGTTACGGCGTGGGGGTAGGTTTTTTCATTTTTTTTTTCAATTTTTTTTAATTTAAAAAAATAGCATATATATAAACACCTCAATAATTGAACAAGATAGTGTAATAAAAATATCACAATGTTATTTTTGTGCCTCTTATATTATTTAATAGAAATATAATTTTTTTATAATACAATTGTCAAAATTGCAATTTTGTCGTGTTGAAAGTTGCAAATAACATAGTAAAATTGTAATTAAAAAAAATACATATTTAAAAACACATTTTCTAATTTCTTTATAATTTCTTGTGGTTTTTCGGTTGGAATTTGTATTTGTTGGTCAAATTGCTCGACGTCGCTTTCACCTCCATCGGATAAGATTTCGTTGTAGTATTCGTCTTCTTCTTCGCTGATCTCCGGTTGACCTCACCTTCTCCGCTCCGCTCGTATCCAATCTCTGAATAACACTGTAATCTCCAAGCTGTCTCTCGCTAATGAGTGTATGTGCTCTGCTATTTGAAATCTAGCGGTAGAAAAAACGCTTTCAGACGCTGTTGATGACGCTTGAATGCTCAACACATCTCGAGCCATCTTTGACAGTGTCGGAAATGTCTTCTCATTCTCTCTCTAATATTTCAGCAAGTCTTCATGTCCTTCTTCATTGAGAACTGCTTGGTATGATACAACACCATTCAAAACAAAAAACATCAAACTCCCTAACTTGGTTAGTAGTGTTACCACTATACATTCTATGTCTAAGACTTTCAATACTAGCTGCAGAAACGACACGTCTTTTTTGAGGTTGTGTTGAAGAAGAAGATGGTATGGAAGCCGGTTGGTTGCTAGCACTTTTTTGTTGGTAATGCCTATATACTTTTTTGCATTCATCTTGTATGTTAGACAACACTTTTTCTTTTGTTTGTGGGTCATTTGGATTTTTTGGAGTTGAAGGTGGAAGTACTTCTACTATACAATCATAAATAGTTTCAATTAGTGTTTTACAACCGTCTATTTTAATAGTCGAATTTAATACAACACCAATATTATAGATAGTGGGAATAGGAATAAAATATTTTTTAAATTTGATAAATATTTTTAATAGGTGCCTTATAAGCTGATTTTTTTATATATTCACTAAGTAATAAAATACTAGAGCTATATAAAACAACATAGTTGAAATAATATGATAATATATACCGAAAAAATCTTTTATTGCTTGAAATTTTTTCTCTAGAAATACAATAAGTTCTGAATTTTTTTCTTAATCGTTATCTACAACCATATCAGTTGGATTTTGATTATGGGCATTAAAAATAAAGTTATAGGTCTTCTATAATCATAAGCAACAAGCAGTTGTTCGTATAAAGAATTTCACCTAGTCGCTACTTCTTCGGGAATTTTTCTATAAGCTAGTCCACAATCATGATAAGTTTTTTTATATTCTTTTTTTCGTTGTATTCTATTACTTCTAAAAATAAAGTTTATAGCAAATTATATTTTATTAAGAATGTCTTCAAAAAGTGATAGACCATCCTTTACAGCTAAGTTATAAATATGACACACACATTTTATATGAAAAAGATTAGGAAAAGATGGAGTTAAAAAATCTTTTAAAAGTCTAATAACATAATTATTAGAAGAAGCATTATCTAACGTAACAATCATTATTTTGTTAGTTACACCATAATAATCGCAAACTTGATAAATATTTTCAGCAATAAAATTTTTGGTGTGCCTATCATCAATTTATCTATACGCTAAAATACATTTTTTCATAGACCATTTATAATCTATCCAATGACATATTATCATTAATTAATCATGGTCGTTAGTACTACAGCCTATATCATACGTGATAGATACTTTACCAAGAAAATGATATACGTGATAGATACTTTACCATAATACTGTTGACCCTGTACTTGATCTGGGACAATATGTGAACCTTGTCCCGACGGAGAGGGCATTGGCGCACCCGATTTTTCAGCCAAGTATTGGTCCCACCTAACTTTGTGAAAGTTTTGTACGTGTCTTAGTAAACCTCTCGTCCCACCCTGGCCTTTTCTCATTTTAAATTTATAAAGATTTTTACAAAATTGACATCTAACTACTTGATTCTCTTCGTCCCTATAAAAAAAAATCCATGCATCTGATTTTAAATTTTGTTTTATTTGGCCTCGTCTCATACTAGGGGGAATAAGAGGCGTTCCAGTTGGAAGTGCACTAGTGGGTGTGTCATCTAGATTAGTGAGTGTGTCATCTAGATTAGTGAGTGTGTTATCTAGATTAGTAGGTGTGTTATATAGATTATCTTCTAAATTAAAGTTTGGTTGAGTTGCAGAAAATATCTCGTCGTCTAAATCTAATGGTATTTCAGGAAAAAATTCAGTTTCATGATCTATATGTGTGTAATCAGCCAAATCATCATGTCTAAGAATATGATGACTAGAAGAAGTACTCATGCCCATGTTACCCCTACTAGAAGAAGTACCATTACCCCTACCCTTAAACATACCTCTTAATCCTTCCATTTTAATTATGCTAATAAATAGTTAAAGACAATGAAATTAAGTGCGCTAATTAAAATAAAGTAACAATAATAATTTAAAGAAGGAACGAATGTACCAAACGCCAACGTAACATCGACGTGTAATCGAGGTTGAAAATTGAAACTTTGCTCGATGGATGATCCTCAAGCTAGTTGCCAACTTTACTCCCAATTTTTGAACTTTGATGTAGTTATACAAATTACAAACGAATAAATAAAATTTAATATTTAGTAGACAATGTAGACTTGTCGAGAGATTGTAGGAAGATTTGTGAGAAAGATGAAGAGAAAATGAAGTATTTATAGTTGAAAAAATGTGTTAAAGTGTAAATATATTAACTTAGGGATTAAAAATAAATATTAAGGGGTAAGGGGGTTGGGGGGGGGGGGGGGGGGGGAGGGGAAGGCCAAAATGACCGTTGCACAACGACCAAAATATAAAATGGCCATTGTGCAACGGTCATTTTTTGCAAAGGGGAGGGATCGAGTGGGACCGAGGCGGGGCGGGGTCGTGAGTGGGCCGACCCGTTGGCCAGCCTTAGCTCAAAGTATAACTAAGCACAAATATAATCTTTTTTGAAGTCTATAGGGGCAAATATGATTCTTTTTTCGCTTTTTATTTGAATTATGAATTTATTATGTTTAAGAAAAATATATTATTAACATTTAGATATTAAAAAATAAAAATTATTAATCATTCATTGTTCAAATATAGAGATAACATCTTAATCATTCAAATCTTCATTCAGATTCATACGCTTAATCTTAATGTAATTGTAAACGAATGAGGCCTCAATTTGCATTGTTAGTTGAAACTTGAAAGTCAGTCCTACATTAATTTACCTCTCTTTATATCGTAAGGTCCAATAAAATTAGTATGTGAACCCAGCTTCTCGCGCGACACATATAAGAAGCCCAAAACTTGAATGCCATGAAGTACCGTGCAGAAAACTGGTCTCTAAGTTTAACTATCAAGATAATTGACCAAGTGTTTTCTTTCCTGCATTTTATTTTTTGTACATTGTTTTACTAGAGTCGTTTGATCATGAATATGATTTGATTTGAAATAACATTAGGAAATTATTTCAAATAAGTATTTGTTCGCCAAACTGACCATTTATTTAAGCGGAGATAAAAATATTAGGTGATTTCATTTTATCTGTCCTAGCACGGATACCATGATTATCAAAACACAAATTCAACTTTTTTTCATGTCCCAATACAATTTTAACTTCTAAATACCATTTCTTAATTTAACTTCAAACACTATTTTTTCTTCTTCAAATTTCAACCGGTATCCAAATACCTGCTAAGTATATCGGGATTGTCCAACTAGGTATACCTTGTTGTGAAGAGGAGAATGATAGAAAAACTGGAGTTTACCTTATAAAAGAAATTAAAAAAATAACAATATATGGGTCATATTTTTAAAAGCTTCTCTTTAACATATTCAAACGACATTAATTTACGTAACTTCCGGAAAACTCTTGTGATCGATATGTTTAATAAATCATTTTCTATTCATTTTTAACCCATTCAATCGGGCTAGAAAGATGAAACACATCTTAGATATTATTAAGAAAATGTAGAAATTAAGTTTTCCTTTTCTTGGAGGGGACAATAGAAAGCTCCATTTGAAAATTATGTTACAAACTTTTGCAATAAAAGGTATTAGCGACGACAGGGAATATGGTTGGCCATCCTGTTTTAGGGCGTGTTTGGTATGGAGGAAATTATTTTTCAAAAAATATTTTTTAATCTTCTCATATTTGGTTGGTTAAATTATTTTAAAAAATGTTTTCTCTAGGAAAACAAGTTCTTTAAAATTGAGAAAAATAATTTTTCTAGTGGGAGTAGGAAAAACAAATTTAATAAGTACGCACTGACGCGTCATCCCCAAACTGTCACTCCCCACCCCATCGGCTCCCTTCCCCAGCCACCCCCAAACTCTCACTCCCCACCCCATCTTATTCGTATAGTGTTTTTTTAAATTATATTTAAATGTTCGTAGGATAGTATTTTCTTGCTTACGTACCAAACACTAGAAAATAAGTAAGAAATTTACTTATTTTTCACAATGTTTTCTGGTAAAACATTTCCCTCCATACCCAACACAACCCTAGTGTCTTGGACCCTAGTCTCGAATCTTAATATTGAATTATCTTCAACAATGTTAATTAACCATTTGCTTTTATCAAAACGTAAGTTAACATTAAGGGTGTGTTTAGTATGATGGAAACTGTTTTCGTAGAAAATATTTTTTTGAAAAACAAGTGATTTTCCTACTTATTTTCTTGTGTTTGGTTGGATGTGTTTTGAAAACATTTTCTAGTGTTTGGATTGAAGGAAATACCAATCCAATTCCCTAACCACACGCACCTCCAACCCTCCAACCCCCAACTCACTACCTCTCACCTCCTACCCCCCCCCCCCCCCAATCCAACCTTCACTACTATCCCCACTCCCCATTTTGAAAAAGATGCTACTTTCACAAAGTGGTTATTTTTATAAGATAACCAAATACGTGCATACCTTTGCAAGTGCCTTTTTCTAAGACAACAAAAGAAGAAGACTACTTTGCACTTTGAAAGACAATCCAAAAAATGACTATGTTTGTAAGCTAGCGATTTTTTTAAAGTGACACAAAAAATGATTATTTTTGTAAATTGATCCTTTTTGAAAAGTGACATAATGGTATGTTTGCAAAAAATTAGTTTCTTGCAAAAGGACCGGAAATGCAAATTTGCAAAAATAGTAACTTTTTTGTCATTTTAAAAAAAATGGTAACTTTACAAAAGCAACAATTTTTGTATCACTTAAAAAATAGCTACTTTACAAAACTGACCACTATTTTATAAAGGTCACATGCAAATATGGCTATTTTAATACTTTGACAAAGAGATTATTTTAAAAAAACAGTTAGTTTTGCAAAGTACTTAGTTTTTTAAAGTAACTTCTTTCACAAAATGCGTTTTTTGAAAATTGGTTACTTTCATTAAGTGACTACTTTTAAAAAGTATCGACTTTCACAAAGTTGCTATTTTCTAAAAGTGACTACTTTTACAAAGTGACTACTTTTACAAAGTGACTTTTTTCTTAAGTCGTTATATTTGCAAGATGACTATTTTTGAAAAGTGCTTACTTTTCGCAAGTAATATTTTTATAAAGTGACTATTCAGATTTATTTGGTTAATCCAACCATTTTGACCCAAGGTAAAATTCTCTCTCCTCTCAAACAACAATCTATTCCCCTATTCCTCCCAAATCAAAACAATTGGTTCCAACCAGAAAGGGCTACGCCAAGATGAAGTTGTTTTGGTGATATTAGTTGCTAATCAACAATCGTTGCACAAGTTCAAGCTTATTTCTAGAAAGAAGTAATCATTTGATTATTTTCATTAATGAATTGAGTATATATACAATTTACACTTTTCATAATATGAAAAATCCTATTCCTATTTTATTCCCAAAATCCTATTCTATTTGTACAAGAATACTATAATTATGGTAAGTGTACAATGCTTAATTAATTACTGTTGGAAATTTTCCTTTGGCGGGGAGGTGCGTCCACCCATATTTAATGAATTAAACACTAGTGTTCCGCATGTTGGAGGCTTTGTATCTTCACACGTGCATAATCTACTAAGTGAGTAGATGACCATAGGGCCAAGAATCGCCAAATTTCGTTGAGAAATGAAAGAGATATTGGTCCACGAAGTAAGGTGTTTGAGGCATGAAAATATGGTGTGGGACAAATCTACCACATCGGTGGAAAAATGAAGAATTGCTCTCTTTATAAGTCTCATAATTGGCTAAGGGTTTGGGACCCCAAGGGTTATCCCATGTGTTTAAAGGAGGCAGGACCTAGATGTGCTTGGGTTCAAGGTTAAGCCCACACGCGCGCCGCCGCCCGCCCGTCCGGTCCGGTCACGGGACACGGGACTTTCTGATATTATCTATTTGGACCCCCAAATTGCTTAATATTTATAGTCTGGTCCCTAGAGTTTCTGAAAAGTTGAATTTGGGAACGACGGAAGGCAGAAAGTTTCTGCCTACCGTTGGAGTTGATTTTTGGGGACGTTAGTGTGCATTAACCAGTCATTACTTGGCTGATTAACTCCTTCATAATTAGCCCTCCTTCAATGACCATAAACAACCTCACTAATGGCCATTAACAACCCTCTCTAATGGCTATTAACAACCTTGTTTTGGCAGTTGAGGAGTCCCTCCTCCATGCTATATATTGAGTTGTTTGGCTCAATTGTGGAACACACGAAAAATTACACAAAACAGAATATAAACACCCAACCAGACAACAAAAACAGAGACAAACATTTATATACAAAGAGACAAATAGAAGAGACACTGAAATTCAGTCCAAAACGTTGGGACGAAAACAGAAACTCTTCATTCCTTTTCCGTTTCTTCAGTAAGGCGTTTCGTGTTTGTTTTCTTCGTCAGACTCAACCTATTTGCTTTGTAGTGTTGAGATTAAAGTGTTATTTTATCTTGGGAAACTATTGCCCATTAACGTAAAAATATATATACGGGGCAATCTTGTCTTAAGGCCAGAGTGCAATCACTCGACTCAGCACACAGTTGTAACAATCCAGATTTAGTGTTTCTTGATTTCAGGTTATCAAGATTCAAGACTCAACAAGCTTACGGCAGTTCTGAATATTGGCCTGTTTGTTTATCCTTTCGAACACTTGTAATATTTATTTACTTCCCGTACTGCTTTAGAATATCCGACAATTACAACTAACATATTACAATTATGGGTATATACGATTTATGGGTATACACGATTTAGCTTGTCAATCCGTGATATACACAAGGCAGTGTATATACCGTGTATATCACGGGTATATTTATCACACCCCCGCAGTCATAGCGAACGGTCTTCGTACGCTGAGACTGTCCCTAAAATATTCAAAGAGAACCGAGGGAAGACCTTTAGTAAAGATGTCTGCAATTTGATATCTGGAAGGGACATGTCAGACGTGTACTTGTCCACGAGCTACCTTTTCTCGAACAAAGTGGATATCCATCTCAATGTGTTTAGTGCGCTGGTGTTGAACCGGATTACCAGAAAGATAGAAGACACTAATATTATCACAATAAACCAAGGTAGCTTTCTGAATGAGACAACGAAGTTCTAAGAGAAGATTACGTAACCAACATGATTCAGAGACCATATTGGCTACCCCACGATACTCGGCCTCCGCACTAGAGTGTGACAACGTAGACTGTCGCTTCGCAGACCATGAGACCAAGTTATTTCCAAGAAACATACAATAGCTAGACGTGGAGCGTATGGTATCTGGACAACCACCCCAATCAGCATCCGTATACGAGACAAGTGTAGAAGCCGACGACGGATAAAGATGCAAGGCATAGTCAAGTGTTCCCTGGATGTAGTGGATAATGCATTGAGCGCATTCATGTTCTCAATCCTAGGACCATGCATAAACAAACATACATGTTGTACGGCATATGTAATATCCGGTCTAGTGAAAGTAAGATACTGAAGAGCTCCGGCAAGACTGCGATAGTGGGTAGGATCCTCATAAGGTGAGCCAGCCGCAACACCCAGCTTGGGTTTAGTATCAACAGGAGTGGAAATAGACTTACACGAGGACATACCAACCCTCTCAATTATCTCAGCGGCATACTTTCGTTGTGATAAAAATAACTTATCTGCATGACGAGTGACAACAATCTTCCAGAAGTAACTCAAGGGCCCCAAGTTTTTCATAGCAAACTCAGAACTAAGCAGTGTCATGATAGACTTGCGCAAAACATAAGACGAGACAGTCAAGATAATATCATCCACATATAATAGAATTACCATATCTTTTTAGTAGGTTTGATTATTTTCTTAATGTTCTTCAGTTCAGAAAATAAGTATAGTGCCATTTATTTCTTCAATCAGTAAAATTTTATAAGTGTATTGTGCCTCCGACATTATTGCATTCGTTTTCTCTTCTTTGAGACATTTGGGGGTGAAGGGAGAGAGTTCTTGTTTGGCAGTGAAAAGGCAAGAGGAAAAAAGAGAGAAGTTATAACCATGGTTAAAATGGTTGGGTTAATCAAATAAATCTGGACCATCAATTTCTTTACAAGGACACGTGCACTAAATTTAATAGCCTACTGGACAAACTGGAGGGATTGGATACTGGAGAGGAGCCAGATCCAAAACTTATATAGATAGATATATAGTGAAAAAGATATGATATGTATTTAGATGAGAGGAAGTGAAAAAGATAAGTGTGTACATTGTATATGATCCACCACATTGACACTTCCAAGTTCCAACTGATTAAATTTACCCAAATTGAAGGTAATTATATCAACAAGTCATTTTCACCTCCATAATATGGAATGCGAAGAATTGAATAACAATAATTTGACTAATACATCTGAAAAACCAACCTTAAAACAGTAGTAATAAGCTTGCCATTCAATTTTTTGACTTTGAAGAACAACAAGGAATTCATTTTTTTCTCGAGGGTTAGTTGGTTAAATAGTTTTTAATTGTACAAAAAAACAAATATTTCTCTGTCAATCAAGATTTCAATCAGATCCATTGCATTAATACCGAAAATTTGTTCATATGGGTTCTTTAATTTGGACCCACCACCTGAATTTGAGTTTTCAAAATGAAACAATTTTAATACACTATGTGCATTTAAATAAATTGTTTCCAGAGAGTAACTACTAAATTTGACTTTGTAACTATGAAAAGAAGTGCAGAGTTTATATAGTGTTTCTTTTTGGTTTATGTCTTGAATTCAAAATTTTAAAATTCTGAATCCATGAGATAATGTTTTTATAAAGAAATAAAGATGCACCTTCTAGTGTCACAATTATTGGAGCATATTCTGGATTCATGTCCATTTTATGAATTTGAATTTCAAATTTGAAAGATGGTGCATAGACATATAGTATATTATAATATTTTAGTGCAAATTTTTTGTTGTCTTGTTGCATAGATTATATATACAAGATTGAGGTAATGAATTATGATTCACTTAAAAAGGAATTATTAATTTGTAGCTAAATAATTAACAGAATTTGTTAATGATGTATTGCTAAATAGCCATAATTAATATGGTCGTTCCTTATTTGAATATGATGTTAATAAAACCATTTTCTATGTAAAACAAAGAGGGGTTGATTATCGATTTTCATTTGAAAGTACTCCCTCCGTCCATATAGATATCCACTTTTATTATATTCAAATTCAAAGACTGATATAGCAAACTTATGATTTTATTAATTATTTTTTAAGAAATGTGCCAAGTCAAATATAAATAAGTAAAAATGAATAGAGGAAGTATATTTTACATAAAACAAGATACATATTAATGACTATCTCAAACTGTAAAGGAAGTCTGGTGGAAAAGAAGTGCCAATAACTTACATTAGATCCAAAATAATATTTAGTAGGCGTTTGGCCATACGCTTATTTTAGAATTTTTGGAGTTAGAGTTGTGTTTGATCATAATTTTTACAAATAATAGTTGGTTGTTGAAAAATATTTTTTCTAACAAATATGAAATATGATTTATACCCTCTAATTTTTGAGAACTAGCAAAACCACTCAAAACAATTAATGAATATAATGAGTGCTTAAACACCGCCCATCAATCATTTTCTATTATATTAAGCATGATTTATATAGACTTTTTAATACGATGATATAATCAAGTTCACGAAACTCATCGATCGAATCTACTATGAGGTCAAATTTATAAAAATAAAAAAATGTAGGGTAAAATTTGAAAAGTGAAAGATAAAAGCAATGACCAAAAATAAAAAGTGAAAATTGCAAAAACAAGGTTTGATGTGTTTTTCATATTTCAAATATAACTTGTACTTGAAATTTTCATGGTCAAACACTATTTTTTTAAAAAAAAAATCGAAAAAAAATAAAAAATATCTATGGCCTAAAAGGTCCTTAGTCTTCTAGTCTTACATTAATTAATGTCATATGTTTATATATATACTTTTCAAACTTTGACAAATGCCTAGTTTCACTTCTTTGAAATCTACAATTAACAAACAATTAAGTTGGAGAAGAAAGCTTATTGGAAATGTTGTGGCATAAGCCTATTGGTAATTTAGAAAGGAAAAAAAATAGAGTGTGTTTGGCATGACGGAAAATATTTTTAAAATTTTATGCTTGATTGAGTAAAATATTTTAAAAAAATATCTTCTCTAGAAAAATAAGTATCTTAAAAATTAAGAAATAACTTCGCCAGAGGAGTAGAAAAAACATGTTCTATAAATGACATATCACGCTATTGTTTCCTTCGCCCCCCGACTCCCACATACTACCTTGCCCACCCCATCTCATCCCACCCTATAATATTTACTTAAATTATATATAAGTGCTCTTTGGATATATTTTCCATTTCCTTATCAAACATCATTAGAAGTAAGAAAATCGTAAATATTTTTCGTGACAAACATTTTACTTCATACCAAACACACTCATATTCTGCACTTGTTCTAGAAAACTACGGAATCTGGTATTTATGATTGATCTAATTGAACTAATCAAATGAAGCCAAATATATGAGATACCTAATGTAAGTGGATCACTTCATCATTTGGAAAGTTGAAAACCATGTGCACGCACCATCTTAAGAGTTGTCTATGGTGTTAATGCATAACAGAATATTTTCATTTTGACTCAGCATTGACAAGAATTAAATATGATAAGTATGGTGCATAGTTGTCAATCTTTCTACTTCATAACAATGCACAGAGCTAGTGTCCATCGAGTTACAAATATAATAGTAGTATCAAATTAAGGGAGAGAGTCTAAATGTTTCGATATAGATGTACTATTCGAAATTGCTCAATTTTACCATGTAATACACTTTTGTTCATTTATTCCCTTATTATTAGCAAATTATTTTGTATTTTTCCTTACGATTAACATGACTTTAGCATGAAATGGATGAACTCCACAATTCCAAATTCTTCAAGATAAAAGGTCAGCTATCCTTCAACTTTTGACTACTCCATATGATTTAAAATACCCTGAAGTTGAAGTTCCATTAGAGGTCAAAAGGCAAAAAATAAGATTTATTTCTTATAACAACGAGAATAATATCCGACCAAAAGTTTAACGAAAGTAAAAATTCAAATGGCCACATATCTTTTAAATATTCCTCCTAGCAAACTACTTTCCAATGTGTACCTACACAAATATTGTACCACCGCCTCCCATCTTTTACACATTTGAGGGTTTTTGGGTGTTTGTGTTATCCCTTATTTCCGTCCACAACCATTAACAAACTTCAAGCTCGTTCCACTCCTTGGTGTGTTTTTGGGATATCCACAAAATCATAGTGGATATAAATGTTATGATATGATGAACGGGAAAATCATTATCTCTCGTCATGTAGTTTTTAATGAGTCTACATTTCCGTTTTCTAATTCTCATGTGGCATCCCCCTTCATATGATTTCTTAGAAAATAAAATACATCCAATTTTACAACACCATCTCAATATCCAAAATCAGATGGGACCGGCCCAACCACGAAATGGGACTGGACTAGTCCGCGGTATGGAGGTCACCGCCTTTTTACCGTCGGTCTCGGTCCAGTCCACTTTGAGTGGCTGCCAGGCCCATTGAGGGACCCCATTGCTCCATCACCCGTTAACTCAACCAGTGATCACTCCCAACCCAATAACCTGGCAGAAACCCAACTTCAACAACATTCACCCTTGGCCCAAAATACCACATCCTCTAGGCTCACTACCTTGGCCGAGACCCCTACTCCCCAGATAATGGGGTTAGCCCAATCTCAGACCATTGAAACTCGTGCCATGCATGAGATCATTCGGCCCAAATGTCATTTTAACTCAACATCCTCGGTCCAACCATCACCTCTACCAAAAATATCCCAAAGCAGCCCTATCAGACCCGAATTGGAAAGATGTCATGTTAGATGAAATTGATGTTCTTATTAAAAATAAGACGTGTGAGTTAGTGCCCCGTCCATCTATTATGAATATAATTTGGTCTATGTGAGCTTTTTGTCATAAAAAGAATTCTGATGACTCCTTTGTGAGATACAAAGCTCGCCTTGTTGGTGATGACAGGTCTCAGCAGGTTGACATGAATTGTGGTGAAATGTTCAGTCCGGTGGTTAAGCCAGCAACTATTAGGACGGTTCTTAGTGTGGCACTGTTAAAATCCTGATCCATTCATCAGTTGGATGTCAAAAATGCATTCTTACATGGCAATTTACAGGAAACAGTTTACATGCACCAACCGTAGGGTTTCTGAGACTCTACACATCCAGATTATGTTAGCCTGTTGAAAAAATCCTTATATGGTTTGAAACAGGCTCCACGGGCATGGTATAACAGGTTTGCAGGGTTTGTATCCGCACTGGGTTTTTCACACAACAAGTCCGATCAATCCTTATTCATTTACAAGAAGGGAAATGACATGGCATATATCCTCCTATATGTAGATGACATCATTCTCATGACCTCATCTAAATCACTTCTCCGGTCTATTATGTCCCTTCTTGTAAAATAATTTGCGATGAAGGATTTGGGTCCATTAAATTATTTTTTAGGAATTGCTGTAACCTAATATGCAGGTAGTCTGTTTCTCAGTAAAAAAAAATACGCCGAGGAGATCATTGAAAAAGTTGATATGTCCTCCTGCAAACCGTCACACACACACACAACTGTCGATACAAAGGCCAAACTAAGCAACGCTACATGAACCCCATACAGTGATCCAACACACTACCACAGCCTTGCAATACCTCACCTTCACGAGACATGATATCTCCTATGCGGTTCAGCGAGTGTGTTTACATATGCATGATTCGAAAGAAGAACATATGGGGGCTCTTAAGCGAATTCTGCGGTATGTCAAGGGTACTCTTCATTTTGGATTGCATCTGTATAAGTCCTTCATTTCGAGTCTCTTATCTTATACATATGCGGATTGGGGTGGTTGTCCGGATACACGACGTTCCACCTCTGGTTATTGCGTATTTTTGGGCGACAACCTCATTTCATGGTCATCCAAACGACATCCAACGATGTCTCGGTCGAGCACCGAAGCAGAATACCGAGGGGTAGCCAATGTGGTTGCTGAATCATGCTGGCTCAGTAATCTTCTTTTAGAGCTCCATTGTCCGATTAAAAAGGCAATCGTGGTGTATTGTGATAATGTGAGTGCGATATACTTATCCGGTAACCCTGTCCAACATCAACGCACAAAACACATAGAGATGGATATATTATTTGTCCAAGAAAAGGTTGCACGTGGACAGGTCTGTGTTCTCCATGTGCCGTCCCGTTATCAGATTGCCGACATTTTCACAAAAGATCTTCCGTGCGTACTATTTGATGATTTCAGGGACAGTCTCGGCATACGAGAACCTCCCGCTAAGATTGCGGGGACTGTTAGGATAATTATGGGGCCATCCATAATTATCTCAAATCATGATCACATCATATATTGTGTAATAACATAATCTAGGATGATTATGATTTGATTGTAAATTAGTATAAATTAATTTAGGATGATTAGATTAATCTTCCTTAATATTTGCATTGTATACTTGTATATATATTTGACTATAAGAATGAAATAAATGATGGAATTGATTTCCTTCAAGTCCAAACCTTGTATAAGTATCCGTTCGTTAAAAAATACACAAATTTAACATCAATTGAATAAGAAGATGAACTTGTAATAATAATTTTACACTTAACTATTTATGATCAAGGTTTCTCTTTTCATTCCGCAATCGTTTATGAAGCTTCACACAGGCCCCTTGATGATTTCAATTTCTTTTATGCATGAAATACTTGTTTCTTTTTACATATAATAGATGAGTTCACAATTTCAATGCGATAATCTTTTTTTTTTTTGTCATTTCATAAATTATTTGTAATCAATCATCTTGAAGTTTGAATAATTCCTCCATAGGTATGTCGAATAAATCTATAGTTAGGTTGAACCAGTATTCTCTTTGGAAGTATCTAAAAAGTCAATTGATGCAAAATTCTAATCCTATATTTAAAAAGGTAATTTATTATTCTCTCCTATGACCTATATATCTAAACACTTCTCTAAAAAATAAAATTTTCCTCTTTCTTTCTTTCTTTTATTATCTACTTTGTTATTTAATTTTTTTATTCCAAATGCATCGACAAGTTTCAATCTGTTGAGCTTTTTGCGCCGTAGATATACAATAAAAAACAGGTCAAAGAAAACAACAATAACAATTAAAAAAAGCAGCAACATGACAATATTCATAATTTGAAACAAGACGATATTTAATAATTTCACAGGCAAATCTACCACCAAACATTAATTTCACAAAAAGAACATTTCCAATATCTATAACATTAATTTTGAAAACATGTTTGGAACATAACACCTCCAAGACTTTTTGTCCTACTCTCTACGTGATCTAAGTAAGAAATATTCTATTATATATATATATATATATACAACAACAACATACCCAGTGAAATTCCACAACGTGAAGTCTGGAGAGGGTAGAGTGTATGCAGACATTACCTCTACCTTGGTAGGTAGAACGGTTGTTTTCGAGAGACCCTCGGCTCAAGACAAAGCACAAGCACAAGCAAAACAAGAGAAACGGTCAGACCCGAACAAGAAGTTTAAAGCAGTATGAAAATGCGGGTATCAAAAACGAATAAGCCATGATATTGCATTCTGAAAAAAAAAAATAGTAACTAACGCATGTAAATAAGATAAACAAAATACGAGAACTTTTTATATATATATATATATATATAAGATTACATAAGTCACATGTTTGAGGAAAAGCCATGGAGAAAGGTATCAAGATTCAAGGTTGTTAGGTACGTATGTTCATTTATATCTTTACAGGGTCCTTTTGTTTTCTTGCTTTTGGAATGGTCAATGATGACATATTTGTAGAGTTAATTAGTAATATTGTGAACATCTTATTTAATAATTTAAATTATCAGAGAGTAAATGTTTTTATTTATTTATCGAAAACAGTCTCTCTATCTCCCAAGGTAGGGATAAGATCTGCGTACGCTCTATCCTATAGATCCCACTTGTGCGATTACGCTAAATATACTATTGTTATTATTGTTATTTATTAAGATTTACAACGCTCTCTCGCACAATTAGAACTGTTATACCTTGGCCCAAACGGTGTCATGGTACATCACTATATTGAATTTTTTACTTAATATGTATATATAGATAATAAGTAAAATAAAAATATTAGATATAAATATAAAATATTACACCATTTGCTATTACAGTAATTCATTCATTTGTTTACTTCTTTAAATATCAACACCTCTTAGTAAAAACCCTAATACTTATCTGTTCTGATATCATACATTGAGCAAATTACCTCAATTTAAATATTTAAATTGTAAAAAATGATAACATTTTATTTATTAATTTTAAGCATGCAACAAAACCACTTGGGTGTTTAAGTTAATGATAAAAAAGTTTATGAGGGTTTAGTCACATATATTTATTATGAATATCCAAAATATTTTCTTCTGAATTTCATAATTCAAGCAAGATATGACATGTTTTCTTGATCAAAACCACTAATTTTTTTTCAATAAATTATTTAGAAAAATAATAAAAGCTTTAAAGGAAAAAGGGGAAATTAGTTAAGGACATGACATATAGTGTCAAGTTGCCAAATAGTCCAACACTGATATATTGTGCGGACCAGCTAATACTACTACTACATTTTTGTTGCCTTTTTCTCTCTTTAACCTATACATACATATTTCTATATGTCTCTTTCATGTTTTCACTTGTCTATGTATGTGGGGTGGGGTGGGGTGGGGTGAGTTGGGGTGGTGGTGAGGAGGTTTACTCCATAGATTAGAGTTAGAGTGTTAGACCTTGAAAATGCAAGATTTCAGCAAATCTTGGACCCCACCATATTTTTCTTTTCAAGAAAGTTATTTATTCTATATTTTTTCCTAATATTTCCAAATAAATGAACGTGGCTTACTCATCCCATCACCCCCTTTAGCTTAAAATTTTACATTTTTTCCATATTTATGTGTTTGGTTCAAGATTTGTCTAAAAATAGTTACTTTGCAGTTGGAGAGTTGAAACTTGAAAGTGGTGGTGTAGCTTTCGTCCATGTGCTATACTTGGTAGTGTTAATTTCTTTATTAGCCAAACTTTTTTGCTTTTCTTTATCTACTTTGTTTGTTTAAAATAGACTTTATGAGGGGACTAATTTTACATCTTATCTTGTTTTAGTTGCAGTTTATTATCACTTTGTGGGTTGGCTTGAAGAATATTGTAAGAACCAAAGCTTGATCTGAGTGGTGAATTTTGAAGGTGAGTAGGAAGTTAAGCTTTGATTTTATTTCTGATGTTTGATGTGTTCTTGTACTTTGCTTACTAATTGTAGTGGACTGTTTGGTTTGACATGTTGTTAATGTGTGCATCTTTTTTTTGCAATTTGTCCAGCAATTGTTGCAAGTTTTATACTGCCTTTCTTGGTTCTTGAATTGAGCCGAGGGTTTATCGGACAACCTCTCTGCCCCTCAAGGTAGAGGTAGGGTGTCCGTACACTCTAACCTTCTCAGACCCCACTTATGGGATTATAGTGGTTATGTTGTTGTTGTTGCCTTTCTTGGTTCCTGAAATGCAATTAGGATTTGCTTGAGCCCTATGAGAAATATAACACTGTTCTTTAATCTTTCTGTTTCACTGTTTATGTCTTTCCCAGCTACTGGGAGTAGCAAAGTGCACCATAAAAAAATCTTAAAGTTCTAATAACCTTTATGGTGTATATTTATGTCTTTGTGAGAAGATTTGTTGCCAAAGAGATAATCTTTTTGAAAGTAATAATTCTTTGATTATTTTCATTAATTGAAAGAGTATATATACAATTTATATATTTTCATAATAGGAAAATCCTATTCCTAAAACCTTATTCTAATAGGAGACTAACTATACAATTATGGTATGTGTACAATGCTAATTAATACAAAATATTTACACTTTATTTTGTGGACAAAACCGTGATATACACTTATTTAAGGTAAGTGTATATAACGGTATATACTATACATATACTCTATATTTAACACTTTTTCTCTTTTTCAGTTGTTACAAAGTCACAGTTCTTATTTTGTATAGAGGGTTGTAACTCATTATTTGATCAAGTTTTAGTCTTTAGAGTAATTTAATTGGTAAAGATTCTTTCTTGGTTTGGTTGTCAAAAACAAAAAGGAATTTCCTCTGATTCATGCCCAAAAATTCTTTTGCATTAACTGGTAATTCCATTTGATTTCAGGCTATTTCCAGAAATCAGAATCGGAATGATACAATTGCTGGTGGATTCTGGTCTCTCTGTATAATCATATTTAAACGGTGGAAGGTAAAAGAAGAAAGTTCATTTATCTGCTTTCTAATGTTTAATCACCTTGGAGGTGGAGTATGGAAAACAGAAACATGGACAAGGATGGGTCTAATAAAGAAGATTTATTGCACTTTGTGAACAAGGAAGAACAAGCAGAGGAGAATAGTTGTTTGTCGACAAGATTAATAAAAGAGATAGAACCACAACAGTTATTTAGACTCGGAAACCCACATTTTACTGGAAATTGCACTCAGAAATTGTTATTTCATAGTTCTCTGGGCTTACAAAATAAGCTTCCGAAGCATATAATAAGTTTTGACGAAAGATACTTCCTTCGCTGCCTTGAATTGGTACACATTCATTCCACATGCAATTTCTCTTCAAAAATGCAAATTTTATCAAAGAGTGAAAATATCTGCACTAATGGCAATCTGGCGATTGAATGTCCTCAAGCTGCAGGAACTAAGAGTTATGTCCCCGACTCCTCTGAGGAGTGGATTCTTGGTGCAATAACTGGTAGTAAGAGTATGCTGAACATTTTAAAGAGTCCGTTACTTAATCAATTGGGATCTGTTAACAAGGAAAATATACATGAAGGTGAAGAATCCACAGTTTTTTCTGATTTCATGAGCTCTCCCGGTGGTTTTAGTGTCGGTTCATCACAGAAACCAGTTGGATCTGAGCATGTACACAGAAGGGTTCTTTCTGTATCTAGTACAACTTCGACATGCTCAGATCAATCTTGTCTTTCGGCAGCTGCTCCTATTTCTCAAGGAATGCTCCAGAGGAGGTGGAAAAATGGTCTACCGCATTACGTCTTTTCTGTAGATGGTAAAAAGGATGTTTATGCAGCTGATTTGCTGAAGATTGATTCACCTGATGATAAGTTTCTGGATTATGTTTACACATTTCATTCAAGACCAGAAGGGAAAAAGGAACGTGCCTTAAGGGAATCACATCTTGTAGGTAAAATGACGGTGTCAACTTCAGTTACACTCAGCTCAACCAAGTTGGAGATTATGGAGACCCGATTTGTAGTGTTTGGTTCCATGGATCAATATATGGATGAGATACAAACAAGTCATATCCTCAGGAAGAACAAAAGATTGACAAAGAAAGTAACGGATGTGTTCAGAACTAGTCAGTCTTATAAGCAGAGAAGCTTATCCAAGTTCGGTGGAACAAGCACCATTCTTGAAGATGCTTCTTGGATGCCGTCCATCGATATGTATGATGATTATTATTCATGCGGCAATGCTCTTTTAGATCAACAAATCCCGCCAAATTTCGAGTTGGCTGCTGTTGTTATGAGAGATCCTATTCATGACAGCTCCAAGGAGGTAGAGACGGGTGGCTGGGGTATGAAGTTTCTCAAGAAATTACCGACTCCCGAGACATCAGTGGAACGTTGTTCACGTGGTTCCAGTGAATGCTCGACAAGCATGAATGTTATAGTTCCAACCGGTTTTCATGGTGGACCTAGAAGCAGATATGCTGGGCCGTCAAGCCTGTTGGAGCGGTGGAGCTCCGGTGGGCACTGTGATTGTGGAGGCTGGGACGTTGGGTGCCCCCTCACAGTTCTTAAAACTGGAAATGAAGCTTCATCACAAACTACATCTGGAGACTGCCAAACTTTTGATCTCTATATACAGGTCTGTCCTTTGGCATGTGCACTTTAATATCGGATTTTCCCCCATTTTTGGCCTGTCGGCCGAAATTAATTACAGGAGCTAGCCAAAATATACAAAACATCTACACTGATTACGTATATTTATGTGTACTATATGTATATTTGTTCTTGCATTTCTTTCAAACCACTTTCTGAAAAATGATTTTCTTGAGCCGAGGGGTATGTTCTTGTTGTTGTTGTTCTTATATGTATATTTACATATACAATATGTATATTTATGCTTAATATACTTAACCTATACATTTGCTGGCTACTTTATAAATTAGATCACCGAAAGGCATTGGATTGTAATTATCTCTACTTTTCTAATATCTCCCTGTTCCTCTTAGCTCTCATTTCTAGTTTCTCTGCTAAAGCTGTCTCGCAAGTCGCAACTACGCATTTAAATAAGTGGAGCATTGAGATGTCACTAACCAACCTTTTTCTTTCCCAATTTTGCAGGGTTCAAAACAAAGTGCACCAGTCATGAAAATGTCAAATATTCATGATGGTTTGTATTACATCCATTTTCATTCGACTCTATCAGCTTTGCAGTCCTTTGCCATAGCTGCTGCTTTCATTCATAGACATAGTCCTTTCCTACGACCTAAACTGTACAGGAAGTGAAGTAAGAGGACCAAAGTATGTGATAGCTGTTGTTATAGTTCTCTCAGACAAATTGACCGTTAGAAATGGTTCAAAGATATAACATCTGATTTTCTCTCATGTTTATTAATTCATCTTCAACAACAACAACATACCTAGTGTATTCCCACAAGTGGGGTTTGGAGAGTTAAGGATGTACGCAGACCTTACCTCTACCTTTGTGGGGTAGAGCGGCTGTTTCCGATAGACCCTCGGTTAATGTTTATTAATTTATCTTAGCTGGCATTGTTAGATAGGAAATTCATTAGCTCATGTTATCATTTTGTTAGTGTCATGAATGATACACTTTAGAAGCAGCGGTCAGTGTACAAATCGTGTATTGGATGGGGGCATCCATTTGTACCGTAAAAGTTGTTTAAGTTACTGAAACATAATGATTTTTCAGTGGTTTATTCCTTTGATTTTTACTGCAACTTTCAGGCATTAATTGAATCTTCAGTGATGTTTGGTCTCGTTTACCGTTGATTGTAAGTAGGACTTAGCAATTTCCTTCCTAAGTTTCAAAATGTCAACTTAGGAATCACATATCCTGCTTCTTTGTGCTAATCATGCTGGAAAGTTCTACCTCTGATTGAAACCATGTGTTTATTTTTGCGTCCACTTTACTAGTTCTCAAAAATATCTCCAGTTACTGGATGGTTAGACTCTGGACTATGCTACATTTTGGGTCTTCAAGTGGGATGTTATCCCGTTTATCTTTGTGTTTATGTTGCAACTTGCAAGGATTTTCCTGCAAATTCTGCTTCTGTTAATTGTAGCGTTGAATGCTGAATACTTCGGTTAATAGTGAAGAATAATTAATAATTGATTGTATTTATTACATGGTATCAGGAGATTAGGGAAAAGATTCTATCCTAAATAATTTTTACTCCAAAATTCGGCCCCCCCTTCCTCCCCCACAACCGGCCGACCACCACCTTTTATTTCATTATTGTTCTTCATTTTTCGGTCAACAATGTCTGACTCCAAATCCACATTTCATCCGCCTTTACCGTTTCTAACATCAAAACGCATATTTTCGTCACTCTTGAGATAAAAAATGTTCACCATGCAACTTGGGCAGAACTCTTTAAAATCTGTTGCCGTTCCCACCAGGTTATTCATCACATAATCCCATCGAAAAATGGCAAAGCAAAGGAGTTAAAAATCGATGATGAAAAAAACTTTAGGAAACCCTTGATGCCACAGTTCTCTCATGGATTTATGCAACTATCTCTTGTGATTTGTTGCACACAATAATGGAACCCGATTCTACGGCAATGGAGGCATGAAATCACTTGCGGGATATTTTTCAAGACAACAAAAATTCCTGAGCCGTCACGTTGGAGCAAGAATTCTTCACCACCAATATGGCGGATTTTCCGAATGCGTCGGCGTATTGTCAACGTCTCAAAGTCTTGTCGGATCAACTCAAAAATGTTAGTTCGCCGATTACCAACAATCGATTGGTTCTACAATTGGTTGCCGGCCTTACCGACGCGTATAGTGGCGTGGGAACGCTCATCCGACAAAGCAATCCTCTTTCATTTTTTTATCAAGCCCGTTCTATGCTTATTCTTGAAGAGTCGGGTTTCGCCAAAAAGGCCGCAACCGTCTCGTATTCTGCCATGATTACCACCCCAACCAATGACACTGCTACCAATTTTGAGCCTATACAACAAAATCGGGGACAAAAAAGACAGAACGGTAGTAAAAACCGGAGTGAGAATAACTGAAATGGCAAAAATGGCGGCAACTGGAATTCCGGTGGCGGAGGACACGGCGGCAGGAGCAGCGGGACCGACGGCCAGCAGTGGTAGCCTCGACAACAGTAGGGTGGCGGCCCTACCCAGTGGGCCAGGCAGTGGCCTTGGGTTGTGCCACCCTGCCCAGTCCCGTCGGGTAATTGGGCCAAGCCCAATCCAAGATCTGGCTAGGCCACTGGCAGTTAATAACAAGGCTATGGGCCTTCTCTTTTTGGGCCACGAAACAGTGGCAGACTGAGCAGCTTTGGGCCATTGCTGAACCAGTGGCAGGAGACCCATTAGGCAGTGTCCAGCCCAACAGATATTGAGTCTGACATGCACACTCTCGAACTTAATTCGTCGAACGCAAATCGGTACATGGACACCGGAGCGACGTCTCATATGACGTCCTCCCAAGGTAACCTCTCGTCCTATTTTAATTTGAGCAAAAATAATGGTATAATTGTCGGAAATGATCATTCTATTCCAATTCGTGGTTATGGTTCTACCAATTTGACTCTACCAAACCCACCCTTAATTTTAAAGAATGTCATTCATGCTCCACAATTAATTAAAAACTTGATTTCGGTTAGAAAGTTTACTACTGATAATTGAGTATTTGTTGTTTTTAACCCTTTTAGATTTTTCGTGAAAGATTTTCAGACGGGGATGCTTCTAATGAAATGTGATAGTCATAAGGAGCTATATCCAATTACCACATCTAATCAACGAACCAAGTCACCATCCACTTTTGCAGCTCTCGCACCTTTATTATAGTATGAACGTTTGGGTCATCCAGGGGCACTTGTTTTAGCCTCTCTCAAACGAAATAATTTTATTTCATGTACTCCAACACGTAATTCAAGTTTGTGCCGATCATGTGCACTTGGAAAATATGTTCAAGTGCCATTTGTTTCATCTAATTCATGCACACGTGTGCCGTTTGATATTATCCATTGTGATATTTGGACATCACCCGTTTTGAGCTCTTCGGGCCATATATATTATTTGCTTTTATTAGATGATTCCTCTAAGTTTTTGTGGACGTTTCCTTTGGCTAAGAACTCAAAAGTCTTTTCCATATTTCTAACTTTTAGAGCATTCATCTGGAATCATATTGAACGGGATATTAAAAATATTCAATGTGATAATGGTAGGGAGTTTGATAATGGGCGTTTTTGGGATATTTGCAATTCTAATGGTTTAACTTTTCATCTTTCCTGTCCACATACTTCCTCTCAAAATGGAAAGGCATAACGAAAAATCTGAACCATCAATAACATCATTCGAACATCCCTTGCCCATGCCTCACTACCACCATTTTTTTGGCATCATGCACTACAAATGACTACCTATATTTTGAACATACTTCCCCATAAAAACTTTTCCTATCAAGCTCCGATAAAAATCCTATACTTAAGAGATCCATCTTATTCTCATTTACGGGTATTCAGGTGCTTATGTTATCCTCTTTTCCATCCACCACAATCACCAAACTTCAACCCCGATCCACTCCTTGCATTTTTTTGGGGAGGATGTCCGGACACCAGAACTTCACTTCTGGTTATGGTGTATATCTTGGTGATAAATTGGTATCTTGGTCCTCAAAACGGCAAACAACATTATCCAGATCCAGTGCCGAAGCAGAATATCGATGTGTTGCCAATGTTGTGTCTGAATCGTGTTGGCTTCGGAATCTTCTTCTCGAACTCCACTGCCCAATTACGAAGGCCACATTGGTGTACTGTGATAATGTTAGTGTCATCTACCTCTCTGGAAATCCGGTCAATCACCAATGCACTAAACATATTGAGCTGTATATTTACTTTGTTCGTGAAAATGTATCACGCAGACAAGTGCGTGTTTTACATGTCCCGTCACACTATCAGATTGCAGATATTTTTACTAAAGGTCTTTCGCTGGTATTATTTGAAGACTTTCGGGACAGTCTCAGTATACACTTGCCTCTCGCTTCGACTGCAGGGGAATGATAGAATAATTAATAATTGATTATAATTAATTTTTGAAGGTAAATGGTAGGTAAATTAGCATTTAAGTAGATAGATTAGAGGACATATAATTAGTCTAATCATATCCTATTAGTAGTTATTTGTAGCTTAATTATAGCCTAAGATGTTGGAAATTTGCCTTTGGCGGGAGTTGCAACCGACCAACTTTAACGGCTTAAACACTAGTGTTACGTATGTTGGAGAATCCGGTTCTTCACACATGCATGATCTACTAAGTACGTAGATAACCGTAGGGCCAAGAATCGTCAAATTTCATTGAGAAATGAAAGAGATATTGGTTCACGAACTGAGGTGTTTGAAGCATGAAAAGTGTGGTGTTGTGTTCAATTCTCCCTCATCGGTAGAGGAAGAAAGAATTGTTGTGTATATAAGACTCGAAATTGGTTTGGGGTTTGGGACCCCAAGGGGTATCCCATGTGTTTAAAGGAGGGAGGACCTAGATGTGCTTCGGTTCAAGGAAAGACCACATGCGCGCCGCCGTCGCCCGCCCGTCCGGTCCGGTTCCGGTTCCGGGTTCCGGGTTCTCGGGTTCACGGGTTCTCGGGTTCACGGGTTCACGTGTCGTGGGCTGTGGGCCTTCTGATATTATCTTTTTGGGCCAGAAGTACAGTTTGATCCCAGAAGTTTCGTGTACGTTTGGACCAGAATTCTTTTAGATGTACAGTTTGGTCCCTGAAGTTTCAAGATGTACAGTTTGGTCCCTGAAGTTTTTCGAAAGTCAGAATTTCGACGGTCAGAACAGAAACGCCAAGCACTCAATTCAGCCATTTATTTTGGCTGAATTACTCCTCCTATAATGGCCAAATCCGTTGGTCTTTTCACCATTTATTTTGGTGACTTTACTACCTCCATAATGGCCATTATTTGGCCAATAATGGCTGTTATGGAGGCAGTTAAACAGCCCTCCCTCACCTATATAAACACCCCTTACACCATTGTTGAGGAACACAGAAAATATACTTGCAATATACACGAAAATACACAAGCAAAACAGTTTCTTCCTACACCTTCCTTGCATCATTTCTTGCTCAATATTCTTCAAGGTAGCTCTTGAGTTTCCTTTGCTCAAGTGTTCCATTGCTGTTTTATCTTGGGAGACGAATTGTCCGGGACGTATAAAGGATACATACGGGGCAATATTGTCTTAAGGACGAGTGCCACACTCGACTCGGCAAGCAAACAAAAACGAGTTTTCCGAGTTTTCAGTTTTCTTGTTCATCTTTGTAATTTTCAGATTTCTAGTTGAATTGTAATTTCAATTCTTACATTAGCAGTTTACTTGTAATTCCCGTTTCCGTAATCCTTTGTAATATCCAACAACTTAAGACAATATTTGTTTACTACAACCTGCTATAACATGGTGGAAATACAACCGATGTTCTTTGCTCGTCTGCGCCTCTCGAGGCAACGTTGCGCCTTCCCCACCACGGTTGCTACGCTCAAGGCGTAACACACCGCTTCGCCTCGCTCTGCTGCTGCTGCTCTTCGTTCAAGCGCAAGTAACACCGCTGCATTGCCTTCCCGCCTTCGGAGCTCCACCCTCTTCTTCACATCATCATGATCGCCCGAAAAATTCATGGGATCGAGAATTCAAAAGATGGCGACAAAAGATGTTGTTTTACTTAACAGTTATGGGCATGGCCCGGTTCCTTACGGAAGATCCTCCACAAGCTGGAGATGAAATGTGACTCTTCGCCTAATGAAACGGGTGAAGGGGCCTTGGTATTCATGTCATTAATGGCATGAAGATGGTTCGTGACGCATGGAATCATAGCGATTTCATGTGCAAGAACTATATATTGAATTGCTTGGCAGACCCTCTCTACACGGTCTATTGCACCGTTGGCACCGCCAAAGAGCGTGGGAAAAGCGCAAAAGAAGTACAACGCACAAGATGCGAGTACTAAGAAGTTCATCGTTGGGAAATTTTTAAAATTCCAAATGGTGGACAGCAAGACAGTGATGTCCCAAGTCCAGGAATTCCAAATGATTTTACATCACCTGGATTTGGAAGGACTAAAGCCAAACGAGCAGTTTTTGGTTGCATCGCTAATTGAAAAGTTACCTCCTTCATGGAATGAGTTTATGAGTTACTTGAAACTCAAGACAAAGGAGATGACCTTTGAAGAGCTTGTTATCAAACTGCAAATCCAGGAAGATAATAAGAAGACCTTGCCAAAGGGTAGACAACATGCTGAGGCAAAGGCGAATCTGGCTGAGGCCAAAGGGAACTCAAGCAAGAATCGGAAGTTCCAGAAAGACGGCAAAGCCCCTGTGAGAGATGTTCGAGAGGTAATTGTCATCACCGTGGGGGAAACCTGGTCATAGGATCAAGGAATGCCGCAAGCTCAAGCGAGCAACAAAGAAAAAGCCAAGTCAAAAGGCAAGGCTCAAGCAAACGTCGTCAAGGACACGCTCCTGGATGACATGATCGAAGAATTCTCTGCTGTGGTGCTAGAAGCCAACTTGGTGAAGAATCCGATGCAGTGGTGGGTGGACACAGGTGCTACTAGGCACATCTGTTCCAACAAAGATGCCTTCTCCACGTACACACCGATCGCGACAAGAAAGCTGTTCATGGGCAACAATGCTTCTTCCGACGTGATGGGGGTTGGAAAGGTGGTCCGAAGATGACTTCGAGCAAGGAACTTACTCGAAGGAAGTGATGCACGTCCCGAGAGATTAGAAGAAATTTAATTTACGGACCTTTATTGGTTAATCTTTGGTTTTAGGCTAGTATTTGAATCCAATAAGTTTGTACTCACTAAAAATGGCACATTTGTAGGGAGGGGCTTCGTCTGTGAAGGCCTCTTCAAAGTGAATGCCATGTACGTATTGCGTCAAGGAAATAAAGTTGAACCTTCTTCTTATTTGCTTGAGTCTTCTAATTTATGGCATCATAGATTAGGCCACGTAAACTACAAGTCTATTCAAAGGTGGTAAAGATGGAGTTGTTGCCTTCTATCGACGTAAACCCTCAACATAAGTGTGAGGTGTGCGTAGAGGCAAAACTCACCAAGCTTCCTTTTCGATCCGTCGAAAGGAATACCGCTCCTCTAGAACTTATTCACACAGATATATGTGATTTGAAGTTTGCACAAACTAGAGGGGGGAACAAGTACTTTGTGACATTTATAGATGATAGCACAAGGTATTGTTACCTTTACTTGTTGAAAAGTAAGGATGAAGCCTTTGAAGCGTTCCGACGTTACAAAGCAGAAGTTGAGAATCAACTTAGCCTACGGATTAAATCCATTCGTAGCGATAGAGGGGGAGAATATGTAGCGCCTTTTGAGGAATACTGTGCCCAAGAAGGCATTATTCATCAAACGACGGCTCCATACTCACCTCAATCAAACGGTGTGGCGGAACGTAAGAACCGCACATTAAAGGAAATGATGAATGCCTTACTTATCAATTCCGGTCTTTCCCAAAACATGTGGGGAGAAGCCGTCCTTACCGCTAATACGATTCTTAGCAGAGTCCCACATAAGGGTAAGGACAAAACTCCATATGAATCATGGAAGGGAAAGAAACCCACCTACAAATATTTTAAGGTGTGGGGTTGTCTGGCAAAGGTTGAAGTACCCAAGCTAAAGCAGGTCAAGATTGGGCCTAAGACTGTAGATTGCATATTCATCGGATATGCAAATAACAGTAGTGCTTATCGCTTCTTAGTGCATAAGTCAGATATTCCAGATATCCACTAGGGTACAATAATGGAATCAAGGAATGCTCTATTCTTTGAAAGTACCTTTCTAGAAAGGAGAAAGACATAACCTCTCGCAAACGAAGTTATGCACAAAGCTCTCAAGAACCGGGAGTCCTTGACTGCCCGGATCTGAATGGTTCAGATCTAGCGAATCTCGAGGTGGCTGAACATCGGGAATCTAGTGTTCCAGATTCTCAGAACTTGGAGACTCCAGAGATGGATCTAAGGCGAAGTAAGAGGGCCATGAAGGATAAATCCTTCGGTCCTGACTTTGTAGCTTATATGGTTAATTATGAACCAAGGACAATTGCTCAGGCGTTGTCAACTCCAGAAGCACCGCTCTGGAAAGAAGCTACTGAGAGTGAAATAGGCTCCATTCTGCATAACCATACGTGGGAGTTGGTTGATCTTCCTCCGGAAATAAACCGTTGGGGTGTAAGTGGATACTCAAACGGAAATACAAGGCAGATGGGTCTATAGACAAGTACAAGGCCCGGTTGGTAGTCAAGGGCTATCGGTAGACCAGAAGGCTTTGACTACTTTGATACCTACTCCCCGGTATCCGGATGACATCCATACGGGTATTTATTGCGATCGCGGCTTTGCTGACCTTGAGATACACCAGATGGATGTTAAGATAGCCTTCCTAAATGGTGATTTGGAAGAAGAAATTTATATGGACCAACCCGAGGGGTATGTGGTTCAAGGGCAAGAGAAGAAAGTCTGTAGACTTGTCAAATCTCTGTACGGGCTGAAACAAGCCCCGAAACAATGGCACAAAAAATTTGATAGTACTCTACTATCGAAAGGGTTCGCCATTAATGAGTGTGATAAATGTGTTTACACGAGAGGTAACTCTGACTCATTTGTCATGATATGCCTGTATGTAGATGACATGTTAATCACAGAAAGCAGTCCTAGGGTAATCCTAGAGACTAAGAACATGTTGAAACAATGCTTCGACATGAAGGATATGGGCATCGCAGATATCATCTTAGGGATTAAAATCTCTAAGACGTCTGACGGGCTAGTCTTATCTCAGTCTCACTACATCGAGGATGTTTTGAGAAAGTTCGAGATGTTAGACGGTTCACCGATAAAGTCACCAATGGATACAAATCAAAAGCTTGATAAAAATCTTGGTGCACTGTATACCAGGAGCGATATGCACGGGTGATCGGTAGTTTGATGTATTTAACAAAGCGCACCCGACACGATATTGCTTACGCAATCAATAAGTTGGCTAGGTTCACCCGTAATCCAAGTGATAATCACGAAAGGCGTTGAATCGGGTATTACAATACCTGAAATACACGTTAAATTACGGGTTACACTATTCGAGATATCCAGCTGTACTAGAGGGGTACAGTGATGCAAACTGAATAACTGATATAGAGAACACCAAGTCCACCAGTGGGTATGTATTTACAATTGGTAGTGGGGCTGTGTCTTGGAAATCCTCTAAGCAAACTTGCATCGCCCGATCCACAATGGAATCGGAGTTTATCGCTTTAGACAAAGCAGGAGAAGAAGCTGAGTGGCTTCATGACTTCTTAGAGGATGTTCCGTGTTGGAACAAACCCGTACCTTCGATAATGATCCAATGCGACAGTCAGTCGGCTCTAGGAAGGGCACAAAATGCTATGTACAACGGCAAGTCTCGTCATATTCGACGGAGGCATAAGACCGTTAGGCAACTGATCACCACGGGTATAATATCCATTGATTACATTAAATCAAAGGATAATATAGCGAACCCATTGACAAAGGGCTTACCCAAAGATCGGATGACTTGCCTGTCAGGGGAATGGGCTTAAAACCCAAAATATAAGGACTAATACGGCGGTAACCCAACCTTACTAAGCTGGAGATCCCGGTAATTTGGTTCAATGGGAAAACTAAGTTGTAAAGGTTCGGTTGATCGCTTCGGTGGAAGTATGAGCACTTCGGATAGTGATTTCGAAAAGAAACACCAAATCCAAAGCCGTTCCGCGATAGACTTTAAGTGCTATCTGCAGTGTGGGTAAAGGTTAAGTTTTCAAAACTGTAATGCTCCTCAACAATTGAGGTTAGGTTTTGGGAAACTTTTAATGGTTCCTAACACTTGTGAAGTGGGGTATAGCGGGATACCTTGTAGGAGACCACCTATTTAAGTGCGAGGACGGGCCGCCTCAAAATGAACGCACTTAAGAATCCAAGACGTTGTCCATGGCCAAAACGGACAAAACATTACGAAGATGAGAGTAAGGGAATTTGTTGTGTTGGTACCATTGACTTGGCTTACACTAAACACGACGGTTCAAGACATCACGTTCACCGCGCAAAGTAAGTAAGTCGATGGTATTCAACTATGGAAGGTTCAAAGCGATGCTACCTCTCCTTATGCAATATCGGTCCGCATTTGAAATATTCCGGAAATGAAAAAGGCACCATGTGAGTGCGCCAAAATCTCTTTCAAGAGGGGATTGTTGGAAATTTGCCTTTGGCGGGAGTTGCAACCGACCAACTTTAACGGCTTAAACACTAGTGTTACGTATGTTGGAGAATCCGGTTCTTCACACATGCATGATCTACTAAGTACGTAGATAACCGTAGGGCCAAGAATCGTCAAATTTCATTGAGAAATGAAAGAGATATTGGTTCACGAACTGAGGTGTTTGAAGCATGGAAAGTGTGGTGTTGTGTTCAATTCTCCCTCATCGGTAGAGGAAGAAAGAATTGTTGTGTATATAAGACTCGAAATTGGTTTGGGGTTTGGGACCCCAAGGGGTATCCCATGTGTTTAAAGGAGGGAGGACCTAGATGTGCTTCGGTTCAAGGAAAGACCACATGCGCGCCGCCGCCGCCCGCCCGTCCGGTCCGGTTCCGGGTTCCGGGTTCCGGGTTCTCGGGTTCACGGGTTCTCGGGTTCACGGGTTCACGGGTCGTGGGCTGTGGGCCTTCTGATATTATCTTTTTGGGCCGAAAACTTTGCCGAAGTACGGTTTGATCCCGAAGTTTCGAAGTACGAGTTTGGACGAGAATTCTTTCGGATGTACGGTTTGGTCCCCGAAGTTTTCCGAAAGTCGAATTTCGACGGTCGAACGAAACGCCAAGCACTCAATTCGGCCATTTATTTTGGTGAATTACTCCTCCTATAATGGCCAAATCCGTTGGTCTTTTCACCATTTATTTTGGTGACTTTACTACCTCCATAATGGCCATTATTTGGCCAATAATGACTGTTATGGAGGCAGTTAAACAGCCCTCCCTCACCTGTATAAATACCCCTTACACCATTGTTGAGGAACATAGAAAATATACTTGCAATATACACGAAAATACACAAGCAAAACAGTTTCTTCCTACACCCTCCTTGCATCATTTCTTGCTCAATATTCTTCAAGGTAGCTCTTGAGTTTCCTTTGCTCAAGTGTTTCATTGCTGTTTTATCTTGGGAGACGAATTGTCCAGGACGTATAAAGGATACATACGGGGAAATATTGTCTTAAGGACAGAGTGCCACACTCGACTCAGCAAGCAAACAAAAACAGTTTTTCAGTTTTCCAGTTTTGTTGTTCATCTTTGTAATTTTCAGATTTCTAGTTGAATTGTAATTTCAATTCTTACATTAGCAGTTACTTGTAATTCCCGTTTCCTGCAATCCTTTGTAATATCCAACAGATGTTGCTCTACTTATTGTATATTTACCTCCTTTATGGAAGAATATCATTGATATAATCTTATCACTCTATTATTCTTACCAATAGTTTGCAGGGTTTCTTGAAATGGAATAAGTTTTTCTTTTATTTAGTGGAACCTTCATTGCTTGCTCCTTTCGCCGGCCTTAGTGGGTTAGTGGTCCATGTTATGGAAATAGCGGAGGCGAATTTGGGATAGGTTCTGTTATGAATCCATTACTTTCGAATTGAACATTGTACACATGCAAAAAAAGATTAAATATACATACGTATTATATGGTAACTTATATATTAGAAATGGGTTTAATTCTTAAAACTAAGCGCCAAAATAAGTAGTTATTTTCAGTTGTCTTAAAGTAAAGCAAGCGGGACCATATGTCGGACCGATTTCGGTGCAAATCATTCAACATTTAAGCTTGATCCGCTCTCGAAGTTTGGAATTTGTACAATCTTTTTTGTCTTTGAAACCCAATTTTTATGTGGGTGAGACCACTCTCTTATTCTAGCTCATTTACTAGTCCAATAAAAGATTTCTCAATATAAAGAGAAGGAAAAATCTTTCCACCATCAATAAGGGACATTTGCATTTCATAGCGGATAAAGGAGAAGTAAAAAAAAAATGAACCCACAAGAAAACTTTGGCTTTGCATTACCAATCAAGACTTACTAAACAAGGAATGAAATGAATAATTCCCACAATCCACACCCTTCTCCGTGGGCTTTATAAATCAAAACCAGACCAAGCTCCGAAACAAGCCTGCTATTAAAAATGTTGAATTGGGATAGGAAACCATCATATGCCAGAAGCAAAACTATTTATTGAAGCTGTCAAATGACATCATTGATCACCTAGGGGTATGTAGGTGTTGTGACCTCGTGGTCAATGAAATTAATTGAGAATCATGAGGTCTAAAGTTTAAATTTTAGCGGAGATAATAATATTAGTTACATAATTTTTTACCTGTTCAACAATCCAATTATTTGAGAATAGAGTTATCCGGTATCTATGTTGATGTAAGATTAATACATATTTGTAAATTTAATCGAATTACATGCAAATTGATCTAGACACTACAATAGTAAAAAATAAAAAAAACACCACCATTCATTGAAGACTAAATCTGCCACACTGATTTCAGCAAAGTCTTAAGTACTCTCAATGTCATGAAATGAGGTCCTCCTCATGCAAAGTGAGGATTTTATTCTCACATCAGAGTTTTGAATGTCTTATTGGGCAGACCAAGTGATCGACACATCTCTTTTACAGTGCAGTTATTGCAGAGAACTTGCAGCAAGCAATTGATCACATTCTAACCTCACCAAATTCTTGCACAAATAGTCCAAACTTAAAACCTTGGTCTGTAATCACCGTGGTTTTGAAAAAGAACTCATATAAGGAGTACAACAACAACATATCCAGTGAAATTCCACAACGTAGGGTGAGGATATAGTGTATGCAAACCTTATCTCTACCTTTCGACTGTTTCTAAGAGACTCTCAGCTCAAATGATATAAGGAGTGGGACTAATAATTGGAGAAGGACAAATGGTCAAATTTGTACTAATTCTATTCGAAATTTAGTAATTTTGCATCCATTAAACTTTTGGTCCAATAGTCTAAATATTTTTGAGACTTGAAGGCTATCTATTTCATGCTAGAGCTCCATTAATGAAAAGAACAAGTACGAAAATATTTGCTACCAAACAAAAATATGAATGAATCAAAAGTGTAACATAAGATAAAATTGAGCAATTATGAATAATACAAGGGCTAATTTCGTCCTTTTTCCGATCTTCCTCTAAAGATCTTAGTTTTTTGCATTAAAAATAGTGCCTTATTGAATACTCCCTCCGGATAAAAAAGAGTGTTCAATTAACCTTTCTTTCTTGGGTAAAAAAAAGAGTATCCACTTATTAAACCAAGAAAGAATTAATCTTATTTTTTCAGATTTCCCCCTATTAAGTGTTATGTGATCAAATTTCAATGCCTATTTAATCAAGGCAGTTTAGTCAAATTATTTATTTTTATCTAGAAGTTAGTATTTTTTAAGAGGTGTTCAAATGACTAAGTGTACACTCTTTTTTATTTGGAGGGAGTATTTATTGAGAACAAATTCTTCAAGTGCATTGATTGCGTTTATTAATTAAAAAGCACTTCCTTAGTAAGAAGTGCAGGTTAGTTAAACTTGTACAAACATATAAACTAAATTCTACAAATATTGCGAAACTCAACTTTTTCAAGGACCTGTTTTTTTTTTCTTTTCTATATAAGCTAACAAGAAGATAAAGTAGAAATAAGATAATTAATGTTGATAATTTCATTATTTGCGTTATTGTGAGAAAATATTTTGCAGTGGTAATTGAGAAAAGCTGGTGAGACAGTGTTTGTATCGAGGAAATGGTAAAGACAGTTTTCTGTAAAGCTCTGTTTGTTTTGAGGAGTTAAAGATTGATTCCCAAACAGGGAATGAAAAGATATGAGGAGTCTTCTGTGGTTGTATGAACCGTTGGATCAGCGAGGTTGAATGACCATGATTAATTCATATGTGACGGTTTTGTTGATAGCATCTGACGGTCTACGTTGGTCAAAGTGCCTCTGACCCCGACGGATCATTCCTTTTTCCGATATACGAAATAGGGCTCTGTCTCTCATATGGGTTTCATAATTATAGGAATTAGTTTTCTAATCGATACGAGACTTAATGGAGCCCTTTTACAAATAATCTCTCATGGATTTATTGGTGCTGCACTTTTTTTCTTGGCGAGAACGACTTATGATAGATCCTGGTCAAGAGTCCACGTGGACTATCACCTACTACATTTTGTCAAACATATTATGGTAAATGGTAAAAGTTTGCTCGCTTCGGTTCCCACAAATCATACTAATTTACTATGACAAATTATGAATTAAGATAAAACACATGTAATTAATTATAATATTATATGTAAACACATGTAATATGTATTGATTTTATATATATATGAATATCTATTTTGGTAAAGTGCTACCTTTCCGAAATTCCATCAAATAATGATGGATAAAACACAATGTAACAATATTTAGCAAATACTATCTTACATTTATCTTTAAGAATATGTTTAAAAAATATAAAATGAAAATCGATTTAATATTTTTTTGCCATAGAAATAAAATAGCAATATCAATATATTGAAAGAGAGTAAGATAAAATGGACAATATCAGGCCAAAAATGTTATTTTCCTTAAAAATGATTTGGAAGAGTGATTGGGATAAATTAGATGTTTATCGTTTTTCTCTTTGACTCAAAATGCTATAATTTTGAAATGGAAATTTTTGTTTAGCAATTTATGAAATGAGAAATTGACCCTTAAGGACGGCATAATCATACCTTGATTTTTGAACTGTAGATATATTTCAAATTAAAACAGAATCGAATTACATGAATTCTGAAAATTGAGAAAGTGAGTATGTTACAGTATTGTGAATTTTTTACATATTACATTGAAGTTGAAGAAAGATCACACCTTATCTTATAGATTGAATTATACATTTAAGCTTAAAAGCAAAATTTTACATTTGCTATACAAATTTAAATTAAATAAGGCTTTCACAATACTTATATATCATATGAGAGGTATGTATGTTTTGATATTTTATGATGGAATGCAATTTTTCAATAGTTTAAAAAGGTAAGGACAAAAAATGCTCATTATATGAAATTAATAATATTTGTCATTTGATAATAGTTTAGTCCAATCATACCTTCAGTAAATTTATTGAGCCAAATATGCCCTTATTTCATACAAAATCTAACGGAGCATAACTACAAGACTAATTGGAGGATATATATGGAGCTAAAAAAACACATTGAGAAAATATTTAGTTCAATTTAATTTCTAACTGCAATTATGTAATAACTTGATTAAATTATAGTGAATTTTCTCACCAATTTAAGGCATCTCATGGAATACATTCTGGACGATTTTAAACGACTTAAAGGGCCATTTTGTGAAACTTAAATCAGAAGCGTTTGAAAAAGATACAACAAGCATAATATCATAAAAAATGAGAAATCATTACATTACTCACTACTAAAAAATAACATTTAGCGACAGACCACATTCCGTCGCTAACTACCGACAAATTTACTTGCTTATCTATGAAATATCACATTGTTACTGGCCTTTCCGGAAACGGAGTAGTCATTTTGTCGCGAGAATAACAATTAAAATTTGGTTCATTCTAGAGCGACAGGTTAGCGACGAAATCTACACTCCGTCACTAAATATTAGCGTGAATTTTTGGTGCCTTAATTTTTCCTACAGATTTAGCAACAAAGGGCTGGTTATTATTTTAAAAAAACTCGAGCTATTATCGTAGCGACGAAAGAGTCTGTCGCTAAACGTTGTTTTTTAGTGACTTTAAACACAAAATGCATTTCTGCTGCATAAAAAAACATAATTAAACATTTAAACCTACCGATTGCTTCAACAATATACTTATATAAACAATTAGAAGTAGAACATTGAGACAGTTCATAAATAATTGAGAGAAATAAATGAGAAAGATGACTTCAATATTACTACAAACTTACAATTAGCTCAAAATTTACCAAAATTAAAGGAAAAAGCTAAACCTACTTGAACAGATTTAAGAAATTGGAAGAGAGGCTAGGGTTCGGTTAAGAATGGGGTTGAGTTTGAGTAAAATTATAATGGTTGAAACAGGCTTGAGAAGGGCGGAGGGGGTCAGGGGTGGTACACTAATAAACGGAGGATAAGTATTGTGAATTTTGCATAATTGAAGGATATTTTGACCCTTTTCCACCAATTTAAATGATATACAATGCCAATATAATGGACTTATACACCATTAGTGTAGTTTAACCAGTAATAGCAAGCATCAACAAAAGTCGTGGTAGAGTGATAAGTACTCCTTCATCTTTAATCAGAGGTCTCAGATTTAAGTCCCCTGGATACAGAGTCACCTTTGTTAGGGAGGTAAAATATAATAGCAATTGTCATGGACCGACTCCTTCTTAGCATCAACGGCACACTAATAGCCCGTGTGACACCCATAATTCTGGCAACTACAAGCCAGCTGTCACACCCCAAATTGGGGGGTGTGGCCGGCACCCGACGCCTGAACGACCCGAGCGTACCACATGTATATCATAATCTGAGCATACAACGATCTGGGCCGCCAAGATCTTAAAATGATCAATATAAGGAAAACTGAATATGACAATCTGATATAAGGACAACAAGGCCAACATATATACAACAATGTCGTCAAGGCTGCAATGAGAGAACTATATATACACTCTATCTACAAGCCTCTATGGAAAATATAACTATGATGTGACCGAGACAGGACCTCGACCTACCCATCTACTGTACCTGTACCAGACTCAGCTCCTGACTCGACTCGGTAGCTTCGGATGGAGTGAAGCTCACCACCCGATTCGCATTACTCAACCAGCTCCTACATGGGAGGCCTATCTGCACCTCTATATGAATCTGCAGCATGACATATCGGTATGAATAAAATGTACTGGTATGTAAAGCATGAATAGCAGTATAAACTGTAAGCTGTAAAGAAAAGCATAAGAGCAATATGAAGAGATAAGTTGTAAATGAAAGCATAAGCAACCTGGATGTCATATGAGATGAATAATGAAGCTTTGAAACTCAAATACAACCTGTTTGGATAAGCCTTATTGTATAAACTACCTTTGACTTATAGCGCGAGGTGTGTAACATGTCAGTACCCTCAGGTATACTATGAGGTGTATGGATGGATGCATATATAAGTGTCTACCCGACCGACAATAGCGCGATGCGGTATGTATAATGTACATGTACAGCTACCCACCGGCTATTTGCAATGGTGGCGTGAATCTTATATATATATATATAGTAATAATAGCACTTAAGGCCTCTTTTAAACTCAGAACTCTTTGACTTTACTTTTGGAATGACTTTTAGTCGACTTTGACAATTAACTCTTTAGAATGCTTCCTTCCGAGGACTTATGATAAGATAATCCAGTATCCAAACACAATGATCATGAGAATAAGAGTAATCAATGAACACTTCTCGGCAAGAGGTTTTGATATACAATAGAATGAAATTTTTGACGTTTCTTTTTTAAAATTAATAACTCTTTGGATTTCATGCTTTTGAAAGAAAGGGATAGTCTTACATACCTGCGTCACTTAGTTAATGATGTCACACGAACCTTCGAATGCTTTACGAGCGATTATCTATACCATATAGAGGTTTTGTATTCGAATACGATTGACAAATTAAGAATCTATTCATTGGGACAATTTAACGAACACCTAACATGTATACTTCTCTAATTATGGTGTTTATGGCTTCTATCCATGTCACATACTCCTTTTCAACACAACTCCAACAACACCAATATCAACACAATAATAATAACCATAAAAATAACACAACAACAAGATCATCATACATAATCCATAACTTCTATATCCTTCAACTCAAGCCATGATCAGTTCCAAGTTAGCTTAAGAAATATCCAAGGTTCATACAAGTTCTTTCATGACTTTTTGACCCAATTTTCACAAATTTTCTTTATCCATTGTTCTAAAAAAAGCGATGAAAATCTTAAGACTATCAAGAACATCAATAACATACCTTCAATCAGCTAAGAGAAGTTTGCACCATAAACTTATTTTCAACACCAAGGATTCTTCACTCATTACTCCTATGGATGTTTCCAAGCTTGTACACATGGTGTATGTATAGTTGTCTCATTGCGGCCTCATCAGCCTTTCTATATTTATGTTGGCCTTGTTGTAGTTATATCAGATTATTATATTCAGTTTCTCTTATATTGATCATTATGAGGCCTTGGTGGCCCAGATCATTGTATGCTCAGATTATGATGTACAGGTGGTACACTTGGGCCATTCAGGCACCGAATGCTGGCCACACCCCCCAATTTGGGATGTGACAAACTTGGTATCAGAGCAGGTCAGTCATAAGGAGTCTAAAAGTCGTATCTAGTAGAGTCTTATGTATGGGTGTATTGTGCACCACACTTATAAGCGAGAGGTTGTCGGGCATTTAGGGATTTTGTTCTTTCATCTCATAGATCGTGCAGTAGAGCTAAGTTATGAAAATCCCAGTCTAACTCGTGCTTTATGTAGTTTCAGTTCTGACAATAACTAAAAAAACCTTGGTTACCTCATATTCATAGCCAGCCTACGAAAGATTTTGACTAAGATTAATGACACACCAGAGGTGCGAGTATGATATTGAAATCTTAGAGTATGTGCGACTGTATCCCCCTTATATATGAAGAAAGTGATATAAGTTCGAAAAGATGAAGCGTCGACTTTAGAAATATAGAAAAAGTATGGTAGTGGAGGTACCAAATGTCTGAAATGCGGAAGATTGTAATAAGGCCAAAATCTAGATAATAATAATGAAAGCCTTGCTGTCTCGACTATATGTCAGTTCAGTTACTCGTAGAGGCTCATAGACTTGTTTGGATATGTACAGTTGTTGATGTATAACCTTTTTGGATAAATTGTCTTTTATTGAACCATATTGTGACCTTTTTGGTCCTGTTATGTATATATGTTGGGTTAATCCTTCTTGTTCAGTATTATTATTGTGATATATCCAGTACGACCTTGTCATCCAGAAGTTCTACTCATATAGAAGCCTGGTTACCAGAGTGGTATGCTCGGACCAGTAGGGCACCATTTCCCGAATCACATAAATTTTCATCTTTTTTACTACTGTAAAAGATGTGGCGGCAATCATTGATTCACCACATATCATGTTTATAACATGAGGTGGAGCATCCAGATTAGGCTTATCTTCTGCGGGTGGTCCTCGCTCATAGTTGTTCCGAGCTCTCTCGCTCAAATATTCTCGGAGATTGTCCTTGCTTAACATTCTTGCCACCTCTTTTCGTAGATGTCTGCAATCCACAGTTTATGCCCGTGAGTGTCATGGAAATCGGACCAAACGGATTGATCTCTTTTACTCGAATCAGACTGTAGTGGTTTCGGTGGTCGAGATGTCAAATGAATTTTTAACACCATCGACATCTATTCTTCATCGAATATTGAAATTATATTCGGATAATTTTGGATATTTGACACCCTTAGATGAATTACCTTTCTCGGAATTGACCAATCCTTAATTATATCGCCCGGAGCCTCCTTTGTTATTTGATATATCAAAGGAGCGGAAATCTTGTCCATCTCATTGCTTTTCGGTGGGAGGATAAGGTTGATAACAGTTTTTTTGAGGAATTCCCTTTCTCTAACTTTGCGAAAATACTTTCGGCTTTAGTCCTAAGCATATCATCCTAAATCCAGATCTTGGACTCATACAAGTTGTGCACGTCTTTCCAAGTCGTAGCCTGAAATTCCAAAATATGTTCTTTAAGCTTTTGTGAAACATCTGAACTTGAAGGATTCAAACCCTTTATGAAGGCTTCTGCAGCCCATTCATTCAGGACTGCGGGTAGTAGCATCCGTTCTTTCTGGAACTGAGTAACAAAGTCTCTAAGGAGTTCTGTTTCTCCTTGTGCAATGCGGAAGATATTCGCCTTGCGTGTTTTCACCTTCTGAGCCCCCCGCATGAGCCTTTATGAACATATCAGCGAGATGGGCGAATGAACCAATAGAATGCTCAAGGAGTTGTGAATACCATATCAGAGCCCCCTTAACAAGTGTTTCAGCGAACTTTTTGATCAAATCATTTCCTTTCACGATCGTAGTATAGGCTATGATATGCTCATGTGGATCAGTAGTTCTATCATACTTGGCCACAAAAGGCATTTTAAATCTTTTTGGGATCAATTTAAGCGCAGCCTCTGGCTTATACGCCAATTGAACATACTTCTTTGCATCCGGACCGTCAACCACGGAAAGAGCCCTCGATATTTGATTGAACTGGCGCTGGAACTCCTTGGCAGTATTTTCTGCCTTCTCTGCATTGGTATCAACTTTGTTTGTCATATCCTTCGTGAATTTCAGGACCTTTTTCTGGAACGAGTTTTCAGAGACTTCGCTCTCTGAACCATCATTTGCAAATCTGCCTTAATCATCACTGATTTTGCCTTGACCATCACCGGTTCTGCCTTGACCACCACCGATTTTAGTAACGGTCGTCCGTTACGATGCAAACGACTCTTATCCTTCTTTATTACCGGTACCGGCCTTGCTTATGTCGCCCCCGATTCCATAGATATGAACCTGTGGCGCTGTAATCTGACGTGGGTTTGACTCAGCATCATGCTCCACATGCCAAGCCATAATTCGTACAAATGTCTTATACGAATTTTGCTCTATACATCGTCAATATATTAACTTGATCCCCCTTTTAATAATTAAATAAAAAAGGAATCATTAAAAAGGATTTTTACTTCCATTTTTGGAGTGCCAAAGAGTCACTAATGAAGTGAAAAGGTAAAAGGTTGTACACATTCCATATGAAGGTCATTGTGACAGTGAACTAGGATATAAAAGGGCAATTCGGTGCACTAAGCTCCCGCTATGCGTGGGGTTCGGGAAAGGGCCGGACCACAAGGGCCGGACCACAGTAAAATAGGATATGCTGCAATAATTTTATTACTCCTTTTTTGTCATGCTCTCTAAAAAAATTAGTAGGCGTTTGATCATGAAAATCAAATATTTTTACTTATTTAAATTTTTGAAGTTGTGTTTGATTATATTTTTTACAAAGAATATTTGGTTGTTTGAATGTATTGAAAGTGAAAAAAGTTAAAATAACGTTTTAAAAATTGTATTTGGAAATTTTCATGACCAAACGATGATTTTCAAAAGAAAGTGAATTTTTTTCTTCAGAAAAGCGTGAAACATTCTCATGGACAAACGGGTTTAAGAAACAAGATATTTATAAAGTACATATATTTTGTGCTTTACATAACTAATATAAGTTGTGTGTGACTTCTTTTTATTTCACAAATTAATGACTTCAAAGTTTGTGGGCCCAAAACTATAAAGTTTTTATGAAATACATATCCTTTGTATGGATGTCCATACACATTCACTAACATTTTGTATGTTACACGTACCTATTAATTTGGGCACTTAATATTTGTAACATCCATCAATTAATTTGGGCACTTAATATTTGTAACCTCCATTGGCTGGTTTCATCCTATAAATTGGGATGTTATTCACATTTGAAGGTAGACTAACATACACTTGAAATAAGAAGAACGTCTCATCTTCCTCTCCACTTCTCTGTCTACATCTCTTGTCTTATATTGCTATTGCTATCATTTTATAACACGTTATCAACACGAGACTCTGCCTTGAGCACTTATTTTGAAAAGATCAAATGTATGTGTTTTACAAATCCACCTTAACAATGGTATCATATTGATTTCTCAATCTTGTGGATATCTGCAATTGTTTGGTTTCAATATATGAAACTCATCAATATGAGTGTGCCGAATTAATTAAATATTGGTCATTGAATTCACACATAGCTTGATTCTATTTTATATATGTTGATGTTTACATAGTTACTATTTAAATATGACGATGGTAATGATTACGTTCCTATATATTGAGATTTAGAAAGAGATGTTTAATTTTTTCCCTAAATGCAACTAATGGATGTATTGAAGATATGCTAGAGAAAATTTCTCCACATCATATATATGCCTCAATTTGCTCCTGAAGTAGCAAGATCTTAAAGAAGTTCTAAGTTATCATTATTTGATATGTTTAAGGCATGTTGAGATATGTTCCATTCCTGAAGAATGGAAACTTTTGATAAATGTTATAAGTACAGATCCATTTCTTGAAGTGAATGTGACAATATGTAGTAAAGCTTATATATACGAACGTGCATTTGATTGTGAAGTTATCACGACTCACCTCCAGAAGATGTATAATAATTGAGAAAAAAATATTATAAATATTTTATGCTTTACTCCTGAAGTAGTAAACTCCGAATTCTGCTCCCGAAGTAGTAAATTTTAAACTCTACTCCTTAAGTAATAAATATTTGAACTCTACTCCGGAAGTAGTAGAACTCTTAAATTTACTCTCGTATTAGTAGAATTTCGAACTTTACTCCCGAAGTAGTAGAATTTCGAACCTTACCCCCGAAGTAGTAGAACTTTGAATTTACTCCCGAAGTGGTAAATCTTTGAACTTTACTCCCCAAGTAGTATGATTTTGAATTTTACTTTCAAAAGAGTTCAACTTTGAAATTTACTTCTTTTACGCCCCAAAATCTGTTATGATTTTATAATGCATGTAAATGTTTTTCTTATTTTCTTGCAAGCTTCAGTTTTAGTTATATAAGGTGACAAAATAACGACGAAAATATTTATATTTAATTTGCTGCCATTTTCTTAAAGTGTTGGGATGTACTACTACTAGTGGATGATTTTATATGTATTTTGATGATCTAGAAGTATTGGTATGATTTTTGACAAGCGGTAAAATATTTGAAAATTATATTGAAGCGGTTTTTTCTTGTGGTTGAGTGAAATAATGAGCTATTAAAAATAATTATGTATAAAGCGCATATAAATGGCCAGGTTTCATTTCCCAAAGTGAATGAAGAAATACCACAACACACCTCCTGCAGAGATTGAATAACAAAGGATATAAATGTTATTTTGTGGTATGAAGGTCATTGTTCCATGTACCTATCGCACGTCTAATCATCTTGAAAACTTTTATTATGTATCATTCTAAGGCAAAAGGATACAAATTGTGTAGAATACTATATACTGTAACGACATTGATATATTATGGTTGCTGTCGCAACTTTGATGATAAATATTCGAATGTTAATGGTATTCTCCTGAAGGAGATGTCTGAAATACTAAAGTTTAGAACTTACTTTTCATTATTTATAAATTGTATTATCTTTAAATGTCCATTTAATTACTATTCCAATAGTGTCTAACTATAATTTATTTTATGATACCATCAGTATCTAAGCAATATTTAGTTGTACAAAATTAATGATCAAGTGCTCCAGAAGAGCTAACTATAACTATTTATCTAGAAGATCATGACACTAATAGTGTCCAAATAATATGTGTGATTATGGAGAATAAATTAGAGGCTCATGAAGAGCTTATATACTATTATGTAATTCGTTCTAAATTGTAATATACGAAGTTGTTATGATCGAAACACAAGTTGTAGTAAACCCGAAGTTTACTAAAGTAAATAGAATATCATATTGAAGCTATAATTAATCGGAGAATTAAATATCTTCAAAATTATAGTGGGTAAGAAATATGCATGTGAATGATTACCCTCTTTATTCTTCAAATTGGAATACACAAATATAAGCATGATGAAATCATATGTCACGGTAAACCAGAAGTTTATTGGTACACAAAAAAAATTCATATCATAGTAAATCAGAAGTTTACTAAAACAAATAGCACATGACATGGTAAATCTGAAGTTTACTAGTACAAATAATTTTATCAATTGACGTGACAATTTTGGTTGTCCTGATTTAAATCTGATGTGCTAAGTTTGTATTTGGAATATATTGAAGAACTAGAAGATTCTTCAAGAATTAATTTGCTTATTCTCATGATAAGTTGATTACACCAGCTAATGTTGGGATTGAATTCCCTAAATTTTGAAAAATATAAAAGGTGAATAAGGGCCCGTTCACCTGTTATGTGATGTCTTAAATAGATGCATCGATAAGACGGTCACATGTGTGTTTATTGTCAACCCGCAGTTTGACATATGCAAAGTTACTTGCTTAAAATAATTGAGTTGAGAGCATAATTTTCAGATTATGTAATCAAGATAATTCATCTTGTTAATGCTGGTTTATATTCAAGTTGGTTTAGCGTCGAATACCTCCGATAAATAGCTAAATCATTGCGAATGAGAATAAATCTTCACGTGTTGGTCTGAAATATGATATATTGCATACAACGCCGTTTGTATGCTTCGGACTAATAAATTATGATAAATTCTTCCCTCACAATTGGTTCAAGGTCAGGAACCAAATGTTTTCATCTAATAGTTTTATTATGCGGTATATGATTAATGAATCTACCACGATGCACACAGATTGATTTCCCAAAGAAGGTAAAAATGTATGTTAGTTTTTTTTTTCTAACATAAGGGTAGAGAGAATAAACAACTAAGAAGTATATTGTGAATTATCACCAGTATGATCCTCGTTCAAACGATAATTCAAGTCAAATGCTAGAAGAATTTGCTGACCCAACTATTTTATATTTCAACTTCAAGATGCTCCTAAATGTCCCTGAAGGACAGGGTTTACAACATGCGTGAAGCATGGTAGACAAATCGGTTTCAAATGCAATAATCCTTGAAAAAAGAGAGGAGAAAATTATTAAAATGATCATAATAAGGAGGCAATGTGCTCTTGAAGAGACTACAACATAACACTTCATAAAAACTCGTACGAGGTTCAGGTACCTGAAAAATAATGAAGTGATAAGATCTCAGTAAGTTATGTCTAATTGCAAACCGATACAAAATGATATCTCATCGATGATATATTTGATACAATATAGTGCGCAATATTGTATAATATTATGAGTATCTGAATTCTACGTCTCTTAAAGCATATTGATGTAGGAATAACTATCAAGTAGATATATCTTGGTAAATTTACTGGACCTGCAATTCTGACATGAGAAGATGTCATGTAAATTAAATACTAAATAAAAATTGTCTCAGTCTATATGGCTCATGTGATAAAATTTTTTTTTTTTTTGAATGATTCAAAATGCCTGAAGCATATACAAGTTATTGAAAAACTTGTTTGTAATCCATAAATGGATTAAATGAACAAAGGTTGATGTACTAAAATCGCCTTAATAAACATTTATTGATGAGGGGTACAAAGATGACTCTGTTTACCCTTATCCATTTACGATATTCAAAATCTTTCATAAGGTTGTGGAAGTTGCTGACTTGAATATGATTGGAGATTTTGAAGAGTTTTTGAAAATTAGTAGACTACCTGCTAAAAGAAATTGAAATGAGAAAATTAGATTGGTCCTGAAGTACCATATATTTGTTCAATTGATACATTTATTTATCTTGCTATAACTATGAGCATGATATAATTTCTTCCTTACACGGAGATACTGAAATAAGATCAATTGCATATTGTCGATTGATAAGAGATTTTTTCTAAAATTAGGGGGAGAGAATAATGAAATAAAAAGGAAAATTTTATGAAAAAATCAATCACCGTCTCATCTTGATCTACATGCTTCTATTAGTGAGCAAGAGGTCCAAAAGATTATTCACTTGCAGAAAATAGCAAATCAAATGCCAGACGCATTTACATATTTGAAAAGGATTACCGAATCACATATCCCTACAGAGAATGTTCCAATTCGGATTGATGTCCCTGTAGGACCATCTACCAGTGTCACAGAAAATGAGTCCAAAAGCACACCTAAAGTGTGATAGACCATTGGGTTTTAAGGATCGGAATCCTAGAAAAAGAAAAATAAATGGTCAAGATGACACTAAGAAAGAATCTCATAAAGAAATGCAAGATTTGTTCAATCCTTATATTTTTGAAGAAATCAATGAGCTGCAAACTCAAGAAAATGAAGAAATATCAATAAATCCAATTGATGTTACGACTATTTGAATCGCTTGGAAGAAAATGTGGTTTGAAATACACACAACCTTACATGAATATAATGCAACATTCATTGCTCAATTGAAGGGAGTATTCAGAAAAGGAGATAGGACAAAAGCACATTTCACCAAAGTTGTTCTTCACACACGAGCTCCAAAAGAATGGTGATATCAACGTGCAACTGATTCATTCAAGTGATAATATGACTAATTTGTTCACTAAGTCTCTACCAACTGCAACTTTCGAAAAGATGGTGCACAAGATTGGAATACGAAGACTCAAGCATTTGGACTGAAGTTCTCATCAGGAAGAGTTAATACATGTTGTACTCTTTTTTTCATATAAGATTTTGTCCCACTGGGTTTTTTCCTTGTAAGGTTTTTAATAAGACAATCAAAATATGTATTATTAAAAATGTGTAATCTTTTTCCTTCACTAGATTTTTTTCCACTGAGTTTTTTCTAGTAAGATTTTAACGAGACACATTATGTATGGACATCCAAGGGGGAGTGTTATGAAATACAAATACTTTGTATGGATGTCCATACACATTCACTAAACTTTTGTATGTTATATGTACCTATTAATTTGGTCATTTAATATTTGTAACCTCAACCAATTAATTTGGTCATTTAATATTTGTAACCTCCATTGGATGGTTTCATTTTATAAATTAGAATGTTATTCACCTTTGAAGGGAGACCAACATACACTTGAAATAAGAACAAAGTCTCCTCCTCTCTACTTCTTTGTCTACCTCTCTATACTCATTAATTTGTGAAACAAAAAGAAGTCTCTAATTATGCGATACACAAAATAAAAATTCGACCTAACCATAATTATCTAACTATAGTTAAACATTAAATTTTGATTCGATACAGAAATTAAAGAATGAAGCATTTGTTAATTGTTTCTCACCATTGTTGTAGAGAATATTGAGAAAGAGTCCAAGATTTTCTTGAAGGTGAAGTAAAAGCTATTTCTCCACCTTTTCAAAAAGGTATGTAATTTATTCCTTTTTTTCTACTACTATTCATTTAAAAAAATTAGGGTTGGATTCAGATTTAAGTTTTAAGATTTTTAGCATTAAACCCATATAATATATTTTAAAGTTATATGTTTCATATTTATTATTTGTTACAATTTTCTATATAAAAAAGTATTGAGTTTATATGAACTCACTTCCGTATATAAAAGTATGGTCCACAAGAGTTACTTTTCTGAAGTTTTAAGGTTAGAATGAATTAGTTTATTTGTTCTGTTATTTTGGGATTTGTGGAAGAATTTTCTGGGAAAACCTAGTGGGGTCAATGTTAGATGACCTCAAATCTCTTTTGAGTGATACATTCATGTTGGGTTACAACACATTCATATCGGATACTTAAAAATAAAATAGTGTCATGCAAGGAGAAAAAAAATATGATATACTAATACTTTAAATTTGTAATGTATTTTGGGTTGTTGTTATTACAACAACAACATATTCAGTGCAATCCCACAAGTTGGAGTCTGGAGAGAGAACGTAACGCAGACCTTATCTCTGACCATTACGAGTAGAGAGGTTGTTTCTGATATATAAATAATTTAATTTTTGAAATGTATTTTGGGTTGTTGTTATTAAGCTTATAGAAACCCAGAAGTAATAACGTTATTGTTTTGTTGCAGTGCCCACTAGCTGCTGACGTATACTGAAGGTTTAATTTATATTGTTTTTGATTTATTGTGACAATGGGTGTTATTACTACTTATGATCTCCATTCCTCTGTTATTTTCTCTTGGATTGTAGAGAAGATTACTGATAAAAAAAAAGAGTTACAGTAGTAATGAAACATGATTTGGTGAAATGTGGGAAACAACTCTCCTACTGCATTAATTTGTATTTTTGGATGATGAAGTGATTATTATGCAGTCAACCCTTTTCTACTGTCTCAATCCCAGCTAGCACTCTATTAGGAATCTCTGGAATGATGAAGGGTGTGTTTGGTACGAAGGAAAATGTTTTTCTTGAAAAATGTTATCTTAGAAAATGTTTTCTGATAAAAATAAGTGGGGTTTTTTTTACTTAAGTTCTTGTGTTGGGTATGCAAGTTGGAAAATGTCATTTTAAGAGCATTTGCATATATTCCAAGTAAAATACTATGAGATTTTCAAATTCGGAGTGCAACTTCTAGTAGTGAGGTAGGCTGCGGGGGGTGGTGGTGGGATGGGTGGTGAGGATTGTGGGGGGTGTGGTGGTGGTGATGGTGGTGGGGTGGGTGGTAAGGATTGTGGGGTGTGTGGTGGTGATAGTGGTGGGGTGAAGATGTGGTGGCTTGATGTTTAACTATATCACACGGCGTGTTTTTCTATTGATGTAGCATTCGATAAAACAAACATTCTGCACCTCCTATCAGCTTCCAAAAAATAAATTCTCTTTTATATATTCATTTATTACATAACCATAATTATTTTACTATTAATTAAACATTAAATTGTTTGGTTTGATATATACATTGAAGAGTGAAGCATTTGTTTCTCACTTGAGAAAGAGAAAGAGCTATTTCTCAACCTTTTCCAAAAAGGTATTGTGATTATCTCCTTTTTCCAATACTATTCATTCAAAGAATTAGGGCCGGATTCACGATTTAAGGTTTAGAGGTTCACATTTAAAGTTCTTAATATTGAACCCATATATCTTTAAACTTATAGCTTCATATTTATTATTTATTGCAATTTTTATAAATAAATTTATGTTCTGTGTCGAAAATATTGAATTTCAGATGAACCCAATATCGGTATGCTACTATTCATCTCTGAAATTATGGTCCACAAGAGGTTCTTTTCTCAAGTTTTAAGGTAGAATATTTAAGTTATTCGTTCGTTGCGAAAATGTTGCGGGGTCAGTCTTGCATTGAGGTTTTTGAGTGATTCTATGTTGGGATACAATTACAACCCATTGATATTGGATAGTGAAAATGGTTTCATGCAGGAGAAAAAACAATGATATAACGCTTTACTTTTTGAAATGTATTTTATTTTTGTTGTTTTTTCATGCTTATAAAAGCCCAGAAGTACAAACATTGTTGTTACGTTGTTCCACAAAAAAATAAATTTTGGTTGTCTCATATGGAATCTGTTCTATTCCACAATTTGTTCCTCTCTGTTATTTGTAATTTTTTTCTTTTTATAAAAGTTGATTCCATTTTCCCATGCTAAGTTGTTGGTGATTCTATTTTTGTTAGTACTTAACTTTTATCTTATGTTTCATCTGTTAAATAGGGGTTTTGGAGTCAAACTTGCTGTTAAAGAGAAGTTTAAATTTGTTTTTTACAGGTTGAACATGATCTCTAATTAACTTCAAACATACTAGTAATCTTCTGTGGGCAGGGGCAGATAGTAGTTGTTAAAGAATAACATGGCAATAAGTTGTTGCGACACAACTGAAGTATGGACTTAATTTCTGTTAAATTAATGTCTTTTTGATCTATGAACATGCAACTGTCATGGAGCTAATTTGTACAATTCCTTGTAGATTTTTTAAAAAATTCCTCAATAATGTATCTTAAAACTCTCATTAGCATCTTTTCTTGTGACAATGGGTGTTATCTCAGCAATATTAACGTTTTCACGTTGTGAATAAAAGATATTTTTGGTTAGTGGTAGGAAGATTTCTGATACAACAAATTTTGACAAGTAGGAACTACTTATGATCTCCAATTGTAAAGAAGATGTTTACTGATAAAAAAGACAGAGTAATAGATAAGATGTTAGTGATGAAACACGACTTAGTGAAATGTGGGAAACAATTCTCCCACTGCATTAATTTGTATTTGGCTGATGAAGTGATTATGATGCAGTTAACCCTTTTCTACTGTCTCACACCGAGCTCTATTAGGAGTTTCTGGATGATGAAGTATCGGTTTGATGCTTAACTATATCATACTGTTCTTCTATTAATGTAGCATTTAGGTAAACCAACATCCTTCACCTCCTATTAGCTTCCAAAAAAATGCTAGGGTCCTCATAAATCTGTACTAAATGCCGTTTAACATGGATTGTCATCTAGTAAGTTAGTACGCTATGTTTATATTTCTTCCAGTCATTATGTTGGTACATTTTATGAGCGTTTCTGCTTTTTCTTGTTTGTGGCTGAAATACAGATGTAATGTTTTCTCTTTCTTTTTTTTTTTGAATTGAAAGGAAGAAGCTATACCTCAACCTCATTGAGCTCCTTCAAGTTCTACAGTAGTAATATAAAATGGCGCCAAACTCGAAAGCAAAAGTTAAAAAGGCATGTGAGGCAATGAAGGTCTTTGGCTATACTGAAAAGGATGTGAAGCCAGTGTTGATGAACCTTCTGAAATTGTACAACAAAAACTGGGAGCTTATTGAAGATGAGAGTTATTCTGTTCTTTTGGAGTCTATTATAGACAGCAAGAAGTCTACGGTACTGTTATTACTTATGATTCAGTTTTTATTTCCATTGTCCATAACCACATGATACCCCTTGCGACGTGTTAATCCTTTCTATAGATTATGTATGGTAATATTTGTGTCTATATTGAGATCATGCAAAATGAAACACGGATCGTTCATTCATCTTCACATCTTTCTTTTCAATTTCCGATGAGAATGCATGTCATTATAGTTCCCCTGATGATCAGATAAGGCATTTGGTAGATGAGCCGGAAGAAGACGAACCACCACTGAAAAGATCTAGGATGAGCTCCCAGGGAAATCATTCTTCACATTACGATCCGAGCCCTAGTGCTGACACATGTACTTCAGAGTTGCAGCCTCCCAGCAAGCAGAAGATGGCTGAGTTCACTACCGAGTCTTATGAAACTGAGGATGTTGGATCGAAGCCTCTTACTCTCTTGAACCATTATCAGCGCAAAGGTAAGAAACGGAGTTCTTCAGAGGCTTCTCCTATTTCAGAGGGGGCTAATGACATTGTAGTACTCTCTGATGATGACACAGAACGCAGATATTGAAATTATTGACTAGAAGGAAGAAATAGAAAAGGAGTTAACTTGCTAATGTCTATTTTAGAAGTTAATGTGTTATCTGAAAGCCAAAGAAAGACAGCAAAGTTGAACTGCTATATTGCAATCCTTTCTCCACTGATATACAACTCTTCTTATGAAGCGTCAATGATTACAAATTTTCTGAGGGCAGGTTCTATGAATCTGTTCTTGTTCTAGTGTTCTTTGAACAATTCAAAGATGTGAAATCATATTTGTATAGACGCTTTCTACAAAAAAACTATATCTTCCACTCTTGATCGAGCTAGAAAAGCTATTCTCTTCTTGTCTGTTATGAGGTTGGTTTAAGACTGATTCAGGGTTTTTCTTCCTATTTTCTGGGTCACGATTTTCAATCAATAAGTCAAATACATGTCAGCTTTATCTTTCATACAAGCTAACCGTGCAGAGATTCTTATGGTTTACAGTAATTCTAAATTAGTTTCTACTCATAGTAATTCCAACTTTGATATTTTGATTGATGAAAAGGAAAAAGCTATCTGAATGAACAACATCAAGATTTGTTGAATCAGATGGGCTCGTAAGTTCTTTTTCTTTTTTTGTTGGTAAAACCACAGGAAAATGTATCTATTGGTAAAATCGTATGTCTCAAAGTGGAATTTTTTTATTTGTATTCCTTTCCTCTTGGTTTTGTTGTCAATTTCTCAGTCTTACCAAAATGCGAATGTTATGTATAATCTAAAAGCTATATTCTCTCATGCTCTTTGGGATTGAAAGGAGGAATAGAAAAACAAGACTTGGAGTGTCTCAACTCTGAACATTTGGGCACAGAAGGAAATGAAGAAGGCACAACAAATTCATCACGACTGGATATTGCTTCCTCTTCAAAAGGGGAGGTGAACATCTCTTTTTTCTATAAGCCATATTCCCAATCAGACTTTTGTCCACCAAGTTTAGACTCAGTCTTGAAGCGGGTGGAGGAAAAGTATATAAAGTCCTACGGATTTTCTCAACCTGGTTTCGATCTGCTGAGGCTAATGGAAAATTTGTGCGAATGCTATCTGACAGCTGGCACCAAGACAAGGGCAGCAAATGAGCCATCAGCTGGGATAGAGTCTCAGAAACTTCATCCAGTAGGTGAATTGCACTTTGCTTCAGACATTGGCTCATTCAAATTGTCGAATCTTGTCAAAGTTTTACCTCAAATTCCAAAATTTCCAGCTTCGGGAAATAGGGATATAATGTGCTATATGGTGGAATTTAATGGTACAAAGATTAATGGAGCTGGACAGGAAAAAGTTAACAAGGTTCTAAAACTCCTTAAAGACATTACAAATGGTCAAGAGGAACACTCACGTGCTGGTCTTCCTAATGTTGCTTATTATATTGAAGACATTTCAAATGGTCAAGAGGAGCATAGAATTTCGTTTACAAATGAATACAACCACGAGATTCTGCCCATTTTTAAGTACATACCTAAAAATGTTATTTTCCAAAACGCGTATGTGAAGTTCCTTCTTGCTCGTATATCAGATGACAACTGTTGTTCAAGCTGCAGTGGGGATTGTGTGTCTCAAGATATACCCTGTGCTTGTGCTGGTGAAACAGGGGGTGAATTTGCCTATTCATCAGGTGGTTTGCTCAAGGAGAAGTTTCTCGAGAGTTGCATCTCAATGAATCGTGAACCCCAAAAGCATGGTTTAGTATATTGTCAAGACTGTCCCCTTGAAAGGTCTAAGAACAATAGCATGTCTGGCCTGTGCAAGGGTCATTTGGTGAGGAAATTTATCAAAGAGTGCTGGCATAAATGCGGCTGCAGTAAGGGATGTGGAAATCGTGTTGTTCAGCGAGGCATAGCAGTGCCATTACAGGTTAGAAAATATTGCAAACCAAGAGTTTCATGTACGACCACTTTGGTTCTTTTTCAACATAAGAATAGGAGATTTGTTTCGGTAATAGTGAGACTGATGTTTGGAGTATTAGGAAACATGATAGTTGACTGTGGTTGAATTATAAATATATATTGTATATATTGTTTTTTTCCCATCTTGGTGTGATATAAATGGTACGTATCTGATTTATCCAAAAAGAAAAAGAAGAGGTTTGACATATTCTTATCCTGCATGCAGGTGTTTATGACAGCTGATGGAAAAGGTTGGGGGCTCAGGGCACTGGAGGATTTGCCTAGAGGTGCTTTTGTTTGTGAATATGTAGGAGAAATAGTGACCAACACGGAGTTGTATGAGCGAAACACACAAACTGCTGATGACAAACACACATATCCAGTTTTGCTGGATGCAGACTGGGGTTCGGAAGGAGTCCTGAAGGATGAAGAGGCACTTTGTTTGGATGCAACTTCTTATGGCAATGTTGCAAGGTTCATTAATCATAGGTTAGGCTCCTATTCACATCCTTTCCTCTTTGTAGTTGCCTTCTTATTTGTCTTCTTTTCTCTCCTCTTCCATTTATCGGGTGATGCCTCACTTTGAAAATAATTCCTCGCACAGCAACGAATGGTACTCTTGGTCTCTTAGATGCTTGGAGTTAATTTTTTGTCCTCACTCTTTCAGTGGTCTTCTCTTTGTTTCTATTACTTTGGTCCTCATATATGAAAAGAGAAGTGATAGGTAAACAGTAGATGCAACATCATCTCTGGCATGTAGAGATATAATCAATCAATTGGCATGGAATGAACCATCAGTCGAGCACCATTTCTTTTCCCGTTATTCTTCTTTGTGCGATCAAATAGCTCGTTCTTTGCAAGTATTGTTTCTAAGAATCACATTTACATTAAAGAAAAGTATGTTGTTCTTTTTCTCTTCCCAATGTGGACTGAAACTAACCACATTGTAATTTTATCTTGGTCAGATGTTATGAAGCTAACTTGATTGAGATCCCAGTTGAAGTAGAGACTCCGGATCATCACTACTACCATGTATTTGTTATCTTTCTTTTCAAGCTTTTTGAAGTATCCTTCTGTTATTTAGAAATCCGTGGAATATCTATATCAAGCATCTTTTTTAAATGTCCATGCAGGTCGCTTTTTTCACTAAAAGGAAAGTCAATGCTTTAGAAGAGTTAACTTGGGTAAGGCCCCCATCTATGTTCAACACTATGACTTTAGAACTTTCTCATTTTAATGTACATGAAGCATGACTTAAGTCAAAGATAAGTGTCATTTCTTTTTTATTAGTTATCGACTTTGACTCGCGAAGAATCATTATGAAACATTGCAGGATTATGGTATTGACTTCACCGATCATAGTCATCCAGTGAAAGCGTTCAAGTGCTGCTGTGGAAGTAAAGTTTGTCGAGACATCAGCCTTTGAAGAGTAAGTTCAACTTTTTATCTCTCTTTTTTATACACGCACAGCAGTGAAATCTGCCTACTGTTTTCATGCGCATATGGACCTGAGTACTTCTCTAGAGCTTTGTGATATGTATTATCCAGTAAGTGCCATAACTGCACTAAATACACCCACACTAGTACTCACTTAATTATATTGAATACATTAAGTAATAATTTTCGGGTGTTTCCCTGGTTACAGCCTGTATTTTCATTGAAGATGGAATTTGCTTTATATAATCCATATAGTTGTTTCCTTTTTCTTTCCTTTTTTCCCATGCATCTCGTCCTGCATGCGATGATATACACTTCTCCTGGCAAGCTCTTTAAGTGGCATTGCATAGTTGCACGGCTAAATGATGTCAGGGATTAATTCTTTGTTTAGCCGTATATCAAGAATATAAACTCGTGTTTTCACAATTTTCTATGTATTGTTCATCATGGGCTACTTTTGGCTGCTGCAGGTTCTGCTATAACTGGTCCAATTGGAAGGAGTGTGCTAATCTATGGCCAAGGATTGCTACTGCAACTAATGCAATTGTTTGAACTGGGAGTTAACCTGCAGATTTTGATGCCTTTATTTGGAAGTGCTATTATTGTCACATATACAAACAAATGTAGCAATGTTGTATTGCTGTGAGAGTTTAAAGTTCACATACCAATTATTTGCTACTTAATATCACGTAATTTTTTATTCGCCAAAATTTTGTCGTGTTGTAAATATGGAAGACTTGTCCATATATTTAACAGATAAAATAACATGTTTGCTCTATTCATGATAATGAACTATTGGAGGATTTGTTGCTAAGGCTCACTGTATTATCTGTTTTATGTCATGATCTCTTGCTAAAGGAAATATACAGTACTCACCACCTATTGATTAAATTTGAAGTACTTTATTATATTTTGTTTGAGTTACTAAAATCCAAGCAAGAAGTCGGGTTTGAGTCTTGGGTATGAAGTCATTTTGTTCGGAAATGTATTGCCCTTAATGTAGAACTTTCATGCGTAAATTTGATTTCAGTTGGGTCCCATACAAATTCCGGACACTGAATGAGAGATCGAAAGCTTTAAGTACTCTATGGATAATAATTTAGTTCACCTAACAACCTAACTAATCTTGGTTTCATGTTTCCTACCCAGAAGAGTTTATGGATAATCATCTTGGTGATTTGTTCAGCTTGCCTCTGCTTGAACTGCAAAGTTCTTCCAATTGATGAAATTATATGTATATTGCTTCCTTTAAAGTTCTACCTATCAAGGCTTCAGTGCATCCAATATGTTTATTAGGTGCTCTAATTACTTATTGTGAACTGCTTCATTTGATTAGATATCTTTACTTTGCAGGAGCTAGTAAATTATACTACTAGTGATTGTATATTAGTAAAAGTCATCGTTCACAAAAGTTTTAGTCATGGAAATCTATCAAATTGTATCTTTGAATAATATGACGGATATCTTTAATATAGCATGGTAAATTACGCTAGCGACTGTATATTAGTAAAAGTCATCGTTCACAAAAGCTTTTTTAGTCATGAAAATCTATCAAAATGTATCTTTGAATAGGATGACGGATATCTTTAATATAGCATAAAATTACGCTAGTAACTATATATTAGTAAAAATCATACATGGAAATATTATCCGTCATACTATTCAACACCAAAATATAGTCCATAAACAACTAAAAGTACATAATATGAAACAAGTCCTAAGGTAGATATTAACTTTACAATATGCAAACTCTAAATTCTTAAAAATAATAGTCAAGAAATAGTCTACTAATTACCATGCAACATCAAACTATAGTCAAGAAATAACTACACACTATATGCAACAAATGTTCAGATAGATACCAACTCAGCAACACACAAACTCTAAATTCTTTCAAAACTTTGATCCAACACCTTTGCCTTCTCCATCACCATATCCTCATCAAACACATAGATACTTACAAACTTTGATTTCTCAATCTCATTCTTCTTATCTTCCTCCATACCTTTAAAACCTTCAAAATCACTCTCCATTTTCTTAACTGTAGTAGTAATTTCTTCCCATCTTGCCCATGCCAGCGACTTTTTTGTCGGAATCTTTTTCGTGCACTATCTTCTTCACACCATAATATTCCAAACTCCTTGAGAACCATTTCACCTTACCTTTAAATGCCACCATCTTCAACTGAAACTTCTTTTGCCTTCCATGGTAAATACGCTTATAATGTGCCATAACTCCTTTGATCCAAATTTTCCAGCTTCTCGCCACCTCAAAGGCGTAATTTTCGACGTCATCATCGATTTTGAAGGCAACCCTTCTAATATTTTCGATCATTTCACGTATTTTTTTGTTTTCCTTTTGTTTCTCTTCAGCATCTTTGAGTAATTGCTTCATATGCTTGAGTTCTGTTTGAAGATCCTTCACATATTTTTTGGCACCAAAAGTAATGTTCCATTTGTTTAATTTCAACACACCATCAATTCTCTCCATGAGAAAGGATACAAAAGATTCAGCCATTGATGTTAATTTGCACTAGACTCAATATGGTCACAAGAATTGAAATCAAATAGTGTTGGTTGACCTTTAGTTCCTTTATATATAATATAATCTTTAAGGTTTTACTAATGACTGATGAAGTCCATAATTTATTTAAAAGTATAAAGAGCTTCCAGTATAATGACAAAGATGGTCCCTTGTATTTTGGAATATGTTCAAAAAGATCCCCTAAATATAATGCACTTTTGGTCTTCATCCAATTTTTAACAAACTTTGGCGGTTAGATTTTATAAAAATTATAAAAAAATAATCAGAAACACCAAGAAAGTCCCGTCAAATTTTAGAAATTGCAACACTAAAAACTCCGCCAAACACCAACAACAATTATACGTCAGTCCCAAACACCAATGTAAGATTGTATTAATCTCACTTGGGAGTCTTTCTCATTAATATAAATATATATAGTGTACAATGTGGAATTCTAATACAAAAAGGATCATATAACTACCATAATTATACATCACTAAATATTACACAATATATGGAGTATAATTTATTTGTACACGTTAATACACCCCCTCAGTCGGAGCGAGAGGAGGCCGGACGCTAAAACTGGATTTGAAGTCGAGGAATAGCTGTCTAGGAAGACCTTTCGTGAAGATATTCGCATACTGATATGAAGAAGGCACATGCAACACCTTAACATGACCGAGAGCAACCTTCTCACGAACAAAGTATATATCCATCTCAATATGCTTGGTTCGCTGATGCTGAATCGGATTATGAGATAAATATATGGCGGATATGTTATCACAGTAAACCAAATACGCCTTACGCAAGAGACACCGAAGCTCCAAGAGAAGGTTTCGGAGCCAGCAGATCTTAGCAACAACATTTGCAACACCTCTATACTATGCTTCTACACTCGTCAAACTCCCCATTAATCTCTCCTCAATCTCCTTTGCACTAGCCATGGTCAAACTCCCCATTTGATTCTTAACCTGCCATCCACAACCCTCATCTTCTTCTCCATCCTGATCTCTAAATCCATCACCAAAAGCTTATGTCGGGTTGTAAGATATTCTCTCGGGATAACCTTGCAGTCTTTACAAAGGTCGTTGTCACCCTTCCTAAGGAGCAAAAAGTTTATCTGAGTCTTAGCCATCGAACTACGGAAAGTCATCAAGTGCTCCTGTTTCTTCAGGAACCTCGAATTGGCTATCACCATCTCAAAAGCTCTAGTGAACTCCAAAAATGAGACGCCTCTCCCATTCCTGTCCCCGAAGCCAAAGCCTCTATGCACGTCGTCATAACCCCCCGGAAGTGACTCGATATATCCATTGAAATCCCCTAATACAAATAACTTCTCAGTGGGTGGTATACCTCCCACCACCTCATCCAAATCCTCCCAAAAGTGCCTCTTCTCCTCCTCGTCCAAGCCCGTCCACGGCGCATAAGCATTAATAATGTTCATAGTGAATCCTCCAACTACCAACTTAATCGCATTCATCCTGTCATTGACATTCCTAACCTCTACCACCTTATCCTTTAGCTCATTGTCTACTAAAATGTCTATCGCATTCCTATACCTCGACCTACCCGAGAACCATAACTTATACCCGTCCATATCCTTAGCCTTAGGTCATGTCCATTTGGTAGGGGTGGACGTATATCGATTTATATCGGTTTTGTATTCGAAAAATATGAACCGAATAAAAAATGTGTTTTTTTAAAAAAAACGAATCCAACTTTTTAAAAAAAAAAAAACTGATATGTTCGGTTTATATCGACGAACATATCGGATTATATCGGTTTTTTCTAGTGGGCCAGGGGCAGGTCGGATCAGGGATTTTTTTTAAAAAAAAATTTGAATTTCCAAAACTGAAATTGACATTCACACCTACACTATCATGAAATTTCGACGTTGAAATCTATTGTGTAGCGTGAGATGTTTACTAAAGAAAAAGGAAAATTAGAAATCGAATTGGGGAAAAACACAAACTGATTGGGAAAACAGACGTTTTTCTAAAAATTGGCTGTGTCAAACCGCCTTGCTACAGTTTGGGCCGCGCCGCCTCGGAAAAATACACAAAATAAAAAAAAACCGGGTAAAACGGACATCCTAGCGCAGAGTTATGACCATTTAAAGTTTTACAATTTACAACTACTTTCTCTCTCTACATTTTATGTCAATGCTTCCGTGATATGTTAATCAAGTTCATGCCGCATTCGACTTACATAAAAGCTTCATAGATTATTTTCAATGGCTATGATTCAAGAGATAGTAGTATCTAAAATAAAAAATAAGATTAATTACATAATTAATTCGGTTTTTCGGTTCGGTTCGTATCCAAAATTTAAAAATCGAACCGAATTACTAAATCCTGATTCGGTTCAATTTTTCAAAAATCATTTTTTTATTTTAAAAGCGAATAAAAACCGAACCGAACCTCGGTTTTTTCGGTTCTCCGGATTTTTTATCCACCCCTACCATTTGGTCTCCTGTACACAAGCTATGTTAATCCTCTTCTTCTTAAGAATTTCAACTAGCTCTATGGACTTCCCCGTTAAAGTCCAATGTTCCAAGACCCTATTCTCAGCCTAGCATCTCCCTTACCCCACTTACCCCTCCTAACCCTCGCCTCCGTCCCCGACCGAGAATCTACCATCATTTACAAAGCCACTAGAGTCACAAATACTATATACGAACACTATACTATTATCTAATTGCAAGAAGTAAGAAAAGTATGAATAATATAATCAATAAAACAAGAAGAGAATGCATCAACTAAATCAGCTACCCAAAGCAAGTAAAATGCAGCACTCAAACTAAGGCAATTAATTAACTAACGAGAAAGATAGACAAAGTTCAACAAGTGAACCGGAGGTACCAATTCCAGTAAAAATGAACCTGGACCGTAAATGCTCCTCCACAAACTGATGGCGTTTCCTTGTACATCCGACTCAAATAAAAATATAAAAATCAACCTAACTTCCTATTAAACACATGCAAGCATTCAAACAGGTCTAGAGTTTTGCCCACACATTCCAATGAAGTACTGGCGGAGCCACCTTAGGTGAAGGTGGTCTGGTGCACACCCTTCGCCGAAAAATTATGCGGTATATGTTAGCTATTAAGAGTATATATTTATTTTTGCACAATCAACACAAGTGAGAAGAAAATTTGCACACTATTCGTCAAATTTCTAGCTCCACCACCGCAATGAAGTCATCAAGCCCAACTGGTTCGTAACCAAATTAAAGTCAGATAACTGAAACAGATTCATCAATAGAGCAAAAGAGGCCCAATTTTCGTTCTTCCTTTAGGATCCAAGAAGATTGTGGTTGAAGCTCCTCTTCAAATTGAAAAACCTTTCCGGATTGTTTGAACTTTTGGCCCCTATTTTGTGTTGGTCTTTAATTTTTGTCCATTCTAATAAATAATTTTTTAATATCCCAATAAGTTATGCCCAGCTTAATCTTTACCTTAAAAAACTCATATTCACTAGATATAAATTTGATTGCTAAAAGGCAAAAATTAAATATCAGTCTATTTGAAGGGATTTTTAAAAAAAAAGACCAGCACATTTAAGTTAATTCGTGCAATTTCTTCAACCTTTCCCTCCTCAAACGGGAAAATTAAATAAATGGGACCGTCTAAAGCTACATGTGGATTAGCCCAGTTAGAGTCCATATTGTGGAGGGTCATTTGCACTTTCTGACCTCCAAATAGGTTGATCTTTAGTTTTTGCTTTTCAACATTGAACTGATACACATAAATTACACATTATAATATTCATAAATTATGCCTATAATTTTGCTTTTCAACATTGAACTGATGCACATAAATTACACATTATAATTTTCATAAATTATTCCCTTAAGTTCAGTTGTAAAGGACAAAAATTAAAGACCAGCTCATTTGAAAGACCGGCCCATTTGATCCAACAAAACAATCTCTGAATTACTAATAGAAACCCTAACGGCGTTCTAGAAAACACTAGAATTGTGTGAAATGTGATTTCTATAAAACCCTAGCAAAACCCTAAACCTCCATACTTCAAGAACCAAAATGTCAAAGCAGGGAAAGTTTAGTGATTTGAGGTGTTGTTCTTGTGTTTGGTTGTGTTATGTGATTTGTTCTGTCTTTTGAATTGACTATTATTTAGGGTGTGTTTGGTATGATATAAAATATGCTTAGATGTGTTAAGTCTTACTTAAATTTCCGTTTAAGCAATGCCCAAATTTGGGATGATTTGATTTTGTATTAGTATGTTGTGAAGTATTCATATGGTTAGTTATAAAGTGTTACCCATTTGAGTAGATTAACATTAATCATTGTAGAGATTGAGGTTCTGTGGATCAATCTAATAGAGTTACTCGTAGGGTGTTTGGACTTCTTTGCTAGTATAGATATACATATATCTTTGTACATTTCTCCCAAATTTTAAGCAGTATGTGTATAGTGAATGCTCCTGTAATATGTTTTATAGAAGTAATGTACCAATGCGAGCTGGTCTACTGGTATCAGCATTGAATTTTGTCCTTTTTTATTTTGTATAGTATTATTTTGAGCCGAGGGTCTCGGAAAGAGCCTCTCTACCTACTAAGGTAGCAGAGTTAAGGTCTGCGTACACTACCTACCTAGAAGCCCCAATTTTACTGTGTAAGTTGTTGGTATTATTTTGGCATTTGAGATATAAGCAAGCCAGCTTCTTGACTGGAATTGAACCTTAAACGATCCATTCAATTTAAATACACATGCTTGCGAAAAAGAAATAGCCAGTATCACTCGCCTGAATCTGATTCTTCCCCTTGATTTTTCTGGCCCTTTACCTACTGGCACATCTTATTCTTGTTACCAGAATAACTTTTCTAACAATTTTAGCATTGCTTGAGATTTTGTTGTGTTGGTTTTTTCTTTTTACAAGATTTTGCTCTACTTTTAGAATGAATCCGTTATATATTGAAATTGTATTAAGCAAACGCACTCTGTCCCAGAACCATAATTAATGTTCTGTGGCAATTTCTTCGTTTGCGAAATGAATATTCTTTCAGCTTTCAATTACTCGTCCACAAGGTCTTTTCTTTCATGATCTTATTGGAATTATGGTTGGATTACATCTTTTTTACTTTGACAATTTGATGGGTATTAGATGAACATAGTGACAACGATGCTGATCGCAGGTTTGAATGTTTGAACATGTCTTCAAGGGTTAATCCATTGACTTGGGAAAAAAGAATTAGATTTTACATTATGTTAATTCTTCCACGTCTTGCGAAATGGCTTGGACGGTCTGGATTACAAATTTTCTGTTGCAATAAATTAGAGTTAAATGTAATGTTTGGGGGGATTAAATTATATTTGCCTCTGCATTTGATAGGAATTCTTTTTGGAACTTATACCAAAATTAGATCGTGAAATGAACTTGGTAAAAAAAATGGTAGCTAAGGTAGATGAAAGTCAGTCATAAGATCAAGTAGGTTTTTAGCCTTCTAGGACCTTGTTCTTAAGGCTGTTGTAGTTCATGTTCCCTTATTCCATTTTTGGGTCCCCATTGGATTTCTATCTCTCATTCTTCTGGTTGCTTTGCTGGTAATGTAGTGTTGCGAATTGGATTTGAATTTCTCTGCACTTCCCATGACCAGCTATAGCCTAACCAATCTTCCCCTTCCTCGGATGGTAACTTCGCTTACGATCCCTGTCAAGGTTTGGAAACTTGATGTCATTAATTTCTATGACTTGTTCATCTTTGTGCTCTCTTTGTACATTATCTACACTTGTTATCAAATTGTCTTGCTGGTACTGTGATAGGATCAAAATATTTTCCTGTCCTTGTTTATTGTCACCTCTTTCCGATATCTGTTTTACAATTCTCTTCTGCATTGTTCTGAAAGAGGCCACACCATAACTACCTTTTCTTCACCTGAAAGTTAAGAGGCAACACATATGTACCAGTTTCTGTGGAAGGGTTGTTTATATTTGCTGGTTTAGGGGTTGTTCTGATGCATATATGGCCTATTGCTAAATAGGAGATGTATGCAGGATGATGTGATGCTTCCTTAAACCAGCAAAAATGAACAGTCAAGAGTACTTAAGCGAGTTGGATCTCCCCCAGTGGACCTCACTTTTCGCGATTCTATACATCGCTTCTTAAGTTGACCATGTTTTAGTGATAGCGGAGTTTTAATTAGCATCTGAAATATGACATTTGTAGTGCATTATGTGTTCTTGTCCCTCTTTAAGGTGTTTATTCTTTTTTAGACTAAGAAGCTATTTCGGGATATGCTGTCTTTTCCCTTTGCTATAAATTATTTAGCAGCAATTTTTTTATAGAAAGTCTAGCTTTAAATTTTAAACCAGACTTAGTCAGGTATTAACATTTCATCTAGTGGTTAATACAGTTACTAGTCTGGGAAATAAAGGTTATCGTTACGGATGTGCTTGTACCATTCAAGCACCTTCTGCTCCATATGGGCCCAACATGAATATTTCTTGCATTCTGCACACATATAGGGAGAACTTAATGACTTGGCCTCTGTTGTTTTTAAAGTTATTTTAGTTTCATTTCTTTTGAACATCACTCCCCTTGGGGTGCGTCCCTTCTCCGGGCCCTGATAAATGTGTGATGCTTTGTGTACCGGGGTGCCATTTTTTTTCTTTTGAAATAGATTAGATAGTGTCTTTTTACTTAATTTCAAATTTTTCTTATTATGATGTAGAACTTAAAACATATCCAGCCATTAGTCAGGTAACAACCTCGTATACTGTGGTTGATACAGTTACATGTCTGGTAAATGGAAGTGTCCATCGTTACAGATGTGTTAATTCCTTTTATGCTCACATCTGCTCCATTTGGATTCTACATATGTTATTGAGTTGTAGCATGTTAAGCATATATTGTGTTTGCATAAATTGATTTCAATGTTCTCTTGTTATTGTGGTGTATAACTTAAAAACATATCCAGACATTAGTCAGGTAGCAATAACCAGAGAACATTGAAATCCTTTGCACTCTAGCACTTGAAGGTCATGCGCTAATCCCAATAAGTTTCTCTCTCTCCAAAATATTGAGTTTCAAATTAAAGAGAATTTATCAATCATGGATTAAATTATAAACTGCAATTATTAGTATAATTTGAAAAAAGGGCACAAATAAGTTTCTCTCTCCAATATTTTGAGTTTCAAATTAAAGAGAATTTATCAATCATGGATCAAATTATAAACTGCAATTATTAGTTTTTAAACTACGAGATCTTGATGTGAAAATTCATGATGCTCTACAAATTGGTGCAATTATGTCCAAACTGTTTAACTCATGAAAGAATTACTGAAAGAAAATTTTGCATTCTTGTGAAACTCTGACTTAATTCAGTGACCGAAATCAGATTCAGAGTGAGTCAATATAGTGACCCGGTGACCCGGTGGATCCAATGGATCCGGATTTGAATCTGATTTTTATGGACCTAACGAATTTGGATTCGGATCTGGATTTAGGTATGAAAAACGGATCTGGATCTGGATCTAGTAGGATCCGGTCCAGATCCGATCCGTTGCCATCCTTATCTCTATGTAGATGACTTATTAATTTTTTTTGTACAAGTATGCTTGGAGTTAATGATACTAAAAAATATCTTAATTCAGTCTTTAAAATGAAAGATCTTAATGATATCTTAATGAAGTTGACACCATTCTTGGAATTAAGATCAAGAAAAATGACAAAGGTAACTTATTAATTTTTTTGGTACAAATATGCTTTGAGTTAATGATACTAAAAAATATCTTAATTCAGTCTTTAAAATGAAAGATCTTAATGATATCTTAATGAAGTTGACACCATTCTTGGAATTAAGATCAAGAAAAATGACAAAGGTATCTCCTTAAATCAATCACATTACATAGAAAATGTGATTCAAAATTTAGTCACTTGAGAATCAAAGAGTTTAAAACTCATTTACATCCAAATATAAAGCTGACTGAAAATTTTGAAGGGTCGTAACACAATTGGAGTATGCTAGTGCTATTGGAAGTGTTATGTATACAACACATAGCACACTATCGGATGTAGCACATGCAGTTTGCAAACTTTCAAGATATACAAGTAAACCAAGCGCTGAACATTGGAAAGTTATTTAAAGAGTGCTTGGTTATTTAAAGAAAATAAAGAATGTTGGATTATGTTATAATGGTTTTCCTAGCACGTTAGAAGAATTCTCTAATGCTAGTTGGATAACCAATGATGATGATAAAAAATCCACATCATAATGATTTTTACGTTAGGTGGAGGTGCTATAAGTTGGGCATCAAAGAAACAGAATTGTATTACACATTCTACAATGGAATTCGAATTTTTAGCATTAGCAGCTGTTGGAAAAGAAGCGAAATGGCTGAGAAATAGGTTATTAGATATAAAGTTATGGCCACAACCGATCCTAGCCATTCCCATATATTGTGATAATGAGGCAACATCGAGTGTTGTTCATAATAAGATATACAGGGGAAAGTCTAGATATATTAGTCTGCTTTAGGCTTAAGAATTGCTTATAAGTGGTGTCATGACAATTATATATGTTAAGTCTTGCAAGAATTTAGCGGATCTACTTACAAAAGCACTTCCTAGAGATGCTACTACAACAACATATAGTGGGATGGGGTTAAAAATCTTAACTATAAGTACATTAATAGAGGGAACCCAACCTTGAGTTAGCAAAACTAACAATAAAGGTTCAATGTGTAAAAATAATCTATTAATGTCGTTTTGAGCGCTGAAAAAATAAAAGTATCAAATCTTTAAGCCCTATCCGAGAATGATCAGTGCATACTGTTACAAGGACAGGATGAGCAAGAACTCTTAATGAAAATGTCAAATGTCTGAAGTAATAGGGGCATAAAACATTTTTACCTATATGAATATAGGAGTGGTGTCGCTTCAACAAGAGTTCTTAAGGTTTGATCTTGTAAGTATTCATGAATTGGGATTAGCGCATGACTTTTAAGTGCTAGAGTGAATCAGTGACTTAAAGTAGTTGTACATGTGTGTGATATTTTCGATTTAGGCATAAGGGGTTATGATTCAATTCTTAGTAATATCAATAACTTCGTCTAAACTTTAAAATATTTACACTACTAGAAAGTTCAAATCTATGAGATACTTTCTATATTGTATGATATTAGGAGTAGTGTTACAAACTAGTGGGGGATTGTTATATAGTTTGTAATATTGGAGTACTAATATCTAAATTATTTGGGTACTACACTTAAAATAATTAGTTCGGGTACCACCACTGAAATGTGTACCACTGGTGAAATATTCTAACGGGTACCATTGGTGAAATATTCCAATGTGTTTGTTCTTCAAACGGACACAACCTTTCGAAACAAGTGTATATTTCAATTATTTATCTTCTCTATAAATAGAGAGGTAATTACTCCATATCAGTCATTTTTAATTCAACTGATAACAGACTTGTTGTATCCCAAAGAAGCGTTGTCTGCTAACCGAATAGACAAGCAAGCAATCATTCTTTTGAGACAGTGACACACCTCAAGCATTTTCTTCATATTCTTTTCATCCAATTTCTAACAATATTTACTAAATAATTTTATTATTATTTAATTTCAAATTATACTCTAACATTATATTTCTAAGATAATTTGTTCTCCAATCAAATACTACTCCTACCTAAGAGTAGATTTGAAAAGAAAATAAAAAAAAGTGACAATTCGGCTGATCGAAACGAGTAATATTTGAGATCGGAGAGCTTATAATCTATGGAGTACCTCTCTGCTTAGCAAAAACAGATAGATCAATTATAAACCCGCAAGGGTAGCCAAGTTGGTATAGCAGTAGAGCGCGGGACCGCAAGGTCACGAGTTCGATCCCCTGCATAAACCTTCTTGGTTGAGCCTGTCACACATGGCTTGCCAAGTGTGGTTAATCGGCTGACGTGGTTTGCAGGCTATTGCGTCAGTCCGGGGTTTATCCTGTGCGCACTCGAAAGAGTAGCGGCTGCGGGTTCCTTCGTAAAAAAAAAAAAAAAGATAGATCAATTATATACGTCATTGTTTATATCATAAATGTTTATTGATTGAGTTAGGAATCGGCCTGACATAGCTGTAAGTTGACCAAAACAAAAAAAGAGATGTGTAAAAGACGTGCTACCTACTTGCTGATTATTATTATTCTAATTATAAATTGGTTAAGAATTTTGGTGTTCTTTCCTTTTTAATTTTTGGTACTGTTCTTCCACGTATCATCAATAATCAAGAGTGATAACAACATGCTTGAGAAGGATTGACTAATAATAATTAAATTGCTTATTTAATTTTTGGTACTTTCTAATTATCATTTTTTAATTGGTTTGAATATTTGTTGTTTTCTTTTTCTTTGTGAAGGGGAAAGTTCCGAAAGCGAAACCCCCCATCTGTACCAGAGGCCTCTTGACCAGGTGGGATGTAAATCGAGGGATATGCGCGTGTGACAGCCCTGCAAGAGAGAGGACCAACGGGACACGAACCTATCAACAGCACTGACAATATTTCAGCAAAGTGTTGTTTTCTTTTTCTAGTTATATCAATTATTTCTTGACACTTCTTAATTGTACATAGCATGAATATTGGCAAATCCGAAGTCGCTCTTCATCAAGCTTTGCACGTAGGGTTCAAATTACTAATTTAACTGCGGAACTTCTTACTAAGTAATAGTTTTGATAAAATTTAGGTCAATAATTTTTTAAAAATTAGAAGCATTTTAGAGACCCCGTTGTGATTTGTTTTTGTAACAATAATCTCCCTTCTATTTTGAGATATAATCAAAAGTGAACGTCGATTTTGTACAAGCAAATGTCAGTTTATTGACACGACATAAAATTGATATTAATGTCGTATTTCGACCGAAAAAAATTATTCATGTCGTATTAGTTTTCAAGTGGGTATCACCTATTATATACACACATTCTTATTTACAAAATCTTCATGAAGAGAAGCTTTGAAATAACTGATAAAGTTACTGTCATGTGACCAGGAGGTCATCAGTTCAAACCGTGAAAACATCTTACAGAAATGTGAGTCTAAGACTGCGTACAATAGACCCTTGTGGTCCGGCCCTTCCCCGAACCCCGCGTATAGCGAGCTTAGTGCACTGGACTGCCTTTTTTTTTATTTAGAAAAAAAGTATTAAATATATTCATGAGAATTTCTTAACGAAGTATATAATCAAATGACACCTTTTGTCAAGATGTCTTCCGGATATATTTTTCTTTTGGTGAAAAATTATTATCTCAAATCACAAGAAAAGTAATTTACCGTATGCGTCGGTTTAAATGACACTCTTGGAGATGTAATTGATATTTTGAGCACGGGTTTATCGGTAAAAAAATTAAATGGATTCAATTAGAGTTTTTTCCGAACATATCAATAAGCTAGATCCATACTACGAATTGTTTCATACCATAAACAAACTTGTACACTCAAGAAATCTGTTAGACAGAAGGATTCACATCTCTTACGATCAACACAAGTCCTTTGTTCATGGAGCAGAAACAGTTTCTTTAGCTTTAAAATCGTTCCAAAGTATCGTATTTCTAATACATCGGTAGGGCAAGCTCAAACACATTGAGTACATCCTATAAATTAACCGTATGCATCACTTTAAATTACGCTCTTGGAGATGTAATTGAATATATAAGCTGGCCGGTGCTAGTGTAAACGGAATATAAAGAAATCAAATTGTTACTAACCAAAAACCAAAATATGTCAATTTTTTTTAAGGAAGTATTGAATTGACTTACATGACACCATTAATTGGACATAATTAGACAATTTTCATACTCTAATATGATCAACCTGTCACCCTAGAAATCATGTGTTCTTGAGGACAAGAATATACATGGTGACAACTAATTCCATCACCCATGTGACCCTTCATTTGAAATTTATCACTAGTGACGCCCCACAATAAATAGCTACACAAAATCAACTAAAACTCCAACTTTCTCATCAATTTCTCTAACTTTTTCTCTCTAAAACAATGGCAAGAAAATTTGGAATTTTCTTCACTATCTTTTGCCTTCTCTTTACTTCATCTCTTGCAGATTGGAACATTTTGAAAGAGTACAAAACCAATGATGGTCTCAAAATCAGCCTTAAGAATTACTGTGAGAGTTGGAGAATGAATGTTGAGTTGCACAACATTAGAAACTATGTTGTCCCTCAAGAATGTGTTACCTATATTGGGAAGTACATGACTTCCACTCAATACAAAGTGGATTCTGAAAGAACTATTGATGAGTGCATACTTCATCTTAGTACTAACTGCATTTTGGAAAATGATGGGAAAGATGTTTGGATTTTTGACATTGATGACACCCTTCTTTCCTCTATTCCTTACTACAAGAAAAATGGCTTTGGGTAAGTTGTGTTTCTCTTTTTTCTTTTTAGGGTACGATTTTAAGTTTTGTGCATTGACAGTGTATATAAAGATCTCTTACACTATTTGTTGAGTTTGTTTCATATCAGTCGTGGGATGACAACTTAGCTTTTGAAGTTGTCTGAGAGAGTGTTTGAATTGACTTTTTTTAAGTAGCTTATATAAGCTAAAAGCTAAAACCCAGATACCTAACTTTTAACTTTTATCTTATTTTTGTACTTAAAAGTAAGTGCTCAAAAACATTTTTTTACATTTTCCAAACATCACAAAAGAGTTTAAAAGCTATTTTTGCCAAAAAGCACCTAAAAAGCAAGATCATCAGCTTATATTCATCTATCTCTCTGCCTATTCCCTTTGCGAAAGTCCATTTCTTATTTTGGTATTAGAATTAGATCCATCCAAATTTCTAGTTACTTGATGTTGAGCCCCATGTTATGTTAGCCAACATTCCAATTGGCAGACATGGTGGAGGAGGGGGGAGGGGGTGTTGAGTTTGTCCCACATTGATCGTGGGAGGTGTTTGGTCTAGTATGGTATTGAACAATCTTCATTACATAAGCTATCTTTTATGCTTGATTTAGGTCCACTGTCAATTTCTTATTATCACCGTAAGGTTAAATTGCCTTACAACGACAAATATGTTTAACAAGTTTAATATGACCATTTAAAAAATAGAGTGATAACATGTTATAGTCAATCACATTACATTGATAGTGACAAATTAATTTATATTGTTATTGCATGTAACTTAAACGCATTCAGAAAAATGTATCATTTGCTCGAGGTTATAATGAGATTTTATTGTTGCTAATGTTTTTTTTTTTTTTTTTTTTTTTTGGGTGGAACAGGGGAAACAAGTTAAATGTGACATCTTTGGAGGATTGGATGAGCCAAGGGAAAGGAACAGCATTGGGTCATTCTGTGAAGTTGTTCAATCATCTTAAAAAGCTAGGAGTTAAAATCTTTCTTGTCTCTTCAAGAAGAGAACATCTTAGATCTGCCACCACTGACAATCTTGTCCATGTTGGTTTCTATGGATGGTCTAGCCTCATACTAAGGTTTGAATTTTTTGTTGTCAATTTATTTGGTTTATGCATGTTATACATTAATTTGTTGGTACTTATCTTTAGATTATTTTTTTGTTGTATTTTAGAGGTCAAGAAGATGAATGCAAAAATGTTCAGAAATTTAAGGCAGAGGCAAGGAGTAAACTTATAAGCAAAGGCTATAGAATTTTGGGCATTGTTGGAGACCAATGGAGCAGCATTGTGGGGCTTCCAAGTGCAAAAAGAACATTCAAACTTCCAAATCCGATGTACTATGTTGCTTGATATGGATCATTTTGTTCCTTTCACTCGTGAAATTTGTCAAGTTTTTGTGAGGAAAAAAACATGATTTATTGGATATTATCTGTTTATTTTTGTTGTTGTTGTGATGTGGTCTTGTTGATGGAAATAAATTTCTGAAGCAACTTGATGATTTGGTTGAGTTCACACTAAATAGTAGAAAGTTCCAAGTTGATCCATCCATTTGTTATTGCAATTATTGGAGCTAGCAATTGTCAACCACTACCCAACCAAAGGTGGCATGTGCACATTTAAGAATGGAAGCAGACAAAAAATAAAGATGATTCATCTCTTTTATAGAGTTGAACTTATATACTGACTGCATAGAGATGTTTCACATTCTCAGAATAATTCTAGTCACCTAATTTTGAAGAGTTACCAATTCATATTTAGCATACCATCTACTAGTAGTTGATTGGTTTTATTTGACGTGAAAAAGATCATCAAACTGTCTAGGTAAACTCGAATGTTCAATAATATTAATAGTCTGTTTGGCCAAGCTTCTGAAAAGCCAGCCAAACAAATTGATAAGATGCAAGATTCTGAGCGTGGAACGAAAAATAACTTGAAGTTCCAAATCCACCTCACAGTTTCTGAACAAAGGAAACGCTTAAACAAGTATGCCAAATACAAGCTTCAAGACCAACTCTCTACCAGACTATGACGTCTATATCAGTAAGACAGTAACACTAGCATATGTATACTTTCCAAGTGAACCTATTCTTGCTTATTAGCAAAGTCACCTCCCATTTTCACCTTGGCACAGTAGTCGAACAAACTCCCATTGAAGCATCTCCTTATTGCCTCTTTTGATAAGAAACCATCTTCATCTCGAGCAAGAAGATACAAGATTCCCCACTCCATTTTTGAAGTGATCCTGCAAAATTAGAAGAAAAAGATCAGAAATGATTAAAAGCAACTATATAAGTGCTAGAGAAAATAAGCAAAATTACGTGTTTGGATAGAAGTATTGAAGCTGAAAATAAGCCATTAATATGTTCGGAAAGTAAAGAAATGGACTAACTTACCAGCCAAAGAAATCAAATGCTTCTCTATTGGCCTGAGTCATATCCCACAATTCTCCGAGAGTAAGCTTATCAGGAACAGTGCGAGCGTACTTGCTAAAGATGTTCTCAAAATGCACCGGGGTATATCTAAGGAGAAAACCACAGAATGAGATTAAGATCAGCTTCAGCAAGTCGAAGTAATTAGATCGACTTCAGAATGAAGAAAGTATATATACTATAGGTCCCTGAGTCACTTCCATGCTTGCACTTGTATATATTATTAATGTATATCGGAAGCAACAGAGAAGGAAACCACCCCTGCAAATTAATATTTTACAGTGCACTATTAACGGAGAGAACTAAAAACCCACAACAAGCAGAATGGGGAAAATGACTGATCATAATTCGAGCTATTAATTAGTTCTGGTGCCTCTCCTACAACTATGCCTTCATTACAGTAGGTATTGTTAAAGCCAATTGCTGATTCTGAATGCATCAAATTGGACTAAATTACAAACTATGTGCTACAACCCTCAATGAAGTCCTTGTGCCGAGGGTCTACCGGAAACAACCTCTCTACCTCCCAAGATAGGAGTAACGTCTACGTACATCGCTACTCTCCCCAGAACCCACGTTGTGGGATTTCACTGGTTATGTTGTTGTTGTTGTTGTGTCGTGCTACAACTCCCAATGAAGCAAATAATGGCATGAAACAATATTCCTTGAGATATTATTCTTTTGATTTTTGAAAAGAATGGATTTTGAGACTAATTCAACCCCAAAAGGGGTGAGAATTGTCCAAGTCCATATAAGGAGTCCATGTTCCCATTCCATCCATTTTCGATGTGATACTCTTAACACTCTCCTGCACACCCAGACTTCGTTAACTGGAGTGTGGACAATATAATTTCGGGGTCCAACATCGGTGAACAAAGAATTGGAATGAGTCTAGCTCTGATACCATGTAAAGAATTGATCTTGAGCCTAACTCAACCTAAAAAGTCAGCTTGTAGGGTGAGGATTGTCCAAGTTCATATAAGGAGTGTTCCCATTCCATTTCCGACGTGAGACTCTTAACAATTTTCATAAGTTGCTATCATTATTCTGCTTTTAACTTACCGGGAGAGTATGATAGCTCAAAGCAGCATTGATGATGATAGCCATTATGAACGACCCAATCATGTTGAAACCAATTTGACGAAATCCTGTCCAAAGCGGTTAGAAAGTGCAAGAAACATTAGACACTGGCAAGGTACCAGCTAATGATTCTTGAAGTGAAAAAAGATGGGAAATTATATTAATCCGTCAAGACAAAAGTTCCCTCCTGGTGATTAAATTACATACCCATGGAATAAGTCGGCCTTCACAAGAATTACAGAATAGAATGATAATTTACCTGCATAAGTTTCCCATGGGTAAATAATGCCATTAATATCCTGGTCGAAGAAGGCTGCATGCTGCTGAAGAATACTCATGCCGTTGTGCCTGTGGCCAGGCGTTCCGTTGGGGTGCTCCATAACCGGAGCAACCAATCCCCTAGCCATATCTGAATATTTTTGAGTGGCGTAAGGAGGCCATAACTACGTTAATTACAAGAAAAGGACAAGTAATACCAGCAGAACTCGCATATAATCAAAACTAATAATGAACCACCAAGTGACAACTGGAGAAGAAGCCACTAATTTGCGAATCAACACTCCTATTCAAGCAAAACTAGAAAAAATTCACTAAAAACAATTATCTACAGGCACAACACATTTGTTATACTTAGTACCTTCAGTTTGGTAATTTCTGCCTTAATTCAACTATGAATAAAGGATCCACAGACAAAGTAGATTTAATTTCTAATCATAGCTAATCTTCAGATCTGTTCAATTTCTCGTGAAGCCAAAATCTCATTGGCACGGACCAATGAGCTGCCTTTAAAAGCCTCAATGAGCTTTGGCCTTGTAACCCCACAAAATAACAAATTTTAATCAAGCATAGTCGAGGAAGGGTAGTGGGACTACACTGTGTATGTTGTCGTTGTAATATGTTAAGCTATATTTGGGTCAAGTTCTGTAGTAGTTTTTACAGTCAGTTAAAACCATTTTCTAAACCAAACAGAAAGTTCATGTCTAAACAGTTGGCTCAGCACGGTTTTTCCATGAATATTGTTTCTTTGTTTTCGGCTTTTTAACTTTAAAGGATTGAAGACGACAACTTTCTCAATTTATCTAATTAACGAGTTCATCGGGTCAGCTTCAGGAACCACAAAATTCATGTGTTTAGATTTTCATTAAGTCTTGCTCTGAAGGAAGAGATACACAAACTAGTAAACTCAGCACAAAGTTCCTTCTTAACACAGAGATAAGCTGCCTTTACATTAAAACTCTCTATACCCTCCTGGTAAGGGAGGCCTTATAATTGCTCTGGGGTTCCTGCCAATTCAAGAATCACCACACTGCTATATGGCCTACTTCTTCACCACAAGAAACAACAAATAAAGGAGACGCCCGACAAGCCTCTGCAATATAATGTAGTCTTATACTTTAAGATCTAAGTTATATATAATGGTTCTAACATGTAATATATATACATTAAAAGATTGATATTATATATTGTTGAAATACAATATAATTAAGCAAATAAATGTGAGTTTTTTGTAACAGCTTAAATTTAACATGGTACTACCAGAATTAGACCCATCTCATTATTTGCCCGATATTGTCTGAGACCCATCCTGTGTTGTCCCCTCTCCAGATATTCAGTCCTCCACCTGGAGGGAGTGTTAAATCACACATCGGAGTGGATTAATGAGGATTATGTTAGAGTAATTACCGGAATACTCATTTATTAGAATTGATATTGTAATATATTGTAATTATTGTGATTGTAATTAGTATCTTATATTTTAAGTAAGGTAGATTAATTTTTCATTATTCAAGCTTAGGATATATGTATATATATTGTATCTTTAGAATAACATTGGGGTGACTATGAGATTATGTGCCAATTTATATGAGCTAGTAATTTAGATCTTTATTAGGCTCAAAGTCCATTTTTATCTGTGTAATTTTTGACAAATGGGATTTGGACGGATCCCATTCCGCCCCTGGTGATAGTATAATGAAACGTTTACACTTATAACACAATTCAACTATGTGCAATCTAATAGTTGTAGAACGTTATGTGTCTTATTGTATAGTAGGTAACTTGTACCACTTATGATTATAGCAGGAATCAGTGTGCAGTATAACTCTCATATCAGTGTATAAAAATTAAACTTTTCAAATAAACAGTCACCACTCGGTTAGAAAAATAGGAAAATAAAATCAAAAAAGAAATAGCTTTGAGGCGTGAATAAATCGACTTTCCTTAAAGAGATATTGTCCGTCTATATATCGAGAAAAATGCAAGCAATTCTCTTCAGCATACAACAAAACTCAGATTATACCTGCAAATTTTTCATAGTCACTTCATGAAGACCTTATTTATAGAGTTGAAAAGTGTGAATAGTCACCGTGTTTCATGAACATACATGTTCATTTAATTCAAATTTTATTTAAAATTTGAAAAACACCAAGACTTTTAATATATAAAGTCTTCAAACTCTTTTTGAATATATATGTATATTATAAATTATCTAACACACTCACCCTGTTCAAGATCAGTACAACAACAACACGCACATATCATAACAGAGCAAAAAGTAGAAGAAGCTGTTAGATTGTATTAATCTCACTAGAGGAGCCTTTCTCATTAATACAAAATATATATAGGTGTACAATGTTGAATCCTTCTATAACAAGGATCTCAATTCTACCATAATTATACATAACAAAATATGGTAAATATGTGCATTGTTACATGTGCTAATACACCCCCTCAGTCTGAGCGGCAGGAGGCCGAACGCTAAGACTGGATCTGAAGTCAAGAAAGAGCTGTCTAGAAAGACCTTTTGTGAATATATCAGCATACTGATAAGAGGAAGGCACATGTAATACTTTGACATGACCGAGAGCAACCTTCTCACAAACAAAGTGGGTGTCCATCTCAATATGCGTGGTTCGATGATGTTGAACCGAATTATGAGATAGATAGATGGAGGATATGTTATAACAATAAACCAAAGACGCCTTACACAAGGGACACTGAAGCTCCAAGAGAAGGTTTCGGAGCCAGCAGATCTCAGCAACAACATTTGCAACACCTCTATACTATGCTTCTACACTGGAAAGGGATAAAATGGTTTGCCTCTTGGTAGACCAAGAAATGAGATTATCCCCTAAGAACACACAATAGCCGAAAGTGGAGCGTCGCGTGTCCGGATAGCATGCCTAATCAACATCTGTATATGATAAAAATCTGGTATGTGCTGAGAGGTATAGATGCACTCCATACAACGACCCTACACACTACCGCAGCCTTGCAGGTGCATTGCAGTATCTGACTTTTACGAGGCCTGACATTTCCTATGCGGTCCATCAAGTTTGTTTAAACATGCATGATCCGAAGGAAGAACATATGCGGGCTCTTAAGAGGATTCTGTGGTATGTTAAAGGTACTCTTCATTTCAGACTTCATCTGTATAAGTCCTCCATCTCGAGTCTCTCTGCCTACATGATGCAGATTGGGGTGGATACCTAGACACACGTCGTTCCACTTCTAGCTATTGTGTATTCTTGGGTGACAATCTCATTTCATGGTCATCCAAACGTCAGTCCACACTGTCTCGTTCAAGTGCAGAGGCGGAATACCAATGGGTGGTCAATGTTGTTGCTGAATCATGTTGGCTCTGTAATCTCCTACTGGAGCTCTATTGTCCGATTGAAAGGGCAACAATGGTCTATTGTGACAATGTGAGTATGATCTACTTATCTGGCAATCTAGTTCAGCATCAACGCACGAAACACATTGAGATGGACATTTTATTTATCCACGAGAAAGTTGCATGTGGTCAAGTTCGTGTTTTCCATGTTCCGTCCCGTTATCAGATAGCTGACATCTTCACTAAAGGTCTTCCGCGCGTACTTTTTGATGATTTCAGGGACAATCTCAGCATCCGAGAACCTCCAGCTAAGACTGTGGGGGACTGTTAGAGTAATTATGGAGATATCCCATAATTACTTCTCATTTATTATAATTGATATTGTAATATATTGTAATTATTATGATTGTAATTTGTATCTTATATTTTAGGTAAGGTATATTAGTCTTCCATTATTCAAGCCTAGGATATATGTATATATATATTGTATCTTTGGAATAACATTGATCAATGAATTATCTTCCTACAGAACACAATAATAAGAGAAAAAATTGATGTCGTACTCGATCCTGTTGAATTGTAGAGAATGTTCCGGATCAGTACTTGCTAGTTTTATGATATTGATCCTGATATTATCTTATATTAGTGCACGAGTATTTATGAAACATTAATCACGAGTAATACAACAACGACAACATATACAGTAAAATTCCACAACGTGGGGTCTGGGGAGGGTAGAGTGTATGCAGACCTTACCTCTACCTTGGTAGTTGGAGCGGCTGTTTCCGAGAGACCCTCGGCTCAAGACATAGCATAAGCACAAGCACAAGCAAAGCAAAAGCCAAGCAAAGCAAGATAAACGGTCAGATCCGGTCAGTATGAAAATGCTGATATCAAAAGCGAATAAGTCATGATAGCGCATTCTGAAAAAGTAAGCAGTAACTAGTGCAGTTAAATAAGCTGCACAAGTACACTAGAGAACACATAGTAGCAGAAATCAAACTACAAGGGACTATAAAGCCATACCGCGCCTATTAGTATGATAGATTAAGTAGACCTACAGTAATAACACTACAACTACCAGTTTGCAAGCATAAATAGGACTACGCTCAACTACCTACTACCCTTCTACACTACAATATTAATCACGAGTAATATTAAGAAATTAACTAATTACTTTCAACACTTCTGTAAACATGCACTTCCTTTACAATAGAGCAACTCAGTTCTGCATGTCATAGTGAGGGTGCTACATTCTGAAAGTTAAATAGTAAATAGTACCCCATGTATGCAGTACTTTAGAGCATGTCTTGGTAAGCTTATCGTAAATAACTTAAAAAATTATGTATGGATATACACTTCTAAGCATGAAAAATTAATCTTATAAATAAGTAATAATAAATAGGTAAAAAAGTATTGACAATTCTAGTTACAGACACCGTATATTTAAAGTTTCTCAAAATGAATATATGTGCAAAATTATTAGAAAATCAATATAAGTTAAATAACGGCATCCACGTAAAATACCCGGTGAGATTTTTACCTCAAGCTACACAAAAGAAGAGGATTATTGGGGGTCATCCACACAAATGTGCCTATCTCAGGGTGGTTTCTGATTTTTGCCGGCCCTAAAATTTGTTGCTTTTAATTTTTTTCCTTCAAACACTTTTATATCGACATAAGTTTAAATTTCGCTCGGTAAAATTTATATTTAGCTCAACATATGTATCACATGATTCCACAAGTTATGTCGGACAAGACAAAACTTTCAAACACTAAACATAATCTGAAAAACGATGTAAGTTTAAATTTCGCTCGGCATAGTTTATATCTCATTCCCACAAGTTATGTCGAATATGATAAAATTTTCAAAACTTAACATAAAAATGGTCAAAAATACATAAAAATGCAACAAAAAAAAAAAGGCACGAAAAAGGATAAAGAACACATGCCCCAAAAGGCATAATTTCAGACTTTCAGTTTCTAAACACTACAACAAATTATGAAAAAACTATATTACTTATGTGACATAACTTAATTCTTACAGAACTTATGTCGAGCGAGATAAAACTAATGTTACAGAAATTATGCCTTGTGAAGCAGATCTGAATATTTTGATTAAATCAGTAGCAGGGATAAATAAAAATTAAAGAGGCAAAAAAATTTAAAGACCAGTTCGTTTGAAGTACATCTGTGCAAAAGCTTTTCGATTATTGGCCCATTCTGTCATCAAACATGGGCTTATTAAACTAGCAACTCTTTTAGCTACAAGGCCCACTAACATCAACCAACTGGGCCGATATAAACTCTACCACCATCTCTTAAAATCTCTACACAAAAAGGAGAGGATTCGAACGCAAAAACAACAACAATGACCACCGAATCACCACCGGTAGAAGCGACGGAGGTTCCGCCGGTCACGGCGGCGGAGACGGCGGAGACGAAGCAGGCACATAAGCTAAATAGGAAATGGACGTTTTGGTTCGATAATCAATCTAGACCTAAACAAGGCGCCGCTTGGGGAAGTTCTCTTCGTAAAGCATATACTTTTGAAACTGTTGAGGAATTCTGGAGGTATAATAGGAAACTTCTAGATTGTTCTAATTATGTTTATTTAGATTTGTGCTCGTTATTTGTTGAAACCCTAACATTGCGCATATTGCAAATCGAATGAAATGAAAATTTATGCTATTTATTCGAATTTAGATTTTTTTTAGTGTGAGGGCATGTTGTTGTTGTTAGTGTGATTTATCAACTGCGTTTAAAAGGGTAGGCCGGTGCACTAAGCTCCCGCTATGTGCGGGTTCCGGGGAAGGGCCGGACCACAAGAGTTACCTCACATCGAAATGAATTTCTGTGGACTTTTTTTTTCAGGTTTGTTCGAATTTAGATTTTTAGTGTGATTTATCAATTGCGTTTGTGGAGTTTTATTTCATATGATTAAGAGTATATGTGAAGAGAGAATGTTCGAGACATTTTGTTAAGTCGGAAAGAGTTTGCGCCTTTCAGAATATGTTATCTTCGATGAAGTTTCATTAATACTCCATGCGTTTCAATTTGTTTGTCTGGTTTTGACTTGGGACGGTGTTTAAAAAAGTAAAAATAGATTGTTTAATCTTGTGGTCTAAAATCAAAGATGTGTAGAATGTACCAAAATGTGTTTTAATCTTGTGGTTTTAAACATGTCATTTGAAAAGTTGGAATTAAAGAGTTGCCAAAAAAGTAAAGAGACATTCTTTTTTGAAAAAGACTAAAAAGGAAAGTAAGAAACGGAGGGAGTATTGTTTTATGCAAGTTTCAGAATTTTCAAGAAATCAAATTTACTTGGCTGTTCAAAACATGTGATGTTTTCTCTATAAAACTAACTTTTCAGATATTACTATTTCAGTATTTTCTTCAACTACTACTACTATAATTATAGGTGAAATTGACATGTTAAACTCACTATCCAGTCAAGCAGTGTCCAATTAAACGAAATGGATCACTTTTTAATCTTAAATTTCATAATTTCCTACTCCCTCCGTCCCATTTTATATGAAGGTGGTTGACTCGACACGGAGTTTAAGGAAGAATGGAAGACTGTTGAAACTTGTGGTGTAAAACAAGACATTGAGAAATGTGTGGCTACAAATCATTTCATCAAGGGTAAAATAGGAAATTTAAAGTTTCATTGTTACTAAATATCAAAAGGTGTCATTCTTTTATTCTTTTTGGGACTGACTAAAAAGGAAAGAGTGTCATATAAATTGGGATGGAGGGTGTAGTAATTAAACTTTTCGGTCTGATTTATCTATACTTTGGATGTTGTAGAGCTTGATTTTGATTGGTTAATGAGGTACTATGGTTTAGAAAGAATAATAGGTGGGTAGAAGCTTCTTTTAAGTGTGGATTGAAGTGTTGGATTATCTTCTTTGCAGTTTATATGATCAGATATTCAAGCCCAGCAAGTTGACTGTTAATGCAGAATTTCATTTGTTCAAAGCTGGGATTGAGCCCAAATGGGAAGATCCCGAGTGTGCCAATGGTGGCAAGTGGACTGCTATGAGCAGCAGAAAGGCTAATCTTGAAACTATGTGGCTTGAAACTGTAATAAATTCACTCTTTATCGTTTGGTTTCTGTTCAGTAGTTAGTATGCCATGGAAAGCACTATGTTGGTAGTTTTCTTGCTAAAGATGCTCATATATTGTTTGCTGGATGGGCTCCTTTTGGACAGCTGATGGCATTGGTCGGTGAGCAATTTGATGGGTCAGCAGAAGATATATGTGGAGTGGTTGCCAGTGTGCGAGTACGCAGTCAGGATAAACTTTCCTTGTGGACTAAGACTGCCACCAATGAAGCAGCTCAGGTCAGTCTTTGAATTCTCTTGATGTTGAACAGCTTCCTAACTGAAATGTGTTATTGTTCCACTATTTCTGAAATATGATATGAATACTTCTTCGGTTCCTTTTTACTTGTCCCTTATACTAAAGATAGATTTTCATTTTACTTGTCCATTTTAGTAAATCAAGAGAGATTTATTATTTTCTTCCAATATTACCCTTATCAGTACTAGTAATCAAACTTAGATTTTCAAAATATAATTAATAAGGGTAATTTAGTAAAACAAACCCCTAATAAATAGTTTCTTAAGGGGATTGCCAAGTCAACAAGGGTCTAGTAAAAAGGATTGGAGGGAGTATTATTAAATAAGGATATACTGGAATACTTGAAAAAGATACATTTGCAGTAATTTGATGACTCTCCTCTTTCATTTCAATTAATATACTCCTCTGTACTTTTTTCTTAATGCTGATATGACCTATCTCAATTTCTCTTTTAAATTGTTAAAAAAAAAGAAGGGCTTTATTTGAGCACCAAATTTGAGAACAAGAATAAATGCCTTCCCCATTCTGACCTATGGATGGAACGCGAGGGTTAGTTATGGAATATATAATTTAAATTTCCGACCAGAAGTATCACAAGCCATAGCTGATTAGTGGTCGATTGTTTTTTTTTCTTGGCAGGGAAGTCCTTAATATTTCCTGTCACTTATTCTTTAACCATAGTTGGCAGATATATTGAATTCGTTTATTGTAGTGGTATCACCTTTCTCTGTGGTATTTGCTTTGCTTTTCTATCTCTGGCTTCCGTTCTTGCATTGCTCCCATTTGGAATAACTATATACCGCAACACCTTCCAACTTACAAGAGTGAGAGATGAGTTTCTCAAAGGTAGGTTTTGGGACCATGTGAAAGATCTGAGCATTCAACATAAAACTCTAAGGTCATTGGTGGAGTAGCCCAAGATCAAAGCAATGAGTGGAGTAGCTCATGTCCTTCATAAAACCCTTTGGATGCCCTCGCATGACAGACTCATGGGAGACAACTATATAACTCAACAACCTAATTTTTTTAACAAATCAGCTAACATTTGTTGGAGGAGCAATTTAGGATTTACATGGAAAAACTGTACCACTGGTGAAACAGGTATCATCTGATGATAGTAAACTGAGGAAGGGAACATTCTCATTGCTTAATTGCCAGCATCATGCTGTGGTAGTTTCGTATACATTAACTTTTCCTAAATTATTCTTGATGTATTAAAATAGCCTAGTGATACTAAACGCAAGATGGTATCATTTGTATGTTCTTCCTAAATTATACTTCCTCGTTCTCAATTTAGTTATCCTATGTAAGACTTGAATGTAAATGTGGAGATAAAACTGACCTTTGAATTGTATTTAGGCTTATAATTTAAAGAGTGGGTACCAAAGTACACTTTTATAGCAGAATATTGACAGATTGTTTGTGTATGAGGAAAAAACTTCCGTTATGGGGAAATCAACACAATAAACAAACCACAACTGGGAAATAGTTTAATTAATTTGGGACAAGGTGAGTATTTTATTTTTGGTTATTAGACGTGTTACAAAGTATTCGTTCTAATGCATCACCCGTCTTATCTATGCACCTGTGTATTAGTACTAATGTTTTTTCTCATGGAAGAATTAGTTCCCACGCTCATATTTAGATTTTTTTTTTGATATCCTATATGATCCTCTTTCCAACTTATTTGTTAAAAAATAGTTTTGAGCTCCCCCTCTCCACCTTCGCCTAACATGAATATCTTGGAGTTTTTGAAATAAGTACTTGTATTTCATTGTTTAAGCATTATTCCATGTAATACCAAATGCTTATATTAGACATGTTATCTTACACCATAGCAATACACAAGTTGTACATTAAAATTGTGATTACATTGCTTCACTAGGTTTTCCTCAATCCTCCAGATGATTCCCTTTTTTGTGTATTGCTCTGTAATCGTGTTTGTTTGCCTGCTTTTGGCCTTGTCACATGTCTGCATATGACAATTTTCAGTCTCAAACACTTTGCCTTCTGGCGTGATGCTACACTTGATGCACCGTGGTTTTGCTATATATATAACTGGTTGGCTTTATGCTGTAGAAGGGCATTGTTTTTTCTATTATACATAACTGGTTCGTTTTATGTTGTAGATGGGCATTGGTAGGAAGTGGAAGGAGATCATTGATACTGAAAAGATATCCTATAGTTTCCATGTAACTTCCCTTACCACTTACCATCCCTTGCAAATTCAATAGTCTTTTGTCTTCCCTCTTGATTTTTCTTTCTTAATCAATCAATATTGTTTTGGTGGTTGCAGGATGATTCTAAAAGGGAGAGGTCAACTAAGAGCCGATATACAGTGTGAATTTCTTTATCGTCTGGAATTGACACCGCTCCCTAAATTCTACCAATACTGGAAATTGTATGATTAGCACAGTTTTGCACTTGTCTGCTGCAAATTTTGATTCTTTTGAATTTTATTTGGACTGTTGTATGTTTGGCTGTATTGCGTTAAAGATTTCGTTCGTCTAATGGTTACTTATTTGGAGTCGCTCCATGTCTTAATTTGTCGATCAGAATTTTGCAAACATTTTTCCCATCTTCCATAATAGTCTGGTTGATGATTGGGTACTTTTATATCTAACTACTTATTGTATCGAAAAGAAGAAAAAACCGGTTTAAATTATAGGTCAGATCGTAAAACATCTAAGAAGAAAAATTGAGGGTATAATATAATTTTGGAGGAATTTAGTAATTGGAGACGATGCATCTAATGTTGGATGGAAGTAGCAGCCTGGCCAAATTCGTACTGTTGCCAAATCACTTTTACCTCAAAGTGCACTAACTAAATGTAGCTAAGATTTGAAGCGCATTTTCATACGGCCAGACTTAGATAGATGAGAAGAAAGATGTTTGTAACATTTACGTCTTTGAACTTAGATTTCTCATCAACATAGCAGCTCAAAGTTCCGAAATGGGCTCCTAGGTTGCATTTTACACAGGATTTATCCCTCAAAAGGCAGATGGTATAATTCTAAAGCAAAAAGGATCTTCTTTGGCAATTTGGAGTGAGAAATTCAAAGATGAAATCTTATTACCATGACTTCTCATGAAGATCACTTTTTTCTTTTATCGAATTTTTTTTCATACTTGGCTATTCCTTTAAAAGGGTTAAATATATACTATGAATATGGATACAAATCTAAATGTAGAAACAAGAAAGCATACCTAGACTACAAAGCATACATATGTTTGACTAGTACAGATAATTAAGTTGTATCTGATTGATTTGTCTCAAGCACACAAAGCTATAGCTATTTGATCATAACACATTTTCCATTGGCAATGGTACGGGACACCATATATAAAGAGCATCAAGCAAGAAATCCAAGTCTTTCACCGTTCTTCTTTGCCAATCGGATCAATCCTTGTCTTTGCTTCTGATCTGCTCCTATTGACTTGCAGAATTCTGTGATTACCTGAAAACAGATACCATAAAACATAATTTTCTTTTAGTACTATAGCTTGTAGAAAATTATATACGACTAGACACTTTCGCTTTTCTAACATAGGGGTGGAGCTAAGGGGGGGGGGGGGGGGCAAGGGGTTCATTCAAATTTCCTTCACCGGAGAATTACACTATAGTATATGATTATTTTCTCTATATATATAGTACATGTCGAATACCATTTGCTTCCTCCTGTATTAACTTCTTCATATTTTGAATCCTCTTAATAAAAATTCTGATCTCCGCCACTGTCCGGCACATTCATCAGCTATAGAAAGTTTTTAATTTCTAGCTAAAAGTGCTTATAAGAGACGTAAACATCTCTTCAATTTGGTCCACTGATGTTCATGAAATATATAATTCTTCTATTTTTCTCTAAGAGTAACGGTTTAATATAGCAAGGACAAAGACTTTGAAATCCATTGGCACGACCCTTTTGAATATTCCAAAACAACTTTGAATTGGAAGAACAAACATAAACAATGGAGTAGTAGTTTGTTTGAACCCTCGTTTCAAATTCGTTCAAACTAATACAAAACTTTAAGAATTTTAAAATTTTAAAATCTCAAATCTTGCCATAAATCCAATTCAGTCCTGTTAAATATAGAAGATATTCCATGATATACACTTAGTGTATATCACGGTTTTGTGCATAAGTCCCATTCGGTTTTGTACATAAGTTTCCGTTATTTTGTATAGTTTAGGTACTATTTTAGTGTAAGTATTACATTGTACACTTACCATAATTATAGGAGTCTTGTACTGCTAGAATAAAGTTTTGAGATTAGAATAGGAATATGTTTTCTATTATGGAAAATTGTAATTTGTATATATACTCTTTTCATTAATGAGAATAATCAAGGGATTATTTCTTTCATGGTATCAGAAGTCTAGGTTCATATTTTCTCTCAATGTTTTCCGTCCAAACAGTCCGGATTCCGAGCTCCCTTCATCGGTTTCCGTGCCCGGAAATTATTTTTTCTTCCCAAAAATTTCTTCCAAATCCATTTCTCACGTCGTTCGTTGTTATTATGGCTAAGAACACGTTTCATCCTGCCCTTACAGTTTTTAACATCAAGAATCATATCCCTTTTATTCTTGAAATAGAAAACATCCAATATGCGACGTGGGCCGAACTGTTCAAAATTCATGCACGTTCGCATCAAGTCATTCATCACATAATCCCCTCGGCTCCTGAGAATACGGAGGTGCCTAAACGCAAGGATGATCCTAAGTTGTGGACGACTCTTGATGCCATCGTCCTTCAGTGGATTTACTCCACTATTTCTACCGACCTGTTGCAGACAATTATTGAGCTGGACACTACGGCGATGGCTGCTTGGGATAGGCTGCGTGACATATTCCAAGATAATCGAAATTTCAGAGTTGTTACACTTAAGTAGGAATTTTCCCACGTCCATATGGAAAATTTTCCAAACGTTTCAGCGTATTGCAAAAGGTTGAAAGAATTGACGGACCAGTTCCGCAACGTTGGTGCGCTTGTTAGCGACGATCGTCTTGTTCTCCAGATGGTTGTTGGCCTCTCCGAGGCCTATAGTGGCGTTGGTACTCTCCTTCGTCAAAGTAATCCTCTCCCGAAGTTCTATCAAGCCCGCTCCATGCTTACTTTGGAAGAAGTCGGCTTGGCTAAAAAAGCGGCTACTAGTGCTAGTCTCGTGGTCATGATGACATCCTGCACTAATTCTCATAATTTTGGTGACAACTCGTCCCCAAACCGGTCTCAAGGGGGCGTAAAAAATAGTAGGAAAAATAATGGCAAAAATCACCGGGGAAAACGCGGTAGTAACGACGGCAGTAGGACCCGCCACAACAACAGTGGGTCACAGCCCAACTGGTCCTAGCCTTGGCCCCCTGGCCGTGGGCCTGGGCCAATACGCAATGGCCCAACAACCCTTATTTTGATGGGCCTCGGCAGTGGGCTGGGCAGAATTTCAGGCCCAACTCGCAACAACCTAGTTATTTTTGACGCAGTGATGGGACGGGGCAACAAGCCGGGGTGCTTGGGCCTCGGCCTCCGCAGGCTCACCATCTAGCAAGCCCCACTCAGGCCGATATTGAAGCAGCGATGCACACACTTGGTTTAACTCCACCGGACCCGAATTGGTACATGGACATCAACGCCACTACCCACATGACATCTGATTCAGGTACTCTCTCGTCTTATTCTAATTTGAGTAACCCTCGTGGCATAATTGTTAGTAATGATAATTCTATTCTGATTCGTGGTTATGGTCATAAAACTTTGTCTCCCCCTCCATCCACCCCTTGTCTTGAAAAATACCCTTCATGCCTCTAAATTGATTAAAAATTTGGTGTATGTCTGTAAATTCACCACTGATAATTCTCTTTTTGTTGAATTTGATCCGTTTGGGTTTTCTGTGAAGGATTTCAAGACGAAGAGTCCTCTCATAAGGTGTGATAGTAGGGGAGATCTTTATCCTATCACGCCAAGTTTCGATTTCTCGAGTCAGGCCTTGCCATCAACTTTTGCAGCCCTTGCTCCTTTCTTGTGGCATGCTCGTCTAGGTCATCCGAGGTCTTCTATTTTGTCTTCTTTAGATAAAAATATATTTATTTCTTGTAAGGGTACGCGTAGTACTCCGAATTGTCAATCTTGTTCTTTAGGAAAAATTGTTAGATTGCCTTTTGTAGACTCTAATTCTCATACTTTAATGTCATTTGATATTATTCATAGCGATTTATGGACATCTTTTGTTCTCAGTTCTTTGGGTCATCGTTATTATGTTCTATTTTTGGATGATTATTTTAATTTTTATGGACTTTTCTGATAGCGAAAAAATCTCAAGTTTTTTTCACGTTCTCACAATTTAGAGTATTCATTAGAACCCAATTCAAACGGAAAAAATTATATTCAATGTGATAATGACAAAGAATATGATAATGGGGTATTTTGGGAATTTTGTGCTAATAATGGGATCAATTTTTATTTTTCTTCTCCTCATACGTCTTCACAAAATGGGAAAGCCAAACGCAAAATTCGTACCATTAATAATATTGTCCGAACTTTATTGATCCATGCTTCCGTACCTCATTCATTTTGGCATCATGCTCTACAAATGACTACATATCTTCTTCACATTCTTCCTCTCAAAGGTTTGACATATTCGTCCCCTCTTCAAATTTTATATAATAAGACTCCTTCGTATTCTCATCTTAGGGTCTTTAGGTGCTTATGTTATCCGTTGTTTCCGTCCACCACAATTAACAAACTTGAGGCCCGTTCTACCCCTTGTGTGTTTTTGGGTTATCCGTCTAATCATCGTGGTTACAAATGTTTTGATTTATCATCTAATAAAATCATCATTAGTCGCCATGTTATTGTTGATGAGTCCCAGTTTCCGTTTGCTAAAGTGTGTAGTCTCGTGCCTAGTTCGTATAATTTTTTGGATGACGGTATCTCTCCATATATTATCCATCATTTATCGGACATGTCCCGCGCCCCGAATCCACCAGCGGGCCCACTGCCCGCTGGTCCTCCTGTTACGACATCGTCTCCAGATTTGGGCCCAGTCACTGGGCCTTCTATCTTGCCCAATTCTGGCCTAGTTTCTTTTCCAGGTAACGGGTCCAGGACTGGCCCAATCCTTGATTCCAGTTTTGGCCCGGTCCGTGATACTGTTCCCGGGTCCAGGACTGGCCCAATCTATGTTTCCAGTCTCAGACCCAATTATCAATTTGGGCCAGCAGGCCCACTGCCTGCTGGCCAGTCCGTCACATGTCCCGATAATTCTCAAAATCCGCTTAATTCTCCCCCGAGTCATAGACCAGTCACTCGTATTCAACGAGATATTTTTAAACCAAAAAGACATTTTAATTTAAATTCTAATGTTCTTAAATCCCCTTTACCCCGTAACTCTGTGTTTGCTTTAAATGATCCGAATTGGAAAATTGCTATGACCGATGAATATAATGCTCTTATCAATAATAAAACGTGGGAGTTGGTGCCCCGTCCATCTGATGTTAATATTATTCGGTCTATGTGGATTTTTGCTCATAAAGACAATTCTGATGGTTCTTTTGCGAGGCATAAGGCTCGTCTTGTAGGTGATGGTAAGACTCAGCAGGTTGGTGTGGATTGTGGTGAGACATTTAGTCCGGTGGTCAAGCCGGCTACCATTCACACTATGCTCAGCTTAGCTCTTTCGAAAGCATGGCTTATTCATCAGTTAGATATGAAGAATGCTTTCTTACATGGTGATCTCAAGGAACTATATGCATCAGTCATTGGGATTTAGGGATTCCAAATATTTTCATCATATCTGTTTGTTGAAGAAGTCCTTGTATGGGCTTAAGCAGTCTCCACGGGCTTGGTATAAGAGGTTTGCTGACTATGTTTCGATTATTGATTTCTCTCACAGCAGGTCTGATAATTCATTTTTCATATATCGTCGTGGTTCTTCCTTGGCTTATATACTATTATATATGAATGATATTATCTTGACTGTCTCTTCGGATGCATCACATCAGTCTATCATGGCAATGCTCAGGTCTGAGTTTGCTATGAAATACTTGGGGCCCTTGAGTTACTTTTTGGGGATTGTTGTCACTCGTCATGAAGGTGGATTGTTCTTATCCCAGAGGAAGTATGCATCTGAGATAATTGAGAGGGCCGGGATGTCATCCCTTAAGTCCACTTCCATTCCCGTTGATACTAAACCTACGTTGGGTATTGCAGCTGGCTCACCCTATGAGGATCCGATCCGCTATCACAGTCTTGCAGGGGCTCTTCAGTATCTTACTTTCACGAGACCAGTTATTATGTATGTTGTCCAACAGATGTGTTTGTTTATGCATGATCCCAGGGTTGAACACATGAATGCGCTCAAACGCATTATTCGATACATCCAAGGAACACTTGACTATGGCTTACATCTATATCCGTCTTCGATAGAGATGGCAATGGATCCTGGATCCGGTGGATCCAGATCCGTTTTATAGGATATGGATCTTCAAAATTTTGACCCGACGGATCCGGATCGGACCCGGATCCATTTCTGACGGATCGGATTTGGATCTGGATCTTGTATTTGAGATCCGTATACGGTCCAGATTCGACCCGTGGATCCGTTTTTTATTAAATATATTCATAACCTAGAATGTAATTTTATAAGTATTTTCTTAAAATTGCTAAGCACATCATTGCAAGTTTAATTCTCAAAACAAGTTTAATTTATCCCTGCGTTAACTCAAAAACCAAAAAATAAAGAGGTAACTTCGATAATAAAATCAATGTTATATTAGTGAATGACTAACATCTCCATAGACAAGTAGTTAAAATTATATTCACTTCATTTGTGAAGATTCCAAGCACATGCAAGTTCTGCATTGTGGAAATACTAGTCAACATTTTCCACAACTATTGTCATTGTCCAACATTTTCAATTAATAGCTCACAATCAAAATGAGACAACGAACAAAATATCTCATATGGACATTTCAAAATTGAAACACATTAAACTGTTAGCTAAGCAAAAATCGTTTGTTAGTTCAAAAAAAATTCTTAGCAATGTTACATTTTTAGCAAGGCAAATTTTTTTACATGTGGATCCAGATCCGATCCGTGGACCCGGCGGATCCAATGGATCCGGATTTGAATATGATTTTTATGGACCCGATGGATCTGGATCCGGATCTGGATTCAGGTATGAAAAACGGATCTGGATCTGGATCTAGTAGGATCCGATCCAGATCCGATCCATTGCCATCCCTAGTCTTCGACATCTACACTTGTCTCGTATACAAATGTTGATTGGGGTGGTTGTCCGGATACCAGACATTCCACGTCCGGCTATTGCATGTTTCTTGAAAATAACTTGGTCTCATGGTCTGCGAAGCGGCAGTCGACTTTGTCCCGATCTAGTGCAGAGGCCGAGTATCGAGGGGTAGCCAATGTGGTCTCTGAATCATGTTGGTTACGTAATCTTCTTTTAGAGCTGCATTGTCCTATTCAGAAAGCTACATTGGTTTATTGTGATAATGTTAGTGTCATTAACCTTTCGGGGAATCCGGTTCAGCACCAACGCACTAAACACATCGAGATGGACATTCACTTTATTTGCGAAAAGGTAGCTCGTGGACAAGTACGCGTCTGTCATGTCCCTTTCAGGTATCAAATTGCAGACATCTTTACAAAGGGTCTTCCCTCGGTCCTTTTTGAAGATTTTAGGGACAATCTCAGCGTTCGAAGACCGCCCGCTATGACTGCGGAGGTGTGTTAAATATTGAAGATATTCCATGATATACACTTAATGTATATCACGGTTTTGTGCATAAGTCCCATTCGGTTTTGTACATACGTTTCCGTTATTTTGTATAGTTTAGGTACTACTTTAGTGTAAGTATTACATTGTACACTTACCATAATTATAGGAGTCTTGTACTACTAGAATAGGATTTTTGGATTAGAATAGGAATAAGGTTTCTATTATGAAAAATTATAATTTGTATATATACTCTTTTCATTAATGAGAATAATCAAGAAATTATTTCTTTCAAGTCCAAATAGACAAAGCTGTATATTTAATTCTCAATTTGAACATCATACAAAGTTGTCTTTAAATCTTGAAATTAATTTATATTTCATCGATTTTTATCAAACAACACTGATATTTTTACCGACTTTATCTCCAAATTAGAACTTTTGAGAGCACTCAATAACATCAATACTTAATAAACACTAGAGCAGAAAATAGATCTACCCAACTTCTACAACTACAAAAACATTCAGAAAACAAGGATTAAAAAAAAAACATAAACTAAAAGCAGTCAGCTAGTATATATAAGGGTGTGGTCTGTGGTTAATAAAGAGGATGAGAATCAATAGTAGACCAGTGTAAAAATTTCAGCACAGACAAAAAAGCATTAGGTAATTTTCTATCCAATTGCATTTGATGGACAAACAAAATTATTAGGTATCTGTATTGGTCGGTAGAAGACTAGTAGCAAAGGAATGATTTTCACTAAAGGATTAATTCAATATATGTTATATATACGAAAAATAATAACCATATATATATTGTAATTTACTATCAAAGTAGATTCAGATGAACACCCTTCCACCCTCTAGCTCCGGCCACGACTGCCTAGTAGCAGTTACTCAGTAAAATAATATTAAATAATGATTACCTGAGAGTGTAAAGCAATAGCTTTGCCCCTAAGCTGATTGAATCTCTTCTTGCCAACAATATTCCTAGTGACAACAACAATTGGTGCAAATAACCCTTTCCCTTCATTAACATTCCCCATCATTGGCCTTGATCTCACTGCCTTCCCAATACCAACATTCACTGGTTGCACTTTCCTAATTAGCATCCCATAATCTTCACCACCAACACATGAAGAAAAAGAAGTAGTTGCAATTGAAGTTGTAATTGCCATTGAAAAAATAATTACAACTTTTTTTTAACTACTAGTAATAATATGCTTGAATATTGAAGTGATAATGGAGCTAAGGGATTCTTTGTTGTTGTGGTGTGTTTTTGAGCTTATGTTATAAGATTTTTTTTTTGTGGTTTATGAAGAAGGGGTTATAAATTTGGTAGCCTTAGTTTGGTTTGTATTGAGTGGTAGTGAAGAGGCAAATTTAGAGCCACACAATTGTATTAGCTGCCTTTGATTTTTTTTTTGTTGGACTTTGATTTTTCCATTTTACTTGAATAATAGGAGTAAGATCTTCTTGTTTTTATGGTCACCATATTTTATTTTGTTTTATTTTATTTGTCCCATCTGTTTGGAGATCTGTATCTACTTTTCGAGTGGTTCTTTTTCTCCGTGTAGGGTCCACCAATGCAACTTGAACATCCATATGCCAAATGGTGGTCGTTTGATTAATTGATTTTTTTAAGAGTCTTTTAATGAACACAAATATGAGTCTCAATTTTGAAGCATGAACTTTTTGTTGTCGTTAAATAAATGTAAATTAATGAATTTTGTGAACCACCTAAAGTAAAGTAATAGAATATTTCTCAATATTCTCTCATTAATTGTATATTTCTCAATATTCTCTCATTAATTGTATATCTCCTATTTTAGATAAAATTATAATCATTTTGTAATTAGGTTAATTAGTTACTATACAAATTAAATATTCTTGTAACCTTATATATATTGTAAGTCATACAATCAATGAACATATCCCTTTATGGTATCAGTAGCATAAAACTGAAAACCTACCCTAGCCGCCGATACACCTTCTCGGTCGTCACATTTTTTTCCACGCTGGCACCTAGCCCACGTCGGAACCCTATCCGCCGACCTCTCTCGGCCGCCCCCTCTTTTCCCTATGACAAAACCCTAGTTTTTTCGCTCATTCTCTCCCCCATCTTCCTCCTAAATTTCCTATTCCATGGCTGACAAAACTAAATTTCATCCGACACTTGCCGTAAACAACATTAAAAACTTCATCCCTGTGACTCTTGAGATGGAAAATGGTCAATACTCCTCGTGGGCGGAGCTTTTTAAGATCCATTGTTGTGTTTACGAAGTTATCGACTACATCATCCCTCCCACGCCGAAGTCCACAGACGTACCATCAGCTTCGACTTTTGATGATGCACTCTCGTCTCGTTAGGACGCAACCGTCCTCCAGTGGATATATGGCATGATATCTAATGATCTGTTACACACCATCATTGAGACCAATGCCATTGCCCGCCAAACATTGGAACGTTTGGACAATATTTTCCACGACAACAAAACTCAACGAGCGTTATACCTTGAAAATCAGTTCAAGGACATTCATCAAGATGATTTTCCAAACGTGTCTGCCTATTGTCAAGAACACAAGATGCTTGCCGACCAACTCTCCAACCTCGGTGCACCAGTCACTAATCAACGATTGGTCATACAACTTATTGTAGGTTTGAACGAATCCTATGACGATGTTACCACCATCATTCAGCAATGCACGACGTTACCTCCATTTTATGAGGCCCGTTAGAAGCTCATCCTTGAGGAAACCCAAAAAATCAAGCGCAGCACCACTCGGGCCAGCATTGCCAACGCTGCCCTTACCACCACCGTCGGGCCCTCCGCCGATGGCAGGGCCTCCTGATCCGGCAACCAGAACCATCAGTTAGAGGACCCGCAATAGTCCGCTTCCTCCCGTAACAACCGCCAGAACAGGCAGTCCGGCAAAGGCCGCGATGGAAGAAATTCTAGCAACAACGGAGGCGTGAAGGGGCAGTCCTTGTCGGCCAGAAACAACCAGCAGTGACCGCGGTAGTGGCAGCAGCCTCCGCCGTGGGCTGCCTACCCGCCGTAGGCCGCATAGGCCCCACTGTCATGGGCCTCCCCTCCTTTACCGTATACGACATCCTTGTGGACTCCAACTCAGAACCAACAGGCCTAACCTAGCATACTTAGCCCATGTCCACAACAAGCCTACACAGCACAACCCCCCTCATCGACTTATGCACCGACTAACATTGAGGCAACTATGAGCACAATGCCACTCAACACTCTAGATGAAAATTAGTATATGGACACATGCGCCACATCTCACATAACGACATCACAAGGTACTCTCTCGTCTTATTTCAATTTGAGTAATTTAAATCGAAATATTATTGTTTGTAGTGGATAAGGCATTCCCATCAGTGGTTATGGTCATTCATCCCTATCCCCACCACATCCACCACTAATCTTAAAAAAATGTCATTCATGCCCCTAAACTCATTAAGAATCTAATCTTTGTGCGATGTTTCACAACTGACAATTGGGTTTCCCATGACTTTGATCCTTTTGGTTTTACTGTAAAGGATTTTATGATAGGGAGACGAATAATGAGATGTGACAGCACCGGAGATCTCTACCCTATTTCAAACGCCGTCAACAATCCAGCCTCAATTCCCTCTATCTTTGCTGCTCTTTCGTCTTCCGTATGACATTCTAGATTAGGACATCCGGGAGACTCTGTTTAACGTTCCCTTAGGAAAAATAATTTTATTAATTGCAACCGTATTTCTAGGAATCCTATATGTGAATCTTGCATTTTTGAGAAACATGTCAAATTACCATTTCCTGTATCCACAAATTGTACTTTAATGTCTTTTGATATCATACATAGTGATTTGTGGACATCCCCTATTTTGAGTACGACTGGCCATCGATATTATGTGTTGTTTTTGGACGATTATTCCAACTTTCAATGGACTTTTTCAATTGGAAATAAATCTCAGGTCTACCCCATTTATTCTTCATTTAGTGCTTTCGTAAAAACACAATTTGAAAGAGCATTAAATATTTTCAATATGACAATGGCAGGGAATTCAATAATAACCAATTCAAATATTTTTTTCTCCAAAAATGGTCTTACCTTTCATTTTTCATGCCGTCACACATCCTCCCAAAATGGTAAAGTCGAATAGAAAATCCGAACCATAAACAACCTCATTCGTGCCCTACTTGCTCACGCCTCAATTCCCCTTCAGTTATGGTATTACGCACTCTCCATGGCCACATATCTCCTAAACATAATCCCAAACATGTCTCTAGCTCAACGGTCACCCACCCAAGTTCTATTTCGTAGGAACCCCTCCTACCAACACTTGCGTATTTTTGGATGTCTTTGTTACCCTCTCCATCCGACCACTCACAAACTCCAACCCCGGTCTTCCCCGTGTGTGTTTCTGGGTTACCCTGCCAATCATCGTGGTTACTCGTGCTATGTCTTGTCGAGCTGTAAAATTATTATTTCACGTCATGTCCTATTTGATGAGTCTCAATTTCCCTTTGCCTCTCTACACTCACCACCTCGACATTCCTACGACTTCCTAGATGATGGCCTAAACCCTCTTCTAATTCACTATTGACATAGTTCGATGTACCAGAGCCCGACATCCGCAACCCGCAACCACCTTGGCCAATCCGGGACTAGCTGCCCATCCGATATTGCCGACGGTGGCCCAGAACAGCCGGCCTTAAGGTGATTCCGCAGCCACTTCTCGGCAAACTGAGGTTCGGCTAGCCAGTACCGTCACCCTTTTCCTTCCTCCTATTCCTGACAGTCCCGCGGCAATCCCCCCCTCCCGTCCCATATTTTGAGACACACTCTCGGACCATGGAAACCTGTGCCCTGCACGAAATTCATTAACCTAAATGGATGTTTAACCTTACCATTTCAGTTGTCCCTTCCGCTGTCCCTCGTAACCTGAAGGATGCCTTGTCCGACCCTAATTAGAAAGCTGCAATGATTGACGAATATAGTGCTCTTATTGATAATAAGACGTGGAACCTAGTACCCCGTCCACCTAATGCTAACATTATTCGTTCTATGTGGATTTTTAGACATAAAAAGAAATATGATGGTTCTTTTGAAAGGTATAAAATTCATCTTGTAGGTGATAACAAGTCTCAATAGGTGGGAGTGGACTGTGATGAAACGTTCATCCCGGTCGTAAAGCCCGAAACCATCCGGACCATCCTCAGCATTTCCATATCCAAGTTTCAGTCCATTCATCAACTGTCAAGAATGTCTTCTTACATATGGATCTTTATGAAACGGTATATATGCATCAACCTATGAGTTTCAGGGATCTTATTCATCCGGATTATGTGTGTCTGTTACAAAAATTGCTCTATGGACTGAAACAGGCTTCTCGAACATGGTACCAGCGGTTCACCGATTATGTCTCCTCTATCGGTTTTTTACACAAGAAATCTGATCATTCCCTGTTCATCTACAACAATGGTACAAACATGGCTTACCTATTATTATATGTTGATGACATCATCCTCACCACATCATCTAATGCTCTCCGCCGGTCCATTATGTCTCTCATTTCCTTTGAGTTTGCTATGAAAGATTTGGGCCCCCTGAGTTATTTCTTGGGCATCTCTGTCACTCGACATTCTGGTGGCCTATTTCTATGTCAGAAAAAGTACGCCGAAAAGATCATTGATTGTGCATGCATGATATCTTGCAAACCATACCACACGTCTATCGACACCAATTCTAAGCTCATCGTTGATTTTGGCCCTTCATATTCAAACCTGACTCACTATCGTAGCCCGACTGGCGCCCTGCAGTACCTCACATTCACGAGACCAAACATATCATATGTTGTGCAACAAATCTTCTTGCACATGCACATTCTGACGGAAGCACACATCCATGCCCTCAAATGTATTTTACGATACGTCCAAGGTACACTTCACTTCAAATTACATCTATACAGGTCTTCGCTCACTGGTCTCACTACTTATTCTGATGCTGACTGGGGTGGATGTCCTGACACCCGACGCTCCTCGTCTGGTTATTGTGTGTTCCTCGGAGATAACCTATTGTCTTGGTCTTCCAAAAGACAACCTACATTATCCCGATCCAGTGCAAAATCAGAATACCGAGGTGTTGCCAACGTCGTCTTTGAGTCTTGTTGGATCCGTAACCTTCTCCTTGAGCTTCACTGCCCGATTCAAAAGGAAACACTGGTCTATTGTGATAATATTAGTGCGATATATCTTTCCGGCAATCCCGTCCAACATCAGCGCACTAAACACATTGAGATGGACATTCATTTCATTCGCGAAAAAGTGGCTCGTGATCAAGTTCGTGTCCTTGTTCCTTTCAGATATCAGATTGCCAACATCTTCACCAAAGGACTTCCGCGCATACTATTTGATGATTTTCGAGTCAATCTCAGTGTTCGAGAACCTCCCGCTTTGACTACGGGGGTGTAATAGAATATTTTCCAATATTCTCTCATTAATTGTATATCTCCTATTTTAGGTAGAATTATAATCCTTTTGTAATTAGGTTAATTAGTTACCTAATTTGTATCAAAGTAAATATTCTTATAACCTTATATATATTGTAAATCATTTATCAACAAAATCAAGGAACATATTTCTTTAAAAAGAAAACTAAATTACTCTAAATAGAACAAAGTTTTACTATCTTATGTTTGATAAGAGTCTAATTGGTCCTATCTAAGATTTATATTCCAGTAAATTATAGTATAATTTATGTTATTAGAGACTCTTTTTTTTATAATATTGAACTGAGACCGTCTTCAGTTTGAACTATAAAGTAAACAATGATGATTCATTAACCAATTTTAATTTACTTGAAATTGAGGCATAATCAAATTTCATTATTTTAGTTTGAGTGTGTAATAATAAACCAACACATTATGAGTACGACTCCTTTAATTTGAACATGTGTTGTTTACTAATGGACGACGCAAAACACCTGAGAAGAAATGTTCAAGAATCATAAAGGGCAGCTCACCAGCAGTCACCACTAGATGATTCTTGTTCAAATCTGCTGGAAAACTTATATTACATTTATATTTAGTAAGCTTTTAAAATTTTATTTTATTATTAATGCACCTCTTATAGCGAATAGTGTTGCAAGTTTTAAGACCGAAAAATTCGAAAGCCCCGACGGATTTGGGCCAGGCCTACACCACCGTGAACCTTCAACAGCCCGACGAAAATTGGTACATGGACACCGGAGCCACATCTCACCTCATCCGGTCGTCAGGTAACCTATCTCAACTACGTCGGTTAAAGTGTCTTCAATTTATTACTGTCGGCAATGGTCATCGCATTCCAATTGAAGGTTACGGTAACACACACAACAAACATCCACACCCGCCCTTCTCCCTAAACCACGTCTTATACACACCTAACATCATTAAAAACTTAATCTCCGTTAGAAAATTCACTAGCAATAATTCTGTGTCTGTCGAATTTGACCCTTTTGGTTTTTCTGTGAAGGAACTCAATACGTGGAAAATTCTTACACGCTGCAATAGTGTGGGAGATCTCTACCCATTCACTCAATCTTCTGCTGTCAGACCGCAAGCACCTCTATCCCTTGCGGCGATCTCTCCCTCAACTTGACACAACAGACTCGGACACCCCGGAGACCCAGATTTTACTTTTCTTAGGACTTCTAAGTGTATTCAATGTAATTATGGAAAAATTGCCCAACATTGTTTTTCTTGCCCACTAGGCAAATATACTCGTCTTCCATTTATGTCATCAAACAATGTTACTTTGTCTCCCTTTGATATTGTTCATGCTGATTTGTGGACATCTCCGATTGTTAGCTCTTTAGGTCATAAATTCTATCTAGTGTTCTTGGATGATTTTTCACATTTTGTCTGGATTTACCCACTCAAATTCAAATCTGAAGTTTTTGCAAAATTCCTCGAGTTTCAAAAATTCATTAAAACACAATTTGAAAAATCTATCAAATCATTCAAATGTGACAATGGACGTGAATTTAATAACTCGACATTTCACAATTTCTGTTCTAAACAAGGCATGGTTTTCCATTTTTCTTGTCCATATACTTCTTCCCAAAACGGAAAGGCTTAACGAATTATACGTACCATCAATAACACGGTCCGCACACTTCTGATTCATGCATGTCTACCACCGCCTTTTTGGGTCTATGCTGTCAAAATGGTAGAATCCCTTCTTAATATTTTACCAACTAGCACACTCCAAAACAAGACCCCTACCGAAATCCTATACCGTAGGATACCATCCTATGATCACCTACGTATTTTTGGATGCTTATGCTACCCCAACATAGCATCCACTGCACCTCACAAACTTGCCCCTCGTACTCTGCCATGTGTCTTCTTTGGTCTGTCTCATAATCATCGGGGCTACTTGTGCTATGATATTGCTACTCGCAAAATCATCGTCTCCCATCACGTCACCTTTGACGAAACAACCTTTCCTTTTTCAAATCTCCAGAAATTTCAGACCACCGACTACTTCTTTCTCAATGAACCAAGTCTGTCCCCGGTCATCCAAAATCTATACCAACAGCAGCCCACTGTTCCGACAGTCTCGTCCCCACCACTGTCCAGCACCACCCCAATAATCCCGCATCCAGTCGAGTCTCCTGCTCCACCCATACCGCTTCCAGTCCAACAACCAGTCGAGTCTCATGCACCTCCAGCAGCATCGCGCCCACCGCCCCGTAGCCCTGCAGCTTTTCCGATCTGAAGCAAACAATGCGAGAACCGGTGGACGTCTTGCCTCCCGATTCGACCTCTCACCGTCGCGCCCTCTCACCGCATGAAGACTCATGCACAACACGGGATCTTCAAACCCAAGGTTCACTTCAATCTCTCCACACAAACCTTATCACCCACTCTAAAGAATCCAAAACTAGCTAAACTGGACCCTAATTGGAATGCGGCCATGTGCGAGGAATTTAACGCTTTAACCAAGCAAAACACTTGGGATTTGGTACCTAGACCAGCTGGTGTGAATGTTATCCGGTGTATGTGGCTATTTCATCACAAGTTTAGAGACAACGGTGACTTAGAGAGGTATAAGGCAAGACTAGTTGCAAATGGCACTAATCAGCAAGAGGGTATTGATTGTGGTGAGACATTCAGTCCGGTTGTTAAACCGGCCACTATTCGGACTGTTCTCAGTATTGCTATGGGCTTGCATTGGTCGATTCATCAGCTAGATGTCAAGAATGCATTTCTTCATGGGGATTTGAAAGAAACTGTATACATGCATCAGCCCCCTAGCTTTGTTCATCCGGCAGTTCCGCAGTTTGTATGTCGTCTCAGGAAATCACTGTATGGATTGAAACAGGCACCCCGCGCTTGGTATGGTCGTTTTGCCAAGTATCTTCTGCAGATTGGTTTTATATGTAGCAGGTGTGATAACTCTCTCTTCACCTTTCACCGAGGTAGCAGCACTGCATATTTGCAATTATATGTCGATGACATTGTTCTTACTGCCTCATCTGACGGGTTGAAGAATGAAATCATTGCTCTACTCAAAACTGAATTTGCTATGACTGAATTGGGCAAGCTAAGTTATTTTTTGGGTATATCGGTGAACAAATCTGCAACCACTATGTTCCTGTGTCAGCGTAAGTATGCAGAAGAGATAGTGTACAGGGCCAAGATGACAAATTGTAAAATTATGCCAACTCCAGTGGACTCAAAATCCAAGCTTAGTGCCAATGACGGTGCGTCAGTTTCTGATCCCACTCTATATCGGAGTCTAGTATGTGTTCTTCAGGATCTTACATTCACTAGGCCTGATATTGCATATGCCGTTTAGCAGGTGTGTCTGTTCATGCACGACCCCCGAGAGTCCCATTTTGCCGCCCTCAAACGTATTATCAGTTACGTTAAGGGCACACTAGACTTCAGATTACATCTATACCCTTCTGCCCCAACCAAGCTACTTGCCTACACGGATGCACATTGGGCAGGATGCCCCGACACACGTCGCTCCACCTCAGGGTACTGTGTATTTCTTGGGGATAATCTTATCTCATGGTCCGCCAAGCGGTAGGCCACACTTTCCCGTTCGAGTGCTGAAGCAGAATATCGCGGTGTTGCTAACGTAGTTGCTGAGATATGTTGGCTCCGAAATCTTCTTTTGGAACTCTAGTGTCCACTCCGCAAGGCGTCTATAGTCTATTGTGACAACATATCTGCCATCTATATGTCTCATAATCCGGTCTAACATCAGCGGACTAAGCATATTGAGATGGATATCCACTTTGTGCGAGAGAAGGTCGCCCGTGGTCAGGTCAAAATATTACATGTGTCTTCCTCCTATCAGTATGCAGACATCTTCACAAAGGGACTACCGCGATAACTCTTCACCGACTTCCGATCCAGCCTTAGCGTTCGGCCTCCTCCCGCTCCGTCTGAGGGGGAGTATTAGCGAATATTCTCCGAATATTCTCTGTATATTTTGTAATTATGATAGATGTATATTTAAGGTAACTTAGGATTCTAATTGTATTAGGAATCAACATTTGTAAGGTAAGTTAGGATTCGTACCATATTAGGAATCAACATTTGTACAGCTATATATATTGTGAATAATGAAAGAAATCCCTAAGGGAAATTATTATATCTTACAAAGAGTTTCACTAAAAAAGACTCATAGCACATACTTAGTCGTATATCGACTTGACACAACCGCATAGAAATAGCATGTAGCATTATAAGATGTCTTTTACTTTTTTTCCCGATTGCAGCCTGTTGTACTCGTATTCTTTTTCTTTATAACCACTTTGTTTAATATGATTTTATTTCATCCTCATTCGTTTTTACATTTTGGTTATTAGAGTATCAGTTATTGCGTTCCTTACTTCATTAGATGTTTTCACTTAACTATCTATCTCTACTTATAAACTCCAAAAGAACAAAAAGAAAAACCTCTGATATAACAAGGTGAGCTTTGGTGGGTAACAATTTAACAAATTGGAGGGGAGTAACACAACTCCAAACTTAGGGTTTTCCATTAATAATACACACTTTTTCGTTAAGGTTTCCATCTAGATGCATCATCCCAACAATTTTGACTATGATCTAAAGGACCAATAATTAGAACCGGAATGCGTCTCATTTACTAGTATATTTTTTTCATGTTTTTGTTTTTGTATAAAACTAATTATTTACATGCATTATCTATTTCCTTAGTACAGCTGTTATTTATTTAGTATATAAAAGGGCAATTTGAAATAGGTACGTACGAAAGAAACTTTTTAATTTCAAAATGTGAACACTTAAGACTTCATTTAGTTATTAATTTTCTTTATTACCTCTTACACTAGAAGAAAAAAAGAGTGCTTATATGCGGAAATGATCTTCTTTACTTCTTGGAATTACTAAAATATATTTGAGTCTTCTGTTGCTATTTTGGGAATGTTTTTTGTTCTATATTTCTTTTTATATACCTAGTGCATCTAATAGCTTACTCATGATGAGAATATTCTATTATCAATTAATTTCAAATCCATATGATTTCTGAATATCCTTTCATTTCTTATAATACTAGGTGCATATGGCCCGTTCTGGCACAATATCATTATTACATATGGTAGTTTAAAACTCCCCGATATATATATCTCCTTACTTATAGTTTGTTGTCAAGCAAAATTTCATTCTAATTGTCAATTTCAAACAAATTACAGTAATTCATCAAAGAGTTACTTTAGTCAGACTTGCAATACAAATGATCATATATTAGACTACATAAATGTATGCAAAGGCAAAAAATGAAAACCCATGGGAAGGACTACTGTTTCTCCGTGGTTGGAGGTATACAGTGGTACTTTAGGTGCTTGAAGCAGTCCCGTTACTTGCCTATTTTGAGGACTAACAGGATTATTATGAGACCTTGCTCATGTCTCACAAAGCTTACACACCCATTTCTTTTACTAACCCACACAAACAAAAGCTCCTGCCTAGGAATCAAAATTTTACAATTCCAGAAAAGCTGCAAAAGGCAAGCAATTCAAACTTAAGGACTCACTATCAATAAATACAGAACAATTGTTTATATATCAGATGTATGTATAGTCTTTCGTTTGTTCCTCTGTCGCTAATGGTTAATTAAAATCCAGAAGGTTAGAGCTAAAAAATGTAGTTGCACCATCAAATTTAATACACACCAGAAAAATCAGGTGACTTACTTTTCTCCCCATTCAGAGGTTATTTTAGTTGAGCCACTATTGCTAGCATGATCAGTTGTTCTATTGGCATTTGAAACTTCGGACAAGGCTTGTCAAATTCATCATCCAAGACTGCAAGCAGCCACGTTGAAACCAACGTTTCTAATATATAGAAGATATAGAAATGCAAACGTTCGTCAAGGAATTGAAGCATGTGGTGAATTCCGATTTTGAGTGATTCTGTAAATATTTCTCAATGGGTCGATAATGCTTTGGTGAATTAGATCCTACTACATATCTTTCACGTCTATCATGCTCAAATTAAACATATATATTTGCCACTGTCTTTTTTATCCTCATTTAATATCTCTTCATACATACATAATCAAGATATGACCTATTTTTGAAAGCAGTCGAGCGAAGTCACTAAAGGAAAATTGAAATGATCAAAGCTTGTCATAATTAAACATGCTTATAGAAATTCAGATATGACTTTTGGAAGAAGAATGCTCCCATCCTAACACGTTTGTTAGACAATCTGAGAAATTAATGCATGAGGCAACAAATGTCGACCAATTGTGAATTTCAAGACATAATACTGGTAACTAATATATTATTTTTAATAAATAAAATTTAAAATAATATAATATAATATTAAACTTTTTGTGGTTAATAAGATATATATAAAAAACTCTAACACTATAAACTTCAAATTCTCTTTCAATAATATCAAGAAGAAAAAACACACTTATTGAAACTATATTGTCAAATCAATGCCTTTGTTCATCCCCACATAGCAAGAGGAATCAAGGAAAGCAGGGTCGTTTGGTAAAAGGGATAAGTTATCATATAGATAGGATTGGGGTAAAAGGTATAAGTTATCATATAGATAGGATTGGGTGGGATAAGATGGGATGACTTAGAAAATTATGACTAAGTGAAATAGCTAAAACAAAATGGACCACTAATGTCAAGATTAAGAGACACGTTACACTATTAAAATATTTGAACAAATATCTAAAATGCCCTAAAAAAGTAAGAGTTCTCATGTAATACTCGAATTATGGCTTGGCGAAACACGATATTCAGTGTCTGACTGCATGTGACTGAGCGAACTACATGGCTTGTTGAGTCAACATGGGCTTCAAAAGCATGCATTAATAATAATCAAAACTACGTAAATTCAATATTGAAAATATAGTCTGAAAATATAATTGCAGAAATAATATGAAAACATGATAAAATCTGAACAACTGAAATATCTGACATGACATGCTAAACTAATCTATGAAACCTCTGAACATGAGTCTGACTGCTAAAACTGTTTACCAGGACAAGGCCCTGACATACCTTTATTGTAAAGCATGACATGAAAAATAAATAAACTAACACCCCGAATGAGATGAGGCTCACCAATAGCTGAGATGGTAGAAATACTAACGAACTGATTTGTCGTCCTGAAACTTCGTACATGCACCGTGAAGTGCAGGCCTCAGAAAAAAGGGACGTAAGTTCATTTGAATTGTACTATATGTAAAACAACTGAATGAATAAGCAGACACATAAAATAATAGGGATATGAAACTGAAACTGTAACCTGACCATGAGCATGTATGATATCTGACCTGAGTATAGTCAAACATGGTAAATCATTTTAATGGAGAGCATTAGTATAACCGACATGTAACTACCACGCGAGAACGCGACGTCTGATCTCTGCCCGATCAGCTATGTCATCTAGTACCTTGCCGGGGTACGAGACGTGAACATGACATAAATGGATCCAATAACCTGCAGTGGGTAACATGAAGGATCGTCCTAACTGGGCAGAGCGATCCTTATCCTACGTTGGCATATATAGTTTCAGATATTAAACCTTCTCGGTAATTTGTGCAACTCCCAAAATATGAACATGAATATATTTGGCTTGTAAGCCCATGAATTTCATGAATATAATTTGTAAACATGATTTGTAAGAATAATTTAACATGTAAGTAGATACATATGAAAACATATATAATTTCATAGATTGAGTAATAATGATTCATGACTTGTATTTAAGAACTCATTAAATTCAAAACATGTGTTCATGAATTACAGATAGGTTTATGACGATCAAAATGACATATCATGAATACAATTAATGAAAACATAATATAAGCATGGTATATATAGTTGTACATGTATATAGGGTCATCATGAATTATAGCAAAATCCTAGGTTTGAGAAAATTCGTGTTTCATGGATTAAAAGTGGCATGGGGAAGAACAATGATGTTCTCACACGTGGATAGAAGCTCTACATACCTTATTCACTCCTAATCTTGTAATAAAAATCTGAACTTGATGAAGAATTCCCAAAAGCATGAACTTAATTCCTTGAGATGGGTTTTCTTGAAAACCCTAGGTTAAGAGTCATTGATTTCGCTTAGAATTTAAGCATACTTGATTAGAATCGCGTGGAAATATATGAAAATGACTTACCTTGAGCTATGAGGATGATTGGAGGAGAAGAACTTCGTGCTGGGCTTGAGGGAATGAAGAGTAAAATAAAAAGACTGAAAAACGCGAATTATATAAGTCCAGACGTCGGACCACTTTTACGGTCAGATTGTACGGTTCATACAATTTGTACAGCGAGAAGTACAGTCTGTATATAATTGTGTGGTCCGTATAAAGTGACCGTCATTGGGTTGTCAATTCCAGTGAGCATCAAAACTTAGGGGTCATCCTACGATCAAAACAGACGGTCCGTAAAATTTTATACAATCCGTATAAATTGGGCGTACAACGCTGATCACTTAACTGAATGAGCTTTTCTCACTCCCCGTCTTGGTTTTCTATACTCTTGAATTCCAAACAAGACTTGATTTGAAGGTACGGCGTGTTACATTTCACGTTTTTTTTAAAAAAAAAAAGCCCTCAAACGAGTGAGTTAAATGGTTGTTTTGCCCAATTTTTCATATGATAAAATGAATAATACCTATTAATAATTTATTTTATTTATATAATATTACTTAAAGACCTCTCTAAAAATTCCAACTTAACAGATTTAGTGTAACAATTTGGGAGCAAAGTAATAGAACACCAAACTTAAGGTATCCATTAATAATAAACACTTCTTCAATTGACTTTTTCTAAAACATCACCATTGATGAACTTGAAACTTCCATTCTTCCTATTTCTCCTTAATCTCATCAAATCCCTTAAAAACATTCAAAATAATCCCATTTTATACACAATTGAAATGTCATTAGCTACCCATTTTTCAGCATTCCTTATCCTTTTTACACTAGGCATTCGTCGTCTTGTTTGTTGCATATGCAATTACCTCAAAAACCCATCACTCTATAGATCAAGAACATGGTATTTCCAAGAACCCAAATTAAAAAATCTTGATTTATACTCACTTTTAATTATCCTTCCTATTGCCTCTTTTTCTCATGTATTTTTGTTCCTAGCTTTTTCAGGAAATAATGTAACATATAAATTTTCATTCTTGCAACAATCTTTAGTCATATTTTTCTTTTGGGTACTCTTAATTATCATTATAATTAAAGAAAGTTTTGATCTTTATGCAATTCTTGATAGTTTGGTTTATAGTTTTGGTGGGGTTTGTTTTGGTGTTGAGTTCTTGATGAATGGGAAAGGACTTGTTGGTCTTAGTGGTGATATGTATGGACATTTAGGGGAATTAGCATTTGTTTGTGCTGGTTGTTGTTTGTGTTTAGCAGTAAAGCAATCTTGTTTTTTTGTGGAGTTTGTGTTTTCTTGTCTACTTGTGTTGAAAGGGACTTGGGTTTTGCAAGTTGGGTTGTTATATACTGATGTGTTTGCTTTAGAAGGATGTGAGAATCTTTTGTTAGGTTTAGCAAATGGGAAAAATGATGTAAAATGTGATCTTGAGGAGAATAAGTTGAGGGGAACTGCATTGATGGATTTGTTGTTTATAGTGCACATTGTCGTCGTGATGATTATGAGTTTTGGGTTGTTTGCGTTGTTGAATCGGAATAAGAGGATGAGATGCGGCGATACAAGTGGACCGCTGCTAGCACAGGTTGGATCAGAAGGTGTGTTGATGCGTACGCTTCCTGAATTAGAGATAGAATGAAAAAATTATGATGTTCGTCGATAGAGAAGCATTTGGAAGAAACTACTGAAGTGGTTTCCTTGTAAGTTTTGAACTTGCAGATGTTTTTGTTTATCCTATATAGGAAATTCTAGCCTTTTTTCAATGTACCTTACCAGATGAAGATTTTCATTTCTGACACTTACTATTGTATGAAAGGAGAGTTTCTATAGTTCATTATATTATTGTTGTTTTTCTATATTTCTATATTCATCTGGTTGTTAATGGCAAAATGCTGGTAGCCAAGAAAAGAACTTCGTGAGTCAAATTACCTACTTGTCTTTGAAGTATCTTTGTACTAAATTTTAAAAGAAAAAAAAGAAGTAGGTATCTTTATTTTTGCACTGAGGACTGCTGTGAATTACTAATGAAGCAATGCAGCGTATGAAATCCAAAAGCTCATTTACATCATCTGCAAATGAAAATAATACCAACGAGCTAAGACAGTTAAACAGAAAGCCTTGATGCTATAAGGAGGATTAGATTTTCCTCCAAAGCATCTGTGATTCTTTCTTCCGAAGAATCCATACAATGCAAACAGGGAATAGCAATGAGTGAACCATGTTTTCTTCATTCCTACAGCGTTTTTTTTTCTAGACCAGCTCCAAAGAGCTTCTGTTGGGGTTCTTAGCATATATGATAGCTCCCTTGCATTCCACAATGCAAATACAAGTGATTTGAGTCTTAACTATGCAGCTCACAGAAGTAGTATTTCTTACACGAATATAATCTCCTAAACCCCTTATCATTTGTTACGCAAGTATAATCCCCTTCTCCTTATATTTTCTTGTGTTAGTTTTAGACAAGCTTCAGGCATAGCAATCCTTCCTAACAGAATACTTTTGTAGGGCCTTTTTATTCTCCTGAAAGTTTTACACGGTCATTCTTTCTCAGCTCTCCTAGATTGGATCATGTTTATCATAATATTTCATTACTGTAAATGATCTGACCTCCCTGCTATACTGCCAGCTTCCTCCAGCTATTTTTAGCAACAAAATCAGCCTTTTACCTCCCAATCATGAAAATTTCTTCTAGAGCTAATATTCCAACTTGCATTGTCTTTTGCACTGGGCAATGGTGGCTTCTGCACTTATGGCAATACTAGAAATTGTGGAAATTCATCTTTGAGAGGCATATGGCGTAACCACTTACCACTGGTTCTGACAGAATCTGATCTCATTCAGTCACTAACTTCAAACAAGCATTAGCCTAAACTCCTCCCATTGGTTTCTTTTGCATTCCAGAGCTCCAGCTTTCACTTCATAATTGTATCTCCACAGCCAATTAAAAAGTACTCTTATTGTGCATTCGTTGTTTCTCGATCTGAGACCCCATTCCACTTGTGGTTTCAGTACTACACTGCACTTTATCAGATGGTATTTATGTTGATTAATACTGACTTCCTACAAAATTTCTCCTTATGTTGTCAATCCCTTATAAACTTTAGCAGGAACAGGAAACAAGGACATAAAATATGTAATAATGCTGTGAACACATTGTTAGTAAGTTTGAGTCTTTCCCCTAATAAGAGACATCATCTTTCGCTTGTGACGGAGTTTCTATCAAGTTTCCCCGCTACCCCTTGCCAAATATCCATAGCTTTGTGGCTAGCTCCCAATTGAAGAGCCAAGTAGCTAGTTGGGAATTCCCACCCAAGTATAACTGCCAAAATCTGGAAATTTTGCAATGTCTTAGATAAATACAGGACAGTTTTGTTTCAAAAGCTGATTACTTAGTCCCATAGAAAATTAAAGTATCGTTCGAATGTAAGCATCGGAGTTATGTATGCAAACCTGCTGCTATCACTTATTTTCAGCTTTCGGTGTCCAAACCTCTGCATTTAGAGAAAACTTTGTTGATTCTGTCTCGTTTTCTGGACCAAAAGCTCAAACCAACTTTTTGATTTATTCTATATATATTGTTTTTTCTTTCTTCGTTTAATTTTTATTTTTTTGCCTTTTAAGACCTAGGGATATGATCCTGCACTTCAAATGTATTTGTTCTACGTGATTAATATAAAATCTGTTTCTTTCCCATAGAGTTTCATGACAAAAATGTTTACAAGATTTTGATTAAGAGCTGAATTGGTTCCAGGTTTTTGAGCCAATATTATTATCCTTTCACAGGTCTCTTCTGTTCATTATCCTGTTTAAGATGCTAAATGATCAAATGACCATGTCAGAAAATAAGCACGCTGTTTGTGGCAGTGAAGATCAATAGATCTGGAAATTCACTCTTTAATGAATTGCCTAATGAAGGATAATCGAGATATAAAGATGGTGAACCTGTGCAGCAGAATCAACTTGCTTTAATTTTACAGACTGATCTGTTGCTGTTATTGTCTCTTTGTATTTCTGGAAATTTGATGGCAATTTTCAAACCGTATGGGAATTTTCTAAATTCAAGTGTTATTTCTTGGAATTATGCGAAATTAAAATCTTAATTTTCACTGTTTCTTGTGAATCAAGTTAGAATTCTTTCCCTTTTTTCCTCTCCTTTTTTTGTTACTATTAGAATTTTCGCTTTTTCTTTCATGTCAATGCCAAGGGAGACTGACTTGTGTATACATGCACCTCAGTTCCTAAATGTGATCGCTCATCAAAATACTTGTCCATAAACCTCATCTTCAAAATTTTCAACTGTGTCAAGAGTCTGAACAATTTATCTTTCTTTTCAGGATTCTTTTACTTATAGATATACAGCATATATCAGGTTATAACCGTTATATTATGCTTTTTTTTATATGAAAAAGAAAAGAAGAGAAAAAACTACGTACTTTTGTCATCCATACTACATAATCTAATGTTTACGGACAGTTGCACTAAATAATCACCTTCAAACTGTTGATCATCAAATAGAAAAGGAACTTTCTTGCTTAACAGCTAGAGTAATATGCAAATCTGGGTTTAATCTGTGATAGAAGTGTAAAATAACTCCTAACCAACTCGTCTATTGTGCTTTAATTTTGTACATAATACACGGGTATCTATATGTATTGCCAACATTTGAGAACGTGACAAATGCAAATGTGTTTTGCATGCTTGACTATAACAACTATCCTGATTAAAGGATACTTTTGTCCCTTTTGAGGAAAACCTGACCATAAGCAGAATCTATTAATTATGTTGAAGAGAAATATCTTTTTCCAGCTTTCTGTATTTTGTCTTGGAGGAGAAGTTGGGGAATGTCAACCATTTTCGACGAAAACGGTTGAACCCATGGATTTTTAATCTCGAACGAATTCTCTTAAGTTTACTGGTGAAATCACTTCTATAACTGAGTATCATGAATTTTGTGAAATTTACCAACTTTTTCATGCGCTTGTATCCTGCATGAATGTTTTTTGGAAAAAAGTGAGCAGAAAGTAAAAGAGAAAGGATGTATAGAGTTAGAAAAACAGTGAAAAATAGAGAAATAAAGCAATATGGAAGGTAAATGGCTTCAAGCTAATAGAATTTTTGGCCTTTCATTATGAAACCTATGGTAAGCCTATCATGTTTATGTGCGTAACATCATAAATCCTGTCGTAATGTTATTTGATTGTTAGTTTCTCTTGAGGCTTTGTATTCAAGTATATGTTGACCTCAAAATCAAAGATTCATACCTTTCACCTCTTTAATCTGTTGGTCATCTTGAAATCCTGTTTTCTGTAAGACCTACAAGTTGCAATCAGTAGTTCATCACTGCGCGTATTTTTTTTTGCAAAATTGACATCTCAGAATGCAGAGAGTAAAAGGTTCTACTGTTTATACTTCATAAACTATAACGTGCTGCTCCTAGTGAAAATTTGATCTATTGCTTTACCTCAACCAGGCTCTTCAGACATGTTCTCATCCTTCTTTGTATGAATCCTCGAGTGCTCTGTTTGATGCAGAATATAGCCATAAGATTTTAATAGGTATAATGCTATCACTAAGGATTCTTTTACCTTTACATGATTTTTCACAAATGCGTAAAAGTTCAGAAGGTTCCACACAGTCTTGTCTAGCCTTTTGCCTTCAATATGGCGCGAAGTGATATCTGTGAATGCCATGATAAAAAGGTAAATATCAGGCCAACTCCAATTCCAAGATTTGAGAAGGCAGGAGAACGCTAATATATGTATCTTCCAAGTTTACAAGTAGAACTTTTCTCTTTTTAAATGTCTGTTTCGAATAATCACTCATGGTTAGGAAGTTCTTGGAGTCTGTTTTCTTCTACAAAGCTGAAGTAACATAAACATTTTTCTTTTGCCCTTATCAAATGTTTCATTTATTTTAGAGAAACAGTAATTTGTGTGTACAGAGCATGGTCCTAGTTTAGAGCACATTTCCTGCATTATTACTATATTATAGCATTATCTTACACTCAATTTTATTACTACTGTTGTTTCTTTTTCTTTAGTATCCTTATTATTTTTGTTGTCAATACTTTCCTTTCTTCAATATTTTAATCATAGCTTTTTACTCTTGTATTTTTCAAATCTGTTTTTAAAAAACGCTTTCCTTGAGCCGAGGGTCTAACATAAACAACCTCTCTACCCCGCAAAGGTAGGGGTAAGGACCTGCGTAACCATACCCTCCCCAGACCCCACTTGTGGGATAACACTGGATATGTTGTTGTTGTTGTTAGTAATTTGTGTATACATTGAGGTGTTAATAGGACTTAAGTTGATACCAAAAGAAACAAATCCTCCATTTGTGCTTAAGTCTTCAATTGCTTCTCCTCTCAGCTCAGGAGGTGGAATAGGGGACCAGATGCAATGAGGTGCCTTGGCACATGCTTTTGAATTTGCAACATCCATGAGTTCCTGCTCGGGAAACTGTTAATTATCCTGAAAGCTTGAACAAAGTTATACATGCTATAAAATTACAAAGTTGTACTTGTTATGAAATTGTGTACCTGGAAGAAAGTTGTAGCTATAATCACATCTGTTTTTTCCTTAAAACGCATAGGGAATACTGCCGTGATTTTCTGGGGCTGTCACAAATGTGGAGTTTATATATTAAGAAGCATGAGGCAGTATTCTCTCACACAAATCTCATATTTTATGAAACAATCTATCTCTACATTTTTTTCTTCTGTAGAATTATTTCTCTTCATTCAAGTTTTTTTAATATGCCAATTTAAACCAGAGCTAATCATATACTTGCTATTCACCCATATTTTGAACTTAGCATAATTCAGTAGCTAGACGCGGTAGTTTGGAAGTATTATATGGCGTAGTTTAGAATTTGATCTCAACATGCTTATAATGCCTTTTAAAGAAACGCCTGCAACCTGTCCTTCCTTTACAGCTTCCTGAATTGGCATGAGAAAAGGTGTGTGAAAGAAATAATCCCCTTGATTATTTTCATTGATTTAATAGATATATATACAAGTTACAAACCTTCTCCTACCATAATTCTAACTATACAATATGGTAAGTGTATATCCTAATTATGGTAAGTGTATAACCTAATCTAGGTAACAAATATACTACAATATACACACAATATACTTTCCTTAATACTAAAGATTTGGCAACTGTTTTTGGCTACCGACGTGCTTTGGGCTGCCGCCCGCTGGGCTGCCGAGAGGCCCGATTGGGCTGCTCTTCGCCTTGGACTCGTTTAACACCCCCCGCGATCATAGCGGGCGGTCTTCGAACGCCGAGACTGTCCCTAAAATCTTCAAAGAGAACCGCCGGTAGACCCTTTGTAAAAATGTCTGCAATTTGATAACGAGACGGGACATGGCATACGCGAACTTGACCCTTTGCAACCTTTTCACGGACAAAGTGAATGTCCATTTCGATATGCTTGGTGCGCTGGTGTTGAACTCGGGTTACCGAAAGGTAGATGGCACTAATGTTATCGCAATATACCAAGGTTGCCTTCGAATGGGACAATGAAGCTCCAAAAGTAAATTACGTAGCCAACATGATTCGAGACCACATTCGCTACCCCTCGATATTCGCCTCCGCACTTGAGCGTGATAGAGTTGCACGACGCTTTGCCGACCATGAGACCAAGTTGTTGCCGAGGAACATACAATAGCCAGAAGTCGACCGTCTGGTGTCGGGACAACCACCCCAATCAGCATCCGTGTAAGAGACAAGTGTGGATGTAGGCGAAGGATACAAGTGTAACCCATAGTCCAGTGTCCCCTGAATATACCGAATGATGCGTTTGATTGCATTCATGTGCTCAACCCCGGGATCATGCATGAATAAACACACTCGCCGAACCGCATATGTAATATCCGGTCCGGTAAAGGTAAGATATCGGAGAGCCCCCGCAAGACTCGCGATATCGGGTCGGGTCCTCGTATGGTGCACCCGTGCGGCACTTAGCTTTGGGTTTGCATCAATCGGCGTGGAAGTGGACTTACAGGATGACATCCCAGCCCTCTCGATGATCTCAGCAGCATACTTCCGTTGAGACAGAAACAACCCACCTGAATGACGTTTGACAGCAATTCCCAAAAAGTAACTCAACGGCCCTAAGTCCTTCATAGCAAATTCGAACCGAGCATGGCCATGATAGACCGACGCAAAGCATCGGAGGAGGCGATCAAGATGATATCATCCACATATAACGAGAATATAGGCCAATGACGAACCACGGCGGTAGATGAACAAAGAATTATCTCGACCGCTTTGTGTGTGAACCCAATAGTCGAAACAAAATCAAAGCAAATCGTGTATACCAGGCACGTGGAGACCGCTTAAGCCCATATAATGACTTCTTCAACAAACAGACATGATGGGGGCGGTTGGGATCCCCGAAACCCAACGGCGATGCATATAGATGTTTCCTTGAGATCTCCATGTAGAAAAGCATTCTTGACATCTAACCGATGAATCGGCCAAGTCTTTGAAAGAGCCAAGCTAAGTACGGTGCGAATGGTAGCCGGTTTGACCACCGGACTAAACGTCTCACCACAATCAATACCAACCGCCGAGTCTTACCATCACCAACAAGTCGCGCCTTATGCCGAGCAAAGGACCCATCCGAATTCTCCTTATGAGCAAAAATCCACATAGACCGATAACATTAATACCATATGGACGGGGCACCAACTCCCACGTCTTATTCTCAATAAGAGCATTATATTCATCGGTCATAGCAATTTTCCAATTAGGGTCATTTAATGCGGACACGGGATTGCGGGGCAAGGGGGATTTAGAGACATCGAATGTAAATTAAAATGTCTTTTAGGTGTAAAAATACCCCGCCGACTACGAGTGACCGGTCTATGACTCGAGGAAGAAGGGATGGAATTTTGGGAATTTTTTCGGGCTCGGGACGGGCCGGCGGGCGGTGCTGGCCCGCCGGCCCAAATCGGTAAAGGGTGGACTCGGATTCCGGAGCGCCCAGAATTGGGCCGGGCGAGCCCGATTCTTCGGAACTGTTCCGTGGGCTGGAGCAACGAGGGGCGACGAGATCTTGTGGGGCCGGCGGGCGGTGGGCCCGCCGGGGAATTTTGGGTACGGGAGTTGTCCGAAAAATTCCGAATAATATACGGGGATATTTGGTCATCCAAAAAATTATACAACTTAGGTTCGGGAGTATGAACTTTCGTAAACGGGAATTGAGTTTCATCAAAAATGACATGGCGATTGATTATGATTTTCTTGGAGGATAAATCAAAACACTTATAACCACGATGATTTGACGGATAACCCAAAAACACACACGGGGTAGACCGAGCCGGAGTTTGTTAATTGTTGTGGATGGGAATAGTGGATAACACAAGCACCCAAAAATCCGAAGGTGAGAATAAGAAGGGTTCTTATTATATAAGATTTTGAGAGGGGAAGAATATGTCAGACCTTTAGACGGAATTATGTTAAGAAGGTAAGTGGCCATTTGTAGAGCATGATGCCAAAAATACGGAGGTATGGAGGCATGGATTAGGAGAGTTCGGACAATGTTATTTATGGAACGAATTTTGCGTTCGGCTTTCCCATTTTGTGAAGATGTATGAGGACATGAAAACCGAAAATTTATCCCATGAGTAGCACAAAATTCTCGAAACTCCCTATTGTCATACTCTTTCCCATTATCACATTGAATATTTTTTATTTCTCTTTCGAATTGAGTACGAATGAACGCTCTAAATTTTATGAAGACGGAAAACACTTGTGATTTATTCGCAATTGGAAACGTCCACAAAAATCTAGAATAATCATCTAAAAAGAGAACATAATATCGATGACCCATTGAACTAAGAACAGGAGATGTCCATAAGTCGCTATGAATAATGTCAAATGGCATAGAAGTATGAGAATTGGAGTCTACAAATGGCAACTTAACAATTTTTCCTAAGGAACATGACTGACAAATTGGAGTACGACTCGTACCCTTACAAGAAATAAAGCTATTTTTATCTAAAACTGATAAAATAGAAGATCCCGGATGACCCAGACGAGCATGCCACATGGAAGGAGAGATGGCTGCAAAAGGCGATGGCAAGGCTGGACTCGATGGACGAAAACGGGCATGATAGGATATAGATCCCCCCTACTATCACACCTCATGAGACGACTCCCCGTCTTGAAATCCTTCACAGAGAAACCGAAAGGATCAAATTCAACAGAAACAGAATTGTCATTTGTGAACTTTCGGACAAACACTAAATTTTTAATCAATTTAGGAGCATGTAAAGTATTTTTCAAGAGGAGTGGTGGATTGGGGGGAGACAACGTTTTCGACCGTACCCTAGAATTGGAATAGAACTTGCCATTACCAATAATTATACCCCGAGGGGTGCTCAAATTGGAATAAGATGAGAGAGTACCTGAGTCGGAAGTCATGTGAGTAGTGGCCCCGGTGTCCATGTACCAATTTTTGTCCGGTTGAGTCAATCCCAACGTGTGCATCGCGGCCTCGATATCGGTCCGAGTAGGGCTGCGCGCATGATGGGCTTGCGGAGGTCGGGGTCCAAGAACTCCTTGCCGAGCCGGGCTCGGTCCGTAATCGCTACCACCGCGCCTGGCCGGGCCACAGCCGGTGGGCCGCCACCGCTTGGGCATTGGGCTGGGATCGTTGGTGGCTGCCCACCGGCCGCCGGGAATTTCCGTCGCTCTTTGGTACGGGCTGGCGGCCCACGGTCCACCGCCATCGCTCCATCGCCATGGGCCCCTCGCCGGGCCCATGGGGGCGGTGGGCCACCGTTCACCGGATGGGACCCACCGACGTTTTGCCGACTACCGGAACCTCCACCATTACCACCGCGTTTGCCCCCGCGGTTTTTGTTATTATTCTTGCGATTATTCTTGCCGCCACCATGATTATGGTTTTGGCCCGAATTATTAACAAAACCCGAAGGATTAGGAGAGGATGCCATCATGACAATCGGACTTGCTCGGTAGCCGCCTTTTAGCCAAACCGGCTTCTTCCAACGTAAGCATGGAGCGGGCTTGATGGAAGTCGGGAAGAGGGTTGCTTTGGCGAAGGAGAGTGCCAACACCATTATAGGCCTCCGAAAGACCGGCAACCAACCGTAGAACTAGACGATTATTTGTTCCGGTGCGCCAACGTTACGGAGTTGATCCGCCAATTCCTTTAGTTTCTTGCAATATGCGAAACGTTCGGAAATACGTCCATTCGAACGAGAGAGAATTCTGCTCGAGTGTGACGATACGGGAATCTTGGTTGTCTTGGAATATGTCACGCAATCTATTCCATGCAGCCATAGCCGTGGTATCGGGCTCCATAATCGTCGTAGAAGGTCCACCGAAATAGTGGCGTATATCCACCGAAGAACGGTAGCATCAAGTGTAATCCACACCTCGGGATCCTCCGCGGGAAGGGGTCTAGCGGGAGGAATTATGTGATGAAGAACTTGATACGAGATAGCGTGAATTTTAAACAACTCCGCCCACGTTGCATATTGAACGTTTTCCATCTCAAGAACAATAGGGACACTGAGCTTGATATTGGAAACTGTGAGGGCAGGGTGAAAATTGTTCTTAGACATATTTGAAAGAACAAAGAAGGAGGATAAATTTAAGAGAGGTTTTTGAGAGCGGAAGACGAGATATTTGGAGAGAAAAACCCGAGGGAGGGGGGGGGGTTCTCGGCCAAGGATACAAAAAGTTTGAGAGAAGAAAACTTTTGTTTAGACCTAGTCTCTTGATACCATGAAAGAAATAATCCCCTTGATTATTTTCATTGATTTAATAGATATATATACAAGTTACAAACCTTCTCCTACCATAATTCTAACTATACAATATGGTAAGTGTATATCCTAATTATGGTAAGTGTATAACCTAATCTAGGTAACAAATATACTACAATATACACACAATATACTTTCCTTAATACTAAAGATTTGGCAACTGTTTTTGGCTACCAGACGTGCTGGGCTGCTGCCTGCTGGGCTGCCGAGAGGCCCAGTTGGGCCTGCTGCTGCTGGACTCTGTTTAACAGTGTGTACTTCCGGTATAGTATACATTTGATGTATTGCTAATAGATTAGGTGTTAATATAATGCTTGCAATTTATAAGTGATGGTGATTGAGCAGAGCTACTTACATGCATAGTGTATTCATTTACTTGTCCTTAAATTTGAGATTGTATTTTCAGTGATGGTGATTGAAAAATGTTTTCACATGATCCGGAGTACCTGTTTTATGATATAAAATGGCTCTCTTGGGTGATAAACAAGTTTGATTGGTTTGTACATCCCTTGAGCCACATCTTGTGAATTCACATTCATCAGCATTTCTTCCAGCTGAGAACTCAAAATTACACCTTGCACAGCAGCAATGTCTGTGATCGTTTTTATTGACTCTGAAAAGAACACATGACAACACAAATTTAATGAGCACCACTGCAGTGTGGAATAGTATCAAAGTTGTAAATGTTGATTTTTTACAGAAGGGGGGAAATATTTTAGTGATTTGAATTTGAAATATCCAAAAAGAAATTGTCTTAACATCATAAAATGAAGATGGCAGATAATTCAGATCTCTTCTAGTAATTTGCTCTTTTTAGTTTGAAGATCTTGAATACTGGACGGGCTTGGTTTCAGTAATAACCAACCAAGACATGTATCTAAAGACAGGTATTAGTTTCTTCACTTTTTTTTTTGCATTAAACTTGATTACTAGTCTTATTTCTTTAATTAACTATGCTTGCAAACATGAGTTGGTTATGAAAAAGTTAAACTATGCAAATATGAGTGTATCCCTGTGTTGAATTTTTGTAGACATGACTCTCCATAGACCTCCTTCTTCCCTCTTCTTATTTCTTCTGTAGTTTCTTCGTGTGCAGCTTATTGTTGCCAAAAGAAATATTTAAATAGAACTGCTTAGTAAACCTCCAACGTCCAATATCTTTGCTACCACAGAGAGTTAATCGTAGCTGAAACTGTTCTAGCAGCAAGAAAGATGTGATTATAAGTTTGCAAAGCTCCAATTACTTGACAAAAAAGAAGTTCAATTTTGTTCCACCAATGATGGCTCAGTTACATCTTATCATCACTACAACAAAGTGGAAGTAGCTGGCTGCTATAATGGTTCTCTTTTTGGCTTGTGGTGCCGGTGCCACGTTTTATTGTTTATTGCATGATCTAGCATTCTGCTTCTGAGATGTTTCTAAAACAGGAAATAGAGAGGGGGAGAGCAGAGTTGATGCGAGAAGTTCCAAACCTTTACCACGCGGCATTCTAGCAAAATTGAGTTGTAAGGTCAGCTGATATCCTTCTTTTGGAGGCTCAACAATCTCCACAACTTCAGCACTAATTGCCTTTACTTTCTCTATAGTGTAACGTGAAAGCCGAGTTGAGATCAAGAATGCTTGAGACAGAATTGGGGTTGATATTGATAAGTAGGTATGATCAGGATCTGACACCAACGACTGACAAAATATTTCAAAAAGAAAAAATTTAGAGAAACTTTAGCGCACATATTTTGGATTGTTGAATATCAGCAAAAATTTAAGCAATAAAATGCATTTCTCAACTTGGAGTTCTTTTTTTTATATAAAATTTGTTACTGAAATTGTTCTTCAATCATCCATGGATTGTGTGCTTGTTGCTCTTACCTGAATGTAATATTCAACGGACCCAAATTCATGAAGGTGATGGTCGGTATCAATGGCCCGTTCACCTCTGTCTCAAGAAAAAAAACATGTTCATTGCAAAAAAAATAGTTTTTACATCAGTGTTATTCAAGAACTTAAGATTCACTCCAGGAAGAAACACATTTGAGGTCTGCTTAAAATTCAGTTAGTAAAATTGGTGAATTACTTACACAGTTACACTTATTCTAGCTTAACATTACTAAATGGACCTCAACTTTGTATAGTTTTGTTTTTGGTCTATATTAAAATGTCTTTCTGAATAGTGAGAAATTGAACAATTGGATCTCAGTGATTCCACTGGGAGGTCCTTTTGTTGCTAAACTACAGGGAGGTTCGAGTAATGCACCAAGTTTCCAGAAACTGAAAGACTTGTCAGTTGTTTTAACTTTGCATCAATCTGGAATCAGCATCTCTTTACCTAGATTTGCTATTATTGCTTGTTTTAACTCCAACTAGCTTGTGATTGAGACATAATTGTTATTATTGCTGCTATTTTCTCATAAATCTCCACCTTAGTTTTCTAAACTCCATGTTGTACCTGACGCAACCCTCCCAAGCGATGCCTCTTTCCAAACCCCCCCCCCCCCCCTCAATACCTTGTCTAAAATCACGATTATTCAGTCATAAATTCTGGTCTTACTTGATGTATAACAATAAAAGGAAGTTGTTTCAATAAATATGTTTCGTGCCTATGATCTAAAAAGCATGTTGTTTCTGCAGTGGGACCAACATAGCACAAACTTAAAGAATATGGTGGTTGGCTCATCTCTTTCAAGCACTTTGGTAAGTCCAGCCTACTGGGCTTGTGGTCACAAAAAGTGGCATCCCCTTAAGTTTTATCAATATGGCTGTCACTAACTGGACTGTTGAAAGCAACATTTGATAGTGCAAAAATCAAATGTTGTCCTAGAATTGGAATTCTACTTGTACAACTCCTCTTGTATACCAAATAGAACCCTTCTTCTACACACTAAATGTCTATCTGCTTCCACATCATAACTACACATAAATTCCTATTCATCGGCATTGTTCACTATTCCTGTATTTATTCAAGACTTAATTATACTTTACCTAATCATTCCTGATTAATGTGTACAATTGCCTTATATTCTGTACATTCTCCTCTTTACCTTATGAGTTGTTCTCTAACATGTTCTGTGAATTTTATTTCAGTTTCTAATAATGTGATCTTGAAAATTTTAGTGAAAAAGTAATGTTTACTATTATGTTTTTGACAGACTAGAATTTACCTAGTATGGAAATTGGAAATGAACTTGAATATTAGACGGGTTGTTGCATCATTTGCTAGGTGTTGAGATTACAAAAGTTGTTATGGCTGATAGTATGGCTTCCTTTCTGGTACAGGTGATGCTTCTAACCTCTACAGATAAAAGAATATTTGTCTACTTTACCGAGAAGTAAATCTTGAAAATGACTTGAAGTACAAAGAATAACAAGTAGTTCATTTTACCGGTATAGTCTGAGCAGGATCTCCTTCAATGCTGGCGATGCATGTTCAAAACACGCCATGCTCCGTGTATTGATATTGAAGGTGGAATGAATTTATGAATGTATGTAAAACAGGTTATTTGTTACTAATGAATTGTGGTAGAAGTAGTTCACTTGTTTGAGTAAAATGCAAGTTTCTAAATTTTTGCAATCATGTTTAGCAACTTTTGAAGCAATTTATTTACCTAACAAGACAAATGGCATCCCTCCCTTTTGTCTCAGCCCATATGATCATATCTGCCAATGCTTGTCTTCAAAGCTTAGATAACAGATAACAATCATGTTATGATTCTATGTACTGGTGGTTACTGAACTATTATTGATCATTATTATTATCTCCACTTCACTTGGATTATTGAATCTTGGGTTTGTTGCATGTGTGCAAATCAATCAAGAAGAACTCCTTGTATAATTAAATTGATGAGTTCTTGGAACTACTTATCAAAAAATGTTGTTGGATCTTATTCTGGTGTTGGGGTACCTCACTAAAAAGTTGAGATTTTCTTGTCTTTCTTAATGCTTGCTAGTTTTTTCTATTCCAATTTACTCTTGGATAAATTTGTTTTCTATTAGAAGGTAAAATGTGGTTTTCAAACATAGGCGAATGCAGAATTTAAACTCTAAGGGTTCAACTATTAAGGTTCTTAACATTGATGCTACGTTAATTTATGCTCTATATTAAAAGTATTGGGGTTAGATAAATCAATGTTGTAAGGTTGCATCCGCCTTTGAATAGGCAGGTGCAATTTACATTCAATGAGTTCAACTGAACTTAATATTTTCGGCACGTAATATATATATGTGAAAACAACTAAAATTTCAATAAATACTACTATTAAATTATGTAAAGCCATTACTCTCTGTCCATCCCTTTTCTTCTTCCATCAGTGTCTTTTAGCACAAGGAATGCGAAAGAGAATGATAAGTTTAAAGGTCAGCCCGGTGCACTAAGCTCCCGCTATGCGTGGGGTCGGGGAAGAGAAATTTGACCACAGAGGTCTATGTACGCAGCCTACCTCATATTTCTAACGAGAAATTTATTTCCACGGCTTGAACTCATGTCCTCCTGATCACGTGGTAGCAAACCTAAGAGAATGATAAGTTTCTAGTGATAATTATACACTTACTACTCTGACAAGTGAAGTTGGCAATTATAAAGACAAAGATCAATACTTCTTTTATGAGGTTACCACCAAAAATCTAAGGTGGTCCAAAATTTTACACTTTAGTCCACCAGGGTATTAAGTTTATCCTTACATCTAATAAATTTCTTCTTTTTGGTCTTTCAAGAGTGTCATTGTCCACAGCTCCATATGGGAAAATTCCTTCATTTTCCAAATCATTGTCGATGAGAGAGATCTTTTAGTTTGAGTAGGTTATGTCCAGCGGAAGAAAGAAATATTTAACTATCAATAACCCAAAGAAAATTATATTATACTCCCTCCGTTCCGTATTATTTGTCCAATTTCCTTTTTTTAAGTTAAATTATATAAACTTTGATCAATATTTTGAGATTTTTTTATTATATTGATATGAGAAGAATTGCAACTTGTAGCACTTTTCGTGTAGTTTTTGAATATCTAAATTATAATTTTAAAATATTGAATTGATTAAATTCAATTTAACTCTGAAGATTTATTAATTTGACTCTCAGGAACTAAATGAGACAAGTAATAAGGGACAGGCAGAGGAAGTACATACTAAACTCATTAACTCAAAAGCAAAAAGAAAGAAATTGCAGCATGGCATCATGGTAGGACTTTAATCTATATGCACCGGATGCACGACAAGATAAATTACTCTTACTATGTTTTGAAGTTACTAATCGATAGTTGCCATATAAGTTACTTGTAATTGGCTTTTAAATAACTTAATTGCGTAAAAATCTTTTTAGTAAGTACATATACTTAGTTTCTGATAGACCCTTTTTTATTTTTGCATCATACCATACGTCACTATCCACTAGTGCAACCATATGCCATAACAGTCCTGCACGAATTCTTGCAAGTTGTGTCTTTTTCCCTTAAAAAATTAATAGATGTTACTATCGGCTACTGTTTGCTATACACGCCCGCACCCACGACAATGTTTTCTATTTCCAATAACAAATTAAGCATCAACAATAATTATGGTGAAGTGATAAATATTTCTTTATTTCTTTGTGAATGGAAAAGTCCCGAATGTGAAATCCCCCACATATACCAGAGGCTCCTTGGCCTGGTGAGATGTAAATTGAGGGATATGCACGAGTGACAGCTCTGCAAGGGAGAGGACCAACGGGACGCGAACTCAGCAACAACCCTTGCAATATTTCAGCAAAGACTGTCACTACACGGATTCGAACCCGCGACATCGGAGTGGTTGTACCCCAATCACCTTGCCACTTACCAACTCGTCTGTGCCCCTGGGGGCTTTCTTTATTTCTACTCAGAAGTTTCTAGTTCAAGTTTAGGATATGAAATCGCCTTTAATAGGAAGCTCTTGGCATGAATCCATGAGAAATTTTCAAAAAAAGTTATGCCAATATGCAAGGAAAAGAATAATGACAATAATCTCATTACACGTTTCTTCTGTCCGATTATATATCATTAGATTGAACAACTCACTCTTATATATTCATTTGAGTAGAAAGCAAAGGCGGGCATAAAGCTTAATTTGGTGTCGTAATATATAATTATATAACTCCTCCTAATAGTGAGTTGCAATATTTTATTGCTTTACTCAAAAGAAAAAGAAAAGCAAAAGGCTAGTCCTAACTTTGAGATGAATTAACTCATAAAATGCGAAGAATGAACGCACTACATTAATTTTTAACTTGAAGTATTTTTTTCAATGTATTTTCTCTTGATGCAATTATTTTTTGGTTGGTCGGACTATTTTGTATCCATCCAATAAAGCAAGTCTCACGTACATGTCAAGGGGGCATATTAATTGTTTGATTCCTACCCAACAAAAATAATTATTTCCATCCCCTTATGCCCCCTATCACCTCACTTAAATGGAAAACTTCATTTGTTTTTGTGCATCTCTTTTGCAAATACAAGAAAATAATTTATAAATCGAAGCTTTGCTACGTGAGTAGTGAGTTAAGTTCTAATCCAAGTAATCTTTTGAAGAAAAAAATCTAGTTATTTAATTATTTTCAACTTTGAAGTGATCAAATTCAATTCATGTTGAGTTTTATTTGAATGAGTCGAATACTCCTTTTGTTTTCCTTATATGACCATTGAGCCCATAAATATAATTAAAACTGAAAGAGAATAATTCATTGATTATTTTCATTAATGAAAATGTCTATATATACAATACACAATCTCTAAATATGGAAAATCTTATTCCTACTATAATACTAATATCCTAATTATACTTGTACAAGAATTCTACAAAATCTAAATATATACAATTTAGGTGTATACACGGTCGAGTTCTATCACACCTCCGCAGTCATAGCGGGCAGTTGTCGTACGTTGAGACTGTCCCTAAAATCTTCAAACAAAACCAAGGAAGACCGTTAGTAAATATGTCAGCAATTTGGTACCATGAAGGGACATGCAAGACATGTACTTGTCCACAAGCTACCTTTTCGCGAACAAAATGAATATCCATCTCGATATGTTTAGTGCGATGATGTTGGATCGAATTCCCAGAGAGATAGACTGCCTAACATTATCACAGTAGACCAAGGTAGCTTTCTGAATAGGAAAGTGAAGCTCTAATAGCAGATTACGCAGCCAACATGACTCAGACACCACATTGGCTACTCCTCGATACTCGGCTCAGCACTGGATCGCGATAAAGTAGTTTGGCGTTTTGCCGACCAAGAAACATACAATAACCAGAAGTTGAACGTTTGGTATCTGGACATCCACCTCAATCTGCATATGTATACGACATGAGAGTAGAGACAGAGGATGGATATAAATGCAACTCATAATCAAGTGTGCCATGTATGTATCGTATAATGTGTTTGAGCGCATGCATGTGCTCAATCCGCGGATCATGCAGAAATAAACACACATGCTAAACTGCATAAGTAATATCTGGTCTCGTGAATGTAAGTTACTGAAGAGTCCCTGCAAGACTACAATAGTGGAAGGATCCTAAATATATATAATTTAGGTGCATACACGATCGGTTTCTATCAAAAACTACTTGTTAAACGCTTGCCTTGGTTTTACCCCAAATCAAATTAAAAACGTTCAAAATTAGCGTCAAGAACTAGCGGTGGTCCAATATGATTGTTATATGAGAATGAATTTAAACAATATATAATTTTAAGTTACAATCAAAACTGAGTGGTGGTAACCAACGATGGTTGTGGACTGTGGTGGAGTGATAAGTAATTTTTCATCATCAATTAGATATTTCGGGTTCGAGTCTTGAGTATGGAATCGTGAATATCATAGAACCTCATATACGAGTACTAAACACCAGATATATTTTATTTTTTAAAAAAGAAAAAACAAAGTGGTGATTCAATAGTTAAGCTATTATGTACATCCTTGGAAAAAAATGTTTTGAGAGTCATTAAAGATTTAAAATCTTTCTCTTATTTCGGGCCTCCTCGCAAAAAAAGTTAGTATTAAAACAAAAATAAACTTGAACTGCAACAAATCCTATGGACCCTATATCTTTGCATCATGTGTATCACCCATCACTATATATGTGAATTGTGAATTGTGATGTATAAACATTGCTATTTGGTAGTAGTAGTATTATTTTTCCTAACTACAAACCTTATCTTGCCAGTTGCTAAGCACCCCACTATCCACAAAAGGTTAAAATAGTATCTTAAATTAATTCCATCTACTAGTCTAGCATAATAAAAACGTTTTGCCAATATTTTAATTGTTTGGACTTTGTTTTTTTCCATAAATGTTAATTAATCAACTTTAATTATGAGTATATACTGTCAAACCTTTCTATAATGACAACGTTTGTCCGAGAATTTCATGGCCGCTATAGTGAGGTGTTGTTATATATGTACACATGCATTGATGTTTAGATCTCATTTAGCTGTTATAAACAAAAGTATGCAAAGCATTATTTTTTTGTACTTTTTATGCTATAAACGAAAATAATATACTTATTAATTTTAAAATCTCAATTGATTTTCATATCTCATTAATTAAAAATTTAAAAGACTAATAAATTACAAAGAAATCCTTGACTAGCAGTACCATACCGATAAAGAATTGAAATCTAAGGAACATATGCATTTAAAATTAATTGAGAATTTAAATACAATTTTAAGTTTGACGTAAGAATTCTACAATTGTAGGTTGTTTCATAAATTTCGGTCTCTTAGCGATAATATAACACTTGAATTGATGAAGTATTTTATCCAAACTTTCAGCAAAAGGGAATTCACAATATACTATGTGCATGACATTAACGATGATTATCATAAATATTTTGATATTTTTTATACATAATATACTTTTTACAAATATTATTACACAATATTTTGAGTATGGCTGTTATAGAGAGATAATTTTATAAAAAGTGTGCCGCTATAATGAATGGCATTGCCGTTATAGGTAGAATAATGTTATAAAAAAGTAAAATATAACATGAAAAATTAATTGTGGAGAAAATTATATCGTTATAATGAAATATTGTTATAGCAAATGACAAGTATAAAGAGGTTTGACTGTAAAAGATATGCTGAACTTTTAAAATATCCTTTTTATTGACGATCTACATATGTTTGTCTTCACTGGATGAATATTTATGGTAGCTTGGGTATGATTTTATTATAATTTTATAAGATTGATTTTGGACTTTTGAGTTTGGTTTTGGAGAACAATGTCAGATCAGAGATGTTTAGATTTAATTGTGGAAGAAATGTTTTTGGAGACAGTTGCTTTTAAAAAAAAAAAAACTGAAGGCTAAATATAGGAAATATTGTCATTTGGTTTGAAATTAATACCTATAGATAAAAACCTGTTGAGTATCTTTTGATAAAGTTTTGGGTCAATGGTCAAGGGCCTCAAGTGATGAGGTGTCATAGCCACAAGTTTATGGTTTATTTATTTTTAGTAAGAAAGTCAATATTTGCTTATATTTTTCAACAAATTTGGTACCAATTCTTAACTTTGAGATGAAGTAAAAGAAATTAATACTATGTATCTGGAATTGTATGATATATTTTATTGATCAAAATAGTTCAGACAAAACATTTGGTTAAGGGAGGAGAAATCTCATCTGATGTACCACATTGATGGTACGCATGTCCCTTTTTCACTCATGAAGACTTTTTTTGTTTTTATTTTTTAGTATGAGACTAAATTAAAACAAATCTTAAATCAACTTGAAATCATCAAGAGACAATTTAAAGAAATTATTTTTCACTAATCAAATGCTTTATAGTACAGCCAACTCCATCGTGTACACTTTAGGAGTATTCTTTTTTAGAACACTTGTTAATTGCAAACTATACATGAAAAAGTCCCCTCAAGGAGAAGTCTATTTTTTAACCATTGACATCCTATCTTTTTGCATATAAATACAAATTCGATGGGATGAGGGTTGAATATCTTTTTGTATTCTCATGTTTTGACAACAATAAAGTAGCCCTACCCCCAAAAAAATATCAAATCCGAGCACCATGTCCTTTTCTTCTTTTCCAATAACTTAAAGAAGGAAATTGTGAAATTCAATGATTAAAATTAATGATTTATCAACAACAATAATATATTCAGTAAAAATTTCACAGATGTCATTATCATTTATCACTATTATATAAGTAAGAGAATAATACATCGCGATTGATTGAATTATTCTAATTTGAAAGGAAGAAACAAATCAAAGAATTTCATTTTTTATCAAATTAAGAAAAATTAACATAGTGATTACATTTAATTATTCTCAAGAGAAAAAGAACTCATAAGTAAATACAAAAAAAAATCTCGCATAAAAAGAAAGACATTTTCTAATCTAAACTTATTCAATGTTCTATTCGATCCGCCTTTGTAAATGGATAATATATCACATGATTAGTATTAAATGATGAACTTAAAATTGTGAATTTATTATAGTATGATGCTTGCCTTTTCCTTCTATATAATTTCAATTTTTAACTAACTTAATTAGGACTCCATATTTGATTAAATAAACATAAATAAGTACTCAAAACAAGAAGCGAAACGTGGTTTGTAGATGAAACAAATATTTCCAAACTAATGATACTCAAATAATACTGAAATTACTAACCAACCTACTTATATTTTTATTATATAAAAATAAAAATAAAGAGACATCTTCATGTGAAGATATTCAAAGTGTTTCACTTTAATGTGAGCCGTAGATTCTTGTATCCATATTCAACAAGCAGGCCCACGTTCCCGCCTGCCATCTTCACAACTACGTAACTGCTTTTTTTGCATTAAACTATATTTACCTCCTTAAAATAACCCTGGAGTTTTACTTTATAACACTTGACCACTTCAAGTTTAAAACCTTTTCTTTCCACATAAATTGACTTACTTTTCATTTAGTATATAATTGTTGTTTCCTTAACGAATTGTCTCAAATAACACTTAGCAACAACAATCACATATTCAGTGTAATTCCACAAGTCGATCTAGGGAGAATATGATGTACGCAGATCTTACCCCTACCTTTGAGAGGTAGAGAATTTGTTTCTTGAAAGAAATAATCATTTGATTATTTTCATTAATGAAGAGGTCTATATATACAATATACAATATCTAAATATGGAAAATCATATTCCTACTATAATACTAATATCCTAATTACACTTGTACAAGAATTCTACAAAATATGGTAAGAAACCTAAATATTCTAAATATACACTTTGTCCGTATGGGATACACGGTGGTTTCTATCACACCCCCGCAGTCATAGCGGGCGGTTGTCGTACGCTTAGACTGTCCTTAAAATCATCAAACAAAACCAAGAAAGACTGTTAGTAAAGATGTCAGCAATTTGGTACCGTGAAGGGACATGCAAGACACGTACTTGTCCACGAGCTACCTTTTCGCGAACAAAATGAATATCCATCTCGATATGTTTAGTGCGCTGATGTTGGACCGAATTCCCAAAGAGATAGACGCCACTAACATTATCACAGTAGACCAAGGTAGCTTTTTGAATAGGAAAGTGAAGCTCTAATAGCATATTACGCAGCCAACAAGACTCAGACACCACATTGGCTACTTCTCGATACTCGGCCTCCGCACTGGATCACGATAAAGTAGTCTGGCGTTTTGCCGGCCAAGAGACCAAGTTATCACCAAGAAACATACAATAACCAGAGGTTGAACGTCTGGTTTCTGGACATCCACCCCAATCAGCATCTTTATAAGAGACTAGAGTATGTATCGTATAACGCATTTGAGCGCATGCATGTTCTTAATCCGCGGATCATGCATAAATAAACACAATTGTTGAACTGCATAAGTAATATCTGGTCTCGTGAATGTAAGATACTGAAGAGCCCCTATAAGACTATGATAGTGGGCGGGATCCTCATATGGTGTGCTAGACGTAGCACTCAGCTTTTGTTTGGTATTAACCGGAGCAGACGAGGACTTACAAGATGACATGCCAGCTCTCTCAATAATCTCAGCCGCATACGTCCTCTATAATAAAAATAGACCACATGCATGATGAGTGACAACTATTCCCAAAAATAACTCAAGGCCCCAAGTCTTTCATAGCAAATTCTGAACTTAGAAGGGTCATGACAGACTTGCGCAAATTATCAGATGAGGCAGTCAAAATAATATCATCCGCATACAACATAATGTAAGCTAGAGAAGTACCACGATGATAGATACGACGATAGATGAACAGAGAATTATCAGACACGCTGCGAGAAAACCCAATAGTAGACACTTAATTTGCAAACCTCTTATACCAAGCCCGTGGGACCTACTTAAGCCCATATAAGGACTTCTTCAGCAAACAGACATGGTGGGGATAATTGGGGTCCTTAAAACCCAAGGGTTGATGCATGTATACTGTCTCCTTAAGATCACCGTGTAAGAAAGCATTTTTCACATACAGTTGATAAATGGGCCATGCTTTCGAGAGAGCCAGACTAAGCACAGTGTGAATAGTTGCCGGTTTGACAACTAGACTAAATGTCTCTCCACAATCCACGCCAACCTGTTGTGTTTTACCATCACGTACAAGATGGATCTTATGTCTCTCAAAAGAACCGTCGAAATTTTCTTTATGAGTAAAATCCATATAGAACGAATAATATTGACACCAGGCGGACGGGACACCAACTCCCACATCTTATTTTCAATAAGAGCATTATATTCGTCATCCATGGCTAGTTTCCAATTCGGATCATGAAGGGCAGACACTAGGTTACGTGGTAGGGTGATTTAGTGATATTTGAATTAAGATTAAAATGTCGTTTGGGTTTAAAGATACCCCGTTGGCTACGAGTAACGGGACCTTGACTCGAGATAGAATTGGATGGGATTTAGGTATTGATCGGGTAGGCAGTGGACTAGCCAGCAGACAGTGGGCCTACAAGCCCAACAACAAGTAGCGGACAACGTGGAAGTGGTGAAGAATTAAGTGGGCCATAAATTGGACCCAGACCGGAAGCAGAAGCTGGGCCGCTAGGGGCACTGGGCCGTGACTAGGGAACAATATTGAGACTGGGACTGGGACTGGGCCGAGACACGGGAACAGTGCCACTACCTCGGCCAGGGATTGGATCGGTCGTAATTGGGCCAGCAGGCAGTGGGCCTGCTGGCGGATTCTGGTCATGTGATAGCTCGGATAAATGGTGGATAATATACGGTGATAGTCCATCATCCAAAAAATTATATGAACAAGACACTGAACTATGAAATTTAGCAAACGGAAATCTGGTTTCATCAAAAATAACATGGCGACTAATTATGATTTTGTTAGAGGATAAATCAAAATATTTATAACCACGATGGTTTGATGGATAACCCAAAAAACACACAAGTGGTAGAACGAGCTTGAAGTTTTTTAATTGTAGTAGACGGGAAAAGTGGATAGCACAAACACCCAAACACCCTAAGATAAGAATACGAAGGATCCTCATTATAAATAATTTTTAGGGGTGATTGATATGCTAAACCTTTGCTAGGGAGTATGTTAAGGAGGTAGGTAGCCATTTGTAACGCATGATGTCAAAAGAACGGAGGTAATGAAGCATGGGCTAGTAAAGTTCGGACAATAATATTAATGGTACGAATTTTTCTTTTGGCTTTTCCATTTTGTGAGGACGTATGAGGACAAGAAAACCGAAAAGATATGCCATGAGTGTCATAAAATTCCCGAAATGGCCCATGATCATATTCCATACCATTATCACGTCGAATGTTTTTAATTTTCCTTTCAAATTGGGTACGGATGAAAGCTCTAAATTTTAAGAATGTGGAAAAAACTTGAGATTTTTTTAGACAAAGGAAAAGTCCATACAAAATTGGAATAATCATCCAAAAATAAAATATAATAACGATGGCCCAAAAAAACTCAAAACGTGAGATGTCCATAAATCACTATGAATAATGTCAAAAAGCATCGACGTACTAGAAGTAGAGGCTACAAACAGTAATCGACCATGTTTCCCTAGAGGACAAGAAAGACAAATATGAGTACTATGCATACTCTTACAATCAATAAAATTATTATTTTTAAGAGAGAAAATAATAGACGACCCTGGATGACTCAAACGTGCATGCCACAAAGAAGGAGCACAATCGGCAAATGTAGAAAGTGTGGCTTGACTCGTGGAAATGGTGGTGGTGGTGATAGGATAAAGCTCTCCCCGACTATTACACCTCATTAGAGGTATCCCCATCATGAAATCCTTCACAGAAAAACCAAAAGGGTCATACAGAAACCAAATTATCAGTTGTGAATTTTTTGGCAGACACCAAATTTTTTAATTAAGTGATAGCATGAATGACATTTTTTAGGACTAGAGGTGGATGTGTGTGTACGAATTGGAATTGAATTGCCATTACCAACAATTATGCCACAATTATTGCTCAATTTGAAATAAAACAAGAGATTACATTGGGCGAACGTCATATGAGAAGTGGCTTCGATGTCCATATACCAATTTGCGTTCAGGGGATTTAATCCAAGTGTATACATTGCGACCTCAATATTCGTACGTGTCGGACCGAAAAGCGGGCCCGCCCGGCAACGAAGGCTCGCGAGGCCGAGGCCCAGCGGTGCCAACCCGTCGCCTGCTGGCCGGGGCCCGAGGCTACTTGGGTTGTGCTCGCTGGAACTGGAATTGGGCCTCTAGCTGGCTCAATTCGCTGGAACGCCTGGGTATCCTGAAAAGGCCATGTTGGGCCACTGGCCCAGCAGCCCCACAACCATTGTGCAGTGACCCAAGGATGCGACAGTGGTGCTGCGGCCCAGGTGGCCCACTACCGCCACTGCTCCGACCGCTGCCGCGGTTCTTGCCACTATTTTTCCAATTTTAACCCTTTTTGCCGCCACAATTATTACGGTTTTGGCTAGAATTGGCCGAGAATGAGTAAGGGTCATCGGACATAGTCATCATCATGATAGAATTAGCTCTGGTAGCCACCTTTTTAGCCAAGCCGACCTCTTCGAATGTGAGCATGGAATGGGCCTGGTAGAACGGTGGAAGAGGATTACTTTGACGAAGAAGCGTCCCAACGCCATTATAAGTCTCAGATAGGCTTGCAACCATTTGAAGAACGAGACAATCATTAGTGACGGTGCACTAACGTTCTTGAGTTGATCCGCCAATTCCTTTAGCCTTTTACAATAGGCTGCGACATTCGGAAAATTCTCCATATTGACATGGAAAAAATCCTGCTCAAGAGTGACGGCACGAGAATTTTTGTTATCTTGGAATATATCACGCACCCGGTTCCAAGTTTCCATCGCCTTGGCGTCGGGTTCAATAATCGTCTACAACAGGTCCATAGAGATAGTGGAATAAATCCACTGGAGTACTGTAGCATCAAGAGTCGTCCATAACATAGGGTCATCATCGGCGGTAGGCACCTTCTCCTTGCCTGCTTCCGCGGGGATGATGTGATGAAGTACTTGATGCGAGCGTGTGTGAACTTTAAATAATTCCGCCCACGTCGCGTATTGGATGTTTTCTATCTCAAGAACGATAGATATGTGGTTCTTGATGTTGGACACAATAATGGCAGGATGAAACATGTTCTTTGGGGTAGACATTATGAAAGAACAAGAGGAAAATGAGGGATTTGGAAGAGAAATTTTTTTTGGCCGGCGGCCTGACTGTTGCCGAGAATGAAAAGGGCAGCGGAGGGTTTTGGGACAAGGTATTTTTGCTCAAGACTTCTGATACCATGAAAGAAATAATCCCTTGATTATTTTCATTAATAAAGAGATCTATATATACAATATACAATCTCTAAATATAGAAAATTCTATTCCTACTATAATACTAATATCCTAATTACACTTGTACAAGAATTCTACAAAATATGGTAAGAAACCTAAATATCCTAAATATACACTTTGTCCGTGTGGGATACACAATAGTTTCTATCATTTCTAATAGATCATCAGCTCAAAAGAAAAAAGACAGCGAGATAACAAGATATAAAATAAATGGAGCAATAATTATCAAATAACATTTAGCATTTTTGAAAATTCTAAGGGATGAAAGGAGAGCGACATATATAGAGGATGAGTACAATTTTTATCTTTCTAGATTTAGTTTAACTTAAAAAGAGAGGAAAGTGTCAAGAGTGAAAGAAGTATTATGTATTTGTGCTTCCATTTGTATTCCTATATTTTGTCTTTGAACTTTTCTATTCCTTTCCCTTTCCTTCTTAATATCTAAGCATAAAAACAAAAGTCATAGGCAAGTTATAGAGTCATATACAAAGAAGAGTTTGGTTCCTCAACATAAATGTTTCTTTGGAATGCCCAAATTCAGATTATCTGGAAGCTAAGTTGATCTAATATTTGTGCACGTATATATGAGTGTGGTTTAGTGGATGATAAAAGTAGGATAAAACACGAAAATTAAGATTTAACTTCCAACAGAGGTTAAAAGGCTAAGTGCAGTCGTTTCATTTGCTTAAGGTATATTGGCCAATATAGGCATCACCTAGATTCTACTATTTAGGTGTGTATTAATACGTGTTGTTTCTTTGCTTTGTATTTGGATATTTTTGTTGTCTTATTTGTTCTGTAATCCTGCATCGTTTTGAACCGAGGGTCTATCGGAAACAACCTCTTTATCCCACAAAGGTAAAGTAAGGTCTGCATATATCATATCCTTTCAGATTCCATTTTGTAGGATTACACTGAATGTGTTGTTGTATATTAGCAAATGTTATTTTGTATTTGTGATAATGAGGCATACCAGATATCTGATAAATTAATCGAATGCAAGCAACCTAACCTCGATATTGCTATTAATTGTAAAAAGAAGTTGACCAAATTTTGTGTTTTTTAGAAAACTTTATCTAAATCCAAATTGAATTTGCTCCAATCTAAATCAAGTTTATTTCATTAAAGCCCATTCTACATAAGTACCTTCTATATTCATACGACACTATATTTATCTAGTAGATTACTAAGAAAATGATTTAAGATTTTTTTTATATTAATGAATTACTCAAACAAGATCCATTAGATAAAACTCTTATATATGCGACCACTACACAGTAATCAAATTTGAGAAGTAATTTTAACATATTATCATATTAATGTTCCCAAAAAATCATGGAAATATGAAAGTTGATTGACCCATAAGAAAGACAATTGTATCATCGAGAGAAACCTTAGTGGAAGTGTATGAAATTAACTCCAAATGTAAACTTGATCAATCTAGCAACTAAAATTAGACAATTTTTTTGTCCTAGAGTGGAGAACATATTTATAAATTGACACCTTAATTCCAACACTAAACTAATAAAGAAAATAACAACATACTCCCTCCGTCTCAAATTATTGGTGCCTTTTTTATTTATACTCCCCTTAAAAAATATTAATTAGGAGAGTCTTTTGATTACTTTACCCTTATTCATATCTAATTTATAATCTCTCTTCATTAAATATTTACTTTATTTATGTGTCATCTTTATTAATGACAAAATTTTATTAAAGATAAAATAAAATAAAAACATACTTGAATTTCTAAAATGACAAATAAATTTGTAAAGAATGGATCCCCAAAAGCTAGCTAGTGTGATTATTGTCCAAGTTTATGTTCTCATTCCATTTCCGATTTTTGATGTGGGACTCTTAACACTTCCCCGCACGCTCAGATCCCGTTAACTGGAGCGTGGATGACATAATTTGAGGACCCAACATCGGTGAACATAGAATTGAAAGTAGTCTGACTCTAATACTATATAAAAAATAGATGTTGGGCCTAACTCAACCCCAAAAACTAATTTGTAGATGATGATTGTCCAAATCAATATCAGAAATTAATGTTCACATTTTATTTTGATTTGGCTTAACAAAATTGAAATAACTATTTTGTAATCACGAAATCACGCTTTGATGAGCAAAGATGGGATAAAGGGAGCAGTGTGATGCATGGAGTGTTCTGCGTTAGCAGAATTTAACGAAGGACCATTTTTTAAGAGGTATGATGTAAATCGTCTATCGTAATTAATAATTATGTGAGTTTTATTCTTTTTGGGGCCAATGTAGATGAGCTTCCACAAATAACAAAAGTAAACGCACTTCTCTCTATCTCTCTCTCACATACACACACTAACAACACACAACACACAACACACACTCTTGTCTCCCTGTAGTTTTTCTCTCTTTTTTCCCAATCTAATCAATACAAATTTGAGGGTTTATTTCATTCATTGCTATACCAATCTTCCTATTTCCTTCACATTGAGAGAGTTTCAATTGTTTGATGCTTCTTGAGCTAAACCAATATCATAAAGATGAGATTTTTAATACATACCCATATAGTATTATGATGATTTAAAGATCAAGAAACATTAAATTCCCTATTTTGTTGTCAATTGGGAGGTGGGTTTTTGTTGGTCATGAAGATGATACATTAGATGTTGGAATTTTCTTGTAAAGATTTGAGCTTTTTGAGGATTTTCTTGAAATGGGATTCTTGGTTTTGCATTGGAATCATATGATTTTGGGGGCTTTTAAGTAAATTTTAGCAGGACTCTTTGTTGTTGTTGTTGTTGTGGTATTTGGATAATGGATACAAAAAATAATATTAAAGGGGAGAAAATTCAGTATGTAGATAGTGTAGAAGCTCCTAAATCTGTATTGAACGGGGAAAAAGATGAGGATGATGAGTCTAAAGCATTGTTGCCACCTTCTAGGAAAGGTGGGTTGTCAAAGAAGACATATAAGCCAAAGAGAAAAGTTCAGTGGAATGATACAAATGGGAATAAACTTACTGAGGTCTTGGAATTTCAGCCAAGGTAAAAACAAAAAGCTTCTCTTTATGTCTCCTCATTTAGCTTATGGTTAATCAGTATAAGTTTTGGTCCATAAAGTTTGTTGTTAAAGTTTTAATTTTCTTCTGATTATATGTGAATTGTATTGGTTGTTCATTAAGGAGAATCATACTAGCTAATCAACTTGATGTTTTGGCCCAGTGGAATACTAGAACAATGTGGCGAAACAATAATTCTCAGTAGAACTATTGATGGTTATAGTAACTTGAATCTGGTAGTAGATTTTTTATTTATCAAAAGTAAATATATAAAATAGAAAGAATTTTTTTTAAGTGTATTGTTTTGCTTATGTCAAATCTGGAACACAGTACTGAGTGATGTAAATGCAACCTGTGGGAATCTTTTTTGTGAAAGCATATTGATTGAGTGAATTGCAGCTGTAGACTAGCTGTCCACGATGCTAGCGTGCTTGGCATCTGAATTATTAGTCCTCATGCAGCCTGTGTGTGGATATCTATTTGATGATAACCATATTGATTGAGTAAAACGCAGCTGTAGATTAGCTGTTCACGAAGGTAGCGTGTTTGGTATCTGAATATAAGCAGCAGGATATAGCCTGCTATTATTAGTACCCAAGAGGATGACTGAGTGGTTGAGGAATATCAGTAACATCTTGGAGATTGAATCCCAGCTACAACACTTAATGTGAGCCAATCTGCTCCAACTCTGGTGGGAATGGTTCCCAGAGACTGTGGTTGTGGTCAGTAGCAGGCTATCCGGTGGATTAGTCGATGTGTGTGCAAATGACCTAGACACCGCTATCATGCAAAAGAAAAAAGAAAAGAAGCCAGTGATCATTAGATTTCCTATACTATTAGCTGATGAACCGTTAGGCCTTAAAGGAACATAACAATATAAATGCTCAAAACTAACAAGGTTCACTATTAGCATTGTGCAACATAACAGTATAAATGCTCAAGCTATCCAAAACCACAGAGAAAAACGGCTAAGTATTTATGCACCAAATACAGCATGCTGTCACTTTATATTAAAGTGAATGTAGTGGCAACTTCCCATATTTAGGATCACTCTTATTTGAGCAATATAGGCACTTAATGAGCTGCCAGTATTTGTTTCATTTTAACTTCCCCATGAGTTGTATTCATTGTAAGTTTGTTAAACATCTAAAGACTCTTGCAGAAACGAGTACTAATGTAGAATTTTTAAGAAATTTTGGTCTAAGAAAGTGAGTGCAGCTCAAGACGAGAAGTAGGATAAAGTATAAACAGCTTGGGGAAGGTGAAGTCCCTTCTCATGTATTGCGTGTCAATATTGATATCAACTACAATATTGCACAGAGTCATCTGCTTGGAAATGTGTGAGGCGAGCATATTGGGCATAGAATATATGCGTTTTGACACATTTTTAGCAGCCAAAATGATATTCTGATTGGAACTTAGAGTCATACGATATATTACTGGTAAGATGACTAGAGTTAGACACTTTCCAGTCTTCAGTAACACATGCCCCCATTTTACTTTGACTTATGAATTAGGAGGTAAAACGCTTACTCATTACTGGATTGAGCTATGAAAAGGAAGGGTAGAAAGATTTACAAAGTGAAGAAAGAGTGATAAGCTTATTTTGTTTTTTTTATCAGAATGTGGGAAATTCCTCCACGTTAGCTTTTTCCACCCATTTGGACAGAAGAGAGAAAATAAATCACTCCCATTTCTCTTCAGAAAGTAATAGGTACTTCACTCAAGGGAAATAAATTGGTGAATCAACTTCCGCCCTGTACCTCACTTAGTGTTTGGTGAACCAAACAGATTTATAAGGGGTTTTAACCCAGTGGGAGCAATGCTTCGGTCTACTTTAAAAGCATTGCTATCACTTACTGAGGTCGTTTATGTGTATGAAAAATAATTGCAGCTTCTGTTGAGAGGAAGGAGGTAATAGATAACCGGAGTTTGGGTGAAGCTTGGTGTGTGAATTAAGGTTGCTTGTTTCGCGAGTGCTAATTGACACCTTTTCACTTGTGCTTTCAATATGGTTCCTAGCTTTCTGAATTTTTCATGTCTGACTTCGCACAGTTATTAAGATAATTTTATGTATATTGCTTAGAGGCTCAGTTAGGAGAGGGATGATAAACAGGACCAAATGAATTATTTCCCTGCCACAGTTTTAACCCACCCTGCCACTCCCCTCCCTGTCCCGCTTAACTTTTTTTGAACCTTTTTTCATTCCATTTCTGTGCACTGAATTACAATAATCTTTTTAACTCTGTTAAGAAAATGAACCTTGAACCTAACTCAACCCCAAAAGTTGGCTCATGAGGACCATATAAGGAGGCAATAACGCACTCCTAAAACCATATGGGCGAATGTAACAAACTCTAACAACGTAGTGCACATGAAGAAAAATTAGATAATGAATTTAATCTTATAAATGCTGATCTAATATAAAATAAATGTATAGCAGTCAAGATAATTTTCTGCAAAACCATGACGATGATAGTTAGCAACAACCATAAAGGATGGGATTCTCCTTGTAAAAATTCTTCTACTATTTTCTCAGAATATTGACAATGCAAAATCAAAACATTCCTATTATATAGTTTACCCAAGCCAAATCTACTATTAGTTTCACCTTTTTTTTTCGCTACGTTCAAAGACAGCCAGTCATCTCAGGAATCACATTAGAGAGGCTTCAAGATATGGCCAAAATCCCCATCTAGCATGTTTACTGTTCTGCATTTGATCAAACTGGTCATTGATCTTCGTTACAATAATGTTGAAGGTCAAAGACTTCCCCTCAGTAGACACAAGCTATTCCTATACCACCTATTAAATTATCTAAAAGCATCAGAAGCAGTAGAGCTTAAGTTAGAAACTAAGTTTATATTTCTCAAAGGTCGTGATTGCAGAAAACAAACTCACATAACAGAGATTTATAAGTCCATGCCTAATCCTGGAAATAGTCTCTTTTTACAGAGTTTCAAGAAAATTCCCTAAATCCAATGAAGAATACAAAAAGTGCAGAATGTAAGTAAAGCTACCCAAGCAGAACATTTCTAAAAGACCCACTACACATTTCTATTGTTGTAGGTTAAAGCGGTTACATCTTAGAGGTATTCAGACGGGATGTAATTACTTTTTTACTCTTGTGCTATGGGAAGGGGAGCCTTGACGTAACTAGTAAAGTTGTTGCTATGTGACCAGGAGGTCACGGGTACGAGCCGTGGAAACAGCCTCTTGCAGAAATGCAAGGTAAGGTTGCGTACAATAGACCCTTGTGGTCTGGCCCTTCCCTGGACCCCGCGCATAGCGAGAGCTTAGTGCACCTGCCCTTTTTTTACCCTTTTGCTATGGGACGTCTATTTTTTTTGTTTTGTTTAGTTGTTGTGCTTTTGGCCTATATCTGAAGTTGGGATTATATGCTATGTTTTTATTAGATAACTAGTTATCTTTAGTTTATTGTGATTGTTCTTATGTATAACTTTTTGTTTTTCCTGCAGTGATGCAAGTGACTCGGATGATGACGAATCAGATTCTTGCATTTGTAGAATAATGTAGTTATTATTGAATGCAGTACCAAACCAATTGTCCTTTTGACTTAATACAGGGTGAATCAAAATGTTGGACCTCCTTTGATTCACATATTATACCATACAATAACAGCAGTTTTTTAAGAGATTCAGCTGTCTCTAGTTTTGGTTCATCTGGCACCTCGAGCCAAATGAATCGAGCCTTTCCTTGTACACAATCAGATAAAGAGTGACTTCCTCTGTTGTATAATTTATATGAGTGCTTCAGTTTTAGTAGATAACATACAGAACCCTCGGGTTTTCTTGTTTTCAATTGCTTAATTATAATGTATACGAGTGCTGAGCCTTACATTGGCAAGAATGATTTGTAACATCTTTCTTCCTTTGTCCACTTCGTTGTTTTGTAAACAATCAAGAATTACAACATGCATATGATATGCTCTCAAACAAATACAAGTCTCCGGATAGAAATTTTATGTCTCTTTCTCTCGCAGAGAAAAGAATACAACACACCCTGCACTCACAAATCATGCACAAGACAAGCAATACTTTACACAAACAACAATCCAAATGTATTTAGGCCATTCTCTGCACTTCCTTTGTTTATATGATATTGACTTTATCAAGCACAACTTGATCTTTTGCACTATCTTTAATATAACACACAGCTGGGCCTTTTACCGATGCTGCTTTTGCTGAAATGACCAGCCAGTTTGAGAGACTGGCATCTACTGAAATTTCATGTCCCTGACGCTTAATCTTAGTGTTATTTTTGGTATTTAGGTCCACACAATGGTTTGGTAATTCTTGTTTTCCATCCAATTTGATGATGTTTTCCTTCTGATGCTTCACTTCTTGTGCTTGTCTTGCTTTAACTGCTTTCCATTGAGTGAGATTTTCAACTGGAAGAAGCACAGAATTCCTATGATTTCGACCTACTTCATTTGGTTCATCTTTGTTCAGTTTTTCAACATTTCCAAACTTGTTTTCTGTCTCAGTATGCAAAGAGTTATATTCATCATCACCGCCACCATCATCATCGTCATCGCTAACACCATAGTCTTCTTCATCAAGATCATTGATATCACTGTCCTCTAATGTTATCTCGTCTTCCTCCTCATCGTAGTTATTGTTGCAGTTATAATATCGATAACTCGAAGGGTACGTAGACATACTTGATTTTGCAGTTTCTTGTTCATTGTATTCCCATTGTGCCTTCTTCTCCTCTTCCTCTGAATATGTTGTGTTGTCATCATCATCTTGGATTCTCTCATAAGTCTTAACATCCAAGTTGAAGCTCACTTTCTTTTTTACCTTACGTTTTGACGATTCTTTTGGCTTATCCCTGCGTGAAAACCAAATGAATTCACAAACTACCACACATGAAGCGACCTAGTCGTCAATGAAATCGGGGAGATCTAGGAAAACTAAATAAAACTCACGAACCACCTAACATGATGTGGCATGACAATCAAAGAAGTTGGTGAAAATTATGGGAGATCAAGGCTTAAATCTCGAGATTAAAAAAAAAATTAGGTAATTTCTTTTTATTTGCCTAAGCTCGCTAGGTAGAAACCTAATGAAATAGTCGAGACACATAAACTGATCTGGACATTATCCTTATCAAAAATAAAAGAAAAAAGAACCCATGAATTGCTGACTCACCTAGGCTCAGAATTTGGAGAATCTGCAGCATTTGCCTTCTCAGAGTCTAGTGGCACATACTTCTGATGCACCTAAAAACAAGATCCAAAGAAAGCAAACATATTGGAATTCAAATAAAACTAGGGATTTGGCTTTATGGCAATTCAGATATACACCAAAGAAGAACTAAATTTTGCGTAGAATCCAAATCAACATTAATATAACCCTTCATTTCTACCTAATTCACCACGGCTGGAGCTAGAGGGGCGAAAGGGGATTCATCTAAACCCCTTTGTCAGAAAATTAGATTGCATATGCAATATCATTTTTCTTTGTATATATATAGTAGATGAAGAATCTTGTGAAAATCCTGTTTACGCCACTGCGTCTAACCACATAAATTAAACTTGAAAACCCGTTATATGAAACCCCTTTTAAAAACAAATGTTTGGACACGAACATAAGTTAAAGTTGACACAAATTAAATGTAACAAGGAGTGGGGAACTTACTTGGAACTTGTTACACGGCTTTATACGCTTTTGTTTCTTGGTGGTAAAACCAAAACATCCAAGAAAACATCCCATTGTTTTTCAAATCTCTGCTTTCTTGATTTTCCAAAAAATCCCTGCAGGAGAGAATGGAGGAGGAATTTATTCTGTATATTTGCAGTGTGTTTATATTGGGGGAAAGAATGTGGGCTTATTTGGTAATGAAGATTTAAATATGTTGCCTCCAACGGTACTTGAAAAAAATAGGAACGTTAAGAAAGGGGGATAGAAGTAGGAGTAATAATTAAGTGGGGTATTGGGTTAAAGACAAAGTTTCAAGCCTGTTTGCCAGCTTTTTCCTGATTTTCGTAACATTGAGGTTATTTTTAGAAAACTTTTTAAATAGTTGGAGGATCAGTGAAGGGGGATGCAATTTCACTAGCACGATTATACTATAAGTTAGGATCACTCACTATTTGAATAGAAGAAAAATAATATTTTAAAGAAGTGTGATATTTCTTTCTTCTTTAAATTAATTTCTTAATATTAATTGAAACAGTTTAAAATTTATTATCGAATCAAAGAATTACATTATAGTCTTGATATATCATATATAATGAACGATCGAGGTTGACTTTTCGGAAGAAATGAGAGAGTGGGACAAGGTGTGAATGAGAGAATGTCAGAGGAAGAAACATATGATATATCAAGGTCGTCTTTTGGGGGATTGCACTCTTGTCCCGAAGGCGAAACTCTCCCACATGTATCAGAGATCTCTTGGCCAGGTAGGATGTAAATCGGGGAATATGCGCGAGCGACAGCCTTGCAAGGGAGAGGACCAACGGGACACGAATCCAGCAACAACCCTTGAATATTTCAGCAAAGACTGTCACCACACGGATTCGAACCCGCGACGTCGGAGTGGTTGTACCCCAATCATCTTGTCACTTACCAACTCGCATGTGCCCCTGAGGGCTACTCTTACTTGCTTCTTACTTTGGGGAGATTGCTGATTAGAATTTTTTCTAAGAAATTTTAAAAAGAGCTTCTTTCGTTTTAACTTTATCTTTTACTTTTTTATATAAAGATTAGGGGTGGGCAAAAAATTCGGAGAACCGAAAAAACCGAACCGAACCGGCTGTTCGGTTCGGTTGATTTTTTGAAAAATCGAACCGAACCCGAAGTGATTCGGTTCGATTTTTTAATTTTGGATACGAACCGAAAAACCGAATTAAATATGTAATTCATCTTATTTTTTATTTTAGGCTACTACTATCTCTTGAATTATAGCCATTGAAGTCAATCTATGAAGCTTTTATGGAAGTCGAATGCGTCATGAACTTGATTAACATAAAATGTAGGGAGAGAAAATAGTTGTAAATTGGTAAAACTTTAAATGGTCATAACTCTGCGCTCGGATGTCCGTTTTACCAGATTTTTTTTATTTTGCGAATTTTTTTGAGACGTGGCCGCCAATTTTTAGGAAAACGTCCGTTTTTCAATCAATTTGTGTTTCCCCCCAAATCGATTTCTAATTTTCCTTTTTCTTTAGTAAACATATCACGATACACAATAAATTTCAACGTCGAAATTTCATGATAATGTAGGTGTGAATGTCAATTTCAGTTTTGAAAATTCAATTTTAAAAAAATAAAAAAATCCCTGACCCGACCCGCCCCGGCCCACTAGAAAAAACCGATATAATCCTATACGTTCGGCGTTATAAACCGAACATATCGTTTTTTTAAAAGTTGGATTCGTTTTTTTTTTTAAGAAAAATGATTTTTATTCAGTTCATATTTTCAGATACAAAACCGATATACGCTCACTCCTAATAAAGGCTTTGGATAGAGAAAAAACGAGAATAAAAGATGGTTTAGTGAATTATTTTTTTTAGTCTAACCGTTCGATATATGAAATTTACTAACTCAACTAATTCAAATTTATATTGTGCATGACTTGTTTAGGGGGGAAACGCTCCCTTCCGGAATTTGAAAGGTTTAGTTAAAAATGAATAGTGCCCCTAGATCTAGTGATTATAAAAAGTACTTACTCTACTAAATTATTTTTTTCAATATTTGCTTCCTTCTTAATTGTAACATTTGATGTTAGATTGCTAAAAATTTGACTTTTGAGTAGATTATGCCAATTAAGTAATCAGATTTACGTAAATTGATGTTGACAAAACTCTAAAAATGAAATCACTTTTTGAATTCTTTATTTTTTTCAAGTCGTGGAAATAATCTTGCAGAAATGCATGATAAAGCTGAGTACAATAGATCATTATGGTCCGACCCTTCTCCGAACCTACGCATAGCAAGAGCTTAGTGCACCGATCTATCATTTTTTGTCTTTTTCAACTAGGTAGTCTATGATATTGTACATCCAAAGGACTTGGCTAGTATTTAGTTTTGCATCTCGAAGCAAATATATCTCAACTACTATGAAAATATTGACTTCCGATATACAACAAATTTGGAAGTGTTTGGATATTTGAATATGACAGATATTGAATAGTAAGGTTACAAACTGATACTCCTATAAGATTAATTAAAACGTCATCTGGAAAGTGAGGAATGCAAAAGGAGAAAAAATAAAAATAAATAAATAAACTAGAGAGTGAAAATGAGAGATAGGAGAAAGTGGAAATTACTCTCGTTTAATTTAGCAGAGAATCTTTTCTTGTTTTTCATTCAGTATTTAAAATATTCATTTCGACGTCAAAGTAATTCGGATTCAAGTTGAAAAGGTCCACTTAAAAGGTAACAAAACAACGATTTCATTTCAAAGGCTCAAATTCAATACTTTTAATTAAAAATGAAAGAATACTTAATTGCTTACTATCCCGTTATAACTTTTGTAGTTTGAGGGTTATTTTATTCTGATTATGTAGGATTGAAAAGGAGAAAGAAGGAAACAATCTTCCACTGCTACCAAAGTATAAGCCTTAAAGATGTATTTCTATCTGTTATTACAATTATATTACAAAGTAAATATAGCAGCTCTTCTTTATTCTTTTCACATTTTGTTTTCTTAACATTCTCTACCGCTTTTTGCATAAAGTCTTACTCCAGGCTCACGAGTTGAACCCATCTTGATTTAATTCACTTTAATCCAATCATATATTGTGCGAGTTGAATTATGACACATTTATAAATTTGATTGTTTCAAAATTAATTTAGTCCATTTATTTATCACCTCTATTTCTCTCCTTCAACTCTAGGTAAATACTTTGTAAATATAGTGAGTGTTCAACTTATAACTAGTCCTTGCTAAAAAGACGCAAATTTCTAATTTCACCCTCTCGCTTTTTTTTTTATTATTCGAGAAAAAGATATTGTAATTTATATTATTTTATGAATGCACATTACATAAATGAAATTTACTTTTCTCCATTATGTATACACTACTCCTCACTGTTATATTGGTAATTCTGCATCTTCATAATCTTTTTCATGATCTCAATAACTAATATCATATTCAAAATAACATTTTCTGTGACATTCTATGTAAGAGTACAAATAAAGACACGAAAAGCAACATGGACACTCCTTAAAGAAATAAGAAAATCTCTTCTCTCTTGTCTATCGTTATTCTTGTTTTCATATTTGATATTGTTACTTCCTAGCTTTCTTTTACAACAATTGTTACTTCCTAGCTTTCTTTTACAACAATTGTTACTTCCTAGCTTTCTTTTACAACAATTGTTACCTATTTTTATTTGAAATAAACACTGCCTGTACTCCCAAAAATTTGGTTCATTCGATTTTAATTTTGGTTTTATGACATTAGAGAATCACAGCTAAAACGAATAAAAAATTAATTCTCGTAAAATTAACAAAGTTATATTGTATTCTGACCCAAGCACCATCTTTGACTAGGGGTGTGCATTTGATCTTTCGGTTTGATTTTATGGTATTCGATTTGAATTTTTTGGTGTTCGATTTCTAAAAACTACAATCCAATCCGAACCAAAATAAGTTGGTTTGGTTCGATTTTTCTCTTTCCGGTTCAGTCTTTTTCGGTTTGCTTATTCGGTTGCGTCATATAAGATAATTAACATAATCAAAATGGCGAAAAAGAACAAATATTATAGAGAATGAGAAGTAATAATGTCAAATCTCTTAAATATATTTTCTAATGTAAATCATAGGGTAAAATTTTAAGAATACAATATTTAAAAGTATATTAATACATGTCAATAACTAAAGATTCAAAATAAGTCATATTATACTCTCTCTCTCTCTCTCTCTCTCTCTCTCTCTATATATATATATATATATATATATATATATATATATATATATTCGGTTTTTATTTTTCTAAATCCGAACCAAACCAAAAATTCAAAAAAATTTAATTTTCCAATCCGAAACCAAACCCAAAAACCGAAAAACCAATACAAACTAAAATTTGATTTGGTTCGATTTGGTTTTTCAGTTTAATCCGAATAATGCACACATGTATCTTTGACTAGTAAAATTGTTAAGAGTCCTACATCGGAAATGGAATGAGAACATGTACTCCTTATATGGACTTGTACAATCCTCACACTACAAGCTAGCTTTTGGGATTGAGTTAAGCCTAAGATCCATTATTTACATGGTATCATAGCCAGACAAGGGCTGGCAATGGATCGGGTGGAGCTCAATCCGCCCCCACCCGTCAACCATCCATCCACCACCCGACTCATCCATCACCTTATTTTTTCTTCATCCACATCCGATCCACCCATCATCCACGGGTGAATCGGGTGGATCGGGTGCTTCGCGGATTTATGAATTTTGATTCCTAATCTAATACGTAATTAATCAAAGAGTCTTCAATCCACTATCACGTCAAAATGAATTAGAATTTGTAACAAAAAGTCAAATTTTTATGCTTGTCAAAATTATCAAAGAGTCTTTTCATAAGCATTAGAATTTGTAACAAGGTAGAATAGATTATTGAGCTTTCTTCATGAAATGATGTCACTTTTATTGTCCACATCTTATTTTGGTAACTAAGTATTTATGATATCCACCTTACACCATATATAGATTGTATCGCCCAAGGAGTTTGCACTGTTATGGCCTCCTACTCCAGCTGGAATGGAGAAACAATGCACTCTCACTGTCATGGCTTCTCTTTTGCTGTCGTGGCGATTGGTGAGGGTCCATATTGTGACACTGGTGGTGATGATCTAGAGCTAAAAATTCCATAATGGAACAGAAATCACAACCTTTGTTGCTGACAGAGTTCCTACAGTGACGAATTCATATAAATAAATATGATCTAATTGGATGTTCAAATAATACCTCTTTAAGTTCATTGAATTCTTCAAGTTCACTGAATTCATATACCTCTTTAAAATGTAAGATTTGAAATCTTTAAATAAGATATTTATATGCTATAACATATAAATGTTATCTAATTTTGTAAAACATATTTACACTAATAATTATACAACTTATACTCATATATATGAAAAAATAATAATTTATAAACGGGTGGATGGATGACTCGAGTGGTGGGTTGGATGTATGTCCATTCGACTCCGACCCGATCCGTCACTCGATCCATCCATCACCCGATTAAAATCCGTGTTTTATTGAAATTTTCGTCCATATAATCGGGTCGGGTGGATCGGATATCCATCGGGTCAGGGTGAAATTGTGAGTCCTAAGCCAGATTCATTCCAATTGTTTGTTCGTCGGGAGTGTTAAGAGTCCCACATCGGAAATGGAATGGGAGCATGTATTCCTTATATGGACTTGGACAATCCTCACCTTACAAGCTAGCTTTTGGGATTGAGTTAAGCCCAATATTCATTCTTTACAAAAATGTCTAAAACAACGATTAGAAACTCGAGAGCTTGAAATACAAATTGGGAAATTTGTATACTAAATAAAAAAATAAGGGCTAGAAAAACAATTACAATTAACTTATTATTCATATAGCACCATCCAGAAGTTAAAAACAAATAGTATATCATGATTTTGCAGCATATACTTAGATATTCCCCTTTTGCATAATTATGATATTCGCCATACATCAGTTTAGACTTTGCATCAAATACTATGAGAGTCCATGTAAAAAGTTTTGATTCTTAACTAGTGGAAATTGTTGTAAAATCAGAATACAATCACCCAACATTCCAATAAAATGACACGTAGGCAAGTTCAAATTCTTTGTCAAACAATCACATAATTTTTTTTTTAATTTCTGACCCGATGTTCAATATCCGCAAACTGCATTGAAGCTCGACTTTATCCAGATTCACACCTCGTAGAATCCACTTGGAGGTACCACTCCATACCAATATTTTTTTCATACTCAAAGCTCGAATTCGAGAACGCTGATTAAAGATGGAGCAACCCCATCTACTGGCGTACGTCATGTTAAAATCATGTACGAGTAACATGTATATGCTTTTGTCTTATTTCTAAATTATTCATTTTCCACTTTTATCTTTGTATTTATTTTTGTAATTTTTCACTTAACCATTATTACAAGTAAGTAATTACGCTGTTCCTCGACTCTAGATTAATATTTTTAGACAAAAGTTCATGTTTGTCAATAAATCTATTGTTTGATAGCTATAAGTCGAGATGAAAAGTCTTGAAAAAAAGAGATACTATATGTTTAATTATTCCAACAGAAGTGTTGAGTTAACGTTCAATTTCTATATTGGTACTTTCATCATCATTGTGTTGTGTCCTCCCCCCGCTCCCTCTCTTTGAATTATAGGTTTTTGTGACCAGTAGTTAAATTAGGTTAAATTTATCATAAGTTTGAACTTTAAAAATAGAAAATTTCTTCATAAATAGTATTTTTATTTTTAATAAGTCTTATGCGATGTAAATCTAAATTAGTTATCAAAATAATTATATGAATTTAAATTTAACAATTTATTTTCAAATTTCTACTTTGAGAGCTCATAGTCTAATGTGAACAGTCATTATTCTTCTTCTAAATTTAACATCTCATCCCTAAATTTTACCTCAAAAACCTGTGCTCGATTATGAACAACTCTAGAGAAGTAAAAATGGGAAGAGGGAAAAATCAAAGAAGAAAAAAGAAAAGGCTAAGTAAAAGAAATAGCTAAAAGACATACCTCAATTGATAGATGCCTGAGATATGTGTATTAATAGCCTATCATCACTTAGGAAAATTAATTAATATCAATAATAAATTTAGTGTAATTTTACAAGGGCTTGGGAAGTATAGTGTAGGGCAGACTTTGTTCTACTTTAGAAAAAAGACAAGTTGTTTTGGATAGACGTTCGGCTCAAGAAAAAACAATTTGAAAAAGAAAAAAAATACAATAGAAAAAATAATAATAGTCGAGGTATAAAAATAATAAATAGTACTAATCGAGATCGAGTAACAAAAAACTACAAGAATAATAATACAAACTGACAATTGATCAATATGAAAGAATAAGTGAGACAATACTCAATTACTAAAGTAATTAATATATATTTTTACTTATTAAATTATTTAACCTTACTAAATTACTTATAAAATAAATATTTACCAAAGGAAAAAGGACTAAAAGATCTAAGCATCGAGAGTAGTGTGACGTTAGTACATAGTTACACACATATACACACAGAGTTAGAAAAATATCTTCAAAACTCATTAAATAACACCACCACATTTTATCACATGAAATCAGGACCGTTGAATCCCCCGTACGCTAAACATAGTCCTTCTCTTAATCTCTTCACTTTTGTAACCCTTATTTCCCTTTTGTGTGTTTTCCTTAAAGAAGAGAAATCCCCCAAGTCGGCGCAAACAAACACAACCCTTATGGATTCAGATCAAGGAAAGTTGTTTATTGGTGGGATTTCATGGGAAACAACTGAGGAGAAACTGAAAGAGTATTTCCAAGGTTATGGTGATGTTTTGCAGACTGTTGTTATGAGGGACAAGATTTCTGGGAAACCTAGAGGTTTTGGGTTTGTTGTATTTGCAGATCCTAATGTTCTTGATAGGGTTCTTCAAGATGAACATACCATTGATGGCCGTACGGTGAGATATATACACATTTACTACGACTTCCTTTTTTTGTGGGGTTAGTACTAATGAATAAGTGTATTTTGTTGATTGTGTGTTCTAGTTAGGTTTGATATATGAACATGTAATTGATGGCCGTATGGTGAGATTTGTTTCTTGGATTTATAAAAAGATTACTCGTTTTTTTTTGTGGGGTTCCAAGTAATTTGGTTTCTGGGTTAAGTGTATTTCGTTGATTATTGCTTGTTTTTGAGATTAATTGCTTGTAGGTTCTAGCTTAGGCTTGATAGGGTGAGATTTTGTTTCTTAGATTTATATAAATTTACGTTTGTGGGGTTTTCAATAATTTGGCTTCTGGGTAAGTGTATTTTGTTGATTATTGTTTGTTTTTAATACTAATTGCTTGTGGGTTCTAGTCTAGGCTTGATAGGGTTCTTCAAGATGAACATGTTATTCATGGCCGTACGGTGAGATTTATACACATTTAGTACTTTGGGGAGGGGGGGGGTTATTACTAATTTGGTTTCTGGGTTAAGTGTTTTTGTTGATTATTGTTTGTTTTTGGGATTTATTGATTGTGTGTTCTAGCTTAGGTTGGTACGGTGAGATTTGTTACTTAGATTTATAGACATTTATTTTTTTCTTCTATTGTAGGGTTTTCACTAATTTCGTTTTTGGGTATGTGTGTTTCGTTGCTTATAGTTTTTCTTGAGATTAATTGCTTGTTGGTTCTAGCTTTTAGGCTTGATAGGCTTAGATTTATGGGAAAATACGTTTTTGGACCTTCATTTTGCTGCTTCGTTTGTGGCCTTTTCACTAATTTGGCTTCTGGGTAAGTGTATTTTTAATTGATTTCGTTTTCTTAGACCTATTTTTGTTTCAGCTACGTTTGTGGTTAATTTCTCTAATTGTGCTTTGTGGCTTGATTTTCTGTTTTTTGAGCTTATGTGTTTTAGGGTTTTAGTTTAGGCTTGACTGGGTTCTTCAAGACAGGCATTTTGTCAATACAGTGAGATTTTCCTTACAACTATTTTTTGTGCTTTGTTATGGGTTTCTCTCTAATTTGGCATCTGGGTGCTCTGTATTTGCTTGATTCTTGGTGCTTGAGGTGTTGTGTTTGTGGGTTTTAGTTTAGGCTTGGATTGAAGAATTGACAATGTCATATATGACTGCATGGGACTTTTTTGTTGCATTTGTGTTTTTTCTCTGTAGTTTTAGCTTCTCTGAATTGTGTCTTGATTTTCTGTGTTTTTATTGTTTAGGTGTGGGTTTAACCTATATTTTTTGTTTTGTATACTTGCTAGTTGCTTACATTTGTTACTGTCTTGACAGTTCACTAGTTTGACAGTTATAATTTCATGTATACCTCTGTTTTGGTTTAGCTGACATATTAATTGTATAGGTTGATGCTAAGAGGGCCTTGTCAAGAGAGGAGCAGCAGGGCTTACCTGGAGACACAAATAGTACCAGAAATTTTGGAGGTGGTGGAAATACCAGGACCAAGAAAATATTTGTTGGGGGATTGCCTCCCACTTTGACTGAGGATGGATTCAGACAGTATTTTGAAAGTTTTGGTAGTGTCACCGATGTAGTAATCATGTATGACCAGCAGACCAACCGACCTCGTGGGTTTGGCTTCATCTCATTTGACTCTGAAGATGCAGTAGATAGAGTTTTACAGAAGACCTTTCATGATCTGAATGGTAAACAGGTAGAAGTTAAAAAAGCCCTTCCCAAAGATGCTAATCCTGGTGCTGGTGGCCGTTCCATGAGCAGCGGAGGTGGTAGTGGTATGGGTGGTGGAAGTTACCAGGGGTATGGTGCTTCAGGTAACAATCCCAGCTCTTATGACAGTAGAATGGATTCAAACAGGTACGTGCCATCGCAAAATGCTGGAGGTATGGGCTATGGCGGGTATGGTACCCCAGGTTATGGCTATGGCCCATCCAACAATGGTATGGGTTTTGGTGGTTATGGAAGTTATGGCGGAGCAAATCCGGGCTATGGCGGTGCCAATCCTGGCTATGGAGCTGCTGCCTATGGAAATCCAAATGTGGCCAGTGCTGGTTATGGAAGTGTTCCAGCGGGTGGACCAAGAAGCACATGGGGCTCTCAGGGTCCTTCCGCCTATGGGAATATGGGCTATGGTAATGTTCCTTTGGGTGCTGCAAATGCTGCTGGCGGCGGCGGTGGGCCTGCTAGTGGAGGATCTGGTCAATCTCCAACTGGAACCACAGGATATGGGAATCAAGTTTATGGTTATGGTGGTTATACTGGAAATGAGGGTGCTTATGGAAATCAATCTGGTTATGGCGCTGTTGGACGTGCCAGTGGTGCTCTTAGTAGTAATTCACCTGTTGGAGGTGGTGCTGCAGGAGACATGCAATCAGGTACTGGTGGTTACATGAACAGTGGCTATGGTGATGCAAGTGGAAACTCTAGCTATGGGAATTCAGCATGGAAATCTGATAATTCGCAAGGTTCTGGTAATTATGGTGCTCCACCAAATGGAGCTCATGGTGGCCAAGTTGGATATGGTGGCGGGTATGGAGGTGCTCCCAGTCGGCAAGCTCAACAGCAGTGAATGAGATGCTCCGTTTTGTCTCTGATTTCACCTCTTTTACTGGAGAGTTTTGCGTCACTTTTGCGTTTCACATGCAGAGTGCTGCTCTTGCGAGATGTCACCTACTAAATGAGACTGGTTGGATTGCTTGAATCCCTAGTAGTTTGCAGTGCTTATTTTCTAGTTTATAATAACTAGTATTGTCACTAGTATTTACCTATTTCGTGTTATTGTTGTTAAGTGCAGTCTTAATCTCGCTTGCTTATGGTTATGTTTATTCGTTATTGTGATTCATTTGCTTTCATAGTCCACAGATATATTGGCTTATTTTAAACTTGTGTGAATTTATTTTTGATTGAGCCATCAGTGGTGGAGTTGGTACTTGAAGTATATTTTAACCTTTGCCTTCTGAAGCATGAGGATGGTTTGGTGCTATTTACATATCACTTAAAAAGAAAAAAGTTAGAAAGAAGAATAAAACTCTTTCTATATTTTTCTTTGCGTGATGTAGTTGGACCATGAGATTTGGTGGTGCTACTTACTCATAGGAGAGCAGTTGTAGCGGACTTGGTAGATCAGTACGTAATGGCTAGCGATAATGTTAGCGGTAGTTGAATTTTGAGAATGGCATAATCATTTCCCCCTGTATTTGACCTTGTGTTGTACAGGAGGAGAGGCCTGAATACTGAATGTGATGATCAGTGCACTCGGAGATAAATACGACCTTGGTGCTGGAGATGTTTAGTAAAGTACCTTACTGTGGATTTGGCTTTGTTTGATGGGGTATTGTCCTGAAAGTTGTCATGGTGAAGCAGACCAAGGCCAAGCAGGCGCTGCTGAGTTGTATTCTGTGCAGGGTCGAGACTAACAGCCTTTCACTTGGTATCTTTTGCATCCAACTGCTGTTGAGTGTGGTTTGGTTCTTTTGGAATTGAAGAGTTGAGACTTTTAGTGTCTCAATAATCTGATTAGGTACTTTGACAATTTAACTTTGCGTAAAATCTTTAGGTTTGGAACAGTTGTCGTCAATGCAATGGATTCTTTTCTCAGGATGATTGTTAGAAATTAACATGGTTTAGTAGATCACTGGTGTAAGATGATTTGGGTTACTAGTTTCTGCCATGTTTCTCCTGTTTATGTGTCATCTTACATCAGTAGGACAACTTAGTAGTGTATTCCTCTTATAGAATTAGAATTCAAGTAACTTAGTAGTGTACGCCTCTTATAGAATTGGAATTCAGCTGTGGTTGGAGTTTGTAGTTAGTTGAGCCTTTTATACTGGCAAGTCATCATTAGTGTAAGATGATCCGACTTACCATCTACAATGCTTTCAAGTTGATGCGTTATTTTTCTTCAGTATGGGAACTTATCAGCACACTGCCTGTCATCAAACTAGAAATCAATTGTGGTTGAAGTTTGTGGGCGTTGAGCTTTTCATATTGTAGATTGCCTTTTGTTGTAAGAGCTCATTCCTTCTTTAAATAGTGTGTTAGCCTGTCTCTCGGATTGGCATCTCTAATTTCTTTTCTTAGGTTGAGGTAAGGTCATGTTTCCGTGTATGATCTTTCCTTATATGAGTGAGTCGGAGACTGTCTGGGGATATTCCTTTACTTTAACAAACACCTTCTACATTTGTTACCTCTCCCTTTAACTCCTAAAGGGCACATGTCGAGTGGCTCCTTCACCACATTTCATGAACTAATGTTGAGAGTTCTGTGAATACAAATGTTTTATGACGGAGAATGCCATCTGGAGCTAACCTTTTGGTCTAACACAGCGTTTGAAACTCGGGGCTGATGGGCTCTTCCCTCGACTCTTTTCCATGATATTTGATGTAGGACTTGAATTTGTAACCTAATAGAGTCGTCTGAATACATTTGAGGTGCAAAAGTTCTGGGGTGATGATTTGTCAAGCACCAGTGTGATTTCGTTGGTCGTGTACTTACCATTTCACTAATTGCATGGTAAAATTGCTCACTTGGAAATCCAAAATGAGGATAAATTTCCTTAGATTCTCCTCTCCTTTGTGCAATTTCCTCTTATTTCAAGCATGTGTTTTTGTTCTTGGTCCTTTATCACCATTTCATATTTTTTGTCCGTATTGTTTGCTTGGGAGAGATTGTCGGGGCCCCACCCTTGCCTCGTGGAAACAATCTTTATGCAAAAGTATAAAAGGAGTTGGAAGAACAGCTTTTAAAGTTGTACAGAGGTTTAGTACTTGCTAGAAATGGATGGTGCAAGTCCGGTGTCTAATTCCTTTGAACACACATCTTCTTGGTGTGTTTACACACATTTCAGGACACGTTTGGTGTGTAAAGGTCACCCGTAGAACTGAGGTGTGTTGGTTGGGTGTGGGGGACTATTTATTAAGCTTTCTTTATTTGTTTGACGGAATTACAACCATCAAATTATTAATATGAGTCTGACTCTGATACTATGCTATTTAAATGGACACTTGGTTTATCTCAATTTATAAGATTAGTTCAATTCTTATACTCCTTTCGTTTAAAAAAGAATGGCTCATTTTTCTTTTTAGTCCGTTTCAAAAAGAATAGTGTTTTTTTATTTGGCAATAATTTAATTTTAAATTTTATCTTTTACGTAAAATGAGATGATTTATAAGACAACAATGAATTCCTTCAACAAATGTGAGAACCTTTAATAGCCCGTTTCTGCATGCATTTGTTTGAAAGGAAAAGAAAAGTTTAAATCAGAAAGCGGTTTTCCTTTTTAAGTTTCATACAAGCTTTTGCAGGACTTAATTTGGCTGGAAAGTAAGTTTTCAATCGTTTTCTCATGTACAATAGTCCATATTAATCAAATCCACAAAGATGCAGCAACAAAAAAGAGAAATATTATTCCATTGGCTTCGTAGTAATTGAAAACCTCAAATTCCAATCAATCCAAAACTCTCCTTTTCCCATTTAGTGGTAACTAATAAGGGCTTAACATGTAGTATAAGGATAAGCACGCCTGAGAGTTGGTTCAGGGCAACACCCATGCATGCTTGCAGAGTCATTATTTTCACATTTGACCCAAAAAAGAAAAAAATACATAATTTGAAATAAATAGTCATGGCATAATTTCATCCAAAGAAGAAATAAAAAGAAACATACAGTTGGAACTTCATTATTTTTGGATAGGAACTCTTCCTATTTGGCTAAAAATAATGTTCTAGTAAGTGTTCTACATACTTGGTTCGGAAAAAAAGAAGAGAAATATAATACAAATGGATCAAATAACCATTGCATCTAAAGAATAAATAAAAAAGAAATACAAAGTCAGGGTAAAATATGCATTATATATTAAGAAGAATTAAGAAAAAAAAATACACAATTGGATATGTGATTATGTAGCAATTAATGGTTGAAAAAACACCTAAAAGCTAATTTTTTGATTTTTCTTTACTCCACACGTCTAACATTCATGAGGGTTGAGACTATCAAGTAGCCAAGATAGTTAGAATTACAAAAAATTTAGGTGTACACTGAATAACCATGTCAAATTCAGAGGTAATGAGGTATTCAGTCTACTTTATTATTGTGTATTAACTTAAGATCACTATTCTAGAAAATCCTTAACAAGCAAAATATTGCCGGATTAAATACCTGACGACTGATGTTAAAGCCGGAATGGTTCTCAAAATAACATTATTTACCCCTTCCTGGTGCTATTGGGTTCACTCTGATCTTGTATATTAATTGAATAACATAGAAGAAATTAAGTGGATAATTAGATAATACTGAAGAGATATCCTCTGTCTCATTCTACCCCAATCAATTTCCTCATATTAACCCTCTGGCTAATTACGTAATGAATTGATTGCAATATGAATACCATATCTTTATAAGCTTTACACATCTTGACTGTCAATTTTAAGATACTTTGGTTACTCTCAAATTTTTTGACACTAATGATAGTGTTTTAATGCCGTAACCCATTTGAAAATTTCTAAAATCTAATACCTTATAGTTCTAGGATGCGCTAACAATCCTAACATCTTAGATTTAAGAAAATTTCATAACATTAGTCCTTTACTACAATACCTTATGATCTTAGGATGCGTTGGCAATTTCTAAAATCTTAGATTTAATAAAAAAAATCTTAACATTGATACTTTTAACTTTCAATATCATATTCCATATGAAATCTTCTGAACTTAATACTTTATGATCTTAGGGAGCCTTGGCTATTCCTAAAACTTTATTAGATTTGAAAAGTTTCCATGACACTAAATTGTCCTCCAATTTATTTTGGTTAACTCTTAAAATATTAATCTCAAAGAAAGCTTTTAGATAGAGATTAATAACATAAACCAAAATAACACTTTTATATTGCATAAATTTAAACAAATATGCAGAACTGAATATGCACAAATGAGGACCAAACTGTATCTATTGCATAACATAAGAATCAAATTACAAAAATTGTAATTTATTTTAAATTGGACAAACAATACCATTCTTTAAGAATGATATAATTTCCTTAATGCATGATGGCAAAATTAAATAAATAAGGCATAACTTAATGAGCACCAAAATTCAATGATAAATGAAAAATAGTTTGATCAATCAAGTTGAAAAACAAATTTGGTCAAATCGCTCATATGGTACGGGGATCAAAATCAAAGTAAGGAAACAAAGGTAAAATTTATCCTTTATGAATCATTAGTATCTTTAATGGTTGCTTCACCCATCCATCGAACATGAACTTTGACTCAAAAATTCCGTTTGTCTTTCCCCGAGTTTCGACTAACCTAGTTTCTTTGATTCGTTTGACCCCTAAATCTTATGAAGCTTTCGTAACACTTGTTTAAACTTATTTTCATCCTAATATGAGATCTTAGCCTCACTGGACTTTATGTTACTTTATTTACGTTGCATACGAGCGCGAAAATACGGGGTGTAACAATAATAATACTTTATTAGATCATAAAATGAGCTTTTTTAATAATAGCATATCTATATATAAATATATTAATATGTGAGTCCATAAAATAAAAAATTACTCACAGAAACACTTCCCATGGATTCTCCACTCCTTTTTGCAATTTCCTCTCCTTTCAAGCATGCCTTTTTGTGCACTATTCAACCTTCTTGTATCATGGGCACCAGCAAAAACTATTATACTAATTTTGAATTATATATATATATATATATATATATATATATATATATATAAATTACCTGAAGATACCATGGATTCACATATCCCATTTTTAACCTATAAATTCGCCCTTCTCATATCTTTTGTCCATATTGTGAGCTTAGGAGAATAGTAAGGAATTTTGCTTCTATAATCGAGTGATTGTGTAATTGTTGGCCTCCACCCTTGCCTTCTGGACACAATCTTGAGCAAAAGTAAGATCTTCACATGTAGAAAAAGTTGGAAGATGAGAACCAGCCTTTAAAATTGTACAGAAGTGTCCTCATCAATTTTCATTTTGACCTAAAATTCTGAAAAAAAGGACATGAGAATAATTTAGGCCTCATTTCTTTTAATTAAGATTAAGACATCTGAATAGTTAAGATGTTGTCTCTAGATTTGAACACTGAATGATTAATACTGTTAGTTTTTAAATATTTTGAATGTGCATAATGTATTTAGTTAAACATAATAATTATACAATTGAAATAAAAAAGTAACTAAATATTACTAGAAAATAGTATAAATTTAATAAAATAAAATTATTACATGATAAATAAAATAAAATATTTATGCTTGCTAGTGGTGGTGGAGATGCTTTATAGTGGTGGTGGTGGTGATAGTTGAGATGTTAGAGGTGGTTGATGTTGTATTGATTGAAGCGAATGTGGTGGTTAGTAGTGGTGGTGGAGGAGTCGGTTAGTGTTAGTAATTGACAGTATTGGTGGCGGCGGCTAAAGAATGTGTGGTGATTGACGATGGTGTTGGTGGTAGTTGTTGGAAGTGCTAGCTATGATGGAAGAGTTGATTGGTAGCAAGGATTGGCCGCAGTGATGGTAGTGGTGGCGATGACGACAACGGTGGTGATGACGACATCGATAGTGGTGATGGCGACGTTTATCGGCAGTTGGTGATTGTGATGGTAGAGGTTGTTTGTGGTGGTGGCTAGTGATCGGCGACTGTGGTGGTTCTGATGGCAGAAGTGGTAGTGGGGTGGAAGTAAATGGGTGGTCGGTGAATAGGGGGTAGGTGGCGGTGGTGAAGGGTGGGGGTGGTGGGTGCACGGTGGTGGAGGATGGGGTGGAGGGGGGGACAATTGAGAGGGGTGGGGGTGGCCGTGATGGCAGAGGTAGTTAGTCGTGGTGTGGTGGGGAGGGGGGTAGTGGTGGGGATTGGGTTGGTGGGGGTAAGGTGTGGAGAGTGGGTAGTGGGTGAGTAAGGGTAGGTAGGTGAGTAGGTGGGGTGGATAGTGGTGGGTGTGGTTGGGGCTTGGGGTGGAGGGGTGGGGGTAGTTGTGGTGGTCGTGATGACACAAGTAGTTAGTGGAGAGGGGGTGGTGGGGTGGGGGTGGAGCTGTTTGTTGTGGACAGAGTGGAAGTATAAAAGAATTCATACAAAAACACATATAGATATTAAAACTTTGTTCAATATCTTAATATTAAAACTTATTAAGGCAGAATAAGTGTTTACATCTTAATCATATCTATCTATATCTATATATTCTAAAAGTGAAAGTCCCTTATTGATAGTTAAATTATAATAATACCCTTCAAATGTTGAGTGAATATTTTGCCGTCACTTAACCACCATTAATGTATGAAAAATGAATTTAAATTCAACAAATGATTTCAGAAAATGGACTACGTTAGCCGAATAGTTGTTAGTAAATGATTGAGGAGTTATTGTAGTAAATGTGGGTAAAGAAGAGTCTACCAAAGACATTCACCTTTGTAGTAAATGTGGGTAATGAAGAGTTTATCAAAACATTCACCTTCAATTTTATATATAGAAAATCTTTCATCCAAATGTGTGTCTTCATCTTGCTCTCTCCGTTAGAATTCACGGCTGGCTGCGTCCTTTTTCTCAAGTTTGATCCATGTTCTGTCTTATCTGATCTGGTGAAGAGTTAATTGACAAAGTTACAAAATCATGCCTTAAGCAATAGACGCTTCATATATCTCTCCACTTTTGGGATAGTTAATTATCGTGGCTCTATATAATTTGTCTTGAAATTTGTATGTTGGACATCATTTTTTAAGGCAGCTGTGGTTAAAAAGACAACTTTTTTCACAAAAAATGAGTAGCAACACAGTAACTTTAATTTATTATGATATGTCGACGGCGCGAGCATGTGATAAGTCTTTTCGCTAAGCTTGATTATAATATGTTTGGGGTTTGAGAAGCATTCTACAGCAATTTTTTATGAATATTTGAAAGGTACGAACTGGCTTCTTGGAAAAAATACTTGTGCCAAAGTAAGCTCGATTGAACGTGTCTTAAAAGAAATTTTCAGCACCTAATGTTTAAGTTTGATCAGTATTTTAACAGGTTTAAGTTGAAAAGTTGAATTACCAAAATGTTCATAAAAAGTTAAACGACATTTATATCCCTCATCTAAACACTACTCCTATACTATTTTTATACTAAATTGTAAATGTATCAAAAAAACAATTAAATGTAAAAAATATGTTATAAAAAACGTTTTAGCAATTTGACAACCTCTTCGTTGCTAGAATTTAAGGACTTGAATTGATCAATTAAATGTATAACACATTTCCACAAATAAATCTGTAAAAGGAAATATCAAAAGGCACCAACTAAGCAATTAATTAAAGAGGTAATCAATACATTAAAGAAACTTTATTTAGCCACTTTCCAACCTCTTCATTGGTAGAATATAGGTAGATGTACATTGTATATTAGGACTTAGGAGACACTCAAAAGTTTTTTATGCTTAGGATTCTAAACAACTTAGTTATTGCTATAGCCAAAATCATCCGTTTCTCCAACTTGTGCAAGGATATCTGCGGAAAGACACTTATATAACTCCATTAAACGGTGAGAACATACACAATGACGACATAGATTGAACACTGTCTGCGGCAAGAAATATTTCTTTTTAGATATGTTTCAACCTTATCATGGTTTTCCTTCACACACTAAATAGATACAGTTGTGAGGTAACAATTGTTAAGGCCTATATATACTGTATTCATACGTAGAAGTTGAAGTGCAAGATGAATTCAAAGCATTGGAGATGGTGCCAGAGTGCGTACGATTGAGGTAAAGACTAAGATGGTCATTCAAGGCGTGCAAGTCCAAGTCAGGATGCTTATCTGTAGGAGAATTTTACACGTATATGCTTAAATATAGATTGAGAGAAATGTAAAGAAAGCGAAAGAGAAATGTGTTGCAGCAATCTGAAGGTTGTCACGTAATGAATCTGAAGATAGAAGGGCAAAGGTCTAAAGCGTGTCACCACGGGATCAATAGGTCAGACAAGGTCGGAAACTTGGAACTACTAAGGTTATTCGAAAAGATGAAAAGTTCATTTTCATTTCTTGATTCAGTTTCTCTACGATGTTTCTATGCATAGAATTTGATTATGATGCTTATTTTATTGTTGTTATTTCATATAAAATCTGCATAAAGAGTCCAAGCCGAAATGACTCATTATACTTTTTCTCTATTTTAAGACACTATTTTTTTAAGGTTCTATATGTAGTATTAACCTACTAAAGAAGTTTGAATAGAATCACCATTCGTCATTTTTGATCTTTTACTTGCTTTCTTCATTAAGTGTCATTTTATCCGTATGCACATGTTTTAATGATATTAATGTCGTTTTTCAAGGCTTGTACAGATAGACAAGGGATACACGTGCAACGGACGTGTCCACAAACTAATATAAATAAATGCACTGGAGAATCTTAGTAGCTCAGTTAGTTGACTATCTGAGCTCTCACCTTGTTGGTGAGGGTTCAACACTGTAGTAACTATAGTTGGATCCATTTTGCCTTTTGATTGTTACGATTTTCATTGTATCTCCAAGTATATCATTTAAGTAACATTGATCCCTCGTTTGGAGGTTAAGAAACCTTTCTGAAAACATATTTCTAGAAAGAATTGAAGTAAGATGACCCAAAGGATGAACAAAGGTCATTTTCTACGTGCATTTGTTTGAAAGAGAAGGAAGGTTCAAATAAGAAAAAGTTTTCCTTCAAAGTTTCACACACCTTTTTGCAGGATTTAATTTGGGGAATAGGTTTCAAACGTTCTCTCACAATTCCTATATTAATCAAAAGCACAAAGATGCAAAAAAAAAACGCATTTTTCTTCTTTCTAGGCAACCAAACATCACGTTATTCCTTTAGGTTCAAAGTAATTGAATGAAGTAGTTGTAAATTACTTGGATTAGCAATTGAAAATTGTTTAATAAGCTGCAACCAATTAAAACCAAATAAAAGAATGATTTATTATCATTTCCAATCCCAATGGAACACAATGACATGCAGCAATAGTTCACAAAATACAGTATGAGAGAATTACATAAAGAATAAACCAAAATGACACTTATATCATGGCTTGAGTAGGATTTTTTTGCAGTGTCAAGGAAGCAATCTATTTGCAAAAGGAGGTTCTTAATCTATAATAATCTTTAAAAAAAATAATTACTGCCTTCTCAGCTATAGACCACCTAAGCACCGAACTCTTCTCTTTGACAACATGCGATTAAGCTCAAACCTTTATGAAGACTAGCCTACGATCAATCTTGCAGACAAAGAAATGCTAATAAGTTGAAGGTACACCATGGTAAGGATCACCAAATGCTGCAACATTTCCTGGCCTTGAAAATACAATCTACAAAAAATGAAACACCCTCAAGTACTTTTACTTGTCAAATTTTGTCAAGCAATTTCAAGATTTCTAGTAAAAAATGAGAATAAATATTTTGTACAGGCTGTAAACTTATAGCTAAGATTTTTCTCCTGGGATGTGAAGTTCGACAGAATCAATCTCATTGTTATATCATGATCACTTGATCTTAGATAAAGTAGTAGCATGTTATGTTGCTCGGACTCTTAAAAAATGTCGACAAGTGCGTGTTGGATCCTCCGAAAGTAGTGCATTTTTGGAGAATCTGCACGAATGCGGCAACATTTTTGGAGAGTTCGAGCAACATAGCATGGAAACCCATCTATTAAAGGAAGATCAAGGTCCATTTGGTATGAAGTAGAATATTTTAGTCCATTTCACATTGCTTTGAGTGTCCTTCAACTAGTAACATCAAATAAGGTAAAAATAACTTGTATCCTTGTGCCTAAGAAGTCACATTCTATTACAACTCTCTATTCTGTTGCTATTTTTCCAACATATATACATTATTTCATTCATAGCTGCTTGCAACTTGCAAGTGTCAACTGAGCAACATACATACACAGGGCGGAAGGGGGTTCAATCACTGGAAATCACACTGTATATACAAGGCTCGCCTTACCTGATAATCTCCTAGAGTGCACGTTTTGAATCCAGCAGCACAGTAGTCAAAGTAGTACTCCCATGTCCTGATGAACTTATCATCGAATCCCAAAGCATGAATTTGGCTAGTGAAAATGTTATTAAAGCTCCAGTATCAGAGTTTAGAAATGATCTATTACTTTAGAACAAGATGATTCATGAAGGGAACAGGTTAAACACAACATAGAAGCCTATTGATTAATCTTGATCTTGTTACCTTTGTTTTTCCAGAAAGTTTTTCCTCCAGCATCTAAGTGTTTGATAGTAATGGATTCCTATGTCTTCTAGGTGCTCAACACTGCATTTATATCATTTGACAATTAGTTTTAAACAAGATGCTTTTGAAAAAGTGACGAGCACGCTATTGCAAAATCACAAAATGAACTTTGTTACCATAGTCTGGATGCAGCAGCCATGGCTGAGGTTACTCGACTTACTGAAGGCAAGCATCCACCTGGGAATATATACTCTTTTATGAAGTCCGAGCTCTGCCTGTATTCGTCATACCTCTCGTCTGGTATTGAAGTGAACTAAGGAAAGCCAACTCTTGTGAAAATCAGCATAAACAGTGAAGGAAATTGAAGGGAAAAAGTGAAAAAGTGGATGTGTTGAGGGGTCATTTTAATTCATTACCTGCAGAACAAGAAGGCCATCTTCTTCCAGTGCAGATTCACAGCAAGTAAAGAATTCCTCCATAAATTCATGACCAACAGCTTCTAACATCTCACTGAAAATGATTATTAGTACAATTATCACACTGGCTTGACTTGTAATAAGTATTACGACATGACCTAATTTAGGTGAAAGCAACAACTTACCATGATATAATCCTGTCATATCTGGATATATTTGGCAACTGGCGATAGTCACATAGGAGAAATGTTATATGATCCTGTTAATACATTTCAATTGAATTTAGTTAGTACTAATTAAAATTGTCCGAAATTGGCTTCAAGTGTTTAGCAGATCATAAAGCATGTTCGTCTGTGAATCTCAAGGATAAACGAGTTATGTACCTGAAGGCCTGCTTGCTTAACTCTTAACTGTGCATACTTCAGTTGCTGCTCGGAGAGAGTGATACCAGTATATTTACATCCTGTTCGCTTAACAACTTCCACAGCCAAACTTCCCCAACCACATCCTATCTCTAAAATGTGATGTTCCTTGCTAACTTTTGCCTAAATAGATTAGATTCAGAATCAAGTTAGGCTTGAAAATTACATAGAGATGAGGGAGTATTTACTTCGTTGATGCTTTACTTTTTCAATGAGAAGAGAAATCTTCCTCTCCTGTGCAACTTTCAGGTCTTCCTCTTCACTCTAGAACAATCACAAAAGAAAAATAAATCACCATAAGAATGAGATTAAAGAACAGAAAATGTAGTTTGCATCAACTAATAAAATGAGCTCTTACCTTAAAAATTGCACACGAATATGTCATTGTCTCATCCAGAAAGAGCGCAAAAGTTCATTACTCTGGAGAAAAAGACAATAAATATATTTATCAATGTACACTTGAAGCCATAGGCCTATTTAAGATGAGAAACTTGCAAGAAAACAACAGGAAGTGATTAACAGTACTGTAACAGGCAAAATTCCATATGCATTGAGAATTCAATTTCACTATGATCTTGACATTGGTACGTTCTTTGGGTGATAATAGTAAACAAGTTATTTACCAGGTCATAGTGATGAGAGATATTCCTACGAGCCTGAGTCAGGGTGTTTTGATTTGAAACATGTCGAATGAAATATTTTGCAGATGAAACTGCAGCTATAAAAAGCAGTGGTGTCCACCAGCCTCTGGAGAGCAAAAGTAAGAGAAAATGTTTTAACATTTGAACAGAAGTTGCAATGTACTGATTTCATTTTGTAAAAACTATTTACCTTTTCTTACTAAACCTTGTGATAGATGCTTTCAAATCTCTGTTGTTAACAAAAATCTATAAAAGAATTCAGGACGACAAGTACCAATAAAAAGGTATCTGCGAAAACTAGAGTCATTTCCTGACCATGAAAAGATTAAGAAGACCGTCATTCTTATCTACAAAAGAAAAGTCCCCATGAATAAAAGCATCAGCAAGGCCTAAGTCACCTTGAGTTGCAACCTGTAAAAGATTAGTTTATGTGGAAGAACTTAATCCATATCGGAGAATCCTTCAATTTTTTTAGTGGCTTGATGACTTGTATGAGAGAAAAAAGAAAAGAGAAATCCAATTACCTTCCAGTAAAATTGTGGACTATGAACTCTAAGAGAAACCTTGAGAGAGCTTTTCTTCTCTGTTCCTTCGAAGGTGAACATTGTACCACCTTCTTCTAACAAGCTGAGTACAGAAAATGTATAGTCTAAAAACAATGTATGCAGTGCTTAACAGAATAGAAAGTAACAGGAACTTTAAGCAAACGAGATTCTTTGAAAGAAGTATAATTCTTCAGTGAAATAGTTTCGGTATCTTACATGTTATAAGATGAGCATTTGGATGAATATAAATACCATGTTAAATATAACCATTTTGGGATTAAAACTATACAACAACAACAATAACATACCCAGTGAAGTCCCACAATGTGGGGTCTGGGGAGGGTAGAGTATACACAGACCTTACCTCTACCTTGGTAAGTAGAGAGGTTGTTTCCGAAAGACCCTCGGCTCAAGACAAAGCATAAGCACAAGCAAAGAAAGACAGGGGATTAAAACTATACAATGTGAAACTGTTACAACTCACATTATGCATCCTGTCGCGATGAAACTCTGGAGAAATCTAGTAACAAGGAGGCGTGCTCCTGTTTCTGGCCAGGTAGGTACCATGTGTTTGGGATTGTTCAGGACACTAAATTTTCTCTTAAGCAAGCCTTGTGCAGCAATTGCGCCTGCCTGAGAAGGATTAAAAGTAAATTACTATCCACACTTTGTGTTGTGCTCATGGTTTTCATTTCTCCTTTTGCAGAAAACTGAATATGTAATCCTATTATTATATTTTCTCTTAGGAAAAAGTTTCATGCCTTCAAGTTGAAATGTGATAAGCTTAAGAGCAGAAATAATTGTAAACGTGTAAATATATTCCCTACCCATAATTAGAATATTTTCATATATTGTGTAAATATAATTATGGTAAGACTAGGATTCCTCTTTTGTATAGGCTTAGGATTCCTATTGTATAAGGGATGATTATTGTACTCTATATATACCTTGATATTAATGAAAGACTCCTCAAGGGAGATTAATATCATCTTACATGGTATCAAGAGCCAAATAAACAAAACCCTAAAAACCTTTCTCTTCCACAGCCGTCGGCTGCCTCTCCTACGCCGCGGCCCTCCCGGATTTTCTTCTTGTTTTTCGGGTTTTGTTCTTCCTTTCTTCTCTTCTCTAAATGGCTATCCCTGATTCTTCCACACTTTCTGACGCCTCTACCTCCACAAATCCCACCACAAAGTCATCACCCCCGTTTCATCCCGCCCTTACTGTTTCCAACATCAAGAACCATATTCCCATTATTCTTGATCAAGAAAACAACCAAGTATTCTCCCCGGGTTGAACTTTTTCGCAATCATGCATGTCTTTATAACGTGCTTGACCATATTGATGACACTATTCCGCGCCCTACGGAGGTTGATGATTCTATCTGGCACCGTCTCGACGCCGGCGTCAAACAATGGATATATGGTAGTATCTCTCAGGATTTGCTCCTTACTATCATGAAATCCGACTCCACGCCCTTGACTTGTGGAATCGTTTGGAGGAAATTTTTCAGACAACAAGCACACTCGTGCCGTGTATTTGGAAGAACAGTTCAACAAAACACGTCTTGAAAACTTCTCCAATGTCTTTGAGTACTGCAAGCAGCTTAAACTTCTAGCGGATCAACTCTCTAACATCGGCACGCCTGTCACTGACGATAAAATGGTGCTACAAATGATTTCTGGGCTTACTAAGGGCGAATATGATACTTTGGCCACCATTATTCAACAGGCAGATCCGCTACCGAGTTTTAACAAAGCTCGCTCACAATTGTTGCTCGAAGAAACCCGTCGTGCTAAGCGGGATGAGCACGCCCAGCAGGTGTTAGCTGTCGACACGCAACCTCAAGATCAGACGCCACCAGACAACTCCCAACAGCGGCAGGGCCACGGCGGCAAGGGTGGAAAAGGCCGCGGCGGTAGAAGAGGCCGTGGTTGTGGCAAGGGTCGCGGTCAACAGAACCAACAGCAACAACAACAACAGAGATCGCAGAACAACTGGGCTGCGGCTCCTCAGCAGTTCGTCTACAGCGCCGCGACGCCCCAGTTCAGAGTCGCGACGCCAAGTCCATTCCAATACCAGCAGCCATACAATCCGTATTCTTACCCGGTTTGCTAGGCCCCGCTCCACGCCCCACAACAGCCCACTTCATGCAAGGTCGGGTCCCGCAGCCCCTCCCGCGCATGACACCCACCGAGTTGGGTCGGGCGTTCAGCACCCTCTCTATGCAACAACCTGACAATACTTGGTACATGGACTCAGGCGCCACATCTCACGTCACCCAGTTTGCAGGTACTATTCCTAAACTGTTTCATGTAAAGCATCCTCAATATGTTACAGTTGGTAGTGGACAAAGCATTCCAGTTAAGGGTTATGGTACCTCATACACACAACCTCCTCATCCACCCTTCTCCCTCAAAAACACCCTATATGCCCCACACATGATTAAGAACCTCATATCTCGTCCGCCAATTTACTCGTAATAATTTTCGTCTCGTGGATTTTGACCCTTTTGGTTTTACCGTAAAAGATCTTCATACGGGGACACCTCTTACGAGATGCAATAGCACGGGGGATCTCTATCCATTCACTTCCACCTCCGCCGCCGATCTTGCTCTCCCGTCACTCTAGCGGCCGTTTCTTCTTCAACTCGGCATAATAGGCTTGGTCATCCAGAGTCCCGTTTTTAATTTTCTTAGAGGCAACAATTTCATTGCTTGTAATGGAAAACTTGCCCAAAATTGTGTTTCTTGCTCTTTAGGCAAACATATTCGTCTTCCGTTCAAATCATCTACTAGTGTTACATTTGCTCCTTTTGATATTATACATGCCGATTTATGGACATCTCCTATCACTAGTTCTCTCGGTCATAAATACTATCTTGTGTTGCTTGATGATTTTTCACACTACGTTTGGTTATACCCTCTTAAATTTAAATCGGAAGTGTTTGTCAAATTTCTTGAGTTTCGCAGGTTCATTCAAACACAATTTGGAAAAGGCATAAAATCATTTCAGTGCGATAATGGTCGTGAATTCAATAACTCTATGTTTCACCATTTTTGTACCAATAATGGCATGGTCTTTCGCTTCTCCTGCCCTCACACTTCACCACAAAACGGTAAAGCTGAAAGAATCATCCGCACCATTAAGATTATGATTCGCACCCTATTGATTCATGCCTCCCTCCCTCCACCCTTCTGGGTCTATGCTGCTAAAATGTCAGAATACACTCTAAACATTCTCCCTACTAGCACTCTTCACAATATGACCCCTACCGAAATCCTCTACCATAGAATCCCCTCTTATGATCATCTACGAATTTTTGGTTGTCTGTGCTATCCCAACCTTAGCTCCACCGCCCCTCACAAGCTCGCTCCTAGGTCCACTCCATGTGTCTTTCTAGGATTCCCGCCTAACCATAGGGGTTATCTATGCTATGACTTGTCGACTCGTCAGATCCACATATCTCGTCACGTCACATTCGACGAGACCACATTCCCGTTTTTGAATCTTCCAAAATTCCAAAAACAGACTACTCTTGACGAGTCCGCCATCTCTCCCCTCATAATCGAACAACCTCACATCCTCTGTTCCGTCGTCAGAGCCGCGGCGCCCAAACTTCGAGGAAGCCTGTCAACCTTCTAGCACCGCGACTCTCGATCCAGAGCCGCGACACCTCCGACGGCTTCGCCCCCACCCTCTCCTTATCCGACTTTACCCCCGTCTCGGACACCACTCCGCCACCCACCGTCCCTACCCATCCAATGGAAACTCGTTCAAAGCATGGAATCTTCAAACCCAAAGTCCATTTCAACTTGTCTGCCCAAACCATCTCTCCACTTCCAAAGAACCCAAAATTGGCCAAACAAGACCCTAATTGGAATGCGGCTATGTATGAGGAATTCAATGCTTTAACTAAACAAAGACACGTGGGATCTAGTACCTAGACCGAGGGGGTGAATGTCATTCGTTGTATGTGGCTATTTCGTCACAAGTTCGAGACAATGGGGATCTTGAGAGGTATAAGGCCCGTCTTGTGGCTAATGGCACAAATCGGCGAGGAGGGCATTGATTGTGGTGAGAGACCTTCACCCGGTTGTCAAACCGGCTACCATCCGCACAGTTTTGAGCATAGCCATGGGCAAACATTGGCCGATCCATCAGCTTGATGTGAAGAATGCATTCTTACATGGGGATCTGAGAGAGACAGTCTACATGCATCGCCCACCGGGTTCACCCATCTAGCGATTCCTCACTATGTGTGCCGTCTCCGTAAGTCACTATATGGCTCGAAGCAGGCCCCCGTGCGTGGTATGATCGCTTTGCCAGTGTATATCTTGAAGATTGGGTTTGTATGCAGCAAGAGTGATACATCACTTTTCATTTTTCATCGAGGTAGTAGCACGGCTTACTTATTACTTTACGTGGATGATATTGTTCTTACCGCCTCCTCCGACGGATTGAAAAATGAGATTATTGCCTTGCTCAAGTCCGAATTTGCAATGACCGATTTGGGAAAGCGAGTTACTTTTTGGGGATATCGGTGACCTGTGTCCGCCAATCATATGTTCCCGTGTCGGCGTAAGTATGCGAGAAGAGATTGTGTATGGGGCTAAGATGGCGAACCGCAAAGCGGTGCCTACTCCGATTGATTCCAAATCTAAGCTCGGTGCTATGGATGGTGCTCCGTCTATGATCCTACGTATAGGAGCCTTGCAGTGCACTTCGCATCTCACATTCACCGGTGCCGACATAGCTTATGCTTCGTTCGGCAGTGTGCTTATTCATGCATGCCCCAAGGGAGTCTCATTTCACTGCTCTTAAGCGTATCATTCGATACATTAAGGGCACTCTTGATTATGGTTTGCACCTATACCCCTCTGCACCAAACAAGTTGCTTTCATATACGGATGCAGATTGGGCGGGGTGTCCGGACACGCGACGCTCCACCTCCGGCTTTTGTGTTTTCTTAGGGGATAATCGATTTCTTAGTCCGCAAGCGACAGCTACCCTATCTCGTTCCAAAGTGCCGAGGCTGAGTACAGAGGCGTTGCAAATGTAGTAGTTGAGATTTGTTGGCTCAGAAATTTACTGTTAGAACTTCAGTGTCCTTTGCGTCAGGCATCTATTGTGTATTGTGATAACATCTCTGCCATCTATCTTTCTCATAATCCGGTTCAACATCAGCGAACCAAGCATATTGAGATAGACCTACACTTCGTTCGTGAGAAAGTTGCGTTAGGCCATGTCCGAGTGTTACATGTTCCATCATCCTATCAGTATGCAGACATATTTACCAAAGGACTTCCCAGACAGTTATTTCTTGACTTCAGAGCCAGTCCCAGCATCCAGCCTCCTCCCGCTCCGACTGCGGGGGTGTGTAAACGTGTAAATATATTCCCTACCCATAATTAGAATATTTTCATATATTGTGTAAATATAATTATGGTAAGACTAGGATTCCTCTTTTGTATAGGCTTAGGATTCCTATTGTATAAGGGATGAATATTGTACTCTATATATACCTTGATATTAATGAAAGACTCCTCAAGGGAGATTAATATCATCTTACAATAATGCTACCTTTAGTCTGTCCTCATGGAATCCATAGCCTGAAAATACTGCAATAAATATAACATCAATAAGCTGTGAAAGCCAAAACAGCTATAAGATTCATGCACTAAAGCAAATATTCAAGAATCAGGATAATCTCAGGCAGGGACGGATCTAGAGGCCTGGGTACGGGTTCACGTGATCTAGTAGCTTTTGCCTAGACTATGTATATATAATATATATTATGAAGCAACTCCATACTCTGAATGGAAAAGGATTCGAGAGTACCTTGATATGCTCCACAAAACCATATTCCTCTCTTTTCTTGAATTTGATCTAGCTCGGATGAAGCTTTTGATGCAGCAACTGAGGGTACGGGGTGACCTGTGGTCCACTTAAGCAACGTATGCTCTGGTGTATGAGGCGGATTAAGAGTTACACAATAAGGCCGCTCTGTCTCACCAAGGTTCTGTTGGTTTATACATTTCAAAGATAAGAGGACAGTTAACAAGAGATAAGACTTCCTCACTGAAGAACATGAGAATGTTTCTGAAGTACTGTGTCACCGATCAGATTTAGAGAAAGAAGATGCATTATGAACCTGGAGTATATTGAGCCAACATGTCACGCATACTCTATTGTTCGTGGTTCCAAGAAAATTCCATGAGCTCCACGCTGCTGGATTGCGAGGTAGGAAAGTTTTGTCACAATGAAGGAAAATATCACTGCCATAGAGGATCACAAAATGAGTGTGCATGTTGACATTATAAGTCTTCGTAACACTATGGTTTAAAGTATTCAACTAACTTCTTTCAAACCAAACAGCAAGAGCAAAATTTCAGAAAATTTGTCAAGAAGATGCGTTCTCTTCAACATAATATTGTGCTCTTCATGCAGTGTTCTTGAGTAGAATTCGAGAAAATGATCAAAATGGTCCTTAATGCATAGGAGTTTGACCATTGTAGTCCTTGATATTCAACATTAACAGAAATAGTCCTTAATGTATGCAAAAATCTCACGCTTTTGATCTTAAACCCAAAAATTAACGGTACAAGTTAGAGTAATCACACAATCTTTCTTTTACTATGGATCTACAACAAAATTTTATGTGCATTTTTGAATGATCTCATTGGAACAGATACTACTATCTAACATGGACCTATATTTATGTCCATACTGAGAGGAACAAAACCGTGCATATCATCGATATCCGCCTAAAGGATGAACTTTTCGGAAAAGAAAGTAAAGAAGAATGACAAAATCAAGCTCAATTTTTTAAAATAATAGGTGCCAAAAGTACCTATAAACATATTGAAAAGCACCCAGTATTCTTGTTTCATCATATGTTTCCTCTTTGCCTAACATTCTCAGAGTATCTGGAGCATGCGCAGCGATTATGCATCCATCATATACTTCTTTGGAACCGTCAGTACAAGCTACAGTACAACCTGCAAGCGCTCTTTCTTTTACTGTTAAGAGTCGTGAGTATTTCCTAACTATGTGACGGTGGAAATAAAGCTGATAAAAGTTTTCTTCTTAGATAAACACCACATGAACTCTATCTACATATAAAGTACTTGAAAGAATATTGTGATGAAAAGAACATAAACTATGCAATATATGTTCTTAGAAAAATCAGCAGCTGTAAACAAGATAAAGTTGATCAATATAAGGGAGACCATCTTCATCATTTCTGGTTTTTACTCATTATGAAGTATCATTTTTGAAGCATAAAGTGAGTGTTTCATTTAATAAATTGCCGTCATATAATAGACTATATGTTGTTCAACAGATTTAGGCCTATCTACATATGATGAAACAATAAAGGACAGAAAACTCTCACATAAATGAAAAAAAAGACATGGAGAAAATATAGGGATTTTAAAATGCTCAAACCAAACCAGACCTTCCTCATTCGTTGATATAGAATTTACTTCGCAACCAGTTCTTATTTTGCAGCCTCTCTTCTCCAGCTCCTCCTTAACCTGCTTTTTATACCAATCAAATAACTCAGAAGGATAATAGAATCTTAACAAATCATTCAAGAAAGCAAAAATTGGTACTTTCTTGAAGTTTTCTTCTGTGAAATTAGTAAAAACTTTGTGGTACTGAAAGAACAAAAATACCACCTTGTTTACATATGTATGTGATCGCCATCTAACAGTGAGCCATTGAGGGTGACCAAAGAGCTGTAAAGAAAGAACGAAAGAAATCTAAGTACAAGGACAACAAAATGATATGTAGAATCATTCAAATTAAGTATCTTCTATGGACCATATTTAGCAATTGCGTATAAGCTATACAGAAAACGTGCTGATTGAATATGAGAATTCTACCTGCAGAAGATGGTGGTTGCGACAGAACGCACATATTGGAACCTGTGAAACATATGTATGAATTGGTTGTAGCAAGATTAGTTTTTTGAATGAACAAAATTTCCTATACATGTGATAAAATCAAGAACTACAACAGAACAGAAATCTCACCAGATAAGCTTTCTGAAATAACTCCGAATAGCCATGTGACTGAATAAAATGTCCTAATGTTTCATTGCGATCAATGTCAGGATTGTTATCAAGTTCCTCAAGGTAACTGCATCGCAGTAAAAGAATATTCATGAGAAATTAAACTTCATTGAAAAAATAGCTCTTTCCTACAGAAACTGTGCAAAAACAGAATGATCTAGTCCATCTTATGAAATGCATGATCACCAAATGAAAAAAAAGACTCTGCTCGCTCAAACAATAACAAATCTACATGAAATCGACTTGATTAATTATAAGAAGTCATATATATAAAGATAAAGAAGTTATTGGTACCTTATGACATCCTGCTTGAACCTGATTATTTCTCTAATCATTTGCCAAAAGTACGGATTCAAGACATTCTTTTTCTGTGCAAACAGACCAGAGAGGCCATTTCGACTACCCCATTCGCAACCATGGCCTTTGTCCAAGCTCACTGAAAATGACATATCGGAGATCTCCATATCAACTCCAAGACTCTCAAAAAATTCCATCATGTTTGGATAAGTTACCTGTCAAGTATACCATTTCAACATCCATTAGAGCTCACCTCAAATGATATGGAGTTAAAGCAATTCTAGCTATGAACATTCCAACTGAATGCAGAAACATTGAAGTGTTCATAAATTCAAATTGAGCTTAACGCTGATCAAATACATTTTTAGTTTTCTTCTGATTCTTATACACATCAATACGCTTCAGAACTAACCATAAAGAGAGATTTTTTGTCACTGAACAAAACTGAAATGGTGTTACAATTTTGGACTTCCAACACCCCGTATGCCCAGGCCTGTCAATTAGAGCGTGTACAACATAATGTGGATGCCTAACATTGGGTAAACCAAGAATCAAGATGAGTCTTGATCTGATACCATGTAAAGAAATCGATTTTGTGTCTAACTCAACTCAAAAACTAACTCGAGATGAAGATTCTCCATGACCATATAAAGCATCCCTCACTCCACACCGACATGGGACTTCTAACACTTCCCCATTCTACTTCTCAAAATCCAACACCCCAACCCCTTATTACTCTTTCTTTTTCTATTTTTTTTTTAAAAAAAACTTGAAGGCCTTTTCAACTCCGCTTGTGTGAAGTTCACATCGCCTCACACAGTTGATAAGAGTTTAAGTTCCATATATTGAGTAACAAATGTTTACACTATCAGGCTACTTATTAGATAATTACATGCAAATTTATTGATAATCATTAATTAGTATCTGATAAAAATATACCTAACCTGCTATTACAGATTAAAATTCATTGATAGGGTAAAAATAATCTTTACACTATCCATATATATAACTTAAATCCTTTTGGTAAAAGATGAGAGTTGTGATAGGTTGTCTTCATTGTAAAACTATTTAATTTTTGATGAATTCATACGTTGAGACGCTTCATACTGCTAGTCAAATTATTGGAATGGAAGGGTCGAAATGGAGCGAAATAATGAGATTCATATAATCAACACCAGCTAACTTGGTATTATTTTAAATTTCTACTTCTCAAGGGTCAAATTGAGTGAATTTTGACTTACACTGAAACTATTATTTTGACATTTTGATACGAAAAAATTGTTAGGAGTTGCCTAAATTTTCTATCTTATTTAAATTTTACCATAATTGTATTTTACTTCAAAAAAAAAAATTCTTCATTGAAAAGGTTTTTTTTATGAAAATCAATTCTACCATATCTATCATTTTTGAAGGACAAATTTTAGACTTCTATAAAATGTCTAGGGCTTATTCGTCGAAATACAAACTATGTTTCATTATGGACTATGAATACTTGGTGCTTATTCAGAGAAGTAGGAATCTTGTTTGCATAAAACAACGGGAAAAAAAGGTCAGACCAAGCATTCAGCGTACAATCGGACCTGGGGTGGGGGTGGGGGGGAGGGATTAATGGAGTAGAAAATTGGACCTGATTGGAAGGGAAAGAGGGGGGTGGGGGTTACAACAGAGAAGAACGATAGTTACGTATATTTCTCTGTTTTTTAAAAAATATAATTATAGGTGTAAATTTTTTTTCTTAATAAAATATCAGGTCTCACTGCTTGATTTGTCTCTTGGACTTGTTAGCCGAGAGTGGAATTTACACACAAATCTTATGGACAAAGGTGTTTAAAAGATACATTTTTGCGAGTAAAGGTATCTATCTGGACACTAGCTAAATATGTGGGTCTAACTTATAAATGATGTCAAGTTTAAGGACTTATCTAGATATTAAGCCTTAAATTTTATTGAAACAACAATAAAATCAAAGTGTTTTTCCACCTAAAAGTAATAATGTTTTAGTTTTCTGCATTTTTTTGTCTGTTATAAATAGTTTGACACTTTATTGTCTTAAATTTATTTTAATATTTACTTTTCTGTTTTATTACCTACGAAGCTCTTTTAAGGATTGACATGATTTATGTGTGCGAGTCTTGAGTTTTTACTTGTAAGAACTCTTTGTTTTGTAATGGATAGTTGAAACTCAAATAGTAAAAGAAAAAGAATAATACTCTCTACTTCAATCTATGTGACATATTTTGACGGACAAGTAATTATTTTTTAAAAAAAGAAAAACTTTTGAAAATTTAAATATGTCATGAGATTTTTGAAGATTATAAAAAGATAAAATGAGAAATTTAAAATAAAAAAATTTAAATATAAAAAATATTATTTTATAAAACAGATAAATAAAAATATATTGTCACATAAATGACGCAAAATGAGTTTTTTTTATTATAAATGAATGATACCAACAAATTGGGATTGAGTACTAGACAATGTAGCAAACAAGACTGTCCGACAAGTATTTAGTTGCATTTTTGTTTAATTATATTGTTATACTACTCATTGGGCCTAAATTCACTTTTGGACCACATAACGATTGCTCTGTTCTTCTCCTGTACCTTTCAATAAATTCAATATGATAAAATAGTTTTAAGAATAATATAGTAGTAATTTTCAATTCTAATAAAGAAAAAAAAAATGTTCCATGAGAGTTATGAAAGTGATTGCGTTGTCATTTGTTTCCAGATTATCTTGGTTAACGTTCGTTGGGAATCTTATATCGTTATTTATTTATTTAGGTAAACACTTCCAAAAAATAACTTTTAGTCTTAAGCCTAAACGACAATTACAAACATGTTATTTAAAGGGTAGCTCGGTGCACTAAGCTTCCGCTATGCGCTGGTCCGGAGAAGGACCGGATCAAAAGGATCTATTATACGCCGTCTTACCTTACATTTCTGCAAGAGATTATTTTTATGGCTTGAACTCATGACCTCTTGTAGGAATTAATTAAAATGATTTTTTCTTTTTAAATATTACTATTAGTATTAATATCACTTTGGAACACATGCACATAGTTGCCTTGCGTGGCTATTCTTCTTCTCCTTTCTCTATTTTGATTTGCGACACTATTAAGCTCACTCCTAAATTGTCAAATTACGGCGAGTGAATGATTTTTTTATTTAAATTTCTGATTGTATGTAATTATAAGAGATGATATCTTAGATGATCACTCAATTATAGGTGTTTCACTCAAAAAGTCATTCAACTTTGTTAACCAGAAAATCACTGAACTATTTGATGTTTCACTCAGAAAGTCACTCAACTATTTGTGTTTCACTTGCAAAATCACTCAATCTATTCGAGTGATTTTTAATTATATTTTATTAATTTTTATTTAGAACCAATATTATAAGAAATAAACAAGTACTCATTTTAATCATTTTATTGACCTGCCCACTTGACACGATCCACTAAAAATATATTGACCATGACCTTTTATTTTACCCCATTCCCACTAAATATTACTACTGACATAACTAGTAAATAAAATACTACTACTACTACTAACTAATACAACTATATTTAGTGAGAATGAGGGTAAATAAAAGGTCTTGGACAATATATTTTAGTGGGGCGGGTCAATAAAATAGTTAAAATGAGTATTTATTTATTTCTTACAATTTTGACTTTAAATAAAAATCAGTAAAATGTAATTAAAAAAATACTTAAATATGTTGAGTGACTTTGTAGGTGAAACATCAATAGTTGAGTGATTTTCTAGTTAGAAAACAAAGTTAACATATTTTCTGAGTGAAACACCAATAGTTGAGTGACCATCTGAGATATTATCTCATAATTATAAACAATGAGACGTTATTTATACACAATTGAGAATCAATTTATACGATTGAATATAAAAAATACTCTTGTAAGTATAAGCTAGTTGAAATCAGAAGGCCTTGCTAATAAGGAATCTAGTAATTGGAGACTAATTTTAGGTACTAGTAATTCAAAAAGAATTTAGAGTAGAAGTTCGCTAGCTAATTGATATGTTTGAATAGTTATAAATTTTTCTTCATTTTTTATTTAATTTTATTTTGAATTTTTATAAGTAGCACAAGATCACACCAGTTCAGAAAGTTCTTCCAAATACTTATATTACATTAGCCGAATAACTTTTTACAAAGATATTAAAAATACTTACGTTCACAAGTATATATTTTTCAGGGTGGAAAATCTAAAGAGTTGGTGGGAACCACCTACTCCACCATGACCCCCCCCTCCCCCCGATGAACCACTATTGCTCGCTCTCTTCCCCATTTCCCCGCTCACGTTTCTTATGTACTCTGTGTTTCAGGTCTAACTCCGGCCAAACAATGCCCAACGATCTGATCAGATTCGCGGTGTATTATTACAGATCTGATCGGATTCTCTTTTTAAGGCCGTCATCGATAATTTTTTGTTTGAATGTTAAATGTATTGTTACAGATCTGATCGGATTTGCGTTTTTCCGGTGACCTCCATGAACGCCGACGAGTGCCCTTTTGTTTTTATATATTTATACATGTTTGCTGATTTTGCCCCATCTCCGGTAAATATTTACAACGGTAGTGGAGTAGCCCGTGGTGGAACGCAGGTGACGACGGTGGGGGTTGTCGGAAGTGGTTGAGGTTGGCGATGGAGAAATCGGGAGGGGCAGGGGTAGTGGGTGTATAATAGTGTATATGAGAGTAAATGGTGGTATATGGTGTTTATGTATATAGGTGTATAAATATGGTGTTTGGTGTTACTCCGGCGTGATCCAGGGATGACTGGTCGCAGTTGTATATGGGTATATATAGAGCTAGAGATTTGGATTTTGACGGTGTATATGAGTGTATATGGGAGTTGGTGGTGTTGAAGTTATTTTTTTTATTATAGTATATAATATTATATAATGGTATATATGAGTGTTTATGTATATATGTGTATAAATATGTATATATTTTAAAATATTTATAAATATATAATGTACTTGACTTTTGTATATAAGTGTAATACTATATAAAATTATTTTTGAATCGGAGCTTTGAAATGCAAATGAGCAAATTGTATATTTTTGAATTTTCTCGGATAATAAACTAAATTGTAAAAGAAACACTTAATTGATTTTTTTCTCCAAATATTACTTTATGGATAAACGTCCACGTCCCACTACATAATAGGAGTAAGAGATTCGTGATGTGCAAATTGCACTTGTGAACATATGTCTAGAGATGGCAGTGGATTCTGGACTCGGTTCGGATTCGGTGGATTCAGATTCGGTAGATTCAGATTCGTTTTATAGGATATGGATCTTCAAAATTTAGACCCGACGGATCTGGATCGGACCCGAATTCGTTTTTGACGGATCGGATATGAATCTGGATCTTGTATTTTAGATCCGTATCCGATCCAGATCCGACTCGTGATTTCGTGTTTTATTAAATATATTCATAACCTGGATTGTAATTTTATAAGTATTTTCTTAAAATTGCTAAGCACATACTTACAAGTTTAATCCTCAAAACAAATTTAATTTATCCCCGCGTTAACTCAAAAATTAAAAAATAAAGAGGTAACTTCGATAATAAAATCAATGTTATATTAGTGAATGACTAACATCTCCATAGACAAGTAGTTAAAATTATATTCACTTCATTTGTGAAGATTCCAAGCACATGCAAGTTCTGCATTGTGGAAATACTAGTCAACATTTTCAATTAATAGCTCACAATCAAAACGAGACAACGAACAAAATATCTCATATGAACATTTCAAAATTGTAACTAGAGATGGCAGTGGATCCTGGACCCGGTGGATCCAGATCCGTTTTATAGGATATAGATCTTCAAAATTTGGACCGACGGATCCGGATCGGACCCGGATCCATTTCTGACGGATCGGATCTGGATCTTGTATTTGAGATCCGTATCCGGTTCAGATCCGACCCGTGGATCCGTTTTTTATTAAATATATTCATAACCTAGAATGTAATTTTATAAGTATTTTCTTAAAATTGCTAAGCACATCCTTGCAAGTTTAATTCTCAAAACAAGTTTAATTTATACTCGCGTTAACTCAAAAACAAAAAAATAAAGATGTAACTTCGATAATAAAATCAATGTTATATTAGTGAATGACTAACATCTCCATAGACAAGTAGTTAAAATTATATTCACTTCATTTGTGAAGATTCCAAGCACATGCAAGTTCTGCATTGTGGAAATACTAGTCAGCATTTCCCACAACTATTGTCATTGTCCAACATTTTCAATTAATAGCTCACAATCAAAACGAGACAACGAACAAAATATCTCATATGACCATTTCAAAATTGAAACACAGTAAACTGTTAGTTAAGTAAAAATCGTTTGTCAGTTCAAAAAAATATTCTTAGCAAGATTACATTCTTAGCAAGACAATTTTTTTTTACATGTGGATCCAGATCCGATCCGTGGACCCGGTGAATCCGATGGATCCGAATTTGAATATGATTTTTATGGACCCGACGGATCTGGATCCGGATCCGGATCTGGATTCAGGTATGAAAAATGAATCTGGATCTGGATCTAGTAGGATCCGGTTCAGATCCGATCCGTTGTCATCCCTAAATACACATCCCCATATAAAAGCTTTATTACAGTACTACTACTACTAACTAGTCATTATAAGTGAAAAATGTAGAATGCACATCCATGATATTAATGAGTATTATAGTGTCAAGTGAAAATTAACTTACCATAATGATAATGAAGGCTTTCAAGTGTTGAAGCAGAGAATAAAATGCAGCAGGAAGAAAGGAAATGAAGGGATAGTATATATATTGTCCTTTATATGTGGAAAATATTTAGCAGACTGATGAACCAATGTCACAGCACTGAATTAGTATAGGTAGCTCTCCCTAAGTTGTGCTAACAATTAAGCAAAAGCAGAAAGCCAGTGAGGATTGGTTGGCTCAGTACAAAAAGACACAAAGTACCTAATGGAAAAGGAAAACAGAGTGGGCGCATTCTGTCTTACTAGTTAACCTTCTCATATAGGTGGTCTCTTCTCTTTCTTTTTATTTTATTATAATCATCTGATATCAAGAATTCATTGGTTCGAATTGATTTAGAGTTACATCACATAGGACCAATTAAAATGGAAAGTGCCCACCGCGTCTAAGGGTGTGCCCACCCCGCTGGACGAAAAAATACAAGTTGATTTCTTTTTCATCTATTCAGATTTTGATGGATAGAATTATCTCATATTTATACTGATGTGAGACAACATGTATCTCATGAAATTAATTGAGGTGTGCACGAGTTAAGTTGACCCAAACGCCATAATTATTTAAAAAAAAAGGAAATGTCTCCCTATTGAAATTTTTTACATTCCCATAAGTCGAACCCAAAAAAGAGTCCCTCCAAACAGTAGCCCCCGCTTGTCCATGACACACAATGAAATAGAAAATTGAAAAAATAAGACACTTACAGATCCCTAACGACATGTGAGAAGGATTTCCAGAATTAGTTAACTTAAGATTAGAAGATGTTTGTCAGGAAATATGTTAAAGTATATCTATCTTGATTCATTTTTTTTTTATGAAGACTAAGATTAAAAAACATGTTTATCAAGAAGAGTAAAAGTGGGTTGCATGAAATTTATTATAACTTCCAATTTAAGTGAAAATGGAGACCCTATAAGGAGATTATGACCATATTCTTAGGATAGATGTTGATCGTAAATTTGTTTAATTCCTATAGAGCAATTAAACATATGACGCTAAGATTATGTTACAATCCGTAATTATACTGGGAAACGCATGGTGGAAACAGGTTCCCATTGAAACGTTGGGAAACTTCGTTATTTTTTCGTGTGAAAACACTACTATTTAGGTTTTTCCTACCGACGTTCAGTGGAAAATAGTCACTGAACATTTTTCAGTGGGAATTTCAGTGAGAAAATAGAGATTTTTTAGTAGTGATAGTTACTCGATATTAGCTCTGTTAACTTTTTGAAGGAAAAAAATTATTTTCCGGTGAAATCGGTTCTAACCAGAAACCCAGTTAGAGATTTGTATTTTAGGATTTAAAGACAAGTGAGTTGTATCCGATCCAGGAAACTCCTTGACGGGTCCGATTTTAGATAGTAAAAATATGAATAGAACAGATAAAATGAATAAATAAGCTAAGATTCAGAACAAGTAATGAAAAATAATAGACAAGTGATTCTATCATATATTGCTTTGGGAAAGATAGTATTTTAGTTACAATAGTGAGAAAGAGGATCCATGATGTCTTTGCTTCCTTCCTAAGCTTTACATATATAAGCCAAGATTAAGACTATTCTAGCCTTAAAAGTCACGATGACGCGACTATGTTGGCGTCATCGTGCCCACGCGCGCTGAGCGGATGTCACATGAGATGGTGGGAGTGGGGAGAACTGTAGAGTATCCCCGTGCCCTCTGAGTATCCGAATACAATAATTCCCCCGAATGCAATTCTTACCCATACAAATAATCCCCACTTTTCGGGGCCTTCGCTCCATGAACCCGGGAAGTGGAAGAGTCTGTTCATTTTCTGAACTCTTTGCAAAAATTGAAGCATAGTTTTTTTTTTCTCCATGATCAGACGTTTCTTTAGAGCGGCATTTAATGCGTCAATTTGCTCATTCGACAACGCCGCCCTTTAAGAGACACCGATTGACGTCTACTGACATGGCACGCCACTTCGATTTCCAAGGCTAATGATCACTTTTCGGGCTATTTAAGTGGATGACCCTGCCTTCGTTTCCTCATTCTCCTTCTCATTCTCACTCTTCACTTTTGTGCAAACTCAATTCTCTACCTACTACTCCTGTATTCGCAATTGGTCCAACAAACATAGCGACATTATTCATTCTTTGCTACCTACAAGTATCACTGAACACCATCCACATACCACACCTCCTGCTTTCCACTATGATTATACGTCAACTATATTTATTTTTTGAATATTGGTAAGATTATGTCATCAACATTTATGTCCAAATTAACAAACAAAGAAAATTACATGACTCGAGATGTGGTTTTCTCTATAAAATATTTTCGAAGATTTTATCACCATACCTGATAATCTCCTATGGTGCGTGTTTTGAATCCAGCAGCACAGTAGTCAAAGTAGTACTCCCATGTCCTGATGAACTTGTCATCGAATCCCAAAGAATGAATTTGGCTACAGAGTTATTAATGGTCAAGTATCAGCATCTACAACTGATCAAGCTACAACTGAAAGGAACAGATTTATCATAGAAGGTGTTGTAGACTTATTTTGGTCTTGTAACCTTTGATTTTTCAAGAAGTTCTTCCGCCAAAATCTCAGTGTTTGATAGTAATGAATTCCAATCTCCTCCAGGTGCACTACACTGCATTTATATAATTTATCAAATGATTTCAGAAAGAAATGCTTTTGAAAGATTGACAAGCACAAACAATGCTTTCTTACCATAGTTTGGATGCAGCAGCCATGGCTGATGTTACTCGACTTAGTGCAAGCAAGCATCCACCTGGGAATATATACTCTTTTATGAAGCTGTTGCTATGCCTGTATTCGTCATAACTCCCGTCTGGCATTGAAATGAACTAAATAAAGCCAACACTTGTAAAACGCAGCACCAAGAAACAAGTGCAAGAGAAAAGTGAAAGAAATAGAAGGGAAAAGTATAAGGAAGTGGAATGTATTAGGGTCACTATAATCAATCACCTGCAGAACTAGAAGTCCATCATCTGTTAAGTGCAGATACACAGCAAGTAAAGAATTCCTCTACATAATCATGACCAACATGTTCTATCATCCCGCTGAAAATGATAATTAGTACAATTGTAACACTAGCTCGACATGTATCGACTAATACAATATGTCAAGATGTAGATGGATAACAACTCACATCGATATAATCCTGTCATATTTGTCCTTATTTGGGATTTGGCGATAGTCACATAGGATTAATGTTATTTGATCCTGTGAAAAAGTGTCATTGAATTGAATATTAATAGATAACCCTAGCTTTAAAGTTGCTCGGATTTAGGTTGCAAGTGCTAAGAAGATCACGTTCTCATGTTAATCCTTTAAAGACAAACGTCAGAATGCATCATAGAAAGAAGCATTTTAGTTAATTTTGTGTCATAACTTCTCTGGCCTGACTTGTGACCTAACTTGTTCAGGAGCTCTTACAGTTTAGAAGCAGAAAATGGAAGAAGGTTTAGTTCATGAAGTGGAATTTCCTAGTTGCTTTATCATTTGCCTCAGCTTATAGCAATTACTGTATATTGTAGTGTAAGCTTCATGTTAGTCATCTAGCAAATTTTGAGCTTCCGTAGACATTTTAATTACTATACCTGAAGGCCTGCTTGCTCAACTCTCAACTGTGCATACTCCATTTGCTGCTCGGAGAGAGTTATACCAGTATATTTACATCCTGTTTGCTTGACAACTTCCACAGAGAAACTTCCCCAACCAAATCCAATCTCTAAAATGTGATGTTCCTTGCTAATTTTTGCGTAAATAGAATAGAAGCAGAATCAAATTATGCCTGAAATGTATGTAGTAACTGTGACAATTTTTACTTATGTGATGACTTACCTTTCTAATGAGAGCATAAATCTTTCTCAGCTGTGCATCTTTTAGGTCTTCGTCCTCACTCTAGCAAAATTACGAAAGAAAACTAGATCACCATGTAATGAGATTAAAGAACAGGAAATGTAGCTTAATATACGAGGAAAAAAGTGGGAAGCATTTAAAAGTTTGAGAGCTAACCTTGAAAATTGCACATGAGTATGTCATTGTCTCATCCAGAAAGAGTGAGAAGAATTCATTACTCTGAGAAAAAAAATCAACACATACTTATATTCTACACAAGAGCAACTGGCAAGGATATGGCCAGGATTGAGTACTTCAATTTCAATAGTGATCTTCGACCTCCCTACATTATTTGGGCGATACAATATGCAAGTTAATTAGTTACCAGGTCATAATGGCTAGAGATATTTTGACGAGCCTGAGTGAGCGTGTTTCGATTTGAAACATGTCGAATGAAATATTTTGCAGATGACAGTGCTGCTGTAAAAAGCACTGGTGTCCACCAGCCTCTAGAGACATGAAAAGTGATGAAGAGCTTTAACATATAAGCAGAAGTTTATGTTTCTTGATTAACTATTTTACCTTTTCTTGATAGACGTTTTAGCAGATGCTTTCAAATCTGTGTTGGCAATAAATATCTGAAAAAGGACTCGGGAAGCTAAGAACCAACCAAAAGTTATTCACAAAGATATCAAGTCATTTCCTCACCATGATAAGATTAAGAAGACCTTCATTCTTATCAACAAAAGAGAAATCCCCATGAATAAAAGCATCAGCAAGGCCTAGGTCAGTTTCAGTTGCAACCTGTAAGAAATGTCACAGAATTTTAGATTGGGAAACCTTTCATTCTTTTTTTGGGTTTAGTTTTTGATAACTTGAAGGGGCAAAAGAAAATTTCAATTTACCTTCCAGTAAAACTGCGTACTATGAATTCTAAGAGAAACATTGAGAGAGCATTTCCTTTCTGTTCCTTGGAGGGTGAAAATTGTATACATCATAAGTGCCATGGAAGTTTCTTTGAGATAACACCATGTAATATTGTATTGTAAATATTTATGTTAGCATTTTTAAATTAGAATTTTAATTAAAGAATTATGAAAATTATTTTTTTTAAAAAGGCGGACAGTTGAAAATCCAATGCCTTCGAACAGACAACGGAGGTGAATATACATTAGATGAGTTCTCCCAGTACCTATGAGACTGCCGCATACACCATCAATTCACATATGCAAATACGCCACAACAGAATGGAGTAGCTGAGAGGAAGAATCGACACCTTGCAGAGATATGTCAAAGCATGCTACATTCGAAGAATGTTCCAGGAAGATTTTGGGCAGAAGGTATGAAAACAACAGCTCGTGTCATCAATAGACTTCCTCAAGCGAAGTTAGGGTTCGTTTCACCCTTTGAAAAACTGTGGGGTAGTAAACCTGCAGTAAGTCACTTTCGAGTATTTGGTTGTGTGTGCTACGTGTTTGTGTCAAGTCATCTACGTAGCAAATTTGATAAAAGGCGATACGGTGTATCTTTGTGGGATACGACATCCAAAGGAAAGGGTGGAAATGTTGCGACCTAACAACTGGAAAGTGTTATACATCAAGAAATGTGGTATTCGATGATGCAGCATCATGGTGGTCACCTCAAAAGGAAGAGTTACCAGATTCCAAGGAAATAGAAGACAATTTGCAAAAGAAGATGGGGAGCAAATTGTTGAAGTACATCCAAGTCCAGAAAAGGAACATGAAGATCAAAGTAAGGAAGAAAATACCGAGGATGAGGCAACACAGAATCCGTGGCAAACATGCATGCATCAAAGAGTAGAAGACCGTCAACCAGAAGGAGTAAGCCCACAGCCTCGGAGATCGACAAGAGTTCGAAAGCCAAATCCCAAGTACGCCAATGCTGTTGTAGCTGAAGAAGAGTTAGGGATGCAAAAACAAATTAAGTTGGTGTTGAGGGGGAGTGTTAAAAGTCATCATCAACTTAATATCCAAGACAATGGATAATCAATATAGAATGTTCAAGTAGTTCTAGAGAGTTGAAAAAAGAACTTTAGTATGAAAGTTCTAGAATGGAGTCTAGAAAGAATAACTCTAAAAATAAATAGAAGAGTGATTCTAGAAAAAGGTAGTGAAGAATATTCTAGAATAGAGTAGTAATTAAGTATTATCACTAGATGCTTCCATCACCACCTATAAATATAGGTGGTCTATTTGAGTTGTAATTAAGTGAGTAAGAAGTTCTCAATAAGTGAGAGCAAGTAAGTTGTACTCAAGTAAGAAGTGAGTACTTAAGTTCCAAGTGTGCATCCAAAAAGTGTTCTAAAGTGTGTGTAAGCTAAAGTGTGAGTGTCAAGTGTTGGTAAGAATAAAAGAGTAAGAACTTAGTGTATATTGTGGTCAAGTTATAGTGTTCAAGTCTTGGTGTAATTACTTTCATAATAATAAAGTAATTACGTTTTTCACGTCTTGTGGTGTCTAACATGTGTAGTGTGACTTCAATGATTCAACTGTTGTCTTTTTATGCTGAAAGAAGAAAGAACAGAAGCATGTGGCCTTAGTTAGTATTTAATGCATGATTAACTAATAACATGTGGATTATTGCCTTAGTTTGGTAGGTAATCCAATGAACAGAGGCAAATATTACTACTGCTGCTAAAGGGATTAGAGGGTATAAAAATACACAACCTCAAAAGTTATATTGATTCTGAAAATCTTTTTCTAGGACATATAACAGCTGGTTTCAACTGAAGAAAGCAGAATATGCAGCTAGGAAGAATGGTGAAGTTAAGAGATCATATGACTTCAAGGTAAAAACAGACTAATTGGTTTTTCTTTGCTCGGATCAGAGTACACAATTCTGTTAAATATTTCTATTTTTAGAGTAGCCTATGTTAAATAATAACATAAGTAAGTGTCCTGTCTCTCTATGTTTAAGTAGTACTATTTTCACCCGCAAGGGTAGCCAAGTTGGTGTAGCAGTAGAGCGCGGGACCACAAGGTCACGAGTTCGATCCCCTGCATAAACCTTCTTGGTTGAGCCTGTCACACATGGCTTGCCAAGTGTGGTTAATCGGCTGACGTGGTTTGCAGGCTATTGCGTCAGTCCGGGGTTTACCCTGTGCGCACTCGAGAGAGTAGCGGCTGCGGGTTCCTTCGTCAACAAAAAAAAAAAAAAGTAGTACTATTTTCAATGTGATTCTATATTGGTTGTATCCGTTTTGTTCGTCTTTTGAGTCGTTTACAACTTCCCTTCAAGTCTCTGTATGTTGTATAAGAGTGAGCTTGAACAATGCATGTTTTATGTGTTTTCTGTCCAATTCCGAATCCAAAATAAGAGATTTCATATTTAATGGTTCATTTTTACTTGTCTATTATACTAAAATATTTTTTTTACTTTTACTTGTTTACTTTAGCATATCAAGAGAAAAATAATTTTATATTTCCTATTTTAGCCTTAACATTAACCATTCATTTCTTAAATCATTTCATAATTTCATTTAAAATATACTCCAGGTATGAAGGAAAGAATTGAGAGTCTCCTCATGTCAATAAAGCATATTGATGCAAACTCCATAATCATGGATTCACTCATTTTTGGTTTACCACCTAAAGTGTCATGGGGTGTGGTGTTGTTAGACTCGATGAATCACTTCAGCGGAAATTTATTGTTTTACTTATGTTTTTGACATGTTTAAGTATATTTTATGTACAAATTAAAATTTTATGAAATTTATAAATTTCATGTGTTTATTGAAAAAATTCTAAAAATAAAATTATTGACTTTCTGCTGTGATTTTGCATTAAGTGTAAGAAAGTAATTTTATTGGACTATTTAAAATCATAAAGTAGGACCAGATGAAAATAGGACGGAGATCAATTTTATGCAATTTTCATGTTATACATCCATACTAGATCTGTCATTAATTTTGAAATTTCAACTAATATAAGAACAGTCATTTAATAAGAAAAGGATTACATAGCAGTGAGAGTTTCTTTTTTCTGTTTTTAATTTTCTTAAGAAGAAAAACTGAATCATATGAGTATTAGATATTGGTACATACATACTAAACTATACAAATTGGTCCTTCGAGGAACAAAACATGCTTCAAGGTCTTGAACAAAAACATCAAAAAAATAAAAGGAATGTATTAGGCCCTTCGCTAGTTTTCTTCTCTAAACCACTCCCAACATATTTATATAATTATTTCATTCGAACTTTATAAGGAAATTGATGAAAAAGTGAAAATTTATAATAGACTATTGTGGTTCGATTCTTCCCAAATTCAGTGAATAACGGGAGCTTAGTGCACTGGACTACCTTTAAAATAAATAAACTAATGTTAAAAATAATTAAATGAATAAGATAAAACATAAATTATTTCTTTACTATTTTCAAAAAATATTAAGAGCTTGTCTAATTCTCTCTTCTTTCACCACCTTTGGTTCTTCGTTTTCTTCGGAGAAATACAATAAGAGTTTCCCATAACCATCTATTATTTCCCCTATTTCTCTTTCTTTTTCTCCACCAATAGCTTTCTCTCTTGCTTTTTCATCTCTCGTTCTCTCTTCTTTCTTTCTTTGCCTCGAAAAAAAATAAGTCTAATGCTCACCGGCTTCTCTCTCCGCCCTCTTCCGCCAGATATTTGACAAAAATACATATCCGTTGCGGAGTTTGTGTAGCCCATAATGGCACCTACTACGACCACCATGACACAACATCTTCGCCATGCAAATACTGTTGGCGAAGATGTTGCTTCTGTCGACATTGACCTCGTTTGGCCTTTTGAAAATATTGACGGTCTTCACCGTGACCATTTTCGAGATGCGGCTTACGAGATATTCTTCACCGCATGCCGGTCATCTCCGGGGTTCGGAGGTAGGACGGCGGTCTCGTATCATAATCCGTCGGAAGTAGGAGATGGAAGCGGGTCTGGGGCTGGATCTACCAGCCCCGGATCACCGGTGAAGCCATCAGGGGTGGGGATGGCCGTGACTAGCAAGGTGAAAACGGCGTTAGGGTTGAAGATGTTGAAGTGGTCACGATCACGGAGAACTAGCTCCTATGGAGGCACCCCGTCGTCACCTGGGGGTGGCGCGAGCCCCAAGGTGGGATTCACGGTGCCCCATACGAGGGCGCGGAGGCCAATGACGTCGGCCGAGATTATGAGGCGGCAGATGCGTGTGTCGGAGCAAAGTGATAGTAGGCTACGTAAAACTCTTATGAGAACTCTTGTTGGCCAAGTACGTACATTATGTCTATTGTGCATGTTTAATGTCTTTTGCATGCATAAAAAGCACAAAACAATGAAAAGAAAAGAAATAAGGAAAATGACTAGGCTTCTTGCTCCATCTCTATTTAGTATACTGTAACTAATTTTTCTCTCATTTCTTTTTCATGAAAATCATCCCCTCTTTTTTTCCCTTTCTCGTTCTTTTTTCTTCTCTAAGAACAATTAGAAGAATGAATCAAAACTATCTTAATTGTTCTACATTAATTTCTATGATCAGCATGTCTTCGTGTTTTAATGTTTTCTTCGTTGTCAATATGTTGTTTTTATGAAATTAGTATACTCACCCTGTTTCAATCTAAGCAAACTTATTTCCTTTTTGGTCCATTTAAAAAATAATGATCTTTTTTTATATTTAAAAATACTTGAATAAAGTATAAGCTTCGCATTCTACTCTTATTGAGAAGTATTTGTATAGTCACAAAAATGTTATAACATGTGTAAGATATCAAGTTTTAAATATCTTAGTCGCACAAATAATATGACATATGTAACGCCACAAGCTCCAAAAATCTTTCTTTTATTACGATGTTGCTCGGACTCTCCAAAAATGATATTGCACCCGTGTCAGATCCTCCATAAATGAACTACTTTTGGAGTATACGACACACACTCAATGACATTTTTGAAGAGTTCGAACAACACAATCTCATATGACTTTTGTATGTGAATGAATTCAAGATTTAAAGAGCAGACAAATTGAACAAATGTGGTGAAATTTGTGCAGATGGGAAGACGAGCAGAGACAATAATCTTACCATTAGAGCTATTACGCCACCTTAAACCATCCGAATTCAACGATTCTCACGAGTACCATCAATGGCAAAAACGTCAACTCAGAATACTAGAAGCAGGCCTTCTTCTTCACCCTTCAATCCCAGTAGAAAGATCAAACACATTCGCGAAACGCTTCAGAGAAATCATCAAATCAGCTGAAGTTAAAGCCATTGACACTGGCAAAAATTCAGAAACAATGAGAGCATTATGTAATTCAGTAGTGTCCTTAGCCTGGAGAACAGTTGATGGCTCTCCTACTGATATTTGCCATTGGGCTGATGGATTCCCTTTAAATATACATATTTACACTGCTCTGTTATCCTCTGTTTTCGACTTAAAAGACGATACGATGGTCCTTGATGAAGTCGACGAGCTTCTTGAATTGATGAAAAAAACATGGGTAATTTTGGGTGTCAATAAATCAATTCATAACTTGTGTTTCACTTGGGTGTTATTCGAGCAGTACATTGTGACTGGCCAAGTTGAGCCTGATCTTCTAGGCGCGTCGATGATCATGTTGAGTAGTGAAGTTGCTAGTGATGCTAAGAAAGTGGATAGGGAGCCTGTTTATGTTAAGATGTTGGCAAGTGTGTTGACAACTATGAGGGAATGGTCAGAGAAAAGATTGGTTAATTATCATGAAAATTTCCATAGGGGTAGTGTTGGATTGATGGAGAATAATCTTCCTCTGTTCTTCGCGGCCACGAAGATATTAGAGGAAGATGTTCCGGGATATACTTCTGCCGGTTTTGAGAAAGGGGACGAACTCGCAGATGAATCAGCTGGAAATAAAGTCGGTTACTTCATCCGTTCGTCCATGAGGAACACATTCGCTAAGGTTAGTATTCTGGATTTAAGTTATATTTACTGATGATATACAGAGTTTCAACACTATGATTGGTGTATTCAATCCGTTTATAGTATGTAACACGCCTTATTTCCCATTTTACTAGTTCACTTGCTATAGGTAGTTACTTGAAATTGAGTATAGAAGTTAAACTTTAGTATTTTAGCCCTTGTTTCATTACCCTATGTTGCTCAGATTCTTTAAAAATATTGTCGGGTATGTGTCGTATCTTGCAAAGTATGCATTTATTTGAGGATCAGACATGGGACCGACATCATTTTTGGAGGGTCCGAGCAACACAGCTTTGACGCTTTCACTTTTATTTATCTTCAGTTTTTTTTTTATGTAACATTATTATTTTTCTTTCTTCATGTGCAAATAGATGTTGGAAGAAATGAGCATAGATGGTGCAAGTTTCGAATTGGAAGAAGTGAGCCACACACTGATTAAGTTAGCCAACGAAACTGAAGAATTAGCAGATAAGGAGAAGGAAATTTTTAGCCCTGTACTCAAGAAGTGGCATCCTATTTCCGCAGGAGTAGCAGCTGTGACATTACATTCTTGCTATGGAACTTTGTTAAAGCAATATCTCACAGGCGCGACTTTGCTCACGAAACAGACAGTTTTGGTGTTGCAGAAGGCTGGAAAACTAGAAAAGCTTTTAATCCAAATGGTTGTGGAGGATTCTGTTGATTGTGAGGATGGAGGCAAAGCCATAGTGAGAGAGATGGTTCCTTATGAAGTTGATTCAATCATAATGAATCTATTACGAAAATGGATTCAAGAAAGGTTGAAGAAAGGGAAGGAGATTATTATGAGAGCAAAAGAAACTGAAGTAAGTCTTTATCTTGTTTTTCTTCATAAATAGTAGACCAGGGGCGGAGCTAGGGGTGCTAGGGGGTTCATTCGAAACCCCATTGAAGGGAAATTATAATGTATATATAAGGTCAAAATTATCTTTTATGTATATAATTGGTTTGGAATCCTCTTGGCTTCTTCGTGTGTTTACTTCTTTATATTTTGAATTTCATTAGTGAAAATCATGGCTTCTAGTACACTGTCTAGTTTCTAGTTGGGAAGATTTCTATTTTGAAATGCTCATACTAAAAGGGGTTCATGGTTAAAAACTTTGATATGCAGACATGGAATCCAAAATCCAAAAGTGAGCCATATGCACAATCAGCAGTTGATCTAATGAGACATGCCAAAGAAGCTGTGGACAATTTCTTTGAAATCCCAATGGTTATGTCAGACGATTTAGTAGGGGATCTTGCTGATGGCTTTGAGCATCTATTCAAAGAATATGTTACCTTTGTCACATCATGTGGTAAGAACCAATTCATGGAACTCATTTCATTCCATACCTAAAGAAGTATATTAGATTAAACTAGGGGTGGCCAGTGGCCGGGGCGGGGCGGGCCTGGACCAATCCCAGCGGCACGGGGGAGGGTCGGGACGCGAGCTTCGGCCGGACGGGAAGAGGTCCCGTCCCACGTCCCGCCGGAAGGGGCCCGGGATGGGACGGGTCGGGTCGCGGGATTCGGGGGATTTTTATTTTTTTTTAAAATTGAATTTCCAACACTGAAATTGACATTCACACCTAAATTACCATGAAATTTCGACGTTGAAATCTATTGTATATCGTGAGATCTTTACTAAAGAAAAGGAAAAATTAGAAAGCGATTTGGGGGAAAACACAAATTGATTGGGAAAACTGACGTTTTCCTAAAAATTGACAACCACGTCTCAAAAAAATACGCAAAATCAAAAAAGAATCGGATAAAACGGACATCCGAGCACAGAGTTATGACCATTTAAAGATACACCAATTTACAACTACTTTCTCTCCCTACATTTTATGTCAATGCTTCTGTGATATGTTAATTAAGTTCATGGCGCATTCGACTTCCATAAAAGCTTCATAGATTGACTGCAATCTAGCCACTCAAAGACAAATGTACCATTAAATGCCAATAAGGCTTCATAAATTGGCGTTCATAACACATCTCATGTTGCTACTTTATTTGTTCATAATATGATTATTGCATGGTGTTCTGCAAACAATTCTTACATGCTATTCAAGTTTCCCGAGTCCTCGTAAGCTCTACGAACAATTATCGACATTATATAAATGATAGCAATACTGGAGTCAATAATTTAACTCAAAAGAATTGACAAGCTCACTATTCACAATTTACAACTTCTGAGATGGTAGGAAGATTTGTGAGAAAAATGAAGAGAAAATGAGGTATTTATAGATATACTAACTTAAGGGTTAAAAATAAATATTAATGGGGTAGGGAGGATTTATGGGGTGGGGGGAATATTAAGGGGAGGGGGGCTGGCGGGGAGGGACGGGGTCGGGATGGGGCGGGTTGGGATCGGGACGATCCCAGGCCCCGTCCCAGACAATTTTTTTTTATGGGGGATCGGGGCGGGGCGGGGCGGGGCGGGATCGGGCCGACCCGGCTCACTGGACAACCCTAGATTAAACATAGAATCTTTACATAAATAACCGGCCGGATTCACTATTTAAATTTCCTAGTCTGTATACATAGATTATACATATATTATACATGGATTATGCATATATTATACATGGATTATCTATTTTTAGTTTACACATTTGGATGGGCGGTTATTTAGGTTAATTCTTCAAAATAATCCCCTTTTTTTAGAATGCTCAAATAGTTATTTTACTCTTTTTGACTTTGTTTATCCTTTTATAGGGTCAAAACAAAGCTACATTCCTACACTTCCTCCTCTAACAAGATGTAGCCAAGATTCAAGGTTTTCCAAACTGTGGAAAATGGCTATTTGCAGTGTAGGAGAAGATGAACAAAACAATCATATAACAGATGAAGGCAACCATCCCCGCCTTTCAACAAGCCGAGGGACTCAACGCCTATATATAAGGCTAAACACTTTGCACTACTTTCTTCTACAACTCCATTCCCTTGATAAAACACTATCAATCTCCTCGAAAGTCGTCCCTTCTTCAAGAAGTTGTCACAGCAAGAACAGACAAATCGGGAGCTACTCCTACTTTGATCACACTCGTTCAGCCATCCAAGTAGCTGTACAACATGTATCAGAAGTTGCTGCTTATCGTCTCATTTTATTCGATTCTCACACTGTATTCTACGGTAGCCTCTACGTCAGGGACGTTGAGAATACACGTATTCGACCAGCATTAAGGGCACTTAAGCAAAACCTAACTCTTTTGTGCGCGATTCTCACTGACAAGGCTCAACCATTGGCCTTAAAAGAAGTTATGAAGGCTTCGTTCAAGGCCTACCTCATGGTTTTACTAGCAGGAGGAAGCAAAAGAATCTTTTCGAGGGCCGATCATCAGATAATAGAAGAGGACTTTGAGAGCTTAAAGAGGGTGTTTTGTACTTGTGGTGAAGGATTGATAGTAGAGGATGTTGTGGACACAGAAGCTGAGACGGTCGAAGGGGTGATAGCTTTAATGGGACAATCAACTGAGCAATTGGTTGAAGATTTTAGCATTGTTGCTTGTGAAGCTAGTGGAATGGGAGTTGTGGGATCAGGACAGAAACTACCTATGCCTCCAACAACAGGAAGATGGAACAGATCAGATCCCAATACAATCTTGAGGGTAATTTGTCATAGAAATGACAAAGTTGCTAATCACTTCTTGAAGAAAACATTCCAATTAGCAAAGAGGACGCCATATTGAGTAAACAAGCCAACATATCTTTACAAAGATATCAACATGCACCGAATAAACAAGAAAGGGAAAGAAACGGAAGAAAGACGGAATTTTTTGCCAGGAATCTGCTATTAGGTTGATTCAGTTGAAGGATGATGAGTAAAAAGGCTTCTGGAGTAATAGAGTTACAGAGAGCAGTGTACTAATTTTTTCTTCTTTTCTTCATTGGACTGGGCATTATCAGTACTTTACACTTCGTGGTGGAACGTGATAATGTATAATACTTTTGCTATCTTCTGTATAATTTGAGAGGTTATTATTTGGACCACATATTATTGTATATAGTGAAGGAATATTATTATATTAGCATACGAGTTGGAGACGAAATTTCTAGCGAAGGTAGACGAATTAGACCATCAAATTCTACTCATAATGAACTTTTTCTTTTAGAGATATCAGCTATGGAATTGGAAGTTCTGTTCAATAAAATACACATGACCTTTCATATCTCGAAACAACTATATTTAACTGATTATCCTTACAATCGTGTGAAAATCATAACGAAGAGAAAGGAGGTGAACAAAACTATTGCCCTGAATAGCTATGTTGCTCGGATTCTCAAAAACTACTAATGCATCAGTGTCGGATTCTCCAAAATGCATAATATTTGGAGGATCCGACATGGATGAGGCTGCATTTTCGGAGGATCCAACACTGGTGCAATGGCATTTTTTGAGGATCCGAGCCATAGCCATATAGTACACTACCTAGCTAAAACAGAAAATGCCATTGCACCAGTGTTGGATCCTCCGAAAATGCAGCCTCATCCAAGTAAGCTTATATATGTTAGTTAAAATCCTATGTATAACCATTAACCTGTGTGTCTCGATCCAATCTCCAATTCTTGCCTTAGCACAGCCAATGAATCTGAAATTTCAGCTTTATACACATAAAACTTGCTCACAAACAAGAAAAATATGAAGTTCAATAAGTTGAGTATCGCGAAGAACGCGTAGTAATAGTCAAGATGTGAGGCATTCAGGTTGTTTAGGATCCATCCTCTGTGATTCCCATGCTTCTTGGTGATATGAGAAACTGTCGAAAGCAAGAAGCTACTAATGAAATTCCCAATACCAAGACTAGTCATTGAATAAGAAGTTCCAAGACTTTTCATTCCTTCTGGTGCTTGATCATAAAAAAACTCAATCTTGGCTACTTCCAAGAATGCATCAGCTGTTCCCATAAGAATAAACTGAGGTAGCAAAATGAAAATAGATAACGGTACTTGTTTACCATTTTCGACTAGGCCATGGTCTTTCGCTACACTAAGCCTATGCTTCTCAACGAACGATGCAACTAACATGATCACAATATGGAAAGCCATTCCAATTCCCATTCTCTGAAGTATGTTGATACCTCTTGGATTATTTGTCAATCTTTTGGCGATTTTCATGAAGAAACGATCATAGAGCACAACGGAGACTAGCAATGATATGGTAACGAATGCACCTAGACTAGCCGGAGGGATGCTGAAATTACCAACGTCTCTCTTAAGGGTTGTGCCTTGCTTGACAAAAAGTGTGTTGATTTGAGCTATCATTGTGCTTGGAATGAATGTAGCAATCAAGATTGGTATCATCCTTAGCATTTGCTTTGTTTCTTCCACTTGAGTAACTGAACATAACATCCATGGATCAGTTGTATCTACTTTAACACAAGCTTTGTTCAGAAACCTGCAGCAAAATATTTTACATGATTATTGTGTCATCAAGAACAAAGAAATGCAAAATACTCTTCTTTTCTTTTATTTTCTTTCTTATCTTTTTTAGTGTGCATTTTCTTGTTATGTATGGGCTTAAAACCCCATATAATCTTTGGATACATAAACCAAAGAAGTAATCCATCATTTCAAATTTTTATGACACTTTCCATTTTGAAAAGTTCTACACAAAATTATTTCATACTGTTTCTTTACAAATTTTACAATTGTAAAAAATTTAACATTCATTAAACTATTCACGCTTTACTATGTATTTTCCTCAATCATCATTAATATATTATTTAAGTAAACTAATATCTTAAACTTTGTGCCTAATACTTTTATCACATAATCTGAAACATATGGAGTACTTGGTTATAGTAAGTGTGACTTCTGAAAAAATGAAGTACCTTGTTTGTATAAAGTTCTTTTACTCTATTAGCATATATAATTAAATCATTTTACTACTAGGGGTCGTGGTGCAATAGATAGGATATCTCCATCATTATCAAAGATTTTAGGTTCGAACCCTGGCATGGGTTACACGGCACGAATCCGAATTAGTAGGACCAAAAAGAAAAAAAATATTTTTCAAAATTATATACAAACCTCAAACTAGGAGTAGAGTCAATTCTGACTTTCCCATTCTTGGTGTATTCTCCCAAATCAAGCTCATACAACTCTTTTGGATCACTAGGAACTTGAACCTTCCATTTCCTTAATGCAGCTATAATGACTCTAGCCATCCTTGTAAATGGGCTTCCTCTGGGCTTTTTATGCCTATAAAAAGATGATCCAGCCAAGAATATCATTATTGATATAGCAAGGCCCAATGTTGGAAGCCCATATCCAAGGGACCAACCCACATTGTCTTGAATGTACACAAGCACACTGTTAGCAAATAGTGTCCCTAGGAAAATGCTGAACATCCACCAATTGAAAAATGAAAGTTTCTGTGCTTTTTCTTTGGGATGAAACTCGTCGAATTGGTCTGCGCCGATCGTCGATATGTTGGGCTTTGTGCCACCGGTGCCGATGGCTAAAGTGTAGAGTGCACCAAAGAAGACAGCTAGTTGAAGTGTGGATGCTTTCTTGCAGTCAGCTGCAGTTGGATTGGCACAAGGAGGAGGCTTTAGGCCATGGATTGATACTGCTAGTGTTAGTAAAGACATTCCCTGTTTAATGAAATTTGGTTAATCATGCTATAAATATACAGGTTACACTTGATATACCATAATAATAATCATTAGCATGCATTCAACGACTCTCAAATTCCCTAACATACTTGGCATATTAGCATGCATTCAACGACTCTCAAATTCCCTAACATACTTGGCATATTAGCATGCATTCAACGACTCTCATAATGTGTTTTCAGGTCAAAGAATAAAAATCAAGTACCTCCTAAAAAATACGTGATTTTGCCTTTCCAATCAATTAATATAAACTTGAATGCCTAGCGGTCTTACTTACCTTTTTATCCTTTTCCACTTAAATGTCAAATTTTTAACACCAATAAAGTGGTATTAATTTATATCTAATCTACACATCAGGCGATGCCCTCTTACTATTTATTGAGAATATAATTAAATATTAAAAGTGTGTTGTATCTAACAACTTAAGCTTTTAGATCAGATGATCACACACTTCAATATGGTATCAAAGCATGTCAAAGGTCCTGGGATCGAACCTCACCGCCACTCATTCTCAAAAAAGAATTGTCACGTGCTTGGACCATGAAAAAAATCAAGCCAGCACGTGAGGGGGCGTGTTGAGAATATAATCAAATATTAAAAGTGTGTTGTATCTAACAGCTTAAGCTTTTAGATCAGATGATCACACAGTTCATACTATTGAATCAAATCATGGGGCTCGACTGGAGTGCAAAATCGAAGAGCATTATTGGAAACTAACCAAAACAAATTAGTAGTTTTATACCTTGTTGAATTAGCTGAGGTGTGAAAACTGTCCTAGTTACAAAAAATTATCCGTCTTAGCTAAAAATAATGCTGCTGCTCAAGTCCCGGCTTGCCAACATTCTCTTGTTTAAGTAATTTGTTTGGATCAGGAAGAGAGGACGTTTTTTTTGCTCCTCCCTTCCTTGCTTGCATCCTTTCCTCTCTTTCAACACGACGACATTTACCATTTTCATTACCCGCCTAAAGGCTTATTGATAGCTCTGATTAGTCTGATTTTCTTTATTTGCTTACTTGTCGTGAATCGATTAATATATAAAAGTAGACCCAATAATGTTCGATACTCCTATATTATGTTTCTCCTCATAAACACTTCTAAATTTTCAGTCAACATATTTATCATTTTTAGAATAAGACTTCAAAGTCCTAATAAGAAACAAACTAATGCAGATATATATCATGTTTACAACCAAGAAAATCCAAGTCAAACTGGATTAAATTAAACTAATTTTCTAGATAAGAGCACCAGCTTTGAACGTAATTTATGAATACAACTTGCAGAAGAAAACAAACTATAAGAAAAATATCTGTTTCTAGTACCTACTGGAATATTCAAAGGTAAATTCCAAAAATAGATTCTCTAGAGTCAATAATGAACTGACCTGACAAAAAAAAAAAAAAAAAAAAAAAAAAAAAAAAAATAATGAACTGACCTGACAAATGCCAAGTACAAGAAAATATTATAGTGCTCTATTACCTTTGTCGTGACTTCAAGTTTTGTTTTTTGTTTATATCTTTTTGGTAATCACGTCATATCTAATCTAGCAGACAAGGATCACGTTATTTATCAAGTTGTCAAGTTACAAATAAATTATTTATGGCATTATCCTTACTTTTATTATTTTGATTAATACATGAGCATGACCATTCATCTTGGTCAATCTTTCATATTGATGACCTATAAGATGATTATTTACCCAATTACTAGTACATCTTGGGTGGACCAGTCATGTACCAATTATTGGACATCAGTTATTTAACCAACCCTTCGCTCAACGATCTCGCATAAAGAGGAAGCAGAAGAATTGTGGACGAGCATTCAGGAGCGGTTCGTTGTTATCAACGGACCTCGAATGCAATAACTAAAAATAGAACTTGCGGAGCGCAAATAGAAGGGAAGGACCATAGTGGATTACTATGGAAAATTAACCAAGCTATGGGAAGAATTGGCAAAACTACGAACATATTTCGACTTGCAAGTGTGGGAAGTGCACGTGCAATCTGGGGATGATCTTGGAAACCAAAAGAGAAGAAAAAGTGCATCTTTTCCTCATGGGATTGGATGAGACAATGTATGGAACGTTGAGATCGAACATACTGGCCCAAGAACAGTTGCTTGGTTCGATCTTTGGCACAAACGATTAGATCATCCTTCTGCACAAGTGACAAAGTCTATTACGGCGTTGGGTTTAAAAGAAAGTAGTATTGGTTCGGATAAGAAATGTGATGTTTGCCAAAGGGCAAAACAAACAAGAAGTGTTTTTCCTTTGAGGTGATAATATAGCTTTTGATATTTTTGATATGATTCATTGTGATTTATGGGGGCCATATAGAACACATTCTTCTTGTGGTGCTTCGTATTTCTTGACGGTTGTGGATGATCGGTCGCGGGACGTATGAATTTTTCTTTTATTTAATAAGAAAAAAAGTGTCCCAAACCTTGAAAATTTTCTTCGCACCGGTGGATAGGCAGTTTGCTAAGAAGGTGAAAATTGTTAGAAGTGATAACGGAACCGAGTTCACATGAATGAAAACTTACTTCTTCGAACATGGAATTCTTTTTCAAACTTCTTACACAGAGACGCCATAGAAAAATAGAATAGTTGAAAGAAAATACCGTCACATTCTTAATGTGGTGAGAACATTAAGATTTCAAGGTCATCTTCCGATCAGATTCTGGGGAGAATGTATTTTGACTGCGGGATACTTGATCAATAGAACACCATCTTCGATTTTGAATGGGAAAACTCCCTATGAAATTTTATACGAAGAGGCATCTCATTATGGTCACTTAAGGGTGCTAGGGTCAATATGCTATGCACACACGAAAGGAAGAATAAAAGTCAGAGCCGTAGGTGTGTCTTCTTGGGAAAACCCTACGGACAGAAAGGTTGGAGATTGTATGACTTAGAAAACGATGAATATTTAGTCTGAAGATATGTAGACTTCTACGAGACTTAAGTTCTCTTTTGTCGTAGGAACAATTAACTCGGTTGACAACATAGAAGTGATCCCGGTTGAAACAAAGGAAGAAAGGAATCAGCAAGATTTCGAAGAAGAAGAGACAGATAATATAGGTACGAACAAAGCTCGAATAGAAGAAATTCGGACATAGGATATCGAACCTACGAATCAGCCAGAATTAGACTAGACAGATTCTAGTTCAAATAATGAAAATGTGGAAGAAATTCAGACGGAAGGTACTCGGGCCAATGAAGAGTCACCGAAAGAATTGGGTCGAGGTAAACATCAGAAGCATGACTCGGTTCAATTACGTGACTATGTTACAGAAACATTCCGGAAAGAAAGTCCATCAATAAGTTCGCCCGATCCTCAACAACCCTCAGGTGCGCCTTATCCTTTAGCTCACTATATATCATGTGATAATTTTTCCTCGTAACACCAAAGCTTTCTTGCAGCAATTACCACAAGAATTGAACCAAAATCTTTCTCGGAGGCCATGAAAAAGGAATGTTGAAGAAAAGCCATGAAACAAGAAATTCAAGCATTTGAGGACAATGGCACATGGACATTGGAAATATTGCCGCCAGAAAGCACTCGGATGTAGATAGGTGTAAAAGATCAAATACAACTCGGACGGCACAATTGAACAATATAAAGCTCGGTTGGTCATCTTCGGTAATAAGGTATTGACTACAATGAAACGTTTGCTCCGGTAGCAAAGGTAGTGACCGTTCAGACTTTCTTGACAGTAGCGACCGCTAGAAATTGGGAATTACATCAGATGGATGTTCATAATGCTTTCTTGCACGATGAACTGGCGAAAGAAGTTTATATGAAATTACCACCGGGATTCTGTGTGTCTGGTCCGGAGTAAGTATGTCTACTCCGAAAATCTTTGTATAGGTTGAAACAAGCCCCACGGTGTTGGTTTGCCAAATTATCAAGTGTCTTGATGAAGTATGGGTTCAAACAATCATATTCCAATTATTCTCTCTTCAAGATGCACCGGGCAAGTATACAACTTAACGTATTAGTTTATGTGGATGACTTGATTATCTCTGAAAATGACCATAATGTCATTGCACGGTTCAAAGACTATCTCCAAACCTGTTTTCACATAAAGAATTTGGGCCCCTTAAAGTATTTTCTAAGAGTTGAAGTTGCGCGCGGACCAACTGGGTTATTCCTTTATCAACGGACATATGCCTTAGATATAATCTCTGAGTCTAGACCACTGGGAGCAAAATCGATTAATACTCTCATGGAACAGAATCACAATTTGGCGTTGGCCAAATGGGCCAATTTGGAAGATCCGGAATCATACCGACGTTTGGTCGGTAGATTGATGTACCTCAGTTTTACGCGACCGAAGTTGTCCTATTGTGTGCATGTTTTGTCTCAATTCATGCACCAACCGAAGGAAGCGCATTGGAGAGCCGCCCTTCAGGTGGTAAGATACTTGAAGAAGAATCCTGAGCAAGGAATTGTGTTAAGAAAGGATTGTGATCTCCGATTGTATGGGTGGTGTGATACGAACTGAGCTGGATGTCCTTTGACCCGAAAATCACTCACCGGATGGTTTATTTTTCTCGGAAATTCACCGGTATCATGGAAAACCAAGAAGTAGCACACTGTCTCTCGCTCGTCAGTAGAGGTGGAATACCGTTAAATGGCAATGACAGTTTGTGAATTGAAATGGTTAAAGGAAATCCTATATAGGTTGGGCGTCGAACATAAATCTCCGGTTAAAATGTATTGTGATAGTCAAACAACATTGTATATTGCACGAAATCTGGTGTTTCACGAACGGACTAAACATATTGAAGTTGACTGTCATTATGTCAGGGACACACTCCAATCTGGTAAAATACTTCCGAGTTATGTGTAAACCAATGAATAAATATCCGATGTTTTTACAAAGGCTTTGGGCAAATCACAACATGAATGTCTGCTTGGCAAGTTGGGCATTCGAGATTCCCATGCTCCAACTTGGTGGGGGTATTGACGGATTGGAAACCTAGTCTAACTCTAATAGTTTTATGGTAGAATCCTAGTATAAGTATATTTGGTAAATTATAATTATGATAGTTTTATTAGAATAGGGTTTACTTGTTAAACTAGAGAAAAGAGAACTTTTACCTCTATATAAAGAGGTCACTATTATGAATAAAAGCAAGAAAAAATTCTCCCAATATTTTTCTTCTTTCTTAAATTTCATTCACTCTTAATTTTAACAGTATTGATGTAAAGTAAGTTGGATTAGCTATATTATGATCGATCCCTCATTATTCATATCTCGTTCCACTTAAACCCGTCTAATCGACCCAATGCAATAAATGGTATATACATGCAAAATAAACATAAAAATTGTAAACTAGATTTTTTTTTATTAGGGAGTATATGGTATATACATGAAAAATAAACATAAAAATTGTAAACTATAGATTTATTTTTATTAGGGAGTAACGTACCAAGAAATAAATGGCACAGGCAATTAAGAAAGTCCAATAACGGCCAAGAAAGGCGTCAGCAAAGTAGGCGCCCAATATAGGAGTCATCCATATAGTGCCCACCCAATTTGTCACATTGTTTGAAGATTTTACTGTGCCTTGATGCAACTTCTCTGTTAAGTATATTACCAAGTTTGATGATATCCCATAATATGCCATACGTTCGAACACTTCATATACTGCATAAATCATTAAAAATTGCCAACAATAATAAGTCAACAAGCAAAAGTTTAAGTAAAATAAGGTACAAATATATATTTAATATAAAAGGGAGTCTTAGAGCAATGATAAAGCTATCTCTGTGTGATTTATAAGTCATGGATTCGAGCCGTGAAAGCAGATGTATATTTTCTACATCACACTCCAGGAATGCCGCCCTTTCCGGATCCTAATAACGCGAGATATTTTGTGTACTGGATCGTTCTGAGTTTATATGAACCCGCAGCTTATAAGTTGTATCCGCCGAGTAATGAGCTCCTCATTGGTAGGTTGTTTAACTTATTATGGTTGAGTTGGCTGGGAGCTAAGGGTTGGTGGAACTGAACTCAGAACAAATGAAGGAAAAGGGTACAAGTAATTTCATCCCCAAAAAACTGATGTGGAAAGTCAATGCATTTATTTTTTATGTGATTGGACATTCAAATCTTAATCTTTGATATAAATAAAATTTACATCTATAGAAAATTATGTATGTAACAAAAACCTATGTTCCTTTTAAGATAGTCCAAATTTTGAGTGCATTTTTTAATTTAATATATACATTGGTCCCACAGTTACGTAGTACTCTTGATAAAACGCAACTACTCGACTTTTCAAAAAACTCCGGTGAAGAAGATCACGTCAACTAATCATAGGTGGAGCTATAGTTCTACCTATAAGTTCATACATTCGATAATTTTAATTCAAATTTTATATTTGTGTTTTAAAATCTACTTTATAGAATTCAAAACTCATAAATTTAAAATTCTAACTTCACCCCACCAACCGATCTCCCAATCTTAACCTACCATATGAAATAATATTCATTGGCTAATAATCAGCTGATTCCTTTAAGGAAAATGAACCTAACATAATTATTTTACTAGATTTAATGTAAAGGTGGGATATTCTTTCTCATTGTGGGACATAGATTTTAATATAGTAACATGGGATATATGCATTATTGGAGCGTCACAACAACTCATAAGTCATAACACCCAAAACAAAAAAGAGAATTTTAAAACGTGTGTACATGTACTCTACCAAAATTTCTCTATAAAGGATCTCCAAAATCTCTTGAAAATTTACTAAATTATCCATTTGGAAGTATCAAAGAACATGTCCGAAGACTTTTTTTTTCTTTTCGTCAACATCTTTTCGTATATTTATATTTTACTTTTTGACTAGCTTTTCAGCCGGTTGATTGGATGTTGTTATCATTAGCTGTGAGTGAACCAATTATTACACGACCAATGACAAGTGAGGTACTAAGGTTTTTAAAATGATGTTTTTCAAAGAATATAATCAAGCAAAATGGTATCTTTTAGTAAATATATTCTATTATTTCGTCCTTTTGAAATATAAAAAATCATCATTTAGTATTTTACATTCAGCATATATCTATATTTTTTAAAGGGATTTTATATTTTTTTTAAATCATCGTTTTATATTTTTTAAAAATCATGTCGCTTTTATCGATAGTCTATACAAGAGTTTTTAAAGGGGTTTAATGAACTTATATAGTCCACTTGCTGGTAGATGGAGTAGCCAGAGGGACATGTGCAGGTGCGAAGCTATCCTTGTTCAAGAGAGTTAACTAACGCTTTTGGTTGAGGAATTAAATTGTGTATGTAGATACACATATTATATGTCGAATCAACTTGTTTTTTTTGTGTATTTACTTTATTAAATTTTTTATTCATTTAGTGAAAATTCTTATTGCACTACGGGAAACATATAATATTCGTTAACGTATGAGAGAAACAGGAAATTTATCCGTTTAAACCTTAAAATAGGTAGCAATATCCATTTTACTCTAGAAAAGAAAGATTGATAAAGTGATAAAGGTAAGTAGAGAAGAAATTTCCTGCAGTTTTATAAAGGGGCAGGGGAAGCTGAAGAACGACACTAGACTTTTATGGTTCATGGAGCTAGTTTTGGCATAACTAAACTTGTCCTCTTTGGGCTCGAAGAGTGTTTACATATCGCTCTGAAAATGCCTATTTTGTGGGCTTATAAGTGAGACTAGTTTAAAATGAACCGACATGATCAGTAAGTATTCATATAATCGACTTCAACTTACTAAATGGAATATGAGATACAATTTTGTTGTGTGCATATATAGAAGTGTTTGGGTTGGGGGTTGGGTGTGTGGGGGGGGGGGGAGGGAGATAAGGTAGCATACCAACAATGAAGGAACAAGCTTTCCATCCACCAGTCTTGGATGTAAGAATAGGATTGCCTTTGAGATCCACAGTTCCGTCTTTTGTGTATCCATCATCTTGCCCATTTTCATCCACATAAGAATTAGTTGCCATATTGATTGTGGAAAATAATGGATGACCCTTTTATTCAATTGTTGTGCTAAAACTTCAAAAAGTGCATTATTGAGAAATAATATGTTGTTTTGTTTCTCCTTGGCATAGAAAGTCTGTTTTCACTACTTCCTTTATATAGACCCCAGCTTCCCTGCCTTGAGTCATTCAAGAGTTTAAGTTGACATAGGATTCAGAATTTAAGTTTATTGGTGGAGTATAAGATTTTAGAAAAGGCATTTTCTTGAATTTTGGATGTATTTATAATTAATTTATACATATCAAGTGAATTTCATAATACAAATACAAAATTTAAGTCAAAACTATTAAATTTTGCCGAACTCATAATTTAAGTCATATGCACTATCCATGCAAAAACATATTTACAAGATCGAGCTACTTATAAAGTAATTATAGACAGATCGCAATAAGAAATAATTATTAATAGAAATGGTAATTAACTAATCATATAAACAATCTTTGCACCTCGCAATGCATATAACTTAAATCTGCTACTCAAATCATATGCTATTTTCTTTTTTGTTTCTACTAGGTGTTTGGTATTCGCTTTTGCATAGATTAATTCAAATTCGGGTATCTTAAGATTCATTAAAGAAGAAAACGCTCCCATAAAATTTTCAATTCTCATAGATTCTAATTAAAGACTTGTGATTGATAGGAGGAATATAATTCTATCCATTTCCCACCTCAACAGTTGATATGGTTACTTTTGTTGTACTAAACTTCACGGATTTTGTATCAAACATAATTAGTAGCATAAAATAAGATTAAAATTAAAGGTTGTCACTGTCTATTAGTAAATGCCAAGAATGGTCTTTGCAAGTTGAATATAATAAAGACTATCTGTTTCTCCTCTCTGCCCTCCTTTACCCCCTGTTTGGATGGTTGTTTCCCGTGGTTCATTATTGTATTATTTTCTATGAAATCATGTTTGTTTTCATTGTTCTTAAAATTATGTTATATGATGTTGTAAATTCGTTGTAATTTAATGGTTAAATGACCATGAAAAAATTCAATTTTTATAACCACGAATTTGATAGTTTTTACATGGTTATGTATTTCATTTTCAATAATACCTACCCCACCCACCCACCTCTATCACACCCAAACTCACCCAATCCCCCAGCCTCCTGCCACCCACCCTACCACCCGCCCCACCACCACACCCCCTCCATCACACCCAAACCCACCAACCCCCACCATCTACCACCCACCACGACCCCTCACCACCCCCACCCCACCACACAACCACCCACCCCCTCCATCAGACCCAAATCCACCAACTCCCACTCTTACCACCCACCCTCACACTATCACACACGACCCCTCATCACCACCCACCTTCACCACCACCCCCCACCACAACCACCCACCCCCACACTACCACTCATCCCTCCCCTCACGTCCCCTCACCACCACCCACCCTCCCACCGTACACCACACACATGCCCTCACCACTACCCACCCCTCCACCAGCCCCACCCATCACCTACTTATTCTTTAAAGTTCCCATTTTATGTTTTATCTTAATTTTATTAATATATAAAAACTAGTATGTAATTAAGAGTTAAGAGTATTTTAGTAAACTTACATGTTATTATACAGTACCTTACAGTCAAATCAAACAATAAAAATATCATTAAACCACAATAAATAATACAGTCTATCCAAACATTGTGTTCATTAAATACAGAACAGTATAATACAACATCATACTATACCATACCATACTGTACATTAACGAACCACGAGAAACAACCATCCAAACAGAGGGTTAAAGAGAGATAGACCGAAAAAGAGAGAGAGAGAATAGAAAAAGGACTATTTTATATCGGTTTGATTGGTAGCTGGTTAGGAGGTAAGTTATTCATATATTAAATCATGTATAAGTTATACTCACGTTTGGTAGTTGGTTAAAAGGTAAGTTATTCATGTATAAAATTAATACGGTATTTGATTTACAATTTAGAGACCCGCATAACTAATACATGTATAAGTTACAAGGAAATTTATGTATTATTTTATATAGGGTAGAAGATGTAATAACTAATACATGAATAACTAAGCCCCGTATAATACATAAATTCCTCATAACTAATTTATGTAATACTAATACAAGCATAACTCTAAATCAACTAGTGCAGTGCCATGTTGACCATCCACTCATTTTTTTACTTTAAAAGGAACAGCCTAGTGCACTAAGCTCCCGCTATGCGCGGGGTTCGAGAAAGGGCCAGACCACAAGGGTTTATTGTACACGGTCTTACCTTGCATTTCTGCAAGAGGCTATTTTCACGGCTTAAACCGTGACCTCCAGGTCACATGACAACAAATTTACCAGTTACTCATTTGCTTACTTAGTTGAGGGAAATTTCATAATTTATGAAGTACGTACGTTCTCATTTCTTTTCCCACCTAAGATTCTAAGTTCTGGTGACCTACTATTGATGAATTCCATATATAAAATTGTATTGAGCAAAAAGAGTTGAATCGACTTGTGTAAGTTTTGAACTCTAGAAATATTTATATAGATTAATTGAGTCAGTAAATTTCTGATATCAAATGATTAAACTAAAAAAACATAAAAGATCTGACTACGAAACGTTATGATCATGGTCTATTCTTCTTATAAAATAATAGGAAACACTAGAGATTTTTATAGAAGGCGGAGAATATCTATATAATCAAACGAAATTGATAATTTTAATACAGCTCATTAGAAAAAATAAGTAATAAAAGAAGAACATTGTTGGTTTGACTTTAAGAAAGTGAAATCTAAATTAAATGCTACTTTGATTTTAGTTGTTGCAGTAAACAACCACCAAGAACGGAAATCGAACCTAGCTAATATAAAGATAATTAGTAACTTTGGTAGATATTAGTGTTTGATTTGACTAAAATACTAAACTAAAGATCGAATTCTTTTTGTAAGCTAAGAAAATCTGATCATCTATATAGGGAGAAGATCTCCATTGTTGAACATTCGAAGAAGGAAAGCATAAGAATAATTTCTAGAGAGAAGAAAACTAATTCATTGATCTAAAATTGATCTCAACTACTTGAGATATCACTATATATACATGTATATCACATCTGTATACAATTGTGCAAAATCATCTCCCACGATTGCTTCTTAGCTGATCAACTAACTTTTGCAACTAACTAACAAATCTGTTATAACTAACTATAATTTTGTTACACTTAACTACTCTACTTAGTAAGGTAGTCATTCAGAATTAGCATACTCCCCTCAAGCTGGAGACTGATAGATATCTAGCAAGCCTAGCTTAGAAAGCAATGTGTGATGTTGTGCAGTCCCTGCGTTCATTTGAGGCGGTATGTCCTCGCACTTAAATAGGTGATCTCCTACAAGGTATCCTGCTATACCCTACTTTACAAGTGTTAGGAATCATTAAAAGTTTCCCCAACCTTAACCTCAACCGTTTGAGGATCGTTAAAGGTTTGGAAGCTTAACCTTTACCCACATGCATTAGCACTTTAATGTCTATCGCGGAAACAACTTTGGATTCATGTTTTCCTACAGAAATCATCATCCGAGGTGCTCTTGCTTCCACCGAAGCGCTCAACTGAGCCTTTTTACAGCTTAGTTTTCCCATTGAACCACATTCTTGGGATCTCCAATCAGTATGGTTGGGTTACCACCGCAAAGGTTCGTATTGTTTAGGTTTTAAGCTCATTCCCCTAGACAGGCAGAACACTTGATCTCCGGGTAGTCCCTTAGTTAGTAAACAAGGAAGTGACACCCGTGATGATCAACTGTCATACGGTCTTATGCCTCCGACAGATCCTGACAGATATGTCCAGACGCCGTCATCTGTGTCCTTCCTAAGCCGACCGGCTAGCCACAGTATATGACTGCTGAAGGCACGGGATTCTCCCAATAAGGGACGTCCTCTAAGGAGTCATAAAGTTACTCAACTTCTTTCATGCTTTGTATAAAGCGATAAACTCTGATTCCATCATGAATCGGCCGATGCAAGTTTGCTTAGAGAATTTTTCAAGACTCACCATATTTTTGACTTTGGATATTTGGCTATTGTAATATCTTATTTATGCCAACCATAGTCCAACTCCAATTGAGACTGTTTTTAGTAGAGCCTTGACATTTGATGCAATAGACTTTATTTCAGTTTGAACTCCAATAGTCTTATCCATATTAAATTTCTTATTGAACTCCAATAGTCCTATCCATATTATTAAAGTCATGTACTTCTCTCTATCCCAATTTATATGATACAATTTAGATTGTGAGAGACAAAGTACTATTTTATACGGTAGTACCATTACTTTATATTATTGCTCCTTGTCAGTGTTAAACCAGCTCAATATAAAAAAAAAATCGTACTAGGATAACTAGGAGCGGGTTCAATTGAACTTATCATTTTTTATTTAAAAGAATAACCTATGATTTTCACTTCTCATTCTAAATTAACAAGATACAGCGGGCATATAAAAGAAGCATATTTGCATTAGTCTGTAGAACTGAAAAGCTAAAGGGATCAGATTCTATCATTCTACTAATTATTAGAGGACCCAAAAGTGGGGGGGGGGGGGGGGGGGGGAGAGAGTACACAAATGATTCTAGCTAAATTAGCTTTCACATTAGTCTTTTGAAAAAGTTAGAATAGTCGATGCCTCAATGAATATGACATTGGCATTCTTTCCATTTGAATATTATAGTCTATCACAAGTCACTCTCACTCCTTTTCTTTTGACTTACCTTTCCAACCTTCAAGATAATCTGCAAAAACATATGTAAAAAACTATAAGTCAATGCTCAGCCTCCAAAATAAGAATTTTCACCTCTTATGGGTAGGTAGGGTTGGCCCGTGGGCAGGGTTCGGGGCGGGACCGGTCCCGGCGGGACGGGACCGGACGAAACTGGGAAGGTCGGGACCGGTCCTCCGGCGGGCCGGGACTGGCGGGACAGGCCGATGTCCCGTCCCGTCCCTCATCCCGTTGAAAAAGGGGACCGGTCTCGGCGGGGCTGGGCGGGGTCGGGTCGAGATCGGGATTTTCATTATTTATTATTTATTTATTTATGGCACTTAATTTTTAAAAAGAATATATATAAACATTTCAATAATTGAGCAAAAAGTTCGAGCCTTCGGGATCTCTCTTGAACGGCGGTCGGTCAGTCCTTTTCTTCTGTTGATGCTGAGACTGTCTCCCATATCATTCGATAATAAAGATTCACTACTTGCCTTGTCGATGCTAAACTCAGTACCTCGCTTCCTTACTAGTACACCTACTAGACACATACTCATTACGAATGTGTTCACCAAACATCTGACTTAGCAACCTTCTGCTTAGACCGGCAACGATAAGGGAGAGGGGCGAAAAACAACTCTCTTGACTATAAGGAAAGAGAGGGGCGAAAAGCAACTCGACTCTAAACTAGAAAAAGGAGAGGGGCGCAAAGCCCTTTTTATGCTTATGCTGAATTGCTCGCGCAAATCAACTCGTTTCGAGGAGAATAGCTGTAGATTTTTTAGAACTTCGGAGGATGAAGGGCGGAACTAGGAGAGGGTCGCCTTTGGAGAAGCGTTTGCCGGTAACCAAAGCCTCACTCTGATTATGTCGTGAGGCTGACTGAATCCAATCCATAAACCCGAAAATGAAAGGTTGTTCGTTCCCTTTCGTCAAGTAGGTAAAGTAGGCATACGAACCACTTTGCCTTAGACTCTATTGGAACAAAGCAAAGAAGGAGGCGGAATGGAGAAAGGAAAGGGACAAGGGCGGTCTTGCTTGGCGCGAAGGCTGCTGGCTCGGGGGTAGAGAGGATTGATCTTTCTTATCTGAGAGTCTTATCAAACTCTCTGCCACTGTAGGTGCGACACATGTAGTAGTGACTGAAAGAGCTGATGCGGCATGATCGCGATTATAAGCGTCCTATTTAGTTTAGGGATTTATGGACTAGGTGAGTCTTGGCTCCTTTCACTTTGTCGTACTCGGATGGGTGGTGACCCGAGAGTACATGGCAGACGAAACGACGGTGGCTCCCCCGTGATTCCCCAAACCAGCTCCTGGCCTTACCCGACGGAATCGGCCGACCAAACGAAAGGGCACTAAAAGGTCTTCAATTAAAGCTTCGCCAGTACTTGAAAGACTCGAAAGACCTACTTGATGAGTTTCTCTAAAAGGTAATCCACAATCGTGACAAATTTTTTTACATTCTTTTTTTTCTTTGTATTCTATTACTTCTAAAAATAATATTTATAGCAAATTGTACTTTATTAGAATGTCTTCAAAAAGTGATAGACCATCATTTACAACTAAGTTATAAATATGGCACGCACATTTTATATGAAAATGATTAGGAAAAGATGGAGTTAATAGATCTTTTAAAAGTCTCATAGCATAATTATTAGAAAAAAACATTATCTAACGTAACAGTCATTATTTTATCAGTTATACCATAATAATTGCAAACTTGATGAATATTTTCTGCAATAAAATCTCCAGTGTGCCTATCATCAATATATTTATATGCTAAAATACATTTTTGCATAGACCAATTATAATCTATCCAATGACATGTTACAGTTAAATAATATTGTCGTTAGTACTACGACCATATCAGAAGTGATAGATATTTTGCCAGGAAAATGATATAATGCATAACGTAAATATTGTTGATATTCATATGCAAATTTAAAAACGTCTCTCCTAACAGTTGCTCTAGGAAAACCGTTAAAAGCATGATTATACATATCTCTTATGTAATGAATAAAATCAGGAGAGGACGAAAATGAAAAAGGCAAACCCTCCACTGCAACTAATTTTGTTATTGTTTCCCTATCTCTATGTTTATCGTATTTAAGACCTACAATTCCCCCCGTCGTCAGGTTAATTTGACCATGTACTTTGTCCGGGACCCTATGTGAACCTTGTCCCGACTTAGAGCGCATTGGCGCACCCGACTTTGTAGCCTCGTATTCATCTCACCTAACTTTTTGAAAGTCTTGTACATGTCTCAATAAACCTCTGTCCCACCCTGACCTTTTTTCTCATTTTAAATTTATAAATATTTTTATAAACTTTACATCTAACTACTTGATACTCTTGGTCTCTATCAAAAAAACTCATGCAACTTATTTTAATTTTCGTTGTGTTGGGCCTCGTCTCATACTAGGGGGAATATGCGTTCCAGTTTCAGTTTGAGGCTGAGACTCGGTCTAAGGTTGAGGTTGTTCAGGTGCACTAGTGGGTGTGTCGTCTAGATTATCCTCTAAATTAAAGTCTGGTTCAGAATATATCTCATCTTCTAATGGTATATCATTAAAAAAAAATTAGTTTCATATATACGATAACTCATCTTGTACATGTATTGTTCAGTTGCCATTTGATTTCCAAATTCAAAAAATTCTCATTGAAGAGAAAATCAGTCGATCCACTAAACCGGTAACTCGGTAACTTGGCTGATGAATTGACATAATCACAATACTTCTACTCTGCGCGATTTGCTGAATAACTTTTATCACCGTGAATGCACTAGTGGAATCAAGACCAGAGGTGGGTTCATCAAAAAAGAAAAATAATTGGACCATAAGAAATTTGGACTGAATTTATGCGTGTGTTAAAATGAACTAATTAATAAATAAATTATTGTCCAATCTTGCCGAAAAGCTATTTAGGCTGAGATAAGTTGGGTCAAGATGAGATAAATGATGGGTCATAGTACAATCCACCCAAATCTTAGCAAGTTTCATTTATTCTTTTTTCCTTATAATTTATCTGATTACCAAACAAAATTAATTAAAAAAAATTATCTTTATTATAGTTAGGGTGCTCCTAAATGGCACAACTTGAGTTGGCACAATACGTGTACAAGTCCATTTTAGCCTTACTGAAAAATGGCTCCATAGTTATATTTTCCTTCAAAAAAAAATTTCTCCAAGACAAAACAATTACTACACTTAGCATGCTTAATCTTTTTATTCTTCCAACACCTAGAGATCATAAATTGATATTTTATAAATATTTTTTTATTTTTTTGTTTAATTTTTTTTATACATATAGGCATCCACTCTCAATTTAGCTACATATTAGATACGGTTGAGTAATAATAAGCATGTTTAAATCTAATTCAATCAATTTTTAAAAATATAGGTGATGTAACAATAGTCAACACTATGGTTGATTTTAATTGAAACATTGATTTACTTCAATTTAGCTAAATATTATATATGATTGAGCAACAATTAAAACCTTTTGATTTAATTCAAATAATTCAAAATAAAAGTCGATGTAACAAGTAGTCAATGCCATGATTGACTTTAATTTAAATATTGAGTAAAAGTTTTTACTAAGTTTTGATTTAATTCAATCATTTTTTCTTATAAAATAAATGAATTTTCATCAAGAAGTAGGCAAGTTTTGTATTTAATTTAATTTTGTATTCTATTATTTATAAGATATTTATAGTGTACATTAATATGTAGAGTATTGTAGACCGTATAAATAGGTTGACAATTAAAATCAATCATAGTGTTGACTACTTTTTAAAATATATTATTGTATTTTGAATTTATTGAATTGAATCAAATTTAGCAAACATTTTACCCAATCCTATATAATACTTAGTGGAATTTAAGGAATTTAATGCTGAATTAAAATTAATCATAGTGTTGACTATTTGTTATGTCTACTATTTTCGTTTGAATTGATATATTAGATCTAAACTTGCTAACTATTACTCAATCATATCTAATACTTAGCTAATTGAGACAATTCTATGTTTAATTAAAGTCAATCATAGTATTGACTTCTTGTTACATCTACTTATTTTAAAATTAATTGAACTAAATTAAAATTTATTAATTATTACTCAATTCTATATAATACTTGGTTAAATTGAAGTAATTCAATGTTTCAATTAAAGTCAATCATAGTGTTGTCTACTTGTTATATTCATTGCTTTTATTTTATTTTAAAATTAGATCTAAACTTACTAATCGCTACTCAACTTTATCTAATACTTAGCTAAATTGAGATAATTTAATATTTCACTTAAAATCTACCATAGTGTCGATTATTTTTTACATATATCTTAATTTGAATTGAATAAAAAATTAGCAAACATTTTACTTAGCTAAATTGAAGTGAACTCTTTTTCATCATAATCTTAAAAAAACCACAAAAAGAAATAAAAGAAAAATATAATCTCCTCTTGTCTTTAGTTTTATGACATTAAAACATATGTGATGACCAATGAAAAAATGAAGAATTTACATACATGTTAGTATGTACTTTTATAAATCTTTGTTAATAATTTTATTTCTATTTTTACTAGAATATTTTTTATGTAAACACATATATAGCCTTATATCTAAGAATACAGAGGTATATAGAGCCGGGGAATTGGAAGATGATATGCTTTCCAATGAAGACATTTTTGATTATTTTTTTTTGAAAAATAAGCATGCAAAAAATTGTCTAATAAAAGAAAAATAATAATAGTAGTAATTATATTAAGGAGAGAGAGAATAAAAATCAATACATTGGAAAGAAAAATAATAACTACCTTGACTTGAAGAGAGAGAGATTGAAATTTGAATTTTCATCTCTTCTTTTTTCATAAAAGGGTACTTTTGATATTGAAAAAGTAGTAAGTGACTATTATGTCCTCAAAAGTCATGTGAAATTACTTTAATGTCCTAAAATTGTTTGAAATTACTTTAATGCCCTAAAAATTGTTTGAATTACTTTAATGCCTCTATTTGTGTTAAGTTGTGACAAAAGTGATTGTGCCAAATATAATTATCCTTATAGTTATATATAACGTATCAAAAAAATTATTAAAATATTTCAACCAAATTTCTTATGGGTTTAAATCAGTCCAATTTTGTGCAAAAAATAAATTGGGTTAATACATAAATTTTGTGACAAATTGAACGAATCATAATTACATAGGCTAGTTTTATCACCCGGAAAAAGTAGGGGGCCTCAGAATTAATGTAGGACAAGACTATGACTTAGAGAAGTCAACTGATGAGCTGCTTGTTTGAAATCTCAAGCCACGCTTAATAGTTAATACAGCTCTCACTATGGCTGCAATCAAATGCAGTGTGAAGGTAGACTTTTCTTTCATGTCGTACTTATCCAAAATTTCAAAGGGTATGAATTCCTACAACAATCTCCTTCGATTAGAATAATAAATGGATTCATAATTAAATATATATATATAATTATTTATTAGATTACTTAATATGAGCAAAAGTTATTAAATTCACATGAACGTGTAATCGTACTTCTAATTTGCATATGTATCGCACCATTTATCTTCATAATGTATGGCTCTTAAGACACTAGCGTTAACTACATATGTTATCTTTTGGAACTCAAATTTTTTAATATAATAATTATGTTGTCAAATCTAATATATTTATAACGAGTAAATTTAGTCATTTTAAAATTTAAAACATAACCTGATTAATTAGAAAACAAAGGCATATTCTATGCAGAGGCTTGAGCAAGCTATATGACAGAAAGGGGTTCAAGTGAATCCTCTTCGTCAGAAAATATCTTACGTATAAGTTAAAATTTTATTTTATTTTTATATAAAAAAAGTTGAGTTCCTTTACCATCAGGATAGCCAAATGGGTAAAATGCTTTAAGTTGTCAGTTTTAGTTATTAATTTCCTTAGTGAAAATTCTATCTCGCCTTTTGACTCGGTGTATTTAGATGCATAGGCCCAATGTAGTATATCTCCATAGGTATGAAAATACGCGATTGCAAGGTCTATAGAGGGTCAGAGATACTATGAAGATGGGAAGAAGGATTGTGACGCACCTAACGGATGGCGGGCTGATGAGCGTGTGTCAAGCAGGACTTCCAGACTTCTAGGCTTACAAGCTTATGTAGATAAGGTGCACATGACACTTTAGATGAATTCCACATGAAATGGGAGACGAAAATGAAAAGTTTTACAAGGACATAATTCAAGTTCCATAGTATGCAGACGCTTTTGGTAACTCTCTGGAGCCAGTAGTCTATTCTTTTCTTACGTAATTTTTACACGTACAATTTTTTTTAAAAACGGATTAAGGAATTGATGTCTATTTTTACATTAAAAGTAGACGCTTTGTCTATGCTCTGACCCTCTTTGTCTTCGGATGGTGGGAGCAATTTCAATGGCAGAAAAGGTTACTTTCATTGATAATTGATTCCAGAAGGAAAAAAATCCATATGTTTGTATCAATCACGGAGGAAATTAGACTTCAACCAGTCAATGAAATGAAAATTAGTAAAGTATTGGAGCTTTGAAATTGGAAAGGAGGTGATCTCTCGAATAGTATTTAGCTTATATTTCAGTTATTTTTCATAATCTTTTTTTAGCTGAGCGAAATGTATTTCTACGATGTTCGTAATTTTATTATAAAACGTGACTAAATGATCCAATTTCCATTGAGCCTGGTGACTGTCAATTCGGAATGACAAAAATTTGGAAAAAGTTCACGTATCCAAAATCCAAATTAACTATGTCCTCTTCATCTTGTCTTTTATTACATGATAATTGTCAACTATCATATGCTAATGAATTTCATATTCAAGTCCAGAGAAAGATGATAGTAACCACCATGATAACAATAGTGAAAGCAAGTCCAATGACGTTATTATCCCGTATACATGACACATAAAAATTTAATTGACCTTTGTTTTTTAGAAATATTGAATAACTTGTTCGAAAACCTTTTTTGAATTTTTCAACAACAAAAAATAATAATTAACCAAACACATGAGAGAAGTGCTTATAACTTTTTCTCCTAACTTTCAGCAATTAAATATACCCTTGAGACAACCTTTTGGAAACGGATTCTCAAGGTTTACATTAGTGTTTTAAAAACACAAGTTTTATAGTCTGTTTGGCCAAATTTTTAGGAGGTCAAAAATAATTTTTTTCCCCCGAAAAAGTGCTAATTCTAAAAAGATGATGTATTTAGCCAAACTTTCGGGAGAAAATAAGTGATTTTGAAGAGTAGCAGAAGCTGTTTTAATTTTCAGAAGCTAAAAAAAGTAATTTCTTCTCAAAAACACTTTTTTGAAAAGCGCTTATGAGAAAATACACTTAGAAGCACTTTTAAAACATCGGTCAAACATCAATTGTTGTTCAGAAGTATTTTTTAAATTAATTGGTCAACCACAAACTGCTTCTCACCAAAAATATTTTTTTTAAAAGGCACTTTTCGAAATAATCAGATTTTTAAAGCTTGGCCAAACAGGTTGTTAGTGTTTAATGGAGGGTAAAGTCTAGTTGCTCAATTTCTTTTGACTTTCCATCCGATGTTTGATACTCGCATGTTTTGACTAATTCAGAATGTCGCCGCGTAATGCCCAATTAATGTGGAAGCAAGCACTAACAAGATTCTTTTTATACATAGGGCTCGGATATGAAATCTCTGATTAAGGGTAAAAAAATCTTATTCATCCCACCATATTCTTTATTAGTAAATTGCTAAATTTTGAATAGTACCTAAGAATTAAAACTTTGACTCTTTTTCGTATAGTTTAATTTAACGAATTCTTGCTCTGGATAAACTCTGTTTTTAGTTATGGAAGTGTAGGTACTTACTGATAACGTCCAAATCAACTCCTCAAAGAGAAAGTGTACACAATCGTATGCAATATAATTTACCCAATTATGAGTCGGGGTCGAATCCCACATGGAACAATATACTAGGTGATCAAACAAGTAAGGAATGTTCACTTTCAAGCCTAAGCCAAACACTTGATAATATTTTGATTTTGAGAAAATTACAACTAATGCGAAAATGTAAACGAACCTAGAAAGCAAGTAAAATGGTCAATGACCACAAGCATGGATACAAGGGAAAATACTTTCTAGCAACGATCAATGTATTTTATGATTTTACAACTAAGAGCGGGTTTATGTTAATAGATAATGATTTCTAAAATCTCATTGAAAGTCTTCCAACAAAATCAATGAATTTCACTCTAAGCTTTTCCAAGCCTTAGAGTGTGACCTTAAGCACAACGAATTGAATCTCAAGTTAATTATTTTATTCCTAGCTCAAATTATTAGATGAGGTTTAAAGCCCAAAATCTTTGTTAATTAATCTTTCTCAACCTCAAATTTCCTCATGTGAGCTCAAATCGAAGTAAATGGGTGAGTCCTAGCGTTAGCTAATTCCTTAAAAACATTTAAGAACAAGATTAATTAAAGAAACAAAAGCCCACTTCATTAGAAATAAAAATCATTCAACACATAGCAAACACAAGAGATTTAATCCAACACTTGATAATGGATGATCTCATAAACAAGATTGAAGTGAAAGAATAAAATACTACACACTTAGATATTCAATACATTACAATGAACTGAAGAAAGGGTTAATAGTTTGCTCATTAAAGTGTTCCAATCTTCTCTTCCATGTGAGTTGATGAAACCCTTGCTCTCCAAGTTTGTATGAATGTCCAAAGATGTGAGAAATTTTCCCCCAAGTCTTGTTTTTGTAGATTCTCAATTTTCCTACTCCAAAATGACGAAAATAACCCATATTTACAGATAAGTAGATCTTCCATTCTTTGCATTTCTAACCGTTTTCCTTATTTTAGCTCATTTTTGCCTCGTTTTCACTCGGTTTCTTCCCGATCACTTCTATATCACATAAAACCTATAAAATGAAAGTAAATGACATTATGCACTATTTTATTAATCTAACATAGCAAAAATCTAAGATTAAAGAAGAGATAAGTTGGTAAAATACCAACTTTTCAAACCCCAAAACTTAAACTATTGCTTGTTCTCAAGCAAATCAAAATATACAATCTTCTTCTAAGGACTAAATAATGCACCAACATCACACCAAGTCTTTAAAAAAAATCCACTTTAAGCACAAAGACATGACTTTGATTGATACCAACAATTAATCTAAAGCATATGAATCACAAGGTTCTCAAACCACAAACTAATCAAAGTAATCAACCAAGTCATAACACTTCAGCTTCAAAATTTGTCTTCTTGTCACAAAACAACTTTCTTTTGTTCATTCTTTTCAATTGGAAAATGGAACGCATTAACAACTCAAACTTCCATGTTCCCTCACAATCAAGAGAAAATCCCACACTTACAAAATGCAATTCAAAACACAAATGGGATATAAAATGGAAAGAATTAACACTCTCACAAAGATATTCAAATGCACACACGTATTACTATAAGCCTGCACTTCATGTAGTTCTCCACTAATGTAGACACTTGGATCAAAATCAATTAGGACTTAAAGGGTTTAAATATGGCTTTTGGTTAAGGTAAGGTATAATTATGGAAATAGTGACTCAAAACCTCTTTAAACACTACAATTTGCAACAATCAAAGCACACTTCCTTTTAAAACTTTTCCACCCTTTTCTTCATTTTTCATTGCACCACCTAGTCCTCCCTTTATTCACAACTTTTATTCTTCCTTCCCCTTTTTCATTCTGTTAATTTTCAGGCCAACAAGGAAGGTTTCCTTCTTTTTTTTTTACTCTCTTTCCCAATTTTTTTTAATATCATTTCACCTTTTAAGCAACTTCCACATCACAACTTATCCAACCATCGCCCCCAAACTTAGGCTTTTAGCATATGTTTACACTTTCAAAGCACTTAGGAGGTAGGATGCCAAAAGATAGATCAATAAAGAACAAAAGGTTAAAGTTTATAATATGGTTGCTAAAGAAAAGGTTAATGGCTCAAAAGGGGTTGACAAGGGAAAATATGCAAAGGGTAGAAAATTTAAGGCACAAAAACGATCCAAGGAAGGCCTAACATCATTTTTCAAACCAAGTGTAGTCTAGGATTTTGCCTTGAAACACATTCCGGGCAAGTTCTAGACCACAAGATATGCAAAAGAACTCAAAAATAAACCTCACCACACATGGCACATGAAAACTCAAGTAGAATATGTATCCAAGATCCAATTTAAACAAATGAACTCAAAAAGTCACTCATAGCCTAAAGAGACTAATTAGTGAACATAAAAGCCAAAAATAGAGTCTAAAGGTAACAACAAGAATCATCACATTTATATTTTTTCTTCTTTTTTTTTTAAAAATAAAAAATAATAATATGCCAAAGTTTAAATTGTGTAGGTACCAAGCAAGGCAAAAATTGACCAAGGGACAAAAAATCACACCCCAACACCATTTTTACTCCTAAACTACCTAAAACTCACTTCTACACCTAACCTACAAGGCTTATTTCCCTTAAGAAAGTTCCCAACTATCTATCATAGGGACAATCCGACTCAAAACTATCTAAAATCACCGGGTTCAAAAGAAAATTAGCAAAAGAACCACGGCAAAGAAAAACCAAGAATATTGCTGATACACGATAAAACATGGGCATACACAAACAAATAAAAATTAAAAAAAACACTAGCATATCATACTAATATAAGAGAATCACGTCAAAAAAAATTCCAAAATAAACTCAATCTACCAAATTATCATCCATCATATCACATATCACCCCATCACAAGAATATCTATCAAAATAAAGCCTCCCCCAACTTAAAATGTTGCATTGTCCCTAATGCAACTAAACATAAGAGCGAAGTAAGAGGGACTCCCTGAAAAGATGTGTTACTGAGATAGAACATACGAGCGAAAACTTGTTCCCCTCATCCTTGAGTTGTCCGATATTTCCATGTTCAGGCTCCTCTGCAATCTGGTGTTTTGAACAAGCAAAAAGAGTAACTCCAAACACATCAAACTCCAATTCTATTTGCATATAATATGGCACCAATATAAAGAATTGTCTTCTCAAGCATATTTCCATTTCAGACAAAACATTAACATCCAAGTAAGTTAAGACATCCATCACAAGCCTATTTCAATCCAACTTCCCTAAAAAAAACATTTCAACAATGGATTTTCTTTTTAAGACCAAAAATCAAATTTTCCAGTTCACAGGACAGAGTTTTAACACCACAACTATCACAGATAAGCAAGCAACAATTCCTCCATTTAGCAGTGTAAAGCAGCAGCTTGTAACAAAAACATTCAGCCTCAAAAAAAGAAAATATCGACTCTATAATGCAGAAGAACAGAGAATGTTGCAGATTGTACTTTGAAGGATCATTTTTTTTAGCACTATATTTGAACTGCAACATAATAGAAAAAAACAAAATCCAATAGCATACCCAATTTAGTTGCAATTCTACGATAGTTTGATGCCAAAGGATTGCTTAACTTAGGTGCGGATAATTTCAACTCAAGCGATCTGATCAAGTAATCCGCAACCTACTTGACTACCCAAAACTTACTCAAAATCGACTCCTAATAGCGCTCGGTTACTCAGACTTCACGGGCGAATTAATTTTTCTCTCAGACAATTTGTCGAGCAAGTTGTGAGCATAACTTTAACCAAGCTCTTTGTCACATTTAGAAGATTGAATTACCCTCCCAAAAACGTGGGAATTATAGTTCAACAGTCTAACCCAGCAGAAGATACCAATTCATGAGGCAATTTCGAATTCAAAATCAAAATCAAATACAACTCTACCCTATACTATGAGAAAATTACGTATAAGCCTTGTGACTAGCATACCACAACATAATACATATTCAGTACATATCCTATCCAAATGCCCAAGTAGAGTGTGCTAATCCCCTATGATTTCAACTCCTATCACTGCTAACATTTTTTTCCCCACTGTTTTGTAAGCTGCTACAAACTCCTAACATGTCCAAAATAATTCCAAAAAATGTGAAACTTGGAAGATTAATAAAAAATAACAAAATAAAATTATCTAAAAATTAAAATCACAAAATTGAACTAAAAATTACAGAAATATGAGTTGCCTCCCATAGAGCGCCACATTTAACATCGTGGCACGACGTGTGTCAACTTTACCACTTTCCTCTCCGTTTGGAGGACATGAATTTTCGCTCCATCTTTGAATCAAGATTATGATGACGCTCATAGGGCGGTGTTAGACAAGCAAAGAGGCCAACTCTCAAGTGTCGCATCTTGCATTTTTTGGCCCTTAAGTGAGGCATGCCATTTTGTCTTCTTGGCATAGCAAATTTCAAAATAAAAACACATTGTTCTTCATCGCCAAATTTATCCATAGGTTCGGGTAGTTCCATTTCCATATCACCCATCAAGCATAATGTTGAAAAATGATTAAAATGCAGTCTAATGCGCTTCAATTCCAAACTTTCATGAATGTTGAAATCCTCACCCAAAAATGAACTAGAGTCCTCAAAAATTATTTTGTGAACCTTTTTATGCAACTCTAGTATCATTTCTTCAACTTCGGAATCATTCACTACTTTTGGGTCGGTGGGTTGCCAATTCACCATTAGCTCTTAAAAATCTATCTTGACATTTTCTTCATTGGAAACCAACTCAAAACTACTATCCATGACCCTTTGATATTGAGGATAAAAATGATTTTCATCCATATATAATTTAAGTATTTAAGTTGCCCCAACTGGTTGGCCCAAATGCCCAATTCAATACTGGTCAATTCGCACGAATTTCCCGTTTTAGGGTGGTATTTAATTTTTAGCCCTCAAATTGATGGTCTTTAATTTTTGTCCTGAAAAATTAAAAACATACTTAAAGTTGTGGGTTCGAATCTTAGCAGAGCTAAAAAGAAAGAAAAATTCGCAAGACAAGTTTTTATTAGAAAATATGTCTATTCGGCCAAAATTGTATAGAGATTATGCCTTAAGTGACATATTTTTTTATGTAATTATGCTTCCGAAAATACTTCTGAGGTTCTGGATCTGAATCCCCGCAGAGTCAAAAAGAAAAAAATCGCATGACAAAATTTCATAGTAATTATGCCTATTCGGTTAAAGTTAAATAGAGATTATGCCTTAAGGGGCATAATTTCTATATAACTATGCCCGAATAGGCATAGTTTTTATGAAAATTTTGTCTTGTGATTTTTTTTTTAAATTTTCTCTGCTGGGATTGGAACCCAGAATTCATGATTTAGTAGACCCACAAATAAAGGATAATTTAACCCATAAATTTTCATTAAATGAGAACTAGGGCCAAAAATTAAAAACCAACCCGTATAAAGGTTATCCACACAATTTTCTGTTCAAATATTAACCCATTACTTATTACTCCCAAGGCCAACCCCAACTCCCAAGAATCATCTAGGCATCTTAGGTCCTTCGGGGACATCCGACTAAAAACAAGTCTATAGGTCTTAGATAGAACTAGCTAAGAACCAGTTTCTTAATAGGTTTTAGACTTACATGGTGGAAATTTGCCAATTTTAATTTTGAAAAAAGGGTCAAATATAGCCATCTACTTTAATTTATTAGTCAACTTTGTTCTTCGTTAGCGAAAGTAGTCAAATATACCTCTACCGTTAGCAAAATATTCAAAAATACCCTTTTTAAAAAAAATATTCCAGAAAATAGATTTTTTAATTAAAAATCTGTAAGTAATGTTTTTTAAAAAATAAAGTGTCCTAAAAATATTTTTTAAAATCTGGATTAATATTTTTAAAAAATCTGAAAAATCTGATTTAAAAAATATTTTTCTAGATTTTTTAATAAAAAATTCAATTTTCCAGAATAAACTTATTTTTTTAAAAAGTTTTATAAAATCAAGAAAAATTAATATTTTTAGTAAAAGTCATTTTTCCGATTTTTTTAAATTAGAAAATTTAATTTTCCAGATTGTTTTTTAAAAAATTGAGTAGACACCACATAAAATAAGTTAAATTTTACATGTCACCCAAATTATACACATTATATACGGAAACACACAATGATACACCTCATTATTAACATATTATATAGGTATTTAACTTATTCTATATAACATTTAACTTATTTTGTATAGCATTTAACTTATTCTATGTAGGTATTTAACTAATTTATTAAAAATATGAAATTTTCTTGATTTTATAATTTTTTAAAAGAAATATTCTGGAAAATTGGATTTTATGGAATTTTTTTAAAATCAGTTTTTTTCAGATTTATTTTAAAATTAATCCAGATCTTAAAAAAATTGATCACTTTATTTTTTTAAAAAAAACTATTTTACAGTTTTCTAGTTTAAAAAAATAATTTTCAGACTTTTTAATTAAAAAATCCAATTTTCCAAACTATTTTTTAAAAAAAGGTATCTGAATATTTTGCTAATGGTAGGGGTATATTTGTCCCCAACTTGTAATGGGAGGGGTATATTTAACTACTTTGCTAAGGGTAGGGGTATATTTATCCCCAACTTGTAATGGGAGGGGTATATTTGACTACTTCGTTAATGAAGGACAAACTTGAGTAATAAACTAAAGTAGAAGGGCATATTTGACCCTTTTCCCTTTAATTTTTGTATCTTGATGCTTTTGTGAAGAAATTTAATTTTCGTAAACAGTGATAAAGATTAAAGTCCATAAACATTATGTGGTACAATTTTGATCTTAACACGAGTTCTAACGCTAATTTAAAAAGATGACATGAGAGTTTGGATAAAAAGTTTTAGATAGGATTTGAGAGAACTTAAAAGAATAAGAAACGAATAGGACACGTACTAATTAAATCTTTCAGCTAGTAATTTTAAGGGAAAACTACACGTTGCCCCTCTTAAATTAATTACTCCAAATAGTACTTTGAAACAAATTAATTACAAGGCTTATAGGTAATGTTCCCTTTCTTCTTCTTAATTTTGTTGTATTGTCTTTTTCTAATTGTCAGCATCAGTCACTTTTTTTTTTTTTTATAATCCAGATTTCCAGGCTTGCGCCTGACTACTTCACTGGTATTACCCAGACGTCCTGGAGATGATGGGACCGGTCCTTCAGCACCCCACCACCAGGTAAATCGCGGGATGTGTACACATGGTCAGTGTCTGCTTGCATCCAACGCATCAATGCTACAAGGTTGACCCCCCCACAGGCCCCATCCACAAGGCTTGGCGGAGACCGAACCCACACTGCAACATGCCCGCGCGGCTTTTAGCGCCCAGGTTTTACCACATGTATGTGCCCCGGAGGACGATATCCGGAGGGGAGAATCGAACTTGCGACCCTAAGGCCGCAAAGTTGACTCCCTGCCAGCAAGCTGACCCCTCTAGATGCATCAGTCACATTATTAATCACATGTTAGCTTGTCCTTCTCTTATGCTACATTTTTTTGACCATTTTATTTTCTTGTTTCTTTATATCTTCTTTTATCTTTATCTTTTTCTTCTTTTTGGTTACATCTTTTTATTATTTTGTCTTTTTATTAAAAAATATTAGTTAAATATTTTGAAACTAATAAAAATATAAAAAATTAATAATTAAAATATAAAAAGTATTTACCTGAATTAGTAGTTTTTTTCAAAATTATAATTTGTTAAAATAATATAAAAAATAAAACAACAAATTACACTTTTTATTGTATTTTTCTTTTTAATTTTCATGCTTCGAAAGCATGAATTTGTCATCTATAATATCTTGTCAGTATATGATATATAAGGGGTTGGTATCATTTAGGACTGAGCTTTTTCTTGAAGGAATGAAACAGTTCTCCATGATACCATATGCGTAGATTTATATACCATAATCGTATCATGAAGGACTCTCTTTGAATAACTTAAGCATCATCTATGATACCATCATGGTGTATGCAGTCATTTATGATACTATCTCAGTATATGATATATACCATGATGGTACATGCAAGATTAGGGATGACAGGTGGGTACAATTTTGCGGATTTCGCTCCGCACCCGCCCTAGGTGGTAGATTTGTAGTTATATCCGCCTCATACCCGTCTGCCCAGCCCCGCATCCAACCGCCTTCCCCAAATCCATCCGCCAACTATAGTTTTATTTGTACAACTTTATATTTATCTAAAGCCCAAATGATTTGGCACACATAATTTTAGCAGCCCATAAGCCCAATAATAATGAACTTTGAGGCAAAACCCTACTCACCTTAGTCATTGGCGCGTAGCGGATATCCACTTGGGTGGTGGAGCGGGTGTGGACTGAGGAATATACCCGCCTAGGCGGATATGAATGTTGAAAATGTACCCCCACGGGTGGCGGTTAGGTGATGGATATAAAATTTTCTGGCGGGTACCCGCCCCCGCCCCCGCCCAATTGTCATCCCTATGCAAGACTGCTTATTATATTCTTATACCATGATGATATCATGAATGATCGGGGACTGTTGCATTGAAGGACTTCAACGATCCTTCATGATACCAGCCGCATAGATTTATATACCATAATGGTATCATGAATGACTCTCTTTGAATAACTGAAGCAGTCATTCATGATACCATCATGGTATATGCAGTTTTTCATGATATAATCTCAGTATATGGTATATACCATAATGGTATCATGCAAGACCGCTGACATATGTGAAGGACTTACGAAGTTCTTTATGATACCATCTCAGTATAATTTTTATACCATGATGGTATCATGGAGGATTGAGGATTGTTGCATTCAAGGATTTCAACAATCCTTCATGATACCATTTGAGTATATGATATACCATGTAAGTATCATAGAGAATTGAATAGTATTTTTTTAACGAATGAATCAACTTTCTATGATACTTTGTCAGTATATGATATATACCATATGGGTATCATAAAGGATTGAGTTATGTTTTTCTTGAATGAATGAATCAGTCCTCTAATATACTCTGTCAGTATATGATATATACCATGTCTATATCATAGAGGACAAAGTTTTTTTAAGGAATGAACCTTCAGTCCTGTGTGATAACATGTGGATATCATAGTATACTGCAACAGTATACTTAAACTGCTATTGATTTGATATACTATTTTTTGCGATATAAAAAATAAAATAAATTGAAACAATAGTATATAAGTTAACCATTTTATTAAAAAAGATAAAGGAGCCAAAAAGTTTGTAGAATTAGATTATAAAAAAATTAAAAAATAAAGAAAAAGTAATTTGAAAAAATAAAATTTAAAAAGGAGAAAAAAAATGAAAATCACCTGAAATTAAAAAAAGGGAAAAGGTGAATGAAATTAGATTATGGAGATAAAAAAGAAAATAAAAAGAAATAAATGAAATTAAAAAAGAACAAGTAATAAAGAAAAAAAAAGAAAAAAAGCAAAAAAGAAATAAATTAAAGTTAAATGAAAATAATAAATGAAACAAAATTATTATTTGAATCATATGATTCAAGTTGTTTGTATCACAAACTATATGGTTATGATATTTTTTGTGTCTTCCATATATTATTCACTGATCACATAATTCATTTTCTTTAATTTCATAAACTTTTTGTTTTGATTATATTGCATAGAGAAGCAAAATAGCAGTAGCAATTTTATTGAACCAATTAAATTTAATTTGTTCTATAATTAGTTTTTCTTTTAATATAAACCGGCGCATTGGGCGAGTTCTAATACTAATTTTGTTCTTTGAGAGTTTTGGTAAAAAGTCTTAAGATAGGATATGAGAGAAACTAAAAGAATAAGAGAAAATAATAAAAGTAATAGTTAAATCTCACATCTAGTAATATTAGGTGCAAATACATTAGTTCCGTGCTTTTAACCCAACTTAAGTCGAGAAAATTTATTCAATGTGAAAGAAATAATCCCCTTGATTATTTTCATTGATTGAATAGATATATATACAAGTTACAAACCTTCTTCTACCATAATTCTAACTATACAATATGGTAAGTGTATATCCTAATTATAGTAAGTGTATATCCTAATCTAGGTAACAAATATACTACAATATACACACAATATACTTTCCTTAATATACAAGATTTGTCCACCGATTTTCTCGCCCTAACTCCCGTGATGGGCCGGGCCGGGACGTCCGCCGCACCGCTCGCTATCGCCGAGAGGCCCAACGGGGGGCCGGGCCGTTCCGCACCGCCGCACCGCTTTCTTAGCCCACCGCTTCGGTCCATTGATATATATGTGATATACACTGCTGTATATTCGGTGTATATCACTTGTATATTGCTCTCGTTTAACACACCCCAACAAATCATAGCGGGCGGTTTTCGAACGCCGAGATCGTCCCTAAAATCTTCAAAGAGAACCGCCATTTGGTAGACCCTTTGTAAAGATGTCGCAATTTGATAACGAGACGGGACATGGCATACGCGAACTTGACCCTTTGCAACCTTTTCACGGACAAAGTGAATGTCCATTTCGATATGCTTGGTGCGTTGGTGTTGAACGGGATTACCTGAAAGGTAGATGGCACTAACGTTATCGCAATATACCAAGGTTGCCTTCTGAATGGGACAATGAAGCTCCAAAAGAAAATTACGTAGCCAACATGATTCGGAGACCACATTCGCTACCCCTCGATATTCTCGCCTCGCACTTGAGCGTGATAGAGTTGGCTGACGTTTTGCTGACCAGGAGACCAAGTTGTTGCCAAGGAACATACAGTAGCCAGAAGTCGACCGTCTGGTGTCGGGACAACCACCCCAATCAGCATCCGTGTAAGAGACAAGTGTGGATGTAGATGAAGGATACAAGTGCAACTCATAGTCTAGTGTCCCCTGAATATACCGAATGATGCGTTTGATTGCATTCATGTGCTCAACTCTAGGATCATGCATGAATAAACACACCTGCTAAACCGCATATGTAATATCCGGTCTGGTAAAGGTAAGATACTTGAGGGCCCCTGCAAGATTGAGATAGCGGGTCGGGTCCTCGTATGGTGCACCTGCTACGGCACTTAGCTTTGGGTTTGCATCAACTGGCGTGGAAGTGGACTTACAGGATGACATCCCAACCCTCTCTATGATCTCAGCAGCATACTTTCGTTGAGACAAAAACAAACCACCTGAATGACGCTTGACGACAATCCCCAAAAAATAACTCAAAGGCCCCAAGTCTTTCATAGCAAATTCAGAACTGAGCATGGCCATGATAGACTGGCGCAAAGTATCGGAGGAGGCAGTCAAGATGATATCATCCACATACAGCAGAATGTAGGCCAAGGACGAACCACGCAGTAGATGAACAAGAAATTATCTGACCTGCTGTGAGTGAACCCAATAGTCGAAACAAAGTCAGCAAATCGTGTATACCAGGCCCGTGGTGCTTAAGCCCATATAATGATTTCTTCAACAAACAGACATGATTAGGGCGGTTGGGATCCCTGAAACCCAACGGCTGATGCATATAGACTGTTTCCTTGAGATCACCATGTAGAAAAGCATTCTTGACATCCAACTGATGAATTGGCCAAGTCTTTGAAAGAGCCAAGCTAAGCACAGTGCGAATGGTAGCCAGTTTGACCACCGGACTAAACGTCTCACCACAATCAATTCCAACCTGCTGAGTCTTACCATCACCAACAAGTCGCGCCTTATGTCGAGCAAAGGACCCATCTGAATTTTCCTTATGAGCAAAAATCCACATAGACCTGACAACATTAATACCATATGGACGGGGCACCAACTCCCACGTCTTATTATCAATAAGAGCATTATATTCATCAGTCATAACAATTTTCCAATTAGGGTCATTTAATGTGGACACAGAATTGCGAGGCAAGGGGGATTTAGAGACATCCGAATGTAAATTAAAATGTCTTTTAGGTGTAAAAATACCCCGCGGACTACGAGTGACCGGTCTATGACTCGAGGAAGAATTGAGTGACTTTTGGGAATTTTCTGGGCTCGGGACGGACGGCCGGCAGGCGGTGGGCTCCGCCGGCCCAAATCGGTAGCTTCTTTGGACTCTTCGGGTGGACCGGTTCCGAATTGGGCCGGACCGGCCCAATTTCAGGAACTGTTCCGTGGTGGAATTACCGGGGCGGGCGGTCTTGTGGGTCCGGCGGGCGGTGGGCCCATTTGGAGGATTTAGGGTGCGGGGAGAGGTCCGAAAAATTCCGAATAATATACGGGGATATTTGGTCATCCAAAAAATTATACGACTTAGGCTCGGGAGTATGAACTTTCGTAAAAGGGAATTGGGTTTCATCAAAAATGACATGGCGATTTATAATGATTTTCTTGCAGGATAAATCAAAACACTTATAACCACGATGATTCGACGGATAACCCAAAAATACACACGGGGTAGACCGAGCCTGAAGTTTGTTAATTGTAGTGGATGGGAATAACGGATAACACAAGCACCCAAAAATCCGAAGATGAGAATAAGATGGGTTCTTATTATAAAGGATTTTGAGGGGGGAAGAATATGTCAGACCTTTAGAAGGAATTATGTTAAGAAGATATGTGGCCATTTGTAGAGCATGATGCCAAAAATATGGAGGTATGGAGGCATGAATTAGGAGAGTGTGGACAATGTTATTGATGGAACGAATTTTGAGTTCAGCCTTCCCATTTTGTGAAGATGTATGAGGACACGAAAATCGAAAATTGATTCCATTTTTAGCACAGAAATCCCGGAACTCCCTATTGTCATACTCTTTCCCATTATCACATTGAATATTTTTTATTTCTCTTTCGAATTGAGTACGAATGAACGCTCTAAATTGGATGAAGACGGAAAATACTTGTGATTTATTCGCAATTGGAAACGTCCACAAAAATCTAGAATAATCATCTAAAAAAAGAACATAATATCGATGACCCAATGAATTGAGAACAGGAGACGTCCATAAGTCGCTATGAATAATCTCAAATGGCATTGAAGTATGAGAATTGGAGTCTACAAATGGCAACTTAACAATTTTTCCTAATGAACAAGACTGACAAAGTGGAGTACGACTCGTACCCTTACAGGAAATAAAGTTATTTTTCTCTAAAACTGTTAAAATAGAAGATCCCGGATGACCCAGACGAGCATGCCACATGGAAGGAGAGATGGCTGCAAAGGCTGACGGCAAGGTTTGACTCGATGGACTGAAACCAGGCATGATAGGATACATATCCCCCCTACTATCACACCTCATGAGATGACTCCCCGTCTTGAAATCCTTCACAGAAAAACCAAAAGGATCAAATTCAACGGAAACGGAATTGTCAGTAGTGAACTTCGGGACATACACTAAATTTTTAATCAATTTAGGAGCATGTAAAGTATTTTTCAAGAGAAGGGGTGGATTGGGGGGAGACAACGTTTTCTGACCACCGCCTGCTTGTTAACCACCGGAACCGCCACCAGAACCGCCGCGTTTGCCCCCGCGATTTTTGTTATTATTTTTGCGATTATTCTTGCCGCCACCATTATTATGGTTTTGGCCCGAATTATTCACAAAACCTGAAGAACTAGGAGAGGACGCCACCATGACAACTGGGCTTGCTCCGGTAGCCGCCTTTTTAGCCAAACCGGCTTCTTCCAACGTAAGCATGGAGCGGGCTTGATGAAAGTCTGGAAGAGGGTTGCTTTGGCGAAGGAGAGTTCCAACACCATTATAGGCCTCCGAAAGACCGGCAACCAACTATAGAACTAGACGATTATTTGTTACCGGTGCGCCAACATTACGGAGTTGATCCGCCAACTCCTTTAGTTTCTTGCAATATGCAGAAACGTTTGAAAATTCGTCCATTCGAACGAGAGAGAATTCCTGCTCGAGTGTGACGACACGGGAATGTTGGTTGTCTTGGAATATGTCACGCAATCTATTCCATGTAGCCATAGCCGTGGTATCCGGCTCCATAATCGTCTGTAGAAGGTCCAGCGAAATAGTGGTGTATATCCACCGAAGAACGGTAGCATCAAGTGTAATCCATAACTCAGGATCCTCCGCAGGAAGGGGTCTAGCGGGAGGAATGATGTGATGAAGAACTTGATAAGATATAGCGTGAATTTTAAACAACTCCGCCCACGTCACATATTGGACGTTTTCCATCTCAAGGACAATAGGGATACTGCTCTTGATATTGGAAACCGTGAGGGCAGGGTGAAAATTGTTCTTTGACATATTGAAAGAACAAAGAAGAAAGGAAAATTTAAGAGAGGTGTTTTTGAGAGCGGAAGACGAAATTTGGAAGAGAAACCCGAGGCGGGGGGGGGGGGGTCTCGGCCAAAGGGAGGCAAAAGTTTGAGAGAAAAACTTTTGTTTAGACCTAGTCGCTTTGATACCATGAAAGAAATAATCCCCTTAATTATTTTCATTGATTAATAGATATATATACAAGTTACAAACCTTCTTCTACCATAATTCTAACTATACAATATGGTAAGTGTATATCCTAATTATGGTAAGTGTATATCCTAATCTAGGTAACAAATATAATACAATATACACACAATATACTTTCCTTAATATACAAGATTTGTCCACTGATTTTCTGCCCTAACTCCCGTGATGGGTTGGGCTGGACGTATCTTCCGCACCGCTTCGCTATCGCCGAGAGGCCCAAAGGTGGGCCGTTCTGCTGCACCGCACCGCCGCACTTTTCGCTTAGCCCACTACTTCAGTCCATTGATATATATGTGATATACACTGCTGTATATTCAGTGTATATCACATGTATATTGCTCTGTTTAACACAATGGTCTCCTCTAAAGACCAATGCATAAATCAGAGTCCACTCATTAAGACAGATGACCGAGAAAGAAAGACTTCGCTTTTGAACAAGAAAAAATAACAAAAAGTAATATAGTTAAATCTTGCAGCTTGTAGTTTTAACTAGTTAATTACCTTCATCTCTTGTTTGAATGTGAAAGAGTTCTAACCCAAATGAAATTACTAAAATTCGGTTTCTTTCTCATTATCTCTATGTATGTATATGTTTATCTCTTAAAACCTCCTCCCGAAAAACCTTCCTTTCAAATCTCTTACTTGTATTATATTAGTTTCTTCTGTATTGTTCTAACAGCCCTAACGTGACTAGTTGGTGCATTAACCTGATTCAATTCAATGAAGAGCAAGAAATCAATAGAAAGAGGAAGAATAACATGTCTCAAAATTTTCGTACTCATCACGAAAACCTACTAGTTGAAGAAGAAGAAGAAGACGGCAATAATTTGTTGACACTTCGGTTAATGTCCTTCCGATCCTACTACTAGACTTCGAAAACAATCTAATGAAAAAGACCAATCCAATCTCCCGGTGGGGCCGCCATCATTGTCTCCTCCTCCTCTACCTATGCCACAATCGAGTACTCATCAACGGTGCCAAAAGAACCCTTGCGGGGTTCATAGCGCAAACGACGTAACCCCTCAAAGGCTACTAATAAAGACGGGAATAACGAAATCATCCATCCCCGTTTCCGTGTTAGATTACTTGTTTTCCAAGAAACTAGTCACCATAAGCGGAGATGTTCAATGCAACAGGTGTGAGAGGAAATACCAATTGGACTTCAATTTGAAAGAAAAGTCGAGAAATCCGAACTTACATAGCGGAAAATAGATCCGCTATGCATGACCGCGCCCCGGACATTTGGATGAACCCTTTGCTTCCGACTTGTTAATTTTGTAAAGAATAGTGTGAAATCTATTTTTTCGGGAGACAAGAGTTCGATAAATTGGTTGTTTTTGTTACTTGGTCAGATGCTTGGGTGTTGTACTCTTGATGATCTTAAGTATTTTTGCGAACATACTAAAAATCATGGCACGGGTGCAAAGGATCGTGCTCTTTATTTAACCTACTTGACGTTGTGCAAACAACTTGATCCCAATGGCCCTTTTGATCGTTGAGAAATAATGTCCATGTTCTAGGTTTAGTTTATTTTGGATTATGAATTTGCTATTGTTTATTATTGAATGAACTTTTTGTAAGATTGCTTATTTCTCCTTTAATTTTAATTCTGTTTCTAATCATTGATGCAATTTATTTTTACTTTTGCGTGCTACTTGTAATTAGGTCTTTAAACTTTGTTTTATGCACTATGAAACGTGCTGCATAAATTTTTCTGGTGCTTTAACTATATTATATAGTTAAACAATATTATAATTATTTTTTATTTGAACAATACTAAGACAAATATATTTGTAGTCAAGAAGACATTAAAGTTCTATGTCCTCTTTGAGGTGTTCCATAAATTCTGGAGGTTTCCAACTTACTAAGAGTGTCAAAATACTGCGAGAAAGTCAGCTCCCTTCTAAAGCATATCATATTACTGATACATACAAGTTCAGATATATATTAATCACTCTAGCTCATATATATTTGATATATTAGATCTTTACGTACAGGCTATAGGTTTTTTTTTTCAATACTTGTTCTTTAATGTAGAATCCTTAAAAGTATAAAGTCTTAAATTTGACATAGTAATATTATTACTATTATATTAATAAGAATTAATTCAAATTTATAAGATGTTAGTCATGCATTTACAATACGATTACTTGGATATATTTATCAATATGAAGATGTGATCGTAGTTTAATCCAAAATTTTAAAATATTTGTACTATAAAAAGTAGGTCGTTAAAGATCTTTTACTTTTTTCCTACAAACTTCAATATTTCTAACCGAAAATAGAATCATAAAATTCATTATTAATATAAAAAAAATTGGGGCCTCAATTTTTTGAGGCCTAAACAAGGCTTTACTAGACTCCCTCTTAAGACACCCCTGGTTCATATACATATTGATGACCTATAACTTTATGGACATGCTAGCTCAAATACATATTGATGACTTATAGTCTTATACTATATGAACATGCTAGCTAGCTCAAATATATATTAATGAGACATTGCGCCTATAGAGAAAGTAAACTGATGCGTGCCGGCATCACATACAAACCAATGGCGTCAAGATATAACCCTGAAAATCCATGGAATCCAACAACAACCCCACCTTGCATGATAAATGAGAAGTTGGTATCAGTCTCATTCACTGAACCCATAGGGCCATAGTGGCTAAGGTTAGTGTGAAACTTGATGGATTTTATTATGCGATTGGGACCATAGAGTCCAAATGTCCCACTTATGCCTGTCAAATACTCCGAAGGACAGTCTATATTGATCTACAAAAATTCAAGACAATGCCAATTAGCCTTATTAACAAGTTTTGAAAGAATGTATTATATATTGGTGAGGAGAATATTCGATGATGACCAGGAATGAGAGAAAAATTATTATGTCAGACTTCAAATTCTTTATCGAAGTTGAAGTCAAAATACTCTAATAAAATTGTAAAACAAACATTAACACTATTTAAGAATAATAAAACGCCTACTGAACATTTTGAAGAAGAGTTAAGAGCAGAAAAAAGATGTGCAAAAGATCTAATTACACGAGGCTGACGCACGTTATGTGAAGCCGTTCGTCGGAAACTTTAGTAAATAATAATATGAAAAGAAAATATTGGTAAAATAAGTATAAATGATACCACTTGTTGGAAGAGCTCCTTGATTTGTAGGCGAAGCTCTTGAATTTTTTATGATAGGTTGAGGATTTGAACCTTAGTAATAAGTGAATTTTCCATGTGTTTTTAGAATTTTCTGCATTTAAAGTTTAAACTATCAAAAAGTTCATTTCTGTTAATGTTGGGTTTGGTGTTGTGACATTTGACCCAACATATCTTCTAAAGGACTAATTTGAATACATAAAAATGTTGGGACAAATGTCACAACATTTGGACCAACATCTTTGTAAAACAGTTTTGTCTTACTTCACGGTTAGCAGTAATATTTTACTGTGGGGTAAAAACAACTTAGGCGCGATGAATTGGAGCTGTGTAAAACGTGGGAGAAAGAGTCAAAGTTTGGGGAAGAAGTCGAGTGAAGAACAAGTCAAATTTGTTGAGATTTCGACTCCATGATCTTCTCCAACAAACACACCGGCTGCCCACCTTTCCCTCAACCTCCTCAACTGATCGATGTGATTTTCAAGGAAGACTCTCTATTATAAATAGAAAGGCCACAACATTGAATCGATCATCCAGAATTAGATTGCAAAAATACCAAGAGAGCTCTCGGGATTTCAACCCAGAAATCTGGATCACAAGTGTTGACTGAGTGTGTTGACAACATTCTGTCCAACATTACAATTGGTGTTTAGATTCTAGATTAGTTTTGTATGGAGTGATTGTAATGAGAGGTTGTCTATGTCTACTTAGTTAGATTTTTCAGGCCGAAGTCATCTGCTACTTCACATTTTAATTCCTTTTTGTTTTATCGTGTAAAATTGTAAAGAAAGGAATTTGTATATGAAATATATACAATATTTCTGATCATTGACCATCATAAGTTATATCAACACATAGCTTATGAAAATATAAATCTTTGTGTTCTTTATTCTTTCCGCTGCATTTTACTCTTAAAGGTTTTCTGTTTTATCGAGTGTTGTCCCTTGTGTCAGACGACATTGTCGCTGACATTCAAAAACAGAATTGACATTCGATTTATTTCATCTCTTATTTTTACTTTCAGTATCTTTTGACACCCTTCAAGTGGTATCAGAGCCGACACTTTAACACAATAAGTGCTTGGTCTTGTTGTCATAAGCTATGGATCCGGCAAATCCGATTGTTGGTGAACTTCCTATTTTAGATGGTTCAAACTATGCCTATTGGAAGATTTGCTTACGTTCTCATATCAAATCAATTGATGTTTGGGCATGAAGATCTATAACCAATGGGTACGTTGTTCCTATGTTGCCACCGGATGAGGAAGTTGACATTCTTATTAAACCTGAATCCGAATGGACTGCGGAAGAAACCAATAATGTTAACTTTAACGAAAAGGCCCTAAATGCAATTTTTGGATGTGTTGATCTTTACATGTTCAAACTCATTCAAAACTGCCCCACGGCTAAGGACGCATGTGATACTTTACAAATTCATTGTGAAGGTAGATCAAGTGTTCGTCGAACTAAGCTACGCATGCTCATGAGTAAATATGAACGTTTAAGGATGGAAGAAGCGGATGATATTAAATCTTATTTTGAAAAGTTGATTGACATCTCAAATGAATGTCAAGTTCTTGGTGAACCATTAACCAACACTCAACTTGTTGAAAAGGCTCTCCGTTCTCTTCCTGAAAAAATCAATTTAAAGATTTGTGCTATTGAAGAAGCTCACAATCTTGCTACAATGGACATTTATACCTTGATGAGCATACTCAAAACTTATGAGATGAACATTGAGAATCAAAAGGAATTGTATAAAAGTAAGAATATGGCACTTCAAGTTCAATCCTCGGAGAGTCAAATCGAAAAAGAGGATAAGAATCTTGAAGAAATTGGTGAAGGTGCAAATGTTGCCTTACTCACTTGAAAATGCAATTCGATGGTGAGGAAGTTCAACAATGAGTGAAACCAATCTAAATCTAAAGAGCACCAAAACCAAGTCTTCAATCAAAAGCCCACTAGATTCCTTCCAAATGTACAAAAAGGAAATTAACTAAGAAGAACCAACTCAGATCGTACCAAATTTGATCCCACATAACTTGAGTCTGTGCAATGTCATGTATGCCCGGGTTGGGTCATTGTGCCAACGAATGTGCAAACACTCTTAGAAAATTTGGTAAAAACCTATGGGTTTCTCTTAGTGATGATGAAGAAGAAGAAGAAGGAGGTCGTGAAATTGAAACACAAGCAATGCTAGCCACTGTTTATGAACAATCTCTATCGGATAATGAAGATGTCGTCTATAATGTTGTCTCAGATGTCATGACATTTTATCCAACATCATCAACGACATCAACATCATCAGCGACATCTGAAAGGTAGTTGCACTTACCAAAAATGATACTGAATTTGGTAAGATTCGTGCAAAACTAGATTTAGCCAAAGCAACCTTCCGCAAGCTCAACACAGGGACTTCAAAATTGAATGAGATACTCAACCTCAGTAAACCTTCACATGCAGGTATTGGATGCAAAAACTTTCTTAAAATCATATGCTTTAATCTCTTTGACACAAATGAGAAAATGTGCTTTGTAAAAGAAAAAGGGATGAATAATAGGTTCTCATATATGTCAAAGAATGTAAAGTTTGTATGTCATCACTATAACTCCCCTGGACACTTAAAACCATATTGTTTCAAACATCAAAAATTTGTGAGCAAAATATTGCCTAAAATATCGTCCAACATTCTGGATAAACATCGAAGCTACATATATGAGTCAAAAGATAAAAAATATTTTAAGAGAATTTGGGTTCCTAAAAGGGATGTAACTTGTAATGTTGTCATAACTGCATTAAGAACTAACATTTCAGGTTCTTGGTACTTTGATAGTGGATGTTCTCGTCACATGACAGGTACAAAAGGTTTTCTAAAGAACTATGAGTCATTCAATTGAGGAAATGTGACTTACGGAGGTGGAAATAAAAGCAAAATAATTGGAAAAGAGATCTTGAATGTTCCTGGATTTCCAGCCTTAAGAAATGTCTTACTCGTTGAGGGCTTAATGACTAATTTGATTAGTATTAGTCAATTGTGTGATGACAATCTTGAGGTAAAGTTTAATAAGAATGCATGTGAAGTACGAATGAAGCTAATGAATGTGTCATGAGAGGTACTAGAATAGGTGATAATTGCTATCTTGTTGTAAGACAAGAAACATGCAATAATGCGAAGATAGATGACACAACACTATGGCATCAAATGTTGGGGCATGTCAACTACCACAATTTAGAAAAATTGGTCTCATATGAAGCGGTTAGAGGCTTACCAAATCTTAGCCATAAAGGTAAAACTGTCTGTGAGGATTGTCTGAAAGGTAAGCAAATCCGTATCTCTCATAATGTTGTCCAACACGACGAACAACATTCAGGTATGTATCACTGTTTTCAATTACTGCATATGAATTTGATGGGTCCAATTGAAGTAGACAGTCTAGGAGGCATGAGGTATTCCTATGTGATAGTAGATGATTTTTCTAGATATTCATGGATATAGTTTTTGAAAGAAAAATCACAAACTTTAGACATGTTTAAAATTTTGCACTCTAGAATTAGGAACTTGTTCTATTCTCCTATTTTTTGGATTAGATCCGACAATGAAAAAGAATTTAAAAACAGCTCATTCACATTTTTTTGTGAGAAAAGGGAAATTTTTCATGAGTTTTCCTCTCCCAAAACTCCTCAACAGAATGGGATAGCAGAAAGAAAGAATAAAACATTACAAGAAATGGCTAGAGTTATGCTTAGTTTTAAAAATTGTCAAAACGTTTTTGGGTTGAAGCCTTAAATACTGCATGTCACATGTCTAATAGAGTCTACTTAAGGCCAGGAACAAAGAAGACACCATATGAGCTTATAAATGGAAAGAAACCTAACTTGCATTATTTTCATATTTTTGGGTGTATTTGTTACATTTTAAATGATAGAGATCATTTGGCAAAGTTTGACTCTAAGAGTGACAAAGAAATTTTTATTGGCTATTCTCAAAATAATCATGCTTAACGAGTATACAATCTGAGGACCAGAACTGTACAAGAGTCTGTAAATGTTATTTTTGATAATTTTTCTGATCTTACAGGAAATACAACTGAAAATAACACTATAGTTTCAGTGCAAAATGTACAGACTGCTGAAGAATTAGATGTTGCCCCAAATGTTGTCACACCCGAAGCAACATCTGAACCTGAAATAGAGACCACGGAGGACATGGATGAGGAGTCTAATGCAGAATTGCTAGATCAAGTTCGAAGGGACACCTCATCAAGGATTAGGAAGAATCATCCCACAGGCCATGTGATAGGGGAGTTTTTGAAGGAATTAAAACAAGAGGAAAATAACCACTCAACTTCAGAGAAATGGTAAGGTATGTGTGTATGTCAGCCATATACCAAAAGGTTAGTCTTTCTTGTTTTATATCTACGTTAGAACCAAAAACTGTTTTAGAAGCACTCAAAGATAACTTTGGATTTAAGCAATGCAAGAAGAGCTTGAACAATTCTCTCGAAATGAAGTCTGGGACTTAGTTCCACATCCAAATAATACAAATGTAATTGGAACTAAGTGGATTTTTAAAAATAAATCAGAAGAATCGGGAATAGTTGTTAGAAACAAAGCTCGTCTAGTTGCACAAGGCTATACTCAGGTTGAAGGAATCGATTATGACGAAACATTCGCACATGCGGCTAGAATTGAGTCAATTAGACTTTTACTTGCTATTGCTTGTTTTCTGAAAATTACTTTACACCAAATAGATGTAAAAGGTACATTCTTAAATGATTACCTATATAAAGAAGTCTATGTTGAACAACCAAAAGGATTTGAAGATCCTTACCATCCACACTATGTGTACAAGCTCAAAAAGGCTCAGTATGGGTTGAAACAAGCCTCTCGTGCTTAGTATGGTCATCTAACTAAGTTCTTTCTTGAATTTGGTTTTAACCGTGGTGAAGCTGATTGTATTTTATTTATAAAACATCACGGTATAGATATTATTATTGCTCAAATCTACGTAGATGACATGTCACCAACATTTGAAATGAGCATGATTGGGGAACTAACTTTTTTCTTAGGTTTGCAGATTAAACAAAGTGAAGATGGAATTTTCATCTCACAAAGTAAATATGCTAAGAATCTTGTTAAGAGATTTGGTTTGGATAATGCTAAACAGATGAAAACGCCTATGGATTCATCGTAGAAGGTATGTAAGGATAATGTTGGTAAAAATGTCGACCCACCATTATATCGATCTATGCTAGGTAGCCTTCTTTATCTTACCGCTAGTCGCCCATATATTATGTTTAGTGTTTTGTGTCTGTGCACGTTTTCAAGTCTGTCCCAAAATATTCTACTTAAATGCCGTGAAACGTATTATTCGATATATTGCTAGCACATGTGAGTTGGGAATATGGTATTCCAAAGACACTAATCATAACTTGATAGGATTTAGTGACTCGAATTGGGCTGGAGATGTGGATGATAGAAAAAGTACAAGTGGGGGATGTTTTTATCTTGACAATAATCTTGTTTCATGGTATAGTCGTAAGCAAAACTGTGTCTCACTTTCAACTGCTGAATCTGAATATGTAGCAGTTGGAAGTTGTTGCTCTCAATTAATATGGCTAAGACACATGTTAGACGACTATGGATTTACTAGCAACATTTTAATTTTGTATTGTTATAATCTAAGTGCCATTAATATTTCCAAAAATCCAGTTCAGCACTTACATACAAAATATATTGATATTAGACATCACTTTATAAGAGATTTAGTCGAAAAACAGTTAGTTCAAATTGAACATGTTGACACTCTTCATCAACTAGCTGACATTTTTACAAAAGCTTTGGACCATGAGAGATTTTCTAGCTTGAAGAAATCTCTTAGTCTATGTAATCTCTAAAAAGGCAGTTTTGGTGAATGTTAGCTGAAACGTTGTCTAACATTTCGGGTGACATTTACCTATCTAGTATCACTAACTGATTGTTGTTGTTGTATAGTGCATAACTTTTGGTCACACAAACATGATCCTTCAATAAGAATATGTTCTCGATGTGATACCGTTCTCTGCAATGATATATATCATAAAAATGGAGTATCAAAATAGGCAAAGTCTTTACAAATATTTGAAAACTTTGCAAACTGGGCAAAGCTCTTGAAAAGATACCGTTCATATTCTATAGGAGTATCAAATGCTTAAAAAGAATTTTAAGAATACCAAATAAGTATTCTTATTTTTTTTAAGCACGAAAAATTCTTATGTATGTGTTTTATGATTAGATCAAGGACACGATGAAAAAATGTTACATTGGTCCAGTGGTTAAACTCATAAAAATACGTATAAAATATGTCTTGATTTGTTGCCAAAATGAAAAATTCTTGAAGGATAAAAAAACTTGTGTCATCCAAAATGTTGCCAACATTGCTGTTGACATTTTCAGATTGTGAATTTTTTGGGATGTTGTTCTTAACTGATCTCAGAAAAATCAGATTTTTCTCCCTATTTTTGTGCCTCGTTTTAATAGGAATTTCAAAATTTACAATGATAAGGCTAAATTGAATTCCTACTTGATGTTCATCTTTTTATCCCAAAATTTTAGGTATAAGTTATTAGATAAATCTAAAACTCCTAAAACTAAAAAAAATTTGTTGCTTAAAAAGAGTTGCCATGTATATAAATATTCCTCTCATGTGCATTTTTTTTCCTATCCGATTTTCCTAAATAAATAAAAAAAGAGGGGGAAATCACATCATACATCAGGTATAACCCTACCTACCTGATGGAATCATCTCCAAATCAAACTTCATCTTCAATCTCAAACCCTAACTCCTCAAACCCTTTCCTCAATTCTCACCAATGGAAAATTCTCTAGTATCAGAACCCATGTCAGCCAACATTTCATCCAACACTCCCATGAGCACTAGCCCTCCGTCGAATATCCCTCAGCAATCGGGTCAGTCTTCTTCCTCAAATCTCCCTTAGGATCTTTCTAAAGCAATATTGTTTAAAGGTTTTGATGAACCTTTAGATATCAGCTATCCTGGAGTAATAACAACCCTATAGGTGTTGATGAGACTGCTGATTTTACATCTTTGGGTAAAAGACCCAAATCATCTACCTTCCCTACTCGCCGATCGAGTAGAGTGTTTGAGAAAACAGTCCAAGAAGATTCGAGTAGCAAACAGAGTAAATGTGAACCATCTAAACCCGCCTACTCAAGCAGTGACAGTGAAAGTACGGACTCTGCTTTCTCAACTAATGAAGAACCATCTGCTTCTGAACAACCCAGTGTGCCTCAAGAAAGGGAAATCCCAGATGAAACCCCCTTGAAATAATTTTTTCCAAAGGGAGTTCCCAGGACTACAAGGACAAGTGTTGCTTCAAATGTTGCCACAACATCTCAGGCAACATTCCAGCCAACATCCGAAGAGACACATCACAACATCCTCCAACAGTACCAAATCTATCAGTTTAGACATGTCTGATTCAGACATTGAGGTATCTGCTTTCTCCAATAAATTCTATTTTAAAGCTAATCATGATATGTGGGACTCTTATAAGAATAAAGGAATTAGGCATGAGAGAGTGTTAGATATTGCTTCATGTACTGAATATGGGTTGGTAGAATTCTTAAAGGACAGACAGCTTCTTGGCTCTGTTACTGAAAAAGAATCATATGTTGATGAGATAATAAGGTTGTTTTATGCTAACTTAAGTTATGGTATAGAGGATACCTCCTCAAACAAATTTGGAAAGGTATATCTCTATAACAAGATGTATCAATTTACACCCTCAATTATCAATAAATGTATGGGACTTGATTTTGAAAAGAGAGTGAGAGATGCAGAACGAGTGACAAAAAATAGGGATACAATGATTGAATATCTCACTTGAGGTATTATGAAAAAGTGGATCCATAGATGCCCAGCTTCAAAACTAACTGCCTTATTTTCCACTCTCCACAAAATTGCTATTCACAATTGACTTCCTTCTTTGAATGAGTCCGTTGTGACATCTGAACAAGCCTCTATGTTGTTTAAAATTGGGAAATGATTCAAAGTTGATTTAGGAAAAATGATCTTTTATCAAATTGCCAACTTGGCTGAAAAAGATTCAACTTTAATCCTTTATTTTCCCTCTCTGATCTACAAAGTATTAACTACCCAAGGCTTTGAGCCCAAGAGAGAAGACACCTTAGGGAAGGCTCCTGAGCTTTACACTGTAAATAAAGCAATTTTGAATAGCAAGGACAGAGTCATCTATTTACCCTGGAAGAAGGAAGCTGGAAATGAAAATGTTGTCAGAAATGTCACCAATATTCTGAGCAACACTGGTCTAAGACAGTCTACACTGTCTACAAATTGACTTGTGGATTAAATTGCAAAAATCAACCAACAAATTACAAAGGTTGATGCTGCCAAGGATGCCTTGGTTCAAGCCAGAAACCATTTCTTGCTTTTGCTTTCTTCACAAAAAGGGGGAGATGCTTATGTGCAGGGGGAGCAGGGGGAAGAAACTGAAGGTGCACAAGATAGTGAAGCTGCTACTGCTGCTGAAGAAGTTGTTGATGATGTTGTACAAAGGGAAGAAGTTGTTGGGTGGAAGGTGTTGCTGAAGAGGCTGAGGCTGAGAGTTGAAGCTGAAGTTGTTATACATAAGTAGAAAGTTGCTGGAAGTTGTTGCTGCTGTGTGATGAGCAAGGAGGAAGCTGAATGATGTTGCTAAACCTTAGCTATAAATGTTTGTTAAATGTTTGATGGATTGATGTGGATATTTGTTGACAATGATTTATTTCTATTTTCGGTTTTGTATATAGTGGATGATGTGTGTATATAAATGCTTATTTGTTTCTAATCCTATAGAGTGGTATACATACATTTGCTTGTATGCCATCACAAGTTAAGGGGGAGTTAGTCAGTAATCACAAGTGTTGGACAACATCCGTGACAAAGCACTAAGTCGTTTGTACATTTTGTAATGTGTTTTGTGAAGAAGGGCAAAAAGGGGGAGATTGTTAATGTTGGGTTTGGTATTGTGACATTTGACCCAACATATCTTCTAAAGGACTGATTTGAATACATAGAAATGTTGGGACAAGTGTCACAATATTTGGACCAACATCTTTGTAAAATAGTTTTGCCTTACTTCACGGCAAGCAGTAATATTTTACTGTGGGGTAAAAATGACTTAGGTGTGGTGAATTGGAGTTGTGTAAAACGTGGGAGAAAGAGTCAAAGTTTGGGGAAGAAGTCGAGTGAAGAACAAGTCAAATTTGTTGAGATTTCGACTCCATGATCTTCTCCAACAAACACACCGGCTGCCCACCTTTCCCTCAACCTCCTCAACTGATCGATGTGATTTTCAAGGAAGACTCTCTATTATAAATAGAAAGGCCACAACATTGAATCGATCATCCAGAATTAGATTGCAAAAATACCAAGAGAGCTCTCGTGATTTCAACCCAAAAATCTGGATCACAAGTGTTGGCTGAGTGTGTTGACAACATTTTGTCCAACATTACAATTGTTGTTTAGATTCTAGATTAGTTTTGTATGGAGCAATTGTAATGAGAGGTTGTCTATGTCTACTTAATTAGATTTTTCAGGCAGAAGTCATCCGCGACTTCACATTTTAATTCCTTTTTGTTTTATCGTGTAAAATTGTAAAGAAATGAATTTGTATATTTGTTTATGAAATATATACAATACTTCTGGTCATTGACCATCATAAGTTATATCAACATATAACTCGTTTCGTCTTCACTGGGAACTTGAGTAAGGAGTAGACCTTTTTATTTTGGGATTTTCTAGAGTTTGAAAACGAGAACTCCTTTCCTTATTTGGTGTACCTACTTGAGCCGGATGAAAGGAAACTTTCACGTCCGATTTTGAAGGGGGGGAGATCCTATAGAATCCTATCCCAATTTTTCTTTTGCTAGGCCCATAACTAAAAAACCCACTTTCTTACAATTACGAGGTTTATTCGAATATGAAATCCAATCTTGGAAATACAGCATCCCGCTTTTTTTTACTACCCGGGGTTTCGATACATTTCGCAATCGAGAAATCTCTACCGGCGCAGTGCTATCCGAGAACAATTAGCCGATCTAGATTTACGAATTATTATAGAGAATTCATTGGTAGAATGGGAAGAATTGGGGGAAGAAGGGCACACGGGGAATGAATGGGAAGATCGAAAAGTTGGAAGAAGAAAGGACTTTTTGGTTAGACGCGTGGAATTGGCTAAGCATTTTATTCGAACAAATATAGAGCCGAATGGATGGTTTTGTGTCTATTACCGTTCTTCCTCCCGAGTTGAGACCGATCATTCGGATAGATGGGGGTAAACTAATGAGCTCGATATTAATGAACTCTATAGAAGAGTTATCTATCGGAACAATACCCTTACCGATCTATTAACAACAAGCGGATCTACGCCAGGAGAATTAGTAATGTGTCGGGGAGAAATTAGTACAAGAAGCGCGGATACACTTCTTGATAATGGAATCCGGGGACAACCAATGAGGGACGGTCATAATAAAGTTTACAAGTCATTTTCGATGTAATTGAAGGCAAAGAGGGAAGATTTCGTGAGACTACGCTTGGCAAACGAGTCGATTATTCGGACGTTCGTCATTGTCGTGGGTCCTTCACTTTCATTACATCGATGTGGATTGCCTCGTGAAATAGCAATAGAACTTTTCCGGACATTTGTAATTCGTGGTCTAATTAGACAACATCTTGCTTCGAACATAGGAGTTGCTAAGAGTAAAATTCGAGAAAAAGAGCGATTGTATGGGAAATCCTTCAAGAAGTTATGCGGGGACATCCGTATTCTTTGAATAGAGCACCCACTCTGCATAGATTAGGCATACATGCATTCCGGCCCGTTTTAGTGGAAGGGCGCGCTATTTGTTTACATCCATTAGTTTGCAAGGGATTCAATGCCGATTTTGATGGAGATCAAATGGTCGTTCATGTACCTTTATCCTTGGAGGCTCAAGTAGAGGCCCGTTTACTTATGTTTTCTCATATGAATCTTTTGTCTCCGCTATTGGGGATCCCATTTCCGTACCAACGCAAGATATGCTTATTGGACTCTATGTATTAACGAGCGGAAATCATCGAGGTATTTGTGTAAATAGATATAATCCATGTAATCGCGAAACTATCAAAATAAAAAAAGAAGTGACAATAGTTACTATAAGTATACGAAAGAACCCTTTTTTTCGAATTCCTATGATGCAATTGGAGCTTATCGGCGAAACGAATCAATTTAGATAGTCCTTTGTGGCTCGGTGGCGACTAGATCAACGCGTTATTGCTTCAAGAGAAACTCCCATCGAAGTTCACTATGAATCTTTAGGTACTTTTTATGAGATTTATGGACACTATCTAATAGTAAGAAGTCTAAAAAAACAAATCCTTTTTATATACATTCGAACCACTATTGGTCATATTGCTCTTTATCGAGAAATCGAAGAAGCTATACGGGGTTTTTCTCGGGCCTATTCATATGGTACCTAACGTAATTCTATGATACCCGTGGAACTTCGGGGCTCTCCGGTTCGCCTAGGTCCATAGTTCCGAATTTATACGCGAATCAAGATCGATAAAAGGAAGTTTTACAATCACCGACTCAAACCCATTGTCGAATCCTACTCGGCGGAATATGGAGGTACTTATGGCGAACGGGCCAATACGGTCTTTCACAATAAAGCGATAGACGGAACTCGCCATGAAACGCCTTATTAGTAGATTAATAGAGCACTTCGGAATGGCATATACATCACATATCCTGGATCAAGTAAAAACTCGGGGTTTCAACAAGCTCTTGCTACATCCATTTCATTAGGAATTGATGATCTTTTAACAATACCTTCTAAGGGATGGCTAGTTCAAGATTTGAACAACAAAGTTTGATTTTGGAAAAACACCATCATTATGGGAATGTACACGCGGTAGAAAAATTACGTCAATCCATTGAAATATGGTATGCTACAAGTGAATATTTGCGACAAGAAATGAATCCTAATTTTAGGATGACCGACCCTTTTAATCCAGTTCATATAATGTCTTTCTCGGGAGCTAGAGGAAATGCATCTCAGGTACATCAATTAGTAGGTATGAGAGGATTAATGTCGGATCCTCAAGGACAAATGATTGATTTACCTATTCAAAGCAATTTGCGCGAAGGACTCTCTTTAACAGAATACATCATTTCTTGCTACGGAGCCCGTAAAGGAGTTGTGGATACTGCTGTACGAACATCAGACGCTGGATATCTCACTCGCAGACTTGTTGAAGTAGTTCAACACATTGTTGTACGTCGAACGGATTGTGGGATATCATAAGTTATATCAACATATAACTTATGAAAATATAAACTTCTGTGTTCTTTATTCTTTTCGCTGCATTTTACTCTTAAAGGTTTTCTGTTTTATCGAGTGTTGTCACTTGTGTCAGACGACATTGTCGCTGACATTCGGAAACATAATTGTCATTCGATTTATTTCATCTCTTATTTTTACTTTCAGTAGCTTTTGACATCCTTCAATTTCAACCCGGGTTGAACCGACGACCCCTTACCAAGTAAAACGAAACTAACTAGTAGACCTAGGAACCATTTCTTTTAACAAAACTGACAACAAATAGTTTAAACTTAATCTGGAAAGCAATACCGATTAGAAAAATTCCTGCATATGGCACACACCGATAAAACATACTAGTAGAAAAATCAATATCAAGGAAATGACTACTAATTAAGGCAATGTGTTTGATATGATGAAAATTTTTGACTTTAAGCTATGTTATTCAGACTCTTCAAACACATTGACGTACCCATGTCGGATCCTCCAAAAATGCACTATTTTTGGAGGATCCAACAGGCACAAAAAGTCCCAGCAACATAGACTAAAAGAAGACAATGTTACCTCAGTCGTGACTGTGCCTCCAGAACCACCAAATGTTTGAGAAGACTCCATGACACCATTTTCTTCAATGCTCTTAAACATTATAGAATCTATAATCAATCCATGCTTAACAACTATCTGTTTCACTAAACCTTTTGTTCTATAACTCCAATGCCCTCCACCAGTACCTCCCCATCTCTCCACACCTATAGCTCCACTTTGTAATACAACTTCTCTAAAAGATGTTTCTCCTTCATTTATACCATGAATTATACCATAAGTTCTCAAGCTTTTTGTGAGGCTTTTGATCCTCTTGTTGATCTTTCTTATGTCCCAGCCAATTCTGTACCTTACAACAACTTCTTTCACTACATTAGCTAATATTGTACAAAAACAGGCAATATCTTCCCCTTTTCTCTGTTTAACTTCAGCAGCAAATTTCTCGACAACGCATTCAGCATCTTGTGCAAGATCCCTGATTTCTTCAGCCCAGTTTTTGACTCTCTGTTCTTTCTGTTTTCTTGAATCAACATCTTTCAAGAAAGATCGCATACGTCCCAACTCTGTAACTAGTTCTCTTACTTGTTCATCCACTCCATATAAGAATATTGATTGTTCTATGATTTTTGATATTGCTTTGGATGTGGCAGCCTCAGCCATTTTCAAGCGTTTTGGATACCTAGAGAAGCATACTGATCAAATGGGATCAAGGATAGAGACATTGGTGAAATGAAACTTAAGGCTGATAATATCTTGGTGTCCTTTGTTGACTTTATTTTCCAGTCACTCAGATACTAAAAATAGCAGAAATTACAAAAGTTACACCTCCAAATGTGGAGGTCATTGCGTTTTGCACCCCTAACGTATCTTCTTTTGTGATTCGAATCCAGTCTATTTTTTTTACGGTTCGTACCCTGATCTCTTTAATTATTATTTTTCAAAACAATGAAAACACTCTTTTAAAAATTTCCACAAGGCCAAAATTAGAAATACAAATAATAAACAAAGAAATGGCACAAAATTAAGATAGAGCTCAACAAGAAAATGATGGTCCCTTTCTAGTTTGGAACGATATTCTTTCCGAGATCAGTCATTCAGAGAGAATCAATGCAAGATTCAAGTAAAACTAAAGGCTAACTCATTTATTGTTGGAAATTAGCCTTTGGCGGGAGTTGCGACCGACCAACTTTAACGGCTTAAACACTAGTGTTACGTATGTTGGAGAATCCGGTTCTTCACACATGCATGATGTACTAAGTACGTAGATAACCGTAGGGCCAAGAATCGTCAAATTTCATTGAGAAATGAAAGAGATATTGGTTCACGAAGTAAGGTGTTTGAAGCATGGAAAAGTGTGGTGTGTGATCAATTCTCCCTCATCGGTAGAGGAAGAAAGAATTGTTGTGTATATAATACTCGAAATTGGTTTGGGGTTTGGGACCCCAAGGGGTATCCCATGTGTTTAAAGGAGGGAAGACCTGAATTGGTCCCTGAAATTTTTCAGAAAGGCAGAATTTCGACGGTCCCGGAACGAAACGTCCGAAGACTCAATTCACCCATTTATTTTGGCCGAATTACACCTCCTATAATGGCCAATCCGTTGGCAATTTTCTCCATTTATGTGGTGGCTTTACTACCTCCATAATGGTCATTATTTGGCCAATAATGGTCATTATGGAGAGCGATCAAATCCTCTTCCTCCTATATAAACACCCCTTACACCATTGTTGAGGCACACTTGATATACACAAAATTACACAAAGCGTAAAGAAAAGCGAGTTTCTTCCTAAATCTTCCAAGCATCATTTCGTTATTCAATATTCTTCACGGTAGCTTTTGAGTTTCCTTTGCTCAATAGTTCCATTCCGTTTTATCTTGGGAGACGAATTGTCTAGGACGTATAAAGGATACATACGGGGCAATATTGTCTTAAGGACGAGTGCCACACTCGACTCAAAGCAAAAACCGCTTTCAGTTTTCTTGTTCAACAAAATAGTAATTTCGAGCTTTGTTGTTATATTGTAATTCTCGGTTTATAGTTGAATTGTAATTTCAATTCTTACATACGCAGATTACTTGTAATTTCCGTTCTCGCAATCCTTGTAAACACCAACAACTTAAGACAATATTTTGCTTACGGTAATCGCAATAACATGGCTGGAAATATGACCGATGTTGCACTCGCTGCGTCGCTCTCGAGGCAATGTTGTCGCCTTCCCCCGCCATCGCCGCCATCGCCCAAGGCGAACGTCCGCCGGCTTCACCGCTCGCCGCTGCTGCTTCGTCTGCTCCTCGTTCAAGGCGAACACCGCCGCCTTCCCGATCGTTGGAGCTCCACCCTCTTCATCACACCACCATGATCGCCCCGAAAAATTCATGGGATCGAATTCAAAAGATGGCAAGCAAAAGATGTTGTTTTACTTAACGATTATGGGCATGGCCCGGTTCCTTACGGAAGATCCTCCACAAGCCGGAGATGAAATGGACTCTTCGCCCAATGAAACGGGTGAAGGGGCCTTGGTATCCATGTCATTAATGGCATGAAGATGGTTCGTGACGCATGGAATCATAGCGATTTCATGTGCAAGAACTATATACCGAATCGCTTAGCGGACCCTCTCTACACGGTCTATTGCACCGTTGTCACCGCCAAAGAGCGTGGGAAAATCGCAAAAGAAGTACAACGCACAAGATGCGGGTACTAAGAAGTTCATCGTTGGGAAATTTCTAAAATTCCAAATGGTGGACGATAAGAAGACAGTGATGTCCCAAGTCCAGGAATTCCAAATGATTTTACATCACCTGGATTTGGAAGGACTGAAACCAAATGAGCAGTTTTTGGTTGCATCGCTGATTGAAAAGTTACCTCCTTCATGGAATGAGTTTATGAGTTACTTGAAACTCAAGACAAAGGAGATGACCTTTGAAGAGCTTGTTATCAAACTGCAAATCCAGGAAGATAATAAGAAGACCTTGCCAAAGGGTAGACAACATGCTGAGGCAAAGGCGAATCTGGCTGAGGCCAAAGGGAACTCAAGCAAGAAGCGGAAGTTCCGGAAAGATGGCAAAGCCCCTGCAGCAGAGATGTTCAGAGGTAATTGTCATCACTGTGGGAAACCTGGTCATAGGATCAAGGAATGCCGCAATCTCAAGACTGAGCAACAACAGAAAGCCAAGTCAAAAGGCAAGGCTCAAGCAAACGTCGTCAAGGACACGCTCCGGATGACATGATCGAGGAATTCTCTCGCGGTGGTGCTAGAAGCCAACTTGGTGGAGAATCCGATGCGGTGGTGGGTGGACACGGTGTGCAACAAGACACATCTGTTCCAACAAAGATGCCTTCTCCACGTACACTCCGATCTCCGACAAGAAGCTGTTCATGGGCAACAACGCTTCCTCGGACGTGCTAGGGGTTGGAAAGGTGGTCCTGAAGATGACTTCAGCAATCTGATATATCAGCAATCTGATACCTGGAAGAAACATGAAAGACATGAACTTGTCCACGAGTCACTTTTTCACGTACAAAGTGAACATCAATTTCAATGTGTTTAGTGCGCTGATGTTGAACGGGATTGCCGGAGAGATATATCGCACTGAAATTATCACAGTAGACCAATGTAGCCTTGCGGATTGGGCAGTGAAGTTCCAGCAGAAGGTTGCGTATACAACAAGACTCAGAGACAACATTCGCGACTCCTCTGTACTCGGCTTCGGCACTGGATCGAGACAGAGTAGGTTGTATTTGAGAAGACCAAGAAAGTAAGTTATCTCCGAGGAAGACACAGCAACCTGACGTGGATCGACGAGTGTCCGGACAGCCACTCCAGTCAGCGTCAGTGAAAGAAATAATCCCCTTGATTATTTTCATTAATTGAAAGGCTATATATACAAGTTACATATTTCCATAATAGGAGAATCCTATTCATATTCTATGGTAAGTGTATAACACTAATTAAGGTAACCTTTACACTACAATATACTACAAATATATATACCATATATACAAGATTGTGTTGTCCTCAATTAATCTGAAATGGGCCACTGCCAAAAGCCCACCTTCTGCCAACGAGTTCGATCCATTGCTTCGATCCACTTTTTGCTCGTGATATACACCGCTATTTGTATATTGGGTGTATATCACAGGTATATTACTTTGTTTAACAGTCAGAATAAGAGGTGAGACCAGAGAATGTGGACTTGTACAGGTGGAGGCCGAAGTGAAGAGTAACTTGTACATAGCGCAAACTACGTTTGAGCGCATCCATATGTACATCCGTTAGGTTGTGCATATGTAAGTATATTTGTTGCACGGCATAAGATATATCTGGTCTCGTGAAGGTGAGATACTGTAATGCTCCTGCTAAACTGCGATAGTGAGTCGGGTCGGCATACAGAGAATCCGAAGAGGCACTGAGTTTGGAATTAGTGTACACCGGTGTGTGGGTCAGTTCGCAAGACGTCATACCTGCTCGGTCAAGGATCTCTTCGGCGTACTTCCTTTGATAGAGAAATAAGCCATCTACATGTCTCGTAACAGCAATGCCCACAAAATCTAAAAGTCTTCTTTTATTTTTTAAACTCTATGTCAAGTCAAGCTAAGATAATTAAAATGGAACGGAGGGAGTATCTTTCTTGATTTGGGAATTAACAAATGGCTATAAATTGTTTTCTTCAATATAGCCAGCTTGACTTGAGTGTCCTTGAAGAATTGGTCATTAATCAGTTTCATATTTTAATGCATCAGATCACATCAATATCTGCAACTGTGCTATCATCAAGTTGACATAATTATTAACAAGCATCATGTTCATTAAGTTTTACTTAATCCTTTTTTATATTTTCAAAGCTTTTTTCAATAAAAGGTTAGAAGCCTAATTATTCTAAGCTGCTAGTCCCTCTGAAAAGAAAATTTTCTTTAATACTCCCTCCATCTAGTTTTACTTGTCACGTATTGACTTGACACGTCTATTAAGGAGCTAAAAAGTTGAATGAAAAGTTTATCATATTATCCCTAATTATAGCTAATTACCCAATGATTGAAATCAATTAAAGCTTACTAAAAAAAGCAACCAACTAATTAAGTAATGAGTTCCAACAATTCACATATTCCCCATAAAAAAGTAGTGTTGGAAAAAGTAATAGGAAAATTTAAATTATTAATACTAAGGGTAAAATAGGAAAAAAGTGGTAAAGTATCTCTTGATTTTTTAAAGTGGACAACTATTTTTAGGATAATAGACAAGTAAAACTGGACAGAGGGAGTAATTGAAAATTACTTGGTGCATGAACCACATAATTTATGTTGGATATGTAAAGCGCGTACGGGAATAGTAAATAACTATTACAGTGATAGAAAGATAAACAACAAAGATTACAACAACAAGTTGTCAATCTCTTGATCTTGAATTGGAACTCAAAATCTGAATCTTGTAATCAGAAATACAATAACATGAACTGCTACACTTGTGGCTTGTAGAACCGCTGAGAATCCGAACGGTTAGAGTCCTTTGAGAATCAAGTTCACACATGAAACACTTAGCAATAAATTAGATAATCACAACACCACCGGTTAAGTCGAGAGATGGCTCTCTATCTTTAAAATAAGATTGCCCCCGTATATAGGCTTTACGGAAGTGTGGACAATAGTCTCCCAAGATGAAACAACAAACTATCAAATGTGCAAAGCCTACACAAATGATCCCAGCGAAGAACACGAATAATGAAGATTGCTAAGAGATGGATTGCTTATCAGAAAAAATGATCTCTTTGTGGTGTTGTTAACTTGCAAGTACGTTCACTTGTTCATTTTTTTCATCTATAGAATTTAGCCAAAGGCCTCAATTTATAGGTGTGCAAGATGGCCTTTCAAATGCCCCATAATGGCATTCAATTGCCATGTAATTGATGACATTTAGCCCCCAAGTAATGCAGCAACATAATGGTCCAAGTAATGACCATTATTGGGTGGATTCAATGCCGTTGAAACCACCTCAACAGCCAAAACTTTGGGATTCTGTCGAGCAGTCACTGCCAATGAAGCGCCGCGGCTCTGCCACATTAGCGTCGCGGCGCTAATTCAGCCAGAAACTCACGATGCTCACTGCTAATCAGGCGCCGCTGCGCTACAAGGGGACGCCGCGGCCCTTCTCGGCTCAGCGGCCCTTTTTCGACCCGTACCATCTTACACTTCGCACAATCCTTCCTTCATTTACCAACGTGGTACACTTGTTATTTAGCCAATAACCGTCCATCATTCTATGTCTCAAACATTTTAGTTACGTATCAATATCTCTTTCATTAACGAAATTTATGATACTTGGCACTAAGATTGCACGTGTGTGGAACTGACATTTCTGACGTGCGGGGCTCCAATTGTTCGAGTCATAAATAATGGGATAAACTTAATTCCACATTTGTAAATTTCCAACCATTTATGTATTGTATAGAGAAAAGGGTATTCTGATATTATTAAATTAATTTGACCAAAAAACAACTACCAAATTAATTTTGGGATAATGATCCTTTTCTTAGTACAAGCTAATCCCAACAGAACACGTGACATGCAAAAAATGCTTTAATTCAAGTCACTTTAAGTTGGCCCTTAAGCCAGATTTCCAAGTTTAAACAATGTGACCATTGAAGATAACTTATAATTGATTGGTCACTGTTTATTTGTTGAAAAATAAATCATTTATAATTATTTTTCTAGAAGTTAGGTGGCTGAAAATGATAGCTCTTTTTTTTTTTTGAGTTTTTCATATGCTGACCGTTACTGTCAATGTCATTATTATTTGGTCCCACGATTTTAATGTACATCTTTTTGGGTACATGATTCCAATTATAGTTTTCTACTTTTGATTCCTTAGTATTCTGGGGTCTTGAATGGAAAATGAGACAACGACCATTACTGCTAATTTATGTTTTCTTGATCACAAAGTACTTTAGTGGCACCAACCACCAAGTTGCTTCTATTTATTATGAGCCATGTTTGTTTTATGGATTCTTCAAATATATTATCGGGTGTGGGTCGGATCCTCCAAAAGCTAATCATTTTTGAAGGATTCGCTATGAGTGCGACAACATCTTTAAAGGGTCGAGCAACATAGAATTTTGAGATCTTCAGATATGAACAATAGCTACAACATTCAATATTGTGAGAATATTTGAAAAAAAATATTGTGAGAATATCAAGTATTCCCTCCGTCTAAATTTATGTGATAGTGTTTGGCGGGATATAGAGTTTAAGAATGAAAGAAAGACTTTTGAAATTTATGATTTAAAACAAGCTATAGATAATTGTGTGACTATAAATTAACTCTTTAAGGGTAAAATGAGAAATTTAGTATTAAATTGTTACTAAATATAGAAATGTATAATTCTTTTTAGTACTGACTAAAAAGGAAAGACCATCACACAATCAACCTGGAGGGAGTAGTTGATACTGAATCTTTTGTAACCTTTCTTCTGTTTAGGTTTTTGTACTTTCAAATGTAGTCCAATCATTTAGGGGGGAGGTTTTTTTTTAGGTTTTTGTACTTTCAACTACTAAAGGAAATACCTCATTGATTATTCCGTAGAATATATAATGTTACCTAATTATTTACATGACTACAAACTAGGTAACTAATCTTCCTAATTACAATCGGGGAATATAAATTTACCTAATATAAAAGATATACAATGATACGAGAATATTCTTGTAATATTCTATCACACCCCTTCAGTTGAAGCGAAAGGTTCTCGTACGCTGAGACTGACTCGGAAATCATCAAAGAGTATGCGCGGAAGTCCTTTAGTAAATATGTCAGCAATATGATACCGGGAAGGAACATGAAGAACACGAACTTGTCCATGAGCCACTTTTTCACGTATAAAGTGAATACCCATTTCAATGTGTTTAGTGCGCTGATGTTGACCGGAATTGCCGGAGAGATATATCGCACTTACATTATCACAGTAGACAAAAGTAGCTTTTCGGATTGGGCAGTGAAGTTCCTGGAGAAGGTTGCGTATCCAACAAGACTAAGAAACAACATTCGCTACTCCTATGTACTCAGCTTCGGCACTGGATCACAGAGTGGGTTGTCTTTTAGAAGATCAAGAAAGCAAGTTATCTACGAGGAAGACACAGTAACCTGACGTGGATCGACGAGTGTCCGGACAGCCACCCCAGTCAACATCAGAATAAGAGGTGAGACCAGAGAGTGAGGACTTGTGCAGGTGTAGGCCGAAGTGAAGAGTACCTTGTATATATAACAAAATACGTTTGAGTGCATTCATATGTTCATTCATCGGGTTGTGCATATGTAAGCATATTTGTTGCATGGCATATGATATATCTGGTCTCATGAAAGTGAGATACTGCAATACTCCTGCTAAGCAACGATAGTGAGTCGGGTCAGCATATAGAGAACCCGAAGAGGCATTGAGTTTGGAATTAGTGTCCACCAGTGTGTGGGTCGATTTGCAAGACATCATGCCTGCTAGGTCAAGGATCTCTTCAGCGTACTTTCTTTGATAGAGAAATAAGCCACCTGCATGTCTCGTAACAGTAATGCCCAAAAAATAGCTTAGGAGGCCCAAATTCTTCATAGCAAACTCAGAGGCAAGTAGTGACATAATGGATCGGCGAAGTGCATAAGAAGATGTAGTTATGATGATGTCATCAACATATAATAGGATGTATGCCATGTCATTACCCTTGCTATAGATGAAAAGTGAATGATCAAATTTGCTTTGTGAAAAATCGATGGAGGATACAAAAGAAACAAATCGTTGGTACCATGCACGATGAGTCTGTTTCAGTCCATAGAGTGATTTCTTCAAATGACACACATAATCTGGATGAACCGGATTACTGAATCCCATAGGCTGGTGCACATAAACGGTTTCATGAAGGTCCCATGCAAGAAACCATTTTTGACATCAAGCTGGTGAATATGCCAAATTTGGACAAAGCAATACTGAGAACAATATGAATAGTTGCCGATTTCACCACCGGGTTGAAAGTTTCATCACAATCTACTCCCAAGTATTGAGACCTGCCATCACCTATAAGACGGGTCTTGTGCCTCTCAAAAGAACCATCAAATTTCTTTTTATGTAGAAAAATTCACATAGAACAAATAACATTAGCATCAGGAGGTCAGGGTACTCGATCCCACGTCTTATTTTCAATAAGAGCATTATATTTGTTAGTCATTGCATTTTTTCAATTAGGATCGGACAAGGCATCTTTCGGGTTGTGAGGAAGAGGTGAAGGGGCAACCGAATTTGACAAGTTAAATAGTTGTTTGGGTTTGGAAATGTTGTGCATAGCACGAGTTTCCATTATCCGTCGGGATACCACTGGGGGTTGAACGGGATCGGGAAGTGGTGTCCGAGACGTGGTAATGGGATTGGGAATATGATCGGGAGTAAAGGGTGGGGCTGAGACGGGGCAATGGTGTCGGTGAGAGAAAGGGATGGCCGAGAGATAGCCGAGACGGAAGACCGACAAGGGTTATTTCGAGGCTCCTGTTGCGGGGTTGGGTGCACTGCCCGCCTCGGGACGGCGGTGATATGGCGAGTTGCCGGTGATGGTGACGACTGATTTTGCAAGTGATGAATTAGAAGGGGATTTAGGCCATCATTAAGGAAGTCATAGGAATTTGGAGGTGGAGAATTGAGTTTGGAAAAGGGGAATTGGGACTCATCGAATATGACATGCCTAGAAACGATTATTTTTCGGCTTGACAAGTCGTAACAATCGTAACCTCGATGACTGGGGAAACCAAAAAAGACACGCGGGGATGATCGAGGTTACAACTTGTTGATTTGAGTGGTGGGATGGAGGAGGTAGCAGAGATATCCGAAAGTTTGTAAATGCTTATAGGAAGGATCCCAAAGATAGAGAACTTGAGTGGGTGACTTGTGTTTGAGAGAGTTGTTTGGGAGAATGTTCGAGTGATAGGTTGCCATTGAGAGGACGTAATGCCAAAAATAGGGGGATAAAGGAGTTGGCAAGGAGGGCACGAATTAAGTTATTTATGGTTCTAATTTTTCATTCGGCTTTTCCATTTTGTTGAGAGGTATGTGGACTTGAAAAATGAAAAACAAGGTCGTGTTTGGTGCAGAACAGTTTGAATTGTTGATTATCGAATTTCCTCCCATTGTCGCATTGAAAACATTTGATATTCTTTTCAAATTGTGTCTTTATTAAAGCACTAAAGGAAGAAAAAATAGAATAGACTTGAGACTAATTACCAATGGAAAAAGTCCACAGAAAGTTGGAATAATCATCCAAAAACAACACATAATATCTATGCCCGACCGTGCTTAAAATAAGAGAAGTCCATGAATCAATGTGTATTATATCAAATGCCATTAGAGTACAACTGGGTGAAGAATAAACGGCAATTTGACATGTTTCCCAAAAATGCAAGATTCACAAACAGGAGTATTAGAAACATGTTTACAATCAATAAATTTATTTTTGCTAAGGGAGCGTAAAATGGAATCTCCCGGATGTCCTAATCTATTATGCCATAAAAGAGACGAAAGAACTGCAAAGGTTGATGAAGAAGAGGTTGGATGGCCGACGGTGGTAGTGATAGGATAAATGTCCCCGGTGCTATCACATCTCATTATTTGCATCCCTGTCATAAGGTCATTTACAGAAAAACTAAAAGGGTCAAATTCAAGAGAAACATTATTGTCGGTTCTGAAACAACGCACCGAGATTAGATTTTTGATAAGTTTCAGGGCATGGAGGATATTATTTAAAACTAACGGCGGATGTGGTGGGGAGAGGGATGATTGTCCGTAACCTCGAATGGGAATGCCTTGTCCACTACCAACAATAATATTTCGATTTAAATTGCCCATATTGAAATAAAATGAGAGAGTACCTTGGGATGATGTCATATGAGATGTGGTGCTAGTATTCATGTACCAACTATCGTCTGGAACGTTGAGAGATATCGTGTTCATAGCCACCTCAATATCCGTCGGTGCATAGGTTGAAGGAGGAGAGACATGTGCATTGTATGCCTGTTGTGGACGTGTGCCGAGGATTCCGGGTTGGGGTGGTCGTGCCAAAGGTGGGGCCTAGGAGGACGTCGGGTAGGGCACGGTGGAGTAACCCAAGCCGGCTGGGCCCACGCAGCCCATGGTGGGTAGGCATCCCACGGCGGAGGCGGATACAACTATTGATGCCGCTGCGAGTGGCTGCCCTCTACCGCCGCTGCTACTGTTTCTGATTCGGCCACTGCGGTTTCGGCCGAAATTTCACCTTTGTTGTTATTCCGGGATTATGAGCTACGTTTTAGATCGTGCGCTTGTTAGTCTTGTGTGGAAAAGTTCGAGCCCCTCGGGTCGGCAATGGTGCTGCCGGTGGTCACGAGGGTGGCTTCAGCGGTATTTGCGTTAGCCGCGGCTCACTTGGTTTTCCGGGTTTCTTCAAGGATGAGTCTCAAATGGGCCTCATAGAATGGAGGCAATGACGTACTTTGTTGGAGGATGGTAGCGACGCCGTCATAAGATTCATTCAAACCCACAATTAGTTGCATCACCAATTGTTGATTTGTGACAAGTGCACCGACGTTGGAGAGTTGATCATCAATCATTTTAAATTCTTAATAATAAGCCAACGCATTAGGAAAATCTTCCTGCTGAATATCCTTGAATTGATTTTTCAAATACAAGGCACGTTGTGTTTTGTTATCATGAAAATACTTTCCAAGCGCTCCCATGTTTGTTGTGCAGTGGCGTCAATTTCAATGATTGTATGCAATAGATCATTCGAGATCGTGTCATAGATCCATTATAGGACAACCGCATCTAAGCGGGACCAAAGTTCATCATCAGAATCATCAGTTTTTTCCAGGGGCTTTGATTTTGGAGGGATGATGGTCGATGACTTTGTACACACGACAATGAATCTTGAATAATTTCGCCCAAGATGAATACTGAACATTTTCCATCTCAAGAGTTATGGAATTGAAATTCTTGATGTTGTTAACTGCAAGAGCAGGATGAAATTTAGGTTGTTCAGTCATTGAAAATTGGAGAAGAAGAGAGGAAGTAGGCTACTGAGAAGTCGAAGAAAGAAGGAGGAGGACGGCGGAAAAAGGGGAGGTCTGTAGGGAGGGGGGGGGGGCAGCTAGGGAGAAAAAGTCTGAGGTCTGCAAGAGAATATAATTAAGGTAAACTCAACTATATGCCGCAGCTACTTGTAGAGTGAAAAGAAAGGGTGTCAGCTTTGTCGTTAAGGTGCTCGATCAAATGTACAAGAGACGTTGGCATCTGATCACATTTTAATTTCTCACCCTTCAAAGCCAATGTTTTATATGGATATATTTTGTCAACAATTCTGGTTCAAGACCAGAAATTCAGCCACTGATCACAGGGCGGATATAGGGCCCGCCAAACGTGTTTACGCAAACATTCTCAGCAAAATTTTACACCGTATATATAATATATTTTTTTATTTTTTATGTACATATATAGATTTTGAATACAATGAACACAAAAGAAGTTGTTGAATCCCCTACTTCTACCATTTTCAGTTGATGATCTGCGTCTTCTTCCAACCCCAGATAATAAGCCTTTATGTCGTTGTCATCCTCTAAAATTACACCAACATTTTTCTTATTGAGTTCTTTTTAATTTTGTGCCATTTTTTTTTAATTCGTATTTCCATTTTGCCCTAGTGATTTTTTTTTAAAAAAGAACAATTTCATTATTTTGCAAGAAAATAAAGAGGTTAGGGTGTGAATTATTTAAAAAATAATAATAATAGGATTGGGTGCAAAACCCAACAGATCCCCAAAAGTGAGTTCATGTTAATTCTTTCTTGTCAACTATTTCGTTTAAATCTAACCGATTGAATTTGTTAAATATTTGATAAAAATCAAAAGTGTTCACTTAAAAGGACCAAAAATATTCAGAAGTATATTTAAGGACGACTTTAAACTTACCCCCAAACATAATGGACCATACTCTACAGTCTACTGGTACAAGTTTGTATTAATAGGCACAAGTTGTAAGAAAGCAAATGAACAGCACTGGTTGTTCCAGTATTTAATTCATCGGGTTGGCAGCAACAACTTGGGAACCAAATAGCTCCGCAGAAGAATCAATCTTAATCTCATTACCAATATCCACTGGCCAATTTGCATACCATGGAGCAATTTTAAGTTTAACAATACATAAAAACAAAGAGAAACACATTACTTGTCTATAGTCTTACCTCTATGACACTACATCCAGGCTGCTTCTTTATCCCCATTGCCTCTATCAATTTCCTAACACACTTGGCTTCCATTTCCCAACCAGCTTCCTTGTACATATTGTATGCAAGTACGTAAGTACCATAGTCAGCTACCTTCATGTTAGACAGCTTTCTCCATATTCTATCACCATAGACCCTACAAGCACCAAGTAAACCTCCCCACACGTTAGCATCCCCTTTCTCTATCCCTCCCATGTTCTCCTCAATGAACTTCTCAGCATCCTCGAGCTTACCAGCTCTTGCTAACAGGCATACCACACATGCACGATGCTCAAACCTGGGTTCAACCCCATAAACACTGTCCATTCTTCCAAACAGTAAAAGACCTTCGTCGACCATTTTTGCATGAGAGCAAGCGGAGAGCACAGCAACGAATGTGGTTTCATTTGGTTGATTCCCACTTGCTATCATCCTATTGAAAAATTGAACGGATTTCATTGCATCTCCGTTCATCGCAAAGCCTGATATGATGGCATTCCATGCTCAGGTATCCTTATAAGTCATCGCTTCAAAGACTGATGAAGCCAACTCCATTCTACCACATTTATAGTACATGTCAACCAAAGCAGTAGCCAATATCGGGTTCGACTGGTAATTATAATGCTTAGCCAATGAATGTACCCAAAAACCCTGCGCTAAAGGACCTAGATGAGCACAAGCTGTGAGGACACTTACAAGAACACTCATTGGGCTTAAGACCGTTTTCTTCCATCCTATAATACAAGCAAAGCACCTCCTTAAAATCACTAGCCCGTGAATACGCTGCCATCATTGCACTCCAAGAAATCACATTTCTCTCCGGCATTTCCTCAAACAACAATATTGCTTTTCCAACCTCCCCTATTTTCCCGTATCCATCAATCATCGTGGTCCACATAACCACATCTCTTTCAGGAATTTCATCAAACAGCATACGTGCTCTGTCCATCTCGAAATTTAGGGAATAAAATTCTATTGATGCTGCAACAATAAACCGGTCATGTTTACTACAATTCAAAAATTACATCAAGAAATATCAACTTCCCAAAATTGGTGATATCTTGCCAGCATAGAGCAAAGAAACTAATAACAAAAATATGTTTTCTTGTTCTAAAATCCTTTTAAGCATTTTAACAAACACCTAGCATGCATTTACAACGGATTGGATCTGGACCGGATACTACTAGATCCAGATCCAGATCCGTTTTTCATACCTGGAGGTCTATCAGGTCCATAAAAATATATCCAAATTCGAATCCATCTGATCCACCGAATCCACGGATCGAATCTGGATCCACATGTAAAAAATTTTGCCAATCTCTTTCGCCAAATATTTGTTTATACTTTTAAAACATGAAGGATTAGTGCTAGTGAATACTACTGGATTTCTTTTTATTGAAACATAAAGATGAGTATTATTATTTTTTATCATTGAAAAAAATTACTGGAAGACTAAAGTAGATTATATATGCCAAGCTAAATTAAGATAGTTGTTAAATGTCAAGTAATAAAAGATACAACTTTGCTTGTATGGTGAACCTATAAGATCACCACATTAGTGGCAGATTCATGCTATATGAAATGAAATAATTTTCATATCCTTTCGTAAGAAATTATTTTGAAGCATCTTTGAATTTGCCAACTTAGCAAAGTTATTAACTTATTCGTAAAATGAAACTACAAAATAATTTACTGATTGATTAACTAATCATTAATGAATAGAAGAACGGGTAAGAAAAAACTTATTCCATCTTTTATGTTTATTCATGTAGTAATGTTACCAGTAGAAAAAATAAAAAAGATTAACTAATAGAAGAAAAAAAAAGATCAAATCTTACCCAATTTTAGGAAGAGAAAGTGAGATGAGAAATGATTAAGAAATGTATATATGCGCTAACATCATTCTTCTTTTCTAATCCTATGAATCGGTACACGCATGATTACTTGAAAGACATCACAGGTTAAGGGGGAGCATAGCATTTGATATTATTGATCACAAATGCCAGACAAACATTTGTCTCAATATCCTAAGTCAGTTTAGGTTTGTAATGAGTTTTGTGAAGAAAGGCAAAAAGGGGGAGATTGTTAATGTTGGGTTTGGTGTTGTGACATTTGACCCAACATATCTTCTGAAGTACTGATTTGAATGCATAAAAATGTTGGGACAAATGTCACAACATTCGGACCAACATTTTTTAGAACAGTTTGTCTTACTTCATGGTAAGCAGCAATATTTTACTGTGAGGTAAAAATGACTTAGGCGTAGTGAATTGGAGCTGTGTAAAACGTGGGAGAAAGAGTCAAAGCTTGGGGAAGAAGTCGAGTAAGGAACAAGTCAAAGTTGTTGAGATTTTCACTCTTTAATCATCTACCACAAGCTGCCCACCTTTCTCTCAACTCCCACAACCAATCGATGAGCTTTTCAAGGAAGACTCTCTACTATAAACAGAGAGGCCACAACAGTGTATCGATATCTACAATCAAAATGTAAAAATACCAAAAGATCTCTTGGGATTTTATCTCAGAAATCTGGATCACAGTGTTGCCTGAGTGTGTCGACAACATTCTATCCAACTTTACAATTTCTGTTTAGATTCTAGGTTATTTTTGTATGGAGCGATTGTAATGAGAGGTTGTCTATGTCTACTTAGTTAGATTTTTCAAGCAGAAGTCATCTGCGACTTCAACTTTTAATTGCTTTCCGTTTTATCTTGTAAATCTGTAAAGAAGGGAATTTGTATATAATATATATACAATACATTTGGTCATTGACTATTATTATATAACTTATGAAACTTTAATTCTTTGTGTTCTTTAAATTCCGCTGCATTTACTCTTTATAGTTGTTGTTTTACCAAGTGTTGTCACTAGTGTCGGACGACATTATTGCCGACATTCGAAAACTGTACTTGTAGTCAATTGAATTCTGTTCATCTTGTTTTTATTTGATCCGTAGCTCCCTTTTAGTGGTCTAAAAAAAGCCAAAGATATTTGTTTGTGTGGTTATAGATATCTCGATAAGCTAAAAGGTAAAGTTTAAAGTTAAATTATTATCAATAAGGAAATATATCATTTTTTTGTGACTAACTAAAAAAGAAAATGTAATAACGGGAGTATGTCTTAAAGTTTAAGCCCATCTAAGCAAATTCAAGATACAGAAGAAATCTTCTTCCTGCAGGCTACAAACTCACATAATACAAGTATAATTCTGCCACACTTCCAACAAAAAAAGACACATAAATATGTTGTAATAACGAGCAAGAAATAGAGAGTTTATAACACACCTATTGATTTGCTTATGTGAATTTTCTTCAGCGTATTCTAGCATGGCAAAACTTGCAACAAAAACCAAACTTTTCTCATATGAAAACAAACTTTTCTCATATGAACATGTAAGTTATCAACTCTATCCCAAAAATATTTTGGATGTTTGTGGCATTATTTATCTAGACACCATTTTGGAAAATTTTGATTTTTATTGCTGCTTGTTAAATTCAGTGAGTTTTTATCAAATGAATTCAATTTACTATCATGTCCCCTAAATAATAATTATGTGTAATCATATATACTTAGATTATCAGTCTAAAATTCAAGCCAGATTACTTGCAATAACAAGTTACTAATATATAACTTCTTTGATATGTATATATTTTTACAATATATATATATAATTAAATTCTAATCAGTAACGCAATAAAATACTAAAGTAATAAATCAAAATTAGTTTGATCAAGCAATATATAAAATTTCAATGTTAGATGAATGTGAATTGCCAATTTTTTTTAAAAGCTATACTCCAAGTTATTGTTGTTATTATTAACAGAAGAATATCGACAAATATTCCCATGTCAGAGTGGTATATGGACGGAGGACTGTTCTAGACTTCTAATCTATGACTAATATTTTTCGTTTTAATTTAAGTGTCATATTTTATTTTATTTTTGATTTGTTTCAAAAAAATAACTCTTTTTATATTTAGTAATTTTAAACAAATTTTTGAGACACAAGATTTAATGAATTACACATTTTTAATTAAAAATTATAAAATTTTAATTTTTTTTATTTTTAAAATTTTATATCTAGTAAAATGAAGATATTTAATTTGGGAGTGAGGGAGTACAAAACAAAGAAAAAGAGAAATAGGACTGTTATAATACAAAATGTCCAAATACAAAATGTCCAATTAGCAGTCAGTAGCAAAATTCAAAATTAGCAGCCCTTCTTCTCCTATTCAAATTTCTAACCAAATTGGACTTGTCATAGTGGATAATTGGGTCCCCAAAAAAAAAAAGCAAAAACCAATCATCCCCTATATATATATATATATATATATATATATATATATATCCACAATCACTCTTCTCTTTGCATTAAGCAAAAGTAATAGTTGTAATGGAGAACCACAACAACAAAGCAAACATGGTGGCATCACTTATGGCAGTAAAACAAAAATCTGGCAAGACATTTAGTCAGATAGCTGAAGAAACTGGTCTAACAAATGTGTATGTTGCTCAGCTTTTGAGAAGACAAGCTCAGCTTAAACCTGAAACTGCACCAAAGCTTAAGGCTGCACTTCCACTTTTATCTGATCAACAACTTCATGAAATGATGGAAGCACCTTTGAGGTCTTATGATCCCAACTTGATTCAAGACCCAACTGTTTACAGGTGACCCATTTCACCCATTTCTTGATTTTTTATTTTTTATTTTTATGTAAAGATTTGATTTTTATGGTGTATGGTAGTTGATAGAGCTAGAGTAAGATGTTGGAATAGGAAAAAACTGGAGACCCATTTCTTGATTTTTTTTATTTGTTTATGTAAAGATTTGATTTTTATGGTGTATGGTAGTTGATAGAATAATGTGTAATTAATAGAATATTAATTATAATTATGTAGTAATAATTGTAATTGATGATAGGATAATGTAAATATAGTAGGAAGATAACTTAGTCAACCAATTAGCTTAATCCTAGCCTAATCTTAGCCTTATCCTATCTAATCCTAGCCTTAGATGATGTTTGTAATTGTGGTATAATTACCACACTTTTGGGAATGCTACAATTGAGGAAAATATCCTTTCATGGTATCTAAGAGCTTAGGGAAAAATCCTAGCCTAAAATGAAAAAAAATTCTACCTCCACCGTTCGCTCCCCCCCCCCCCTCTCAAACCGGCTGGCCACCAATTTTCATATATTTTTTTTCCGTCAACAATGTCTGACTCTTAAGTTGACATTTCATCTCGCTCTTGCCGTTTCCAATATCAAAACTCATATTTTCATCACTCTTGAGATGGAAAATGTTCATTATGCAACGTAGGCAGAACTCTTTAAAATCTGTTACCGCTCCCACCAGGTTATTCATCACATAATCCCACCGGAAAAAGGCAAGGAAAAGGTGTCGGGCACCGATGATGAAAAAGAAATGTGGCTCACCCTTGATGCGACGGTTCTTTTGTGGATTTATGCAACTATTTCAAGTGATTTGTTGCATACAATTATGGAACCTGATTCCACGGCGATGGAGGCTTGGAATCGCTTACGGGATATCTTCCAAGATAACAAGAATTCCCGAGCCGTCACCTTTGAGCAAGAATTCTCCACCACCGACACGACGGACTTTCCAAATGCATCCGCTTATTGTCAACACCTCAAAGTCTTATCGGATCAACTCAAGAACGTTGGGTCGCCGGTTACTAACAATCGGTTGGTTTTACAATTGGTTGCCGGCCTTAATGACGCGTATATTGGAGTGGGTACGCTCATTCGCCAAAGCAATCCTCTACTGCTATTTTACCAAGCCCGCTCTATGCTTATTCTTGAAGAGGCGGGTTTCGCCAAAAAGACCGCAACCGTATCGAATTCCGCCATGGTTGTCGCCTCGTCCAATGAAGCTTCTACAAATTTTGATCATTTGCCACCAAGCCGGGGACAAAATGGACGAAATGGTGGTAAAAATCGTGGTGGTGGTCGCAGTAGTGGCAAGGGTGGAGGCCACCGGAATTCCGGCAGCGGCGTGACTGGTGGCAGGGGCGGCGGCCAGCAGTGGCAGCCCTGAGCCCAGTGGGGCAGTGTACCACCACAGTAGGCCTGACAGTGGCCTTGGGCTATGCCACCCTGCCCGTTTCCTTCAGGAAATTGGGCCAAGCCCTGTTCAAGGCAAACTGGCCAGCACATTGCCAGCCAGCAGCCCACTGGATTTGGGCCCGCAACAACAACCGCGGTCTAGCAGTATTTGGGCCACTGCCGAACCAGTGGCAGGAGGCGCATTCGGCAATGGTTAGCTCAACGGATATTGAGTCTGCCATGTATACTCTTGGACTTAATCCGCCCGACGCAAATTGGTATATGGACACCGGAGCACCGTCTCATATGACGTCCTCCCAAGGTAATATCTTGTCCTATTTTAATTTGAGCAAAAATAATGATATAATTGTCAGAAATGGTCATTCTATTCCAATTTGTGGTTATGGTTCTACCAAATTGTCTCCACCAAACCCACCCTTAACTTTAAAGAATATCCTTTATGCTACACAATTGATTAAAAACCTGATTTCAGTTAGAAAGTTTATTACTGATAATTGAGTGTCTGTTGATTTTGACCCTTTTGGATTTTCCGTGAACGATTTTCATACGGGGATGCGTCTAATGAGATGTGATAGTCAGGGCGAGCTCTATCCAATCACCACACCCAATTATCAAGCCAAGTTACCATCCACCTTTGCAGCTTTAGCGTTGTGGCATGAACGTTTGGGTTATCCGGGAGCACCTGTTTTAGCCTCCCTTAAACAAAATAATTTTATTAAATGTACTCAAACACGTAATTCAAATATGTGTCGTTCATGTCCACTTGGAAAACATGTTCAATTGCCATTTGTTTCTTCAAATTCATGCACTCTTATGCCTTTTGATATTATCCATTGTGATTGAAAGAAATAATCCCCTTGATTATTTTCATTAATGAATAAGTATATATACAATTTACAATCTCCAAATATGGAAGATCCTATTCCTAATATACTTCTAATATTTTAATTCTACTTATACAAGAATTCTACAATTATGATAATTATACAATACAACATTTATTTAATGCTTCTAATTATTCTCGGTAACCGTGTATACCACGTTATTCTATCACACCCCACAGTCATAGCGGGTGGTTGTCGTACACTGAGATTGTCCCTAAAATCTTCAAAAAGAACTGAGGGAAGACCCTTCGTAAAGATATCAGCAATCTGGTACCTGGAGGGAACATGTAAGACGCGTACTTGTCCACGAGCTACCTTTTTGCGAACAAAGTGGATATCCATTTCAATATGTTTAGTGCGATGATGTTGGACCGAATTATCAGAAAGATAGACTGCACTAACAGTATCATAATAGACCAAGGTAGCTTTTTGAATGGGAAAGTGAAGTTCTAACAGAAGATTACGCAACCAACATGATTTAGACACCACATTGGCTACCCCTCGATACTCGGCCTCTGCACTGGATCTTGAAAATGTAGCCTGACTTTTTGCAGACCATGAGACCAAGTTATCACCAAGAAACATACAGTAACCAGATGTCGAGTGTCTGGTATCATGGCAACCACCCCAATCAGCATCTGTATAAGACACAAGTGTGGAAACGGATGAAGGATACAAATGCAAGCCATAATCAAGTGTGCCATAATCAAGTGTGCCCTGGATGTATCGTATAATGTGTTTGAGCGCATGCATGTGCTCAATCCGTGGATCATGCATAAATAAACACACCTGCCGAACTGCATACGTAATGTCAGGCCTTGTGAAAGTAAGATATTGAAGTTCCCCTGCAAGGCTGCGATAGTGGGTGGGATCCTCGTATGGTGTGCTAGACGTAGCACTCAGTTTCGGTTTGGTATCAAACAGAGTGGAAGTAGACTTACAAGATAACATAACAACTCTCTCAATGAGCTCAGCGGCATACTTCTTCTGTGATAAAAATAGATCACCTGAATGACGAGTGACAACAATACCTAAGAAATAATGCAAGGGCCCCAAGTCTTTCATAGCAAATTCTGAACTGAGAAGTGACATGATAGACTTGCGCAGATCATCAGAAGAAGCAGTCAATATAAGATCATCTACATACAATAAAATGTATGACAGAGAAATACCACGACGATATATAAACAGAGAATGATCAGATCTGCTGTGAGAAAATCCGATAGTCGATACATAATCTGCAAACCTTTTATACCAAGCCCGTGGGGCCTGCTTAAGCCCATACAAGGACTTCTTCAGCAAACAGACATGATGAGGATGATTGGGGTCTCGAAAATCCAAGGGCTAATGCATATATACTGTTTCCTTAAGATCACCGTGTAAGAAAGCATTCTTCATATCCAATTGATGAATGAGCCATGCATTTGAGTGAGCCAAACTGAGAACAGTGCGAATGGTAGCCGGTTTGACCACTGGACTAAACGTCTCATCACAATCCACGCCAACTTGTTGAGTTTTACCATCACCTACAAGACGAGCCTTATGCCTCTCAAAAGAACCGTCAGAATTTTCTTTATGAGTAAAAATCCACATAGACCGAATAATATTAACACCAGATGGACGGGGCACTAACTCCCACGTCTTATTTTCAATAAGAGCATTATATTTGTCGATCATAGCTAATTTCCAATTCGGGTCATGTAGTGCAGACACAGGGTTACGTGGTAGTGGGGATTTAGAGACAGTAGAATTTAGATTAAAATGTTGTTTTGGTTTAAAAATATCCCTTTGACTACGAGTAATGGGTCCTTGACCCGAGATAGAATTTTGTGGATTTTGGGAAATAGGCAGGGCAGTGACGGACTGGCTAGCTGGCCCAACACGGGAAACAGTAGACGAGCCAGAACTAGGCTGGATCACGGGTAAAATACCCAGATCGGGACTGGGCCGTGATTCTGGCCCAACACGGTGAACTGTAGAAGAGGCAGAACAGAAGTAAAACAGGATTGAGCTACTGTATCCAAACCGATATTTTGTGGGCCAGTAGGCAGTGGGCCTACTGGCATATTTTGTTCACGGGTTGAGTCGAAAATATGGTGAATAATATATGGTGAGACTCCGTCATCTAAAAAGTTATACGAACTAGGCACGGTACTACATACTTTAGTAAACGGAAATTGAGTTTCATCAAAAATAACATGACGACTAATTATGATTTTATTGGACGATAAAACAAAATATTTGTAACCACAATGATTAGAGTGATAACCCAAAAAAACACACAAGCTGTAGACCGGGATTGAAGTTTGTTTATTGTAATTGACGGGAAAAGTGGATAGCATAAACACCCAAAGACCCTAAGATGTAAATAAGAAGGATCCTTATTATAGAGAATTTTAAGGGGAGATGCATATGCTAACCTTTGGTAGGAAGTATGTTAAGAAGGTAAGTAGCCATTTGTAATGCATGATGCCAAAAAGAAGGGGGTACGGAAGCATGGGCTAATAAAGTTTGGACAACATTATTAATGGTACGAATCTTTCGTTATGCTTTCCCATTTTGCGAAGACGTACGGGGACAAGAAAAATGAAAAACTATGCCATTAGTATCACAAAATTTTCGAAACAACCCATTATCATGTTCCTTGCCATTATCACATTGAATAGTTTTAATTTTCCGTTCGAATTGAGTACGGATGAATGCTCTAAATTTTAAGAAAGTGAAAAAAACTTGAGATTTTTTGGATAAAGGAAAAGTCCACAAAAAATTAGAATAATCATCCAAAAATAAGACATAATAACGATGGCCCACAGAACTCAAAATGGGAGATGTCCACAAATCACTATGAATAATATCAAAAGGCATCAAAGTACGAGAAGTAGAATCTATAAATGGTAATCTAACATGCTTCCCTAACGGACAAGAGGGACAAAGTGGAGTACTATGCGTACCCTTACACGAAATAAAATTATTATTATGTAAAGACGAAACAATAGACGACCCCGGGTGGCCCAAACGTGCATGTCATAAAGACGGAGCAAGAGCATCAAATGTGGATGGCAAGGTTTGACTCGCGAAAGTGGTGATTGGATAAAGCTCTCCCCTACTATTGCATCTCATTAGAGGTATCCCCGTCTTGAAATCCTTTACAGAAAACCCATAAGGATCAAAATTAACAGAAACTCAATTATCAATGGTGAACTTTCGGACTGACACCAAATTTTTAATTAAGTGGGGGCATGGAGGACATTTTTCAAGACTAGAGGTGGATGTGGGGAAGATAGATTTGTATGACCATAACCACGAATTGGAATTGAATTCCCATTACCAACAATAATACCACAATTTTTGTATTGAAATAAGACGAGAGAGTACCTTGGTCGGACATTATATGAGAAGTGGCTTTTGTGTCCATGTACCAATTTCCATTCGGAGGAGTGAGTCCAAGTGTATGCATGACGGCCTCAATGTCGGTAGGTGTCGGGATCGGATTAGAGCCTGTAGCATGGAAAACATGCGGGGGCCGAGGCCCAAGCAGACCATCTTGCTGTCCAGACCCATTACTGTTCCAGAACCCATTGGTCGGGTGTGAAAAATTAGGCCTGAAGTGCTGCTAGGCGGCCCACTGACCTGGGAACGTTGAGGCAGGAAAATAGCGGTTGTTGGGCCAATGGCCACTAGCCCAGCCCCACTGCTGAGGGGCCATGGATGGGACCAGTTGGCCTGCGGCCCACTGCTACTGTTTTGGCCTCCCCCACCACCGCCTCTACCACCACGATTTCCACCGCGATTACGATTCCTTTGCCGCCACCGTGATTACGGTTTTGGCTCGAATTTGCGGAAAAAGAGTGAGGGTCGGCGGGCGTGGTCATCATTATGACGGAATTAGCTCTGGTAGCTGCCTTTTTAGCCAAACCGGCCTCTTCCAATGTGAGCATGGAACGGGCCTGATAAAACGGAGACTGTGGATTACTTTGACGAAGTAGTGTCCCAACACCATTATAGGCTTCAAAAAGACCTGCAACCATTTGAAGAACCAGACAATCATTGGTAATGGGCGCACCAACGTTGCGGAGTTGGTTCGCCAATTCTTTCAACCTTTTACAGTAGGTAGAGACGTTAGGAAAATCTTCCATGTTGACATGGGAAAATTTCTGCTCAAGAGTGACTGCACGAGAATTTTTGTTATCTTGGAATATGTCACGCACCCTATTCCAAGTGGCCATCGCCGTAGCATCGGGTTCAATAATCGTCTGTAGAGATTGTGGAATAAATCCACTGAATAACAGTAACATCAAGGGTTGTCCATAATATAGGATCATCCTTAGGAGGAGGAACCTTTGCCCCGCCAGGTGCCCGGGGGATGATGTGATGGAGGACTTGATGCGAGTGTGCGTGAACTTTGAATACTTTCGCCCACGTCGCGTATTGGACGTTTTTCATTTCAAGAACAATAGGGATGTGGTTCTTGATGTTGGAAACAGTAAGGGCATGATGAAATATGTTCTTAGACATAACGAAAGAACAAGAGGGTAGACGGGATTTGGATAAATTTGGGAAGAGAGGAGACAAGGGCACGGAACCCGAGACTATAGCTCGGAGACCAAAGCTTTGGAAGAAAAAGATGGGAGAGGTATTTAAAACCTAGACTTCTGATACCATGAAAGAAATAATCTCCTTGATTATTTTCATTAATGAATGAGTATATATATAATTTACAATCTCCAAATATAGAAGATCATATTCCTAATATACTTCTAATATTCTAATTCTACTTATACAAGAATTCTACAATTATGATAATTATACAATACAACATTTATTTAATGCTTCTAATTATTCTCGATAACCGTGTATACTACGGCATTCTATCAGTGATATTTGGACTTCTCCCCAGACCCCACGTTGTGGGATTTCACTAGGTATGTTGTTTCCGTTGTTTAAAAAGTCACAATTTTTCCACATTTCTCACTTTTAGAGTATTCATCCAAAATCAATTTGAATGGGATATTAAAAATATTCAATGTTATAATGGTAGGGAGTTTGATAATGGGTCTTTTTGTGATTTTTGCAATGTAAATGGTTTAACTTTTCATCTTTCGTGTCCTCATACCTCCTCTCAAAATGGAAAGGTGGAAAGAAAAATCCGAACCATCAATAACATTATTAGAACATCCTTTGCCCATGCCGCTCTACCACTTTCCTTTTGGCATCACGCGCTACAAATGACAACCTATCTATTTAACATACTCCCAAACAAACACTTGTCCTATTAAGCCCCTCTAAAAATCTTATACCTAAGGGACCCGTCTTACTCTCATCTACGGGTGTTCGGGTGCTAATGCTATCCTCTTATTCCATCCACCACAATCAATAAACTTCAACCCCGGTCTACTCCTTGTGTTTTTTTGGAATATCCTTCCCATCATCGAGGTTACAAATGTTACGACCTATCCTCTAATAAAATCATTGTGAGTCGTCACGTAATCTTTGATGAAGCAAATTTTCCATTTACCAAAATGCATGGGTCCGGGCTACCTACCTACGATTTTGTAAATGATGGCATACCCCCGTATTTGGCCCAACATTTTTTTAACCGTCCCAATCCCACTGTTTCGGTCAGACGCAGCCCAACACTGCCCAGCGGTATGGGCCTCGCTGCCTGAGCCCATCCACTTCCGGGAGAATTGGGCCACTGCCAAGTAGCCCACTGCCTGGCAATGGCTTGAGTCATGGGCCAGCTCCTGGAAGATTTGGTCACGGGCCACTGCCAGGCAGTCCCATTCCCCCCACTGGCGCAATTCCAATTTCGGCCCAGCGGCCAGTCACTCGTAGTCAACATGGCATTGTCAAACCCAACACAAAATATAGCCTTCACACCCGTGTTACAAAATCATCATTGTCTCGTTATCCTGTGTCTGCTCTTAATGACCGGAATTGAAAAATGGCTATGGATGATAAATTTAATGCTCTTAATAAAAATAGGACGTGGGTGTTGGATATTCAGTCACAAAGAAAAATTTGATGGTACTTTTGAGAGGCATAAAACCCGTCTTGTAGGTGATGGGAAGACACAACAGGTTGGTGTGGATTGCGGTGAGACGTTCAGTCCGGTGGTTAAACCGGTAACTATAAGAACGGTTCTTAGTTTGGCTCTTTCGAAAGCATGGCCGCTTTACCAGCTAGATGTCAAAAATGCCTTCCTCAATGGAGAGCTAAATGAAACTGTATACATGTACCAGCCTTTGGGATACCGAGACTCCACTTATCCAAATCATGTGTGTCTGCTGAAAAAATTATTATATGGGCTCAAACAGCCCCCCCGAGCCTAGTACAAGAGGTTTGTGGATTATGTTTTGCATATTGGGTTTTCTAACTGCCGTTCTGATCATTCTTTGTTCATCTACCGTCAGAGTAATAATATTGCTTACCTTTTTTTATATGTGGATGATATTATATTGACTGTCTCATCCGATGCTCTTCGCAAGTTCATCATGTCACTGATGAGCTCTGAGTTTGCTATGAAAGATCTAGGGCCACTAAGTTACTTCTTAGGGATAGTTGTGATACGTCATGCAGGTGGTTTATTCTTATCCCAAAAGAAGTATGCAACAGAGATTGTTGAACGTGCTGGCATGTTATCCTGTAAGCCGCCTGCAACTTCGATAGATACTAAACCCAAGTTGAGCGCTTCCTCTGGCAAGCCATATGCCGATCCGACACATTACCACTGCCTTGCAGGGGCCTGCAATATCTCACTTTAACGAGGCCAGACATTTCTTATGTTGTACAGCAGGTCTGTCTATTCATGCAAAACCCGATGGAGGATCACATGCATGCACTCAAACGCATCGTGCGTTATATTCAGGGTACTCTAGATTATGACATGCATCTATATTCGTCATCGACGTCCACCCTTGTTTCCTACACAGATGCCGATTGGGGTGGATGTCCGGACACATATATTCCTTGGTGATAACTTCTTGGTCCTCCAAATGGCAAGCGACCTTGTCCAGATCCAGTGCCGAAGCAGAATAACGAGGTATGGCCAATGTGGTGTCCGAATCTTGTTGGCTCCGGTACCTTTTTCTAGAGTTCCATTGTCCAATTCCGAAGGCAACATTGGTGTACTGTGATAATGTTAGTACTATTTATCTCTCTGGGAATTTGGTTAATCACCAACACACTAAGCATATTGAGCTGGATATCCACTTTGTTTGAGAAAAGGTCTCTCGTGGACAAGTGTGTGTCTTACATGTCCCGTTACCTAATCAGATTGCAGATATTTTTACGAAAGGTCTTCCGTTGATTTTATTTGAAGATTTTCGGGACAGTCTCAGCATACGCCGACCTCCCGCTTCGACTGCGAGGGTGTGATAGAATAATGTGTAATTAATAGAATATTAATTATAATTATCTAGTAATAATTGCAATTGATGATAGGATAATGTAAATATAGTAGGAAGATAACTTAGTCAACCAATTAGCTTAATCCTAGCCTAATCTTAGCCTTATCATATCTAATCCTAGCCTTAGATGATGTTTGTAATTGTGGTATAATTACCACACTTTTGAGAATGTTACAATTGAGGAAAATATTCTTTCAATAGTTGCTAGAGCTAGAGTAAGATGTGGAATAGGAAAAACTGGATATTCCTGTTAACTTGATTCAAGACCCCTATTTATAGGTGACCACTTCAGCCATCTCTTGAATTTTAATATAAAGATTTGATTTTATGGTGTATTGTAGTTGATAGAACTAGAGTAACATGGTTAACTGTATTCAAGAACCACTATTTGTAGGTGACCACTTCACCCATTTCTTGGTTTTTTATGTAAAGATTTGATTTTTATGGTGTATGGTAGTTAATAGAACTAGTGTAAGATGTGGGATAGGAAAAAAATGGAGACCATTTCTTTATTTTTGATTTCCTATACAGACAGACTTGATTATGGTCCAGGCTGCCTTTTTTTTTTAATTGATCTTTATGGTGTATATAGCTGATAGAGCTAGAGTAACATGTGGAATAGGAAAAACTGGAGATTCTTGTTGACTTGATTCGAGACCCCTATTTATAGGTGATCACTTCTCCCAATTCTTGAATTTTAATATAAAGATTTGATCTTATGGTATATTGTAGTTGATAGAACTAGAGTAAGATGTGGAATAGGAAAAATTGGATATTACTGTTAACTTGATTCAAGACCCCTATTTATAGGTGACCACTTCACCAAATTCTTGAATTTTAATATAAAGATTTGATCTTTATGGTGTATAGTAGTTGATAGAACTAGAGTAACATGGGGAATAGGAAAAACTGGAGATTCTTGTGCCGAGGTTCTACCGCAAACAACCTCCCTACCTACCAAAGTAGGTGTAAGGTCTGCGTACATTCTACCCTCCCAGACCTCACTTTGTGGGATTTCACTAGGTATTATGTTGTTATTTTTTATTTTTTTTGATAAGGTAGAATGGTACATGAAGAGAAACAAAAACAACAGAAAAAAACAAGAAACAACCTACTACACTCTTCTTCCTAGCATATCCAAGAAAATCATATACTGGTTCCAACTACCCATCAAGCTACTTTTACACCAAAAATACAAATTTTGTAAACATCTATCCTTTACTCTAGAAATATCAGTTCTCTGCCCTTCAAAGCAAGCTTTGTTCCTTTCTAGCCATATTGTCCATAAGATGCACAATGGAATGGTTCTCCATATCTGTTTTATCTTTTTTGGTATCGCCAGTTGCTGCTGACCTTCCAGCAAACTTTTCACATACTGAGGCATCACCCAATTAATACCACGAAGATTTAAGAATAACACCCAACATTCTCTAGAAAATTTGCAATGGAGAAAAAGATACTCAACTGTTTCCCAATCTTCTTGACATAGGAAGCATCTACTACATAGATTAAAACTTCTTTTTTGCAAGTTATTTTGAGTTAAGCATGCCCCCCAAGTTGCAATCCGTCCAAAACATACTACTTTAGTAGGAGCTTTTGTCTTCCATATCATCTTCCAAGGCCAAGAATTATCCCATTGACCCGACTGCTTTAACAGCAAACTATAGCAATTCTTAACTGAAAATTTCTTGTTCTTACTTGCCAGCCAAATCAGGGTATCCACCTTATTCTGATCAATATAAACTGATCCCAATTGTTGAAGCAACTGACAAAAATCTTCTATCTCCCAATCATTCAAGTTTCTCCGGTAACTTAGCTGCCAATCAGAGTTAGAATGAAATTCAGCAATATTACCTTCCTTATTTGTAGAGCAGTTAAAAAGAGTATGGAACTTATCTTTTAAACATTCATCACCGACTGACAAATCTGTCCAGAATCTATTTTTTTCTCCATTTCCTACCTCCTAGTAAAATGACTAAAATCTTCCCAGAGTATGCTTATGTTCTTCCATACTCCCCCATTAACAGTTCTCCATCTATCCTTCTTCCCATGTATGGCATTAATAAGCTTTTTCCGAAACTCCTTACCTTCCATGCTATACCTCCACAACCATTTGAGTAGAAGACTTTTATTAGGTAGCATCAGATTTCTTACACCCAATCCACCCCCCTTCTTGCCTCTCAAAACAATCTGCCATTTCACCAAATGAAATCTTCTCTTGTCTACATTACCTTCCATAAGAACTGACTTCTCAAAGAGTTCATTTTTTTCTCCACAGCAACTGGCACTGAAAATAGGGACATTAGATAGGTTGGCACACCATCCAATACACTATTGACAAGTGTAAATCTGCTCCCAAAAGATAGATATTGTTTCTTCTATAGAGAAAGTTTACTAGCACATCTATCCAGTACACCTTGCCAGATACGTTGATCATTCCTTCTGGCCCCTAATGGAAGCCCCAAATAAACAGTGAGGAACTTTTCCACCTTACATCCGAGGATGTCGGCTAATTCCTCTATGCAATCATCTGCATTAATGCTGAAGATACTGCTCTTCGCCAGATTAACTTTCAAACCCGTCACTACTTTAAAAAATTAGAAAAATCCCTCTAAGATAAAGTATTTGTTCCTTATCTGCTTCCATCAAAAGAAGGGTGTCATCAGCATATAGAATGTGAGATATAGTAACCTTATCAACACAATTTCTTCCAAAGCTCATGCCTTTTGTCCAACTCAATTTTTCAGCTCGCTTCACCATCAAGCTAAAGACTTCCATCACAAGAGTAAACAGATAGGGGGATAGTGGATCCCTTGCCTCAAACCTCTTTGAGATCCAAAAAACACCATGTGGGCTCCCATTTATCAATATAGAGAATTTTACCGTGGATATGCAATAACTGATCCATTCAATCCATTTATCACCAAAATTCATTTGTCTCAAAATATTTAGTAGACATGACCAGTTAACATGGTCATAAGCCTTTTCAAGATCAAGTTTACAAGCAACAACTCTCTTATTTGACCTCATTAGTTGCCCAACACTTCCATTGGCAATCAGAGCTGCATCAACTATTTGCCTCCCTTTAATAAATGCATTCTGATGTTCAGAAACTAACTTATCAATCACCAATTTGAGTCTTTCAGCCAGTAGTTTAGCAATAATTTTATACACTCCCAAAGTAAGCTGATAGGCCTGAAATCTTTCACCTCAACAACTCCCTTCTTTTTTGGTATCAAGGCAATAAAAGTGGCATTTAAACTTTTAACAATAGAACCTTTTTGATAGAAAGTTTCCACTGTTCTCCAAACATCATCCTTTATTGTGCTCCAGCATTTTTGGAAGAAGCGTAGATTAAATTCATCAGGGCCTGGAGCCTTATCCCCTCTAAAAGATTTGATAACAACTTCCAGTTCTTCCATAGTAAAAGGTCTTTGCAGCCACTCTTCGTCTTCATCAGGAAGCCTTTTCAGGTCTTCATCCTCCCAATATGGTCTCCATTCTTCATTCTCACTTAATAGCTTTTGGTAAAATCCCTGAATGTGTTCCTTTATACTTTTCTCATCATCCACCAGCTCCCCTTCAATCATCATTTTATCAATACAATTGAACCTTTTTTGTTCATTTGCCTGTCTATGAAAGAACTTAGTGTTTCTATCACCTCGTTCAATCCATAAACACCTGGATTTTTGCCTCCATAAGATCTCTTCAGCTTTTGCCACCTCCTCTAACTCCTTATTAATTGAATTTCTTTCTGCCTCTAACTGCTGTTCATTTTGGTTCATTATGTTCCCATGATCAATTTCTTCCAGTCTAGTCAAAGCTTTGTTTTTTCTCTCCTCCAAGCTCCCAAACACCTCCTTATTCCATTTTTTTAAATCACTTTTCAACTGAATTAATTTCTTAGCAAGGATAACATCTGGTTCCCCCTGTATATCATAGGATTTCCACCAGTTATCTATCATTTCATTGAAGCCCTCATGTTCAAACCACATATCTTCAAACTTGAAATACCCCTTTCCTTTTTTCCATTCTCCACACTCAAGTAAGATTGGACAGTGATCTGAAGTTGTTCTAGGGAGGACCCTCTGTTTGACAAATTTAAAGTGTTCATTCCACCTTTCTGATATTAGGAATCTATCTATTCTGGAAGCACATTGGTTGTTTCTTCTTCTAAACCAAGTGAAAGCACCTCCATGAAGTGGCAGATCAAACAAAGCGAGATTATGAATGAGCTTTGAGAATTCTCTCATTGCTCGTGTTTCTAGCCCTTCCCAACTTCTTTTCTGCAAATCTTATCACGTTGAAGTCTCCTCCCACCATCCATGGTTGCGTCACAATGTCATTAATCGCAGCCATAGATTTTTCCTGATTTTCCTATCACAAGGCCCATAAACTCCTGTAAAAGCATACTGAAAACTGGAATTACAATCTTTCATTAAAATAGTAGCTAAATGCTGCCCCGGAAATTTGTCCAAACAATTCCATCTTCTTTTGTCCCAAAAAAATAAAATTCGTCCACTATTTCCTTGTGCTTCCACCTCAACCCATTCAGACCGCCTTGAATCACCAATCTGTATGATACAAGTATGATCAACCCTTTTCATTTTGGTTTCTGTCAAACAAACAATATCTGCATCCCACTTTCGTAGTAGAAGATTTACCATATCTCTCTTATCTTTGTCATTTATTCCCCTCACATTTTAACATATAATTTGCATCCTCATTGGCCATTTGGTAAAGCCCTCATACCCCTGCTCCTACCTCCATTGCTGGACTCACCCCCAAAACTAACACCAAACTCCAAAAGCTTCCTCTCCCTTTCTAATTTCTTATTTGGCAATGCCTTCCCCAAAGAAGGAGCAGATTTTTTAGGTCTGGCATTTTCAATTCGCAAGAGAAGTTCCATTAGCATATCTTCAGCATCCCCCGATTTAACCCTCAACTGCTTGCTAATCTTTATCATATTCCTTCTTAACCAATTCGAAGCTTCGATTTGATTCAGCTTTTCCTGTAAATTTAGAATTTTTTCCCCATACCATGGAAGCATTAAGATATCCTGGGCTGTATCTATAATATTCTGAAATTCATGATTGGAATATGAGACTTCCTCTTCAGAAAACCACCAAATCGATCTGCTATCCACCGGAAAATATTTTCCGACCACAAGTGAGAGGGAAAACCCATTAATTTGATCCACACTTGTTTGGGTTTACAACTTCTCCGATAACAAGTAGCGACAGGGGACCACCATTCCAAAAATATCTCATTATCATTGAAGATCCATTTTCCCATTTTTATTCTTTCTGCTTCCAACCTCGATGGGAATTCGAACAGAAAAAATTCATCATTCATCTCCTTCATTCTCACACCTGCCGGGATTTTCCAAGTTCTATTAGCCCACTGTTGAATTTCACTGCTACTGGGAGGTTTCAACATCATGTTCCTGAAGGAATCCAATAAACATTTATGATAGTACTCCACTCTGCTTCTGAGAGAGCTCGAGTCAATCCAAAATTGATTAGGATCAAGCAAATCATCTTTCAGCAACTTGACATCATCTTTTGGCCATTCCTCAATCTGAGCTACCTGGGCATAGTTCCGATTCCTGTTATTTGTAGTTGCTTTGAAACTTTGGTATTCTCCATCTGATACAAATCGTTTAATTTTTTCAGCAAAAGCCCTCCACCCAACATTCTCGTCAATCTCAGGGAGGATGATTGACGCTTTGCTGCTACCTTTGATGGCCACCACTCTGATAAATCTTCCCATTCTGTTAAAGTTCTGGACAATCTGGTAGGAATAAAGCTGACTTTTATATCTCCAACTCCTGCAGATGTTACCTTGTTCTTCTGATGCTAAATTCATGCTTTTGCATAAGCCCAAAATGTTGAGTCTATCAAGAGTGATCCTGTTCATGTAGTTTCGTCCTCTTTCTACCACTTCGTACCAGCTGCTGCTCAATTCCATCACTTCAAAAGATTTTTTTCCTGCTGAGAAAAAGCAAACTCTACCCATGATGTTAAGTTAACTTTATCACCCTTCACCTTTCTCGTTGCCGTAACCTAGGCTTAAGTTACTTAGTGAAAAGGTGCTTAGTAAAAACAGGATCAAGAAAAATAGTGTAGAGTAGAGCTAATGGAAAAACAACTACGAAAAGAGAAGATGAAAGATGATAATGAAATTACCAGAATGGAGAGAAAAAAGAAAGATTTGATGAGCAAAAGATTCAGTGGGGATGTAAAGAGGAAACAAGAAGTTAGGAGGCCGGAAAGTGTTCTCGGAGCAAAGGAATTGAGAAGTCACACGTTTCCCAAGAGAGAGAAAAAACCATCATATGTTGAGAGAAGAAGCTCAGAGCGGCTCATCACCCCACTAATATAAATATTTGATCTTTATGGTGTATTGTAGTTGATAGAACTAGAGTAACATGGGGAACTGAAAAAACTGGAGATTCTTGTTAACTTGATTCAAGACCCACTATTTATAGGTGACCACTTCACCCATTTCTTGTTTTTTTATATAAAGATTTGATCTTTATGGTGTATTTTAGTTGATAGAGCTAGAGTAAGACGTGGAATAGGAAATGCTGGAGATTCTTGTTAACTTGATTCAAGACCCACTATTTATAGGTGACCACAACAACATACCCAGTGAAATCCCACAACGTGGGGTCTGGGGAGGGTAGAGTGTACACAAACCTTACCTCTACCTTGGTAGGTAGAGCGGCTGTTTCCGAGAGACCCTCGGCTCAAGACAAAGCACTCATTTCTTTATTTTTCTATAAAGATTTGATCTTTATGGTATATAGTAGTTGATAGAACTAGAGTAAGATATGGAATAGGAAAAACTAGAAATTCTTGATAACTTGATTCTAGAATCTAGACACACGGTTTACAGGTGACCCACTTGATCCTTTTCTATAACTTTTGGCGTTATGCTGAAAAGTTTTGATCTTGTTATGGTGCATGGTAGTTGATAAAACTAGAGAAAGATGTGGGACTGGAAAAACTGGGAGAAATCTGATATAATGGATTCAATCAAAGTTAAGTGAGATAAGCAAACTTAATTTCTTTTTATAGTTATATTAGAGTTAATATGAAAAGCAGAAAAACGCCTAATTGAAGGAAATGCCCGAGTTTTAGATTTCCAAAATCGATAAGATAAGAGGTTTTGTCGTCATAGAACACAAAGTTCAATAGAAACAATGATAAATAAATATAAATAGAAAAGGAAAGGAAAGGGGGGAAACTAAAATTGGAACGAAATGATCTTGTTTTGTTCCCAGTTGAAAAGAGATGACTTGAATGAAGACCCCTTTGTTTTTCAGGTGATCCACCTTACCCATTCCTTCATTTTTTATCATCTATGGAGGTTTAATCTTGTTGTGATGTATGGTTGATGCTTGAACTAGATTAAGATCTGGGGTTGGAAAAAGTGGAAATTCATATTAACTTGATTCGATAAACCATTGTATAAAGTGATCCACTTCATTGTATCTTGATTGTTCATTTTCTGGAAAGCTTGGATCTTTGCTATAGTGTGTGGTAGTTGATAGAACTAGAGGAAGATGTGGGGTACAGGAAATTGGAAATGCTTATGTAGAGACTGGATGGACGTTATACGCCTAATTAGAAAGTGAAACTCTTATATAACATTTACGTGTCCAGCAGCCAGAGGCAGATAAAAAATGTAAGTGTTGGTGCACATGCACTATTTCATTGTTCCCGTGAAATCATTTGCTTATTTAGGTAAGAACATATAGCAGTGCTTAAGGTGTGAAGTTGTCAGTGAAACCTATAGGGCAAAGTTTTTCGGAAAGCTTTCTGTTGCATTTCAGACTAAATTCCATTGTTTTGTCCCTTCAACAGATTGAATGAAGCTGTCATGCACTTTGGTGAGAGTATCAAGGAAATTATTAACGAAGAATTTGGTGATGGCATGTAAGTCATTCCACTTAGCATACTAATTAAATACTTGTGTTCTCTTTTATTGATTCAAAAAAAGAATTGTGCTTATAGATATAATCTTTTCTAGTACGTGGATCTAAGCACGTGTTTAGATCCATACTCTGGAAATGCTCCTCTGCCTTTAAATTTGGGAGCTCCGGATCTTGTGTATCTTTATGAATTGCCTCTGATGGTTAACTACTCTGACTTGCATAAGTTTATCGCAAGTCATGGTTCACAAGAAGCCTTTTGAAGGCGAGTTAGTGTTGTCACAACATGTTTAGAGTCAACAAGCCACTATGGTATAATGTTGTTTGATCACTGGATTATGAACTAGATAACAGGGGATTACAATCCCTTCTTCATTATCTGCTGTTTGCTAAGGGGATTAAGAATGATATCCGATTCCTCTAGCACTCACCCTCCTGTCTATGCTTTCTCGTTCACAAACCCAAGCTCTCTAACCCTGCCTCATCCCTATTACCCTCTACTATGGCTGGCCAACGGGACGGGTTCGGGGCGGGTCCCGCCGCGACGGGGGGACGGGTCGGGTCATGATCGGGTTTTTTCCGAATTATTATTTTTTTTTTTAGAAAAAATAACATATAAACAAGATAGTGTAATAAAAACATCCCAATGTTGTTTTTGTGCCTCTTATATTATTTAATAGAAATATGATTTTTTTGTAATATAATTGTCAAAATTGCAACTGTGGTGTTGAAAGTTGCAAATAATATAGTAAAATTGCAATTAAAAAAATTACGTATTTAAAAACACCTTTTCTAGTTTCTTTATAATTTCTTGTGGTTCTTCGGTTGGAATTCATATTTGTTGGTCAAATTGCTCGACGTCGCTTCCATCTCCGTCGGATAAGATTTCGTTGTAGTTTTCGTCTTCTTCGTTGATCTTCGGTTGACTGCACCTTCTCCGCTCCGCTCGTATCCAATCTCTGAATAATACTGCAATCTCCAAGTCGTCTCCCGCTAATGAGTGTCTGTGCTCTCCTATTTGAAATCTCCTGGCCGAAAAAGCGCTTTCAGACGCTGTTGATGACGCTTGAATGTTCAACACATCTCGGGCCATCTTTGACAGTGTCGGAAATGTCTTCTCATTCTCTCTCCAATATTTCAGCAAGTCTTCACGTCCTTCTTCATTGAGAACTGCTTGGTACGGTACAACACACTGCAAAACAAAAACATCGAACTCGCTAACTTGGTTAGTAGTGTTACCACTATACATTCTATTTATAAGGCTTTCAATACTAGCCACAGAAACAACATGTCTTTTTTGAGGTTGTGTTGAACAAGAAAAAGATGGTATGGAAGCCGATTGGTTGCTAGCACTTTCTTGTTGGTAATACCTATATACTTTTTTGCATTCATCTTGTATGCTAGACAACACTTCTTCTTTAGTTTATTCAATAGGTGATGATTCATTTGGATTTTTGGGAGTTGGAGGAGGTAGTACTGCTATACAATCATAAATAGTTTCAATAAGTGTTTTACAACCGTCTATTTTAATAGTCGGATTTAATACAACACCAATAATATAAATAGTGGGAATAGAAATATTTTTTTTTTTTTTGGTAAACATTTTTTAATAGGTGCCTTATAAGCTGATTTTTTCATATATTCACTATGTAGTAAAAATATTAGAGCTATATAAAATAACATAGTTGAAATAGTAGGATAATACATACCGTAAAAAATTCTTTTGTTGCTTGAAAAAAATTCTCTAGAAATACAATAAGTTCTGAAATTTTTTCCCAATCGCTATCTTCGACCATATCAGTTGGAGTTCGATTATGGGCGTTAAAAAATAAAGTTATAGGTCTTCTATAATCATAAGCAACAAGTAGTTGCTCGTATAAAGAATTCCACCTAGTGGCTACTTCTTCGGGAATTTTTTGATAAGTTAGTCCGCAATCGTGACAAGTTTTTTTATAATCTTTTTTTCGTTGTATTCTATTACTTTTAAAAATAAAGTTTATAGCAAATTGTATTTTATTAAGAATGTCTGCAAAAAGTGTTAGACCATCCTTTACAACTAAATTATATATATGACACGCACATTTTATATGAAAATGATTTGGAAAAGATGGAGTTAAAAGATCTTTTAATAATAGCATAATTATTAGAAGAAGCGTTATCTAATGTAATAGTCATAATTTTATCAGTTAATCCGTAATAATCGCAAACTTGATAAATATTTTATGAAATAAAAGTACCAGTGTGCCTATCATCTATATATCTATACGCTAAAATACGTTTTTGCATAGACCATTTATAATCTATCAAATGACAGGTTACCGTTAAATAATTATGGCCGGTAGTACTACGGCCTATATCAGAGGTGATATATACTTTACCAGGAAAATGATATAAGGAATAACGTAAATATTGTTGATATTCATGTGCAAATTTAAATACATCTCTCTTAACAGTTGATCTAGGAAAACTGTTAAAAGCATGATTATACATATCTCTAATATAATGAATAAAACCATGAGAGAAAGGAAATGAAAAAGGCAAACCCTCCACAACAATTAATTTTGATATTGCTTCCCTATCTCTATGTTTATCGTATTTAGGGCCTACAATTTCCCCGTCATAGGGTTAATTTGACCCTGTACTTGGTCCGGAACAGTATGTGAACCTTGTCCCGACTGAGAGGGCATTGGCGCACCCGATTTTTCAGCCAGGTGTTGGTTCCACCTAGCTTTGTGAAAGTTTTGTACATGTCTCAATAAACCCCATGTCCCACCCTGACCTTTTCCCATTTTAAATTTAAAAACATTTTTACAAATTTGACATCTAACTACTTGATTCTCTTCGTCCCTATAAAAAAAATTCCATGCATCTGATTTTAATGATCATTTTGTTGGGCCTCGTCTCATACTAGGGGGAATAGGAGGCGTTCCAGTTGGAGGTGCATTAGTGGGTGTGTCATCTAGATTATCTTCTAAATTAAAGTCTTGTTGAGTTTCAGAAAATATCTCATCGTCTAAATCTAATGGTATATCAGGAAAAAGTTCAGTATCAACCAAATCATCCTGTCTAGGAGTAGGATGACTAGAAGAAGTACCATTGCCCTTGTTACCCCTACTGGAAGAAGCATGACCCTTACCCTTACCCGTAATCATACGTTTCAATCCTTTCATTTTAATTATACAAATAAATAATTAAAGTAAATGAAATTAAGTGCGCTAAATAAAAGTAAGAAACAATAATAATTTAATGAAGGAACGGATGTACCAAACGCCGACGTAACGTCGACGTGTAATCGAGAGGTTGAAAATTGAAATTTTGCTCGATGGAAGATCCTCAAGCTAGTTGCCAACTTCACTCCCAAATGAATAAATAAAATTGAATATTTAGTAGACAATGTAGACTTGTAGAGAGATAGATTGAGAGATTAGAGAGATTGTAGGAAAATTTGTGAGAAAGATAAAGAGAAAATGAGGTATTTATAGTTGGAAAATTGGGTTAAAGTATAAATATAATAACTTAGGGGTTAAAAATAAATATGAAGGGGGTAGGGGGTTGGGGGAGGGGGAGGCCAAAAATGGCCGTTGCACAACGACAAAATATAAAATGGCCGTTGGTGCAACGGTTATTTTGTGCAAAGGGGAGGGGTCGGGCGGGACGGGTCTGGGGCGGGACGATCCCAGGTCCCGTCCCGGTACCAATTTTTTTTTTATTTATAGCGGGGTCGGGTCGGGACCGGGCCGACCCGTCCGGTTGGCCACCCATACCCTCTACCCGATTCTTTTAACGGATTAATGGTGAAAAAGAAAATTCTAACTGCAATTTCATAGCTAAGTGATGAGTCAAATGTAAAATAAGTTTTTTTTGGCTCGTTGACCTTTCCTTTATTAATCAGTAACACAATGCACTTAGTGTAATCTCATTCGTTATTCTATTATAATCCTGTGTTTTATATAGTGACTTTCTCTTGTCTGGTGAATCGCACAACATCTCTGCATAACTAGATTGTGTATACAACTAGCATGAACTATTTGTGTGTACAATACAGATTCTAATTGGCTAGCACCACCACATTTTGATTTATAAAAGGTAAAAAGAGAAGAGGATATTATGAGCCATGGCCACATTTCGAAGGGGGGATCTAAAAGAAATTCTACTGCCTATTTCTGTTCAGTTTGATAGCATGCATCTTTAAGGACCAACCGTAACACACTCTTTATTTGGCTGAATTGACTTATCTTGTCTTAACTATCTTCGGTTCTGAGTCATTGACTTATTTGTCTTTGTCAAGGGAATTTTCACTAGGTTTCCTGCACAATATATATTTGTATTGAGCTGATATGTGAGATTTTAACTTTTGGCTCTTGATGTTTAGCATGTCAGCTATAGACTTTTTCTGCTCAGTTGATAAAGTCAAAGGTGTGGATGGGAAGGATCGCGTTGTCGTGACTTTTGACGGGAAGTATCTGCCACACACTGAGCAGGTTAGTTTCCTTCTACATTTCATAATTGTAAAGTCTCTTCTCCAAATTATTTTTGTCCATGAAAAGATGACCGAACGCTAGGTCTTTGCCGGCATCACCCTTCCCACCCCACACTCACTCCCCACCCCCAAGGTGCAACAAAAAAAGGCTCCTGATCTTTGATTTGTTAGATCTGGTAATAAAGGCTTCTGTACCCTCACGCATATAATGGGTGAGCCAGTACTACAAAACGGTGCATGATTTTAATCAGAATAAAATGCATCCTTTCACGCTCTTTTCTCCTCGTTTAGCATTTCATATCCTATCTGAGCTTTTCTACAGTTATGAACAACCTGTCCATATTGTAAATTTCAAGATCTTACATACTTAAAATCATATATTCAAGTTGAAATGTGGTGAAATATGTTGCCATAAATCAGATATCATCAATGAATTGTAACAGCCAAATAAATTAACTATCAACTGATCCTGTGAAATACCAGGCAAAGTTTTGTGGCCATACTCTATTTTCATAGAAAGGCAAGGTATGCTGTGTAAAATATTATAAGACTGAAGGGATAATCTGTTTAAGCAACTGGTGGGCTTTGCCAATGTGATAATTAAGGTGTGTTGGAGCATGTGTGCTTATAGAATCAATTCTTAATATGTCTGTATCCATGTTTATGATTTTTAACTGAAGTTGAACTGCTCAGGAAAATAAGACAGGATTTAAACGGGTGATTGCCATGTGAACACAGTAGCTTTTGCCCGAACCCTGTATATATATTAAGAAATCTACTAAGTATTTATAAATATTTGACTGCGAACTCAGTTATTATTATAGTAACTTGAGATCGTTGTGGGAACCCATAAACTTCAAATCTTGAACTTGCCTCTGTTTGTGTATGCATATAAGTCACTGCTTAGCACAATTATATCAACTCCTATGCTTGATTCCGTAGCTTTATTCTATAGCACATTGAGTGTGATATTAATCTGTAACACCATGTAATTTTCTTGGCAGAAAACTGAGCATATGGTGTCAAGGTTAATGCGAAAGGAATAAGCATAGTTACTATAAGCAGATTGCTGCAAACTGTTGCTCTTTTTCACCAATAAAGAATGATTATGTACTTGTGGTTGAATAATGTTCTCTCATTGGTCGAGTTTTGAAATGTCAAATTCCAAGATATGATATTTATATATGTATGTTTGAGTTGCCAAGATTTGGTAATGCATATGTATGTTTGAGTTGCCAAGATATTATGTACAACATGTTTATGTGTTTGATGGATAAGCAATCAATCCACTTCTTTTGTGGAATGGGAGCTGGATAACATGTCATTTAAGACTAATACCCTCAAAGCACTTCGCCAGCCGAAAATTGGATTGACCTTGTCAAAATTTTAGATACGGTAAAGAAATGGACCTTGGGCCTAACTCAACCCCAAAAGCTAGCTTGTAGAGTGATGATTGTCCAAGTCCATATAATGAGTCCATGTTCCCATTCCATTTCCGATGTGGGACTCTTAACACTCCCCCGCACGCCCAGACTTCGTTAACTGGAGCATGAACAATATAATTTGGGGGTCCAACATTGACGAACAAAGAATTGGAATGAGCATGACTCTGATACCATGTAAAGAATGAATTTTGGGCCTAACTCAACTCCAAAAGCTAGCTTGTAGGGTGAGGATTGTCCAAGTCCATATAAGGAGTCCATGTTCTCATTCCATTTCCGATGTGGGACTCTTAACACTCCCCCCCACCCCCAGACCTCGTTAACTGGAGCGTGAACAATATAATTTGGGGGCCCAACATTGACGAACAAAGAATTGGAATGAGCATGACTCTGATACCATGTAAAGAATGGACCTTGGGCTTAACTCAACCCTAAAAGCTAGTTTGTAGGGTGAGGGTTGTCTAAGTCCATATAAGGAGTCTATGTTCTCATTCCATATCCGATGTGGGACTCTTAACACTCTCTCGCACGCCCAAACCTTGTTAACTGTAGCGCAGATAATATAATTTGGGGGCCCAGCATCAGTGAACAAAGAATTGGAATGAGTCTGGCTCTGATACCATGTAAAAAATAGATCTTGGGCCTAATTCAACCCCAAAAGCTAGCTTGTAAGGAGGATTGTCCAAATCCATATAAGGACTCCATGTTCCCATTTCATATCTGATGTGGCACTTTAACAGATACAATAAGAGTAATTCTAAAAGTATACAAAAGTATAGGTGCATTTTTATGTTTAAGCTTGTTGAAAGTTGAAACCTAAAGGCTGAATACATACTGAGACATCTAAAGTTGACACGATTTTTCATTTAGACACCTAAATTTAGGGATGTTCCTATTAAGCACTTACACCAACAGTTCTTTACTTATCATCTGTCAAAAAATGGTTATTGTTAAGGAGATTCAAATATCTACTATCATTTTGCTTGTGAATAATTCCCTTCTATCTTTATTTATCTATTCATAAACTTAGGTCTAAATACTCTTCCCTTTTTCGTTCTTTTTTAACAAATTACATATATTGAATTAAAGGTTGAGCTCAAAGTTCATCTATGGAGGAAAGCTAATTCGTAAGAGCACATTGTACTTTGAAGAGGAAAATGAAAATATCTTCTATTATGATTCAAGTCACATTATGGTTACATAGATCATCTATATATAATTATCCAATCATAAGTGATAGCTAGCACCAGCCAATGCAGTGATCACATACACTAAAATCGACTAACTATTAACAATCTCTAACTAATTCATTCACTAATTCGATATATAGTTGTACACATTGCTGATATACTCGTGATACACACACACTGTATACTCTCAACATACAAGTATTTTAACACTCCCCTCAAATTGGTGGGTGAAACACATCAAGAACTCCCAAATAGGATAATAAGAGATGATGTTGAGCTACACCTAATCTCTTAGTTAGCAAGTCTGCAAGTTGTTGTTTGGTGTTAACATATGTAGGTTGAATCAGTCCATTCTCGCAATTCTCTCTAATGAAATGACAATCAAATTTCTATATGTTTTGTTCTTTCATGGAATATGGAATTTGCAATTATCTGTATTGTTGTTTTACTGTCACAGAAAGCTCTAATTGGTAGTGTAACTTGGACTGCAAGATCCTTTAACAAACCAGTCAGCCAAACAACTTTTGAGACTGCAGGAGCCATTGATCTGTATTCTGCTTCTGCTGAGCTTTTACTAACAGTGTGTTGCTTATTAGATTTCCATGAAATGAGTGATACACCTAGTTGTATGGCAAATTCTGTCACTGATCTCATTTTATTAGGACAAACTGCCCAATCAGAGTCACATAACACATACATTTATGTGATGTTATTCTTCTTTATCAACACACCTACACCTGGTGATTGCTTCACATATCTCACCAATGTGATTTTTTAGGCAATTGCATGAACTGACTAAGCAGTTGCACTGCAAAGCATATATTTGGTCTGGTTATGGTCAAGTAGATTAACTTGCCAACCAGTCTTTGGTAACTTCGCGCATCCTCCAGTATTGGATCATCAATTCCAATCTTCTCCACCAATGCATCATATTCCACTGATGTCAATTTCACATTTGCTTCTAAAGGAGTTGAAGCAGGTTTAGAACCACTAAGCCCCAACTTAGTGATCAATTTCAATGTATATTTCCTTTGATTGAGCAGTATTCCCTGCTTGGATCTCATCACTTCTATTCCCAAAAAATATTTCAATATCCCTAAGTCTTTCACCTTGAACTGGCTATGAAGATAGTCATTTGTCTCAGCAATAAGCTCGACATTATTGCCTGTAATAAGAAGATCATCCACATAGATCAGTACAATCACTATCTTGTGAACAAAGAGTGATCATGAGTGTTTTGTAAATATTCTGCTTTCAATAAGGCAATAGTCAACTTTATATTCCATTGTCTTGATGCTTGCTTAAGGCCATATAGTGATTTGAGTAGCTTGCACACTCTTGTCTCCCCTTGTCTATGAAAACCTTGTGGGAGTGACATGTATACTTCTTCATCAAGATCACCTTGAAGAAATGCATTGTTGACATCCATTTGAAATAGTTCCCAATCATGAGTTGTTGCTACACTAATAATTGTTCTCACAATGACCATTTTGGCCACTGGTGAGAAGGTTTAATGATAGTCCAAGCCTTCTCTTTATGTGTAACCTTTTGCAACCTACTTGGCCTTATACTTGTCCACTTTTCCATTTGCCTTTAATTTGATCTTGTACACCCATTTGGATCCTATAGTTTGCTTCCCTAGTGACAATTCCACCAGCTCCCATGTTTGATTCTCTTCCAGTACATCTATTTCCCTCTGCATAGCTTCTATCCACACTTTGTCATTAGAAGCCTCCTTAAAGTTCTTAGGTTCTACTGTTACATTGAAACATTTAAGGTAGTGTTGGTAACTGGATGGCAAGTGTGAATATGAAATTTGATAGGATATAGGATACAAACAGTGTGCATCATGCTTGGATGTCGTAACATAATCATTATGTCAAGTAGGAAGCTTGATAGTTCTGCTAGGCCCGAGTTGTTGTTGTCCTCGCACTTGCATAACAGGTACAATAGGCATATGTGCATCTATATCTTCATGGTCTGTATCATAGGCAACATTTCATGTTCTCCAGGTGGATCATCTATAGCATTATCAATATGTTCACCAGGTGGATTATCTACAATATAATCATGAGCAGGCTCAGGTGGAACATCTACAACAACATCAGGTGCAACTTTTATGTTGTCATCTGCATGCTCATATTCATGTGAACTTGAGTTGTTCTAATAATTTGAGCTTGAGCAACTTCATCAATTTTATCAATAACTACTGAAGGAACCATCATGTCATTCCCCTCTGATTCAATAATTAATGGTGAAATGCAATGGAGCAAAAACATGTCATCATCTTGTGGTGGAGGTACAAGTGACTTGAAAGGAAACACTGATTCCCTGAAGGTCATATCCCTATTGATAAAAACCACCTTAGACTCCAAGTCATAGAGTTTATATCATTTCTGTGTTTCTGCATAGCCAATGAGAACAACCTTTCTAGTCCTTTCTGTAAACTTATCCCCTCTTGGTAATCTGCTGGCATAGCCAAGACAACTAAACACCCTCAAATGATCCAATCTTAATATTTTCCCAAACAACATTTCATAGGGCTTTTGCCACCTAAAACCTGTGAAGGGAGCTTATTGATGAGATACACACGTGTTCTAACATAATCTCCCCAAAAAGAAATAGGGAGGTTACTTTGAAACCTCAAGGCTCTTGCTACTTCAAGGATATGTTTGTGTTTTCTTTCAACAGTCTCATTCTGTTGAGGAGTATAAGGACAGTTGCTTTGATGAATTATGCCATTAGAAGCAAGTAAATCTGTACACTTTGAATTGAAAATTTCTGTGCCATTATCTGATCTCAACACCTTTACATTGCACCCAAACTGATTCTTTATTAGACACAAGAAATCATTCAATACAATGAATACTTCATATTTAGACTGAATAAGGCAAATCCAAGTATACCTACTAAAATCATCCACAATAGTAACAAACTATGACTTTCTATCATAAGTGGACTTCTTATAAGGGCCCCATAGATCTAAATGAATAAGTTGAAAACAAGTAGAAGATTTGCTTTCACTAGTAGGTAACTTTAGTCTCTGATGCTTTGCCAAGGGACATACCTCACATTGCTCTTGAATGTCACCATCTCTCTTGAGTTTTAGTGAGGGAATATGTTGTATTGCTCCTACTGAGGGATGACCTAGTCTCAAGTGTCAAAGTTGTCCATCTTTGTTAGTTGCTAAAGAGCTAATTATTGAGGGTACTTTTATTTCACTAGAATCTTTCAGTATGTACAGTCCATCTCTTTCTCTACCATTCCCCATTACCTTGTCATTGTAAAGTTCCTGAAAGACACAGAAATCAGGCAAAAAGAAAACTGCACAACACAACTCCTTTATGAGTTTTGATACTGACAACAAATTGAACTTGAATGCAACACATTATGTATTGTATGTCCATCCAATATCATGGCATTTCCTTCATAAGTTATCTGTGATCTTTCTCCATTTGGTGTTTGTACTGTGCTATCAAGATTTTTAAGTGTAGTGAGAAGCTTCTTGCAGGGTGTGATATGATGTGATGCTCTTGAGTCTACTATCCATTCATATGTTACAACATTGGATAATATAGAAGTCATACCTGCCATGTTGGCTACACAATTTGCAGAATTAGGTCCATCTAGCCTGTTCAACATTTCCTGATACTGTTGAGGAGTGAACAACCCTCATTCTTTGTGATGAGTACTACTTGATTCTCCTACATTTTCTACTACTGCTGCATTTGCATAAGGCTTTGCTTGTGTGTGTTGCCCACTTTTCTTCTTGCTTATGAAATCTGCGGATAACCTACAATTCTGTAGCACGCTACAGTTTTATGACCTTTGTAGCCACACTCTCCACAAGCTGATCTTGTCATTGGCTTTTTGTACCTATAGCCTTGTGTTCTTCCTGCTAACATAGTTAAAGATTCTCTCTGTGATCCAACAACTCCCAATGATTTTTGGCTTTCTTCTTGTGTAGTCACTGCATATGCTTCATTTACTGTTACATTGGATCCTTTTTCCAATAAATTACTTCTTATACTATTGTAACTCTCATTCAATCCAGTAGGAATTGTATCAATCTCTGAGACTTTAGTTGATTTGAATATTGCTTAGTTTCATCACATCAAGATGGTAATGGAACCATAACATCCAATTCATCCCATAACACCTTCATCTTAGAGTAGTAAGTTGTGATTGTATCATTGCCTTGTTTTAAATTCACAATTTATGTGCATGGGTGATGGATACTTGTGAGATTTGATCTATCGAGCCTTTTTCTAAATTTATCCCAAATCTTCTTTGCACTACCAACATACATGATACTAGGTATCAATTCACTTGCCACAATACTACCTATCCATGACAACAATATACATCACATTTTCCCACAACTCTTCTAGATCTCCTTTGTACTTACTCTTCATACAAGTACCATTAATGAATCCAACTTTATCTTTTTCTCGTAGAGCCAATGTCATCGATCTACTCCACAATGTGTAATTTTTCGGACATGTTAGCTTAGAATCAACACTAAACCAGGCACATCTGAAGTCTGCAGATACAATGGATGATGATTATCGATTGTAATTGCAGTCGTTGCGGTTGCGATTTCCGCTATCATATTTGCTTTCTTCGATTATCGATTGTCTTCTTCTCCAATGAAGTTTGATTGCGCAGATATTGATCTTAGGATCTCTGTTCTGATACCATAACAAATTACAGATATTGAATTAAAGGTTGAGCTCAAAGCTCATTTACGGAGGAAAGCTAATTCGTAAGAGCACATTGTACTTTGAGGAGGAAATAAAAATATCTTCTATTATGATTCAAGTCATATTATGGTTACAATGATCATCTATATATAATGATCCAATCCTAAGTGACAGCTAGCACCAAACTAATGCAATGATCACATGCACTAAAATCGACTAACTAACTCTTAAAACCTCTAACTAATTCACTAACTAACTCGATATACAATACACATTGCTGATATACTCATGATACACACAATACTGTATACTCTCAACATACAAGTACTTCAGCACTTTTGCACCATAGGAATTTCAAAAGATGCTATGAAGTTGAAAGATTATATGTCATAATTAAAAAAATTACACTATGTTAAAGAATGCAATTCTTTAGGCAAAATGTTTACATTTTAATTAATGTAACCCAAAAATATAGCTAAATACTTCAAAACATTACGTTCGCTTTTTTAAAAAGAGATAATGTGGAAAGAGAAGCTAAATAAGAGAGATAAAAGAATTTGCCCACAGGGGTGTGATCTATTAGTCACTTCAATATATTTTACTAATTGCATTTGGAATGAATTAAAGAGTATGCAACTCAATCCGCATAAGCTACCCCAAAAAATAGTCCTCCCTCGACTATTGAACACGGCTTGACGGGGATTGTTATCGAGAAGCATGGGTTGCAGTTTGGAAATCACATCTTATTGATTCACACTAGTTTTGTTGGATTCATCCAAAGATAGATTGGAGGATTGCTCTGCGATAGGTTGATCGTTTGTGAAATCCATTACCTAAGAGCCGATCGAAAGAACAAAAGTGAAATGTAAATGATAAGAGAGTTTCTAATCCCAACACATACAAAAAAGTTGAGTGATTTATTTTAATTTACTAATAAATCCTAATGAGCAAAGTTATTGGTATCGGTGGGAGGAATAAAAGTGGTACACATACAAAAAAGTTGAGTGATTTATTTTAATTTACTAATAAATCCTAATGAGCAAAGTTATTGGTATCGGTGGGAGGAATAAAAGTGGTATACTTGAGTCATGTGCAAATTTACCATCGACACTATTGTTATAAGAAAATATACTTTGTATTTTGCACGCATTTTAAATTGCCCATATTTACTATGCTTTGAAAATTAAAATTTTACTAGTTCCAATAAGTTGAAAAATGATGCTAAAAAGTAAAATTGAAACAAGAAATCTCTCTTAAAATGTGATTATAGGTGTAACATGCTAAATAATTTATAATTTGCTAAATTGTATTAATTTTTTTTTAAAAGTGATTATAGGGGTATAATTGGAAATGTAAATTCGCATAATATCTTAGCATGTCTAGGTTTTTTTCTTCTTTCTACTCAGACATTCAAGCAAATCGATAATCTCCGAAACCATTCTTATCGCTTCTTTCCAAACTTTTCCGGCGATATAGCACATCGTCCATTTCATATTTCCGGTCAGTTAACTTTTTTGCTCTTTATTTACTTTAAAAATTAGCCCTTCTGTTATTGCACATTTGCCCATAAATTTCTCCATTTTGCATTTTTGAACAAGTAGATGATAATTTCATTAATGTTAAGTTAATTAAAGTTAGTTTTTTTAATTTCCTCAAGTGTTAAAAGGATCGAGATTTCCTTATAAATATTTATCATTTTTGTGCAATTTTAATGTGACATTTGTTTTTTTTTAATTTCATTTGTGAGGACTTATGTATAATTAGGAATTGGCGGTGCATATTGCGGAATTCTGTAGTTGTGAGTGAAATTTATGGTTGTTAAGGTGGGAATATCTTGAGATTCATTATAAATTGACTTGTTTTGAGCTGGCCATTACAACCCTGGCTTTTATTGGGCCTTGGCATCAACAATGTGACACGTTTTTTAGGTGGGAATGACGAACAATATGTTAAAACGGTGCAATAGCTCGATTATTTGCTTAAGTAGATTGGTTACACGTTGCTCGTTACACATATGCCAATAACTTTCTCATTTTGTATTTTGAATAAACAGACGATCATTTCATTAATGCTAAGTTAACGAGAGTTGGTATTTTAGATTTCTTCAGTATCAACTATCAGAATTTCCTCATAAATATTTATCATGTTTGCAATTTTAATTTTCTTTTAATTATCATTTGACATTTGAACTTTTTTTTTAAAAAAAAATCATTGGTGAGGACTTTTATATAATTAAGAATTGGCGGTGCAAATTGCAGAATTCTGTAGTTGTGAGTGAGTTTTGGATGGGGGTTTTATGGTTGTTAAGGTGCGGGTATTTTGAGATTCATTATAATTGTCTTGTTTTGAGCTAGCTATCACAACCTTGCCTTTTTATTGGGTCTTGGTATCAACAATGTGACACGCAGGCGGAGTTTTGTTTAGAAGGGAATGACTAAGGATATGTAAAAATGATGCAATAACTTGATTCTTTGCTTAATAGGTAGAGAATACGAGTAGGAGAAGTGGATTGCTTGTCTGGTTAGTCATATATGCTGTGTCTTCTTGTGAATGAAGTAACTTATAGTTCATTGCTCAGAATGTTGATTATATTTGACACTTTTAGCTTTTGGACGTCTCGGTATTTCAATAACTTTTTCTGAAGTATGTGCATCGCACACATCCTCCTAAACTCCAGAAAAAGAGGAAAAAGTGGAAAAGATTATTCTCGTTTCTGAAAGCTTTCATCCTTGTCATAAAAATTATGGTTCAAGTACGGAAAATGGAAAATCAGAGTTTCTGCTTTGAGGATTGTTATCTACATGGTAAGTTGTCTGGCATTAAATACATGCAAATTAGAAGTGGTTAAAAGCAGTGTACTGTAAATTCTTAAATATCAACTAGAATATGCCACAACATGTTCTCTTTATTAAAAAAAAATTAGCTGGATATGTTGAATGACACTATAACAGTGTAGCCTAGGGTAAAAACAGGACTCCTAGATGTTTTCATGTTTAGCGTAGGTCTACTGGTTACCACTAAGCATTTATTGTGGCCTAAATTTTCTTTCATGCTTTGTGTTCTCCCCATTGCAACCTGTGGTAATGTGTTGATTGCAATACATTTTGAGCATTATCAGTTAAACTAGTTGTCTCAGCTGGCTAAGCCATAATGGTTTTGGAAAAACTTTGAAATTTCTGTTCCAACTGAAGTTGTGATCTGATTCTTTCTGGCTTGGTTGTAGATAATTTCTTATCCTAGCCCGGTATAATCTGTATATTTGTGCATTTATTTATTTTTAGTAACTTGTGTTCTTCTTTGGATGTAAGCAGCACCTTCTTAGTGCTGTTCTGACATCAATAATAATTACCATTTCAAAAAAGAAAAATTGTGTACTTGGCACTTGAGCTTCTCAACTTGTTAAGCTCTGTAATCTAAATTAAGAGAAAAATTGGGGCTGCAAAGCTTCTTGGTGGAGTTCTTTATGTATTGCAGCAATCTTATGTGATATAGCGTAATATAGCCCATCATAGAGAACGAACATGGTCAGTAGGTAATCAATCTTTGTTTGGATAGCAGTACGGTACACACATCGAGAAATGATCTTTGCTTTTCCATCCTCGGCATTCAAAAGAAAGGGGGGAGAGGAAATGGACTATCTGGTTTGGCCACTAATTTTATGATTTCTGGTGTTTGCGTGCTATAAATGACTTAGGTACCTCAACTTTTGCCAAATATGATGTTTTGTCAGATCTATAGATGTATCTTACATTCTTACTAAAGCGAGAAAATGATAAAAGAACCTATACATGAAGAAAAAGCAATCAATCATATGCACTTTATGTATTCTTATCCCATTCAACCAACTAGCATCTGAATGCCCGAGGTGTGAAGGTATCACTGCATCAGGAGTGTAGCAGCTCTCCTGATAGGGACATGAGCAAGACCCACAGACTGGCTTTTCTTTCTCCTAACCATTATAAAAATACACAGAATGCCTTGCCTATAAACATGGATGAATACAACTTTGGGACAATGATTTGTGTTAAAGTGGTTTGAAGAAATTCTCTTTTTCTTGTATAAACTTTGCAGCTCTGCAGAAAGTTGTTTGAATAGATAATTTGATACACTGTGCATGGCATTTCGCCAAAATTGAGCTAAAAAACTATGACACTACTGTTGCTTGCAATTAGATCCATGGTTAATTAACTAGAAGGTATGATGGATTTGTTTTCCTTGCGTGCAGATATTTTCGTCCTCTGAATGTGTTTCAATTGGATGCATGACCATGAGTCTGTGACTTCTGCGTCTAGTCAGGTGGTGACATATCCTTACGTGTCCCAAATGCCGAGGAGTTGATTGAAAGATTGCTAGCTTCTCGGTAGGTTAGTATTATGGGATCCAGTCGGCAAAAAAATAAGAATGGTAAACGTACTTCATCAAAGGGTGACAGCGATGATTGCACATCAGCTAGGACAAGACCTCTCAGTTTTGATGAAATTATGCTTAGAAGGAAAAGTAAGGAAGAGGAAAGTGACACTAAGAACAACTTTGCAGGAGCTGACAATGTTTCACTTAAAGAAGACAGGCCTAAGAAGACCATTGGTTGCTTGGAACCTGAGCAATTCAGCTACGAGTCATTACCTACTGCTTCCCGGCATACTTCGGAGGATTCTAGGAAGTTAGGGCCAACTCCGACAGAGGATAATTTGATGGCTGAAAAATTTGCTAGGGATAAGCATAAAGAAAGTAGAGAATCTGAAATCAAATCAAAGACGTTAATGAATAAAGATGTAAGCTATACGAGACTAGCTGGTAGCAACACTGATAAAGATTGTCTTGTCCCGAGAAGAAAAGATCAAAATTTTATTGATGATTCTGTAAATGAAACTGGTAAAATACATTCAAGAGATTTGTCCCGGAAGGAGAGATCAGCAGATAAAATTGACAGAAGACACGATGAGGAAAGAAAAGACAAAACTCCTGGTAAGGACTGGAGACAGTCACACAAGAAGAGGAAAGATATGGAAATGACACGTGATGCTCTTCTGAATGAGGCTGAGAAAAGGCATTCAAGAAATCACCGACGGATAGATGGTTTTGAGGACAGAACTAAAGAAAAGTCTGAATCAGGTAGAAGGAAGCACCAAAGTGATGATGAGAAGAGAAATGATGCACTTCTGGATGAGGCTGAGAAAAGGCATTCAAGAAATCACGGACGGACAGATAGTTATGCTGATAGATCTAAAGAAAAGTCTGAATCAGGTAGAAGGAAGCACCGACGTGATGATGAGGAGATGCCAAGTGATGCTATTCTGAATGAGGCTGAGAAAAGGCATTCAAGAAATCACGGACGGATAGATAGTTATGCTGACAGAACTAAAGAAAAGTCTGAATCAGGTAGAAGGAAGCTCCAAAGTGATGATGAGGAGAAAAATGATGCTCTCCTGAATGAGGCTGAGAAAAGGCATTCAAGAAATCACGAACGGAGAGATAGTTATGCTGACAGAACTAAAGAAAAGTCTGAATCAGGTAGAAGGAAAAGTAGTGATGAGGAGAGAAATAGAGACAATAATGCCGATAGAAAACAGAGTTCAATGAAATCTGAAATTACTGGAAGGGTGGAAGCTTCTCGGGCTCATCTGGAGGAAGAAAGACCAAAGAGAAGAAGGTCAAGAAGTCGAGAGAATGATAGAGATCGAGGTAGAAGGTCTCGTTCTGGTTCACCAAGAGGACGTAAGCATTCATCTCATGATCTCAGAGAGTGTGGTGAGTTTTCCTCACATTCTTCCAAAGATAAATCTGGAAGATTACATTATGATCTGGATAAAAAGATATCCAGCAATGGTTCAGATAGCCACTCCAACCGCCATGAAGGATCTACAAGTGGTCTTGGTGGCTATTCACCAAGAAAGAGGAAATCAGAGGCTGCTGCTAAAACTCCTCCCCCAACTAATCGCTCTCCGGAACGAAAAGCTGCTGGGTGGGATCTACCACCTGCATCAGCTGGAACCAGTGTTACTGATTCAGTTCCTTCTAGCGTTAAGTCTTCAATGCAGTCTGTAATACCACATACACACCAGCTCTCTAGCGTGGTTCCTGCTAGTTCTTTCATACCAAAGGTTGCTGGCGTGTCATATAAGTACTTATCGTCATCTATACATGCAATTGATTCCGTCCAGCTGACACAAGCCACACGACCTATGAGAAGGCTTTGTGTAGAGAACTTGCCAAACTCCGTCTCTGAGAAAGATATTCTGGACTGGATTAATAAGTTCTTGCTGTCTTCAGGAGTTAATCGAATTCAAGGAAGACAACCATGTATCAGCTGTATGGTATGTTTTTCTTCTTCTATTCTTGTTCTAAGCAGGATGGAATTTGCATTGCTTACTGTTTCTTCACTGCAGATACACAAGGAGAAGTGCCAAGCTCTTTTAGAATTTTTAACCCCCGAGGATGCTTCTGCTGCACTTTCTTTTGATGGCAGTTCTTTCTCCGGTTCTATTCTTAAAATCAGACGCCCAAAAGACTTCGTCCAAGTGGCTGTAAGAATTACCATGATACTCTTTTGCACATCTGTGCTCGTCTTTCGGACTGACTTATTTGTTTTTTCTTACTGATATCGTATCGAACATGTGGGAAGTTGATCGTATTTTGCATATTAACTTGTGTAATATAATATGCAGTCTAACTAAATTTCAGTGTCAGTTGAAAAGTAACAACTCATTGTCATTTAGGTAGTTGGGTTAAAATTTGTGTGAGTTCAAAGTGATTTAAAAAGAAAAGTATTGAATACCACTAGCGCTAAAACTGAGTTGGGTCAAAAGTGGTTTGAGTTAAAAGTTGGTTGGCAGTGTTGGGTTAAAAGCGGTTTGAGTTGAAGTTCGGTTTCCAATTCTTCTTATTGATCATCATATGTAACAATCAGTGACCAAATTCCGGTGTCCACCGATATAGACTTTTCTGAAGAAAGTTTGCTCAAGGTTACTTGGTAAATTTCCTGAAAACCCTTTGATAATGGGAGGAGACAATATGCCTTTTCTTTCGATTGTAATTCTCCATACGAGGATGTGAAAACTTTGTCAGTATATCTTGGTCTTTAGGCTTCTTTTATAAAGTGGTACAGCACATTTCAAACTCCAAGCACCCCTTTATGTGAACTGGGTTGTGTACCTATTTTATCATATTAATGAGGAGTTCTAAGTGGTATAAATAAGGCTATTGTGGTGGGTTGAAAAGATTGTGTTCTTAGTTAAATGAATCTGATTTCCTTCTCTCTTTCCTTTCTTTATTATATGACTTTTGGACTTTGATTATTGTATGAATTTTGACTTTTGTTGTGCGAGGGATGCTAAGTATGACTATCAATTAGCTGCTCTTTCCCCCTTAATACATACTACTATAAATCCATTCTTGACCTATGATCAAGATTAAATAGATAGGCCACAAGCAAAATTCCCCAGTAAAATGTGTTCTTGCAGGTAAAAAGCAAGGTGTCCATCTTTATCAGAAAGAAAAGTCAAGGTCTTTATCCAGTCAAAGAGTAGGATGCATGAAGAGGTTGGACTTGTCTGCAATGCTTGAAGGATTACTCAGTGTGGAAGAAAACCTCTGAGAACCTGATACCAATTTTATAGAGTCCCTTAGCTGTAGTTAGCAGCAATATAGGCACCAAGGTTTTGGTATATCATATGTTTAGGATGTTATTCATATGAAGTCCTTCTGATCTTCTCTTAGTACCCTCAATACCCTTCTCCTCATATCTCAGCACAGGGGATGCTTTAACTCACTGATCGTCTGTTTAATTGGATATTGGAGGATGATGATGGTGGTTGCTAATGAGGATGGTGGATGCCACTGCATAAATGGAAGAAGGATATATAGTTGAGTTATATCAAATGAAGTGAAATAGTAAAATATGGAAATTGTGGTATGGGAGTTTTGTTAATGTAGAACATTTGTTGCTCTGTATTTTCTACAATTTGTCAATGCATTAAATTGTGTGTTTAAGTAGTAGGAAGGTGGTGCTACTTCTTTATGTTGAAACTGTGATTTTGTTCTGCTCTTGTATGCAGTTTCGGAGGTATACTGTGGTCATTATTCATGTAGCAGGTTTTCAGACAGTTGTTATTTTCATGCAGACTGGTGTTCCTCAGAAGTCAGTGGCTGCAGCTGATAGGATAGACAACACTGTAGAGGATTCTCCTTATAAGGTATGCATCTGAAACAACACAAATAATTTGAGATTGACCTTTAATCCTGCCTGTCAGAACTGGGTAGAGTTTAGCTTTTCATGAGTTTGATCTCTTGTTTATTATAGTTGAAAACTAACTTGTTAGGTATTTTAAAATATATGTAGGAAAGCATGTCTTTGTGTATTTTAGCTTAAACTCTGAGAAAGGAATGAATATTTTGAAGGGAGCTAAAGTCCTTTATTGCGTTTTCTTTTGTTTGCATTGTACTTTTAGTGTAAACAAGAAACACAGTCTTTCGTAGATGATTTTGAATGTAGTACTAAAAAGATGTAAAATATGACAGCAACTTGCCTTAATATCAACACTTAACCCCCCCACCCCCACCACCACCACACACACAACAAAAAAAAGAAAAGAAAAGGAAGGAATAGGTACTGGGAAGGCCTCCACTCTAGGGAAATGGGCTACAAATTTTGATGGCTTAAAGATTGAAATAGGACAACAGATTTGAGACCAATAACTTCTGCTGTGCGCTGCACTTTTATGTATCTTGTCATACGAGACTCATATATACAGAAAGCAATGTTCCATCTGTTGAGTAAATTCATCAAAAGCTGCTCTATGCTACTGCAATGCAAGAATCTCATGTATCTCAATTATATGTTGGACATTGAGCTTACAGATTATGATATATGCTTTCGATTTTCTTAGGATGTTGATGTATGAATGTTCCCTCACTGTTAAGATGAGATGCAAAACTCCTCATTTGAATCCTGTGGGATTGTGAGGATGTTACATTTGGGTTGCTTTTCTTATTTGTTGGTGTTTGGCTTAACTCTTTGACGAGTCACATTTGTGACCTTCAGAATATTTTTGTTTAATTTGGCTTCCACAAGGAGTTCTTTGAAATTTGGTCATACAGTATGTCGCTTATTGTCTATTTATTGTTAGAGGTTTCTCATATGATCAAGTCTGTTCCATTCCTGTTGTTCCCTGTCCCCTTTCATAACAAGTTCTTTTATACATGTTGCAGATTTTTGTTGGTGGAATTTCAAGAACTATTTCATCAGAGATGGTAAGACTGGAAAATGTCTTGAAACCTTTCCTTAATTAAAAAGAAGGAACAATGCATATCGGACTTTCTAGTGAATTTGATCTCACCTGATGCTATTTCAGCTTATGGAGATTGCTAAAGCCTTTGGACCTTTGAAAGCCTACCATTTCAGGATGAATTCAGATCTCAATGAACCTTGTGCATTTCTTGAGGTACTTACTGATTATTGGATATACCTTTCTCATATTAAATGAAGCATCCTTTTCTTTTCTAAAATGCACTTTCCTTCTGGTTCAAATGTAGCTTTTATGCGGCAGGCAGTTTTAAATTCTTCGGTACATTTCATATTTTGCTGGCTAAGATTATTTTTCATTTTAGTGAATTACTGGAAGTATGAGCAAATTGTCATTTTATTAGAAGTTAGATCATTTTCCTCTTCAACAATCTTTTCCGGGTTGAAGGGTGAATGAAGAAAAAGTTCTTTTTACATGTTTAAAAAGGTGGTCCATCGTGCCAAACAAAATGATTTACCACTTTAAGCTTGTAAAGAGCATGGGAGTGAATAAAGTTGAATCATAGACATGTATGCAAATGTATTGTAGAAATTGTCCAAGGAAAGATTATTTATGCCTCGTACCTGTTGGCTTGACAGACAACATGGTTGTGTGCCTGGCTTAAATTAGCATTTATCATGCACCATCTTGCTACTATGTATTGATAAAACATTCTTTTTTTATTAATAAACTCTACCTTATAAAAAGACTTGAGCCGAGGGTCTCTCGGAAACATCCGCTCTACCTACCAAGGTAGATGTACGGTCTGCGTACACTCTACCCTCCCCAGACCCCACGTTGTGGGATTTCACTGGGTATGTTGTTGTTGTACCATATAAAAAGAGGGTACTGTTATCAAATTCTTAAGGCAGCGGCCTGTTATCCCCTTTGAACTCTCTTTTTGTTGTATTTTTTTCCTCTTTCTGCTACTTTGCTTCTCTAAGGGTAGGACAACCAAGTATAATTTCTTTTGAAAGACAACCGAAAACTTCAACCAGTTGCCAAACAGTTGCTCTAGAACAACCAATACTGCTTCAGATCCAGGTGTGAGCTTCCGCAGCAATTTGATTAATGTGTGCCAATGCCAAATATCATCTTTCAGATGAAAATAGATCAAAAGGATTAGAGGAGCTCTTAACTATTCATATCAGATTTTCTAGCCATCAGACTCTTTAATTCCTTTCCTTCTGGTCTCAAAAAATCCCTTTCCTTCCCAATGATCTGCAGAGCTCTTCACAACCTCTTCGTCCCTTTCAATAGTTGAGAATGAATAACTCTGTATTAAAAACTCTTTTAGTGCCAAAAGTAGCTTGCCACACTTCGTGCACCACACAAGCTTCATATATGCTTGACCTCATTTTCATTGCAGGTAGAGTATTCCTTTTATAATAATTTATGCCCTTGGTTTGAATTGTGCATCACTATCGCATCACCAGTTAACTTGTTAGCCAGATACCTTGGTTTGTTACATCATGAGCCTCTCCGTCCTTTGTATTTCTCCTTGACTCAAGTGCTGTGAACTCTCAAGTCTTCTCCAAGCTCAAGTTCCTCTTGCGTTTTTTATTGATCTTAAAGTATTATTTCAACCATTTCAGTATGTTGACCATTCAGTTACTCTTAAAGCTTGTGCTGGTCTTAATGGTATGAAGTTGGGTGGAGAAGTGTTGACTGTTGTTCAGGCTGTCCCAGATACTGCTTTACTGGTACCATCTCAAGTCCTCTTATCCAGATTACTTTGGCTTTAGGTACAATTTTTTATCTTTTCTTGGAAATACAAGTTTGACAATAAGATACACAATACTCAGGACAAAGATGAGAATACACCTTTATACCGGATTCCCGAGCATGCAATGCCACTTTTGGAGAAGCGTACGGAAGTTCTAAAGCTGAAAAATGTGGTATGTCTTGATTATCTTGGTGGCGTTAAGTTTATTCTCCTTAAGAAACAATATTCTGTTTGTTATGCTAGTAAAAAATCTAGATGCTAGTAGAAATTGTAGAGAACTTCAAGTGCTAGAGAAACTAAACTTTTATAATATTGTACCTAAGTTGGCCTTAAAACTTTTGTAATATTCAGATAGTCGAACCCAACTTGCTTGGGACTGAGGAGTTGTTGTTTTCATGTGTTACTGGAATTATATTTCTTAGATGTTGCAAAAACATTTGCCAGGGGGTTACTAAATTCTTTCCTCGAATCATCTTGTCCTGTCCAGGTGGATGCAAATGTACTCAATCTTTTGTCTGAAGCAGAACTTGAAGAATTACTGGAAGACATCAGATTGGAGTGTGCCAGGTTATTTATGAAAAGTCATTTTTCTTAATGTCATTACTTTTTATTTCTCCTTGTCAATTATTCACTGATCTGGAAGTATTCTTCTGATCCTGTAGGTTTGGCTCTGTTAAATCAATTAATGTTGTAAAGCAAAGTCAATGTTCTCTCACATCTGATCCTGCTGTTATGGATACTAGTTCTACATTGAATGAGAGCAATATGGAGTTTGCTAACGAGTGTGACAGAAATGATCCTATCCCTATGAGTGATGATCACGAGTTGGAAGTTGGTGGGTCACACATCCCCAACAGTGATGATCACGAGTTGGAAGTTGGTGGGTCAGACCTCCCCAACAGTGATGAACCCATGGAAACCAATAGTGCTGAGGAAGCTGAAAGATGTGCTGATGGTAGAATACATATATCAGAACCTTCAAAAGGTGATTCTCAAAAGGCTGGAGATGACGACGCTTTAGCTGGCGGCAGTCATTCTGATGACAGACCTTCTGAGGAGCTAATAAAAGACGACAGCTCTGACTCTTTACCAGATGATTGTAGTGTCTCGGCTCGAGGGACAAACTGCCAAGAAAATTCCGAGGTTACCTCTGGAGTCTCTCCAAGTAAAACTGATATAGTTTCGGAAAGGAAAGATGAAAATGCTAATCCTAGTCCACTGGAGTGTCTTGAGATAAACGATGAATCACCAGTTAAGGAAGAAGCAATGAAATCAGAGGAAGACAATGGAAATGTAGATGGAACTTCTGAACCGGGATTCTCATCGAAAGAAGAGTTGGATGCTCCAGAGAAACTTGAGAAAAATAACGAGATTTCTGTTATAGAGTTATTTGAGCCTGGCTGTGTACTTGTGGAGTTTAGAAGAGCAGAAGCTGCATGCATGGCTGCTCATTGTTTTCATGGACGGCTGTTTGATGACCGGATAGTGGATGTGGAGTATGTTCCCCTTGATCTCTATCGGACAAAGTTTTCTAAACAAAACTAATATATTTTGGCCAATTCATTGCCTTATTTCCTGCATATCTCCCCAAACTCAAAAAGGCGTTAATATAGGATTTCTCGATGCTATTCACATAGCCATTGGATGCTTAACTGAATGTTTTGTTCGCAGTGTTTACCATATTAACCTTTTGCTAGTGCGAGAGTTGTAGCAAATTTTCCGTGTACCGGACTTGGAGGGGAATACATGTTTTTCTCCCAGATGTAGAATGGGAGTGAAGGAATGAGCCATTTGTAATATGTTGTCTTAAAAGTTGCAGCTTTGTTTTGAGGTTGCAACATTTTACCCGCAATTACAATATAGGAGCACAAACTTTTGCCGTAATGTCTATTGCCTATAGTGTTAGATGATGTCAGTGACTTAGTTGGCCAGTCGACCGGATAATAGTTTTTAAGGGTTGTTTGGTTTGAGAGATAAGGACGTTTAGTCCTGATAAATAATTCAATATTATTAGCATTTGTTATAAAATCAAGCTAAAGTAACAATATGAAACAAGAAAGTAAACAAGAAATGTAGGGAGCAAGAGAGAGCTTTCTCATTTCTTTCAAATGTTTTCAAGTGTATTCAATATAATTTTTAATACATCTATATATGAAGTTACATTGAGAAATACCAAAGGATGTCATAAATATGACATTAACCATTGGAATTATGTGGAAGTTTCCCAAAGGATGTCATAAATATGACATTAACCATTGGAATTATGTGGAAGTTTATGAAGGTGTGAGAACTACAACCATAATGGTGAGAAGTAGTGTAGGGTTAACTATATATCATGGAAAATAATAGTGAGAGTAACTTCTTAAGAGTTAGACATCCCGTATAATTTTAATATTTCATAACACATTTGATTTTGATATATAGAGTTTTAATACTCTGGTCGTTTAGGTTATACGACGTTTGGTTTGTGGGATTAGACTCCGCGTGAGTAAATGATAGAGTTTAATACTGGAAAATAAAAGCCTTAATATTAAGGGCGTCTATAATTTACATAGAGACTCTGTTATATTATACATGATTGAATGGGAAACGAGACACAAGCATAATAATTTTAATTAAAACAAATTGAGGCCAGCTATTTGAATTCCTACTTCTTTATTTAAGCTCATTTTATATCTTCATATTGCAACACAACATACCCAGTATAACTATAATCCTACAATGTTGAATTTGGGGATGATAGGATGTACTCAGACCTTACATCAACCTTTATGGGATAGAAAGACTGTTTCTGATCTTCATACTAAATAAGGAGGAAAATAAATAAATTTATAATAACAATAAGAATATACTTTCTAATAAGTCCAAAACCTATTTTCAATTAGTAGATATCACCTATACAGATCTTTTTCTTCATTGTGTCAATATCTTTAGTAGTTCTTTTGAGGTAACTTTCTTCTATTTGATTTTAGGTTTACACTGTCCCCTTTTAACACCGTCACTTATGATAATTTACACATACGAATCGGTGCATCTATAGGTTGACGCAGTACAAGTACAAACCATCTCAAGCGACTTTCTCGCCTTTTATCTTCAGTTCTAACAAATGTGATCATTTTTAATCTTATCTAATCTTTGTATGATCGAAAATTCATCTTAACATTTGCATCTCTGCAACACTCATCTTATTGATATATTGAATTTTAGCTACCCAACATTCATTAGTCATTATCATGTGTAATGTTGTCAGTCTTATAATTATTCTATAGAACTTATCTTTCACTTTTTTAGACTTTCTTCTATTACATAACATCTCGCTACCACTTCTAACATTTCAGTATTAATCATATGAACTGCATTTTCATTTATCATTCCAGTCTCCTGAAATAACGTGCCTAGGTATCTAAAATGTTTTGTATTTTGACACCACAATCATGCATGTTTAGTCTGACCTCCAATTTCTTTCTTCTAATGCTGACTAAATCCGGGTGTATTCAGTTTGACTTTTACTTATTCTAATACTCTTACTCTTTAAGGTACTTCGCCATAATTCAAGCTTTTGATTGACATCCTTATTAGTTTCGTCAACTAACACAATATCATCATATATAAATATCTAAAGATAAAAACGTTCTTAAGATTAAGTGATAAAAGCTTATATATAAATATATCTCATGTATTTATTGACTTGATGTAAACATCAACTGCGGGTAATTTTTACGAAATCAGCACATTCCTTGAACTTCCATTTTTGGACTTCTTTAATTAAAATTCAAATAGTTAAAAACTAAACAAAAAAATACTACTATAGTTCTTAAGTTTTATAGTGAAAAATATCTTTGAAGTATTGAGATGCTAAAATAACATAAATACTATCTTATTGTATTAGGGTCTCTCGGAAACAACCGCTTTACCTATCAAGGTAGAGGTAAGGTCTGCGTATACTCTACCCTTCCACACCCCACGTTATGAGATTTAACTGGGTATGTTGTTGTTGTATTGTATATTAGGTAAAAAAATAAAGAAAAAAGAGACAAAGGACGAATAGCAAATTAGCTGGGGTGTTCATGGTTTGGATTAATTTTTAGTTAAAATCAAAATCAAACCAAGTAATTCAATTTTTAAATTATTATAACCAAACCAAAATCAAATATAATATATAACCATCAGTTTGGTTGTAGTCGGTTTGATTCGGTTTGGCTTTTCAATTTCTTAAGAAACTTAATGATATTTTTCTCTTTTATTTTTTCCTACTAAGTTTTAATCAAGTGAATAGTGTTTATAAAAAATATAAGAAACTAACTTCGTAGTTGTTTCTTTGAATAAATAGGTTTGGATTCATTGCTTTCTTTTAAGAAATGAGTTTAATTAAGGTGTAAGTTCGTTAGCTTATTAGAGATAAATAAAATTTTGCTGAAGAAGTATACAAAGTATTTGAAATTATTTATAAAAAATAATATATTGTATATATATAATTAAAAAATTATATATAAAATTTATCGGTTTGGTTCGATTTTGTTTTAATAAAACCAAACTAAATCAATGTTATTGATTTTAAAACAAATTAAACCAAACCCAAATAAATATCGATTTACTTAATTAGTTTAATTTGATTTTCAATTCGGATGGAACACCCCTAAAATTAGCAATGCACAATAAAATCCTTCGCACGCGCGGTTCAGGTAGTAAATTCTCAGTTCAACATACCCACATCCATTTCATTATCCACTCTTCACTTCTTTCTTCAAAAACATCAAAAAACAAACATTCTTGAAAGTGCGAAAAAGATTCTTGCTTTAACAATTTGGAACAAAAATGGCAACAATCTCAGTGGTGGGTAGTCATAGAACATTTTCAGTGACCAAAAAGGCTTTACTACCCAAGTTGAAACTGAGCTCAGAGTTGAGTTTTGTAACTTCCCAATTGAGTGGTCTCAAGATTTCAAGCTCCCATTTGAGTTCTCCTGATCCACTTTCTGTTCCTTTCAAGCCTTCCCTTCAACCTGTTGCTCGTAAGTTCATTACCCCTTTGTTGTGTTGTTTGTGTTTTTCTTTGTTTCTTTGTTTCTTTTTGGTTTAATGTTGTGTTTACAAAGTGTTTCTTGTTTTGTTTGTTTCAATGAATTGTGGGGTTTTGGTAATGACGTGAGTTGTATCAGACTCCCACTGTAGTAACAGGTGTTTGAAAAATCAACAACAACATACGCAGTGTAATTCCATAAAGTGGGGGTCTGGGCAGGGTATGATGTACACAGACCTCTACCTTTGTGGGGTAGAGAGACTATTTCCAATAGACACTCGGCTCAAAACAATGCAGGATTGCGAGGCAAATAAGACAACAAAATATCAAGATACAAAGCAGTGTTTGAAAAATCAGATAACAAAACACATCATATTAGATTATTCAGTACCTAGTGATAGTGGTACATTGTTAATATGGGGATAAAAAATTGTCCTTTCTATTATGGAGGATCCAAAGCCATAGCTAAAGTTGTAAAAAGTTGATCAGTTGTGAAACAGATATATTATTTTCTTACAAGCTGTGGTATGATAAGCTAAACACTTGACTATAATACACATATTATTTGATTATACGTCACTATCCATGTATTAATTAAATCCATATTACAGTCTACCATTGTATTATCTAATTTCCATACTAAACAACCTCTAATGTACTTGAAAAGGTTGGTTTTGGGTTTAGTCAACAATGTCATGCCAATTGGAAGAGTTGGTGTGAAAAGAAAGAAAAAGACAAGAGAAAAAGTTGTGTGGCTGCTAGGATGTTTTCCTCCTTTGATGTCATAGGTGACATCAAGAGCAGGTAGAAGCAAAATTGATGCTTGCTTCCTCTGATGTCACCAATGACATCAAGAGGAGGTAGTTTGATGTCACCAATGATATCAAGAGGAGATTTTACCCCTATAAATAGATGCACTCCTTCTCTTGTATAAATCATCCCAAAAAACAAATATCATACAATACATTGTAGTGAGTAGAGAGTTGAGAGGGCAATTCTCTTAAGTGTAATTGAGAAATCTCTCTTTTCTTTGTTAATAATATAAAGGCAACTGTTCTCTGGTGGACGTAGGATCATTTTGATCCAAACCACGTTAAATCTTATGTTCTTTCTTTTACGTTTCCACTAACAATTGGTATCAAGAGCGTTAGGACTCTTTGAAGATCCAAGGAGGAAGAACAAGCAAATATGAGTTTCATGAAGTTTGAAATCGATAGATTTAGTGGGCGCAACAACTTCAATAGCTGAAAGATCCAGATGATGGTGTTACTGTGGAGGGAAGGTTCAATCCATGCTATTGACGGAAAGTATCCCAATATTACATCGGCTTCCGGCAAGGAGAAGACTAAAGGGGATGCATTGATATAATCCAACTGTCCCTTGCACATAACATGCTTTGTGAAGTGAGTACAAGTACCGAAGAGACGGCCAAATAGTTATGGGACAAACTGTAAGGGCTTTACCACGACCGATCGGTGACAACAAGGATGTTACAACGGCGTCTTCACACATTTAAAATGGGGCAAGGTACTTTGTTACAAGATCATTTAAATGTGTTCAATAAACTTGTCATGGATTTACAGATTGTAGGAATTAAAAAGGATGAGGAGACGCTTGCATATGCTCTGCTATTTTCATTAATTTCAGGATATCGTGATATCGAAAATTCGATGATGTATAGCAAGGAGCCTATCACCTTTGAGCAAGTGCGGCAGACATTTAACTCTAGTGATGTGCGGAGGCATTTTGAAGGAGACAGAGGATCAGGCAAGTGGGCTCTTTGTGAGAGGTCGGACTAGCCAACAGGGAATGAGCAAATCAAAGCACAGATCAAAGTCTCGTGTGAACAAGAAGAATGCAAATTGTTGGGGATGCGGCAAGAAGGGGCACTTTGAACGAAATTGCCCAACGTCAAAGTCCAAGAAAAAGGCGAGTGCATCCACAGTTGAACATGTACATGATTCTGATAATGAATATGTACTTACAACATCGTGCAATAATGGAAGTTATGAAAACAAATAGGTGTTAGACTCTGCTTATATTCTGCATATGACATTTCGAAGAGACTGGTTTAGCAGCTATGAGAAAAGTGGAGGAACCGTAGTAATGGAAAATAATGCAACTTGTGCAATAGTTGGCATTGGCTCAGTGCGAGTTCGCTGCCATGTTGGAGCCGTGAGGACTATTACACAAGTCCGTTATGTTCCTGATCTGAAGAAGAAATTGATCTCCCTGGGTACTCTGGATGAACAAGGCTACAAGTACATAAGCTAAGGAGGAACTATGAAGGTGACTAAAGGTTTTTTAGTCATGCTGAAAGGCAAGTTGGAGGGCGGTCTTTACACATTGGCAGGAAGCACCATTGTTGGCTTTGCAAATGCATCTACAATGCAGTTATCTAATGATGGCAAGGCAAGATTATGGCACATGAGATTGGGTCATATGAGCACACGTGGATTAGAGATGTTGAGCAGCCGTAACCTTTTGAAAGGTGAAAAGATCAACACACTTGAATTTTGGGAGCACTTCGTTATAGGAAAGAGAAAAAGGCTAGCTTCAGCATTGGCAAACACAAGACAGGAAGGGTGCTAGACTACATCCATTCAGATTTATGGGTCCCTCTAAACTTCCATCGAGGGGCGGAAAGAGGTATCTTCTCACTTTTATTGATGATTTCTCACAAAAGGTTTGGGTGCATTTTTTGAAGGCAAAAAGTGATGCTTTTGAAGCATTTAAAGAGGAAGATTTTGGTTGAGAATAAAATGGAGCGAAAAATCAAATATCTTCGCACAAACAATGGCTTAGAGTTTTGCAGTGAAGAGTTTAATGATTTCTAGAAGGTTTATGGAATCTCAAAACATAGGACCATCATGCACACCCCACAGCTGAATGGAGTTGCCGAGAGGATGAACAAAACTCTTCTTGAAAAGGCTCGTTGTATGCTCCTACAAGCCAAAATGTCCAAAGTATTCTGGGCTGAAGCAGTTCACACTGCTACTCATATTGATAATCGATCTCCAGCATCTGCGATTGACTTTAAGACTCCGAATGAAGTATGGTCAAGTCAACTCTCTAACTATTCATACTTACAAGTATTTGAGTGTCCAGCTTATTATCATGTTAATGAAGGAAAGCTTGAACCAAGGACTAAAAAGGCCATATTCGTAGGGTATGTGGATGAAGTAAAAAGGTACAAACTTTGGTGTTTGTCTTTACTCAAATTTATAGTTAGTAGAGATGTCACCTTTGATAAATCCTCCATACTTAATCCTCGTAAAGTTTCCGTGGAGTTTTCATGAAATGAGAACGAGCATGTGGAGCTTACCAAGGAAAAGATCAAGAGACTCAGGTTAAAGATGAGTCAAACAATGTAGATCTTGAAGAACTTGTTGTCAATGAACATACACAATTGCGAAGGGAAGGGAGAAGAGGCAGACACGAAGATCGAAACACCTTATAGATCAAGCAAATCTGATTGCATATGCATTCGTAACTGCAGAAGAAGAGATTAAGGATCTGGAGCCCTCCTCGTATGTTGAAGCAACTTCTTGCAAGGATGCAGCACAATGGCGGTTAGCTATGACTGAAGAGATAGAGTCTCTTCACAAGAATCAGACATAGGTCTTAGTGAAAAGACAAAAGGGGAAGAGGACAGTTGGATGCAAATGGGTCTACAGAAAGAAAGAGAGAATTCCTGAAGTGGAAGATGCTAGGTTCAAGGCGAGATTGGTTGCAAAGGGCTTCAATCAGAAGGACAGAAGGAGGGAATTGACTACAATGAGATTTTCTCTCCAGTCGTGAAGCATAGCTCAATTCGCGTGCTACTAGCATTGGTTGCACAATTTGACTTGGAGCTTCAACAACTTGATGACAAAACTGCTTTCCTACGTGGTGATCTAGAAGAGACAATCTATATGGATCAACTTGAAGGTTTCTTAGTTGAGGGAAAAGAAGATCATGTATGCCAATTGAAGAAGTCTTTGTATGGTTTGAAGCAATCTCCTAGACAGTGGTACAAGAGGTTTGATGCATTCATGACTACACATGAATTCTCAAGGAGTGCATTTGATAGCTGTGTGTATCAAAAAAAGATGTCTGGTAACTCAATGATTTATTTACTGTTGTATGTTGATGATATGCTTATTGTTGCTAACAACATTAAAAAGATAAATGCTTTGAAGAAACTGTTGAGTAAGGAATTTGACATGAAAGATTTGGGAGCTGCAAAGAAAATCCTTGGTATGGAGATTTCAAGAGAAGACGGTGTTGTACATCTTTCTCAGAAGAGGTATATTGAAAGGGTTCTCGAGAGATTCAATATGCATACGTGCAAGCCTGTAAGTACACCATTATCTCCTCATTTTAAACTTTCAGAGTTACAAATGCTTCAGTTTGAGGATGAGGTGGAGCATATGTCAAAGGTTCCTTATGCCAGCGCAGTTGGAAGCATTATGTATGTATGGTATGTACACGTTCAGATATTGCTCAATCTGTAAGTGTGGTAAGAAAATACATGTCCAACACAGGAAAGAGGCATTGAAAAGCTGTCAAGTGGATATTGAGATATCTCAAGGGAGCTTCTGATGTTTGTCTGACCTTTCAAAAGGTGGTGGAGGTATTTCAATTCTCGGTTATGTGGGTTCTGATTATGCAGGGGATCTTGACAGAAGGAGGTCCACAACCGGATACATCTTTAGTCTTGTTGGCAGTGCTGTTAGTTGGAAATTGACTCTGCAGTCGATTGTCGCTTTGTCTACGACAGAAGCAGAATACATGGCAGCAACGGAGGCAGTGAAAGAAGCTATCTAGTTAAAAGGTTTAGTGGCGGAATTGAGTTTGGTTCAGCAGGAATCAACCCTTAGATGTGATAGTCAGAGTGCTATTGATCTGATTAAAAATCAAAGATTTCATGAGCGCACTAAACACATCGATGCCAGATTTCATTTTATTCGAGATGTGGTTGAAGAGGGAACTATCAAGGTCGTGAAGGTTATCACAGACGATAACGCTATAGACATGTTGACCAAGATAGTCCCGCTCGCTAAGTTTGCACACTGCAAGGACTTGGCGGGAGTACGCATCAACTGATGCAACTCCGAAGAGAACAGTTGTTAGGTGGAGGTGGTATGTTCAACAATGGTTTGATTCTTCTTGTTTCTTACAACGGGGTTGCCCGGTAAGCTTAGAAGTTTTGACCAGAGTTGTTCACACGAACGCTCGAAACGCAAATCAAGGTGGAGATTGAAAAGGTTGGTTTTGGGTTTAGTCAACAATGTCATGTCAATTGGAAGAGTTGGTGTGAAAAGAAAGAAAAAGACGAGGAAAAGTGGTGTGGCTGCTAGGATGTTTTCCTCCTTTGATGTCACCCCTATAAATAGGAGGTAGAAGCAAAAATTGATGCTTGCTTCCTTTGATGTCACCAATGACATCAAGAGTAGATTTTACCCCTATAAATAGATGCACTCCTTCTCTTGTAGAAATCATCCCAAAAAAAATCATACAATACATTATAGTGAGTAGAGAATTGAGAGAGCAATTCTCTTAAGTGTAATTGGGAAATCTCCCCTTCCTTTGTTAATAATATAAAGGCAACTGTTCTTTGGTGGACGTAGGATCATTTTGATCCGAACCACGTTAAATCTTGTGTTCTTTCCTTTACGTTTCCGCTAACAGTTCTCTTACTCCAAGAGGAGAGGTTAAAGGGGTGTCATTGGATTGGTTTAAATATGTGTATGGTCACAAGAAAATAGGGAGAGGACAGTGTCGGTGTGTACAAATGAAATAAGTGGGGAGAGTATGATGGACTACATTTTAAACTAATTAACGGGATTTCCTGCACTTACTGCATTATTGTGAACAAGACTTATAGAATATGATGTATATTTGGAAGTCCGCCCCTAGTTTCTTCATATGCTCAATGATCTCTGGTTCTTTTCTTCTTGATTCTTTTTTTCTCGGAACATGTTTTAAGACATAACAGATTGTCTAGGTAATAGGTTATAGAAGCATATTAGGATAAAAGTTCCACATTGATGGTATCAATAGCATGACTTTGTTATTACAGAATCAAAATAGCTTACCAGTTTTGATGGTCCAGCATGTATTGAAAGCATTAAGAAGAGATTAAAACAATGCTCACTTGTATGTCGATAGCTATTTGAACTAGAATGCATCAATATAGGAACATGCAGGAATACAATCATCACAGAAATTCATTTAAATGATGTGTATATGGATGCTAGAAGTTTTGATTCTCTTTCCTTTTCCCCGTCATAAACTAATAACTGATTTCTGAGCTGACGACCTCGAAAAAAGAATAATCAAATGGCACAGAGAATTTATTGTTTCTTCAAATACAGGACTACCTCTCTTTTGTGAACTTCTTGTATGTCATGGAAAATACTTATTTGCTTGGACTTGGAACTATAATTTGTTAAGGTAACTGGAGGACTGAGATAGGAAACCTCTGTTTTAATTCAAAAGTCCCAGTCCATGTGATAATAATTTTTTTTTATCCAAGTGTGATCTTAAATACAGTATGTAGAAGCTCCAAAAGATGCATTTCTTGGTTAACAAAGTTTGCATTTCTGTCGTGCAACTTTGAGTCTAAGCCTCTAAGGTACAAAAAGAGATAATATACTCGTGATAAAATGTTATACTTCTGGTTGGAGTTGAGGCCTTTTAGGTTTCATTAATTCTATGCAGCCTAAAGGCGGAGCTTCATGTGTCTATAACATTGAGGGTTTAGAGGCAGTTTCTATTTTCTTGCTTTTCCACCTCTCGTGATAATAAGCAGGATTTTCTTTTGGCAAGTTTTCCTGTACTGCAGCTTGCCATCTCGTAAAACTTGCAGTCTAATGGTGGAACAAATACTGCTACTTATTGAGGTTCAAAGTTACAGAGGTTTTTGGCTGTCAAGAAGATGGTGACCATTTAACCTCCCAATTCGACCTTCTGCACTGTCCAATTTTAACATCCTTTGTCCATTTGTATCTTTATTCTTTGCGGCCTGAACTAGTGAGAATGAGAACCTTGGAAAGTATGTTATGAGAGCAGTAGATTTGGAAGGATAATCTACAGCTGTATATTCTTTAAAGTTGTCTTAGTGTGTTAACTAATATTGGTCTGAGATGAGTTAAATGGAGTAACATGGTTGGTGAGGATTCATATAGCAATTTGGGACTGAAGCATAGTTGTTGTTTAGTGTGTTAGCCTTCTGGAGTAACAACTACATGAATCCTCACTGACCATGTTAGCTTTGTGGAGTAAATTAACATTTTATATATGATGAGAACAGCTTGGTTAATTCATACTCGTTATATGACAACCTGTAGAGGGTTGACTCCTTTCTGTGAAGTCCAGTACACAGTGTTAGGCTTTTAGATTATTCATGGAACTTTTGCTTACTGATCAAAAGAACATTATGAGAGCCATAGAGGCACTATATCACCGAAACTTTTGCTTGCTTTGAGTCCCTTTCTAAGTTGCTGCAATCGTTGTCAAAACTGCATTTTGATTCCTTTTCTTTTTAACCTAAAACTACTTGGAGCTTTTGAACTAATCGATAAATTAAGATTTAAGGGACATATTCCCAATGAATCATCATTTGCCTTGCATCATCATGATCTTCCCTTTCCCCCCTGCTTTCCTGCATTTTTGTAGGTTGTGCTCAAATATCTTGGCGCCTTTTTGTGATAAGTACGGTACAGAATAAGAGTACATTCTGCTTTTCAGGTAGAATTTGCCCCTTCACTGGGAAGAAGTCCAACAGGGGAAACAAGGTCTCTCATTCAAACCACAAAACGAAGAAGTTGCAATTCGTAAACCTTCAGTACAAGAGAATTTGGTGGGAGGCAGGCAAGCGCTACTTGAAACTGAGGTTGTCGACAAAGGCCATAAAGACCATTGAGAAAAATGGACTTGATGCTGTTGCCAAGAAGGCTGGAATTGATCTCAGCAAGAAGTAGAACCTGAAACATGATAGCATATTTTGTTTGATGCACTAAAAAATAGTACTTAATATTTTTTGGCATTGCTTTATATGCTTCCAATGATATTACTTTCCAAGAATATCTTGATCAACCACTTTCCGTGAATATTAACAACATTCTCTCTTAACTTTTTTTTAAAAAAATGTTTTAGCCTGGAAATGCAAGCTATTCACTAATAAGCCTTATGAAAGTGACACCGCTTCTGAAGTTCAAATAATCCCGACTTTCCTTAGTCGTGGACTAAGGGTGATAAAGTGTTTTTTTGGTCCCCCGATATGGGGTTGCTTGTGAAGGAGGGTTGTGCACGACAAAGCAAGGGAATGAAAGGTCCCTTCCGTGTTAGATGTTCTTTAACCTCCCGATAATGATTTTTGGTCCCCCGATATGGGGTTGCTTGTGAAGGGGGGTTGTGCACGACAAAACAAGGGAATGAAAGGTCCCTTCCGTGTTAGATGTTCTTTAACCTCCCGATAATGATGGCTCTATTCTCTTTGAGAGCGTCGAAGATATATAAAGAGTGTTTCCAAGTTTATCTTAGTTACCAGGGTGTTTCAGCAAAGACCTATGGAGGCATCTTTTGCCTTTTGGGTGCGGGATACTCGTTTAACCTTTACCTGCAGAAGACAAATGCATACAAGGACTGATGTAATTCAAGAGGTGTAGTTCATAACATTCATCTATAACAAGAACAACACAAACTAATATTACAACCTTTGGGACATTACATTAAACAAGTCAAAACTTAGTCTGAACAAAGTATAGTATGTTCAGAAAGTGTTGGTGCTAAAAGCTCATTTAGAGCTATCCTTCAAAGTAAATAACAAACACAGCCAAAAAAGGGTCAACAATTTCCATTTGATTTTTTGGTTGCCACTTGCCCTGCATCAGTCGACTACAGCCTTCCAAAAGATATCTGAAATCAGCAAGAATTGCTTAAATTTAGTACGGAGCTTCAAGATACTTTCTGCATAAACATAAAACTCATTAAGCAACAATCACACAAGTTTTCGTATGGTCATAGTACGAGTCTAAAACTCTAAATAGACCAAGATACATTAGTGCCAAAAATCAAACTGTGTTGGCAATTTACTATGTATCCTTCAACCTGTTGACAGGTAGATGGCACTAATCTACCGAGTCTAAAAATATAGACTGTTTCCTTGAGATCTCCATGTAGAAAAGCATTCTTGACATCCAACTGATGGATTGGCCAAGTCTTTGAAAGAGCCAAGCTAAGCACAGTGCGAATGGTAGCCGGTTTGACCACCGGACTAAACGTCTCACCACAATCAATTCCAACCTGCTGAGTCTTACCATCACCAACAAGTCGCGCCTTATGTCGAGCAAAGGACCCATCGGAATTCTCCTTGTGAGCAAAAATCCACATAGACCTGATAACATTAATACCATATGGACGGGGCACCAACTCCCACGTCTTATTATCAATAAGAGCATTATATTCATTAGTCATAGCAATTTTCCAATTAGGGTCATTTAATGCGGACACAGGATTGCGGGGCAAGGGGGATTTAGAGACATCCGAATGTAAATTAAAATGTATTTTAGGTGTAAAAATACCCCGCTGACTACGAGTGACCGGTCTATGACTCGAGGAAGAATTGAGGGAATTTTGGGAATTTTTTCGGGCTCGGGATGGATGGCCGGCGGGCGGTGGGCTCCGCCGGCCCAAATCGGTACAGTCGGGTTCGGTTTCTGGACCGGCCCGAAGAATCTGGGACCGGCCCAATAACCGGAACTGATTCAGGTGGCCGGAGCGAGAGGGAGTGACGTTTGTGGGGCCGGCGGGCAGTGGGCCCGCTGGGGAAATTTGGGTACGGGAGTTGTCCGAAAAATTCCGAATAATATACGGGGATATTTGGTCATCCAAAAAATTACACGACTTAGGTTCGGGAGTATGAACTTTCGTAAACGGGAATTGAGTTTCATCAAAAATGACATGGCGATTGATTATGATTTTCTTGGAGGATAAATCAAAACACTTATAACCACGATGATTTGACGGATAACCCAAAAACACACACGGGGTAGACCGAGCCTGAAGTTTGTTAATTGTTGTGGATGGGAATAGTGGATAACACAAGCAACCAAAAATCCGAAGGTGAGAATAAGAAGGGTTCTTATTATATAAGATTGAGAGGGGAAGAATATGTCAGACCTTTAGACGGAATTATGTTAAGAAGGTAAGTGGCCATTTGTAGAGCATGATGCCAAAAATACGGAGGTATAGAGGCATGGATTAGGAGAGTTCGGACAATATTATTTATGGAACGAATTTTGTGTTCGGCTTTCCCATTTTGTGAAGATGTATGAGGACATGAAAACCGAAAATTTATCCCATGAATAACACAAAATTCTCGAAACTCCCTATTGTCATACTCTTTCCCATTATCACATTGAATATTTTTTATTTCTCTTTCGAATTGAGTACGAATGAATGCTCTAAATTTTATGAAGACGGAAAACACTTGTGATTTATTCGCAATTGAAAACGTCCACAAAAATCTAGAATAATCATCTAAAAAGAGAACATAATATCGATGACCCATTGAACTAAGAACAGGAGATGTCCATAAGTCGCTATGAATAATGTCAAATGGCATAGAAGTATGAGAATTGGAGTCTACAAATGGCAACTTAACAATTTTTCCTAATGAACAAGATCGACAAATTGGAGTACGACTCGTACCCTTACAAGAAATAAAGCTATTTTTATCTAAAACTCGATAAAATAGAAGAGCCGGATGACCCGGACGAGCATGCCACATGGAAGGAGAGATGGTCGCAAAAGGCGATGACAAGGGTGGACTCGATGGTCGAAACCGGGCATGATAGGATATAGATTCCCCCTACTTTCACACCTCATGAGATGACTCCCCGTCTTGAAATCCTTCACAGAGAAACCGAAAGGATCAAATTCAACGAAACGTAATTGTCATTTGTGAACTTTTGGACAGACACTAAATTTTTAATCAATTTAGGAGCATGTAAAGTATTTTTCAAGAGGATTGGTGGATTGGGGGGAGACAACGTTTTTCGACCATACCCTTGAATTGGAATAGAACCGCCATTACCAATAATTATCCCCGAGGGGTGCTCAAATTGGAATAAGATGAGAGAGTACCGAGTCGGAAGTCATGTGAGTAGTGGCCCCGGTGTCCATGTACCAATTTTGGTCCGGTTGAGTCAATCCCAACGTGTGCATCGCGGCCTCGATATCGGTCGAGTAGGGCCTCGTATGTATGATGGGCTTGCGGAGGTCGGGGCCCAAGAACTCCCTGGCCGTGCCGGACCCGGCCCGTAATCGCTACCACCGCCCGCCGCCGGGCCACCGGCCGCCGGGCCGCCACTACCGGGTATTGGGCTCGGACCGTGGCCCCCACCGGCCGCCGGAATTCCCCGCCGCCCGCCGGTACGGGCCGGGCTGCCGGCCCACGGTCCTCTCGCCATCGCTCCATCCGCCATGGGCCCCATTGCGGGCCCATGGGGGTGGTGGGCCTTGTTCATTGGATGGGACCCACCGACGTTTTGCCGACTACGGAACCTCCACCATTACCACCGCGTTTGCCCCCGCGGTTTTTGTTATTATTCTTGCGATTATTCTTGCCGCCACCATTATTATGGTTTTGACCCGAATTATTAACAAAACCTGAAGGATTAGGAGAGGATGCCATCATGACAACTGGACATGCTCCGGTAGCCGCTTTTTTAGCCAAACCGGCTTCTTCCAACGTAAGCATGGAGCGGGCTTGATGGAAGTCGGGAAGAGGGTTGCTTTGGCGAAGGAGAGTGCCAACACCATTATAGGCCTCCGAAAGACCGGCAACCAACTGTAGAACTAGACGATTATTTGTTACCGGTGCGCCAACATTACGGAGTTGATCCGCCAATTCCTTTAGTTTCTTGCAATATGCAGAAACGTTCGGAAATACATCCATTCGAACGAGAGAGAATTCATGCTCGAGTGTGACGACACGGGAATGTTGGTTGTCTTGGAATATGTCACGCAATCTATTCCATGCAGCCATAGCCGTGGTATCTGGCTCCATAATCGTCTGTAGAAGGTCCACTGAAATAGTGGCGTATATCCACCGAAGAACGGTAGCATCAAGTGTAATCCATAGCTCAGGATCCTCCGCAGGACGGGGTCTAGCGGTAGGAATGATGTGATGAAGAACTTGATACGATATAGCGTGAATTTTAAACAACTCTGCCCACGTTGCATATTGAACGTTTTCCATCTCAAGGACAATAGGGACACTTAGCTTGATATTGGAAACCGTGAGGGCAGGGTGAAAATTGTTCTTAGACATATTTGAAAGAACAAAGAAAGAGGATAAATTTAAGAGAGGTTTTTGAGAGCGGAAGACGAGATATTTGGAGAGAAAACCCGAGGGAGGGGGGGGGGGGTTCTCGGCCAAGGAGGCAAAAATTTTGAGAAAAGAAATTTTTTGTTTAGACCTAGTCTCTTGATACCATGAAAGAAATAATCCCCTTGATTATTTTCATTGATTGAATAGATATATATACAAGTTACAAAATAGGAGAATCCTATTCCTAATCTATTCCTAAAACCTTATTCTACCATAACTCTAACTATACAATTATGGTAGGTGTATAACACTAATTATGATAATAATTATACTATAATATTACATCAATATATACTCCTAATATACAACAACTACTGCCTTTCCGTGATCCAATGGCTGCATTCCCGTGATGGGCTTCTGCTTCAGTGCCTTGGCCTTCCAGCGGCCCACTGCCAGTGGCCCACTGCTGAGGCCCTTGCTGCCTATTCCATTGTTTTGCCTAGTGATATATATGTGATATACATTGCTGTATATTCAGTGTATATCACATGTATATTGCTTTGTTTAACAATTTTAGTTAAGAAATGACTTACTTGCACCTAGGGGTGACCAGTGGGCGGGTTTGGGGAGAGTCCCGGCGGGACGGGGGAAAGGGTCGGGACCGGTCCTCCGGCGGGACCGGGACTGGCCGATGTCCCGTCCCTCATCCAGCCGGAAAAGGGGACCGGTGTTGGCGGGGCGGGGTCGGTTCCGGGATTTCTTTTTTTTTTTAACACTTAATTTCAAAAAAACTGTGAATATAAATACTTAAATAATTGAACAAGATAGTGTAATAAAAACATTCCAAGACTATTTTTGTGTCTGTTATATTATTTAATAGAAATATAATTTTTTTGTAATACAATTTCAAAATTGCAACTTTGTGGTGTTGTTCAAAAGTTGCAAATCACATAGTAAAATTGCAATTAAAAAAATTGCATAGTTATAAACACCTTTTCTAATTTCTTCACAATGTCTTGTGGTTCTTTGGTTGGAATTGGAATTTGTTGGTCAAATTGGTCGACATCGCTTCCAGTTCCCTTAGACAAGATTTCATTGTAATTTAAATCGTCTTCTTCGTTGATCTCTGGTTGACCACACCTTCTACGCTCCGCTCGTATCCAATCTCTGAATAAAACTGCAATCTCCAAGCTGTCTCCCGCTAATGAGTGTCCATGCTCTCCTATTTGAAATCTTCCGGCAGAAAAAACGCTTTCAGACGCTGTTGATGACGCTTGAATGTTCAACACATCTCGGGCCATCTTTGCTAGTATCGGAAATGTCTTCCTCATTTTCCCTCCAGTATTTAAGCAAGTCTTCACATCCTTCTTCGTTGAGAACTGCTTGGTACGGTACAACACCCTGCAAAACAAAAACATCAAACTCGCTAACTTGATTAGCAGTGGAACCACTAAACATTCTATTTCTAAGGCTTTCAATACTAGCCACATAAACATCATGTTTTTTCTAAGGTTGTATTGAAGAAGAAGATGGTATAGAAGCTGGTTGATTGCTAGCACTTTCTTGTTGGTAATGCGTATTTTTTTTTTGCATTCATCGTATATGCTAGACAAAACTTTTTCTTTAGTTGGTTCCTTAGGTGATTATTCATTTGAGTTTTTTTTGGAGTTGGAGGTGGAAGTATTGCTATACAATCATAAATCGTTTCAATAAGTACTTTACAACCGTCTATTTTAATAGTCGGATTTAATACAATACCAATAATATAAATAGTGGAATAGGAAAAAATATTTTTTTAATTTGATAAATATTTTTTAATAGGTGTCTTATAAGATGATTTTTCATATATTCACTAAGTAACAAAAATACTAGAGCTATATAAAATAACATAGTTGAAATAGTAGGATAATATAATCAGAAAATTCTTTAGTTGCTTGAAAAAATTTCTCTAAAAATTCATTAAGTTCTGAAAATTTTTCCCAGTCATTATCTACAAGCATATCAGTTGGATTTCGATTATGGACATTAAAAAATAAAGTTATAGGTCTTCTATAATCGTAAGCAACAAGTAGTTGTTCATATAGAAAATTCCACTTAATCGCTACTTCTTCAGAAATTTTTCTAAAAGATAATCCACAATCGTGACAAGTTTTTTTCTTTTTTTTTTCTTTATATATATATATTTTTCTCTTGTAAAAATCTAGACCATTTCACAAAATTCAAAGGTATATATATTTTCTCTTGTAAAAAAGGTCATGGATTGAAAAACTTCTACCATTAGTGAATAAGGGCATATCTTACCCAGCTATTAACGGATGACGAGAGCCATTTCCCAAAGTTCAAAAATATATTTGAACTTTTTCTCTTTTTAAAATAATTCAAAGCGAGCCAGGAGGAAGAAGCATGTGTTTCTATCTGAAGGTTGAAGTGATGGACAAGATGGTAGGTTCGTTTATTTTTGTAACTCTAATCCGTTCTGACCAAAATCGCGGTAATGTGATTTGAATTCAAGATTTTTTTTCTTGCTTCTAATAATACGTTGAATTGTGTGATAATTTCATTTAAAAATTGAAACTATTAGAGCACACTTTTAATTTTTTTAAGTCACTACAAGAAAGTATATAATTGACAACAAAATTTTAGCAACAATATAAAAACATAAATGACAATAAAAAATTAATATATTATTGTTAAAAACCGTAAATGGCAACAAAAAAATAATGTTGTGAAAACTTTTCGCATCGAAGGTTAATGCAACGGTATGCAACAACTTTTGTTGTTGTAAAAAATATTTTTGATAACAACATCCAACATATGACAATAAAAATTATTGTTGACAAATGCCTTTCTTCTTGTAAAGATTACTCCATATATTATATGATCAAACACCATAAAAATGCCTATGTATTTGGAGCATAGATAGGTTTCACATTCTACGTGTATAGGTACGCACATACCCACAATAATAATGATCACTACAAGAAAGTATAGAATAAACAATTTTTTAACAACAACAATAAAATTGTTTGCTAATTTTAATAAATGGCAACAACTTTAATTAGTCGTTGCTATATCATAGGCAATTTTTTTTTGTTGGCAAATGTTTAAATTTTGTTGCCATAATATACAGTTAATATAATAAATTTTAATATAAATAAATTGGCAATAACTTTTTAGCAACCACCATAGTATTGTTGGCTTAAGTCAGTAAACGGCAACAACTTATTTCAATTGTTGCCATTAAATCAAGATTTTAACAACAATTTTTCCTTGTTACCTAACAATTTAGATTTTGTTGCAAAAGTTTACGGTTAATAAAATTAACTTAAAATATGAATAGAATTGGCAACAACAAATTTTTATTGTTGGTAATACTATTAACTTTCTCAACAACTTACGTTGATTTGATTGTGGCGTAAATTTTTTGCTTTTCCGCCAAAACCCAACGCGGCAAACTTATTTTTTCTGAAATTCTTAGCGCCCTTTTTCATACTTATTTTTATTTTTCAAAGAGTAGTCAGAATTGTGGTGATGTAATATTTAGTGAGTTCTTTGATGATATATAGGCTTTACTATCCTGATTATTTTTCCCAAGGAAACTGTTATATGAAGTTAAGTTACATGTTAAATAAGATGCGGATCTGATCGTCCACATAATATATAAAATGAAATTTCTGATATTTGAGATCTTTCTTTTTGAATAAAATCTCCGTTGTATGAGAACACTGAGTTCTTGTTATCTCACTGAGTTATTATTTGACTAGCTACTTGTTTTCTCGTCTTTGCATCTCTTTAATTTGACAATGTTTTCAAGTTGTGAAAAGCTGCGACAAGTCTTTATTGAAATCTTTCAGATAATTTGAAGTATAATAACTAAAGGAATATATTTTTTGTATTTCATTGATTATTGTGTACAAGATATATAGTCAGAGCCGTCTCTGGAGCATTCGAGGCGGCGCCGCCTTACAGGCCCCCCCGGCCGGCGAGGCCTCCGCCCCAGAAATTTCATTTTTCTTTTATTGGTTTCAAATATTAAGATATGTATTAAAAATGCCTCCAATCTTATCAGTGAAAGTTGTAGCCTAGCGTTTGAGGGTTCCCTTCAAAGTCCTTCCCTAGTGAGAGGTCGCATGTTCGAATCCAATGAGCAGTGAAAGACTTTTTTTTAATAAACACAAAATCAGATTTGGCCCCAAGTCTCAACCAGTCGGCCTAAGTCCCAAACACCCCCCCCCCCCCCCCCCCCTTAAACAAAAAACAAACTTTTTTTCTTTTTTTAATTTAAACAATAAAAGATAGCGAGAGTCTGTGCTATTTTGTTAAAGCGTTAATTTCCTCACGCATGACTGCATTTCAATTTGGTCAAGTTTCACTAATTTTGGATTTTTGGGAATTGGGGATATGATTTGTGTGGACAGGTTAAATTGGACTTTGGGTTTGAAAATCCCGTGTTGGACACGGGTTTCCATTCGGTGCGTGGGGATAGGGACAATTTCGGTATTTATGTTAGGGATCGGGACAGGGGTAGGCGAGGCAGTGTGGGTAGTGACGATTGGGGCGGTGGGGTACTGTGTTGGGCCAGAAGAGATCTGGGTGGGTGTGGTTACTATTACGGGATGAGGCGTTGTTGGTGACTGGTGGTGAGGTTTGGGAGATGGTGATGACGAGTTGGGGTTTTGTCAGTTGGTGGTTTTGTTGGCTGTGTTAGGTAGGAGATCGGAGATGCGAGGGGTGGATGTGGTGGCATGGAATCGATGTGCTACCGGCATTGATGACCTGGGCATGTGGGATATAGCAGCTGACCGGGGTGACACCGGGAATGGAAGATCTGACGAAGCCGGGGTGGCAGATATGAAGTCAGGTGATGTCGGAACAATGGTTTTGCCATTGGGAACAGTCATAGATACAAAGGGTCGAATTTCAGAGGAGATGCAAGTGGATAGTCGAGACTGTGACTGGGTATGGAGGCTGCCGGAAGAGGCAACGACATGTGGCAGTGAAGCCAACTGTGGGGTAGCTGCCGGAGGTGGCGGCGATGGTACAGTAGCCGGATTAGGTAGTCGAGACCGTGACTGGGCATGGAGGCCGCCGGAGGTGGCAGTGACGACGACTGTAGGGTAGCTGCCGGAGGTGGCGGCGATGGTGCCATAGCCAGATTACTGAGCAGGGTGGCAGACGAGGGGGATGGGTTCAGACTCCTCGAGAAACGTGTAATCGGTAGTCCGAAATTTTTGAAGATGGAGAATGGGAAGATTGCCTCGTTAAACGTGACATGACGGGACACGATGATCTTACGGGACGACAGGTCATAACACAAATATCCCGTATGATTTGGTGGGAATCCTAAGAAGACACGCGGGGTGGTACGATGCGCTAATTTATGAGGAGCAGTGGTGGCAAGATTTGAGTGGCACATGCAACCGAAAATTCTAAGGTGGTCATATGACGGGATCCGACGATAGAGAATTTCGATAAGGGTTTTGTTGTGAAGAGTACTCGTAGGTAAAATATTAAGGATGCATTATACCATTTTGGTTAAATAGACCCAAAACGACGGGGGGAGAGCGGCATGAAAAAAATTTGGTATGAACCAAGTTGTTGATGGTACGGATGATTCATTCGGCTTTTCCGTTTTTGGGTGAGGTATGGGGACACGAGAAACGGAAAGACCATGCCATTCTTGGTGCAAAAGTTATCAAACACTGAATTATTAAACTCACGAATGTTGCCACATTAGAATGATTTTATGGACTTTTCAAATTGTGTTTTGATATAGGTACGAAACTCAAGGAATTTGGTAAAGACTTCATACTTGAATTTTAGAGGGTAAATCCAGATAAAGTGAGAAAAGTCATCTAATAACACAAGATAGAATTTATGACCTAGGGAACTAATAACAGGAGATGTCCATAAATCTACATGAATAATATCAAACGGGGAAAACGTAACACTTAAAGAAGGTTGAAAAGAGAGGCGAACGTGTTTGCCTAAAGGGCAAGAAAAATACTGTTAGGCAGGTGTCCCACTAGAACAACGAATTAAATTATTATTTCGAAGAAAAGTAAAAACAGGAGCTCCGGGGTGTACAAGTCTATTGTGCCAGGTTGACGGAGAAATTGTTGCTAAAGAGGTGGGAGGAGAGACTTGGGCAGTTAGAGATGTAGGAGGGGTGACACTGGCAGCGGCCATGGATAGGAAAGGATAGAGGTCCCCCTCACTATTGCATCTCGTAATGAGTTTCCCGGTAAGTAGGTCTGTTACAGAAAACCCAAACGGGTCAAAGTTGATTGATACAAAATTATCAATAGCAAAATTTCTAACGGAAATTAGGTTTTTGATAATATTTGGGGCATAGAGGACGTTATTTAGGGAGAACTGAGGATGCGGTGGTGGGGTTAGTGTGTGGCCAAATCCTTGAATTGGAATGCGATGACCACTTCCAACCATAATAGATTGTGAAGTATTTAAATTTCGCAGTTGAGGAAGATTACCAGAATTGTTGGTGAGGTGAGACGTGACGCCCGTATTCATAAACTACGCATTATCAGACTACCGATGAGTCAATGTGACGAAAGTCAGGCCCAAATTGAATTGGGGAAGACCTTGTAAATTTGTGACTGCCATTAAATTTCCTAAGAGTTGTTTGCGAAAAGGAAAAGATAAAAAAAAATTAGGGGACTAGGTGGTTGTTATTCTGCTGCAAAAGCAGAAAGGTGCTGCAGCGGCTTTCTGCAAAGTAGGTAGCTTCAACACTTGGCCAGCCTATAACCCCTTCATAAATTCTTGCGCAAACATTGAGCTTTTCTTGGTTATAGGTAAAAATAAAAACAAACAGACTAGGAATTTCTGCTTTTCGGAAGAAAATAAGATGCAGAAACTGAGGTTCTGCGGCGGCTGAGGAAAGAGAGTAGGGTTTAGGTCTTGGGCTTTGATACCATGTTGGATTGTATTAGTTTTCATTAAGTCTTTCTCATTAATACAAATATATATAGTGCACAATGTGAAATACTAATTCAATAAGGATCCTATAACTAACATAATTATAAATCACTAAATATTACACAATATATAAAGTATAATATATTTGTACACGTTAATAAAATACATCATATTTGCGGCAGAAAATCCTTCCATATCTTTTGAAAAGGTGAGACGTGTACTTATTGTGATGCATTTTAATTATGTTTTATTCAATAACGTAATTTGATTTTTTTTGTTAGAGAGATATAAACACTGGAAAAGAGCCAAACTTTCAGAAACTTTGGGAATTGACTCACATGAAGAACGGGCGTTGGGTTAATGATGCATCTGCTGAATTGAATGTACATGCATAGCTCTTATCTTTATTCCTAAAATATAACTCACAAATATTGATGCTAAAGCTTGTATAACTTTTTTGTAGGATAAAGTGAAAGAAATTGTTGTCGAACAAATTCAAGAAATTGAAGAGGATACTGATGTAGATCCTATTGTTAATGCTGCATTTGTGAGAATTATGGGCGAAAAGTCAGGGTATTGTCGTGGTCAAGGATCGGGAATTAATCCAACAGGTAGGAGATCTATGAATGTAATTCAAGAGCAATTACAGGCACAACGAAAAGAGGTAGAAGAAGAACGTCTTAAACGAGAGAGTGTAGAATAGGCCGATATCAGGTCGGTTGTAGTGTGTAACATACATTGAACTACATGTGACATGTGCATATCGCTCCTTGTATATGGGTGCACCATGATTCCAATAAGTTATATGATTCATATCCATTGGTGGCTTCAACGAGACTAGTAAAAAATCAGCTTGAAGAAGAGCGAAAATATCGAGAAGTCATGGAAGCTCGTCTAGTGCGTGACCAGAAAATGTTAAAAGGGGGCATAATGGCACTAGTGTCCCATCTGCAAAGTTCCGAGGTATAGGCGTTAAAGGTTCAATTACTTACTTTTGATCCTAAGAATATTTTGATTAAACTACTGTGTTATGCTCAATAAAGCTATCCTAGTTATTTTGATGTTATAAAATAGTTTCTTCCTTAGTTCTATCGTGTTTAAATTAGTTGTATTATATCTAACAGAATGGACTTCCGTCTGCAATTCTCAACATTATTGCTGATTCAAGTGATTCAGATGCTGCAAGTCCTACAAGTCTTATGGATGACATCAGGGTAAGTAACCTGATGATGCAAGTTTAATACAAGAAGGGAAATCGATAACAAATATCTTATGGTTTGGTTATTGGTTTATCATGTTTACAAATCGATAACCGATAAATCTGTTGGAAATTTGCCTTTGGCGGGGAGATGCGTCCACCCATCTTTGATGAATTAAACACTAGTGTCCCGCATGTTGGATACCTTGTCTCTTTACACATGCATGATCTACGAAGTGAGTAGATGATCGTAGGGCCAAGAATCGTCAAATTTCGTTGAGAAATGAAAGAGATATTGGTCCACGAAGTAAGGTGTTTAAGGCATGGAAATGTGGTGTGGGACAAATCTACCACATCGGTGGGAATAGGAAGAATTGCTCTCTATATATGTCTCAAATTGGTAAAGGGTTTGGGACCCCAAGGGGTATCCCATGTGTTTAAAGGAGGGAAGACCTAGGTGTGCTTGGGTTCAAGGCTAAGCCCACACGCGCGCCGCCGCCGCCCGCCCGTCAGGTTCGGTTCCGGGTCCATGGGCTGATATTATCTTTTTGGACGAGAGAACTCTGTCAGATGTACAGTTTGATCCCTGAAGTTTCATATGTACAGTTTGGACCTGAATTCTTTCATATGTACAGTTTGGTCTCCAGAGTTTCTGGGAAGGTGACGGAAGGCAGAAAGCCTACCGTTGGGACTGTTTTTTGAGGCATTAATCAGCCATTACTTGGCTGATTAACTCCTCTATTAACAGCCCATTAATTGGGCAATTGAGCAACCTCCTTCATGACCTTATTCACCTCATTCATGGCATTAAAACCTGCCATTACAGCCCTCCTTTAAGGGTCATTACAGCCTTGTTTGTGGCTGTTGGACAGCCCCTCATCATGCTATATATTGAGCTTCATTTGGCTCAAAGCAGTAGCTAAAAACAGACGGGAATAACACAGAAAAATAGCACAAAAACAGACTGAAAAATCACGAAATCAGTGAGCAAAAACTGCTCGAAACAGTGGCTGAAAATCAGTCAAAAACAGTGACCAAACCCTCACGTATACACAAGATATACACTATAGAGACACACTATATACACAGAGACAAAAGAGAAGAGTAAAGAGAAACTCTTCCTTCCTATTCCATATCTTCAGCAAGTCGAGTCATATTTGTTTTCTTCGCCAGGCTCAACCTATTGGCTTTGTAGCGTTGAGATTAAAGTGTTGTTTTATCTTGGGAGACTATTGCCCGCTAACGTAAAAGCATATATACGGGGCAATCTTGTCTTAAGGACAGAGAGCAATCCCTCGACTCAACACACAACGTTGTAACCATCCAGATTTAGTTTCTTGATTTCAGGATATCAAGATTCAAGACACAACAAGCTTGCGGCAGCTCTCAACATTGGCCTTGCAAGGTTATCAAGATTCATGACACAACAAGCTTGCATCAGTTTTGAAGATTGACCATTTATCTATCCTTTCGAACATTTGTAATAGTTACTTACTTCCCGTACTGCTTTATAAAGTACAATAGAGTACCAACAATTTAAGACAAGATTGTATTGTAGTACTATTAGTGTTCGAAAGATGTCGGTCAAAGGTTGTGTGACCAAATCTGGATATGGCTGTGATTTTCTACTTGAAGACAGTGATGATGATATTGTTGGAGTTCAACATGTTCATGGTGTCACTGCTCCCAAGAGTGGTGGGAACAAATGCTCACGAGAGCCTAAGGATGTCAACTGGGACAAGAGGAGAAGGCTGAAGATGTGGTTCTATCTTGCAGCAGAAGGCGTATATCTGTCCCAGACAAAGAATCCAAAATTGGGATAAGTATTTTTCTTACTTGTCAAGAATAAAGATTAAATGATGTCTGATTAAAAATGGATTAAAGTAAGGAGGAATATAAACTTACGCTTTAAAAATCAGAAGTTTAATCTCTTCTTCTTTCCTGTTTTAAGATTGGATTTTGTAAACGACTTAAAAAGATCCGTTCTTTTAAGTGTAGTGATTAAAAGTGTGTAAAGTATGTTCGCACATATGATGGAGAGAGATCCACTAACTGTGCGAAAACTGTTACCACTCTTAAGTAAGCGCCAAGAACTATTTGGGCACCAATCATAACAGAAGAAGTCTAAAAGCTAAAGACGTTGAGTCTGTCATACTATTTGGCAGAAGATCCTTCATAGGATGATATTTGACACTCAGTCATACAAAGCCTCCGGGCGACTGGAGTGGGCCAAAATTCCTTTGATATGATGATATTGGACACTCAGTCATATAAAGCCTCCGAACGACTGGAGTGGGGCCAGAATTCATTTCATAGGAAAAGTAATGGACACCTAGTAAGGTGGGGCCAGAGTTTCCAGGTCTTAAATGATCTGAAGGCCTAAAGAAAGGCATAAAAGAAATTGGACACTCAGTCTGCCAAAGCAACTGGAGTGGGCCAGAGTATCTAGATCACATATGATTCGGTTACGCCCTAACCACGGGCAAGAGGTTGTTCATGTGAAGCAACGCCACCTCTAAAGTAGAAGGGGTTGGAGAGGTTGTCCTCAATAGGACTTCAGGGAATGGGATCACTCTAAGATGAGGTGATACATGTCCCAAACTTGGTTTAAGGGACGCTGTTGGTCAAGCTAGTTTTAGACTAGTCCAACTGGTCTGTAATAACTAAGAATGGTACAGTACGTCTGTAGCTAAATGAATGATATATTTGTAATCCGTGCATCTATGCCATCATAGATTAAGACACGGTAATTAGCAAGTCATTCAAAAGCTAACGATGTTGAGATTGTTGCCTTCTGTCGACATAAACCCTCAAAATGAATGTGAGGTAGACGAAGAGGCAAAATCACCTTTCCAAATTCCGTCAAGGGAATAGCGAAAGAAACACCGCTCCTCTAGAACTTAGTCACACCTACTTGGGTGATTTGAAGTTTATACAAAATAGAGGAGGAAGACAAGTACGTTGTGATCTTTATTGATGATAGTACAACGTATGGAATCCTTTATTTGTTGAAAAGCAAAGATGAAGTTGTTGAAGCGGATAAGCGCTACAAAGCAGAAGTTGAAAATCAACTAAGCCTATGGATTGAGAAATTCGTAGTGATAGAGGGGGAGAATGTGAAGCATCGTTCATTAAACGACTGTTCATTTCTCACTTCAGTCCAACGGTGTTAGCCAAGCGCAAGGTCGTACGCCCAAATTATGTGGGGTGGCTTGGTAAAAGTTGTAATACTGAAACAGGTCAAGTTGTACCTAAGACTGTAGATTGCATATCCACTGGATCTGCAAATAACAGTAGTGTTGATCGCCTCTTGGTGTCAAAGAATGCTGAATTCTTTGAAGATAGCTTTCCTGAAAAAGGAAAAATGAGAAATTGCTCAAGGTTAACAAGAACCCGCGAGGGCCTGATTGTCCGGAACTAGACGTTCCATATCTACAGGACTCGAAAGTTGCTGGCTATCCGGAACTTAATATTCCAGATCTGCAGAACTCAGGGATTCTAGATGTTGAACCGAGACGGAGCAAAGAAGGGGACAAAGACTTGTTCCAGTCCTTTTAGCGTGTATGGTTGAGAATGAACCATGGACAATTAACAAATAATTGTCATCTCCAAAAGCGATGCTTTGGAAGGAAGCTACAAAGAGAGAAATAGATTCCATCATATAGAACCACACTTGCGTAATGGTTGATCTTCCTCCGGGAAAAGAACCTTTGGGTTGTGAAAATGAATACTCATCTGTGAGTACAAAATAGATGGATCTGCTGACGAGTATAAAGCCTCGGTTACTTGTACAAGTGCTCCCATGTGAGTAGCTTAACATCTAGGGCCATTGCAGTCTTGCGTGGCATGGATGTTGAAACAACCTTCCCAACCGGAGAGTTGGAAGAAGAGAATCAGAGTTGGTTTGCTGGACTATTGAGCTTCTTCCTGAACTTTCATTTTGGTCCCTGAAATGTTTACATTTTGGTCTTGAAAGTTTCAGATAAAACAGAAATAATGAATCTGACCACAGAAACATTGATTCTGAAGTTAGAAAGCCAACAGTTGGAAAACCAACAGTCTGAAAGTGAAAGTCATATTGAAACAAAGTCTCGATATGAAAGATATGGGTATCACAGATGACATCTTAGGAATTGGATTTCTAAGACATTTAACGGACTGGTCGATAGTTGACAGTCTCGTTGAAGCCACCAATGGATATGAATCATTGAAATGATTGGAATCATGGTGCACCCATAGACAAGGAGCGATACGCTCAGGTCACGTGTAGTTCAATGTATTGTACACACTACAACCGACCTGGTATCGGCCTACAAAGCAGATCAGTTAAACTAAGGTTCATTGATGATTTCAATACATGATCAATAGAAAGGCGTTAAGTCGGATATAACGATATCTGAATTATTCGCTCATTTACGGATTATAGTATTCTGGATGTCCAGCGGTTCTGGGAGAACACAGTGATGCAAACTGGACATCAGATCTGAAGAACACCAAAGCCACCAATAAATGTGTATGGTAGGTCTTGGAAAATCCTCTAAGCAAACTTGCATCGGCTGATTCATGATGAAATAAGAGTTTATCGCTTTATACAAAGCATGAAAGAAGTTGAGTAACTTAACGGCTCCTTAGAGGACGTCCCTTATTGGGAGAAACCCGTGCCTTCAGCAGTTCTACACTGTGGCTAGCCGGTCGGCTTCAGGAAGGACACGGATGACGGTGTCTGGACATATACGTCGGGATATGTCGGAGACATAAGACCGTATGGCGAGTTGATCATCACGGGTGTCACATCCTTGGTTACTAACTAAGGGACTACCGGAGATCAAGTGTTCGCCTGTCTAGGGAATGGGCTTAAAACCCAAACAATACGAACCTTTGCGGTGGAAACCCAACCATGCGATTGGAGATCCCAAGAATTTGGTTCAATGGGAAAACTAAGCGGCAAAAGGTTCGGTTGAGCGCTTCGGTGGAAGCAAGAAGCACTTCGGATGATGATTTATGTACGGAAACATGAATCCAAAGTTGTTCCGCGATAGACATTAAAGTGCTACTGCATGGTGGGTAAAGGTTAAGCTTCCAAACCTTTAATGATCCTCAAACTGTTGAGGTTAAGGTTGGAGAAACTTTTAATGATTCCTAACACTTGTGAAGTGGGGTATAGCAGGATACCTTGTAGGAGATCACCTATTTAAGTGCGAGGATGGCCGCCTCAAATGAACGCACTTAAGAATCCAAGTGTGTCCATGGCCACAACGGACAGAAACGTAAGAAGGAAAATGAATAAGAAGAGTTATTGTGTTGATATCATTGTCTTGGCTTACACTAAACACTGACGGTTCAAGACATCACGTTCACCGCGCAGTAAGTAAGTCCGATGGTATTCAACTAGGGAAGGTTCAAAGCGAAAGCTACCTCTCTTGATGCAATATCTTTTCGCTGAAAGATTCCTGAAATGTAGGCACCTTGTGTGTGCACCACAATCTCTCTTTCATAGAGGGGATTGTTGGAAATTTGCCTTTGGCGGGGAGATGCGTCCACCCATCTTTGATGAATTAAACACTAGTGTTCCGCATGTTGGAGACATTGTCTCTTTACACATGCATGATCTACGAAGTGAGTAGATGACCGTAGGGCCAAGAATCGTTAAATTTCGTTGAGAAATGAAAGAGATATTGGTCCACGAAGTAAGGTGTTTAAGGCATGGAAATGTGGTGTGGGACAAATCTACCACATCGGTGGGAATAGGAAGAATTGCTCTCTATATATGTCTCAAATTGGTAAAGGGTTTGGGACTCCAAGGGGTATCCCATGTGTTTAAAAGAGGAAAGACCTAGGTGTGCTTGGGTTCAAGGCTAAGCCTACACGCGCGGCGCCCGCCCGTCCGGTCCGGTTCCGGGTTCCGGGTTCTCGGGTTCTCGGGTCACGGGTCGTGGGCTGTGGGGACTTTCTGATATTATCTTTTTGGACCAGAGAACTCTGTCAGATGTACAGTTTGATCCCTGAAGTTTCATATGTACGAGTTTGGACACGAATTCTTTCATATGTACGAGTTTGGTCCCTGAAGTTTCAATATTTACAGTTTGGTCTCCAGAGTTTCTGGAAGGTGCCGGAAGGCAGAAAGCGTACCGTTGAGACTATTTTTTGAGGCATTAATCAGCCATTACTTGGCTGATTTACTCCTCTATTAACAGCCCATTAGTTGGGCAATTGAGCAACCTCCTTCATGACCTTATTCACCTCATTCATGGCATTAAAACCTGCCATTACAGCCCTCCTTTAAGGGCCATTACAGCCTTGTTTGTGGCTGTTGGACAGCCCCTCCTCATGCTATATATTGAGCTTCATTTGGCTCAAAGCAGTAGCTAAAAACAGACGGGAATAACACAGAAAAATAGCACAAAAACAGACTGAAAAATCACGAAATCAGTGAGCAAAAACTGCTCGAAACAGTGGCTGAAAATCAGTCAAAAACAGTGACCAAACCCTCACGTATATGCAAGATATACACTATAGAGACACACTATATACACAGAGACAAAAGAGAAGAGTAAAGAGAAACTCTTCCTTCCTATTCCATATCTTCAGCAAGTCGAGTCATATTTGTTTTCTTCGCCAGGCTCAACCTATTGGCTTTGTAGCGTTGAGATTAAAATGTTGTTTTATCTTGGGAGACTATTGCCTGCTAACGTAAAAGCATATATACGGGGCAATCTTGTCTTAAGGACAGAGAGCAATCCCTCGACTCAACACACAACGTTGTAACCATTCAGATTTAGTTGTTTCTTGGTTTCAGGATATCAAGATTCAAGACACAACAAGCTTGCGGCAGCTCTCAACATTGGCCTTGCAAGGTTATCAAGATTCAAGACACAACAAGCTTGCAGCAGTTTTGAAGATTGATCATTTATCTATCCTTTCGAACATTTGTAATAGTTACTTACTTCCCGTACTGCTTTATAAAGTACATTAGAGTACCAACAAAACCGAACCGGTAAAATACAAAACTAGACCGAACCGACCGATAAGCACCCTACTAGCAAAGCCCAAAGAGAATGTGAATCTGTTGGTTTAGCTTTCATGGTTGATGCTTCAATTTCTGGACCAATTCGAAGTAACATGATCAGATTATATCTTGAAGTAAAATGTAATGCAAATTGAGTTAGATGTTTCACTAACTAAATAAGCAGGTCAGAGATATTTCATATGTAGTGATTGGAAGGTGGTATTCTGCATCTTTGTGGGTTGTTCATGTTGTCTCAGATATGCTCATGTTAATTTCAGACTCTGTTTAACTTCAATGGGTGAATATCTTGGTTGAGTTTGCAGTCATGAATTCATGACTCCTGTTAATGATGTTTTATTATTAATAGTTGCTCTTTTGAATGGTAATATCCGAATACTGTATCGGGATTTACCGAACTGAAGTTTAATTTACTTAACTGATCTGATTTTTTTTGGTTCGATATTTGATATCTACTTTTATTTACTGAATACCGAACACCCACCCTAGATAGCTGGTTCTTGTACCTAGTTTTAATGTGAATTGAAGTGAGTGATTGAGAGATAACTGATATGGGCTCGTTTTGGTATGCAAGATGAGATAGCACAATTATGTATCAAATTTGAAGTTGGAACATCACATTGTTTCAGTTTGTGTGTTTACCTGGAAAGGACTATTGCTTGGCAAAAAGGAAATAATGGAAACAAAAACGGCATAGGGCCTCTGGTTTCTTAGTTAGGGGATGTAATAAACTTTTGTTCTGGTCAAGTATTTTACAATTGTATGACAGTAATGGTGTTTAGCATATATATTATGTTTCTGCAAATGATAGTTCATTAGCTTGTACTTCCTAGAGCTGTCATGTTTTTTTTTTTTTTTTTTTTTTGTTTTGTATGTACTTTATAGAATCCTTTTATAAAAATGTAATTATTTATCTTCTTTTTTTTGTAGGGTGAACGTGCTTAAACCAACAATACTAATATCGATATGGTTCACGTCATGCACAAGCTATCGGAGGAATACATGCTTTTTAAGTTACTTTTGAATAGAACTTGATGACCTTGCTTATATGATGTTTTGGTTCTTTTTGTAATTAGCAAACCATACGTTTTAGGAATATTTAGTTTTGTAATCTAGTGCATTAGTTCTATGTATTAACCTTTGCAAATATTTATTAATTTATGTACATTCATGAAAAATTTAAAAGAAAATATGGATTGTATATCTAGCAACTACTAATAAGTTGTTGCTAAAGTTAAATGTGATGATGTTGCCAAAACATAATTTACCTCAATAATAGTTGTTGCTAAAAGCCTTCATAACAAATTGTTAACTTTTTCGCCCATTTTTTGCAACTATTAATTTTGTTGGGAAAAAAATTAATTTTTTGCAATAATATTTTTTGTTGTTAAATATTTGCATAAACCACAACAGTGAAACTTTTACCAACAAAATCTAATTTTTGGCAATGACTTTTTTTGTTGCGAATGATATCTTTTGGCAACAATATTTTTTTTTGTTGCATAAGTTTTTCGCGACATTACTTATAGCAACAACGTGCAACAACTTTTTTGTTGTTGCCTAAAGTATATTTGGCAACAACATTGAACATATTGCAACAACAAATTTTGTTGCAAATTCCCTACTTTCTTGTAGTGGATGTTTGTAATGGACGTAGCACGATAGAACCAAAATTGGGACCGAGATTTGAATGAAAATGCTGGCAGATACAATGATTAGAATATTGGAGCCTGATGACAATTGAATGTACTATATGGGTTATTTGTTCCTATACCAAAGAAATTCAGATAGAAGGAAGAACGAACACAATCAAAATGGTACAAAAACTACTAACACAGCATGTTATGCTTAACCTACGAAGAAAATATTAAGGAAAAAGAATTCAACAAAAGTTTACAGCAAGAACTGAGCGTCCATGCAACTTGAGTCTAAAATAATAATTAAGCAATGGAGCACAAATATGTTAAAAGAATTGTTACGAAAAAACAAATAAGGGAGGTAATATCGAAAACCACGAGGAAGGTCAATGTTCCGATGTAAACATTCATGGAAGTCTACAAAATTATCCCTAATTAATGTATTTTGCTAGACATAGAAGTGTTGCAAGAGAGCAAATCAAGTATTAAAATTTCTACTGATAAAATGAATGAAAAGTACATAACTGTTTGCTTTTGTTTATTTTTTATTGAAAATTATGTGGCTAAACATCCCCTCCTAAAAATATACATCTCTTTTTGTTTATTTGGATCAATATGTTATTTTTAGTCTTAACCAAATACATACCAGAATGAATCGGGAAAGATAAAAGAGATAAATATGAGCATACCTCTTTGAAAATGAAAACTGGAAATATTTTGACTTCGTTGTCTATTAACGGCTTAGCAAACGTAATCAATAGGACACGACCTTTTAAACTCGGGCTCTGAGATGGTGGCTGTTTGTAAGATTTTTTAATAAATATTGTAATTAGTTTTTTAAAAGGACATTTAAGTAATTTAACTTTTAAGTTAGGAAGTTCATGCTTTTAAGTTTTAATATAGTACTAATTTCTCGGCGCGTGTGCAAGTGTATGCCAAATTATATAATATATTATTTTGTAAAAAAATACAATATTATTAAATATGCTATTTTGTGCGTGAAGGACGATCAATGTAAGTATCGTTATCCTTGACCATTCAATACCATTTTATTTAGTTGATCTACATGTTCATTTCTTCTTGCAATGATAACCCTTTCTATTATGAACTTTGCAGAACTTGCGTTTTTTTGTTGTTATGAAAATATTTATTTTATTAAACATTCCTATCTTGCTATCACATTTGTGTTTGATAATCATTTGTTCAGGCAAAAACGTGTATGCTAAGTTAGGTAATTCACGATTTTGTAAATAAATTTTAATATTATTAAAACAAAATTGAAATAATTAATTTTACATGAAAGAATAAGGTTAAGTTTATTTGAAATGTGGTTCGGCGCATGGTAACTTGATTATCTAGGTCAATTTGATTGGATATCGCCTGAACCAAGTAAGACAAATCATTAAAAGTTTTAATTAGATACATGTAAGTTTTTTCACTTATCTTAATATGAGGTACAAACAGATTATGAAACGTATCTCACCTAATACTTCATCTGTTTTAGTTGCTCTTAATCAAAACTTTCGTTGTTGACATTTACATCCCACTTGAAAGTGTAATACAATTTTTATCATGTGATTGAATACTTCCTTTTGTAGCTTTAAAAGGAACCCATATGTTAGAAATTAATTTATATTGTACTTCCACTTGTATGACATTGATTAAATAATTTTAAATTATTATTTTTCTGTTTCAATTTATGTGGCACCTTCCGAATTTTGAAAATCAAATTTGTTGATTTTGACCGTAAAGTCGTATATGAAATATTTAAGTTTTTAATTTTTTTTTACGTATTTAAAAATTACATAAAATGTACTATAAGTCACAATAATTAAAAATTAAAAATATTTTAATATCATACAAAAAGATCGCGGTCAAAGAAAAACTCGCCTGACTCTCAAATTTCGAAAGATATCACATAAAATTGAAACGGAATAACCATATACTGTAAATTTGAATAACTAATGTTTTGTCATTCTCAAAAGGTTGATTGAATGTACTCTTTGACGTTGCAAGCTGACAAATATTTTGCAGCATAAAAAATAAAATACTGATACTTTTGTCAACAGATATATCATAGTATCCTCTGGAATTATTACATTGCGACGGTCATTGTCGGAATATCTAGAGGTACTATTTATAAAACTAAATATTTTGTATTCATATGTGAATTATTATCCTTTATTGGAAGTATTTCAACCCACGACGGAATTCTAGTTTTTTTGGGCCACTCCCTCTTTCTTTTCCTCCTAAATTTCATCTTCTATGACTGATAAAACCAAATTTCATCTTCCATGATTGACAAAACTAAATTTCATCCTGCACTTGCAGTCAACAACATTAAAATTTTTATCCCTGTGACTCTTGAGATGGAAAAGGGTCAATACTCCTCGTGGGCGGAACTCTTCAAAATCTATTGTCGTGTCTACAAAGTTATCGACCACATCATCCCTCCTAAATCGAAGTCTACAGACCCACCCTCGACTTCGACTTCTGATGATGCACTTGGGTCTCGTTTGGATGCCGTTGTCCTCCAGTTGATATATGACACGATCTCTAATGATCTGTTGCACACGATCATTGAGATCGATGCCACTGCCCGCCAAACGTGGGAACATTTGGAAAGTATTTTTCACGACAACAAAACTCAACGTGCATTATACCTTGAAAATCAGTTCAAGGACGTTCATCAGGACGATTTCTCAAAATTATCTGCATATTGTCAAGAACTCAAGATGTTTGCCGACCAACTCTCCAACGTTGGCGCACCAATCACTAATCAGCGATTGGTCATGCAACTTATTGCAGACTTGAACAAATCCTATGACGGCGTTGCTACCATCCTTCAGCAATGCACGCCGTTACCACTGTTTTATGAGGCCCGTTCGAAGCTAATTTTTGAGAAAACTCGGAAAATCAAACGCAGCACCAATCAGGCCAGCATTTCCGACGCTGCCCTCACCACCACTATCGGGACCTTCGCCGACGGCAGGGCCTCTAATTCCGGCAGCTAGCACCGCCGGCCTGAGGACCCGCATAAGGCCGGGTCGACCCGCAACAACCACCGAGGGAGATAGTCCGGCAAAGGCCGCGGCAGACAGAATTTTGGCAACAATGGCGGTGGCAAGAGACAGTCTCCGCCGGCAGGGAACATCCATCAGCGACCGTGGCAGTGGAAACAGCCTACCTGCCGTGGGCCGCACGGGCCCCACCATCATGGGCCTCTCCTCCTTGTCCGTATCCGACATCTTCGTGGACTCCACCTCCGACCCGACATGCCCAACCTAGCATACTTGGCGCACGTCCATAATAGGCCTACACAGCACAGGCTCCCCACCCTCGACTTATGCACCAACTGACATTGAGACAACTATGAACACAATGTCACTCAACGTCCAGACGAAAATTAGTAGATGGACACAGGCGCTACATCTCACATGACGGCATCACAAGGTACTCTCTCATCTTATTCTAATTTGAGTAATTTAAATCAGAATATTATTGTTGGTAGTGTACAAGGCATTCATATTCGTGGTTTTGGTCATTCATCCTTATCCCCACCACATCCACCACTAATTTTTAAAAATGTTCTTCATGCCCCTAAACTCATTAAGAATCTAATCTATGTGAGATGTTGCACAACTGATAATAATGTTTCCCTTAACTTTGATCCTTTTGGTTTTTCTGTGAAGGATTTTACGACAGGGAGACGAATAATGAGATGTGACAACACTAGAGATCTCTACCCTATTTCAAACGCCGTCAACAAACCAACCTCAGTTCCATCGACCTTTGCTGCTCTTTCATCTTCCTTATGGCATTCTAGATTAGGACATCCGGGAGATTCTGTTTTATGCTCCCTTAAGAACAATGATTTTATTCAATGCAACTGTATTTCTAAGACTCCTATATGTGAATCCTGGGTTTTGGGAAACATGTTTAATTATCATTTCATGCATCCACAAATTGTACTTTAATATCTTTCGATATAATACATAGTGATTTGTAGACTTCCCCTGTTTTAAGTACGGCTGTCCATCGATATTATGTGTTGTTTTTGGACAATCATTCCAACTTCTCCTATGGACTTTTCTAATTGATAATAAATCTCAGGTCTACTCCATTTTTCCTCATTTAGTGCTTTCGTAAAAACATAATTTGAAAAGAGCATTAAATGTTTTCAATGGCAGGGAGTTCGATAATAACCAATTCAAACAATTTTGCTCCAAAAACGGTCTTACCTTTTATTTTTCCTACCCTCACACCTCCTCCCAAAATGGTAAAGACGAACAGAAAATCTGAAACATAAACAACCTAATTTGTGCCCTACTTGCCCACGCCTCAATTCCCCCTCAATTCTGGCATTACACACTCTCCATGGCCACCTATCTCCTAAACATAATCTCAAACAAGTCTCTAGCTCTATGGTCGCCCACTCAAGTCCTGTTTTGTAGGAACCCCTCCTACCAACACTTGCATATTTTTGGATGTCTCTGCTATCCTCTCCATCTGACCATTCACAAACTCCAACCTCGGTCTTCTCCGTGCGTGTTTCTGGATTACCCCACCAATCATCGTGGTTACTCTTTCTATGACTTATCAAGTCTTAAAATAATTATTTCACGCCATGTCTTATTTGACGAGTCTCAATTCCCTGTTGCCTCACTAAACTCGTCATCTCAGCATTCCTACGATTTCCTAAATGATGGCCTGAACCCCCTTCTAATTTATCATTTACATAATTCGACGTCCCAGTCCCCGGTACCCGAACCCGAACCCACCACGATTAGTTCGGGACACGCTGCCCACCCGATTCCGCCGACGGTGGCTCGGAATAGCCCGTCTCAGGGTGATTCCGCAGTCACCTCTTGGAAAACCGAGCCTCGGCCAGCCGATCCCGACACCCCTACCCTTCCTCCTCTTCCCGACAGTTCCGCGGCAACATAGATATTTTTCTCATGATTTCGATAATAAAATTCAAGTAATAATGTAAAAATGCAAGCAATAGGAGGAATCCGCCAGAGGAGGGGCTCTCGTCTCATTAGCTAGTTAGTGAGGCAATAACTTACCAAGGCGATGATCCGTAGCTGGTCCGAGAGGATGATCAGCCACACTGGGACGAACACTTGTCCTGAATCGACTTCTAGATCATAATGCTCTAGTAAATAACTAAAGAAAATAGATAGATGGGAGATAGAAAAATAGAAGAGAAACGCACTAATTATAGAAATATCTCCTTGTAATCCTTGAACATAGAAACTTTTCTCACGATTTCGATAATAATTTTCAAATAATAATGTAAAAATATAAGCCTAATTCATATTTTACGATCTTAAAACAATTTCATGTGTGCCACCAAATTGTATATGAATATACTAAGTTCATTTGTTAAAAAGAATAACGAATCTAACTTTAAATTGTCACTCTCGCACCTAAAAGAGTTATTGCTTCAAATAAATTTGCCTTGCTAGTGCTAGCTTGCCCTCTATTATTACTGTACAGAGCGGGGAAGAAACACTCCTTGTTCTCAATCATCGCTTACAAGCAAATTAGATAATATATTTTGAAATAATCAGATAGCGAACACTTATCTTAACATTGTATAATCTAGACTTCATAAATCACAAATTTAAATCACAAATTATAATGATAGGTAGTTTAAAATTAGTAACAATAATAACAACATACCCAGTATAATCCCACAAAGTGGGGTCTGAGGAGAATAGAGTGTACGCAGACTTTACCCCTACCTTGTGAGGTAGGAAAAGATTGTATCCGATAGACCCTCGGCTCAAGAAAAATAATTCAAAGCAATCGGCAAAAGAAAGAAAGAAAATAGAAAAGTCATAACAAAATACGATATAAAGCATGATAATCAATCTGAAAAAGGATAGTTATGAGTAGGGTAAAAAATTGTAGAACCCGATTTTATTGTCACTTTCTTCTGGATAGAAGAGGAACCAACAACCTGCTTTGCCTGAAAGACAACGTGTATACACGGATGCAAACCGTGTATATCACCTATTCCTACCTTGTGTATAATTTACCTTATTTGTAGAATTATTGTACAAGTGTAATTATGGTATTAGTCTTGTATTAGGAAAATGTATTAAAGTTGTATTAGGAAAAGGTAGATTTATTTATTGTATATATAGACCTCTTCATTAATAAAAATAATCAAGAGATTATATTCTTTCATGGTATCAGAAGTCTATGGCAAAATTTCCTTCTCCCAAAAACACCTTCCGCTGCCCACTTCCCTTCTCGGAATTTGAGATTCCGGTCACCGACCGACGACTAATTTCTCCCAATTTTTCTTCCTAATTCCTAATTCTCCTCTTGTTCTTTCATCATGTATTCCTCAAAGAACACGTTTCATCCTGCCCTTGCAGTCTCCAACATCAAGAACCACATCTCTAACGTTCTTGAGATGGAAAACGTCCAATACGCGACGTGGGCAGAATTATTTAAAGTTCACGCACACTCTCATCGAGTCTTTCATCACACCATCCCCTCAGAAACATGCAAGGAGAAGGTGCCTACCACCGATGATGACACCGAGTTATGGTTAATTGTTGATGCTACGGTACTCTAGTGGATTTATTCCACTATTTCTACGGATATCTTGCAGACTATTATTAAACCCGACGCTATGACAATGAACACTTGGAATAGGTTGCGTGATATATTCTAAGATAACAAAAATTCCCGTGTCGTGACCCTTGAGCAGGAATTCTCTCACGTCAACATAGGGGATTTTCCGAATGTCTCAGCCTATTGTAAAAGGCTCAAGGAATTGGCGAATCAACTTAAGAACGTTAGTGCATCCGTCACGAATGATCGTCTTGTTCTTCAGATAGTTGCAGGCCTATCCGAGGCTTATAATGGCGTTGGGACGCTTCTTCGTCAAAGTAATCCTTTCCCACCATTCTACCAAGCATGTTCCATGCTTACCTTAGAAGAAGCCAACTTGGCTAAAAAGGCGACTACCGGAGCCACTTCCGTCATGATGATGGCCACATCCGATGATCCTCACTCCTATCAGTCAATTCTAGCCACAACCGTAATAATGGTGGCGACAAAAATCGCAGCGGCCACGACGGTGGCGGTGGGAGTAGCGACAGCAAGAGCGGCAGTGGCAGAGGTCATGGTGGTTGTGGCCAGCCAGCTGGGCCACAACACCACTGGCCACAGCCTTGGGCCAGTGCACAGTGGTCATGGGATTGGGCCAGTAGGCAGTGGCCCAATTTCTAGCCACAACCCCCAACAAATTGGGCCAGCTATTCCCAGCAGTTCCAGCGGCCCACTTCACAGCAAGTTCAGAATAGGCAGCCTACTGGGCATTAGTAGTAGGTTGGCATGCTGGGCCTTGGTAGTAGGCTGGCCTGCTTAGGCCTCGGCTTCAGCAGGCCTTCGTTGATACGGGCCCAATAGTAATTTCGACACCCATTGATAATGAAGCTGCGATACATACACCTGGATTAAATCCCCAGACGCAAATTGGTAGATGAACACCGGTGCCACTTCTCATATGACATCCGCACCAGGTAATTTCTCGTCTTATTTTATGTTGAGTGAAAATCGTGGCATAGTTTTTGGTAATGGTCATTCAATTCCAATTCATGATTATGGTCACTCAAACTTCTCACAACAGATAATTGAGTTTCTGTTAACTTTGACCCTTTTGGATTTTCTGTGAAGGATTTCACGACGGGGATACCTCTAATGAGATGTAATAGTCGGGGATAGCTTTATCAGATCACCACCACCACTACTTCCACGAGTCCAGCCTCACCATCAATGTTTGCCGCTCTAGCACCTTCCTAATGGCATGCACGTCTGGGTCATCCGGGATTGTCTGTTATTTCTTCTCTTAAAAAAATAATTTTATTGATTGTAAGAGTACACGTAGTATTCAGATGTGTCATTCTTGTCCTCTAGGGAAATATGTTAAATTACCGTTTGTAGTCTCTACCTCTAGTACGTCGATGCCTTTTGACATTATTCATAGTGATTTAAGGACATCTCCCGTTTTGAGCTCTTTGGGCCATCGTTATTATGTGTTATTTTTGGATGATTATTCTAATTTTTTGTGGACCTTTCCTTTGTCTAAAAAGTCTCAAGTTTTTTCCACATTCTTAAAATTTAGAGCTTTCATCCGTACCCAATTTGAACGAGAGATTAAAAACATTCAATGTGATAATGGAAGGGAATATGATAATAGGCCGTTTCAGGAATTTGTGACACTAATGGCATAGTTTTTCGATTTTCTTGTCCTCATATGTCCTCATAAAATGGGAAAGCCAAACGAAAAATTCGTACCATTAATAATTTTGGCATCATGCATTACAAATGAGTACTTACCTCTTTAACATACTTCCTACCAAAGAATTAGCATATCAATCTCCCTTAAAAATTCTTTATCATAAAGACCATTTGTATTCTCATCTTAGGGTATTTGTGCTATCCACTTTTTCCATCCACTACAATTAACAAATTTCAAGCATGTTCTACCGCTTGTGTATTTTTGGATTATCCATCTAATCATCGTGGTTATAAATGTTTTGATTTATCTTCTAATCATCGTAGTTGTCATGTTATTTTTGATGAAACTCATTTTCCGTTTGCTAAATTATTTCATCCCGTGTCTAGTTCGTATACTTTTTTGGATGATGGACCCTCACCGTATATCATCCAACAATGGGCCCAATATTCCCGTGACCCGTCTCCGCCAGCAGGCCCACTACCTGCTAGCCCAAATAATCTCGGTACCAGTCCATAATCTCGGCCACTAGCCAGTCCAGTTTCAGTGTCTCAGCCAGCAGGCCCAATAAATTCTTCCTCTGGCCCACATATTTCCAGCCTACTTCCTGTTTTACCTGAGCCTGTTTCAGCTGGTCTGTTTCAGCTTATCGGCCAGCAGGCCCACTGCCTGCTGGCCACTCCAGCAGCGATCCAACACCATCCCCGGTCCAGTCCACTTCTATTTCGAGTCAAGGGCCCGTTACTCGTAGCCAACATGATATTTTTAAATCTAAACGACATTTTAATCTAAATTCTAATGTCACTAAAAATCCCCCACCACATAACCCAGTGTCTTCCCTTCATGACCCGAATTAGAAAATGGACATGAATGATGAATATAATGATCTTATTGAAAATATGACGTGGGAGTTGGTGCCCGTTCGCCTGGTGTCAATATTATTCTTCTATGTGGATTTTTACTCATAAAGAAAATTCAGACGGTTCTTTTGAGTGGCATAAGGCCCGTCTTGTCGGTGATGGTAAAACTCAACAGGTTGACGTAGATTATGGAGAGACATTTAGTCCGGTGGTCAAACCGGCTACCATTCGCACTGTTCTCAGTCTAACTATCTCGAAAGCATGGCCCATTCATCAGCTAGATGTGAAAAATGCTTTCTTACATAATGATCTTAAGGAGACAATATATATGTATCAGCCCTTGGGTTTTAAGGACCCCAATTATCCTCACCATGTCTGTTTGCTGAAGAAGTCCTTGTATAGGCTTAAGCAGGCCCCACGTGCTTGGTATAAGAGGTTTGCAGATTATGTGTCTACTGTTGGATTTTCTCACAGCATGACTGATCATTCTCTGTTCATCTATCGTCGTGGTACTTCTCTGGCATACATTCTATTATATGTAGATGATATTATATTGACTGCCTCTTCTGATAATCTACGCAAGTCTATCATGACCATTCTCAGTTCAGAATTTGCTATGAAAGACTTGGGGGCCTTGAGTTATTTTTTGGGTATAGCTGTCATTCGTCATGCAGGCGGTCTGTTCTTATCACAGAAGAAGTATGCGGCTGAGATTATTGAGAGAGCTGACATGTCATTTTGTAAGTCCTCTTCTACTCCGGTTGATACCAAACCGAAGCTGAGTGCTAATTCTAGCACACCATATGAGGATCTCACCACTATCGTAGTCTTGCAGGGGCTCTTCAGTATCTTACTTTCATGAGACCCGATATTACTTATGCAGTACAAAAGATGTATTTATTTATGCATGATCCGAGGATTGAGCATATGCATGCACTCAATCGCATTATACGATACATACAGGGCACATATGATTATGGTATGCATTTATATCCATCCTCTGTCTCTACTCCCATGTCTTATACAAATGCTGATTGGGGTGGATGTCCATTTACCAGACGTTCGACATCTGGTTATTGTATATTTCTTGGTGATAACTTGGTTTCTTTGTTGGCAAAATACCAGGCTACTTTATCGCGATCCAGTGCGGAGGCCGAGTATCGAGGGTTAGCCAATGTGGTGTCTGAGTCATGTTGGCTGTGTAATCTTCTATTAGAGATTCACTTTTCTATTCAGAAAGCTACCTTAGTCTACTTTGATAATGTTAGTGCAGTCTATCTCTCTGGGAATCCGATCCAACATCAGCGCACTAAACATATAGAGATGGATATTCACTTTGTTCGCGAAAATGTAGCTCGTGGACAAGTACGTGTCTTGCATGTCCTTTCACGGTTCCAAATTGCTGACATCTTTACTAAGGGTCTTCCCTTGGTTCTGTTTGAAGATTTTAGGTACAGTCTCAGCGTACGACAACTGCCCACTATGACTGCGGGGGTGTGAAAGACAACGTGTATACACGGATGAAAACTGTGTATATCACCTATTCCTACCTTGTATATAATTTACCTTATTTGTAGAATCATTGTACAAGTGTAATTATGGTATTAGTCTTGTATTAGAGAAATGTATTAAAGTTGTATTAGAAAAATGTAGATTTATTTATTGTATATCATGTATATCTAACCTCTTCATTAATAAAAATAATTTATTTATTGTATATCATGTATATATAACCTCTTCATTAATGAAAATAATCAAAAGATTATATTCTTTCATTGCATTCTCCATAATTTTGTGAAAATTAGAATCAGCGAAGTCATTTGCTTTCCGCTTTCTTTGTCAATTAACAAAATAAATAGCCCTGAATATATTCATGTTGCTCGGTCTTCATGCAATTGCAACCAACAACTTGACAATGATGGCAAACCATCAAAGTGATAGTTGATGGTTTCCTTACCAGTTGTCTGGTGCAATACCCCCTGTCGAATATTAGTAAGTGTTGTATCCCTCATAGTCAAAATTATTGAGGCATATTTGCTGCGGCTTGAGTTTGTAACTTCTGAGAAAATCTAACATTAGGCTAATCTAATTAATCACTAACTTGTTTGAGTTGGGTGATACTCCCTCCTTTCACTTTTACTTGTCCGCTATATTAAAAATAGATTTTCACTTTTACTTGTCCACTTTCGCATATCATTTTTTTTTAATTCCTGTTTTACCCTTAGTATTAATTAATCATTTAAAATCATTTTGCAAATTCAATATAATTATACACTAATTAATATGAATATCATGCTAAAATATGTACTTCATTTATTATTTTTTAAGGGGTGTGTAAAATTCATAATGGACAAGTAAAAGTGAACGGGGAGTAGTTTATATCATGGTCATAAATGTTATAATCATAGCCATGATACAAGAGCCAATTTCTGGCCATTGTAACGTCATTTAGTCTCATCCAAGAAATGATGAGTATTATGTAGGGAGTTTGATATATAGTTATGATAAATATTGATGATGTAAAATGGATGTATACCTCTGTGCGGGCGAATGTCTCGTGGTCATTTCGTTTCAGGTTCTATGCATTAATTCAAGTCATCACAGTGCCATTAACTTTTGGGTCCAACTTTAAAGCAATGTACAGTCAACGTCTTTATTTGGGCAAGTAACCAATGCACTAAATCAATGTGGCTGTTGGGATCGCCACATCTTGAAGGCAGCCGTTTCTTTTTTGTTTGTTTTTTTTTTAAATTTTTTTAGTAGGATATTTAAATTAATAAAAAGGGTATTTAAGTTATCTTTTTAATTTTGGGGTTCATGCTTTTAATATAATATAAATAGATATATGAGTTCGCACTGATCTCTTGAAATCTGTAGATCATATCATATGCTATTGCAAGACACATTATTAATATCCCTCCATCGAATTCTAGTTTAAGCCTCAGCAGTTTTCACCACTTTTCTTTTCGAAGAAATATAGAAGTGGACAACTATAACATATGAATATTGAACCTTACATTGAAATGTTAGACTTGTTGCCTTCAAGTGCAAAAAGACAACAACAAAATTTTATGCCAATTAGAGCAAGATTTAATTAAACTAATATTTCAGTTTATAATATTCGTTTTTGGCCCCATATTTCTTGCACATCAGCATTATATTTCAGTTTCATGCATTTTGATGGAGGCTGTACGAGCATCATAAAGAAGAAAATGTTGCATGTAACCATATATCTATTAATGAATAGAAGTAATATGATTTCATTTCATATAATACTCATGAATTACAACTTCGAGAATATAATGATAGTAGCAATATTACACAAGCTTAATGTTGTGTTAATACTACTATTAGAGGATGTTAGTGATATCCTCCAATTCCACCACCACCTCCTCCACCAAAACCACCTCCTTCTCCTCCACCTACACCGCCTCCTCCACCAAATCCGCCTCCAAATCCACTTCCGGCACCTCCTCCAATTCCACCACCTAATCCTCCTCCTCCACCACCACCAAATCCTCCACCAATGCCGCCGCCCTTACCAAATCCTCCTCCTGCACCACCACCGACACCTCCTCCCGCACCACCACCGACACCTCCTCCGATGCCACCACCAACTCCTCCTCCTGCACCACCACCAATTCCTCCACCCTTACCAATTCCTCCTCCTACACTACCACATCCACCTCCACCTACGCTACCACCGACACCGCCGCCTTTGCCAATACCACCTCCAATGCCACCACCCTTGCCAATACCACCTCCAGCAGCACCACCAACTCCTCCACCAATGTTGTCACCTTTGCCAATACCACCTCCTATGCCACCACCTTTACCAATTACACCTCCAACACCACCACCGGCTCCTCCGCCTATGCCACCACCGGCTCCTCCGCCTATGCCACCACCGGCTCCTCCGCCTATGCCACCACCAACTTCTCCACTAGCGCCAATACCACATCCTATGCCATCAGCTTTACCGATTCCACCTCCAACACCACCACCGGCTCCTCCGCCTATCCCACCACCAACTCCTCTACCAATGTCGCTGCCTTTGCCAATACCACCTCCTATGCCACCCCCTTTACCTACCCCTCCTCCAACACCACCACCGACTCCTCCACCTACGCCACCACCAGCTCCTCCACCGATACCACCACCTTTTCCAATTCCACCTCCAACACCACCACCGGATCCTCCACCTACACCACCACCAGCTCCCCCACCGATACCACCGCCTTTTCCAATACCACCACCCTTTCCAATTCCACCTCCAACACCACCACCGACTCCTCCACCAATGCCACCACCTTTGCCAATTCCACCCCCAATGCCACCACCTTTTCCTATTCCTCCTCCTACGCCACCTCCAACTCCTCCACCAATACCTCCACCTTTACCTATACCCCCTCCAATGCCTTCACCCTTTCCAATTCCTCCTCCAACAATACCGCCTCCTGCACCACCACCAGCTCCACCTCCAATGCCACCACCTATTCCACCCCCGCCTCCTGCACCGCCACCAGCTCCTCCGCCAATGCCACCACTTTTACCGATGCCTTCACCTATTCCACCCACGCCTCCTACACCACTAGCTCCTCCTCCAATGCCTCCACCTATTCCACCCCCACCTCCTGCACCGCCCCCAATTCCACCACCCTTTCCAAAACCACCACCAAAACCACCGCCACCTCCACCACCTAAACCTCCTCCACCCCCATCACCAAAACCTCCACCAGTGCCAAAACCACCACCAAATCCCCCTCCCTTACCAATGGTCCAAAACTTCTCATCCTCAAAATCTCTCACATTTCTAGCGAGAGCAACACTCCCCACAAGGACATGAAAGCAAAGTAAGGCTAACACCCCCACCCTCACTCCGTCACCTATCATCTTCAAGGAATAATTTTTGAATTCCGTGACCTTTTTTTCTGTTTTCTGACAACTGATTTGAGCAAATGGCTTTATGAGGTAAATGGCTTTATATACTAGCATTTTCTTGCAACAAATCTTCAGTCTTGCTCTTACATTGATGATGTGCATTAAATGGTTTCAACTATTACCCGTTTGCCACATTCAGAGTTGGGATGCATATATAATTATGAGAACGTGTTTTCTTTAATGTCTCTTTATCTCTTCTCATTAGAAAACAATTCAAGTTTTGATCTTGATTTGAAACAAAACCATTTGCTTTCAGACAACTAAGTCAAACATGATTTCGTTTACAAATAATATGCAGCACTTCGTCGGTCCATATATAGGATTCAATGTTTAAAAAATGTTGTCTGCCTAAAAGTTGTACTTACGGTATAGAAGTAGCGGTTTATTTCATTTTGCATTAAAGGCTATAATTTCTCTTATTTGTATATTTGAATGGGTTTAAGTTCCCGCAATTGTCAATATAAAAAAAAATACACAATCAGATTATTTATAAGATAATTATTGATATTTTTTTCCTGATAAGCATTAATGGTCAACTTTGATATAAATGTAGAAGCGGATTCTGAATTTAATTTCTATGGGTTCAACATTTAAGGTTCTTAGCATTTAATTTATTATGCTTTTAAAAATTTGGATTCATATCTAATATTTGTTGAAATTTTAGTGATTATTTTTTTTATTAAATATATATTCCACATTAAAAATATTAGGTTCAGATGAACCTGATATTACAAAGCTACACCTGTTTCTACATAAATAATACTAACGGCTTACTATCAGTATCATGTGTTGACTCCATATATTGAGTGTAAGCAATTTGTACACTAGTAGTGTATTTTAAATTCTACGTAGTTGAATTTGCCAGCTATTTTCGCAGCAATATTTTCGCAATTTGCACCCTAGAATTAATTTTGGGTGCTAAATTTGACAGCAATAGTGGCTTTTGTTAATGCTTCATCAATATTGTACTTCCCTTTTCATACTTAACTGAAGTGTAATTAATCGCACACAATTTTTTTTTCTATTATGTTACATCATTAATTTATTTTAAAAAGAAATTTAAAAGAGTTTTTCATTCGGTTTAAGTATACCTAATACTTATGGATATTGCTGCACATTTCATAAGGCCTAACAATTTTCAAAATATCAACTTTGGTTTGAGATGTGCTGATTAACTAATTTTCATTAATTTCAATGAGTTCATTAATTAACCATCATTTTCATATGATGGCGCTTTAATTTGTATTTACCTTTTTCTATCTCGTTGTCAGTTTAAAAATATTATTAAGTGTTTTACCACTAAGAAATATTGCGGGATTTTTAAGATTTATCCATTCTTAATCAGATGTTTCGGATTTAAGCCCTGAAAATATATATATTCCTGATAGATAACAGTTCTCCTGAATGAGTCCTACTCGATGTGAATTTAAATTAGTCATGCTAGTAGTTTTCAGATGAAGATGGTGAAAAGAAGTAGTTCAAATTCTTAAATGATAATTAGTTCCAAATTACATCTAGATTATCTTTCAAGACGGGTATGCTCCCATAATAAATTTCAATGGAAAGAAAAATGTTAGTCCAATTGGGAAATTCACATTTTTTCTTTTTCTAATTGGATTAATCTCTTTATTCTTTTTGTCATCTCAACTAAATGCTAGATAGATGTAGGAAAGACAATAATAAGAACAAAGGTTGTGATGGATAGATAGTATCCTTTCATCTTTAATCAGAAGTCACGAAAATAGAATTTTTTTTGATAAAAAGCGCTCTCCTTTTAATGAGTCTTATGCGGTGTAAATCTGAATTAATCCGGATCTGAATGGATGCCTAACATTGGGTGGAAAACAAAAAGAGGACAATTGAGAAGTAACTGCATGTAGCTACACATCAAGATCAACAGCAGTGTGACTTAGCACAACCTTCTTTCTGGTTTTTATTTATTTGCTTTACCTTTTCCAGCTCTCAACAGCATACACATTGACTTACTTTCTGGTGCATGTCAAAATAAAGACAATCACCAATTTTTTTGGTACCAATTGGAGAGTTGCGAATTGCTACAAAAAGAGTTTGCACTTTGTTGTGGCTTTCTTTAACTCTTTTCAATAATTACTTTTTCTTTTTTTCCAAGACAAGCCGTATTTTTCAGTTTGTAGATTAGAGTAATCGGAAATATGAACTATCTAACTTCATTCAAATTTAAAAGTTGAATTTTAATGAATCTAAAGGGGAAGTGATTACTAATAAGTATTAAATGCCCTACACGTAAAAGACTTTTACCAACAAAATCTTTGTCTTGAATTGAGACTATATATACAGATTTGAAATTCAAATAGTACCTCCTGATTCAAATATTAGTCGTTTTAATAGATTGAACTTGTTTCAAAATATTTGGCATTTAAAAAAAAAAAGAAGCAAAGTCATCTATTATTATATTTCAAATTTACTCTTTTTGTTTCAATTAGCTAGTGCGGTGTTAATAAGATGAGACATATAAAAAAATAAAGGGTAATTTGATTTAGATAAATATTATCATGATTGAGGTTATTCAATATTTTTCTTAAAGTGAGTACAATAGTATCTACCTATTGTTTTACACAAATATGCTTACTTGCTTAATAACACAGAAATTAACAGATCAATTTCAATTTATGTGATATATCGCCTCCGGTTCTTTTTAAGTGATTTTTAAAGGTTTGATAGTTGATACAACCTCTAAAAAGTCAATTAATAAAATAAATTAAGTGAATTGTTTTTTTGGTCGAAAATGATTTTTATTCAATTTCAACCAAGTAAAGACTATTTACAACTATTAGTTCATTTGATTCTAGAACTAGTTCTCAAACTCCTTCACAATTACCTATTCATAAACATTCATTGTGATGCTTAATTTATACAGTATTGCATTCTCTGTCTAAGTAGGGAAAGAATTGAAGTTATCCAACAGTTTTGCTAAAATCCATTTGTCTCTCCTCAAAGATTTTTTAAAAGTTTGTTTAATCATTTATTAAATAAGAATAATTTTGGAAAAAATAACATTAAGGTTAACCTTCTTGATTTTTTTTATCAGATGTCCCAGAAGGGACAACCTTCTTGATTTCTTAACAATCAATTATTTGGGGCCAAACTAAAAAGGCTAGAAAATCACTTAAAGGGGACTAGAGGGAGTAGTTTGAATCAATACAGAATTTGAGAAAGAAATTAAAAAAAATTCTGATCTATTGTTTAAAATATGTCATAGTATTTGTATGATTATATGTCATAGTATTTGTATGATTATAAAACTCTTGAAATGTATGGCCTTAATATATGATAACATTTGTGTGGTTGTAAAATTTCTCTCAAGGGTAAGGGATCAAGAATGTTATATATTTCAGGAGCTAGATTAGTTGGCGATGGTGAAAGTCTAAAGTTAATTATTTTCAAATTTTATTTTTTTTATAATAAATTTAAAAAATAAAATATGTCATGTAACTGAAACGGAGGGTGTAGTACTTTGCTTTGCTATGGCTTCTCAAAGCTCCCAATGTGCACACTCCAACGACAGAAAACAAAATAGGAATTAGCGACAAATAATTTTTGTGGTTAGTTTTCATAACACCCTTTCTAGAGGGTGGTTATGGAATTAGGTGCTCTTTTATTTTGTATGTGGTTGTTTTGTTAATGCTAATTTTTCACAGTTGTTAATTGTTATAAAAAAAATTATGGCCAACTAAGAACTAACTGAATTCATCTGTAATTCGATTTAAAGAGGCAACAAATTATTTTAAAATCTTGTTAGTTACAAATTATTTTGCAATAAATCAATAATTAATTTTATAGCTAATTTATATATTTTTCTAGTGTTATTTATGTTATATAGTAAGATAATAGACAACAATGCCACAAAATTATTGTACTCGGAGCTCATGACTAACGTGATCTTCATTCTTGACCTTCCATGCCATGTGATCATTTCCTGCCAACCAATAAAAACTCTTCACTGGTTCATTTCCGGTTTTTCAAATAAAAATATTATTTTCTTCCTGATTTACATATTTAAAAAAACAACAATTTTAATTTATAAGGGGAATTAAGTAGATGGACATGACACTTTACCTCCTTAATTACTTTCTTAATTAGTAGATAGAATATGTATAGATATATGATGTCTAGCCTAATTACTAGGAGCTGTCTTCGTCATGTTGTACGGTTGAATTAGAGTACCCAATGGCAAAGTGTAATTACTTGTTGAAAACCAACCAGGGTTGTGGTGGAGTGGTAAGTACACCTTCATTCTTAATCAGAGGTCACGGGTTCGAGTCCTCCTGGGTACGGAATTTTCTTTGTTTGGGAGCGTTTTACCCTAATGTGAGACTTTCCGGCGCGAATCCAGATTTAGTCTGACTTCAATAAAAGTACTGAACACGGGTGAGAAATCGAAAAAAGTAATTACTTGTTAGAAAAATTATTACTCGAAAGAAAAAAATGTTGGATATGTAAAGCACGTACAAGAATAGTAAATAACTATTACGGTTATCGAAATGATAAACAACTTAGATTACAACAACAAGTTGTCAATATCTTGATCTTGGATTGGAACAAAGCCTACACAAATGATCTCAGCGAAGAACACAAATAATGAAGATTGCTAAGAGAAGGATTGATATCAGGAAAATCTGATCTTTTTGTGGTGTTGTTAACTTATTTTTCTGTTCATGGTCATCTATAGAATTGAGACAAAGGCCTCAATTTATATGTGTGCAAGATGGCCTTTCAAATGCCCCATAATGGCAATCAATTGTCATGTAATGGATGACATTTAACCCACAAGTAATGCAGCAATATAATGGTCCAAGTAATGACCATTATTGGGTGGATTCAATTCCATTGAAACCCCCCTCAACAGCCAAACCTTTTGGGATCCCATCGAGCAGTAACTGCCAACGAAGTGCCGCAACGCTAATTCAGCCAAAACCTCACTGCCACTCAGGCGCCGCGGCGCTGAAAGGGGGGCTCCGCGGCCCTTTTCCGACCCGTACCATCTTACACTTTGCACAATCCTTCCTTCATTTACCAACGTGGAACACTTGTCATTTAGCAAATAACCGTCCATCATTCTATGTCTCAAACATTTCACTTACGTACCAATATCTCTTTCATTAACGAAATTTACGATACTTGGCACTAAGATTACACGTGTGTGGAAACGACAGTTCCGATGTGCGGGCCCCCAATTGTTCGAGTCATAAATAATGGGATAAGCTTAATTCCACATTAGTAAATTTCCAACAATCCCCTCTTGAAAGAGATTTTGGGCGCACACGCAAGGTGCCTAATTTCAGCAATCTATCAACGAAAAGATATTGCATCAGGAGAGGTAGCTTCCGCCTTGAACATTCCCTAGTTGAATACCACCGGACTTACTTAATACGTGGTGAACGTGATGTATTGAACCGTCAGTGTTTAATGTAAGCATAGACAACAACACCAACACAATACCTCCAATTTATTCATTTCTTCTTATTGTTCTATCCGTTGTGGCCGTGGACACACTTGGATTCTTAAGTGCGTTCATTTGAGGAGGCAAGTCCTCGCACTTAAATAGGTGATCTCCTACAAGGTATCCTGCTATACCCCCACTTCACAAGTGTTAGGAATTATTAAAAGTTTCTCATACCTTTACCTCAATCGTTTGAGGATTGTTAAAGGTTTGAAAGCTTAACCTTTACCCACCATGCAAGTAACACTTTAATATCTATCGCGGGAACGACTTTGGATTCATGTTTCCTTACAGAAATCATTATCTGAAGTGCTCTTGCTTCCACCGAAGCGCTCAACTGAACTTTTTGTAGCTTAGTTTTCCTATTGAACCAAATGCTTGGGATCTCTAGTCAGTATGGTTGGGTTACCACCGCAAAGGTTCATATCGTTTGGGTTTTAAGCCCATTCCCCTAGACAGACAGAACTCTTGATCTTCGGGCAATCCCTTAGTTAAAGGGTTCGCTATATCATTTGACTAGTAATCAAAGAAGTGATGAACAACTGCCATACGGTCTTATGTCTCCGACATATATGTCCAGACGCCGTCATCCGTGCCCTTCCTAAAGTCGACTGGCTAGCCACATTGTATAACTATTGAAGGCACGGGTTTCGCCCAATAAGGGACGTCCTCTAAGGAGTCGTGAAGTTACTCAACTTCTGTCATGCTTTGTTTAAAGCGATAAACTCTGATTCCATCATAAATCGATCGATGCAAGTTTGCTTAGAGGATTTTCCAAGACACATCATACACATCTATTTGTGGCTTTGGTGTTCTTCATATATGATGTCCAGTTTGTATCACTGTATTCTCCCAGAAACGCTGGACATCCAGAATACCAAATTTCGTAAATAAGCGAATATTTCAGATATTTGTCATATCCGACTTAACGCCTTCTATCGATCATTTCCAGAATCACGAGTGAACATTAGTTCAACTGATCTGCTTTGTAAGTCGATACCAGGTCGGTTGTAGTGTGTACAATACATTGAAATACATGTGACCTGCGCATATCGCTCTCTGCACCACGATTACAATCAGTTCTATGATTCATATCCATTGGTGGCTTCAACGAGTCTGTCACAAATGAGTTTAGACCAGTCCCTTAGATGTCTTAGAAATCTCAATTCCTAAGATGTCATCTGTGATAGCCATATCTTTCATATCGAGACTTTTATTTTAATATGACTTTCACTTTCAGACTGTTGGTTTTTCAATTATTGTCTTTCTAATTTCAGATTCAATGTTTCTGTTGTCAGATTCATTATTTCTGTTTTATCTGAAACTTCCAGGACCAAAATGTAAACATTTCAGGGACCAAAATGAAAGTTCAGGAAGAAGCCCAACAGTCCAACAAACCAACTCTGATCCTCCTCTTCCAACTCTCCGATTAGGAAGGCTGTCTCAACATCCATGTCACGCAAAACTGCAATGGCCCTAGATGTTAAGCTATTCACATCGGAGCACATGTACAACTAGCCGAGACTTTATACTCGTCAGTAGATCCATCTACTTTGTACTCACTTTTGAGTATTCACTTTTACAACCCAAATGTTCTTTTTTCGGAGGAAGGTCAACCATTACACAAGTATGGTTCTATCTGATGGAATCTATTTCTCTCTCTGTAGCTTCTTTCCAAAGTAGCGCTTATGGAGATGACAATTCTTTATTAATTGTCCATGGTTCGTTCTCAACCATATAAGCTAGAAGGCCTGGAACAAGTCTTTGTCCCCTCTTTGCTCCGTCTTGATTCAACAGTTAGAATCCCTGAGTTCTGTAGATCTGGAATATTAAGTTCCGACAGTCAGCAACTTTCGAGTCATGTAGATACGGAACGTCTAGTTCCGGACAGTCAGGCACTCAAAGGTTCTTGTTAACCTCGAGCAATTACTTCTTTTTCCTTCTCAAGGAAAGCTATCTTCAAAGAATTCAGCATTCTTTGACACCAAGAGCCGATAAGCACTACTATTATTTACAGATCTAGTGGATATGCAATTTATAGTCTTAGGTCCAACTTGACCTATTTCGGTATTCCAACCTTTACCAACCACAAATGGATCCCTTATCAACTCAGGATCCATACCAAATTTACAGGCAACGAAAGGAGTAATATATGATAAATTTGAGCCTGGATCTAATAATGCGTACACATTATGTGAAAGGACCGATATCGTACTTGTAATGACATCAGGTGAGGATTTCTAATCTTGTCGTCCCATCAGTGCATAAGTACGATTCTGGCCCCTTTCTCTGCCTCGCCCAGATAACGTCTGCTGACTCTGCCCTAACGGGCGTATTGATTGGGATGAAGTTGCTGCAGATCCGACCGGCTAGGTTCTACCACCTTCACTTTTTGTCGGACAATCTCGCGCTATATGACCATGCTCTCCGCAAGAATAACACACTCTTCCCTCTTGTTGGCACGACTCTGCATGGGTCCTACCACACTGCCCACATCGAGCCAATGACGGCCTCATCTGCATAGAATTCCCTCTATAATAAGATCCTAGTGCTCGTGAACTCTGGCCTGGTCCCGTTTGAGTATAACGATCAGCCCTCGATCCTGAAGATGGCAATGATGCGCCGACTGCTGGGTAAGATGGTCGTTTGTAAGGTTGTGGCCTGGGCATGTATCCGAAGTCTCTCACGCCACTTATAGACCGAGCCCTTTTATGTTGGCCCATATCACGCACTCGATCGATCCGTTGTTGCCTCTTGCGAATCTCCAGGTTCTGCGCATAAGCCTGGATGCGAGAAATATCCATATCCGGATTCAAGGAAGCCGTAGTACACTCGTTGATCAAGTGTGGCCCCAAACCAGTAATGAACCTGTGTACCCAGTCACTCATTTAAGCTATAACTGTAGGAGCATATCGAGCTAAGGAATTAAACTGCAAGCTATATTCTCGAACGCTCATGCTGCCTTGTTCAAGACGTAGGAACCTGTCATTTTTGGCCCGTCGAAGCTCGACTGGTAGAAAATGTTGTAAGAAAGCCTCTGAAAATTCCCCCCATCCTGCTGGCGCAGCACAAGGTCCCCTAGATTGCTCCCATGTATCAAACCATGTTACTGCGACATTCCGCAGTCTATAAGAAGCAAACTTTACTGACTCGGCATCGGTAGCATCCATCACTCGCAAGGTGCGCTGTACCTGATCCAGAAAATTCTGCGGGTCCGCGTTTAGGTATGTTCCTGTGAATACCGGAGGGTCTAGATTGATGAAATCCCGAGCTCTTGCGCTAGCAGCTCTATCAGAAGGACTGGAACCTGACGTTGCGCCTGAGCGGCCACCAATCGTGTCAATAACTGAACCGCACTCTGCATATCAAGATCCATGTATGGAGTATCATGTGGAGGAACTAAAGGTGTTGCAGCTCTACTAATCTCCTCTGATAGTGATGTACCGGGAGAACTATACGAATGAGTCGTACCAAGGGTCTCACTCTGGCCCTCGCTAACGGGTGGCAATCGGCTGGTACCTTCGCCCGCAGCTGTATTCAACTTTTTCATACGCTTGGACTTCTTTCTTGCGGTAGGCATTGCTGGAATCATAAGCACGAAATGGATTAGGAGTGAAATACTTATAATTCAGTTCTATAACACGATTTATGAGATGAAAAAAATAGATATCATCCCTAAAATGTCAGATAGCCCTTGTTTTATAAGTATGGTGCACAACATACCCATAAATAAGACTCTACTAGACACGGCTTGTAGACTCCCTAGGACAGACATGCTCTGATACCAAGTTTGTCACGACCCAAATCGGAGGGCCGCGACGGATACCCGGATCCCACCCGCCGGGTACCGCCATTCTTATCATGAACATCTAATCATAATTAATTATGGACTAAGCCGAAAGAAAATTATGAACCACCAGGTAACTAACTTATGTATATACATGTACCAATGTCGACAATGCCGTACAAGTCTACTACTCACAGGACATCTGTCTACAAGCCTCTAAGAGTAGCAACATATCTCGATTTAACTTAATACTGTCCGTTGCTGGAATCGCTACTTTGCACAATTGCACAAGGTTTCTGTTTTCCAGAACCCTCACCAGTCGTTCCCTCATTTCATAAATAAATCAAGGCAAAACAAAATGATTTCCCCTATTTCCTAACCTACCGCAAAACGAATTGCCTCATAATTCCCTTAAAAATTGCTTTGGATGGAATGTTGGTCTCCCACCAACCAATTCTTGGCGGTGGGGAGCCTCAATTGATGCCACCTTGCTTCCCATGTACGGTCACTTAATTTAATTAAATAACCTTCCTTCGCAAAATATATCAATCACACACATAATTAATTATGTGATCCCAATTCACTTAAATCTTGACAACTTATAGGACCTTCATATATTCAATGTCATAATTTGTGATATGTCACTAGTCCATAACCTCTTATGCACGTACCAAAATTATTTTCGGCTTCCGTCTTCACACTTGTTACGTCCAAAATTATTTCGGGGTTTAATCCTTTTTATATACTAATCTCTTTATTAGCATACGTAAATATAACATAAATTTTTCCTAACGCTCGGATCTATTTACACATGCCTAACAATTTTAAATCGTAACCTGAAAGTAGGGGACGTTACATTATATTACTTATCTAACCAAAAAATCCATATTATATTGACCATCTATAAATCTTGATTATGAAAATATTGCAATCAGATGGGCCACACCCTCAAGAAAGCAACATTTTAGGAGGACCTCATCTCATGCGATTGGCATGTTATCGCTATTTATTTTTGTCATTTTTGAGGGAAGATTTACTGTTACTTGAATACTAGAAAAAGTAAAGGAAGTGAAAAGGGGGGGGGGGTACGAATATGAATAATTGAAAAGGAAAAATAAGAAAAAAATTGATTCTATTTCCTCTTTGAATTTGGGTCACATGGGTTTTTCTTAGTTTTCTATTTTACATCACGTGAAATATTACCCACTAACTTTACTAGTATTCTTTTCTTATGGAACCCTAACAACTTGTTTTTTTATTCATGGTTGGTTTATCTTTTCTTTTCCTTTTTTGTTTAGCACACCAAACATAAACTTAAAACATTTTAAATAAACAATTGTTCATATTCCCTTAATCCTAAATAGCATAGCGAATAAACTTTTTTTTTTTTTAATATTCAAATATTTCAAACTTATCAAAACTTCAAGAATAATCTTTTTTTTTGTATAGGCTCACTTTTATGGTTGACTTTACTCAAACAGTAAAAAACAAAAATGAATTAAGTATTTATTTATTTAATGTTGGGGATTAAGGGCTTTTTCTTTTAAGAGTCCGTACAAAAGGAAGCTCATGAGATACCCTTTCGTTCTTTTATTTATTTAAACAATTAAAAATTCTTTTAGGAAAATCACAATTATTCTTTTTGTCTGTTTAACCATTTGAAAAATGCTTCCTAGGAGGAATTTGTCTATTCTTAGGGGTCGACCCATTTTTTCAATTCAAATAACGAATAATGATGGAAGATCAATTTTTTATTTAAAACAAAAGAAGTAAATAATTTAATTTAAATTTAACCTTTTTAGTCAGAAGATCAAATTATGATTCATTACAGATGTTGTTTTAATTATATTACTCTTTTCACATGGGATTTATAAAATATAATATATGAGATCGATAAAAAACGTAGAATATTTTTCTAATTATTTTTTGGTTTATGCAAATTGTACATTTCATAGAAGATTATGCCTCGTACTAATTAGTCCGTCACAACCAAGACAACAAAATATTGGCAAATATTGTAAACGTTTGGTCACTTATTATAAAGTAACAAATCCATAATTTGTTAGACATTTCTCTTCCACCCAATTTTCTCTTTTCCCTTTCACATTTAATTTTTAATTTGTACAAAAGCCTCCATTAATTGTACAAAAAAGAGTATCAAAATCCTAACCTCGGAGCTAGCACCGCTGGCTCTATACCAGATGTTCCAAATTCAATTACACTCACATCATTACCCTCAATTTCACCCTTATATTACAATTACCATACCCCCTAATTAATCCTTAATTCCAAAACTGCCCCTCCAACTTTCAATTCTCGACCCCTCAAATAGCGACAAATACACCAGAACCTTGCGATCGTTTCACACCTACTCTATCTTATCCAACCCGTTAAACCCAATGGCAATTTTGATATTAATCAACAAAACCAAGGTCATATCATATTTTATATCCATATTTATATACTTTGTTGCCCATTTCATCCTTTTTCCTCTATATAAATCCTTTCTCTTCTATTCCCTCAAAAGTCTCCTCTCTCTCTCTCTCTCTCTCTCCCTCTCTAATCTCTCCGGTCTTAATTCTTTACCTTTTCACGGCGGAGTCACCCCTTAAACCACTGTCCGTACACCGGAAAACCACTTCCCTTGCCGGAATCCGGCGATCTCTATATATAGATCCCTTAACTTACTCCCTTCCCTTCTCCTTTCAGCACAAAATAGTTTTTCATTTATTTTCCAGTAATTTATTTATCTTTAATTTTTACTGTGTTGTTTAAATTGAAAAAGTAAAAAAATATTTTATTTACTTTACTTTCTTATTTTAATATATCTTTTTATTTTTATTTCTTATATCTACCCAACAACGAGAAATGTACCTGTCTTATTTACTATCTTAACCTTTGCTTTAATTGTATCTTCCAAACCGCATAATTCCTTAACCGTAAATTCAAATTTTTCCCTTTTTTATCGCTTCCAAATTTCTTTTCTTTTTTAATTTTTTGTTTTTAAGTGTGGTGACGTGGCATGTTGTAGATTGGATTGGCAAACGGACGGCTAAGATGAATTATCACTCACGTCGAATCTTAACTCATGACGAGTCATCACGCAAGCGAAAAGACGGAGACACGTTTTATTCCTCCCCAAGACCGTCAAATCCACTAACGGCCGTTAGTAATGCTAGCGTCACCCGTACGACGTCGTTTAACAAGATGCCCAATCCAATTTTAGCTGGGTATATGGCTTACGAGTATTTAACTAACGGGACTTTATTGGGTCAAAAGTTTGACCCGGCTCGAGCTAAAGATGTGCCCGTGAACGCTTTAGCAGAGCCGAAGAAGCGAAAACCGAGCCTGGAAGAAGCCGAGCCGGGTAGGAAAGGAAAGGTGAAGGTGAAGGCTCATAGCCAGAATTATGTTGAATTGGCTAGCTTGTTGACGAGTGATGGGACCCACATTCCTGGTATTGTTAATCCTACTCAGCTGGCTCAGTGGATTCAGATGTGACGTGGTGGATTTTCATTGGCCGAGGTTTGAAACAAGTACCGAGCCATTCTGTATCAAGATTGTGTCAGAAATTTTACTCAAACATATATGTTTGTTGTTGTTTTGATTAATTACTTTGTTATGTTAATTTGGAACATTGTTCTGTTTGTTATTTAGATGACTCATGAATGTTATGTGCTGGTTGGGCCAGCAGCTTCATATATATCATGTTTATTATTTCTTTTATATTTTTAATCTTCTTCGGTTGTTATAAGTGAGGATTAGGTTGTTAATTATTTGTCATGGTATTTTCATGCTTTGGAGTTTGGAATATGTATGTGTGTGTGTTAGTGTGTATATACAACTATTTTCATGCATGTTGGTAGTGTAATTGCATATGTGCATGCAAGAGAACACCTATTGGCATGGACGTACAAATGTGTGTGCGTGGGGGTGGGGGAAGGGGGATTGTGAGACGAGTTGAATTCATCAGGGGGTCGGTACGGAACTATAGTTATGCTTACGAGCTCGGTATAGTTTAATCCAGATCTTATATTTGTGTTTAAAAATCAACTTAATATATATAAATAATTTATCAAAATCAGTTAGCTACTTTTTGTAGAATTCAGAATAAATAAATTCAAAATTCTAGCTTCTCTTCTATCAAGCTCTAGTGGTATAGTTGAGGGAGCAAATTGTTGCCTGTTGGTTTAGAAAGTTTACGAATATGTAAAAGAGAACATAGAGTTTGTAACTCCATATTTTTCAAGTAAAGACACAAAATATTACTTAGATGATTTTGTTAAGAGTTCCACATCGAAAATGGAATGAGAACATGGGCTTCTTATATGAATTTGGATAGTCCTCACCCTACAAGTTAGCTTTTGGGGTTGAGTTAGGCCCAAGATCCATTATTTACATAGTATCAAAGTCAGACTCATTCCAATTCTTTGTTCACCGATGTTGGACCCCCAAATTATATTGTCCACGCTTCAGTTAACGAGGTCTGGGCGTGCGGGGTGTGTTAAAGTGTCCCACATCGAAAATAGAATGAGAACATGGACTCCTTATATGGACTTGGATAATCCTCACCATACAAGCTAACTTTTGAGGTTGAGTTAGGCCCAAGATCCATTCTTTATAGATTTCTTATAATATGTTAAATTTAGTTGGTAGAGTTACTCAATATTTATGTTAGTGAAAAATATAGTAATTCTATAGATACATATGTGTTGTGAAATAATGGATTGTGTTCAAACTGGTGTATTTTTGTAACTCCATCTATGGGGCCGACCTAATGAGTACAGATAGATTGTCACACGTCCATATAAATATTGAAAATTGGCCGGTCATATTATTACCCACAATCTTCCCTGCATTCAAATTCTCACTTATTATCGAATTCAAAATTGGATGAGCAAGTCATAATTACACTCCTCTAAATACTCAAAATTTGGTGAAAGTTTCGCGGACACAAAAAAATTGAAATTAGAATAATCTTACCTTCAAAATGACCTGTGTAGATATTCAACAACGAAGTTTTTGCTAACTTGGAAAGTTTTTCGCCAATCGAATATTAGTTTTTATTTATTCTCTTTGAAAATACCTTTTTGGAAAGTGTCATTGGATATTTTTGGTTGGGGAGTGTGAAATATTTTTTGAAAGAAAAAACTTCAGAGTATAATAATATCAATATTATAATATTTAAATATTGGCTAAAGCAAAACTATGAATTTAAAGATGGGATTGTGGTGAAGGAAAATGACTTTTGCGCAAATGTGGGATAATATCATTTCTCCGTTTGTTGAAAATGTTCTCTTTGAAAAAAGATTTTCTGACAACTTATCCAGAAAATGTGTCTTTTTTCAAAAAATAAATATTACCCCGTATTCATTTTACCAAACACACTAAACTGTTAGAGTGATTATGGGAAGATCCCATAATCACCTCCCTTGTTATGATAATTGATTTGTAATTATTTTAATCATAATTAGGATCTTGTATATTAGGTAAAGTAGAATAGTTGTCTTCTAGAATAGTCTTGATTTAATCCATGTAGATGGTATATTTGGAAGAAGAAGTGAAACCACAGGGAAACTATTAAATGCCTTATTCGACAACAATTGCAATGAGAAACTGTCATATAAAATAGACTTATTTAGGTAGATAGAAAAAGCTTAAATTCCAATTTCAAACTTAATTAACTATCGGATATCGAATTCTAGCCCACTACGTACGTTATACAAATGGTGAGCAAACGTAACGCCAAACATGGAACACGAAAGAATTTTTTTTGGAAGATATACAAGTTAGGCAAGTATCCAACTTTAAATATCTTAGCTAATTTATTAGATTACACTAATGTCGTATATAGATAATATTAGTTCTTCAGGGGTGAAAGGCCATATGGCTGTTTTTTCTATAATCATAATGTTCGGGCTAACTTTTGCATACTTCAATTAATTTCATAAGTTACCAGATATCTCTACCAGCATACATTTCGAGTAGCTCTATTACTAGCATATTTTTTAATTAATTGATTTTTGAACTCGAGTCTCATGATTTTTTATTCGAGCCTTATTATATCCTTTTATTCACATCTTGTAATTAAACAAGTACTTGGTGTTTGTTGTGATAAATGTTTATTTTTATGGAAAATACGTCCTTTACTATAGAAAAATATTTTAATTTTTGGCCGGTTAGTGAAAAATATTCAAGAAAAAAATATTTATTAAAGATTTGATAATAGTGTTAGCATACATCGAATAGTATTTGATGAAAATTTTGAGTATTAAGACTGATAATGATGTCTAAGTGTTGGTTGCAATAATGAATTAAAATTCTAAGAGATGGGTTAGCTGTGAAGGAAAAAGACTTCCCCAAATAAGCGCGAAAGTTGTTTTTTCTCTTTTGGTAGAATTTATTTTCCCTGAAAAATATTTTTTGGCACTAATTATATGCAAATGTAATGCTAACTATGGAACACGAAAGCGAACGTAGTGGAACATCAACTACCATAATCTCATTGCAAGTTTGGCAATTAAGTATTCAATCATAAATGTCTTAGCTAATCTATAGATTACAAAGTCGTATATAGATAAGATTGAAAAGGCAATTAGTTTCATCTAATCCACATTGTAATTTGTATGTGTGTTGGGTATAACAACAAATATGTTTCAGAAAAATGTGTTTTGGTACTGTTTGATTGGAGAGTGAAAAGTATATACAATATATGTATCTTTCCAAAAAAAATTAATTTAATAAAAAAATTATGATAATATTAGTATTTGAAGGAAAAATTTCTGTTACGCACGAAGAATATCGGACGTATAGTTAGTCGATTTGAGCTTCGGTAACTCGAGATCCTTCCCGAGGGTCACATACGGCTTATATGAGTATTATGGAGGTATAGGAAAGGTTGGAAGTCAATTGGATTAAAGGAAGTACATCTCAGCAAAGTTTGATGAAAATTAGGCGATACGCTAAGTATTCCGCACCACGGAAGCCAATCCGCTTCGCGGATCAGGCCACGGATCAGACCCTCATTTTCCTCACTCCACTGCCCCAATATGTGTTGGGTTTTGCGCCCGCAGATGGGGTTCTGCAATGCAGAACCAACCGCACATCAGTGGAGGTGGGAGGTTATATATAAAGCCCAAAGCGGTGGCTTTCTCATTTCACTGCAAATTCGACCCCAACATTTCCTAAACACTCTCAAACACCTCCTCGAGGTTCATAGGTCATCAAGGAGACATTTCATATCATATTGAAGGAAAATCCTCCATAAATAACCATTATAAAGCTTGGAAATCTTCATAGAAGCAAGATGAAGTGAAGGAGTTTCTTGATGCTTGGAAAAAAGTTCATGGTGCAAGCTTTCTTGGCTGAGTTAAGGTGAGTTATTGATGTTCTTAATGATCTTTAAACATCTCATAGCTTTGTGAAAGTTGTTGATGAAAGTAAAGTGTGGTAGTTGAGCTATAACTCCATGAAAGATTGGATATGAACCTTGGATTGTTATTGATCAAGTTTTGTATGATCATAGCTTGAAATTGAAAGATATGGTGTTAGACGTTATGAATTGTGTATGGTTATCTTGTGGTTGTTGATGTTGTTGTGTTGGTGTTGGTGTTGTTGTTACTAACGATGTTGTGTTGAAAAGGAGTTGGTTGACAAGAACACCATAACTAGAGGAGTATGCACTCTAGGTGTTCGTCGAATTGTTCTAGTAAATCGATTCTTAGTTTGTCGATCGTATCTTAATCTAAAATCTCTATATAGTGTAGATAATCACTCGTAAAGCATCCAGGGATTCGTGACACATTATTAACTAAGCGACGCAAGTATGTAAGGCTATCCATTTCTTTCAAAAACATGAAATCCGAAGTGTTTATCGTTTCCAAAAGAAACGTCGAAAGCTTTATTCTATTCGTATATCATTTATCCCTTGTCGGGAATAGTTCTCTTGTTATTGTTGTATTCCATATTTCCGGTTTATTGGTTGCCCGTTCAAGTATCATAAACCTCCGAGGAGGAGTATTTCAAAAAGAGTCGCCAAGTCAACCAAAGGTCATTTCATAGTAAATTTAAAGGGTCCTGAGTTTCAAAGAGGTCATAAGTGTCATTGTTATCACAGTACATCATTCACACCACCGAACCTATGTCGGTGGGCAGTTATATACATATATATTATTCACACCACCATTGTAATCAGCCGCTGGAAAGTTGTACATGTACATTATACACACCACGTCGCTCTATAGTCGGCTGAGTAGACACTTATATGTTCATCCATACATACACCTCAGCGCATCATCTAAGGGAAGTGACATATTACACCTCGGGCTATACGCCGAGGATAGATTATATACCAAGAATTTAGTACAGTTTCAGAGTTTTATTATTCTCCCTACGTGGCACGCAGGTTATCAGAGTATCAAATTGCTTTTATGCCTTTCCTTATGGCTTATATTTTCATATTGCTATTCATGTTTTACATACCGGTACATTTATTTCGTACTAACTTTCCTTTTGTCGGGGGCGATGTGTGTTCCTGCCGTATGTTCTGATAGGGGCTCTGATAGACCACCTCAGTAGGAGCTATCAAGTTCAACAATCAGTGAGTAAGCTTTGTCTTTCCCGGAGCTTCTTGGTCAGATGTTGAGTATGTTTTGTATAGAGATGAACATAGTGGGTAGGTCGGGGCCCTGTCCTGACCATATGACAGTCCAGGTACTCGTAGAGGCTTATAGACTGATCTGGTATGTACAACTATTGATGTATGGCCTTATCAGACATGTTGTCTTTTGTTAACTTGTGTTGCGACCTTGTCGGTCTTGTTTATATACATATGTTGGGTTTATCCCTCTCTGTTCACCCTCAGAGGTTGTATTACAGCTTACCTTACAGACTGTGGCCTTGCCGTCCCTCCCATGGCAATTGTTGTTTGGATTATATCCTAGTATGGCCTTGTCGGCCGGAAGGTCTACTCGAACAGGAGCCTGATTATCATAATGGTATACTCGGATCAGTACGGCATCGGGTGCCAGCCACACCCCTAGTTTGGGGTGTGACAATTTCAGTATATATTGATGATAACGTCTACGTGTTGGTTCCAATACTGCTATAAGGCTAAATATTGAGATATTTTTGAATTTTTAAATGATATCTGGTTAAAAGTATTGTATCCTTTTTCGTGAACTTTTTTGTCTTGAAAACTATTTTCAACGAAGCACTAGAAATTAACTTATGTTCTTTAAAACAGAGATATTTTTAGTCCGGAAAGAAGTTCCCTATGGTTACTGTATTAGGAATGATAAGGGAGATCTTGAGTATGCAGAAGCCAAGGAAATTCATGCAACAACAAATATGGAAGCTGAAGCAACAACTATAAAAGAAGCATTGTATCATTGCATCACAACAGTCAACAGGAATAGACAAAGTAATAATTGAAACTGATTCATTGATAATGAAACACATTTTGGAGAAGACATGATTGAAGATACTTGGAAGCTTATGGAACATTGTGAAGTGAAAATCACACATATATACAGAGAAGGTAATGCTTTTGCAGACTATATGGCTAATCAGGCCCTAGACAGCACTGGAGTAGTGATATTTAGAACATTTTCAGAACTGTCAACAAGAGAAAAGAAATTGGTCAATTTGAATAAAAATCAGTGTCCAGTTTTGAGGATTAGAGCAATACACACAAATTAGTATTACAGGCAGAATACGATAAAGACTGGAAAAGGAAACATCATAGGCAGACATACACAAAGTATCAAAATCAAGGTCACCGGCATTTATTTTGGACTTTGCTTTGACATATATATAAAATGGATTTGATTAAAAAAGAAAGAAATATTTTTATTCCTAACACACAACTCACAAATCAGATGTATCATTAATACTAAGGGTCAATTTGAACTCAATAAGTTTCGGCTCACAATTTATATTGATATATTAAAAAATTCACTAAATAACTATAAATAATAAATTTCGAACCAACAATCGATGGACAGTATAGACTTCATATCTTGCATCGGTAAATTTTAAATTTGGAATTCTTGTCGCTACGGAACACACATACTATGAGTAATTTATGGAGTAGCAAAAATAATTCGAACATAAATTTTACGTATCAATTATGTAACGATTGGAGTTGGCTGTGCTTCACACATTTGAAAGTGACATATATAGTGATGCACAAGTCACAACCAACAATTTAGCCTATACATAAAAGGTAGGGGCCGTTAATGTAAGAAAAATTTCGAAACTTTTTTCTGGAAAATTCAAAATTAAAGTCGTTTGCTGATCTTTCCGATGATAATTTAAATTATACATAAAAGTTTTTCCTTTTTTTGGTGATCCGATGATAATATTGATTCTAAAACATAAGAGGAAGATCTTATCTCATTCTACCAAGGTTCTAACTTCTAGTAATAGCGAACAAAATTTATTTGCAAGTGGTGTATTAGTCAAATCAATAAATGTATGCCATATTTTCTTTACATACTTTTTGTTAGTATGATTAATTATTATGTATTCTAATTTTAATGTCACTTTTAAAGTTAAATTGTTTTATCCAACATAGATCCATTAAATTTTCCTGAATATAAACCAAAGACCTATGCATGCTCTTCCTATAGCAAAAATAAAGGATATATAACAACATATTTATTCTTGCTAGTTACGGATTTTTGGTACACTATTAATTCCAAAGGTACTTAAGGTACATATATATAACCACCCCCTCAAAATTAAGTGTTCTCTTATCTGTTTTTCCTAATCTCCGGTAGCACGTGTCTAGACAACAAGGGGTTTCCACCACTACTAGAAATAAAGATTTTTTCACCGATATTTAATAGAAAATTTGTGTTGTAGAACATGATTTTCTCACTCACCTCATTTCCACTGAACTAGCTCACTAGAACAACGTATGGTGAAAAATGATTTTCATTGAAAAGCTGGGAAACTTAGTAATTTTTGCACGTGAAAACACTACTATTTAAATTTTTTCCACCGACATTCAATGGAAAATAGTCATTGAATATTTTTCAGTAAGAAATAAGAAAATATAATTTTTTTAGTAGTTTACCCTTTAGGAATGGGCCAACATAAGTTATTTTGAGAATTTAAGATGTCATGATAAGATCAACCGTTTATCATTACGATAAGTGTTAAATAAAAGTGAAATAATTATGTTGTTGAGGTATTCTAATAGATCGATAGACTTATGACGAGGCATGAGAATGTTGCCAATGAATCATTTCTGTTTCGTTTTTATTTTTCTTTCGTTCCTTGTCTTTCTTGAAAAATGTAATCAGTTGCACACGTACAATGTATTTATTCTATTTTATATGTTACTTCTTCATTTTTTATCCATTCCACAAATATTGGCAGGTTGTTGTACTTAGAAATTCCTCAGCATTAGTATTTCAATTTTACCCTTGATAATGCGCTCTTACTAGAACATGGCAGGTTGTAGATCTCTCCATAAAAATAATGTTTTTGGTATATTTCAAAAGTTTAGCTTATATGTGAAAAGTCAATCTTATATCTAAAACTCTTTGTTAAATCAAACATCATAATCAGTCTTATTATATGATTTTCTGATTCATTGTTTTATTATTAAATTTTATTTTCTAAGACCTACCGTTATCGATTATATATACTACTATGCATATTCCCACAACTATATCGATTATTTATAAATGGAATAAAAGCTGAAAATGTGTATAAACTATCTTAAATGATTGATTTGGCTTACAAATCCACTTTGAATAATTGCTTACTTAGTCATTAACCTTTATAGTGTTTAATTTTACAACAGTTGAATTCGTATATTAAAAAAAGCAATCACTACCTTAAGCTGGAAAAGTAGAACTTATAAGTCCTAAAAAGCTTCACTAGTACTTAAAAGTCGGTGACAAAAAATTAGGACTTATTCGTGTCTTTTCCTAAAAAAAAATGGATCCGAATAATATATATTTTTTATTCCAAAGTTCTGATTCCTCTTTGCTTGTTCTAGTGCTAGGATTTTGGAAATCTGTACTTGTGTAAAAGGACAATAATTATTCCATCTGTTATCTTCATGGTCCCCTAGCTTGAGCCTTGAGCTAGGAGATAGGCTCAGTCAAGAATACTTATCCATTTAATGAATTTTCTAAAACAAATAATTTCAAACAAAAATTATCGTGATAGTGTTTACCTTCACTCAAAATGATTTTTGGCTTTATTGACTTATCCGATGCAGTTAGCTCTAATCCCCTAATATAAGGGAAATAATTATCTTATCTTAGGGTAAAGGTAGTCTCAGGTGGGAAGATTTCTAAGTGGATTCTCCCACTTAGAAAACCTCCTAGGTGTGTACCTAAGATCCTCAGACTAATCAATTGAATATTAATTAATATGTAATCGATCAAACCAAGGGTAATGTAGGATATCTCCATCACTGACATTCGTCAAGCAGGCCACTTGCAAGTCGCAAATAATGTAGGATATCTCCGTCCAACCCCTATTTGTACAGTTCTGATCATAGGCCTTCAACTTAAATGAAAAGAGAACGTGATACTAACTTCTGGGCAAACCAAGCACAAAACTCCACTGCTGATCTAGAAAAGGTAGCCATGGGTCATTTTGTATAGTCCCTTAAATAGAAATGATTAGAAAAGAGAAAATATCATAAACCCGATCGTCAAGTTGAACATTTACACAAGAATCTCCAGTCCAAATTTCTTTTGTCAATTTGGAGCAGCATGATAGGCATAAGTTGTATCTTATAAACAGGCTTTCGAGATGAAATTAGACTCTAACTGATAGCCAAATATGTTTTCTCTAAAAATGATATACTTTAACCAAGCATTTGAGAAACTTGTTAATGTACTATTGCTATGTATATCTGTAACGGCAGGCTTCCAAGTAAGATATATCCATCAGGAATTTCCTATACAAAAACCTACTTATTACAATGTATTCATGTCCTTTCTGAGGTATTAACAACATTGAGGATAGATCGTTTATCGTGTCCCCAACGACTCAAAACATTTACACCTCCAAAAGTGACCACAAGAAGTTGGTTAGGATAAATCAGGATGGCTTTCTACTCCTTTTTTGGGAAGATTTGGCGAGTGCATCGCAAATTTCTCTTCTGCGATTGTTGTTTAGGAGATTACTGTTATTGGTGTTATTTGCTCCGATGTTTGCTGGGCTCTTTCCCTGTGCATGTAGCACATCCTGTACGAAGAATTTCAACTTCCATAATGTGGACTCACTCTGCATAAAGGTCAATACTCGTGTCATGTAAAGCAAAGAGTAGATTAAGAACTAGAAATGCTGCACATTTGAAATTATCAGTGACCGATGATGACCTGAGCATTCATGTCGAGCTCCACTTCTGTTGCTGTCGCTTGAAAAGTAGGATCATTCTGTGCCACAATCAATAGTGCCTTATTAAGATCTTCAGGAGACAGCCTTGTGAGCGCATTCCCAAGTTTTTTCTTGTCTTCCGTTGACATCTTTCTGAAATATATACTAGAAAATTAGCGACAAAGACTGCAGTAAACCTAAAATCAAATCACATAAAAACTAAATATATAAATAAATCACAGGTGCAAAAACACATCTAAGCGATATATTATGGAGACTAGCCACATTCCCCTCCTAACCTTATATATCTTAGCGAAATTGTACTTGGAGCATTTCCTGTTCATCAATGTTAGTGTTTCGCCTTTGATTCTAAATTCGCTGATAATCTGACTTTTACTATTTGCTTTCAGATTTTTTTTCGGTAAGTAATAAGAAATCTTATAAAAACTTGCATTAAGCCAGTGCATCAGGTGTAATTACAGATAGAGCAATTCTCTACTGTGTAGTATAGCATCTGCATCTTGTACAATGACCGGTTTGCACCAAAAAGCAAGCGAAAAATTACATCTAAGTTTAAGGCTTAGAATGTTACTCCTATTGTCTTACAAAATTCTGCTATTTCTTTTAGATGTTGTAAAGGACCACGGAGAAAAGATCATTCATAGTACAATTAATACAGAATTGGCACCAAACCACCCCAGGGATGTCAAAAATACTAATTTTACCCTCTACATAAGTAAACAGACCTCAACAACAATATTAGAGTTATTCATCATATTTATTTCCAGTGTCTGACCATTTTTGCCCACTTTTAATCATCCTCAAGGGGTTTTCACCAGTAACTAGCACCATACTTTAGGCAGATCTTAAAAAGACCCCAATGTTCAACATGGAAAAAGGTCATCCCATAGAAACATCTATCATCTTTCAGAAAAAAAATACACGGATCATTCAATGAAAGGAAGGACTCGAGTACAAGGTATATATATAAGTGATCGGCTACTTTAAAATTAATAAATGCACAACTGAAGAAAGTTATCTGTTAACGTTCTAACCTGCACTTCTGAAGCACCATTTCCCTGAGTTCTTCCAGTTGCATGTCCACCTCATCAAGCTGGAATTCAAAAGGTAAGTTTAAGTTTAGTGGGTTAAATTTAATATGTTTTTTTTTAAGTTAAATTTAGTATGTGTGAAGAGGAAGATCCACAAACAGTCAGGCTAATATGACCAAACTTTCATATTTGTGTAAAGGAATCGGAGCCTTAACTACCTCAATACTTAAATCTTTAGCCATTTTGGCATGGACAGCTTCTTGAGCGAGTTGCATATCCTGTAGGGCTTCTGCTTCCTCTTCCTTTCGCAATTTTTCCTATGAGCAGTAGTTCTATATATTAATGTCTCAATCATTTACTTAAAAATCCAATTAATATCCTAATCTCATAGAAGTATATTCATTGATGGAAAATCCCATATAGCATATTCAATAGCCTAGAAGAAAATGATTCAATTATCTTAGCAATTTGCATGAGATACTAAAGAAAAAGACTATAGATAATACATGGATATGAGTTGTACCTCTTCATCAACTTTAGGTAAAAGCTGCAACCATTTCTCCTCAAATCTGCCCAATAAGGTTTTCGCCATTATATGAACGGCATCCCTTTCCTTGTTGTATTTCATTGCATTCTTAAATACTAGCCTAAAGTCTGCACATATCTCCCGGACATGCTTATAGCCAGAACCATCCTTTGCTTCCATCTTGCTTTTGATAGTACTGAAGTCCATAGGCTTCTCAATAACCTAGAAAATGGCATGATGTATTAGCAGAAATAAAAGGAGTATAGGATTCCTAAGAACATCATAGATACAATAAGTACACCAGACAAGAAAATCCAAAGCCTTTACCTCATAGTAATCGTCCAATCCAAGACCCTTGACATCCACGGGTTCCATAAAAGGTTCTGCCCACTTGTGCTGAGTGATCTGACAAATAGACTAAGCAATGAGTAGAAGAAATAAATTAGCTGGAGCAAATAATAACTACATTCGCTCTAAAACAAAGGTGCAACACCATAATATGCTCAAATACCCTACTGTTCTTTCTTTTACCATTATTTCCTACGGTATAAAGAAATAAACTAAAGAAAGTTACATAGATAGAGAAGGATGATACCTAAGATCAGCCAACAGACATCTTTCAACTGGTAAATCAGCCAACTTACTCGCTAAGGAGAGACAGGGAGAGAATACATAATCAACAGCAGGCAAGTACAATGATATGTACCTCCAACAAAAAAGTAAAAGGGTACAACATCATTGGTACCAAAAGATGAGTAAACGATGCGAGGCATTTCAAAAATGAGTATACTTTTACAGGTAAGAGGAAATCACAATGACAAAATACTAGGTTAAGCGTATTAACATCTCTTCAACACTCAGCACATCCCATTCAGTAACAATTGTGATTTTGGTTAAGGGGCTACAATGCAACCTTATCTGGAGCTTCAATGTTTATCAGAAAACATTCCGTTCTACAAGTTCAGCATGTGCCACTATCTTCTCAAACATTTTCTCGTGTTCTCTTGCAGTTTTGCTTCGGGATACGAAATGATTTCATTTAACAATCGTAGATGTTTGAAGGTTAACAAAAGTTACTGCTTTAGTAGCACACTAGCTTTAGACAGACAAAAAGGTGTCAAGACACTTGAAAAAGAATGAGATTACCTGACGTAATATAGTACCCAATTGGCGCATAAGTTCTTGCATTCTCCTGGCACCAGCTGCTTGTCTATGTGCTGCATCTTGCTGCCGCCTTTTAAAGCTAGCAATTAGTTTCTCTTTGTCTTTCAGAATAGACCTACCTCTTGGCGTGTTTGATTGCTTTTTACTAGTATTGGAATAGAAGTGCTCAACATCATTCAGTCTCTGCTCAAGCTGTTGATGTAACAAACATGTGACCAGATTACATTTAAGAGCAATTGAAAACAAAAAATGAAAATAAACAGAAACACGTGAGCTATCAGCAGCATAGATGCTGAGAGATATTATATTTTTTTCTGTTGCAAACTCTGGGTAATATAAAGTTTGTGCGCTGGTAAAGCATAAATGGTGTGGTGAGAGTAAAAATACCAAGAGAAAATAACATCTGCTGTCTTTTTTATGAACTACGAGCAAAAGCTTTCTAACAGAAATGATCTTTCTAAGAGCATTAGGAGTGAAGCTATGAGATGATCGTTTATGAAAAAAATCACAGTGAGCTGTCTGCTTTGCCACAGGCAAGCATAAGAAATTGCAAGCTAGCAAACTGAAAATAAATACACTAAAATATAGTCAGTTAAACCTCTCTATAATGGTGTCATCTGTCCGGATATTTTCTGGCTGCTATAGCGAGATTCTGTTATAGCCTTATAGGGAACACATAACATATAACATAATATGAAAAGTCGGTTCCAAAGAAAACTTGGCCGTTACAGTGAAAGTTTGTTATAGAGGATGGATGTTATAAAGAGGTCTGATTAAGTGTACGGGAACGAAAAAGAGTATCAATCAGATTTCAGTATAACATAGAAACATTGGACATATTGATTGGTGAGGGAATGCTGGGACAGGAAGTGGCAACTACCCTTTCCTGCCATTTAGAAGAAAAAAGGGAAAGAAACTTTAGCCTATCAAGTACCTTTCCTGCCTAAGCTATTGAAAGCAAAATAAATAAATAAACAGAAACAGGAAAAAAGTAAACTTAAAAAACAAAAATCCTATGGGCCACGCTCATTCAGTGGTAAATAGATTATGGTGTAAACTCTGTCATTCTTCTCACATATCTGATCAAGCAAGTACACAAATCCTCACCCTACCCCCCAGCCACTGCGAACCCAAGCCTTGCGCACTAATTTATCTGTCTAACATGGTTTCGCTTCATTCCAATTGCTTAATTATTTTCCTATTAGAATGTAGCTTTTACACATCGAAAATTGTACATATTACAGGGCAACCATAATGTCAATCAGAATGAATACTTATATCAAAATGGCCAATTTTTTTATTTTGATAAGGTAAGATTTTATTAATAAAGTACCAAGCTGGTACAAAAGGAAACAAGGTTCATACAAAGATCAAGCAGACAAGCTATCACTCTCTCTCCTAACAATTCCAGAAAATCCATGTTTGGTCCATACATTTGAATTGTGTATTATGGCCAATTTGAATTGTGTATTGTTTTTTTGAATTGTGAATTCTGTATCATCTATAACAACAACTGCATCAACAAGTTCGGCTATATGGATCAGGCTATCATTATACAAAATAAAATAGAAATAACATTTCTTCATTAACCAATGATTTATCACAGATAACACACTAAAAATATGCTAGAAACCGCGTGTTAACAAGATCATGTGGACAAAATATATGATTATAGGAAAAAACAAAAAACAACAATGTAAAGTACAATAGTAAGAAAATATCTCAAAGAACGTTTGAAAATATCTACTATCCATTTGGATGTCAACTAGCTTACAATAATCAAGTCTACAATTTTCCTCAGCACCAATTTACCTGATCAACCTTCCCAACCATTTCATCAACACGTTCTCTGAAATTTTCAGCAGAAGCAGCATTTTCGTTCTCATTAAGACTAAGCTCTTGTATCGGGATGTCAGGAACTGAGCCTTTTCTGTTCTCCATCTGATTAAACAGAAGCTGTATCTTAGCTAAAATTCATTAACTTTCATTCAGCACAAAAAGAAACCTTAAACCCAAAATCTAGGGAAACTACACTGCTTTAATAAGGTCGACAAGATAAAACCTTAATCACAACAGCATTTTCACTACTTGAGAACCTTTTCATAAGAAATAAGCTAAAACCACACTGAATTCACAAAATATTCACATAATAGTGGATGTTTATAAGGATCCTACATGACTTGAAATATACACATTCGCATATAATGATCTGATTTTCTTCTTATCTTCTCTATGATAAAAATGACAGAAAATTGATCACTTATTATCCTCAAAATCAGAGTAGTACATCGGGCAATTTTACAGCCAATATCGAATGGAAATTAAATGAAATGCATAGTCTTCCTATAGAATACATTTCTTTAAAAATAGTTCTGTGAAGATTTATAAGTAATACTCAAAGGGAGATAAGTGCCGAGGGTCTACCGGAAACAGCCTCTCTACCTTCAAGGTAGAGGTAAGGTCTGCGTACACTCTACCCTCCCCAGACCCCACTTGGTGGGATTACACTAGGTTTGTTGTTGTTTCTTACTCAAAGGCAGATAAGTACACCTCATAACTCCAGCAGCTATTAGCATATAAGAAGTAAACAAATAGTATTGCCTGCATATTTCAATAATTAAGCAGTATCAAATCCTCTTCTTTTGATACTTGTGATATTGGCTTCTTGTCACTTCACTTATACTCTCTCCTATCAACAATTCCTCGTGTATTTGTCCATTTGTTTCCTATTCTCGAATTCTTAATTTACAGGTGGATTCTAGGCAAATAACAAGATGACCCTTGCAATTGAAGCTAATTATAAGCAAAGTTACCAAAGCAATCAAAAAGGAAACTAATGGTAGAAGGACTTAAGTAGCTAAGTTTCCAAAGGTGAACACCCCCTTGTCCTTTATAGTATAGTCATAAAGGGATTCTCAGAAAAGTAAGGAAGAAGGCATTCGAAAGCCCGATCACTACCTGATGAGCGATAGCGAAGCCAAGCCGCCGTCTATAGGCGAAGGGACGAAATCCCGATGAAGGCCTATGCTACCGTAAGCAAAAAAGTACATTGAGGTTATGAATAGAAAATTAATTCTTTTTATCAACAAATAATCAAAACCTGGATATCGATTTTGCAAGTGATGAATGGACATGCTCTCTATTACCTTATCAGAAATTATTTTTTGATCAGTGGTCATGCTAAAAAGTTATTCGCATATGACATAGTTTTGATCGACGAGACGCGCGGTGGAGTTAATGATAGGCTAGAAGTTTGGAGAAAGGCCTTAGAGTCTAAAGGTTTCAGGTTAAGCATGACTAAATCGGAGTACTTAAAGTGCAAGTTCGGTGGCGTTGCACATGAGACAGAGGTTGCAGTAAAGATAGAGGAGCAAGTCATACCTAAAAAAGGAAGCTTCAAGTATCTTGGGTCTATAATTCAGGGTGACGGGGAGATTGACGATGATGTCATGCATCGCATTGGAGCGGGGTGAGTGAAATGGAGGCTTGCCTCCGGGGTACTGTGCGATAAGAATGTGTCACCAAGGCTTAAAGGAAAGTTCTACAAAATGGTGGTCAGACTAGCATTGTTGTATGGTGCAGAGTGTTGGCTAGTCAAGAATGCGCACGTTCAGATGAAGGTAGCGGAGATGAGGATACTTAGATAGATGTGTGGCATACGAGGAGAGAGATGATTAGGAACGAAGTTACACGGGACAAGGTGGGAGTGGCTTCAATGGCGGACAAGATGAGGAAAGCAAGGCTGAGGTGGTTCGGACATATGAAGAAGAGGGGCGATGATGCGCCAGTAAGGAGGTGCGAGAAGTTGGTTGTAGATAAAGTTAGGAAAGGTAAAGGTAGGCCAAAGAAGAACTGGAGAGAGGTGATTAGACAAGACATGACACAACTTCAGTTGATAGAGGAATTGACCTTAGATAGGAAGATATGAAGGTCTGAGATTAGGGTAGAAGGCTAGTAGTAGGTAGGTAGGTGTGGGGAGGGAGCGGCGAGTTTTCCTCATCTCCTCTTTTTCTTTTAGTAGTAGTTGTCAGATATCACATTGTTTTATTTCCGTGATGGCTATTACTATATGTTTCCACCTTTATTTTATATCTTGTTATTTGATCTCTCCTTTCCTATATTTCTGCGATAGGTACTTTTCTTCTGAGCCAAGGGTCTACCAGAAACAACCTCTCTACCTCACAAAGGTAGAGGTAAGGTCTACATGCATTCTACCCTCCCCAGACCCCATCTTATGGGACCAAACTGGGTTTTTTGTTGTTGTTGTTGGTCATGCTAAAAAATTGAATACTCAGTTGATTTACCCCTTATTACTATTACAATCAACATTTTAGAATAGTTAAAAAGAAAATTATCCCTTCGTAATTGAAAATAGGTCTCAAACCTATGTATTACATAATTTAGCACTTTTTCTGGATTTTAATCCAGAAGTGTTGCCTCTTTTTTGAGTTTTTTTCCTTCAAAATACTGAATAAAAGAGTCTTGAAAGTCGATTATTAATACTATTAAACTCTGTTTGGATGGTCATTACTCGTGGTTTCATAATGTACAATATCATATTGTATAGATGAATACAATGTTTCGATATACTGTATCGTTTGTTGTGGTTTAATAATATTTTTATTGTATGGTACTATATAATAACATGTAAGTTTACTTAAATATCCTTTAACCCTTAATTACAAACTAGTTTATATATATTAATAAAAGTAAATTAAAGAATAAAATAGGAACTTTAAAAAAAATAGGTTGGGAGGGTGGTGGGGTGGTGGAGGGGTGGGTGGTTGTGGGTAGTGGGGGTGGGTGGTCGAGGGGTGGGGCAGGGATAATAATGAGTAAATGAAATAAGAAATCACGCAAAAACCACTAAATCCGTGTTTGGTTATAAAAATTGAGTTTTTTCACGGTGAAAGAACCACGAAACTACAGTGGATTTAATGAACCACGGGAAACAACCATCCAAACAGGGATAAGCCGACTAGTAACCCCCACCCACACACATAAAAAAAAAAATTAAAACCATCATCACATAAGAGGCAAACAAGACATCCATAATTCTTGAGGAAAAAACACGAAAAGTTACAGATATTGAAAATGGGTTATCTTTTTATGCAGTGAGAATAATCATTGATAGTTGTACATTAATAATAATCATTGAAGAAAACAAAACTAGGGTTTGCTAAGACAAAGAAGAAATCTTGAGAGGGATATACATACATATATATGTATGGAACTTACAACTAGAATTCGCCGGCCGGAGTAAAGAAATTGATGACTGGTGAGTGTAAGTGGACTGGTGTCAGCTTAATTTGAGTCTCTCTTGCTTTTGGACTCTTTTTTTTTTTACCTTTTTTATTTTCCTTTTAGTATGTTTTCAAAAATTCATTGCGTCAATATTTAGGAAAAAAAGATTATTTAGAATTCGCGTCAAATAGACCAACTAAAAAGGGTAAAATATTTTGTGCTTGAAATTTGTAATTTTCAAGTTCAAACTCTAGGTCTTTAATTAATATGAAAGAATATTTACTCTTATCACATCTCTCCGGTGTGAATCAGTGGCGGGATCAAGATTTTATATGAAGGGGTTCAAAAATATGAAGAAGCCGAGAAGATTCAACATCTATTATATATGCATAAAAATAATTTTAACTTTGTACATATAATGTAATTTTTACTGAAGGCTGAATTAGGAGTGCTTATCGGTCGGTCCGGTTCGGTTTTGTGTTTTACCGGTTTAGTTTATTGGTTTTCAGTTTGTAAATATGCTAAATCAAAAACCAAACCGATAATATATTTATTATCGATTAATCAATTTTTTGTTTAACCAATAAAAAATGCTCCGTTAATTTATTACTTTCTCAATCACTTTTACAATTGCTACTATGCATCTACACTTATATGATCGTAGATCTTCATTTTTATAAAGTGAGTAGAAACTAATATACATAGTAATGGCAGTCTAAAGACAATGACAATTTGTTACTATTGGAAATTAGTCTTTGACGGGAGTTGCGACCGACCAATTTTAACGGCTTAAACACTAGTGTTACGTATGTTGGAGAATCCGGTTCTTCACACATGCATGATGTACTAAGTACGTAGATAACCGTAGGGCCAAGAATCGTCAAATTTCATTGAGAAATGAAAGAGATATTGGTTCACGAAGTAAGATGTTTGAAGCATGGAAAAGTGTGGTGTGTGATCAATTCTCCCTCATCGGTAGAGGAAGAAAGAATTGTTGTGTATATAAGACTCGAAGTTGGTTTGGGGTTTGGGATCCCAAGGGGTATCCCATGTGTTTAAAGGAGGGAAGACCTAGATGTGCTTCGGTTCGAGGAAAGACCACACGCGCGCCGCCGCCGCCCGCCCGTCAGGTAGGGTTCACGGGTTGTGGGCCTTCTGATATTATCTTTTTGGGCCAGAAAACTTTGCCAGAAGTACAGTTTGATCCCAGAAGTTTCAAATGTGCAGTTTGGACCAAAATTCTTTCGGATGTACGGTTCGGTCCCCGAAGTTTCAAGATGTACGGTTTGGTCCCCGAAATTTTCGTAAAGGCGAATTTCGACGGTCCGGAACGAAACGTCCAAGCACTCAATTCACCATTTATTTTGGCTGAATTACACCTCCTATAATGGCCAATCCGTTGGTAATTTTCTCCATTTATGTGGTGGCTTTACTACCTCCATAATGGTCATTATTTGGCCAATAATGGGTACATGGAGGCGATCAAAAACGATCCCTCTTCCTCCTATATAAACACACCCCTTACACCATTGTTGAGGCACACTTGATATACACGAAAATACACAAAGCGAGAAAGCAAAGCAGTTTTCTTCCTAATCTTCCAAGCATCATTTCGTTATTCAATATTCTTCACGGTAGCTTTTGAGTTTCCTTTGCTCAATAGTTCCATTGCTGTTTTATCTTGGGAGACGAATTGTCTAGGACGTATAAAGGATACATACGGGGCAATATTGTCTTAAGGACGAGTGCCACACTCGACAAAGCAAAAACAACTTTCCAGCTTTTCTTGATCAACAAAATAGTAATTTCAGTTTGTTGTTATATTGTAATTTTCAGTTTTAGAGTTGAATTATAATTTCAATTCTTACATAAGCAGTTACTTGTAATTTCCGTTTCCTGCAAATCCTTGTAAAAACCAAACAGTTACTTCAAAATTGGACTTAAAAGAGGTCATCCTAAGATCCCATGAGATTCTGAAATGGAAAAGTACCAAAAATTTCAAAATAGTTGAAAATCAAAAAGGGCAATCTGGTGCACTAAGCTCCCGCTATGCGCGGAGTCCGGAAAAGGACCGAACCACAAGGATCTGTTGTACGCAGTTTTACCTCACATTTCTGTAAAAAGTTATTTCCACGACTTGAACTCATATCTCAGGTCACATGGAAGCAACTTTATCAATAGTGTTAGTATATTTGCACGGTCATATTATACTTGTAGCCAACTTCTTCAAAAATATTTGTTTAAAATTTAAATTTAAAACTACTATTACATAATTAAAATTAAAAAATAATTTTAATATAAGCTTATTGGGTTAAAGTTTTCTCACACTTATTACAAAAACTTCTAAACTTTCTTGACGCTGCCTTTTTTGTTCAAATAGCAGTAACTATCAAAAAGTTATACAAGTAACTAACAAAAAATCATACAATTTCATGATATGCATAAGTATAGTAACCATCAAAAAGATTTCTGATACAGATTTCTCCCAAGTAACACATCAAAGCCCTGGAGCTTCCGGAGCAGCATCCTCCTGCATATGAATACCAAACATATTATAAAAAAAATGTGAAACATATAATACCAAGATTTAGGCCCGCCGCATGGCATCTTTCATCAATCAGAAACACATTTATCTTTTTTTTTCAGTGTTGAAAATATAATCAAATATTAAAAGTGTGTTCTATCTAACAGTTTAAGCTTTTAGATCAGATGGTCACACACTTCAATATGGTATTAGAGCAGGCCAAAGGTCCTGGGATCGAACTTCACCGCTACTCATTCTCAAAAAAAATTTCCATATGCTTGGACCATGAAAAAAAAGCAGGTCAGCACGTGAAGGGGCGTGTTGAGAATACAATCAAATATTAAAAGTGTGTTTTATCTAAAAGCTTAAGCTTTTAGATCAAATGGTCACACACTTCAATATCCAGATTTTTGGCTTCTCTTATTTTCCCTATTTATTTATATTTTAGAAAAGGAAAAGTCACTTTACCCGCGTCATTTCCTCTTTATTTCTCCCACGCATCACTTCTCTACCTCTTCGTCTTCCAGTAACAACGCTTTCGCCCACCCGTTTATTCCTTCCATTATCATCGTTCACTTTTATCTCTGTCGCCCAAGGTATTCTCCTCTTTATCTTTTTTTGATTCTTAGGTTTTCTATTTTGTCTCCTGCTTTGCGAGATTCAATTAATCTTAAATGACAAAATATGCATAAATTGTGTTCCTATACTTGGAGTTAGTTTTTGTTTCAATATCAGTCGGAGTTTTCAGAAAATAAGTCATGTCGTTCTGAGAGAAAAAAGTTCGAGGCCCTTCAACACCTCCATTTGTTCTACCAAAAGCAAATATGAAGAAAGGAAAGTTATACCAATCTGTTGCCGGAGACGTAAACAAAAACGTCGGCAAGTTTGGATTTGTCAATGAATTTCTTTTTCACTAGAAAGGAAAATGTCACGAACCCTTTTATGAATTATGGTGGCACCTACATTTTTCCCACCAGTAGGCGAACCATTCCTAATTCATGAACATTGTATAAGAAAAAAGTGTGTAAATAACAATAAGCTTAAATAAATTGTCTGATAATACTATAAAATGCGGAAAGATAAGTTTGAGAATCATAAGTACGATCCCAAAATCTGGTCAATATTATAAGAGTTCTAAACCGAATACAAGTCTGAATAAAGGACAACATAAGCTAAGTATCTAACAACAAGTACGAATATCTAAACATGTGTCTCGGAAACAAATAAAAGACAAGAAAAGAGAGGAGCATCCAAGGGTATGTCGGAAGGTAGCATCCTCACCCTGAATCACTCAAAACTGCCGACTCAAACTCAGTCACGTAGTCCTGAACTGGTAGAAGACGTATCTGCATTAAAAAAAATGCAGCAAGTGCAGTATGATTACACAACGTACCCCCGTAGTCATCATAGACTGACAATGACGGAAGATACGCAAATAGAAATAAATATCAAGTTGACACCAAATAATCCTACACTAAATAGTTCAATAACCCAATTAAGTCACATTGTCCATGTAATAATTCACTGAATCAACAAATCACCTTGTTCATATAAGGTTCCATGATCATATAAGTTACCACAGTTCCAGAAGAGTGCAATGACAATATCTCAAGTATCAAATGATCAATTAATAATCCTTTTTTATCCAAGAATCTAACCAAGTCATTAATAACCAGTCCAACATTTAATCCATCAATAAATTATCAATGAAATAATGTATGTATGATATGAATGCAATGCATATGTCAGGTACCTTTCATCTCCAGTATGCAGGCGTTCAAATTCTATGAACTGCACACACATGGGGGACCTGCGAAGTCCATATACTCTGAAATTTTTCAACAGAGCCAAGCTCTTGGCTGAATAATAACTGTTGCAGGAGTGCAACTCGTTCCCCCGCGTATCATCATCATCTCAATGTTACCAATAATCTCATAAGTGTTCTTACCTTTCCGGTCTCTTGGACCCATAACATTTCCATAACCTCATATCAATATCATTAGAACTATGAGTGTATAAATGCAAATTACAATACAAGGCAACAAATCAGGATGTAATGAGATGCAACCAAGTATAAGAGATGAATATCGCATGCTTTCAGGAAATCAATACATGTGATCGACAAAAAATCAGGATATCATATCGAAAGCAATGTTATGAATAAACACAACAATAGCAAAGATGGCGATGAGCCCACATAATATAACACTCCTTAAATTCGAATTAGGTGCGAACTAAATAAATATATGTGATTAGTCCCGAAGGGAGTGATAATGCGATTCATTAGTAATACAAATCCTTTTGGAAGTAATTCGGGGTGTAAATAATTTTCTAAGCCAAGACAAGTTGAAAAGTGCATAGAAATAAAAAGTTCTAACGGACTTTGCATAAGTTCTGACATTTAGCAGATATAGCCCAAAATTGGTAGGGAATTTGAGAAAAATGAAAACATGAAAGTTGTAGATCTTTGAAATACCTTTTCATTCATATAAGTCACAGGTTAAATGGAGGTCTGTACGAAACATTATGGCTAATTTACCAAGGATGTGTAAAATAGAAATTCCGATTCTAATAGGATTAGGTTTTAAATCTCAAGCTTTTATGATAACCTATAAATACAATCCTAAAACGTTTTATATGAGGATTTTAGACTAGAGCTGATACCAAACACCTAAGGTGATTTCTTAATCAAATCCCTATGTCGATTATATTATGTTAACACTAGATTAACACCGAATCATTATTTGGAATCACTAGATTTTGGAAAATTCATTCAAGGTCGAATTTGGGATGAAACTTTGGGATTTCTTCAAATAGTTAATCCCCTCACATACTAATGGATTAGATGGAGTTATTATTGTAGTTTAGACATTGAATGGTTGGTATACTCATGAAATAGGGCTGATTTAGATGCACTCCATCAAACGCAAAACTCTAGTATTGTTGCTGTAGATTTTCCCTCCGATAAGCCAGATTTCATTAGCTTTTCTCAATAATTTAACCGTTGGATCGAGTCTAATTTTTAAATAAGTGGTCACAACATATAGGTATTCAATGTGACCGGTGAAGATTGGATTTGGAGGTCCGGAGCAGTGTGGCTTGAGCGATGAACAATAGCTATGAATTTGGTGAATACTTATAGATTTTTTTATCAGACAAACTTCAATTGAGTATATAGTGATTGTTTGAAGCATGGAGCTTACGTTTGGAATGTTTTAACGGGATTTAAGATATGCATATGTTTTTGAAATTCTCTTTTAAAGTATGTCTTCTTTTTTTAAAACGTTTTGGATGTATGTCTATTTTTGAAATCTTCTTTGAAGTATATCTACTTTTAAACGTTTTAATATACATCTATACTTTGAAAGCATGATTAGTTTTGAGAATCCTCTTTGGTTGTTTGTGCACGTTGAAACCCTAGTTTGGTGGTTGATTCTTGTTGAACTTATTTTCGAATTAAAGGTGATATTTGAACAAGGTCATGCACGTGTAGGGTCAAGCCCGCATCGAACCTTATATAAATTATACTATTGTGATGAATGTGTTTTGCCTCATTATGGGATGGTTGAACTTATTTTTTAAAGATTGAAGCTTTAAATGTGTTTTGCCTTTGAATGGGTTTTTTTTTAACTTGACACTGAATAAGTGATTTGAATAAGGTTCCTAAATTGATTATAACTTGAAATAACTCTATTGTGGGAAGATGCTTTAGAAGTGAATTCGGCTATAAGCCATGATTGATGATTCGGTTAATATGACATGATATACATTTGTTTTGTGTTTGGGCCTGTATGGGCAAACTGTGCTAGTCAGAGGACGATTAGCCGTTATGGATCCTAATGTATCACTTTTGAGCATTGTTGTGTCAGTACAAATGATGATTGACCTCTGTGGCATAGAGCCTGGTATATCTATTGTTGTGTCAGTACATAAGACAATTGACCTCCTAGGCGTTGCATCTATTATTGTGCTAGTCTAGAGAACGATTAGCCTCCGTGGGATAATAGCCCGGTGTATCGAATGATTATTTGCCCGTGAGTCGACATGTGTTGATCTTTTGGTTGTATGTGAGTGGCTTGTGATGCTCGTGAGTTTCAGATTAAAAGATTTAATGTGATAAGAGATTTGACGGATCGAGATTGGTATATTTCTTATTATTTGGTTGTTCACAGAAAGTTCTATTAAGGTTGATGAGGTTTGCTCTATCTCTTACTTTTAAACTATTTGACTACTATTACAAGTTTTACTGTACTATCTTATTTTGATTTTTGTTAACTATTGCCCCTTAGACACTCACTGAGTATCCAGTACTCAGACATACCATTGTTGTTTTTGATGGTATGTTAGGTAACGATGAAAAACATGTTCGTGATATGCTTACGGAGTAGGAGAACTTGCTACTTTTCAGACTTATTAGTGAGCCCACATACTTGTTCGTGGGACACCCTCTATCTTCATTTATTTATTTTAGTTTTCGAACTGTGTCCCAAAGTTAGACACTTGATTTGCTTATCTTAAAAGCTCCAGAGATAGTGTCAGATTGTGGGTAGATATGGAGAGTCTTGTATGACTTATTGAGATTTGCCATGTTTATGACTAATTATTTACATTACACTTCCACTACTTTTTATAAATATGAGTATGCTCTCAGTTAGCCGTAAATAACTATTTTAAATAAATGTTGAAAGATTATTGAAAGATAATAGACATTTAATAATTTTTATAAGGTGTTTTCGGTGTTGTTCGTGGTATCAGATGCCTGTTGCGCCTAGGGTGGGTTTTGGGGCGTGACTCATAATGGCGACAAGCCCAACCAACAACAGTCGAAATCAGTTTAAGGCTGATTCTCAAATCACCCATCATCACAATTCAACACCGGTATCCACTCAAGCGTTCATCATAACCGCTAAGGTGGGATCCCAAAATACATCCAATAGCCCTCAACATTTATACTAATTACGTACAGAGTCTAATAAGAAAAAAATGTAGCCTACCTCAGAGCTGAGCAGGTGACACGTGCAATCAACCCTCAGTGCTAGCCTTGCCCTTTCGGAGTGCCTCGTAGTAATCGTAGTCTAACACTCATAGACTATACGTTAATATAAAGCTAATACACAATACAAGGACTTAGTCCTTAATCATACCAAAAGACACCTAAAACCAACCCAGGGATCATGGCGCCAAAATCCAAACTTTATTACTCAAAAAGCTTTAAAACATGCTAACTAGTTATATCCTTAAGTTAATTTAAAATATAAGCCCAATTGAATTCTTAATTGCATAATTTAAGCAAAGCCCCAAGTTACAAACCCTAGATTTTCTCCCAATTTTAGAAAAGGTTTACAATCCCAAATTAATTAATACAACATGGTCACCTATCATTAATCAAAACATATTCATAAAATCATGATCATCTAATCCATATTCCAACCACAAATCAAAGGTTTAGCTCTCTTAATCTTCCATGGAAGTAGACATGTCCTAAGCTCGGGTCGGGCCGAGTCAGGACCGGGTTATGAGGCTTTTTTTTCTGCTTGCCCGACCATGACCCTATTTTTTTTTTAATTTTCCGACCCTGGCCCTGACACTTCGGGGACCCTACGGGTCACGGGTCGTCCCTGGCCCGCTCTACAAATTTATTTTTTTTATTAATAACAGTCCAAAAACATAGTTTGAACTCGGGTCGGGGATTTTTTTTTAAAATTGAATTTCCAAGACTGAAATTGACATTCACACCTACATTACCACGAAATTTCGACGTTGAAATGTATTGTATATCGTGAGATCTTTACTAAAGAAAATGAAAAATTAGAACCCGATTTGGGGAAAACACAAATTGATTGGGAAAACATACGTTTTCATAAAAATTGGCGGCGCCAAACCGCCTTATGACCGGCCGCGTCTAAAAAAAATACGCAAAATTAAAAAAAATCGGGTAAAACGGACATTCGAGCTCAGAGTTATGACCATTTAAAGTTGCACCAATTTACAACTACTTTCTCTCCCTACATTTTATGTCAATGCTTCCGTTAATTGAGTTCATGCCGCATTCGACTTTCATAAAAGTTTCATAGATTGACTTCAATGATAAACATAATAAAATAAACATTAATAAAATAATATACCTTAAATAAACATAATAAAATAATATACCTTTAAAAATTGGGTCGGTGTCGGGTCACTGGTCGGGTCGGGGAAGATGGGTAAAAACTTCTTACCCTAGCCCGACCCTGACCCTGATCGGGTCCCCACTTTTTCGGGTCAGGTGGCTCACGGGGTATTTTTAAACCAAAAAGATATTTTAATTTAAATTCTAATGTTCTTAAATCATCTCTACCCCGTAATCCTGTGTCTAATTTTTAAATTACCTGAATTGGAAAATTGCTATGACCGACAAATATAATGTTCTTATTGATAATAAGACGTGGGAGTTGGTGCCTCGCCCATCTGGTGTTAATATTATTCGTTCTATGTGGATTTTTGCTCATAAAGACAATTCTGACGGTTCGTTTGCGAGGCATGGGGCTCGTCTTGTAGGTGATGGTAAGACTCGACAGGTTGGTGTGGATTGTGGTGAGACATTTAGTCCGGTGGTCAAGCCGGCTACCATTCGCATTGTGCTCAGCTTGACTCTTTTGAAAGCATGACCCATTCATCAGTTAGATGTGAAGAATATTTTCTTACACGATGATCTCAAGAAGACAGTCTATATGCATCACCCCTTGGGGTTTAGGGATCTCAAATATCCTCATCATGTCTGTTTGTTGAAGAAGTCCTTGTATGGGCTTAAGCAGCCCCCACGGGCTTGGTATAAGAGGTTTGCAGACTATGTTTCGATTATTGGGTTCTCTCACAGCATGTCTGATAATTCATTGTTCATATATTATCGTGAATATTCCTTGGCTTATATACTATTATATGTGGATGATATTATCTTGACTGCATCTTCTGATGCATTGCGCCAGTCTATCATGACAATGCTCGGTTATGAGTTTGCTATGAAAGACTTGGGGCCCTTGAGTTACTTATTGGGGAATGCTGTCACTCGTCATGCAGGTGGGTTGTTCTTATCACAATGTAAGTATGCAACTGAGATCATTGCGCGAGCTAGTATGTCCTCATGCAAGTCTACTTCCACTCCAGTTGATACAAAACCCAAGTTGGGTGCTGCGGTCGGCGCTCCTTACGAGGATCCGACCCGCTATCGCCGTCTTGCAAGGTCTCTTCAGTATTTAACCTTCACGAGACCAGGTATTACGTATGTTGTACAACAGGTGTGCTTGTTTATGCATGATCTTAGGGTTGAACACATGAATGCACTCAAACGCATTATTCGATACATTCAGGGGACACTTGACTATGTCTTACATTTATATCCGTCTTCGACATCTACACTTGTCTCGTATACCGATGATGATTGGGGTGGTTGCTCGGATACCATATGTTCTACGTCCAGCTATTGCATGTTTCTTGGTAATAACTTGGTCTCATGGTCTACGAAGCGTCAGTCGACATTGTCACGCTCTAGTGCAGAGGCCGAGTATCGAGGGGTGGCCAATGTGGTCTCTGAATCATGTTGGTTACGTAATCTTCTTTTAGAGCTTCATTGTCCTATTCAGAAAGCTACCTTGGTTTATTGTGATAATGTGAGTGCCATCTACCTTTCTGGTAATCCTGTTCAACACTAGCGCACTAAACACATCGTGATGGATATTCATTTTGTTCGCGAAAAGGTAGCTCGTGGACAATACGCGTCTGTCATGTCTCTTCTAGGTATCAAATTGCAGTCATCTTTACAAATGGTCTTCCCTCAATCCTTTTTGAAGATTTTAGAGACAATCCCAGCATACGAAGACCACCCGCTACGACTGCGGGTGTGTGTTAAATATACCATACATATACCGGTTTGTCCCATTACAGAGTTTGGTCCATTACCGATTTAGTGTATATTTGTACCATAATTAGAATTGTATACTTACCTTAATTATAGGATTCTTGTACAAGTATAATAGGGTTTTGAGAGTAGAATAGGAATAGAATTTTCCTATTATGAAAATTGTAAATATATTATTTCATTAATGAGAATAATCAAAGGATTATTTCTTTTATCAATGGCGGTGAGAACGTGCCAGATCTGAGAGCAATGAGTTTTGCCGGAGCTCTGACGACGGCGAAGAGAGGGACGGAGAGAGAGGTGAGAGATAAATACAAGTCATAAACCTAATGTATTTTGGTATAGCTATAGATATAATTAACATATAACTTTTAGCTATGAGATGTAATTAAAAAAACTATAGTTACTAAATATAATTAGATACTAATAGTTAGTTATGTCATGTAAATTTTCCTTTGTAGTTTCATTTCTATTTTTATTTTGAGCCATACAACTTTGATTAACCCTATTTCGCCATTTTTGTGGCATTAATATAGACCATCGAATCTGAGATAAATCGTATTGATAATGCCGTCTTAGCCAGTTTTTCCATTGATTGATTCTATAACTCTGAAGTTTCATTTCGCACTGTAGAAACAATCGAACAAACCACAAAATATGAACTTCAATAGTTTAATAAAAAACTATATGGTTTTTGGATTTATCAATTTGGTTATGGTTTTACTTTTTAACAGATTGATGGTTGATTTGGGTCGAATAATATATGAATTGCTTGTAAATGAGAACACTACTAATGTAAATCATGAATTACAGCCAACGTTGGCATTTGAAATAAGCTGAATAGTTGAATAGTTGATATATTTGTTTTAAACCTTATTTTTTCAAAATTACAAAACAACTGGAGTATATGGTTTTTCTTCTTCTCCAACGAAGCACGAAAAAATTCATAACAAAAAAGTGACTCTTCTAATATAGGTATATATTCAGAGGCGTAATTAAGATTTTGAGCTTATGAGGTCTAGATTTTAAAAAAAGAAAGTAATTATTGAGTTCGTGATAGATTATTTTATACATATTAAGTGAATTATTTTAACACAAATACAAAATCCGTGCTAAAGATACTGTATTCTGCCAAATCAGTAACATACATTACTAACTCTCCCCTGTATATAAGAAGATTTTCTCTACTTATAAATGTCATGACTCATGAACACCAAAATATGGGAAATATGAATAGAATTTGGTAAATGCATTGATTCTCCCTTGATAATAATGATATTATTTTATGCTAGAAGTATTATTTTTCATTATTTCTTGTGGGTTACAACAATTGCAGGAAACAGGAAATAAGTATATATTACAAAATTGCTAGAAAGGATAAACTAAATATTACAACAAACTAGAATCAAGAACGTTACAAACTCCTTGTGATTTGCTGAGTCGAGTGATGACACTCTATCTTTAAGACAAGATTGCCCCGTATATCTCCTTTTACGTTGTCGGGCAATAGTCTTCCAAGATACAACAACAACTTAACAAATGAGCAAAGGAAACTCAAGTGTTACTCTTGAAGAACTTTGAATATAGTAAACTTGCTAGAGAGGAAGAAGAAGATTTCAGAAAATTTTGGAAGTGTTTCTTAGTGTTGAACAATTGAACCAAAGGCCTCAATTTATAGTGTAATGAGATGACCCCTCAACTAGACAACTAATGGCCTTCAATAGCCATGTAATAACACTTATTGAGGGGTTACATTCAACTAAATAATGGAGATTCAATTCTCCAAAACCAGCTCAAAAGTAAGAACTTTGCATCTTTCCGTCGCAACATTCTGCCTCCGAAGCATCGCGGCTCTACGAATTAGCTCCGCGGTGCCGTGGCTCTAGTGGTTGAACACCCAATTAGCTCCACGGCGCAGCCTGGGAGGCGCTCCGGCGCCTCGGCTCCGATGGGGCTGCACCGCGGCCCTTCGCGGCGATTTTCGACTCGTTTCATCTTACACTTCTTCCTTCGTTTACCAACGTGGAATACTTGTCATTTGGCCAATAACCGTCCATCATTCTATATCTCAAACATCTCACTTACGTACCAATATCTCTTTCACTAATGAAATTTGCGATACTTGGCACTACGTGTGCACCTGTGTGGAAACGACGTTTACGATGTGCGGGGCCCTAAATTGTTCGAATCATAAATAATGGGATAAACTTAATTCCACATTAGTAAATTTCCAACAATCCCCTCTTGAAAGAGATTTTGGCGCACTCACATGGTGTCTTTTCCAGCAATATTTCAGCGGACCAATGTTGCATCAAGAGAGGTAGCTTCAGCTTTGAACCTTCCATAGTTGAATACCATCGAACTTACTTACTGCGCGATGAACGTGATGTCTTGAACCGTCAGTGTTTAGTGTAAGCCAAGTCAACGGTACCAACACAACAACTTCTCTTACTCTGTTCTTCGTAATGTTTTGTCCGTTGTGGCCGTGGACACTTCTTGGATTCTTAAGTGTGTTCATTTGAGGCGGTCTGTCCTCATACTTAAATAGGTGGTCTACTACAAGGCATCCTACTATACCCCACTTTGCAAGTACTAGGAACCATTAAAAGTTTCCCCAAACCTAACCTCAACCGTTGAGGATCATTAAAGGTTTTGGAAACTTAACATTTACCCACACTGTAGATAGCACTTAATGTCTATCGCGGGAACGGCTTTGGATTTGGTGTTTCTTTACAGAAATCACTATCCGAAGTGCTCATGTTTCCACCGAAGCGCTCAACTGAACCTTTACAACTTAGTTTTTCCATTGAACCTAATTCCTGGGATCTCCAGTCAGTAAGGTTGGGTTACCACCGTATTGGTCCTTATAGCTTGGGTTTTAAGCCCATTCCCCTAGACAGGCAGAACATCTGATCTTTAGGTATCCTTTTGTCAGTGGGTCCGCTATGTTATCCTTTAATTTTATATAATCAATGGATATTATACCTGTGGTGATCAGCTGCCTAACGGTCTTATATCTCCGTTGAATATGACGAGACTTGCCGTTGTACATAGAACTTCGTGCCCTTTCTAGAGCCGACTGACTGTCGTGGTGGATTATTACAGAAGGTACGGATTTGTTCCAATAAGGGACATCCTCTAAGAAGTCGTGAAGCCACTCAACTTCTTCTCCTACTTTGTCTAAAGCGATAAACTCCGATTCCATCGTGGATCGGGCGATGCAAGTTTGCTTAGAGGATTTCTAAGACACAGCCCCACCACCAATTGTAAATATATACCCACTGATGGACTTGGTGTTCTCTATATCAGATATCCAGTTTGCATCATTGTACCCCTCTAGTACAGCTAGATATCTCGAATAATGCAACCCGTAAGTTAGCGTGTATTTTAGGTATCGTAGTACCCGATTCAACGCCTTCCAATGACCATTACTCAGATTAGGGGTAAACTTAGCCAACTTGTTGACTGCATAAGCAATATCAGGTCGGGTGCATTTTGTTATATACATCAAACTCCCAATCACCTGTGTATATTGCTCCTGGCATACGGGTACATCACGATTTTTATCAAACTTTTGATTTCTATCCATTGGTGACTTCATAGGAGAACTGTCAAACATTTCAAACTTTCTCAACACATCCTCGATGTAGTGAGATTGAGATAAGACCAGTCCGTCAGACGTCTTAGAGATCTTTATCCCTAAGATGACATCCGTGATACCCATATCATTCATGTTGAAGAATTATTTCAACATGTTCTTAGTCTCTAGGATCAAGCTATGACTGCTCCTTGTGATCAAGATGTCATCTACGTACATGCATATCATGACGAACGAGTCAGAATTACCTTTCGTGTAGACACATTTGTCACACTCATTAATGGAGAAACCCTTCGATAGTAGAGTACTATCAAATTTTTCGTGCCATTGCTTCGAGGCTTGTTTAAGCCCATACAGAGATTTGACAAGTCGACAGACTTTCTTCTCTTGCCTTGGAACCACATACCCTTCGGGTTGTTCCATATAAATTTCTTTTTCCAAATCACTATTTAGGAAGGCTGTCTTGACATCCATTTGATGTATCTCAAGGTCACGCAACACTACGATCGCAATGAATACTTGTATGGACATCATCATAGACACCGGGGAGTACGTGTCAAAATATTCAAGGCCTTCCTTCTGCCGATAGCCCTTTACTACCAACTTGGCTTTGTACTTATCTATAGACTCATCTGCTTTATACTTCCGTTTTAGTATCCATTTACAACCCAACGGTTTATTTTCCGGAGGAAGATCAACCAACTCCCAAGTATGGTTATGCAGGATGGAGTCTATTTCACTCTCAATGGCTTCTTTCCAGAGCGGTGCCTCTGGAGTTGACAATTCTTCAACAATTGCCCTTGGTTCGTCATCAACTATATAAGCTACAAAGTCAGGACCGAAGGACTTATCCTTCATGGCCCTTTTACTTCGCCTCGGTTCCATCTCTGGAGTCTTCAAGTTCTGAGAATCTGGAACACTAGATTCCGGATATTCAGCCACTTCGAAGTCCACTAGATTTGAACTATCTAGATCCGGGCAGTCAACGACTCCTGGTTCATGAGAGCTTTGTTCATAACTTCGTTTGCGAGCGATTATGTATTTTTCCTTTGTAGGAAAGTATCCTCAAAGAATTGAGCATTCCTTGATTCCATGATTGTACCCCCGTGGATACATAAAATATATGACTTATGCACTAAGAAGCGATAAGCACTACTGTTATTTGCATATCCGATGAATATGCAATCTACAGTCATAGGCCCAACCTTGACCTGCTTTGGCTTGGGTACTTCGACCTTTGCCAGACAACCCCACACCTTTAAATATTTATAGGTGGGTTTCTTTTCCTTCCATGATTCATATGGATTTTTGTCCTTACCCTTATGTGGGACTCTGTTAAGAATCGTATTAGCGGTAAGGACAGCTTCTCCCCACATATTTTGGGAAAGACTAGAATTGATGAGCAAGGCATTCATCATTTCCTTCAATGTGCGATTCTTACGTTCTGCCACACCGTTCGACTGAGGTGAGTATGGAGCCGTCGTTTGATATCCAATGCCTGATTAGGCATAATATTCCTCAAATGGTGCTATGTATTCTCCCCTATCGCTACGAATGGATTTAATATGTATGCTTAGTTGGTTCTCAACTTCTGCTTTGTAACGTCGGAACGCTTCAAAGGCTTCATCCTTACTTTTCAACAAGTAAAGGTAACAATACCTTGTGCTATCATCAATGAATGTCACAAAGTAGTTGTCCCCCCATCTAGTTTGTGCAAATTTCAAATCACATATATCTGTGTGAATAAGTTCTAGAGGCGCGGTATTCCTTTCGACGGATCGAAAATGAAGCTTTGTGAGTTTTGCCTCTACGCACACCTCACACTTATGTTGAGGGTTTACGTCGATAGACGACAACAACTCCAACTTAACCAACCTTTTGATGGACTTGTAGTTAACATGTCCTAATCTATGATGCCATAAATTAGAAGACTCAAGCAAGTAAGAAGAAACTTTAATATTATTGCTTGCACATACTACAAACATGTCGTTAACTTTGAAGAGACCTTCACAGACGAAGCCTCTTCCCATAAAAGTTTCATTCTTGGTGATTACAAACTTATTGGACTCAAATACTAACCTAAAACCAACATTAACTAATAAATGACCTGAAATTAAATTTCTCCTAATCTCGGGGATATGCATCACCTCCTTCAGAGTGAGCTCCTTTCTAGAAGTCATCTTTAGGACTACATTTCCTACTTCTAGCACGTCAGAGGAAGCATTGTTACCCATGAACAGCTTCTTGTTTGTAATTGGTGTATATGTGGAGAAAACATCTCTATTGGAACAAATGTGTCTGGTAGCACCCGTGTCCATTTACCATTGCATGGGATTCTCAACAAGGTTTGCTTCAAGCACCACCGCCGAGAACTCCTCAATCATGTTCTCAAGAAGCGGGTCTTTGATGACATTAGCATGTGCCTTGCCTTTGACCTTGGCCTTCTCTTGTTGCTCAGTCTTGAGCTTACGACAGTCCTTGATCATGTGACCAAGTTTCTTACAGTGGTGACAGTTTCCCTTGAACTTCTCCGACGCTTGGGTCTTGCCGTCTTTCTGGAACTTCCGCTTCTTGCTTAGGTTCCCTTTGGCCTCAGCCAGATTTGCCTTTGCCTCAGTGGGTTGTTTTCCCCTAGGCAAGGCCTTCTTATTATCTTCATGAATCTGGAGTTTGATAATAAGTTCTTCAAATGTCATTTCCTTTGTCTTGAGTTTTAAGTAACTCATAAACTCATTCCAAAAAGGGAGGTAACTTTTCAATCAGTGATGCAACCAAAAACTGCTCATTTGGTTTCATACCTTCCAAATCCAGGCGATGTAGAATCATTTGGAATTCCTGGACATGGGACATCAGAGATTTGCTATCCACCATTTGAAATTTCAAGAATTTCCCAATGATGAATTTCTTACTGCCAGCATCTTATGCGTTGTACTTCTTCGGCAACTTTTCCCATAACTCTTTGGCGGTGCCTACGGCGCAATACATCGTGTAGAGTGGGTCTGACAGATATTTCAGAATATAGTTCTTAAACATGAAGTCACTATGACTCCAAGCATCAAGAACCATCGGCATGCCATTGACGACATGGATACCTTGGCCCCTTCCAGCCGTTTCATTAGGCTGAGGATCCATTTCATCTCCAGCTTGTGGAGGATCTTCTTTTAGGAAACGAGTCATTCCCATAACAGTCATATAACACAACATCTTCTGTTGCCATCTCTTGAATTTGGAGCCCATAAACTTCTCTGGGGGTTCATTATGGAAATCGGAGGGTGGAGGAACATTAACGTCCCCTTGAGCAACCGGAAAGGCATTGGGTGTGCCTTGAGCAGTGGGGAAGGCAGAGGGGTTGCCTTGAGTAGCAGCAGGAGTAGAATCAGAAGCGAGTTGTTCTCTTCCAGTCATCTTTCTAAGCACTTACAACAAATATTGTCTTAAAATTGTGGGTTACAACAATTGCAGAAAATGAGAAGTAAGTAAATATTACAAAATTGCTAGAAAGGATAAACTAAAGATTACAACAAACTGGAATCAAGAACGTTACAAACTCTTTGTGATTTGCCGAGTCGAGTGATGGCACTCTGTCTTTAAGACAAGATTGCCCCGTATATCTCCTTTTACGTTGTCGGGCAATAGTCTCCCAAGATACAACAACAACTTAACAAATGAGCAAAGGAAACTCAAGTGTTACTCTTGAAGAACTTTGAATTTAGTAAACTTGCTAGAGAGGAAGAAGAAGATTTCAGAAAATTATGTAAGTGTTTTTTAGTGTTTAACAATTGAGCCAAAGGCATCGATTTATAATGTAATGAGATGACCCCTCAACTAGCCAACTAATGGCCTTCAATAGCCATGTAATGACACTTATTGAGGGGTTACATTCAGCCAAATAATGGCTGAATTCATGTGCCAAATAATGGAGATTCAATGCTCCAAAACCAGCCTAAAAGTAAGAATTTTCCATCTTCCCGTCGCAGCATTCTGCCTCTGAAGCGCCGCGGCTCTGCGAATTAACGCCGCGACTCCAATGGTTGAATACCCAATTAGCGCCGCAACTCTGCCTGGGAGGCGCCTCGGCTCCGACGGGGCTGCGCCGCGGCCCTTCGCGGCGATTTCCGACTCGTTTCATCTTACACTTCTTCCTTCGTTTACCAACGTGTAATATTTGTCATTTGGCCAATAACTGTCCACCATTCTATGTCTCAAACGTCTCACTTACGTACCAATATCTCTTTCACTAATGAAATTTGCGATACTTGGCACTACGTGTGTACGTGTGTGGAAACGATGTTTCCGACGTGCGGGGCCCCAATTGTTCGAGTCATAAATAATGGGATAAACTTAATTCCACATTAGTAAATTTTCAACATTTCTATGGTTGTTTTTATCTTTAATTAGTTGAGTTAATGTCAACACATTAGATATATAAAAAAAAATGCATCATAACGCATATAATTATGTGTTGCTTCTTTGTGGAATGAGCATTTTCTCCCATATCGCTGTTTAACAATGAGTTTGCTGAATTTATAATACTTCGTGTAGCTACTCCTCACACCGAGCTTAGTAATCTATTTGGCTGTACCTGAAGGTTGAGCTTCGTGGGCAATACTTCTGGCTTTGACCTGTTTCAAGCTCGGAGTTGGATCATGTGGCCCAAGCTAAGAATTTGCTTCTTGAATCCTTGCTGAAGTGGGGCCAGACCGCATGAGGCTGGTTTCTCACAGTGATTGGATAACGGGACCAAATAAACCTCCACCTTTTTCTGCCTAATTGGGCTTGGCCCAATAATTACTCGCACAAAATATTCACTTCTGCAGTAAATGAAAACCAAAACAACACATTTCATATCAAGCCAACTTTTTTTTTTGGGGTTTCTCACATGAAATTTGATATTTGTATTGGGGTTTGACTAAATCCGGCTTGCACCGGAAAATTTCGCATTGAAGGGTAAAATTCTCTTTAACAAAGATGATTCTATACCCAAGATTCAAACTCGAGATCTCTAGTAAGAATGAAGAAGACTTGTCATTCCACCATAAATGTTGTTGGTTTAATTATTAATATGATTTTGAATGAAAAAATAATAAGAAATTGAATTCAGTTGACCTTTTGCAACATTATATTTCAGTTGGGACCAGACAAAATTTTCTATGTATATGTTTTAACTAATTGTCTACCTACCAAGGTAGATGTAAGGTCTGTGCAGTGCTGTCTTTGGCCCGTGCGAGCTGTGCTACCGTACAAGGCCCCCAAAAAATGAAAATTTTTAGGGGTCCCTTTTTTTTATTAAGTAGTATTATCCAGAATTTACTGTAAAGGTCCAAAATTCGCAGGTCTTAGCCCACTCTAATTATTGAAATCGTATATTTACTTATATTAAGGGCCCACTTTTACGAATTAGAACGGGACCCCCAAAATGTTTGAGACGGCCCTGGGTCTGTGTACACTCTATCTTCCCCAGACCTCACGGTGTGGAATTTCACTGGGTATGTTGTTGTTGTAGTATGCTTTAACTAATTGTGTGACTTCAGCAATATTAGTGCTAACACTATGTGTCCTTTTTTTTAAAAATAAATTCTTTAGTGGTTTCTATTTCTGCTCTTGTTAAAACAAAAGTTCAATTGGAGAATGGTTCATTGTTTAGATAGGATATTTAGATAGGACGTGGCTTATGATTCATTAAGTCCGTATATACTCCAAATCATTGGTCAAAGATTCAAAGGTGGGTCCCCATCTCAGTATTTTTCAAATCTTGATTTAAACTTTTTTTGATTTATTAAACTAGAGCTAGAATACCTAGCTCCAAGTTGGTACCTGTACTACGATAGAATATAATACTATCCGTTAATTAATACGATAATAATAATAATCTTAGAGAGGATGAACTTCACAAGGTAAAACCCAAATGCTAAAGTGATCATAATGAGTTAATTACCCACATTGAATAATGTTGATAACTACTAATCTTACCATCAACATAGTTTAATTTGTATCACGAGTTCTTTCATGTGGAAGCTATGTTATAATTGACTATTTAAAACTATATTTCTATCAAATATGGAGTATAACATCACAAACTTAACATAACTCATGGGTAATGAAGTAGTAGAACAATTGATAATTATGATAAATTTATAAATATTCATAGAGAAAAATCAAAACGTACACAATTTAAATAATTAAAGGTGTAATGTGCTTAGTAAAATATCATAAGAACCAAAATCAGATATCCAATAACTGAGGGATCAAAATGCCTTTAACACAAATATATATATATATATATTCAAACATATTTCAAAATCGTAAAAATGTATTCTCAAGTTATCCAGTCTTTTAAGAAACTTATTATATTTATAATAATAGCCCACCCACCAGAATATGTGGATATATTTAATTGACTGTATTATATACTATTGAAGTGGTCTCACTATTTTAATTTTCATCAAGGTTTTTGGGTTTGTGGTAATGTCCCTATCGAAGGCCTCGATAAAGCATCCACTAAAACACATACTCAAATGCCTTTTAACTTTTCCTTATTAGCCTTAACATCCTAACGCAATTTCAATGTTCCCCACTCAATAACCTCTTCTCCCTTTTTATTTTCCCCCTCTTCGTGTAGCTTCATGATTTCTTATAGTCATTATTTAGTAAATTCTAATTTGTCGAGCATATTATAATGGTTAAACAAATTCTATATAAAATTGGTGGGTGTGCGAATAAAGTTCGACATTGATAGGTAGAAAAAAAAAACTACATATAAGGCACGTCGTTGATACTCTTCATGATGTGAGGTTTTCTGGGGAAAAAACGTGTGGACTTGGCTCAAAGTCTCAAAACGGACAATATCACACCATGTTAAAAGTATCCTTGAGTTGTTACATTGTAGCCCAACAACTAATATCAGAGTCAATTAATGGTTCAACGAATATGTAGATGACATATTGATGGCGTAGGGCTAGACTTATTGTTTTACACATCTATGGGTTGATTTACTACCTTTACCTGTTGCTTTAGAGACACATAAGAAAAAAGAAAATAACGAGCTTTAGTAACTATAAATACTCGACTGGTGTGGGTGACACATAATTAATATCCAGTGCCCATGAAGTGATATGAGTGGTGTGGAACTTAGTTGAATAGAGAGATTATTAGGTGCAGTGATAAAATCGCACATTTGTATGTAGCTGAAAAGAAAAAGAGCTACATATATTCAATGTGTAGTTGATAACTTTTGGAAAAAAATCGTGTGTGGGTCGGTCCAAAATTAATAATATCAGACCATATTAAACATATATTTGAATTGTTTTAACCCTATACTGATAATATATAAGATATGTTGATGTTGAATATATAAGGAAACACATTTTAGACGGTAGTATTGCATTTCAAAACCGTGAGGTTCTAAACACTCGTACAGCAGTCTGAAATAGAACTGGTGGTCTAAATATTTATCCATAAATCTTGGTAAACTCATAAGTAGGAGAAAGCCTTTCGAGGGAATTCATGCTACACGAATGAGGCAACAGTGAATAAGGGCCTAAAGATAATTTAGGGGAGTGTTTAATAGAGATCTTAACCCTGCAGATAAAGACTTCCTTCCCTAACTAAATAAATTTCTCACTCGCCTCATTTATTTTCATTAATATTAAGATGTTTGAATCTGAATACACATCTAAATATTAAGTTGTGCATTAAGATCTAGATGTCTCAATCTTAATACATATCTGAATATTAAGATGTTGTTTTTAGATCTGAATACTAAATGATTAAAACTGTCTGTTTTCAATATATGAATGTGTATATGGAATTAACCACAATATCTATAATATATTATAAAATTTTCATTTCAGCAAAATAAATTTATTTTTTGATAGAAAATAATATTTTGAATATGTATATTTGATTAAAAATTTAAACTATCTCTTTTTTTGTTTTCTATAAATATAATATTTGAACTATCTGAAATGCAAGTAAAATTTATGCAACAATATAAAAAATTATTGTAACAAGGTAACATGATAATTTTAAGAATTTGTGCTTATTTTTAAAGAAAAATACCTTAAAATACACCCCAACTTTTGTCCGGATTTGTTTTAACACATCTAACCCCACTGAATATACTTTTAAGGATTTTCTTTCGCATTTATTGAGTGAGCTGGATAACAATTTAAACACGTACTGAATAAAAGATCATAAAATAAAGGAGTCCGGTCATTTTACTCTACGAACAGAATAAAAAATTAGAATTATTTGCTGCACTCTTAATTTTTTTCATGAAAAAAGCAATTGATTCTCTTGGAATTTGATCTTGTGAATTACTATATTCTTTCATAATCGAGTCTTGGCTTGTGTCGTGTTGATTTTTGATTCGATATTTTCAAATAAATGCCAAAGAAATGATTTAAAAATATATTGGGGGGGGGGGTAATACGACCATTGTAAATGTTAGGTGTATTACAACAAATCTGGACAAAGTTTGAGGTGTATTTTAACCATTTAACGGCAAACCTTTCTCTATCAACTAAAAGTGATAAAAGAGTTGTTTGTTAGGGTTTGCCCTGATTTTCCTATCTTATTTGAATTTTATATAATTGTGCTTTACTTCAAAAAAGATTTCTTCGTGGAAAATATTTTCTTTGTAGAAAGGACTCTACCATATTTATCCTTTTCTTGGATGAGAAGTTTTGGACTTCTATAAATAGAAGATATTTTCTCTCATACATAGCACAATAGCATCCATAATTTAGTACTTTAGATAGTTTTGTTTAGAGGGAGATATTTTCTCTTAATAGGTTTAATGTTTTTATATTAGTTTTTACAATATGTAGGTCAATTGACCAAATCATATTACATATTATGCTTCTTTTAATATAGTTTGTGTCGTCTGATTTATCGTCTTTCAAGGGTCACAATTATTAGCTTTCGCAAGACGCCATGATTATTTCTATCCCAACATTGTTATGATTGAGTCCTACAAGGTGTTTTCTAGTAAGAAACTTTGTTAAAATAAGATAAAAAAGGAGGAAATTTTTCAATGCTTGACACAATTTATAAGTGTTCTCTGTTGTTTCTTTAAGCTTGGTATTATTAATTAGTTTCAAATTGACTAGAGGGTTATGCAGTATGCAATTTTTTTCAATTCGTTGTTATTGTCTCGAGAAACATTAAAATATAGAGTCATTGCGATATTTCAAAGATTGAGAAATGAAGGTAGGGATTTATTGAGATGATGGATTCACTCATGTTTAATTTTTCTGGTGCAAAATAGATCATGAACTGGGTAAAGATACATAAAACGGGCAGCCCGGTGCACTAAGCTCCCGCTATGCGCGGGGTCCAAGGAAGGGTCGGACTACAAGGGTCTATTGTACACAGCCTTACCTTGCATTTCTGCAAGAGGTTGTTTTCACGGCTTAAACCCATGACTTCCTGGTCACATGGCAACAACTTTGCCAGTCCAAGACAAAGATACATAGGATTTCAAATAATATTTTTGATAGATTCAAGAAAACTTCAAGAATTCCTTTTTTTTTGTTACAGTTAATTAATTAATATTTACGGCAATGAGAGTTCTTGATAATATGTGGTTAAGAATGATAGCTAGAGGCGTGAAAATTTTGCTAAGAAGATAAGCCGTGAAAATTTTTGTGAAAAAAAAGGATTATTTTAAATGAGTCTGAATGGTGTTAAGACTCTATTACAGATCTGATACTCTGTTACAGATCTGATTCATTTAGACCCATTAAAAGACTTCATAAGAAAAAAAAAATGAACTTAATGAGCTGAATATCAATGATTATGATTCAGACTTCCACTAAGTGCAAACAAATGATGCCTTAGTCACTCGCACCCCATTCCAATTTATGAACCTATTGAACTAGCCTATTTGGACAACCTTATTTTTTCCAAAAATATTTAGTTTTTTCAATAAGCGCTTATTTTTAAAAAGTGAGTTATTTGGCCAAGCTTTTAGGAGAAAATAAGTGCTTCTAGGAAGTAGCAAAAATAAATTTTCAGAAATTAAAAAAATAATTTTTGCCCAAAAACACTTTTTAAAAAATACACTTAGAAGTACTTTCTAAAAGTCTGGCCAAACACTAATTATTGCTCAAAAATGCTTTTAAAATTAATTGGCCAAACACAAACTATTTTCGTCAAAAGTGCTTTTTTGAAAAACATTTTTGAAAAAAAACGCCTTTCAAAATAAACTGATTTTAGAAACATAGTGAATCGGGCTAAAGTTGTTCCCATGTTATACATAGGAGCGTATGCTCCCCCTATTAGACATTAGTAGCTCACACTCTAAAAAGAAGAAGCGATATTCTAATTTTTGTTCTCTCCCCCTTTCTAGAGCTAACTCTTAGAATGACTAATTACATGCTTAAAGCGGAACCACAAAGAACGTCAGTCACAATATATCATCAAGCACTATTAGGGGGGGAAATGAACTTACGACAAGTAGTATTCCAGACTGCATTGAAGCAAGCTGTTCACGAGCCCTTTGTGCCTCAAGTTTTGCACTCAAAAGCTCTTGATAAAGTTAAAGCATTAAAACAGAAGTCATTGCACTGCAGCACTAAAAAGAAAGGTATAGTGGATTTCAAATGTAAAGGTCAAATGTTAAAAGGAGATTCTAGTAGTTAAAAACCACCGACATGTCAAGATCCGAATTCGAATTGGTTCCTGGTCCTAGTCATGGTCAAAGAATTGGCTTGAAAACATGCTCATCAAGATGCAGAATAACACCAGTTTCCTTGACTTCTTTGACTGGCAGGATCATTTGAGTCTGTATCTCATAGAGACATGCTATACCTACTCAACTCGAGCACCAAGGCTTATAGCCTAGTTTACCTTTGTGTATGTCCTGCAGAATAGATCTCTCTATCCCCTTCCCTTGTCCCTCTATATAACAAATAAAATTAGAAGAACGAAAAAGTGTGACTAAGGTGAAAAGGAAGCATAAAAATTAATTAATCAAAACAAATTTGGATCTTCAAATTCATATTCAACATTATCATGTTTCGACATTTGGGCTCTTTAGGTGGTGGCTTCTCGTCTTCATTACTTAGTGACGACATGCCTACTTCATTTATAAACTGAAATATTACTACTCAAGCAATACTTATTACGATATATGTGCGCAGCGTGGTACTGGTCTAACATTTGAAATCAATTGAGTCACCATGATTTACCTCCTTCACAGACCTATCGGACCAGGGTGTGGGGGCTCTTGGGGTGGGAGTTCCACCTTTTTTGGAAAATAGAAGACTACCACATGTTTTATATATATGACCGGCTACTTATTAAGGGTCATGGACCGATTCAGCCTTCTTACCCATGTCTCATTAACTTCATTCTCTCCCTTTGGCCCTAATCGTCCCCCTTGATACTCATATTTAATACAAAAAATAGATGTGAATATACGTAAATACAAAAACAAATATTCGTTATCATTATTATGGAAACACAAAATAAAACTTTATATTCTAAACCCTAAGAATAAATCTAAAGTAGCTAACAGAAAAAAAAGTTACTAATTTTTTTTGAAGTTTGAATAAAGTAAATACAACACATAAAATACTATCATGGAATAAATACACACTTGATAACTATTTATCGTAATTCTATTACATATTTCAAATGTTGAAGTCGTTATTAATCTTGGGAAATTATCTATCATAGTATGTTTTCATTATGAGAAAATACTTTGTTGAAAGTGTGAACCAAATCAAGAGAGAAAAGTTATTGACAAGAAACATTACTTTTCTTGTTTCGTTTATTTTTTGGGGGAATGTTAGTTATGATTGGTGGCCGGAAATAGTATCATGTTTGAGTAATTGCAGAATGAATCATATGTCAAAGTTCTACCAACTCTCAGCAGTTAACTTTAGCAATTTAAGTTCCTCATCGGCCAAATCTAGAGATGCAAAAACCTGTGAAATAAGATTCTTCCTAATATCAAAACTCTCCACCATATAAAATCAAGGTACTCCAAAGAAATAAATGATCACCGGCTGCACTGATTCGCTTTTGTCCTCTTCGCCATACTTATCCAAAGTCACCAAGTTCTGATTCTTATATAACTTTCAATTGTCAATTCATAGTAAACGACACCCAAAGCTTGAGAAAAGTCATGCTCCACGTAATTGAAAGGATTGACATAAGGAGGGTAGTGAAAGAAATAATCCTTTAATTATTTTCATTAATTAAAAGACTATTTATAGAAGTTACATAATAGGAGAATCCTATTTCTATTCTACTCCTAAAACTTTATTCTACTTGGATTACATTTATGGTAATACAATAATTATGGTAAGTGTACAATACTAATTATATTACAATATTGCCTAAACTAGGAGACTAAACATTATCTAATCCATATACACTAATTACGGTAATGGGGAGAAAACCGAGAGGATCAATATACACAATATACACATGTATATTGTGTGTATATTGTGTATATATTGTGTATATCTAACACACCCCCGTAGTCATAGCGGGCGGTCTTCGAACGCTGAGACTGTACCTAAAATCTTCAAAAAGGACAGAGGGAAGACCCTTTGTAAAGATGTCGGCTATTTGATATCTCGACGGGACATGGCAGACGCGAACTTGACCACGAGCAACCTTTTCCCTGACAAAGTGAATGTCCATCTCGATATACTCAGTGCGCTGGTGCTGAATCGGATTACCAGAGAGGTAGATGACACTAATATTATCGCAATACACCAAGGTTGACTTCTGAATGGGACAATGAAGCTCCAAAAGTAAATTACGTAACCAACATGATTCCGAGACCATGTTAGCTACCCCTCGATATTCAACATCGGCACTTGAGCGGGATAGAGTCGACTGACGCTTCGCAGACCAGGAGACCAAGTTGTTGCCAAGAAACATACAATAGCCCGACGTAGACCGTATGGTATTGGGGCAGCCACCCCAATCAACATCCGTATACGAGACAAGTGTGGATGTCGAGGAAGGATATAAATGCAAACCATAGTCAAGTGTACCTTGAATATACCGAATGATGCGTTTGAGTGCATTCATGTGCTCAATTCTAGGATCATGCATGAACAAACACACCTGCTGGACAACATATATAATATCCGATCTCGTAAAGGAAAGATATTGAAGAGCCCCTATAAGACTGCGATAGCGGGTCAGATTCTCGTAGGGAACGCCTGCCGTGACACTAAGCTTGGGCTTTGTATCAACTGGAATGGAAGTGGACTTACAGGATGACATCTCAGCCCTCTCGCGGATCTTAGCTGCATACTTCCGTTGAGACATGAATAATCCATCGGAATGACGAGTGGCGGCAATCCCCAAAAAATAACTCAAGGCACCTAAGTCTTTCATAGCAAACTCAGAGCTGAGCATGGTCATGATAAACTGGCGTAAGGCATGGGAAGAAGCAGTCAAAATGATATCATCCACATACAACAGAATATAGGCCAAGGACGAACCACGATGATAGATGAACAAGGAATTATCTGACCTACTGTGAGTGAACCTAATAGTCGAAACATAGTCAGCAAATCTTGTATACCAGGCCCTGGGAGACTGATTAAGCCCATATAAGGACTTCTTCAATAAACAGACATGATGAGGATGTTTGGGATCCCTGAATCCCAAAGGCTGATGCATATAGACTGTTTCCTTGAGATCACCATGTAGGAAATCATTTTTGACATCTAACTGATGAATAAGCCATGCTTTCGAAAGAGCCAAGCTAAGCACAATGCGGATGGTAGCCGGCTTGACCACCGGACTGAACGTCTCACCACAATCTATACCAACCTGTTGAGTCTTACCATCACCCACAAGCTGAGCCTTATGTCGTGCAAATGAACCATCTGAATTTTCCTTGTGAGCAAATATCCACAAAGACCTGATAATATTAATACCAGATAGACGGGGTACCAACCCCCACGTCTTATTATCAATAAGAGCATTATATTCAACGGTCATAGCAATTTTCCAATTCGGGTCGTTTAAGGCAGACACATGATTATGGGGCAATGGGGATTTAGAGACATTAGAATGTAAATTAAAATATCTTTTTGGTGTAAAAATACCCCATTGACTACAAGTGACCGGTCTATGACTCGAGGAAGAATTGGGTGGATTTTGGGAATTTGTTGGGCTCGGGACGGACTGGCCAGCAGGCAGTGGGCATGCTGGCCCAACTCGGGAAATAGGGGCGGGAACTGGACCAGTTCCAAAATTGGGCTGGACTGGCCCAATCGCTGGAACTGGCCCAGTGGCGGTACTGGTCCAGGCGTAGGTGACGGTCCAGTGGGGCCAGCAGGCAGTGGGCCCGCTAGAGAATTTTAGGTGTGAGATACGTTCGAAAAATGCTGAATAATATATGGGGATATACTATCATCCAAAAAATTATACGAACTAGGCACATGAGTATTAACTTTAGCAAATGGAAATTGGGATTCATCAAAGATGACATGACGATTAATGATGATTTTATTGGAGGTTAAATCAAAGCATTTGTAACCACGATGATTAGATGGAAAACCCAAAAACACACACGGAGTAGACCGGGCCTGAAGTTTGTTAATTGTGGTGGATGAGAATAACGGATAGCATAAACATCCAAAAACCCGAAGATGAGAATAAGGAGTCTTATTATATAAAATTTGAAGGGGGGAAGAATATGTCAGATCTTTGGAAGGAATTATCTTAAGGAGATATGTAGCCATTTGAAGAGCATGATGCCAAAAAGACGGGGGTACGGAGGCATGAATCAATAAAGTTCGGACAATGTTATTAATGATACAAATTTTGAGTTCGGCTTTCCCATTGTGTGAAGAAGTACGAGGACAAGAAAAATGAAAATTGATCCCATTATTAGCACATAATTCCCGAAATACCCCATTGTCATACTCTTTGCCATTATCACATTGAATATTTTTAATTTCCCGTTCGAATTAGGTTCTAATGAATGCTCTAAATTTTAAGAAGATGGAAAAAACTTGGGATTTTTTCGCTATCGAAAAAGTCCATAAAAACTTAGAATAATCATCCAAAAAGATAACATAATACCGATGACCCAAAGAACTAAGAACATGAGACGTCCATAAATCACTATGAATAATATCAAATGGCATTATAGTATGAGAATTGGAGTCTACAAATGGCAATTTAATTATTTTTCCTGAAGAACAAGATTGACAATTCGGAGTACTACGCACACCCTTACAAGAAATAATATTATTTTTATCTAAGGAAGACAAAATAGATGACCCCGGATGACCTAGACGAGCATGCCACAAGGACGGAGCTAGAGAGGAAAAAGTGGATGGCATTGCGTGACTCGAGAAACCGGAACTTGGCGTGATAGGATAAAGATTACCCCTACTATCACACCTCATGAGAGGACTCCCCGTTTTGAAATCCTTCACCGAAAACCCAAATGGATCAAATTCTATGGACACAGAATTATCAGTGATGAATTTTCAGACAGATACCAAATTTTTAATCAATTTTGGAGCGTGAAGGGTATTTTTCAAAATAAGGGGTGGATGAGGGGGAGAGAATGTTTTCTGACCATACCCATGAATTGGAATTGAATTACCATTACCAATAATTATACCATGATTGTTGCTCAAATTGAAATAAGACGAGAGAGTACCTGAGTCGGATGTCATGTGAGTAGTGGCGCCGGTGTCCATGTACCAATTTAGGTTAGAAGGATTTATTCCAAGCGTGTGCATCGCGGCTTTAATATCAGTAGTGTGGGACCCGCTGCATGATGGGCCTTGTGGGGCCCAAAAGTGCCTTCCTGCTCACTGAAACTGCCACTGTAGTGTTGGGCTGGAGAAAAAATAGCGGGCCTTTGCGGAAACTGGGCAGTGGGCCGAAACCGTCTTTGGGTTGTCCACCGCTGCCGGTTGGGTGAAAGCATTGGGAGGCAAGCGGCTAGGCCCAAACTACAGTTGTGGGGCCTGCTGCCACTGCATAGGGGCCCACTGTGGGCCTCAAAACTGCTGCTGACCACCGCGAGGACCCCCACCGCTACCACCATTCTGCCGGCTGCCGCTGCAATTCTTTCCATTATTTTTCTTATTTCTACCCTTTTTGCCACCACCATTGTTGCGGTTTTGGCCCGAGTTGTTGGAACCGGTAGGATATACCATGGACTCGGTCATCATGACTACGGGACTAGTACTGGTAGCCGCTCATTTTGCCATTCTTGCTTCTTCTAGTGTAAGCATAGAACGAGCCTGATAAAATTGCGGATTGCTTTGCCGAAGAAGCGTTCCAACACTACTATAGGCCTTGGAGAGGCCGAAAACCATTTGGAGGACCAAACGATTGTTCGAAACCGGTGCGCCAACGTTGCGAAGTTGGTCCGCCAATTCCTTTAATCTTTTGCAATAAGTCGAAACATTAAGGAAATCTTCTATATTAACGTGGGAAAAATCCTACTCAAGGGTAACGACTCTAGAATTTTGATTATCTTGGAATATATCACGCAGTCTATCCCAAGTCGCCTGTGCCGTAGCGTCAAGCTCAATAATTATTTGCATAAGGTCGGTAGATATAGTGGAATATATCCACTGAAGGACGGCAGCATCAAGAGTCGTCCACAACTTAGGATCATCCTTGCGTTTTGGCACATCCGTATCCTTAGGAGCCGCGGGGATTATGTGATGGATGACTTGATGCGAGCATGCGTGAACTTTGAACAGTTCGGCCCACGTCGTAAATTGGATGTTTTCTATTTCAAGAATGATAGGGATATGATTTTTGATGTTAGAAACAGTAAGGGCATGGTGAAACGTGTTCTTTGACGTAGACATAACGACAGAACAATACATGATTGAGGGATTTGGAAGAAAAAAATTGGGAAGTGGAGGACACCGTCGGGGCATAGAAAACGAGAGAAGGGAGCTCGGATTCCGGTTGTTTGGACGGAAATTTTGAGAGAGGAATTTAAGACCTAGACTTCTGATACCATGAAAGAAATAATCTCTTGATTATTTTCATTAATTGAAAGACTATTTATACAAGTTACATAATAGGAGAATCATATTCCTATTCTACTCCTAAAACCTTATTCTACTTGGATTACATTTATGGTAATACAATAATTATGGTAAGTGTACAATACTAATTATATTACAATTTTGCCTAAACTAGGAGACTAAATATTACCTAATTCATATACACTAATTACGGTAATGAGGAGAAAACCGAGAGGATCAATATATATTGTGTGTATATTGTGTATATATAACAGGTAGTGATGGATAAAATTTCTACTCAATATGACTGTTCCAACTTGGAGGTTATACTAGGTGTTGAGCTCCTGCAATGGTCCTAGAAGAAGAAATCGAGCAAAAATGGTTAGACTGCCATTGATGAAGTACAGACAAAACAGAGGGAATTTGGTGCTCGAGAGAGATGATATTTCATGTATCTGAAAAATGTATCTACAATGCTTTACAAGGGTTGTATATATACACACTACAATACATCCAAAAATATTTATTAAGTACACAACTAACTCTAACCAAACTCAACTAACTAACTCAACAACCATAACCAACTCAATAATAATATTATCATACTCCTCCTCATGGTACTCTTGTGCACTTCTCTATTATTTCCACACATCCCCTCAAGCTAGGAGATATGAAGATGTTCTTCATTCATAGCTTGGACACTAAATGAGCATGATGAACACTGCCAAGGGCTTTGGTGAGCAAATCTACAGGCTGTTCTACAGAGGGCCGATAAGCAGCATGAATGAGCCCTTCTCGGATCATTACCCTTATAAAATGAAAATCAATGTCAATATGTTTGGTTCGTTCAAAAAATATAGGATTGGCAGCAATCTGAAGTGCATATTTGCTGTAAGTGAAAACAGAAACTGGCAACTGAACTTGTATGCCAAGTTCCTTGTACAAACCAGTAAGTCATACTACTTCTGCAACTGAGGCTGTCATGGCTCTATACTCAGCCTCTGCTGAACTCCTCGAAACAATCACTTATTTTTTAGACTTCCAGGATACATGTGAATGCCCAAACATTACAAGGTACCCAGTAATATATCTCCTGCTATTGACACATGACCCCCAATCTGCATCACAGAACACCTGAAGTTGAGAATTCTTATAACTGGACATAAGAATGCCTGACCCTGGTACCTGTTTAATGTATCAGACTAGTCTCATGTCAGCTTCCATGTGTGAAGTTTTAGGAGCTTGCATGAATTGACTCAAGCATTGTACATCAAATACTATATTAGGTCTGTTATTTAAGAGATATAGTAATCTCCCAATCAGCCTCCTATAAATGATGGGATCTGCCAATGACAAGTCAGGTGCCTTAGTGGATGTTGCAGTTTCTAAAGTAGACTGTGAAGCAACATATTGATCATACTACACAATTGTGAGCTTCTGGTTCATTTCCATAGGTGAGGAGGCACTCTTAGCACCTGCTAACCCCATATCAGATATAAGCTCCAAAATATATTTTCTTTGGTGCATAAGGATACCCTGAGAGCTTCTTGTAAACTCTATACCAAGAAAATATCTAAGTTCTCCTAAATCTTTAATCTTGAATGTTGATTGAAGTGTTTCCTTGGTGTTTTGAATAAGAGTTGAGTCATTACCAGTAATAAGTAAATTATCAACATATACATGTACCACAACTATCTTATCCTTCTCTTTTTGTTTAATAAACAAAGACTAGTCCATGTGGCTTTGAATAAAACCAGATAAAGTCAATGTTGAAGTGAGCTTAATATTCCACTGCCTTGAAGCTTGCTTTAGACCATATAGAGACTTTAACAATCTGCACACATGTTTCTGTCCTCTAGCTGCATTGAAACCCTCTGGTAGTGTCAATATACTTCCTCATAGAGATCTTCTTGCAGAAAAGCATTGTACATATCCATCTAGTGAATTCTCTACTGTTCAACAGCTGCAATAGATATCACTGATCTCACAGTGGTCATTTTGACCATAGGTGAGAATGTTTCTTGATAGTCAAGACCCTCCTTATGATTGTACCCTTTGGCTACTAGTCTGGATTTGAATCTTTCCACTTCTCCTGATGCTTTGTATTTTATTTTATACACCCACCTACATCCAATGACATTTTTCCCTTTTGGGAGATCAACCATTTCCCATGTCTTGTTATCCTCTAGTGCCTGAATCTCAACCTTCATTGCTTCTACCCACCTTTTATGTGTTGTAGCCTCTGAGTAGTTATAAGGTTCAGTGTCAACATACATTTGTGCCATAAAATTTTGATACGCAGATGATAGTCTTGTATAGTCTATTCCATTAGATATGGAATACAAACAGTTAATAGAACTATGTTTGGTAATGTAATCTTTGTGCCATATCAGGTCTACTGGATCTTGCAGATCTTCCACTTACAGTTTCAGATGGTACTGTTCCATTTGGCAATTCTACAGTTTGTTGTTCTGGATTATCAACTGCAGCAGTGACACTCTCAGTGTCTGTGCCTTCACATGTATCTTGTATTGTCGAATCATTGTACATAATTCCTAGGTTCTGTGGATAAACCAGATCATCATAGCAAAAATGCTTATGTTATCTCATAAAACTAGGTATGTCATCTATGTCATTTTTAAAAGGAAAAACTGACTCCATGAATACCACATCCCTGCACATGATAGAGCTTATATCCCTTTTGTGAAGAACCATAACCAAGTAGGACAACTCTCACAACTCTAGGACTGAACTTATCATGTCTAGTTAAAGCAGTAACAAAACACATACAACTTATCACTCTTATATGAGAAAGTGATGGCACTTTATTGTATATCATCTCATAAGGTGATTTGTTTCCTATAATTGAAGAAGGCGTTCTGTTTATGACATATGCAACATTCTCAAACAAAAACCCCAAAATATGTCTGGCTGATTAGCCTGAATCTTTATGGCTCTAGCTATTTCAAGTATATGTCTATGTTTCCTCTCCACAACACCATTTTGTTGTGGTGTATATGGACAAGAACTCTCATGTATCACATCGTGCAGTTGAAATAACTCCCTACAATTGTGATTAAAGAACTCTGTCCCATTTTTTTTATCTTACTCCTTTTATCCTCATATCAAATTGAGTATGAACTTCAGTAAAGAAATTTCTAAGCAGTATGGCTACATCCGATTTTAATCTTATTTAATAATCCAAGTCCATCTAGAGTAGTCATCCACAATAGTCAGAAAGTACCTCATTCTATTGTATGTTTCAACTTTATAAGGTCCCCATACATCCATATGTAACAATTGAAATGGCCATGTCTTTCTACTAGTACTGATAGGAAATGGTACTCTAGTCTGTCTAGCTAAGGAGCATACCTCACAATTATTCAAAATAAAAGAGTTATCATTCTTCAAACATGGAATCTTTTTCAGGACATTTATAGGCACATGACACAACCAGTGATGCCATGTAACTGCATCAACATGTTAAGTTGCTGCCAAGCACATAGTCATCTCTCCTGCCTTATTTTGTGTGTCAAAACATAGTATATACAGTCCTTCTTCCTCACTACCAATCGCCCTCACCTTTCCAGATGAAAGATCCTGAAACACACAACATTTAGGAAAAAATGTAACACTGCAATTCAGCTCCCTTATTACCTTAGAAACAGACATGAGATTAAACTTAAATGTTGGCACACACAAGAAATTCTTAAGAACATCACCTTCTCTTAGATGATAGTCACCAACATGTGAGATTTTAGCCGAGTCTCCTGTGGGCAATTGCACCTTTCCTGCATTTTCTATCAGATTCTTATTGTGTAAGTATTTCTGATTACCAATCATGTGATTGGTTGCACCTATGTCTACAATTCATTTTAACACTGCTTTTGTATTAAAGTCAATTATACCTGCCATGTTTGCACTAGCACTAGCATTTCCTACTGTATCTTTGTTGTCAAGCATGCTGAGAAGCAGTTGGTGCTGGCTGGGTGTAAATTGACCAACTGTCATATATGTCCCTTGATAATGTTGATATGTATTGTATACTAGTACAAAGTGTGGTCCCTGTGTGTAAAATTGTGAGTTTGGCATCAACATTGTTCCATATTGTTGTGTCTTCTCAAACTACATGTGATGGTGATTTTGGACCTCACCTCCCTGTCCAGTATCCTTAAATGGCAAGTATTCTCATGTCACTACATTTGCCTTCTTAGATATTCCTTTAAAATCTTCGGATATCCATTCAGTTTGTAACAGTCATCTTATAGATGTCCAGTCTTGTGACAGAAGTCACACTTCATCAGTTTAAAACAATCCATTCTTAAGTGTCCTTTGCCATAGCAAAAATCACATACTGCATTAGGATTATATGATTTCTTTTGCCTCGGACCTCCACTTCCATTCCTTGTTGTGAACATGGCTAATGGATCCATTGTACCGTGCATCATCCTTTGGCTTTCCTCCTGGTTGATCATGGCATAGACTTGATTCAAGTTTGGTATTTTTTGCATCATTATCACTCTGCTTCTAGCTTGGTTGTAACTGTCATTAAGTCCCATTAGAAATTGTAGCATTCTTTGATACTGCAAATGATCTACAAACTCTTTTGACTTAGGACAATAAGATGGTGGTGGTATAATTGAATCATATTCATCCCTGAGATCCTTAAGCTTGGAATAGTACATAGACATTGATAATGTTCCATGTCTCAATGTGACTATTTCATTATGCAACTAGAATGCCCTTGAACTGTTGATTTTATCAAACCTATCCTTCAAATCCTCCCGTGTCATATAAGAATTTGAATTGAACAACACTCTAGTGAGCAAGTTTTTACTCACATTTCCTATCAACCATGTTACTACAATGGCATTACACCTATCCCAAAGTCTGGCTAATTCACTATTGAATGTTTCTCTCTTTAATGTGCCATCTATAATTCCATTTTATTCTTTCCCAGTAGAGCAAATTTCATTGCCCTACTCCACAAAGTGTAATTTTCCATACCAGTTAGCATTATTCCAACCGACAACGAACATGATGCATCAGATGGAAATAGGTACAAATGATGGTTGTGGTCGATGTTCATCATTGTCGTCGCAACTACATTAACCATATCTTCTCCATTTGCTCCCATTGTTATTGAATTTGTGATTCTTCAGACTTCAATTGCATGTATGATAACAATATTTATCCTCAAAATATGATTTGATACAAGTTTTCGATGTTTGACTTCTTCGATTGCAAACACAGATCTTTCGAATTCCTCACTGTATGTGACTGAATTCCTCTTGATCTACACCGTACAATGGCTCTGATTACCATGTTGAGCTCCTGCAATGGTCCTAGAAGAAGAAATCGAGCAAAAATGGCTAGACTGCCATTGATGAAGTACAGAGAAAACAGAGGGAATTTGGTGCTCGAGAAAGATGATATTCCATGTATCTGAAAAATGTATCTACAATGCTTTACAAGGGTTGTATATATACACACTACAATACATCCAAAAATATCTATTAAGTACACAACTAACTCTAACCAAACTCAACTAACTAACTCAACAATCATAACAAACTCAATAATAATATTATCATACACTCCTCTTCATGGTACTCTTGTGCACTTCTCTATTATTTTCAGACCCCCTCAAGCTAGGAGATATGAAGATGTTCTTGACACTTTTACTCTAGGGTCCTCAGGGAACGTACTTCAAACTTTCAAGTCTTTCGTAAGATTACGGATAACTTATTCTTTTTCTAATTGGTAGGATCAGGAATGTCGGATGACCGTATACATATATATAGAGAGGAAAGAATTTCCCAATAGAAATGATTATTGAAGCAATATAAATTAGTTGTTCATACGTTGGCATCAATCAAGAGGACCCCCGACACTACATCTTATTCGTCCATTTTTTGAAAGTCAAACATGCTTAATATTAATGTTAACTCTCCTTTGATTTCTTTGGACGTGATAATGTGGCATAATTTAGTTAAAGGCTTTATTATAAAGTCTCTAGTCAATGTGGTGACCTATAGAACGAAAATTATAGTAACAATGTTGAAACTAATATAGAGTTTTTTGTGAGGCAATTGACATGGTGAATTTGATATATAAAAAGGGTACATTTTGACTGTTGCTAGTATTATTTTTCTTGCACGTGTATCATGCTAATATTCTCTGTATCGTTTCAATTGGGGAGTTTGGATCGAAGTAGCTTTCTACGTGCATGTATAGTTTGTGCTCCAAAGTCCTATTTGATAAAACAAAGATACTTTGAGGATGAATTGATCACCAACCAAACACCTTTTGTCAAGTCGCAAATCAAGTTGTACGTACGTGAAGATCCAGTGACATATAGAGTAGAAAAGAAAATAATCCCATCGTCCAACTAGTATCATAAATGTTTAAATTGGGAAGTGGACAATCAAGATGGAAAATTTAATGTCTTTATCAATACATAGAGATGGAGGAGGAGGACAAGTAGAGGCGGAAATAGTCTTTTAGCTATAATAATCTTCACAATAAAAATATGGATATATATATGTAAAATATTATCAAAATTTTAATAAATATCAGATCCAAACCCATAATTTTAACAGTATAATAAGTCAGTACATAATTATAAATGTTGAACCAATTAAATTTAAATTCTGGATTCACATAATGATAACAAGTCATCTCCATCCTCAATAGGACTAATTAACCCAATGAAGTTCATCGAATAACATTGAATCAAGAACGTCCAATTGTACAAGTGGGAAGAAAAATTCAAGAATTATTGAGAATCTTTCACCAGAAGAGATAAGAGGTGGGGGTGGGGTGGGTGGAGAAATGGGGTTAATAGAATTAGGGTTTGGTGCTCCTGAGCTAAGGGAGATATTGAAACAGTGTCTTAGTGGATAGAATTAATGATTTAAGAGGAGATGCATGTTTCTATAAGTGCTCATGATATATCCCTTTCCAAGCAATAAGCAGATCATAAATTTTCAGTGTTTTCATTTTTTGTTTTGAGTTTTCAAATGCTTAACGCCCTTTGGAAACGCCGGGCGATTTAATTCAAGAGATGTACTGAAATGAGTTTGACAAAACCCAATAGCTTAATTAGCCTAATGTTAAAGAGAAGAAAATTTCCACCCTTTATTAAATAGAAATTATATACATCCTATACCTAAATATCAACGTAGTTGTCAACTGAATTTTCGATCAACCAATTGTGATGAACCCCCAAAAAGGAAGCTAAACTTAGTGCAAATGAAGATAATATTAGTACTTTGTTTGCTTATGAATACATCTTTGTATGGCTCAATAACTCTAAGGATTTGTGCCCACTACTTAAGGATCACTCGAATTAATAGTTTACATAGAAAATGTAGATTGGTAATTAATTTAATGTTCGAACTCACATTAGACATTCCTTTTCCTTACCTAGAATTCCTCAACCCCCAAATAAATGTAATAAATAAAGATATAAAATATAAAAATATTAATGTCTAGCTAGCCAAGGTTGATAACTAAAATCCATTGCCCTTTGGAGAGAGACAAAGGCTAAGTATCTCGTAAAATCATTATCATGTAGTAATGACATCACATTCCTTGATCTGTGAACATCAACATTATATTTGATATACTATATACCATTATACGAGTTCGAATTATTAAAACCTTTGTTTACTCTAAGAATATAAATACTTTTTAATCACCGCTATTTTTCGAACATCAACATTATATTTGATATACTATATACCACTATACGAGTTCGAAATTATTAAAACCTTTATTTTCTCTAAGAATACAAATACTTTTTAATCACCGCTATAAGCGATGGATTCAAAATTTAGTCCTTGTGTGTTCTAATTCTAATTAGTAGAGGGAGAGTTTTGAAATTTATATCTAACTAACTAACTAACTAACTAACTAACTAACTAACTATATATATATATATATATATATATATATATATATATATATATACTTGTTTTTGTGCATATATAAATAGTTCAACTTGGGAAAATAGTTTTGCCTAACCCATAAAGGTTTAATCCGCCACTGCCTCTAATAAGGATAGAAGTGAAATAATCTCAATTTCAAATTTGAATAAGTTGAAAATCTTCGTCTATTAAACTAATTTTTGAAGTTGAATTAGGTCCACGTAAGATGGTTAATTTCTTATCATGATATCAGAGTTAGGCTCATTCAATTCTTGGTTTACCCAATATTGAGCCCCATACTATATATGTTACCGCTCTCTAAATGTCCAGTCTGGTTGCATGTGAGGGGGTGACAAAGTCCGACATATATCAATTGTGAGAGAGAAGATTGCATGGTCTCCTCATATGATTTTGAAAAATCTTAACTATTTGAACTAGTTTTTGAAGTTAAATTAGACTCAGATCCACCTATTAACATTCGGAACAACTATGAGTTTGTTGCAAAGGAAGAACATAAAGGAACAAAATTCCATCAAGTCCTAAAGTTCCAATTCATGATAAAAGCATGGAAGTTAAATTAAACTACGCCCAACTATGAGTCTATGAGTTAGTTTTAGTTGCCATGAAATTAACTTGGATTATGTCGAACATGATGAACCAATATGCTAATTAATTCGTGACAAATACTATTTAAAGATGGAATAATTAGTTAATTACGTATTATAAGACCTCTAATTATCATACCTTAATTGGAAGAATATTGTTAGATTTTTAAAAGTAAAATGCTTGTATATGATCAAATCTAGCAAAATTTGGTAATCGGCTATCCGAAAAGTTTATATGCACACATTATATAGTTAATTTCACTTTACTCCCCTAACATTTAAAGGTTGAGAAACGATACCCCTCCACATATTGAATGAGAATGATAACCCCTTTATGTAATATTTTTTGGTGGAGTTAATCCTACTTTATCCCCCCCCCCCCCAACATTTAAAGATTGGGAAACAATACCCCCTCCACATATTGAATGAAAATGATAACCCTTTAAGTACTATTTTCCGGTGAGGATTTTCTTTTCAGAATACAAATCTTTTTTCTTTTTCTTTCTTAAATTAAAATATGAAAATATACAACTCTTATTATTGTTCCATTCACCTATTCCGTTGAAAATAATGTACGCCTTTTAGGATATAACAACTACTTAAAATACTTTGTTAATAAATCTCAAGCTATATATGTGATACTTATTTTACGTGCACGCGCATTAAACTTGTGCGTTCTAATTGCACATCAATAGTCTACATAATTTTCCCCTCTAACATTATCTTTGGCCTTTAGGTCATCTATGAATTCTCTCATTTACTCATGTTGTTAAGCTTGTGGTACTAACTTTCCCGACTAGAGCTACTTGAAATATAGTTAATAGACTTCAAATCTTAAGCTATTGATATGGAGTAATACTTAATATTAAAGAAAGTAATTCTCACCTTCAAATGTTTATCTAGTTTTTACGGATGGCTTAGTTTTCCAACGCCAAAGTAAAAATTATATTTAAGTGAAAGTTTCGCTTATTTCTCTAAGTGATTTCTGCAAATCAAATTAACTTAGTGCCAAAACTACAGAAAAACAAACAACGCCAAAAATATTCCCTCCCAAAAAAATTATTTTGACTTTTTATTTTTTTTTGGCAACAATTATTAAGAAAAAAAAAAGGAAAAAAGATTTTTATTAGAAAAATGAAATTCTCACTGGAAAATATTATATAAGGGGGTTATCGTTTCTAAAGAAATATGTTCCTTGATTTTATTAATTTATGAATTATAATTTATAGTTTTACAGAAAATATTTACCTTGCTACAAACTAGGTAACTAATCAACCTAATTACAAAAATAATATAATTCTACCTAAAATAGAAGATATATAATTAATGTAAGAATATTCGGTAAATATTCTATTACACCTCCGCATTCAAAGCGGGAGGTTCACGAACACTGAGACTGACTCGAAATATTCTATTAGTTTTCTTTCAATATGTGGAAGGGGTATCGTTTCCCAACTTTTAAATGTTAGGGGGTAAAGTGGGATTAACTCCACGTTATATTATGAAGTGCAAAGTAACAAAGTAAAGCTACCAAATAATTTTTATTATATATATATATATATATATATATATATATATATATATATATATATATATATAATATTTGCTCGCTTGGTTTGTTTATAATAATATAAATTCTCTGATCCAAATGGAAGAGAAGTTTCCATATTTATACTTTTTCTTGTTGGAGGGGCGACCATATGTTAAACTACTAAAGAAACTAGGGTAAATCAATGTGATCATGACATTGTAGGTGCTTGTGATACCTGTGTGGTGGTTAGGAAGCGTCCATTCAAAATAGTAGCTTGTTGAGAAAAGCAAGTCACATTCGGATAACAAATCTTTTCCGGAACGACTGAAAGAGGGCAACCGAATGAAAAGGGGCTGTTTTTTTATACACTTCAATTGTGGCCAAAGATGTCTCCACTAAATCAGAAAGATTTACAGCTTTTTTCCATGTATACCATTACCGATTGTAGTATTAAGGACAAAAAATAGATGACGTAATAAGATACAATGGTGGGGTCTTAAACTAATTATTTATATATTTTCTTAAACTAATTGTTATTTATATGTTCATTAAATTAATTAAATTCCCTAAACAGTGCTCTGTACCAACTTGTTTGCTTCGAGCCACCATTAATTTTTTGATTCACCTTTTTCTAGCATAATTTTCTAGGACAAATGACATCCATATTTCATCATGTAACATTCGAGAAAATTAAAAATCTAAGAATAAATATATAGAGTTGACTTGATTTCAAAGGTCTCCTGATTCTTTTTCTTTTCAGGAAAACACTTAAGCGTGGCTGAAAATTTTAAAATTAATATTTATTTATGGTTAAAGGGATGGAAATGAGTTGTCATGTATTTATATGGGGAGAATTGGGAATGCACCTAACTAGGGTTGTTTAGCTAATAACGGAACCTTTGCAAGTAATTAGTGTTGGAAATTTGCCTTTGGCGGGAGTTGCGACCGACCAACTTTAACGGCTTAAACACTAGTGTAACGTATGTTGGAGAATCCGGTTCTTCACACATGCATGATCTACTAAGTACGTAGATAACCGTAGGGCCAAGAATCGTCAAATTTCATTGAGAAATGAAAGAGATATTGGTTCACGAAGTAAGGTGTTTGAAGCATGGAAAGTGTGGTATTGTGTTCAATTCTCCCTCATCGGTAGAGGAAGAAAGAATTGTTGTGTATATAAGACTCGAAATTGGTTTGGGGTTTGGGAACCCAAGGGGTATCCCATGTGTTTAAAGAAGGGAGGACCTAGATGTGCTTCGGTTCGAGGAAAGACCACACGCGCGCCGCTGCCGCCCGCCCGTCCGGTCCGATCCGGTTCCGGTTCCGGTTCCGGGTTCCGGGTTCCGGGTTCCGGGTTCTCGGGTTCACGGGTTCTCGGGTTCACGGGTTCACGGGTCACGGGTTCCGGGTTCTCGGGTTCACGGGTCACGGGTCGTGGGCTGTGGGCTGTGGGTCTTCTGATATTATCTTTGTGGGCCAGAAAACTTTGCCAGAAGTACAGTTTGATCCCAGAAGTTTCAGATATATAGTTTGGACCAGAATTCTTTCGGATGTGCGTTTGGTCCCCGAAGTTTCAAGATGTACGAGTTTGGTCCCCGAAGTTTCCGGAAAATCGAATTTCGACGGTCAAAAAAGAAATGCCAAGCACTCAATTCAGCCATTTATTTTGGCTGAATTACTCCTCCTATAATGGCCAAAACAATTGGTCTTTCTCCCATTTATGTTGGTGACTTTACTACCTCCATAATGGCCATTATTTGGCTATTATGGAGGCGATTTTCAGCAAGCGAAAACAGCCCCTCCCTCTCCTATATAAACACCCCATTACACCATTGTTGAGGACTAAGACATATGCACGAAAATACATAAACAGATGCAAAAAAACGATTGCTCGAAAATACACAACCGAAATAGTTTTCTTCCTACAACTTCCAAGCATCATTTCGTTACTCAATATTCTTCACGGTAGCTCTTGAGTTTCCTTTGCTCAAGGGTTCCATTGCTGTTTTATCTTGGAAGACAAATTGTCCAGGACGTATAAAGGATACATACGGGGCAATATTGTCTTAAGGACATAGTGCTACACTCGACTCAGCAAAAACATTTTACATTTTTTTCCGTCTTCTACAAAACTGGAATTTCCAGTTTTTACTTGTGTAACTATTGTAATTTTCAGATTCCATGTTGAATTATTGAATCTTTGTTTATCCTTTCGAATACTTGTAATAGTTAAATACTTCCCGTACTGCTTTATAAAGTACCATAGAGCAAAACTCCCAACAACTTAAGACAATATTTGTATAGTATTACTATTAGTGTTCGAAAGATGTCGGTCAAAAATTGTGTGACCAAATCTGGATATGGCAATGGTTTTCTGGTAGAAGAGAGTGACGATGATGAACGTGTTCATGGTGTCACCGCTACCAAGACTGGTGGGCACAAGCGCTCTCGAGAGCCTGAGGATGTCAACTGGGACAAGAGGAGAAGAGTGAAGATGTTATTCTATCTTGTAGCAGAAGGCCTATATCTGTCCCAGACAAAGGATCCGAATAATGGTGAGAAGGAAATGGACACTCAGTCTGATGAAGTGACTGAAGTGAGCCAGAATCCGAAATTGGGATAAGTAGTTTTTCTTACTTGTCAAGAATAAAGATTAAATTATGTCTGATTAAAAAAAAAAAAAAAGGATTAAAGTAAGGAGGAATATGAAAATAATTTATATTCCTTACGCTTTAACAAATCAGAAGTTTAATCTCATCTTCTTTCCCGTTTAAAGATTGGATTTTGTAAACAACTTAAGAAGATCCGTTCTTTTAAGTGTAATTATTAAAGTGTGTAAAGTATGTCGCACATACAATGGAGAAAGATCCACTAACTGTGCGAAAACTCTTACCACTCTTAAGTAAGCGCCAAGAATTATCTGGGCACCAATCATAACGGAAGAAGACTAAAAGCTAAAGACGTTGAGCCTGTCATACTATTTGGCAGAAGATCCTTCATAGGATGATATTGGACACTCAGTCATAAAAAGCCTCCGGGCGACTGGAGTGGGCCAAAATTCCTTTGATATGATGATATTGGACACTCAGTCATATAAAGCCTCCGGGCGACTGGAGTGGTGCCAGAATTCATTTCATAGGAAAAGTAATGGACACCTAGTAAGGTGGGCCGAGTTTCAGTGTCCTAAATGATCCGAAGGCCTAAATAAAGGCGGTAAAGAAATTGGACACTCACCGCCAAAGCAACTAGAGTGGACCCGAGTATCGAGATCACATATGATCCGGTTACGCCCTAACCACGGGCAAAAGGTTGTTCATGTGAAGCAACGCCACCTCTAAAATCAAAGGGGCTGGATAGGTTGTCCTCAATAGGACTTCAAGGAATGAGATCACTCTAAAAGAGGTGATACATGTTCCTAACTTGGTTAAAGGACGTTGTTGGTCAAATCTGATTTGAGACTAGTCCAACAGTCCGTAATAACTAACGAGTGGTACAATATGTCTATAGCTAAATGAATGATATATTGTAATCCGTGCATCTATGACATCATAGATTAAGACACGTTAAATAGCAAGTCATTCAAAAGCTAATGATGTTGAGATTGTTGCCTCTCGTCGACATAAACCCTCAAAATGAATGTGAGGTAGACGAAGAGGCAAAATCACCTTTCCAAATTCCGTCAAGGGAATAGCGAAAGAAGCACCGCTCCTCTAGAACTTAGTCACACCTACTTGGGTGATTAGAAGTTTATACAAAATAGAGGGGAGACAAGTACGTTGTGATCTTCATTGATGATGGTACAACGTATGGAATCCTTTGTTTATTGAAAAGCAAAGATGAAGTTGTTGAAGCCTACAAAGCGAAGTTGAAAATCAACTAAGCCTACGGATTGAGAAATTCGTAGTGATAGAGGGGAGAAAGTGAAGCATCGTTTATTAAACGACCGCTCATTTCTCACCTCGGTCCAACGGTGTTAGCCAAGCGCTAAGCCGTACGCCCAAATTATGTGGGGCACGTCGATCCTTACCGCTAATGCGATTCTCAATAGAACTCCGCATAAGGATAAGGGTAACCCTCCGTGTGATACATGGAAAGGATCTCACATACAAATGTTGTGATGTGGGGTGGTTTCATACCTAAGACCTGTAGATTGCATAGTCACCGGATCCGCAAATAACAAGTAGTGTTCATCGCCTCTTCGCGTCAAAGAATGCGTGAATTCTTTGGAGATAACTTTCCTTGGAAAAGGAAAAAGGAGTAATTGCTCAAGGTTAACAAGAACCCGCGAGGGCTCGACGATCCGGAACTAGACGTTCCGTATCTACAGACTCGAAAGTTGCCATTTGTCGGAACTTAATATTCCAGATCTGAGAACTCGGGGATTCTAGATGTTGAACCGAGACAGAGCAAAGAAGGGGACAAAGACTTGTTCCAGTCCTTCTAGCTCGTATGGTTAATAATGAACCATGAACAATTAACAAATAATTGTTATCTCCAAAAAACGCCGCTTTGGAAAGAAGCTAAAGGGAGAAATAGATTCTATATATAGAACCATACTTGTGTAATGGTTAATCTTCCTCGGGAAAAGAACCTTTGGGTTGTAAAAAGTGCTCCCCTGTGAGTAGCTTCACATCCGGGGCCATTGTAATCTTACATGGCATGGGTGTTGAAACGATCTTCCCAATCGGAGAGTTGGAAGAAGAGGATCGAATTGGTTTTTGAACTGTTGGGCTTCTTCCCGAACTTTCATTTTGGTCCCCGAAATGTTTACATTTTAGTCCCGAAAGTCTCGATAAAACGAAACAATGAATCGACCACGAAACATTGGCTCGAAGTTAGAAAGCCAACGGTTGGAAAACCAACGGTCTCGAGAGTGAAAATCATATTGAAACAAAGTCTCGATATGAAAGATATGTGTATCACAGATGACTTCTTAGGAATTGAATTTCTAAGACATCTAACGGACTCGTCAATAGTTGACAGTCTCGTTGAAGCCACCAATAGATATGAATCATAGAGCTGATTGGAATCATGGTGCACCCATAGACAAGGAGCGATATGCTCAGGTCACGCGTAGTTCAATGTATTGTACACACTACAACCGACCTGGTATCGTCCAACAAACAGATCAGTTGAACTAAGGTTCACTGATGATCTTAATACATGATCAATAGAAGGCGTTAAGTCGGATATGACGATATCCGAATTATTCGCTTATCTACGGATTATAGTATTCGGATGTCCAGCGGTTACGAGAGAACACGGTGATGCAAACCTGGACATCGGATCGAAGAACACCAAAGTCACAAGTAAATGTGTATGGTGGGTCTTGAAAAATCCTCTAAGCAAACTTGCATCGACCGATTCATGATGGTATCGGAGTTTATCGCTTTATACAAAGCATGAAAGAAGTTGAGTAACTTCACGACTCATTAGAGGACGTCCCTTATTGGGAGAAACCCGTGCCTTCAGCAGTTCTACACCGTGGCTAGCCGGTCGGCTTTAGGAAGGACACGGATGACGGCGTCGGACATATCTCGTCACGATCGTCGGAGACATAAGACCGTATGGCGTTGATCATCACGGGTGTCACTTCCTTATTTACTAACTAAGGGACTACCCGGAGATCAAGTGTTCTCGCCTGTCTAGGGGAATGGGCTTAAAACCCAAAATATACGAACCAATACGGTGGAAACCCAACCTTACGAACCGGAGATCCCGGTAATTTGGTTCAATGGGAAAACTAAGTTGTAAAGGTTCGGTTGATCGCTTCGGTCGAAGCATGAGCACTTCGGATAGTGATTTTCGAAAAGAAACACCAAATCCAAAGCCGTTCCCGCGATAGACGTTAAGTGCTATCTCGCAGTATGGGTAAAGGTTAAGTTTTCAAAAACTGTAATGATCCTCAACGGTTGAGGTTAGGTCTTTGGGAAACTTTTAATGGTTCCTAACACTTTTGAAGTGGGGTATAGCAGGATACCTTGTAGGAGACCACCTATTTAAGTGCGAGGACGGGCCGCCTCAAATTGAACGCACTTAAGAATCCAAGACGTTGTCCATGGCCAAAACGGACAAAACATTACGAAGAAGAGAGTAAGGGAATTTGTTGTGTTGGTACCGTTGTCTTGGCTTACACTAAACACCGACGGTTCAAGACATCACGTTCACCGCGCGATGTAAGTAAGTCCGATGGTATTCAACTATGGAAGGTTCAAAGCTGAGGCTACCTCTCCTTATGCAACATCGGTCCGCTAAAATATTGCTGGAAATGAAAAGACACTATGTGAGTGCGCCAAAATCTCTTTCAAGAGGAGATTGTTGGAAATTTGCCTTTGGCGGGAGTTGCGACCGACCAACTTTAACGGCTTAAACACTAGTGTAACGTATGTTGGAGAATCCGGTTCTTCACACATGCATGATCTACTAAGTACGTAGATAACCGTAGGGCCAAGAATCGTCAAATTTCATTGAGAAATGAAAGAGATATTGGTTCACGAAGTAAGGTGTTTGAAGCATGGAAAGTGTGGTATTGTGTGTAATTCTCCCTCATCGGTAGAGGAAGAAAGAATTGTTGTGTATATAAGATTCGAAATTGGTTTGGGGTTTGGGACCCCAAGGGGTATCCCATGTGTTTAAAGGAGGGAGGACCTAGATGTGCTTCGGTTCGAGGAAAGACCACACGCGCGCGCCGCCGCCCCCCCGCCCGTCCGGTCCGGTCCGGTTCCGGTTCCGGGTTCCGGGTTCTCGGGTTCTCGGGTTCACGGGTCACGGGTCGTGGGCTGTGGGTCTTCTGATATTATCTTTGTGGGCCAGAAAACTTTGCCAGAAGTACAGTTTGATCCCGAAGTTTCAGATATATAGTTTGGACCGAATTCTTTCGGATGTGCGGTTTGGTCCCCGAAGTTTCAAGATGTACAGTTTGGTCCCTGAAGTTTCCAGAAAATCAGAATTTCGACGGTCAAAAACAGAAATGCCAAGCACTCAATTCAGCCATTTATTTTGGCTGAATTACTCCTCCTATAATGGCCAAAACAATTGGTCTTTCTCCCATTTATGTTGGTGACTTTACTACCTCCATAATGGCCATTATTTGGCTATTATGGAGGCGCTTTTCAGCGAAACAGCCCCTCCCTCTCCTATATAAACACCCCATTACACCATTGTTGAGGACTAAGACATATGCACGAAAATACATAAACAGATGCAGAAAAATAGTGCTCGAAAATACACAACCGAAATAGTTTTCTTCCTACAACTTCCAAGCATCATTTCGTTACTCAATATTCTTCACGGTAGCTCTTGAGTTTCCTTTGCTCAAGGGTTCCATTGCTGTTTTATCTTGGGAGACAAATTGTCCAGGACGTATAAAGGATACATACGGGGCAATATTGTCTTAAGGACAGAGTGCTACACTCGACTCAGCAAAAACATTTTACATTTTTTTCCGTCTTCTACAAAACTGGAATTTCCAGTTTTTACTTGTGTAACTATTGTAATTTTCAGATTCCATGTTGAATTATTGAATCTTTGTTTATCCTTTCGAATACTTGTAATAGTTAAATACTTCCCGTACTGCTTTATAAAGTACCATAGAGCAAAACTCCCAACAATTAGTAATTTTATATTTATAAAAGTATGGTAAGACTACGTACAATGGACCCTTATGGTCCGGCCTTTTTCTGAAGCTTAATGCACTGGGCTGTCTTTTTTTTATATATAAAAGTATTCCTATAAAGATTTGCAAAATTGAAAAGATTGAAATTAAAGTAGGGGGTCAGAAATGTGTCTGACCTCTAATACCATCGAATCATGATTTGGGAATAAAAAAAGTTAGTAAGTTATATATTTATATATTCATATTGTAAAGATTGTTATTAGTTATTTATCACTTACTTTTAACCTCTAATAATCCTAAAGCTTTTAGCTAATAAATAACACGCTCAATTATTATTCTTACACTGTTAATATATATTTTTACTACTATCTGTTATTTCATGTACTTCGATTATACTATAGTTTTGTTGTAGTTACTGTCACTTTTTTCAGAATGCTTAGATTTGCTTTCTATAGTAATTTGCCATGAATATAGGCTATTTCTTCTTCCGACCTGCTTTAAAATGTTTTCTCTTAAGCTGAGGGTCTATCGGCAACAACCTCTCTACCTCCCGGAGTAGGGTAAGGTTTCCGTACACTCTATCCACCCTAAACTTCACTTGTGAAATTACACTGAATATGTTGTTGTACACTGTCAATATATATATAGCCGGGGAAACAAACTCCCTTTAGTATTTTTCTGGTCAAACGATCCACATTAAATCCCATTGGTTTGATTAATTAAAGATAGCTACACTACTAGTACGGTAGTACCTTAGTTTAGATTAAACAGCAACTAATTATAGAGCTGTTTGGGAGCTTTGACCATTTATGGATTTCGGTTTTTAATAATTAAATGTTATTGGTCTGATTAAGTAAATACTCTTCATAATCATCATGAGTTTCTTTTCTTATAAATAAAATAAAATATATTCCCTTATCTTGCCGATTTTGGAGAATTCCGTATCCTTATAGCATTGGTTTGCAAATGGATAAAATCGTTAAGATGAGGATTTGACTAAGGATTACCATAAAGTAATAACATTACGAGAGAATAACGTTTTTGATTATCCCTCAGTTATTGATAAATTTTATTTTTATCTCTGTGAGATATGATTCAACACATCTAACCTTCAATTAATTAAAATGTGCACTTTTTGTCCCTTTATATACGAAATATGTGATTTTGAAGTATATTACGCTCAACACAAGTTTAACATACAACAACGTACCCAGTGAAGAACGTCTGGGGAGGTTAGAGTAGACGCAGACCTTACCTCTACCTTGGTAGGTAGAGCGGTTGTTTCCGAGAGACCAAGTCGACACTTCAAGCTCCCCACACGTCATCAAGAAAAGGTTGAAGTGGCGTCATGCCGCAGCTTTAGAGGCGTGGTAGAGAAACCACAAAGGGGAGGTGCCCCAAAGTCTTACATAGAGCCCTCTAATGTCAAGAAAATGGGCAGCACCCTTTTTATAAATCCCTTGTATGGTCATGAAGTTGAAGAGAAAGATCAAAAGCTAGAAGAGGGTACTACTTCTTTTACTAATCCATTATATGACCAAGGAGTTGTAAAAGGAGACACAGAGAAGGTGGAGGTCACCACGGGAATAGACAAAATGAAAAAAAAAAATATTTCCAATATTCGGCTCAAGACAAAGCATAAGCACAAGCACAAGCACAAGCAAAGCAAGAGAAACGGTCAGACCCGGACAAGAAATTTAAAGCAGTATGAAAATGTTGTTATCAAATGCGAATAAGTCATGCTAGCGCATTCTGAAAAAGAAGCAATAACTAATGCAGGTACATAAGATAAACAAAGTACACTAAAAAACACATATAAGTAGAATTCAAACGCTACTAAACACAAGTTTAACATATCATATAGATAATTAAACGGTGAAATGGTTAATAAATTTTAAGATATGTGAATATTGATAAGTAATGGGATTAAAAGTGCATATATACTTTATGTAATTGCAAGTTTAAATGTGCTTAATCAAATATTACAAGGACTAAAATTGAAATTCACCAATAATTAAGGGACCAAACTATTAGAGAAGTTTTTAATATAAAAACTGAAGTGGCATAGCTTCGGGGATGTTGCACCACATGTTGTGATACTTATACTTTCTGATCATAGATATACGATAAGAAAAGAGGGAAAATTTTATTTGCTTTATGTGGCATTTTTAAAATAATTAAAAGGTCCCTAAGTAAAATGTGTTGATCCTGTCAAAAATTATGGGTTTTGTATTAATATTTCCCTAAGTAGTATAGAATTTTAGAGAAGGACCATATCCACTAACCAACTTTAATTTGTGGCAGTCTTCATAATGTAAAAGATAATGGATTTACACACAACATATAGTGATACATTTAGGCTAATTCAGATCATCTCTCAAGATTTATTTAAATAATAATGAATTATAGACTAATTAGTACAGGTAAGTTAACACGACACTGATTATGAATTATAGACTAATTAGTACAGGTAAGTTAACACGACACTGATTTTTTACAGGAGAATTTTTTTAATGGAATCACATTAGTGGGAGATACGTTAGAATCCAAATCATCACTACAATTTACATGACTTCAGCCATTTACATATAAATGCAATATGGCCTAAAAAGGTAAAAAGTACCATGTATTTTTTTCACGGAAAGTGAATATCGGAGTAATATTTTTCTTTACATTTTGCTAAGTGGACACTCATTTGCCCTGGATCGGAAGAAAATATCATGTGTGCATTTCTCTTTTATTTTATCTTCAAGTTTTCTTGTAATTAATTTTTAGATATATTTGGAGTTTTTTACTAGCTTGGAAGGTGATATTGACTGATCTCTCTTAAAATAACTCTTCTATCTATAAGATATTCATCTTTACAACTCATTGCAATCCCAATTATTAATTCTTTGCTTGACATTATCTACAAAGGATTGGCATCAAGCTTTGTTAATATGTTTTGCAAGAAAACATTTACTATTAGATTTTCCCCAAGGTTAAAACTTTTAATATTAAGGCCATTTGCAAATGACAATTATTTGAGCCCGAAAGAATTCAATCCCAAGCTAGTACGGTTGGTCGTATAAATACATATTATTTATTTAGTTTTATGTGGATAAAGAATTACTACCATCTATCTTATTTAATGTGACATTGTTCGATCGGGCACGGCGTTAAGAAAGAGATGATGAGTTTTAAAATTTGTAGGCTTAAATATATCATTTCATATATGTGGCTATAAGAACGTACTATTAAGAATTAAATTTAAAAATTGAAGTTAAATTACTTTTAATATAAAAACTATCATTCTTTTTTTAAACAAACTTAAAATATGAAAATGTCATGCAAACTAATATACCGTAACACTCCTCTTTTATCTGTGCAAGAGACAAAAAGAAAAAAGAATAAACAGCAACCTTTTTTACCAATATAATTTAAAACATTTCAGGTTCCCTGTGATCCACTATTGATAGCAACCTTTTAATTTTGTTTTTGTTCTTAATTACATGAAATATAAGGAACCCATGAAGCAAAAGAAACCCCTTAGCCTAAAGGGTACCCTACATTGCAAGATTAGTGTATTAAATTAATGTATGCTTTGTCTTGGTGGATATCTAGATGTGCTGACGTCATTCTAATTAAAAACAACAGAAAGAAAAATGTTATTTTATCCACTACGTTTGGCCCCTATGCAACATCAGCAAATCCCACTTTTAATACAACCAGCTATTTCCTTCCTTTCATTTCCTTTCCTTTTCATTTCATTTTCACCGTGCCAAACAACTTCTTAACAGTCCAACTGTAACTATCGCCAAAAGTTAACGCAAGATGGTCAAAATTCTTGTATTCTTTTCGAAAATTTTCAAGTTTGAGCTCCTAAAATTGAAAAACTCTTATTCCTTTTATATTTCAAGAGTCAAAACTTTCTGATGTTGGCCTCATATTCAGATATATAATCATTTAGTTTTTTAAAATAAAATTTATTTATGAACCACGTAAAAAGTACTATAAATTATATTCTTTAATAATTTAAAATATTTAAAAGACATATGAAACAATTGTGATCAAAGAATAATTCGTTTATCTCTTGAAATCTGAACAGTCCCATTACATACATTGAGATGGACAGAGTAATAACACAACAACAGCAACAATATATTCAGTGTAATTTCACACGGTGAAATCTGGAAAAAATAAAGTATACGAAGACCTTACCTCTACATTGGGAGGTAGAGATGCGATGAAGTAATAAAGAACACCTTATTTACCTTACTACTCTTACCTGATTAAATTTAATACAAAGTGAATATGGTAACTCTCTCAGATCTTCTAAATCTGGGTTAACTCTCATTTGGTAATATTTATTGTGGCCAGGAATCTGTACACTTGTTCGCATGCACCGAAAGATTAAAAATCTTGGCTGGCCACTTAGTATGTATTAGTGATTTTGTGACAGGTCAAGTAGGTAATCAATCCTAATTTAGGTGCACTAAATATATAGTTTACCATATATTAGTCCTAGTTGTTATGTTTTTCTAATTCACCTAGCTTATGAGCCTACCAGTGCTAGAAGTGGAAATGGTTGGAACGACTAGACTATTTAATTTGGGTTAACCGAATTTAATTAATTTGACAGATCAATGTAGTTTTTTTTCGTTTAACTTAATTTGTTGAATGATACTAGTACTGTATAATCCTGCTTTTGTCACCCACACTGTCTTGCAGTACCTATAGTATTTTTAGTTTGGTTTTAAGAGTTCTTTTAAGTGTATTAATATATTATAATAACTCGAGTTTTATCTTTAATCTATTTTATTCTTCCTTGAATTTCGAGGAATTTTTAGTGCCAGGTGGACTCGTGGAGTCTAATTTCTTTTATATACTAATAGAATAAATAATTTTTACACGATCACAAGTCGTTTAAAAATTAATACAGTTACATATTTACATATTACTTTTTACGATGCAAACACATAAAGCTATAATGACCTATTATATTACTGCCGATGAAACTATAATTTTTTATACTAACAGTATATACAAACTTAAATCCAGACAAATAAACTAAAAGTTAAAAGAAAACAAGGTATAAGAATCGACACAAGCAATACAAGTTGCAAGCCAAACACTCAAGTTTTAAATCCCCTTTGACATCGTAAGTAGAGGCGTACTTAGAATTTAGATTCTATGAGTTCAATTTTTAAGTTTTTATTTGAATGTATTGTATTTTATAGATTTAAATATTTTATTTATTAATAACTTTTATATATAAATTTATGTTTTGCGTAAAAAATGTTATCATTCAGATAAACCCAATGCCGCATGGTGCACATGCGTTTGAATTTGTAAGAGACAAAGATTACAAGTTGGGAGATATGTAGAAGATGGAAGATTGCATGAAAATACATTAACGTAGGACACACCAATAAGCAAATGTATAAGTGCTTTCCTATCCACAATATCACAAATTTAATATTTCTTCATTTTAGAATATTCTCTTCCTCAGAAACTTTAACATAAAAGAATTATTCCTTGATTCCTTCCTTCAGCCTCTTAGTGGGATCTGTCCAACACTGACATGACCAGAATTGAATATTTCTCTTATATGCCTTTCAATATTCCCAGCAATTTGGCTTTCCTATTGAGTATTATCAATCATTCAGGAAAAACCTCTTTTGCTTCCTTTTTTATTGGCCCTAGTTTTCTCTTTTTTCTCCTTACACTCATTCTTCTGCTTTTAGTTTGTGTTATCTCATTAGCTCCTTGTAATAATTGGCCTATGAAACATTTTAGGATTTGAGTCGATTACGAGTTGTCAGCATTGCTAGTATTCTGTGTTCAAAATAGTAAATCAGTATATATAGATTAATTTGAAAAATGAAAAAGTGACAAAAATAGAAATGTTAATTAAATATCCGAATTCATAATGTTTCTCTTTAAGTAATTTAATCTTTTCACTATATTTGAGGTGTTGGCTACTTTTTCCCATGATAGAATGGATATACATGTTATTGGAGTAGCGGTACCTCAAACGCCAATAACTTCATCGAACTTGAAAACAGTAATGAATCACACAAATATTCTATTTTATTTGTAAGAAAATAATGCAGAAGAAGAGCAGAATTTCGGTGTTAAAAACTGAGGCAATGACTCTGTATTTATAGCCAATGATGGTAATGTGAACAAGTGCTATTGCGCCTTATCAAAAAAGTCGCAACCTATTCAATGTAAAAAGTATTGTTGAAATTACATCCTTTCTCCTGATATCTTTTTGAAAAAATAACTCTTCATTTTCCTTTCACACCACACAAAATCCAATAAACACAACTATATATTAGAAAATTCTCAATGTATAATCGTAATTGAGTTACAGAAGATTGTTTCAATATTAATAGAAGATCACAATCTTTCACATAGGAATTTTAGGAAAAACAAGAGAGTTATGTCGTTTGGTGTTTTAAGAAGGAAATTATTGCGATTGAAAGTAAAGAGAAGCTTATTTAAACAAGAGTTGTTTAAATAATACGCCTATTCTCAATAGTCATGTCTTTTTTCTCTTTTTTTACCTCTCTCTTTAAATTTTTGTTTTATTGACTCACATGGGTGCCCCAAAACTTATTTCCTCATCAGGACGGGCCGAGTTGGGATCGGGCGACTCGGCCACTAGTCAGCCTTAAAAATTACAATGGAATACTAAGGGAACAAGAAGCTAACACAGAAGAGATGAGAAGAGAGATACAGAGAAATAAAGATGAGAACAAGAAACACAATACAATAATATCCTATCTAACTATGCCTAGAGATGATGACTTATAGCAGTTTTTGTTGGATATGTAAAGCGATACGGGAAGTAAATAAATATTACAAGTGTTCGAAAGGATAAACAAATAGGCAATATTCAGATCTGCTGCAAGCTTGTTGAATGTTGAATCTTGATAACCTGAAATCAAGAAATACTAAATTTGTATTGTTACAACTGTGGGTTGAGTCGAGAGAAGACTCTTTGTCTTTAAGACAAGATTGCCCCGTATATATGCTTTTACGTTAGCAGGCAATAGTCTCCCAAGATAAAATAACAACTAATCAACACTACAAAGCAAATAGGTTCATTCTGACGAAGAAAACAAACACGAAACGACTTGCTGAAGAATGGAAAAGGAAGGAAGAGTTTTCTGTTTTTGTCCCAACGTTTCTGCTCACATTTTGGACTGACTTTCTGTTTTGTCTCTGTGTATATATGTTGTCTCGTTTCTGTGTCACACAATTGAGCCAAAAGGCTCCAATATATAGCATAAGGGAGGGACTCCTCAACTGCCAAATAATTAACATGCCATTGAAGGAGGGAGTAATTCAGCCATTACTAGCCAAGTAATGGCTGTTTAAGGCCATTGAAGGAGGGTTGTTTATGGAGGAGTTAATCAGCCAAGTAATGGCTGGTTAATGCACCAAAAATCAACTCAAACGGTAGGTAGAAACTTTCTGCCTTCCGTCGTTCCTAAATTCATTTGGGGGTCTATCAGAAGAAGCCCAAGACCCGAGACCCGGACGGGACGGGCGGGCGGCGGCAGCGGGCGTGTGGGCTTAGCCTTGAACCCAAGCACATCTAGGTCCTCCCTCCTTCAAACACATGGGTTACCCCTTGGGGTCCCAAACCCTTAGCTAATTTTGAGACTTATAAAGAGAGCAATTCTTCATTTTCCCACCGATGAGGTAGATTTGTCCCACACCATATTTCCATGCCTCAAACACCTTACTTCGTGGACCAATATCTCTTTCATTTCTCAACGAAATTTGACGATTCTTGGCCCTACGGTCATCTACTCACTTAGTAGATTATGCACGTGGGAAGAGACAAAGCCTCCAACATGCAGAACCCTAGTGTTTAAGTCATTAAATACGGGTGGACGCACCTCCCCAACAAAGGCAAATTTCCAACAGTTTTCTCATACGCCAACTGCCACATAGTACGCACTACGTTCTCTTATCCCGGTTGCACACAAAATCAGTTAATATTTTAGACGGTATTTTCACACGGTTACTCCTTCTAGGTTTAATAAAATTACTCTTTTCTCCCTTATTAGCCCTGCTGTCCGTCATCAATATGGTTCATAACACCAGCTTTAAAAAGAAGGTGTGCAAATAAAATCTTAAGCAAATTCCGCATTAAAAAGTATGAATGGAAAAAGTGTAGTGTTGTATATAGCACATGGATTTTGTTTAACGAACGACGATTTTTTATTTTTCACTTCAAGGAGTAGAGTCGCTGCCCAAATTTACATAAAAATAGCGTAAATTGCGCAATTCAAAAGTCTCTCTACGGCTGAAGAATGAGCGTGTTCTATTTCAATTATGTCTTTGAAAAATAGTTATTGTTATTGAATTTCAAATTCTATAAGTTTCACCCCAGGACATTATCTTGAAAACATTGGCTAATAGCAGAGGTCAAAAAATGACTATTTGTTAAGTTTGCACCAATTTTACAATGTGTGCACGCTTACCAGCTCTAGGATAATGTAGTTCAAAGGATAATATCAGTGTAAAAAATTTGACTATTCTGTTTAAGCAACTATTTAAATTTTATCCCCTTTTAAAGGATTGTATATTTAGACCCAGTGACCACTTCCATTTCCATGCTCTTTTTCTCTTTTTTAAATTCAATTAAAAGATAAGTAGATTTATAAAGGGCTACAACATTAATTAACCCCTTTCGGATGAGGAAATAGGTGGACATACCTCTTTATCATTTGAATATACGAAAATGACTTTATAAAAAACTCTCATATGTTATTTTCAAATTTCTTATGTGTAAAAATAAAATTACTTCTAAAAAAAAATATAATATCTTAAAATAAATTTATGAAATGCTACAAAATTAATTAATCTGGATGAGAAAAAAGGCGAACTTAGCCATTAAATTCAATTAAAAGAACATACCATAGAGTTGATCGTGGAATCAAATTAAATATCTGAACACAAAAATCTCAATCTCGAATGTCATTAACTAAAATCTAAGGGAAGTAGTAGACAAGTTATTCAAACAATCATAGGACTGAAATTCCATAATTTTCAGCACGTTTGATTTTGACTTGAATAATACTATAATACGTTAGAACAGTCACATGACAGCTTTATTAAAGCTAAAAGATACAGTGTATATAGGAGAATCACGTTTCTTTAATTAAATACATGACTAAAAGGGGTAATATTCTGAGAAGGGGGCGATTTAGTCAATAAAATTAAATGTATTGGACCAACTGCAGTACATGTAGGTAGAGTGCCCATCGTCAACAATTAATATACAATTAAGAAAAACAAAAGGAATTAAGAAAGCTTAAAATAAATTTACCCCTTTAATTAAATACATGACTAAAAGGGGTAATATTCTGAGAAGGGGGCGATTTAGTCAATAAAATTAAATGTATTGGACCAACTGCAGTACATGTAGGTAGAGTGCCCATCGTCAACAATTAATATACAATTAAGAAAAACAAAAGGAATTAAGAAAGCTTAAAATAAATTTACCCCTCTCAAAATGTTTACTAAAATTAGTTTTATTGTGGTTTGGTTTGGATCATTTTTTTCTTATGAAAAAACCAAAGCGACTCCTTGATTATTAATTATAAAACTAAAACTAAACCAAACATTAAATGATTTTTATCGATTTTGATTTTAGTGAATTTATATTTTTTGAAATAAAATGTTTTTTTCTTGGTGGGGGAAGAAGTTCGTTGAGTGGGAAAATATTCAGCCAAACAAGGGAAGAGAAAAGGAAAAGATTTTTTTTATAATATGAAAAGTATTTTAGTACATTATTTTTAAAAACTACTTATACATTAAGAAAATGTATATCTCCAAGTAAACACTTCTCATTTGTTTAGATTACGTTTAATTATTTTTTGGTCAGTCAAAAACAAAATTTCGTTGATTTTACACGATCTCACACCACGTAACACTAAATTGAAGAACACGTTAGTCTATCAAATTAGTATAGCTGGTTTTTCGTTTCCATTAATTTAAAATATTATTGCCTAACCCGCCCATGCTATGACAGGTTAGGCTTAACATATTTTCATAATGGATCTATTCATGCACAATCCAAGTTAGCCAATCAAGGAAACTGTGATAAATTTCACGAATAGTCACTTTTGAACCTCTTTAGTTGCAAAATAATTACTGATGTACAGTTTCATAATATTGCCCTGAAGTTCTATTTGTGAAATATGAAGCTGAATGACAATGATTATTTTTCAATTATAGGATTGAAATTTGGCTAGTCAACACTATTACTATAAAAAATTATTAGGCAAATAGTCAGTTTTATAACGATTATTAAAAATTAGCCATTATCTTAAATTTTAATTAATTCTTAATGCGATTTTTTTTTTTAACAGAAGTACTTCTATTTGAATTACTATAAAACTCCATCGCAATGTGGTAATTGCTGAAGTTTCGAGTGAAACTCCAGAACGTAAAGAATGGATCTTGAGTCTAACTCAACCCCAAAAAGCTAACTTGTAGGGTGATGATTGTCTAAGTCCATATAAGGAGTCCATGTTCTCATTCCATTTCGACGTGGGACTCTTAACACTCCCACGTACGCCCAGATCTCGTTAACTGGAGCGTGGACAATATAATTTGGGGGCTCAACATCGCTGAACAAAGAATTGGAATGGGTCTGACTCTGATACCATGTAAATAATGGATCTTGGGCCTAACTCGACCCAAAAAGCTAGTTTGTAGGGTGAGGATTGTCAAGTCCATATAAGGAGTCTGACTCTGATACCATGTAAAGAATGAATCTTGGGCCTAACTCAACCCCAAAAACTAACTTGTAGAGTGAGGATTGTCCAAGTTCATATAAGAAGTTCATGTTTCCATTCCATTTCCGATGTGTAACTCTTAACACAACATCTGTGCTGAAGTTCCTCTAAGTTTTTCATTTTCTTTCTCATGTTGTTCTTAACGGATTTCCAAACAGAATTGTCAAGCCAGAATATTCCCGTCCACACGTACACGTGGTTCCCCAAAGTAGTTTTCTAAGCGTTCATGCTATTTCAAAATCACTCACCTAGTCGTAATCGTTGTCAATGCATATTAAATACAGTAATTATACATATCAAACTCGGTAAAAAATAAAGATTAAAGTTATTTTTGTTGCGGGTTTTATTGGGCTGTTATGGAGTGTAAAAGTGTTTTGTTGTATTACAAAAAACATAGTGCACCTGGAAGTGAGGGTGGTGGTTGGAGCTTAGAGGTAACAGGCAACTATCACAACTAGAGGAATATATTTTTTGTCTAATTTCATCTTTTCATTTTTATTACTTAAGAAGATAAAAGACAAGACAATTATCTTGCTAGTTAGTTACTCAAATTTCATTAACTTTATGTGTTTCTATTAATTACAACAACATACTTAGTGTAATCTCACAAGTAGGATCTGAGAAGGATAGAGTGTACGCAGACAACATACTTGACAGGTAGAAAAGTTATTTCCGAAAGACGTTCGGCTCACGAGCACACATGACAAAGAATGTCAGATAAGAATCTATATATAATATAAAGCTAGAAAGAAAAAAAGTGATGTGGCACCTCTCTTTGGCCAAGAAACACATTTATCTTTTTCTCTTTTTTGACATTTTTCCTATTTTTTTCATTTATGTGCTATATTAAAAAATAATATTTAAATTTCACTCCTTTTAACTCTCTTAATTATGTATTTATATCTATCTTCTTTTTATCCTATTTAACATATCTCATTATACCTCAATAATTATTTTATGGTCACATAAAACCTTTCACCTACTCCATTCGGTTTCCCAACTCTTTTTTCTCTTGATTGTCCCTTAATTATGTTAAATATGCCACATTTTAAAATTAAGGTGTTAATTGTACCTCCGTGATAAATAAAAATCAAGAAGAAAGAAAGAAGAAGAAATGAGTAGCCGTCTCAAAATTAATACTCCCATAACCTATGGCTTCTCAGTTTCTCAAATTTAGATGTAAAGCTTTTATGGTATAAAACTATAAATTGAATGTTAGCAAAGCCAATCCATCTCTTAGCCACCATAAGGATTTTAGAAGTATTAGAGAGATATTACGTACCTTTTGATTCTCCAGTAAGAATCACTTCTATTTTCAACGTATTTTGAATATAAATGATGTTTTGGATTATTTTCTATAAATCTTTAGTATGAATAAAATTTGTCTTTTGAAACATGTTTGATCGTTGTCCACAGGTGACTGATTGGCTTACTGTACTTCTATTCTATTGATTAGTCTTCTCTAACTCATTGATTTTATGCCCTTTTACTTATAATTATTGCTTGTCGTTTTGCTATTGTTTATCTTCTCCCGATTGATACATTTAGAGATATTTGTGCTGTGCTATTGATTGAATTGCTCTTCTTCTGCTTCAAATCCCAGTTCATGTCAAAGTGATATCGAATATTTCTCAGTTGTTAATTATTTATGTCATAAATTTTAGAGATGGCAATAAGCATTTGCTAAATTGGATAACATAATTCATCATCTCGGTGAGTTTGATTATCTTATGTACCTATTTCTTTTATCGAGTATGTGAATTTCTATTTTTTAATTTTAGAGTAAAACTATTTTTCTGATTAAGAACATTGTAACAATGAAACATATGTATTATATAGACACATGAATTGATATCATATTTAGTTAATCTGAGCACAAAAGGAAGGATGAAAGTTGTTATGAGGGCCATGTTTTTAGAAAGCTAACGAAGATGAAAGTAGAAGAGAAATAGTTATTCACTTCAAAATTAGACAAAAATCTGAAAGTATCTCAACTAGCTTTATTGCAGTACTTGTGCCAAAGCAATTAACAAAATAGATTATGAATATCGTACGCGGACAATATAAATAAATAATCACATTTATCTTTTCACTTCAATGTTTTTTTTAATTAGAGAATGAGAAGGTCATAAAAATTAGCACAATACAATCTACTTTTTGTTAATTTTTTCATTTGAGTAGTAGAAAAAGAAATACTTCATAAATATAACGAGGTCTTTTACCAACGCGCGACGCGCCGGAAAGTTTCCTAGTTTAAAATTTAAAATAAAAAATGTCTTTACATTCATAAAGCAAAAATTAAGCGAAAAAGTGATGGTTGGTTACAATGAGATCGATGCTTGTTATAATTTGTCCAAAGGATTTTGTGTAATATTACCATTTATTATATTTACCAAATGTTTTGATATCACAAATGAACTTGAACAAGAAAAATGAATTGCCAAGTCAATTCTCACACTTATCCTTCTCAGTATAAAAAATAAGAAGGGATAATAACACTTTTGGTCCCTAAGATTTAAGTAATTCTATTTTTAGTCTCTGTGATATATAACTCATTATATCTAACCTTTAATTAATTGAAATGTGTGTTTTTTGCCCATTTATGTAGAAAATATGTTATATTTAACTATTTATAGAACTATATTACCGTCAAATATGAAGTAACATTACGAATTTAAAATATCATATGAGCAATTAAGTGGTGAAATAATTAATAATTATGGTGAATTTGTGAATATATCAAGGGTGCAAAAATCAATTAATTGAAGGTGTAATATGCTTAGTCAGATATCATAAGGACGAAAATTAGAATTTACTAACAATTGAGGGATCAAAAAGCTATTAACCCAATAAAAAAGAAAATTTAACTTTCTGGAAATTACCATGACTTTTTATGTAAATGATTTGGATACTCAAATCCAATTGAAGAAAAAAATTAACTAGCTTTAAATGGTAAAACTTTATTTACAGGATTTCAAGTTAAATTTGGTCAGACTATAAACTTTTAAATTAAAGCTCCATAAAATCTGAAAACTTTTTGTTTACTTCCACCGATAAAACATTTGGATATTAGCAACTTTCTTCCACATAGTTTTTCTTCTACGATTGTTTTGATTATGTATCCAACTATATAGCACAAAAGGCAAAAAGAACAGAAAAAAGTTGAAACAAAACGTAACAGACATGAATTCCTTTTTCATAAGCTAGCATTTTTCTCTTTTTAATTTACACAATAAAGGAAAAAAAGAACAAGAACAAATAAGGAAAAAGGAGACACTAGTTTGAACTACTTATTGAATTGTGTAAATAGGTTTGTTTTCTTTCTTAAATTTGATCTAATTAAGAACATGAAAATATGGTGTCATTAGAAGAAAAAGTAAAACTCGAGATCAAGATCTTTGGTTACTCCAATATCACTCTAAATAGAATGTCATACTAATTAGGATTTGAAATTAACATAAAGAACTTAATCGCCTTATCACTATACAAAAATAATTCTTAGATTAAGGAAATTCAATGATTTATATGTATACGCAAAAAAAAGAGTTGGTATTTGTCCTATTTACCCATTATAATTTTATGACGATGAAGGATATTAAACTGAATCCCTTGTCTCCATTTAGATCTGTCCCTGCATGCGACCCTAATTTTCTTCTTAAAAGGAAACAATTTTTGTCTATCTTAGATTTTCAACATTAATAGTTGTGATAACGCTAAATCCTGTCTATAACGAAGCTCAGGTGATGGGTCAGAAATGATCCAAATTGAAATTTCATAATTGAACATTGACACTTCTTGATGGGTGTGGTCAAGAAATAAATGCACTTTTTATATCAGTTCTAGCTTTTGACATGACAGATATAAGTTCATGTGGGCGACGATAACTCAATAACGCCAATCATATATATTGCTCGTATTCTCTAAAAATACATTTACGCATGTATTAAATGCTCTAAAAAAAGACTACCTTTTTAAGAGTCCGGAAAAAATTATTAATCGATTGAATCAGAGTAACAACCATGTAGAATAAGTCATTCTATTGATAGTCGATTCACTTTTTTTTTCTGATGTAAAAAGGTAACCATTATATATGCTTCTAAGAAATAATAATAATAAGTATAGCAACAAACAAAGCAGCCACTATTTACTGTCTATTACTAATTTTTGTCTCTCTTTAACACCCTCCGTACCCCTCTATATATCTTTGTAAACTTCCTCTTATTGTCTCTCATCTCTAAATTTCCCTCCTTCTCTTTGGAAAAAAAATCAATGGTGAAGTTCTCTAAAGAACTAGAAGCACAATTGATTCCAGAGTGGAAGGATGCCTTTGTAAATTATTGGCAACTTAAAAAACAAGTTAAGAAAATCAAGATTTCAAGAAAGCCAAAGCATCATGTTCATGATGGGAACACTACTCTTCATGATTTTGGTCGATCCATTTTCGACTCGATTCGTTCTTTCACCATGTCAATAACATCCCACAAGCTTCATAAACCTGAAGTTCCTCAAGTATGTATTTTCTTGTTCATATTGTTTAGTATTAATATTGTTCAAGTTTTTTGTCCTTTTGTTTGAAAAAGAAAGGGAAAGGTGGTGTTATTTTGAGGCAAAAGTTATAAAACTATTTAGTGAAAATATGGCCCATGGCTGCACCACCACTATTAATAGTAACAAATGTATATTCTTAATTGCTTTTTGCCACGTTTTTTTCTACTTCATGAAAATGGTTTTTTCTTTAACTTTTTTGTTTGTTTGTCTTGCGTTTTCATATATACAATAGAAAGATGGTTCTTTAGTTTCTTTATTAATCTTCATGTTGAAGTTGAAGTCACCGGAAAATCAAGAAAATATCAAGGAGTGTGTGATTTAGCATGGAGGCAATAATAATGAAACGGTTTTCTTTTTGTATCATGAAATTATCGTGAAGAGTTGAAACAAGTACAACAACCTGAAAAAAAAAGGAGTCAAAATGAAAACGACAATTTAATTATTATCTGGGAATTTTGTTAGAATTAGTAAGGTTATTAATATCTTCTTCTTTTTTGTGAAATTGTTTATGTAGGTGAAGAGCATTATCAAAGGAGCAGTAGATGGAGAGGAACAAGAAGAGCAAGAAGAAATGTATGAAACTGAAAATGAGCTTGTTCAGTTGTTTTCTGAAGAAGATGAGGTAATCATAGTATAATAATAGGAAACTCAATAAAATAAAATAGGAATTAGCTACAAAAATCGTCTCTTCTAGTCTATGCTAAATAACGTAAGTAATATTTTGATGAAGTATCACTAATCCTTTGTTGGTTATCGACAAAACTGTACGTCGCTAATATCTATTTTTAAAAAAAAATTACAAAGTTGGGTATTGAAAATTTTCAGCAATTTTCCTTTTGTGACTTACATTTTTTTTTTTTTGGATATTTTTGCATGTGTTTAGGTGAGGCTATTTTTTGAGATGCTTGATGAAGAGCTGAGAAAAGTGAATGATTTTTACAAGACTAAAGAAAGTGAGTTTCTTGAACGAGGGGATATTCTCAACAAACAGCTCCAAATATTATTGGACCTCAAGCAAGTTCTAAGTGACCGGCGCCGGAAAACCCTCGGGTCGAGGTCCGGATCCGGGTTTTCCAGTCGGAGCCACTCGTCGTCTGGCCGGAATTCTGATTTTTCCGGTGAGTTGTCCAATTTTTCATCCTTTTTGTTTACAATAATTCTAAGCATAGCATGTGATTAGTTAAAAGTTTATTTTCCTTAATAGAGTTCATGGGATGTTTTATAGTTTAAGAGCAGTTTTAGAGTAGTCTAATTAAACACGTAAAAGTTTCATAATAACATAAAAAAACACATACAAAAAAAATTCTTCTTATACACTAGTGAATTTATTTAAGATGTTTACGGGAATTAAGCACTGAGCTTATGTACTCTTTGTTTCCATATTTTTGGCTTGTGTGTCAATACAAAGAAAAAGTTGCAAAACATATCTTCAGAAATGAAAACAAAAACTTTTAAAAAGGATATATTAAGAACTTTGCAAATCAAGATTGTTCAGTGTGAATAATTTGGAAAGTATGTATAGTTCCTCCATTTATATGAATCATGGTGGTCCCAAAATACAAAGGCCGCATTTTATTTTTCTTCCAACAGAATAATTATTCATATACTAGTGGATTCCACAACATTTTTCATATCAAAAGTGTCCACCCTAGAATTTTCAGACTCTAAGATTTAAACTTTGAAAGACACGGAATATGTGAAGGATTTAAGTTATATTGCATAAATATTTTTATATAATTACTTTTAACCTATTATAGGATGTTATTCTACGCATCAAGTTGAATTATCATATTAGTACCAATTAAAGCTTATTTTAGAGATCTGGACTTTATAAGTGATTCAGTTATGTAAATAGTTTTTTTCAACGGTTAGTGCTTTCTTTCTGAAGCCTATGTATGTTGCTCGGATTTTTTTTTAAATATCGCTAGATGTGTCAGATGGTCCTCCAACACCTATGAATTTTTTGAGGATTGAATATAGGTGTAGCAATATTTTCAAAGAATTCGAACAACATATTACGAAACACGGAATACTAATTTTTTTTGGTGGGTGTACGTAGACACGCCAAGTGAACATCAATTTGATTTGTTCGTTCTGAAATCTATGTATATTGCTCGATCTCTTTAAAATATTGTCAGAACAACACAATCCGAAACATAACATTTTTTTGTTTTTTATGTAGAAACTCCAAGTGAATATTGTGATAGCCCAACAGGGATAGAAACAATATCACAAACAGAAGAAGTGATAGCAGCACTAGAAAAGAATGGGATTAATTTTGTGAATTCAGCAAGCACAAGGGCTAAAACCAAAAAGGGGGGGAAACCAAAGGTGGCAATGAGGATTGATATACCAGCCACTACACCAACACGTACTATAGCTGCTGTTACGTCTATGCTTTGGGAAGATTTGGTCAATAACCCTAAAAAGGATGGACCAAGAGAATACATTAACAAGAAGAAAATCCAATGTGCTGAAAAGATGATTAGAAGTGCTTTTGTGGAACTCTATAGAGGCCTTGGCTTACTCAGAACTTACAGGTTTGATTATTACTAGTTCTCTCTCTTTTTACTTAGAAAAAATAGGAATTAGTGATTGAAATTTGTCGTCAATCTATTACTAAATGATTTGTATTTTACAGAATTTTTTAATAATTTATCGTTAAATAGGATTAGCTACAAAATTTTGTTGTTTAGCGATAGAAATTATTTATTGCTAGTTCCTATTTTATTTAGTGTTTCATTTTTCAGATATAAGTCGCATAGTATTCAGAGATAGATTTAGAATTTTAAATCGATATACCTGTTATAATAAAAATATTATCTTGCTTGATACTAGTTGGTAGGCGTAGTTTATTCATGCATAATGATAGTGATATACCAAATAGAACTAGCAGAATGCAAAACCAGGAATTTCGCTAAAGATACTATTGTATTTAACAAGGGTATTCGAGATCTAGTATACATATATAAAAAGTAATATTTGTTGTGTACGCAATATAGTTTTTCATCCGTCATGTTCAACTAACCATGATAGGGATCCTCGTATAAAAAGTAATATTTATTTATTACCACGTGGAACTTAAACTCTATCACCATGATAGCTAGTTTGAGTGAGTTGCAGGCTAACATTGTAATAGAGTTTTAAGTTTTATATATTAATAGAGTAAAAATATTTACACAATCAGTATATTTAAGATGTGATTGCATCTAACTCTATTTAATAATCATTGATTAGTAAATCAGAATAAACTGATAAGTAATCAGTACTATAACATATTAAATTTCACAAATAGAAATACATTAAATCCCAAACTAAATATGTTAGTACATCATACTTCTGGTTAACATTGTATGATCAGATCATAGTCCTTTAAGAATGTGGCATGGCGTGTTGGTGGTGCAAAAAACATAAACACTTTACTCTTTTTAGGACTGTGATGTATTTGCATTTGGTTAGTATCTGTGTAGTTGAGATTTCGTAATATAATAGATTTATGTCGTGATGTTTGACTTTATCTAGCAATCATTTATTCATTCAACGACATTTGGAAACAAACATGTAACAAACAATAAAGTGTATCTTTTATACAAGGGAAAAAAGCAACAAGAAAATGACAAAAAGAAAAAGAGAAGTATTAACAATGAAGATGCACTAAAATGTTTAGCAAATATTTGTGAACTCTTTTTTTTTCCTATTTTTCTAACTTTGGCTAACTATATGTCACCTTTTAATCAAAAAGCTTTTTTCATTAGCTATATAGACAAATGCAATGGAAGACGTTAACATCTATAATATTTGTTACTTTAATTTTCACTTCTAATTATATCACTTACTCTTTGTTTTTTCCAGCTCGCTAAATATGGTGGCTTTCGTGAAGATACTTAAAAAGTTTGACAAGGTAATGTTCTAAAAGTATCAATCAAGGATTAGTGCATTGCATATAAGAAATTTGAAAAAGATTTTAGCATCGATTGTCAATCTTTTGCATCAGATCAATAAATACATGTGACTCGTGAAAAAATTTGTGACGTTATTTCTTTTCTTTCTTTTTTCATCTCAAACAGGTAGCTAAGCAGCAAGCATCAGCCAATTACCTTAAACAAGTAAAAAGATCCCATTTCATTAGCTCTGATAAGGTAATTAGTTCAGAACTTTTTACATTTTATGTATCATGCTGTCTTCGTCAATAACACTAATACTGTTGTTAGTGTTTAATGAGTTAATGGTTTCTTCGTAAGATGTGGAAAATGCATGCACTAATGTTACAATATTTTATATTTTTGTTAATGGTGAGAAGGTGGTTAGGCTAATGGATGAAGTGGAGTCCTTATTCACACAGCACTTTGCAAACAGTGACAGGAAAAAGGCAATGAAGTTCTTAAGACCCCAACAGAATAAAGAATCTCATGTGGTCACCTTTTTTGTTGGTAATTTCCTCACTCACCACCCACCCACCCACCTTATTTTAAAATAGAATAAAACAAAAGAAATTCAAATTTTCCCTTCCTTATATGTCTCTCTAGATCCATCTATATGCATATTCTAGTGCTAATAAAAGGTAGAAATAAAGTTGAGATTTTTACACTACAGAACAGTCTAACAAAATTCATAATAAAAGCATAACTAAATTTTATAAACTTTAGCATGTATACACCAATAGCGGCTACACTCTATTACGGCTAGGCCGATGACATTTTTTTTAGCCGACTAACTAAACATATTAAAATCCCAATAAGATTTGACAATATTATCAAACTTGGGCTTATTAAAGGGTCAAGGTTTAACTCAAATACATTCATTCATAAGGTTGGGTCAACTTGGGATACACTACTAGTTCAAATAACTAAAGATTTAAAAGAACAGAGAAAAAAAATATTGGAGTGATTTTGAGTTAGAAGGGTCGATCGAATTAATTAACTTTGCACATTTTAACTTCGCTCATTTGACACTCCTAGGCGCATGGAACATGTCAATTAAGAAAAGTAACACGTTACAATAGATTAAATTATACAACTATCATAAAAGAAAAATTATATTATCAGTATATATAAGTTAAACACTCATAAGTTTTGTTGGATATGTTACAGGGCTTTTCACAGGTTGTTTTGTGACACTATTTAGTGTATACGCAATTTTAGCTCATTTAAGTGGCATGTTTTCTCCTAGAACTGAAGCTGATTATGTTGAAACTGTTTATCCTGTTTTCAGGTACCTTTTTTTTTCTTCTCACATTAGTCTCATGTTTTTTCCCCTTTCTTCACAGGCTTTATATGGATGTCTTTTTCCTCTTAAAGTAGCTCACTTTTTATTTGATTAATATTCTTGCCATATTTTGATATATAATAAGGTTGTGAGATTCAATAAAAAGACATATGCTATAAAAATGACTAGAATGTCATGTTTTTCTTGGTAATTTATTCCATTGCAAGGGGGATTTACCTGCAACTACCTTATAAGCGACATGAACTAGTGCATAAAACTTAAATAAGTTCAGAGATATATGCAACTGAATTGATGAAAACTTTAAAGGGAAGAGGAATTCAAATAGTAAGGAATATTTGCTTTGAGGTAGACCGAAAGAGATAAGATTGTTAAATCCTGAACTTTGTGTTACAACTCACAACTGCCAATAATAAGTCAACTAGTTACCTGAAAAATAAAGCAGGTATAGCCGATTAACTTACATCGACATATTACAAAGTTAATCCATATTAATGTTCATGTGGTAATGCTAAAGATGAGTACTGTGTAAGGGATAATTTGGTGTTAGTCAAGATTGTTATCATCCTGAACTTTGTCTAAAAACTTATTTTCTCTCAATTTATTCTTTGTTTCCGTTTTTATCATTAACTACCCTGTCGAACTAGTTACCTGGAAAATAAAGTAGATAAGCTGCTATAACATGGTAATTACACTTACCGTGTAAAAGAAGTTCAAATCTTTTCTAATAGTACAAAGTTCATCCATATTAATGCTCCAATTATGTTGCTAAAGATGTGTACTGTGTGATGGGTGCAGCATGTTTGCATTACTGAGCTTGCATTTGTTCATGTATGGATGCAATCTGTTCCTGTGGAAGAGCACAAGGATCAATTACAACTTCATATTTGAGTTTCAACCAAAGACAGCTCTCAAATATAGAGATGCTTTCCTCATAGGCACTTGCTTAATGACTTCTGTAGTTGGAGCTCTGGTTGTTCACTTAATCTTACTTTCAAGTGGATTTTCTCCGAGCCAAGTCGATGCAATTCCTGGAATTCTCCTACTGGTTTGTCTACTAAAATCTTGTTTACTACTAACATTTATGTTGAATGCATAGCTTTGTAATGTTAAGAGAACCGTTTGAACTGATTTTCCCTTGCGTTTTCCAGGTTTTCCTTGCTCTGCTGATATGTCCATTGAACATTTTCTATCGTCCAACGCGCTTCTACTTCCTCAAAGTGATACGTAACATCGCCTGCTCTCCATTTTATAAGGTAATTTCAGATCTTAAAAACCATGACAGTGGTTTCTATAAATAGTTTTTGATAATTATACTGATCTCACAAATATGATATTGATGGCAGGTGCTCATGGTAGACTTTTTCATGGCTGATCAACTAACAAGCCAGGTAGCTAACCTTTATATCAAGTATTTTCACATTATTTCCTATTCAGACACAATCTTGAAAGGTAAAAGATGCCAAAATCACACTGCATGTATGAACAAACAAACTGTGCATATGATGTCTAAGTATGAATAGAGGTCATGAATTAAAAAACCCGAGGGATTGACCCTTCATAAATGTCACAAACGATGACCTCTAGCCTTTATTATAGAAACTATATGGTAATTAAAAGACTACAGAAAAAAATATGAATGTCCGGGAAGTTGCGTTCTTAACTTAGCTTCTGTTTTCTGTCTTTAGATCCCGCTGATGAGGCACTTGGAATCATCAGCTTGCTATTTTCTTGCTGGAAGTTTCAAAACTCATGGAATTCCAACCTGTAAGTCCGGAAGGATGTACAGAGAGCTTGCTTATGTTATCTCCTTCGCGCCATATTATTGGCGTGCAATGCAGGTAAATTCGGAAACAGCTAACTCTAGATTAAAATCAGTGTTAGATTTGCATCTTCCAAAGTTTGGAACTTTCAGTTTTCTGAGTGATTTGACTTGTGTGTTTGTTATATGTATAGTGTGCAAGGAGATGGTTCGACGAGTCTGACATAAATCACTTGGCTAACTTGGGAAAGTATGTTTCTGCTATGGTCGCGGCTGGTGCTAGGCTAACCTATGCAGGGCAGCCTGAGTCACAGTTATGGTTGGCGATCGTCTTAGTGACTTCAGTGATAGCCACAGTTTATCAATTGTATTGGGATTTTGTTAAGGACTGGGGATTTTTTAACCTAAAATCCAAAAACATTTTGCTTAGAGATGAACTAATCCTGAAGAATAAGAGCATTTACTATGCTTCAATTGTAAGTCCTTTCTTTTTCAACAGCTTCTTTTTTAACATACAACAATATCTTATATTTGAATTGATCTTAATATTTCAATCATAGGCTTTGAATTTGGTCCTGAGAGTAGCTTGGGTGGAGACAGTGATGCATTTCAATGTTGCACTATTTGAATCGCGTTTACTTGACTTTTTCCTTGCCTCATTGGAAGTTATTCGACGTGGTCACTGGAACTTCTACAGGTACACTAAAGTCCCTAGCATAAGCATTAGTTTTATAGGAAATGCATATTCCTTACTGTTTATTTGTGATTGTTTAGGTTGGAAAATGAGCACTTGAACAATGTTGGAAAATTCAGAGCAGTGAAAGCAGTTCCATTGCCATTCCACGAAACAGATTCTGATGGCTAGAATAAATTTTAGATCCATGTTTGGATATCAAAGACAGGCTTCTCAATAAGAGGAAAGCAGTACTTTCCGCAGCAGCAAATTTGAGGCAGTTATCCCTAATGGTGGGAGTGGAGAATCCGCCATCATTTATTGATCATTTAACAAATGAACTGAGCCAAGAAAAGTGCACTAAGCTAATGTTATTTCCATGCCTGTTTGTATATTTTCTCAGTCTTAACTCAATTGTGATCAGAAAATGTATCTCTGAGATCTTATATTATTCTTAGTAAATATCAGATGTCTTGATTTCCCAGAATACTTTGGTACATTGTTATGATAGTATGTCATTAGCACTTTCCAAGCCTTAAATCAATTCTAATGGTATCCTTATCCACATTCAGTACTGCCATAAGCCAACTGCATTTCTGTGTTATAAGTAGGAACAAAAGAATGAAACTTAACGTTCTTCCGACGTATGTTGAAGCTGATACAAAAGACAAAACACGAATATTTTGTTTTATTGTGATCCTCTTTATCCACTAGGTATACATATGTAACTGGTTTAAAATGAAAAATGTTGAACTTTAAATACAAATTATAAGTATAAGAACATTCAAAGAAGGACAAGGTATTACAAATTTGTATGGAAACAGAATACACATATACAAAGGACAGATAGAGTATCACTTATCTTGAGAATTTTCCTTCTTTTATCATCTGTGCTATCTTCTTGGATAGACAGTATGCAGTGGACTGTATAGTGATCATGGGATTTACACCAACAGCACCTGGCAAAACACTAGCATCACAAACAAATAATCCATCTGCTTCCCAACTCTCCCCATTCTCATCGACTGCACTGTCTTTTTCACTCGTTCCCATCCTGCAGCTCCCCATCTGATGAGCAGAACTATAAGTTGTAAAATTCTTTACAAGTGACTTTGGCCCCTTTGCTGCTGTGACCGTGTCAAGAAAAGCCTCGAGTTCTTTTTCACTTTTTCCCTTACATTTGATTCTCTGTCCATCGCTTTGTTGAGTGCCTACCTCAACCGCTCCTGCTGCTATCAAGATCCTTAAAGCTTGTCTTAACCCAAACCTCAAACTTTCTTTGTCCATGGCATTGAACTTATAGCTTATTCTTCCGTCTGATCGGACTTTTCCTGATCCAACGTCTTTAACCATTGCAAACAAATGAGCTGTTCTGGCATACTTGAGTAACCTATTCTTTATGTCCTCTCCAGATGTCCAAGGACATAAAGCAGCGAATGATCCCGGTCCTAAAATAGGAGATTCTATTATAGCTCTTACATTGGAATCATAACTCCCCACTTTGTGCACTGAGGTAATGATTCCTCCTTCATATATTTTTCCCTTGAGGTCCGAATCGGACTCAGGAAAGTATCCCCATGCCATTATGACCGGATGAAGATGGAGATTTCGACCAATGTTCGGGTTTTTCAATCCACTAGAGATCATAAGTGGAGGTGTCAAAAGAGAACCACACGCTGAAATGGTCACCTTGGCCTCAATACAAATCCTCTTTGTGATATCTTTATTCATACTAGTTGCAACCACTCCTAAGCATTTCTTGCCTCTTGTTTTTTCATACTTGCTGTTTTCTAGTATGAATCTCTCAGCTTTGCATCCTGTTATAATAACTGCCCCACAGTCCATGGCGTCCACCAGCCAAGTTGTATCAGTTCCTTTTTTCTCACCTCTTCTACAACCATAGCAGCACGAGCCACAATAATGATTCTCGGATGAGTTTCGTGGCACGCCTTCAACTTCAAGACCGAGTTTTTCACACCCTTTTCGGAGAATTTGATTCTGGAGACCTTCTTGTGTGCACTTCTCTGTCACACCAATTCGTTCACAAACTTTGTCCATAGCGGATACATACTCAGGGTTCTTGAAAATTGGGATTCTTTTATCGTCGCCCCATTCTTGTATAACGGAATCAGGAGTCTTAATGCAGGCTGACCAATTAATAGCAGAGCCACCACCAACTGTTGAACCTGCCAAGACCATAATTTTACCATCCAAAGTTGAGAGTATTCCTCCTGACTCATATAGTTGACTCTGGGAAGGTCCTTCAAGTGAAGAATAGTCTGATTTGGTGAAGTAATTTCCTTTCTCGAGAATGACAACTTTCTGTCCAGAACTTGCAAGAACACTTGCTGCAACACCTCCTCCGCATCCTGAACCAACAATGACAACGTCACATTGAACCTTGTACATGTTGTTTTTGGTGTCTTCTATGACTTTTAGGCCTTTTTGGACAAGGGACTTTACAATACTTGATTCTGTCTCATATATAGTCTCAACAATTCCCTTCTGAAGAGGTCTCTCATCTGGTGTTTCTGAATGATTCTCCTCATTGTCTACTTGATATCCTATGTCATCCCATGCTGGATTTTTAGAATTTTCACCAACCTATGTCAAAAAAATGACACTCAATTCAGCATTTTAGCTAGTTTAATGTGGTTCTTTTGTTGGCTACCTTGAATCAAAGGATGCAAATTTGTTGAATCATGAATGTAATAACAAAAGCAGTCGCAAATTTTGTCCAAGTCAAGACAAACTATAGGTCCAATAAATCTACTAATTGATGATCAAAACTCCCTCCCCCCTAAATGATTGGACTGCACTTGAAAGTTCAAAAACCTAAACAGAAGCAAAAGATTCAGTAACAACTACTCCCTCCCTCTCGATTTATGTGATGGTCTTTTTTTTTTTAGTCAGTCCTAAAAAGAATGATATATTTCTATATTTAGTAACAATTTAACATTAAATTTTTCATTTTACCCTTAAAGATGTAATTTATAGTCACACAAATATCTATAGCTTGTTTTAGATCACAAATTTCAAAAGTCTTTCTTTCATTCTTAAATTGTGTCCCACCAAACACTATCACATAAATTTGGACGGAGGAAATACTGTTATTCTCACAATATTTTTTTTCCAAATATTCTCACAGTATTGAATGTTGTAGCTATTGTTCATATCTGAAGAGCTCAAAAATTTATGTTGCTCGGACCCTCCAAAGATGTTGCCGCACTCATAGCGAATTCTTCAAAAATGATTAGCTTTTGAAGGATCCGATACACACCCGACAATATATTTGAAGAATCCCAGCAACATAACTCATAATATATAGAAGCAACTTGGTAGTTGGTGCCACTAAAGTACTTTGTGATCAAGAAAACATAAATTAGCAGTAATGGTCGTTGTCTCATTTTCCATTCAAGACCCCAGAATACTAAGGAATCAAAAGTAGAAAACTATAATTGGAATCATGTACCCAAAAAGATGTACATTAAAATCATGGGAATTAAAGCCTTTTTTGCATGTCACGTGTTCTGTTCGGATTAGCTTGTACTAAAGAAAAGGATCATTATCCCAAAATTAATTTGGTAGTTGTTTTTTGGTCAAATTAATTTAATAATATCAGAATACCCTTTTCTCTATACAATACATAAATTATGTGCTTCATGCCCCAAGTAATTTTCAACTACTCCATCCGTCCAGTTTTACTTGTTCATTATACTAAAAATAATTATCCACTTTAAAAAATTAAGCGATAATTTATCACTTTTTTCCTACTTTACCCTTAGTATTAATAATTCAAATTTTCCTATTCCTTTTTTCCAACACTACTTTTTTTATGGGGAACATGTGAATTGTTTGAACCCATTACTTAATTAGTTGGTTGCACTTTTTTTTTGGTAAGCTTTAATTGATTTCAATCATTAGGTAATTAGAGATAATATGGTAAACTTTTCATTTGATTTTTGGCTCCTTAATAGACGTGTCAAGTCAGTACGTGACAAATAAAATTAGACGGAGTGAGTATTAAAGAACTTTTTCTTTTCAGAGGGATTAGCAGCTTAGAATAATTAGGCTTCTAACCTTTTATTGAATTTTTTTTTGAAAATATAAAAAAGGATTAAGTAAAACTTAATGAACATGATGCTTGTTAATAATTATGTCAACTTGATGATAGCACAATTGCAGATATTGATGTGATCTGATGCATTAAAATATGAAACTGATTAATGACCAATTCTTCAAGGACACTCAAGTCAAGGTGGCTATATTGAAGAAAACAATTTATAACCATTTGTTAATTCCCAAATCAAGAAAGATACTCCCTCCGTCTCATTTCAAGTGTATTAATTTAACTTATACGGAGTTTAAAAAAAAAATTAGATCTTTTGGTCTTAAATTAAAGATGTGGGTGTTCTTTAAATTTTATGGTCTCAAACTTGCTTTGGGATTGAAAAAATTTACTAAATATATAGACATTTTTTTTGGGACAGGCCAAAAAAAAAGTAGGACAGTTAAATTGGGACGAGGAGAGTATTAAATAAAGTACTTTCATAATTGTAAATTGGGAAAAGGGTCAAATTTGCCCTTCAACTATGTTTTATAGTTTAACATTGCCCTCCGTTTAAATTGTGATAAACCGGGCGACTTTAGGGTTTAGATGGATCGTACGTGGATCTGACATGGCAAAATTTTTAAGTGTGATGCAGTCCAAGTCAGACTTTCATCCACCTGAGGGCAAATTTAATAAATATGCTAAAGGGAATGATAATTTTGATCACAAAATTTGACAAACGACAATGTTAAATTATAAAATATTGTTAGAGGACAAATTTGACCATTTTCCCGTTGTAAATTTACCTTATGTTGTCCATATAAGAAGAAAAAATATACGGTACAAAAGAAAAATGAAGAAAGTCAACAAAGTACTTTTAAACTATGTAACGTGTTTAGACTCTAAGGAAAAAATTAACAGAGCATTGTGAAATATAAACTGTCCGGTGTTAAGAATTTCTATACGTCATTTTCACTTGTTATAACATATAACATATTATTGGATGACTTGATATTGTAAAAAATATTTATACTGATAATATAGAAAACTTGAACTATTGCAAAAAATGTCAGAAAAAAAAAGAGAACAATTTACCTGAGTAAAGAAGACATAGAGACACAAGAACTTGATAAACAGAAATGCAACTCTAATAGGAGTTAAAAATCTGTTCTTGAACCATTTCTGCAGCACAATTTCTCTTTTCTCCAATGGAATATCAGAGAATTTATTGATGTAAGGCCAACTTTTGCTAACACAAAATAATCCACAGAGTAATAAAGTCCCAATTCTTGTTGATAGGATTCTTAACAAACCCCACACCAAGATTCTTGCTTCCAAAAAAGCCCTTTTCATTACAACCTCTGCAACCTGCAAAATAATCAACAAAAAAAACATAAAATTGCTTCAATTAATCCCAAAAGAAAAAGAAAAATATGGGCTTTTTATCAATCTTTTTTTCGAAGAATTAACCTAAATAGTCGCTCAAACCAACCTCTTAGACTAAATATTGTTGGCGGGTGTATAACATAGGTATAATTCATACATAACCGTGAATACATCAACAATATACCCAGTGTAATTCCACAAGTAGGGTCTGGAGAGGGTAGAGTGTACGCAGACCTTACCCCTACCATGAGAGGTAGAGAGACTGTTTTCGATAGACCCCCGGCTCAAAGAAAGCAAACCAAAGTAATTCGGAAGAAGAAGTAATAGAAGTAGAGAAGGCAAGATAAGATACTAAATAAAACATGATAAAGCAGTCCGGAAGAAAAAAGTAACAATAACAAATAATCGCGAATAATCAATGTATAATCTATATATACCTCATCAGGAATTGGATACTGAGAGCCAGAAGCTCTATGAAGGTATTGAATTTTCTTGCTATTTTTTTTAAGTGAATTTTGAGGAAGAGGTGGAATAAGAGTTTCACAAATGGTGGTCAAAGTTTCCATTTCTGATGAAGAAAAGCCATGAGTATACTTTGTTTCTCTTCTTCCACCTCTCAGTAAGGGGTGAGCCTTTTTCTCCATTCTTTCTTTGTTTTTTTTTTTGTTTCTCTCTTTTTATGATAATTGGTTTCACTGAGTGTTGAAATTTGTAGAGAAAAGTTTTGGTATTTATAGGGGTGAGATGAGATGAGTATCTTTCTTGTCTCTGTCTGCATGAGAAAAGGTTGACAGTTTTGCAATAAAACGAAATTATACTTATATTTTGTTGCCATCCTATTTGTCTTAAACCCTGTATTTTTGTCTTTTTGGGTCTGATTAATTTATATTTATGTTGTGTATGACTCATCTAAAAAGAAAATGCTTTTTATTGGGATTTTTATTTTCCAGAACTTGAATTTAACATATTTACTTAATGGCAAAAGATGTCATCCATCGAACTAATGGCGGAGCTAATTAGTTCAATAAAGAAAATTTAACCGGGAAATTATGTTGTACAAAAGGGTAAGAAAAATATATTATATATACATTTTCAAACCTCGTGACATAGGGAAAATTTAATTGTAGTGATAAGATGGGTTCAAAAATTGATATAGCAGATAGGTTTGAATCCTAAATGTGGTATTTTTTATTTTACTCGTCGATAATAGAGGTCAGGCATATGAAGGCTGGTCAAAGAAAAGGACTGAAGTCTTTTAGATCGGCAAGATTCCGAAGGAGGACATATTGTAAGATTGTATTAATCTTCCTTGAGCAGTTTTTTTTATTAATACAAATATATATAGTGTGTACAAATAGAATTCTAATTGATTGATGATTTCTAATTTACATAAATACACACAAATATTAATTACAGAATATACGGCGAATATATAACAATATATTCGCTATCACACCCCCTCAGTCGGAGCGGGAGGAGGCCGGACACTGAGAATGGATCTGAAGTCTAGGAACAGCTGTCGTGGAAGCCCCTTAGTAAAAATATCTGCATACTGGTACGAAGAAGGCACGTGCAACACCTTAACATGACCTATAGCAACCTTCTCACGAACAAAATGTATTATCCATCTCAATGTGCTTGGTTCTCTGATGTTGAACCTGGTTATGAGATAAGTAGACCGCAGATATGTTATCACAGTAAACCATAGACGTCTTACATAGGGGACAATGAAGCTCCAAGAGGAGGTTTCAGAGCCAGCATATCTTAGCAACAACGTTTGCAACACCTCTATATTCTGTTTCTGCACTCGATTGTGATAGTGTGGCTTGCCGCTTGGCAGACCACGAGATGATATTATCTCCTAAGAACACATAGTAGCTAGACGTGGAACACCGCGTATTCAAACAACCGACCCAATCGCCGTCCGTATATGATATCAGTCTGGTCGATGCAGAGGGGTAGAGATGTAATTCATAATCGAGAGTGCCCTTAACGTATCGAATGATACGTTTAAGAGCCATAAAATGAGGCTTCATGGAGGCATGCATAAATAAACACACTTGATGGACAACATATGCAATATCAGGTCTGGTGAATGTAAGATATTGTAGTGCACCTGTGAGACTCCTATAGAAATTGGGATTGGACACTGGATCACCGTTAACAACACTGAGTTTTGACTTAGAGTCGACCGGAGTAGGCATGATCTGGTAGTTTTCCATTTTAGCCCTGTACACAATTTCTTCCGCATACTTACGCTGACACAGAAATATAGTATCTGCAGATCGAGTCACAGAAATCCCCAAGAAGTAACTTAACTTCCCCAAGTCTTTCATAACAATTCGGATTTGAGCAGGGCAATGATCTCATTTTTCAACACATCAGAAGAGGCAGTTAGAACAATATCATCCACATATAATAACAATTATACAGTGTTACCACCGTGATAAAAAATAAAAAGTGAATGGTCACATTTGCTGCATATGAACCCAATCTGTATAATGTAAGTAGTAAAGCGCTCATACCATGCCCTGGGGCCTGTTTCAAGCCATACAATGACTTATGGAGATGACATACATAATGAGAGGCCTCTGGATGTACAAAACCTGGCGGCTGGTGTATGTAAACAGTTTCTTTCAAATTCGCATGTAAGAATGAATTATTTACATCAAGCTGATGAATCGGCCAGTTCTTACCCATAGATATGCTCAGAACTGTGCGAATGCTAGCCGGTTTAACCACTGGACTAAATGACTCATCACAATCAATACCCTCATATTGTCCTGTGCCATTAGCCACAAGTCGCGCCTTATGGCGCTCAAGGTCACCACTGTCTCTGAATTTGTGACGGAGGAGCCACATACACCGAATCACATTAACCCCATCCGACTTTGGAACCAAATCCCAAGTGTGTTGTTTTGTTAAAGCATTAAATTCCTCACGCATAGCCGGATTCCAATTCGGGTCAAGTTTGGCTAATTTTGGGTTTTTAGGAATTGGGGATATAGATTGAGTGGAGAGGTTAAAGTGAACTTTGGGTTTAAAAATCTCGTGCTGAGCACGGGTCTCCATTCTGTGCGTGGGAATAGGGGAGGTTTGGGCAGAGAGGTGGGGTACGGGCTGGTGGTGTCTCGGGTCAGTGGTCGATGGCAGTAATGGGGTTGACTGCGCAGTGTTACTGTTGGGTGAGGGACGGGACGGATCGACGGGATTGGGGGGGTTTGGTGCGGTTCTGGTGACTAGTGTCGGGAGGGAGTTTCTATGGAAGGGTTGTCTGTGGATTGGGATGAGTTGGTAGTGGTTCAGCGGTTGGAGTGGAATAGTGGTTGTCGGGTGTCGGTGCAAGTTGAGGTGTCGGATTGTTTGGCCAGTGGGTGGGGGAGACAGTGGCAGATTGGAATGACGCTGGTGACGGAAATATCGACGAGGCAGGGGTGGCAGTAGCGAGTTCGGGTTGTGATGGAATAGTGGGGACGATGTCACGATGGAGTACGATGTGGATAATAGGAGAAGCTTCGGACTCGTCGAGAAAGGTATAATCCATTGTCCGGAATTTTTGGATGTTTGTAAATGGAAAGCTTGAAACATCAAACGTGACATGGCGAGAGACGAGGATCTTACGTGAAGACAAGTCATAGCACAAATACCCCCTATGATTGGTCGGGAAGCCTAAGAAGACACATGGAGTGGTGTGAGGTGCTAGTTTATGAGGGGTCGTGGAGGCAAGATTCGGGTAGCAAAGGCAACCGAAAATCCGAAGGTGATTATAAGTGGGGATCCGAAGGAATAGAATTTCGGTGGGGGTTCTATTATGGAGGGTGTGAGTAGGCAAAATATTAAGAATATATTCTACCATTTTAACAGCATAAAACCAAAAGGAATGGGGGGAGAGAGGCATGAAAGAGGATCATACGAAGCATGTTATTGATAGTGCAAATGATTCGTTCGGCCTTACCATTTTTTGAGGGAGGTGTGCGGACACGAAAAATGAAAGACCATGCCATTATTTGTGCAAAATTTGTGAAAAGTGGAATTATTGAATACACGACCATTGTCACATTGAAACGATTTTATGGCTCTTTCTAATTGTGTTTTGATATAGATACGAAATTCAAGAAACTTAGCAAAAACTTCAGACTTGAATTTAAGTGGGTAAACCCAGATAAAGTGAGAAAAATCATCTAATAAAATAAGATAATAATTATGACCCGTTAAACTAGTAATGGGAGATGTCAATAAGTCCGCATGAACAATGTCAAATGGAGAAAACGTAACACTTAAAGATGACTTAAAAGGAAGGCGAACATGCTTGTCTAAAGGGCAAGAATAACAATTTTGGGCAAGGTTCCCACTATTACATCAAATGAAATTATTGTTTCTAAGAAAATTGAAAACATCAGCGTCTGGGTATCCAAGTCTATTATGCCAAGTTGACAGAGAGATTGCAGCGAGAGAGATATGTGATTGGGGTCTGGCGGAAAAAATGGATGAGAAATGATAGAGCTCCCCCACACTATTGCATCTCGTAAAAGGTGTTCCCGTAAGTAGATCCTTCACAGAAAAACCAAAGGGGTCAAACTCAACATAAACGGAATTATTACGAGTAAATTTCCTTACATATATTAAGTTTTTAATGATGTTGGGAGCATATAGGACGTTATTTAGGGAGAAAGGTGGTTTGGTGTGGGTGGTACCATAACCTTGAATTGGAATGCGATGACCATTATCGACCGTAATAAATTGAGGATACTTTAAATAAAATAGTTTGGAGAGATTATCTTAGGAACGGGTGAGATGAGAAGTGGCCCCGTATCCATGCACCAATTTTTGTCGGGCTGCTGTAGATTTAATGAGTTGAGGGCCTAGCCCAAATCAATGGGGGCCAAGCTGCAGGTAGGTTGTTGTTGCTGGGCCGTCATTATGTGTGCCTACTGAGCCGCGTTTAGTGCCTAGCGTGGGCTTGGGGAGGAGCCCAAAATACCAGGCTGCCAATTTGCTAGGTACTGAGCCGCGATACTGTGGGATATGGGCAAGGGCGAGGCCCAACTGCCTTGGTTCGTCCAGTGGCTTGGGTCAGCCCACTGGAAAAATTGGCTGGCTTGGGACTGCTGGCCTGCTCGTCCCCTACGCCCGCGGACTCTGTTGCCTCTGCCATTCCCGTGGCCTTTGCCGCCTCTGCCACATCCGCGGTTGCTCCGCTATTTTTGGTTATCCAGCGGTAGTGGTTGGCTGATGGGAGTGGCGTTTGTCGCCAGAGTTTCAACTGCTAACGCCTTTTGATTATGTTCGTCCTATTTGGCACGTCGGGTTTCTTCCAATAGTAATTGTGAACGAGCCTTGTTGAAGCTAGGTAGTGGATCGGTTTGTTGGATCATAGTCGCTAGAGTATCGTATTCACCCTTCGATAAGCCAGCAACTAGTTGTAGGACCATCGTCGTTTCGGAAATTGGTGTCCCCGCATTGGATAATTGGTACGCAACTAACTTCAATTGTTTACAATACTCAGACATGTTGGCAAAATTCTTAAGACGTGTATTATTGAATTATTCCTCCAGGTACACGGCACGTGTGTGCTTGTTGTCCTGAAATATCTCTTCTAACTGTATCCATACTCCAGTTTTCATAATCGTGTGAAGCAAGTCCTTAGAGATGGTTCCATAAATCCACTACTTGACGATAGCATCAAGTCTGAGCCATGCCGTTTTGTCAACCTCGGCAGGGTGAGGGAAGGAGTCGTCAATATGATCAAGCAGGGTATAAGCACATGCATGAATGCGAAAAAGTTCAACCCAAGAAGAATATTGTCCTTCTTCTTGGTCAAGAACTAAGGGAATGAGGTTCTTGATATTGGTGACGGCAAATGTCGGATGGAAAGAATGAGTAGAAGAGGGAGTGGGTGGGTTGTGGGTGACGACTGGGGAAAAGGAGGAAGTTGTGGAAGAGGTGGGAGTAGCCATGGAAGCAATTAGAGGGGCTGAATTTTAGTTAGGAAGAGAAAGAAAAATTAGGGTTTATGGGGTGGGGGAAGCCGTCGGCCGAGGAGTAGGGGGGCGGCGGTCTTGTAGAGAATTTTTGGTTTAGGTGTTTTATTGTTTGGCTCTTGATATCATATAAGATTATATTAATCTCTCTTGAGCAGTCTTTCTCATTAATATATATATATATAGTGTACAAGTAGAATCCTAATTGATTGAGGATCTCTAATTTATATAAATACACACAAATATTACTTACAGAATATACGGCGAATATATGATAATATATTCGCTATCACATATAACTCTTTAGACAAATTTCACATTAAAATAGGAGAGAATAGTGAATCTTACATTGCATAACACAATTTATATAGTATATACGCTTTTAATCTCGATGATGAATTAACCTGAGGAACAAATCCGCTTATATTTGATTGTGTGCAAGGCTGTGTGTATTCATTGCAACTTAATTGGTCGCAAACGTGACGATTATACATACCGCACATAGTCAAACCAAGACTTTTCCTACAAGGAAAGAAAGAATCCGCGGCTATCGTTACATTTTTTGACTCGTGGAAAGTGGAAAGGCAGAAGCGTCGGCTAGTCATCTCCCGAACAATCTCAGTACATATGACGCAAGACGATTCCACATATCGAGGTTGGAATGGGATCGGGTGTTTTCACGTCTTATGATAGTAACCCTCTTGAAAATTATTGATCTAGATCGATGTATATCATTTTAAATCATAAACAACCTGTGATTAAGTTTTTCACAAAAATAGTGAAATTAAATAAAAATTGAATTATTTAATGTTGGTTTACTCGTGTATCTTTCTTGTCTCTGTCTTCAGGAGGAAAAGTAGAGCTCTACAAGTATCTAATAATTTTTTATTGCCTTTCTTTTCTTTTTTATTTGTCAAAGACCTTGTATTTATCTTTTATTCTTTTCCCTATGCATCTGATATTTAAAATTTAAACTTGATCCAATTACTTTAAATTTGTGTTTTGTAGGTCTATTAAAAGAGAAAATGTTTTTTATGATTCTTTTTCATTTTCAAGACTTGACTTCGAGACCATATTTAAGAGTGGAATATATTATTTATGCAATCACTGGTGAAACTATGTTCAATGAAGAGAATTCAATATTATATTGTGCGCATACAGTGAAAAAATATCTTTTTTGCGTTTATTAGCTTTTGAATTCCCTCAACATGGGAAAAGATTTTAATATAATGAATAGAGATGGTCAAAAATTACGTTAGGTTATAAGTTTGAATCCTAAATGTGGTATTCTTATATTATTTTTAACCCCTTATTAAAATTCTGATAGATATTTGATGGTGTCTAAAGCCGTATATAGTTGTTGCCGGATTAATTGGTTATATTAGGGTGTAATGCGCTCATGGTCAGTGGCGGATCCAGGATTTTCACTCAAGGCGTTCGAAAAAATAACTGCATCACTTGAACTAGCCTTTTTGCATTTGTTTAGAGTGTTCAAAAGTTAATATACGTACATAAACACATAAAATTTACCCTAAATATATACTGTAATTTGTTGCTCAAAATGTTCGGGTAAACTAGGGGTGCCCAACAGGGCGGGTTCGGGGCAGGCCCCGGCGGGACTGGGGAGGGGGAGGGCGGGACCGGTCCTCCGGCGGAACTGGCGGGTCGGGACTGGGGGGATCCGCCGATGTCCCATCCCATCGGAAAAGGGGACCGGTCTTATCGAGGCAGGGCAGGATCGGATTTTTGATTTTTTTTACACTTAATTTTAAAAAATAACATATATAAACACCTCTATAATTGAACAAGATAGTGTAATAAAAATATTTCAATGCTGTTTTTGTACCTCTTATATTATTTAATAGAAATATGATTTTTTTTGTAATACATTTTCAAAATTGCAACTTTGTAGTGTTGAAAGTTGCAAATAACATAGTAAAATTGCAATTAAAAAATCACATATTTATAAACACCTTTTCTAGTTTCTTCACAATGTCTTGTGGTTCTTCGGTTGGAATTGGAATTTGTTGGTCAAATTGCTCGACGTCGCTTCCACCTCCGTCGGATAAGATTTCGTTGTAGCTTTCGTCGCCTTCTTCGTTTATCTCCGGTTGACCGCACATTCTACGCTCCGCTCGTATCCAATCTCTGAATAAAACTGCAAGCAGAAAGCTGTCTCCCGCTAATGAGTGTCTGTGCTCTCCTATTTGAAATCTTTCGGCAGAAAAAGCGCTTTCAGACTCTGTTGATAACGCTTGAATGTTCAACACATCTCGGACCATCTTTGATAGTGTCAGAAATGTATTCTCATTCTCCCTCTAGTATTTCAGCAAGTCTTCACGTCCTTCTTCATTGAGAACTGCTTAGTACGGTACAACACCCTGCAAAAAAAACATCAAACTCGCTAACTTGATTAGTAGCGGTAACTAAACATTCTATGTCTAAGGCTTTCAGTACTAGCCGCAGAAACATCATGTCTTTTTTTAGGTTGTATTGAAGAAGAAGAAGAAGAAGAAGGAGAAGGAGAAGGAGAAGGAGAAGAGAAGGAGAAGGAGAAGGAGAAGGAGAAGAAGAAGGAGAAGGAGAAGGAGAAGGAGAAGAAGAAGAAGAAGAAGAAGAAGAAGAAGAAGAAGAAGAAGAAGAAGAAGAAGAAGAAGAAGAAGAAGAAGAAGAAGAAGAAGAAGAAGAAGAAGAAGAAGAAGAAGAAGAAGAAGAAGAAGAAGAAGAAGAAGAAGAAGAAGAAGAAGAAGAAGAAGAAGAAGAAGAAGAAGAAGAAGAAGAAGAAGAAGAAGAAGAAGAAGAAGAAGAAGAAGAAGAAGAAGAAGAAGAAGAAGAAGAAGAAGAAGAAGGAGAATGAGGTATGGAAGCCGATTGGTTGCTAGCACTTTTTTGTTGGTAATGCGTATATACTTTTTTGCATTTATCTTGTATGCTAGACAAAACTTCTTCTTTAGTTGGTTCCTTAGGTGGTTGTTCATTTGGATTTTTTGGAGTTGGAGGTGGAAGTACTGCTATACAATCATAAATAGTTTCAATAAGTGATTTACAACCGTCTATTTTAATAGTCGGATTTAATATAGCACCAATAATATAACTAGTGAGAATAGGGAAAAAAAAAATTAATTTGATAAACATTTTTTAATAGGTTTCCATATATTCACTAAGTAAAAAAAAAAATTAGAGCTATATAAAATAACATAGTTGAAATAGTAGGATAATATATACCAAAAAAATTTATAGTTGCTTGAAAAAAAATCTCTAAAAATACAATAAGTCTGAAATTTTTTCTCAATCGTTATCTACAACCATATCAGTTGGATTTTGATTAGGGGCATTAAAAATTAAAGTTATAGGTCTTCTATAATCATAAGCAACAAATAGTTGTTCATATAAAGAATTATACCTAGTCGCTACTTTTTCGGGAATTTTTCTATAAGGTAGTCTACATTCGTGGCAAGTTTTTCTATATTCTTTTTTTCTTTGTATTCTATTACTTTTAAAAATAAAGTTTATAGCAAATTGTACTTTATAAATAATGTCTTCATAAAGTGATAGACCATCCTTTAGAACTAAGTTATAAATATGGCCCGCACATTTTATATGAAAATGATTAGGAAAAGATGGAGGTAAAAGATTTTTTAAAAGTCTAATAGCATAATTATTAGAAGAAGCATTATCTAACGTAACAGTCATTATTTTGTCAGTTATACCATAATAATCGCAAATTTGATGAATATTTTCTGCAATAAAATTTCCAGTGTGTCTATCATCAATATATCTATATGCTTAAATACTTTTTTGCATAGACATTTATAATCTATCCAATGACATGTTACATTTAAATAATCATGGCCGATAGTACTACAGCCTATATCAGACGTAATAGATACTTTGCTAGAAAAATGATATAATGAATAACGTAAATATTGTTGATATTCATGTGCAAATTTAAAAATGTCTCTCTAACAGTTGATCTAGAAAACCGTTAAAAGCACGATTATACATATCTCTAATGTAATGAATAAAACTAGGAGATGAAGGAAATGAAAAAGGCAAACCCTCCACCGCAACTAATTTTGCTATTGCTTCCCTATCTCTATGCTTATCGTATTTAGGACCTACAATTCCTTCCATCGTCGGGTTAATTTGACCATGTACTTGATCCGGGACACTGTGTGAACGTTGTCCCGAATGAGAGCGCATTGACGCACCCGACTTTGTAGCCTCGTATTCATCCTACCTAGCTTTGTGAAAACTTTGTACATGTCTAAATAAACCTCTCGTCCCGCCCTGACATTTTCCCATTTTAAATTTATAAACATTTTTACACATTTGGCATCTAACTACTTGATTCTCTTGGTCCCTATCAAAAAAATCTCATGCAACAGATTTTAATTTTCGTTGTGTGGGGTCTCGTTGTTGACACCCAATTTTGTCCCCTTTTTTCCGATTATCTGTTTGAGTTTAAAATACTTTGACACCCCATTTTGGCCATCCTTTCTCTTCAATTAATTTCACTATGCTTCTCAGTCTTGAAAATTCTCCAAAAATAAATTTTGACATTTTTACCAATTACCACATAATTTTGAAAATACTAAGTATTATGTTTTTATAATTAAAGTAATCAAAAAATAATTTTAATATTCCGACGTCGGTATTGGTGATCGATTTTCCCTCATAATGTTTCACCAATTACTAAATTAATCACTTTTTATTTATTTATATGAATATTCTATTTCTCTCAAACTAAACACATATATTAAATCACTTGTATCATAATTTATATATGTACGCACTTTTGGAAATTAATTAGGACAAATAAGCATATATTAATTAATTAAAGTAGGAAAAGGAATTAAGAGAATTGGATTAGTTACCAATTAATTCATACTACAATTGGGCTAATTAATTCCACCAACATTTCAATTCCCACCAGCCCAATTCGGCCACCCGTCGACCCAACACCCTTTTCTTTTACCCTAAGCCCAACCTTTTCGCCCATATTCTTCAAACCCAAACCGTGGCCCAACAAAACTAAAACCCATTACCCACCAGAACCTATCCCGACCAAACGATGCCTCCAAAAAACCAGTTGCCCTTCCACCGACGTTCCACCTTACCCGCCGGATAATCGCCTTCGTCAGCCAACAGTGTAATCGACTTTTCCCATCACATCCCTTGTCATCTTCCCCTTTTAAGACACTGAAAAGCAGCCATAACCTGTTGTCCGCGAAAGAAGAACTCGAAGAGCTTCCGGTTCAAAGCTCGTTGCATGTTCAAATTCGATGGGTAAAGGCACCAATGCATACCCTTTTATCATCATCTCTTCCTTTTCAAAATCGGTCAAAACCGTCACTTTTTTTTCCTTTTTCTTTGAATTCAAAATTCGAACTAAAGCTTCTTGAAGAAGATGTTGAAATCCCTCAATTTTGGCTATAAATACAGCACTTTAGGTTGTGTTTGAGGGGGTTCTTTTCGGGAGGTTTTGTGTTTTTTTTTCAAAAAAAGGATCTCGGTTCTTTTTCAAAAGCAGAACAAAAATCCATCTTTTATTAGGTTTTTCAGAAGCAAATAGGCAAAACAAAACCCCCTTTTGAACAGCTTTCGATTCTAAAAACCCTTTTGTTTACTCTCATTTCCGGCTCGGCAAAGCCATAAAACATTATGTTCTTTTCGCAATCGCATAAACACACTTCTCCAAGCGAGATCGACGGTTTGAAATGACGCCTCGGTTCGCTGCCCGGAGAAGGTGTTTTACCCTTTCCCTTTGCATGTTCCGTGGGCCTGTGGCCCCGCATTCCGTCTCCTGCCCATCTATCTTGAAATTGTTGGGGCTTGAGGGTCTAACAACATATTGCTTTATTGTGCTAAAATCATTTATTTACATTTTCTTATACATGTGTGTTTTCATGTTCTGTCACTAATCCTTTTCTTTTGTTTTGTTTTACGTGAAATGCATCGGGAGCAATGAAGAGTCTCGGTATGAGACTCATCATGACCATTATCAAACGAAGACCCGCGTCCATGTTCCTTGTATCCTCCAACCTCGGGATTTCTAATCCGGATTGTAATTTAATTATTTAATTTTGTGCAATCATAGGAATACTTAGAATAATTAGGCTTCGAATGGATAAATTAATAGAGTAGTTTAAAATTGGAAATCCGCTGCTAGTTTAGTTATTTTAGGATCGTCGTGTATGTTTCAAACTTACAAAACAACTTGATCGTCCTTTATTCGCATTACCAATCATACAAACAAAGTTTCATTTTTTATCCGATTCGCAACTTTAAGATGACTTTCATAAAAATCACTTCTTTGAATTATAAATAATTTACTTTCCTCCTTTACTATCAAATGCAAGAAATATGTATTTTATATATAATATCATGAAAATGCATACTTTATCCAAAAATCAACTTTCTAAGTATTTTATAAATAATTTCATACAAATACATACTTTTATCCAAAAATCCACTTTACATATATTTTATAAATAATGCCATACAAATGCATACTCTTATCTAAGGAAATCAATTTTACATGTACTTTTATAAACAATGTGATGCATACTTTTCGGATTTTATTTCTCAAAATCACAATCGCTTTTTCAACACTCCCCAAAATGGATAAGTGGTAAAAATCTTTTACATTGTCAAAAATGCATCCTTTTTTAATTATTTGCAACATCCTTTTAACTTTATACTTTTAAACATGCATTTTCTCCTTAGCATAATAATTAACCTGAGTTTGACCGGATAACCGCAAGTTAGCGGATCTTAAAGGATGCCTAACCCCTTCCATTTAGGATAATAGAGAACATTTACCTAGAATCTCATAGTTTAGCAGATCAGTAATCGGAATTCACTTTGCAGCATTTAGTTAATATTTACGTGTCCTAATTCACCGTAAAAATAATTAGGTGGCGACTCCTCAACAGCATTTATCAATCCAGGAAATCGACCTATTAAGTAGCGAACCGTGGTAAAAAACGGGCGCGACACTCGTCTCATACTAGGGGGAATAGGAGGTGTTTCAGTTTCAGTTTGAGGTGTACTAGTGGATGTGTCATCTATATTAGTGAGTGTGTCATCTAGATTATCTTCTAAATTAAAGTCTTGTTGAGTTGCAGAATATATCTCATCGTCTCATGGTATATCATTAAAAAAATCAGTTTCATCTATATGAGTGTAATCAATCAAATCATCATGTCTGGGAATAGGATGACTAGAAAAAGTACTCATGCTCTTGTTACCCCTACTAGAAGAAGCACTGTTACCCTTACCCTTAAACATACCTCTTAATCCTTTCATTTTAATTATGGTAATAAATAATTAAAGATAATGAAATTAAGTGCAATAATTAAAATAAAGTAACAATAATAATTTAAAGAAGGAATGAAGGTACCAAACGCCGACGTAACGTCGACGTGTAATCGAGGTTGAAAATTGAAATTTTGCTCGATGGATGATCCTCAAGCTAGTTGTCAACTTCAATCCCAAATTTTGAACTTTGATACAATTATACAAATGAACAAATAAAATATAATATTCAGTAGGCAATGTAGACTTGTAAAGAGGTAGATTGGGAGATTAGAGAGATTGTAGGAAGATTTGTGATAAAGATGAAGAGAAAATGAGGTATTTATAGTTGGAAAATTGGGTTAAAGTATAAATATATTAACTTAGGAATTAAAAATAAATATTAAAGGGGTATGGGGGTTGGGGGAGGCCAAAAATAGCCGTTGTGCAACGACCATTTTTTTCAAAGGGGAGGGGGCGGGATCGGGGCGAGTCGGGTGGACCGGGGCGGGGTTGGGGTCAGGTCGGGACCGGGCCGACCCGGCCCACTGGCCCGCCCTAGGGTAAACACCTTGGGCCATGACTAGATCCGCCAATGCCCATGGCTATTCTTTGGGTTGGCGTCTAAGCCTAAGCCATAGCGTCTAAATTATTTAAAGTTTAGCCGACACTTAAAAGAGGGGTATGACCTGTCACTCTTCTTCTATTTCCTCTTCTTTTTTTTTATATCCAGCTTCTCGGCTTACGCCAGACGATTCCTGAAGATAGTAGTCCCGGTCCCTCAGCACTACTACCAGTAAATCGCGGGATGTGCCTGAATGACCAGAGTTTGAGAATAGAGCAACTGATATCACCTACAAGGTCCTACCCCAGAAGAGAGAAAATTGCTCTTATCAGGGTTCGAATCCACGCTGCAGGCCTTCAGCTGGATTTTATGTTCCTCTCTTTTGCCCTCCAGCTATGCCCCGGGGACTTCTTTTTCCTCTTCTTTACCAAGACAAGAAACATAGGAACCATACAAATAATGTTTCACATTCAAACTTAAATTTAGGACAGTTCAATGAAGCACAATTGAAAATTTAGGAAAATTCCGAAGTTCTATTTTCTGAAGATAGTAGTGTCGGTCCCTCAGCAGTACTATCAGTAAATCGCGGAATGTGCCTGAATGACAAGGATTTGAGAACAGAGTAAATGATATCACCTACAAAGTCCTACCCTAGAAGGGAGCAAATTGCTCCCACCAGGGTTCAAACCCACGATGCAGGCCTCCAGCTGGATTTTAAGTTCCCCCCATTTGCCATCCAGCTATGCTCGCGGGACTTATATGATGAGTTTTTTATTTCGTTGTAACGTAAGCATTAAATATAATGAAGATCACTTTTTCCGATTCCAATTATTGTTGGAAATTTACTAAATGTGGAAATAAGTATATCCCATTAATTTATGACTCGAACAATTGGGCCCGCACATCGGAAATGTCGTTTCCACATACGTGCACACGTAGTGCCAAGTATCACAAATTTCATTAAGTGAAAGAGATATTGGTACATATGTAATACGTTTGAGACATAGAATTATGGATAGTTATTGGCCAAATGACAAAGTATTCCACGTTGGTAAAAGAAAGAAGAAGTGTACGAAGTGTAAGATGAAACGAGTTGAAAATTGTCGCGGCGCCACACCGTCGGAGTCGCGGCGCCGGAGCGCCTCTCAGGCAGCACCGAGGTGTTAATTTGGAGGGCAGTGACTGGAGCCGCGACGCTAATTCACAGCACCGCGGCGCTTCGGAGGCAGAATGATGCGACGGGAAGTTGGAAAAATCTTACATTTGGGCTGGTTTTGGAGCATTGATTCTCCATTACTTGGTACATGAATTCAACCATTATTTGGTTGAATGTAACCCCTATATTAAGTGTCATTACATGGCTATTGAAGGCCATTAGTTGGCTAGTTGAGGAGTCTTCTCCTTACACTATAAATTGAGGCCTTTGGCTCAATTGAACAACACTCAACACTTAGAAAATTCTCCAGATTTTTTGATTTCATACTTTTCCTCTCTAGCAAAGTCACTATACTCAAAGTTCTTCAAGAGTAACACTTGAGTTTCCTTTGCTCATTTATTAAGTTGCTATTGTATCTTGGGAGACTATTGCTCAACATCGTAAAAGGAGATATACGGGGCAATCTTATCTTAAAGACAGAGTCCCATCACTCGACTCAGCAAATTACACAAGCAGTTTGTTAAGGTTTTGATTTCCAATTTTATTGTAATTGTTTGTTTATCTTTTCTACTATTGTAATAGTTACTTACCTCCCGTTCCCTACAACAATTGTATCCCAATAATTTTAAGACAAGATTTTCGTTGTAAGTAAGTTAGAAAGATGACTGTCATAAATCAAACTGCTTCTGATTCTGCTGTTGCTGCTCAAGGCAATTCCTCTCCCTTCCCCACTGCTCAAGGCACTCCTAATGCCTTTTCGATTGCTCAAGGATCATCCAACGCCTTTACTGCCGCTCAAGGGAATGGTGTCGTTCCTCCACCGCTGGATTTCACCATGAACGCCCTGAAAAGTTCATTGGGTCAAACTTCAAGAGATGGCAACAAAAGATGTTATTTTATCTGATTGTTATGGGAATGGAACGTTTCCTAACAGAAGATCCTCCACAAGCTGGAGATGAAATGGACCCTTCGTCTCCTGAAATGGGTGAAGGAGGCCTAGGTATCCATGTCATTAATGGCATGAAGATGGTTCTTGATGCATGGAGTCATAGTGATTTCATGTGTAAGAATTACATATTGAACTGCTTGTCGGACCCTCTCTACACGGTGTATTGCACTGTTGGCACTGCCAAAGAGTTGTGGGAGAAGCTACAAAAGAAGTACAACGCACAAGATGCAGGTACAAAGAAATTCATCATTGGGAAATTTCTGAAATTTCAAATGGTGGATAGTAAAACAGTGATGTCCCAAGTCTAGGAATTCCAAATGATTCTACATCACCTGAATTTGGAAGCTATGAAACCAAACGAGCAGTTTTTTGTTGCATCACTGATTGAAAAGTTATATCCTTTAGGGAATGAGTTTATGAGTTAGTTAAAACTCAAGACAAAGGAGATGACCTTTGAAGAACTTATTATCAAACTCCAAATTCAGGAATATAATAAGAAGGCCTTGCCTAGGGGTAAACAACCTGCTGAGGCAAAGGCAAATCTGGCTAAGGCCAAAGAGAACCCAAGCAAGAAGCGAAAGTTCCAGAAAGACGGCAAGACCCAAGCAGCGGAGAAGTTCAAAAGAAACTGTCACCACTGTGGAAAACCTGGTCACATGATCAAGGACTGCCGCAAGCTCAAGACTGAGCAACAAGAGAAGGCCAAGGCTAAGGGCAAGGCACACGTTAACGTCGTCAAAGACCAGTTTCTGAATGACATGATTGAGGAGTTCTCAGCGGTGGTGCTAGAAGCAAACCTTGCTGAGAATCTCATACAGTGCTAGAAGCAAACCTTGTTGTTCTAAGAGATGCCTTCTCCACTTATACACCGGTTACAAATAAGAAGTTTTTCATGGGCAACAACGCTTTCTCTGACGTGCTGGGGGTAGGAAAGGTAGTCTTGAAGATGACTTCTGGAAAGGAGCTCACTCTGAAGGAAGTGATGCATGTTCCTGAGATTAGAAGAAACTTAATTTCAGGTCCTTTATTGGTTAATGTTGTTTTTAGGCTAGTGTTTGAGTCCAATAAATTTGTAGTCACTAAGAATGGAATGTTTGTGGGAAGGGGATTCGTCTATGAAGGCCTCTTCAAAGTGAACATCGTGTCTGTATTATGTAAAAGCAATAATATTGAAGCCTCTTCATCTTACTTGCTTGAGTCCTCTAATTTATGGCATCATAGATTAGGACATGTCAACTACAAGTCCATCCAAAGGTTGGTAAAGTTGCAGTTGTTGCCTTCTATCGATGTAAACCCTCAACATAAGTGTGAGGTGTACGTAGAGGCAAAACACACAAAGCTTTCTTTTTGATCCGTCGAAAGGAATATCGCTCCTCTATAACTTATTCACACATATATATGTGATTTGAAGTTTGCACAAACTAGAGAAGGGAACAAGTACTTTGTGACATTCATTAATGATAGCACAAGGTATTGTTACCTTTACTTGTTGAAAAGTAAGGATGAAGCCTTTGAAGCGTTCTGACATTACAAAGCAGAAGTTGAGAACTAACTAAGCATGCGGATTAAATCCATTCATAGCGATAGAGGGGGAGAATATGTAGCGCCATTTGAGGAATATTGTGCCCAAAAAGGCATTGTTCATCAAACGACGGCTCCATACTCACCTCAATCGAACGGTGTGGCAGAACGTAAGAACCGCACATTGAAGGAAATGATGAATGACTTGCTCATCACTTCCGGTCTTCCCCAAAACATGTAGGAAGAAGTTGTCCTTACCGCTAATACGATTCTTAACAGAGTCCCACATAAGGGTAAGGATAAAACTCCATATGAATCATGGAAGGGAAAGAAACCCAACTATAAATATTTAAAGGTGTGGGGTTGTCTGGCAAAGGTTGAAGTACCCAAGTCAAAACAGGTCAAGATTGGGCCTAAGACTGTAGATTGCATATTCATCGGATATGCAAATAACAGTAGTGCTTATCGCTTCTTAGTGCATAAGTCAGATATTCCAAATATCCACAGGGGTACAATCGTGGAATCAATGAATGCTCAATTCTTTGAAGGTACCTTTCCTAGAAAGGAAAAAGACATAACCTTTCGCAAACAAAGTTATGAATAAAGCTCTCAGGAACCGGGAGTCGTTGACAGCCCAAATCTAGTGGATCTCGAAGTGGCTGAATATCCAGAATCTAGTGTTCCAGATTCTCATAACTTGGAGACTCCGGAGATGGAACTAAGGCGAAGTAAAAGGGCCAGGAAGGATAAATCCTTCGGTCCTGACTTTGTAGCTTATATGGTTGAAGATGAACCAAGGACAATTGTTGAAGCATTGTCAACTCCAGAGGCACCGCTCTGAAAAGAAGCTATTGAGAGTGAAATAGACTCCATTCTGCATAACCATACTTGGGAGTTGGTTGATCTTTCTCCGGGAAATAAACTGTTGGGCTGTAAATGGATACTCAAACGAAAGTATAAAGCAGATGGGTCTATAGATAAGTACAAGGCTAGGTTCGTAGTCAAGGGCTATCGGCAAAAGAAAGGCCTTGACTACTTTGACACGTACTCCCCGGTGTCTAGGATGACGTCCATACGAGTATTCATTATGATCGCAGTGTTGCGTGACCTTGAGATACATCAAATGGATGTCAAGACAGCCTTCCTAAATGGTGATTTGGAAGAAGAAATTTATATGGACTAACCCAAGGGGTATATGGTTCCAGGGCAAGAGAAGAAAGTATGTCGGCTTGTCAAATCTCTATACGGGCTTAAACAAGCCCCGAAGCAATGGCATGAAAAATTTGATAGTACTCTACTATCGAAGGGTTTCGCCATTAATGAGTGTGACAAATGTGTCTACATGAAAGATAACTCTGACTCGTTTGTTATGATATGCTTGTATGTAGACGACATGTTGATCACAGGCAGTCCTAGCATAATTCTAGAGACTAAGAACATGTTGAAACAATGCTTCGAGATGAAGGATATGGGTATCGCAGATGTCATCTTAGGGATAAAAATCTCTAAGACGTCTGACGGACTGGTCTTATCTCAGTCTCACTACATCGAGGATGTTTTGAGAAAGTTTGAGATGTATGACAGTTCGCCTATAAAGTCACCAATGGAAAGAAATCAAAAGCTTGATAAAAATCGTGGTGCACCCATATGCCAGGAGCAATATGCATAGGTGATCGGTAGTTTGATGTACATAACAAACTGTACCCGACATGATATTGCTTATGCAGTCAACAAGTTGGCTAGGTTTACCCATAATCCGAGTGATGATCACTGGAAGGCATTGAATCGGGTGCTTAAATACCTGAAATACACGCTAAATTACGGGTTGCATTATTCGAGATATCCAGTTGTACTAGAGGGGTACAGTGATGCAAACTGGATAGCTGACATAGAGAACACCAAGTCCACCAATGGGTATGTATTTACAATTGGTGGCGGGGCTGTGTCTTGGAAATCCTCTAAGCAAACCTGCATCGCCCGATCCACGATGGAATCGGAGTTTATCAATTTAGACAAAGTAGGAGAAGAAGTTGAGTGGCTTCATGACTTCTTAGAGGATGTTCCTTGTTGGAACAAACTCGTACCTTCTGTAATGATCCACTGCGACAGCCAGTCGGCTCTAGGAAGGGCACGAAATGCTATGTATAACGGCAAGTCTCGTCATATTCGACGGAGGCATAAGACCGTTAGGCAACTGATCACCACGGGTATAATATCCATTGATTACATAAAGTCAAAGGATAACATAGCAGACTCGCTGACAAAGGGCTTATCCAAAGATCATATGTTCTTCTTGTCTAGGGGGATGGGCTTAAAACCCAAGGTATAAGGACCAATACGGTGGTAACCCAACCTTACTGACTGGAGATCCCAGGAATTAGGTTCAATGGGAAAACTAAGCTGTAAAGGTTCAGTTGAGCGCTTCAGTAGAAGCATGAGCACTTCGGATAGTGATTTCTGTGAAGAAACACCAAATCCAAAGTCGTTCCCGTGATAGACAATAAGTGATATCTGCAGTGTGGGTAAAGGTTAAGTTTCCAAAACCTTTAATGATCCTCACTAGTTGAGGTAGGTTTGGGGAAACTTTTAATGGTTCCTAATACTTGTAAAGTGGGGTATCGCATGATACCTTGTAGGAGACCACCTATTTAAGTGCGAGGACCGTCCGCCTCAAATGAACGCACTTAAGAATCCAAGAAGTGTCCACGGCCACAACGGACAAAACATTACGAAGAACTAAGTAGAGGAAGTTTTTGTGTTGGTACCATTGACTTGGCTTATATTAAACACTGACGGTTCAAGACATCACGTTCACCGCGCAGTAAGTAAGTTCGATGGTATTCAACTATGGAAGGTTCAAAGTGAATGCTACCTATCCAGATGCAACATCGGTCGCTAAAAGATTGTTGGAAAAGTCACCAAGTGTGTGCGCCAAAATCTCTTTCAAGAGGGGATTGTTGAAAATTTACTAAATGTGAAAATAAGTATATCCCATTAATTTATTACTCGAACAATTGGACCCGCACGTCGGAAACATCGCTTCCACACACGTGCACACGTAGTGCCAAGTATCGTAAATTTCATTAAGTGAAAGAGATATTGGTACGTATGTAATACGTTTGAGACATAGAATTATGGACGGTTATTAGCCAAATGACAAAGTATTCCACGTTGGTAAAAGAAGGAAGAAGTGTACGAAGTGTAAGATGAAACGAGTCGGAAATCGTCGTGTAGCCGTGAAGGGCCGCGGCGCCACACCGTCGGAGCCGCGGCGCTAATTCACAGCGCCGCAGCGCTTCGGAGGCAGAATGTTGTGACGGGAAGTTGGAAAAATCTGACGTTTGGGCTGATTTTGGAGCATTGATTCTCCATTACTTGGCATATGAATTCAACCATTATTTGGCTGAATGTAACCCCTCTATTAAGTGTCATTACATGGCTATTGAAGGTCATTAGTTGGCTAGTTGAGGAGTCTTCTCCTTACACTATAAATTGAGGCCTTTGGCTCAATTGAACAACACTCAACACTAAGAAAATTTTCCAGACTTTCTGATTTCATACTCTTCCTCTCTAGCAAAGTCACTATACACAAAGTTCTTCAAGAGTAACACTTGAGTTTCCTTTGTTCATTTGTTAAGTTGTTGTTGTTGTATCTTGGGAGCCTATTGCTCAACACCGTAAAAGGAGATATACGGGGCAATCTTGTCTTAAAGACAGAGTGTCATCACTCGACTCAACAAATTAAACAAGCAGTTTGTTAAGGTTTTGATTTCCAGTTTTATTGTATTAGTTTGTTTATTCTTTCTACTATTGTAATAGTTACTTACTTCCCGTTCCCTACAACAATTGTATTCCAACAATTATATGATTTAGACAATACAACATTAACATTCAGTTTGAAGTTTGAACTGGAAAAAAAAGAAGCTAAAGATTGAACTGAAAAACTTTAAACTTAACTAAGGTCACGATGTCTTTAAGTTTTAAACTAAAAAGCTGAACGTTAGAATACAATATTCTAAAATTTAAATTAAAAAATTTTGAACTGATAAACTGAACTTAATTAAGAATACAGTATTATGAAATTAAATTTAATCAAAGGAAGTGGAGAAGAAGAAAAAGCAGATCTCTGCCCGCTTTTTAATTGTAGCGAAACTTTAAATAATTTATAAATATTGGCTACAACTTAAGTGGTTACCTGGTGCCATTTCCACGCTATATCAAAGTGTAAACGTGAAGATTATACACACCAGACATATGTTAGAACCCCAGTGGAAAATGAAATGATCCACTTGCTATTTATTGATATATATATATATAATAATATAAGATCTATCCCTATCTTTAAATTATCAACAACCGTGATTAAATTTTTCAATAAAAATGATTTTTTAAAGAAGTTAGTTATTTAATGTTAGTGGACTTAATATATATGTTTGGTTGAGACTTCAATTCTTTTAGGTACTGATCATTTTCTTCTTGATTTGCATTAATTGTACAAATAGATTTTCATTTGGTCTTGAAAACTTGTTAAGTCTAGAAATTTCTTTGAGTGATTGTGAGTGTGAGATGGATGAAGTTTGTTATTACCATAATTCTATAGATTTGGTTAGGTTTGTTGTAGAAAATGCATGTTTTTGGCTTTCCTTTAATTAAGGGTTTTAATCCCTATTTTGTGGGTAATGATAATCTAGAGGGTTTTATAAGGAATGTATTTTCTTGGACTTCCTAATCATTAGACAATCCTAGAAGACAATCTCTAGAGTCTAGTAATTATTCTTGATGGGTAATTAATAGGAAAAAAATAGTTAGACAATAAAACCTAAGTTCTAGACAAATACCCCTTCATTGTATACTCTACTTATAGGGTGAATAACTAAATACCCCTTCTCTTGACCCCTCCCCCATTCTTCTCCTTTTTATTGTTTAATTTTTTTTGGTTCCCATGCGATGTTCGGTATCCGCATTAGAGCCCGATTATATTCGGACTCGCGCTAGTGTAGGGTCCATTCGGGGAAAATACTCACTACCAAGAATTTTTCCATACCTAGGATTCGAACACGAGACCTCTGATTAAGAAAAGAGCAGCATCATCCGCTCACCACATCCTATAGTGATCTTATTAATTTACTAGTGAATTTATCCGCGCGAAATAAAAGATATTTCTCTAAGTATAACACAAAAAAAAATAGAGAGAGAGAGCTAACATGGGCGTAATATTTCTGTATTTACTTGAAAACAAAAAAGAATTTATGAAAAATTAGAAGCAAAACCTCAAGAATCTTGAGTGCATTTATGTGGAACAAAGACAAAAAAGATCAAAACTCAAAACACTACAACTTATAAGAAAAAATTGAGAAGATGACATATTCAGAAAATTATAACCCAAAAGCACAAAGTAATAGTGAAATTTAAGAAAAGGAATGATAATTACTCCTAATTGACAAAATTTTAAGGAAAAATACAAAAACATAGTTATGGAGATTTAGGGTGACATCGAGGCAATATAATTATGGGTGTAAACTGGATATTCTGTATTAAAATAGAGAATAGTATTCTTATAGTTAAGTGATTGTTATTTAGTTCAAGTCTGAACATTCAATTTCACCAAAAATTCTAGAGTAATTTATTTTTCATTTCATTGCTCTCAATCCTAAAATCTCTTGTTTTTCCTCTTCACTTTCTTGACCAGCAAAATGATTAAAAGAATATTATTCTGACAATTTTTGAATTGTAATTTTAGTTGCCTAACTAATTAGGTTCGGAATTTATTTTATCAAAATGTTACTTTTCTATATTTCCCTCCCTACTCCAAACCTGAAAGATTTGTAAAAAACATGAGAATATGTAAGAATATAATTGGGTATCTCCTGTGTTTCTTGCTTAGTAAAAACTTGCAACCAGTGAGTATCGCACTTTCTTCTACAATAACCATTGCAAATCACATTTACCACAGATCTTGAGCCAAAAATCGTGGTATAGCTTCCAAAGCAACTGCAACTTATAAGGCCACTGCATATTTAAGAATATAAATACAGAGAATTGCATGTCCATATTTTGCCTTTTCAAGTTCTCAATACATTATATCGGTGAATTAATTATTTCATAATAAAAATTGCAGTAAGTACATAATAATTGCTACCTTCTAAAAATATCATTAATAGGGAAGGGCAAAAGACCTTAAATAAGGTTAAATAATTTGGTCTCCATGCTGTTGCCATTTCATGTTCTTAATGCGGCATATTACTCACATTACATGAATTGATTGATTTCATAATAAAATTTGTAATAAACACTACGTACATAATACTAATTGCTGACTTTCATAAAGTCCTTAAACAGGGAAGGGGAAACGGTTAATTGGCTTTATTGCAAAGGTTCATTGGTTACTGCTACCGTGCTACGTGGGCTTGCTATATTTTATGTGACTTTATTAGTCCATTAATTAGTAGATTATGTGCAGAAATAACAAAAAATTGGAAAAAAAATGAGATAAAAGATAAATAGGAATGATGGCTACAGAGAAGTGTCACATAGAATTGTTTGTTACTAGCTTTATATTATATATAGATATAGATATAGATTGTTTAATAACCAGCCTAAATTGGCTTTTATTCTTCTGTTTAAAATTGAAATTGAAGTGAAATGATCAAACTTCTCTCTATTAATTCAATTACTTGTTATGTTCTTAACAAACTAAATAAATGGTACTCTTATAGTAAAAAATAATATCTACTCCATCGATCTGTTACAATTTATATGGCAACATTACTATTTGGAAGTCAGAAAAGTTCTTTGACTGCACTTTCTCTTGAATATTTTGAATTATTAGTTATTACAATTTATAGTATTTTTTACATAATTTTTTATTATATAATGTTTAAAAATATATATAAAATATTTAATATTTATGTCTTAATTCACACATAATTATGACCCTATTTGACCCAATTCAACCATTTTGCTATACAGCTCAGTATAGTATAGTACCCTTTGAAAATGAAAAAGAATGCAACTGTTAACGCCAATAAATTGACTTAATACATGTGTATCATACTAGCATGTTCTTATTATATCAAAAAGAATCATCCTATTTAATTAAGTTCATTTTCTTATAGCCGCCCCGGCCCTCGCGTTCTCTTTCTTTAAGATCTTAAAGAAAATAAAGAATCGTCATCGCATGATGAGTATGATAATTTTTTGTTAGTTTAATTCGAACCTGTAAGAATTAGGATTAGGCCATTGACCTTATATCATATAATTATATCTTTTATATAATAAAATTCAACTTTAAACAAGTTGAGTTCAATTAGAGCCGTCAATGTAGGCTAAGACCCGTGGGCCGACCCAACCTAGCCCGTGATTTGATAGGGTTGAACTTGAATTTGTGGGACCCATTTAAGAACGAGGTTTTTTAGTCCGCCCCGAGTAAGCCCGATGGCCCGTATGCTTGAGTGTGTGGATTGGGCCGGCCCGTGGGCAAAAAGAACTTAATCACAAAATAAAAAATAGAAAGCAATTGAAAATGTTAAGACAAACTTGTCACAAGCAGAATCAGATGTGCTTGATGAAGATTATGTTGATGTGTTGGTGTTGAATACGTTATAAGTGTCATGAAAGTTTCTTTGAGAAATTTATTTTTACTTTAAATGGATGAAATATTATCAATTTCTTTTTTATGCGTTTTATTGAGATCTATTTGAATAAAGCTAGGTTAATATTTCTATTTAGCTAGTTGTTTGCTACTCATTATTTGTTTAGTTTTCTATTAATATCTCTATTTGGTTCGAGTGAAATCAATTATTAATATATTAAGTGTTAACAATATCAACAGTTATTCAGTTTCGCAGAAGGTTTGGTCCAATAAGATCGTTTTTTTGTTCCGTTGTACCCAAAATAATTGCATATAATGGTAGATAATTCATATTGAAGTCATACAATCAAATCTTTACTTAAAGCCAAACTTAATAAGTATTATTAGAATCATTTTATTTGTGGATTTGAGACTTGATTAGCAAGTAGTAACACCATGTAATATTATCTTGTAAATATTTATGTTAGCATTTTTACATTACAATTTAAATTAAAAAATTATGAAAAATATTTTTTTATAAAAGTGGGTTGGCCCGGTCAGACCCACATCCCACGTAATGATGAGTTGGGCTTGTTGTTTAAAGGCCCATCAAAATAGTGGGTCAGCCCGACCTGACCCGTCAAATTCCAAAACACGTGTGGGCTAACCCGATTAGGCTAGGTCAGCCTGTTTTGACAGCTCTATGATAAATATACAGTTATTAACAAATGCTAAAAGGGTCAACTAGGGCGCAAGTGTTACGTAATCATACCATTTATAACAAGGATGAATCTAAATAATCAAAATTAAATATCTTAATGAATAAAAGAGTCTTCCAACAGAGATATCCTACTGTCAAAGGCAATATTTATTTTAATCAGTGAAAATTATTGTTAAGAGATTTGACTTTGGAACGCGCGTAAGATATTAGAATTTATCATATTATGTCTAAGAGAAACGAACTTGATTACAACAGTGTTGAAAAGGTAATCCATAATGGGAGGAGTATCCTTGACCAATGAAAGCGACATCCCTTAATCGGAAAATTATATTATATAAATAGATAAAATTTTAGTTTTATAGAAATATATATCAGTGTTGGCGCTCCTTAACACAAGTGGAAGGTTTAGTGCAGTGATAAAGCAGTTGCAAACATTTCCTAAGGTCACGGGTTCAATTCTTGCACACAACATAATTATAATTTTTTGACATCCCTTAATGAAAATTCTAACTCCGTCACCTTCCAACCGTCCATAAAACAAGGGGAAGTAGTATATATAAATGTCACTTCCCCGTAGATATAAGCAGTGTTGCTTTTGACGATTATAAGACCTTTATTAAGTTTGTTTTCCAATATACCAAAAAAAGAAAAGGAAATATTTTGAAGTTCTCAATTTTCTTATAGTACTTCTTGTGTTTATTAATAAAGTAGTATAGGCAGATAAATTAGAAATTATGTTTGTAAGAAAAGTTTCGGCTATTACTAGCTAGGAATTAATATAATTGAAGCTCCTATTCAAAATATTATAGTCTGTAGTGATTCAATATTTTGTAATGATGCATAACTATTTATATGAAATTGCTTGGGGAGTCCCCCACCGGCGACTGCTATTTAATATTTATTCTTGTTTCTTCAATAATTTTATTTTACGGATAAGGCAAATGACATATTTGCCCAAGCAATATAAGACTGCATTTCATTCACAAATAGTTGTAATAATCTGATACAATTGTGAGTCATCCAAACAGTATAGATAGAGGTTACGTTGCATATAGCATGAGTCACATCAATTTGTTATGACTTGCTTTCTTAGTGCTAAAATGTAATATATTTTTTTCTTACTTATTTGTAGGTTTGATATCACAATAATCCAGCATTATTTGTAATAAGATAATTAGGTTAAATATAATATGAAGTCGTCAAACTGGTCTGTCATGGTTCACCAATTTGATTTGATTCAATTTGCGCTGACGTCTCTTAACAATTTCGACCGCTCTGTTTATGATTATTTTAATCTAAAATTTTTCATTAAACTTAAAATGATAAATTCCACACAAATATTAAAACCGAGAACAACATTTAAAACCAACCCCAAAATTATTGGGTACTCTATTGTACTTTATAAAGCAGTATGGGAAGTAAATAACTATTACAAGTGTTCGAAAGGATAAATAAATGGTCAATCTTCAAAACTGCCGCAAGCTTGTTGTGTCTTGAATTTGTGTCTTGAATCTTGATAATCTGAAATCAAGAAACAACTAAATCTGGATGGTTACAACGTTGTGTGTTGAGTCGAGTGATTGCCCTCTGTCCTTAAGACAAGATTGCCCTGTATATATGCTTTTACGTTAGCGGGCAATAGTCTCCCAAGATAAAACAACACTTTAATCTCAACGCTACAAAGCCACTAGGTTGAGCCTGACGAAGAAAACAAATATGAATCGACTTGTTGAATATATGGAAAAGGAAGGAAGAGTTTCTGTTTACTCTTCTGTTTTGTCTCTGTGTATATAGTGTGTCTCTGTTGTGTATATCATGTGTATATGAGGGTCTTTGCTCACTGTTTTTTGCAGTGTTTTTCACTGACTGTTTGCTCATTGTTTTGAGCTGCGTTTTGTGCTATTTTCTGTCTATTTGCTCACTGTTATGTGCTGACTTTCAGTCACGTATTTGAGCCAAAGGAGGCATCAATATATAGCATGGAGGAGGGACTCCTCAACTGCCACAAACATGGCTGTAAATAGTCATTAGGAGGGTTGTTAATGAACATTAGGGAGGCTGAAAATGGCAGGTTTAATGCCATTAGTGAGACTGATTTATGGTCATGAAGGAGGTTGATGATGGTCATTGAAGAATGGTTGTTTATGGAGTAGTTAACAGTCAAGTAATGGCTGATTAATGCTCCAAAAAACAGTCCAAACGGTAGACAGAAAGTTTCTGCCTTCCGTCACTCCCAAAATCAACTTTTCAGAAACTCTAGGGATCAAACTGTAAATAGTCCCCACAGCCCACAGCCCGTGACCCGAGACCGGACCGGACGGGCGGACGACGACGGCGCGCGTGTGGGCTTAGCCTTAAACCCAAGCACATCTAGGTCCTCCCTCTTTTAAACACATGGGATACCCCTTGGGGTCCCAAACCCTTTACCACTTTAGAGACTTATAAAGAGAGCAATTCTTCCTTTTCCCACCAATGTGGTAGATTTGTCCCACACCATATTTTCATGCCTCAAACACCTTACTTCGTGGACCAATATCTCTTTCATTTCTCAACGAAATTTGACGATTCTTGGCCCTACAGTCATCTACTCACTTAGTAGATTATGCAAGTGTGAAGAGACAAAGCCTCCAACATGCGAAACACTAGTGTTTAATTCATTAAAGATGGGTGGACGCATCTCCCCGCTAAAGGTAAATTTCCAACAAAAGTATCCCTTTTGTGCAAATCGCCCAAAACATTATACTATTATGTCCATTTTACCAACCAAAAAAAAAAGTCATAACCTGAGAGCGGAGAAGATTTACCCAATTAATTGAAAATGTCAAAAACTTCACAATTCAACCTCAAGCAAGTGGAGTTTTGAGCAGAAAAAAGATAAAGAAGGATTAAGATTCTTAAGTTGTATAAACATATATTATCAGAGTTTACCTTATAGTTTTATAGTATAAATATTTTTTACACCATTAAGTTAAAGACGATCACTTGCAGTACTAGGTTACTAACTATAGTAAACATAATTTGTATAACCTAAAAACAAGGTAAATAATTTATTATAATTGGTTAAATTACGCTTTTTACATAACAAAAAAATATTATGTATTAGGTAGAAAGGCACCTGGGAGCGTCTGCGTAAGCAAGAAGCTTTGTGGCTCCGAAGACTCTAATGGATCCTTATAACTGTCTCTCACTCCTAACAACTCCCGTCACATCAACTAACCTAGATCAGAGCGTCGCGGCGCGCAAGGGAGTAGTGACATCAGGATACATACGTCACCACAGCCCCCTAGGGTCATAATAGTCTAAGTTTTGACTTATATATACAAGGCTTAAAAGAGAAAGAGGACACATTGTATTATCTCTAAACACACATTTCTTGTAACTCAGCTCTCTCTCTCAAAGCTATTATACGATTCACGGCCTTTAACTTATATTCGATCCATAGTTATTTCCAAATCTAATTTATTGGTTTTTTATTACTTGTTTGTTCTTGCTATTATTTTTAAATATCATTTATCCGTAACCTAAATCTCAATCCCGGACTCAATCAAGAGGGTCTCCGGACCGGATACGGCCTACTTATCTTTAAACCCTAAAATACAAATATCTAACCGCATTTTTGATAGATATCATTTTTACTGGAAAATAGTTTGGCGTCGTCTATGGGGATAGACAATTGTGGAGTTGTCTCTATCCGTAGTTGATTTTCTTGAAAACCTTGAGGCAAACACATCACGGAAGAGAAGCATGTCATGTCAGAACAGGATTGCTCGCGACCCGTGGGAGATTGGAGAGGAATAGGTGCTTAATGAGCATTAGGACATGGAAGAACGGTTTGAGACATTACAAACAAAATCAGAGGGAACAATAGCCCCGAAAGCAAGCAAGTCTGTAGACGAAGGAGATGCTCAAAGCCATCCAGAAGAGATTTGAGAGGCGCGACCCAAGGAACGATACCCCGAGAAGAGGAAAAGAGAATCACACTCCAAAGTGAATGGGAAGTTCAAAGAGAAGGGTACCCCCTCGAAAGCTGCATTGGCCACAATCTTGGCAGAAAACAATGTCATAATGGACCGCATGAAAAAGTTCATAAGATCTTTATCAGGAATAGCACCAGATTGCCACCGGGCAGAAGATGAAGAAGCTGCGAAGCTCTCGACGCGTCCGCAATGAATGTGGGGAGAACAGAACCTACGATGCCAGAATCAAACTTGACAAGACTCGCAGCGCTAGAGAAGAAGTTGCATGAAAGGAGGAACCAGATACCTGGGGGCCCTCCTATTTTAAAAGGAGTCGGAGCGAGGAAGTATGGAAAGATACCCTGCAAAGTAGATGCGGCTCCGGATCCCATCCCAAAAAATTTTAAAATGCCTGACATATCCAAGTACGACGGCACGACAGATCCGAACGAACACATCATGACTTTCGAGGCTGCAATCACCGAGCACAACTTGCAACAACATCAGATCGAATTTGTTATGCAAAAAAAATTTAGCCAGACGCTCGCAAAGGGAGCACTCTCTTGGTACACTCTCTTACCTGAAAACACTATTGATTCTTTTGTTGCTCTTGCAGATACATTTGTCAAAGCCTATGCTGGGTCCCGGAGGGTCAAAACCCACAAGGCAAATGTTTTCACCATAAAGCAAATGAAGGATGAATTACTCCGCAACTTCATGGAGCGCTTCCAGTAGGAAAGGATGCAGCTTTCTATGATCTCCGAAGATTGGGTTGTCGCAGCATTCATTGATGGCCTAAACGCCGACAGTTCGGACGCATCAAGGAAATTAAAAGAAAGCCTGAAGGAATTCCTGGAATGAGGTGAATAACAGATCAGGCGAGCCATTAAGTATGTTTCTTTAACTAACAATGAGGCTGAGTATGAGGCTGCAATTGCAGGTTTGGAATTAGCTCGGATACTCAGAGTTGAAAACATCGAGCTCAAAAGCGACTCACTGCTAATCATCAATCAACTATTGGGCAAATATGAGGCCAAAGATAGCCGAATGCAGGAATATCTAAGTAAATATACTACTTTATTGGCTCGATTTCAAAAACGGAATAGGACGCAAAGGCTTATGTACGGAAATGCGAGAAATTTCAGCAGCATTCGCCGATAATACATCAACTTGTTAAACCCCTCCACTCGGTAGTGGTTCCATGGCCATTCATGAAATGAGGGATGGATATCGTGGGCCCATTGTCGGTAGCTATGGGGGACGTGAGGTTCCTACTGATCCTAACTGCATATTTCTGAAAATGGGTGGAAGCCAAAGCGTATAAAAAGATTCATAAAAGGCAGGTTATAGACTTCATATGTGATTTGGGATACCAAAGGAGATCGCTTGTGACAATGACCGGAAGTTCATGGGAAAGGTCACTGAGTTCCTAAAAGGGTTAAAGAGCCTCAGCACATGCGGGTTCTTGTTCGAACCCTCTTTTTATGCCTTTACATGGGGTTGAGATGTCTTCTCCATCAGCACTGAAAATGAAGTACTTTTCTTCATTTCAAAATTAGATGTCTTAAATCTCAATTTCGCGCTAGCGTTCCAAAATGTGACATTCTCGGATTGAGTCAAGGCAAGATGACCTCAAACACCAAATGCCAAAAAATCACATAGGCGTGCACCGGCTGTCGAACCTTAGGCTTAAAAAAAATACTCGAATAATAGCATAGTTCAGGTAGACGGGCGTAGTGGTCACGCCGTCCATGGTTAAGTGCAAATTAAAAAAGACAACATGTCATTATACGACTACAATTGTTGCAATAAACAAAACGCATGTCAAATTGTAGAGGCAATAAAACAATTGTCATTCATAAACAGCGTCGAGCGCGCAAAACATAACTACGGGGAATACAAACCCTAGTGAACTATCAAGAGAGAGCATAAAGACTCAAATCCCAGAAACAGCAAAGGACGCAAATGACTGGGAAAACCCATCAAATGGCACGCATGACAAACATAGTCACAAAAAAAATTAAAATTAAAGGGCACGCAAGTCATCTTCAAAAAATGTCAACATTGAAAAGAGGCACACAGACCCTTGAAAACTAACATAAGCTGAAAACCATAACCCAAGCTACGCTGTAGGAGGAACAACCTCGCCGCTAGGAGAGCCAGCAGAAGCATCAGAGGATGGGGGCGTCTCTTCGCACAGATCTTCCATGTCAGCATCAATTACCCCCAAACTCACCTCTACATCAACCACGACCGGGGGAACATTAATTTCCCCTATCTCCACCCCTTACAAGACCTCAAACCGTGTCTTGAGGACAATATGGTCTCATAACAAGATGGCCCTCCGTTGATCAGCCTCCCGGTGAAGCATCAACTATTGGTTTTGGGCTCGAAGATAGGCACGAGAAGCCTCTAGATCTTGCATCATTGCCCGAGCAGCATCGCGATCAAGTTTGACACGGATAACCCTCTCTCTCATTAACTGACGAACTTGGGACATGGTTCGATATGTCTCCTCCCTAGCATCCAGATCTTTCTTGGCCTCCTCTCATCTACCCTCCAAGATTGTCCTCTATTCCAGAAGATCGGTGTGCTCGACCCTAAGCTGAGCAACCTTCTTTCGAAGGCGGTGGTTCTCCTCCGCCAACCTCTTTACATTCAGGAAGGACGAAGATGTATTTCTAAAAAGCTCAATGGCAGAGGAGACGGCAACATGCCCCTGAAAAAGTGGGAAAATAATGTTAGCATACGCATTTGCATCAAGAAATAAAGATATCGTAAGAACAACCCAAAGTTACCTGAAGGAATATGTCTGAAAGATGGGCCAAGGAAGCTTCCAGGCCAAGATCGGGACCAATGGCAGATGACGGAGGAACAGAAGGTCCCACACCCACATCTCCGTTCCCCGTGTTTGGGGGTTGGCCACCATCGGACCCTGGTTCCCTAATAGATTTCTTTAAGGGGATCCCTGCATCCCCAGATGTTGCGGCTTCTCCCTCGTCATCCTCCACCAACACCACCCTATTTACATTCTACCTCGCTGGTCCACTCAATTTGTGACGCATCCTCACACGTAGACCGATCCCGGAAGTAGATGCCTCAGCATCTCCCAGAAGCTCTCGTTTCCTGTTGGCCTTGGCTTTTATGACGACCTTTGCGATATGAGTGCTAGCCTCATCCTGGGTAGGCACCTTCATGGCCAAACCACCCATCACGGGGAGGCCTTTAAGGAGACAAGTAGAAGAAAGACGTCAGGAAAAAGCCTAAATAAGCAAACAATAGTTTAAGCAAAAGAGATCTCACCATGGCTTTTGTCCTTCCATTCCTAGGTGAAAAGGGCCCTCTACGTATGCTCGATGCCCTGGAAGACTCGGAGCAAGTCTATCCCCCACCCAAAAATATCGGGTAACGGCTCAGGGACCACTAGAGCCACTACAAAGAAAAGAGATGAGTCAGTCGAGAGGAAAGCCTGAAGTATATGGGAGAACAAAGTTACTCACGGGCGTTGTTCTAGTGATCTAGAAGAGGGCCAAAGTTGGTGCCCTGAAGGCGATGGGTATGAATCACTAAAAACCGATCATACCACCCCCAGTCATAATTGTCCTTAGCATTAGGGCCCTGGAGCCCCATAAAGCAAAGTTAATTATTTACCCATGAAGTATCCGGGGGGAATAAAGGTGGATCAGGTAATCCAGAGTAAATGGGAGATGGACGAGATCTGCCAAATGTTGCAGGCAATGGACTATTCTTCATACCTGCGGGGCCAGTTGCCCAAGCAGATGCCATATCTTCGACAGAAGGCCTCCATTACCTGATAGATTGGGAGCCCAAAACCGATGGTGAATGGGTAAATATAGATGAGAGACATCCCAGGAATGTGTTGGGTGGAGGGGAAAAACATCAATGTCCAAGCCCCATCCACACTCAATGTGAACTTGGGGAAGGATAGAGTCAGCGATTAAATAGAGCATGTCTTCCATAGATTCAAGACGGAGGTTGGCACAAAAATTCCTTTCAAAATAGAAGTTGGGAGGGATGATCTTGAAAGCGGTGGAACCTAAATTAACGACCTGGGTAACATTAGATGACGATGGTCGACGGCGGGATGGACCCAACTCTGCCGCCATTCTAGCAAGACTTAGACCATCAGAAGTACCAGACGTCGATTCACGGTCTGTTATACGATTTCTTGTAACTCAGATCTCTCTCAAAGCTATTTTACGATTCACGATCATTAACTCATATTCGATCCATAGTTATTTCCACGTCTTATTTATTGGTTTTTTTACTTGTTTGCTCTTGGTATTATCTTTAAATATTGTTTATCCGTAACCTAAATCTCAATCCCGGACTCAATCAAGAGTGTCTCCAGATCGGATACGACCTACTACAAATCTTTAACTGCATTTTTGGTAGATATCATTTTTACTGAAAAACACATTACACTATCAATATATATATATATATATAAATTAATTCATGCTATAAAATGTCATAAGGGGTCTAAGGCCTCATTTTGTTTCATTAAGATTAAGACATTTGAATTTGAATACACATCTAAATGATTAAGATATTGTCTCTAGATCTGGACACTGAATAATTAAGACTGTTTGTTTTGAAACATCTGAATGTGCATAATGTATTTAATTAAACATAATAAATATATAATTTAAATAAAAAGTAACTAAATATTAGAAAATAAATATAAATTTAAGAAAATAAAAATAATATTTGATTAAAAAAATAAAAATATTTATGTTCCCTAATATTGGTGGAGATGCTTTGTAGTGGTGGTGGTGTTGATGGTTGTTGCTAGTGGCTAGTAACGGTGTTGGTGATAGTTATGATTATGGAGGTAGTTGGTGTTGTAGTGACTGGCACGATGGTGGTAGTTGGTACTAGGGTTGTCCAACGGGGCGGGATAGGACCCGACGGGACAGCGGGGAGGATTAGCACGCGGACACTGGCGGGCCGGGATAGGCGGGATGGGAAGAGGTCTTGTCCCGTCCCACATCCCGCCGGTAGAGGGTCGGGATTTTGGGGGGTCGGGATCGGGATTTGTGATATTTTTTTTGCCACTTAATTTAATAAAAAAATAATATATATATATATATATATATATATAAACACTTCAATAATTGAATAAGATAGTGTAATAAAAGTATCGCAATGTTGTTTTCGTGCCTCTTATATTATTTAATAGAAATATAATTTTTTTGTAATACAATTTCAAAATTGCAACTTTGTGGTGTTGTTCAAAAGTTGCAAATCACATAGTAAAATTGCAATTAAAAAAATTACATAGTTAACCATACTTTTTCTAATTTCCTCACAATGTCTTGAGGATCTTCGGTTGGAATTGGAATTTGTATGTCAAATTGTTCGATGTCGCTTCATGTTCCCTCGGACAAGATTTCGTTGTAGTTGTTGTCTTCTTCTTCGTTGATCTCTGGTTGACCGCACCTTCTATGCTCCACTCGAATCCAATATCTGAATAGAACTGCAATATCCAATGCGTCTCCCGCCAATGAATGTCTATGCACTCCTATTTGAAATCTTCCAACAGAAAAAGCGTTTTCAGACATTGTTGATGACGCTTGAATGTTCAACACATCTCGGGCCATCTTTGTTAGTGTCGGAAATGTATTCTGATTCTGCCTCCAGTATTTCACCAAGTCTTCATGTCCTTTATCATTGACAATTAATTCGTACAGTACAACACCCTACAAAACATAAACATCAAATTCACTAACTTGTGAAGAAGTTGAACCACTAAACATTTTATTTCTAAGGCCTTAAATACTAGCAGTAGAAACCACATGTGTTTTATAAGGTTATAGCGAAGTAGTAGAAGATGGTACAGAAGCTGGTTGATTATTTGCACTTTGTTGTTGGTAATACTTATATACTTGTTTACATTCAGTGTGTATGCTAGACGTAACTTCTTCTTTAGTTGGTTTGTGAGTTGGGTCTATTGGAAGTACTTCTATACAATCATAAATAGTTTCTATTAGTGTTTTACAACCATTTACTTTAATAGTCAGATTTAATATCGCACTAATAATATAAATAGTGGGAATAGGAAAAAAGTATTTTTTTTTGTAATTTTTTAAATATTTTTTTTAAATAGATGCCTTATAAGTTGGTTTTTGCATATATTCATTAAGTAACAAAAATATTAGATCTATATAAAATAACATATTTAAAATAGTAGGTTAATAAATACCGGAAAATTCTTTAGTAGCTTAAAAAAAATTCCCAATCATTATCTACAAGCATATCCCTTGGATTTTTATTATAGGCGTTAAATAATAAAGTTATAGGTTGTCTATAATCGTAAGTAACAAGTAGTTGCTCATACAGAGAATTCCACCTAGTCGAAACTTCTTCTGGAATTTTTCTATAAGGTAATCCACAATCATGACAAGTTTTTTTTATATTTTTTGCGTCTTTGTATTTTATTACCTTTAAAAATAAAATTTATAGCAAATTGTATTTTATCAAGAATGCTTTCAAAAAGTTTTAGGTCATCCTTTACAACTAACTTATAAATATGACACACACATCTTATATGAAAATGATCAGGAAAACATGGAGTTAACCGAACTTTTAAAAGTCTTATAGCATAATCATTAGAAGTAGCATTATATAATGTAATAGTCATAATTTTATCATTTATTCCATAATAATCACAAATTTCATTAATTTTTTGTGCAATAAAATTTTCAGTGTGCCTATCATCAATATATCTATATGCTAAAATATGTTTTTGCATAGACCAATTTTGATCTATCCAATGACATGTTACCGTTAAATAATCATTACTGTTAGTACTACGGCCTATGTCAGAAGTGATAGCCACTTTACCATTAAAATGATACAATGCATAACGTAAATATTATTTTCACTTGCAAATTTTAAAACATCCCTTCTAACAATTGATCTAGGAAAACCATTAAAAGCAGGATTATATGTTTCTCGAATGTAATGAATAAAACCAGGAGAGGAAGGAAATGAAAAAGGCAAACCCTCCACCGCAACTAGTTTTGCCATATTTTCCCTATCTTTGTTTTTATCATATTTAGGACCAAAATTCCCCCCGTCGTCAGGTTAATTTGACCATGTACTTAGTCGGGGACACTATGTGAACCTTGTCCCGACTCAGCTGGCACACTCAATTTTTTAGCCTGGTATTGATTCCACCCAGTTGTGTGCTCGCATTGTACATGTCTCAATAAACCTCCCGTCCCACCTTGACCTTTTCCAGTTTTAAATTTATAAATATTTTTACAAATTTTACATCTAGCTAGTTGATTCTCTTGGTCCTTATCAAAAAATGTCATGCAGCTGATTTTAATTTTCATTGTGTGGGGCCTCGACTGATACTAGGGGAATAGGAGGCATTCCAGTTACAATTTCAGGCTGAGACTCAGTCTGAGCCTGAGGTAGAGGTGCACTAGTGGGTGTGTCATCTAGATTATCGTCTAAATTAAAGTTTGGTTCATCTACCTCATCATCTAATGGTATATTATTAAAAAACAGTTTCATCTATATGAGTGAAATCAGTGAAATCATCGGGACTAGGAATAAGATTACTAGAAGAAGTACCCCTGCCCTTGTTACCCCTACTAGAAGAAGCACCATTACCCTTACCTTTACCCTTACCCTTACCCTTACCCTTACCCTTACCGTTAAACATACCTCTTAATCCTTCCATTTTAATTATGCAAATAAATAATTAAATATAATGAAATTAAGTGCGATAATTAAAATAAAGTAACAATAATAATTTAAAGAAGGAACGAATGTACCAAACACCGACGTAACGTCGACGTGTAATCGAGGTTGAAAATTAAAACTTTGCACGATAGATGATCCTCAAGCTAGTTGCCAACTTCACTCCCAATTTTTTAACTTTGATATAAATGAGCAAAATAAATATAATATTTAGTAGGTAATGTAGAATTGTAGAGAAATAAATTGAGAGATTAGAGAGATTGTAGGAAGATTTGTGAGAAAAATGAAGAGGAAATGAGGTATTTATAGTTGAGAAATAGACTTAAAGTGTAAATATATTAACTTAGGGGTTAAAAATAAATATTAAGGGGGTAGGGGGCTTTATGGGGTGGGGGGGCAAAAATGGCCGTTATAGTCGTTGTACAACGGCTAAAATCGAAATGTGGTCGTTGTTGCAATGGTTATTTTTGCAAAGGAGGAGGGGGCTGGCGGGGACAGGACGGGACGGGACTGGATGGGGCGGGTCGAGACGGGCGGGACGATCCTTGGCCCCGTCTCAAGTTCGAACCCCGACACCGACAAAAAAAAATTATAGAGGATCAGGGGGTCGGGTAGCGGGACGGGCCGGGTCGGGATTGGGCCAATCCGGCCCACTGGACAGGCCTAGTTGGTACTGGTGGTGGTGGTTGTGATGATGGAGTTGTTTTATATTAATAATTGGTGTTGTTTGTGGTGGTGGTTTATTGTGGTGTTGGTGGTAGTCGGTGGGAGTGCTAGTTATGATGGTAGAAGTGGTTAGAAGTAAGGATTGACTGGAATAGTGGTAACAGCGGTGGTGATGACAGAAGTGGTTAGTGGTGGTTGGGTGGGTGGATGGTTAGCGGTGGGTGAGATGGGGGTGGGGTGGTGGGTGGTGATAGGTGAGGGGTGGGTAGGGGTTTGGGATGATGGGGGTGGAGAGTAGGTAGGGGTGGGGATGGGGTGGGGGTTGGGAGGGTGAGGATGGGGTGGAATTGGTGGTTGTGGATAGAGTGGTGGTAAAAATTATTCGTATAAAATACTTCTTAATGATATTAAGATTTTATTTAAGATCTTAATGATTAAGACTTATTCAGATTAAATAAGTGTCTAGATCTTAATTTAAACAATCGCACTTAATGAAATAAGATCTGAATCATTCATATTCAGACCTCTATTAAGTGGAAACAAATGCGGCCTAATTAAAAGCCGCATCTGTTGTTTAATCACCACTACTACTCCGCTAGCTATTAGATGAGACACTCATCATGAGAGTGAAGTAAAATTAAAAAGTGTTATCACTAAAGTTGTATCCTATTAATTACTTATACTAATCTAATTTTAAAGTGGCTGAGTCGACCAGTGACTAATCATTTGCTTCACATATAATTTGGACGCCTGATCAATGACGTTAGTAACATATTATTGTAATTAAGTTAGTAATTTGTCAGTGGAAAAATAAAGAAACGACATCAAGTCAAACAGTTCAACTTGAATTGTTTGTTTAATTACTGGTGCATTTTACAGTTGTCTCCGTCTCATATTCAACGTCTTACCTCTAGTAATTTTCTAACGCAGTGATGGATGTAAGATTAAAAATTAGGGGTTTGAAGTATAACTACGTTACGCGTTAAACTAATATGTTATTATTTGACTGTAATAGATATGTACTAACAAGATACGAATTTGACCATTTAAAATTGTTCGTTGTTTCCATGTTCTGCTTAGTTCATAATTTAGACTTTAATAGGTTCATGTGCATAGGGAAAGTCCGAAATTAAACCTATCATATCATGCACCTTAGTAAAATATTAAAAAGATGGTACAAATAAGTCAACTGGTTGATCAAGTTGCTAGTTTGCTAAGCATGTACTTGGTTCTAATTTATGTGATAAAGTTTGAATAAACATAAAATTTTAAAAAGAAATTAAAAACTTTAGAATTTGTGGTCACAAGTATGTCATAATATTTGTGACTAAAATTTCTTAAAATGTGTGATCTTAAATATTTCATAACATTTTTGTGGCTATAACTCAATAAGGATAAAACGAAAAGTTAAGCTAAATCGTTTCAAATTTAAAAAGTTTCATTCTTTTAATAACGAACTAAGAATTAAAAAATTATTGCCACATAAATTGAAACATATGTAGTTATTGTTACTCTATGTCCCATTTTATGTGGCGATTTGTTTGTTTTAAAAAAATGACATATTTTTATATTTAAAATAATTTAATTTTAAATTTTTTATTTTATTTTTATGAGATGGTTAATAATACTCATGCAAATATCTATGATTTCTTATAAATTATAAGTTTCAAATTATTATTTTTTTCTTAATTTTACAATCAGACAAACCCCGTCACATAAATGAAACGGGGGAGTACTATATAGTATATTGATGTACCCCCATTCTAGACCTTTGGGTAATAAGCAAAGCCGCCCCTTGCCCATCTTACCTACGAAAGAACAAAATAGAGCTATTACAAGAATTTTACGTAAGAAAAAGTAAAAATATTACTTACAGAAAAAGTCAAACTAATGAAAATAAAAATATTAAGTATATTGAGATAATAAAGAGGCAATTAAAAATGAGTTGGAAGCTTAACAGTCAAAAAGTCATTATCGGGCGGTAATATCTGGCGTTATTATTATTACAAGTTCTTTACCATAGTATTATTGCACTCGTCTTGATTTTAAATTTTATGAATAACATATAAATAAACTTGTAATTATTCAATTGCTTCCCAAAAGAAAATTAAACTCGTATATGACTGGATAAAGTGTATGTTACTTTACTTTCATGTTTCATAGTTAATTAGCTATGCCTTGACCTCCTGATTATAAATTGATTTTAGTTCGTAGTTAATAACGTACGATCTACTTGTGAAGATTTATTTGTTTAATTGCTTAGAGAACGTTCAACAAGTTTATACGTAACAAATTAGCAAATCTTATAGGTTAATCTAGAAGAAATGAATTAAAATCAATTTATAATCAGTTGGCCGATTTGCAGCATCAGAGCAGATTCTTTTAGTCGTCTTAAAAAATATTTCATCAATCAATATTTTTTAAGACATATTGTCTAATTATTCTCCCGTTTGAGACTCCTATTTTTTCAAAAGTAGCCTGGTCTGAGCTAGAATAGCAAATTCATCAATCTTTTTCATAGCCATATCCTATCTATTCAAGTATTGCATAATCAGGAGGTCAAGCAGGGCTAAAACTTTCAATGAACATGGAATTGAGACAATGACGAATGAAATTGTGGACTAAATCTAATACTCATTTTTCTTAATTTATATGACAAACTTTATTATTCAGTATGTTTCAAGTGCCAAATCAAACATGGAGTTGGTATCTTTATATGATTTTAAATAATTCTTACCTCATGAACTAAATTATGAAGTTGCGTTATAGCCGATATTTATTTTCTTATCAGGAAGAAGAGTAGAAACAGTTTTAGTTGTGCAATCAAAGTGAGCCAAGGAGCAAAGTGGTATGCCACAGTGACTAATTGAGTGCTTTAACGGCTAGTCATAAATTAGCAATACTGCATTGCTATAAGGCCAAATCTTATATAATTCCCCTACACTGAAAAATGGATTACATTAAAGACCACACCAAATACCTCAAACTAGAAGGGCATCATCAAGCACTATTTACAAAATATCTTAGCAACTATACCTAAGATAAATAAAACTTAAAACATATACCTCCACATAGCTGGGCGATCTCTTGATATGAGAAGAACTCTAGATGCCAAATAATCAAAAGAAGGTGAATACAAATCATCAGGTCCAATTGCTTCTCTCAAATTCTGCCCATTGTTTTGATCCAAAGTGTTTAAGGACTGCAATGCATCATCCTTATTTGTGTCGAAAACAAATAGTCCCAATCCACAAACTCCCATAACAAGGTTTGAATTTCCCCAAACTTGTGTTAAAGCCGTGTAATGGGAGTGAGCATTTGATTCTGGCAATACATAGGTGTTGCAAAGCCTCTGCTTGCGCAACGAGAACTGCTGGATCTGGGAGGAGACCTGCCTTTTCACCGCGGATTTCACGGTAGTGCAGCCAAGATATAATGAATCTCCACGGGCAAAAACTGACTGAACATTTGCACCAACCTTGGGTATTTTTAGACCTATACCAGAAGGGTGACGGAAATCTAGAACGTTGATGAAATCAGAGGTGCAAAACACACCATCATTTCCTTCCACTTCAGAGGAACTAACCCTGCATCAAAATATGATACAAGCTTTAAACTTTTGATACAGATGAAAAGGCTATGCCATAAATTGAACTATAATGAGAACTTCTTACTGTCCTTTAGGATTCATAGTGATACATGACACTGAGAACACAGCATACAGAAAATTCTGAACCAATGTAGACTTGTGACTAAAGACCCGTGCTTGGTATAAAAGAATCGCTATATTACTACGTAACTCTCCCAACAAGCAGAGGCGGATGTAGCATACCCATACTGGATACTTTCGACGCAAAGCATAAATTTATATATAAGAAGTCCATGAAAATTGCAACAAATAGTAGATATGAACCCATAATGGGTTCAATGCTAAAAACCTTAACTGTTGAAGCCATAAAACTTAAATCATGGATAAGCCTCTACCAACAAGGTGAGAATATGTAATATTTTGTAACTAGAAAGGACATGGTTTCACTTTTCAACAATATGAGGGAACTTTATAAAACTGATTGTTTCTTCCTTTTTTCTTCTTTTGTTTCGTGGCCATATATATTACTCCCTCCTGTTCAAAATAAGTGTTCACATAGTCTTTTGCACACCCCTTGAGAAAATGCTAACTCCTAGGAAAAATAGGTATTTGACTAAACTACCCTTGTGTAAATACTACTTGCGATCAATATAGTTTCAAACTCACTTATCTAAATAGGGGTAAATTTGGAATAAAATGAAGTTGATTCCTTCTTGATTATGTAAGTGGACACTTATTTTGAACCGGACGAGTAATCAATTAGTAATAAAAGAATCTCCATAATACTACTGCTCCAAGTTTCAAGGCTAGAATTGTACTTCTTGGATCAGGTTAGGGGGGATAAGAGACATGGTAGAGACTTAATAGGTTTCTACCCAGTCCCTGAGCTCAAAACCTGTTTTACTAAAACTTTTCCCTTGAATCCTAATAGAGTTTATGATTCATCTGCCATGTAAAGAACCCAATTTTCATTTAGTTTTGGAAAATATCAAGTGTTGCTAACATTAGAAATACACATCCTGGATCTTCTTGACAGCTCCCAACCTTATTCAATTACCAATAAGCAATACAAGAAATTCTTTTCAATCTCATCAAGGTATGATGTAATAGTGCAAAGTGACTTAGATAGCAGCTAATTGGCATGGCTGCTGCTGAATATTACAGGTGGACCTTTTCTTCTATCAAGAGATACTAAGGCTGGCTAGTGGACCGGGTCGGCCCTGGTCCCGCCCCGGTCCCGACCCCGACATTTTAAAAAAAAAAATACGGTACCGGGACGGGACATGGTCTCGTTCCGGCCCGGCCCGCCACAGTCCCGCTCGAAACCCCCCTTTGCACAAATAACCGTTGCACCAACGGCCATTTTACATTTTGGCCGTTGTGCAACGGCTATTTTTGGCCTCCCCCATACCCCCTTAATATTTATTTTTAACTTTTAAGTTATTATATTTACATTTTAACCCAATTTTTCAAATATAAATACCTCATTTTCTCTTCACCTTTCTCACAAATCTTCCTACAATCTCTCAATCTATCTCTCTACAAGTCTACATTGTCTACTAAATATTGAATTTTATTTATTCATTTGGGAGTGAAGTTGGCAACTAGCTTGAGGATCTTCCATCGAGCAAAGTTTCAATTTTCAACCTCTCGATTACACGTGGACATTACATCGGCGTTTGGTACATTAGTTCATTCATTAAATTATTATTGTCTGTTTATTTTATTTAGCGCACTTAATTTCATTTACTTTAATTATTTATTAGTATAATTAAAATGGAAGGATTTAAACGTATGCTTACGAGTAAGGGTAAGGGTTAAGCTTCTTCTAGTAGGGCAACAAGGGCAAAGGTACTTCTTCTAGTCATCCTATTTCTAAACAGAATCATATTTCTACACATGATGATTTTGTTGATACTGAACATTTTCCTACAATACCATTAGATTTAGACGATGAGCTATTTTCTGGAACTCAAGAATTTAATTTAGACGATGATCTAGATGATACACCCACTAATGTACATGACAACACACCCACTAGTGCACCTTCAACTGGAATGTTTTCTATTCCCCCTAGTATGAGACGAGGTCCAACAAAACGACCATTAAAATCAGATGCATGAACATTTTTTGATATAGACGTAGAGAATCAAATAGCTAGATGTAAAATTTGTAAAGATGTTTTAAAATTTAAAACTGAAAAAGGTCACGGTGGGACGGGAGGTTTAATGAGACACGTAGCAAGGGCTCATCCAACTAGGTATGCCCAATACAAAGGCTTCAAAATCGGGTGCGCAAACGGCCGCTCCATCAGGACAAGGTTCACATACTGTCCCGGACCAAGTACATGGTCAAATTAACCCCACGAAAGGGGGAATTGTAGGCCCTAATTACAATAAACATAGAGATAGGGAAGCAATAGCAAAATTAGTTGTTGTGAAGGGTTTGCCTTTTTCATTTCCTTCATCTCCTAGTTTTATTCATTACAACATTAGAGAAATGTATAATCCTGCTTTTAACGTTTTTCTAGATCAACTGTTAAGAGAGATGTATTTAAATTTGCACATGAATATCAACAGTATTTACGTTATTCATTATATCATTTTAAAGGTAAAGTGGCTATCACTTTTGACATAGGTCGTAGTACTAACGGCCATGATTATTTAACGGTAACCTGTCATTGGATAGATAATAAATGGTCTATGCAAAAACATATGTTAGCGTATAGATATATAGATGATAGGCACACTGGTGTTTTTATTGCATAAAATATTTATCAAGTATGCGATTATTACGGAATAACTGATAAAATTATGACTATTACATTAGATAACGCTTCTTCTAACAATTATGCTATTACAATTTTAAAAAATAGTTTAACTCCATCTTTTCCAGATAATTTTCATATAAAATGTGTGTGTCATATATATAACTTAGTTGTAAAGGATGGTCTATCACTTTTTGAAGACATTCTTAGTAAAATACAATTTGCTATAAACTTTATTTTTTAAAATAATAGAATACAACGAAAAAAAGAATATAAAAAACTTGTCACGATTGACAAATAACACCCACTAAGTGGAATTCTTTATACGAGCAACTAATTGTTGCTTATGACTATAGAAAATCTATAACTTTATTTTTTAACTCTCATAATCAAAATCAAGTTGATATGGTTGTAGATAGCGATTGGGGAAAATTTTCCAAACTTATTGTATTTCTAGAAGAAAAAAATCAAGCAACAAAAGAATTTTCCAGTATATATTATCCTACTATTTCAACTATGTTGTTTTATATAGCTCTAATATTTTTATTGCTTAAAGCAACTATTAAAAAAATATTTTATTCATATTCCCACTATTTATATTATTGTTGTTGTATTAAATCCGACTATTAAAATAGACGGTACTAAATCACTTATTGAAACTATTTATGATTGTATAGTAGTAGTACCACCTCCAAGTCCAAAAAATCCAAATCACACACCACTTATTGAACAAACTAAAGAAGTGTTGTCTAGCGTAGAAGACGAGTGCAAAAAAGTATATAAGTTTTACCAACAAGAAAGTGCTAGCAACCTAACGGCTTCCATACCATCTTCTTCTTCTTCAACACAACCTCACAAAAGACATGATTTTTCTGCGGCTAGTATCCTCAGAAATAGAATGTGTGTTGGTAACACTACTAACCAAATTAGCGAGTTTGATATTTTTATTTTGCAGGATTCTATACCGTACCAAGCAGTTCTCAATGAAGAAGGAAGTGAAGACTTGTTGAAATACTGGAGGGGGAATGAGAAGACCTTTCTGACACTTTCAATGATGGCCCGAGATGTTTTGAACATTCAAGTGTCATCAACGACGTCTAAAAGCGCTTTTTCTGCCGGCAGATATCAAATAGGAGAGCATAGACACTCATTAGCCGGAGACAGCTTGAAAATTGCAGTATTATTCAGAGATTGGATACAAGCGAAGCGGAGAAGGTGCGGTCAACGGGAGATCAACGAAGAAGACAAAAACTACAACGAAATCTTATCCAAAGGTGGTGGAAGCGACGTGGAGCAATTTGACCAACAAATATCAATTCCAAACGAAGAACCACAAGAAATTATCAAGAAACTAGAACAATTTTTTTTCAAAATGTAATTTTTTTAATTGCAATTTTATTATGTCATTTGCAACTTTTGAACAACACCACAAAGTTGCAATTTTGACAATTGTATTTGTATTACAAAAAAAATCATGTCTATTAAATAATATAAGAGGCACAAAAACAACTTTGGGATGTTTTTATTACACTATCTTGTTTAATTATTGAGTTGTTTATATATATGTTATTTTTTAAATTAAATGCAAAAAAAAAAAAATCCCCCCCCCCCTACCCGATCCCGCCCCTTTTCCCTTTTCCCTTTTCCGACAGGACCGGAACCGAGACGGAACTTCGGCGAATCCCGCCTGTCCCGATCCCGCCAAACCCTCCCCGACTCATCCCGTTGGCCACCCCTGAGAGAAACTCGATTGTGATAGGTCAAGTATAGAAAAGCATATGTTCAAGAAGAAGCATATCCAACGCATGGAAGAAACTAATAAGAAGCATAAAAGGAGAAAGTAATTTAGTCAGGTTCCAATTATTTGTATGGATGTAACCAGCGAAAATTAGGAGAACCATATCATTTTACCTCTGTCGAACTCCTCCACCCAGCTCAGCATCTGTGTTATTTACATGTAGTGCAGATATTTGCCGAGCAGAGGATGATACAGAAAGCAGTGCTTGAGGACTTATGGAATTAACATCCCATAAAGAAAGACCCTCCGTCTCAGCAATCACTACTTTTCCTCTGCTTCTCCATTGCAAAGGACTTGAGTAATCCATAGCCAACATTGGTCTCTGTAAATCCCATTTCAGGATCTGCTCTCCATCGCGGATATCATAAGTTCTGATCAACCTTTGGCAACTAGCACCTGATACGATGAGGGGTCCACAAGGTTTGTACCACCATTGCTGATTTTGAGGAGACATAATTGATGATAGAGTATTTCTCCTATACATTGGGTTGTTGGGTAATGGAGCAAGGGCTGCTCTTGTATTACTAAACCCATCATCGACATGAAAGGCTCGTACATCTTTAGTGTAGAAGTCCCACGAACAAAAACCTGAATCCATGGAATTTCCAGCAGATGCTGCCACCACATATCTCCCTGAGGAACCATCTACACCAGGAGCACGTACTATCCAACAATCTCTCCACATATTTGATGAGACTCCAACAGGAGGTTTGTACTCAGCTTTCTCCTGAAATGATAACAAATGTTTATAAGGGAACAATTCTTATAAGCTGAAGAATTAACTAAAATACTAGATATACAGCCGTCCAGACTTCATCTAAAGCTTAACAGACCAGAACATCAGTAAAATCACATATTAGTAGGCGTTTGGCCATAGATTTCAAATATTTTTTACTTTATTTGAAATCTATGAAATTGGAGTTGAAGATGGAATTGTGTTTGGTTATACTTTTTGCATAGAAAATTTGGAATAATATTCATGTTTAAATGTATTTTTTCTAAAAAAATATGAAATATGATTTATATCCCACGATTTTTAAAAACTAGCAAAACAACCCAACTTGACTAATATACCTGAAACAAACAACTAAATCTGATCTAAAAGAGTAATATCACGTAATGGAGAGTCACACAATGTCATAAATTGGATCTCATATACGAGCTACTACATGCTATACACTTGTCAATTTTTAAATCTATTACAAGGATCCATTAGTACAAAAAATCAAGAACTCTAGTAACAAGCTATTCCATTTCAAAATTCAAAAATATTTTCACAATGAACACAGATGTATAGATTCGGATAAATGTTGCATCAAATAATGTGGCAGAGGGAGTAACACTCTGCCCGTTGAATTCAAGCACCAAAATTTTGCAATGACAATTTGGAGACACCAAGTTTTAGTCTTTCTGACATATAACTCTTTCAACATTGAAAGCTAAACACTTTCCAAGCATTAACAGTTTCGTCTGATTAAAATAAGGTTTATCCAGAATAAATAAATAAAATCTACACAAAGATGAAAATCAAAAATAATTCCAACGGTCAAAAGTGAGTACGAAAGCAGGTTATAAGTTGTTTTTCAAATTTGGAATCCAACTTCAAGTTGGATTTGGAATTTTCATGGCCAAACACTGATTTTGAAATAAAGTGAAAAATTATTCCAAATATTTCAATACGTCTCATGGCCAAAACGAGTCATGTGTTAACAGGAGACGTTTTTATATAAGTCATGCTTGGGTAAATTTGACATCTTGATATTTAGAGGATGGGAAGGTAGGCAGATAATACCTCACAATGCACAATATCATAGAAGGAGCAAGAACTGTCGTCATGTGTAAGGAGAACAGATTCTCCCTCAGAGACAAACCACCCTCCAGTAGAGGTCTTACGGCCAATCTCATTGAGCTCACATATAGAACTATCTTCTGTCTCTTCCTCCATGAACATTTCTGGTTGTTTATTCACTTGAGCATCAAAACTTTCAAGTCTCTCGTCACTTTCCAGAAGCTGATCAACACTTTCTTTTCCTTTCAACAGTTTCGAAGAAGAAGTTTGATTTTCCGAACTTACTGCATCATCCACGTCTTGAACATTAGATTGCTCCTTACTAAGAGAAGCCAAGAACTCCACAGCAATAGGGTTCTCATCAATAGGACTAATAGTTTTCTTCTCAAGCTTCACTTCACTAGTTGATTCAAGTTCCTCGCTTTTGGTACAGCCCATTAATGTCTTCAGAGACGTCCTGTCTCTTAGCAATTTATGATGAGGGAACAACCTCACCTCTAATTGCTCTACATTCAATCCCTTCACAGAGATTTTCCCATCATCTTCAAGTTTTGCTTCCCTCTTCTCATCCATGTTCTCGTTTCTACTGCAACTCAGCGAAACTATTTCTTTGCCACCATCAATTATATTACACATTGCCTTCTCAATTCCGGATATCTTCTCGTCAGCATTCACACTCTCATTATCACCACCGACTACATTACCCATCGCCTTTTCGATCCCGGATATCTTCTCTTGGATATCTGAAATTATCAACTTTGAAGAATCAGGATTATTCTTATCCAACATCTCCTTCGTCCTCTTAATATCAGTTGCAATCCTCTTAACTTTTCCTTCCAAAAATGCAAGCTTCTCATGCAGCTTACTTGGATAATACTTCCCACTCAATCCAACCTTCCCTTGTTCATTTTCACATTTCTCTTTCGAAACTCCAGAATAACTGTTCGATTTGGTCATCAATCTTGGATCTTCCACATTACACTCAACATTATCCTCACTTTTCTCAACCAAAGATTTCAACTTTACTTCCTCTAAAGCAATTTTGGATCTTTCACTTGACATAACCTCTTCTTTATCACTAAAAAACGGAACTTTTCCTTCACATTTCTTGATTTTCTCTGATTTTAAATCAAATTTTCCATAAAGTTCACCACTTTTCTCCATTTCTTTCAATATCCTATTCCCAGATTTCAACTTTACTTCCTCTAAAGAAATTTTGGGCCTTTCACTTGATTTTACTGAAACTGAGCTTGGGATAACCTCTTCTTTATCACCAAAAATCGAAACTTTTCCTTCACATTTCTTGATTTTCTCACATTTTACATAAAATTTCCCCAAAGATTTCAACTTTACCTCATCTAAAGCAGGATTTTTGATACCAGAATTGACCCCACTTGATTTTACTGAAATAACCTCTTCTTTGTCATAAAATTTAGAAGCTTTTCCTTCAAATTTCTTGATTTTTTCACATTTTACATCAAATTTTCCATAAAGTTCATCACTTTTCTCCATTTCTTTAAAAACCCTAGAATTCCCTGAAACCCTAGTAGATGTTTTTCTAATATCTGATAAAGTCTTGGAAAACTCTGATGGACTAGAACTCCTACCTCTCGGAACTGATGACGTTGACCACCTCGCACGTGGCTCGGCGCGTGGCATGGAACCAAGTGTTGGTTTTTGATTGGTTGATGATGTGGAGGCCCGGACCCGAGATGTGGGTCTCGGGTTTTCTTTTCCGGTGGACCGCCTGAGGCTTTCGCCGCCGGTGGAATTAACGGCAGCCGATTTGTTGGAAAGTGGGGTTAGGGATTTTGTGGGTCGGGTCGTGGATGGCGGCGCGGTGATTTTGGGTCCTGCGCCGCCGCGGTCCTTTAGCCGGCGAACTGATGTTGCCGTCGACATTTTATTTGGGTTTTTCTTTTTATTTATTTTAAGGTTTTGTGAATGTTTTATTAAGGTTTTTGGTGAAGAATGAGAGGGAAAATGAGATGTTTGGAATATTTTCAAATTTTTGAGATCCCAAATTCAAATATGCGCGTGTTTGGGTAAATTTTGTAGGAGTATTTTACTAGACTAGAACTAGATTGGAATTGGAAGTTAGATTTTTGTTACTTATCGTAGAAGCCAAACAAAGTTATGAATTACGAAAAAGGGATTCATTGCCAATTGTTAAAAATAAAAGGAATACTATTTCCTATTTTGAGACCAAAATTATGGGAGGAGATTGATTTTTATTTGATTTGAATTTGGTCAATGGCGAAATAGTGCAAAGATCTGTTAGTAATAAGTAGATTTCTACTTTCCTTGTGTTCCCTTTTTTCCTTGCAAAGAACCTCCAACATTTGTACTTCCCCAAAGTTGAAACGGCATTGCATGCATGTTCAATGATTGGTGGGATGAATGTTTTAAAAGGCAGGATCATGAGGCGGAGCATTTTACTTAGCACCGGTAGGATTGGGCATATTTCGGTTCAAACCAAAAAAATCAATCGAATCGAATTTTTTTTAATTTCGGTTTCAGTTTTTCGATTTGTTCGATCGGTTTTCGGTTTTGATTTTAATTTTCAGAAATTCGATTGCTCGGTTCGGTTTTGGTTTTATAAAAAAAATGATTAAATCAAAAAAATAAAATTGTTGATATTTAAAGTTTTTCATGTTGGTCTTGTTAGTAGATAGGTGAAACGTGAAAGCTAAAATTGCTGGTTTATCTCATATGGTGGGATGCCTGGAAACTCGAGAATATATCGGTGCTTATATTAGAAATGAATATAACAAAAATTGTTTAACACTTCTGCTGCAAGCTCAACTAGCTTGTCATTCAGTTTTTTTCTTAAGCATTTATATGTCATCTATCCTCATCATTTCATCTTCGAATGTCATTGAATTTTTGGGGTTCAAATATTATATGTTGTTCGTTAAAATTTACTGCAGAGCCACATTGTTGTCTCATTAAAATTAATCAAGACGTTGAGAAGTAGCACTTCAATATAATTTGATTTGCTTCTAAATTTGTTTGTACATGAACATGAATCAAATGATAAATTGAGTGGCATTCTGATAATGTGATTTTTTAAAATATGTTTATTTTCAAAAAAAAAAATGACTTCCAAATCACAAATTTGAAAAAGTTCAATGTGATAATACCCAAACCGAAAATCGAATCGAATTTCTCAAACCGAACCGAACCGACCGGATGCACACCCTTAATCACCTGGCAAGGCGTAAGCTTCATGGATCTTTAAATTTTTAATTTATAATATAATAAAATAGTATAATAACATAAAATTTACAATAAATACATTAATACAACAACATACCCAATGAAATCCCACAATGTGGGGGTCTGGGGAGGGTAGAGCGTACACAGACCTTACCTCTACATTGGTAGGTAGAGCGACTATTTTCAAGAGACCCTCCGCTCAAGACAAAGCACAGCAAGAGAAACGGTTAGACTCGGACATGAAATTTAAAGCAGTATGAAGGAAATGGGAACAACGGCTTAAGCCATTAGGTGTAGGCGCTTTCCAGATGTGGAATCTTCTAGTTCTTCTTATTTGACCCGAAACCGATCGATCTAGCCATGAGCAGGTTGAAGAGAGCTCTAACAGGGCTTGGAGGATCGAACCCACGTATGTGGAAAAATACGGGGATGACTTGTGGCTAGGGGTGAAAGGGCGTGTTCTTGGGCCATCATAGAAACATAGATAGGGTTGACGACGGAACGAAACTTTACGAGAGCTTTTTTGTAGACGTTCACTTGCATCACATACACAAGTGCTCTCTGAACCGTGCAATAAGGTCGTCCATATCACGGCTCTCCCACTTGAGTTATCTCAGCCCCAGGCCATGCTATTCAATAATATTGGAAAAATGGCAGCGTAAGGTAACAACTAGTATGGAAAGTTGGTCGCCTTTGGAAGCCTTCGCCGGTAACCAAAGCGCATCATTCCCGCAACCACATGATACTTTGTTTATAGCTTTTTGAAGTTATGCAATAGGTATCAAAAGCGAGTAAGCCACGATAACGCATTCTGAAAAAGAAGCAGTAATTAACGCAAGTAAGTAAGATAAAAATAAAGATGAAATAAGATAAAGATAAAATAAGATAAACAAAGTACACTAGAGAACACATATCATCAGAAATCAAATGACAGGTGACTATAAAACAATATTGCACCTGCTATTATGGTAGGCTAAGCGAGCTTACAATAATAACACTACAACTACCCATTTGTAAGCGTAAGTAGGACTACGCTGGATTACCTACTACCCTAATTTGTATCCTCCATAACCCTCTATCTAAGGTCATGTCCTCAATAAGTTGCACCTGCATCATATCCCATCTAATCACCTCTCCCCAATACTCTTCGACCTACCTCTACCCCTCATGAACTCGTCTAGAGCCAACCTCTCACACATCCGCACTGGGCATTTGTGTCCCTCATCTGCACGTGCCCGAACTATCTCAACCTAGATTCCCGCATCTTATCCTCCACCGATGCCACTCCCACTCTATTCCGGATATCATTATTTCTAATTATATCCCTCATTGTATTCCCACACATCCATCTCAGCATCCCTATCTCAGCAACTTTCATCTTTTGGGTGTGCGAAGTCTTGACCGGCTAACATTCCGCCTCATACAATATAGTTGGTCTAACCACCACCCTATAGAACTTGCATTTAAGTTTTGGTGACACTTTTTTATAGCATAACACTCCAGATGCGAGCCTATATTTCATCCACCCTGCCACAATATGATGTGTGACATCGTCATCAATCTCTATATTCCCTTGGATAATAGACCTGAGGTACTTGAAGCTTTCTTTCTTAGGAATGACCTGAGTACTAAGCTTCACCTCCACGCCTATCTCAGGGTCGATCCCGTTACCGAACTTGCACTCCAAGTATTTTGTCTTGGTCCTACTCAGCCTGAACCCTTTAGACTCCGGAGTCTGTCTCCAAACCTCCAGCTTCGCATTCACTCCGCTGCGAGTCTCATCAATCAAGACTATGTCATCTGCAAATAACATACATCATGGCACCTCCAATTAGATTTGCCGCATCAGTCCATCCATCACTATGGAAAATAGGAATGGGCTAAGAGTTGATCCCTGGTGTAGCCCCATAATCACTGGGAAGTGTTCCAAGTCTCCTCCTACTGTCTGTATCCTGGTCTTGGCTCTATCATACATATCCTTCATTGTCGTAGTGTACGCCACAGGTACACATTTAACCTCCAAATATCTCCATAGAACCTCCCTGGGGACTTTGTCGTACGCCTTCTCGAGGTCGATGAAAATCATATGTAAGTCTTTCTTCCTCTTCCTATACTGTAAATACATTAATAGTTTTAAAAAATAAAACATGACTAAAGAAACTCATAAAAAGCTAAACTTCACACATGATTTTACAAGTATAAATAATGCAATGATATAAAATCTAAAGTATATATATTAAATAAAATTATCAGTGATCTTGATTGTGGTAGAGGTGGTGCAAATATGATGCAACAAAGGCGTGTAATCCCCTTGTGGTAGAGTAAGATCAAAATGGTTCCATGTTTTTTATTAGAGCATTCATAGAAGTTTATGATGAAGGAGTAACCACATTAAGTGTTTGATTTTGTTAGTGGCACGTATGTCTATATCAACTACTTATGATATTGGTGGTGGTGTGTAGTAGTAGTCAGGGGCGGATCTATGGCCCGTCGAGGTGTTCACCCAAATACTTTTGGTAAAACATTACATCGTATATATATGATATTTTTTTATGTATGTATATAAATTTTGAATACCTTAAATGCAAGAGAATGAATTGATTTAGCAGTCAATTTGAGGTATGCTGAGGAGGTTGTAAAACTCCCGTGGGAAGTGTTATGCCAATGAAGGTGTTAATTTAAGGAAGAATAGTGCATCCAAGGTCCTTGGTAATTTCCAAATCACCATACTTTTTTGGCTCGGTAACTAGATCTTATTCAAGGGCCAAGCATACAATTCAGGGGTCTTATCATTTTTAGCTAGACTGCTAAAAGTAATATTCATCTGTCTAGCCGTAACAATTTGTAGTCATCATCGTTGTATATTTTAATGTATTATAGATATATAATAATAAAATATATTGTTTCATTAATAGACTATTGTGGTCCGGCCCTTTCCTGGACCCCGCGCATGTGGGAGCTTAGTGCACCGGGCTTTCCTTTTTTTAACTGTATATCTCTTATTTTAGGTAAAATTGTATTCCTATTGTAATTAAGTCTCCTATTTTAGAGAGAATTATATTTCCTATTGTAATTAGGTTAATTAGTTACCTAGTTTAAATATTTTTGTACTACTATAAATATTGTACATTATTGATGAATATAATCAGAGGAACATATTCATTTATGGTATCAGTAGATCTTATTGTTGGTAGTGGACAAGGCATTCTCATTCGCGGTTTTGGTCATTCATCCTTATCCCCACCACATCCACCGCTAATCTTAAAAATGTCCTTCATGCCCCTAAACTCATTAATAATCTAATCTTTGTGCGACGTTTCACAACTGATAATAATGTTTCCATTGACTTTGATCCTTTTGTTTTTTCTGTGAAGAATTTTACGTCTGGGGGACGAATAATAAGATGTGACAGCACGGAGATCTCTACCATATTTCAAATGCCGTCAACAATCCAGCCTCAGTTACATCAACCTTTGTTGCTCTTTCGTCTTCCTTATGACACTCTAGATTAGGACATCTGAGAGATTCTGTTTTACACTACCTTAGGAAAAATAATTTTATTTATTGCAACTGTATTTCTATGACTCCTATATGTGAATCCTGTGTTTTTGGAAAATATGTTAAATTACCATTTTTTGCATCCACAAATTGTACTTTACTACCTATCGATATCATACATAGTGATTTGTGGACATCCCTTATTTTAAGTACGGCTGACCATCGATATTATATGTTGTTTTTTGATGATTATTCCAACTTTCTATGGACTTTTCCAATTGGCAGTAAATCCCAGGTCTACCCCATTTCCCCCCCCCCCCATTTAGTGCTCTCATAAAAACACAATTTGAAAAGAGCATTAAATGTTTTTAATGTGACAATGACAGAGAATTCAATAATAATCAATTCAAACAGTTTTGCTTTAATAATGGTCTTACCTTTCGTTTTTCCTGTCCTCGCACCTCCTCCCAAAATGGTTAGGCCGAACAAAAAATTCGAATCATAAACAACTTAATTCGTGCCCTACTTGCTCACGCCTCAATTCCCCCTTAATTCTGGCATTACGCACTCTCCATGACCACCTTTCTCCTAAACATAATCCCAAACAAGTTTCTAGCTCAACGGTCGCCCACTCAAGTTCTGTTTCGTAGGAACCCCTCCTACCAACACTTGCGTATCTTTGGATGTCTCTGTTATCCTCTCCATCCAACCGCTCACAAACTCCAACCCCGATATTTCCCGTGTGTGTTTCTGGGTTACCCTGCCAATCATCGTGGTTACTCGTGCTATGACTTGTCAAACCGTAAAATTATTATTTCATTCCATGTACTATTTGATGAGTCTCAATTCCCCCTTGCCTCCCTAAACTCGCCACATCGGCATTCCTACGACTTCCTAGATGATGGCCTGAACCCTCTTCTAATTCATCATTTACATAGTCCGTCGTCCCAGACCCCGGCACCCGTCCCCACCTTAGACAGTCCGGGACACACTACCCGCCCGGTTCTACCGACGGTGGTCCGGAACAGCCCGCCTCAGGGTGATTCCGCAGCCACCTCTCTATACATCGAGCATCGGCCAGCTGGTCCCGCCACCCCTGCCCTTCCTCTTCTTCCCGACAGTCCCGCGACACACCTCCCTCCCATCCCCACATCCCGAGACACTCTCTCGGACCAAACCCGTGCCATGCACGGAATTCATAAACCTAAACGACTGTTTAACCTATCCGTTTCAGTTGTCCCTTCCCCTATCCCTCGAAATCCGAAGGATGCCTTGTCCGACCCTAATTGAAAAGCCGCAATGATTGACGAATATAATGCTCTTATTGATAATAAGACGGGTGACCTAGTACCCCGTCCACCTGATGCTAACATTATTCGTTCTATGTGGATTTTTAGATATAAAAAGAAATCTGATGGTTCTTTTGAGAGGTACAAGACCCGTCTTGTAGGTGATGACATGTCTCAACAGGTGGGAGTGTACTGTGATGAAACGTTAAGCCCGGTCGTAAAGCCCGCAACCATCCGGACTGTCCTCAGCATTGCTCTATCCAAGTCTTGGCCCATTCATCAGCTTGATGTCAAGGATGCCTTCTTACATAGGGATCTTCATGAAACGGTATATATGTATCAACCTATAAGTTTCAGGAATATAATTAATGTATAATATACACATTGACTATACGCATACTATAGACTGCATATTGGCTGTAATTTATAAAAATAAAGACAAGTTTTTTTTTTGTAGACTTTGTTGGATTGCTGTGAGTGTAAAATCACTACAATTCAACAAAAAATGAGGCATGCCAATTCAAATTCAAGACCAATGATATCTTGTCAAATGATCAAATGATGTCACATGTATAGTTAAACTAAAGGCCAATTGAAACCTTCCAAGTATTCAAATAATATGTACTACTAGCCAATCAAATGTAGATTTGTCGTAGATTAAATTAAATTAGCTTGATGATTCAAGTTAATTAATCGAATCAAGTGAAAGAACTCGTTTTCATAAATGGAGTCGCTATCTCCTCTTAAAACATCTTAACAATTTCAATAGTGCTCAAAAACATTATAGACAACCTTTTTCACAATTATCAGGTATAAGAAGAGATATAAAAGAAGCTTGTCTTGGTGATTAGTTCGAAGTCACAAGGTGAGAATTCCATATCTTTGTTCTTGATTAGTCTTTGTGATTAACAAGTTACCATGACAATAGGATTGAGTGTCTAAGTACTAACTTATGAATAGTAATTATTTTTAATAACGACTTTTACTGTCCCAAAGTTTTTTGTTTCCCTTTCAAAGGAAAAAGTTAAAAAGAGAACTCCAACAAAATCAATCAAGAAAAGAGAAAAAGAAAAAGGAAATATAATTATAAATGTGCTACTACAAGTATCTCCACGTTTCATGGCTACCTACTGTTGGTTATTTTTGCTCTATGGTACTTTATAAAGCAGGACGAGAAGTATATAACTATTACAAGTATTCGAAAGGATAAACAAAGATTCAATAATTCAGCTAGAAATCTGAAAATTACAATAGAACCACAAAACTGAAATTACAATTTTGTTGAAGACGGAAAAATGGAAAGCTGTTTTTCTTTGAGTCGAGTGTGGCACTGTCCTTAAGACAATATTGCCCCGTATGTATCATTTATACGTCTGGACAATTTGTCTCCCAAGATAAAACAAAGCAATGGAACACTTGAGCAAAGGAAACTCAAATGCTACCGTGAAGAATATTGAGTAACGAAATGATGCTTGGAAGTTGTAGGAAGAAAAACTATTTTGGTTGTGTATTTTCGTGTGTTGTATGAACTGTTATTCGTAGTCATATCTATTGCTCAACAATGGTGTAAGGGGGTGTTTATATAGGTGAGGGAGGGGATCGAAAAATCGCCTCCATAATAGCCAAATAATGGCCATTATGGAGGTAGTAAAGTCACCAATATAAATGGTGAAAGACCAACGGATTTGGCCATTATATGAGGAGTAATTCAGTCAAAATAAATGGCTGAATTGAGTGCTTGGCGTTTCTGTTCTGACCGTCGAAATTCCGAATTTCGAAAAACTTCGGGGACCAAACCGTACATCTTGAAACTTCGGGGACCAAAGCGTACATCTTGAAACTTCGGGGACCAAAGCGTACATCTTGAAACTTCGGGGACCAAAGCTGTACATCCGAAAGAATTTCGGTCCGAATTGTACATCTTGAAACTTCTGGTATCAAACTGTACTTATGGCAAAGTTCTCTGGCCCAAAAAGATAATTTCAAAATACCCACACAGCCCACAGCCCGTGACCCGTGACCCGGAACCGGACTTGACGGGTGGCGGCGGCGCGCGTGTGGTCTTTCCTCGAACCGAAGCACATCTAGGTCCTCCCTCCTTTAAACACATGGGATACCCCTTGGGTTCCCAAACCCCAAACCAATTTCGAGTCTTATATACACAACAATTCTTTCTTCCTCTACCGATGAGGGAGAATTGAACACAATACCACACTTTCCATGCTTCAAACACCTTACTTCGTGAACCAATATCTCTTTCATTTCTCAATGAAATTTGACGATTCTTGGCCCTACGGTTATCTACATACTTAGTAGATCATGCATGTGTGAAGAACCGAATTCTCCAATATGCGTAACACTAGTGTTTAAGCCGTTAAACTTGGTCGGTCGCAACTCCCGCCAAAGGCTAATTTCCAACACCTACTGCTCCCCGTCCCAATTTATATGATATAATTTGATTGAGTACGGAGTTTAAGAAATAAAGTAAGACTTTTGAATCTTGTGATTTAAAACAAACTGAAGATATTTGTGTGGTTATAAATCATCTTGTGAAGCGTAAAATGTAAAGTTTAAAGTCAAATTGTTGCCAAATAAAAAAATGTGTCATTTTTGTTGGACCGACTAAAAAGGAAAGTGTGTCATGTAAATTGGGACGGAGATAGTATATATATCACAAGGCACAGTTTCTACCACCACTCTATCGGAACTGAGTCCCTTTGATTTTCGATTCTACACAAAATTAGGGTGGCCATTCGGTATTCGGTTCGGTATTTCTAAAGTTCGAATTCGGCAATTCGTTAATCGGTAATTGAAAGTAGATATCAAAATTGAAATTTCAAACTTCGGTTCGGTAATTCGATAATCGGTAAATCGAACTTCAGTTCAGTACGATATTCGGTATTACCCGTATTGATGTTGGACAACATAACTTGTTAATAGAAATTCCAAATATTTCAGTCAATATATAATCTTAATTACCGAATTTTATAATATATAAACACTTTTTGAGATTTAATCTAGGATTTGTGGAATCATTTCCATGTGTAAATACTGACGCATTAACTCAAGTACCTTCTATTACTGTTAATTAGCTGGCTCAGGTCTAGCTCAGCAAATGATTAATAAATTAGGGAGATGGAAAACCACAACAACAAAAAAAAGGTATCACAGGAATAATTAATACTTACCTAAGGCACTGATACTCTGGGTCGCAATAATAAAAAAAGAAAAGAAAAGGAAATATAGCTTATTAGACCTATTATTTAGTTACGACAGGCCAAAACAGAATATTAGAAAGTATTTGAACTTTTCCCCAAAATTTCGGTATTCGGTAATACCGTATTACCGAATAATACAATATCTCCTACCGAATATTGTATTTTTGAATTTACTTTCGAATATTGTACCAAAAATTGAATTACCAAAATTTTTGATTCGGTTCGGTAATTCGATTTTCGATGTTTTATGCCCAATCATACACAACTAGACAATCGTAAACTATTGATAGTGACCACATTGTAGAATCAAGAATTTTAAGAGGATGAGTGAATCATGAGAAAGTAAAGTTGATATCTTAATCATCGCACTATTTAGTCTCTTTTGGTTATGTGTTTCTTCAGATAATATTAGATATATTTTAAAAATTACACATATAATATACCGAGCATAGTCAGGTGACCATTGATTCACGTGACCCAATTTTTACACATAAATTCGCCGTTGGCTATTGGGCTATACTACGAATAGAAGTGACAAAATTAGATCATGAAAACATAACCTATCCAACCCGTCTAAGTTTGGACAGATTATTGACCCACTTATTTATTAGCTCTGCCCATCAAAAGTTGAACTCATATATAATTCAAATTGACTCATGAAAAAATTTATCAAATAATTTTTAATTTTTTAAATTTGATTTATTATATATAGCCATAATAAAAATAATAATTTTATAAGATATTAAAATATAAAAGAACAGATTAAGTAATTAAAACTTAATAAGAATCGAATGAGTTGGATTATGACTCACATTTCAATTCATTTCAGTCCAAATAATTTTTGGACAGATTAATATTAACTCAATTCATTTTGATCGATCTAAATTTAAGTCGGCTCATTTTACACCTCTAAGTATAAAGCTGAGCCTTTGTAAACGTCACACAGCACATTTTAGACCACAAAACTAGTCGACATTTGTAAACGTGTTACCACTGCCACCAATCAAACTCCAGAAAAGATGGTCTCTTTTCTTTTCAAATACCTTTCCTAGTTGAGTTGAAATTCTGCTCTCAACCATGGCTTCTTTACTTCACTCTACTCTTCCTCTTTCTCACAATCATTCTTCATCTTCTACTTTACCATGTTTAACAACTTCTTGCCAATCTTTTACATGTCATATCCCTAGAAGAAGCAAGACAAGTAGTCAAAGATTAATTTGCCAGTCGGGTCTTGATGAGGCAGTCTCTTCGGGTATTGATGAAGCTGTCTCTTTCACTGAGAAACTACCTGACCGTATTAATGAAGCTAAAGCTGCCTCTCTCAAACTCAAGTTATTGGTACTACTTAACAACTCTTAGGATGTGTTTGGTATGAAGGAAAATGTTTTTTAGGAAAATAAGTGACTTATTTTTTAGTATTTAGTATGTAATTAAAAAAAAGTTATCCTAAGATCATTTATACGTAATCTACTAAAATACTATGGGAGTGGATGGGGTTGGGATGAGTGGGGAGTGGGTGTTCGGGATGGTGGGGTGAGATGGTGAAGGAGTTGGATGGGTATGAGACAATAAACTTGAAATATTACTTATGGATTCGTTTTCTCTACTTTCATTAAGAACTTGTTTTCTAAGGAAAATATTTTCCAAGACATTTTAACCAACCAAACATGAGAAAATTGAAATATATTTTTGAGAAAATATTTTCCTTCATACCAAACACACTCTTAATCTTTTTTCTTGAATTAATCTTATTGTCCTTACTTCCCTGTGTAGTTTATTTATGTTTCCTTTGATGTGGGTGTTTTGGATTCTTTGTCTTGATTGTTAGTTATTGTCTTATGGAAATTCCATTGAGCCACCTGGTAGTAAAGAAGCTAAATTTGTGCTTATTGGGTCTCTCAAACTCAAGTTATTGGTAACTCTAATCTTATTGACCCTTCTCTTTTCTTGAATTGACCTTTTTGTTCTAACTTCCCCATGCAGTTCTTTATGTTGTCTTTGATGGGTTTGTCTTGGATTTTGTCTTTGATTGTTGGTAATTGTCTTATGAAAATTCCACTATCTTGTGGTACATAGGTTAGCCCAGACTTCAATCTATTTGCTCTACTGGTCCCCTTTTAGTCAATTTCACTTTACCTTTTCTTTTAAGCATTAATTTCTTAGATAGAAGTCTATGGAGGTCGAGGATTAAGCTAGAAGGTTAGTAGGTAGCAGTGTTGTCATATCGTTAGTAGTATGATTTAGGTATCACTTAGTTTCTTTTTTGCTAACGTGTATTGATATTTTTTTCTACACTTGTTTTGGTGCATTTTAGATTCTGTTGTCTCTTTTTCTTTCCTACATTCTTGCGTCGGTTACATTTCTTTTGAGCCGATGGTCTATTGAAAATAGGCTCTCTACTCTGCAAAAGTAGAGGTAAGGTCTACGTATATTCTACCTTCTCTAGACCCCAATTGTGGGATTAGACTGGATATGTTGTGTTAGAAAATTGTGTGTTTGTAGTGAGAAATCTGAATATGTTTCAAGCCGTGTACCTTACTTGGATCACTTTCCAAAGAGAATTATTTGTCCCTTACAAATACTCTCTCGGGATAGAATGAAGCAAATCCAAGAAATAATGAAAATAAGTCTCCAAATACATAAGAATTAATTCATTAAGAAGAATGCTGTACTTGGAATCATTCTTATGATAATATTCTCAGAATATTCCTCTATTTATAGAGGATTCTTTAATTCTTGAACCTGAAACGATGCAACCTTTAGGGAAGAGATGTATTGTTTCAGGAAGAGATGTACCCTTTCAAAAAGAACAGTTTTTTTTTCCTTTTTGCAAAAAGAAAAATACTTTTCCTTTTTGCAAAAAGAAAAATACTTTTCCTTTTTGCCTATTTCTTTTGATTTCTCTTGAAAATCGAACAACCCCCTACCATTTTCAAGTGAAAATAACAACCCAATGCTTCATTTAGAAATTAAGAGACAAGTGAATCCATGCATAAATAAAGTATCTAGCGATTAAACTTTACATTAGTGGAATACAATTTCTATTAAACTGAATAGTCAAGTAAGACAAGTCTTTTGAACCAACCACCATATTGTAAAATAGGATGTATCTCGCACATGAATTCTATTACACCATTCCTTTATAAACAACACCATAAGGCCTTGTGTTCTAATCCTCTCGTGAATGCATAGAAACCAAACCCGAGCTTCTTGAAGCAACCCACTTCGCATTCACATAGGTAGACCCATATTAATGTGCTCCTGCAAGAGCACTCAGTAATAGGTCTATTAAGAGTTTATAAACTCAACCTTCTTTTAACAAACTGCAGGACAAAGCACTTACTTTGGGATGATAATACCAAGTGCTATCAACCAATAAAGAGTATTGTCACTCATTGAACTCGAGACTGGACGTTGTATCAAGCGTCAAGTTGAGGCTTCACCGTTAATGATCTTTCTTTATGGGTTTTAACCCCATCCCCCTTGATGTTCTCAACATCAAGTTCCTTGCTAATCCCTTAGTCAATGAGTCAGAAAGATTATTAAGTGAGCGTACATATTCAACAATGATCACTCTATTTTTAATTAATTGATTTATATAACTATATCTAAGTCCAGTATGCCTAGACTTTTCGATATATATATATGACTGTACGCTCGGGCTAAGGTGGCCTCACCATCACAATGCAATCAGTGGCATGAGCTTAGGTCATAATGGAATATCAAAAAGCAAATTTCTCAACCATTCCCTTTCCTTAGAAGTGGATGACAAGACTACAAATTCAGCAGCCATAATTAAATTTGTAAAGCACGTTTGCTTCTTAGATCCCCAAGATATCGTACCCCCACCAAAGAGGTATATACCCATTCAGTTGTTGAGAAATAATCCTCTTTATCATTGATCCAACTTGCATCCGAATACCCTTTTAGTATAGCTGAATCATCGCTATAATAGAGGCCATAATCTAGGGTTTTCTTGAGATACTTTAGTACTTTTCTTATAGCATGCCAATGATGCTCACTCGGGTTGTAAGTATACCTACTCAACTTACCCACTGCATATGCAATGCCGGATCTCGTACTAGTCATAGCATACATCAAGTACTCGATGAACTTAGCAATTCAAGTTGAGAAATTGGCCTTTTGCCATTTCTTTCCAATTTAAAAACATGGATCATACGGTGTAAAAACAGGATTACAATCAAAATGATTGAATTTCTTTAACATTTTCTCAGTATAATGAGATCGTGTTAAGAAAACCCCCCCACCATTTCTAATAATTATTATACCAAGAATGACATCCGCTTCTCCATGTCTTTCATGGAAACTGAGCGCATAGAAATCTTTTGGTGGTGTCAACCTGTTCTGTGTCGGTCCCAAAGATCAACATATCATCTACATACAAGCAAATGAAAATTTCTTTTCCTTTTTCAAAATTTGAGTAAACACACTTGTCTGATTCATTGCTTTTAAAGCCGTTAGATAAAATTACTTCATCAAATTTTTGATGACATTTCTTAGGGGCTTGTTTTAGCACATACAATGTTTTTACAAGTTTGCAAACTTTCTTTTCCTTTAATTACAAACCCCTCAGGTTGTCTCATATATACTTCCTCTTCCATTTCACCATTCAAAAATGCAATTTTGACATCCATTTGGTGAATTACTAGATTGTAAATAAAGGCTATTGCAATAATCACCCTTATCGTGGCTATTCTAGCCACGGGAGCATAAGTATCAAAGTAGTCAACGTCATGCTTTTGGGTAAAACCCCTAACTACAAAGCGAGCCTTGGATTTATTCACGATGCCATCTACTTTTAACTTCTTTTTGAACAACCATTTACCATCTATGGGTTTGCACTCGGGTGGAAGGTCTGTTAGGATCCAAGTATTATTTTCCACAATGGAATATATCTCATCTTGGATAGCCTCCTTCCATAACGGTTCATCCGAAGATTGCATGGCCGCACTAAAAACAGTGGATCATTTCCATATTATAACAATAAGGAATTTTATTTTCAATTTTATCCGTTGAACCTTCTACTAAATAGATTTAGAAGTCATCTCCATATGTCTTTTCTTTTCTGACCCTCTTACTCCTTACTTCAACAAAATCATCTCTATTTCCATTATCTTGAGAGATTGATGATTGTGAAGTAGAAGAATTTGGATCACTTGGACAATATCTTTTGGTCTAGGAATTAATACAAAGCGAGTTTCATCAAAAAATGCATCTCTTGATTCAAGAGCAATATTAACAGAGTACAAATCATTTGGTTCAATGACCAAAAACCTATAGATAGGCTTTGCTATTTTCAGCATATCCTATAAAGATGCATTCAATTCCTCTTTCACCCTACTTTTCCATTTTAGATTCCGGGACTTTAATTATAGCCCTACATCCCCAAACTTTGAGATGACTCAAATTTGATTGGCTTTTGTTCCAAAGTGGGGTTGTAAAATTCCTTTTATAAGGAACCATATTTATAATATAACAAACCGTTAATATGGCTTTTGAAAGTATATTTATGTCCTAGAGACAATCTGTATTAGGACAAATGTACTTTATATACATTCATATTATTATTAATGGAGATTAACATTTGCAATTATTGAATTATTATTTGATTATTTGTAATTATTCATTAATGTGCATCACTTGAGCTTACGTTATCATTAATAGAGTGAGATATTAATGATAGAGCGTAACTCTTAAAATAGCCTCGACTAATGATCATCGAGAATGGGATATCGATGATATGTGATAAGTCGGCATGTGGCCTGAATCACATCCTTAGAGGATGTAGTATGTCTTACATGCTACGAGTAATGGTTACTCGTGATGGACACATGAATACTTTGGAAGTATTGGTATACCCTGTTGATATACTGTTTGTTATACTTGTCTAAAGTATGATCAGCGTATGAGAGATAGAAGTCCTTAGACTTGAGGTCAATACGCGCCTTGTCTACAAAGTAATGTACTTTGATCCCGTCCTAAGCTCAAATGCCTTATAGGTTGAGATACGGCTTGTATTGGGTACATTACGATGTGGATTAAAGGTGGTAGTTGAGCCAAGATTAGGATTCATTCCTCGGATGTATATTTGAGAGAACACTCGGATTCTCAATGATATTAGATTGATTAAGTCGTTGGTCAACGCAATAGACATATTTAGAATATGGTCTAGTTGTCAACTAATATAGATGAGATACAATGATTAAGCCATTTGGATAGACACTTGACAAATTCTAAGCTTGATCGGGTGTGTCGTGAATGAAAGGATTTTATCTAGTTTACTGGATTCGTGTAAACGTACTTCACATATTGAGTTCGTCTTCCGGCGCCGGCGCCGTCTAGGAGTTCCGTGTAGACCTTAATTTGATTAATGTCGATATGAGAAGGCCTGTAGGATCACACTATGTCGATTGTCCATTTCGATCTAAGGATGTATTGAGAGAGTAAATTAAAATGTTCGATTTGGAATTGAGACATTTAAATGAATAATGAATATTTTAATTAAGTCAAAATTGGATTTTGGATTTAATTAAGAATGCACAAAAAATAAAGTCGAGCGCCGCGGTGCCCATACCCTAGGGCCGCGGCGCCTCTACCTCGATTTTTGGCCAGGCCCAAGGTCAAACCCTAATCCGGTTTTGACCTATTTTTCAACTATAAACAGAGGCATTCACCTCATTATTCAACACACCAATTCTGAAAAACATTCTAAGCCTTAGAGACTTAGAATCAAATACTCTCGAACCTCTGCCGGATTTCCTAGCTTTCCGAAAGAGAAGTACATTGAAGCTTGGAGCTTGCAATCGGAAGGGCAACCGCGTGTGCACCTTATAGTAGATAAAGATTTCAGATAATACTAACTTGTAAGTAAATATTTTATGTTACAAGTTCCATTGTTGTATAACCATACCAATATTATTGTTGGGGTAAGTAAGAAACAAAACTTTTAAATTTTCGTTATGCCTTACTTATGTGTTTTGTACCCAACAAAACTCCTACAGTGGTATCAGAGCTCAGGCTGGTTAAATAGTTATATGACAATTGAATAGAATAATAATATGAGTTAAACATAAAATTGGATTAAAACGAGGTTTCTTGAAATCCTACTTGTCTTGAACGAATGTTGACCTTTTGGAATCACCCTAAATTATCTCCTACGCTAACTCGAGGAAGTCATTCCGCTCTAACTCGAACTAAGTCAAGTGCGTTGTGCGGCTCATTGCACGGTGTACAGCTAAGAATGAGTAAAGAACGGATGATGGTCGATATGAGCGTTATTGATAATGGTGGGTGATGATAAAGGACTTGTGAATTGATCCCTAAACTGAATTTAGGGGTTGAACAATTTTTTGAAAATCAACACAGAAACATTTGTAAGGACGTCGGCGCCGCGACCCTATGGTAGGGCGCCGCGGCGCTAATGCTTCGTTTCAAAATATGAACTCATTGGACAACAGGCGCCGCGGCTCCATGGTGGAGCGCCGCGACGCTAGTGCATTTTTCAGAATATTGGGGTTACTGCCTCAGTGGCGCCGCGACGCTAATGATTGGCGCCGCGGCCCCACCTGTCCAGAAACACAAAAAAATAAAAAATTTGAGTTCAGAATGTTTAACCCAACATTATTATTACACATTATATTATTTGATAAGTCTACTGTTTATGTGCTAAATGCCAAATTGTTTGTCATTTACATTTCTAGAATAGTGTCCGCTATAACTATCTGGGCAGGCGGCGCCCAGTGTTTGATTAAACCATCTTCTATCATGCATATTGAGTTGACGGTTCCCAAATTATATGTGTTATTAGTTTTGCATGATGTTAAGATGTCGTATTTGATATGACATAAAAGAGTTGTTCTTGATTAAAATCCTGAATTAAAATGTTCCCCAAAACTTTAAATACAAGTCTAAATTTAATGCGTCGTCCATTATAATTGTTAGAGTGCAAAATCCTTTTCGGCGATACGAGTTATGCCAAAGCATTTGCTCTAAGTCTACGAGGACCTAGACTCTTTCATAGATATGTTTTAATGTAAAGGTAAATGATAAACTTTTGTGGGTATTTACACCAAAGTGTTTGCTCACAAAGGCCAAATTTGCTTAGATACATAAACGCAGTCGTGTAATGGGGTTGACTTGCTTAGACAAATCTTGGCGCTAAAGTGTCGGACTAATCTAAGGACGCAAGATTAAATGTAATAATTTGATAAACTAAGAGTTGCGAATAAAGTTTTGCAATTGGTTTAGTACCTACCAAGATATGTTATTGAAGTTATCAGCCAAAACAAACACGGAGATAGCATAGGCTTGGATCTTGGCCCATTATGACCTCAATTAATATAGGTCCGTATTCTACCATGGGGTAGTAGAAGTATGTTAAAATAGTGGGAGCTAATTAAACAAAAGGCCTTGTTGATTAGCCTAAATGAATGTGTAAAATAGGTAATAGATTTTGAATTTGATTTCCGATCTATCTAATTCTTCAGATTATAAAAGATGTCGAGCCTGTCGTTGAAAATGTTGATTGAGATGAATAAACTTACTGGACCAAACTACCTTGATTGGCTAAGGAATTTGCGAATAGTACTCAGACAAGAGAAAATAGAATACGTGTTGGACACGGTGTTCCCAACAGTCCATGCGACAGATTCTGAAGAATATGCCTCCTTTGATAAAGATGCTTACCAGAAACATCTAGATGATGCCACTTCAGCGCAATGCGTAATGCCGTCTTCCATGTCGATGGAACTTCAGAGACAACATGAGAACACGGGGCCCAATGAGATGCTCGAACACCTGAAGAGTCTCTATGACTCTCAATCCCAGATAATGGAATATGAGTTGCTAATATAACTCTTCAAGTGTAAGCTCAATGAAGGGGGCCCAGTCTCGCAGCATGTGCTGAAGATGATAGGGCTGATAGAGAGGCTTGCTTCGATTGGAACGAAGCTTGAAAAGAATGTCGCTACCACCCTGTATTGAATTCCAATGTTAAGTTCGATTGGAACGAACTCAATATGTGAACTTAACCTTGTCGTTAAGTCGATTGGAACGAACTCAATATGAGAAGACGAACCATTATTGAATTCCAATGTTAAGTTCACATATTGAGTTCGTCTTCCGGTGCCGTCTAAGAGTTCCGTGTAGACCTTAATTTGATTAATGTCGATATGAGAAGGCCTGTAGGGTCATACTCTGTCGATTGTCCATTTCGATCTAAGGATGTATTGAGAGAGTAAATTAAAATGTTCGATTTGGAATCGAGACATTTAAATGAATAATGAATATTTTAATTAAGTCAAAATTAGATTTTGGATTTAATTAAGAATGCACGAAAAATAAAGTTGAGCGCCGCGGTGCCCATACCCTAGGGCCGTGACGCCTCTGCCTCGATTTTTGGGCTAGGCCCAAGGTCAAACCCTAATCCGGTTTTGACCTATTTTTCAACTATAAATAGAGGCATTCACCTCATTATTCAACACACCAATTCTGAAAAACATCCTAAGCCTTAGAGACTTAGAATCAAATATTCTCGAACCTCTGCCGGATTTCCTAGCTTTCCGAAAGAGAAGTACATTGAAGCTTGGAGCTTGCAATCGGAAGGGCAACCGTGTGTGCACCTTATAGTAGATAAAGATTTCAGATAATACTAACTTGTAAGTAAATGTTTTATGTTACAAGTTCCATTGTTGTATAACCATACCAGAATTATTGTTGGGGTAAGTAAGAAATAAAACTTTTAAACTTCCGCTGTGCCTTACTTATGTGCTTTGTACCCAACAAAACCCCTACAGCTTCACCCTAATAACCGTGACTTTAGGCATGAGTTAGACAATAAAGAATTAACCATTTCCATTAAGACCCGATTTTTTCCGTTCGGCTACACCATTTTGTTGTGGTGTATATGGTGCCGTCACTTGATGCACAATACTACTGTTTGAAAAAAGTGGGATTAGAATATTCTCCTCCCTATCGGTCCGTAGACACTTAACGGAAGATTGACATTGCAATTCAACCTTATTCTTGTAAATTTTAATTTTTTCTAGTGCTTCAGTTTTAGAATTTACAAGATAAATTTTGTAAAGTCTAGAGTAGTCATCAATAAATATGATAACATATTCCCTTCCTCCAATTGTTGGAGTACTATGAAAATCACTTAAGTCACTGTGAATTAATTCAAGCAACTTAGTACTTCTTTCAATACTTGAAAATGATTTTCTTGTGAACTTTGTTAACATGCCAGTCTTACATTTTTCACTATCTACATTCATTATCTATATCAAGCCACATTTAGACATATCCCTCATTCTATGAAAATTAACATGTCCTAAACGTGAATGTTATAATGAAAAATTAGAGTAAAGTATATAAAGGCAACACATATAAACAGAAACTGCATCCTTTAATGAACGCAAAATGATCTAATTACAAAATTATCATTTCTCTGAATTTCAAAATATTCTAGCAACTTTCAAGTATAAATATCCATCAAAATAAAGGAATTCTCATATATATCATCCCACAACTTGAAAATAAAATTCACATGATGATTATGCAACAAAGTTATAACATGATAATTTCCATGGAATAACAAATTTATAATAAGCATATCAAATATGTTATTCCTAAATTTATTCAAAATGCATTTCATGGTCATCACAAATGATTCATCTACCCTAATATTTATGAAATTAAATTTCACAAAAAATCATAAAGTAATTTTTTTCCTTTTTGCAGAAAGAAAAGTACTTTTTTTTTTCTTTTTGCATAAAGAAAGATAGAAACTCTTAGATAAATAATGAGTGAAGTTAAGAAAATAGAACCTGATATTTACCGCTTTTATCTTGATTTTTGATGACTGGCTCAATTCCTTCTTTTTACATCTTGATTTTTGATGACCAGCTCCATTTCCTCTCTTTAGTTTTTCTTCAATCTTCATGCCAATTTACCCCAGAAGAACGCACATCGCCGAAGATTTACTTTTGGTTATGAAAGAAAGTGTTGCACTAATTTTCTGACTTTGAGCATTGTAGTCTCTTAAATTATGGCCAAATGAAACGGAATGGAGCACATAAATCCGTTGTTCAATGCCAATTTCATCAATTGAAAAAGGAACTTCTGACCACTATGAAACATTACGGCTGAATAAAAATTTCTATCATCTGATAAAACAATTCTCCTTCTCATTTTGTCTCAATCGTCGCAAATCACAGAAAAATAATAACAGTAAATTAAATTCCTTAAGGTTTTTAGTATCCTCAAACGTCAATAACTTTGTCGAACTCAACAAACGAAGGCGGAAAAATAATTCTCTTTGATTGTTAGAAAATTGTGTTTGTGGTGAAAAATATGAATATACTTCCAGCCGTGTATCTTACTTGGATCACTTTCCAAAGAGAATTATTTATCCCTTACAAATACTCTCCCGGGACAGAATGAAGCAAAGCCAAAAAATAATGAAAACAAGTCTCCGAATACATAAGAATTAATGTTGCAGTCATTAAACTTATGCAGATTTTAGGAAGAATGTTGTACTTGGAATCATTCTTATGATATTTTAATATTCTCAGGATATTCCTCTATTTATAGAGGATTCTTTAACCCTTGAACCTGAAACGACGCAACCTTTAGGGAAGAGATGCATTGTTTCAGGAAGAGATGTACTCTTTCAGAAAGAAAAATATTTTTTCCTTTTAAGTACTTATCCTTTTTGCCTATTTCTTTTATTTTCTCTTGAAAATTCCAACATGTTGTTGTTTGTTGTTTTTTGTTGTTGTTGAACCACGTCCATGTGAGCTCGTTAAAGCATAGCCAATTCCAAACTAGATTAGATTTAGAGTTGGAAACCTAAGGGGAGCTTTGGAGTAACTGGTAAAGTTGCTGTCATGTGATCAGGAGGTCATGAGTTCAAGCCATGGAAACAACCTCTTGCAGAAATGCAAGGTAAGACTGCGTACAATAAACCCTTGTGATCCGACCCTTCTCCGGACCCCGGGCATAGCGGGAGCTTAGGGCACCGGGCTGCCTTTTTTTTATATAATTCATGTTTAAATATGTTTTGTAGTCAAAATTATGTTTTATGGGAATAGATTTTCTAGTTTCTAGTTAAAGTAGGTCCTGCATTATTATAAATAGAGGTGCTTCTACCTATTTTCTTGTAGTGGAGAATTGTGAGAACATTAAGAAATTAATGAGATTCTGAATAAATTATTTTCCTTCATAATGGAGTATTATTGTGGTAGGTTGACAGTCAACATAGAAATAGTCGAATTACAATGATTCCTCTCAAAACTTAATTCATAGGGAATTGATTCAAATAGTTGACTCCAACTAGTTTGGGATTCAGTAGTTGGCTTGAATTGAATTTCTTGGCTTTATTTCTAGTTTCTCTTATGCAAGTACATAGTTATCCAAGTGATATTCAACTTATTTACTACCACCTAAACATCTCGAGTCACTGAAGGATGTGACGAGGTAAATGATAGATTATGGCTAAATCTACCTGTATTCTTGCCCTCTAAATTGATACATAAATGTTGAAACTTTTAGTTTGTGATTCAGAATTTGGAATTTGACTAAAGGACAGACTTTGCATAGTAGCACCAGGAATTTACACTTGCACTTATTTGGATACCGTAGGTTTATAATCCAATAGGTATCCTATTTGTACATATGTACAATTTAGGATGATCCCTGAATTCCATTGGATCAGAATCAAATTTGGATCCTGGTGGTGGTTATACGAATGTTGATCTTGGAGATTAATCATCAATTTATTTCGAAAGGTTTTCAAATGCAAGATATACTTTAATTATATGCTACAATAACTTTTTTTAAAAAAATTATATGCTACAATAACTTGAATTTCTCTACATATTCTTGCTAAAATAACATGTTCAATACTTGAATAATGTTTTCAATGCGTTATTTATAAAGTATAGTTTGTTACTTGTAGCAGTGTTATTCCTAGGTATTATCTAAATTGTGTACTCAATATCTTATGACATGATACACAACAATATACTGATTTCATGAAATGGCCATTTTAATACTCGGCACATACTTCTACTTCAAAACTGTGGTTTAATCTATACTATCATGTGGTTCATTGGATCCAAACTGACAAGCAACATGAATGTATTATTTTGCACGAATAGAGTCCAAAAGGTTGTGATTATCACGATATAGCTTCTCGGATGAGAATATATTAGGAATTGCTAATTTAGTGTTATTGTGGCTTATTTGTTATAGCAATTAAGAAAATGATGGCAAATATTCTTCTTCCTGTTAAAATTATATGGCTTCTAAGATTCACACAGAACCAAAAGGCATGTATTCTTCAATCGTCATTCAATTGTCAGCTGTGAGAAGTTAATTATAAGCTGCGGACACGTAGTGTAGCATTTACAAAGACATGTAGAAATTGAGTTTCTTGTAACCTACATCCATATATATTTATCTATCTGACAACAATTTCGTACGATAGACTTTGACTTTTCCTTAAGATCTGGTTGAATTAGGAGATGAGAGAGTATTATGGTTGCAGAGATATCTGTCATAACAGTGCTGATGATCATACATCCTAATCTGGTAGATTACTATAGACAGGAGAAGCCCAGAAGCAAATAACATTTAGGTTAAGGTAGACATGTTTAGGAAAAAAAGAACCATAAATTAGTGTCTTTTTGCAACTGAATCAGGATCCAAATGATTACTGATGCTTGAGTTTGAGAATCAGAAAATACACCGTGCCAGTTAATTCTTTGAGCACAACAAGAGTATAAATGAAGAAGAAATTCCAAACCGACTAGTTTCTCGAAACATAAAGAGGAAATGTATGTCCATATGCTTTAATATTTGAAGGTTTCGAGACATGTTATATCACTATGTGTTTACGAAGTGGATAATTCTGTCAAAATAGTTATCCTAAAGTACTGGACTTGCTAGCAAACATGGAACATACAAATCATTACTGTTAGTTGCTAAGTTGTCCAGGTCCATCCTTGAATCAAAAAGATAATAACTATAGAAGTTACTCCCTATTGTACCATTGAAGGATCTGTTAAGACTTTGAGGGTGAGAAACTGAGAGATATGAGTGGAGAGCTGACATTGCTTCGCATGTTAGAATATATTCTGTTCTACTTTATATTGAATCTTGGATTGGCCCTGACTACAGAAGTCACTGCTGGAATGGCTTTGTTTAAGGACAAATAAAGATGTGGATTTTTACCAGAAAATACCACTATCCTGCTTCAACTGCCAATCAACTTGCTTTACACGCTAAGAATGTTTTGGTTTAGCATATCTAAGTACAATGGAATGGCTGTTGATTTGGAGTCAAAGATGTACACAATTGATGTTGCTGTCACTATGAGCTTATGCCTATCTCCACGGCATAGCACTTTCGTGGCCAGGTCCAATATTTGGCTGAACCACTAGTATTTAATCATTGTTAAGTATTAATTGTCACTGGAAGAGATTGCGGATATTTTCCCATCTCTTCTTACTGTTTGAAGTCTTTTTCTCTTTTCCATGGAATTTAATCTTTCTAATCCTTAATTTCTTCATAAGAGACATGGGTACTCCTTTGTTATTTATTATATTAATTATAGCAAGTCAGGTTCCTCTTGACAAATGTGTCGATCACCTGCAGAGTGCTGTTTCTGGGCTAAACAGAGGTCTTGCTGCAAGTGAAGATGATCTAAAGAAGGCGGATGAGGCTGCCAAGGAGCTAGAATCTTGTGCAGGAGCTGTAGATCTCGCAGCTGATCTTGATAAACTTCAAGGGAAGTGGAAATTGATTTACAGCAGCGCATTCTCATCTCGTACTCTTGGTGGAAGTCGTCCTGGACCCCCCACTGGAAGACTTCTTCCCATTACTCTTGGTCAGGTAAGCTAAAAAAACACATTTAATTCTCCCAGAGCTGGCTTTCCATGCAGTTTTACTGATCAATATGTCCATTTTTTAGCTTGCTGCAGAACAATGTAGACCGTTCTAATTCACTGCTATTTGTCAAGCTTAATATATGCTGATTTGGTTTGATCAGGTATTTCAAAGAATTGATGTACTAAGCAAGGATTTTGACAACATAGTGGAGCTTGAATTAGGTGCTCCTTGGCCTTTCCCACCTATTGAAGCGACTGCCACTTTAGCCCACAAATTTGAACTGATAGGTTGGTGTTCTGTAATTTCTCGTATCTTTCGGGCCAAGAAGATTTCTTTGGTATTATTGCTAGTGTTTTAAAAGGCGTTTTACATATGCTTCGACGAGGTGTGAGCCTCGAGGCACGGGGCTTAAGCCCCATGAGTATTTAGTTTTTAGTATTTCATAAAATAATATAATTACAATAAATATTTTTAAATGGGTAAAATTACATAAAAAAAATAAAATAAAACTAGAAATAAATGATATATATATATATATATATATATAACAAAACAATCAAAGCAATCTATTATACGCTACTTACAACTTGTAATTATATATAACATAATTTTACAAGTATAAACAATACAATGAAATAAAAACTATTATGAAATGCAAATCAACTCTAACATATTAGCTACCGCGAAGGCTATGAACTTAGAAACGGAGAGTCGACTGATCGATCGGAATGAAACCGATTAATATGGAACCGCTAAAGATGGAAAAAACGCAAGGAACAAAGTTGTGAGAAAGTCCCTAGTGCCCCATTTCCTATGATATCCAAACTCAAAATATGGTGCTTTTGCTGTGCCATTGAGAAAGGAACATCCAATTGCTTCGATTTGAATTATCCGGATAATGCAATGCCGGATATATATAAAAAATATGGACAATCAAACCTATTTCTACGGCTTGGAGAAGTAGTTTTAGGACGAGGTTAGACCTCGAGCTTGCTGACATAACTACTTCCCTAAATCTAGCTCTCGAGGGAACGATCGGTGGCTGAACGCCCCTCTCCCTTCTTTTGAGTCTACGCGCTTCTGCTTAGTATGTCGTTTATGATTGGGGGGGGGGGGGGGGGGCTATGAAACAATAAAAATAAAATGAAATAAATTGAATGCCAATTCTGTTTTCGAATGTCGGAAATTATGTCCCCCGACACCAGTAACAACACTTTAGCAAAACAGAAAACTTTGAAGAGTAAATGTAGCGAAAATTGAAAGAACACAAAGATTTTAATTTTTCATAAGTTATATATACAAATAAATAAATTCATTTATTTACAAATTTACAAGATAAAACAGAAAATAATTAAAAGTTGAAGTCGCAGATGACTTCTGCCTGAAAAATCTAACTAAGTAGATATAGATAACTTCTCATTACAATCGCTCCATACAAAACTAATCTAGAATCTAAACAACAATTGTAATGTTGGACGAAATGTTATCAACACACTTGGGCAACACTGGTGATCCAGATTTCTGAGATGAAATCCGGAGAGCTCTCTTGGTATTTTTACTTTCTGGTTCTGGATATCGATTCTCTGTAGTAGCCTTTCTATTTATAGTAGAGAGTCTTCCTTGAAAAGCTCATCGATCAGTTGTGGAGGTTGAGAAAAAGGTGGACTGTTGGTGGGATTGGTTGGAGAAGATCAGGGAGGAATAATCTCAACAGTTTTGGCTTGATTCTCACGACAAACAACAACTTTTGACTTAGTCCTCACTCGTTATTTACCAGCTCGTTTTTACCTCGCCAAGTCATTTTTACCTCATAGTAATATTTACACAAATATTACTGCATCGCGTGAAGTAAGGCAAAATCTGTTCAGAAAATATTGGTCCGAATGTTGTGCTTTTGTCCCAACATACTTACACATTCATGTCAATACTTTAGGAGATATGTTGGGTCAAATGTCACAACACAAAATTCAACATTAACCGTTTATATGCTTTAACATAAGCCAGATGCCCCTCTTTTTTGTTCTTTTGCTTGCACACCAATCCAGAGGCTAAGGGACCCAATTCTTAAGACTCAAGATGCAACTTACGACAGTCATTAATCTAGCCGACCTGGTACAGAATACCCGACTTTAGAGCTTGGACACGAACACTATTTCGTTCTCAGTGGAAACCCGCCTTAGAGATTGAACGACAATAAGATGATTCAACGTTCAATCTAAGACAACGATGAAGCTATCTTTCAAACAATGAAAAAAGCACAATCTCTAAAGACGAAATTATTGTCATACTATTCATCTTATCTCCTATAAGCAAATAATCAATAAATTTTATCTGTATTATAATTAAAACATAACTCCTTCATGAATAAAAATAAAATTACTTTCAAAAAGTGAAATAATAAAATATGATAATTTTGATACATAGGACAAATGACCAATGACAATTGAAAATGTACAATTCGGTTATGTATTTTTAAAAGAAATATTAAGTGATATTCACCCTCACGATGTTCTCAAATACTAGTAAATATGCAATACTAAGATTTGTTAATTATTTGAGTTACACCCAATGTTCTTATTTCTATAGATGAAAAACTATTAAGTATCATTCATTTGTTAAAGAATTATGAGGGTCAACGATTTTAGTTGAGGAATTTAACATATACAGTAGAAACTCTATTAATTAATACTCGATTATTTAATACTCTCTTAGATAATATTTTTGGTCGGTCCCGATTCGGGGATAACGTGCTAAATTAATAATTCGCTAAAATTATAAGATAATACATTTTTAATTACTCATATAGACCCCATGTAAAATATAAATTAATAATTCCTTATATACTACATAATACATGAGTGAATTATGAAGACTTCTTGAAAAATGACTCAATTGTCTTTTTATTTTTTGTTGAAATCAATGTCACATTGAATCTCATCTCTAATTTTTCTTATCATTGTAAGAACTTCTGGTGTTGTTTTCTCATTGCTCAACAAGAAATTATTCAATGTGATTGTCGCTTTAATAGTCTCGTTTCGCGAAGGGGGCTCTACTGTAGAACTTTCATCATCATCTTCATCACCTTTATCAATTCCTATAACGCTCTCAATTATTTCTTCATCGGTCAACAACTGTGCAACTACATTTTCTTCTGGGTAGTTCAGGACATGTTCGACATCCATTGTTTGTGTTAGCATGATTTGATCTTGTGTTTATATAGGAAATATTTTTTAATATCCATAAAGTAGTACATTGAACACAAGAAGCATAATAAAGTGGGAGATTGAAGGGTGCTTCATTTGATATAGTACATTGAACAATAATGAAGTGGAAGATTGAAGAGTGTTTGTAAATTGGGTATTTCATTATAAATTTATCTATAAATTGATAAAGTATTAATTAATATATAAATTAATAATTATTAATTTATCGATTAATTAATATCTCTTTTGATTAATAAATTTTGGTGGTCCCAAAATCATTAATTTATAGAGTTTCTACTGTAATTTGTGTAAGACCCGTTAGGCGAGCCCCGAGCGTTGGACGTTAGGCGTGTTTAGGGCGTACACTCGGACGCTTAGGGCGTAAACCTCACAGGAACTAATCCCCGCATGTGAGCCCTGGGGCGTTTTGGCAGTGTCCGCCCCGGGGCGAGCCTCGAGTCAAGTCTTGAAACTGCCTTTTAAAACACTGATTATTGCTTCTCTTTTGCAGTAATAGAAGTTTTAAAGTTCCCTGACACGTTTTCTATGTATTTCCACAAATAGGATCATCCACAATTAAGATTAAATTCGAGAAAACTACAGTGAAGACAACCGGGAACTTGTCACAGCTGCCACTACTAGAGGTGCCTCGAATCCCAGATCAGTTTAGGCAACAATCTAATCCAGGAAGTGGTGAGTTTGAAGTTACCTACATCGATTCTGATACACGTGTAACAAGGGGAGACAAAGGAGAGCTTAGAGTTTTCGTCATCTCATAAGTTGGGCTGCGATAGATATAGTTATCCTATAGTATTTTGTTACTACAGTGTCATGTAACAACATATCAAATGTGTAGATATGCTCAACATTATTCTGCTGGTCCACAGCTAGCAAAGTTGTAATGCTACTGCAAATTCAAATCTGTATGCAGTAAATTTGGCTTGTGACTGTTAACAGCTGTGAGGAATTATGCAGTGAGATTTTAAGAATACATATGAGGTAAGGAACAACAAAAAAACAGGTTAATAGAATTACTCAACAACTGTGGAGTGAATAGAACTGCCAATAATCCTATCCAAGAGTGACATGAGGTGCAAGAAGCAATATGTAGAGACCAAACAGAAACGCTCATAGCGAGAATCCGTTCAAATTGTTTTGGCGGGAATCTCACTAGTTATGATGCTTGCTGCTTGGATCTACCATTGACTCTATTTATTATTATGGTAAATTAGTGTATCATTTGTTTCGGTTCAATATGTCCACTTATGATACTCACATAGAATCAACGGATAGATAAAGTCAGACCTAAAGAGCAAGGTAAACATGATTCAGAGTCTCATATAGAGTCTAACGGATAGATCAGAAAGACACTAAAGAGCAATGTATACATGATATTTAGAGGTTCGATACGTTCACCAATGAGACTCACATGGAGTCAAAGGACATATCAAAGAGTCACACTAAAATGCAATGTATACATGATTCGAGTCGAAAGCGGTGGCAATGTCCATTCCATCCACCACCACTATAGAGCTCAATCAACCAAACCTCTCTTTGATTTGATGACATTGCAATTTGCAAGAAGTAGGATCCTGGAAACATGTAGAGTATAAATGAAATAGGCTCCATTTATTTAAGGATAACCAATTGATGAGGAGCCACTGATGTAAATGAATTCATGATAAGTAGATGTACACAAAACCTCCCATCCCAAAAAAAGAAAAATCCTTTGATCTAGATCTTAAAGTAGCTGGGATAGGATATATAGATCATTTATAGGAGTATCTATTTAGATTTATGTAGTCCAATTTTGAGAGGATTTATCCTGGTTAAACAAATTTAGGCAAGTTTAAGTTTAGAGGGTGTTTCCTAACCTTATAAGATAGTTAAATTAGTTTATAAATATCTTTTAAACTTATTTACGCGTTTGGTAAATATTCAAAGTGTTTAAAGTCAAAATCAGTCAAAATACATTAGTTAGTCACCCTTCACCATCAACTTATGACTTTTTAGGGATGACGTGTGGGTACAATTTTGCGGATTTTGCACCGCACCCGCCCCAGTTGGGGCGGATATGGATATAACTTTGGCGGGTAGTAGGCGAGTATGAGTAGGTGGTAGATTTACAGTTATATTCGCCTGCCCCGCCCCGCATCCAACCGCCCGCCCCAAATCCACCCGCCCGCCTTATACCCGCCAACTATAATTTTATTTGTACAACTTTATATTTATCTAAAGCCCCAAATAATTTGACACATAATTTTAACAGTCCATAAGCCCAATAATAATGAATTGACAGGTTAACAAAATGACAAATGAATTGATTACAAAATATGGTTGGCGGGTACATGCGGGTATTGACGGATGGCGGATATCCACTTGGGTGGTGGAGCGGGTGTGGATTTAGGAATATACCCGTCTATGCGAATATGGATGTTGAAAATGTACCCGCCACGGGTGGCGGGTATAAAATTTTCTGGTGGGTACGAGTGCGGGGGAGGTGGCAATAGTGGATTTTTTCCCCTCATCCTTCCGCTTGGAAAATCAGTTTCATGATTGAGTTTCCCCTTCACGTGGATCTAGGGAACCTGTCTCGGGAACAATTTCTTACTGGTAATAGCTAATCACAGTAAGAGAGTCCAATCTCCCGCACCCGCCTCGCCCCGCCCAATTGCCATCCCTACTTTTGAGCTTATAATCACTTTAGTTTTGATCAAATATTTTGCTATTTTATACCTAATTTTTTTCAATTTTCTCAAAATACTCTTCCAAAAGAAGAACTCCTAACTTCCTCTCCTTCCCTTTTTGCCGTTCGTTATTCTCCTTAGAAAGATACATTTTAATTTATAATTCTTGTAAATAACTTTAAGGGCATGTTAGTCATTTTAAAAAAATAATTATTTATTCATATTTTTTTACCAAATACATCAACTATTTATTATGAGCTAATTTCTTTATTTTAATCAAAACATGTAACTGCTTAATTATAAAATTAATTTTAACATCTAAAAATGTTTATTAGCACTTAATGCTTATTACTTTTGAATCACTAATCCAGATGTGCTTATTGCAATGCTCCTCCTTTATTTGAGCTTGGGACAACTATACTCCGTGAAACACAAATGAGTTGAATTATCCCTATTAAGAAAACATAGACAATTAACTCTACCCTTCAAACTTTAAAACCTAGAAACCAAATAAAGGATAGAAAGAGGCTCTTTAATGTTTAATTATCAAATATTTTCGGATGTTTATTTACCAAGCTGAAAAGGAAAAGGTTAGAAGGGAGAAAGACGAAGATAAATGCAGAAATGTTCGCCGGTTATCTCTTTTTGATGACTATTAGTAAATGATGATCTTTTTATTTCTCATGTAATTTAAGGATCTTTTAGACTATGATCTAAAGACTCATTTTGAAACTGAAAATCTAATGAAAAAACATTAGACTATAGTCTAAAATTTTGTAGACGTTAGACGACAATCTAATATTTTATCAATACAAATGTTATTTGCACAACTTTAAAAAATAGGAATAAAATCTAAATGATGGTCTAAAAAAGGGAATTTGTGTAAATCAACCAGGTAAATGACAAGCATTTTTTATGCGGATTGCCCTTCAAAAGCATTGGCCTTTAATTTTTTGCTCTTCGCTTATAAAGTACCCCGATATTTCGGGTTCGAACCTCGCTTAGTAAATAACAAAAAAAATTCGCAAGGCATAGTTTGCCTGCAAACTCTACCTTATAAGACAGGGTTTGCCTTAGCATGAAAGCAAATTCTGCAAACTCTACCTTGCGAATCCAAACTATGTCTTCCGATTTTTTTTTTTAAATTTTTTGATTGAGCTGAGGTTAGAAAGAGGGACATTTGTGCGAATTGACAGATGACAGGTTAACTCAACTTGGGCTGGCCCAAATACTTGACCCGGCCCAGTGGAACTCCGGGATACATCACCATACGTTCAAAACAAAGGGAACTGAAACTAGCCGTTACCAATCAAAACTTTCAAACGTCTAAACTTTTCATTTGAACTTTCAAATACAAAACATCCAAAAATACAATCCCATTTTTTTCCATTTCATTAATCAATCACTCACCTTCTTCTTCTCTCTCTCTCTTCATTTCTGTCTGCTTCAGTTTCCATTTTTAGCTCTAATAAATCTTAAATATATCCTATCAGTGACTGAAACCCCCCCCCCCCCCCCTTAATTTGGGTCTGTAAAATCTTGAAATTTTCTTGAAAATTCAATCAGTATATTAGAAAAAAGAAACCCCATTTCAAATCTTTCTATCTTGATCTTCATCAATGGCTCCTACACCATCAAAAAATCAAACTCCAACACCCTCATCAAAAATACACCAAACCCATGTGGCAAATTCAAGAACCCCACAATCTAAGCATCGTTTAAACTTCAACTCAGCAAAACCCTCACCAAACCCTAATTCCACAGCAATGAAAGAAGGGGTCCCACCTCCCGAGCACCCGGTTGAGGTTATAGGCCGGATTCGCGACTACCCCGATAAAAAGGAGAAATCTTTATCAGCATTACAAGTTAATTCTGATAGTAGGTCCTTACGTGTTAGGACCGATATAGGGTATAGGGATTTTACCCTAGACGGGGTGTCGTTATCCGGGGAAGAAGATCTTGATGTGTTTTATAAGAAGTTTGTTGAATCAAGAATTGATGGGGTGAAGTTAGGTGATAAATGTACTATAATGATGTACGGACCTACTGGTTCTGGAAAAAGTCATACTATGTTTGGTAGTGCTAAGCAGCCAGGCATTGTTTATAAGTCATTGAAGGATATTTTAGGTGATGGGAATGAAGAGAGTGATGAAAGTAGTGAGAAGGTTGGTCTTGGAACATTTGTTCAGGTTACTGTTTTGGAGATTTATAATGAGGAGGTTTATGATTTGTTATCGACGACTAATAGTGGTGGTGGATTTGCTTTTGGTTGGTCCAAGGCCAGTGCTTCTAAGGTAAAAATTAAAGTTTTTCCATATTTGTCTGTGTCTTGTTTTTCGATTGATATGTTTCGTGAGATTTTAGTACAACATGTTTAGTTGTGTATTATTGATTTTGTTATTGAACAGAATGGACCTTAGCATTGTAGTTGTGGTTTGAGAAAGTTTGCTAGTTTCATTCACATGAAAAGTGTGTTTATTTTGTATCAAGCAAAATGCTTATAATGCTCTAGTTTCCAAATGTGCTAGCTGATGTACTTGAATATGTAGCAGTCATTTTTAAGGTTTTTATTGTGTAAGTTTTATGTTAATTGTAATTCCGGTATACTTGCTACAATTTGTGCTATGTTAGGTGATTACTTTTCATTTTATATAGCTGTAAAAGCTTCCTTTTTCTTTCACTTACTGAAGTTACCCTGCCTTTTTCTTTATTCGGATTCCGCTTGAAACTAGTCCCTTCTCAGCTTTTCTAAGAAGTTCCGTTAAATATCTTCTTTATCTATAAATTGTTGAACTGCATGGCTAATAGACGTTTATAGTTAGAAATTAGTACCTTAACTCCTTAAGTCTGTTAGGAAATGACATAGGGTTATCATGTGAAACTTTTAAAAAAAAAATCAGTTACGACTGTGCTTACTGATCTTTATGTGTCTGTACACTGTTGTCCTGTCTTTTACCTTGCAGGTGAAGCTGGAAGTTATAGGTAAAAAGGCGAAAAATGCAACATTTATTTCGGGGACTGAAGCGATAAAGATATCGAAAGAGATCCAACAAGTTGAGAAGAGAAGAATAGTAAAGAGCACTCTGTGTAATGAGAGGAGCTCTAGGAGCCACTGCATGGTATATGTTTAATCACTTTCTCATGGAAACATGTTCATCTAGTTTCTAGTTTCAGCATATTCATCTTCAATTTCTCTCAAGGCGGGTAAATGTCTTTGTAGATAATCCTTGATGTTCCAACAGTTGGAGGGCGTCTAATGCTCGTGGACATGGCTGGTTCTGAGAATATTGAACAAGCTGGTCAAACTGGTTTGGAAGCAAAAATGCAGGTAAGCGTTCTGGATTCGCTTAGCTCACTTCTATAAGTTTGTTATCTGATTTCCTTTTAAAGTAACTCAAAACATATAACCAACTGTTTGATATAATTGTGTCTTAAATCTTGCAGACTGCGAAAATCAACCAGGGAAACATTGCATTGAAGAGGGTTGTTGAGTCCATTGCTAATGGTGATTCTTATGTGCCATTTAGAGACAGCAAGTTAACCATGCTATTACAGGTAAGTTTTGCATATGCTGGTGATAGTATTGGCAGATTGCTTTTGAAAGTGTTCATTGATATGTGGAAGTTGATTCAACTATTTTGTGTAGGATTCTTTTGAGGATGACAAGTCCAAAATTCTTATGATACTTTGTGCAAGCCCCGATCCTAAAGAGCTCCACAAAACCATCTCCACTCTGGAATATGGTGCCAAAGCAAAGTGCATTGTCCGTGGTCCTCATACGCCATTAAAGGAGAAAGGTGAGGATTCTTCATCGACAGTTATTTTGGGATCAAGAATTGCCGTTATGGATCAGTTCATCTACAAGCTTCAGATGGAGAACAAGCTGAAAGAGAAAGAGCGTAATGAAGCTCAGAAAGAGCTTATGAAGAAAGAAGAAGAAATTGCTACACTAAGGGCCAAACTTGAGTTAGTACAAGGAAAGGGAACAGAGATAACTGAGGATGAGATCAATGTTAAAGTAAATGACCAAACTCAGATGCTGAAGAGTGAGTTGGAAAAGACGATTCAAGATTGTCAGAAAATGGCAAATGAAATTGTTGAAATTGAAAGGAGGAAGATGGAAGAAAGAATGTTTCAGCAGCAACAAGAATTCGAAATGCTCCAGAGGCGCCTGGAGGAGATGGAAGTTGAGCTTCGCCGCTCTAGGGCTGGAAGTGGATCAGTAGAAGTGGAGGAAAATACTTTCGCTAAAAGGCTGCAAGAGATTTACTCTGAAGATTCAGGAATGGTAAAATCTATGGATTTGGACCAATCAATCGATATGGACACTGGAAAGCGGGACACTGGTAGCACTTTCCAAGCAATCTTGGGTTATCCTAACATAAGCAATTCAGTTGAAGTTGAAGATCCTGCTGTCTTATTGCCACATTTCACCAATAAAGGTATCTTGAGCACTGTATTTGAAGAGGAAGAAGAAGATGATGATGACGGAGATACAGAGAAGATCCCCCCTATTGATGAGGAGGTGCAGAAGGAGGTCATTGAGGAAAAAACAATATGTTCCGGTCTGCTCGATCATGATGTTTGTATGGGAGCAGCCCCTTCTAGGCAAGCGCTTATTCAGAACATTTTCACACTCTGTGGAAATTATAGAGAGCTTTCGGAGAAGAATTTTGAAGATACTGATTACTCATCACCTACAGTTAAAACAATTGGAGAGGATTATGCTGTAAAAGATTTTCATAATCCATCTGCAGAAGGTTTCTCCAAGGATCTTTTGCCATTAGGTAATACTGAGACCATGAAAAAGTCAGTGGTTAATCAGACGAGAACGTTTAAGAGCTCTTATGATAAAGAAAATGGTTCAAAGGAGAACTTCAACCCTACCGGTGGTGATTTAGAAGTCCACGTGAAATGGGAAGCTGCATCAAAAGAGAATCCTGGTGTAGCAACCAAGGTAAAGGTTGATAGAGATTCATCTCTAGCTGATCTGCGTAAACTGATTGAGATACACCTCGATGCCGACAGTCCAGCATTCACTTTCCTTGCAGTAGGGGTATGTTTTTACTTAACTGGCTTCAGAAAACTGCTCATACTTCTATTTTTATGATATTAAACTTTTAATTTTTGTTTAATTAGGATTCATCCGGTGCTCCGGTGCCTAAAGAACAGGAGGTAGTCACACCAGTGAGTAAGCTTCCAAAATGCAACAACTTGTCACGTTGTCACCTAGCTTACTTACGTGCAGTGAAGGGAGCACAGCGGTTTAATCACCTGCCATTTACTTCGCTGGAAAATAAGCTTCCATTAACTCCAAAGTCAAATATCAAAGAAGTAGGTAATGGACTTTCTCCGAAAGTAGGAGAACATCTGAGTAGAACACCCTTTGTAACTGTCAAAAGATATCTAAATGAGTGTTAGTTGATGATATTCTCGTATGTGTTTGTGTGAATCATGTATGTAATCTCACGTGACCATTATGATATTTTGCTCTTGAGTACATTGCATATGTACTCGTATTGGATTTACATTGTGTGATGTTTTCAAATACTTATTTCATGTCTTAATTCTTCATACCTCTATTCTTTTAATCTCTTACTGGTGGCATCCCAAGAGGAGGGGAGGGGAAAATAGAGAAAGGAAGAACCATAATGGCTAAAATCCAAACAACTAATGACATGAGGTTCATGTACTCGACTTAGAGATCATTGAGATAGCTGATTGAAGGCACATGAGACTTGTGCAAATCATTCCAATCACACTTCAAGAAATGTGTTCAATGTAAACTGAAATTACACTTCCAAACTTAATCGATAGCTTGTATTTGTCCTAATTCAACTCTCCTATGCATGTGCGTTCACACACAAACGCACACACAACCAATAGGTAAAGAGATTGAGCAAGCAAGAGAGCAAAATGAGTTTGGTGAACTTGACAAGTAATAACTGATACTTAGGAGCCGTTTGGACATGATTTGAAATCATGATGATTTGAAGTGGAAGTTTTGTACCATCAAACTTTCTCAATTCTTATACAATCTTACCAAATGAACAAGTCATAGTTCATAACAAAATTAATACGCTACTAGAAGATCTTTCTAAAAAATACAACATCAATTGATCAAATTTTAGTTCAACAAAATGAAAAATTGAACACGAGTTGTAGTGTAACTACTCTTTAATATAATCCTCCCACATGGTTGGTAAGATTATATTTGTTATAAATATACTACCAACTTGTAAATCTTTTAATATTTGATATAAATGGTTGGTAAACATGATTGGTAAATGTATCTACCAACTTATGAATCTCTTTTTACAAAATATAAACTTATGGGTCAACTTTTACATTTAAAAAATTTGAAATCATGATTTAGAATCCCAAATCATGCCTTTTTGGATGATTTGGGATTTCATCTCATGAGATGATATTGCATATTTTGGATGATTTGGGATTTCATCTCATGAGATGATATCGCATATCCAAACGCCTACTTAATGAAATGGTACAGAAGACTTTCGACTTTCTGAATTGAAGTTGTTTTAAATCAACAGCAACCATCCCGGATAAATTGCATTCTAAATTCAGTTTCCAACTCATGAAAATGATATTAGGCTTGTAAGGAATATGAATATATAATAGTTTAATCAATTTCCAACTAGCATTGATGAATTGAGATCAAATTTCCATTCTTTATTTTGGGTCAGTTTTCCTTCTGGTTTGAGTTTGCCTCAGCTTAATAGAAACTTGTGCCACTAAAATCATACATGTGAACAGGGAATTAAAAGGGTAGAGTCAGGGGCAGAGCTAGCTCATCAGGTGCGGGTTCAGCCGAAACCAGTAACTTTGGTCCAAACTTTATATTTGTATTAAAAATTGATTGAACATAACAAATTATTAATTTAGAATCCAATTACTTTAAAAACTAAAATCCCGAACCCATAAAGGTCAAATCCAGGCTTCACCTCTAGGTAGAGTATCTTTCTTGGATTTTTTCAATTAACTCATCTCATTTCCTTTTCTTTTACCAGATTAACTAAAATCTTTAACAAAAAGAAGCAAAATTAGAACCGAGTAAATACAAGATGCTGGCCAGAAAAATATCATAGAACTTTAGGGGGACGAAATGACAATAAAAGCAACAGATGTGGTGAAAAATTGGAAGAAATATAACAATGCTCAAACTGGAGAAGTAGTCATCAAGGGAAGAAGTTGATCATGAAGCTTTCATACTGTCCAAGCCAACACTAGCCTGCACAAAAGAGCAATATCATTATTCAGAAATTTAAGACAACCTTATTCTTGTTAAATACTTGAAAAGAGTATTAAATATCATACCAGAAATTTGTGGATCTGTTGAAGTATAGGTGAAAACGTCGTACAGAACTTTTCCATATCACCATAAATGTCACCGTTGCCACCTATGACCTCCATGAACTTTTTCCTATCTGGTGCAAGCTTTATGGCAACCTTTGGATTCACATTTAGAAACACATTAACACGTTTTACAGGTATAAAAGGTTAAATGTACTTACAATATTACACCCTTTCATGCCATTTTCTTTCGAAATCCTAGTGTTAGGTCATCATTAGACTGAAAACACAGTGAAGAAAATACCGTAAAACTTGAACTAGCAAGCCATCCATGCCATTTCTTCAATGTCTTAGAGTAAGAATTATTGCAAGCTTGGGACATTGACCAATCTTGATGCTGAGCTAAATTGTGAAATAGCACCACTATGAAGTCCATGGCTCTGCAACATTAGCAGAATGGTCGATTAGTCTAATTTATCTTAACACGTAAGTGAAGCACAGTTTGTTCATCAAATAAATGAACGAGTTGTCTGAAACGAGGATTATGGAAACATCATCTCGTACCTTGTTAACCATAGCAGACCGTTGGTACAGCTGGATGAAGATTTAGCAGTCTTTATCTCAACTTCTGCCTGTACGAAACTGTACAAGTAGTTGAATCTCGATGGGTTATCGTTATACTTGGATTCTAACCTCTGTAAGGAAACAAGCATCAGTAATTCACCATTAGGTCCAATGTCAGATAGTATTTATGTTTCATGTGTTATTCAAATTGTTCAATATCCTTGCAGCAACATCTTAAGTGCAGATTTACGACAGTTGAACCTCTAGATCACTATTACTACTTGGGATGATCATCTTAATATTCAAAACGGAAAAGGACCTAAAATGTCCTTGAACTATTAGAATTGGTACAAAAATGTCTTGTATCCACCTTTGAGCCCCAAATACCCCGCCGTAAACCTTTGAGCCCCAAAAATGTCTTCTTTTATCTTCTAACTTGAAGCTTCAAGCTTCACTAATGGCTTCCACGAAGTTTTCACCTTTTTTTCTCAGATTCTAAGCTCCAATTCTATTGTTATTCATGCTACCAACATAAAAAACAGTATCACCCAATTGATTTTAAGAATTGGGCCAGGTTCAAATCGCCAACAAATCTGGAAATCAAATTTTCAAATTGAGCTCAATGTTCATCAATGGATATCTGGAATTTGTGGAGGTTTTATGAGTTTAAACAAGGAGTAACTTTTTTCAGAATTCAACTACATTTCTACACAAATAATCTCAATAAACAATTTAAATCAGATTCAAACTCAAATAACCGAAAAAATTCTAAGTCGGACTTCTCGATTTCGAAGCTCCCAAAAAGTAAGAAGAGAAAGAAGGAGATGCGGATGTTCGCAATCAACTGTTGTTTCTGGTTTATTACTCCATTTTGTTTCCAATTTTAGTATTTTTGTAAGGCGGCGATGGGGTGGCCGGAGACGGAGTTGCTTTCGTCGGAGCAAAGGGATTGGTCTCCGGCAATTGGGGGTTTTCTCCTTGATTCATTGGAGATTTTAATCGGGTACAGTTATTAGGTGGATCCGATTTTTGGGTTTAGATTTAATTAATTTAGATTAATTATTTTGGGTTTTTGAAGGGTAGCCTTGGCTGTGAAAATAACTTTTTGCATAAATGTGACGCCTTTCCTAGCCCGCACATAGCGGAAGCTTAGTACATCGAACTGTTTTTTTTTTAATGTTTATTATAGAGTTAACCAATAAGAACATGACACATATTAAATGAAATTCTTAATTATATTGCCCTTAAAAATAAGGGTATTGATGAGCCAAAATGTTAATGACAGCTATTTGGGACCTCAAAGGTGGACGAAAGACATTTTTTGTGATCAGTTCTAATAGTTGAGGGTACTTTAGGTCTTTTTCCGTATTCAAAATATCGATGATCACTGAATTTTGTTGAGCCTGCAGTTTTTTATTTTATCTTTGACATGAGCTCTATTACCACAAATAACTCTAAATTACCGGCCTCTTTTTGCAATGAGTTCAACTTTAGACACTTTTTGCATAATGCCGTAGGAATAGAGATGGCAGTGGATCCTGAACTCGGTCCGGATCCGGTGAATCCAGATCCGTTTTATAGGATATGGATTTTCAAAATTTGGACCCGACGGATTCGGATCGGACCCGGATCCGTTTCTGACTGATTTGATATGAATCTGGATCTTGTATTTGAGATCCGTATCCGATCCAGATCTGACCCGTGGATCCATTTTTTTATTAAATATATTCATAACCTAGAATGTAATTTTATAAGTATTTCTTAAAATTGCTAAGCACATCCTTGCAAATTTAATTCTCAAATTAAGTTTAATTTATCCCCGTGTTAACTCAAAAACAAAAAAATAAAGAGGTATTTCGATAATAAAATCAATGTTATATTAGTGAATGACTAATATCTCCATAGGCAAGTAGTTAAAATTATATTCACTTCATTTGTGAAGATTCCAAGCACATGCAAGTTCTGCATTGTGGAAATACTAGTCAGCATTTTTCACAACTATTGTCATTGTCCAATATTTTCAATTAATAGCTCACAATTAAAACGAGACAACGAACAAAATATCTCATATGAACATTTCAAAATTGAAACACAGTAAATTGTTAGCTAAGTAAAAATCGTTTGTCAGTTCAAAAAAAAATTCTTAGCAAGGCAAATTTTTTTACATGTTGGACAATTTCGTGGACCCGACGAATTCGATGGATCTGGATTTAGATATGATTTTTATGGACCCGATGGATCTGGATCTGAATTTAGTAGGATCCGATCCAGATCCGATCCGTTGCCATACCTACTTAGGAAGAACCGCAAGGGAAGGGTTTATCTTAAATAAGAGTTATTCAGAAAAATAATAATCTAAATGATAGCTGTTACACACGAAATCTGCATCACAAGTCGCGATAATGTAATATTTAAACAGCAGAAACAAAGAGATGACAAACTCACAGATATATTTCCGCTGATGTCAGATTTAACCAGAGTCATAGCAGCTCCAAATTTATCTGGCATCAGTGTGGGAAATGAATTCGTTTTGTTACACAAAATTAAAATAATACAAATACAACTGTGTACTAGAATTCAAATTAATACGCATTGATCAATATATGAACATCATGCAACTTCTAGTAACAGAAATAATACAAATACAAATACAACTGTGTACTATTCACAACGATTATAGAGAAAAGTTTGATACCTAGAATTGGCAATACGAGTTTGCAAACTTCCAAAAAAGGCTTAGTCATCAGCTCCTCATGTTCAGACTTGACATGCTTCATTCCTTCCAAAGCAGGGGAAAATAGTGTTCCCTCCATATTTGCTTATTTTCTACACATAAAAGCACAGAGCTTCTTATCATTTACCATTGAAAACACAGTTCAAAACAAAACAAAACAAAACAAAGAAAAGTACCAAAGTTGGATTGCATAAACGTACTTACTTTTGGATGATTAGGCATGCACTCGTCAACATTTTTAAAGAGCCCGAACAACATAGTGCATGGGAACTCATGAATCAAAATGATTAAATAGATAGTGTTGAGACAAGCAATCTGGATTGCCACAGCTTCCTTATACAAATGATGTTTAAGATAGAACATAAAAATGTAAAGAAACAACCCCTAAATGAAACATTGCTACAACAAAAATCCTCTCCCAACTCCATCATTTCTACCATAATCTTGAACTATTATGATCCCCGCAATCCACATTTTTGTTGTTGAGAACAATGTAAAGAAATATGTTCCTTGATTGTATTCATCAATAATGTACAATATATATAGTAGTACAAGAGTATTTAAACTGGGTAACTAATCAACCTAATTACAATAGGAAATATAATTCTACCTAAAATAGGAGACCTAATTACAATAGGAATACAAGTCTACCTAAAATAAGATATATACAATTAATGTAAGAATATTCAGGAAATATTCTATTACTCTCCGCAATCGAAGCGGGAGGTTCACGAACACTGAGACTGACTCGAAAATCATCAAATAGTATGCACGGAAGTCTTTTGGTGAAGATGTCGACAATATGATATCTGCAAGGAACATGAAGGACACAAACTTGACCACGAGGCACTTTTTCGCGGACGAAATGAATGTTCATCTCAATGTGTTTAGTGCGCTGATGTTGGACGGAATTGCCAGAAAGATATATCGCGCTAATAATATTGCAGTAGACCAGTGTTGCCTTTTGAATCGGGTAGTGAAGCTCAAGTAGAAGGTTACGGATCCAACAAGACTTAGAGACGACGTTGATGACACCTCTGTACTCTGCTTCGGCACTGGATCGGGATAGTGTAGGTTGCCTTTTGAAAGACCAAGACAATATGTTATCTCCGAGGAAAACGCAGTTACCAGATGTGGAGCGTCGGGTGCCAGGACATCCACCCCAGTCAACATCAGAATAAGCAGTGAAACTAGTGAGCGAGGACCTGTATAGATGTAATCTGAAGTGAAGTATACCTTAGACGTATCGTAAAATACGTTTGAGGGCATGAATATGTACTTTCATCGGATTATGCATGAGTAGGCAGATTTGTTGTCCGGTATAAGATATGTCAGGTCTCGTGAATGTGAGGTACTGTAGGGCCCCATCCAGACTATGATAGTGAGTCGGGTCTGAATATGGGGGGCCGAAATTAGCGATGATCTTGGAATTAGTGTCTACTAGCGTGTGAGATGGTTTGCAAGATGTCATGCATGCACGGTCAAGGATCTCTTCGGCGTACTTCTTCTGACACAGAAATAGAACGCCAGAATGTCGAGTGACAGAGATACCCAAGAAATAACTCAGGGGCCCCAGATCCTTCATAGCAAACTCAGAGGAAATGAGAGACATAATGGACCGACAGAGCATCAGATGATGTGATGAGGATGATGTCATCAACATATAATAATAGGTAAGCCATGTATGTACCCTTGTTATAGATGAACAGAGAATGATCAGATCTTCTGTGTGAAAAAATCATATAACATTTTTTTATCTCTAGAATTTGAACTATCCCATAATTTTCACCTACTTCATTAACTCCTAAGCGACAATGAAATCCACATCTTATGGTCCCAGGAGATTCAATGGCCAAGAATAGGGGGTAATAAGAGTATTTTGGCCCCAAGTCTCATCTATCCATAAAGGTACACCCTAATCTTCATATCCTCACTAGGGATGTCAACGGGGCGGAGCGGAGGCGGGGGAAGGGTACCCCATATTCGTACCCGCCACCTAAAACCCACCCCACACCCGCCCCACCACCCATGGCGGGTAGCACTTTTGATACCCATACCCGCCCCACCACCCACCATACCATCCCCCATACCCGACCCAACTGGAGCGGGTACGGGGCCGTACCCGCATTTACGCTCCCCACTGGAGCTGTTTTGAGTATTATTGGGCAGGAGGTGACAAGTGTTGTGCTGGAGTTCTTTGAGAATGGTAAATTACTAAGATAAGTAAATTCTACCATTATATCTTTGATCCCCAAAGTGGCAGCTCCCCAATATGTTAGTTAATATAGGCCTATATCTTGCTGCAATGTCCTATATAAATGCATTTCTAAATTAATTTGCATGAGATTAAAGAACAGTATTCCTACTGTTGTGGCTGAGAATCAAGCAACTTTTCTAGCTGAAAGATCATTGGTTCATAATGTCTTGATATGTCATGATTTATTTAGGTAGGGAGATCTCATGTCACCACTATTATTTGTGTTGGTGATAGAATATCTTTCTAGAACTCTACAAGAAATGAGTGAAATATCTGATTTTCAGTTCCATCCTATGTGTAAACTCTCAAAATTGACTCACCTTATCTTTGATGATCACTTGATGATTTTCTGCAAATGAAATATGAATACCATCTCTAGAGTTATTGAGGCATTCAAGCATTTCAGTGATGTAACAAATTTGGTAGCTAATTTAGATGTCAGTGGGGCAGGTAAATGTGGGTACCCGCCCCATTATTTAGGTGGTGCGGTGTGGTACGGTGCGGGTAGGGGGTACGATGCAGGTCTTACATGAAATCCACCCCTGCCCCACTACCCATGGCGGGTAGCACTTTTGATACCCATACCCGCCCTACCACCCACCAAACCATCCCTCATACCCGACCCAACTGGAGCGAGTGCGGGGCGTTACTCGCATTTACCCGCCCCACTGACATCCCTAATCCTCATCAAATTAAAGGAAGCCCAGAAAAAAACACTCTCAATGAATTTTTTTTAATGATTAAAAACACAAAGAGGAAAATTCTCATTATGCCATGAGAAAGGATCACTTGGTGCAATGAAGTTTGGTCTTCCAAGAATATATCCTAATTTGTCCTATCCTTCTTACGATCCATTCAATCTCAATAAGTTTAGTAATAAGCATAACTGTCCTACTATTCCAATGGAAAGAAGAACCTATGATTAGCTTATTCGGAAATTTCCAAACAAATAATTTCAACGAGATATTTCAATTTCTGTAGTTGATCCTAATTCGACATTAGAAGTATAAATATAATGACTCTTCTCCGATAACCAAATGCTTTTGTCTTTAAATTCTGACAGCTGAAAAAGAAACACAAATATGACAACATGTCAAATAATAGCATAAGCATAACAGGAATGATAGGAAAAGAACCTGGGATTTAAATCTTTAGATGTGGAACAATAAGGTTTGCAGGTCAGATGAATTTGTGTGTAAATATTTTTTTAGTTACATATCTTTTTTATGAGAAGTGAGATATAGTAATAATATTTTTAGAATTAATTGTTAGTGCATTTGTCAAAGATGCAAATAATTAGAGAGTGGTTGTCACGTTTAACGGTTTTCCAAATTAGCCGTTGCTTCTACGATATGAGCGGAAAGAGTCATGGTAGGCTAATGGAATTTGCTTCCTCTTGGTATTATTTTTGGCCCAATTTTGCTGCTCTATGTTATTCTTTTTGTAAAAATTAACTCGGATGACCAGTTTACGGAACGCTTGTTAATATTTAGTCATTGTTTGAAATGTAATTATAAATTAACCACTTCTTAAAACGGAAATAATATTTGAATAAAAACACTCTAGCTAAAACGCGGAACAAGATGTGCTAGAGTTTGAAGCTTTAACAAGTGAAACTCCAACACCATATGCTAGAGTTTGAAGAGTTTTAAGCTCCATGAACAAATCCATGGTGTTCAATTTTTATAAGTTCAAACATTCAGGAACGATTTACAGAGTTCAAACTTCTACAATCTAAGTGATTTGTTGGAGTTCAAATCTCTATAAGTTCAAATTCCATGAGTGATTCATGGAGTTCAACTAATAAATATTTAAACCCCAATAAAAGTTTCTTACAATTTTTCCATGTTTTAACTAGAGATACAAAATTTATTTCCGCATTAAAAATTGACTAAACACCAAATAGTTTTGAAGCACCGAGTAAAACTTAATTAGCGGTAAAAAAGATAGTTGTTTGCCAATGTTTCCCTCTTTTTCAGATTGAAATGAGTGTTTAAGTTAGTCCATATTTTGACTTTTTATTGACTCATTTTAAAAGAGGTAAGATCTATGAAATACCAAAATAAAGAATCTTTCTTCTTAGAGGAATATACAGAATTTAATTAATACGAAAATGTACTTTGAGCTAGAAAAAAGATGGGGAAAACGCCTTAAATTTCACATCACATTGAGAAAGAGGGTAGAGAGCATTTTGAATACGTGATTTTTACAAAAATACATACACAACCAACCTAATATATAACACCTACATAGCCATATTTTCAGTTTATATTTGCATAAACCAACTATTTTTTTCGTAACCGTGCTTATACACACTGTATATAACATTATACGATATTATACAAACATTATACATTTATGGTAAACAATGTATCCACTTTGTTGCATAATAGTGTATAAGAGGTGTTTAAGAAAAAATTGGGCAATTAAAAAAATTTGAGCTAAACCAGATAAATAATCTTTCTCAATAGACCTAGAGTGTAATTTTTAAAGATCTATCTAAGATCTAAAGTAAATTTTAAACCGAAGTCCCACTACACCATAAAGCTCCTTGTATCACGAGGATTCAATCATTTTTAAAAACTAAAACAAACTCATTTTACCTTATTTGTGTCATATTTTATGCAGTATAAAGTAAATTGAATTGAACCTCCTTCCCTTTAGATAGGACAAGGTCAAGGTCCCATGGTTTCACCAATAACAAAAATGAAATTTCATTTTAGTTAGTTGCTTATTTCTTGCTGATCATAATATTAGTTCCATTTATGATGAATTCTCTTAACATAGGATATATTAATATAAACTGAAATAATATAATTTTATCGATTCTAACTCGATTGAGATTGAAATATAAGAATTTTTGTAATCACGTCAAAGGAAATTTGCAATTTAAGTACATTGTATTTGATGCACAAACGCAAAAGTTTTATAGTAAGTGTATATTTTTATTTTTTAGTCTCACCAAAATGATATTTTCTTTTCCTTCATCACCAAACAAAAACACTCTTCAAATACACAAGTAATTAAAACATTTCCTCAAAGACTTTAGGCTCAGGATATTTTATTGAGTTCTTGATAATCTTCTTAGCAGCAGCATCAGCAAGATCAATGCCACAAATATCAGCCAATCTGATGAGATAAAGCAAAACATCAGATAACTCTTCACCAAGATGCTCTTTATCTGATTCCTCCCAGTTTGACAACCCTTTGTCCACCTCTCCTCTCCATTGGAATATCTCTGATAGCTCCCCTACTTCACCTACCTGAATTTTCAATTGGACAACAAAAAATATATGAATCACATTCTTCACCTGAATTTAATTATCCTAAATTTATTCTCCTCTCACCATCACTAATTATTAGCATAACAAAAAATAAAAATAATAGCACTTTTAGTCCTTCAGTTACTGATAAATTTGGAATTTTGAACCTTATGATATTTGACTCATCACATTTAGTTTAACCTCAATTAATTAAAGTGTGCGTTTTTGTCCCTTTAGGTAGGAAATATGTTCAAGTTGTGCGCATCTCGATTATGTTAACTCTATCCATCACATGTAACAGGTAACTCTGTCCATCAAGGTTAGACAGATGAAAAGAATCTAATGTTTTTGCTTCTGCTAGGGTTTGAACCTTAAACCTCGTGGTTCTCAACCCACTTCATTGACCAATTAGATCACACTTTGGTGTGCAAATGAAAGCATACAAGAAGATCAAAGGATTAGAAAATATGTTATATTTGGACTATCTTTAGAACTATATTACCCTAAAATATGGAGTAACAATATAAATTTAGCATAACTTGAGCGTAATTAAATGGTGAAAGGATTAATTCTGATAAATTATTATGCATATTTACAATTAAAGGATTAAAAAGTGAACATTTTAATTAAGTAAATGTTAAATTATATTAAATTAGATATATAATCAAAATTTATCAATAATTGAGGGATCAAATATGCTATTAGCACACTTTTTCTTCTTTCATGAATCTTTGAACAAGTGGAGAGAGATGCTTTTTCTTGTGTGCAAAATCTTGCCAAGTATTACATGCCAAGATGCAATAGGAATCATGAAACATTTTGTAATTGTCTAGTGATACCATCTTTCGTACATATCTTATGGGGTTATCTTTACCTCGTGTAAAATGCCAAGACATTCTATAATTGGTGATATACACTTTAAACTCATGGAAATAATTACAAAAAAAGAGCTAAAATTAATCTTATAGTACCCTCAACAAAGGGAGCTCTAATATTGTATTAGTCCATTAACCAAAATAAATAAAGCTTATGATTGGTATATGGTCATATATGGTGAAAAAAGGCTTTACGGTTAAACAAAGTATATATCCGTGATATACACTTGGTATACATAGTATATATCATGGGTACTTTATCACGGATATATATCTTGTTTAACATTTACCACTAACAAGAAACGAGTTCTTACTCTTTGTCCAATCAATCGTTATTGCAATTTTTCTAAAATCATAAAGTAATGTTTTATTTCAAAGTGAGGAAAACAGGAGCAGCTACTACCATTGATGAACCTAATTAGAGGCATGAAAGGGCAACCTATACTCGATGGTTCAACTGACCTTATAGTTCCTAAATAGAATATACATATATAAGTTAAAAAATACTAAAATTTCAACAAATACTAAATTCGGAACATATAATTTCAAAAGTCTAATATATTCAAAGTTAAGAACCTCAAAGATCAAATCCATCAAGAAACTTGAACCCGCCTCTCAATAGGAAAAGTTTACAAATAACCACTTTCAGCCCCTATAATTGAAAAATAGATAGTCATGGAATTTAAAAATCATATGTGAAACTTTGTGATAATGACTATTTATCAAATACAGGATTGAAAAGTGATCGGTGAACGCTATGTCTTCTATGAAAGAGATGCTAGTTTGAGTCGGAGATGACAAGATAATGTGAAAGGAAAAAAAGTAGAAATTGATAGTAAAAGAATTAATTACCATGGCAAGTAGCAAATTCCTAGGGCTGTGATACTTTTCCCAATTCCTAACCTTAGCAAAATCTTCAAGTTGCTTGGATAGGTCTTTGAGACTAATATCCATTGATCTATCTTGAACTTCCATTTTTCCTTCAAGTTGCTTAGAGAGGTCTTTGAGACTAATATCCATTGATCTCTCTTGAACTCTTTCTTTTCTTTGTTGTATTGGCCAAGTAAATGTGTGATTTGTTGCCTTCAAAGAAACCAAAGGCTCTTGTCTTGGATTTTAAAGGAGAAAACTTGATCACATTTGCAAAAGGAATATTATAACCATAAAAGTGAATTAATGATAACATAGTAATTAAGTGATGAAAAAAGGAAAGAAGCATCAAGGAGGGAAAAATTCTTGGAGCATACTAGCCATGGAGAATATTGGTTTTTATAATGCAAGGTTTCTTTGTTGCATCCCATCCATGGAGAATATTATATTCCAATTATTTCTTAGTAGTTTTTTTGTGAAAGGATAGTGCAAATTGAGCAGGTAATGAAACACCTTTTGTGCAAATTGAGCATGCTGAATTAAAATAGTTTTTTTTTTGTTTTCATTCCACACCATTAGATAGTTTAGAACTTTATTAAATTTATCTAATATTATTGAGCAGAGGTGGACTAGAATTTAGAGTTTATGGCTTCTAGAATCTAGAAAAAACAGCTTATTGAATTCTTGATAAATTATTTATACATATTAAATGAATTTTAAATTTTAATGTTCAAGTCAAAATTACTAAATTCAGCCCAACCATTGAGTTTGTCTTGTGTTTTAGACCATTCATTTGTTGATTAGTCTCTTCATTAACCAAATTGACTAGTCAGTCTCTTCAGTTTAAGCAATAAGGAAAAAACAAAACTTGCCAATTCCAATTATTGTCTTTTCAGGAAGTTTCAAAGACCCAAAAATAGCATAGAGGGAAAAACTAAAAATGAACAAACAAAATAAAGGTCCTACCAGGAGGACGAACCCAGGTCGCTGGATACAAAGTCCAGAGTGCTAACCACTACACCATAGAACCTCAAATGCCTTACCAAGTTGCACTATCTTTATTTATAAAATTTAAACGTTGATGCTTTCTTGAACATGGCACATTCATTCAACATTCAAAACTAAATAGTGTCAAGTTAGTAATTTAAGTAGTACATAGGCGGAAGTATGGCTGGCCAGTGGGCCGGGTCGGCCCGAACCCGACTTTTTTTATAAAAAAATAAAAAAAATTGCGGCATCGGGACTCGAAGCGGGACGGGTTATGGTCTCGTCCCGACCCGTCCCGGCCCGCCCCAATTCCGCCAGGCCCGATCCGGTCCCGCCCGAAACCCCCCTTTGCACAAATAACCGTTGTACCAACGGCTATTTTATATTTTGGCCATTGTGCAACGGCCATTTTTGGCCATTGTGCAACGGCCATTTTTGGCCTCCCCCCTCCCCAAACCCCCTACCCCCTTAATATTTATTTTTAACTCATAAGTTATTATATTTACACTTTAACCCAATTTTTCAACTATAAATACCTCATTTTCTCTTCATCTTTCTCACAAATCTTCCTACAATCTCTCTATTCTCTCAATCTATCTCTCTACAAGTCTACATTGTCTACTAAATATTGAATTTTATTTATTCATTTGGGAGTAAAGTTGGCAACTAGCTTGAGGATCTTCCATCGAGCAAAGTTTCAATTTTCAACCTCTCGATTACACGTCGACGTTACGTCGGCGTTTGGTACATTCGTTCCTTCATTAAATTATTATTGTTTGTTTATTTTATTTAGCGCACTTAATTTCATTTACTTTAATTATTTATTAGTATAATTATAAATTTATAATGGAAGGATTTAAACGTATGCTTAGGGGTAGAGGTCAGACTTCTAAAAGTAGGGGTAACAAGGGCAAGGCAAGGGTACTTCTTCTAGTCATCCTATTTCTAGACAGAATACTATTCCTACACAGGATGATTTTGTTGATACTGAATATTTTCCTACAATACCATTAGATTTAGACGAGGAGCTATTTTCTGGAACTCAAGAAGACTTTAATTTAGATGATGATCTAGATGATACACCCACTAATGTAGATGACAACACACCCACTAGTGCACCTTCAACTGAAATGCCTCCTATTCCCCCTAGTATGAGACGATGTCCAGCAAAACGACCATTAAAATCAGATGCATGGACATTTTTTGATAGGGACGTAGAAAATCAAGTAGCTAGAAGTAAAATTTGTAAATATGTTTTAAAATTTAAAACTGAAAAAGGTCACGGTGGGACGGGGGGTTTAATGAGACACGTAGCAAGGGCTCATCCAACTAGGTATGCCCAATACGAGACTTCAAAACCGAGTGCGCAAACGGCCGCTCCATCAGGACAAGGTTCACATACCGTCCCGGACTAAGTACATGGTCAAATTAACTCCACGACGGGGAGAATTGTAGGCCCTAATTACAATAAACATAGAGATAGGGAAGCAATAGCAAAATTAGTTGTTGTGGAGGATTTGCCCTTTTCATTTCCTTCATCTCCCGATTTTATTCATTACATTAGAGATATGTATAATCATGCTTTTAACGGTTTTCCTAGATCAATTGTTAAGAGAGATGTATTTAAATTTGCACATGAATTTCAACAGTATTTACGTTATTCATTATATCATTTTAATGGCAAAGTGGCTATCACTTCTGATATGGGCCGTAGTAGTAACGACCATGATTATTTAACGATAACCTGTCATTGGATAGATTATAAATGGTCTATGCAAAAAGCGTATCTTAGCGTATAGATATATAGATGATAGGCACACTGATACTTTTATTGCAGAAAATATTTATCAAGTGTGCGATTATTACGGAATAACTGATAAAATTATGACTATTACATTAGATAACGCTTCTTCTAACAATTATGTTATTACAATTTTTAAAAATAGTTTGACTCCATCTTTTCCAGATAATTTTCATATAAAATGTGCGTGCCATATATATAACTTAGTTGTAAAGGATGATCTATCACTTTTTGAAGACATTCTTAGTAAAATACAATTTGCTATAAACTTTATTTTTAAAAATAATAGAATACAACGAAGAAAAGAATATAAAAAAACTTGTCACGATTGCCAACTACCTTATAGAAAAATTCCAGAAGAAGTACCCACTAGGTGAACTTCTTTATACGAGCAACTACTTGTTGTTTATGACTATAGAAAACCTATAACTTTATTTTTTAACTCTCATAATCAATATTCAGCTGATATGGTTGTAGATAGCGATTGGGGAAAATTTTCCGAACTTATTGTATTTTTAGAGAAAAAATTTCAAACAACAAAAGAATTTTCCAGTATATATTATCCTACTATTTCAACTATGTTGTTTTATATAGCTCTAATATTTTTAATGCTTAATGAATATATGGATAAACCAACTATTAAAAAAATGTTTATCAAAATAAAAAAATATTTTATTCCTATTCCCACTATTTATATTATTGGTGTTGTATTAAATCAGACTATTAAAATTAACGGTACTAAATCACTTATTGAAACTATTTACGATTGTTTAGCAGTACTACCACCTCCAAGTCCCAAAAATTCAAATCACCCACCATCTATTGAACAAACTAAAGAAGAAGTGTTGTCTAGCGTAGAAGACGAATGCAAAAAAGTATATAGGTTTTACCAACAAGAAAGTGCTAGGAACCTACCGGCTTCCATACCATCTTCTTCTTCTTCTTCAACACAACCTCAAAAGACATGTTGTTTCTGCAGCTAGTATTGAAAGCCTCAGAAATAGAATGTGCGGCCGTACCACTACTAACCAAATTAGCGAGTTTGATATTTTTAGTTTGCAGGGTTCTGTACCATACCAAGCAGTTCTCAATTAAGAAGGACGTGAAGACTTGCTGAAATACCGGAGGGGGAATGAGAAGACCTTCATAATACTTTCAATGATGACCCGAGATGTTTTGAACATTCAAGCGTCATCAACGGCGTCTGAAAGTGCTTTTTCTGCCGGCAGATATCAAATAGGAGAACACAAACACTCATTAGCCGGAGACAGCTTGGAGATTGTAGTATTATTCAGAGATTGGATACGAGCAGAGCGGAGAAGGTGCGGTCAACCGGAGATCAACGAAGAAGAAGATGAAAACTACAACGAAATCTTATCCGAAGGTGGTGGAAGCGACGTGGAGCAATTTGACCAACAAATACCAATTCCAACCGAAGAACCACAGGAAATTATCAAGAAACTAAAACTGATTTTTTTTCAAAATGTAAATTTTTTAATTGCAATTTTACTATGTAATTTGCAACTTTTGAACAACACCACAAAGTTGCAATTTTGACAATTGTATTTGTATTACAAAAAAATCATATGTCTATTAAATAATATAAAAGGCACAAAAACAACATTGGGATGTTTTTATTACACTATCTTGTTTAATTATTGAGTTCTTTTTATATATATGTTATTTTTTAAATTAAGTGCAAAAAAAAAAACCGCCCCGATCCCGCCCCGACCCGATTCCGACGGGACAGGACGGGACGTCGGCGAATCCCGTCTGTCCCGATCCGATCCCGCCCCTCCCCCTAGTCCCGCCCCGACCCGATCCCGTCGATCCCGACCCGACTGACCCGATCCCGGCCCACAGGCCACTCATTGGCGGAAGCAGCAGCGTTGGGACATCAAATTCATTTGAGTCAAATATTTTAGACGCGAAGCATAAATATATGTCCAAAAACTCCTAAGATCTCAATAAATAGTAGGTCTGAAACCATGATTTTAAAAATACAATGGAATCAATATTAAAAATCTAAAAGAAATGAATCATAAAATTTAAATTATGAACCCGCTTCCACTGATTTACATTAATACTTCTAATAGGTACTCCTTTACGGAACTCGGAAAAGAAAATATAATATTTCTTGTCATAGGAGTAACTGGTAAAGTTGCTTCCATGTGACCTGGAGGTCACATGTTCAAACTATGAAAACAACCTCTTGCGAAAATGCTAGGTAAGGCTGCGTACAATAGACCCTTGTGGTCCGGCCCTTCTCCGGATTCCACGTATAGTGGGAGCTTAGGGCACCGGGCTGCCCCTTTAACTTAAGAAAAAGTTCTAAATGTGGAAAAAGTAAAAACGATCGCATCAATTTAAAATCATACTAATTTTTCATTTTTGAGTTATTTGTTATGCACATATGTGGGGAAAAGGTTAATATACCTTTCAGCTCTCTTTGTTTTTACGGAATACCAAAAACATTATCATTTTTAATTTGGAATATTAACCTTATCTAAGCGCATCACTTCAATTTTGACATTCTTCTTATCAACTGAAACAAAAGATAAAGCAGTCAAAACTTCTTAAAGATTTCTCAATTATTCCTAGCATCTAATAATTTCCTTAGATAATATTGAAAAATATTTATTTACTAAAAATATGCAGAACATGTAGATTTTTACAATCGAATTCTTCATTTTGCTTTTTTTATTATAGTAGTACATGTTAAGTGCACTGATTCTACATTCCATCATAACGAATATAATATACTAATCGCTAGCACCTAGACAGAACCTTTTTGTAAGTTTATGATATATAATTATAGGAGTATATGTATATCAAAACCAAAGCTTACTCATCTCCCTTTCCTTGCCTTTCCAAAAAGCACTTTTCATACGTACTACTTCCTCCGTTTCAATTTATATGAGCGTTAATCAATTTTGAGAATTAAATAATTTTTTCTTTAACTTAATTTCAAATATAGATTCTGAAACAAACTCGATAATCCGACCAATGCGATTCAAATCCAATTAAACATAGATGTATTTCAATAACTATTAAACTGAAATTACAAAGAGAATTAGGAACTGAAGAGAAAATTACTAAGAACACATATATAGAAGGGGATGAGAAGCAGAACTCAGAAAGGGATGAGAGAATACAGTTACTTTATACAATTTGCATGACCGTTCTCGTTAACCCTTGATCTCTTAAAAATTGCTAATTGGGCTTGGATCCCAAATAAAATCCTTCAATATTTTACTCAGTCCAATAATATCAACTGGATCAGTTTTATTTATCACTTCTAAACCTTAAGTCCATATGGAGTCAACATGGTTCACAACAGATTTTTTAAGTATTTTATAATAAAATTTACATGAAAACTACGTAAAAATTAAAAAGTAGTATAAATCTGCAAAATTGATAATCACAAAATATGAAAAGAGTTGGAGAAAATCGTAATCAAATAAAATAATTGTTTGACTCTTCAAATTGATCAACCCTCATATAAATTGGGACAAAGAATATACATGTAGTAGTTTATGATGAAACAGTTTTAAGGGAGAACTGAATAGTAGTTTATTGATGGAAAGTTCTAGCACATTGTAACACGCACTTTTTCATCATAACAGTAACTAACAAACATGTATACTTCACTATCCCATCCCTTTTACAAGAATCCATTGAATAATAATTCAAATTCCATAGGAATTAATTGCAGGGAAATTGGAAAACTTGTTGGCCTTGAATATCAAGATATAATTCATCACTGCCAAATGGATGTGGTGCAGTGAATAGAGTTGTTCCTCTCTTAATTAGAGGTCTCGGATTTGAGTTCTGGATATGAAATTTTTTTTGATAGGGAGCGCTACCCCTCGAATGGGGACCTACCCGGCGCGAATCAGAATTAGTCGGACTCCAAAGAATTCAAAAAATGAAATCTTTCTGTGGAATTATATGTATTCTATATTTACTTATGTTACCAATTGTCAATTCTTGGTCATTGTCATTCAGATTAATATTTATGTATAGATATTACCTCTTTTTTTAAGCGAGTCGTCGGTCCGAGGAAAGAAAAGGACCGCCTTTGAAAAAAAAACCCGCTAGGCCTTCAGAACAAAGGCGATTATGTTCATGCTTCTATATACAACTAGTCAAAATAAAGGTAGGATTCGCTCGCCTTTTATTTCCCTTTTTTGAGAGAGATGTCGTCCTTCAGTACCTGATGAATTGAGTCTGCCATCTATTTCGTAGTAATCACGAAAAGCAATCCCTATGTGTCATAAGCAGGCACCACGAATTTCATTTCACTAGGAACAACTCCTGTCTCTAAAGAATAAGACTCTTAACAAACCTGATTTATTAGTTCAAGCTGAATCCAATACCTGTAGTGCCTTACTTGAGTGAAAGCGGGAAGCACTGCATTTTTCTTATTATACGAATGCATGACCACTTGATGAAATATGAAGGGAAGTGGGGTAAATGGTCGATACTACTGGAAGGATTCCTCTTTGGATAATAGGTACTATAACTAGTATTCTTGTAATCGGTTTCATAGGTAGCTTGGGTCGGCTCCGAGACTCTACCCTGGCTTTTCATTGCTTTCTCCCAGGAGCTTTTATCGTATCGCACGCCTATCTTCAAGCAAACAGGAGAGGCGCCCAATACATAGATGAGGTGGTCCAGGGAATGAAAGTCCATTCCCTCGTGTTCTGGAACTCCAACACTTGGGTTGAACAAAAAAGGTGCAATCTCAGGTATACTCCAAATCTGTTATCTGGCCTGATCGAGCAACCTATGAACAGTTGTCGCCTACATAACCTACCTCCAGACCAAGGGAAGAAGGTGTCAAATCACTTTTGAGAGCCCTTTTGTGACGGAGTCCTTAGTTCACAAGAATGTTCCCTAGCTAGCCCGAGTTGAATCATACTCCGTGGAAGCACACGTTTTGGGGCAGACAAATCGATCAGGTCGAATAATCTGTTTCAGTTTTCAGTTCCTGCTACCTCTCAAGAGTGCCCAAAAAGTTCTGGAAGCGTCCGAAGCTTAACATGGCTAAAGCAATATTTGGTCGCCCTCGATCACAAACTCAAAATTTTGGAAGATAAAGTAAAGAAAGAATTTCGGGCTAGGTTCAAGGTATGCCTGCGGGTACCAGACACCAAATGAAAAACAAAAAAAAGATATAATCCATCATTTTTTACATACCATTGACATTTAATATGCCCACACCTTTGAAAATCTCTAATATTATCAAACAGAACAAATTGACCATGTAATTTATCATTATCCAAAGCACAAGTAATATTTGCACTTTGCTTAGGGTCATCAAAATTCACTGACAAAGCATTCATACCTCCAGGGTGAATTGGAATAAGTCCAACATCATAACCTTGAATTATACAATGACTTACTAAAGGATCTGTCAATTCATTGATGATGAATAGCCATTGTATAGAATGAACCAATGAACATGAATAATATGTAGTCAAAAGAAGAAAAAATATGGGCAAATGTAGTTGAAAGGACTTCATGAGAGATAATATCTCATATGGTCATTTAATTATGGATCAAAAAGTTACTCAACTTTGTTTTCTAATTAGAAAGTCACTCAATTATGACTAATTCACTCAGAAAGTCACTCAACTTTGTTTTCTAATCAGAAAGTCACTCAACTATGACTAGTTCACTCAAAAAGTCACTCAACTATTGGCGTTTCACCTACAAAGTCATCCACCCTATTTAAGTGACTTTTTAATTAAATTTTATTGACATAAAAATTTAATTTAAAGCCAAAATTGTAAAAAATAAAAAATACTCATTTTAACCATTCCTTTTATTAAATGGTACTGCTTATTTAGTGGCATTTGGTAGTTGAGCTAATCTTGAAGCATTTAACACTTATTTCTTAATGAATAGAAATAATGTACTAAATAAAGTACCATTATTGTTAAATGTTGAAGCAGATCCAAAGACATTTAATGAAGCTATGACATCAAGAGATGACTCTTTTTGGATAGAGGCGGTAAATAATGAAATGAATTCAATTATGTCAAATCATACATGGATTTTAGTTGATCTTCCACCGGGATCTAAACCAATTACAAATAAATGGGTATTTCGTAGAAAGTATAAAACTGATGGCTCTTTGCAAACATTCAAGGCTAGATTAGTAGCCAAAGAATTTAAATAGAGACATGGTATTGATTATTTTGACACATATGCTCCGGTAGCAAGATTAACTTCTATTAGAGTGCTATTTGCAATTGCTTCCTTGAACAATTTGCATGTGCATCAAATGGATGTGAAAATGGCTTTTCTTAATGGTGATCTTGATGAAGAAATTTATATGGAACAACCCGAGAGATTTGTTTTGCCTGGAAATGAGAAAAAGGTATGCAAGTTGATCAAATCTCTTTATGGTTTTAAGCAAGCACTAAAACAATGGCATGATAAATTAGACAAAGTAATTTTATCTTATGGTTTTGAGCATAATAATGCAGATAAGTGCATATATTCCAAATTTACAAGTGATTTTGGTGTGATTTTATGCTTATATGTTGATGACATGCTTATCTTTGGAACGAATATGCAAGGGGTAAAAGACACTAAGAATTATCTAGCTTCACAATTTAAGATAAAAGATCTTAGTGAAGTAGATACTATCTTAGGTGTAAAAGTGCGGAAAAATAGTGGGGATTACTCGTTGTGCCAATCTCACTATATTGAGAAAGTACTTCTTAAATTTAATCACTTAAAATTTAAAGAAGCTAATACCCCATTTGATTTTAGTATTAAATTACTAGAGAACTCAGGCCGAGTTGTAGCACAGCTTGAATATGCTAGTGTGATTGGTAGCTTGATGTATGTTATGCATTGTACAAGGCCTGATATATATTTTGCGGTATGCAAAATGTCTAGATTCACGAGTAACCCGGGCGTTGAGCACTGGAAAGCAATTGGATGAATACTTGGTTATCTTAAAAGGACCATGAATTTGGGTTTGCATTATAACAACTATTCTGAAGTACTTGAAGGGTATTCAAATGCTAGTCGGATAACCAATATAAGTGATAATAAATCCGCATCTGGATGGATCTTTACAATTGCTGGAGGAGCCGTTTCTTGGGCATCCAAGAAGCAAACGTGTATAACTCACTCAACAATGGAAAGTGAGTTTATAGCACTTGCAGCAGCAGGCAAAGAAGCAGAATGGCTAAGAAATTTGTTATTTGATATAAAGTTGTGGCCACAACCGATGCCGTCTATTTCTGTGTACTGCGATAGTGAAGCTACATTGTCTAGGGCTTATAATAAGGTGTATAATGAAAAGTCTAGACACATTAGCTTGAGACATGTGTATGTGAAACAATTAATAACCGATGATGTTATTAATTTGATTTACGTTAGGACAAATAAAAACCTAGCGGATCCTTTAACAAAAGGTCTTTCAAGAGATTTAGTTAAGGATACATCTAGTAGAATGGGGCTGAAACCTTTTAGTTTTACAGTCACCAATGATGGTAACCCAACTATGTAATAGTTATACCGCTATTTCATAGTTAAATAGGTAAGAACAAGTCAGTGTTTAGTGACGGGTTTGGCATCGAAAAAAAAAATATTAACTAGTCCCTTCCAAGATGTCCGGTGCAAATAGATACGAAGTAGATGTTGAGTCCTAACTCTTAATGAAGTTCAAGTCTCATAGTAGCTAGAGGCAAAATTTGAAACTTCACCTAAATGAGCATAAGAAATGGTGTTGTTTCTAAAAAGATCATGGTTTAATCTTGTAAATGTTCATGAATCCAAGATGGAGCACAAGGCCGGAATAGTGCTAAATAAATTAGAACATAATTTAAAATCTGGGATAGCTTATATGTGATGTATCTCCGGAATTTTTTTAAGAGACAAAGTTCAATGCTAAGCGCACTATTGTCTTGTAGATACTTTGAAATGTATTCACTAATTAAAGGTTAAAATCGAAAGATACCTCTTTGTATGTATAAATTTCATTGTAAATCTGGAATAATATTACAATCTAGTGGGGGATTGTAAGTGAGATTATGATATTATTCACAATTATTCATTTTTGACAGAAGCGTTTTATTGATTAGGCGTGGACACACTCTGTCAGACAGCCTTTTATCAATAATTATATATATATATATGAAATATCATGAATTTTATATATATTAGTAGATAAAATACCTTTGATAGAAGGTTACTCACTTGAAAGATTGTCTCTTTGTGAATAAATACATTTGAATGGTTGTGTCTTTATGAATAAACATCATTCAAATATTGTGTCTTTATGGATGGATACCATTAAAAGGTTGTGACCTTATGAAATGATACCTCTTTGAGAAGGGTTGTGTCCATTATGAAAAGAGACTTAAAAATCTATAAATTATCCAGATTTTACTACAAATTTGAAAATACATCAATATGGATTTATAATTAGTTCTAGAAACACCATCTTATTTGCTTGATATAGTGTTTAGGATTTGTTGTATTTTGGGGGTAATTTGTCATAAACTCTTAGCAAACCTTGTGTTGGTGAGGGCAAATAAAACCTTAAAGGAAAGTGTTTCTACACGCCTCAAATCCTGTTTTGTCATTTCTCTTCTTTTGCCTCCTTATTTTTCTTTTACACCAATAACTTTCTGGTTAAAAAATAAAGTTGAGTGACTCTTTGAGTGAACTAGCCGTAGTTGAGTGACTTTCTGATTAGAAAACAAAGTTAAGTGACTTTCTAAGTGAACTAGTCATAATTGAGTGACCATATGATATATTATCTCTTTTTTTCTCCTAGTGAATGAAGCAATATTAGACTTCATATATAGGGGATAAAATCTAGAATTTGCATCCGAATATGTAAATGTAATTATGCTCCTATAAATGTCCAATTATACAAAGATTTGCTTGGTCAACTATTATGGCAAAAACGATAATGGAGTAAATGTTAAGATTTTTCAATATTTTCACCTCCTCATTGTTCTTAATAATTTCGATTTGGAAATTTAGTTTTTGGGTTGATTTCATAAAGGGTTGATCTACTTTTATAGTCAGGAAACTAATTTTTCTTTTTGTAATTAACGGAGAAATCACTTAATTTTACATAAGTATCAGAAAATTCACTAAATTTAATTTTTGTAACAAAAGTAATAGAATATTTCATGAATATTCAAGAGAACATATTCCTTTAATTCGTTATTCAAACTTCTTAACCAGACTTTTTTTTCCTTTAATTTTGGGGAATCTATAGTGTTTCCACACTTTTCCTTCAGTGTGACTCAAACTCGAGACGTATCAATTGTGAATGGAGGTCTTTACCAACTGAGCAACCCTCACTTATATGCTAACCAGACTAATCCTAGTAGGGAACGGTTTTCCTTATAGTGTCTGTTACGAGGCCTTTTAAATACTTATTTTGTATGTTTGGTAAGACACTCAAAATTTAACTGAAAAAAAAATGGCATTCTTCCACATAATTTTCTCCAAATAAAGAGACCTTCAAAATAATTGGTACCACTTGTGTGTCATGAAGAACCAATGCATTAACGTCAAACAAAAAATGATATTTACATGCGAATTAAGGGAATCTTAGTAGCTCAGTTCTACATGAACTCTCATCTTGTCGGTGAGGGTTCGATTCCCCACATTATAATCATCTCCTCCATTCCTTATTCCCTACCCCCTGTGTAATTATAACATTTTTTTAACAAAAAAGACATTTACATACGAAGAATTGAACAACACAAACGATTTTTTACTAATTTGTCAAGATTTGTACGTAAGTTAATAAGATGGATAAAATGAAGATAGTACCAAATATTGCTAGTCCGTCAAAATTTGTGAATAATTTAACATGCATACTTGACTCAAGAAAAGATTAAGCTTGCACAACATGTTGTGAATTTAATACAAATAAATGTAATTATCTTTATCTAATAGTATAGACTTTTAGATTACATATAATTTATTTTAATTGGTTTAATTCTTGACGAGCAGAATAACCTGATAATGGGTGAGGTGGTAAGCATTTGAAAAAATAATTAAAGTGCACTCACAAGCAAATCGACCAAAATGATACAGAGGATTTTAACTATTATTGTTCTACTCTGGGGCCAGAACATTCTTATCGTTGTTAGCTCTGTGGAAAATTATTACAGTCAAAGATAGTTCAATGTGTTGTGGGCGAGAAGAACTGTGCCTAATCGGATTCGTCAACTATTGGCTAGAAAGTGAGTGGTCTCTATTGCTCATATTTACAGGGAGGCTAATTCAGTAGCGGATGGTTTAATTAATTTGGCGTTTAGTCAAGAGTCTCACTTTGCATGACATTCACATTCACATTCACATGTGCCTTCTAGCATTTCTTCGCGTATTGCAGGAGATGTTGTTGGGATCTCATTCTCTCGCTTAGTTTTGAACTAGTATCTTGTTATTTTAGTTCTCTTTCAAAAAAAAAAGAGGATTTTATTTATTTTTAACTTGAAGTAAAAATAATTAAGCAGTAAAGAAGAGTTTTTTTTTTTTTTTAAAAGGGCAACCCATGCACAACGATAAGATGCACAAGGATTTCATCTTATATGGGTCTGTACCGTGGCAGGGTACTATTCTACCACAAGACTACCGGTGCTCCATGCACTATTCTTCTGACATAGATATTTAACCGCACTTGATATTTATGTCAAATCAAATAATTTGACACTAACAGTTAAAAATTAAAATGATTATACATATCATTTGAAAATGGTTAAGCAATAAATGTGAGTATGAAAAGACAAATGTTATGTATTCATTGGTTTGGTATAAATATTGAATTTTAATATGCTTTTATTACTATAAAACACAGTGACGAAGCTAGGAGGAGTAAAAGGATTGAATCAAACCCCTTCACCGGAAAATTATATTGTATATACGTATTCTTACTTGCGGTTAGAAAAGGACTTTATTTCACACTTCATCTTCGTGAATCATGAAGTTAAAAACATTTAATTTCCAGAAAAAGAATACACAAAATAAGAAACCAAGGGTTGAAAATAGAAATAATATGATATTTTCTTTTAAAAGGACAAAATGAAAGAGTATCACCTAAGTTTGAACGTAAGGAGTATTAGTTTTGATGAATTCTTTTAGACATCCCATATGATGAGAAAATATTTTTTTACCTTTTCCTTGGATATTTCAGAATAACTATAAAGATATTGACAAGTTAAAATTAAAAACTAGCTAGGAGGGAGAATCTTAAATAACATTTAATCCATGATCATTTTTTCCATAATAGTTAAGCATGCATTGGGGTATGAATCAACCAAATCTTCGCATAATTGGAAATTAATTAAAGGGGCCATAATTATATTTAAATATTAGCGTGCAAAATTTAGATTTTGTACCTCTACATTTAATATTATAGTACTATATAAAGATTGATGCTTCAACTCATATAGACCACATCCTAGCAAAAAAAGGAAAAAAAATGAAGTCTTCACAATCAAATTTGCCCATATTTTTTCTTCTTTTGAGTACATATTATTCGTGTTCTTTGGTTCATTGTATACAATTCACTGTATTAATCAACAATGAATTAGCAGACACTTTATCAACTCACTGTATAATTGAAGGTTTTGATGCTGGAACTTCCCCAATTCCAGCAGGAAGTAAAGACTCTTTTCCAGTAAATTTCAGTGATCCAAAGCAATCTGCAAATGTTACATGTGGTTTGTTTGCTCAAAAAATAAAAGGGGTACATGGTCAATTTGTTCTCTTTGATAATCTTAGAGACTCTAAGAGATGTGCAAATAATTTATGTGACTGGCATGCAAAAAATGATGGATTGTATCTCAATATTCAAGGAAAACAAGTTTTCCAATTTAAATGGTCCTCTTAGAAATTAGAATTAATTAATTCATTCCTATGGGATTTTGAATTATTACTCTTGTAATTAGGAGGGGAATACTTAGTGAAGTTTACATGTTAGTTAGTTATTGTTGTTACTTAATACTTATTCAAGTTTCGTGAAATAAAATACTATGATGAAGTAAGAATTGTATAATGATGACTTGATTGAACACAGTTTGAAATTTGATAGATATTAAATTCATTATTTTATCCTTCTCTACTTAAATAGTTTGTAATAAGGTATAAACTCGTGTAATTCGTTGCACTTATACTTCTTGTGTTGCATTTTTATAATTCAAACAAAACCCTGCGAACAAGAACATATGTATACTTCATTCGATTTGTTTAAGATTCAGCATTAAAAAATTCAAATTAAAGGATTATAACATCTTGAATTCCCTTTTATACAAATTATCATTTTAAAAAGTGTTTATATGGCGAGTCTCGGGGTGGGGTATGGTAAAAACTTTCCCAATCACTACATTATCTTTCTTTTCAAGTTCATTGCTCTTCCAAGTTAGTTTACAAATTTCTACTCAATTTGTTTTTCCAAAAGTTGATTAGCTTTTTAGATGAAGCAATTCTGATTAGTTCATAGTCAACTGTTGATTCTTATTAGCGTTTTAAGATGAAGTAATATACATTGTAACTTTACATTTTCTTGAAATTTATATAATTAATTTGTAACTTTACTTTCTGTAATATACATTTTTCTACAATATTAATTTATAAAATATTAGTATTTCAATTTATATATTACTTCTTTGTCAATACCTATACCTTTTTGTTTTACTTTATCAGTGATATTTTTACGTTCACTCATAATCAGAGTAATCAGTGTACCACTGTACTTGCTCCATCATTTTTTTTTTCGTTTTGACGAAATTGATGTAGTAGGAGAGGTTGGGAAGGAGGGGCATTGCTAGATGGTGTATATGTACACAAGAAAAATTTATTTGAAATATTCTATAACTTATTTCATTATGATACTGAAAATACTTTTTCTTATAACTAAATCATCCTCCTGGGCAGCCCAATCCTTTTATTTGTTACTTTATGTGTTGTTATATAGGCAATTCGCACGAATGCCCTTATTTTGGAGTTGTCTTTAATTTTTGCCTCTCAAATTGAAATTTTAAAATTTTTGTCTTTTGTCTAAAATTTTTGAGTTCCGGGTTCGAATCCCTGTTAAGACAAAAATTAATAAAGAAATTGCAAGGCATAGTTTGGAGTTCGCAAGACAGAGTCTCAAACTCTACAGGTAGAGTTTTCCTACAAAGTAAGAGTGGCCAGTGGGCCGGGCTCGGGTCTGGCGGGCCGGGTACGGCTCGGCTCATCGGGGCGGGACGGGAGAAGGGGCGGGGTCGGGTCGGCGGGCTGCGGCGGGGTCTACGGCGGGACTAGAGCAAGTCCGTCCGATCCCGAAAGTAAGAGCTCGAGTCGGGGGCGGGCTCGGGGCGGGGTCGGGCTCGGGGCGGGATACGGCGGGTTTTCATTTTTTTTTTTTTAAAAATAACATATGTATAAAAAAAAACTCAATAAACAAAATAAGATAGTGTAATAAAAACATCCCAAGGCTGTTTTTGTGCCTCTTATATTATTTAATAGACATGATTTTTTTGTAATACAAATACAATTGTCTAAAATCTAAATTGCAACTTTGTGGTGTTGTCCAAAAGTTACAAATTACATAATAAAATTACAATTAAAAAAATTACATTCTCAAAAAAACCTGTTCTAATTGCTTGATGATTTCATGTGGTTCTTCGGTTGGAATTGGTATTTGTTGGTCAAATTGATCCACGTCGCTTCCACTACCTTCGGTTAAGATTTCGTTGTAGTTTTCATCATCTTCTTCGTTGATCTCCGGTTGACCGCACCTTCTCCGCTCCGCTCGTATCCAATCTCTGAATAATACTGCAATTTCCAAGTTGTCTCCGCTAATGAGTGTCGTGGTCTCCTATTTGATATCTCTGCTCGCAGAAAAAGCGCTTTCGAGATGCGATTGACGACGCTTGAATGTTCAAAACATCTCGAGCCATCAATGAAAGTGTCGGAAAGGTCTTCTCATTCCCCTCCGTATTTCGGCAAGTCTTCATGTCCATCTTCATTGATAACTTCTTGATACGGTACAGAACCCCCGTAAAACAAAAATATCCAACTCGCTAATTTGGTTAGTAGTAGAGGTACGACCGCACATTCTATTTCTGAGGCTTTCAATACTAGCCGCAGAAACAGCATGTCTTTTGTGAGGTTGTATTGAAGATGAAGAAGATGGTATGGAAGCTGGTAAGTTACTAGCATTTTCTTGTTGATAAAATCTATATATATTTTTGCATTGGTGTTCTACGCTAGACAATACTTCTTCTTTAGTTTGTTCAATAGGTGGTGGGTGATTTAGATTTTTGGGACTTGGAGGTGGTAGTACTTCTATACAATCGTAAATAGTTTCAATTAGTGATTTAGTACCGTCTATTTTAATAGTAGGATTTAATACATAACCAATAATATAAATAGAGGGAATAGGAATAAAATATTTTTTTATTTTGAGAAACATTTTTTTAATAGCTGCCTTATAAGCTGATTTTTCCATATATTCACTAAGTAATAAAAATATTAGAGTTATATAAAATAACATAGTTGAAATAGTAGGATAATATATACCGGAAAATTCTTTGGTTGCTTGAAAAAATTTCTCTAAAAATACAATAAGTTCGGAGATTTTTTCCCAATCACTATCTAAAATCATATCGGTGGCTTTTTATTATGAGAGTTAAAAAATAAAGTTATAGGTAATTTATAGTCATAAGCAACAAGTAGTTGCTCGTATAAAGAATTCCACCTAGTGGATACTTCTTGTGGAATTTTTCTAAAAGGTAGTCCACAATCATGACAAATTTTTTTATATTCTTTTCTACGTTGTACTTTATTACTTTTAAAAATAAAGTTTATAGCAAATTGTATTTTACTAAGAATGTCTTCAAAAAGTGATAGACCATCCTTTACAATTAAGTTATATATATGGCACGCACATTTTATATGAAAATGGTCCGGAAAAGAAGGAGTTAAACTATTTTTTAAAATTGTAATTGCGTAATTGTTATTAGAAGCGTTATCTAATGTAATAGTCATATTTTATCGGTAATTCCGTAATAATCGCACACTTGATAAATATTTTCGCAATAAAAGTACCGGTGTGCCTATCATCTATATATCTATACGCTAAAATACGTTTTTGCATAGACCATTTATAATCTATCCAATGACAAGTTACGTTAAATAATCATGGTCGTTAGTACTACGACCTATATCGACGTGATGGATACTTTGCCATTAAAATGATATAATGAAAAACGTAATATTGTTGATATTCATGCGCGAATTTAAATACATCTCTCTTAACAGTTGATCTAGGAAAACCGTTAAAAACAGGATTATATATATCTCTAATGTAATGAATAAAATCGGGAGATGAAGGAAATGAAAAAGGCAAACCCTCCATAGCAACTAATTTTGATATTGCTTCCCTATCTCTATGTTTATTATATTTAGAGCCTACAATTCCCCCCGCCATAGGGTTAATTTGACCCTGTACTTGGTCCGGAACAGTATCAGTATGTGAACCTTGTCCCGATGGAGCGGGCGTTTGCGCACCCGGTTTTGAAGCCTGGTATTGGGCATACCTAGCTGGATGAGCACTTACTACGTGTCTAATTAAACCCTCCGTCCCACCGTGACCTTTTCCAGTTTTAAATTTTAAAACATTTTTACAAATTTTACATATGGCTACTTGATTCTCTATATCCCTATCAAAAAATGTCCATGCATCTGATTTTAATGGTCGTTTTCCTGGACCTCGTCTCATACTAGGGGGAATAGGAGGTATTTCAGTTGAAGGTGCACTAGTGGGTGTGTTGTCATCAACATTAGTGGGTATATCATCTAGATCATCGTCTAAATTAAAGTCTTCTTGAGTTTCAGAAAATAGCTCCTGGTCTAAATCTAATGGTATTGTAGGAAAATGTTGAGTATCAACAAAATCATCCTGTGTAGGAATAAGATGACTAGAAGTACCCTTGCCCTGGTTGCCCCTACTAGAAAAAGCACCCTTACCCTTACCCTTAAACATACCTTTTAATCCTTCCATTTTAATTATGATAATAAATAAATAAATAAATAATTAAAGACAATAAAATTAAGTGATCTAAACTAAATAAACAGACAATAATAATTTAATGAAGGAACGAATGTACCAAACGCCGACGTAACGTCGACGTGTAATCGAGAGGTTGAAAATTGAAACTTTGCTCGATGGAAGATCCTCAAGCTAGTTGCCAACTTCACTACCAATTCCCAAATGAATAAATAAAATTGAATATTTAGCAAACAATGTAGACTTGTAGAGAGATATATTGAGAAATTAGAGAGATTGTAGGAAGATTTGTGAGAAAGATGAAGAGAAAATGAGTTATTTATAGTTGAAAAATTGGGTTAAAGTGTAAATATAATAACTTATGGGTTAAAAATAAATATTAAGGGGTAGGGGGTTGGGGGGGGGGGGGGCTAAAATGGCCGTTGGTCAACGCCATAATCTAAAATGGCCGTTGGTCAACGGCCATAATCTAAAATGGTCGTTGGTGCAACGACCATTTTTGCAAAGGGGGGGGGTGGGTCGGGGTCGGGGTCGGGGTCGGGGTCGGGCGGGGTCGGGTCTCGCGGGCGGGGGCGGGCGGGCTCGGGTCTCGCGGGACGAGACATCGTCCCGTCCCGAGTTCGAGTCCCGCCCCCGTAATTTATTTATTTTTTTTTTTATTTGGCGGGGTCGGGGCGGGCTCGGGACGGGCTCGGGTCGGGGTCGGGCTGTCCCGGCCCACTGGCCAGCCCTACTACAAACTATGCCTTATCCGACAGAGTTTGCCTTAAGATAACAAACTCTACCTTAAGGCAGGTAGAGTTTTCATGCAAATTCTATCTTAAAGGCAGAGTTCGAGTAGGGGTTCGAACCCGGAACCTCGAGGTATTTTTGAGCGAATGACAAAAATTAAAGATTCCAAATTTAAGGAGCAAAAATTAAAGACCAGTGCCTTTGAAGGGAAATCCGCGCAAAAAAAAGTTGTTCTACCTTATACCTTACGGTCATAATATCTACATTCAATTATATAGCTATAAAGAAAAGAGATTGACAATATAATTTGAAAATCTAGGGGATCTTTTTAATATTTTGAAAAGAATAGAAAAGATCGATTTCACATATGGTCATTTATCTTTATTTTACTACACCAAAGTTATTAATTTTTTTTTGTAACATCTGAATCACTAACCTTTACTCAAGTGTCACATAAAGTCACTAAATTATTTTTTTTGTAACAAAAATATTAATCAGCTTTGCGAATCACGATAAGTCACTAAACAAGTATATTTTTTGTAACCAAAAAGTCATCTGACTTTGACTAAATATCATATAAATTTTTTATTTATTTCCTCCTGATGACTTTATATGAAACTTAGGTAAAGTTGAGTATTTTTTTAAAGGAATATGTTCCCTTGATTTTATTCATCAATAATGTATGATATATATACTTATATAGTAGTACAAGAATATATAAACTAGATAACTAATCAACCTAATTACAATAGGAAATATAATTTTCTCTAAACTAGGAGACCTAATTACAATAGAAATGCAATTCTACCTAAAATAGGAGATATACAATTAATGTAAGAATATTCGAAAAATATTCTATTACATCCCCGCAATCGAAGCGGGAGGTTCACGAACACTGAGACTGGCTCAAAAATCATCAAACAATATGCGCGGAAATCCTTTGATGAAGATGTCGGCAATATGATATCTGGAAGGCACAAGAAGGACACGAACTTGACCCCGAGCCACTTTTTTGCGAACAAAATGAATGTCCATCTCAATGTGTTTAGTGCGCTGATGTTGGACGGGATTGCCGAAATGATATATCGCACTAATATTGTCGTAGTAGGCCAGTGTTGCCTTTTGAATCTGGCAGTGAAGCTCATGTAGAAGGTTACAGATCCAACAAAACTCAGAGATGACGTTGGCAACACCTTTATACTCTGCTTAGGCACTGGATCGGGATAGTGTAGGTTGCCTTTTGGAAGACCAAGCCAATAGATTATCTCCGAAGAAAACGCAGTAACCAGACATGGATCGTCGGGTGTCAGGACATCTACCCTATTCAGCGTTAGAATAAGCAGTGACACCAGTGAGGGAGGACCTGTATAGATGTAATCTGAAGTGTAGTGTGCCTTGGACGTATCGTAAAATATGTTTGAGGGCATGCATGTGTGCTTCCGTCGGATTGTGCATGTGCAAGCAGATTTGTTGCACGGCATAAGATATGTCTGGTCTCGTGAATGTGAGGTACTGCAGGGCCCCAACCAGGCTACGATAGTGAGTCGGGTCTGAATACGGCGTGCCGGAATTAGCGCTGAGCTTGAAATTGGTGTCCACTGGCGTGTGGGATGGTTTGCAAGATGTCATGCTGGCACGTTCAAGAATCTCTTCGGCGTATTTCTTCTAACACAGAAATAGGTCGCCAAAATGTCGAGTGACAGAAATGCCCAAGAAATAACTCAGGGACCCCAGATCCTTCATAGCAAACTCAGAGGAAAGGAGAGACATAATGAACCGGCGGAGGGCATCAGATGATGTGGTGAGGATGATGTCATCAACATATAATAAGAGGTAAGCCATGTCTGGACCCTTGTTGTGGATGAACATGGAATGATCGAATTTTCTGTGTGAAAAACTGATAGAAGAGACATAATCGGCGAATCGCTGGTACCATGCTCGAGGACCCTGTTTCAGTCCATAGAGCGATTTCTGCAACAGACACACATAATTCGGATGAATAGGATCCCTGAAACTCATAGGTTGATGCATACATACCGTTTCATGAAGATCCTCATGTAAGAAGGCATTCTTGACATCAAGCTGATGAATGGGCGAAGACTTGGATATGTCAATACTGAGGACAGTCCGGATGGTTGCGGGCTTCACTACCGAGCTAACGTTTCATCACAGTCCACTCCCACCTGTTGAGACCTGCCATCACCAACAAGACGAGTCTTGTACCTCTCAAAAGAACCATCAGATTTCTTTTTATGTCTAAAAATCCACATAGAACAAATAATATTATCATCAGGTGGAATATTCGGGAAATATTCTATTACGAATGATTAAAAAAATAGTACTTAAAAAGGTAGAGATGATTTCAGCCAAAACTTCAAATGACAAACAAAATCTTGCAAATATGTTATTACACATGCAAAATATATAAGTAACAATTTATGGCCACTTATACACTAAAGTAAAGGACTCATAAATATAAAGATAAAGTCCAATCGATGTAACTTGCCAACGACATTCCGCCTTGAAACATCTGTTTGGTTCTTTTGAAGGATCAAACACAGCAAAATTCCCATACAAATTCCCAGAACTCAATTGACATGAAGCATTTGGATTATCAAGACTTGTGTCAATAGACATACTAAGAACAAAACCAGAAGAGGCATTGTCTCTACCAACATGTTTCCCTTGGGCTATACAATTGATAGTTAATGGAGCATCCAATATATTAGAAACATAAACTGGATAAAGTGTAGCTGAAGAAGTTAAAATTTGCAAAAGGACTAGAATTGGGAGATAAACTTTGAAGGAATTCATGTTTTTTTTTCATGTTATGTGAGAAGGGGGTGTCAAGTGTTACTTGGTTTCCTAGTTGTCATGGTTCACTAGTTAAGTAAGTGGTGCAAGAAAAGATTTAAGGTAATATATTATAATCAGGGGAAGGAAAATTATTGTATTTCCAAAACTTTTGCAACACATATTGAACATTCCATATTGCAGTTGGAAAGGAAATCCTAAAGGAATTTGGTAATTTGTTTTTTTTGTTCTTTTGGTGATAAAATTGAATATCTGATTAGATTGGATTTTGGAAACTTATTAGACTTCTTATCATAATATATAGGATTAAATATTTCATTTGTATTCAGTATCTAAATAAAATTCTCTTTACCGATCAAAAGAGAAAACGTGGAATCCCACAACGTGATGTCTGGGAAGGGTAGAGTGTACGCCGACCTTACCTCTACCTTGGGAGATAGAGAAATTATTTTAAAAAAAAAAAAAAAAAACGGCTCAAGAGAAAGCATAAAAAAGAAAAAGAGAAAGAAAGAGGAAGAATTATTGTTATTGTTAAGAGTTCCACATTGAAAATGGAAACATTTCATTATTCGCATCCTTTTCACAAGGTCCTTCACAGAAAAACTAAAATGATCAAATTCAAGGGAAATATTATTGTCGGTTGTTAAACGACGCACATAGATTAGATTTTTGATATCATGAAATCAGAGTCTAACTCATTCCAATTCTTTGTTCACCGATATTGGGCCCCCAAATTATATTATTCACGTTCCAGTTAACAAGGTTTGAGCGTACAGGGGAGTGTTAAGAGTCTCACATCGGATATGGAATGGAAATAGAATGTGAACATGGACTCTTATATAGACTTGGACAATCTTCACCCTACAAACTAGCTTTTGGGGTTAAGTTAGGCTCAAGATCCATTCTTTACTATTATCAACCTTTTGAAAAGAAAAAGAGAAAGAAATGATATTAGCCTACTATGTTGTTGGAACTTTTACATTGCATCCATCAAAAAGAGAAACAAAATAGAATTTGTGGAGCTTATGCTTCATGTTTGAGGCTTAAGGGTTACACCACATTCTATATTACGATAAAACGTTTTGGGATGCTTACATGTTATGTTAAACTGTTCATAAATTTTAACGTATCATCATAACACGTGTCGTTTAATTGTTCACAAGTTTTACATGAATAGAAAGACTTGATACTATCTTTATTTTACTCATCTTGTTAACTTAAGTACTTTGACAAATTGGTAAAAGATTCGTTGATGTTGTTCAATTATTTACAGGTAAATGTCGCTTTTTTTGTTTGTCGTTAATGCATTTTTCTTCATGACACGCGAATGATAGAGAACTGATTATTCAACCAATTAGAACTAGAAAGACTAACAATATCTTACAAATATTCAATTACACAATCGGTTAAGAGTCCCACCTCAAAAATAGAATGGGAACACGGATTCCTTATATGGACTTGGACAATCCTCATCCTATAAGTTAGCTTTTGAGATTGAGTTAGGCCCAAAATCCATTCTTTACATGATATCAAAGTCAGACCCATTCCAATTCTTTGTTCACTGATGTTGGGCTCCCAAATTATATTGTCTACACTCCAGTTAACGAGGTCTGAGCGTGCGGGGGAGTGTTAAGAGTCCCACATCGGAAATGGAATGGAAACATGGGCTCCTTATATGGACTTGAACAATACTCACCCTACAAGTTAGCTTTTGGGGTTGAGTTAGGCCCAAGATAGATTCTTTATACAATCTATGGCCACTTATACACTAAACTAAATTGGCCATTAATAACAAGATAAAGTCCATCTGGCCTTGCTTGTCCAAGGCATCTCCCACTGAAACATCTGTGAGGATCTTTTGAAGGATCAAACACAACAAAATTCCCATGCAAATTTCCAGAAGTCAATTGACATTAAGCATTTGGATTATCAAGACTTGTATCAATAGAAATATTAAGAACAAAACCAGCAGGGGCGTTGTCTCTACCAACATTTTTCCTTGGGCTATGCAATTGATAGTTAATGGAGCATTCAATATATTAGCAACAGAAACTGGATAAAGTGTGGCTATAGAAGAAGTTAGAATTTGTAGAAGGACAAAATTTGGGAGATATAATTTGAAGGAATTCATGATTATTTTTTATGTTATGAGAAGGGTGTAAATTGTTACTTGGTTTTGTAGTTGTCATGTGGCTCACTTCTTAAGTAAGTTATGCAAGTAAAGATTAGGGTAATTAAACTGAGGTAAGGGAACTGATTTTATTTCCAAAATTTTCACAACACATAAAGGAAACTCAATATTTGATTATTAAAAGGATATTCTAAAAGAACTTTGTGATTTATTTGTTGCTCTTTTGGTGATAAAATTCAATAAGTATCTGATTAGATTATGTAGATCTCAGTCCAGCTTTAGCTGAGTATAGACCATTGGAAAAAGAGAGTGCGATTTAAATATTTCAAGGCGTAAACTTGAAATTAACATCAATGTGGGATTTATTAAATTAAAAATTTTAAAATTAACTTTTATTTAAATTCCACTAGCATCATTTCTGGGATGTCACACTCCATAGTGGTTATTTGTCTCTATGAATTATTATTGTCAATTGTTATTCCTTGTGTAACTGCTCTTTCTTCGTTATAATGTATGAATCAATCGGTTATACTCTCACTTGAAAATCAAGATTTGATCAATAATGAGTTAAAATATCCTCACTCTAATTTTAGAAAAAATACATTTTCAAAGACAGTGAGGAAAGAAAGAAGCACACTTTGAGTATTACGAAAAATTTAGCCCATTCCGATTTGCAGATTAAGTGTGAAGAATTCCACAAAATCAGTCCATCATTTGCTATATTTTTGAAGATATTTTAAAATATTTTTGGTGTTCCAACTTCAAGCAAACTCTTAACTAGTTACTAGTCAATTGTTAAAGAGAAAAATTTTACTATTTCATCACATTCTTCGCTTGTGCATAAATAGATATGCAATATATATCTTTTGCATAAGTTGGAATCATAGATGTTGTAAGTATAGGAGAAATAATTTTTTTGTTGTAAAGTTTAGTTGTCTTCAATATTTTATTTTTGGGGTAAGAGAACGATAGTTAGTATATATAGATACTGATGAACTTATTAGACGTCTTATCATAATAGGATTATATCTTTCCTTTGTATTGAGTTTCTAGAAGAAATTACTTTATTGATTAAAAGAGAAACTTTTTTGAAGAGTTGGTTAAGTTCATACCGTCTTGATTTTTTGGCACCGCTTAACAATTTTTTTAAAGAATAACCTCCACTTAAAAAAAAATCCGTTAGGCAAAGCTTTTATTGACCATCAGGCATAATTGTGGGACATAAATTAGTTTAATGTACCTGCTCAATTGACCACAAGTCATGCCTTATAGGCAAGAGTTAAAACTTATGCCCGATGGGGCAATAGAGGGAAGCTTTTGTTGTCCATAAGCCATAACTTCAAGCTCTTGCTTATAAGGAAGGAGATCAAGACAGTGAAAGTTCTAGTCTTGCCAACGAATTTTTTCAAGTTAAGGTTATTTTTAAGGAAAATTATTTAGTGGGGACAAAAATTCAAGACGGGACACTTTGGGTTCCTAATTATAGACTTATCAACCTTTAGAAAAGAAAGAAATGATATTACTATGCCGTTGAAACTTTTATATTGCATCCATCAAAAAGAGAAACACAAATGAAATTTAGCTTTTAGTACGTGTCACCCTTAATTAAAAACCTTAAATTACAATTACCAAACTAATATACAATCCACCATTTTGAATTCTGATATTTCCTCTGCTAATAACAGTCTTCTCACTTCACAATCCTCCCTAAAGTGGCTATTTTTGTTGTTATGCCACAATAAGGTGTAGGTAAGTGGTTAACTCTGAAATTTTTAAGATCTGCCTGGAGTTAGAAGAGTAAATGCATGGGGATTTTCCAGTATGACTAAAGAACACACTTTATACCATCTTATGTTAAATATCTTTCTTATACATCAGCATAAAAGTTATCGACAAGTTCTGTTAAAGCAGTATCATCTTCCCCTAAATTCAGCAGCATGCTGTTGAATGCGGTTTTCAAATGTTTTCTCCCCTCTGGTTGACTCCAGAGAACGTTAAGCACATCCGGGGGATAGACAGATGCAGGCTTAGCTACCAACTGTTGACCTTCTACTTCCATTCCGTTCAGCCTTCGCACGTACAAAATCATATCAGAAAAGAGGATGAGGAAGCAAATGCCTAATTAAAGGAAACCAATATTGGATAAGCAAACAGCTTACCTGTTTAAAATCTCTAACACTCTTGGCCATTCAGCAAATTTGAAATGCACATCCACGCTGTCATTTGTTCTCGGGAAGAATAGTCTAGTCTTTCCCATTTTTTTGCAAACAGAGATCACTTTACTCAATGCAGGGATATGTATATTTGATATCCTTACAACGGTTGATCTTGGTGCATCGATTCTCAAGATTGATAGTCTCTTTCCAAGCACGATCAATGAATGCTTCTCAATAGCAATTTCTTTGCCCTCTACTGTCTGCCAGAAGAAGGTTTTAAATGTAAATAACTGCAATTGCTAGCATAACAAATCCACTTTGTTAAGAAAACTCAAAAGAGGGAAACGAGGAAAGTTATTCCATTAGAAGCAAATTACCTCAAATTCCACATAAGCAACAGAGCTTGACGAACCAAAGAAAATCCCAGTTATGTTGCTTCTGCAGAAGGCTAGAGCTTCTTCAATGTCATGAAAGGACAAATTCTGCTTCAATTCTTTTATCATAATTGTCCTTGAAGGATGCTTTACTAATGAGGTGGGAACTTCTGGATAACCAATTAAATCAGGTATACACATCCTCTCTCTCCCTTTCGGAGGAGAAGTGGCCTCCATAACTACTGCATTCTTAATGATCACATCAGTTTTTTTAAGAGCCTCTTGCCTTCCTTCCTCTGACTGCAAAAGCCAAAAAATAGTAAACGGAAACGAGAACATGAAATGGCTGTGCACATCATGAGTCCACACTTCCACCGTAGTAAAAAGATGGAGACATTTTATTCAAAGCAACACAAAGTTGGTGCTGAACATATCATTTTGTGCAAGTCGTTTGAACATAGAGGATGTATTGAAAAATAATCCGTTTGCGTACCAGTTACATATATTTTTCAAAATATTCAGTGTTAAAATTGGTATAGCATTTTGTTTCTGTTTTTGTATTTCTTTTTGTGCTTGTGCTTTTTTTCCTTTTTGTTTCTTGTTGCTCTACAATTTGAATAGACAACTTAGAAAGTCGAGAACACACCCTGAAGAAAAATGGTCAAAGACCAGAGTACTGAAAACGTACCTCAAAATAAACGTGTGCAACTTTAAAATTAGTCGATTTGACACTTGGAAACACAACCTTCGTAATAGCCCCACAACCCTTGAAAACACTAGAGACATCACTTTTTGTAGCTTTTACGTTCACGAACTTTATAGTCATTTTATTTTCATCTGATAACTTTTTAGATAAAGAGGCATTCTCACCCTTGTTCACGTCACCTTTTTCCCTCAAACATGCAATCTCTTGGTTAGATAGCCTACTGTTTTCCTGCTTTCCAATCACATCCTGAGATGAAGTCTTTCTTTTTTTGCTGTCAAGTGTCTGCTTATCGGTTTGTGTTTGGATGCTGCTATTTGCACTTCTTTCCGTATGTCTGACAACAACAATTTCCTCAGGCCTAACAACAGATGGCTCCCGAGGAGGCACCTCCAGCTCACTAATACATTGTATTAAGCTCTTTATGTTAGAAGAATTATTGGAGACTGATGAAATTTCGTCCATTTTGGACTCAGAATGTGAGATCGGAATAGGGATGTCTTCAGCTGGATGGTGTTCATTTGCAGAGAAAACTGATTTTTTTACAAGAACATCCCGCCATTTGTCGGTTACTTCACTCGATAAGAAACTATTAGAATGTGCAACCTGCTTGAGATTGGATGTTCCATTCTTCTCAAAAATTGAAAAAATGTCTCTTAATACTTCTTTTTTTTGCATTTGGTCATTCTTAGCCTCCAACTCTGGTTCTTTATTTCTTTTTTCCTGAGAAACATCTACTAAGCTGGCAACCCTTTCTGAATTACTCCTTCCAAGTTCTAAATTTGACGAAAATTTACACAACTCTTCCTTAGATTTTGACAGGACCTCTCCACCAGAACTGATTTCTAGAATCGATGATACTTCCTCAGCTAGCAATTGTTTTCTCTCTTTCTCAACTAACTCTGAATGATTGAAAACGTTAAACAGTTGAACACCGTCATTGGAATTGGCTTTTCCGCAGATAGATGATGCACCAGAAGACATGCCATTTACCCCATAGTCGGCGCTTCCTTCACATTCTTTTGAAGAGATATTTAGCAATTCTTCAGGCCCAACTGAATTTGAAGTGTTTTTCATATTAACAACCTCAAAAGCTTTACTCTCGTCTGCATAAGAAGACTTAAATGTTTCACTGTCAACATTTTCTTCTGTATTAGTAATAGATGTCTTTTCTGAATGACTTGTAATCTCAACATTATTCATACTTCCAGTATCATGACTATCAGCAGATACAACATTATCAGAATCCTTAAGATCAGAAGTGGAAGTTAATGCATGAGTGCTACTTCTCTTCTGCTCCATAAGACTTCCAAAAATCTTATTTTTAGTTACTTGAAGAATGGCTACCAAACTATTCCACGGACCTACTTCCTTCTGGACATGTGTTTCTCTAGGAAAGACCCCTTCATTTTCAGTCATATGCCTATAACAACAATGATTCGAGGTATGTGTCAGAACACATGAGATATTATAGGATAAACTTGTTTCAGAAATAAAAGTATTTCTTGTTACAAAATGAAAATAAAAAACAGATACATACCGCTCAAATACGCAAAATACCTTAGACTTTGCAAGCTGAAGCAACTATATTATTAGAAACAAAGAGCAAAAAGAAGAAATAAGAAAAGCACCCTGTAATTAAGATATAACATTACTGCAGACACTGGGTAAGCCAAAGAAGTGAAAAAGCAATTGATCTGCATGAAATTAGTCCATTACTAGCATGATATGCATTTTCCATCTCGGAGCATTGCAACCAAATCCCAATTCAACCTTCTAACTTTGTTTTAGAAAATTGCACTGTCTATACTTTAGATACCTAACATTCATGATGTGGGTGTAGATATAGAGGTCGAATTCTTCATCACATAAATTTTAGGATTCGGGGCTACATATCGAAATACGGGTGCTAGGATATTGCTAATAAATGTATATTACAACATATAAGTCGTAATGCAAGTATATATTTCGCACAACTAATCAAAGTTATTAAATTAAAGCTAGTATAATTAAATTCTTGTAAATACTTAATACTTTATCATCGGTTATTTCGTACGACATAAGTTTTTTTATATATATATATATATATATATATATGGTGCAATCTGATGGTATGCCTGGTGAAACTAAACATGCATTGCATATATCCTGTGTTACTTCTAAAATATATTAAACCTTTAGTAGGGTATTTATCCATAGTTCAACCTTATGTTGACTCTATCGCTAGTTTCATCAATTAACACAATATTATCTACAAAAAATATACACCACGAAACCTCAGCTTGTATATCCCTAGTGTAACACATGGTTATAGACAACTCCATTGTATCTTCTTCTATTGTACATATACTAGTGAAGGCCGGAGGCTGATTTGGTTTAAATCCCTATCTCATGTTCATAAAGTTATCAATTCTAAGATCCAGAAATTTGAAGTTAAGCTATACATAAAACCAACAAACTCGAGAATTATTCTATTCAAATTCAGATATGAAACTCAAATTGTCGCTTATTGAAAAATAAACCATGTACCTTACCACTAAAGTAGTAAAGTTTAGTTGGCAGTTAGGCTAAACTGCACAACTAAGCAATTATACCATAAATTAAACATAACAAACGAAAAGAGGAATCATATACATTTTTAAGCTTAAATCAAGTGATAATTAATCAATATTATCTCTAATAATTAATTGAAAAGTAGCAGTACGAGAATATAATATTCACATCTCTACTATCTCTAGTACCCAATCCTGATTTCAGAATGTTATCTATGCATCTGCTTACGATTTTATGGATAACAAGATAGGATCAAACTCAAACAAAATACATTACATGTAAATGTAGAATCACATGACCGGAAGTCTTGAAGAACAAAACTGTCACATAGAATATCCTGATCATAATTTAAATGTCAGAATTTTAAATTGAATTGAACACCATAGATAATCTCAAATTTTCTGAATCTAATAAACAAAAGAAACAACCTTTAAGTTGGTCTCAACTTAGAGTTCCTAAAAAGATGCAAAGCGTGCCAAATTTGAAAGACGAAAATTTTGATTTGGTTAAGAGCTAGTGCTTAGATTTAAGATTTCAAATATTTGGAGTTTGTTTTCGCTCCAAGGTTACTGCCAAAACCAAAAGCAAAGAAAAAAAAGGAAAAAAGAAGGAAAGAAAAAGTCCAAGAGTGGCAAAGTTATAGAAGTAGAAGAAAATGAAAAATTGGAGAAAAGGAATGGAAAAAGAGAGGAAGAGAAGGCAACAATTTAAGTCATAAAACAGAGGAAGAAAAGGAAAAAATTACTAGAAAGAAATGAGAAATTGGAGAAAAGAAAAAAGAGGAAGAGAAGGCAACGATACAAGTCATATAACAGAGGAAGAAAAGGAAAAAAGTATGTAATGATCTCAACTCAAATCCAACAATTAACCAATAGAAATTGAAGAACAATAGTTTTTGGGACAATTTTCAATTTATATTAAAACTGGTAAAATGGAACTCAAATTAAAGAGAAAAGAACACTGAATTAAACTACAATAAAATACTATATAAGCCGCCATTGATGAGTATGATCTGCAGAAGAAGAAGCGAAAAGAGGTTTAGGGATTGAGAGAGGGAAAGAGCATGAGGAAGATGATGAAAAAGGTGAGAAAATGACCTGATGCAAAAAACTACCCTCTCCTGTCCATTTCGTCGTTATAACAGCCATAACGATTCAGCTGACATGGCGAAATCCAAGCCCTCCAGCTAATTTAATGGAAGTTAAATCTGAGCCATTGATTTCAATTATTAGTTACTTCCTCTGTTCCGCTTCTCAGCATCGAGCCTCAGCAACAACATTACTTTTGTGACATTTTTCTAGCATTTCTTAGGATCATTACATACCCCACTGCTGCAAACAATCCTTGACCTCAAGGATGATTATCAAAATCTGGAAACTTAGCTTTAAGGAATTGATAATCTTCCCACGTAGCATCCTCTGGAGGTAGATTGGACCATTGAACCAATACTCGAACCACAACCATGTTGTTCCTTTTAATCATCTGCCTTTGTAGTATAGCCATTGGTTTAACTAGAAATTGACCATCATCCCCAGTGCTTGGCAAAACAGTCTGTACCACCAATCTATTGCCCACTTTCTTCTTAAGAAGTGAAACATGGAATACTGGATGAACCTTACTTTCAGGAGGAAGAGCCAGTCTATAAGCAACATTACCCACTCTAGCTAGTACTTGAAAGGGACCATAATACTTGGAACTGAGCTTCAAGTTTCTCCTTAAAGCAATGGAAGCTTGCCTATAAGGTTGTAACTTCAAATACACCATATCCCCTACCTGGAACTCCCTATCAGTTCTCCTTCTGTCAGCATAGTACTTCATTCTCTCTTGAGCCTGACCCAAATTTTCCTTCAGCAGTTGTTGCATCTGTTGTCTCCCCATGATGACATCTTCAGCAACTAGTACAACAGTCTCTAGCAAGGGTCCAAGAGATAGTTGTGGAGGTGAGTATCCACAAAGCTTCAAAATGTGTGCATTGCAAGTGTGTGGAAATTGGTATTGTACCACCACTCAGCTGCATGTAACCAATGCTTCCAGTGGGTTGGTCTACTAGCAGTCATGCACCTTAGGTAGTTTTCTAGGCATTTGTTCACCCTCTCAGTTTGACCATCACTCTGTGGATGGTATGCAGTGCTATAATATAGTTGATTGCCAAAAATTACTGAGAAACACCTTATCCCTGTCAGTAACAATAGACTCAGGTGTGCCATGTAAACAATGCACCCTTTTCCAAAAAACATCAGCCACGGTTGCAGCAGTGTAAGGATGGGCAAGTGCTATGAAATGAGCATACTTGGTCATCCTGTCTACAACCACTAATATCACATCCTTGCCTCTAGATTTTGGCAAACCTTCAATGAAGTCCATCTTTATATGACTCCAAGTTTGATTAGGAATGGGAAGAGGTTGGGGGAGGCCTGGATAAGCCATGTTCTCTTCCTTACTTCTGTGACAAACATCACAACTAGACACATATGCAATGATCATTTGTTTCATTCTAGGCCAATAAAAGAACCGAGCCAGTCTTTTAAGTGTGCCAAGCTGTCCTGAGTGACCTCCCATAGGAGAGTCATGAAAGGTTGATATCAACTGGTTCCTGAGGCCCCCATTAGCTCCAACATATGTCTTACTTCTTCTGAGGATGCCTGAAGCATAATGCCATTTACTTGGCCCTTCTAATTCAGCTGCAACCTGAGAAATCATCTCCATAGCTTGAGTATCTCCTTCATAACTTGTATGTATCTCTTGCATCCATGAGGGAATGGACACACTAATTGCTAACAACTGACTTTGATACTTGTCAGTGCTAGAATCAGTCTCATGTTGTCTAGACAGTGCCATCAGCCACCCTGTTCTCTGTACCCCTTTTAAACTGTACCTCATAATCTAATCCAAGCAACTAAGTCATGCCCTTCTGTTGTATTCCTGAAGTCACCTTCTGCTCTAAAAGAAACATCAGACTGTGATGGTCAGTCCTAACTACAAAATGCTGATACTGTAAGTAGTGCCTCCATTTGTCCACAGCATTCAGCAAGGCTAAGTATTCTTTCTCATAAATTGACTTGTCCCTGTATTTGAGAGCCAGCACCTTACTAAAATAAGCAATTGGTCTTCCTTCTTGCATCAACACACCTCCAATACCTCCATGGCTAACATCAGTCTCTACAATGAACTCTTTAGAATAATCAGGAAGTATCAAAACTGGGGTAGAAGACATAGCTTTTTTGAGTGCCTCAAAGGCCAGTTCAGCCTCATCATTCCACTTGAATGCATCCTTTTTCAACAAATCAGTAAGTGGCCTGCATATAGTTCCATAGTTAGCTACACACTTCCTGTAATAACCAGTTAAGCCCAAAAACCCTCTGAGGGCTCTGAGAGTAGTTGGCCTAAGCCAATTCAACATAGCTTGTATCTTAGTTGGGTCAGTGGATACCCCTTCCTTAGTTATCACATGTCCCAAATATTCAACCTTAGGCTGACCAAAAGAGCATTTGGATTTCTTAGCAAACAATGAGTTCCTCTTCAGGGTGTCAAATACAACATCTAAGTGCTTAACATGCTCACTTACAGACAGGCTATAGACTAGGATATCATCAAAAAATACCAAAACAAACTTCCTAAGAAATGGTTGGAAAACCTTATTCATCCAATCTTGGAAGGTTGCTGGTGCATTGGTCAGCCCAAAGGGCATGACCTTGAACTCATAATGACCCGTGTGAGTCCTAAAAGCTGTCTTGTGCACATCTTCTATTCTCATCCTAATCTGATGGTAACCAGCCCTCAAGTCAACCTTTGAAAACACCATAGCCCCATGCAGTTCATCTAGCAAGTCATCAACAATTGGGATGGGAAACTTGTCTTTGATTGTTATCTCATTTAGTCCCCTATAATCCACACAGAATCTCCAAGTACCATCCTTATTTTTGACAAGAAGAGCTGGTGAAGAGAATGGAGATTGACTCTGCTGGATTATACCATTAGTGAGCATCTCCTTGACTTGCTTCTCTAATTCATCCTTCTGGTAAAAGTTGTATCTATAGGGTCTCAAGCTGACAGGTAGAGCCCCAGGTTTCAGTGGTATGGAGTGGTCTAATGCTCTAGCAGGAGGTAATGACTTGGGTTCTGCAAAAACATCAGGGTATTTTGTCCAACACACTTTGCACTGCTTCTTCTACTGTGTCTTGCTCACCTTGCACGATTGAGCTCATCATAAACAGGTGAGCAATGAGAGCCTGTCCTTTCTTTATCATTTTGCCCATTGTAATACTTGAAATCATACTGAGTTTGCTGTCTTCTGAGATACCATGGAGCACCAGTTTGTTACCCTTTCTTCTAATAGTAATACAGTTCCTCTCATGATCAAACTTTGTGGGGTTATGTTTCTTCATTCAATCATTCCCTAAAACAATATCACACCCACCCAATGGAATGATAAGTAAGTTCCCCTGAAATGACCTTCCTTGCATTTTCCATAAGAATTCCTTGCAATGTGAAGTGGTCATGACATAGCTGCCATCAGCTACTGTCACTCTCACTGGTGGACAAGAGTTGGGTTAATAACCAGTTTCTTTGACAGTGTTCATGTCAATGAAACTATGGGTAGCTCCTGAGTCAATCAACACAGTTAATTTCCTGTTCTTCACAATTACCCTGACCAATATAGTGTTTACTCCTTGGTTATCTCCTGATAGGGCATTCATACACACAACACCTAATACTTCTTGCTCTAACTCACCCTCAATAATTAGAGCAGTGCAAGGTTGTTCCTCAGTAATCTCAGCAGGTGTAGAATTAACTTCTACTTCTCCCAGTATGCAATTTAGTTGTTCCTTTGACATTGGTGCCCTGGAGCATATTTTTCCCCACACCTAAAGCACAGATGATTACTCTTCCTATACTCATATACTTCAGGAGTAAGCCTGAACCCAGTAGGCCTAGTAGTAGTCACAGTAGGGGCTTTGACAATTGGGTAAGTACTAGGTTTAGAGGTGTACTTAGCAGCTGCCTTAGCCTTCCTCTCAGCCACTTCAATAGCCTTTTCCTGCAGTATAGCCTGCTCAATAGCAAGCCTCAATGTAGTTGGTTTAAGCAGCTTGACACCCACCTTGATGTCTTCCTTCAATGCTCCCACAAAACTAGATAAAAAATGAGATTCATCTAGGTGTGGGTTTCTCACTAACATGTGAGCCTTCTCTTCAAACTGAGCCAAAAATTCATCCAGAGTCCCCACTTGGCTCAACTTGTTGAATTCCTCTACTACATCTACCATCAGCTCTTCACTAAACATTACAACCAATTCCTCTTTGAATTCAGCCCAATTAATAACTCCCCTACTCAATACTAGGGAGTGGTACCACATCTCGGCTACCCCATCCAAGTATAGTGTTGCAGCATCAACTTTTTGTTCTTCCTGAGTTCTACACAAGCTAAAGTACCTTTCACACTTTCGTAACCATACCTTAGGTTCCAAGCCCTCAAAAGTAGGAAGTTGCCACTTAGGAGGAGTCTGCACCACTGCTTGTGGTCTGAACTGCCTACCCTCTGAACTGGTAATGGAAGGATTCCATCACCTTAGCTCGACTAGGAGGCCTTTCTAGTGTAGTCAATCGATCGAGAATCAGCTTCAATGTCCCTTGTATACCCCTCTGAGTCTGCGGCAGTGCCTGTTGCCCAGCCGTTAACCCAGCCAACACTTCATCATGTTGTGACAACTTTGCATCCATTGTTTGTAGTCTAGTGCCTTCCGCCATTTCCTTACCCACAAGCAGCAGAATCGAATGCTCTGATACCAATTGTAATGATCTCAACTCAAATCCAACAATTAACCAACAGATATTGAAGAACAATAGTTTTTGGGACAATTTTCGATTTATATTAAAACTGGTAAAATGGAACTCAAATTAAAGAGAAAAGAACACTGAATTAAACTACACTAAAATACTATATAAGCCGCCATTGATAAGTATGATCTGCAGAAGAAGAAGCGAAAAGAGGTTTAGGGATTAAGAGAGAGAAAGAGCACGAGGAAGATGATGAAAAAGGTGAGAAAATGACCTGATGCGAAAACTACCCTCTCCCCTGTCCATTTCGTCGTTATAACAGCCATAACGACTCAGCTAACGTGGCGCAATCCAAGCCCTCCAGCTAATTTAATGAAAGTTAAATCTGAGCCGTTGATTTCAATTATTAGTTACTTCCTTTGTTCCGCTTCTCAGCATCAAGCCTCCGCAACAACATTACTTTTGTGACATTTTTCTAGCATTTCTTAGGATCATTACAAAGTACCAGAAAGAAATGAAAGGAAAAGCGGAAGCCTGGATGAAAGAAAGAGAATAGAGTATATGACTCAGAATTGTGGTTGTCCTCTATATTAAGCCTTCAGCAACAAACTCGCAACACGTGCCCCCCTATATGTATTACTATACGGAACATTTTTAAAGAATTGTAAACATACATATACACACTTTTTGCCAAACCCACGGGTGACAGTACACCCCAACGCCTAAATGTAGGTCTGCCACTCTGCCTCTAGAGACAGCTCCTTTGTATATATCATTTGTTACAGTTGTATATTTCATATCAACTCCTCTCTTCTCCAACACCTACAAAAAGACTTTTCCAGATACTCCATAAAATGTTTTTTAGGTCTATGAATATTATATGAACATCTCCATTCCATATCGCATTCATTGTACAACTACCAGGAATAAATCCAAATTGGTCTGTCACCCTAGTAGTGTCTTTACGTCTAGGCTCTAACACTCTTTACCAAGATTCTATTATATGATTCATTTTCTGATCAGTAAGAGAAAATAATATTCTATTATATGATTCACAAGAAGGTGCCACCAAAACTTAAAGACAAGTTCTATAGAGTGGTTGTTAGACCAACTATGTTGTATGGGACGAAGTGTTGGTCAGTCAAGAACTCTCACGTTCAAAAGATGAAGGTGACGGAATGAACATGTTGTGGTGGATGTGTGGGCACACGATGAGAGATAAGATTAGGAATGAAGATATTCAGGATAAGGTGGGGTAGTGAGAGAAACAAGGTTGCGATGGTTCGGGTATGTGCAGAGGAGTGTGGATGCCCAATACGGAGGTGTGAGAGGTTGTCTATGGATGGTTTCAGGAGGGTTGAGGTAGGCCGAAGAAGTATTGGAGAGAGGGGATTAGACGGCATGGCACAATTTTAGCTCACTGAGGAAATGACCTTAAATAGGAGGTATGGAGGACACGGATCAAGGTAGAAGGCTAGTAGGTAGTTTGCATGTCACGCTTCGTATTACTCGTGTAGTTTCTTGTCCTTTGATTCCTGATACTATCTGTTATCTGATGTGACATGATCTCTTTACTTTACTTTACTTTACTTTGCTTTACTTTACTTTACTTTACTTTACTTCAAACCTTATCTGACCTTCTTTGTCATGTCTTCTCTTGAGCCGAGGGTCTTTCAGAAACAACCTCCCTACCTCCCAAGGTAGGAGTAAGGTCTACGTACACTCTACCCTCCCCAGACCCCACTGTGTGGGAATACATTGGGTATGTTGTTGTTGTATGATTCATAAGCTTTATACTATGATAGTTTGCATAATTTTGATATCTCATTTATTATTACATACTGAAACTAAGGTACTTTTTCTCCACTCATTTAGCAGTTTTCCTCTCCCTCGTATAACATTAAAGACCTTGGTCAGCCATATTACTACAACTCTTAAAAGAACTTTGAAACCTCTAAACAAAGAGCATTCCCTCATATTTGTCTCACGCCATGGTTACCTTCTTATACCTAGGAGTGTAACTAAAGTTTCCGTCTCGCACGGATATATGAAGATGCTTAACTAAAATAGCATCTCGGTCTCTCTTTGATCTCATCGTCTCTCATTAATGATTAAACTCTTTTGAATTGTCTTTTATACATTTAACACAGTTTTAAGTCTTTAATCTCTTCTACTAATTAATCATATTCGATAACATGTTATTTTTGGAACTAATCAATAAATATAACATACTAATTGGGCACCACTTTAAGCATTACACCCATCAATCCCAAAACATGTTATTGAATTGTCTTTAATACATTTAACACAGTTTAAGTCTTTAACCTCTTCTACTAATTAATCATATTCGATAACATGTTATTTTTGGAACTAATCAATAAATATAACATACTAATTGGGCTGACCTTTAAGCATTACACCCAGCAATCCCAAAACATTTTAGCACCACTTTTCCTCCAAGATCTTACCCCCCCCCCCCCAAATAAATACAAAAAAATACAAAAATTCAAAAGAAACATTTTTCGCAGTGTTTAGAAAAAAAATTACTCCCTCCGTTTCAAAATGTTTGTCTCGTTTTGACTTGACACGGCGTTTAAGAAAGTAAAGAAGACTTTTAAATCTTGTGGTCTTAAATTAAAGATATGAAGAATAAACCAAAATGCTCTTTAATCTTGTGATTTTAAACATGTCACGTGGAAAGTTTGAATTAAAGAGTTGCCAAAAAAGAAAAGAGGCAAGCATTTTAAACCAGACCAAATAAGAAACTAAGACAAACTCCCTCCATCCCAGTGTTGTCAAAAGGCACGCTTAAGCCCTGAAGTGAGGCTCAAAACATGTTGAGCGTTGCCTCGTTTTATGAGCGTGTCACCCAGGCTCTAAGACATTTTTCCTTGCCAATGAGCCTCTCTTGAAGAGGTGACACTAGATATATGATATTTCACTTTATCGTAATGTTTTTATAATTTCTTTGTCCATATATTTATTATTCATGCTTATTATTGTTAGTCTTCGTCTAAACATATATATATTTGTATTTTTGCACCGCTTGCACCTTTTTTCATTAAAGCTCACGCTTTATTTGCGCCTTGCGCTTAAAGTCCCAATTGACCTTGAAACTTTTTTGCACTTTTCGCTTTTGATAACATTGCTCCGTCCAAAGAAGATTGTCTTGATTCAGATTACGAGGGTCAAACTAACTAATATTCAGTGTGAATTCGGACACAGTCTAATTTTTTTGAAATAAAATTTACATATTTAGAACTACATAAAAACTACTATAAGTCACAATAGTTAACAATTCATAAAGATTAGAAAGTATTTGAAAAAATTACGGTCAAAGAAAAGATTCTTTGACTGTCCAAATAGTAACTAATAAAGATTAGAAAGTATTTGAAAAAATTACGGTCAAAGAAAAGATTCTTTGACTGTCCAAATAGTAACTAAGACAATCTTTTTAGGACGGAGGGAGTAATATAAATCGGAGAAATATAAGCATAAAAGGACAATAAATCTCTAAAATGGAAAAATCATCAATAATTTTCAAGTTTTTGTTGCACATCTGTCACTTTAACGGTCAATTATATTATTTACTTTGATAAATTTGCCATTACAAGACGTGTGAAATCTACAAATCGGAAGGTGAGCAGTGCATTGGCCTATAAATTCTTATACAGTCTTCAGAATTGACTTGCACAATTCAGTCTCATCTACTCTCCTCGTTCTACTCGTTCTGAACAAATTAGATAGGTGAAGTCAACCTCTTTTTAGGTAAAGATTTTATGTTGTTTGACCTCAAATATTAACATTTTTGTCGTTTTCTTTTCTATTTTGTTCTTCAGAATGTCAAGTCGTCCATCGTTGCATCACCAAATTGTTCACGGCAATCAACAATTCATGAATTATGTTCAATCTCATCCAGTACACCAACAAAAGGAGACACACGCTATAGAAGGTTCAAGCGGACTTAGTGTGTCATTACCAAGACCTTCGGAATCGGTACAACATGTAAGAACCAAGAGAAACAAAAGAGCCAAGTCAAAATCACCACCACCGTCACCTCATTCCCACAAGGTTAGAGGTAACAGTAGTGATAAAAACATGCATGTAAACAAAAGAGCTAAGTCACGATCACCACCACCGCCGTCATTTCGTCCCCGCGGGGTTAGAGGTAACGGTAGCGATAAAAATGTGCATGTAAACCAACAACTACCACCGCTGGCGCCACCACCATCCTCATATCGTGTCCGCTCGGTTAGATGTAATGACAATAACAAAGATGTGCATACAAATCAACAGCTACCACCACCGCCACCACTACCACCCTTATATCGTGTCAGTTTAGTTAGAGGTAACAAAGATGACAGAGGTGTGCATACAAACCAACACCTATCACCACCACTACCATCATATTGTTATGGCATAGATGTGCATGCAAACCAACGGCAACAAATGCTTCAATCAACAAGAAGGACCCATGTTCAAGGTTCAAATTCAATAGCTATTGACCTAAATGAAACTGCTCCTGAGTTTGCAAGACCGCATATAAAAGAGATAGATTTTCCTATTTTGGATAGATCGGATCCATCTCTATTGAAATTCAAACCCATGATCATTTGTGATAATGAAACTAGTGGGGTGGATCTAAGCTTAAGGATTTAAAGACAAGAGTATCCATGCTTAAAGCATTTGTGTCTTTTTATTTTATCGTAAATTATCTGAACCACCAATTATTTGTATTTTTTAAAAAGTTTTCTCCTTATTTACAGAGTTGTATTTCCGTTGAGATTTTAATATAGCATTTCTTTGAGTCTTTGAAATCTTTTGTGTTATCATTATAAACTAAAATCTAGTATCATATACATTGGTACCGTTCATTCCAGAATTATACGCATAACATATTTTTTTTAAAACAAGATATAAGCCACCAGCTGTCAGACGTACTAAATATAATCATAACTAAAATTTAATTTGTAGTTGGATTGAATGTGACTGACTTATAATTTCTCCGCCATGTAGATATTCATATCTAAATATTTGTTAAAACGTAAACCAATTAATCAAAAAAGAGGATTGGATCTCTTTTGTTGAGAACCATATTTTGGTGTAGGTACACGGAATTTTCACAATTGCCAATAAAATTATTTACCTTCTCAAAAAAAGCAGAAAACAAATTTAGGGATAATGCTAGAGGTGGGAATTATGTGAGTATACAAGAAAACTTTTGTGAATTTTTGACATTAGCATCTTCTAACATAAACGCATGAAGAAATACATTGAAAATTTTGACTGAAATCCTCTCTTATTTCATTAGAGGTGAAGTGCATAGATACTCGATTTTGGGACCGCCATTTAAGTTATATACGTGTTGCATAAAAATTTACAAGTCTACCCACGTTTGAACAACTTCAGACATGCATTAACTAAAGTTAGGCTTGACTAATTTCATGACTAAAATTGTTTTGAAGTGGTTAGACGAGCAAAAATATTTAAAACTTAAATAGCGGTATCCAAATAAAGTACCCGTGAAATTGTATCACATGACACATCAAAAGCTTGGATGTTGAACTGAAATAACACACAAATAGATTTTGCGCTTGAATCCAATTAAGTACAGGAATTACACTTAAAAGTACTATAAGTCATGATAATTTATAATTTAAATAATTTAGAAAAAATGTAAGGAAAACGTGGTCAAAGAACCACCTCGTAGACTCCCCAAATAGTAAAGGGTTCACATAAATTGAAACAGAGGGAGTATAATATATCTCTATGTACTCGGCTGAAATGTCAGCATATATACCGATATGAGGCATCATTACAAGTAGTCTAAAATCATTTATTCAATGAATTTGTCTCATTTGAACGTGAAGGCGAGCTTTTGTTGGAACATGTCAACACTGGAGAGAAAAATATATCGAATTAAAATGTAATGTGATCAGCAGCGCTATTTTTCTTTTCATTTGTTAATTACTTTAGTATGTCTTATTGTTTGTTAGTAATCAGCCAAAGCTTGTTTTTAGTTTTCTTTTTATTCATCTTTTTCCAAATCTTGCTTATGATTTCTGACTCAATTCTTTGCTAAGGCCACCAGGATACTCTAAAGATCCTATTCTTCAAATTTGGCTAGGTCCAGATCTTTACCATGGTTTAATGATCTATATGGGAACTTCCATTGTTCATTTTTTCTGTATGATATAGTTTCAGATATAACTCACAATGGCTTCAAATCCATCAAGGTTCATACTTTTATATTCGTTCTAATTTTGATGTACAGAGTCAGATTTGCATGTTTTTCTATCTCATGGAACAATGCCTAGCATGCTAATCTTCCACAATTTGTTTCCATCGTTTTTTCTCAATATGGTTACCCTTTTCTTCAACATTTTCCACAATATGATTCACAACCAAACTGCAAGCATGTGTACAATTTTGTACTATCATACATAATTTCACTAACAGGTTAATTTGACAACGTTTAATCCATAGATAAACTTCACGTCATAAACTACCAAAACTACTAAGCTCATAATCTTGCAAATGCATACTTAATAAGCAACTAATATTTTTTGAGGACCGCACCAATATTATCATCAAATTTCAACCAAATAGTTTAGCTCAAAATGAAGCTAAAGGCTCAAAGTCTTTCTAATTAAGAGATCTTACTTCTGCTGCTCTACCACTTCTGATTTCTTCAACGGCTGTGAAATTCTGCCCTTATCATTCGCTAAAGAACACCATCTTCTACATTCTGTAAACAGAAAACCAGCTCAATTAACACATGCAATTGAAAAAATCAGTACTCCTACACCCTCCCTCCCCCAAAACCAATACAGAGGATCAAGAACATCATTTTATAGCCAAAATGATTTTTTTTTCAAATGGGTATCTGATAAACTACTTATTCACTCTTCTACATTCTGCAAATAGCAAATAGGTTCATTAACACATACAAGTGATAAAATCAATACCCCTCAACTCCCATCCACCCCAAACCTAAAACAGATAATCAGCAAATAACATTTTGAGACCAAATGAGAAGAAAAAAAAAAAGCATCTTTCCAAATGGTTATCTGATACATATTCATCTGCCTAATTCTACGAATAGCAAATAGGTCCATTTTTCAATAAACACAAGTGAAATAATCACTTTATTCAACCCCCAATACAAAATGAGAATCAAGAAACAACATTTTGAGACCAAATGAGGGGGGAAAATACATTTTTCCAAATGGGGTATCTGATAAACTACCTATTCATCTTCCTAACACTACGAATCGAAGATAGGTCCATATTTTGAATAAACACAAGTGAAATAATGACTTCTCAACCCCCAACACAACACAATACCATAATCAAGAAACAACGTAATGAAGCAAAAATAAGAGGAAAAGGACAATTTTTTCAAGTGGGTATTTGGTAAACTACTTATTCACTCTACTAATTATTAACACATAGGACAGCCCGGTGCACTAAGCTCACGCTATGTGCGGGGTCCGGGGAGGGAGGCCGGACCACGAGGGTCTACTGTACGCAGGCTTAACTCACATTTCTGCAAGAAGCTGTTTACACGGCTTGAACCCATGAACTCCTGGTCCAATGACAACAACTTTACTAGCTACTCCAAGGCTCCCCTTCTACTTATTAACAAGTGCAAGTGATAAACAACACCCTCAACTCCAATCCACCCTAAACCTAAAAAAAAAAAAGACTATCAAGAAACAACATTTTGAGACCAAATGAGAATAAAAAACACATCTTTCCAAATGGTTATCTGATAAACTACTTATCCATCTGCCTAACTCTACAAATAGTAAATAGGTCCAGTTTTCCTACACACACAAGTGAAATAATGACTTCATTCAACCCCCAACACAACACGAGAATCAAGAAACAACATTCAACAACAACAACATACCCAGTGTCCAACAATCAAGAAACAATATTATGAGGTAAAATATGAGAGGAAAAAGACAAAAAAAATAAAATGGGTATTTGATAAACTACCTAGTGTGTTGATGAGTGATATCAATCTAGGTGGAATGAGACGACAGAGGGACATTTCGCTCTCCCCTTAGCAAAGGGTTTTGGCGAGGTTTTAGGCTGAGATACTTTTAGAACAATGCTTCACTAGTAATTGTATTTAAATACCTAAAATACCCTTCTTGTGTATTTGGTTTAATTTAATTTAGTATTGATAAAAAGAAATCAAATCGTGAAAACCGTCTCTTACGAAAATGCAGAATAATTAGCCGTATATAATGCACCGTTATGATTCGGTCCTTCTCCGAACTCCGCGCATAACGGAATTAGTCCACCGGACTGCCCATTATTGATCAAAAAGAAAAAGTCATACAAAATGGGCATGATATTTGCTTGGGAAGTAATGTTTGATAATATCATTATAAATGATCCTTTTTTTGTTATGTTAGAATGATTGATTCTAACTTTTTTGTTCATTTTCTTATTAAATGATCGTTTAACTATTACAATTTTGTTGTACTTTCATGTGCACAAGTCCATAATTAATAAGCCATGTAAAAATTTTTATGTCTTTTAAGTTTTGAGGAAATATCATATTAACAAAAATAAATGGAGTATATCATGCTTTTGAAAGTCATAAGGTTGAAAGCATATAGTAACGTACGGTAAGACTGTTGTTGATTGCGGATGATCCGAAGTACACGTAGCAATGGATCCTGGACCCGGTTCGAATCCGGTGGATCCAGATCCGTTTTATAGGATATGGATCTTCAAAATTTGGACCCGACGAATCCGGATCGGACCCGGATCCATTTCTGACGGATCGGATATGGATCTTGTATTTGAGATCCGTATCCGGTCCAGATCCGACACTAGTCCAACAGGTCTGTAATAACTAAGAATGGTACAATATGTCTGTAGCTAAATGAATGATATATTTGTAATTCGTGCATCTATGCCATCATAGATTAAGGCACGTTAAATAGAAAGTCATTCAAAAGCTAACGAAGTTGAGATGTTGCCTTCTGTCGACATAAACCCTCAAAATGAATGTGAGGTAGGCGAAGAGGCAAAATCACCTTTCCATTCCGTCAAAGAAATAGCGTAGGAAGCACCGCTCCTCTAGAACTTAGTCACACCTACATGGGTGAATTGAAGTTTGTACAAAATAGGGGGGAGACAAGTTCTGTCAAAGGAATAGCGAAAGAAGCACCGCTCCTCTAGAACTTAGTCACACCTACATGGGTGATTTGAAATTTGTACAAAATAGAGGGGGAAGACAGGTACTTTGTGACCTTCATTGACTATGGTACAACGTATTGCATCCTTTGTTTGTTGAAAAGCAAAGATGAAGTTGTTGAAATGGATAAGCGCTACAAAGCAGAAGTTGAAAATCAACTAAGCCTACGGATTGAGGAATTCGTAGTGATAGAAGAGGAGAATGTGAAGCATCGTTTATCAAATGACTGCTCCTTACTCACCTCAGTCTAACGGTGTTAGCCAAAGCGCGAAGCCTTACGCCCAAAATATGTGGGGCAATGCAATCCTTACCGCTAATGCGATTCTCAAAAGAACTCCGCATAAGGATAAGGATAACCCTCCATGTGAAACATAGAAATGATCTCACCTACAAATGTTGTGTTGTGGGGTGGCTTGGTAGAGGTTGGAATACCGAAACAGGTCAAGTTGGACCTAAGACTGTAAATTGCATATCCACTGGATCTGCAAATAACAGTAGTGCTTATCGCCTCTTGGTGTCAAAAAATGTTGAATTCTTTGAAGATAACTTTCCTTAAGAAGGAAAAAGAAGTAATTGCTCGAGGTTAACAAGAACCCGCGAGTGCCTGACTGTCCGGAAGTAGATGTTTCGTATCTACAGGACTAGGAAGTTGTTGACTATCTGAAACTTAATATTCCAGATCTATAAAACTCAGGGATTCTAGATGTTGAACCTAGACGGAGCAAAGAGGGGACAAAGACTTGTTCCATGCCTTTTAGCTTGTATGGTTGAGAATGAACCATGGACAATTAACAAAGAATTGTCATCTCCAGAAGCGCTGCTTTGGAAAGAAGCTATAGAGAGAGAAATAAATTCCATCAAATAGAACCATATTGTGTAATGGTTGACCTTCCTCCAGGAAAAGAACCTTTGGGTTGTAAAAGTGGATACTCAAATTGAGTACAAAATAGATGGATCTACTGTCGAGTATAAGGCCTCGGCTACTTGGCCATGTGCTCCCCTGTGAATAGCATATAATCCAAGGGTCATTGCAGTCTTGCGTGACATGGATGTTGAGACAACCTTCCTAACCAGAGAGTTGGAAGGGGATGATCAAAGCTGGTTTGTTGGACTGTTGGGCTTCTTTCTGAACTTTCTCTTTGGTCCCTGAAATGTTTACATTTTGGTCTTGGAAGTTTCAGATAAAACAGAAACAATGAATCTGACAATAAAAACATTGACTCTGAAGTTAGAAAGCCAACAGTTGGAAAACCAACAGTCTGAAAGTGGAAGTCATATTGAAACAAAAGTCTCGATATGAAAGATATGTGTATCACAGATGACATCTTAGGAATTGAGATTTCTAAGACATCTAACGGACTGGTCTAACTCCAAACTTAGTTGTGAGATAGTTGACAGTCTCGTTGAAGCCACTAATGGATATGAATCATAGAACTGATTGGAATCATGGTGCACCCATATACAAGAAGCGATATGCGCAGGTCACATGTAGTTCAATGTATGTTACATACTACAACCGACCTGGTGTCGGCCTACAAAGTAGATCAGTTGAACTAAAGTTCACTCGTGATTCTAAAAATGATCGATAGAAGGCATTAAATCGGATATGACGATATCTGAAATGTTCGCTTATCTACGGATTATGGTATTCTGGATGTCCAATGGTTCTGGGAGAACACAATGATGCAAACTGGACATCAGACTTGAAGAACACCAATGTCATAAATAAATGTGTATGGTGGGTCTTGGAAAATCCTCTAAGCAAACTTGCATCGACCGATTCATGTAGGAATCAATTTTTATCGCTTTAAACAAAACATGAAAGAAGTTGAGTAACTTCACGAATCCTTAGATGACGTCCCTTATTGGGAGAAACCCGTGCCTTCAACAGTTATACACTGTGGCTAGCCGATCGGCTTCAGGAAGGGCATGGATGACGGCGTCTGAACATATCTGTCGGAGACATAAGACCGTATGGCAGTTGATCATCACGGGTGTCACTTCCTTGATTACTAATCAAAGGATATAGCATACCCTTTAACTAAGGGACTACCCAAAGATCAAGAGTTTTGCCTGTCTAGGGGAATGTGCTTAAAACCCAAACAATACGAACCTTTGCGGTGGTAACCCAACCATACTGATTGGAGATCCCAAGAATTTGGTTCAATGGGAAAACTAAGCTGCAAAAGGTTCAATTGAGCGCTTCGGTGGAAGCAAGAGCACTTCAGATTATGATTTCTGTAAAGAAATGTAAATCCAAAGTCATTCCCGCGATAGACATTAAAGTGCTACTTGCATGGTGGGTAAAGGTTTAGCTTCTAAACCTTTAACGATCCTCAAACGATTGAGATTAAGGTTGGAGAAACTTTTAATGATTCCTAATACTTGTGAATTGGGGTATAACATGATACCTTGTAGGAGATCACCTATTTAAGTGCGAGGACCGCACTTAAGAATCCAAGTGTGTCCACGGCCACAACGGACATAACAATAAGAATAAACGAATAAAGGAGATGTATTGTGTTGGTACTGTTGTCTTATCTTACATTAAACACTGATGGTTCAAGACATCACGTTCAGCGCGCAGTAAGTAAGTCTGATGGTATTCAACTAGGGAAGGTTCAAAGCAGAAGCTACCTCTCCTGATGCAATATCTTTTCGCTAAAAGATTACTGAAAGTAGGCACCTTGTGTGTGCGCCAAAATCTATTTCAAGAGGGGATTGTTGAAAATTTACTAATGTGGAATTAAGTTTATCCCATTATTTATGACTCGAACAATTGGGGTCCCGCACGTCGAAAATGTCATTTCCACACACGTGCAATCTTAGTGCCAAGTAAAGTAAATTTTATTAATGAAAGAGATATTGGTACGTAAGTGAAATATTTGAGACATAGAATGATGGACGGTTACTGATTAAATAACAAATGTTCCACGTTGGTAAACGAAGGAAGATTGTACGAAGTGTAAGATGGTATGGGTCGGACTGGGCCACGGCGTTGGAGCGCCCCCTTCCAGCGCCGCAGCGCCTAATTGGCAGTGAGCATCGTGAGTTTCTAACTGAATTAGCGCCGCGGCGCTAATGTGGCCGAGTCGCGACGCTTCATTGGCAGTGACTGCTCGACGGAATCCCAAATGTTTGGCTGTTGAGGTGGTTTCAATGGAATTGAATCCACCCAATAATGGTCATTACTTAGACCATTATGTTGTTGCATTACTTGGGGGTTAAATGACATCCATTACATGACAATTGAATGCCATTATGGGGCATTTGAAACGCCATCTTGCACACCTATAAATTGAGGCCTTTGGCTCAATTCTATAGATGAACAAGTGAACATACTTACAAGTTAACAACACCACAAATAGATAAGTTTTTCTGATAAATAATCCTTCTCTTAGCAATCTCCATTATTCGTGTTCTTCGATGGGATCATTTGTGTAGGCTTTGCACATTTGATAGTTTGTTGTTTCATCTTGGGAGACTATTGTCCACACTTTCGTAAAGCCTATATACGGGGGCAATCTTGTCTTAAAGACAGATAGTCATCTCTCGACTCAGCCGGTGGTGTTGTGATTATCTAATTGGTTGCTAAGTGTTTCAGGTGTGAACTTGATTTTCAAGGACTCTAACCGTTCGAATTCTCAGCGGTTCTACAAGCCATAAGTGTAGCAGTTCATGTTCTTGTATTTCTGAATACAAGATCCAGATTTGGAGTTCCAATTCAAGATCAAGAGATTGACAATTTGTTGTAATTGTTGTTGTTTATCCTTTCGATCACTGTAATAGTTATTTACTATTCCCGTACGTGTTTTACATATCCAACAGAATATTCATAGGCATATAAATTATTTGATTTATCAACAGAAAAATGTTTAGCTTTCAAGAGCTAGTGAGTTATTCTATTTTGAAAAAAGAACGAATTCCACAAACGTTAGGTAAGATAGTCTTTTTAGTATTTCATAATTTCGTCTCTTTTGTCAGGTACAATTTTAGAATTAAAAAGCTTACAATATTGCTTCAATCTTCAAAATTTATTTTTTTGAAGGAATAATAAAAGACCGGCCATAACTATTTACTTTGAACTATTGTGATAATCTAGTTCTGAATTCATTAAGATGGGAAAGTGCATATCTCTTTTTTTTTTTTACCTAAAAACTTGTATTAATCACCAAAGTAAGTCCTTAGAAAGTAAGGCAAAGCTAAACACAACTTGTCATTCCAAAACAAAACCCCAAGAGCAACAGAATCAGGGCTAAAATATGTTACTATATAAAAAAATGGGATCAACTAAATACTATAATAATATCATTTTCTATTAAATCAATAAATATTAATTTATTACAAGTTGGTAATTAACGCCAAAAAATAGAACAAAAATAGTTAAATATTATACAAACTATTTCTATAATAATAATTTTAGTTTGTTAGTGATAGTCAATTTCTTTATCCTCTTTTCCCCTACATAATAATGTTTTACAATTCTTTCATGTATTTACATTTATTGACTTTTTGGTTATTATACTGTTTAACTTACGAATTAAAATGATGTTAAAATACTCATGGCGATGACCAAAATTGTAATGTAAATAATGATAATTCTATATGGTGTACACCAAGTTAATCATTAGCATTTATAAATTTACCTAACATATTAATTTGACTAAAGTTGGTCAAATTGTTGACGCCTTTAAGCAAATACACTTGACCATCCAAAAATATTATTAGTGGCTATTTTCTTGTAATATTTCTCCCATCCCACCAAATAAATACAATAAACGAAAATTCAAAACAGGAAAAACATTTTTCTTACTGTGTTTAGAAAAAAAATTAACAAATTGACTAATATATATAAATCAAAGAAAAATAGAATTTCCGAAATTGAAAAAACATTAATAACCTTCAAATTTGCTTTCAAATCTGTCACTTTAACAAACTTACCATTAGAAGAAATGTGAAATCTACAAGTCAGAAGATGAGCAGTGCACTGGTCTATAAATTCTTCATACAGTCTTCAGAATTTACTTGCATAGTTCAGTCTCGTCTCCTCATTCTGAATAATTTAGATATGTGAAGTTGACCTTTTTTTAGGTAAAATTTTCATGTTGTTTGACCTCAAATATTAACATTTTTAATGTTGTTTTCTTTTCTATTTTGTTCTTCAGAATGTCGACTCGTCCGTCACTGTTCCCTTGTCCTATGTGTCACCAAGTTGTTCGTGGCTATCAAAAATTCATGAATCATGTTCAATCTCATTCAGTAAGCCAACAAAAGGAGATACATGTTGTAGAAGGTTTAAGCAGACTTAGTGCACCATTATCAAGACCGGCAGAATCAGTGCAACATGTAAGATCCAGAAGAAATAAAAGAGCTAAGTCATGATCACCATCACCATCATCACCGTCATTTTGTCCCCGTAGGGTTAGAGGTAACAGTAGTGATAAATGTTGAAAATTTGCCTTTGGCGGGAGTTGCGACCGACCAACTTTAATGGCTTAAACACTAGTGTGTATGTTGGAGAATCTGGTTCTTCACACATGCATGATCTGTCACGGCCGTGGGTCTTCTCGATATTATCTTTTTTGGGCCATAAAACTTTGCCGAAGTACAGTTTGATCCAAGAAGTTTCGGATATACGATTTGGACCGAATTCTTTCGGATGTGCGTTTGGTCCCCGAAGTTTCAAGATGTACGTTTGGTCCCCGAAGTTCGAATTTCGACGGTCAAGACAGAAAAGCCAAGCACTCAATTCACCCATTTATTTTGGCTGAATTACTCCTCCTATAATGGCCAAATCCGTTGGTCTTTCACCATTTATGTTGGTGACTTTACTACCTCCATAATTGCCATTATTTGGCTATTATGGAGGCGCTTTTTCAGCCCATTTCTCACCTATATAAACACCCCCTTACACCATTGTTGAGCACACTTGATATGCACGAAAATACACAACCGAGAAAAAAATCTTCTTCCTACAACTTTCAAGCATCATTTCGCTATTCAATATTCTTCACGGTAGCTCTTGAGTTTCCTTTGCTCAAGGGTTCCTCCCAACAATAAAAACGTGCATGTAAGCCAACAACTACCGCCACCGCCACCATCCTCATATCGTGTCCGCCCAGTTAGAGGTAATGACAATAACAGAGAGATGTGCATACAAATCAACAGCTATCACGACGACCACCATCACCACCCTCATATCGTGTCAGTTTAGTTAGAGGTAACGAGGATGACAGAGGTGCGTACACAAACCAACAACTACCACCACTACCACCATCATCATATCGTTATGATAGAGATGTGCATGCAAACCGACGGCAACAAATGCTTCAATTGACAAGAAGGACCCATGTTCAAAGTTCAAATTCAATAGCTATTGACCTAAATGAAAATGCTTCTGAGTTCGCAAGACCACATATAAAAGAGATAGATTTTCCTATTTTGGATAGATCGGATCCATCTCAATTGGAATTCAAACCCCCAATTATTTGTGATAATGAAACTAGTAGGGGTGGATCTAAGCTTAAGGCTTTAAAACCAAGCGTATCCATGCCTAAAGCATTCACGTTTTTGTATTTTATCATAAATTATATGAAGCTCCAATTATTTGGATAATTATTTGTATGTTTTCCGCTTATTTACAGAGTTGTATTTCCGTTGAGATTTTAATATAGCATTTCTTTGAGTCATTGAAATCTTTTGTGTTATTATTATAAACTAAAATTTAGTGTCTTATACATTGGTACCATTTATTTAAGAATTATACGCATCATATATTTGTTTTTCTAAAATAGGTTAATTATAGTTTAATCAAATATAAGCCATCAGAATGTCTGTCAGAGGTACTAGATATAATCAGAACTACAATTTAATTTGTCATTTGACGGAATATGATTGACTTATAATTTCTCCATAATATAGAGATTCATATCTAAATATTTACTAAAATGTCAGCTTATTAATCAAAAAGAAAACCACAACAGAAAACAAATTCAAAGAGAAAAATAAAGATGTGAATTAATTGAGTATTGCACTCTAGAGTAAGTGATGGATAAAATAGATGCGAGAAGATCCCATGATTTTGACCGATATGATTAGCATGAATATTGTCTCAAAATATGTAAAAGTAAACTTTTGTGATTTTTTAACATTTGCATCTTCTAGCATAAACACGTGAAGGAATACAATGAACATTTTGACTTAAATCATCTCTTATTTCATTTAGAGACCGAAGTGCATAAATATCCGATTTTGGGAGCCATTAAGTTATATTGGGATTGTATAAAAACTTATAAACCTATCCACTTCTGAACAATTTCAGATATTCATTAACTGAAGTTAGACTTGACTAATTTCATGTATTGTTTTGAAGTATTTAGACGTGTAAAAAAAAGAATAGGTACAAGTTAATTAGCGGTATCGATCCAAATAAAGTATCTATAAAATTTTATCACATGACAGATGACATGAGTTTGCATATTGAACTGAAATATCATACACAAGATGACAAGTTAATAAGATTATACACTTGAATCTAATTAAGTGCAGGAAATTAAACTCAATGACATGTCTTGAACACACTTTCTCTTTTCATGGACAAACCTTCAAGATTAAAAGTCAAAAATTAAGTTTTGTTAAACTTAGAAATTTTATTCATGGAATAAATAAGATCACTCACCACCCAATTAAGTGGGTTAGATTTTGCAAAGGCCAACTTGATGGCCAAAATGAAATTGAACTTCAAATTTCATTTAAATACTAGATGTGTAATCGTATGTGCTAAGCATTGGTCCATCAATGCAAAAACTTCTGGTAGCTCCTTTTTCTCTGTCGGTGTATAATCATGAATTAATTCAATCATGATTTCTGCTATGTTTTACTGAAAAAATAAAACAAAGAACAACATGTAATAAAAGTAAGATTGATTATCCTCTTTTCAATTTAACTAAACAATACATATAGAAACTCGCACAAATTTGAACTTAAGTAATGGATACAATTCTCTTTGCATCATTTCCAACTAGGTCACTTCTTATTTCTTTACGGACTAAACATATTGATACAGCTCAATGTAGCAACCATAGTTTATTAAATATTCGACTTTAACTAAAAAAATTGTTTGATAAATTTAAAGGATCACAACAAGTAAGGCATGTATTTAAGAACTACTTTAAACCAACAGCAAATACAAACAACCTATTGTGTGCTTATTGCACTGCCCTTAACTAAAACAAGAAAAAAAATAAAAAAAATGCAAGTTGAGGTGAGATGGTCTTTTCAATTTACGATAATTTTCATGCCTAAAGCAAAATTGGTATATTGTTTCAGAATTAGTTCATTCTCTTACGGAAGGAAAACAAAGGACTTACCCTAAGTACTTACTATGTCAACTATTATGATGATCTTAGTTCTGAGTTCAATTTTCTGTATTGACTTAAACAAATTACAGAATAACAACTAACACTATAATAAAATACGAATTTCCAATTGAATTTTTTATGGAATTCATCGAAATTAACTTGTCAGAAACGTCTTCAACAAATTTTTCGTTGAAAATCTCATATTTCCGACAACGTTCCAACATCACGTGTCGATAGAAAATTGACACTTTTTAGTAGTGTAATATACAACAATGTCACTATCCATTGAAAAAATATTTTCGTTATAGTGTAACTTTGTTGATCATACGCAAAAACAAAACACAAAATTATAACACAATTGATTGGGGTGTGGGGGCGGTAAAAGAACTTCAGGTACTAAAAGATAAACATTTTTCGGGCAGTGTTTAGAGAAAAGTAAATAAATTATGACTAATATAACGCGTTATTGAAATATAAAAATAGCATAAATAAAACATAATTGGAATAATCCGCATAATTCGAACTATAAATATTTGGGTATGAAGTTGGGTTTGTCTGAAATTGTAAAACTTCTAGCCCTTTGCATTTGAAGTTTTAATAAGCATGCGAAGATAACCAAGATTAGGAATATGGATTTATATAAATGAAGAGAAATCGCTGAGCGAGGAAATGAACGTAAGAATATAGAGATATGCTAAATTGGTCGTAACAATTAGGATTAAAATTTGCTATAGAATTTAACGAAAAGATTAGAGTTTTCCTTTGAAACTTTTTTGCTATCATATTTGTTAAGAGTCCCACATCGGAAATGAAATGGGAACATGGACTCCTTATATGGACTTGGACAATCATCACCCTCCAAGCTAGCTTTTGAGGTTGAGTTAGACCAAAGATCCATTCTTTACATGGTATCAGAGCAGACTCATTCCAATTCTTTGTTCACCGATGTAGAGCCCCAAATTATATTGTACACGCTTCAGTTAACGATGTCTGAGCGTGCGGAAAAGTGTTAAGAGTCGTACATCGGAAATGGAATGGGAACATGAATTCCTTATATGGACTTGGACAATCCTCACCCTACAAGCTAGCTTTTGAGATTGAGTTAAGTCAAAGATCCATTCTTTACAATATTATTTTTGTACATATATTTCAATTAAATATAAAGTTGCAATTGTAAAAAGTAAGCTCTATATTGACTGGAATTTCATATTATGGATTTGACCTTACGAATTAACTTTTCTGTCCCAAAGAATTACTAATATATGATTATTAAATTTTATGTGCTTATAACGATTATGATCATTACTTTTGCATCTTCTCGAGATCTTAATTCTTACCCATAGACAAATGTTATTTTTAGCTCCGATAAGGTACATCTTACGCATGAATGTTAATACTTTTTTTTTGTAGTATTAAAATCCTAAAGCTTAGCGAATTTTTTTGTTCAAGGGGTTGTTATCATTTCAATCCAAAAAGTAAGAGTATATTGTTTTCCAATCTTTTAAGGTTAAGGGGGTTATATAAAATTTATTCTAAATATGCGAAGACAAGTTAGGTTTCTAAGTGATACCATTGTATGTTGTAACATTAAAATTATTTTACTAATCATAAGAAAATTATTTATTTTTCTAGAGCTTGAAATATTTTCCCTTGGAAAAAGAAAAATATTAAAACTATTGTGGAATTCTACTATATTATGGCTGTGTCCCACTTAAGTAGCTGACAATCTATATTATGTCTTTTATGGAAGGAAAACAGCATAATAACTAAAGTATTTATTATATATACTATTTGGGCCAAATTACATATTACAACTTATTATAATAAAATGCCATATTTGTTGTAAGATTCTAGATTTATAAAGAAGTCAGTTACTATACATATATGACTTATAAAAGGACTATAATTAAATAAGATGCAAGTATGATAATTTGAAGAAAAATATCATTCTTTAGTAGGTGTTTGAATAAACTAAACTATTTTTTATCATAATGAAATTTGATACAATAATGGTTGGTCACTAGAAAAAATAGAAGTAGAAAAAACCGAAGAGAGTTAATACTTAAACTATTTATCATGCAAATTGATTGAGGGAAAAAATAAATCAATTTGCTAATTTTGTCCTTACATTTTTTCCTATACTATATTTATAAATTTAATTTATTCTTTTAACTTTTCATATTTTGCCTACTAAAATGTCCAACGTGCATATTGAGATACTCCTAAAACACTCATATAGATGACCAAAATACTAATGCTCAAATGACAATTTTGCATGATTTAAAGCTAAAATCATGAGGATGAAATTATCTTTATCTCAAGGAGGCGATACACTGTGAATTCTTTTTATTGACTAGAATTTGATGAGTAGAGTTATTCAATATTTGTACTTGCTCGCATATTAGTCGATGTAAGAATTACTTAACCCAGACAACATAGTTATGAACATAAACAAAACTATTTTATCGTGATATTGAAAAATAAATTATTAGATGGTGTCTAATATAACTCGACAATGAAATATAATTGCAAAAAAGGAAACATTAAATAGAAGGAAAAAACGTCAATAACTTTCAAATTTTTGCAGAGCTGTCGCTCCTAACATACCAGATTATAAAACATGTGGGATCCACAAGTAAAGATGAGCGGGACCTATAAATGTTTTGCGAAATTCATAGTATTGTTGTGAATAATGTCTTCCTCCCTGTGCTAAATAAGTCAGATAGGTAAATTAAATTTCTTTTAAGAAAAACTTTATGATTTTGCTTGATTTTGAATATTTACGTGTTTGACATTAATTTATTTTTCTTCTTCTTAGGAATGTCGAATTCTCACCCTACATCGTTCAAATGTCCTTTTTGTAATCAAATCATTTACATTTATCAAGAATTCATGAATCATGTTCTGTCTCACCCAATACTACAACGAGAGTTATGCATAGTAGAAAGTTCAAGCAGACAGATTTTATCATCACCGCCTATACTTGCACTGCCGGTGCAAGATGCAAGATTGACAAGAACCGAGAGACACGTGTCCCGACAACCACCATCATATCATCACCGTTCAATAGGAGGTAACAGTGGTGCTCGACACGTGCAGGCAAATCGTGAGGCACAAATGCGATTGTCAACAAGAAGAAATCATGTTAGGGTTCCAAATTCAACCAATATGAACCTAATCGAAATTCCTTATGAAACAAGACATTTCATAGAACAGTTAGATGTTCCTATTCAACATGTATTTTACGATGATAACGAAAATAGCGAGTTGGACCTAACCTTAAGACTTTGAGGCTAAGAGTATCCATGTCCGAAAGTTGTAGTTCTTTTCTAGTATTTTTTCATTTTTCCTATTTTTACCCATATTAGACCAAGTGGCAGTTGTTTGAATAATTTTTTAGACATTCCTTTTTTTGTTCTAGTTCTACTTTCTTTTCACAATGTTATTCATCTTGGCAATATAAAGTCCAAAATTTAGTTTCATCTTTCTTATAATTATATAAATTCTTTTTTATCATCACAAACTCACACGGTAATACATAAAGGAAAAAGGGTCAAATATATCTCTCTACTTTATTTTACCAGCCAACTTTACTCTTCATTAGTGATTGTTAATAAATATACTCATGTCGTCTACAAAGTTTACACCCATACCCCTAATTGGATGAAAATATGATACGCCTAAATAACACCTTGTAAAGGGTGCAAATCGGTCGTTGTATCAAATATAGAACCCAATAAGATTGGGATCGAATCTCACATGGAATACGATGAGAAAAATACTACTTAAATGCAAGTCTCAACGTTTAGTCTTAATTTCCAAGGAAATGGTAAACATATCGATTGTTTTATAAACTATCAAACGAAATTGTTAAAGAAGCAATTTATTGATTTTACTAGATTAAGAGAATGACTAGGGTTGTGATGCCTTAGGGGAAGAGATGTAATAGGGATTTTGCTTAGTTTAATAGGGAAGCCTTCATGTTTTAAATAATGGGTCCAACAGGTTTATCAAAAAAATTCCAATCTAAATGATAAATTTCATCACAAGTTTTTTCAAGCCCTATGATGTAAAATTACGAATACTCATTTCAATTTCAAATTAACTATTCTATTCCTAGCTCTAGCTATTAGATGGGGATTAGAACTCCAAATCCCTGCTAATAATTCTTTTCCAAGCAAGACAAGGATTTTAGGCATTATTAACATTGGTCACCATTAATAAACAAGATAATATGAAGAGCTATTAGAAAACCATCATGGCAACCCAATAAACTAAGGTTATAATACCCATTCACATACTAAACCCCTATGGCCCCACAATTCTAGCTAAAGAAATTAGCTACTCATATTAAATAAAGACAAGACAGAAATAATAAAAGCATTCAGTTTCCAAAAAAGGTGGAACTCCCACCCCAGGAGCCCCCACACCCCGGTCCGACAGGTTTGTGAAGGAGGTAAATCATGGTGACTCAATTGATTTCAAAGGTTAGACCAGTACCACGCTGCGCACAAGGGGCCCTCCTTTATTTCAAGAAGTAACCCCCACACTGCCGCTGACGGAATTCGATCCTTGGCCATTTTTCAAATATCCCCTTAATAACCAATTGAGCTGTCCAAGCGGACGCAATAAAAACATTCATGTGCTTATAATTGATTGGAGAGGATAACAAAGGAATATCTTGAAAGCTACACCAAATCTTCAATGCTAAAAACTAAAAAGGTTTTTCAAAGTATAGAATCTCCAATCATGAGCTCAACAATCTATGCACATTATTTATATTTATAGGGAAAGGACAAAAGGTACAAAAATAGCTTAAGTAACACTATGCGTAGACCAGAATGGGTCGCATCAGGAGTTTGCGGTCGCATTCTCACGCCCAAAATCCTCGAATCTCCTTTCCTGTGATTTATGCGGTGCCGCATTTTCAGAATGCGGTCACATTCTTTTGATGATGCCGCATTTCCTTTACTTTGTAGATCTTCATTGTTTTGCTTGAGCTTCAAGTATGCGACATTTAGAGTATGCGGTGCCGCATATGCGTCGCAATTCTATTTTTTTCTTAAGTTCACTGGTTGCTCAGCTGGAGAGTATGTGATTGCATTTGTCTTTTGTGGCTTTGCATTTGAGGTATGTGGTCTCACATATATCTCGCATTTCGTTCATTTTTGCCAACCTCTCTGATCAGTATTTTGCGGTTCACTTGCGGCCGCATATGGAGTTTGCGATGTCGCATTCTCCTTCGTATATGAGTGCATTTTGGCCTTTTTCTGCTATTTTGTTCCCTTTTTGTCTTTGGACTGTCAAATATCTGAAAACATACAAAAACATCATAAACATTGCGAAAAATGCTTAGAAGACTCCTAAAAATATAAGAAGTGGATACAAATAGTCCTAAAATCCACGACTTATCAACACCCCCAATTTCTAGAAAATTACCCAAATTTATTTAAAATACCATGACCCATCCCGACTTAATAACCCATACGGATAAGAAATAATATTTTTGCTATTCCACCCATGACAATGGCTTCCAATCATTTGCTGTCTTTTCTGATACTCCTTCAGTTCCAAAATTAGTTATTGGTATGGCACAATTTTTCTTTGTAATGGGTAGTGATTGGTATTGATTAGTATTCCCTCTTTTCAATTTTATATTAGCACAATTGTAGTACTGTCACTTGTCAGTATTATAAAAAAGGAAATGTTGTAGCGATGGGGAAAAGATTGTCCATCGAATTTATTTCTTGTTTTTCAAGTCTTCCATCTTGTTTACGGGGAAAAAAAATTATTTCTTGTTTACACATAGGGATTGGTTGAGCTAAGATCATTTTGAATGTTCTCTCCATTTTATGGATTTGTTTTCTCCTGTGTGGAGTAATTTGTGACACAACTTTTAAGGGGCACACTTGTGAGTTTTGTGTTGATCTTTGAAATGTTGATATTAAGACTAATCGTTTCTGTGTATCTTTACACAATTATAAAACCACTTCAACTACAAAACAAAAAAAAGAAATGGTTACACCTAATTTTGTAGAAAAATTAATTAAATCTGCAACAGTTCGAGCGGCATTGCTGAATAGCAAATTGCCAAAGCTATAACAGCATAGTAGGAGGGATCTTTAGGAGTTTTATGTTGGGCTAAAGGAGTTAAGTCGGGACGGATCAATTAAGTGAATGGATAAATATCGTATGGGTTATTAAGTCGGGGTGTCATGAGTATTTTTAATGAATTAAGCGGGTAATTTTGTGAGAATTGATTTTTTTTATTAAATTAGGGTATGAGTGTAAACTTTGTAGACGGCAGGGGTATATTCGTTTAAAATTACTAACGAAGGGTAAAATTGACTAATAAAACAAAATAAACGGGTATATTTGGCCCTTTTCCCCTAAACTAAAACTAGTAAAAATAGTATTGGCACTTATCATCCAATACTTTCACGCGTTATAATTTTCTTCCTAAAATAATTAAATTGCATTTTCCTTCGATATAAGTCACTGGAGTGTAAAAATTCCTGAATGATAGAAGTAAGATAGATTCTGCAAATATATATATACCACAAAAATAATTAAAGTGTGTTTATAAAGATCATACAAATTCTTAAAATGTGACTTTTACACTAATAGTTAAAGATAAATATAACAGACTAAGCCAATCAAAATATCAAATTAAAATGTGACTTTTACACTAATTAGATGATTAATTATTTTCTATGTTTTTTTGAAAATCGACCTAGAATTTTATCAGTTTTTGCAATTAAATTTATAGATTTTGATATAATAAAATATAATGTAACATTTTACATTTTAAAAATATTTTTTTAATTTAGGGTAGTCCAACACATAAGATTGCCTGTACATTCTCTTAATATGGTGAATATTAACTATCATATAGCACAGAAACATTTGTAACAACTTAAACCTTCATTTTGTGTTTTGTAACATGAAGGGCTCAGGAAGGTTCCTTAACACAATTATATTTTGAAAGGCATAAAAGGCAAAAAAGAACCCAAATCCTCTTTATGAGTAATAGTGTGCCGTCGGATAATTTGAGACTTCACATAACTTGAACCATGAGTTCTCCCCGTTAATTCAATTGAACTAGATAAGTTAGACATTTCTCTCTGACTTTCATCACTAGCTATCATAGAATAAGCTTGATTTATATTTGGTAATGGACTCAACAATAGTATGTGACTTCTTGCTTGACTGTATGACTCATTTAATCCCATCAGAAACTGATAGAGTTTCTGCCTTTGCACATACATAACAAATTCTTTGGATTTTCACAATTATAATCCACGCATAGGCACCATAGACTCATACTCATTCCATAATTCCTTCAACTTTGAATAATACACAGACACAGATTGAGTGCCTTGAACAAAAGATGCAATTTCTTGATGTATATTGAAAGATCTAGAATCATCTATTTTCTCAAATCTTCCCATAACTCGTGTGCACTAGCTGCATAAATTATTCCACCAATCAAATTACTTGCAACTGAGATCATCAACCAAGACACCCTTATTGCGTTCACTCTCTCCCATTGATCCCACATATTTTCATGAAAATTCTCTTCCTTACATTTTTCATTAACAAAACCTAATTTATTTCGACCTAATAACACAATTCGCATCGATTTATTTCACACATTATAGTTTTCATTCCCTTTTAGTTGAAAAAATATGATAGCAACTCCACTTACATCAGTTGACTGTAGATACAAAGGATGACTGTAATCGATCACCGGAGTTTGTGAATCAATCGTACAGTTGATGTGTTTCCAGGATTTGTAGGTATCACACATGAATTTCCATTCATCGTTGTCATTGTTTCAAGAGAATTTCCCCAAGTTTTGACCTAACTTTGTAGATTTCGATTTCTGAGATTTCCGGTTGAATTTAGCAATCGTTCCGTCAATTGTATCAAGATTTACCACTCTGATACCATGAAATCATTGATATAAACTGTAAAAGGAAGACATTAATAGAAGAGAGATGAAGTTCTAATTATGAAGAAGAATAGAGTACATTGGAGAAGAAAAGAAAGTAATGTTCAGTGCATTGAAAAACTTAACGGTAACATTACCTAACCTTCCTATTTATAGTTAATCATATAATTAACTATTAAAGTTGAAATGACCTAACTACCCTTCTATCCTATTTCTTATTTCACTTAACATGTTTGTCTTATTGGTATTTCGTCAGGCGCTCTGTCACGACTTAAGTGCGGATTTGGGTCGTGAGAACATTTTGGCTCGCAAACGATTTACCTTAAGTTAAATTTAATGTTTAAAAGATAAAGTTGTGTGACCTCTTTGACTGAGAACCTTTGAATGTATCGAGGTAATTATGGGAGAATCAAAATTACATGAGATTAGTAGCTAAATATGTGATGTTTTTGACTTGTATAAGCTTTAAGTTTCGATTTGTTCGCTCATATATTTCAAAAAATATTGTTTGCACTATTTATGCCTTTAATAGTCCTTTCTATACGTTACAAAAATAATGATATGCCGTATCATTCTAATTAGGAATTTAGTGACACTAGGAAGTTATTTTATGTATATCAATCATCTTCCCTTGATTGTTAAATCATCCAATCTTCTTCTAAAGTTTTATATTTGCTATAATTTCATACTTTTCGTATTTTAATATATTCAAGTTCTAAAATGTAATAAGTTAAAAGTTTGTGGGGCACACACCTTGCCGATTATCATTATAAATAGAAGTACCATGTATATATCATGAACTCTCAAAAAGAGAGTATCATCATTTATAATTATAACTGGAAAGTCTGGAGCTTGGATATAATTATTTCTTCCCATCTAATGTATATGTGGTTCTCGATTTGCATGTATGCCTTTGTGTTAACCCTCAAAAGTGTTTAGCCGAATCAAGTGGCAGTTGAAGGTGAAAAAGGATTCTAAGTCGGTAACTGAGCGAAAAGTCGAATCCGTTAGTCCTTACCCTCGGCTAGAAAAGCATCATCGGCTATTACAGTAGTCTGGCCGAGTCATAATTCTGAAGAATGACTGAGACCCACACGTACTCGGACGCCTCGAAGACCAAGTCAAATGATCTTCTAGAAAAGGTAGCAACCAACAACAGCCAGAAGGGAGTGCCGTCAATCGTGCTAGATGTTCAGGAAAAAAATCGGCACCACCTCCTCAAAGAGCCAAGATGAGAATAGTTCGGATAGTTGTTGGCTTCACCACCGGACTGAATGTTTCACCACAATAAACCCCAACCTGCTGAGACATGCCATCACCAACAAGACGAGCTTTGTATCTCGCAAAAGAACCATCAGAATTCTTCTTATGACAAAAAACCCACATAGACTGAATGACATTCACATTAGACGGATGTGGTACTAATTCCCATGTCTTATTTGTAATAAGAGCATTAAATTCGTCTAACATGACAACTTTCCAATTCGGGTCGGATAAGGCAGCTTTGAGATTTTTTGATAAAGGTGATGGTTGAACAGAGGATAGTAGGTTAAAATGACGTTTGGGCCGAAAAATCACGTGCATGGCACGGGTTTCAACAGTCTGAGGTTGTGCCATCACTTGTTGGGTAGTAGGAGTCTCGGTACTGGGCTGGGCTCCAGAGTTAGTTTAGGGTAAGGGTGTGATTGAGGTAGTAGTGGATTGCTCTAATTGGGCTGGCCTACCACAGAAACGGGACTGGGCCGAGACCATCGGTGACAAGGCAGTGGTCTCCGGTCCAGTCCCATTTAGTGGTTGCGCTGAATGTTGTTGGGTTGGTTGCACATGGGTTTGTTCATTAAGGTGGTGGTGTAAAATGGGATGTATTCTATTGTCCAGAAAATCATATGAAGGTGAGGATTCCACATGAGACTTAGCAAACGGGAATGTAGACTCATCAAAAATCACATGACGACAGATAATTATTTTTCCATTCGTCAAATCATTACATTTATATCCCCTATGATTTTGTGGGTATCCCAAAAACACACAAGGAGTTTAACGAGCATGCAACTTGTTAATGGAAGTAGAAGGAAACAAAGGATAACACAAACATCCAAACACCCTCAAATGTGTAAAAGACGGGATATGATGATATAACATTTGTGTATGAGACACATTGGAAAGCAATTTACTAGGAAGAATATTTAAAAGGTATGTAGCCATTTGAAGTGCATGGTGCCAAAACTTTAGCGGTGTGGATGAATGCACAAGAATAGAGCGAATCATATTATTAATCGTTTGAATTTTTCTTTCGGCTTTCCCATTTTGTGGTGAGGTATTAGGACACGAAAGACGCAAAGACATCCCATTTTGGTGACAAAATCATTAAAATGAGTATTTATGAATTCCCCCCCCCCCCCCCATTGTCACATTGAAAACATTTAATGCTTTTGCCAAATTGAGTTTTGATAAAAACACTAAATTGTTTAAAAATTGTGTAGGTTTGTGATTTATGTCCTAATGGAAAAGTCCACAAAAAATTCGAATAATAATCTAGAATAAGCAGATAGTACTTATGACCTGCAGAACTCAAAACCGGTGATGTCCACAAATCACAATGCACAATATCAAATGGCATAAAAGTATGAGAATTAGAAGATGCAAAAGGAAGTTTAACATGTTTACCAAACACGCAAGATTGGCAAACAGAGGACTCCAAAGGTTTATTACAAGAAAACAAATTATTCTTCCTAAAATGATTAAAAACTTGTGCTCCTAGGTGTCCCAATCGATTATGCCATAGAGTAGGAGAAATGACAGCAAAGGTTGATGGTTTGTTCATGCTATTTTTGGGAACAGAGGTGATGGGATACAAGTCCCCCGTGCTATTGCATCTCATAAGTGGCATCTCCGTCTGAAAATCCTTCACAAAAAGCCAAATGGATCAAAATTTACTGCAACATTGTTGTCAATTGTAAAACGTCTAATAGAAATCAAGTTTTTAATTAGATTTGATGCATGTAAGACATTTTTCAAGTGTAATGGTGGGTGTAGAGAGGGTAGTGTACCTGACCAATACCACGAATTGGAATTTCCTGCCCACTGTCGACAACAATATTTTTATTATTGCTCATATTAAAATAAGATGAGAGATTACCTTGAGATGTCTTCATGTGTGACGTAGCCCCTGTGTCCATGTACCATGACTCATCGGGAACACATAAATGCATGTTGTTCATGGCTTGTTCAATGTCCGTGGGTACATAACCAACAGAAGATGGTGCCTGAGCCGCAAACGCATGTTGTGGATGAGATCCAAGAATACTGGGTTGGCGATTTGAAGAGGGAAGAGGCCGGGCCCACGATGAGGTTGGAAATGGGCATGGCGGGGCATCCCACTGTGGGGCCCAGGCCCACGGTGGGTGCTGCCCCTACTGAGTTCCGTCATTGCCAGCCCGCCACTGCCGCCGGCAAGCTGGTCATCGCCCCTCCCCTGTCCCTTTCCACCATTATTTTTTGCTTTATTGTTACGGTTTGACCCCATTTTTTACCACTATTAGAACGATTAACGTGGCCCCCTGAACCAGAATTTTGGGGCTCCAAATCTGTGGAAGATGAGTTGGTGGAGACGAGAGCGGTTCCGGCGGTGGTTGCTCCCGATGATGCCTGCTTTGATTTTCGCATTTCCTCGAGAATTAACCTCGAATGGGCCTCGTAAAAGGGAGACAATATATTGCTTTTCTGGATGAGCAATACCATCATATTATTCGTTCAACCCCGCAATCAACTGAAGGACCAACATTTGATTCGTCACGGACGAACCAATATTGGATAGTTGGTCCGCAAGTACCTTTAATTCTTGACAATAGGCTGAGATGTTGGAAAAAGTCATCCAATTTAACATTTGTAAATTGGTATTCCAGATAGACGACCCTAGAAATTTTGTTATCTTGAAAAATATCTTTTAACCTTTTCCACGCCTGTTGAGCCGTAGAATTTGGTTCTAAGATGGTATGGAGAAGATCATTCGAAATTGTGTCATAAATCCATTGAAGGACTATAACATCTAATCGAGACCATAATTTCTTGTCCACCATAGTGGTATCCGACGGTGATTCGAACGGGATGATATGGTCAATCACCTCATAAGCGCGACAATGAATTTTGAAGAGTTCTGCCCAAGAAGTATACTGCCCTTTCTCCATTTCAAGAGTTATGGAGATAAAGTTCTTGACGTTATTAACACAAGAGCGGGATGAAAAGTTTATTTTTCGGCCATTGGTCCACAAGAAATCAAACTAGAGAATGAAAGAAGTAGTGCTTGATTTTTTTTGGTGTGAAAAAACCCTTAGGGTTTCGGAGAGAAGCTAGCCGAGGGGGTGGTTTTGAGAAGGTGGCTAGGGCTTTGCTAGGGTAAGAGATGGTTTAGGGTTTTTGTTTGGTAGGCTTGGCCGAAATTGACAAGAAAGAGAGGGAGAAAATCATGTAGAGGGGGAATGAATTAGGGCTAAGGATCTTAGACTCTTGATACCATGTAGGAAAATAATTTCTTGATTAATATTCTCCTTAAAGGTACAATATATATACAATCATCTTATGCTTGAATAATGGAAGACTAATCTACCTTATCTAAATTATAAGATACTAATTACAATTATACTAATCATATAATATTAACCTATCAATTATCTTTAATGAATAATAGAGGTAATTATGGGATTGCCCCCATAATTACTCTAACATTAACGTACTCAGATGATGATGTAGAATTTAAGATAATGTGCAAGAATTTAAAATTTATCTATTGCTGATACCCAAAAAAAAATAATCCTTGAGAGTAATTTGAGTGGTTCACCCCCTTTTCAGGTTATAATCTCATGCTTTGTATAGATATAGTCAGCAGATAAATCTTAAGCTATTAAGATAAAATAGCAGTTTTTTACCCCAAATTTTTTCACTATAACTATGGTATAGATTCTTTTCTTCCTTTACAAAAATCATCCTTCATTCTTCTATTATCATTTGATATTTTGAAAATTGCCTTGATAAATCTTAAAACTTTCTAGATATACACGATCATAGTTGAACAAGAAAAACAGAATAAATTTCTATTGCCAAAAAACAAATTCTCTCTCTATTTATCTATCTCTCTCTATCTAAACATTTTTTAATTTCTAAATCTTTTAGTTTTAAATCTCATTAAAATCATTAGAAACCAAAGTCCAGTTCCCCATATCTGAATATTAAAAGCTGAAACATGGGATTTAAGGATTTTCAACTCAAGATAGCCAAGGTATATGCTTCTTTTTGTTAATCTATATGCATTTTGTTTAATCTTGCATACTTTAGTTATCATTTATCAATAAGTTTTTGAAGCAAAAACAAAAAGAAATGACGATGAAATCATCATAATTCACTTCTACATCGAAATTTTCATTTTCCTTTAATTGTTCCATCCAAAATGCACTCAATTAGCCTAATTTAATTATTAAAATTCCTTATATAGTCCTAAGCTAGCATATATCTATCAAGGTTTTAATGATGGTTTAGAATTATTTAGTTTGATTACGAGATTCACAGAGTCTGGTATTGTTATATATCACGATTCAGAGTACTAGACAGAAATCACATGTATAGGTGCATTTGTGACAATGTGACATGTAACCATGCAAGTTTTTTTTAAATTTCTAAGTCCCTTTTTTTGTTGATGTTGATAGAAACTTCGGTTGAGAAAATTTATTGCCAAACAAGAAGGAAACAAGTAGAGGGGATCCGGAAATGGAAAGGGGCTGTCATGGATGATGCCAATAACTCATGGATATTACGATTGGGGATTTCGAAGATCCGATCTTTTCACATGCAATCCTCGATGAGATGATTGGGAAAGGACGTCGAGCGGCGGCGCACGGCCACAAATGCCTCAACGTAACAAGCTAGAGTGTGATAAAGTGGTGGTGTAAAGGGAGCAAGTTGAAGAACAAGAGTGGTGGTTCTATGGTGTTTTTGACACCGGAATTGGTGGCGGAGTTACCAAGTACATGCAGACTCATTTGTTCGACAACAATCTTAATGAGGTACTCTCTCTGTTTCAATATATGTGGCTTGATTCGGAGTAAAAAAAAAAAGGGCAGTCCGGTGCACTAAGCTCCCGCTATGCGCGGGACCGGGAAAGGGTCGGACCACAAGGGTCTATTGTACGCAGCCTTACCTTGGTGTGGCTTGATTCGAAGTACGAGGATCAAAGTAACTAATGTTCGTTGTGAATCCCAACATAGATTCTTTAATTTTGTCGAAATGAAAGTTACATATTTAGAAACTACATAAAAAGTGACATAAGTCACAATAGTTAACAATTCAAAATATTTAGAAAATATTTGAAAAAATTATGGTCAAAAAAAATATCATTTGTCTGTCCAATTAGTAACTAAGACAAACAAATTGAAACGGAAGGAGTAATTAACAAAACAAAGCATGAAAACAACATGATCTTAGGATTCTATATTTCACAATTTTTTTTGTGTTTACAATGAACTTAGGTGTGATCGTTACTTATTTTGTCATTTAGGTAACATAGCATGAAAATAACATGTTCTTAGGATGATTCCTACTTTCACCTTTTTCTTGTGTTATTTGTTTTGTCATCTTGTGTTGTTGGTCATGCAACAGAAATATGAGGTAAGACTGCGTACAATAGACCCTTGTGGTCTGGCCCTTCCCCGGACCCCGCGCATAGCGGGAGCTTAGTGCACCGGGCTGCCCTGTTGTTGGTCATATTGCTGCTTGCAAAATTGTTTTTTAATATGTTTAAAGGTTGAGTTAAGGTTTACACATAAAGATGGTTTATGGACTTTAATCTAAATTGTTTTTCTCTGTTATGCAACCTATGTTGGTTGATAGTTACAATATATATACACACAATTGATTCTCTTTCCCAAAGTATTGAAGCCGGAAAAAAGACGCATTTTTCGCACAGCTTGCTCATAGGGCATGTCTCACTCGTATATCGTATTTGTCCAGACTCACTCAATTTCCTACTCCTTATCATGTACCTTGTATTTGGCCAGACTTACTCACCTACTCCTTATCATGATTATCGTATTTGGTCGGACTCACTCATCAATCGTGAATATTGTATTTGGCCGGACTCACTCATCAATCGTGAATATCGTATTTGGCCGGACTCACTCACTCACCTACTCATTATCGATCTATTTAATACTTTTTCCTATCTACTTAATTTAAAGGACAACTACAAGAATGGAACCATAAGCTCATCTGTTGTGGGTGTGTCAATAGCACTAGAAATTTTTAAAAGGCCCTCAATGATAATCAATATGATCACCTATGATAGGTCATTTTGATTGTTGGGCTAATAATTTTTTGTTCCTTTTACTGTAACACCTATGAAGTGTGATGCTGAATGCTATAACCATTGTTAACCAAGAGCACATAATATGGAAATTGTAGCTTAGTTAGAGGTGTTTATCTCATTTTTTGTGCCTATTTTCCTTCAGTCACAGATGAGGAAGAAAAGCAAAGAAACATTGAAAAAGACACATGTTCATGCAAAAGTGGGTTCAGCTTCTGCGATAGTCATCAACGGAGAGAGGCTAATACTCGCAAATGTGGTTGAATACAAAGCTGTAGTATGCAGAGATGCCGAAGCTTTTGAAATTAACAGAAGGCAATAGCAAACAACAAAGCCTCATTGGTCACATAAACTCTTCCCAGGCAAGAAAATCATATATCCTTTCTCTCTTTATGAAATTTCCTTTTGATGTAGAGAAACTATAGCTGAGTCGATTCTTTTTTGGTTTGTATCAGTTGTAAGAAGAATAGCCTCCGATTCTGGAAAGGGAGCTGGAGCTGATAAGCCTTCTAAAAGCTCGGAACTTCTTGTTGGTTCTGAAAAGATTGATCGCGACACTGAATTTGTTATCCTAGCTAGTCCTGGCATATGGGGGGTAATGAAGCAGCAAGAGGCAGTGAACCTGATCAGGCATTTGGAAGATCCACAAGAAGCTGCTGAATGTGTAGCCAAAGAGGCTATTACTAGAATGAGCAAAACCAATGTTTCTTGCCTTATTATTAGGTTTGAGTGATGCAGAAATGAAGTTTGTGTAGAACTTGTAGCATTTCTGAATGAATTTGAACTTACATACTTTGTTATGAGTGATTCCCATTTATAGAACTGGGAAGCGATCCAATACATATTAGGAGTAATATTTTTAGCAAATAATGATTACTTTTTCAAGCAACACTTCTGTAAGCTCAAGCTAGGATCTCAGAATTAATTTTGGCTATGTCAAAAAAAGGGATTTCTGGATTACTACTTTGAGAGAATTTCTCCAATTACTCTGTTTACCAGAGATTTTTTACTAAATTGATGCATCCAGATGTTCCATTACTTTCTGTTTTCACGGCCATATTCTTTTTTTTTTCTCTTATTAAACATATTTAAATAAAAAGACATGGACAATGAGGATTCATATGAATGTGCTTAGTTGTAGTATTTGTTTTTTCTCTTGTATTCATTCCCAATGATTTTGACCTTTAATATAGGCCATTAATGATGCCTATATATAACTCCACCACCTTGAAGCATAAGGTCACACACAGAAAGTTCATCACCCCTTTTAAGGCAAAGAAACTAAAATGTAAGGTATGCGTACACTCTAACTTCTCCAGACCCACTTTGTGTAATTTCACTGGGTATGTTGTTGTCGAAGGAAAAAATTATTTTACTACTAAACAATCATGGAAAGTCCCTCCAAGAGGAAAAGACTAAATATTTCAAGAACTCGGTTAATGGGAACTGTTTAATGCATTTTTCCGGATGTTCCAGCCACTTAATGATACAATACATATAGGTCAAGGAAAAATGCAAATGGGTGACAGTGGAGTGTTACTTTGAAGCAGTGAATATACAATAGGAACTGTAAAATTTTCTAGAGCATCTTCACTGCAAAACACCTACTGTAAAGTACATTGAAAGCTGACATGCAGTCGAAGGTATATACACTTCTCATCTCAACACCACACATTTTTACAGTAACTAAATTTACGAAAGAAACTGTTTTTGGGAAGTCATAGAGTTGGGAGGAAAATCGTAAATGACGAACGATGTGTCACACCTCCAGCTGACAACCATAGGAGCACTTGAATAATCTTGATACTGAATTCTGTCACCTTTTTTCGCTAGTCTTGCTTCGAAAGGGAGATAACAAAGAGAGGCGAGCTGTATCAAAGTGTAAACACCTCAGTTCCTCATTCATACATATAAAAATAATAAACATGTAAAAAACTTGCAGATAATATTAAATCTTACACTTCTGAGAAACATTGCCAGCAGTTGGGGTTTCATCTTGGGAGATCAAATTCTTCAAAGTGTAAACTGGAAGAGACAAGGTATAACATTAGCTTATAGATCTTTATAGGAAATTATTCCAGAACTTGTCCTCCAAAATTTCAAAAGGAAATGTGTTATCCATGTTTTCAGTTACGGCTATCAATTTTTTTATGGCAAGGGAACCCGCAGCCGCTACCCTTCGGGTGCGCACAGGGTAAACCCTGCTCCTGTGCAATAGCCCGTAGCCCGCAAACCACACAGGAGAGGTAACCCGCACTAGGCAAGCCCTGTGCGAAGAGCTCAACCCAGAAGGCAAATCCCCTGTTGTCGTAGGCAGGGGGTTTCGAACCTGAGACCTCCATTATGGAAGCCCCATGCTCAACCAACTGAGCCACCCTTGCGGATAGTTACGGCTATCAAATTAAGAGATCTGAAAGATCGTTACCTTCACTAGGCAAGGAAGCATTTGTGGCACTATCATCCTGCTTGATGCTATTCATGCTAGCACCATTTGATTCTGCTCCTGAAGAGGTGTGGTTCTTCTTTGCAAACCTCAAGAGGCGTTTAAAACCTTTTGGTGATTCCTTCGCTCGAGTCTTTTCTGCAGCTTCTGGATTGTTATCTACTCTAACGGTGTGAATATCAGGTGCATGAGCAATTTCTTTAACTGTTGATCCTGTGTCTGAGCTAGATGGGGGTGCTTTAACAAACTCCAAGTTTCTGGTACAAGGGTCCTCTATAGAGGAGACACGAGCATATGGAGCACGATAAACAGTACTTCCGATATTTGCAAACTTGGGTGTGTCATCCGCATAACTCGTTCCTGTCTGCAAATATAAAGGTGGAATATTCAATTTCTGCAGTTCCATATGCAGCTAATTCTTTTTTTTTTTTTTTGAGAATGAACAACTAATGTTAATTCAATAAGAATTCATATAAGCGAAGCAGAAATTAAAAACATATGTTAACGAGAATAACCCCTGGCACCATGTAAAGCATAAAAATTTAATCCATTGGCAGATAAATGGTTACAAATATCCATATAAGCATAATTATACATGCCACTTAAATAGGTGATTCTCTCTCCTTTATTAGAGAGACTTGTTTAGGTGTATACTATAAATTTTGCAGACAAGGGCTATTTTAGGTGAAAATATATATATATATTTTTTCAATAAATAAGCTTATGTATGATGAAGATGAGAGTTGAGATTAAATGAAGTGAGGACTCATATTAGCCGGCCCCAACTAGTTTGGAACTGAGGCGTTGCTGTTTTCAATAAATAAACTTAAGCAGCTAAAAAATAATTTTACCAAACTCTACTAGTCCTACCTCATGGGAATTTGACAATTCTTGCAGTCGGCTAGGAGCAGGAGCTCTGATAAATCCTTCAAAGGGTGAGGGTGGGTCACGTGTAGAGGCATAATCAGTTTTCTCTACACCGTCAATGTTGGCGCACTCTTCCACAACCAAGTTCTTTGATGATGTACTGGAAACAGCCAAAGAGGGCTTCTCCTTCTCAAGCATAACAACAGTTTTCTCAATAATGTTTTCATCTAGATCATTCTTGTATGATTCAATGCCTTCAGATGCTACAGAAGGCCTGTCATTCTTCTCCTTGGCAATATTCTCCGCAGCTGGTTTGTCTTGTGGTAAATTTGACGAGTCTTTGGTGGTTCTGATTTTCAGCTCAGGAAGAGTTGCAGCCTTCTTCTTGTCAAGGTCAATGATGGCAGATATTTTCTTGCTCTCTGGCACATCAGAGCGCTTTGTCTTAGACACTGGTTCAGCACTCCGGGCCTTGGACTTTGATACGAATTCAGTACTTTGTGCCTTCCGTAAAGTACCATTAGGCTTGCTGCTGATTGCTTTGGGTTCTGATAATCTTCTTATTCGTGCCATGGATGCCTTTGAATCAGGTGTAACACCATTGTTTTCTTTTTTCAGTTCAGACAAGGATGACGCAGATTTACTAAATTTGTTACCTGCCAATTTGCTGCCATCAGTTGATTTGCTGGCTTTAGAGCCCTTTTGTAAATCACTTGACCCCATCGAAGTTCTTATTTTGGTTCTTTGTAATGGCGACAAGGATCCAGGCTCTGAGTCACTGAACTTAGATCCCCTGAAGGTGCCAGGAGAGCTTTTTGCTGGCAATTTTCTTGTTTGGGCTGTTGGTGCTGGAGACTGACCAGAGCTGGAGCCACCTCTGGATGCAATTCTCTTTTGCCTTTCTAGTTTTAATGCTTCAATGAGCTTTTGGTCTGCCTCTTCCTGCAAAATTCAAAAATTCCACATATTAAACTCTATAGGGAATATATCATGAAATAGCCAACTTAAACAGGTTAGATTTTCCAGAAATATCAAGCTATATTAATCACTAATATTGTGTGCTGCGAAAAAAGGGGGAAAAGTTAAGTCAGACACCTTTTCTTTTTTCATCTTCTGAATATCAGCTTTGAAGGATCTTATCCTCTCAGCGCGTGCTCGTGCATCATCTAAAGGACTTGATTTTGACATTTTTCCTTTTCTTATTGGTCCTCCACTCCTTTTCTTATCCAAAGTATCAACAGTAGCTTTCGACCTGCGATCCTTCTCTGATTTTTTAGAACCTTCCTTAACATCATTCGAAACTCCATTCTTTCTTTTATCCTTTGAAGCAGAACCTTCGGTGCAAACTTGCATTTCATAGTCAAAAGCAGGGTCACATACACCTGAACTCTTTTCTGTTCCACGTTCAGGCATCATGCTCAAATCATTAGGCTCGTAGCTCATAATTCCAGCAGAGTTGTTTTCTGATTTTTGATGTGTTGATGGAAGCTCAGAGTCCATGTTTATGTCAGTTCTACCCTCTGGTCCAACGTCATCCAATGACATTGACCTAAAAGGTACTACAAAAGACTCATCAGCCATATCATGTGAGGAAGCTTTGTCTAGCTTATTAGTATGCTCAAATGCATTTACAGCAAGAGGATCTAATGAATTTCTCAGCCCTGATTTATTTTCTCGACCATTTAACATAAATTCATCATTTGAAGTTCTAGGCATGACTTTTCTCCCATTTATTTCAGTAAAGTGCATGTCCATTTGGTCACCAAGTCCTTGAGCATTGTCGTATCCTCTGCTAGAAAGTAGAACTTCACCATTGGCAATGGTACTTTTTGGTCTCCTCCTTGCATCTTTCTCCATTGTGAACATACCATCTTTATCAGCATGATTTTCTTCTTCATTACCTTTCAATAAACAATTTTGAAATGCCAGCCAGTGCCCACCATCAGGTTCCTTCTCACAAACAGTGCCATCATTATATAAAATTGATTCATCCTGAAACTTTGTGCGGCTTCGTCTTGTTTTTGATGACCGTGAACTTCCCTTGTTCACCGGATTGTGACTGTTGCCTTCTAGATCTTCACTATCAGCATCATTTTCCAAACCAGAAGCTGCTTCTAATTCGCTATCACTAGAGTTCTTTGCTTTAGAAGTGATATAATTAATGTTACGTATAACAACCTTTCCTGATTTATTTTTCCTAGACCGACCAGCCTTCTTTCTTTGACTACGAGACCCTTCACTGTCCATTTCTACGTCCTCCTCTGAATCACTGTTGCTCTCTCTCCTATCCAAAGACTGTCTTTTCTGTCTACTCCTCGGAGTGACACTAGTTCGAGAGTCTTCCATTCCTGGATAAGGAGGTTGATAGAGATGCCCATTTCCTGGATAAGCTGGATAGTAAGGTACTCCTTGCATGGGATATCCTTGAAAAGCAGGTAAGGCAGAGGGAGGAGAATGCATTGCCCAAGGTGGAAACATTGGATGCATATATTGATATTGTTGTTGACCATTTGGACTTTGTTGATCCAATGGAGGCCTTTCCCCTATATTGCAAAAGAATATATCAAAACTTACCAACTCTCTCAAAAGGCACATGCTGTACAAAAATATAACATGCCTAAATAATATCCTACTCAATCCTCATAAACAATAAGATTATATACTCACTACTGAAAGGATCCCCAACCGAATGAACATTTTGTATGTCAAAAAAAAGAAACAAAAACTAGAACCTTGATGACTTAAAGAATTTACGTTATTATTTGTAATAAGTCATCCAATTATTTTGGGAAGAAAAACCCTCTAAGAATCTCCAAGAAAATATCTAGAATTCCTCAGAGAACAAATTCTGGCACAAGGTTATCTGGACAATCCCTTGCCATACAGTTTAAAGTTGAATGTAATATCAAATTAGGCTAGGTAAGTAAAACCTTCCAGAGACAATAATATGGCCTCACCCAGATGCCAATATGATGGGCAAGTTATGATAAGAGTACCCTTCAACGCGATTTGCTTCGTTACCTGAATTACCATTCTCAGAGGCCATCTCGCTGTTGGAATCAAACTGCTTATTAGCAATATTAGAGAGCAGAATTCCAGATGCATTCATTGCAGCAATGTCTAATTGGTTTGCCATTGCTTCTGCAGCTTCAATTTCAACCCATTGTCCATTTTCATGCTTTTTCATCCACAGCTCCATAAATCTTACACATGCATCTCTGCCACATGAAAACATATCATGGATCATAAAATCGTTTTGCAATGTTTATTTTAACCTTTTATTTGTGATTCTTCTAATAGTTTGGAAGGGAAGTAGAAGTTGGTGCTTGTAGCTTACCTTAAGCGTGAGGCACCAAAAGATTCGGAAAATGATACCATTTGTGCCATACAATCGATATCAAAACCAGCAGCTACAGCACGAGCAAATGCCATTCCTTGTTCTTTTTGAAGTACAGACTTGCGAGTCTCCAGGACCTTCAAAAGCTGTACTCTGGATAAGAAAAATCAATCAGAACGCATTGGAGCTGTTACTAAACTTGAATAATTTGGCTCTTCATATATGTTTAAGCTCAGAGGAACTCCATATAAGTTTCCAGAGATTCCTTAAGCCTTCGAAACCAATAACAAACTGAAGGAAACTCCAAAAGTATGAGCATAGGCTGGTGACATACAACTTATGTAAATACTAAAAAAAAAGGGCAGCCCGGTGCACTAAGCTCCCACTATGCGCGGGATCCGGGGAAGGGCCGGACCACAAGTGTCTATTGTACGCAGTCTTACCTTGCATTCCTGCAAGAGGCTATTTCCACGGCTTGAACCCGTGACCTCCAGGTCACATGGCAGCAACTTACCAGTTACTCCAAGGCTCCCCTTCAGCTTATGTAAATACTAAAAAGTGGAAATAAAAGACGAGGGAGTCCTCCCTTTATCTTCACTGCCCCAGATTACAGGCCAATGAACTTGTCTTCCAAATACAATATGGCTATGATGATTGAACTCACCAACATAATATGCAATAACGAGGAGGTCGACACACATACAGATTAAAGGGCTGCATACAAGGATTTGATTTGAAGTGGAGAATCATGAACAAAGTACAATTGATCAGAAATAATACTGAATTTTGACTAGCCACGATCCGAAATAAAGTGGAGCAAAATAGTTTTGATTTTCACTAGCCGACAGAACACAACAGAAACTGGCTGGTACCAGTAAATCAGTGAAATCCTTATACTATTCACATTGTTTTTAATCGGCTGGTACCAGTTTAATGTCCAGAACCAGATACAAGAATGTCGCCGTACAACTAAGAGAAATAACTAACATGCTAGGTTAGAAATTCTGCTTTCAACTTTATAAAAAAAAATCCTCGTTCTTTTCAGTTTAACCATAGGGATTTGTCTTTCTTTCTTTTACTGCTGGAAGTAAGGTGTTTGATTAAATAGCATCAAGAAGATGCAAAGTTACAAAATAGCAAAAATAGCAGTTGACCATAAGGGTTTCACTGAATTACTTCCTAACATTACAACAAATACAAAGCACACAGGTTAAATTCTCAGTACTGAACTCACTATACTTTTAACATTACGGGTTCAGAGTAAATATTTGTTGAAATTTTATAGTTTTTCACACATACATATATATGTTCCGTGTCAAAAATACTGAGTTTGGTTAAACCCATAGCACTAGGCTACGTCCTCCACTGCCAAAGGAACAAAGATGCAAAAAGAATCTGATCAAATACTTCTACTTGATAAATCATCATCAACAAATCTTAATCCACACGATAATGAAGTGAGACCACAGCCCCATGTGTAATTTCAACGAACAGAAAAATCTGCTGAAATGATTTGCCTCTCACATACCTTGAATTTTCTCCCTGCGAATCTGTTTGAGGTTGATGTTCCCCCGGCTGCCCGAAAAATAAACCAGATAAGGAAAAATGAATAATGAGTGCAACATTTGAAAGAATACAACATGCCCAGTCACCTTGTAAAGGACAATAGCTTTCTCCTCATTGACATCTGCTTTAGATTTAGTACCTGCCAATAGTTCAGTGTTTTTCAGTACCCTGGGTCATAAAACTAGCAATTTCACATAACAGTGGAGGATAAAGCCCACTGCTACTTAGCTGATAGAAGAGGGAAGAAGAATAAAACTTATTGACAAAAATATCGACATCAAAAGCAGTATTTCCTTGCAAATGGAGGAACCAATCAATGAGCAATGGAAGAAAAAAGAAGTTAAAAAGTGTAAAGAGTTAAATTAGCCAAGAAACCAAGACCATGAAGTTTAGAACAGAGTATCACTTGACTTGTGTGATGATGAGAAAGAAAAAGAAAAAGAAAAAGAAAAAGAAAAAGAAAAAGAAAAAGAAAAAAGAATTGGCCTTGTTCTGTTAATAATGATACAAGTTTTTCACTCAGAAGTACCTGCAAAGTTTCCTGCTGGTTTTGCTTCTTTGTATTCAACCTGTTAAAGAAACAAAAATTGTTGGACCGATGTCTTGACAATCAATGACACATGAAATCTCTGAATATCAGTAAATACTCACTGGTCCTTGCCCACTATCATTGTTTCCCTGAAGGGCAATTGCTTCCTCAATCTGCAAGATCTCAGACTCTATGGTGTATACCCTTTCCAGAATCTCCGGGGTGCTCACAAAGCGGACAAACCTATTAACAGAAAGAAAGATTGGACCAATTGATATTCATCCCAAAAAAACACAGGACTGATTTTTTCGTACACCATTATCACGCTCGTATTCTTTCTTTTTTTTTAATCTTTCTCAGTGTCTATAGGACGTGCCAAAACAGCTTAACTTTACAGGGTGCGAAGTTATCATGACTGAACTCCTGGACTCTCCGGATTAAACATTTATATGATAAATGCTTACAAGAGTTATTTTGGTTTAGCTTGCTGGTTACACGTAAAAAAAAGGCACAAATTTCCTATATTGGTTTGCAAAAATATGAACCGTCCCTAAAGAAGGTTCCAACCATTTCAGTGAGAAATGTAAATGAAAAAGTTTATCCCTTTGCACATATGACATGGACTATCAAGAGAAACATTCCCAGTTAATATGCTAGGAACGTGTAAGATTACATGAAATTGACAATTGGAAGTCTTACAAGGTCAACACAAAATTGAACAAACCTTTCCACTGTGCCCTTTGTAAACCATGAAGCATCAACATTAGCGTCTGGTTCCAGCAAAATTGAGTAACCACCCTTTGCAATTTCATCTTGAGCAGTTCTCAAGTGAGCAAGAAAAGGAGTAAGCAATCCAGAAGCTATTTTCTCTTTCTTATCATTGGCTATAATGAATAAATCACACCTGAAAAAAGCATTTGATTAGTACAGAGGAAGTCACTACACTCAGCAGCATATTTACAATTCAAAGGCACAATAACCAATTGACTATATGCCACTCGAAATACTCGAAGTTCTACCATTCGACCATAATTCCAGACTGCTTTGTTAAGCTTTATTTAGCATTTTCATATGGCTTTGTTACTGCTGTTATTTCTTTTTCCTGACTGTTGTGGTTTGCTTTTCTTTGAGCCGAGGGTCTATCGGAAACAACCTCTCTACCTCTATAATAGGGGTAAGGTCTGCATACACTCTACCCTCCCCAGACCCCACCTTGTGGGATTACACTAGGTATGTTGTTGTTGTTGATCCTATAAGAAAGAGAGAAGTAGAGAAATAGATTGCCACTGCCCACGGCAGATATTATTGATTTTTCAGTTTGCATACAACCCAAGAACGATCATACAACAGTAACTAACTAGGGTGCAGTATTCGCATCTATACAGATTTTAGACTCTTTTAACAATCAGACAGAAATGTCATTTCCCTTCAATCAGTAATAAGAGACATGCAGAAAAGTTCTAACCACCTTTTGGGAAATGATAAAATACTGTAATCTAGGCTGCAGAACAAGAATGTTGAATATCCAACTGGATTCTCAACCTATATGTTCAACGAGGTTCGAATTGGATTTACGCAATAATTCTAAACATGACAACATACAAAAAAAAAACAGAAAACCATATGTCAAGTAACAATCAACTAAACTTCAATCTCAGACTAGTATCCTCTATATCCATCCTGTTTTATTCAGGCCCATTTTGCTCCAACACTAGCAAATAATTTACGACAAAATTAGTGTACTCTAAAACTAAACATTCTCAAAATCACATTTTCCTGACATGACATACAAGTCTCTAACCAGAAACATGAGCATATATTCAACAAGCTGAACATACACATCATAAATCATGTAAACCCAAAGAGATCAATTAACATCCATATACACACATCAATAAACCATTCTAAAACACCATTACATGAAACATCAACCAAATAAAGACAACATTTTCAATATACAGCTATAACAATGTAAATATATACCTAGTTCTAGTAGGAGTGAGCTGAAAAACAACTGAGTCAAGTAGAGTACTTGACTTCATTCTTGCACCCCTAATTGCTTTGCTTCACCACCAACACGTAGATCTTAAAATGAACTCCCAAATCTTGAAACAAAGTAACCCCACCTGACTAATCAGTAAAACCTCACTGTTTTAATCATCAAGAAACCTCTTTTACACAATAAAAACACAAAAAATCACTTTTTTAGATAAAGATAACAAAAGGGTATGTTACAATTACAAACCAAAAAGATTAAAGCAAAAGTTGAAGATTTTGATACATACATTAACTCAAATCAAAATGTCATTCAACAAATCAAGATTCCAGCTTTACATACAGAAAAACTCACTGACCCATTACACAATAGAGCTCAAAAAACACACACACACGTCTATGAAGGATCCAAAGAAAGAAAAATCTACTCCATATAAGAACAAGATTTGCCCGTTTGATATCAAGGGTATTTTGGGTATTCTTGAAAAAAGTGGAGCATGACGAGAGGACAAAATGGAGAAGGTGTGATCAGGGAATTTTTTTGGTAAAGTGCAAAAAGTACCCTTGAAGTGAGAGTGTTTGTCCAGTGTGAAAATGTGAGACCACAGTGAATGGTGCTAATTTGCGCCTAGGAAAGTGAAAGCCTCTTTTTTGGTGGTGACAGTCAAAGGAGCAGTTGTATACATCAATTATGCACTAAATTTTTTTATTTTTTTTTATAATCAGATTATCGGCTTACGTTAAACTATTTCTGAAGATAGTAATCCCGTTCCAGAAGAAAGTAAATTGCTCCCACCAGGGTTCGAATACACACTACAGGCCTCCAGCTGAATTTTAAATTTTCCTCCTTTGTCATTCAGCTATGCCCGAGGGACATAATTTTTGTTTTCTTTATACTATTGCACATGGAATGTGCGCCTAAGAGGAGCCCCGCTTGAACCCCTAAGCTGAATCTATATGGGGCCTTGTGTTAGGCCTAGCTTGTGTAGGCTATCTTTCACCATATTACTGTAAATATTTGTTGTATTTTCATTCGGTGTCTGTATTCATATTGAGGTTCGGTTATTCACATTCACTTCGGAAAGTTCCGGTCTCCCTAACAAAGGCGATTTCGTATTCAGCAGAGCTCGAACTCGAGATCTCTGGTTAAAGATGAAGGAATTACTCCGCTGCAATCATTGTTGGTAGATCTTAAATATTTTGATTTATTTATTGCCTCAGCTTTAAATATTACTCTGTATTGCTCTTATTTTTATGGAGTGTGACATTTGGCTTTGCATGGTATTATGTATCAATTTGCATTGCTTCTTTTTCTCTAATCCATTTTGGGGGGGAGAGGTTGATTGTTTTACACTTTGCCACATCAAACTTTAGTGAATAAACATTCCTTCTGCAACTTTGTATAGGACAAAGGCAATCGAGATTAAGGCACTAAGTAAGGGATAACAATTCTATAACTTTTTTTATATGTGAGGCTAACAACGATCACTAAAAAGCTAATAAAATCTATTATTACTGATGAGCCTCGTAACTTATTTGTGAGAACTAAACTAACTTATATTTCAGTCAAACAGACGTTATTGTTTCTTATACTCTATCATAATGTTAGGATTGGGAATTATCTTTTGAAATTGTACAAGTTATTTGATTGATTTGGGATTAGTTATTATCATGTGAATGGACACAGATTGTGTTTCATAGCTAGTTGTTGGTTCAAATATGAGTTTGTGATTGTATGATTAGTATAACATGATGTGATTAATAAGTAATAGATCCAGATAGCTGGAGTCCTGATGATACAAAAAGGACTTTATTAGATTCTATTGTAAGTTGAGTTTGCCTTTAATTACTTAGTGTTGCTCACGCCTCTAATTTTGGATCGTGACTGAAAAATAATCTAAAAAATATTTTCGTATAATAAAAAAAATCACATAAATGCTCTCCCAGTCCATTTTATTTGTCATTCTTACTAAAAATATATGATCTAAAATATAGTTATCATTTTAGAAAATCAAAATATAAGTAACAATTAATTTTCAAATCTGGCCTTACACAATAAATGTTGAACATAACAATGAGTTCAAAAATTGAACCCTAATTGGATCATATTGAAGAACATTGAAGAAGAAGATGGAGCAGAGAGTGTAGCCGTTAGAGAGAGAAAGGGATATTTTCTATTCAACCTAATGATGAATATACACATGTGTTTTGTATTTATACACACTTAACCACTTTAACTAACTACTTGTGTGTAATGACTAGTCTACCCTTCTTTCTTAATTACATTATACCTCTACACTCCTCCTCAAGCTAGGTGGTATTGAAATGTTTAATACACTTAGCTTGGACACAAGATACTCATGTTGCACCTTGTTCAAACTCTTTGTGAAGATGTCTACATGTGGCTCAATAGTATGCAAGTACTCAGTTCTTATCAGACCTTATCGAATCTTCTGTCTTATGAAATGGCAGTCAATCTCTATGTGTTTTTTGTCCTTTCATGGAACACATGATTGGCTGCTATCTGTATAGCAGCTTTGCTATCATTATAAATGCAAACAGGTAGTTGAAGTTGTACACCCAAATTCTTGATCAAACCAGTTAGCCAAGTCAATTCTGAAACTGTGTTTGTCAAGCTCTTGTACTCATCTTCTGCTGAACTTCTAGAGATTGTTGATTATTTTTTTGATTTTCATGACACTAAATTGTCTCCTAGTTTTATCATGAAACCAGTTACATATTTTCTACACAATGAGCATGCAGCTCAGTCTGCATCACAATATGCAGTGACTATATTTTCCTTTTTACTTGACAATAAAACTCATTTACCAGGATGAGCATTTATATACCTGATAATCCTTAATGCATCTTCCATAGTTGTTGTAAGAATTGACTCAAGTGTTGCACACTATAAGCTATATCAGGTCTGGTAATTGTTAAGTATAGTAGTTTCCCAATTAACCTTTGATAGATCCCTTGGTCTTGTACTAGTTTATCTCCAGTGCATCTATCTTTATTGACATGCCCATTGTTTTGTTGATCATTGATCATTTTTTATATGTTGATCATATTCCCTAGTAGTAAGCTTGATATTATTGTCCATGGGTGTAGTAGCAGGCCTAGCATCACACAAACCAATTTCTGAAATTAACTTTAATGCATGCTTTCTCTGATACATTAGTATCCATTTTTCTGATCTTGCAAATTCAATACCAAGGAAATATTTTAGCTCCCCTAGGTTCTTTATTTTAAATATTTTTTGTAATGCAGTCTTTGTCTCAGTTATCAACTCTAAACTATCTCCAGTGATTAGCATGTCATCCACATATACTAATATGACAATGAACTCTTTATTAGTCTTCTTTGTATAAAGTGAATGGTCATACCGACTCTTAGTGAACCTGAACTTGATTATAGCTTCTTGTAGTTTTGCATTCGATTGTCTTGGTGTTTGCTTCAATTCATACAATGATTTTGTGAGTCTGCATACTTGCTTAGTTCCCCCTAACTCTAAAATCCTTGTGGAAGTTCCATATAAATCTCATCACGTAAGTCACCTTGAAGAAAGACATTATACACATCCATTTGATGTACATGTCATCTCCTAGCAGTTGTTATAACTAAAACAGTCTTTATTGTTACCATTTTAACCACAAGATTAAAGGTTTCTTGGTTGTCTATACCCTCTTGTTGACAATAGCCTTTTTGTCAGCAACCTTGCTTTAAATCTTTCTATTTATCTACTTGCTTTGTATTTAATCTTGAAGATTCACTTGCATCCAATTGGTACTTTGTCATCTGGTAATGATACTATCTTCCAAGTATTGTTTTATTGCAAGGCATCTACCTCTACTTGCATAGCTTCAACCCATCTTGGATCATTTACTGCTTCTGCATATGTAGTAGATTCAGTAGTAGTAGACATTGTAGAACTTAAAGCTTTATATTTAGGATATAAATGATCATAAGTCATGAATTTAAACAGTGCATAAGGAATATCATCATGCACATTCAATGATACAAACTCTTTCATCCAACATGGTGGATGTTTTTCTCTAGTGGACATCCTCTTTTGTACTTCATGATTTGGCACTTGACCATGTGTATTGTTTTGAACAAGTATGTGTGGTGTAGTGTTTTGAACAAGCATGTGGTTTGCATCTTTTTGTGCACCTTGGACTCTTTGTTCTACAGGTTGAACCACATCACTTTGTGGCTACATTTGTTCAGCTGCTTCTGTAGTTACTTCACCATGTGTACTACTAGATATATCAGCATTACCAGTTACAAGTATCACATCATTAGTAATTTCATAATTACTCACAAGAAGTGAAAAAAGAGTAGTATCCTGAGTACTCTGAAAGAAAGGAAAAACGTCTTTCTTAAATATAACATCTCTATGAACAAAGAATTACTTAGTATTAAGATCATACAAAATATACTCTTTTTATGTCTCAGAATAGCCCATATATATAACACTTCTTGCTCTAGACTGTAATTTGTCAGTTTGTTGAAGTAACTTTGTTCAGTTTTTCATAGGGAGAAACATTATTAATAACACTAGAAGGCAATCTATTAATCACATACACTGCAACATGCACACAGTGGCCCCAAAACTTTATAGGAATATGACCTTGAAACCTTACAACTCTAGTGATCGCAAGTATGTGTCTATGTTTCCTCTCATCTATTCTATTCTGCTGAGGGGTGTAAGGACAAATTTTGTGATAAATAATACCTAAACTTGTAAACAACTCACTGCATGATGAGTTTACAAACTCTTGTCCCATTATCAGTTCTAATCACTTTGACATGGATATCATATTGATTATTAATGAGAGATAAGAAGTTCCTTATATGTAGAAACACATCAGATTTTAATCTAAAGAGAAATATCCAGGTAAATCTTGTAAAATCATCAACAACAATCAGAAAATATTTATATTCATCAAATGTAGCAGTCTTATATGGTCCTCAAACATCTATATGTACAAGTTCAAATGACCTTGAACTAACAGTAGTACTTTTAGGAAACAATAATTTAATTTGCGTTGCACAAGGACATATAATGCAATTGTTTAACAAGGAAGTAAAATTTGACATTTTTGAAAAGAACAATTTCTATAAAGTAATAGCAGGGATATGCCTCAATCTGTTATACCATAGAGTAAGCTCAGTATCATTGATAGTAGTGTTGTCAGACATCAAGCCATAGCCAACAATTTGCTCTTTTGTGAGTCTACTTCTTGACCTTATGAGATAGTACAAACTATCATCTTCTTTGTCAATCTTCTTCACCTTCCAAGTGAAAAGATTCTGAAATACACAAAAGTCAGGATAAAATTTGACAGAACATTTTACTTGTCTGGTAAATTTTGACACAGACAACAGATTGAACTTGAAGTCTGGTATGTAAAACACATTATGAATATTGTTTCTAGATGATATAGCACTAGTACCAGTTTGTTTCACATAAGTAATTTCATCATTTGGAAGAACTACTCTCTTTTCTACAACTGGTTATGTGAAAAAAAAATTATCTAACAAATTTATATTAGAGGTCATATAATCAGTAGCCCTTGAGTCTGATCCATTCTTCTGAATCATTTGATACTAACGGAGCACTACTATTACCTATCATATTAGCATCATGTTGTGTATTTGATGACTGCGCATAGGCTATTTGACTATTTTCCAACATTTGACACATCTCGGCATATTGAGATGGTGTGAAATTTGGTCCTTCGGTCTTTTGAAATCGTGCCAATTGTTGCTAAAACTTGGATATGCTTGATTCACAAATGGATAACCTTGACTATTATGTGTGTTTCATTGTTCAGTAACTACATTGTGTGTAGTGTGTGCTTCTCCTCTACCAAAATTTCCTTTGAACCTATTATCAGTCTGAAATTTGTTCTCATTCTGAACTTGATTATGCGTCTGATTGAGCTTGTTATCACCTTGAATTGCTTTAGGATGATCTGGTGGATATCTAACCAACATATAACAATCCACTTTGTAATGCCCCTTGAATTTATAGTGATCACAAAATGCATTAGGATTGTAATTGAGATTATAGTACTTCTTCTTGAACTTTTAGTTCTGATTCCCAGTCCTATAGTACATTGCAATTGCATCCATCTCACTTTAACTTTGATTCTTTTTAGCCATAAATCCAAGTAGACCTGAACTACTAGTTGTTATAGCTCTTTGATTTTCATCACTCACTATCATTTAGTAGGCTTAATTCACACTTGATAATGGACTCAACAACAAGATATGACTCCTAGCCTATGAATAAGACTCATTCAGTCCCATAAGAAACTGATACAACTTTTGTCTTTGTACATACACGACAAATTCCTTTGTTCTTTCACAATTACATTCAGGTACAAGCATTATAGACTTAAATTCACTCCATAATTCTTTCAATCTTGAGTAATAAACTAACATTGACTAAGTTCCTTGTATTGTAGTTGCAATTTCCTGATGTATATTGTAAGATCTTGAATCATCTATTTTCTCATTTTTTTAAAATCTTCCCATACTAATTGTGCATTAGTTGCGTACATCAATCCTCCAACCAAATTACTAGACACAAAATTCATAAGTCATGACAATACAATTGCATTAACACACTCACATTGATCCCACAAACTTTCTGAAAAACTTTCTTTCTTGTTCTTATCATTCACAAGTCTTAATTTGTTCCTTCCTAATAGTGTAATAATCATTGATTTATTTCACACAGTATAGTTCTCATTTCCTTTCAATTGAAAAGTAGTTATAGAAATTCCACTTACATCGGTGGATTGAAGATAGAGTGGATGATTGTAATTTCATTTGGTGGATGATAAGATGCATGAAGCGAGGTTGAGATGGTTCAGGAATGTATAGAGGAGAGACACAGATGCCTCAGTGCGGAGGTGTGAGAGGTTGGCTATGGACAGGTTCATGATAGGTAGGGGTAGACCGAAGAAGTATTGGGGAGAGGTGATTAGACGTGATATGATGCAGATGCAACTTACTAAGGACATAACCTTAGATAGGGGGTTGTGGAGGACACAAATTAGGATAGAAGGGTAGTAGGTAGTCGAGCGTAGTCTTACTTACGCTTACAAAATGATAGTTGTAGTGTTATTACTGTAGGCCCGATTAGCCTATCACACTTATAGGCGCAATATTGCCTTATAGTCCCCTGTAGTTTGATTTCTGTTGATATGTGTTCTTTAATGTACTTTGTTTATCTTATTTAGATGTGGTAGCTACTATTTCCTGTTGTTAGAATGCGTTACCATGGCGTATTCGATTTTGTTGTCAGTATGTTCATGTTGTCCATACTACTTTAATTCTTTGTCTGAGTCTGACCGTTTATCTTACTTTTCTTTGCTTTGCCTTGCGTGCTTTGCTTGTGATTATGCTTTGTCTTGAGCCGAGGGTCTCCCGAAAACAACCGCTCTACCTACCAAGGTGGAGGTAAGGTCTGCGTACACTCTACCCTTCTCAGACCACACATTGTAGGATTTCACTGGGTATGTTGTTGTTGTTGATTGTGAAGCAATTGATCCAGTTGTTGTATCCATACCTTTGAATTTAGTTCCATTAGTAATTGCCATTGTAGCTAGCTCGTAACTTTGAATTTGAAGCTAAATTTGATTGAATTTCTTGGAGATTTCTCGATCGCAATTTCCGATTGATTTATTGATTTTTTGAACAATTGACGGTGCGGAATCTATCGTCCTGCTCTGATATCATGAACATAACAATGTATTCAAAGAATGAACCCTAATTGAATCATATTGAAGAACATTAAAGAAGAAGATGGAGTAGAGAGTATAACCGTTAGAGGGAGAAAGATATATTTTCTATTCAACTTAATGATGAATATACACATGTGTTTTGTATTTATACATACTTAACTACTTTAACTAACTACTTGTGTGTAATGACTAATCTACTCTCCTTTCTTAATTACATTATACTTTTACAAATGTGAAGAGAATTAATGTGGTGAAAAATATTAAATTGAGATAAAAAAATTAATAAGAATAATTTAATTAAATTACTATTTTAATGAATATTTCTTAAGTGATGGGTAAAAGGGAGTGCTATTCTTCCCAAACAATATGACACCAAATACACCTTTAGTTATATTATATGAGCTGTGACAATAGAGAAGCCACCCACTGAGTGTAAGTATCATACCTAATACTACTATATAGTATATACAAATTTGGGCACATGATTGCCTTTAACGCCACAAAATGTAGAAGAAATGTTTCATGGGTTTTTGGGGAAAAAAATAACACATGTGGCATGTCTGTTGCTTTGGTTAGCGAGAAAACTTTGTCTTGAATAAAGTCAATTATTGAAACAACAACATTGGATGCTCCTAACAGAGATTTCTGGATCTATTAATAGTGCTCAAGATAAAATATAATTTTACGGTTAATGTAGTACAAGATGTTACCGTATTTTATACTGTACTGTTTTTTTATAAAAATATTTTTGCTCAAGCACACGCCTTTTCTAATTTTCTTTATATTTTTTTCTGTAGAGTCAATGATCATTGCAATATATTTAATTTAATGAAAAGAAAAGGAAAGCGCATGGCAGCCAAAATGGAAAAGATAAATTCAAAGTCGCCACTTTCTTATTATTCATTTTGTTCACTTTTATATGATATTGTTTGACTTTATAAAGTCAAAATATTAATATTAATTAACTAGCATTCTTATAAGAGTGATTGAACAAAAATAGTATATATCACTAATAGTTATGATGGAGTTGTGAATATCTCTTTATTCGTAACTAGAGATTTCAACTCCGAGCTTCAGAAATGACATCATCTTTGATAGGAGCCTTTTTACTCTAAACTCTAAAGCAGTGTTTTAAACTAATCGAGTCGTAAAGCAATATCGAACTCAATCAGTTTAGCTATAGTACTTAATAATTAAGATCCAAATGTTAGATATATATTATTTAAAAAAACGTAGTAAATCCATGGAAATTTAACAAATTAAAATATGTTATATAAAGTAGACCAGAATAGCAATTTTAAGAGTGTTCTGTTTTTTCTAGCAATATTATTATGTCTGACCTTCACGGCTTCACTTAGACCAATCCTTTAATTTTGTATTTTTGTATAACCAATTCCGAACAGTCCATAATGTTTTTTGTCTTTTATGCAACCATTCTCTAATACACCAATAATTCCAATGTATTTAGCATTATTTTCATGATCATAACATAGTCTAAGATACCAATAAGGGTTGCGGTGAAGTGATAAGTACTTTTCATCCTTAATGAGAAGTCTCGGGTTTGAGACCCCCTGTGTACGGAGTCGTCTTTGTTAAAAATATGGTGTCTGCTTGTAAATTTACAACTGATAATTGAATTTTTATTGACTTTGATCCTTTTGGATTTTATGTGAAGAATTTCACGACGGGGATACCTCTAGTGAGATGTAATAGCCGGGGCGAGCTCTATCACGTCACCACCACCACCACCACTACCACTAATCAAGCCACACCGTCGACGTTTGTCGCTTTAACACCTTCCTTGTGGCATGCACGTTTGGGTCATCCGGGAGCGTCTGTTCTTTCCTCTCTTAAAAATAATAATTTTATTGAGTGTAATAGTACGCGTAGTACTAATGTTTGTCCTTCTTCTCTGCTTGGAAAATATGTTAGATTACCGTTTGTAGCGTCTAGTTCTAGTACTTTAATGCCATTTGATATTATTCATAGTGATATATAGACATCTCCCATTTTGAGCTCTGTGGGCCATCATTATTATGTGTTATTTTTGGATGATTATTCTAATTTTTTGTGGACTTTTCCGTTGTCTAAAAAGTATCAAGTTTATTCCACATTCCTATCTTTTAGAGCATTCATCCGTACCCAATTTGAATAGGAAATTAAAAACATTCAATATGATAATGGAAGGGAATTTGATAATGGGCCATTTAGGGAATTTTGTAGTGTTGATGATATATCTTTTCGGTTTTCTTGTCCTCATACGTCCTCCCAAAATGGAAAAGCCGAGAGAAAAATACGCATCATTAATAATATTGTTCGGATATTACTCGCCCATGCTTCATTACCACCTTAATTTTGGCATCATGCATTACAAATGACTACTTACCTTCTTAACATACTCCCGAGCAAAGGACTAGCATATCAATCTCCACTCCAAATTCTTTATCGTAAGGATTCTTCGTATTCTCATCTTAGGGTATTTGGGTGTTTATGCTATCCTATCTTCCCATATACTATAATTAACAAACTTCAAACTCGTTCTACTGCTTGTGTGTTTTTGGGTTATCCGTCTAATCACCGTGGTTACAAATGTTTTGATTTATCTTTTAATAAAATCATAATTAGTCGCCATGTCATTTTTTATGAAACCCAATTTCCGTTTGCTAAATTGTATAATTCTGTGTCTAGTTCTTATAATTTTTTTGGATGATGGGCTCTCATCGTATATCATGACATCCACCATTTGGTCCAACATTCCCATGACCCATTCTGCCAGCAGGCCCACTGCCTGCTGGCCCAAATGTCCCCTGTCCGGATCCAGTTTCTCGGCCAACATGCCCACTGCCTGCTGGTCCATCTGGTCTAGGTCTCAGTCCAGTTTCTCGACCAGCAGGCCCACTGCCTACTGGCCCAATAATTCTCCCTCCCAGTCCAGGGTCTCGGCCAGTAGGCCCACTGCCTGCTGGCCAATCCCGTGACATCCCTTCTATTCCGAGTCAAGAGTTCATTACTCATAGCCAACAGGGTATTTATAAACCAAAAAGACATTTTAATCTCAATTCTAATGTCATTAAATCACCCCTACCACGCAACCTAGTGTCTGCCCTTCATAATCCGAATTGGAAAATGGCAATGGATGATGAATATAATGCTCTTATTGAAAATAAGACGTGGGAGTTGGTGCCCCGTCCGCCTGGTGTCTATGTTATTCGTTCTATGTGGATTTTTACTTATAAGAAAAAATCTGATGGTTGTTTTGAGAGGCATAAGGTCCGTCTTGTCGGTGATGGCAAAACTCAACATGTTGGTGTAGATTGTGGAGAGACATTTTGTCCGGGGGTCAAACTGATAACCTTTCACACTGTTCTTAGTCTGGCTCTCTCGAAAGCATGGCCCATCCATCAACTGGATGTAAAAAATGCTTTCTTACTCGATGATCTCAAGGAAACAGTATACATGCATCAGCCCTTGGGTTTCAGGGACCCCGATCATCCTCACCATGTATGTTTGTTGAAGAAGTCTGTATGGGCTAAAACATGGGCCTCGGGCTTGGTACAAAAAGTTTGCAGATTATATGCCTACTATTGGGTTTTCTCACAGCATGTCTGATCATTCTCTATTCATCTATCATCGTGGTACTTCTCTGGCATACATTCTGGTATATGTGGATGATATTATATTGACTACCACTTCGGATAAACAACGCAAGTCTATCATGTCTCTTCTCAGTTTCGAATTTGCTATGAAAGACTTGGGGCCTTTGAGTTATTTTTTTAGGTATAGCTATAACTCGTCATGCAGGTGGTATATTTCCATTCCAGAGGAAGCATGCAGCTGAGATTATTAAGCGAGCTGGCATGTCATCCTGTAAGTCATCTCCTACTCCGGTTGACACCAAACCGAAGTTGAGTGCTAATTCTAGAACACCTTACGAGGATCCCTCCCACTATCGCAGTCTTGCAGGGGCTTTTCAGTATCTTACATTCACGAGGCCTGATATTACTTATGAAGTGCAGCAGGTGTGTTTATTTATGCATGATCTGAGGGACGAACACATGCACGCTCTCAAACGCATTGTGCGTTACATTCAGGGTACTCTTGATTATGGTTTGCACTTATATCCATCCTCTGTATCTACTCTCGTGTCTTATACATATGCTGATTGGAGTGGATGTTCAGATACCAGACGTTTGACATATGGTTATTGTATGTTTCTTGGTGATAACTTGGTCTCTTGGTCGGCTAAACGCCAGACTACTTTATCGCGATTCAGTGCGGAGGCCGAGTATCGAGGAGTAGTCAATGTGGTGTCTGAGTCCTGTTGGCTGCGTAATCTCTTATTAGAGCTTCACTTTCCTATTCAGAAAGTTACCTTGGTATACTGAGATAATGTTAGTGCGATCTATCTCTCTGGAAATTCGGTCCAACATCAGCGTACTAAACATATCGAGATGGATATTCACTTTGTTCGAGAAAAGGTGGCTCGTGGACAAGTACGTGTCTTGCATGTCCCTTCACGGTACCAAATTGCTGACATTTTTACCAAGGGTCTTGCCTTAGTTCTGTTTGAAGATTTTAGGGACAGTCTCAACGTACGACAACCGTCCGCTATGACTACGGGGTGTGAAAGAATATACACGATAACGTGTATATTGGTCGTGTATATGGCCATGTAAATTGTATATTTACTTACCATAATTATTAGAATTCTTGTACATGTATAATTAAGGTAGTAGTCTTGTATTAGGAAAAAATAGATTTATTTTCCATAATTACATATAGTATATCATGTATATAAACATTTTCATTAATGAAAATAATTTGGGATTATTCTCTTTCAATGATTTCCATTTTCCTCACTCTCTCTCTTTGTTCCAGTTTTTGTTTTCCCCTCTTTTCTGTCTCCGATTTCTTCCTAAGCATTAAACACAGTATACAATGCAAACAAAGTTGCAGAGTTAAAGTGCAGGAAATTTAAAATAGAGAAAAGGTTCACTACAAAAAAAATAAAAACAAACAAATCTCCTATACTAATTAAATACGGTATATATTACTTTTTTTTTGGTTAATAAAAAGATTTTATTAACCAAAGTGAAATTTTATTAACCACTGAGATGAAAAATCCACTCGGGGCTTCCAATGTTATTGCACACCATTATTTTCCAGTTAACTTTAGGGAAAGTACCTCGTAGTTTCTGGTAATGGAGAAGGAAGTCATTCTTGTAAAATTCTCAGAAGTGTATCCTGCTTGTGCGAGTGTCTCTTTTGCCTTGAGAATTTCTTGATCATCCAAGCTGCTTGCCCTGCCTTCACATCTTGTATCTGTTGCCTCTTTATATAGTAACTATGAACCCAAAGCTTGTCCTTTTTGTTACAGAGATGCCAATAATTTTTGCTACTATAATGTCAATAACATTCAGCCCTCTAGCTGATCTAGGGTAGCACACTTTCTCCTAAGCCAACATGGCTTTCTTGGACACTTCACATCCTTCCGTCCATAAGAAGGTTTGATAAATAGTTTAAGCACCTTTGTTGGCAAAATAAAGATCTGAGACCAGAAAGTTTGCATTGAAAATAGTACTGTCTTGATCAATTGCAATCTTCCTGCATAAGAAAGAAACTTGGAGGTCCAGGAGATCTTCTCTATCAAAGGCTGACACTGAAATCTCTTTGTACTCAGAGGTACTCCAAGATACCTCACTGGAAGCTCTCCTTTAGGAAATTCCAACAAGTTTAAAATCTCATTCTGAGTTTGCTGAGGTACTCCTCCAAAGAATATAGCACTCTTGCCACAATTTACCTTTAAGACTGATGCTTGAGAGAACTTGTTAAAACATTCAAACAATAGCTGCACTGAGTTAGTATCACCCCTACAAGAAATCCTAATTGGACAAGCTGGAACTTCTCACACCTTGGATGATAATTTAAGTTTGGGATGTCCTTTAGTTTCTTCAAACTTCTGCTCAAATATTCCATAGCAAGCACAAAAAGGAAAGGAGGTAAAGGATCTCTCTGCCTTAATCCTTTCTTAGCCTCAAAAGGTGGTGACGGAGCCCCATTGATCAGTATAGAATAAGTGACAATTTTAACGCAACTCATTATCCACTTTATAAACTTGTCAGGAAAAGCCAACCCAATCTGCACTTGCTCAATGAATTCCGACTCAAGCGAGTCATAAGCCTTCTGCATGTCAAGCTTCATCATACACCTTGGGGATAGTCCTTTCCGACCATATTCTTTTATCAATTCATGACTAATGATGATGTTGTCAGTGATCAACCTTCCAGGAATAAATACTGATTGGCACCTATCAACCAGAAAATTCATAACAGGCTGTAGTCTGTTAGTTAAGATCTTTGAAATAATTTTATACAATATAGTGCAGCAGGATATAGGCCTGTATCTCTGATGGACACAGGGTGTTTCACCTTAGGCACAAGCGTTACAGAAGTACAATTTATGGTCTTGAGCATCTCAGCCTTTTCAAAGAACTGCAGAATAGCCTTTGAGACAGGGTGCTTATAAGCTTTATTTAACCCCCACACATTTCAAGCTACAATCATACGGGAATGGCGCGGTAAAGTGGTTGAATACCATCTGCTCCTTGGCTACATTGCCAAACCTGTTACATGTTCCTTTATGGTTTGCCATCCCTCCTCATTATTCTCCGTATTTGAGCTAGGTTTCACCACTGCAGGAGTTGGAGTTCCAGTATTCATTGGTTTTGGTACAGTCATACCCCCTTGTACTGCATCAGATCCCTTCTTACTTTGCCACACCTTGTTGAACTTAGGAGCTTTTGGTTTAGCTGGCCGGTTTTTCCACAATCAGGGGTGTGCTATCATCTTCTTCCCAGCAGCTACACTAGCCCATGTTTGAATCCCCTTCAGTGATCCATTTCTGAGCTAGGGTTCACCACAACTGCTCTATATGATTTCCTCAATTCCAAGTAAAAGAAAACATGAAAGACTATTCAATGTTAATACAACGTATGTAAATATAGTATTTTTAATTTTTTCATGTTGTGGAATTTAATTAAACTAACTACTTAATTTTTTCTAAACTTTTAATTTCGAGTAAAACCAAGTTGTTGGTATTCTTTATTTTAACTGCCGATCTTGATAGTTTATCTTTGCTTGTGCTTATGTTTTTTCTTGATCCGAGGGGTATAGGTAAGTTATGTGTACTCTACTCTCCACACCCCACGTTATGAGACTTCACTAGTTATGTTGTTGTATCTTGAACGGCTATGGTGGAAATCTTGAAAGGAAACTAGATGAGAATTGTTTTGTAATTGTTAAGAATCCTACGTCGGAAATGGAATGAAAATATAGACTCCGGACTTGAACAATCTTCACCCTACAAGCTAGCTTTTGAGGTTGAGTTAAGCCCAAGATCCATTATTTACATGTTATCAGAGCCAAATTCATTCCAATTCTATGTTTATCGATGTTGGGTCCCAAATTATGTCATTCACGCTAAAGCTAACGAAGTCTGTCGTGCGGAGAGTGTTAAGAGTCCCACATTGAAAATAGAATGAAAACATACTCTACTTGGACAATAATCACCCTATAAATTAACTTTTAAGATTGAGTTAGGCTCGTCATTACAGTTTGCCAAGGAACAGTGCTATAAAATTTGTAATAAGGAAAAATTTCGAGAGAGAGTAGATAGAAAGAGCACAGAGGGAGGAAAGAGAAACAGGGAGGATAGGGAAAGATAATTTCGCTTATTACTTGTTACTTATTACTATTAGTACCCAATAGCTACTTTACTCCGTCAACCATCAACTTTTCCGTCAGAAATTTTTAATAATTTTTTACTATAAAACGTTACTACCAAGTATCAACTAGAAACTTAAATGAGCCACAATAAAAGGCTTTGAATCAAAATATCCCCCAAAAAAATATGTCACATAAATATTTTTTACTCAGGAAACGACATAGTTAACTTCTTTTGCACAAGAATTTTACGCAATAGAGGTTTGATAAATTTCCCCCCACTTTGTATATTTCAAAATTTTGAAATTGATATTTTTTTATACTTTGACCAAAGATTAATCATGTTTCAAAAATCCGGAATATCAATATTTTATATAGAACCTGATATTTTTTTCTGCGATCAATAATGTAGGCTCAATACATCAAGGATACCTAAACGTTTGGATCTCGTTTTAGGGGTTGTAAAGTGCCCTGAAGTAAGTTTTGTTTGGAAACTTGTTATCATTAGGTTTAAGTGTTATATTTTTTAAGGTTTTGATTTAAGCGTTTTATTATTTAGTCAAAATATTACTTTATTTTGAATATGTTGAGATTTTTTTCATAATTAATTTAGGATGTCGCACGAGTTATTAATAAACGATAATAAAGATAAGAGAACTAATTATCATTAAGAAAATAATACGAAAAATATATATTATTAACTTAAACTGTACAACTTAATTACATATACACAATCTCTAATGGGACCCACATGTGGGAGCCTTTAGAGTAACTCGAGGCCTAAGGCGATCCCCACCACCCGTCTTATAGGTGATGGCAAAACTCAATAGGTTGGCGTGGATTGTGGAGAGACATTTAGTCCGGTGGTCAAACTGAAAACTATTCGCACTGTTCTCAGTCTAGCTCTCTCAAAATCATGGCACATTCATCAGCTGGACGTGAAAAATGTGTTCTTACACAACGAACTCAAGAAAATTGTATACATGCATCAGCCCTTAGGTTTCAGGGGCCCCACTCATCCTAATCATGTCTGCTTGCCGCAGAAGTCCTTGTATGGGCTAAAACAGGCTCCTCGGGCCTGGTACAAAAGATTTTCAGATTATGTGTCTACTCCTGGGTTTTCTCACAACAGTGACCATTCTCTGTTCATCTATTATCACAGTACTTCTATGGCATACATTATGTTATATGTGGATGGTATTATATTGACTGCTTCCTCTAACAAACTACGCAAGTCTATCATATCTCTTCTCAGCTCAGAATTTGCTATGAAAGACTTGGGGCCATTGAGCTATTTTTTTGGTATAGTTGTCACTCGTCATGCAGGTGATCTATTTCTATCTTAGAGGAAGTATGCAACAGAGATTATTAAACGGGCTGACATGTAAGCCTGTAAGTCATCTCCTACTCCGGTTGACACTAAACCGAAGTTGAGTGCTACTTCTAGCACACCATACGAGGATCCCTCCCACTATCGTAGTCTTGCGGGGGATTTTTAATAGCTCACATTTACGAGGCCCGATATTATTTATGTAGTGCAATAGGTGTGTTTATTCATGCATGATCCGAGGGAAGAACACATGTACGCTCTTAAACGCATTGTGCGCTACATTCAGGGCACTCTTGATTATGGTTTACACTTATATACATCATCAGTATCTACTGATTGGAGTGGATGTTCAGACACCAGACGTTCGACATCTGGTTATTGTATGTTTCTCGGTGATAACTTGGTGTCTTGGTCGGCTAAATGCCAGGCTACACTGTCGCGCTCTACCGCAGAGTCCGAATATCGAGGGGTCGCCAATATGGTGTCTGAGTCCTGTTGGTTACGTAACCTCCTCTTAGAGCTTCATTTTCCTATTCAGAAAGCTACCTTGGTCTACTGCGATAATGTTAGTGCGATATATCTCTCGGGGAATCCTGTACAACATCAGCGCACTAAACATATCGAGACGGATATTCACTTTGTTCACGAAAAGGTAGCTCATGGACAAGTCTGTGTCTTGCATGTGCCTTCACGTTATCAAATTGATGACATCTTTACTAAGGGTCTTCCCTTAGTGTTGTTTGAAGATTTTAGGGACAGTCTCAGCGTACAACAACCGCCCACTATGACTACGGGGTGTGATAGAATATACACCGTATATTCTTGTGATATCATTAGTGATCTTGTACATCTGTAATTATGGTATTAATATTTTGTATTAGGTAAATGTATATTTGATTTCCGTAATTATAGCCTAGGATGACTATTGTATATCATGTATATAAATCATTTACATTAATGAATTAACAAAATCAGGGTTTACACTTGTTGGATGGACTAAAGATGACCGATAAACTTGACCTCTCATAATAAAATTTGCCCCTCTTGTCCTTTGACATGGGCCATAGAACACATCTTGTTGAGTTGTTGAATTATTGTTTGAGATAAAAGTAAGCGGTTGATATACAGAAGATTTTGGTGAATAGAATTAATTAAACATCGACCAACCTCATTTCGAGAAGTTTGGATTTCCTGATGCCTCTTAATCGACAGAGCCAACTCTTCATTTTCACTTCGAGTACTAATACGTATCAAAGTATTGATGTATATGACCTAAAAATGTTACTAGTGAGACAGAGTAAGCTTTAATCGAACTAGAGATGTTATAATAGAGAATGTGACTGAAAAAACAAGGGATTAGTCGAAGGTTTTGAGGTTGAGCGCTTTTGAGAGGTCGTGGAACCACAATCATAACTTATAAGCGACTTTGAGAATGTGACTTACATGTGTAAACATCTTAGATTACACTTTGAGATTTAATTAGTTATGGTTTTAACTTTAGTCCACAAAAAGCATTTTACTATTTATTTTCTGGCTGTATCTTTTTAAAATCAGATGAAGTAGGAATTGTTATTTTTGAAGTCTAAGTTGTATCACAATTTTTTTTCCTTAAAAAACACAATCAAATCATTGAAAGTTTATTGTTTGTAAATTCAAGTTCTTGTGATAATTAATATATAGGTGATACATGTGCAAAACACGTGCACTTGTTATTTAAACATAAGAATAACATGTATTTTTGTAATAATATATAATTTATGTATCATAAAAGAACATATTTAAAGCTCGTTTAAGCTAAACTTACAACCATCAAATGTACAAAAATGAATAGGTGATACACGTGCATAGTAATTAGTTATTTGGAATATAAGAAGTTAAGAACATAAGATGAACGTTTATTTTGTAATGGAAAGAGCATACACGGCAAAATATTGAAATTAATAGCTTATTTAAACTAAAAAAAATCAAATGTTGTGAAATTACGAAATGTTGGATCAGTGAGAGAGAGATGGGGTTTAAAGGGAAAGACGATTATGATTCATCACTAAAAAAGTTCCTTTATTTTCACATTACGGTAGCTTATTTTAAAGAAAATAGACAAAACCCAGTTGATTTCTCTTCAGCCATCATTTATTAATATTTTACCAAAAAATAATTCCTTCATTATGCTCAAAGGATTAGCTAGAATTAAGTGCTGAATTGTCTGTTTTCTTTTAAAATGAGGAAGTAATATCAAATTTGAAAGTTGACTAATTTTTCTACATTTATGTGCTTTTTCATAACCAATTTGCACAAACAATAAATGTGTAAAAGTAGACTGTACTTTGAAATTACACTGATAGATGGGATGTTTACACATTTATTGCTTGTGCAAAATGGTTGTGAAAAAGCACTGGTAGAAAAGTTGGTCATCTTTCAAATTAGATACTGCTTCATCATTTTGTAAGAAAACAGATAGTTAAGCATTTAATTCTAGCCAATCACTTAAAAATAAATAATGTAAAGTTTCATAATTTATAAGCAGGACAATTAGTGGAATTACAATCAATACGGAGGATATACGAATTTAAAGTTCAAAGTAAATACTCCTAATGATTTTATTTTCATTAATGAATTACATCAATCTAATATAACTTTGAATAGACTATTCAGAAGATATTTAAGTGTTTGTAACGTACTTACAGTAGAAAGTTTATAAACATATTTTTTTTACAATAAATGATATATAGGTGATATACATACAGAGAAACAACTTACTTTAAACATAATTAGAAGATAAGAATATTTAATTTTCAAAGAAAAAAACCTATATTTCCTCTGGTCCAAAATAATTGAGGTTTTAAATTTGGGCACATAGATTAAGAAATTCACTAACTCCTAAAAATGAAAAAGGGTTTTGACTAAAATAACTATAATTATGATTTTCTTTTCTTTTTAAGTTGGCATTATTATTATGGGGATATGAGCACGTGTTAATGACAAATTTGAGAAAGAGAACTAAATACTTTCTTAATTTTGTGAAACATCAATTATTTTGAACCAATTTTTAAGACTACAACCTCAATTATTATGCGCTGGAGGGAGTATCAAATATACAAAGATAGATAGATAATACACGTGCAAGAGATGTGCGTAGAAAATTAATTACTTTAAACATAAGAAGATAAGGCGTTCAATGGTTTTGCAAAAAATAAAGGGTTAAATACACACAAATATAATTGGAACACCAATGCTATCAAAATTGACCCCATTTTTAAAATGCTACCAATACTAGTCCATATTGTATGTAACTAAGAGGACTAGCACTTGTTGGTTATGTAAAACAGTACGAGAAGTAAATAAATATTACAAGTGTTCGAAAGGATAAACAAACAAGCCAATGTTCAGAACTGCCGCAAGCTTGTTGAGTCTTGAATCTTGATAACCTGAAATCAAGAAACATTAAATCTGGATTGTTACAACTGTGGCTGAGTCGAGAGATGACTTCTGTCTTTAAGACAAGATTGCCCCGTATATATGAGTTACGTTAACGGACAATAGTCTCCCAAGATAAAACAACAACTAATCAACACTACAAAGCAAATAGGTTGATTCTGACGAAGAAAACAAATACGAAACGACTTGCTGAAGAACAGAAAAGGAGGGAAGAGTTTTCTGTTTTTGTCCACTGTTTCTGGTCACGTTTTGGACAGAATTTGTGTTGTTCTCTCTTCTGTTTCTGTGTAGTATATTTTGTTGTTCTTTAGTCTCCACAATTGTGCCAAAAGACACCAATATATAGCATAAGGGAAGGGACTCCTCAACTGCCAAGTAATGGATGTTTATGGCCATTAGTGAGGGAGTTAATTAACCAAGTAATGTCTGATTTAATGTGCAACATAAATGAACTGTTAGAGAGGAGTTAAGGTGCAGATTAATGGAGTTTTAACGCTCCAAAAATCAACCCAAACGGCAGGCAGAAACTTTCTGCCTTCCGTCGTTCCCAATTTGATCTTTCCAGAAACTCCAGGGACCAAACTATAAATATTAAACAATATGGAGGTCTATTAGAAGAAGCCCAAGGCCCACGACCCGTGACCTGAGCCCGGACCGGCGGCGGCGGTGCGCGTGTGGACTTAGCCTTGAACCCAAGCATATCTAGGTCCTCCCTCATTCAAACACATGGGTTACCCCTTGGGGTCCCAAACCCTTAGCCAATTTTGAGACTTATAAAGAGAACAATTCTTTCTTTTCCCACCGATGTGGTAGATTTGTCCCACACCATATTTCCATGCCTCAAACACCTTACTTCGCGGACCAATATCTCTTTCATTTCTCAATGAAATTTGACGATTCTTGGCCCTACGGTCATCTACTCACTTAGTATATTATGCACGTGTGGAGACAAATCCTCCAACATACGGAACCCTAGTGTTTAAGTCATTAAATACGGATGGACGCATCTCCCCACCAAAGGCAAATTTCCAACAACACTTGCTCCCGAGCTCAACTGAAATTTCACCGTTCACAGACAAACAGTTCATACAAAATAATATTTTTTAAATTTTTTTTTATTACATAGGGGTAGATGAAGGGAAAATGGGGAGGGGATTACAACATGGGAATTCGAGAGGAAATCGATGATTTTATTTTACAAAATAATGATACCCTTTCCAATTCTTACATATGTACAAGGCTATCTTAGTTTACTCAAAATATTGCTAAAGCAAATCAATACTATTTCTTTCTGTGGTGTGTATTCAATTGAACTCAGCTCATTGATTTGCATTGATCCCAAAAATACGAACATTGTGCATATTTGAAAATTTGGCAACAATTGCGACTGTGTTGAAGAACAACGTTGGATGTTGATAATCAGTTGTATGAGAGGCTATCAAAGGGAGACCAACTGAACAAACCCTATTTGGTTTTAGAGGAGTTCAAAATTTAAACATGAAATAATTTGGAATAAATTTGAATTAGATATGAGTTAATTTCAGATTTGGATCTTTCGAGTTTGTTAGTTATTTGGATCGTATGTTGTTCCAATTGATTCTAAACATCACGAGGAGTTCAAAACTTAAATTTGAAGTAATTTGTAGTAGATTTGAGTTAAATTTCATAAGAGGCGTAAAGAAGAAGACGAAGTCAATTTTTGTATAATATTGTACAATAGTGTATATGAGTGTGCAATCACCTCTTATAATTTTATATAATGTTGTATAATAATGTTTATAGGTGTATAAATACCTCTTATAATTTTGTATAATGTGTGTATGCTGAGTGTATAATATCGTATATCGAGTTTTGAAACATTGTTGTAAAAAAAATTGAAGGTTTTTTATAATGTTGTATACCGGATGTATACCGAATTTTTGGACACTGTGCGACTGAAAACTTAAAACTTACAACTGCATTAGTAGTCTCATTGAATCTCTAAATGTTGAATCTGAACTTACAACTGCATTTCGTCTTGCCATTTGTTCCTATTAACTGGTGGTCCTCTACCACTCTTGATAGGGCGGTTACGATTCGAAAACGACGCTGACAAAACAAGAACTCTAGCATTTCTTCGCGAACTCGCCTGTTGTGCGGGCACAGATTGTGCTGATAGCACATGTCCTTGCTAAGTAATATTGGATGCATCGATACAAAATGTAGGATGGCTTCTTGCTCGAATGATAACGAGTGAGCTTGTACATGATTCATGAATTTTAAATGAGTAAAAAATAATCCATTTGTTAAAAGACATCAAAGTAGTATACGACAAAGTATTGAAATTGGACGAGGAGAAAAAATTGCTTAATGAATGTTTGAAGTATGAATGATAAATATCTCTCTAAAGTATGAAATGGTAGAGAAAAGTACCAACTATGCACTACAATTTTATAAAATGTTAAGAGAATTTATGGGCTACTCATGGTATAATGTTTCCTCTTAATTAATTTATGTGTGTTCCACTTTTACAATGGTAGAGTTTAAAATAATGTTTCAATGAGTGACTTTATGTTTAACTAACCTGCTACAACAGATTTCAGAAAAAGATTATATTTTCTCTCTAAGTCGATCTATCTCCCTTCTTAAATAATTATAGAACTCGTCACATGACCATCTATATTTAATACGACGGATTTACGAATTTAAAGTTCAAAGTAAATAAACTTAATGATTTTATTTTAATTACTGAATTGCAACAATCTAATTTCTTTTTTAATCGATTATTCAGAAGATATTTCAGATTACTGAATTACAAAAATTGAAGGTTTTTTATAATGTTGTATTTCAGGAAGAGAAGGGAGAGCTTTTTCAACATGTTGAGTGTTGGTTAATGGTTCACCAAGCACTTGACATTCATTTGAGATGTCAATCAACTTTTTAAAATAAGATTTAATATCATCCGCTTCTTCCATCCTTAAACGTTCATATTTACTCATGAGCATGCGTAACTTTGTTCGACGAACATTTGAGCTACCTTCACAATGAATTGTAAAGTATCGCATGCATCCTTGGTCGTGAGACAGTTTTGAATGAGTTTGAACATATACATATCAACTCATCCAAAAATCGCATTTAAGGCTTTTTCGTTAAAACTAGCATTATTGGTTTCTTCTGTAGTTCATTCCTCATCCGGTGGCAACATTGGAACAACATACCCATTGGTTATAGATCTCCATGCCTTAATATCAATTGATTTGATTTGAGAACATAGACGAATCTTCCAATAGACATAATTTGATCCATCTAAAATAGGAAGTCTACCAATAGTTGAATTTGCCGGATCCATAGCTATGACAACAGCACTAAGCACTTATTGTGTTAAGTGTCGGCTCTGATACCACTTGAAGGGGTATCAAATGCTATGGGAAATAAGAACAAGAGATAGAATAAATTGAATGCCAATTCTGTTTCCGAATGTCGGCAATTATGTCGTCCGATACCAGTAACAACACTTAGCAAAATAGTAACTTTAAAGAGTAAATGCACTGGAATTTAAAGAACACAAAGGTTTAATGACCAAATGTATTGTATATATATTATATACAAAAATACAAATTCCTTTCTTTACAGATTTACAAGATAAAACGGAAAGGAATTAAAAGTTGAAGTCGCAGATGACTTCTGCCTGAAAAATCTAACTAAGTAGACATAGACAACCTTTCATTACAATCGCTCCATACAAAACTAATCTAGAATCTAAACAACAATTGTAATGTTGGACAGAATGTTGTCAGCACACTCAGGCAACACTGGCGATCCAGATTTCTGAGATGAAATCTTGAGAGCTCTCTTGGTATTTTTACTTTCTGATTCTGGATATCGATTCACTGTAGTAGCCTCTCTATTTATAGTAGAGAGTCTTCCTTGAAAAATTCATCGATTGGTTGTGGAGGTTGATGGAAAGGTGGGCAGCTGATAGGATTTGTTGGAGACGATCAAGGAGCAAAAACCTCTAACAACTTTGACTTGTTCCTCACGAAAAGCATCAGTCTTGACTCGTTCTTCACACATGTTTACCAACTCCTTTTTACCTTGTCAAGTCATATTACCACATAGTAATCATTACGTGAAGTAAGACAAAATCAGTTCTGAAAATGTTGGTCCGAATGTTGTGCAACATTTGTCCCAACATTCTTATACATTCAAATCAATACTTCAGGAGATATGTTTGGTCAAATGTCATAACATCAAATCCAACATTAACAAATTATATTTGAACAATGAAAAAATTAGTTTTTAACATGTTCGACAGAAAAATAGTGAAATATTTCCACGCAAATAATAAATTTGAATGATTTAAATCAAGACAAATATTTAATAAATAAAATGACAGACTCCGATCATAACACAATTTTAGACACTACTGTCTCACCAAACAGAAAATACAATACAAAAACAGACTCACACTTCTAGACACCCATCTATGAGACAAACATATAGAAAATAAAATAATGGACTCCAAACTTTTAACACATTTTTAGACACCCCCCTTATAAAAAAAAAATCCACATAACTTTTGCTCTAATTAAAGCCTCAAGTTCAAGTCGAAACCATTTTGTTCTTCAGCTATGTTAACTAATTCATCTGCATTTGATGATATATGAATATCCAATTGATTTATTAATGGTCTTGTACCAATCTCTAATTATGTTTCTTCTTGCCATTTGTTGCCTATCAACGGGTGGTGCTCTTCCCATTCTTATCGAGCGGTTACGATTCGAAGACGATGTTGGCAGGATGTTGTGGAGGACACAGGTTGAGCTGATAGGGGATGTCCTGGCAAAAAAACACGGAGAACGTAGAATGTCATTTTGCTCGGGGTGAGTAATTTGTACATGATTGACATCGAACTAGTACACGAGAAGGTATTGAAAATGAAGAAGGAGAAAATTTTGCATGATGCATATTTGAAGTATGAATGACAAAAAAAATCTCTAAAGTAGGAAATGGTAGAGAAAAGCACCAACTATGCACTATAATTTTGTAAAATGTGAAGAGAATTTATAGGCTACTCCTTCCCCCTTCATTTATGTGTTTTCCATTTTTACTATGGTAAGTTCAAAATAATGTTAAAAAGAATAGTGATTTCTTTCTTTTAATTTGTTGCCTATATTTGACTCATCTGCTGCAACAAATTTCAGAAAAAAGATCATGTTTTCTCTCTAAATCGACAAACTTCAGAGAAAAACTATATTTTCTCAATAGGTCGACGGACTTCAAAAAAAGAAGAAGATGTTTTCTCTTTAAGTCAATCAAGCGCCACCCTTAAATAGCTACAGACACATCGCCTGATCATCTATATTTAATGCAGAAAACATACTTCAAAATAAATATACCTACAGATTTTGTTTTCATTAATGAATTACAGTAATCTAGTCTCTTTTTTTACTTCTAACCATAGTTATATTGTTGTAGTCCAATACACAGAGTGAAACCTACTTTAGAACTACTTTTATGGCAAAAGAAACAGATTTCTTTATGAAATTTTGGACAAGCTTCAATTTTCTTACTTGTAAGTGATATTACTATAATCAATTATGATTTTAAATTGAAGATAACATTAATCTGTCACAACAATTAATTGTAGATTTAAATAATTATACAATAGACAATATTATTTATAGTAGTAAATCATATAATGACTTATTTAATTATTCTTGATCCATACAAAGCCATGCTTTAGATTGAGGTAATCTTACAAGAATACAAGGTAATGGTGAACAACTATATCAAAATTTGGCTCAAGGAAAAAGAGGAGAAATTAATGTTTGGTGCACATAAATTTAAAACACTATTTTGCCCCTTGTTCAGAAAAAAAAAAAGAGAAATCCACATTTTATAGTTTTCATCATCGTGAATATTAGTTTCTTTAGGAATATCATTTATAAACAATAGAAATTGTGTTTCTTTTTCTGGTTCTTCAATTTCAGTTACACCGTTATTTCTTACACTTCGGTTATCGAATTATTTCATATGCTTTGATTTCTATTACACCCCGGGTAGGCCTACTAAGAGCAGTAGAACGCTTCCTACCAAAAAGTTCTCCATTTCTATAGCTCGCACCCTAGATCTGTTATTAAGTGTGAAAAAAAATTCAATCATCTCACCGCTCTTAGTGATTTTATTTGATTTTTGATACTTAATTTAGTATGCTCTCCAATCGCACTATGCCGGCAGTTTCGGTAACTTTCAAAAAAGAGGTTGTCCGAAGTTTGAAAAAAAGAAAAAGTAAACATTGTGTAGAGTTTGCAAAACTTAGTTTCTAGAGACAATGACACAACAATATAGTCAAGAAGCGAACAAGCTGACCCAATCAACACTATCATCGAAAAAGAAATTAGGGCAGACAAATTACACGTACCTTTAATTAGTTTTTTTGTTTGGGTCTCTTTTAGTATCATTTTCTTGATCCAAAGTTATTGACCAACATTTTACACTCAAAATTTTCTAAGTATCTGAGAGGCCTTCCTTGTAAAATTGTACCATAAGATCATATGAAGTTAGCTGTCTAGTATAAAAAAAAAATGGAACAACTTTGTCAAAATCAGCTCAAAGAACCAAGGTGAATTCTTGACTATCACATCAAATTCAATAGAATGAGATCCCTTGTTAATCTCATACAACCAAATAGACCAAGATCCAAAATTATAAACCCAATTAGTCTCAACATTAATCACATACTTACACCAACAAATCTTGAAAATAACAAATTGGCAGAAGATTGGAGGCCATAAATTTAAGGTACATCAAATTGGATTCATTAAGTGACAACTCAAGTTCATAGTAACGTATCATATAGGAAGAAAGATCAGAGGGCGGAAATTTAAGGTACATTACATAAAGTATATGAAAATCTTCCTTGGCACATAAACCACACAACTAAGAGAAACTACTGAGGTTGCCCCTTAAGTAATCGGAACTACGCTGCATAACCATGAACTATTTACTTTCCACTAAACATCCTCCCCGTTCACAAACATAGCAGCCACGCATCAGAAAAAAGAAGGGAGCTATGCCCATTTCTGCATGAAGCAATTTACAGAGATGTGAAATATTTTTTTTATTTTCGAGATAGATCCCGGTCTACAACATCACACATTAGAGAGGCATTCTCAAATATACAAAACAGAAACACCTCCCTATCTCTTGAAGGTTTAGCAAGTCTGTTAAATTGCAAGAACCAGTGCATGCTTGTAGGGAAGTACTTAAAGACAGCTGCTCAATCTGCTGCTCAACTATTCAGCAAAAAACAGTAACGATAATTTCTAATTAGCTGAGGACTAATATCAAGAATATTGAAAATACTTGAATGCCAGTGGTATAAGTTTTGGTACCTTGAGGGGTAGATATTAGACATCATATATTGCCTCATTTCCTTCTTCCAGTGCCAATAGTTAGCAGCTCAAAGCTCCTAAGAGCATCATCCCTACCCCCTCTTGTTGCAGTAGCGCGGGTAAAAGATGATGACTTGGATTCAAATCCAGGTTGTACTCTTTGGGTAGTGGAAATACGGCCACTACAAGAACCTAATCGACCAGTGCGATTGTCAGTGGGTTCACCAGATGAGCTTGGTCGGCTGCTTCCCATTACAGCCCTCCTTGAGGTGCTAGCAGTCCGAGATACACGGCCTCTTTCAGCATCAGCTTGCTGAAAATATTAACAGTGCATCAGAAGATAACTCACAATAAGCAGTCCAGACGCCAAGAAAGCTCCATGAAGAAACAAATTGATGCAGAAATATCGCATAGATTCTACAGGCTTCAGGCAGATAAAAAAATTCACATTCCCCACTTACCACATCCTTGGATGATGGTACATCATCTGAAGATCTATGGTGTCTCAAATGGTCCCCTTGCAAACCAGTTCCAGACACGTTCCTTCTAGTAAACGCCTCCACAGCACCAGAAAACCTATCTTTGATTTCCTGCCTCACTGTACAAGAGATCAGACAAATCTTAATATTAGATTCCAGGCTACAAAGCTGTACATGAAACCAGAAATTCACCCAAAAAAGGAAAAAAAACAGGAAGAAAAATAAACAAAACAAAATGGCCAGCCTTATTTTGTTCATATATGACATTTTTCTTCTTTTCAGAACCAGTTGGAGAGCACTCATTTTCCCAGATTAAGAAAGCCTCTAAGAGCACTCATTAGTCAATGCACATACTTGAGCACCGTACATCTTCCCCCTCTGACAGTGCATGATTACAAGCCTCTATGTGTTTCTAGTGAGTCCTCTGAAACTACTTATTCTTAGAGATTTATAGTGCTACTTTTTTAAAACTGGTAATTGTGTAGAGATTTATAGTGCTATTCTGCTCCCATTAATTGGTTATTTTGTAAAAAGCATAGATTAGATTAGAGAAAACGGATGCCATGAGCCCAAACGTCAATGATCATATGAGAAATTTAAACTGCTACTTCTGAAGCCAGATTTTCTTGAAACAGTACCAGGGATCTTTTCTGCTCTTTCAATGGATGGTCCCGGGTTGACAGGTAATCTTGCAATAGGTTGCTGAAAAACAAATGAAATGTAAGATTAGGGCATCTACAGAATGCAAAAATCAAACGGTAGATATTTTTTAGCGAGAGCAGATTAAAGGCACAGACTCGCACTCTTGAACTGGAGCCGATCTGTGGATACTTCAAGATAGTCCAATCAAACACATAGTCAAATTGATAACCTGCAATGCATAGAAAAACAATTTTGTTGTATAAGACCACAGAAATATAACTTGTGCTAAAGAGATGATATAAAGGAAGAAACAGATGATTGAAACTACTAGTGTTGTGAAACAGGAAACGCACCCTCTCTAATGAAAAGGTCACGGAACAGCCTCTTCAGGTATGAGTAATCTGGCTTGTCATCAAACCGTAATGATCGGCAATAATGAAAGTATGATATGAATTCTGAGGGATAGGATTTGCAAAGCACCTGCTTAACAGAAACCAGTGAAATATATCATTATGTAGTTTGAAGCACAGACAGTATAACGTACTCCCCTGTACGGCAGATTTATATTTGGCATGGAAAATATAATGTACAAAAAGTCACTACCTCTATAGGTGTAAGCATCTTCTTCTCACTAATCTTGTCGTATTTCTGCTTTTTGGTGCCAGCTTTCAGACCTTGCCATGGCAGACTAGTAAGGACAATCAAATATGTTAATTGTAAGAAACAAGTAAATGCACATCAAAATCAAGATACAGGCACCAACTATTAACTTCAACTGTAATTCACTAACCTTCCTCTCAAAAAATACATAAGCACATAACCAAGAGACTCCAGATCGTCTCTTCTGCTTTGTTCTGCATACAAGGAAGAGAGGTAATTATGTAAAGTTTAAAATACTACTAGGTGCTTGAGGTAATATCATCCTCGCTTACCAACTCCAAGATGGGTGTTAACACTAGCATAACGAGCTGTCCCTGTAAGGTTTTTGTTTTCCCTGTCAAAGGAAGCAAATAAGTCATTCAGTAATCCATAGTTACACTCCAATCATCCTATCAAAACTCTATAAAAGTAAGGTCAAGAAAAGAAAAGCTCGATAAGAATGTAGAACCTTCAAATTTGTTTCTTAAATCTCAATATCAACTATGGAGAAGCTTGGAAGTGTATATAGAAGAGACGGAGAGGGGGGAAAAACTAAGAGAAGCATCCAAGCAGGAATGGAGGGCAAAAACATTTCATCGGGCTTTTATTTTCTCAATAACATAGTACCCTATGCAAATTCAAAACATAAGTCCAATAAAAAAAGATGGTTTCCATATCCATAAGGGTAGCTTTAATTTCGTTGATTCGGCTTCATAAGAGAACTTTGGAGCAAATATAACAAACCAGGGAAGGTCACAACGAGGTTCGGGCAAACGTTTAAATTCTTATTAATCCAAAAGGTCAAAAAATAAAGCCGCCAAAGAAACAATTGGACAAAGATTCAACTTTGGCTTCTCTCTATCAAGTATTGCGATATTAACACATTGTAGTGGTTGACACCTCAGCATGCAATATTGCACTTTAATTTCTAGAAACGAAGACCATATGAGATCTTTGAGGAACATAAGAGATTTGCATTTTTTACCTGTATGGAATATGTTTATGTGTCTGAAGATCTCTGTATTTCTTGGCAAGACCATAGTCAATGATGTAAACCTGTTACAACAAAATTAAACACATAAAACTGGCTTAGAGCTGCAGAGGTCATGCCAGAGAATTTTTCTTCCCATCAGATTATAAACTCGTTCCAACATAGATTTATAACGGTAATACAGAGACAGGAAGCTGCTGATCCATTAATTACAAGATGATCATGTCGGTCGCATGCTCATGTTCAGTAGCATCATACAAGATACAATGACAGAATTTCTAAGGCTGGGTCAGTTTTTTTATGAACTAAAGTTTGGATGAACTTCATCCACTCCTTTCCGGATAGGAAAATTCTTCCATTTGCAAGTGTCCAATTACCAGAATTTTGTTGGTAATTATAACGTATACCTCCCAAGCTCAAGCATAAGCATCATGCTGGAAGCATACACTAAAGAAAGAGGAAAATCTCTCAATATATTATCTGTGTCCAAGAATATGCAACGGCACAATGCACCCCTGGTCAATCGGCTAGACCCTTCTTGGCCAAGAATGTAAAGGTTCATGTCACAGGGATTGTCTTCATTGAGCTTTAGGAGAGGGGAATGGCAGAGAAGCACTCATATAGTAGAAGCAAAACCCTAATAGATAACAAATTTGTCTAGATCCTCAGAGATTGTTTCCAAGCAAGTAGGTGGAGAACTTCTCAGAATATCTAGTGCAAATACATAGGAGCATACAACCTTGTTGTCAACCTTAGACATACATGTACACTTAGAGAACATATGACGAAGTGCACACCTGATTTGCTTTACGCCCTAAACCCATTAAGAAGTTGTCGGGCTTAATGTCACGGTGAAGAAATCCTCTTGAGTGCATATATTCAACCCTATTAATCTGCATCGGAGGACAAGTCTTAGGCAACCAGCTAGCAGCTACAATAATTATGCTTTAATCAGTATATAATTTTGGCTATTTACCAATTGATCTGCCAGCATTAAAACTGTCTTTAAAGTGAACCTCCTATTGCAATAGTTGAACAAGTCTTCCAAACTTGGTCCAAGAAGGTCAATAACCATCGCATTGTACTCACCTTCAACGCCAAACCACTTGAGGTGTGGAATTCCAGCTTAAAGTAAGAAAATGATTTTAAAAAAAAGAACAAATCAGTGCAGCTAGAAAATATAACAGTCATCGAGATTCATGGGTAGAAGCAAGCTATTACTTACTTCCTCCTTGTAGTAGCATATACAGCTTTGATTCATAATGAAGCTGAGGGTGCTTTGTTTTAGTTGATTCCTGTAAACCAAAAACTTAGATTCTGGAAACGGCAAAGCTAATGTATCAAAGGAACTACATTACTAAAAGTAGCACTAGAAACACGCGCAAGGAAATCTCATTCATGATGTTCTAAAACACTTGACAGATGGTGACAGGATGCTGAGAAGCAAACCACATATGAAGTCCATATTATATCACACTAGGGTCCCTACCAAACTAATATGCTAATCTAAATCAAGCAAAATTATTCAAGACTCTTCATAAATAGAAGCTATATCCAGCAAATGCACACTAACAAACTAGCACCGAAAAAGAGTCAAATAAGCAATGTCACTCAAAATTCAGCCAATATAGCAATGTGCACCTATCATCATCATCAACAACATACCTAGTGTAATCCCACAAGTTGGGTCGGGGAGGGTAGAGTGTACACATACATTAACCTTACCTTGAGAGGTAAAGAGGCTGTTTCCGAAATGTGAATCTATCATATTTTAAGTTTTATACTATGACAACTGATAACTCAAGAATAATTTTCTAGTGCGACACTGATGCTTTTTAACCTTCTTAATGTCGTTAATTTAGTTTAGCTAGCGAAAGGCTCAATCTCAAGACAATGAACAACAAACTATGCAGTGAATTTCCAGCTTCAGCTAAACCAAAAAAAGGGGCAGCTAAGCTCCCGCTATGCATAGCGCGGGGTCGGGGAAGGGCCGGACCACAAGAGTCTATTGTACGCAGTCTTGCATTGCAGAAATTTCTGCAAGAGGCTGTTTCCACGGCTTGAATGCGTGACATATAGGTCACATGGCAGCAACTTTACCAGTTACTCCAAGGCTCCCTTGTTCAGCTAAACCGGCATTTTTAATTTCATTAAATTCCAGTGAAAGGCTAAATCTTTAACACAATTCACACCATGTTAAGCTAATCAACATACTCACCAGCTTCACAGCAACTTCTTCTCCAGTTTGCACATTTATCCCTAATACAGAAACAAAACTCAAGGTCAACACAAACCCCAAAACAGAAAATTTGAGCTACAATTGAAATAAACAACAATCAAGTCATACAAATTAAAATTACCTAAATAAAGTTCCCCAAATGATCCACTACCGATCTTTCGGCCTAGTTTAAACTTGCCACCAACCACATGATCCATAGTAAAAAAGATTGAACAAACAATGACCAACACCAAAGATTTAATCTTTTCTTGATTTAACTAAAACCCAATTAAACCAACACCAAAAGATTTAATCTTTTCCTGATTTTTAACTAAAACCCAATTAAATCAACACCAAAAGGTTTAATCTTTTCTTGATTTTAACTAAAACCCAATTAAACCAACACAAAAAAGATTTAATCTTTTCTTGATTTTAACTAAAACCCAATTAAATCAAACATATATCAATTAACCCCAGATCCAGTAAAAACAAAGATTTACCGAAAATGACTTTTTTGGTCAAATTCTTGAAAACCCTAAAGCCGAATATATATATATATATGGAAACACTTGGAACATGTATTTTTTAACAATTTCTAGTCACCCCCTTTTGTTTGTAAAGAAATAAAAGAATAATACAATGAAAAATAACAGAAAAATTAAAACTTTGAAGAGAAACCCTAAATCTGAGAAGTATAAAAATGGGGTATAGAAAAACTTAAAAGGGTTTTTTGGATTCTTGAAAAAAAATAAAAAAATGAAAGGAAATTGAGATGGAAATGGAAAATAGAGAGAGAAAAATAAAATCTAATGGAAATGAAATTTGTGGAAAATATATGGGAATTTGATTTGATTCAAACTTCAAAGAGAAAAGGATTTTTTTGTTTGTGTAAGAGAAAGAAGATGATGAAAGGAGAAATTGGGGGAAATGGGATACAAGAAAGAAAAGAAAAGAAAAGAAAAGAAAAGCTGGGAAAATAATCAAAATATTAAGTTTTTTTCTTTTCCTTCTTTCTCTTATTATTATTATTATATTCGTTTTTACCAATTAAATTATTCTTTTTTGTTATTAATATATTCATTTTTCGTCTAACCGAAACAACCTCTTATTCTGAAGATAGGATAACATCTGTGTACATTCTTAATTTTCCAAAACTTCACTTGTGAAATTAAACTGAATATATTATTATTATTATTATTTGTTTTTATCAATTACTCTCCAGGATGTATTATTATTTGTTGCTTTATTTATTTTGCTTCACGATATTTTATTATCTTTTTTTTTTTTTTGCAATCTCACATCATTGAGTTTCTTTTGAGCCGAGCGTCTATCAAAAATAACTTGTCTACCCCACAAAAGTAAGGGTAGGGACGACCATCCTATCCTCTACAGATCATACTTGTGAAATTATACGAGATATGTTTTTTTATTTGGTGGGATAAATTCTTTTCTAAAAGAAAAACCTTAGATGCTGGGAGAATAATTCAGAGAAAATGGAATTTCTATTTTGAATTTTTCATTATAGCCACGATGATCAATACGGTTGTCTTTTTTTTTTTTGGGGGGGGTGGGTGGGGAGGGTCAATCTGAAATAAAAGATCACGAAATTAAATTTGATTTGAGAACAAGTACCATGTTTGTATTAATTTAAAATATCATGTCCAAGTATTCAATTTAATGATTTGATCAAACATGGAAGCTAAATATTTTACTTTTTGTACATAGTATTAGAATATTTTTCAATATTCTTTCATTATTAATTGTCTATCTCCTATTTTAGTTAGAATTATAATTCTTATGTAATTAGGTTAATTAGTTACCTATGGTGTCTATAGGCGTATGGGATGGTTTGTATCAAAGTAAATATTATTGATGAATATATTCCTTCAATTTTATTGATGAATGATTTACAATATATATAAGGTTACAAAAATAATTACTTTGATACAAACTAGGTAACTAATTAACCTAATTACAAAAGGATTATAGTTCTATCTAAAATAGGAGATATACAATTAATACAATTAAAAAGGGTAGCCCGGTGCTCTAAGCTCCCGCTATGCGCGGGGTCCGGGGAAGGGCCGGACCACAAGGGTCTATTGTACGCAGCCTTATCTCACATTTCTGCAAGAGGCTGTTTCCACGGCTTGAACCCATGACTTCATGGTCACATGGCAACAACTTTACCAGTTACTACAATTAATACAATTAATGAAAGAATATTGGAAAATATTCTATTATACCCCGCAATCGAAGCGGGAGGTTCTCGAACACTGAGACTGGCTCAAAAATAATCAAATAGTATGCGCTGAAGTCATTTGGTGAAGATGTAGACAATTTGATAAATGAAAGGAACATGAAAGACACGAACTTGACCACGAGCCACTTTTTCGTGAACGAAATGAATATTCATCTCAATGTGTTTTAGTGCGCTGATGTAGGAAGGGATTGCCGAAAAGATATATTGCATTAATATTATCGCAGTAGAACAGTGTTGCCTTTTGAATCGGGTAGTGAAGATCAAGTAGAAGGTTACGGATCCAACAAGACTCAGAGACGGCGTTGGCAACACCTCTGTATTCTGCTTCTACACTGGATCGGGATAGTGTAGGTTGTCTTTGGAAGACCAAGCTAATAGGTTGTCTCCGAGGAAAACACAATAACCAGACGTGGAGCGTCGGGTGTCAGGACATCCACCCAGTCAGCATCAGAATAGGCAGTGAGACTAGTGAGCAAAGACATGTATAGATGTAATCCAAAGTGAAGTGTACCTTGGATGTATCGTAAAATATGTTTGAGGGTATGCATGTGTGCTTTTGTCGGACTGTGCATGTGCAAGCAGATTTGTTGCACGGCATAGGATATGTCTGGTCTCATGAATGTGAGGTACTGCAGGGCCCCATCCAGGCTATGATAGTGAGTCGGGTTTGAATATGAAGGGCCAGAATCAGCGATGAGCTTGAAATTGGTGTATATAGGCGTGTGGGATGGTTTGCAAGATGTCATGCCTGCACGGTCAAGTATCTCTTCGGCGTACTTCTTCTAACATAGAAATATGCCGCCAGAATGTCGAGTGACAGAGATGCCTAAGAAATAACTCAGATGGTCCAGATCTTTCATAGCAAACTTAGAAGAAATGAGAGACATAATGGATCGGGAGAGAGCATCATATGATGTGGTGAGGATGATGTGATCAACATATAATAATATGTAGGCCATGTATATACCCTTGTTGTAGATGAACATGGAATGATCGGATCTGCTATGTGAAAAACCGATAGCGGAAACATAATCGGTGAACCGCTGGTACCATGCTCGAGGAGCCTGTTTCAGTCCATAGAGTGATTTCTGCAACAGACACACATAATATGGATGAATAGGATCCCTGAAACCTATAGGTTGATGCATATATACTGTTTCATGAAGATTCTCATGTAAGAAGGCATTCTTGACGTCAAGCTGATGAATTGGCCAAGACTTGGATAGGGCAATGCTGAGGACGGTCCGGATGGTTGCGAGCTTTATGACCTGGTTGAACGTTTCATCACATCCACTCCCACCTGTTGAGACATGTCATAACCTACAAGAAGAGCCTTGTACCACTCAAAAGAACCATCATATTTTTTTTATGTCTAAAAATCCACATAGAATGAATAATATTAGCATCACGTGGATGGGGTACTAGGTTCCACGTCTTATTATCAATAAGAGCATTATATTCATCAATCATTGCGGCTTTCCAATTAGGGTCTGACAAAGAATCCTTCGGGTTACGAGGGACAAGGGAATGGCAACTGAAACGGAAAGGTTAAACAACCATTTAGGTTTATGAATTCCGTGTATGACATGGGTTTCCATGGTCTGAGAGTGTGTCTCGGGATGCAGGATGGGAGGGGGTTTATCGCGGGACTGCTGGGAAGAGGAGAAAGGACAGGGGTGACGGTACTGGCTGGCCGAACCTCGGTTTGCCGAGAGGTGGCTGCGGAATAACCCTGAGGCAGGCTGTTCCGGGCCACCGTTGGCAGAACCGGGTGGGCAGCTAGTCCCAGACTGGCCGAGGTGGTGGCGGGTGTCGGGGTCTGGGACGGCGGACTATGTAAATGATAAATTAGAAAATGGTTTAGGTCATTATCTAAGAAGTCGTAGGAATGTCGAAGTGGCAAATGTAGAGAGGCAAAGGGGAATTGAGACTCATCAAATAGGACATGACGTGAAATAATAATTTTATGACTTTACAAGTCATAGCACGAGTAACCACGATGATTGGCAGGGTAACCATGAAACACACACGGGAAAGACCAGGGTTGGAGTTTATGAGTGGTCGGATGGAGGGATGGAGATGGTAACAAAGACATCCAAAAAATACGCAAGTGTTGGTACGATGGGTTCCTACGAAACAAAACTTGGGTGGGCGACCGTTGAGCAAGAGCCTTGTTTGGGATTATGTTTAGGAGATATGTGACCATGGAGAGTACGTAATGCCAGAATTGAGGTGGAATTGAGGCGTGAGCAAGTAGGACACGAATGAGGTTATTTATGGTTCGAATTTCTGTTCGGCTTTACCATTTTGGGAGGATGTGTTAGGGCATGAAAAACGAAAGGTAAGACTATTTTGGAGTAAAATTATTTGAATTAGTTATTATCGAATTCTCTGTCATTGTCACATTGAAAACATTTAATGCTCTTTTCAAATTGTGTTTTTATTAAAGCACTAAATGAAGAAAAAATGGGGTAGATCTGAGATTTATTTCCAATTGGAAAAGTCCATAAAAAGTTAGAATAATCGTCTAAAAACAACACATAATATCGATGGCCAGCCGTACTCAAAATAGGAGATGTCCACGAATCACTATGTATGATATCGAAAGGCATTAAAGTACAATTTGTGGATGCAAAAAATGATAATTTGACATGTTTTCCAAAAACATAGGATTCACATATAGGAATCTTAGAAATACGGCTACATTGAATAAAATTATTGTTCTTAAGGGAGCGTAAACCAGAATCTCCTGGATGTCCTAATCTAGAATGCCATAAGAAAGACGAAAGAGCAGCAAAGGTTGATGGAATGGAGGATGGTTGGTTGACGGCGGTTGAAATAAGGTAGAGATATCGGGTGCTGTCACATCTCATTATTCGTCTCCCTGTCGTAAAATCCTTCACAGAAAAATCAAAAGGATCAAAGTCAAGGGAAACATTATTATCAGTTGTGAAACGTCGCACAAAGATTATATTCTTAATGAGTTTAGGGGCATGAAGGACATTTTTTAAAATTAGTGGTGGATATGGTGGGGATAAGGATGAATTACCAAAATCATGAATATGAATGTCTTGTCCACTACCAACAATAATATTCCAATTTAAATTACTCAAATTGGAATAAGACGAGAGAGTATCTTGTAATGCCGTCATGTGAGATGTACTGCATGTGTCCATATACCAATTTTCATCTGGAGCGTTGAGTGACATTGTGCTCATAGCTGCATCAATGTCATTCGGTGTATAAGTCAATGGCGGGGGGGGGGGGGGGGCATGTGCTTTGTGTAGGCATGTTGTGGACATGGGCCAAGTATGCCAGGTTGGGCCTGTCAGTTCTAAGGTGGAGTCCACGAGGATGTCGTATATGGTCAAGGAGGGGAGGCCCATGACGGTGGGGCCCAAGCGGCCCACGGCGGGTAGGCACCCACAACGGAGGCTGCTGTCATTGCCACAATTGTTGCTGGCTATTTCCGGCCTACAGGGACTGCCCCTGCACGCCGCTGTTGTTGCTAGAGTTTCTTCCACCGCGGCCCTTGCCGGTCTACCTGCTCCAGCAGTTGTTACGGGAAGAAGTGGACTGTTGCGGGTCCTCTAGCCGACGGTTCTGGTTGCCAGACCAGGAGGCCCTACCGTTGGCAGAGGGCCCAATAGTGGTGGTTAGGGCGGCGTAGGCAATGCTGGCCCAAGTTGTGATGCGCTTGATTTTTCGGGTTTCCTCAAGGATGAACTTCGAACGGGCCTCATAAAATGAAGGTAACGACGTGTATTGCTGAAGGATGGTGGCAACGCCGTCATAGGATTTATTCAAACCTGCAATTAGTTGCATGACCAATTGTTGATTAGTGACTGGTGCACCAACGTTGGAGAGTTGGTCGGCAAGCATCTTGAGTTATTGACAATAGGCAAACATATTTGGGAAATCGTCCTGATGAACGTCCTTGAATTGATTTTCAAGGTATAACGCTCGTTGAGTTTTTATTGTCGTGGAAAACACTGTCCAAACGTTCTCACGTTTGGCGGGCAGTGACATCGGTCTCAATGATGGTGTGCAATAGATCATTAGATAGCATACCGTGTATCCACTGGAGGACGACTGCGTCCAAACGAGACCAGACTGCATCATCAAAAGTCGAAGCCGATGGTACGTCTGTGGACTTCGGCGTGGGAGGGATGATGTGGTCGATAACTTTGTAAACACGACAATGGATTTTAAAATGCTCCGCCCACGAGGAGTATTGACCCTTTTCCATCTCAAGAGTCACAGGGATAAAGTTTTTTATGTTGTTTACGGCAAGTGCCGGATGAAATTTGATTTTGTCAGCCATGGAATAGGAAATTTAGGAGGAAGAGAGAGGGAGAATGGCCGGAAAACTAGGGTTCCGTCATGGGGAAAAGAGGGGGAGCGGCCGAGAGAGGTCGGCGGCTAGGGTTCCGACATGGGCTAGGTGACGACATGGAAAAAAAGGTGGCGGCCGAGAAAGTGTATCGGCGACTAGGGTAGGATTTGTAGTTTTAGGTCACTGATACCATGAAGGAATATATTCCTTCAATTTTATTGATGAATGATTTACAATATATATAATGTTACAAGAATATTTACTTTGATACAAACTAGGTAACTAATTAACCTAATTACAAAAAGATTATAATTCTACCTAAAACATGAGATATATAATTAATGAAAGAATATTGAAAAATATTCTATTACATAGTATTAGCTAGATAAGATGAATTTGTCAAAGCAAATTGAGGAACATGAAGACTAGTAATACCCATAACTAATGAAGATTAATACTTTATGATTTTTATACATAGACTCATGGAGAGGTCAAAATTGAAATGTTCACCACTAAGAAGATATTTTGAAACAGAATTTCTTAAATCAACAATTCAACTGAAACACGAAATATTTTATCCTTTTCATTTTTCTTTCTAAAGATTTTGTCTAAATCAATTAAATACGAGGCATCAAAATGCATAGGCTACCTACCCTATAATCTATATATATATATAGATTCGTCATAATATAGTCAAGACTCGGTTCAGCTTCAACTTTTTATAAAAGTTCTCATTTTTCTCTTTCACAGTTAACAAAAGGGTAAAGAAACACACACACAAAATGATGCAAGAGAGAATTAGGGTTAGATCTAGTGGCTGCCTCATTTAGGTGTAGGATTTCAATTTCGTGAAATTATACCTTCAAATCCAAATTAGTTGTGACCGACATATAAATTCCCGATATTCATGTTTTTCTATGTTGGCTCAATTCATTCTAACATATACTACTGGTTGTATCATTTTTATTAAGACGTATGTTGCTCGAACTTTCTAAATATATTGTATATTCGTGTTGAATTCTTTAAAAATATATTATTTTAAAATATTTGATATGCGTCCGTTAGTACTTTTGAAGAGTCTGAGTAACATAGATTGAAACTTTGCTCTATTTTGTAATATTACTTTGCTAACTCCACGTAGATTCTAAGAGATTATCAATCTAAGGAGACAATTTCTTCCAATTTAGGCCAAATCCATCGCCAGCCTCTCGTGATCATCCAGATTTGTCACTTGAACACCTCCAGTAATATTTGTTTAATATATACACTTCAAGTAGGCTCCCTCTGTATCATTTAGACATTTTTTGTACAATCAGTCAAATATATAGAGTCAGTGTAACACACTTAACGATTATGTGTCAAAATGACGAATTAAATGAAGACATGTGGCATATATACCAAAAATAATGGTTTGTTTTGTTATTGGTGTGAACTTCAGTTTCTAAGGCATCATGGGTAAGGAGAAGGTTCACATCAACATTGTGATCATTGGCCACACTTGATCTACAAGCTTGGTGGTATTGACAAGCGTGTTATTGAGAGGTTCGAGAAGGAAGCTGCTGAGATGAACAAGAGGTCATTCAAGTATGCCTGGGTGCTTGACAAGCTTAAGGTTGAACGTGAGCGTGGTTATCACCATTGAAGGTGTCGCCTATTCGATTGCTGCTGAAATTTTCATTCTTGTTAATGGAGATTTCTTGTAGAATTTGAGCAAGTGTTGGAATGAGAGACAAAGAAAAAGAAAATATTTTTAAAAAATAAATAATTGTAAAATTTAACCTCTTCCCGCTCTTATTTGGTGTGCAACTCATTTAAGTTGTCAAGTCATCAAAAAGTATCTAAATGACACAGCGGGAGCCTACTTGAAATGTCTGTACGAAACAAATGTCACTTGAGGTGTTTAAGTGACAAATCTGGACCACCTTCCAATTTACCTAAAAAATATTTAAACTTTTTTTCAAATGCACCCAAAAAAAGAAAGAAAGAGGAATATAAGAAGAAAAAGAGGAGAGCTATTTGTAAATTTTAAATTAAGTGGTGACTGCAGAACTGCATATTAATCAGGACATCCTTTTTTTCTCACTTGGCATGCTCTGACTGTGAGATCATTTTGTAAGATGCAATCATGATCATTTTCTTCACTTTCTCCGGCAGAAACACTTAAAAAAGTAGACTGCAAGAAGATAACAAGGATCGAACATAAGAAAATCACAGGCATAATTTATGTGATGTAATTTGACTGGGCACGGAGTTTAAGAAATAAAGAAAGGCTTTTGAATCTTGTGGTCTAAAACAAGTTAAAGATATTTGTGTGGCTGAAAATCATCTCGTTAAACGTAAAAGGTAAAGTTTAAAGTTAAATTATTGCCAAATAATAAAATATGTCATTCTTTTTTGGACGGATTAAAAAGAAAAGTGTGTCATATAAATTGGGACAGAGGCGGTCAAATGACCTAATACATTGTCAATTCAGACACATATGTATAGAACTACAACTACTGTTTTATATGTTTGTCCTTTCTTTGGTCCCATTTCATGCATACTTTATAGTAGGAACTATGACCTATTCTTGATGTGCATTAGGTTTTGTCTCCTTAATGCCAACTCCTACATGAAAATACAAAGACCATCATCTCAACCCCCTACCCCCAACTCCACAACAACGATCCACCCAAAGTTAATGATAATTATTTCCCAAAGTTCATGATGCAGTACTTTATACCTAATTTATGAGTCACATTCAGGCTTCAGTTTTTGAATACCTATTCAAGATACTTTTATATGTACAAACAGTGGCGTACCCAGATTTTTGTGCAAAGAGATCAGCCTCTATATATGTACGAAATCTTTTTTCGTATATACAATGTATAAATAGCAAACTTTCTGGCAAAGGGAGTTCATATGAACTCCTCGAGACTGTCTTTGCCACTGAGTACAAAGGACACCGAGTACAAAGGGGCTCGGTGTAGTATTGATCACTGTTCAGGTTATGTGGAGGTATTCATCAGCTCTTAGGAGCTTTTGTTACAGCATGGTGCTTCTGTCTAAAAGCTTTTCTTGACTCTAACAAAAGCTTAGTTCTACGGCCTCCTTAAAGCATCATGATATTTATTTGCACAATCAAGATGTGACAAGTACTTTGCATGCTGAGATTGTAGCTTCATGCCGCATGTTATCATCTGCAAAAAGGACTTATTACAGTTCTTGCGGCTTGGCCAGATATCTAGCAAGCATCATGCTCTTCCTGTTCCCAAACGGTCAAAGGCCATAAACCAATATACTTATAAGAGAGGGATGAAATCTTTGCTAGAATTGGTGAGAGCTCCTAAACTTTTCAGCAACAAGAAAGTGCAACAAATGTAAAGAAGCAGTCTTGAAAAGAAAGAAAAAACACCTTTTGACCATTCAGAAGTTCCATATCTTACCCTTCACAAGTGTAATAATGTTTAATCATATCCACAAAGATAGCCTCCAAGTGACAAAGATAACAATAACATTACTTTTGGCATCAACAGACTTCACGGTTTTCTGCAACTTCTCTTTTTCAATATCCCATAATCACTCTTATAGTCCCTCGCAATCTTAGCTGGAGGTTCTCGGATGCCGAGACTGTCCCTGAAATCATCAAAAAATACGCGCGGAAAACCTTTTGTAAAGATGTCAGCTATTAGATAACGAGGCGGCACATGGAGAACACGGGCTTGACGACGGGCAACTTTTTCTCGAACAAATAAAATATCCATTTCAATGTGCTTTGTGCGTTGATGCTGAACAAGATTGCCAGATAAATAAATCGCACTCACATTGTCATAATAGACCACTGTTGCCTTTTCAATCGGACAATGGAGCTCCATTAGCAAATTACGGAGCCAACAAGATTCAGCAACAACATTTGCCACCCTTCGGTATTCCGCCTCTGCACTCGATCGAGATAGTGTGGACTGGCTTTTGGAGGACCATGAGATGATAGTGTCACATAAGAACACACAATAGCCGGAAGTGGAATGACGTGTGTCTGGACAGCCACCCCAATCCGCATCAGTGTAGGCAGACAAACTCGAGACGGAGGACTTATACAGATGTAGTCCGAACTGAAGAGTACCCTTAACATACCGCATAATCCTCTTGAGAGCCCTCATATGTTCTTCATTTGGGTCATGTATGTGTAAACAAACTTGCTGGACCGCATAGGAAATATCAGGCCTCGTAAAAGTGAGTTATTGCAATGCACCAGCCAGGCTGCGATACTGTGTGGGGTCGCTGTATGGAGTACATGAAGCATTGCTCAACTTTGCCTTTGTGTCAACTAGAGTATGTGAAGGTTTGCATAAAGACATCCCTCATTTGTCAAGTATCTCCTCGGCATATTTCTTTTGACTGAGAAACAGACCGCCTGCATAGTGAGTGACAACAATGCCAAGAAAATAATTCAACGGTCTTAAGTCCTTCATTGCAAATTCCGCTGCAAGAAGGGACATAATGGACTGGCGAAGTGAAGGTGAGGATGCAGTTAGGATAATGTCATCAACATACAGAAGTATATAAGCCACATCAGTGCCCTTTCTACAAATAAAGAGAGAATGATCTGACTTGCTGTGAGAGAATCCCAACTTGGAAACAAATTCTGCAAATCTGTTATACCATTTTCGAGGAGCTTGTTTCAGACCATATAAGGATTTTCTCAACAGGCACACATGATCTGGACGGGCAGGATCGCGGAATCCTAACGACTGATGCATGTATACCGTCTCCTGCAAGTGGCTATGTATAAATGCATTCTTGACATCCAACTGATGAATGGACCAAGACTTGGACAGTGCCAGACTAAGAACAGTCCTGATAGTTGCATGCTTGACCACCGGACTGAATGTTTCACCGCAATCTACTCCCACCTGCTGAGACCTGCCATCACCAACAAGACAAACTTTGTATCTCGCAAAAGAACCATCAGAATTCTTTTTATGGCAAAAACCTCACATAGACCGAATTATATTCACATTAGATGGTCGTGGTACCAAATCCCACGTCTTATTTAACATGACAGCTTTGGGATTTTTTGGTATTGGTGAGGGATGGACTAAGGTGGTTATGTTGAAATGGTGTTTAGGGCGAAAGATTATGTGCATTGTACGTGTTTCCATGGTCCGTTTAGGTGTTGGGCCGTGGGATGGTTGGGTGGTGTTGGGATTTTGGGCTGAAACAGTGGGTAGGGTGGTTTCGATATTTTTGGCTGAGGTGGTGGGCTCGGTATGGTTCTAGGCCGGCGAGTTGCCGGAAGGGGTTGGGGTAACGGGTTGTGTTATAGGGGTTTGTGATGGCCCTAAATTGTTACTTTGAGAGTTTAGATGATACCTCAAAACTGGATGAATTTTGTCGTCCAGAAAATCATATGAAGGTGGGGATGCTGCTCGAGATGTAGCAAACGGGAAGGTTGATTCATAAAAGATAACATGACGAGAAATAATAATTTTTCCTGTTGACATATCAATGCATTTATATCCCCTATGATTTTGTGGCTACCCCAAAAACACGCAAGGAGTAGACCGAGCATGTAGTTTATGAATGGTGGTGTAGTTTATGAATGGTGGTGGACAGAAACAAGGGATAACACAAACACTCGTAAATGTGTAAACGAAAGGATACGGTTGTACAATACCTGAGTAGGGGACACCTTGGAGAGTAGTTTATTAGGAAGAATATTTAAGAGATATGTAGCCATTTGAAGAGCATGATGTCAAATATTTTGTGGTGTGGAGGAATGCATAAGTATAGATCGAATCATATTGTTGATTGTTCGAATCTTTCTTTCAGCTTTTCCGTTTTGAGAAGATGTATGTGGACAGGAAAGACGGACAAACATCCCATTTTGTTGACAAAAATTCTGAAATTGGGTATTTATAAATTCCCCTCATTATCACATTGAAAACTTTTAATGGTTTTATCAAACTGAATTTTGATAAACACACTAAATTGTTTCAAAATGTTATAGGTCTGTGATTTTTGTCCCAAGGGAAAGGTCCACAAAAAATTCAAAAAATCATCAAGAATGAGGAAATAATACTTATGACCTGTAGCACTTAATACGGGTGAAGTCCACAAATCACAATGCAAAATATCAAATGGCATAACAGTATTAGTAGTAGAGGCAGAAAACAGAAGTTTAATAAGTTTACCAAACACACAAGTTTGGCAAACAGAAGAGTCCAAACGTCCATTACAAAAATCCAAATTATTCTTCCTAAATTGATTAAAAATCGGTGCTCCTAGGTGTCCCAACCTATTATGCCATATACTAGGAGAGATGACCGCAAAGGTGGAAGGTTTGACCATGCGGTTTTCGGAGACATAAGTGATGGGATATAAGTCCCCCGTGCTATTGCATCTCATGAGCGACATCCCGTCTGAAAATCCTTCACAGAAAAACCAAACGAATCAAAATTCACAGAAACATTGTTGTCAGTGGTAAAACGTCTAACAAAGATCAAGTTTTTAATTAATTTTGGTGCATGTAAGACATTTTTAAGTATAAGTGTGGGTGAGGTGAAGGTAGTGTTACCTGACCAATACCACGAATTGGAATTTCCTGCCCACTGCCGACAATAACTTTTTTATTACCGCTCGTACTAAAATAAGACGAAAGATTACCTTAAGATGCATTCATGTGCGACGTAGCTCCTGTATCCATGTACCACGATTCATCTGGAATATTCAGATTCATGTGACTCATGGCTTGTTCAATATCCATTGGTGCATATCCTACAGAAGATGGTGCCTGAGCTGCAAATGCGTGTTGTAGACGAGATCCGAGAATACCGAGCTGGCGATTTGAAGAAGGAGGAGGTCGGGCCCACGAAGAGGTCGGAAAAGGACACAGCGGGGTAGCCCACTGTGGGGCCCAGGCCCACGGTGGGTGCTGGCCACCGCTATTGACTGGAAAATTGCCGCCACTACCAGGGCTGGTTGCTGCCGCAGGCGGTTTGGCCCCCGCCACGTCCACGTCCCTTTCCATTATTTTTTCCTTTATTGTTTCGATTTGTACCCCGTTTTTGCCCATTATTTTGACAAGTATTTTGGCCACCCGAACTAGAATTTTGGGGCTCCAAATTAGTGGAAAAAGAGTTGGTAGAGACTAGAGTCGTTCCACCTGTGGTTGTGCCCGATGATGCATACTTTGCCTTCCTCGTTTCCTCAAGAATTAACCTCGAACGGGCCTCGTAAAAGGGAAGTAACGGATTGCTTTGCTGAATGAATGTAGCAACACCATCATATTGTTCATTCAGCCCCGCAATTAATTGAAGGACTAACATTTGGTTTGTCATGGGCGAACCAACGTTGGACAGTTGGTCCGCAAGTACTTTTAATTCTTGACAATAGGACGAGATGTTAGAAAAATCATTCAATTTAATATTTGTAAATTGGTGTTCAAGATAAACGGCCCTAGACATTTTGTTATCTTGAAAAATATTCTTTAGTCTTTCCCACGCCTGTTTAGCCGTAGAATTAGGTTCTAAGATGGTATGAAGAAGATCATTCGAAATTGTGCCATAAATCAATTGAAGGACAATAACATCTAAGCGGGACCATAATTTCTTGTCCACCGTAGTGGTATCCGACGACGACTCGGATGGAAGAATATGGTCAAGCACCTCATAAGCACGGCAATGAGTTTTGAAAAGCTCTACCCATGAGGTATATTGCCCTTTCTCCATTTCATCAGTTATAGAGATGAAGTTCTTGACGTTATTGACGGCAAGAGCGGGATGAAAGGTTTGTTTTTCGGCCATAGTTTCCACTTAGAATCACCAAGAGAAGAAAGAGAAGGAAGTTGTTTTGGATGAAAGTGGATTGGGAAGACCTCAAAAAAATATGCTAGCCGTGGGAAAACCTCAAAAAAAGAGAATGAAGTTGATTTGTATTGTTATTGGCTAGGGTTTTAGGTCTTTAGAATGGTAGGTTAAGTTTAGGGTTTTTAGGAAGACTAACCCTAATGTAAGTGGACGAAAAACAAGTGAAAGGAAAGGGCAAAGTTACGGCTAAGAGAGGAAAAAGAGAAGAGAATTAGGGCAAGGATCTTTAGGCTAATGATACCACGTAAGAATTGATTCTTTGATTATCATTCTTCCAAATATACAATATATATACATGTACTAAAGTAAGACTATTCTAGAAGAAAATTATTCTAGAAGACTAATATTCTACTTTACCTAATATACAAGATCCTAATTACAATTACAATAATTACAATATTAATTATAATAATGAGGGATAATCACTCTAATAAATATTAAATAAAATAAAAGAAATATCATATGCTAAAGGGTTATCCAAAGGTTAGGTGTTTTGCAACTGAAAAAATAAAAACAATACTATAATTAAGCAACTTGGCCTAAAATTGCAGCTACATGTAAGCACTTTTGGTTTTATTCTCTGATTGCTTTTGAATAATCAACTAATTATCAATGCAAGTTTACTTTAAAATAACTCAACATGTCTTAGCCGCCTGTAAATTGTTGTTGTATTATTTAGAATAATAGTTGTTGTGATTAAAACCTTTTCCATTGCTTGTTATAAGAAAAGAAATTAACACCAAAATTGAAATAGAACAATGACTTCCTCTTCAGAATCAAATCTTGGCAGCTATGGCTTCCTTATTATCAGTGCCATTATATCTATCATCATCATTAGTTACATTAAGGCTATCATCAATTTCATCAAGGGTAGATTTCATTATTTCTACAACCAAGGTTAAGGAGCTTTCTAATGTATCATAGACTTTTTAGCCTTGCAATATGTGCTTTATTTACCCTCTGTCTCCTTCTGCTTATTTATTTGTTAAGAATGGTGTAATGTTAGGCTAGCTAGAGAATCAAATTGTTGATATGTAACTTCATTCCTTATGATCTAAATAGACTTAGTTGGACATGATATGATCCTGTTGATTTACATGTGTTAACTTGAAATTTATAAGGTCTTCTATCTAAAAACGCCCCTAAACTTGGCTCGGATTGTTAGTTTCCTCCCTAAATTATGTCTAGTCCTAATTACTCCTGAACTTGGCTATTTAATAGCCTTTACCCCCTTGAACGCTGACGCGACAAAGAGCGTGATTACACTCTTTTAGGTGCGTGAAAGTGAAGATTTTTTTTTTTCAAATAGCCAAGTTCAAGGGGTAATTAAGACTAGACATAGTTTAGGAAGGAAACTAATAATTCAAGCCAAGTTTAGGGGTGTTTTCGGGTATTCTGCTTTATTTTGCCCAATCGTATACATTTGTCTTGTTGGTGAAAGAAGGAAAATTTTGACCACATACCCTTGTTCCAGCCTTATCCCAAGACCTATATTGTATTGATGAAAATTGTTGAATTTTGTGATCATGTCATCTAAGCTTAAGCTGTTAGAGAGAACATGCTTTTATTTACTTAATTATGTCTTCAACGTTTGTTTCTTTGATAATGCAGCTAGTGAAGGAGGAGAGCTTTTATTTACTTAATTATGTCTTCAACGTTTGTTTCTTTGATAATGCAGCTAGTGAAGGAGGAGAGCCAAGTGAAGCTCCTCAGGGAATTTCACCAATTGAGGTACATGCAGAAATGTCCTTGGATGTGATTAGGGATGGCAACGGATCGGATCTGGACCGGATCTTACTAGATCCAGATTCAGATCCGTTTTTCATACCTGAATCCAGATCCGGATCCACCGGGTTCACGGATCGGATCTGGATCCACATGTAAAAAAATTGTCTTGCTAAGAATGTAACCTTGCTAAGATTTTTTTTTTTAACTGACAAACGATTTTTACTTAGCTAACAGTTTACTGTGTTTCAATTTTGAAATGTTCATATGAGATATTTTGTTCGTTGTCTCGTTTTGATTGTGAGCTATTAATTGAAAATGATGGACAATGACAATAGTTGTGAAAAATGCTGACTAGTATTTCACAATGCAGAACTTGCATGTGCTTGGAATCTTCACAAATGAAGTGAATATAATTTTAACTACTTGTCTATGGAGATGTTAGTCATTCACTAATATAACATTGATTTTATTATCGAAGTTACCTCTTTATTTTTTGGTTTTTGAGTTAACGCGGGGATAAATTAAACTTGTTTTGAGAATTAAACTTGCAAGGATGTGCTTAGCAATTTTAAGAAAATAGTTATAAAATTACATTCTAGGTTATGAATATATTTAATAAAAAACGGATCCACGGGTCGGATCTAGACCGGATACGGATCTCAAATACAAGATCCATATCCAGATCTGATTCATCAGAAACGGATCCGGATCCGTCGGGTCCAAATTTTGAAGATCCATATCCTATAAAATGGATCTGGATACACCGGATCCGGACCGGGTCCAGGATCCATTGACATCTCTAGATGTGCTAAATACACTTACTGATAACTTTGGGCAGAAAGCTCTGATTGCGGAGGGATCTTATGGTCGCGTTTTTGGTGCTAAATTAAGCAATGGCCAGCAAGTAGCAATAAAGAAATTGGATACTAGTTCTTCACCAGAATCAGACTGTCTTCACAGATCGGTGAGTGTCGGCGAGTCATTAATATTTTTCATGTAACACTATAAAAAAAACAAGAATTAGCGACAGAGTAGCTAATTTCAGTTTTTTTTTGTAGACCAACTAGTACTACTATTTTGGGACGAATAGAACACTCTCTCAAAATATTTTCCTTCTTGTGTATACAGTTGCAAATGGTTTCAAGACTTCAGCATGAGCATTTTGTGACTCTGATGGGCTATTGCTTAGAAGCAAACAACCGAATCTTGGTTTACGAGTTTGCAATCATGGGCACATTGTATGACGTATTACATGGTATGTCGATAATTTTGAACCATATATAGACTTTCCAATGCTTGATTCTTGGTTTGATCAACATGAATTCATTCAGATCACTCTATCGATAAGTGCTCTTTGTTGTACAATTACATCTAAGTATAGGCTAGATTTTGTGGTTATTTTAGTTTATGTTGCAGCATCATAAGTGATTCTTGGATGTCTTGTTGTAGGTAAAAAAGGAGGACAAGGTGCTGAGCCTGGTTCAGTTCTTACATGGAATCAGAGAGTTAAAAAATTTTGTGGTGTAGCCAGTGGCCTCGAATAGCTACACGAAAAAGTTGAACCGCCATTACTCATCGCAGTGTCAGATCTAGCAATGTACTACTGTTTGATGATTTTACAGCAAAGATTGGTGATTTCAACTTGACAAATCAGTCTTCAGAGCATTCCATTAGAGTTCAAGAGAGTTTTGGCTACAATGCTCCTGAGTAAGCCTTGCATTTTTAACCCTACCCTAACATGCAATTAATTCCTCGTTAACTACTCAAAATAAGGTTTATTTTCTGAACTTTTACAAGAAAATTGTATGATAATAAAATGGTAATTTATGGTACAGGTATGCCATGACAGGAAAGATAACAGAGAAAAGTGATATTTATAGTGTTGGAGTTATTCTCTTAGAGCTGTTGACAGGAAGAAAGCCAGTAGATTATACAATGCCCGAAGGGAAACAGAGTCTTGTCACATGGGTATGTTCTTATCCTCGTTGCTCACTCCGTCTCAATTTATGTGAAGATGTTTTACTTGACACAAAGTTTAAGAATGAAAGAAACACTTTTGAAACTTGTAGTCTAAAATAAGTTATAGATATTTATGTGGTTATAAAACTATTTTAGTAAGGGAAACATGATAAGTTTAAAGTTAAATTGCTACTCCCTCTGTCCCAATTTATGTAGCGCCTTTCGGATATCGAGAGTCAACTTTTTAATTTTGACCAAGAATTCGGATATAGAATCTTAAAATGTTTTCAAATAAAATTTATACGTTTGAAAAACTTGTAAAAATTACCACCGGTCACAATAATTGACAATTCAAAATATTGTAAGACATGAAAAAGTTGTGGTCAAAGAAATCGTTTGACTCTCGAAATCCGAAAGTTGCCACATAAATTGGGATGAATAGAGTTAAATACAAAAATGTGTCATTCTAACGGAGAGATCAATTGTTAATGTTTAGCTCTCTTTATGCCTCAATGTACTTATTCATCCTCAAATGATCTTCTGCAGGCAACTCCACTACTAAGTGAAGATAAAGTGCAGGAGTATGTTGATCCCAAACTAAATAATGAGTACCCTCTAAAGGAAATTGTTAAGGTTTTCTTCTTCCTCATCTTTGAACAAATTCTTGTAAATCAAGGCTTAGTTTTTTTTCATAATGTAACCACTATTCGACTATTCTTTCTCAGGTGGCAGCTCTTGTAGGACTTTGTATTCAAGAAGAGCCAGATTTTCGACCAAACATGTCAATTATGGTCAAGACACTGCAGCCACTTCTCAATGCCAATTAAACCAGCAAGGCCTAATTCAGCCTTTTCCTACAATTTGAAGCTATTTCGAGATTTTTCTGTAACCCAAAATTTTCTTAACTACTCTTGTTTTCTTTATAAGAATGATACTTAAACCAACTTTCGTAGGGTCATTTGTTCTTTTTCCCTTATTTTGTGCTGGTCTTTAATCTATATCCCTCATTACAATAAAAAAAATCATTTGTCATGAGTTTATATTTTCTTATTATACTATCTCACAAGTTATGTCATGACATGACTTCAGTTTCTAAAGAAATTATGCCTACTAAGCATAAGTTCGGTTGCTAAAGAGCAAAATTTTAAAGAACAACCCATTAAATTGTTAGACTGAATTCCTACGACTCATCTCACTCTCAGGGACGGATTGAACAATTGTTATTAGGGAAGGATCTCTATCATTGGTTCATCAGAAGCCATCAAGCACGAAAACAACAAGGAGTGTGCTAGTGAGTCCCAAGTGAAGGAAAGGACATGAGAGGCATAGAGAGGACTTAAGGACAAGACACGACTCAGACCCCGGTAAATTTGATGAAATATTAGCATTTTACATTTTCTTTTGAACATTTAACTATAATTTACACAATTTTGGAAGAATCTTGTTGATTTAGAATATTGTTATGTACGTGTTTTTTTATGTTTAGATTGTTAGATCACTTTTTTTGTAAATGTTTCTTTTAGATTTTACACAAATCTAACATATGCTCTACGTAATTAAATTTATGGAGATTGCCTTGTGACTAAATACCTTATGCCATGAAAGGTAAAATGTCCTACCCTGCGCCTCTGCCTTTATAACACTGTTATTTATCAGCAATAAGTTACTGAAATTTAGGTGGATTTACAACTGAAACCATGAATTATGTATTTATTGTATCTGTCCATTATGAATTTTGAAATAAGGATGTAACTATTAAATAATTAAAACTCCACCTACACGAGCTTCAATAAAATATTGCTAGGTCTCAAATCCGAATAAAGGAAATTATTGACAAAGATTACAAAGTATGATAAATCCTCTAAGTTAGATATACAGATTTCATATTCCTTGACATATTCTTCTTTTTTCTATAATGGTGATCTTCTGGCTAGCTTACACGCAGCTAGACTAATTCCATAGTACCTACTAATTGCTATATTCCCTTAGATATTCTTTTTCTCCATTATTCTATCATCTTTGGAGAAGCAAAAGCACAGAAATAAAGGACAGTTTCCATGATAGTTGACATAACCAAATATCCATATTAATAGAAAAGACTAGCAAGAACACAAACCTGAACATTCATCTTTTGAGAATGGGCTATTGAAATAAATAAACCCAAGGTAGAAGAGATTACAAGAACAAGGTCACAAGTTTCTGCAGCTTAGAGAGGGGAAAATTACAAACTAGCAACAAAAAGAATGATATATGTACTTCCAAGAAATAATTTACACAACACAAGCAGGGCAAACTATGAACCAAGGCAGTTACAACAGAATTTGCAAAACTGCCTTCGTCGTGAATACTTACTTTACACTTGGAATACACCTAGGTTAAAAATACAACAATGAAAGCTATTGACTTGACGAGGGATTTAACGTTGCCCTGTTTGCTTTGTTTTGGCTATGGTCATGAAGTTATTAACAGATTAGTTTTGGATGTAGCTATAGTTTTTCAGCCTGCTTTGAGGATTCTTCCAAGTGTGGAGGTAAGAGATTAAGGAAACTCCCATGAGCATGTTGAGAGTCAGCAGCCTCTGAATCCTCATCTACAAACACATGAAAATCCATATTTTAGCCAATTATATCCATAAGAGAAAAATAAAGGGAATAAAAATGAGAAAGAACACACGACGGACAAGATGTTGTAAATGTATCGCAAACAGAAAGTCAGAGAGATTTGTCTTTAGCGCTCCAACTCAGAGAAACTTCATGACCCATAAGAGATGAATAAACAGAAGGACAACAAGAATGAACACATGAGACAAGGGACAAAACGCTGAAAAAGTAAACTCGGAAATGGAGAGTCAACTAATAATTCTCTTTTTTTCTTGAAAGCTGATCATAGTATCCGTTGTTTCGGGCCCCAGGGGATCAGTTCAAGTGACAGGTTGAGGGATTAGTGAATTAGGTCACAGGTTTGAGCCCTGCGCCACGCAAACTAAGCATAGAATTTAAGTTGATAAGGGTAGAGGGCGGGCCTGTTATCCCCGAGTTTTGAAGTTTGCGGTTGGTCCTGAGGGTTGGCCCTATACGGGTTTCTCAGTCATAAAAAATATCCGCTGTTTCCTTCTGACAAATTACCACCATTACGGGAAGTTAAAAAAAAATCTCTTCACCTCCAACTCTTTAGAACTCTATAAATATAACGGGTGGTGATGCTCAATCACAGTATAAGTAGCAACTCATTTCCTGGGATAAGGTTTTCCGAACATGACTAACAGTTGAACAAGTGAAGACATGCCACTATTACTTCCATTCCTTGGGTATTGCCTCTCTTTTTCTAGGAGCAATGCTTGGAGAATAAATAATTCCAGTCTACAATAGTACTATGAAAACCAGAATAAATTAAAAAAGAGGGGCAGATATCCTACTGAAAAGTGATTTCACAGTTGGCCTCTTAGCTTTGTTGTTCTTCTTCTTCAGTTCAGCTGAAAAATAGAAATAAACATTTCAAGACAAACCACAAACTGAAAATCAAAAAGAAAAAAGAAACAATTTTTTACTTGAAAAGCAGAGGATTGATTAGCAAAGCAGAAATCAAATCATTCTTGCACTAGGCAAGATAAGTTCAAAATAAGATCAGATGGATTAATTATAATTTAATGCAAGGAAAAGCAAAATACCCATTTGCGCAACATCATTATCATTCACAATCTCAAAGTTTCTGTAAGTGTAACCCATAAAGTTGACATCCTTTGAGGACAGCATCTGTAATGACAAACAAAAGGGTCAAGGACAGGTTTAAAAATGACAGGAGTATTATAAGGAGTGCATGATGAAAAAGACTATGATCATAACTGCCGACCAAATTAGCTGATGATAGATAGCAAAATGAAACATTTTTCTCATATCTTTTTCTGAGAAAGCAAAAAAACACATTTTCCTCTTACTCAATACTGAAACAGGTCTATCAGAAAATTTGTTGCCAAACTAGTTTACGATAAAGGAAGCCACATCTTCCCTTTCAACTGTCTTTTACCCTTTATCTTTTACAATGCCTCAGAAGTAGCTACATGGATTTTCCAATTTGGAAACCAGCAAAACAGCCTTATACTTAATTCTGCAACACTACAGAGCTTAGGTTAATCTACCAAAAAAACATCACCTCCGCCAGCTCACTAGCAGGTCAATAAGCAGATATATCTGTCTTGGTTCTCTATTGCTGTGAATTCTGCTCAATTGCTATATAGCAAAGTTGTACTTGAACAAGAATTTTAATTTGCCATCTTTTCAATTGCTATATAGAAAAGTAGTACTTATCAGTATAAGTATATAAAGCAAATGGTTACTCCCACAGAACTAGATATTCAAGTTCTGCCGTGCATACACACAGAAAGTTAGAATGAAGACCATACAGATCGTCCCTATTAGCTGATTATTCACATGCAGAATGCATCACCGAAAGAATCCCCAGTGAATTATGAAAACTCGTAAGCAGTTTACTAAATCATCCCTATCAGTTGATTATTCAAATGCAGAATGACAGAGTTAACCTCACTTGAACATGCCCCTACGAATTATGAATTCACTAGCAGTTAATCGGTACTAACCTTCCTCCATGGACCTGATTTTGCTGCTGTTGGAATTTGATTGTCACCCTCCAAACCAAAATTGCAAAGGAAGACATGAGAAACAAGCATAATAAGAACTGCACAAAAAAGGTTACTACATGGGGAAACCAAGAGTGAAGGGCAATCAGCGTACCTCTTCAAACTTCTCAAAATTCTGAGTATCCAACTCGCCATTAACTTCTGGAATAAATGCAGCTTTCATGTGATAAAGTTTATCCCATTCAATGCCTTTGAACCATGGGTGAGCCTGAAACAACAGTTAACCGATTAAATTTGTCCAGGCCTAATCCCATTCTAAGTGTTCACGGGAGTTCACATTGTATACACGAAAAGTACCTTTATTTCATCAGCACCCCTGGTCCCAAGTCTCTGTTCTACATTACACAATAGTTTACAAATGAGATCTTTTGCTTCTGGAGATAGTTTTGCCTCTTCAGGAAATTTAAGATGAGTCCGCCAATTTACTATCTGTAGCAACAAGACATAAGTCAATTGTCATCTAGAAAGAATCAAAATGCAACTTGAAGTTGGAAAGTTACAACATTTGAAGCAAATATTCCAAGTTTTCACCAAAGGTTATAAACTATAGTTGATGCAATAGAACTGATCCAGAGTGGCATTTCAGTAGTTGAAAAGTGTGAGAAGAACAAGATGAAAATAACAACAAAATGACACTTGTAAGTCATCTTGAGCAAATGTTGCTGAATGCAATAATCATGCTTAGAGAACATAGATTTTTTCGGACCTTACACACAACACTGCAGCCTATGTCATGATGAAATGGCTATGCATGTCAAACATGAACATACAGGCATCAAGATCCAATCACTGAGTAACAATTGGGCCCTGCTCATTGTTGTTTAAAATTATCCATGTAGCAAATCCATTTAATATATGTTTAACCTATACTGATACTTATGTGCCTAGAAGGATGTCATTAGAATGCATTCATTCCAGATTAACTTATGTAAATTGCTGACATGGTAAATATTGGAATGCACACCATCTATATACGGTGGAAACAAAAAAGCTGCATGTCATCCAGTTTCCAGAATCCCAATAAATCCCTTGAATAAATAGGCTTCCGCCCCAGGATATTTGGTGTCCCAGACTCTGGATGAACTAAACAGAGCATGAGATTCTGCACCATTAAACTTACGAGGCATGTATTCAGATGCATAATGATAAACATTAAACTGTATTACTTCCTCCTGGTCCTTTCCATATAAGTGAGATACTGAATGAATCATAAAGATTCTAAGGAAATAGCGGGGCAATTGTTTCCTTCATATAAACTGCTCACTCTGCTCAGACAAACAATTACATTTCCAGATCTCTTATCAACTTAGACAGATGATAACCAGTGGATTCCAAACACCAAAACTTTTTCACCATGTGTAACCCAAGGAGCAAATTCCCATTATTACCTTTCTACAGGTGGACATAGGTTCATCAGAATAGAATGGTGGATATCCCACTAGCATTTCATACATGATCGCACCAAGTGACCACCTGAGAGAGGAACACTCAAGAAAATGTAATAAAACAGATAAGCTTTGACTTGAAAGAGAGAACATAGCGGGTGTTTGTATTGGCTTATTTTAAGTGTGTATTGGCTTTTAAGCTCTTTTCTACTTTTTGTGGTGTTTGGGAAAGAAAACAAATGCTTTTAAGCACTTACTTATAGGCCAAAAAAGTACAAAATAAGCCAAAAGCCAAAAGTTGGGTATTACCAACTTATGGCTTTTAGCTTTTAGCTTTTAGCTTATGAGCTACTTTTAAAAAGTCAATCCAAACACCCTCATAATACGAAGATACTGACCAATCACATTCACAGCCATATCCTTTCTTCAGTAAAACCTCTGGAGCAATGTAATCAGGTGTCCCAACAGTGGAATAAGCCTGCAGTACTTCATTGTGTTAAAATGATTCCATGTAATGAATACAAGGAGCTATAAAAAATAACCATTTGGTACTATCCTTCCTAGACAGAAGCAGGGGTAAGGGAAGAAATCTTGCTAAATTCCACAACAATAAAAGGGGCAGCTCGGTGCACTAAGCTCCCGCTATGCGCGGGGTCCGGGGAAGGGCCGGACCACAAGGGTCTATTGTACGCAGCCTTACCTCACATTTCTGCAAGAGGCTGTTTCCACAGCTTGAACCCATGACCTCCTGATCGCATGGCAGCAACTTTACCAGTTACTCCAAGGCTCCCCTTCAACAATGTACATAAAAAAAGGAATTCAATCAAATACTTCCAGTCCAGTTGATAGGATCCGGTTAAAGGTAGTTACTTGAGAAAAGAGCTAGGGATCAGAAGAGAGATCTGAAAATAAGGGGGGAGGAAGAGGGAGTGCATAGCAGTGGAGCATATCACACTCTCATGATCAAACAAGGTGTAGAAAAAGAAACTCTGTTGGCAAATCATGAAACCGAAGTGACAACTATAGGCAAGAGCTCCAACCAAGAGAAGTAATGATAAAAGAGAGAGAGAGAGAGAGAGGGAGAGAGAGAGAAGTTAATCAGAGAAAGGAGGTGAGGAGGAGAGAGAATGACAGTTCACTTTCATTGCAAGCCTTTTTGTCCTCAGTAGTAACTTTAAGAGTCAACCATGCATTAGTTTAAAACACAGAGGTGTGCAACATCTTCCACGGTCTAAAGGGTATATACATACATACATATATATATATCACATCCTTAGTCAACTCCCCGGTCCTAAACCGCTTGGCAAATTCGGCTTTGTTGAACATAATCTCCACTTCAACCCTGAAGTGGTATTGCAGGTTCAATCTATCTTACTGACTTTCTCTATCATTCATGGAGCGAAGAAAGGGGGTTTGCCCTAGCTACCGCTATCCATTGAAAATCAAAAGAGCTACCAAAGGAAATACACACAAGCGCACACACACACACACAAACACACATATATAATACAGACGGCTCTCTTGCAGATATTTTTGTTCCATATGTTTAAATTAGGAAAGGAGCTTTTCCTCTAACTTGTACTTAAGTTCTCTCTCCTATACAAATCTTTTTACTTGAGGAGGATCAGAGGGAAGGCAGTGGGGTTGTTTTAAGATTTTGAAAATGGAAGGTTCATTTGTCATGGTTGTAATTAGGAACTCACAAGCATCCTCCTATTCTTCTGCCAATGCAACAGTTGCTCCTGTTGAGTGCGCCTTGGAGGGGCTGGGCGTCCATCGCTTAGAAGAGCACCACTTAATTTACTTGCCGCTGTGAAATCCTTTTCCTGAAGATTACTGCAGTCCAGCGGTTTACACAATCCAAAATCTGATAATTTCATGTGCCCATGTTTATCAAGTAGTAAGTTATCAGGCTTGATATCTCTGCAAATTTTGGATAGAAGAGATTATTCCTCCTGAATAAGAAAACAATGGAGAAAAGGAACAAAAAATAACACTTTGATAGGTCACTGCAATCACATAACACAGAAACAAAATTTCATATCCACCTGTGAATATAATTGTGTTTATGGATAGATTCTACAGCAAGGACCGTCTCCCCCACATAAAACCTGGCATCATCTTCTGTTAAAGTGTCCTTGCGCATCAGCAAAGTCATCATATCTCCACCAGGAAGATATTCCATTATTAGATAAAGATACTCCTCATCTTGGAAAGAGCAATATAGCTTAACAATGCAGTTGCTCTCTACTTCAGCAAGTAGATTCCTTTCAGCTTTAACATGTTCAACCTAACAAACACAGTTGATAAGCAAAAATTAGTATACAATTATGCAACACAAACAATCACCTAGTAACTATAGATAAAGCTCTGTGTTTTTTTTACCTGGCCTCTACGAAGCATTTCTGATTTCTTAAGCTTTTTCATGGCATAGACATGACCAGTTGCCTTCTCCCTGCATATTCTAACCTGAAGCAAGACAATAAGTTTACAAGGTCAAAAAGAATATAATCCCCAAAGCTATCTATATTTCTGATTCAGGGGAGAGGGAGAGAGAGAGAGAGAGAGGGGGGGGGGGGGGGGTCCTCCGAGTACAATTTATTGATTACTGCCATTTCTCAATTAAAGATCAAAAAGCTTGCTACCATGAAGAAATTGGCCTACCCCAGCAAAAGTAAAAGAACCTATAACAGTTCACTAGGGAAAGCTCTCCAATTTCCAATTATCTGAGTATGTATGATATAGAAAACAACCATGAAAATATTTCTACCCAAGGACATAATGACCCCTTTTTCTACCTTACCCCTCCCTCCCTCCCTCATTTATATATATATATATATATATTTTTATAGCAGTGGTGTCCGGACCAGCTTGCGCGCACCTCTACTAATTCCACAAGTACTTGCCACCTCCCACCAGCACAGGTATCGGGTAATTACAACCACCAAGGCTTGGAGATATGGAAAGAAATCAGCTATGTTTTTGCTCCGTTGGGATTTGAACCTAAGATCTCATGGTTCTCCACCCACTTCATTCACCACTAAGCCACACCTCTGGGTGCCTTTACCTCAATCTATATTATAGTATTTCTATATCTCCCAAAGGATGCTCAAACCCCGAGGGAAAAAGATACGAGCTTGATGAGTAGAATAAAAAAGAAATAAGAAACAAACTTATAAGATTTCCAATCACAGCTCTCTTTGACCATTATGCTGGTCGGACATATGACAGAATGAAGGAGTGGTAAGAGATAAAGAAAGAGACCTCCCCAAATGCACCCTTTCCTATCATTGTCAACGGCTCAAAATCATCAGCACCCATTTTATGCCTTTGAAGGCGCATAAATTCTGTCTCTTTTTTCTCAAGGTACTTCCGTAAATTGCTCTGCTCTTCCTCAGAAACCTCAGCATCGGCTAATTTTTTTTCAAGCATATTGCGTCTGCAACAAAGCAAACAAATAAAGATTATTCTTCAAGAAAATTTGATTTTTGTATGCACAATTCAGTTAAAGCACAATGAACATGAAAAAGATAAAAGAACGGGGTGATGGCACATAAAGCATATTCATTAACTAATAAAAGAAACGTATCATATGATCACCATAAGCTCAAGATTTACATCGATGGCCACAGAAAACTTCAAATATCTTCCGAGACAAATATTTTTCTAAAAGAATAAAGGGTGACAGAAGAGTGTTTATCTGAACTTCTGAAGAAAATCAATAATCAACTCTCAAGACAAGTCACCCAAAACATGCTTACGATCTATACAGTTGCAAGAAATGAGTCAAACAGAGAAAATGTTGGTTGGCCAGCCTATAAATGAGTGATGTAACGGAAAGACTTGTAGATCAGCAGATGCACCAACTATCAAAAGGTTCTTAAAAAACTTGATCAAAGATAAAAGAGATTAAGTGAGCGTTGAATGTAAATGTTGAGCCTATGAAGTAGGGAGGTAATGATTTGTAGATCAGCAGATTCACCAACTACCAAAAGGTTTTTAGAAGCATTTGACCAACTTAATAAAAGAGATCATGTGAGCACGGAGGCAACATGGTCGAACACAAAAATTAATCAGTAATATCAGGATGCAAGTAATTGATGAATGATGATTAGACAAACTCCTCTATATATTACTAGCTGCTTCATACACATGCATATCATATGTAGATACTTATCTGTATTACAGATGAGATGAGATATTATAACTGTAGATAATCAGGGACAACAAATAAGCAGCTGAAATTGTCAACTCTAGTTTCCATCTTCTTTGCCCATAATTAGGGCTCTAACACTAACATCAGAAGTTTTATATTTGCAGTTCTGGGGCTGTGCTTTTACAAATTATATACATCTTTGAAGATACACACCAGAGGTCAAATCCATAGTAATCAGTAATCACTAATGAAGGACGACCAACAAGAAGCTGAACAATTTTCTACTTTAATTACTCAGTACAAAAGAAAGGCAACAGTGAATGGTTTGTTTATTTTTGGATCCCATTTTCCTTCTCCCATAGCTAGACCTAAAACTTAGCTAAAGGAAATAACAATACCATCACTGGTTCACTACTATTAGAACAACTATGCCTAACTCCCAAATCTACTAGCATGACTAAAACATATTACCAACTAATTGATATCGCCCTTTTTTTAATAAGATGGTATCGCCTTTTTATTCACTTACATAATTGGTATTGCATGTAAACATTGTTTCTTCCATTGGACTCTTATCTTTTGCTAGGTTCATATGGATTCCAAGAAATTATAAGCCTTTCGAGACAACATCCTTCCATGTGATTTTGCGCCTACCTCGTCCTCTTTTAGCACCTTCACTCGTCATGGTTTAACAGCTATGGACTGATGCATCTGGAGGTCACCACATGACATGACTATACTATCTCAAGTGACCTTCTCTCGGTTGGTTATACTTGTATTAATGGGGTGGAAATTCCCAGAATACAAGTCATATACAAAGGTAGAGAACTTACACAATAATATGGTTCTCGACAATAGCAAGTCATATATGCTAAAAGGAACATCATAGGCACCAAAAGTTCTTATTTCCAGTTGACTACCATCGCCGTCTAACTACCAACAAAAGAATGAAAATTTCATGACAAAACTTATGAACCCACTCAGGTGCCAGGATGAGGCTATATGACTTGTTCAGGAGATGAGTTCAGAGTGCCCTCTATGTAATGACATCAGTTTCAATTATCCCACACTCAAGTTATTGATTTATTTTTTTCCAGAAAATTTATCATTAACAACATAATCAACAGAAAACTACATTAAAACCTTTTGGAATGGGATATCAGATTCAAGGATGATCACTAGAAGGGACAATAAAATAGTTATTGCATAGATGTCATCAGCTTTCCAATGTTTGTTAATAGTTGCAAGATGGGAAATCTCATGTAACTAGGATTCTAAATGTTGCATACTGGAAACCATTAGAATGAACCCTCCAGCAGTAAGCACAAGTTGGAACATCGATTAAATGAACTTTTGATTGCAACGACACACATCTATCAATGACCAATACGAATTCACAGTCATTACAAGGAGAAAGGAAGACTGACATACCGCTCTCTACGCTCCTGCAAGCTCTTCATTTGTTCCTTGTAGTGTTTTTCTATGTACTGCTTGGCAGCTGCAGCTTTCTGTTTAGTCGCAGTTGAAGGCGTTTCCTCATGTGATGAAAATTTTGACCCTTCTTTCCCATTACTAGTAGTTTCCTGCTTCTTGGGAGGCTTGAGCTTATCTTTTTTCCCAAGCTTACTGAACCATCGTTTGGCACTCTCCATCCTCCACCTTAGTTAACTTAATAAAGATAGGAGCAATTATCACAAGAGCTAGAACTCTGCCAGCGCAATTTTGTCTTCCTTTGACAATAAGTATTCCAGAAATCAATTATAAGCTGAGCTTCAAAACACCATTAGGACCAATTCAATGCTTTGCCTGATGGACAAATGAAAAAAATATTCAATCAAGAACCGAAGCCTCGTATTTACACAGATAAACTACCCATTACAGACAACTAAAACACTGTCAAAATCTGAAATTTCCGCATTCTCATTTTGCTCGATTATTTTAATTAAGGTTAGTAAGATTATACACTTTACATGATACTCACAGTTCGAGTATATCTCATACTGTCCACCAGCACTGCCATCCAAATAAAAATTAACAGAAAAAAAAAGGATAATAGGACGTATTCCATTAAAGGGGGAAAAAGGTAAAAGAACTGGATTTCAGATAACCACACAGTAGAAATCTAGAACTTCAAAATTGCTTGTCCACCAAAAACCAACATGGGAAATAAACAGCACAGAAGACAGATCTTCTATATATCATGAAACAAAGAAAATCCATAAACTAAATCAAAGAACAGAAAAAAATTATAACAATAGAAGAAAGAAAGAAAAAGGACCCCAACAACAACAGCAACATACCCAGTGTAATCCCAAAGTAGGGTCTGGGAGTAGGGTGTTCACGGTTTGGTTAGAAACTGATCCAAACCGCAAATTGAACCAAACCGATCAAATAAACCGAGAGTTGTTTGGGTTGGGTTTGGTTTTAAATTTTTAAAAACCGATAATATTTGGTTTTATTTCAACTTACCAAGGTAGAGGTAAGGTCTGCATACACTCTACCCTCCCCAGACCCCACGTTGTGGGATTTCACTGGGTATGTTGTTATTTTGGTTTTATTAAAAACAAGCCGAAAAAAAAACCAAAACCAACAAATCATATACGTAATCTTTATAATTATTATAAGATATATTAAATTTTTATATGTAATTTTATTTTGCTTATTTTTTATCAAATTTTCTTTATCTCTAGTAGGCTAATGAACTTTACACCTTAAACTCATTTCTAACTAAAAGAGATCCATGAAATCCAATCTCATTAATTCAAAGAAACATTCATGAGATTTATCTAAAAGAGGACTGTGTTTCTTATAAACTTTATTCACTTAATTAAAGCTATAGATCTTAAGATATTTTCTACTTAATCCAAGAAAATTATAGCTCCCACAATTAAAAAAAAAGTAGTAATAATAACAAACATATTATAAGTTGCAAAACAATGAAAAAGTCTTTCTTAATTGTAGGAAAAAAATGAAGAGAGAAATACCATTAAGTTTTTTAAAAACCGAAAAACCTAACCAAACCGATAACAACCAAACCGATGGATATGTATTATACTTGGTTTGGTTTTAATAATGTAAAAACCGATTACATTGGTTTGGTTTTGATTTTAACCAAAAATCGACCCAAACCGACCCATGAACACCCCTAGTGGGGAGGGCAGACCTTACCTCTACCTTTGTGGGATAGAGAGGTTGTTTCCGATAGACCCTCGGCTCAAAAGGAAAATAGTCGATGCAGGATTGCGAGGAAAATAAGACAGCAAAATAATCAAGATACAAAGCAACACATAGTAATACACACATAAAGAGTAAGGGATCTACGCGATACCTAAATAATACTAATAGGAAAAAGGAGAAGAGGAGATGAAGAGGGTAGACCCCTACCTCTCCCGCACAATGTGACAAAACTCAACTATCCACTAACCTTCTACCCTAATTCTGGACCCACAAATATTCCTATCTAAAGTCATGTCCTCAATCAGTTGAAGTTGTGTCATGTCTTGTCTAATCACCTCCCCGGTTCTACTTCGGCCTAACTCTACCTCTTCTAACCCCCTACCGCCAATCTCTCTCCCTTCACATGTCCGAACCATCTCAGTCTCGCTTCCCTCGTCTTATCCTCCACGGAGGCCACTCCGACAAACTTCATTCCTAATCATATCTCTCCTAGTATGACTATACATCCATCTGAGCAGTAAGAAGCATATCCATTTTCTAGTTTTGGACCCTTAACAAGCAATTTCTCAATTAAGTCACAATTCACAAAGAGAAAGACCAAGAAAACTGATAATTTAACAACCCAAAATACAAAATTCTCTAAAAAGGAAAAGATCAAGCTTATATCAAAGAAAGCAACTTTCTTGATAAAAAAAATCAGCAAGACATCACAGTTCCAAACAACAGCCGATCCAAAAATTAAACTTATTAACCATACAAAAAAGTAAAAGCAATAACAATAAAGACCCAAACTTTACCTCAAAAAATGCTTCAGAAATGCTTAATTCTGCTTGCTCAGTACCAAATCAACAATACCCAGCAAGGAAATAACAATAAAGACCCAAACTTTACCTCAAAAAATACTTCAAATAAGTTTAATTCTGTTTGCTATGTACCAAATCAACAATACCCAGAAAGGAAATAACAATAAAGACTCAAACTTTACCTCAAAAAACACTTCAAAAATGCTAAATTGTGCTTACTTAGTACCAAATCAAGAATACCCAGAAAGGAAAAGCAATAATAACAATAAAGACTCAAACTTTACCTCAAAAAATACTTCAAAATGCCTAATTCTGCTTCCTATGGACCAAATCAACAATACCCAGAAAGGCAATAACAATAAAGACTCAAAATTTACCTCAAAAAATACTTCAAAAATGCCTAATTCTGCCAAATCAAGAATACCCAGAAATGGAAAAATGAATATTTTTGTGTAGCCAAGTAAATCAGATAGTTAGGTTGTTGGAATAACACAGTTGAATTGTGAAAACCCTAAAAGAGGAAAAGAAAAAAGTGGGAAAGATGATATTGTGTTTGTTGAAGAAGAAGAAGAGTTGTGTGGTAGTGGGGATGACCACTTTGTTTGTGCTTTGGTGGCATCAATTCACCATTGTGGACACACACTATACTGTGTGAGAGAGAAAGGAAAGCTTTTGTTTTTTTTTCTTGTATAATTATTGATTGAACATTGGAAAATAAAATAAAATAAAATAAAATATTTTAATTTAAGAAAATATGAATATTGAAATACTTTCGTTGGTTTTTTAGATTTTTTAATTTTTTTAAAAATAAGTTATACTAACTCGCCTCTTCATGCGGAATTACTTACACGGGAGAAAGGACTACACATGACACAAGATCACAATTTCTATCCACTTATAGAAACCGATGAAGGAGATTAATGGTAAACTTGTTGTCACGTAATCAGTATGTCATGGGTTCAAGCGTGAAAATAGTCTCTGACAAAAATATAAGGTAAGACCAGTACAACAGTACCCTTGTGATTCGGCCCTTCTCGAAATTCGCGCATAGAGAGAGCTTAGTGCACCGGACTACCTTTTTTGAGATAGAAACAGATAGTACCGATGTCCTCACCGCACTATATAAGGGCAATGAGACTTGTGATTTTCTTGTCTCTCCTTGCAGATGATTAATTCACCAGGGAAAGCAAGTGCTAGTTCGACATAACTTCCCCGAAGGAAACCAGGTTGCCCACCAATTGGCAAAGAAAGCTTTAAAGTCCACATCCAGTCATATCAAGAACTATGCAAGGCCTTAGGGTCGCAAGTTCGATTCCCCCCTAAGGATATCGTCCTCCGGGGCACATACATGTGGTAAAGCCTGGGCGCTAAAAGCCGCGCGGGCATGTTGCGTGTGGGTTCGGTCTGCCTCCGCCAAGCTTTAGGGATGGGGCTTGTGGGGGGGTCAACCTTGTAGCATTGATCCGTTGGACGCAAAGCGGACACCCGACCATGTGTGCATATCCCGCGATTTACCCGTGGTGGGGTGTCAAGGACCGGTCCCATCACCTCCAGGAGCCTAGTACCGCATACTTTCTTGCGCAGTACTAGCGATATGGGGTACTAAGGCCACCCCGAGACCTGGATTATCAAAAAAAAAAAAAAAAAAAAAAAAAAAAAAAAAAAAAAAGAACTATGCAAGGCCACCAAACCATCTTTTGTTATGAAGTATCTTACTACTGATCAATCAGATAGTTTATGTTCTATTAAGTATGTAAAGGAGGATGTATGTCGTCAGCTAGTTTAGGCAATCAAAGTGTCCTAAGTGACACAATGTTTCGTAACATGGGATGTATCCGTTTGAACCATCCTTAATATTAATATAAGTATCCTGGTTCCTCAAAAAAAATGGAATCAGTTTTCTATACAAAATATTGGAATAATGTTCTGAAAGTCAAATACGATTTTAGACAGTGAATTCTTATGATTGTTCATATTTATGATATGATTTTAGACGATAAATTATTACGATTTAATTCTCTTCAATACAAAAATAATTGTTCTGAAATGACAAAAAATAAGATACGTTAGCTCTCAAGCTATACATGCATTTTACAATAATTCATGCTAGTGGAGAGACAAATTAAAGCATGCATCAATGTTTTTCAATTGTTATCAAGCCTTCTTAATTAATTTTGTGACCAATTATATTTTTTGTTGTTTAATAAATAAATGTACTGAATTGACCGCTATCATAAATTTAACTATCAAAGCCTTGTCCGAAATACAAGTTATTCCATCTTATTTTTGCAATTAAAAACTCATGATGTAATATTCCTTCATTTGATTAGTTATGACATTATTGGCTCTAACAATGTCAACCGCTAAGAGCTGATTCCATATTTCCATTGCTTGTTTTGTATGTGTTTCACATTTATTTTTAATGTTGTAAGGTTCAATTGTTTTCACCATTTAACGTGCAAAGATTAAATATAAATATTGCAATTACACCTTGATCTAAATTATTATCATTAATTTGTCTTTGTGAATTTCAGGAAAGAAACAAAAACACTTATTATATACATACAATTACAATTATATTCTCCTAAATACTTCAATCGTTGTTACGTTTATTTCAGTCTTGATGTTTATTTTCAGCGAATGTTGTATTTGTTTTCTTGAAAAACATCAATAAAATATAGGGTGGGAAAATATTTTCAGTTTTGTTAATTTACATAAAGTAAAAAAGAAAACTTTCTAGTGATGTTTGGTTGGAAGATGTTTGAATATTTAACTTTTATAAAACCAAATATTTCTTACATGTTTTTTTAACAGGTACGCCAAGAACAAAAATAAACATCATAGGATAATCAAAGTCAAAAATTTGAGTAGAGCCTATTAAAGATTTTTTAACAATCGAAAAAAATTGACTTTCATGGCTTCGTACCATTTTATCACGATAAAATAAAGATAAAAGGCATTAAGAGCTGGTGAAAATGATAGTAATGGAAAAAACGCGGTTCTATGAGCTGCACCATTTAGGCCCGCCCCTACTGGCTACTGCTATATTATGAAAAAAAAAACAGTTGAAAAATAGTACTAGTAATTGCTTCAATAATTACATATAATTATCTGTCTACGACTAAAAATCAATGTGAACAGATACATTAAACCAACAATTTAAAACAAATACCTTAGGGTTCATTTGGTTGATGGTTAGAAAGAGAGTTATTTCTTTATTAAATTAGCGTAGTTATATTATATTTGGTAGTTTTTTTGTTGCTTTGTATAAAATTCAGCATAACAATATGATGTTTGGTTATCATTTTATAATTTCATAAATAAAATAGGTATAAATTATGAGTCAATTTATATAATATTTTATGCGGGATAGAAAATGGACTAACTAATCCCTACATATGTAACTGAATAACTGAATTATATATAACTAATTATTGCATAACTAATTTGTATACTAATATTTGCTTAACTCTAACCTTGAACCAAACGAATACAATCAGATTTTATATTATCGAAAATATAATTTAACATATTAAGTACTATGAGAGAATGACGTGCTTATAAATTTAATATCTGATCAAACCCCTAATAGTTATATTGTGACCTATCTCTAACTGCCATGTAAACTATACAATAAGGTACACCAACAATATACCCGGTGAAATCCTACGACGTGGGGTTTGGAAAGGATAGAGTATACGCAGATCTTACATCTACCTTGATAGATAGAGGGGTTGTTTTCGAGAGACCCTCGACTTAAAACTATACAATAAGGTAAGCAATAAAAAAAAGCATATTAATGTGGAGGGAGTTTAATAGAAGTCATTGGTACATGCACGATAAACGAAATGCTAACGAAGTATATTCTTACAAATAGTTCGTGGTTTATAAACAAATTTATTATGCGAAACGCCTTAAACTTATTCACGATTGAGTTATTTGAAAGTCTTAACTCTATTGTAGGAACTATGCAACACTGACGAAATGAAAGGGTCCTATTTAGTTTAGTAATTTAGAGATAGACTTCTTGAAAAACTAATTAGATGATTCATCTTAATTTTAATAGGTTAGATATACTAATATTTTTGCCAAGTTCATGATTAACAAATTTATACTGGGATCTATCTTCTCGGCAAGCCGTATACTAGTTTTTTTTTATAATTATTTTATTTATTTTGCTGAACGTTCTGATAAAACTATTACGTAAAAAATGTAACTAAATACTTCTTCATCATTCAACCTTAGAAGGAATGATTGCATATCATCTCTAAGAGAGCATTCAATCATTAATATATAAGAAAACACAATTCGAAACTTGAGTCACATATTTGAATTTTATTAATTTTATATGGAGAATTATATTGGATACGATCTAGTTAAGATGAAAACAGACGAGTTCCACATGTTTATTTTTATTTTTATTTTTCAACGATCTTTCAATGGATGCTATTTCTACCATTGAAAACTAATACTTATAATTGATTTATAGTTATTTGTGTCTTGTAATATGTTCAATTCACATTCGATTTAAATTATATATATTGATATTTGTTACTCCCTCTGTCTCAATTTATATGACATACTTTCCTTTTTAATTAGTTTCAGAAAGAATGATACATTTCTTTATTTGACAATAATTCAGCTTTAAGTTTTACCTTTTACGTTTAACGAAATGATCTATAATCATACAAATATACTTGACTTATCTTAGACTATAAAATTCAAAATTCTTCATTTATTTCTTAAACTTTGTACACAATCAAATCATATCATATAAATTAGAACGGGAGAAGTATTTTTTTTTACACTATTAATGTGTTTTAACCTATTGAAATACTTGTGTAAATATAGTATATAGTAGAAAAATGATACTCCCTCCGTCCGTCTCAATCTATGTGACACTATTTAACTTGACATAAATTTTAAGAAAGAAAAATTGACTTTTGAAATGTATGATTTAAAATAATTTTTAGACAGTTCTGTGATAATAAATCATTTAATTGAGAATAAAAAGAAAATTTTAAAATTAAATTATTTTTAATTATAAAAAGATGACATTTTTTTTAATAAAGTAAAAAAAAATCACATAAATAGGAGGATTAGTAGCAAGAAGATAAGCTGATAGGGATACAAAAACATAAGATTGGCTTGATGTCCGGTAGAAAGTAGAAACACAGGGCATGATGGACACGTGGAAGCATAGTAACAAGATGGGTAGCTGTCGTCCAACTCTCCATTTTTGGGCCCTTTGACAAATCTTTGTTTCCCTGTTTTTCTCTTCACAAATTCTCCAAATACTATATAGATAGATAATTATTGACACTGCCCCATACGATATACAATTGTCTTTTAAAAATCTCAACCTTTCAACCCCGAAAAAGAAAAAGAAAAAGAAAAAGAAAAAGAAAAAGAAAAATAAAAATAAAAATAAAAATAAAAAGAAAAAGTATCATAGTTCCCTTGGATTAGTTAATTGTAAATAACGGACAAGTATTACATATTCATAAATAGTACTTTTTCCGTCTTGAAATATTTATCTAATTTAAACATGATATAAAATTTAAGAAAGTAAGGAAGACTTTTGAATCTTGTGATTGTTAACTAAAAATATAGCGAATGTATCAAAATATATTTTAATCTTATGATCTTAAACATGTCACGTGAAAAGTTTTTTGGTCAAAATGTCATGTGGAAAATTAAAATTAAAAAACTGCTATAAAAGAAAAGAGACATTCTTCTTGAAATAGACTAAAAATAAAAATCTGTTAAAATTAATTTTATTAATAAGTAATTATATATTTCGATAAAATTATTGAGATGATAATAAACACTTGATAGTTTGCTAACAAAATATTAATAAGTTGTTCTTTTGATAAAACATTTCAAATACCCTTAATCTTTTAAAAAAATTAAAGTATATTTATAAGAAAAAGAATGATCAATGGATATGGAATAGGGAGAAAGTTAGAGGTTTGATTTTGGATAAATTATTTTGAGACTAAGAACATATTAAGAAAAAAAAGTAAAAAAATTGTCAAACTAAAGTGTTTATATAAGCTGAAAAATCATAAGTTGGGGTGACCAACTTATTACTTATGGCTTATAATCAAATGCGAAGGTAAGCCAAAAGTTATTTATAGATCAATTCAACCAACTTATAAGCTTAGGCAAACACTCTTGCGATCTTTTTCAATTTAGCTCTTCGAGTTGTTAAGGCTAAGATCATAAAATCTTAGTCTTTATAAATGAACTAGATTTTAAAACAAAAATTCTAATCTTAAATAATAATCGTTTTGAAAATTAAAGTTATTTTAGAAATTAGAACAAGGAATATTTATTTAACTTTTTTCGAATTCATCCTTAATATTTCAATGAGTGCAGTGCTAATTAAATATCACATTTCATAGAGATAACGAAGCAGTAACATTTAAATGACCAAATTATACATGCGTCCACTAACTTTGACATAAACCGGTAGACAAATGGTCCGATAACATTTTGTCACAAATAAAACTATACGTTAGAAAAAAATCGTATTTTCTCAATCTCACTAGTCTACTAGCATATTTGTAATAGAAAAAGAATAAGCTGGGAGTTCTAAAGATATTACCGTTTTTCCTAAATTTCGTTTGTGATTGAGTTGAATTTATATCATTATATATACAACTGTGATTAGGGATGGCAAGCGGATATAATTTTGTAGATTTCGCACCGCATCCGCCCCAGTTAGGGCGGGTATGGGTATAACTTTGACGGATAGTAGGCGGGTATGAGTATTGAAAATGTGTCCGTCACGGGTAGGCGGGTAGGTGGTGGATTTGCAGTCATACCCTCCCGCCCGCCCGATACCCGCCCCAAGCCCAAAATATTAGCAGCCCATAAGTCGTACCTTCAGCCCATAAGTCACGACAAGTCTCTCATTCTCCAACAAAACTCAAAACCCTACGCCTCTTCAGTCCTTCACGCCTCCTTCTTTCTCGTTCCCCTTCACGCCGTCTCTCCTCCCTCTCTCATTCTCGACGTCTCTGCCTTTTTCTTTAAAGGAGATGCTGATCGGGAAATATTGAAAAATATTATTGTCTTTGCTTTGTGCTTTGGGGTTGTCTTGGTGAGGTCAATTTTTGTGCATTTGTTAAGTTTTATCTATTGGGTTTGTGGAGTTCAATTGAAAAAATTGAAAAACTTTAGCTTATATAGCTGAAATAATATCTGGGTTTTGTCTACATTTGTAATATATAGCTATTTGGGTGGATAATTTTTGGGTTTTCTTGGAAATTTTATTTTCTTGATTCTTTGTTGTGCAAGGGGGAAGATGTGAAAAAAATGGGGAATTCTGATGGTGAAAAAATCCGGAATTCTCCTCCCTCTCTTCCAAAGAAAATGAGATCGTGACAGTATTGATTCTTGACTCAAATTTTTGGGATCATGCTGATCACTAATTGATCACAAATGAATTGATTACAAAATATGACAGGAAGGTACAGGCGGGTATTGGCGGGTGACGGATATCCACCTGGGTGGTGGAGCGGGTGTGGATTTAGGAATATACCCGCCTAGGCGGGTATGGATGTTCAAAATATGACAGGTGGTATATATATATATATAGTGTCCCACATCGGCAAAACATAAGATTGCTGCCACGGGTAGCGGGTAGGGGGCGGGTAACGGATGGGGGGGAAGGGGTACCCGCACCCGCCCCGCCCAATTGCCATCCCTAACTGTGAGGAATTTGTTAAGAGTTAAAATTTTTAATATATACACCTAAATAGTTGTAGTTTTATTATTGTAGGCCCGATTAGCCTATCACACTTATAGACACATTATTGATTTATAATCCACTTTAGCTTGATTTCTGCTTCTATGTGTTCTTTAGTGTATTTTGTTTAGCTTATTTAGTTGTGTTAGCTACTGCTCCATTTTGTTCGAATGCACTGTATACTGCTTTAATTCTTTATCTGAGACTGATCATTTCTCTTGCTTTACTCTTTACTCTTCTTTTACTCTTGCTTTGTTTTGATTGCCTTGCATGTGATTATGCTCTGTCTTGAGCTGATGGTTTCCCGAAAACAACCGATCTACCTACCAAGGTAGAGATAAGGTCTGTGTACACTCTACACTCTTTAAACCCCACGATGTAGAGTTTCCCTGGGTATGTTATTGTTGTTACACCTAAATAGATATATGCGTAGTTCGAGAGCTCATTGGAATCTCTTAAGAAACTACTATCAAATTATCATTTGTGAAAACTAAGGATGGAGAAATAATAAAGTAAGCTCTTTTAATTTTTCTTTCTTTATGCCCTTTTTCAAAAGTTAAAGTGGATATAGATGCTAGAATAGTAAAAAAAAAATAAAAAAATAATGGGCAAACATGGTTTGTTTTAGAATTTTTTAGAAGAGTTGTTTAATAGTAACATAACACCCTAACTTAGGAGAAATGTACCACACGGTAAAACATAGGAAATGTGATGGATATATAAGTAAGCAAGTATTACACTTTAGTGACGCATTTTAAAGTCGTGCAGGCCTAGACCCAAAACGAACAATATCACTAGATATTTATGGTATCAGAGTCACTTTTGTGTCAGCAATCAGTGTGTCCCACATCGGCAAAACATAAGATGTGGTATATATATATATATATATATATAGTGTCTCACATCGGAAAAACATAAGAGAGATGTTGAATGTATAATTAGGCAGATCTTACATCCCAGTGAAGCATTTTAAAGTCGTGCAAGCTAGATTCAAATGGGACAATATCACTAGTGAATTGAGCTGTTACATTAATACTTCTTGTAAGTACCAAATATATTAAAAACAAGTCTAAGGAAAATTAAATCTCATGCAACGTGACGTATATCAACTTTTTCTTTCTTCTTTTTTCTTTTTTGGAAAAAATATCTCGTTTTTTGATAAAGTTTTTTCTTAGAATATGTGGTGAAACAACATAAATTTCTTGCATGAATTAAGACATTGTACTTTCTCTGGGTTCATAGTATATATTCTTATGTTCTTCTAACGTTTAGGTCCCTTCAAGAGCAATATAAGGTTTATAACGTTTTCATTGTTGTTAGTACACAATTTTTTTGTGATATCCGGTTAAAAGTTATATTAATTTTCATATAGTCCAATAAAGTATCTAAATTCAGCTAGAGAAAATATCCTCTTAAATTTTTTTTGTTGAGTTTTAACAACCCAATAAATTACAGTTGGATAAAATATGTACAAAGATGGCTTATGCTTAAGGAAACTTAGGAAAATAAATCACATTATTACAGCGGTCCACAAGTGACTTTAACTTAGGACCTAAGTTTGCTAAAAATTTCAAAAAGATTTACATTTAAAATCCTAAAGGTACCTAATGAGATCTTTAAATTTGAAAGGAAATTTGACTTGAAAAACTCAAGAAAGGTGTGTGTTGTGGTGGTGGTGGTGCGGGGGGGGCGGTAATATTACCATTTTTGGTCCCTTAGTTATTGATAAACTTTAGGTTCGATCTTGTGATATTACTCATACAATTAACCTTCAATTAGTTAAAATATGTGGTTTTAGTCTTTTTTGTCAAAAATATGTTATGTTAAGACCATTTTTAAAATTATATCCTCGTCTATGGAATAACAATACTAACTTAATATAACACGTGAATAATTAAATGATGGAACAATTAGTTATTCTGGTAATTTGTAAATATTCACAATGAAAAGGATCAAGTACGAACATTTCAATTAAAATTTAAGTGAATTTAATCAAATATCACAAGAATTAAACTTGCGGTTTACCAAGAACTAAGGCACTAAAAGTGCTATTACTCCGGAAAAAAAAATGAAAGGGAAAAAAGAAGTTTCCCTTCAAATAAGGATAAGATTTGGTGATGGTAGACCCCCACACTTTAGGGTAAAATTGCCCCAAAATTAAGGGCAACAAATTTTCAATTGGGGGACCACCTTTAATCCAATTTATGTAGACAAAATCTCCTTACTGGCAAATGAAAAGGGCATTTTTTGACAAATATCCCACTGGATTAAAATTAAACTAACTTGTGTTTGATTAATTATTAGTCAAACATTAAGGATTACCAATTGCATTATGACTAAGGAATCTACTTGAATTCTCTTTTTAATTCCCTATTAACAAAGTTTAGTAGATAACTTTTTAAATTAGGGCCAAACCACTTTGTAGTTTAGTGAGTTTGGTTCAATATTTGATTAAAGGCGTTAAATTGGAATGCCATTTAGTTATGGATGTTTTATGGATGGCCTAGCTTTAATGTGTCCTCAAAATTCCATCATAGTATATTATTGTCAAAATTAGCTACTATTTGTATTTTCTTTCTTGAGTTTGCAAATATATCGGGCTCAATTAGAGGTGTCAAATCGCCAAGTTGGTCTGAATTTTGACAGGTCAAACTGAATAAGTTAATAAATGACCGATTCATTAACCCTCTGAAGGGTTATTTGGACTGAATGAGCTGAGTTAAGAATAAGCTAAATAATGAGTCATAGCTTAATCCTCTCAAATCTTAACAAGTTTTAAATTCTTGATTGGTTTTCTCATAATTTATTTAACATATTTGGATTGAATGGGATGGGCTGACATGTTTGTTTTTCTTTATTATGATTATATATAATATATTAAACAAAAATAAAATAAATTATTTTAATAAGATTTCTCATGGATCAATTTGGGTTACAGTAGGAAAAAAGAACATGAAAAAGAAAAAAGACACGAAAAGAAGCACATTCCCTTCTTATAACATGCTAGAAGATTAAAAAAAAAAAAAAGGTGAGAGGATGATTTGTTATTTAACATTTTGATATTACTTACCTACAAAGACACAAATCAATAAGAGGTGACAAAATCAACTTATTTTTTAGTAATTCATGTTCGTTGCTATTGTAAAGCAGTACGGAAAGTAAATAAATATTACAAGTGTTCGAAAGGATAAACAAATAGGCAATGTTGAGAACTGCCGCAAACTTGTTGAGTCTTGAATCTTGATAACCTGAAATCAAGAAACAACTAAATCTGGATGGTTACAAATGTGTGCTGAGTCGAGTGATTACACTCTGTCCTTAAGACAAGATTGCCCCATATATATGCTTTTACGTTAATGGGCAATAGTCTTCCAAGATAAAACAACACTTTAATCTCAACACTACAAAGCAAATAGGTTGAGTCTGACGAAGAAAACAAATATGAATCGACTTGCTGAAGATATGGAAAAGGAAGGAAGAGTTTCTGTTTTCGTCTAACGTTTTTGGACTGACTTTCTCTTCTGTTTTGTCTCTGTGTATATAGTGTGTCTCTGTTGTGTATATCTAGTGTATATCACACTGTATTTCATCATTGTTTTTGGGTATTTTCGTGTGTTTTTCTATCACGTTATTGAGCCAAAGAGGCATCAATATATAACATGGAGGAGGTTGCTCAACTGCCACAAACAAGGTTGTTAATAGCCATTAGTGAGGGCGGTTAATGGCAGGTTTAAGGCCATTAGTGAGGCTGTTCATGGCCATTGAAGAGGGTTGATTATGGAGGAGTTAATAAGCCAAGTAATGGCTGATTAATGCCCCAAAAATCAACTCCAACGGTAGGCAGAAAGTTTCTGCCTTCAGTCGTTCCAAATTCGACTTTTCAGAAACTCTAGGGACCAAACTGTAAATATTAAGCAATTTGGGGTCCAAAAATATAATATCAAAAAGTTCCCACAACCCGGACGGGCGGCGGCGGCGCACGCGCGGGCTTAGCCTTGAACCCAAACACATCTAGGTCCACCCTCCTTTAAACACATGGAATACCCCTTGGGGTCCCAAACCCTTAACCAATTTAGAGAATTATAAAGAGAGCAATTCTTCGTTTTTTCACCGATGTGGTAGATTTGTCCCACACCATATTTCCATGCCTCAAACACCTTACTTCGTGGATCAATATCTCTTTCATTTCTCAACAAAATTTGACGATTCTTGGCCCTACGGTCATCTACTCACTTAGTAGATTATGCACGTGAGAAGAGACAAAGCCTCCAACATGCGAAACACTAGTGTTTAATTCATTAAATATGGATGGACGCACCTCCCCGTCAAAGGCAAATTTCCAACAATTCACTCACTTGATTTGAAATGATTTGTGTTATAATACATTTGTTGACTTGATCCAACGATCGAAATGGTCCATACAATTATAATTAGGTCAAAACGGATCAATATGGGAAAAAATGGAGATTGCAAATTACGCAGATTTGGAAGAACCTAAACTAATAATAAGAAAAATACATTAATTTTCACTTTTTTCTATTAAAACAATAAAAAGCAAAAGAAGGATGGAAGGTTGGGTCATGCTGATGCGTTGCGATATGACCCTTATTCGATCCAATCCATTTTTACTCAAGTAGACTTTTGGACAGATCAGATCAGGTTCATGATCGGATTACTGATTTGTCCAAGTTTGACTTCATTTATCTATCTATACCTATAGTAGCAAATCAACAATCAAGATATATATTACGGAAAAGGATAGAAAATAATCCGTTATTTTATTTTTCGTTAGCGATTGTGAACAAAAATATCTATGTCGTTTATAAAGTTAACGCATTTACCCCTGTTTTGACGGATTCCACCAAATCGGACCTAAATTACCCATTTCAAATGCATCCCATTTTAAACCCGACCCGTGACCCACTATACCAAACTTTTCTAGAGCTTAAGACTAGGGATGTCAACGGATCGGATCTGGACCGGATCCTACTAGATCCAGATTCAGATCCGTTTTTCATACCTGAATCCAGATCCGGATCCAGATCTGTCGGATCCATAAAAATCAGATCCAAATTCGGATCCACGGATCAAATCTGGATCCACATGTAAAAAAATGCGTCTTGCTAAGAATGTAACCTTGCTAAGATTTTTTTTTTAAACTGACAAACGATTTTTACTTAGCTAATAGTTTACTGTGTTTCAATTTTAAAATGTTCATATGAGATATTTTGTTCGTTGTCTCGTTTTGATTGTGAGCTATTAATTAAAAATGTTGGACAATGACAATAGTTGTGGAAAATGTTGATTAGTATTTCCACAATGCAGAACTTGCATATGCTTGAAATCTTCACAAATGAAGTGAATATAATTTTAACTACTTGTCTATGGAGATGTTAGTCATTCACTAATATAACAATAATTTTATTATCGAAGTTACCTCTTTATTTTTTGGTTTTTGAGTTAACGAGGGGATAAATTAAACTTGTTTTGAGAATTAAACTTGCAATGATGTGCTTGACAATTTTAAGAAAATACTTATAAAATTACATTCTAGGTTATGAATATATTTAATAAAAAGCGGATCCACCGGTTGGATCTAGACCGGATACGGATCTCAAATACAAGATCCAGATCCAGATCCGATCCGTCAGAAATGGATCCGGATCGGATCCGGATCCGTCGGGTCCAAATTTTGAAGATTCATATCCTATAAAACGGATCTGTATCCACCGGATCCGGACCTGTCCAGGATTCATTGCCATCTCTACTTAAGACCATTGACGGAGCGCCTCTTTCAATCACCCAATATACCCCCTCTCCTTTACTCTCCGACCACCGGAATCAATGTTAACGACATCACTTTCCTCATTTAGAAAAATTAATAATTAGAGATTAGATCAGGTCCGGTTTTCTTTCTTCGATCCTCGAACTGAAACCACCATTGATGGAGCTTCAATGGGTTACCAAAGGGGGAAAAGGAAATAAAAGATTAGAGCTAAAATTCTTAAGGTCAATCTGAACATTTATGCCTCCCATAATTCTTTACCATGCATTGATTTTCTATAAGGTTAAAGAAACCATTTTTACACCTTGTATTTTCTTTACAGAGCCTCCATGGTTCAATATTACAAGAAATTTGAAAGAACGTTTAATAGCCATTCACCCATTCTTTTCTTTTTTTGTGGCTGGAAAAAATACTGGGATATTTTTTTTCTTCAAATTTGTTAAATTGGTTTGCTCGAAATACTTGTAAGCACTAAGGATTTCTTGGATATTGATGCATTTTGGTTTGCTCGAAACCCACTAAGTTGTAGTTTAGTGGATTGCAGGTCGGATTTAAAATGGGATCCTTTTGAAATGGGTAATTTTGATTGAAATTGGGTAATTTAGGTTCAATTTAGAGAAATTCGTCGAGATAGGGGTAAATGTGTTAACTTTGTAAATGACAGAAATATTTTTGTTTACTATCGCTAACGCTAACGGAGTAAAAGTTGACTAATAAAACAAAATAGAAAAATATTTTTAATCCTTTTCCTATATATTATCATATACGAAAAAGGTGATTAGAAAGAAGGTGAGAGGAAGATGGGAAGGGAGAGAGAAATGTTGTTGCTAGCCCTGTGGCAGACATTTCAACATGACTTAAATTTTAAACTGTACTTATTTTATTGTATTTATATACAAAAAGAATGAAAAGAAACATGCAACCCCATCTAAATAATAATAGTATTAGGGAATTAATAATATTTGAAGGAGCATAGGTCTTAAAGCCATGCTAGTGATGTTAAGGGGTACTTCACCTGATTAATAATGGCAAAAGGTGCATTTGCATGTGCCTCTTGTTCTCTTTATATTATGCCTACTAATTTATTTTATGAATTATTATATACATTGTTAATGTGATGATTTTTATACTATTAGATAATTATTATTCGCTGTAGCAGCCTAGCAGATAATCTATTTTATTTTTAAAATTATAATCGAATTTCATAGTTTATAAGTGATATGATATTATAAAAAAAAATTTAGACTGACGATATATATTAAATCTCTTATTTTATTATGTGGTATGATGAGTGTGCTGTGTGCCCAGTTATGGATAGGCAAATTGACAACCATAATTAGTTTACTTCATTGCCAAGAGACCCTCCTTGTCTCTTTTCTCTATTTTTATATTCTTGGAGAGGGGCCATTGGTTGGGGGGGGGGGGGGGCAGGGGATGTTGATTTGATTTAGTTGAGTGTAGTCATTAGTCATCAGTGCTGTTTTGTGCAGGCAAGATCAGTTTGGGCCTTCCAATGTTTCGAATTTGGGAGTATATACTATATATTATATCCAACTAGTTTGAAATTGAGACAGGAATAAATGCAACCAAAAATTAAGGTTCACAGAAGTTGATTTGTTTGAATTTTTTCCCATTAGAAGTTACCTCAGGCAAGGATGGGCGAGTTTGAGCACAATTGTACCCATTTTCATAGACTTATATAGTCTAATCAATGTCTTTCCTCTTTCTTTTTGACTGAACAATCCAATCCCATCACGATCAACATTCATGGTTAAAAAATCTTACACATAAATTTATGCTCCCGTCATAAGTTAGGGGTACCCCGTCTACATGGCTAGATACACCTCTGCAGTGAAGACTAATGTATCCAATGTGAATAGCCACATATTAGTGGAAGTTAGCTACACCATTCAAAGTTTAAGAATGATTTTGCAACAAATTTAGTTTAAAGGAAATAGTCACATATTAGTTTAAGCACCTGTAATAAGCGCTTTAACAATTTTTTAATTAGAAAAGCTATCCTAAAAAAAAAAGCTTTCAAGTAGGATGACATCAACTCAAGATTTGCCAACTCTTGCTATGAGATTTTTTTAATCTATGCATTTTCAGCAACACGTTTAGAAAATAAGTTTACCTTCACCAGTAGAGGAATAATTCCATGTAATGCAAAAAGTAAACTTTTACCAATGCCAAAATTAAGAATAGAGCCTATAAATGCATATAATATGTAGTCTATAAGTTTGTCAACTAAAAGAAACAACGCGTGAAAATTAAGTTAATAAGGAAAAGGAAGAAATAAATATCATAAATACTACAAAATCAAACTGATATCTCCTAAGCCTTTGGGGTGTGATGTTCTTAATTAACCCCAAAGATAGGATAAAATGAATCAAGAAGTGTGCTTAGTAGCAAACTTAATTTACTCTGCATCTCTGATGCTTTCACTTGAAAGCCACAACTTCTTTTGGATGATAAAAACAAGCTCATCTCCTTCTTGATCTTGATCTGAAGTGGAATCAGCTACTGCTTCCCAGTGCAATGCCGGTAAATACTTCTTTACAAAGTCAATAACATGTTGTTTGTCGCGGAAGATAACAAAACCACTAGGCCTTACTATGCGATCTATCTCGAGTAACAGATCCTCACCGCTGCAGCCTTTCTTTTCAATGTCGGAGAAAACATTCCATGCATGGAGCAAATCATAGGTCCTAGGATATGTTGAAAATGCTTCACACCTGCACCCAAGGATACGTAAGGAAGTAAGATTTCCGATGATCATCTTTGGTTCAAAGGATGAAAGGAAAAGACACGTGTTCTCAGAGATTCTAAACCACTTCATGCTTATGGTTATAAATACGGCCAAGAAAATTTATAAGCACTTAAAACGGTAAATGCACATTTTAACCTCAGATAAACGATACTCCCTCCATTCCATTTTATTTGGCCCTTGTTAACTTGGCACTCCCCTTAAGAAACTATTTATTAGGAGTTTGTTTTACTAAATTATCCTTATTAATTATGCTTTGGAAATCTAAGTTTAACTACTTTATATAGTTAATAATAAGGGTAATATTGGAAGAAAATAATATCTCTCTTGATTTGCTAAATGGACAAGAAAGAAGGGAAATCTATTTTTTTAGTATAAGGGCCAAGTAAAATGGAACGGGGAGAGTACTTGAGCAGGTTTTAATTTCCATCTTTGCTGTCAGTTAATTGACATATTAAGAGAATCTCACAAGGTCACCTTCTGCTAGTTTTTTTCTTTTTGATGCTTGAAGATAAGCCTTTTAGGTGAAAAACTGATTACCACGAAGTAGATTGGAGAAATCTACATAGTTCTGTAAAATAAGAACTTATCCACGTACCAGTCATGAGTTGTGCCAATCAAACCACGGTCGTATACAATCTTGAGAGTGTTAGGTCCATCTTTGGATACCACGTTCATGACCCAGACATCTTTGTCCTTCAAAGCAGCAGCAAATGACCCCAAATTGGCCTTCATGTCCATGATATTTCTCATAGTGTCTGAAGAGATTTTTGGACTCAAAAGATTCCAGTAGTGTTCAACCCTTCGCTGCCAAAGCTCCTGTAAAGAAAAGCCAGAAGCTATTAAGCTTTCCATTCTCTTTCTCACAATTGCACGTCAGCACTTTAATTGACAAACAAGACTAGAAGATTACCATGTCCTTCTCAAACATATCACTTGAATACCCAAAATCAGCAAGACGGGGAGGAGGAGTGGTTAGCCTAGCTGGCCAAGGAGCCAGTCCGCTTCCACCAACTTTGTGGTCATCTGATATCAGAAAATGAGAATAAGTAAATAATTTTTTGAGAAAAACTGAAGAGATTTACAAGCTTCAGGAAAACTGCGAGTTACTTTCTTTGATAATAAACAGAACTAGAACTTCTGCTCATGCATATCTATCAGAAAACTAACGCAACGATATCAGATGTATGCGTACCATAAAAGGCTCCAAACATATTCAGAGCGGATATGCAAAAAAATGCACTTACAAGGTTGAAAAATCCAGGGAGATATAGACATGATATTGATTGACTTTTACATAACCACATCAGTGAACTATTGGGACCAATCATAAGTGATAGTATTAGTGGCGAACAAATAATTAAAACCGAGAACATTAACTCTAACCATAAGGAGGTTCATGATCGAAATAATATTTGTCAACTTCACAACATACATGGACCATTACTGTGGCATTCTTAATTTGACTCAGAATTTGCTTCGGAAAATTTTAGAGTGATGATAACTAGGAAGAGGACCGGGAGAAAGAAAATGTATGTCTTTAAAACAAAGATATGATCATAGCTAAAGCTTCCCAATCTGATTTTTTTTTAAATACCCAAAGCAATATCAAAACACGAAAAAATTCCAAAATTTGCCTCTCCTCTCTACTCCAATTTAGTTAAATAGATCTCCAATTTACTATGACCCAGTTTCTCATCCCTGTAATGGCAATACTTTCCATCACTTATAACTCGTATTAAAACAAAGTAACACCATCTTAAAGTGTTCCAGTCATGACTGACATGATGTCCACAAAAATCCCCACATTCGCCAAAGTACATCATCTAAATTAGTAATGAAGGGCTACAGGTTAGGACAGAAAGTTAAGACCTTGTACAAAGCAAAGCAAGTGGTACGGACGAGTTGTCTGGATGTATTTCAGCTTATGCAGCTATGATTTCCAAGCTCTTCTGTGAGCTTTTTGGTTATGATATTCACTATTCATTGCTCAGGTGCTTTAATATACTATAGCTTGTTTAAGACAACCTTCCGAGACTACTAATTTTGGTGCTCAACTCTATCTAATTCTGAAATCACGCTATCAGACACCATAATACACTTGCTCAGTTAACATCTTTTCATGATGAGCTACTCTAGCTTAGTTAACCAGGTATACTCACCGACGCTCAAGAATGACTATAAGGAAGAGACAGGACACTTACGATCAGAATAAGGTGTTATGCATGGTTCCATATTCACACCCCAAACAGCATCAGGATCATCATCGGACCGACAAAGTGGTGGTTGAGTACCAGCTGGTCTTTCCATGTAACAGTCATTGTTTAGAGGCTTGACCCAAATAACTGTTTGGTTCCTTTTTTCTGCTATTTTCCAGCACATGCGTTCAACAAGTGCGCTCATCTCTCTCCATATTCTGAGATCTTCTTCATCCTGTGCATATGCTTCTGGTGATGAATAAGCAAAATAACCTCCGGGCCTAAGTACTCTATCTAGCTCAAGAAGAAGGATGCCACCCCTCTGAAGCCAATCGATCCTACAACGGGAACAGTGAGCAAATTCAAATGATCTGCTTGGATAGGGAAGCCTTTTTGTTCCAAGAACACCAAGATATGCAGGAATTCCTCTCTCTAAGGCAAATTGGATCTGATTCTGATGCACATCATTCGGCGCCAATGACATTGCTATGATGTCAGAGGATAGAAGATAACCACCAAAGCTAGCTACACCACAACCAACGTCAAAAACTGTGCGTACCCTTCCTCCATTGTTCAAGTTATTGTTCGGAAAGTTCAGCATCTGCAATCATGATTAAGGTACAAAGCTGGTTACATAATTCTTCTTTTTTTAATTGAAAGATCTGTAATATTTTAAGAGAGAGAGTCCTCACATTTGCAATTGAAGCAATGTACTTATCAGCTCCATAGTGAAAGTGAGTGCCTCCACCAGGAAATATTATCTTTTCACCCTTTTCAACCATCCAGTTTTGGTCAGATTTCTCATGTGCAAGGTGAGTATGTGGTATGTTGGCCTTCCAAACCTCATCTCTACTTCTTGGCCACTTAATCGGTACCTAAAGCAGCACCCAAGGGGAAAGCAAAAAAGAGATATCTCATCAGAAAAGAAAAGAGTAATATCGGAAGTTGGAGCATACTCTTGACTTATATTTAGTACTGATATAGCCTATTCACCTTGTATCCAGCTGGAGGAGGAATCAAGCAATTGTAACGTCTTTCAGGCAACGGGCAATGTCTTTCATAGTGCTCCATTAATGTCAGATCCAACTTCAATCTCATTTGGTATATGAGATGCCTGTCCAGACAGGGAATTAACTCCGAATGACGATCATCGCAAACCTTCAAGGGAAATAGTAGCAGAAAAATCAACAAACGAAACAACCAAAATGCGGCAAGTGTTTCCTGTTTCTCCATTAATCCACACGGGTTAGTTGGATGAGAGTGATGTGACATCACATCTAGAAACAAAACTAGAAAGAAAAACAAGAAAGGAAAATAATACTCACTGGGAAGCTCTTAGGAACGATGCCATCTTCACCATCTTCCAGCCCAAACTTCTCATCTTGCTTGCTGCTAAGATCAGAGTCATCATCTCCACCCAAATACGAAGATCCCAGTTTCCTCAAAGATCGGCTGCCATACTCCAGAGCAGATTCACCATTGTTCTTAGAGCCAAAATACAAATACAGGACAACAACAAAGACTGCAACAACAGCTACAGAAGTAAACAAACGCTTCTTCTGCGCTCCATCTGATCTCCCTCGCATCATTTGTGTAGTTTAAGAATCTACAGAAAAGCTTAAGCGTTACCCTTCCCCTTCAGTTCTTAGAAGTCATTGCTTAGGTGGACCAATTAGCTCCAAGATCCCAAATTTAACAGATTGCACAATCTGAAGGAAGAGGGATTTTTTTTATTGGTGAAATAACCTGTGAAGTCACATGCACAAACCATGAGATCAACTCAAGTAGTGTGGAAAAAGGCAAATAAAAGAAATAACAATGAAAGAATAAACACAGAGATAATCCAAAAAAAAAAAAAACAATTAAGAAAGACCAATCCAAGTAGATATTGCAGTATGTACTAATCTTGATGTAGTCTAGGACACCAAGATGATACACTACATCTCGTTGAAACGAACATGTAAATTAAACTGATATATTTCTTGTACAATTTTTGAAGTCATATTGAACTCCACGAAGGTTCCCAAGCTCAGATATAGATCTCTGAGTTTGGTTATTACTTCTTGAATCTCTAGCCAGTTAGAGAATGAGATGGAAGCAACAACAATCCACCAACTGCATAGTGTTTCATGTCTTATTTAACATGCAACTCTCCAATGTTTTCAAGTATGTGAAGGCCACATAGGCTATCTGGTAAGCCAAGCGCAAGTTATTGATGAAAAGCAAGATTAAACCAACACTATCTTAAAGGATTACCAAAGAACATTTTAGCTCCCCCAAAATAATATGTATCAAATCACACACGTAATGTACTAAGCAATTTATTCAAAAGGATAATCAAATTCAACTTTTATCCTTGGAGATCAAACCCATATTGCCATTATGCTGATGGACCTGATCAACCACATGGGTGGAAGAGCAGAACCCAGATTCAGCACAACACAAAAAAACAATCTCTTTTACAAAAAATAATAAACAAATAAAGAATACAGCATTTCAAGAAATCAATCAGTAAACCAGCAGCAATTACAGCTATAAAAACAACTAAACTTACTGAAACACAGATCTGGAATGATACAATAAAGAAGCCAAGATTACTAATATAAATCAACAAGTCTAAAGGCATTAGCATTAATAGGTAGAACATTAAAAGCAGAAAACAGATTTTGTCCTAGCTGAGAAATAACACAGGCATAAAAGGCCAAAGGGTAAGCAAAAATCCAATATGATCCATTAAACAATCAACGATTACTAATACAAATCAAGAAGATTAAGCATTAACATTAATTGGTACAAACAACTGAAGCAAAGAACAGATTTTGGCCTAGCTGAAGACATTTAACAGCACAAAAGCCAAATGGGTAAGCCGGATTCAATATGATTGTTAATAGTTAATACAAATCAAGAAGATTAAGCACTGGCATTAATGGGTACCAAAACATTAGAGCAAAAGATTAGATTTTTGCCTAGCTGGAGATAATTAACAAGCAAAAAAGGCTAAATGGGTAAGCCAGATTCAACATGATGCATTAAAAACCATGATTGGTAATACAAATCAACAAGATTAAGCACTAGCATTAATGGGTCCAAAACATATAGAGCAAAAGATTAGAACTTTACCTAGCTTAAAATGATTAACAAGCACAAAAAGCCAAATGGGTAAGCCAGATTTAATATGATGCATTAAAAAAAGACCATGATTATTAATACAAATCAACAAGATTTCCAAAATATTATAGCAAAGATTAGATTTTGGCCTAGCTGGAGATAATTAACAGCACAAAGCCCAAATAAGCCAGATTCAATATGATTGTTAATACAAATCAAGAAGATTAAGTACTAGCATTAATGGGTCCATAACATTAAGAGCAAAAGATTAGAACTTTGCCTAGCTAAAAATGATTAACAAGCACAAAAAGCCAAATGGGTAGGCCAGATTCAATATGATTGTACATACAAATCAAGAAGATTAATCATTAATGGGTCCAAACATATAGAGCAAAAGATTAGAACTTTGCTTAACTGAGAATGATTAACAAGCACAAAAGGCCAATTGGGTAAGCCAGATTCAATATAATTGTTAATACAAATCAAGAAGATTAAGCATTAACATTAAAAGATCAGAATTTTGCCTAGCTGAGAATGATTAATGCAACAAAAGGGCCAAATGGGTAAGGAAAAAAACAATGAGATCCATAGAAACAAGAAAGAATCTTACGGAGGGATAGGTCCAGATCTGAAAATTGGGAAATGGGAAGTGTTTGAAATTGGAAATAGTGTGATGTGTCAACAGAAACAAGAAAATAGCAAAGTGTATGATGGACAGTGGAGTGGAAGAAAGATCAATATAAATGTATGTGAAAAGGATACAGTTGAGTGGAATGAATGGAGAGAGAGAAAAGGGGTTTGGGCGGAGGTGCCGACAAGGGGGGTGGGTGTTGGATCTCAGTTTCTGTGAGGGTGGAAATTTTGGATGTTTTTTGCCATTCTTGGAAAAAGAGAGGGAATAAAAGTGAAAGGTGAAAACTTTCATGTTGCTAAGTGTAAAATTCAGTATGGTCAGTTTTTCTGTGAAAAAGATGGGACTATTATAGGGTTATCCAGTGGGATAAAAATATTATTGGATATGTAAAACACGTACGAAAATAGTAAATAACTATTAGGATAAACAACAAAGATTATAACAACAAGTTGTCAATTTCTTTATCTTGAATTGGAACTCCAAATCTAGATCTTGTATTCAGAAATACAAGAACATGAACTGCTACACTTGTGGCTTGTAGAACTGCTGAGAACCCGAACGGTTAGAGTCCTTTGAGATTCAAGTTCACACCTGAAACACTTAGCAACCAATTAGATAATCACAACACCATCGGCTGAGTCGAGAGATGACTCTTTGTCTTTAAGACAAGATTGCCCCCGTGTATAGGATTTACGGAAGTGTGGACAATAGTATCCCAAGATGAAACAACAACTATCAAATGTGCAAAGCCTACACAAATGATCCCAGCGAAGAACACGAATAATGAAGATTGCTAAGAGAAGGATTGCTTATTAGAAAAACTGATCTCTTTGTGGTGTTGTTAACTTGTAAGTAGACCTGTTCAAAGGTCGGGCCGGGCCGGGTGGCTTTTTTTTTCCTCCTTGCACGACCCTGACCCTATATTTTTTAAAAAATTCCGACCCTGGCCCTGACCCTACGGGTCACGGGTCGGCCCTGACCCGTCGAATTTTTTTGGCGGGCCAGGGTCGGGTTGGGAATTTTTTTATTTTTTTTAAAAAATTAAATTTTCAATACTGAAATTGGTATTCACCCCTACATTACCACGAAATTTCGACGTTGAAATGTATTGTATATCGTGAGATCTTTACTAAAGAAAAAGAAAATTATAAATCGATTTGGGGAAAAACACAAATTGATTGGAAAAACTGACGTTTTTCTAAAAATTGGCTGCGCCAAACCGCCTTTGACCGGCCCTGTCTCGAAAAAATACGCAAAATAAAAAAAAATCGGGTAAAACGGACATCCGAGCGCAGAGTTATGACCATTTAAAGTTTCACCAATTTACAACTACTTTCTCTCCCTACATTATGCTTCTGTGATATTAACAAAACGACTAATAAGGAAGTAATAATATAAATATATAATTAATAATCAGCTACCGTTTTTATCTTATTTTACGTCGAGCTCAATGTAGATTAGAGCAATACACATATATATAAAAACATGCATTATATCACTTATTAATGACAAAAATATATATAAGTACAAAATAAATATTAATGAAGGAAAAATAATATAAATTCTTTTTAAAAAATATGTGGGTTGGGGTCGGGTCGGGGTCGGGCAGAGGTCAGGTCGGGGTCAGGCCGAGGTCGGACCAGGCCGGGTCAAACGGGTAAAATTTTGACCCTGGCCCGACCCTGACTCTGATCGGGTCCCCACTTTTTCGGGTCGAGTGGCTCGCGGGTCAGCTAAAAGCTGACCCTGGCCTGGTTTTTTCGGGCCAGGCCGGGCGGATCCCCGAGCCGGTGGACAGGTCTATTGTAAGTATGTTAATTTTTTTCATCTATAGAATTGAGCCAAAGACCTCAATTTATAGGTGTGCAAGATGGTCTTTCAAATGACCCATAATGGCATTCAATTACGAAATTTAACCCCCAAGTAATGCAACAACATAATAGTCCAAGTAATGATCATTATTGGGTGGATTCAATGCCAGTGAATTGAAACCACCTCAACAACCAAACCTTTGGGATTCCGTCGAGCAGTCACTGTCAATGAAGCGTCGCGGCTCTGCCGCATTAGTGATGCGGCGCTAATTCAGCTAGAAACTCACGATGCTCACTGCCAATCAGGCGTCGCGGCGCTGCAAGGGAGCATCGTGGCGCTCCGACTCCGCGGCCCTTATCGGCTTCGCGACCCTTTTCCGACCCGTACCAACTTACACTTCGCACAATCCTTCCTTCGTTTACCAACGTGGAACACTTGTTATTTAGCCAATAACCGTTCATCATTCTATGTCTCAAACGTTTCACTTACGTGCCAATATCTCTTTCATTAACGAAATTTACGATACTTGGCACTAAGATTGCACGTGTGTAGAAACGACATTTCCGACGTGCGGGGCCCCAATTATTCGAGTCATAAATAATGGGATAAACTTAATTCCACATTAGTAAATTTCCAACAAATATAACTACCTGTCTATATTTTTTTTTAAATCATTTATTAAAATTTTACTTTTACTTGTCCATTATTAATTTTGCACCTCCTTAAAAATAGTAATAAATGAAGTGCATAATTTACCATGATACTCATATTAATTGGTGCATAGTTTTAATGAACTTGAAAAATAAATTGAAATGAGTAATTAATATTATGAGTAAAACAGGAAAAAAAGAAATTATTTTCTCTTCATTTGCTAAAAGTGACAAATAAAAGTGAAAATCTATTTTTAGTATAATAGACGAGTAAAAGTGAACAGATAAAGTATATAATGGAGTACAATTTTGCATATTGTATAACCTTTAAAGTATACATTTTACATAATTGTATATCACGAAGATATACAAAGCATACATATTATTTTATAAATACTCCTGTCTAAATAGATGCCAATTGTAGTATTTTTTTAAAATAGGCATATTCAGATGTTAGCCTCACAAAATAGGTGTAAGGTTTATATACATTCCACTCATTTTTAGACCCTATTTATGATATTATATTGGATATGTTATTGTTATTTTTAGACATATTAGGGTCATTATTTTTTGCTCCATAGCCATTTATGTAAATGATCCAAAAAGAAAAAGAACACATTATACACACATATAATGTACTTATTATTATATTGTTCTGTAAATGTCGATTGCCGACTCGTTCAACTTTCTTTTTCACTCTTTTCCTTGTTGGATTTTATTGTTTGTGATTTTTCTACAAGTAGAAAATTTAAGTTATTGTTGCAACTTTTATCAAACAAAATCTACCAATTTAAAATTCGAAAGCATGACATTGAACTAATTCATAAACATAATACTTAAAGGTTCTGCGTTCTTTTTCGGTAAAAGAATTATTAGACACATTATAATATCTACTATATAAAAAAGTTTTTTGTTAATGACAAACTTGAATGAGTTCCTTTTTTTGGAGATTATTATTAGAGGAGAATGATTGTTCATTAGGTGGAATTAATCCCATTTAGATGGGATTGAGTGAGATATCAAAGGAGTTATCTAACCAACGAAACATGAAATAATTTCAATCTCATGTAATTAATAATATCATCTCATCCTATTCCTCCTACCAGACGGCCGCTTACTACTTATTGTTTAAATCGTGGTGTCTTAGTTTGTTATATTGCCATGTTGGACTTTAATCTATGGTTAAAATCTTTAAAAGAATAAGAAAATCTAGAAAACATAATAATAGGTGGAGAATAATAAGAAAGTTGTTTTGCCTTGTTGGTAGAGCTCGTCGCACAGAATTTGTCTAATGCGATTATCTTTCCTGTGTAATTTGCGAATTATTACACTAGAATGACGTTTACTCTAGGAGCACTCGAAGAAGAATAACAACGATTGATTACCTTATCATAAAAAAAAATAAGAAGAAGAAAACTGCAACTCCCCGAGGAGAATGGGATCTTTGCCCTTGCCCATGTGCACTTGATTCAATGTATTTTAACATTTCTAACATTACTTTATAATAATAATAATTCATGGGCAGCTCTAAGTTATACCTTATTCATTGTTTTGAATTCGTATTTGACTGAGGTCTGAGAGCATCATCAAACTTTTCTCTTTCACTTATTACAGCCACTTCCATCAAAATATGTTACATACTTTAAAAGTCTTCTAATATATTAAGGACACAAGTGATACAAAATTACAACCTACAAACCACGTGAACTTTTTTCTTTAAAAGGAAATTTAGAGTCGATAATCATTTCTTTATGCAACTATTTACACAGATATAAAAATTTATTTTTCATACATACATTTATTGTTTAACAATAATTAAGTGATTACATTAAATTTTAAGATTCATGAATTCTTTAATGCAGTACAAACATCATAAGCGAGTAAGTATTTATCATAATATTATTGTTACTATTGAGGAAGACTTTTTTATTACTCTGTTATTCTGTCCAAGCCTGGCTGAGAAAGAGTTACTTGAACTAGGGCAATTAATTATTTTCACACGTACTTGTTTGCATTAGAAATCGTTGATTTGAGGACACAAGTGATACAAAATTACAACTTACAAACGACGTGAACTTTTTTTCTTTAAAAGGAAAATTAGAGTTGATAATCATTTCTTTATGCAACTATTTACACACAGATATAAAAATTTATTTTTCATACATACATTTATTGTTTATTATGATTGTGAAAGCCATTATATTGTTGAAAGTAAGGGTGGCCAGTGGGCCGGGTCGGCCCGGTCCCGCCTTGACACCGTCCCGACCAAGACATTTTTAAAAAAAATAAAAATTTTACGGTACCGAGACTCGAACGGGGACGGGACATGGTCTCGTCCCGACCCATCCCGGCCCGCCCCAGTCCCGCCAGGCCCGATCCGGTCCCCCCCAAAGCCCCCCCCCCCCTTTGCACAAATAACGGTTGCACCAACGACCATTTTACATTTTGGCCGTTGTTCAACGACCATTTTTGGCCTCCCCCCTCCCCCAACCTCCCTACCCCCTTAGATTTATTTTTAACACGTAAGTTATTATATTTACACTTTAACTCAATTTTTCAACTATAAATACCTCATTTTCTCTTCATTTTTCTCACAAATCTTCCTACAATTTCTCAATCTATCTCTCTGCAAGTCTACATTGTCTACTAAATATTGAATTTTATTTATTCATTTGGGAGTGAAGTTGGCAACTAACTTGAGGATCTTCCATCGAGCAAAGTTTCAATTTTCAACTTCTCGATTACACGTCGACGTTACGTCAGCGTTTGGTACATTCGTTCCTTCATTAAATTATTATTGTCTGTTTATTTTATTTAGCGCACTTAATTTTATTTACTTTAATTATTTATTAGTATAATTATAATGGAAGGATTTAAACGTATGCTTACGGTTAAGGGTAAGGGTAAGAGTCAGACTTCTTCTAGTAGGGGCAACAAGGGCAAGGGTACTTCTTCTAGTCATCATATTTCTAGACAGAATCTTATTCCTACACATGATGATTTTGTTGATACTGAACATTTTCCTGCAATACCATTAGATTTAGACAAGGAGCTATTTTTTGGAACTCAAGAAGACTTTAATTTAGACGATGATCTAGATGATACACCCACTAATGTAGATGACAACACACCCACTAGTGCACCTTCAACTGAAATGCCTTCTATTCCCCCTAGTATGAAACGAGGTCCAGCAAAACGACAATTAAAATCAGATGCATGAATATTTTTTTATAGTGACGTAGAGAATCAAGTAGCTAGATGTAAATTTTATAAAGATGTTTTAAAATTTAAAACTGAAAAAGATCACGGTGGGACGGGGGGTTTAATGAGACACGTAGCAAGACTCATTCAGCTAGGTATGCCCAATACGAGACTTCAAAACCGGGTGCGCAAACGCCCGCTTCATCGGAACAAGGTTCACATACTGTCCCGGACCAAGTACATGATCAAATTAACCCCACGACGGGGGAAATTGTAGTCCCTAATTACAATAAACATAGAGATAGGGAATCAATAGCAAAATTAATTATTGTGGAGGGTTTGCCTTTTTCATTTCCTTCATCTCCTGATTTTATTCATTACATTAGAGAAATGTATAATTTTGCTTTTAACGGCTTTCCTAGATCAACTGTTAAGAGAGATGTATTTAAATTTGCACATGAATATCAACAGTATTTACGTTATTCATTATATCATTTTAATGGCAAAGTGGCTATCACTTCTGATATAGGCCGTAGTACTAACAACCATGATTATTTAACAGTAACCTATCATTGGATAGATTATAAATTGTCTATGCAAAAACGTATTTTAGCGTATAGATATATAGATGATAGGCACACTGGTGTTTTTATTGCAGAAAATATTTATCAAGTGTGCGATTATTACAAAATAACTGATAAAACTATGACTATTACATTAGATAACGCTTCTTCTAACAATTATGCTATTACAATTTTTAAAAATAGTTTAACTCCACACTTTTCCAGATCATTTTCATATAAAATGTGCGTGCCATATATATAACTTAGTTGTAAAGGATGGTCTATCACTTTTTGAAGACATTCTTAGTAAAATATAATTTGCTATAAACTTTATTTTTAAAAATAATAGAATACAATGAAAAAAAGAATATAAAAAAACTTGTCACGATTGCCAATTACCTTATAGAAAAATTCCAGAAGAAGTACCCACTAGGTGGAATTCTTTATACGAGCAACTACTTGTTGCTTATGACTATAGAAAACCTATAACTTTATTTTTTAACTCTCATAATCAAATCCAGCTGATATGGTTGTAGATAGCAATTGGGGAAAAAATTTTGAACTTATTGTATTTTTAGAGATTTTTTTTCAAGCAACAAAAAAAAATCGGTGTATATTATCCTACTATTTCAATTATGTTGTTTTATATAGCTATAATATTTTTACTGCTTAATGAATATATGGATAAACCAGCTTATAAGGTAGCTATTAAAAAATATTTATCAAAATAAAAAAATATTTTATTTCTATTTCCACTATTTATATTATTGGTGTTGTATTAAATCTGACTATTAAAATAGACGGTACTAAATCACTTATTGAAACTATTTATAATTGTATAGCAGTAAGCCAGTACTACCACCTCCAAGTCCCAAAAATTCAAATCACCCACCACCTATTGAACAAACTAAAGAAGAAGTGTTGTCTAGTGTAAAAGACGAGTGCAAAAAAGTATATAGGTTTTACTAACAAGAAAGTGCTAGCAACCTACCGACTTCCATACCATTTTCTTCTTCTTCAACACAACCTCAAAAGACATGCTGTTTCTGCGGCTAGTATTGAAAGCCTCAGAAATAGAATGTGCGGTGGTAACACTACTAACCAAATTAGCGAGTTTGATTTTTTTTTGCAGGGTTCTGAACCGTACCAAGCAGTTCTCAATGAAGAAGGATATGAAGTCTTGCTGAAATACTGGAGGGGGAGTGAGAAGACCTTTCCGATACTTTCAATGATGGCCCGAGATGTTTTGAACATTCAAGCGTTATCAACGGCGTCTGAAAGCGCTTTTTCTGTCGGCATATATCAAATAGGAGAGCACATACACTCATTAGCCGGAGACAGCTTGGAGATTGCAGTATTATTCAGAGATTGGATACGAGCGGAGCGGAGAAGGTGCGGTCAACCGGAGATCAATGAAGAAGAAGACGAAAATTACAACGACATCTTATCCGAAGGTGGTGGAAGCGACTTGGAGCAATTTGACCAACAAATACCAACTCCAACTGAAGAAGCACATGAAATTATCAAGAAACTAGAACATGTTTTTTTTCAAAATGTAATTTTTTAATTGCAATTTTACTATGTCATTTGCAACTTTTGAACAACACCACAAAGTTGCAACTTTGACAATTGTATTTGTATTAAAAAAAAACCATATGTCTATTAAATAATATAAGAGGCACAAAAACAACATTGAGATATTTTTATTACACTATTTTGTTCAATTATTGAGTTGTTTATATATATATATATATATATATATATATATATATATATATAATTTTTTAAAATTAAGTACAAAAAAAAAAGAAGAAGGAAAATCCCGCCCCGACCCGATCCCGCCCGCCCCGCCCCGATCCCGCCCCTTTTCCGACGAGACCGGAACCGGGATGGGACTTCGGCGAATCCCGCATGTCCCGATCCTGCCCCTCCCCCGTCCCGCCCCGACCCTGATCCCGCCAAATCCGCCCCGACTCGTCCCGGCCCGTTGCCACCCCAAGTTGAAAGTGATATCAAAGAAATATAATTTTGATGTGCCAACAGATCTTATACTCACCGGTTACCTATTGTAGATTATAATATATACAAACACGATTTTACAACCCAGAAAGTGACTTGACAACTTACAGAAATTGCTTAAATTGTAGAGCTTGTGAAAAAAATATTTTACCCCTCAGTAAATAAAATTTAAATTCTTTTACATATTCGTACTATATAAAAAATGAATCATTTCTACTTAACTTCCCCGGTTTCAATAATTAGATGACATTGTTCTGTTTTATGACGTTGCAAATTAATGCGTGGAATACTTTAATTGTTATACAGCAATTTTTTTTGCCAAACTTAAACTTTGATGTGGTATTTTATTTATCAAACCAACACTTCAGTTTTCTAATCTATCAAAAGAAATTTATCTTAAATTTTATCTGCAGTTAAATAAGTATTTGAAATAGAATAAAGGAGAATAAAAAATTAATCTCTCGCGTGGAACCGTTTTGTTTATATTACAACAACATATCCAGTGAAATCCCACAACGTGAAGTCTGAGGAGGGTAGAGTGTACGTAGAACTTACATCTATCTTGATAGATAGAGAGACGGTATCCGAAAGACCCTCGGTTCAAACCGTTTTGTTTATATTATGTTTAATTAATTAATTAATATTTTGAAATCTAAGGACTACAAGTTGCACGACACCTTATCAAAGAATTACGTTAATTAGATTCGAAAATAACGCGGACTTCACGAAAGCTGTCAATTTCTGATCAATTTCGTCGGTGGATTATTTTGGGCTGGATCTATGATATTGGGCCACTCCTAAAGTCCAAAACAAATTCAATATTAGTATGTTTAAATGTCCAACAACTTAAGGGCCAAACCGAACATTTACAAGGACGGGCTCAATGGACATACTATTATCCCCTGAATAACGTTGAATTGTATCTCCGTGACTGTATGTCACTCTAAAAAAAAATTATTTTTGACTGGAACTACGTTAGATTCTATTACTATATCTAAATTATACGAATTAAAGAGAAAAAACTATACCCAATTCATAATTTATATTGCACCAGAAAAATCAAATATGATTAGTCTTTTGCATATCTTTCTGTCACAATGCTTATAATGCACGAGCACACCGTTGATCATGGTACATGAGTTTTGTTTGTCTAGTGTTCGATGAGTTGGATTATTTTACATGAATTATTAATTTTTTTAGTAGACATTGATTAATTATGTTGAATTCTTAAAAAGTTCATGTTACCTTCGTTATAATATTTTTTTTATAATGATATATACTTTTTATTTGCATAGGAATAAGGAAAAAAGCTTAAACATGCCATCGAACTATTAGAAATGACCTATTTATGTCACTCATTAATAGTTTGACTCATTTATGTTATTGACATTACCAAAATGGTTCATTCATGTCATTTTCATCAACGCCGACGTCAATGAAAAATGACATGGATGAGCCATTTTGGTAACGAAAATGACATAAATGAGCCAAACTATTGACAAGTGACATAAATGAGCCATTTTCGATAGTTTGATGACACATTTGAGTTTTTTTCCTATGAATAATGATGTTTGATTTCTCTAGTGCAAAATAAGTTATGAACCGAGTAAAATTTACACAAGATTTCAAAGAATTTTTTACGGCTTCAAGAAAATGATTTTGTTGTTACAGTTTACCAATTAGTATCTGCAGCAATAAGAATTCTTGATAAATATCAATACAACAAAATATATTGTGAATATTAAAAATACTATGCAAAATACCTGTAAAGAATATGAAAACTTACTAGTTCAAGAAGGGGAAAATAATATTTGATTGAGAAAGAAGAGCGAGACGTGGAAATTTTGTCGAGAAGAGAAGCGCAAAGGCGCGTTTTATGAATAACATATTATTTTATGGAGTCTGAACGATGTTAACACTCTGTTACATATTTGATTCATTCAGATCTATTCAGACCCATTAAGAGGCTTATAAGGTAACAAAACAAATGCACTTACTGGGCTGAATCTGGATAATTAAGATTCAGACCTTAAAAACAAATACACTTACTGGGCTGAATCTGAATGATTAAGATTCAGACCTCGGAATGAGCCATTTGGGCCGATTTGACCCCCTTACCCTTACCCACTTGTTTCAATAAAAAAATGGTGGTTGAAGAATATTAAAAAAAGGATATGGAAGTATGATCCTACCAAAACCATTTGCTTGGGTGTCGGAGAAAATTTTCAAAAAGGTTTTGGCTGATTATTTTTTAATTTATTTCTCACTTTAAATTCATTGTTTTTATTTTGTTCTAACTTATTGTTATTTTCTTTGTTTAAGTGCTATAGGGTATGGTTTGAAAACCTTAAATGGTAAGGGATTTGAAAATCTCAAATTATTTAATAGAGGTGTAATGATAGATGAGAACTGTAATATTCGATTGCTTAACTTAGTTAAGAATAATGACAAAATTCCTGAATTAAAACAAGATCTTCAGAAACCTTATTAACACAGCTGTTCGGTTTCATGGACCATCTCATCCTTATCCAAAATGTTGTCGTCATGATTTGGAAGATTTTGACAAATTGTTCACCTACACAGAAATCGACCATGGCGATCGAAGGTACATAAATATTTTTGTTTGTCCCTTTTAGTTATATTTTTTAAAGAAAAGGGTAAAAAATATTTATTTACTTTTTTTTTTTTTTTTTTTTTTTTTTTGATGATCCAGGTTTCAGTGCTTGCCGACTACTTCACTTGGTATTACCCCGGACGTCCCGGAGGTAATAGCCGGTCCTTCAAAGAACTATCACCGGGTAAATCGCGGGATGTGCTCGGTGGCCGGTTTACGGGAGCGTACAACCGAACAATGAGACAAGGTCAAATTCCCCAACAAACAGGTATCCCTCGTGCTTGCGGGGAATCGAACCCACGCTGTCCATGCCAGAGCGCCTTATAGCGCCCAGGCTTTGCCACTGGACTATGCCCCGGAGGACTTACTTTCTTTTATTGGTTATATGATTTCGGAGGTCACATGTTCAAGCCGTGGAAACAATCTCTTGCAGAAATGCAAGGTAATGCTGCGTACAATAGACCCTTGTGGTCCGGCTCTTCCTCGGACCTCGCGCATAGCGGGAGCTTAGTGAACCGGACTGCCCTTTTATGATACGAATAGCCCTATAGCGAAACGGAGGATAAAGTTAGCAAATAAAAGAAAGTAGAGGGGTAAATTTGAGTTTTACATTTTTAGGGCTAAATTAATTAATGCTTTATTTATTTATGTTGTTAGGTTTCAAGAGTAAAGGTACTAATGTTTATGTTTAATTAATGATTAAGTTGAGTACATTTTCTACTTAGTTTTGTTGGTTATTTCTAAGTAGTAATTAGTAAGTGTGATGATATTCTGCTCGCGCCCTTTCAAATCCAAATTTCCCTTTGTAATGAGGGTATTTTAGTGAAACTATCTACTCCCTTCCTTCATTTGTCCCAATTTATGTGATATAGTTTTATTTGACACGGAGTTTAAGAAATAAAGGAAACTTTTGAATCTTGTGGTCTAAAACAAGTCAAAAATATTTGTGTAGTTATAGATCATTCCGTTAAGCATAAAAGGTAAATGTTAAAGTTAATTGTTGCAAAATAGGGAAATGTGTCATTCTTTTTTGGACGGACCAAAAAGGAAAGTGTATCATATAAATTGGGATAGATGAATTATTTTTTTCTCTAAAAAATAGTATTTTCTTAAGGGGTGTACAAATTGATAAGTGGACACTTTTTTTGAATCGGAAGGACATAGCAACTTTTAACTACAAACAAATATTTATCTCCAAAAATGATACTTAAAAAACGATTGTTCAATAACTAATCCAAAGACAACTTTCTCTCATGTTTTTGAAAAAATAAAACAAAATAAAAATAAATTTTCATAATTAAATTACACTAAATCAGACCAAACCCTAAAAAGGCCACCCTTGAATGAGACTTGTCTTCAAACAGATAACAGTTGTTTACTTTAATTAGTTGCTTCTCTCTATAAGATTGAGACCTCTCCTTCATTTGCCAATCAACTCCATAAATGCACGTCTGTCCCCTCATAATTATCAATCGACTACATGATTTTCAGTGTTTTATTGCACGATTATACATATATGTGAAGAAACATTCAAAAGGTATGTGTTTTAGTATGCATATTTGATTTGTTTATTTAGAACGCTAAATACACCTTGTGTTTGTGACGTTATGATTATTATTGTGATCTAGTTTGATTTGCTGTCCGTGTTTTATTACATAGTCGATCTGTGTTTGAGATTGAATATAGCTATTTCTGTCTTTCACTTGCATGTAGATGCGTGTCAGTAAATCAGATCCGTAAATGTTTGTTGGGTTCAGTTGGGTTAAAAAACACAAATAAAGCACAACGGAAGTTTAAAATTTTATTTCTTATTCCAACAATTCTTTCTGACATGATTATATGACAATCAAACTTGTAAAGTATACTTAAACAAAACACTTACATGTTGTTAGAGTTTGAAGTCTTTTACTAAATGGTGAACACCCGATTCTCCCTTCGATTGTAAGCACTTTGCTACGGTGTATTCCTCTGTCAAGAAAGACAAAAAATCTTGGCCGAAGTTTGTGAGAGTTTTATTCTAGACTTTAAGTCTAGAATTGTATAATGGAATGTGTGTTTGATAACAATGAGGTTGCGCTGTATTTATAGTTAAAATTAGGTCACAAATCAGATTAGGGTTGGGCTCCAAGCCTGACCCAAAAATTGAGGTGCAGTGGGCCAGTCCGACTGGCCCACTACCGGGTTGGCGCCGCGACTTAGCCTAACAGGCGCCGCGGCACCTTACGTCCAATAACGTTTCTCATTTTCGTTTAATATATATATTCAGCACATTAAATCCAAAATCCAATTTTGATTTAATTAAATAATTTCCATCTAATAAAAATTATCCCATAGTTATTATCAATTTAAATATCCCGATTCCAAATCGAATATTTAACACTTTCTCAATACACTCTTAGATCGAAGAGACAATCTACATAGTGTTACCCTATAGGCCTTCATATATTGACACTAATCCAATTAAGGTCCATATGGAACTCCTAGACTGCGCCGTATGACGAACCCAATATGTGAAGTACGCTTACATGAATCCAGCAAACATAACCTTTATGTGAGATGATAAATTTCTTTCATTCATGACACACTCGATCAAGCTTAGGATTTGCTATGTGTCTATTCAAATGGCTTGATCACTTTATCTCATTTATATTAGTCGACAACTAGATCATATTCTAAATATGTCTCTTGCATTGGCCAATGACTTGGTCGACCCAATATCACTGAGAAGTTGAGTGCTCTCTCGAATATCCAATCGAGGAATGAATCCTATTCTTGGCTCAACTACCACCTTAGTTTACATCATAATGCACCCAACACAAGCCGTATCTTATCCTATAAGGAGTTTAAGCTTAGGACAGGGTCAAAGTACATTACTCTGTAAACAAAGTGTGTATTGACCTCAAGTCAAAGGTCCTTTATCTCTCACACGCCGATAACACTATAGACATTGTATAACAAATAGTTTATCGGCAGGGTATACCAATACTTTTCAAAAATATCCATGTGTCCATCACTAGTAACCATTACTAGTAGCAGGTAAGACATACTACATTCTCCAAGAATGTGATGCAGACCACATGTTGACTTATAACATATCATCGATATCTCATTCTCGATGATCATTAGTCGAGGCTATTTTAGAGTTACGCTCTATCATCAATATATCACTCTATTAATGATAACGTAAGCTCAAGGGATGCACATTAATGAATAATTACAAACAATCAAATAATAATCCAATAATTGCAAATGCCATAAATATATTAATCTTATTAATAATACGAATGTGTTCAAGTACATTTTGCCCCTAATAATGATTGTCTCTAGGACATACATACTTTCAATCTCCCACTTGGCCTAGAGTCAATCTCCAATGTATCTAATACCCATATTTTCAAAATGACCATTATAATTAACTAAGCTTAATGGTTTAGTAAATGGGTCAGCTAGATTATCATATGTGGGAACATAGTCTAATTTTATTTCTTCAATTTCCACCATCTCCCTGAGTATGTGGTATTTCCTTGGTACATGCTTGTTTCTGTTTGTTGACCTTGGTTCCTTAGCTTGCGCAATCGTACCAGTGTTGTCACAATAAATCCTTATTGGTCAAGTGGCACTTGGAACAACCCCTAGTTCCTTCAGGAACTCAGATATCGATACAACTTCTTTACCAGCTTCCGATCCAGCAATGTACTCGGCTTCAATTGTCGAATCAACAACTATTGCTTGTTTGGAACTTTTCCAACTCACTGCTCCACCATTGAAAATGAAGGTATATCCAGATTGAGACTTGAAGTCATCAAGATCTGTCTGGAAGCTAGCATTAGTGTACCCAGTAGCGACTAGCTTCTCTTGCCCATCATATAGGCTAAGAAATATTCTTTAGTTCGTCAGAGATACTTAATAATACTCTTGATTGCTTTCCAGTGTTCTTCCCCAGAATTCTGCTGGAATTTGCAAGTCATACTAAGTGCATAGGCCACATCTGACCTCGTACAGGTCATGGCATACATGATTGATCCTATAGCTGAAGCATATGAGATTCTTTTCATGCGTTCAAGTTCTGCAACAGTAGAAGGACTATCCTTCTTTGATAACTTGATGCCTTGACCCATAGGAAGACCTCCCTTCTTGGAGTTTTCCATAGAGAATCGTCTTAGCACATTGTCTATGTATATAGACTGTGACAACTCCAACAATCTATTAGGTCTATCTCTATAGATCCTAATTCCAGAATGTAGTAGGCTTCACCCAAGTCCTTCATCATGAAGGTGTTGGATAACCATTCCTTGACTGATTGCATGAAAGTCTTATTGTCTCACATTATTAATATGTTATCTACATATATAACAATGGAGTCAATATTCCCTTCCTTGTGCTTACTATAAACGTAGGGATCTTCTTTGCTTCTAAGAAAGTCAAACGATTTGACTGCTTTGTCAAAGCAAATATTCCAACTCCTTGAGGCTTGCTTAAGTCCGTAAATGGACTTCTGTAGCTTGCATACCGCTTTGGGCTTAGTCTTGGATGTAAAACCCTCAGGTTGTGTCATATATACCTCCTCAATTAGGTTACCATTGAGGAAAATAGTTTAACATCCATTTGCCAAATGTCATAATCATAGTATGCGGCTATTGAAAGCAAAATCCGAATGGACTTAATTTTCGCAACAGGTGAAAAAGTTTCATCAGAATCGACCCCAGGCCGTTGATTATAACCTTTAGCCACCAATCTTGCCTTATAAGTCTGTAGCTTGCCATATGCATCAATATTCTTCTTGAAGACCCATTTGCATCCTATGGGTCTAACCCTTGTTGGCAAATCAACCAAGTTCCAAACTTGATTGATGTACATCGAGTCCATCTCAGATTTCAACTCTTTTTGCCATCTCTGAGAAACAATGTCTAACATAGCTTCGCTGTAGGTTGTAGGTTCATCATCATCAAGAATATTTATCTCATTTTGTGTTTCAACAAGGAGATTAAGTCTTTCAGGCGGTCGATGAGTCCTAATGGACCTACGGAGTTGATTATTCTGTGTTTCAGTGTTTTTTGCATTCTGATTGTGAGAAGGTCTTTGTGTGCTGGACAATCCACCACCTTGAGAGATTTCAGGAATGTCATTTTCATGTATTTCCTGAATGGAATGATGTACAACCATTGTATCATCTTCCATTGGTTGTGTGTGAGAGCTTTGCATTTCTACAATATCTCTCATAGCACTCCCACTGGCTGAAGGGTGCACTCTAAGTACCCATACTACACCAAATACTCCCACTGAATCCTTGTCTGGGTTATTTGACAAGGGTTCAACTTCTGTGTTATCTCGTGGTTCTTGAATTTCTTCAAGTTCTATCTAATTGCAGCTCTGTTCCTTATAGACATAGTCTTCTTCAAGGAAAGTTGCATTTTTTTGGAAACAATGACCTTATGTTCTCCAGGAAGATAGAAATAGTATCCCTTATTTTCATTTAGATACCCCACAAAATAATATTTCTCACATTTAGATTCCAACTTGTCAGTAAGCATCTTCTTTACATATGCAGGGCACCCCCAGGGTCGCATGTGTTTAAGTGTTGGCTTTTTGCCATTCCATATCTCATATGGATTTTTCTTTACTGACTTTAAAGGAACCCTGTTCAGAATATAAATTGAGCTTTGCAATGCATAGCCCCAAAAGTATGTTGATAGAGCTGAAAAACTCATCATGGATCTAACAATATCTAATAGGGTTCGATTTCTCCTTTTAGCAACACCATTCATTTGCGGCGTTCCAGGAGGTGTCCATTGTGATTGGACTCTATGAAGCTTCAAGTAATCCATAAATTCTTTACTTAAATATTCACCTTCTCGATCTGATCGAAGGGTCTTGATACTTATTTCAAGTTGCTTCTCTACTTCTGACTTGTACTCATTGAATTTCTCAAAGGCTTCGAACTTGTGTTTCATAAGATACACATGCCCAAACCTTGTGAAATCATCTGTAAAAGTGATGAAGCAAGGGAAGCCTCCCTTAGCTTGAGTTGAAAATGGCTCACATACATTAGTATGGACCAACTCAAGCACCTCTTTGGCTCGCACACCTTTCCTAGAAAGTTGATTGTTGGTCATCTTTCATCTCAAGCAAGATTCACAGTTACCACAGGACTCTAAGTCAAATGGTTCCAAGTAGTCTAATTTTCTTAATCTTGCTATCCTTGATTCATTGATGTGACCAATTCTACAGTGCCATAAGTAGGTGGGGTTTGTTGGATTACTTATCTTAGCTCGTTTATTTTGCACATTGAAAATTTCATGACTACATTTTAGAACATACAATCCATCCACAAGCAGAGCATTTCCACAAATAAAACCATTAAAAGACAGTACATAACTGCCATTGGCAATAAATGAGCAAAACCCCTCAATGTCTAACACTGGGATAGAAATAATATTCCTCATCAATGAGGGAACAAAATAACAATTATTTAGTTCTAAACAAAAGCCTGAAGGTAAATCCAGTCTATAAGTTCCCACGCGTTCAGCATCCACTCGTGCTCTATTTCCAACGTGCAGGTCTACTTCCCATGGTCCAACCTTTTTGTTGTCAATCAGACTCTGCACATTATTACAAATGTGTGAGCCACATGCGGTATAGTGAGAGTTACTTATAGACATGTTTATTTCAATGACAAACACACCTTTACCGTGGGATTATCACGTAAAGCTTACGTAATTTGCTTCGGGATTGACCTTGGAGTGATTAGGAACTTTATAGAGGATTTATGGGATGTTTTAGGTCTGGTTATGGATGAAAAATGAATTCCCAAATCGTTTAACCCATATATAACCCATCAAATATTTTTCCACCGTCGTACTTTGACGTCGGGATTGACGGTCTGTCAAATGATTAACGGTCCGTCGATCTGTCTCTTGAGAATCTTCAATCTGTAGGGATTTTGATGGTCTGGATTGGCACTTTGATGGTCTGGATTGGCACTTTGACGGTCCGTCACCTCTGCTGTCAAACTGACACTTTGACGGGATTGGCGATCCGTCAAATGATCAAAAGTCCAAACACTCCGAAGCACCCACCAACAAACCGTAAACCTTCATTATCATTTCTTAAAGTTGTACCTTTTCCTGGGACTTCGGTATCCACTGACATCATGTCAGGACGCGAAACTATGGGTTGTAATAATAACGACGTTTTGAACTCTCGTGACTTCTTTGGTTTCCACTTGACCATTCCTCAATTCTTCCAATGAAATCTTCTTCCTTATATTAGGCTTCTTAACTTAGGGTACATTTGATATAGAAATTTACGGGGTGTAACATTTATAACAAATAGAGAGGCTATTTAGACCGTATGTGCTTTGCACATTTTTTTTTTCTGAATAGAGTTTGAGAAGGGAAAGAATTACTGGAAGAATTTTATGGTTCTTCAAGTATTCCCTTCCTTTTCTCAAACCCTATCTGCTTTTCAGAAAATATTTCTCTTCTAAGCAAATATTCATAAGTACTCAGTCGTTATTATTAGCGAATATTCTCAGAATATTCTCCGTGTATTTTGTAATTATGATAGATGTATATTTAAGGTAACTTAGGATTCTAATTGTATTAGGAATCAACCTGTGTAAGGTAAGTTAGGATTCGTACCATATTAGGAATCAACCTTGTACAGCTATATATATTGTGAATAATGAAAGGAATCCGGGAAGGGAAATTATTCCATCTTTCATGGTATCAAAGCCTAAAACCTAAATCCCTCTCTTCCTCATTCTCGGCCGAAATAGGCATTTTTTTTTCTGATTTCACAAAAAAAATAAAATAAAAAATAAAAAAAATCTGGTTTCTTCCTCCCTTTCTCGGCCAAACCAGAAAATTCCCTTCCCTCGGCAGGCAGCAACCATGTCTTCTCCCACAAATTTCGGTTCATCCACTGGCACACTTGACGACCCCTCTCAACGTTCAGTATCTTCTTTTCATCCGGCATTCGCCGTTAACAACATCAAGAATTTTATCCCTATAATTCTTGACTAAGAAGACTGTCAATATTCCATGTGGATGGAACTATTCTACATTCATGCATGTGCATACAACGTGCTCGATCATATTGACGAATCTATTCCTCGTCCCACCGATGTTACAGACTCAATCTGGCGTCGTCTTGACGCCATCGTCAAACAATGGATCTACGGCACCATCTCCAAAGACATGTTGTGCACTATCATGAAAATAGGTGCTACGGCACGTGAACTTTGGGTCCGGCTAGAAAAAATCTTTCAGGACAATAAAAATACTCGGCCGTATATTTGGAAGAGCAATTCAATAATACCCGCCTCGAGAATTTTAACAACATGTCCGAATATTGTAAGCAATCGAAACTCATAACCGATCAACTATCCAACGTCGGGACTTCGTTTCGTAAACCAAGATGGTGCTTCAACTTGTTGCGGGTTTACCAAAAGGTGAATATGACACACTCGCAACAATGATTCAACAAGCCGACCCTCTCCCAAGTTTCAACAAGGCACGCTCACAACTATTGTTGGAAGAAACTAGACGTGCTAAACAAGAGGAACACAATCAAAAGGCCTTAGCCGTTAACGGGATGACAACACTGCGGCGGCAAGAAGAACCGCAGGCCGCAAAGAGTCCCAAAGCACGGTGCAAGCAGTCCCAAAGAAGAAGAAGCGAGCCGATGGCGGAGGTCGTGGCGGCAGAGGTCGCAACAACAAAGGCAAGGGCCGCGGAAAGGGCCAACGCAACCAGCAGCAGAAGCGCAACAAGTCCAAGAAGAAGCACCAAAGATGCAGGGCCGGCCCAGCAGCCGTGGTCGATCGGCCTCTTGGGCCCCGCCCCGCCCACGAGCAAAGCCAACAGAAAGCAGCAGTAGCCCCACCTCGGCTGCGCAGCCTAGCAAGAAGAATAAAGCAAAGACAAGAGCTCCGACCCCGACCGCTTTGGGCCAGTGCCTACACCACCGTGAACCTTCAATGGCCCCGACGACAATTGGTACATGGACACCGGAGCCACATCTCACCTCACCCGGTCGTCAGATAACCTATCTCAACTACGTCGGTTAAAGTGTCCTCAATCTATTACTGTCGGCAATGGTCATCGCATTCCAATTGAAGGTTACGGTAACACACACACCAAACATCCACACCCACCTTTCTCCCTAAACCACGTCCTATACACACCTAACATCGTTAAAAACTTAATCTCTGTCAGAAAATTCACTAGCAATAATTCTGTGTCTGTCGAATTTGACCCTTTTGGTTTTCTGTGAAAGAACTCAATACATGGAGAATTCTTACACGCTGCAATAGTGTGGGAGACCTCTACCCATTCACTCAATCTTCCGCTGTCAGACCGCAAACACCTCTATCCCTTGCGGCGATCTCTCCCTCAACTTGGCACAAAAAGACTCGGACACCCCGGAGACCCAGTTTTTACTTTTCTTAGGACTTCTAAGCGTATTCAATGTAATAATGGAAAAATTGCCCAACACTGTTTTTCTTGTCCACTAGGCAAACATACTCGTCTTCCCTTTATGTCATCAAACAGTGTTACTTTTTCTCCATTTGATATTGTTCATGCTGATTTGTGGATATCTCCGATTGCTAGCTCTTTGGGTCATAAATTCTATCTAGTATTCTTGGATGATTTTTCACATTTTGTCCGGATTTACCCACCGAAATTCAAATCAAGTTTTTGCAAAATTTCTCGAGTTTCAAAAATTCATTAAGACACAATTTGAAAAACCTATTAAATCATTCCAATGTGATAATGGACGTGAATTTAATAACTCGGCATTTCACAATTTCTCGTTCTAAACAAGGCATGGTTTTCCATTTTTCTTGTCCCTATACTTCTTCCCAAAACGGAAAGGTGAAAGAATTATACGTACCATCAATAACATGGTCCGCACACTTCGTTTCATGCCCGCCTACCACCGCCTTTTTGGGTCTATCTTCGTCAAAATGGTAGAATCCCTTCTAAATATTTTACCAACTAGCACACTCCAAAACAAAACTCCTACGAAATCTTATACCGTAGGCAGCCATCATATGATCACCTACGTATTTTTGGATGCTTATGCTACCCCAACATAGCCTCCATCGCACCCCACAAACTTGCCCCTCGCACTCTTCCATGTGTTTTCCTTGGTCTATCTCCTAATCATCGGGGCTACTTGTGCTATGACATTGCTACTCGAAAAATCATCGTCTCCCGTCACGTCACCTTTGACGAGACAACCTTTCCTTTTTCAAATCTCCGTAAATTTCGTACCACCGATTACATCTTTCTCGATGAACCAAGTCTCGTCCCCGGTCATCCAAAATCTATACCAACAAGCAGACCCCCTGTTCCGACGGTCCCACTATCCCGCACCACCCCACCGACTCTCCTCGCTCACCCCTACTGACCCCCGGCCGAGTCACCCGCACCACCAACGACACCGCGCCCACTAGTCCAGAACCGGTGGACCAAAGAACCTCACAACCCCGACCCACCACCACTGCCCTCACATCGCATGGAGACTCGTGCACAACACGGGATCTTCAAACCCAAGGTTCAATTCAATCTCTCTACATAAACCTTATCACCCGTTCCAAAAAATCCAAAACTAGCAAAACTGGACCCAAATTGGAATGCGGCCATGTGCGAGGAATTTAACAATTTAACCATGCAGAACACTTGGGATTTGGTACCTAGACCAGCTGGTCTGAATGTTATCCGGTGTATGTGGCTATTTCGTCACAAGTTCAGAGACAGTGGTGATTATGGTGAGATATTGATTGTGGTGAGACATTCAGTCCGGTTGTTAAACTGGCCACTATTCGGACTGTTCTCAGTATTGCTATGGGCATGCATTGGCCGATTCATCAGCTTGATGTCAAGAATGCGTTTCTTCATGGGGATTTGAAAGAGACTGTGTACATGCATCAGCCTCCTGGTTTTGTTCATCCGGCAGCCCCGCAGTTTGTGTGTCGTCTCAGGAAGTCATTGTATGGATTAAAACAGGCACCCCGCGCTTGGTATGATCGGTTCGCCAGGTATCTTCTGCAAATTGGTTTTGTATGTAGCAGGTGTGATACATCTCTCTTCACTTTTCATCGAGGTAACAGCACTGCATATTTGCTATTATATGTCGATGACATTGTTCTTACTGCCTCATCTGACGGGTTGAAGAATGAAATCATTGCTCTACTCAAAACTGAATTTGCTATGACTGACTTGGGCAAGCTAAGTTATTTTTTGGGTATATCGGTGACACGATCTGCAGCCACTATGTTCCTGAGTCAGCGTAAGTATGTAGAAGAGATAGTGTACAGGACCAAGATGACAAATTGTAAAATTATGCCAACTCCGGTGGACTCAAAATCCAAGCTTAGTGCCAATGACGGTGCGCCAGTTTCTGATCCCACTCTATATCGGAGTCTAGCAGGTGCTCTTCAGTATCTTACATTCACTAGGCCTGATATTGCATATGTCGTTCGCAGGGTGTGTCTGTTCATGCACGACCCCCGAGAGTCCCATTTTGCCGCCCTCAGTTTGTATTATCAGATATGTTAAGGGCACACTAGACTTTGGGTTACATCTATACACCTCTGCCCCAACCAAGTTGCTAGCCTACACGGATGCAGATTGGGCAGGATGCCCCGACACGCGTCGCTCCACCTCAGGGTACTGTGTATTTCTTGGGGATAATCTTATCTCATGGTCCGCCAAGCGGCAGGCCACGCTATCCCGTTCGAGTGCTGAAGCAGAATATCGCGGAGTTGCTAATGTCGTCGCTGAGATCTGTTGGCTCCGAAATCTTCTTTTGGAGCTCCAGTGTCCATTGCGCAAGGCGTCTATAGTCTATTGTGACAACATATCTGCTATCTATATGTGTCATAATCCAGTCCAACATCATCGGACTAAGCATATTGAGATGGATATCCACTTTGTGCGAGAGAAGGTTGCCCGTGGTCAGGTCAAAATTTTACACGTGCCTTCCTCTTATCAGTATACAGACATTTTCACAAAGGGACTACCGCGACACTCTTCACCGACTTCCGATCCAGCCTTAGCATTCGGCCTCCTCCCGCTCCGTCTGAGGGGGAGTATTAGCGAATATTCTCAGAATATTCTTCGTATATTTTGTAATTATGATAGATGTATATTTAAGGTAACTTAGGATTCTAATTGTATTAGGAATCAACCTGTGTAAGGTAAGTTAGGATTCGTACCATATTAGGAATCAACCTTGTACAGCTATATATATTGTGAATAATGAAAGGAATCCGGGAAGGGAAATTATTCCATCTTTCAGTTATCTATCACCAAAAATGGCAATACTCCAATGCCAATTTTTTTTTACATTAATAACTGTCCTTTTAAAAGAATACGAAGAAGAAGAAGCAACACTAAGATTATTTGCTTTCTTTCGCATACTAGAAGCAATACTCTTCTTTGCTCTTCTATTATTCTAGTGCTATGTTTTTGACAATGAATGATGGTGAAAGAATGACATACTATGGTGAGTATTTAATTGGTCATTGGATCGATTACAATATTTTGAAGGATATTTACAATACGAAAGGAGATTTAGAAAGGTATCCGTTTTAAAATTTGAGGTATTCGAAGATGTTGTGACTTGAATTGACCACCTAAACCTGTTTAATACATTCCCTGTACAAATATGCCACAGATGAACAAAATGTTGGTTATGCCTTCATTGAACCGCTTGTTTAATTCAAAAGAAGTTGGTTGAATAATATTCAAAAAGAAGTAATCTGAAAGTACCATCCAACAAAAACCATTTGCTCGGGTGTCTGGAGAAGAATTTAAGAAAGTTTTGGGATGAGTAATTTTTTTAGTTTATTTCTCACTTTAAATTATATTTTTTATTTAATTCTAACTCACTGTTATTTTCTTTGTTTCAAGTGCTATATGGTATGGTGAGGGATTTGTAAATCCCAACTTATTTAATGGAGGACTGATGGATGACAATTGTAATGTTTGATTGCTTAACTGGAGAATTGTAACCCGTTTAATCATTTCAGTATCTTCATTGAAGACGTACCGATCTTTCCTATTATGAAACTTTTAATCAAGTTGTTAGTTCTGGACAATTTTTAACAACCTGATTGATCCTGGGCGTGCAATGCTAACATACGAGATGCAATTCCTCATTTATTTTTAGAATTGGTAAAATATTGTTAAAACTTATCCGACATGTTCGAATTACCGGCCGTCATCTCTGTATCCGAACCTTTTACTAGTGTTATAAAGTTCGGACGTAACTATAGGATACACTTTAACCCAAAGGTCTAAAACAGGAACATCCTAACTTTAAAAATAGTTTGAAAGTACTCGTTAAATTGTTAATGATGTTTTATGATTTGGTTGGACGTGCTAACCAAACTATTTTTTGGCCAAATGCATAAGCGGCCCCTTAAAGTTGCCAAAGATTTTTATTTATTCTCATCTTGGATAACTTGCTATGCTTACTGATCATATTGCTACCGCTTTTGCTATACTTTTTTTTTTTGTTGACGAAGGAACCCGCAGCCGCTACTCTCTCGAGTGCGCACAGGGTAAACCCCGGACTGACGCAATAGCCTGTAAACCACGTCAGGCGATTAACCACACTTGACAAGTCATGTGTGACAGGCTCAACCAAGAAGGTTTATGCAGGGGATCGAACTCGTGACCTTGCGGTCCCGCGCTCTACTGCTACACCAGCTTAGCTACCCTTGCGTTTTTTTTTTTTTAATGTTTATGTTTAATGTTAAAGTTGAGTACTACTAGTTTATTTCTAGTTAGTTTTAAAGTTATTTTTAGTACTATAGTAGTTAGTTTTATTAATATGGAGTTGTTCTTTATTTCTAAGTAGTAGTTAGGATTTGAGGCTATCTCTTTAAGGTATTAATAAACGTCTGATTTTGGCCAGTCCACTAAATATAGTGTCAAGACTCGAGAGAGTCCGTTAGGGAATAAGGAAGAGATCATATAGGGGTTGGAGATTGAGCCTGGTTAAGGAGGCATGGGTAAGGGGGCCGGATCGACAATTTATATATATAAACATTTTGTAATCAATTATCTCTTTAGGATCGGCCATTTATTGAGGGTCATTGACCGATTCAACCCCTTACCCATGTCTCCTTGACCAGACTCAATTACTATTACCTTTAGGCTCTCTTCCTGAGGTCCTAACCGACTCCTTTGACATTCATATTTAATGCAACAAAATAGATGAGAATATACATAAACACAAAAACAAACATTTCATTATTATGGTGAAAACACAAAATAACACTTTATATTTCAAACCTAAAATTAAATGAAAAGTACCTAACAGGAAAAAAGTTACTTAAAATTTAAAATGAAGTATAAATAAAGTGAGTGTAACAAATACAATATTATCATTCTCATGCACTAAAAACACACTTGATAACTATTTATCATAATTTTATTACATATTTCAAATGTAGAAGTCGTTATTAATCTTGAAATATTATCTATATCTTACATAATAATATAAAAGTACAAAGCTGAAAGCCGTATTTTGATTGATTTTTCATTCTTGAAACTTTGCCATCAGATAAGAAAGCACTCGAATGTGGATGAGTGTATAAAATCAAGTACAACTCTGACGGGACAATCGAGCGTTACAAAGCTCATTTAGTCATCTTCAGAAATAAACAGGAGGAAGAAATTGACTACAATAAAACTTTTGCTCCGGTTGCTAAGATAGTAACTGTTCAGACCTTCCTGGCTGTTGCGTCTGCACGAAATTGGAAGTTGCATAAGATGAATATGCATTATGCTTTCTTACACAACAAGCTTACTGAGGAAGTTTATATGAAGTTGCCACCGAAATTTTGTGTTTCTAATTCGGGACAAGTATGTCGACTACAAAAATCATTGTATGATTTGAAGCAAGCTCTGAGGTGTTGGTTTGCGAAATTGTCAAGTGCTTTTATGAAATTTGGGTTCAAAGAGTCGTACTCAGATTATTCTCTATTTACTTTGCACTGGGGAGATATGCATGTTAACGTCTTAGTCTATGTGGATGACTTGATTATCTCCGAAAATGATCATATTATCATTAAACGATTCAAAGACTATCTACACACTTGTTTTCACATGAAAAATTTGGGTCCACTGAAGTATTTTCTGAGAGTTGAAGTTACACGTGTATCAACCGGGTTATTTCTCTGTCAACGGAAATATGCCCTGGATATAATCTCTGAGTCAGAATTATTGGAAACTAAACCAATCAATACACCTATGAAACAAAATCATGGTTTGGCGTTGGTCGGAGGAGCCAATTTGGGTGATCTGGAACCATACTAGCATTTGATCGGTCGATTGATATACCTCAATTTTATACGACCCGAGTTGTCATATTATATGCATATTCTATCCCAATTCATGCAGCAACCGAATGAAGCACACTGGAATGCAACTATCCGTGTGGTGCATTACTTGAAGAAGAACCCATGACAAAGTATAGTGATGAGAAAATATTGTGATCTTAAGTTGTATGGATGGTGTGATTCGTACTGGGTCAGATGTCCATTGACTCGGAAATCACTTATAGGTTGGTTTATCTCCCTAAAAATTCTTCCGTGTCATGAAAAACCAAGAAGCAACATATTGTCTCCCGCTCGTCAGCGGAGGCTAATTACAGATCGATGGCAATTGCCTGTTGTGAATTGAAATGGTTAAAGGGAATTTTGCATAGTTTGGGCGTTGAACACAAGTCTCCGCTTAAAATGTATTGTGACAGTCAAGTAGCTTTGTATATTGCCTGAAATTCGGTGTTTCATGAATAGACTAAACACATTGAAGTGGACTGTCACTATGTCCGGGACGCAATCCAATCAGGTACAATATTTCTCAGTCATGTGTCAACTAGTGAATAATTGGCTGATGTGTTTACAAAGGCTTTGGGAAAATCGCAACATCAATATTTACTTGGCAAGTTGGCATTCGAGACCCTCTTGCTCCAACTTGAGGGGGTATTGAAGACCCTATTCTAATCTAATTAAAATAGTTTAGTCTATTTATATTATAATTGTAATTATGGTAAATATATGATTTGTAATCCTATTGGAATAGGGTTACCTTATAAAACTAGGAGAAGGAGAAACTTACTTCTATATAACAAGGTCATTATGATGAATACGTAAAAAGAATTTTCTCATTATTCTTGTCTATCTAAATTCTCGTCCATATCTCGATTTTAACAAACTTGTCTTTCTTCCAACAATTTAATAGCCACGTAGTCCTCCACTAATTCTCTATTTACTTTCTCTCTAACTCTAAAATCTTCTACAGCCCATAGACTTAGAGCTTGTGTAATTGTGATAATTTCTCTCCATTAATTGCTTTTGTTTATTTGTTTACTCTATATTCAAATTGTGTGTTGTGTTATCCTTTATTTATGCCTTCTGAGTTGACGGAGAATTATGGAATAAGGGCCACAATGCTAAATCAACTGACATTTTGACATTAGAGAATTATCTTCCAACAGTTGAGAAATTCTTGCAAATGCTTCTATTATGTTAATTTCGTATTAAGTTTCATTTTGTTGTATTGTCTTGCCATTATATGCAACATGAAAGTAGTATTAATTGGCCTCGACCATGTGGTAAATCAGTTAAAATAGTCTTGCTATAAACGTACATTAAGCTATATTGATCATGTGCAAGGTTTTGATAGCCAAGATAATAGCTATTTTCCGTAGAAACACGCGTGTATAAATTTTCCTCTGGATCTTATGTCTCTTTTCTTTTTCTCTTTTGTGCAGTATATTTACACGTTGATTTATAGTTGAGGATAGTAATACAGAAGGTAGCATAAATCTCAAGTTAATTTATCATTACTGGACTGCTTAAGATCGCTGCATGTGTTCAAGATTGTTAAGAGTCCCACATCGGAAATTGAATGGAAACATAGATTTCTTATACGGACTTGGACAATCCTCACCCTACAAACTAGCTTTTGGGGTTGAGTTAGGCCAAAGATCTATTCTTTACATGGCATATAACATGGATTATATGGACTTGGACAATTCTCACACTATAAGCTAGCCTTCGAGGTTGAATTAGACCAAAAATTCATTTTTTACAAACATCATATCATAATTTGTTATAAGTGGTGCACGTTCAAGTGGTTCCTACATTTTTAAAAATTTGAAACCAGTTAGAGATAGAAAGCGCAAGCTCAAGTTCTTTTTAAGAAAAAACATAAACTTCATCGGTCAATAGAGTGGGTTTCTACTTTTCAATGGGCTTGTTGAACTAGCAATGTGAGGTTGTGGGCTAACATAATGTTGGGCCTTTACGACTAGGTCCAGGAACACGTCCTCTATTTCAAACAATCTCTCTTACTGCCTTCTTCTTCCTTAACCACTTAGTTTTTCTAAAAAAAAAATCAATAAGTTGCTCTAATTAACACTCTGTAATATGGAAATTAATCACTTAGTTAAACTTTATAGGCTCGAATTGTACTGAGTTACTGACATTTGAGTTATTGGGTTCTAATTTAATATTTGTACATTTTTAGTAAATTTCATAACACATACGGTATATGAAGTTTAAATTAAAATTACTGAATTCGGCAGAAGCTGTAACAAGTACGCCCGCACCTGATTATGATTTTTTAACTATGTTTTCATAAAATAATCATGTTTATTCTAAATCCAACTTTATATTCAGGCAACCTAAGGATCTCAATATCGGGAAAAAATGATTATTCTTCTCTAAAACTTGCAATTTCTGTGGATTATGCTTGCATCCGTTATTATTGTATGTTCTCTTGCTAATTCCTTTTCTTTCTAGTTGATTTTTTTTTGAAAAAAAATCATTATTTTTTATGGGATGAAGTTGATTAAGACAATTTACGAATCGAATATGATGCATTTTTGAATGATTATTTGGTAATAAGGTCCTTAATATATTGACATAATACGAACCCTTTAATTTCCTTGAAAAAGGGTGGGGAATAATTGAAACGACAGCTTTTATACTTTGAGACAAATATGTCTTTGATAAGTTGATTTTGCCTACCCAAAGTGCCAACAAATCTTGTGGTTAGTGTTCTTTAAATTGATTACAAGATAAGACATGTTACTTTGGTGGATTTTAATGTGGTATTTAACAGTTCAATTTTCGTCAGCACTTCGTTTAAAGTTTGTTAATTTTATTCGATTTGTTTGTGCTAATACTCGAATAATAAGCACCTTTTCTATGGAACAAATTACTTTGCATCACAACTGGGAAAATCATCATGGAGGAGACTGTTTTTCGGTGAAAATGATTCTAAATAAAAATACAGTTAGAGATTTGTATTCAAGGGTTTAAAGATAAGTAGGTTATATCCGATCCGGAGACCCTCTTGAATGAGTCTGGGATTGATATCTAGGTTACGGATATGTGAGATTAAATGCACAAGTAAAAAATATGACAGTAAGCAAATAAAGAAAATTGATAGGTTAGATCCGAAAATAAGCTATGAATCAAATAAGAGAGAAAGCTGAGAATGGTGTATTAGCTTGAGAGAGATCTGAGTTACAAGTGTGAGCTTAGAGAGAATACAATGTGTTTTCTTCTCTTCTAAGTCTTGCATATATAAGATAAAACTTAGACTATTATGACCCTAGAGAATTGTGGAGACGTACGTATACTGACGTCACTGTACCCACGCGTGCCGCATCACTCTGATCTTGGTAGGCTGATGTGACGGGAGTTGTTGGGAGTGGAAGACAGCTGTGGAGATCCTTTGGGGACGTTAGAGTTTCCGAAACCACAAAACTTCTTGTATACGGTTAGTGCCTCCTGATGTATTTCTACCAAATACAAATAGTCTCCCACTTTTCGAGACTCTTGAACTCATGGGACCGGGAAGTGGAAGAGTCTATGCACCTTTTAAAAAAATACCTTTTTGCGGGAACCAAAACGTCACATCCTTTCACTGCTAGATTTTTCGACAGTTGATCATTAAATATACTCAATCACTCAATCGGCGACGCCTTTTCTGAGATACCGATTGTCGCATACTGACAAGGCATGCCTCTTCGATTTCCAAGAATAATGATTATTCTCTTGGTTATATAAACTAGCAATCCTGATCATTTTTCCTCACTTTCATCTCTAATCTTCTTCTTCTTCTTGCAACTTCAGTCTACTACCTTTTTCACTTCTTACCCTAAAAAAATATCTACTTCTTCTTCATCTTCCTATGGCACTTCTGATGGACTGACCCTTGCAAGAATGAGGGCAGAACTATGTCCATTCCGCCGCGGCCGTTATCATCCAACATTACCCAGACCACAGACATGGGCTCTATCGCTTATGAAATTATCCCTCCTAATTTTTACTTTGAGAGGGATTTTCAGGTAAACCTCCGTCTCGAATCTGTGGAGGATATGATCTCATTAATTAATGATTCTGTTACCCCCCAAGTCCGTATCGATTGTATATACGGCTTGGATGTTAATATTTTTTCTCATCCGTTCAATACTAGCATTACTCAACACATCCTTGGAATATCGCTTATTTACACCTATTCATTTACCATAAGTTTGGACTTCTAATCCATCGAGTGATGGAGGCCTTCTTACGTAGATATGGCATTTGTCCGAGGTAGTTGGACCCGCAGGCATGGAGAATAGTTTGCTGTTACAACATTTGATGGATCTCGCCCACCTTTCATTTACTTTGGATCACCCAATCCGCCTCTATTCCTCCCGGATACTTTGCGGGGGAATAATTAATTTAGCTTTTAAGGGCTCTAGAGCCCATATTATAAATGTCAAGGATGGTATGATCGGTTTGTGCTAATTCCTATCCACCGTCTTCAGGGCACTAATTTCGGCCCCCTACCGGAGCATTGGAACAACGCTTGTAAGTAACTTTCTTCCTCTTCCCCATACTCATTCAGATTCTTCTTTGACTGACTCATCTCTCATCCTTGTAGCGGCTCATGTGGTCTCTGAGCCTCTGCCATCTTTAATTGGGTGATGAGCTTGCTCCGCACCTCCCGGGGTACTAAACATACTTGGAGGGCCTTTTTTGCAGACGAATGGAAAGGTAAAATCCATGATGAGGTTCCTTCCGCTGGTTTTGTATTATTAACTGATTGTGTATTTATGCATCATCCTAACGTCTTTCCCTGCTCCTCTTTTCGAAGGTCTCCCTATCAGAGGGGGTTCGGCCAGAAATGTGCCCACATAAGATGAGGCTTGGGCTCGCATTGCCAAAGACGTCACAGAAGCCATGGCTAGCAAAAAGTGAGAGCTTCCAGGAGATGCTGAGGTGTCCACCTCCGTGATCAGCGTGCTTATAGAGACACACTACTGATTTAATGAACCCGAGAGGAAGGATGTAAAAAGGGTGGTCCTAGTGAAGGATGATGAAGAAGAGGCTGCATCATCCGAGGATGTAGGGGTCAGGGAACCGAGGGTCAGCGGAGGCCTACCCGAGAGCATGGAAAACGGATATGCAGGCGTGGGCCTTCTATTCCTCCGCCACCAGCTAATGGTTCTGACCTCAGTCTGAAAGCTTCATTGGCCCATCTCACGGACATCTTTCTTTAGGTAATTAGGGTTACTTTTACTATACCCCCATGCTCTCAACGTGAATGTATTTACTAACTTCACTTTGCCTAACTTTCCAGGGTCACGCTGTCGTCTCCTCTACCATTGAGATTTTCAGGAATGTGCCTTCAGTTTCCAAAATTTGAAGAGGTTGGTTGAGGAGAACCGCCATCTTCGGGAGGAGGTTGCTCAACTTCGGGTTAAGCATAGAGTTCTTCTGGAGTGGAGGACCACCCTAGATGATAGATGGGAGGAGGCTAAGCAGGTGCTGGTAGCTAGGGAAGAGACCGTTCGAATCATGACCCAGACTCGTCAATTGATGGAAGAGCGGGTGGTTTAGGCCGAGCTCGATTGCGACACCGCCAGGGCGAGAATGTAAGATCTTGAGGCTTCTCAAGCCCGTCTCCTAGCCCGGAACTAACTGCTGATGCTTCGCCGGGAGAATAATCAATAGAGGGTCACCTTTCTCCGAGACCATGTTGTCCTTTAGATTAGTTTGAGGTTTTGCAAGTGGTAGAGATAGGAGCGATTGACGTTCGCTCAGTCCTTGTTGATGCAGATCTAGATATGGGGGCAGCCAAAGCTGATATGGAAGATCTGTGTGAAGAGACGCCCCCCTCCTCCGACGCTCTGCCGGATCTTCTGGGACGAGGGTGCTCCCCTTCGGCTTAGCTTTAGTGAAAGTTCTTTCAGCCTATGCGAGTTTGTACGGACCTGCGTGCTTTTTTTAAATATTGGTGTTTTTTTTATGTGGGCCTGTGCGCCCTATGATGAATATTTTGTTTTTGTGGTTATGTTTGGCATGCGTGCCATTTGGGGATATTTCTAGAAGCTTATGCCCTTTGCTATTTTTTGGATTTGAACCTTCGTGCTCTAGTTTGTCGGACCATCAGGGTTTGTATGCCCATATTATTATTCTTTCGTTGAGAGCTTGGCGCTTTTCTTGTACAAATGACAATTGTTTTCTTGCCTTTTGTTTTACAATTTGACATGCACTTTGTTTATTGCAACGATTGTGATCACAGAGCGACCCATTGGCTTTTTAATTTACACTTAACTGTCGAGGCATGATCGCTGCGCCCGTCTATCAGAACTATGCTACTATTCGAGCGTTTGTTGCTTAAGCCAAGGTTTGACAATTGGTGCAAGCCTATGCAATTTCTGGCATTTTGTGTTTGAGGTCGTCTTGCCTTGACCCAATCCGAGAATGTTAAATTTGGGAATGCTAGCGCGAAATTGGGATTTAAGACATCTAATTTCGAAATGAAGGAAGATACTCCATTTTCGGTGCGATGTGGAAGACGTCTCAACCTCATGTAAAGGCACAAAAAGGTTCAGAAAAGAACCCACACGCGCAGAGGCTCGTATGGCCGCGTCGTGTTGTTTGAAGCAGTTTAACGGGGCCATATGGCTTCCGAGTTTGGTTTTTCCCAGAACATTTTTTCATTGCGCGACTTAGTGCAAAAAATTATATCGAGCTTTTTTTTTCCAGTCTTTCAAAGTCATAGAGGACAACTCGTCCTATAAGTACATGATCCATTTTCTGGGTTTTTACAAGATTTACCAAAAGAAAGCGAACGAGCAAGTTCAGTGACTGCCAGCAGTCCCAGTTTAAAAGAATCTGTCTTGGAAGAGGATCTCTCATGATTATATTGTTCCATCCTCTCCCCTCGAGACTCGAGTGTAAGGTCTCAAGTAGTCCAATTTCGGGATGTGGAACGCTAAGCTTGAAGTGCTTTTGGAATTGTTGCCTCGTTAAAAACTTTGCGAGAAAACCCGATTGGGACAAAACCTTGGCCAAGAAAATAAGTGCAATGCATGTCTGTTCCCTCTGGGGGGGGGGGGGGGGGGTCTCGGCTTTATGAGCAGTCCCTGTCAAGGAAAAAGATAATTAACTAAAAATGAATATTTTTGTGAAAATAATATGTACCTAACTTTTTTCTTCAAAAGTAGAACATTTTCAGGTGGCTGACGTTCCAGCTATTTTTAGTTCTTTTCTGGACTCGTCCTCGAGCTGATATGCTCATTTCTCCGCAATTCCAGTGATCAGGTACGGTCCTTCCTAGATTGCCTACAACTTATCCGCATTCGGGTCCCTTGTTTCGAGAGTGACTTTTCGGATGACGTAGTCCCCAATTTTGAAATACCTCATGTTTGTCTTTCTGTTGAAGTACCTTTCTACTCTTCATTTTTGTACCGCCAGGCGTATGAAATCCAACTCCCTGTGTTCCTCCAACTGCTCCAGCCCTATTGCCATTACTTCTTTGTTAGACTTCTCAGTGGTTTGAGTGTAGCGAAAGCTGGGTTCTCCCACGTCTACATGTATTAGGGCCTCGACTTCATACACTAAGGAGAAAGGGGTTTCCCTCGTGCTTGTTTTGGTTGTGGTTTTGTAAGCCCATAATACCACTGGTAGTTCTTCCGACCACTCCCCTTTTGATTTTTTCAACCTCTTCTTGATGCTTTGGATGATAGTCTTGTTAGTTGAATCTGCCTTTCCATTTGCACACGGGTGATACGACGATGAGGTGACCCTTCTCGAGCTTTCTTGTTGTCTTTCGATAGAGTCCACGTCTGCAGATAATTGATAATATCATTTCGATAGTCCTAAGTGAGGCTAGTAGAATTTACCTCGTATAAGCTAGAGTCCAGGATGAAGCATATGAGATGGACTATAGACTCCGATTCTCTCTTAGTTGCCCGGATGATGAGCCTAGGTTGGCCAAGGGGTCAACTTCGAAGTTCATCTCTCACGAAATTTGTACCTCTTATTATTTTTGAAATAGAGCTAACATAGTGGCGTCCTTACTTAAGTGTTCCTGTATTCGACTTTATTTGGCCTTGTATTTGCCTAATATTTGATTGACGATCAACTGTAGGTCGCTATTGACTTCGATAATTTTAGCTCCGAGTCCTCGAGCCAATTCCAAACCTGTAATTGCGATCTCATACTCAGACTCATTTTTAGTCAAAGAAACGAATTTAATGGCTTGCCTGATTGTGGCCTCTGAGGGCGCGATAAGGACAATTTCTAGCCCGGTGCCTTTTATGCTTGTGGCCCTGTTCGTGTTTAGGACCCATTTCCCGGATGCTACTTTAGTTTCTCGAACTGCCTCCGTGTAAGCCTGAAGAATCATACCCAGGCTATAATCGGCCATGAAGTCGGCTAAGGCCTGAGACTTAATAGCGGTCCGAGATCGATAAGTGATATCGTACCCGTAGATTTCAATTGACCAACTTTCCAGCCGGCCCGAGAGTTTAGGCTTGTGCAATATATTTCTTAAAGGGAAAGTGGTGACCACACATATGGTGTGATATTGAAAATACGACCTCAATTTGGGAGACGCGGCTACCAGGGCCAAAACTAGCTTCTCAAGGTGAGGGTATCGGGCTTCGACCTCTGTTAAGGTCTTGCTGGTATAATAAATAGAAGATTGCGTACCTTTTTCCTCCCGAACAAGCACAACACCTACAATGGTTTCGGATACAGCACGGTAAATTAACAATGGTTCCGTCTTATATGGTTTTGCGAGCAGGGGAGGGTTCGTCATGTACTTCTTTCAGGGTCCACTGGAAGTCTTTATTTTTCTTCAGCAGGCTAAAAAATTTCTGACAACACTCGGATGACCTGGAGATAAACCTCTCCAAGATCGTTATTCTCCCTATCAATACTTGCATTTCTCGAGCACTGCTGAGTACCTTTGGTATATGCTCTATGGCCCAGATGAGATTCGGGTTGGCTTCGATTCCCTTGTTGACACCACAAAGCCTAAGAACTTCCCAAAGCGCATATTTCAGGATTTAACTTGAGATTGTTCTCTCGGAGGATCTCGACCACTTCCTGCAAATGTCTAAAATGTTCCTCTGTTTCCAGGGACTTAACAATTATTCCATCTAAATAAATCTCCACACTTTGTCCCAACTGATGGCAGAACATCCGCTGGGTCAGTTGGTGGAAAGTAGTCCCTGTACTTTTTAAGCCAAATGGCATAATAGTATAACAATAAGTTTCGTGTTTCGTTATGAATGAAGTTTTTTCCTGGTTCGGTGGGTTCAGCCGTATTTGGCCAAACCATGTGGATACGTCCAGAAAGTTGATTAGCTCATACCCAGCCACTTTGTCGACAACTCGATCTAGGCGGGGCATGTGTATAAGCTCCAAAGACAAGCTTTGTTTAAGTCATTTAAATGAAAAAAACATTTGAAATGTTTTAGGTTTCTTAGGGAGTACCACTACGTTTGCCAGCAAGTCAGGGTATTTTACCTCTCATACTGCTTCGACTGGATGAGTTGTGCTACTTCTTCTTTGACGAATTAGCTTTGTTCCGCTAATGCATATTTTTTACTTAATGGGCTGACAATCCGGGTCCATATTTAGCTTGTGGAGGGCCAATTCTGTGGGCACTCCTGTGATATCCAATATCGACCAAGTGAAGCCACTAATATTGTTATTAGAAAACAAATCAAATTTTTCCTGAACTCACGATTTGAGCCCGAGCCCAGGTATACCTGCTCCCCGAGCCCGTTCGATCGACAAAAGGTAAGCTCAAAATCTTATGTTATAAATCTTCTCACATCTAACTCCTCTGGTGCCACGAACCCCTGAGGTATTCGATCAGTCAGATCCTCTGGTAGAGGGCTCCTACCGGCTCATGTTATTGCTCGACCTCAAAGTTGATCTCGGAGTCGAATGCTTGTGATTGCTAGCTGTCATTTCTGATCGAGTCACCCTGCCTATCAACCAGGATGATTTCTGCTGGGTTAGCTTTGATATCCCCTTATACCACAGCTACCCCCAGGGAATCAGAAATTTCATAGCCTGATGGAAGGTATACGGAACTGCCCTTATGGTGTGCAACCATGGCCTCGCAATTATCAGATTATAAGGCATTCCTCATTTGAGAACATCAAACAAAGATTTTATAGATACTCACTGCACATGATTTCCAGCTCAATTTGTCCTCGGGTCGTTTCGTTAGATAGGTTGAAGCTGGTCAAAACTTTTACTACAGGGGTTATTTGCCAGGTAAGCTACATCTCCTTGATTACACAGAGTTGTACAACATTCACGGTGCTACCTGGATCAACAAGAGTGTGCTTAATATTAAATTAAAATATTTGAATAGAAATTACCAAAGTATCGGCATGGGTTCTCGATGCTTTTTCGTTCTACTTTGCTAAAGACGATAGGGTCCTCGGGTTCATCCCTTATATTTTTTATAGACGGAGGAGGAGCCTCGTGCTGTTGCTTCTGAGATACTACCCCTACCATTATTCCTTTGGCGATAATGTTGATCGCTCCTTGCCGAGATGGGAGTTCTCACGTAGTCCCAATCCCCTTTTCTCTGGAGTACTTAGATCATTTACTGAAGAATTCTATCAAATGACCCCTTCTCAGTAAGTCTGCTATCATACCTTAAGTGCTTGCAATCTTTCGTTGAATGACTTGGGATCCCATGAAATTCACACCAAAGCTCTATGTCCGCGTCCCGCTTATTTGGGTTAGACCGAACTGTCACCGGGAACTGGACCTCTTTCATATTTTTCATAGCCTTGACCGGATCTACAACCTCTACATTAAAGTTGTAGGAGGCCATGCTCGGTGGCCCTGAGTCATTTGCAGACTTCTTTTGTGGCGCTTCCTTTTATCTTCTGGGCTGACCTTGATCATACCTTGATTTATTCGATCGACCTTCATGCCTAGGTGACGGTCGAGTTGAATAAGGTTCGTACCATTCCCTAGGGTCCTTTTGCTTATGAGGGGGGGGGGGTTATGAGATCTCCCATGTTGTCCCCCTCTGTCTTCGATCCCATGATCAGCCTATATTCTCATCTTGGCGGTATATCTGTTGTTTACTTCGTTCTACGAATTGACTGGGAACACCTTCAAGTTTTTTTAAAAATTTCTCGATGCATCTGAATTCTCGGCGTTAGGGCCGTCAATGAATGCTGAGGGAGCCCAATCTTGGAAAATTTCAAGCAGCTGCATCCTCTCCTGCTGGAAGCGCTCCACGAAGTTGTGGAGTAATTTGTCCTTCCTTTGCTTTACGGTAAATATATCTGCCTTGTGGGTTTTGACCTTCCGGGCTCCAACATGGGCTTTAACGAATGTATCTGTAAGAGCGGCAAAAGAATTAGTAGAGTTTTTAGGTAAGAGAATATATCAAGAGAGTGCTCCTTTTGTGAGCGTTTGGCTGAACGTTTTCAGCACAACATATTCGATTTGATGTTGCTGCAGGTCATGCCCTGTGATCGTGGCCTCGAAAGTCACGATGTGTTCGTTCGGATTTATCATACCGTCATACTTGGGCATGTCAGGTATTTTGAACTTTTTTTGGGATGCACTCCAGAGCCGCATCTTCTTTATAGGATATCTTTCCGTACTTCCTTGCTCCAATACCCTTTAGCACATGAGGGCCCCTGGTATCTGGCTCATCCTTTTGTGGAGCTCCTTCTCTAGCGCGATGAATCTTATCAGATCCGCTTCTGGCATCGTAGGTTCCGTCCTCCCCACGTTAGAGTTCCGGAACCACAAAACTTCTTGTATACGCTTAGTGCCTCCGAATGCATTTCTACCCAATACAGAGACAACTTGTTTTAGTTCCAGCTAAATATTAACAAGATATTATTTTCTATGACTGTTTTAATTTATGCTTTTTACTTTAATATTTAATTTCTTTTAAAATATGCTATTCTTTTTATTTAGCAATTCTTTAATCCAATATCCTACATGACATATTTAAGACTATAAGATTTAATAGTACGTACATCATACAAATCTTTAGTTTAAGATCACAAAATTCAAAATACGTCTGCTTTGTCATCGCATGTTTACTAGATCTTCTCAAATTTGTTTTTTTTTAAAAGTGTTATTTTAGAAGCGTTTTTCAAGAAAATACTTTTGGAGAGTAACAATTTATGTTTGGCTAATCAATTTGAAAATATTATTATCAATATCAGAGCAAAAATTTGTGCTTATGCGAATAATCTACTTTAGTTAGCTTCTAAAAACCAGCTTATATTACTATTGAAAAATACTTACTTTAAGAATATTACTTTTGACTTCTCAGAAGTTTGACTGTACTTACTATTAACTTTCGTACTTTGTCAAATTAAGACATATAAGTTGATATCTGAGAGTATTAAACAAGTAAAATAATCAGCAGCTAAGTATTTTATTTGGGGTATAATGTACTGTATAAATTATTCTCTGAACTTATACCCAACCACACTCTTGTTTGAGGTTTAGAATGTATAAAATATTAAGATAGTGGCTCCTGTGATACCTTTCTATTTTTAGAGCGTGAAAAAGTATTTCCTTCGTCTCAATTTATGTGATATTTTTTACTTTTTGAGAGTCAAATAAATTATTTTTTATTGTAATTTTTCATATCATTTTAAATATTTTAAATTATTAATCATGGTGACTTATAGTATATTTTATTTGATTTTCAAATATGTAAATTTTATTTCAAAAATTTAAAAATTATATATTCAAACACACAATCAAAATAAAAAAGTTAAATCTCAAAAGTGTAACCTAAACTAAGACAAGAAAGTATTATAGAAGATTTAGCAAACATTATTTTGAAGAACTCATGATCCAATCTAACGCAACGTAATTATTGGAGAGATTCATTTGACATCCAAAAATTGAGGAAGCTACTAATTACTATCAAATAGTCTCGAAGGGTGTGAACTTTCAAAGAGATTCTTTTTGGTTTTCGAAATTAGTTTTTAATGTTTGGATAAGGCTTAGCAGGAAGAGTGATTCAACTAATGAAAGAAAATTATTGGTTCAATTTTTCACCTTAACTACCTAAAAAGGTTATTGTGATGGAAAAAGATGATTGATAAAATTTTATCGAATCTAACTAATAGTGATCATTCATTAAAAAAAGTAAAAAAAATGATTCTTTCTCACACAAAACTTTATGTTAATATACTCTCTTCTTTCGGATGGTATTCGATTGAACATAAAATTTAATTATGAAAGATAAAGATATTTAAAATTTGTGATTTAAAAAATGTCATAGAATTTTTATAACTATAAATTATTTCATTAAAAATAAAACAAAATATTTAAAATTAAATAATTTTATTTCTAAATATTAAAAGCATTTCATTTTAAAAACAAATAAACTAAAAAGCGTGTCACATGAAATAATACAGACTACGGAAGGAGTATATAGTAATCTTGGTTCTCGTGCTGCCAAAAAGGAAAAAGAAAATTAATTTGAGTGTTAAGATATGCAAAAAATTCCTCTCCGTAGAAAATTTACTCGTTAGACCCATTTGTCCATAAATATTTTTCCAAAACATTATTTAGAAATTAATTTAATAAGTGTATGCTTGTCATTAGTCTATTTTTTAACTTCAAATTTGAAATATAGAATTTAAAAAACAAAATTTTAAGAGTTTTTCAAGTTTTTTCAAACTTACATTCTCAAAACTTCAACAATATCTTCATGTCGAAACACAACTTTAACTTCAAACTTCAAATATTTTTCTTAAATAAATATTAACCTATTTATATCTAAATCCTACTTAAGATAATAGGGGAAACAAGAGAATTCTGAAAACATTTTGAGCAGTGAGCTATAACAGATGACAAGCTAGCTACATACACAAGTTTTATGTAAAATCAATTACGTAAATTATGTAAAACAACAGCATATCCTTCTTGCATTGCATTTTTTAAAACATTCTAACAAGTACTATATCAAGGACAAGTTAAATATTTTGAAATCTTTTAAGTGCATTATTGGTACATATTAAAACCAGAAATTAAAGAGTCGTGATTTAGACCACAAAACAAGGCTGCAAAATATGCTTTTATTCTCGAGCCAACAACTTGTACTAATAAGCTTTTTGAAAATTCCCCCTTTTAAAGTAAGTTTTACACTTACTTCAATGGTGATTAATTAATTACCACAATTAACAAAAGGTTAAAAATAGAAACAAGAAAATTTACCAGTACTAATTAAGTACTAGGAGTACTTATATATAACTTAAATTACTAGTTCCTCTGTCTCTAATGATCTCTCATTTTGTTGTTTTATATGCCCCTTAAGAAATATAATTAGGAGGGGTATTTGATTATTTTTACTTTTATTTATGTCTAAGTCATAATCTCTTTTTATTAAATATTTACTCTATTTATATGTTATCTCCATTAATGATAAAATTTTATCAAGGGTAAAATGGGGAAGATGTAATTCATTGTTCCTTGAACTTCTAAAATTTGACAAATACTAGCTCAGTCTCATATTACTGGTTCACTTTCCCCTTTACACGTCATTTAAGAAATCATAAATAGAAGTGTATTTTTACTAAATTACTTTTATCTTTCTCCAATAAATTACACTTTAATCAATATTGACTACTTTAAAAAATAATTAATGTTAAGGATAAAATAAGAAAACTTTACTTAATTCTATCTTAATTTTTGTAAATTAACAAGTATTTTGGGATATAATTTTAATAATGTGGACAACTAATATGAGATGGAGGAATTAATTTAAAATAATTAATTTTAATAACCACGATAAATAATATGAGGTGGAGAGGTATTTAAGAAAAATCCTTTTCCTACATCACGACAAATAGTTATTTAAATCCATTGAATGAGGAAGTCGCATATAGTACAAAATCTTGAATTAGTGCTAAAACTGTAGGAAAATGACAAACAATAGAATATACAGTTGTTTTAGTAAAAATAGTTGGGATAAAGTCTCTTTCATTCAGTGAAGACTATCTGCTTCATCCACTCACGATCTTGAAAGCAACATGACAAGATTCTTCAAAAAGGATGTGAGAATTCAGTGGAAAGTGGAAACAAATTAAAATCATTCCACAAACTTTTTTTTAGATTTAGAAAAAGAAAAAAGAACCTTTAAGCCGACATGACTAATCAATTAGGGGGTACTATTTTCACCTTGAGATGAATATGGAAAACACAAAAAATATCACCATATGAAAAGGGATAATTGAATAAGACATTTGTCCTAGAAGTTCTAAATTGTTTAGGACGAAGTGGTTGTAACTTTTAAGTTTCATAACATTGATCAATTGTTGCATAGTGTCGCGTGAGATAAGTTTAACCGTATGTTATCTTTAGATGTCTAGTTAACTGTTCCGCCTTAATTAACGTATTCTGAAGAGATAATATTTGAAAGTATGTATGTCTTAAAGACAATTATTATTAAAAACAAATATATTTGAACATATTCATATTATTAATAAGATTAATATATTTATGGCATTTGTAATTATTTAATTATTATTTGATTGTTTGTAATTATTCATTAATGTGCATCCCTTGAGCTTATGTTGTCATTAATAGAGTGATATATTAATGATAGAGCGTGACTCTCAAAGAGCCTCGACTAATAACCATCGAGAATGGGATATCGATGATATGTTATAAGTCGACATGTGTTCTGCATTACATTCTTGGAGAATGTAGTATGTCTCACCTGCTATGAGTAATTGTTACTATTGATGGACGCATGGATACTTTTGGAAAGTATTGGTATACCCTGCTGATAAACTATTTGTTATATATGTCTAGAGTGTTATCAGCGTGTGGGAGATAAATGTCCTTTGACTTGAGGTCAATACACACCTTATTTACAGAGTAATGTACTTTGACCATGTCCTAAGCTTAAACTCCTTATAGGATAAGATACGGCTTGTGTTGGATGCATTATGATGTAAACTAAGGTGGTAGTTGAGCCAAGAATGAGATTCATTCCTCGATTGGATATTCGAGAGAGCACTCAACTTCTTAGTGATATTAGGTCGATCAAGTTATTGACTAATGCAAGAGACATATTCAGAATATGGTCTAGTTGCCGACTAATATAGATGAGATAAAGTGATCAAACCATTTGGATAGACTCATAGCAAATTCTAAGCTTGATCGAGTGTGTCGCGAATGAAAGGAATTTATCATCTCACATAAAGGTTATGTTTGCTGGATTCATGTAAACGTACTTCACATATTGAGTTCATCGTACGGCGTAGTCTAGGAGTTCTGTATGGACCTTAATTGTATTAGTGTCAATATGTGAAGGCCTATAGGGTCACACTATGCCGATTGTCTCTTCGATCTAAGGGTGTATTGAGAAAGTATTAAGTATTCGATTTGGAATCGAGATATTTAAATTGATAATAACTATGGCATAATTTCTATTTGATGGAAATTATTTAATTAAAGTCAAAATTGAATTTTGAATTTAATTAAATGTGCTGAATATATATTAACGAGGAACGTCAGGTGTCGCGGCGCCTACTAGGCTGAGCCGCGGCGCTGACCCGGCTATGGGCCCATTCAGACTGGCCCACTGCACCTCGGTTTTGGGCCAAGCTTAGAGCCCAACCCTAATTCGGTTTTTGACCTAAAAATAACTATATATATAGCACTAACCTCATTGATATTATACACATATTCTATTAAACAATTCTAGACTTAGAGTTTAGAATAAAACTCTCGCAAACCTCTGTCAAGATTTCCTGGCTTTCTTGACAGAGGAATACACTGTAGCAAGGTGCTTGCAATCGAAGGGGACAATCGCGTGTTTGCCCTTAGTAAAGATTCCAGATAAATAACAGGTTTTGATTGTCATATAACCATATCAGAAGGGATTGTTGAGGTAAGTAAACAAAATTTTAAACTTCCGCTGTGCTTTACTTGTCTATTTTGAACCCAACAAATCCCTACACTATTAACATCGTCTGTGCAAGATTAATTGAATATTGTTTAAAAAAACATATTTCATCACATTTATCAATTATTGCAAAATATCGCATGAGATAAGTTTAACAGTACGCTATCTTTAGATGTCTAGTCAACTGTTGCGCCTTAACGTATTCCCGGGAGATGCAACGTTAACATCGTCTGTGCAAGACTAATTGAATATTGTTCAAAACATTTATTTCTAGTACATTGCTTAACAGTAACTTCATGTTTCAAATTGTGACATTGAAATTTTTTAATTTTCGTATATATAGTATTTCACTGTGATCATAACTAGAGAAATGTCTTTAGGTTTTAATTTTTCTTGTAAATTGCATAAGAGTAAACATAAGATATTCTATTACCAGAGTAGGCTGCTTTTTAGGATCATAATAATGTTGGATTATGACTCCAATAATATGATCACAAAAATTTGTGGTGAAGTAATAAATATTCATTTATTTTTAATCATAGATTTTGATCAGGTTGAGTTTTGAGAATATAATCGGCTTTGATATGGAAAATTTTACCTCAAAAAGTGTAATTTTTTTATAGTGAATCTGGATTAACCGGTCCCCAAGGCAGATATCAGATGTTGAGTGAGAAAATGAAAAAAGAAAAGAAGACTCCAATAATACGAAAAAGAAAAGAGATCATATTAAGATTGTTCACAATACACACCGAACTTCCAGACAAATTTGATATGAACTCATGCTTGTAGCCTGTGGGGTGTGGGTATTTGGGACATTGTCGGTTACACAACATTTTCCTGTTCCCTCTTTCTTTTTTTTTTCTCTCCGATATAACATGTAAAAATATATTCAACATAGAAAATATATACGTAATTATTATAACAACAATAATAATATATCCAGTGAAATTCCACAACGTGGGATCTAAAAAGGATAGAATGTACGCAAACCTTACCTCTACCTTGGCAGGTAGAGCGATTGTTTTCGAGAGACTCTCGGCTCAAGACAAAGCACAAGCACAAGCAAAGTAAGACAAACAAAATGAATAAGTCATGATATCGCATTCTGAAAAAGAAGCAATAACTAATGCAGGTAAATAAGACAAACAAGGTACACTAGAAAACACATACCAACATAAATCAAATGACATGAGACTATAAAACAATACTGCACCTACTAGTATGATAGGCTAAGCGGGCCTACAGTAATAACACTACAACTATCAGTTTGTAAGTGTAGGTAGGACTACGCCGGACTACCTACTACCCTTCTACCATAATCCGTGTCCTCCATACCCCCCGATCTAAGGTCATGTCCTCAGTGAGTTGCACATGCGCCATATTCCGTCTAATCACCTCTCCCCAATACTTTTTCGGCCTACCTCTACCCCTTCTGAACCCGTCTATAGTGAACCTCTCACACCTCCGTACTGGGGCACTTGTGTCTCTCCTCTACACGTGCTCGAACCATCTCAATCTCGCTTTCCACATCTTATCCTCCACCGATGCCACTCCCACTTTGTCCCGGATATCATCATTTCTAATTCTATCCCTCCTTATATGCCCACACACCCATCTTAACATCCTCATCTCCACAACTTTCATCTTGTGTTTGTGCAAAGTCTTGACCGGCCAACACTCCGCCGCATACAACATAGTCGGTCTGACCACCACCCTATAGAACTTGTCTTTAAGTTTTGGTGGCACCTTTTTATCGCACAAGACTCCAGATGCGAGCCTCTATTTTATCCACCTTGCCCCAATACGATGTGTGACATCATCATCAATCTCTCAATTTCCTTGGATAATAGACCCGAGGTACGTGAAGCTTCCTTTATTTGGAATGACATGAGTACCAAGACTCACCTCCACGCATGTCTCAAGGTCACTCCCGTTACTGAACTTACACTCCAACTATTCTGTCTTGGTCCTACTCAATCTGAACCTTTTAGACTCTAGGGTCTGTCTCCAAACTTCCAGCTTAGTGTTCACTCCGCTGCGAGTCTCATCAATCAGGACTATGTCGTCTGTGAATAACATACACCATGGCACCTCCCATTGAATTTGTCGTGTCAGTCCATCAATCACCAAGGCAAATAAGAATGGGCTAAGAGTTGATCCCTAGTGCAGCCCCATCATCACTGGAAAGTGCTCCGAGTCTCCTCATGCTGTCTGTACTTTGGTCTTGCCTCCATCATACATAACCTTGATCGCCTTAGTGTACGCCACATGTACACCTATAACCTCCAAACATCTCCATAAAACCTCCCTAGGGACTTTGTCGTATGCCTTCTCGAGGTCGATGAAAACCATATGTAAGTCTCTCTTCCTATCCCTATATTGCTCCACCAATCTTCTAATAAGATGAATGACTTTTGTAGTCGAGTGCCCCTGCATGAATCTAAACTAGTTCTCGGAAATAGATACGTTTTTTCTCACCCTCATCTCCACGACCCTTTCTCAAACTTTTATAGTGTGGCTTAGCAGATTGATACCCCTATAGTTGTTGAAACTTTGGATATCACCTTTGTTCTTGTACAAAGGAATAATTGTACTCCCCCTCCATTCTTCAGGCATTCTCGACGTCCTAAAAATGACATTAAACAACTCAGTCAGCCACTCCAAACCTTCCCTATCTGCGCTATTCTAAAATTCAACTGGAATCTCATCAGGCCCGATCCCAATTGCTCCAAATCTCCCAGCACAATGTCTTTGTCTCTTTTTTCATTCAAGAGTTTATAGAAGTAAGACTGCCACCTCCGTCTAATATGTGTGTCCTCCACTAGTACTTTGTCATCCTCGTCCTTGATGCACCTCACGTGATCTAAGTCACATGCCCTTCTCCTTTGTATAATATTTTCTCCCCGCCTTTCTCCTCTAATTCCACATACTGGCGTTCAAAAGTCATCACTTTCGCCATCGTGATCGCTAACTTTGCCTCCTTCCTCGCCATCTTATATAATTCTCTATTCGTCCACTTCTCCACATCATTCATTCTTTCTACCAAATTTGCATACGCCGCTTTCTTCGTTTCCATCTTATTTTAAACTTTATCATTCCACCACTAGTCCCCTCGATGCCAATCACGACTACCCCGCGAGTCCCCTACACTTCTCTAGCTACATTCCGAATGCAACTGGTCATTCTGTCCCACATACCGGTCGCATCCCGACTATTCCCCCAAGCCCCCTCGACCATCAACCTCTCCCCCATCTCCTTTGCACTAGCCATGGTTAAACTCCCCCATTTGATTCTTAACCTGTCATCCATGACCCTCTTCTTCTTCTCCATCTTAATCTCCATATCCATCACCAAAAGTTTATGTCGAGTTGTAAGGTACTCTCTCGGAATGACCTTGTAGTCTTTACAAAGACCGTTGTCAACTTTTCTAAGGAGCAAAAAGTCTATCTGAGTCTTAGCCACCGCACTACGGAAAGTCACCAAGTGCCCCTCCTTCTTCAGGAACCTCGAATTGGCTATCACCATCCCAAAAGCTCTAGCGAACTCCAAAAGTGAGACGCCTCTCCTATTCCTGTCCCCAAGGACAAAGCCTCCATGCACGTCATTGTAACCCCCCGGGAGTGACCCGATATATCTATTGAAATCCCCTCATACAAATAACTTCTTAGTGTGTGGTATACCTCTCATCACTTCATCCAAATCCTCATAAAATGCCTCTTCTCCTCCAAGTCCAAGCCCGCATGTGGTCCGTACGCACTTATAATGTTCATGATGGTCCCTCCAACTACCAACTTAATCGACATCATCCTGTCATTGACCCTCCTAACCTCTACCACTTGATCCCTTAGCTCGCTATCTACCAAAATGCCTACCTCATTCCTATACTTTGACCTATCCGAGAACAATAACTTATACCCGTCTATATCCTTAGCCTTAGGCCCTATCCATTTGGTCTCCTAGACATAGGCTATATTAATCCTCCTCTTCTTATGAATCTTAACTAGCTCTATGGACTTCCCTGTTAAAGTTTCAATGTTCCAAGACCCTATTCTCAGCCTAGCATCTCCCTTACCCCACTTATCCCTCCTAACCCTCGCCACCGTCCCCGACCGAGAACATGACCCTAGTCTACCATCATTCACCAAAGCCACTAGAGCAAAAAGAAAACACAAAAAATACTAGTCCAAGGTTAATGCCAATACACACGGGCACAAATACTAAAGCACAAGTTAGCAAGAATCTAGAGGTAAGTCAGGCTACTACAGACCAGAATGATAGAACAAAGGGCAACAAGAATACATACAAGAATGTAAAGTCAAGATTCAATAAAACGCAACACGCAAAAAAAATTAACTACATGGATAATAACAAATATTGAGTACAGACAACTGGAGGTACCAACTCCATACTGATAAAACCTGTTCACTCGCTGAAAAACAATGTTCACTACCTAAAATCATTGTTTGCTGCCAGAAACCATTGTTCGCTGCCGGACGTCGTCGCAGATCTGGTGATACATGCAAAAAAAAAAAAAAAACCACCAGAGACTGCCGGAAAAAGCTAAATTGTAATACTGTTACGGCGGCGATGAGCTGAGAATCAGTTAAAATGGCAGACACATCTATTCCTAAAAGATCTGCCTTCTTTCGGATGCGCAAATAGGTACAACAAAACTGAAAAATCCCAAATGGGTACAACAAAAACTTAGAATAGAAACGAAATCGACTCGTTTATGTGTAACCCGAAAAGCAGGAGGGTCTCGTTTAGATTGAAGAGAAGCACTAGTAGTAGCAAATCACTTGGATTGTTGAACTTCTAGAGAGAAGCTAGAGCAAAAATTTAGAGTTTGCCCATGCTTTATTACTAGTTTGGTTTTCCTTTTTCTTCTTAATTTAACCGTTAAACAATCAAACTACTATTAAGTTATTAGAGTTTAAGTTATATATGTTCAAGATATTATTTAATAGTTGCTCCAATTCAATTACTAATCTAAATACTAAAGTAAGTAATATGTTACGGAGTATATGTTAAGATACACTAAACACAGTGTAAATGTTTTTTACGCTATCTGTGCATATGTATCTTAAATTTAATTTATTGTTGTGGTCTTTTACTCGTCAAGGGCATTTCAGAAATTATATCTATACCTCCGTAAGGTAGAAGTAAGATCTGCATACATTCTACCCTTTTCAGACCCACCTATTGGGCCCGATAAAAGAGAGGAATTTTTACAGTAGACAAGAACTCAACAAAGCCCACGATTTTTTTTTTCTTTAGTCCTTATTTTTCTAATATAAATTTTAGTCATTATATAGTATTTATCGTATTTATCACTCTATAATTTGTATATAATCAGTATGGATCATAATAAATTGATTATATATACTGAGTATATACCATCAACAACTATAAATTGTTATGATTAGGCGGGTAAAAGTATCTTTTAGCTGAAAAGACTTACTAAAAATGTTTTGGCCACTTGCACCACCCCTACGCCCTATATCCTCTTAATCATCATCTCCTTTTTGGTTAAGGTGTTAGAGCTGCAAAAATAGGCAATTGCCTAAATTTGACCTTCTAAGGTCAAGCTTTATGATTGGCCCATGATTTTAACATCTAATCATGAGTAGAGATGGCAGTGGATTCTGGACCCGATGGATCCAGATCCATTTTATAAGATATCGGATATGGATTTTCAAAATTTGGACCCGACGGATCCGGATCGGACCCGAATCCGTTTCTGTCGGAACGGATCTTGATCTGGATCTTGTATTTGAGATCCGTATCCGGTCCAGATCCGACCCGTGGATTCATTTTTTATTAAATATATTCATAACCTAGAATGTAATTTTATAAGTATTTTCTTAAAATTGCTAAGCACATCCTTGCAAGTTTAATTCTCAAAACAAGTTAAATTTATCCCCGCGTTAACTCAAAAACCAAAAAATAAAGAGGTAACTTTGATAATAAAATCAATGTTATATTAGTGAATGACTAACATCTCCATAGACAAGTAGTTAAAATTATATTCACTTCATTTGTGAAGATTTCAAGCACATGCAAGTTCTGCATTGTGAAAATACTAGTCAACATTTTCCACAACTATTGTCATTGTCCAACATTTTCAATTAATAGCTCACAATCAAAACGAGACAACGAATAAAATATCTCATATGAACATTTAAAAATTGAAATACAGTAAACTGTTAGATAAGTAAAAATCGTTTGTCAATTCAAAAAAAAAATTCTTAGCAGGGCAAATTTTTTTACATGTGGATCCAGATCCGATCTGTGAACCCAGTGGATCCGATGGATCCGGATTTGGATATGATATTTATGGACTCGATGGATCTGGATCCGGATCTGGATCCAGGTATGAAAAACGGATCTGGATCTGGATCTAGTAGGATCCGATCCAGATCCGATCCGATCCGTTGCCATCCCTAATCATGATAATCGAAGAATTCATAATGTACGTAGCTTTCCATTTTTGTTTCAAATTTCATATTCAATTTTTCAATAATTTGACGTTAATTTAAACTTTTCAAATCGCTATTTTTCTGTCTCAAAAGGCTATATGTGTGTTGAAGTGCATAATGCAGCATAACAGATTCACATGTTTAGTGTTGAAGTGTTGAGATTAGTTAGTTATATTGTTAAGAAGTTTGTTAGAGTTGTTAAGTTGGTGTTGAGTATTTAGTCTTCACACTTTCTACTAGTATAAATAAGTGTTTGCTTCACTTTGTAATAGTTAGACAATATATGAAGAAAAGCTTCCACAAATACTCCTCTCCTTCAACAGAATATCTCTTCCTTTCACTTTCGATAACACGAACCAGTTCAAAAACACACATTGGATTTTGCATGCAATCCATGATCAGCTTGGATCGTAAGAATTGTCATGGTATCAGAGCGTTCGTAGAGAGAATCAAGGGATTTTCCGGCAAGTTATAGCTGGAAGTCGAGGGATTCCTTGCGGAGGTCTGAGCTATTTTTTTTGTCTTCAAATCAGTGAGTTGCATATATTGAATTTTCTTTCTGAATCGTTGTAGTATAATATAATTGTGAAAATCATGGAAAACACATCACCAATTGCATCGTTAATTGTTGATGAAAGCTCGAGTTTAAATCGAACATTGTCGATCATAATCATCCATTGTTTTTTAGTGCATCTGATACACCTGGAGCTGTACAAGTAGAAATTCAATTAGTAGGAATGGAGAATAACGCTTTGTGGAGTCGAACTATGATGTTGACCTTGTTAATGAAAAATAAAATTGGTTTTATCGATGGAACAATTAAAAGAGATACTTATGGTGCAAATAAGGTGAAGCAATGGGATCGATGTAATGCAATGGTTATCTCATGGATTATGAGAAATATAAATAAAAATCTGCTTAGTGGTATACTCTATAGATCTACTACATATGCAGTATGTAAGGATTTGAAGGAACGATTTGACAAAATTAATCTATCTAGAGTTTATCAATTGAAGAAGGAACTTGCAATGTTGCATCAAGGTGTGTCACATGTGTCTAGTTATTACTCAAAGATGAAGGACCTATGGGATGAAATTGATTCAATCATCCCTCTTCCAACATGTGACTGTGATTGTCACAGGGAGTATATAGAACATCTAGCAAATTAGAGATTGCTAGAGTTTCTCATGGGACTTAATGATAGCTACAATCAAGCAAGGAGTCATATCCTTCTAATGTCACCCACTTCTAGTGTAAATCAAGCTTATGCAGTGATTGCACAGAATGAAAGTCAGAAAATTATTACAGGAAGATACACAAGCATGAGAGAGTCTGCTAAGCCTACAACTCTATTCAACAGAGCTTCACAACTTAAGCTAAAGAAGCCATGTTCTCCAAATGCATTATGTGATTTATGTCAAATGAAGGGGCATACTAGGGATACATATTACATGTTGATGTATTGTGATTACTGTAAGAACAAGGGACATGTCAGGGATAACTTTTATAGGCTCACAGGTTATCCTTCTGATTTCAAAGAAAAGAAGAAGGCCAATGTGGTTATGTCAGGTGTTCAACACAGAGAAGCTGATGGTTCATATCAGCAGGCTTATGGTGGACATATGGGACAGTCAAACCAGAGAAATATGGGAGACTTGAGACAATTATCCCAAGAGTAACATGAACAACTTAATTCTCTGTTAAGGATCTGCACTCCAGATAAATATGAAAAGATGCTTACAGTGCTGAATCAACATACAAATGTTGGTGTACATCATGGCAATGCAAAAGTACCTAAAGTTCACATGGCAGGTAAGTCTGTATTTGATAAGAAAAGTAATAGTTGGATAGTGGATTCAGGAGCAACTAATCACATGGTAAATGATAAGAGCGTGATTGAAAAAAATTGATTTTAAGTCATGTCGCTTATGAAATTCTCAATGTACCAAAAAAGTATGTATATAGTAAGTAATTTATAATACTTCACTCAACAGTAATTCTCATGTTCATCTCAATTGAGTGAGGTCATGGTAAGTTAATGTGCTTTAATTTATACTTGTGTCAATATTTCAAAAAAAAAATGTAATAAGGTCATGAAAAAAAGGTCATGAAAATTGAGACATCAACTAGTACTGAGTTTGATGCATGTTATACAAAGACAAATCTTAGACTCACTTGGTATGACACATTGTCAATTCTTACGATCCAAGATGATCATGGATTGCATGCTCTTATCAATTTTTTGAATCATGAATAAATAATGTGTCATAGTCCCCCGGGCATAGCTGGATGACAAAGGAGGAAAACTTAAAATCCAGCTGGAGGCCTGCAGCGTGGGTTCGAACCCTGATGGGAGCAATTTGCTCTCTTCTGGGATAGGACCTTGTAGGTGATATCAGTTGCTCTGTTTTCAAACCCTGGTCATTCTGGCGCATCCCTGGATGTACTGGTTTTAGTGCTGAGGGACCGGGACTACTATCTTCAGAAATAGTTCTGGCATAAGCCGGAAAGCTGGATATCAATAAAAAAAAAGAGAGAAGGAAATTCCATATATTTGATCATAGATGCCTTAGAGTAGTAAATCTTTTTTATGTTTGTGCACTTTATTTTCCGGAAACTATATATATATATTGATTTACATTTCTCCAGATATGTTTCACATGGCTTGTTTTAACAAATATTTGTGATTTTCAATAAATTGATTTTGAGAGGTAATATTGTATGTCTTCCACATTGGTAAGGCTTGCTTGACGAAAACCAGACAAATTCTGTTCCCATAATTCTTTGTATGTCATTTCCTTTGTTGACTTTAAAACTTTCTTGATGCCCCATAGTTCTAACTTCTACGAGGCTTGAAGTTGGGTTCACTTTAATTACCGGAGTACCCCTAGATCCATTTTCCATAATTATTTCTAAAGATCTTTCCAAGAATGGTATATTCAGTTTGCGGCTTGATATATATCACCATCAATGTTCAATTTTATCTTATGCACAAGGTGGAGACCAAGCTATTCGTTTGACTAGGTTGGGTATAGGAATTTGTCTAGAAAATATGTTAATAATTTTCCTAGTATAATCTGTAATTTGTTTGCATTTGAGTTGTGTGGGTAAACATTTTTTTCAACTAAATTATTGTTTTCCTAATATAGTAAGTAGTGACATAACCAAAAATTTCACTAAAAAAATCAAAATATAAAAAAGTAAAAAACAAAAAAACTAAAAAGATTCAACGTATATTATATAAACATTAATTTTTATAACATATTTATACAATATAATTTTCTAGCGAAGGATCAACTCACACCCTTTGGATAAGAGCGAGGCTCCGTCACTAGTATGAAGATTGGTGCGGGAAATGAGATCCATTCAGCTTTAGTTAAAGGCTTTGATCAGATTCGAGCTCCGAGAATGACAAAAACTCCTAATATAGAGTACTTCACTTAATATCTAAAGGAATATGATCCTTGATTTTATTAATGAATGATTTACAATATATATAAGGTTACAAGAATATTTAATTGGATACAAACTAGATAACTAATTAACCTAATTACAAAAGGATTACAATTCTACCTAAAATAGGAGATATACAATTAATACAATTAATGAAAAATATTGAAAAATATTCTATTACACCCTCGCAGTCGAAGTAGGAGGTTCTTGAACACTGAGACTGGCTCGAAAATCATCAAATAGTATGCACAGAAGTCCTTTGGTGAAGATGTCGGCAATCTGATATCCGGAAGAAACATGCAGGACACGAACTTGATCACGAGCCACTTTTTCGCGAACGAAATGAATGTCCATCTCAATGTGTTTAGTGCGCTGATGTTGGACGGGATTGCCGGAAAGAAATATCGCACTAATATTATCGTAGTAGACTAGTGTTGCCTTTTGAATCGGGCAGTGAAGCTTAAGTAGAAGATTACGGATCCAACAAGACTCAGAGATGACGTTGGCAACACCTCTGCATTCTGCTTCTGCACTGGATCGGGATAGGTAGGTTGCCATTTGGAAGACCAAGATAATAAGTTATCTCCGAGGAAAACACAATAACCAGACGTGGAGTATCGGGTGTCAAGACATCCACTCCAGTCAGCATCAGAATAAGCAGTGAGACCAGTGAGCGAAGACCTGTATAGATATAATCCGAAGTGAAGTGTACCTTGGACGTATCGTAAAACGTTTGAGGGCATGCATGTGTCCTTCTGTAGGATTGTGCATGTGCAAGCAGATTTGTTGCACGACATAGGATATGTGTGGTCTCGTGAATGTGAGGTACTGCAGGCCCCATCAAGGCTACGATAGTAAGTCGGGTCTAAATATGAAGGGTCGGAATCAGCGCTGAGCTTGTAATTGATGTCAATAGGCGTGTGGGATGGTTTGCAAGATGTCATGGCCGCACAGTCAAGGATCTCTTCGGCGTATTTCTTCTGACATAGAAATAGGCCGTCAGAATGTCGAGTGACAGAGATGTCCAAGAAATAACTTAAAGGAAATGAGAGACATAATGGACTGGCGGAGAGCATCAGATGATGTCATCAACATATAACAATAGGTAAGCCATGTATGTACCCTTGTTGTAGATGAACAAGGAATGATATGATCTGTTGTGTGAAAAACCGATAGAGGAAACATAATCGGCGAATCGCTGGTACCATGCTCGAGGAGCTTGTTTCAGTCCATAGAGCGATTTCCGCAATAGACACACATAATCTAGATGATAGGATCCCTGAAACCCATAGGCTGATGCTATATACCATTTCATGAAGATCCCCATGTAAGAAGACATTCTTGAAATCAAGCTGATAAATGGGCCAAAACTTGGATATGGCAATGCTGAGGACAGTTCGGATGGTTGGGGGCTTTACGACCGGGCTGAATGTTTCATCACAGTCCACTCCCACCGGTTGAGACATGCCATCACCTACAAGACGAGCCTTGTACCTCTCAAAAGAACCATCAGATTTCTTTTTATGTCTAAAAATCCACATTGAACGAATAATGTTAGTATCAGGTGGATGGAGTACTAGGTCCCACGTCTTATTATCATCAATAAGAGCATTATATATGACAATCATTGAGACTTTCCAATTAGGGTCGGACAAGGCATCCTTCGGGTTATGATGGACAAGGGAAGGGACAACTGAAATGAAAAGGTTAAACAACCGTTTAGGTTTATGAATTCCGTACATGACACGGGTTTTCATGGTCCGAGAGTGTGTCTCGGGACGCTGGACGGGAGGGGGGTTTGCCATGGGACTGCCATGAAGAGGAGGAAGGGCGGGGGTGACGGTACTGGCTGGCCGAACCTTAGTTTTTTTAGAGGTGGCTGCAGAATCACCCTGAGGCGGGCTGTTCCGGGCCATCGTCGGTAGAATCGAGTGGCCATCTAGTCCCGGACTGGCCGAGGTGGTGGCGGGTGCCGAGGTATGGGACAACAGACTATGTAAATAGTGAATTAGAAGAGGGTTTAGGCCATCATCTAGGAAGTCGTAGGAATGTCGAGGTGGCAAGTGTAGAGAGGCAAAGGGGAATTGAGACTCATCAAATAGGACATGACGTGAAATAATAATTTTACGGCTCGTCAAGTCATAGCACGAGTAACTACGATGATTGGCATGATAACCAAGAAATACACACAGGGAAGACCGAGGTTGAACTTTGTGAGTGGTCGGATGGAGAGGGTAACAAAGACATCCAAAAATACGCAAGTATTGGTAGGAGAGGTTCTTACGAAACATAACTTGGGTGGGCGACCGTTGAGCTAGAGACTTGTTTGGGATTATGTTCAGGAGATAGGTAGCCATGTAGAGTCTGTAATGCCAGAATTGAGGGGGAATTTAGGCGTGAGCAAGTATGGCATGAATGAGGTTGTTTATGGTTCGGATTTTCCGTTCGGCTTTACCATTTTGGGAGGATGTGTGAGGGCAGGAGAAAAACGAAAGGTAAGATCATTTTTGGAGCAAAACTGTTTGAATTGGTTATTATCGAAATCTCTGCCATTGTCACATTGAAAACATTTAATACTCTTTTCAAATTATATTTTTACGAAAGCACTAAATGAAGAAAAAATGGGGTACACTTGAGATTTATTTCCAATTGGAAAAGTTCATAGAAAGTTGGAATAATCGTTCAAAAACAACACATAATATCGATGGCCAACCGTACTCAAAATAGGGAATGTCCACAAATCATTATGTATGATATCGAAAGGCATTAAAGTACAATTTGTGGATGCAGAAAATGGTAATTTGACATATTTTTCAAAAACACAAGATTCACATAAATGAGTCTAAGAAATACGGTTGCAATTAATAAAATTATTTTTCTAAGGGAGCGTAAAACAGAGTATCCCGGATGTCCTAATCTAGAATGTCATAAGGAAGACGAAAGAGCAGCAAAGGTTGAGGGAACTGAGGCTAGATTGTTGACGGTGATTGAAATAGGGTAGAGATCTCTGATGCTGTCACATCTCATTATTCATCTCCATGTCGTAAAATCCTTTACAGTAAAACCAAAAGGATCAAAGTCAAGGTAAACTCAATTGTCAGTTGTGAAACATCGCACGGAGATTAGATTCTTAATGAATTTAGGGCATGGAGGACATTTTTTTAAGATTAGTGGTGGATGTGGTGAGGATATGGAGGAATGACCATAACTAATTAACCTAATTACAAAAGGATTATAATTCTACATAAAATAAGAGATAATTAATATAATTAATGAAAGAATATTAAAAAATATTTTATTAAATTTCCTCTAATAATTTTATACAATGTATATTCGAATTAATTGGATGAGTGAATTTCATGTACCTAGTAATTATTTTTTTTAAAAAAAATTGACCTTCAGATTTGATGGTAGATACCTAACATTTGCCAAATGGCAAGGGAGAAAGATCAAGCAGCTTGGAGTGTGAAAACTTTTACATGCAGAGTATTGTCATATATACTGCAAGAATAAAAACAAAAGTGTTAGGCTATTTTGGTCATTTAATCAAGGTATTGTCAATCACTACCACAAAAAGGTTCACTATTTGAAGCAAACAAAATCATATTATTCCCTTGAAATTTCTTTTAGCTCAAATAGTATAAGCTTTTTCCTGTCTCCATCTATCATTTCCAATCTTACTGTCAACCTCTTTTCATTTCCACAAAAGCCCTAACCAGGCCCCCTTTACACTTACCAATTACCATTACCCGCCCCCCCCCCCCCCCCCCCCAAAAAAAAAAAACTCTTTCACAAGTGAAATCCTTTTCTAGGAAAAATATCAGCCAGTCTGCATACATTTTCAGAAATCAAAGCCCCATAAAAGCCATCCCCCACACATCAAAGGTTTTCTTTTCTAGGTTTGATCAAATTATTGACTTATAACCAAAGAAAGCTACTCCTTCCGTCCCACTTAAACGACAAAACTTTAATTTTCGATATGAATTCGAACATAGAATATTTAAAATTTTGAAATAAAATAAAAGAAAACTATTTTGTTCGTCCCAATTTATGTGATGTTGTTTGACTAATCTAACATAAATTTCAAAAAAATATGAAAGATTTTTTAAAACTTATGATATAAAACAAGCCTTAAAAGTTAAGGTGACTATAAATCATCTCATTATAAATAAAATATAAAAATAAATTATTTTTAAATATAGAAAAATATATATATTTTTAAAATAAATTAAAAAAGAAAAAATATTACATAAACTAGTACCAGGGAGGGAGTAACACAAGTTCAGCCCCCCTCCCCTTTCCCCCTATCTTAGCTTATCATCCCCCTCTCTAAATTCTCTCTATTTTATTCCATCATTTAGTTACCAGACCTCACATGGTCATCATAAGCAAAGCTAAAAAAACCCTAATTCACTATAAATCTAGTGGTTCTTAGCTACTTCCTAGCTCCTCTACTACCCTAAAATTTTCTTATCCATCCTTCTCTACTATCACTCTCTTCCTTTCAAGATCATAAAAAAAAGAGAGAAAGAAATCCGAAAGATCAAAGATAATGGAACACAATCAAGAAGTGGATTCTCCAAACTCTGTCATCCACCACCACCATCACAACAACAACAATAATAACACGATGATAGCAGGTAATTATTACTCTGCTTCATCGTCCTCGAATTCTCCAACAACCCTAAGCCGATACGAGAACCAAAAACGTCGAGATTGGAACACTTTCGGTCAGTACTTAAGAAACCACAGGCCACCCCTCTCTCTCACTCGTTGTAGTGGTGCACACGTTCTTGAATTTCTTCGATACCTTGACCAGTTCGGGAAGACTAAGGTTCACACTCAACTATGTCCGTTTTTCGGACATCCAAATCCACCAGCACCTTGTCCTTGTCCTTTAAGACAAGCTTGGGGTAGCCTTGATGCACTAATCGGACGGCTCAGAGCTGCTTATGAAGAAAATGGTGGAAAACCCGAAACTAACCCTTTTGGTGCTCGTGCTGTTAGGCTTTATCTTCGTGAAGTTCGTGATTCTCAGGCTAAGGCTAGAGGTATAAGCTATGAAAAGAAGAAACGCAAAAAACCAAATCCTCAACAACAACAGCAATCGTCTTCGTTGGCACCACCAACCGCAAATTCTAGCTAATAATAAGAGTTGTTTCTAATGGCAAATCTTATTTACTAGCATATTTTCAATATTGTATGGTATGTCTATTTCTAGCAGCTGTTCAAAAAAAAAAAAAATTGGAACTTGCAAATGGAGCCCTTTTTTCCTAAGTCTACTATTTATGGGTATTGAAACGTACTGATCTTGATCGGTACCTTTTTAAACTAATTTTGATGCAGATGATGGGACTATGTGGCTATATGGCTAATGAGCTATAGCAAGAACTGATAGTGGTATTAATGGAAGTGGCAGTGAAGTGGCTGTTCTTAATTAAAATTAAAAGTAAGATCTAGGTGAAATCTTTTTGTGCTATAGTTCTTTCAACATTTGTCATGGATATTTTTCTGTCTCAGCTGAAAACCCCTATATATGAATTGTTATTTCATAGATTTGCTATATCATGTTTTATGTCTTTTTGTTCATATAATATTATTTTCTTGCAACTTTTTTTAATGGATATCAATAGCGAAAGTGTTAGTGACTTTGGCAAGATATCACATGTCAGCTTTGTCTAGGACTGGTCTGTTTTTGACACTGCAAAATATAGACGGAGTTTCATCATCAATCATCTTTTCATACTTAATTGGCTATTATTTTTTGAAACTGATGATATACATATGCCTCTATATGTTTCTTTTAGTATATACTTAATTTTAAATTTATTTTGTCCTTCCGATCAATAAGGAAAAATATATTCTTGTACATGTACATATAATACATCTTATTTATCCAAGGGTTTTGAAGAAAGCCCCTTCAAAATCCTCTATATGTAAATCATCAGTATAACTACGTACATATCAGAATTTCTTTTTTGGAAGTTTTACTACTAATAAAGGGTTGTGCACAATTTGATATATCCGATAATCCAAACCAATCCACGCTATTTGGATGATCGGATTTCAGATTTTGGATCGGATATGGGTTATGTTTTTTTAAAATCTTGGATATATGAATCGGATACGGATTGGTAAAATTTAAAACCAATCTGACCTGAAATACTAATTATATGGATACATATAAAAGGTTACACTTCTATTTTAGGTTATTTTTGAAATTTCAGTTTACTTTGTTGATGATTGCAGTTTATTTTGTTGATGATTTTGTTTAATGAACTTTATTATACATTGGTTGATGAAGATTATGAATTAGGTGTTAGGATGGTGTCATGCTCCAGCTGTGCTATAAGCATCTTAATAAGGCGTACAATCCGGTTCGAAGTTAATTTGGATTGAATTCGGATTGCATTTTACAAAATTTAAAATCTAAAATTATAATCCAATCCGACGGATGAACAGGCCTAGCTAAATCATGTGTTGATAGTGGAGTAGTTCTTCTCTATATCAATGGAATCTATTAGAAGAGCTTAAATTATGTGTATCGACGATGTAAATCAATATTTACACATATATTACTTTTAGGTAATTATTATAAGTAATTTTGTAAGAATTTAAATTTCTATACTGAAAGTCAATTCAATTTATCTAGTTGTTGCAGGTTATTCTTCTATTTTCTAGATTACTATATCAAACATGACATGAAGAGTTTCTTCTATTTTCTAGATTACTATATCAAACATGACATGAAGAGTTATCTATTATTACCGGTCAATTTTACCTCATAGTGGAAAAAGTTATACAATGTCAGTACACAATATAATAAGTTAAATTGTATTGGTGGCGCACATTATTATAAATACTATCAATTTATTTAAAGCAAATCATATTGGGAATGAATTTAATTTATATATACATTCAAGAAAGATTTTTTATAATATCAGGACAAGTCTATTAGTTATAGCAAAATTTTACCCTATTTTTAGGTTATAATATCAGATTTGATATGAAAAATGAATTGTTGGTGTAGATTAATTTTCCTGATACTTATTTTTCAATTTCTTTTGTCCTTTTTTTTTTAGCATTTTTTTGTGAATTATGTGTACGGAATTGTATTCAGGGTGCTCCTCAGTAAGATCTATGCATCATTTATTAAACCAAATCCATCTCCCTTTTGCTCCATTGTGTCATCTCCATCTTATCAAAATGTTCCCTAAAGAGTAGAGGGGCATTAAATTAAAGAGGTACAATTCACCACTTAAAGGTTACTCCAAGAGTATTATAATCTAAGTTAGATATTGCACATTTATGGCCATTTAGCCTTGGCCACAAAAAAAAGACAAAACTTACCTCCAAAATTCTCACTAGATATGGCTGCTCCCTCAAGGTTTGACCAAAAACTGTAGTCCATTTGTGGTTTAAAATGCAATATTAATATACATATATATATGCTTGTTATAAACGATCTTACATTTTGTTCTCTGTGTATATGTACGTATGTATGTAAATGTACATTTGTATTCATTTGATTTAGACTTATGCAGTGGAGTCGAGTCAATGTGTATGACATTTAAGAGACAAATTATAAGAGTACTAAGGAGGATGCTAATTTAAGTATTTTTTTTTCTCCTGATTGAACATTGCGCATATGGTATATACGTATCAGTTATGTCGATGGGACCCTCTAAAAATGTTGATGTATTCGTATCTAATCCTCCAAAAATGCATAGCTTTTCAAGAATTTCACACACCCAACAATATTATGAAAAGTCAGAGCAACATATATATCCTACCAGCTATGTTATTTGGATTTTCAAAAAATGTGATGCACTAGTGTCAGAACCTCCAAAAATACATATCTTGGAGGATTCGAACACCCGACAATATATTTTTAAAAGTCCGAGCAACATATATAGCATACTAGCTATGTTATTTGGACCCTCCAAAAATATTGTTGCACTTGAGTAGTTGAAGCGACATAGCATATCAAAAAAAATTGGTTGTTGTGATTTTTAGCTAGATTAATTGAGAATTACACTAGATTATTGTGTTAGATCTCCTGTAGTTGTTAAGATACATCAATCAATTCTATTACAATAGTCAGACGTGTTGTTTCAAGTCCAACTGACTTTTTCTTGCAGTTTTAGGAGCAACTGGGATTAATTATACTATATTGTTTTTCTTTGTCTTACGGTTTTGAGAAGCTTTACCTAAAAGAAGTGATACTCATGTTCTTTCTTCTTAGTCTGTACACATATATTAGCCAATGTTTCTTGTCTGATTCTTTTTTTAATGTCAAATTAAAAGAAATGTTTGATTTAGTGCTGTTAGCATGTCATGATGGTTTTTACAGATATCATTGCTTAAATTATTGGCATGACTAATTAGATCATCAGCTATAATTTTAGCTACTGTGAACTTAGACAGGAAGATTTAAAGATCGAGAATTAGGATAGAAGGTTAGTAGGTAGTTGAGTTTTATTGCACTGTGTGTGAGAGAGGTAGGAGCTAGCCTCTGCATCTCCTCTTCTTCTTTTCTTTGTAGTATTATTTAGGTTTCGCGTAGATCTCCTTATGTGTGTATTACTATGTGTTGCTTCATTTATTTTGTATCGTGATATCTTGATGTCTTATTTTCTTTGAGTTCCTGCGTTGACCATGTTTCTTTTGAGCCGAGAGTCTATCGGAAACGCCTCTACCCCACAAAGATGGAGATAAGGTCTACATACATTCTACCATCCGCAGACTCTACTTGTGAGATTACACTAGATATGTTGTTGTTGTAGTAAATGATGTCTATTAAAAAAATAGGATAGTTCATTGTTTGCAAAGTTAAGATGATAGCTAGCACCATATACATTTAATTTATTCATGAAATTTCACATACAGTAAATTTCTTGAACAACTTGTTATAGATATATATAATATACTCCCCTCATCAATAATACCAATTATGACTTATAAGTGAAATTTTAGCGTTTGATGCTTTTCTTCTATATATCCTTGTTTTCTTTTTCACTTTAAAATAGTTGACGAAAGTTCTACCTAACTAAAGACTAATCAATTAGATCGGAGAGGTCATTTAGTCTATGAACTCCTCTTCAACACCCTTTTTAGAATTCACGTTGGACAACTTCTCTTTCAATTGTTTTTATTAAAATTTTTTCATTACATTGGGGGATCGAGAAAGAAAAAAGGAGAGGAGGAACAGGCGTCGTGCCTATAATTATGCACTCTACCTTTTCTGTGGTCTAATTTGATCACAGTTGACAGGGTTCATGTGTCAATTGACTATCACTCCTAGATTCAGGCCCTCGCTATGAGTCGTGGTCTCAAAGTGTAAGTCAGCTCGCTCAATAACAATTTTAGAAAATATAACTAGAGACCGGGTGGAAAATAAAAAAAACTTATTAGAAAATATATATACCAACAAGCTGAGTTGTGATGGAGTGAGAAGTACTCATTCATCTTTAACCAGATGTATCGAGTTTGATTCTCCCTAGGTACGAATTCGACTTTGTTAGGAAACGCTTTACCCTCCAATATGAGATTTCCCTGCGCAAATTCGAATTTAGTCAAGCTCCAATGTGGATACCGGACACCGGATGAAAAACCAAAAAAATGTTTATATATATATAGAGAGAGAGAGAATGATGTAAGTGATTTAAGCAAACTCAATTATAGAGTTGCCAAAACTGATGTTGCTAAAGTTAAATGATAGAGAACTTGAAGAACTAGCAAAAGAAGCTACACGCCAATCCACTAATTACAAGAAGAGGGGACATGTGGTTGCCTGGTTGGTATAATGTTCTTAGGTAGTGATTGAGAAAGGATGAAGTTGTAAGGAAGAAGTAATTGCAAAATGACCATTTTTCAATTTAATTTGTGCATATAATTTTTTTGCCGAAATCATGCTAATCTTCTCTATCGTTGCACTTTTATTTGATGTTTCAAATTAAGGGACAAGTTGCAACTATGAAGATACTGGATTTTGATGTTGCTATTTATAAGCACGCAATTTGTTCCAAAGTAACCAACTTCGATTACTTCTTCAATTAGTTGTGTTTGTTGGTGTCGCTTAGATGAAGTTAAAACTAACGTGCAAGTTTTAGAATTTACATAACGCACAAATACTTTTTATTTATTGATTGACGCTCTATTATTTTCTTAATGTTTTCATTAGTACTTTTTTTTTTGTCTTTGGCCTACCAAGATGAAACGTGATTTCTTGTCTATCTAAAGCACACCAAGTTGCCTAGAAACTTGCGTTAAAGAATTTAAAGTTGTAAAAGCATTAGGAAACAACAGTAAATTTGATTTGGAACATTCGCAACGTATGATTACTTCTTCAAGAGCGCAAACATGCATCCAAATGAAAATTTCTCAAACTTCAAGAAAAATTGGTTCAAATCATGAGAGTTGGTGTGTTCACGGTTTGGTTATAAACGGATCTGCATTGAAAACCAAGCCAAACTGATTAAATAAATTGATATTTGTTTGATTTTGGTTTGGTTGGTTTTAAATTTTTTAAAACCAATAACATTTGATTTTGTCTGGTTTTATTAAAACAAAATCGAAGGAAAAATCGAATCAAACTAATGAATTTTATATACAATTTTTATAATTATATATATATAATATTGATTTTTATAAATAATTTCAAATACTTTGTATACTTCTTCATCAAAATTTTATTTATAAACTTGTACCTTAATTAAACTCATTTCTTAAAAGAAAGCCATGAATCCAAACCCATTTATTCAAAGAAAACACTATGAAATTTACCTAAAATTCTTTTGTATTTCCTATAAATTCTATTAACTTAATTAAAACTTATAAATCATAAGACATTTTCTCCATAATCCAAGTAAATTATAGCCTCCACAATAGAAGAATGATAACAAATTATAAGTTGAAAAATGATAGAATTTTTTTTCTAAAAAAAGAAAAATATCATTAAATTTCTTAAAAATCTGAAAACACAAACTAAACTGAATCAAATCGACTACCACCAAACCGATGATTTAGTATTATATTTGGTTTGTTTCTAATAATTTAAAAACCGATTAACTTGATTTGGTATTGATTTAAACTTAAAATCCACCCAAATCGAATCATGAACACCCCTACATGACTGTGAGTATCAAGACCTAGCTCCACTGAACTCACCATAATCCATTAACAAAATCTTTACACGTGGTTTACTATATAAAACAAAAAATATGTATCAGATCCACAAGTGAGTGCACACATCTTTAGATTAAGGGATTCAACTTTCAGATGATATGGAACTTTCAGATGATATGGTCAGTACAAAATCGATACATATGGAACCAGAGCAATCAAAGATTCCAAGCTCAATTCATCACTCACCCGCCGTGTCAACATTGTATATTTATGTGTTCTTGTGTCTGGAAAATGTGTCTTCAACTTCAAAAAAAGTGTTAAGAAATTATAATTACTTCGTTTAATGTATGGGGTAAAATTGAAAACGAAACAACCATATGAGTTGTGTTGGGGGGGGGGGGGGGGGGGGGATATAAGCTAAATAAAACATATAAGCTATAATTCAAATAAGTTAAAAAATGATTATAAGTCAATTTGATCAATTTAATTATATGTAAGCTTAGCCAAACACCCTTTATGTTGCATAGAGAGATATCTAATTTTATACATCAAGAAAGTGTGCGTCTCTTGTGACCACTACTAGTTCAAGTAACCTAAGTGAAAAAAATAATCCCCTTGATTATTTTCATTAATTGAAAGGCTATATATACAAGTTACATATTTCCATAATAGGAAAAATCCTTTTCCTATTCTACTTCTAAATCCTTATTCTACCATAATTCTAACTATACAATTATGGTAGGTGTATAACACTAATTAAGGTATCCTTTTTATTACAATATACTACAAATATATATACCATATATACAATATCTTATTGGAACAATTTTCTAGCAAATCGGCCGGAGAGGCCCAACCCACTGCTATTGTTTAACACACCCCCGCATCATAGCGGGCGGCTTTCGAACGCCGAGATCGTCCCTAAAATCTTCAAAGAGAACCGCCGGTAGACCCTTTGTAAAGATGTCGCAATTTGATAACGAGACGGGACATGGCATACGCGAACTTGACCCTTTGCAACCTTTTCACGGACAAAGTGAATGTCCATTTCGATATGTTTGGTGCGCGGTGTTGAACGGGGTTACCTGAAAGGTGGATGGCACTAATGCTATCGCAATATACCAAGGTTGCCTTCGAATGGGACAATGAAGCTCCAAAAGCAAATTACGTAGCCAACATGATTCGGAGACCACATTTGCTACCCCTCGATATTCGCCTCGGCACTTGAGCGTGACAGAGTTGCCGACGTTTTGCCGACCATGAGACCAAGTTGTTGCCAAGGAACATACAAGAGCGAAGTCGACCGTCCGGTGTCGGGACAACCTCCCCAATCGGCATCCGTGTAGGAGACAAGCGTAGATGTAGCCGACGGATACAAGTGCAACCCATAGTCTAGTGTCCCCGAATATACCGAATGATGCGTTTTATTGCATTCATGTGTTCAATTCTCGGGGTCATGCATGAATAAACACACCGCCGAACCGCATACGTAATATCCGGTCCGGTAAAGGTAAGATACTCGGAGAGCCCCCGCAAGACCGCGATATCGGGTCGGGTCCTCGTATGGTGCACCGCCGCGGCACTTAGCTTTGGGTTTGCATCAACCGGCGTGGAAGTGGACTTACCGGATGACATCCCGCCCTCTCGATGATCTCGGCAAAGATACTTCCGTTGAGACAGAAACAACCCACATGAATGACGTTTGACAAAAATTCCCAAAAAGTAACTCAAGGGCCCCAAGTCTTTCATAGCAAATTCGAACCGAGCATGGCCATGATAGACCGACGCAAAGCATCGGAGGAGGCGTCAAGATGATATCATCCACATATAACGAGAATGTAGGCCAATGACGAACCATTGCGGTAGATGAACAAAGAATTGTCGACCGCTTGTGTGTGAACCCAATAGTCGAAACAAAATCAGCAAATCGTGTATACCAGGCACGTGGAGACCGCTTAAGCCCATATAAGGACTTTTTCAACAAACGAGACATGATGAGGGCGGTGGGATCCCCGAAACCCAACGGTTGATGCATATAGATCTGTTTCCTTGAGATCTCCATGTAGAAAAGCATTCTTGACATCTAAGCGATGAATTGGCCAAGTCTTTGAAAGGGCCAAGCTAAGTACCGTGCGAATAGTAGCCGGTTTGACCACGGACTAAATGTCTCACCACAATCAATACCAACTCGCCGAGTCTTACCATCACCAACAAGTCACGCCTTATGCCGAGCAAAGGACCCATCCGAATTCTCCTTGTGAGCAAAAATCCACATAGACCCGATAATATTAATACCATATGGACGGGCACCAACTCCCACGTCTTATTATCAATAAGAGCATTATATTCATCGGTCATAGCAATTTTCCAATTAGGGTCATTTAATGCGGATACAGATTGCGGGGCAAGGGGGATTTAGAGACATCAGAATGTAAATTAAAATGTCTTTTAGGTGTAAAAATACCCCGCTGACTACGAGTGACCGGTCTATGACTCGAGGAAGAATTAATGGAATTTTTCGGGCTCGGGACGGACCGGCCGGCAAGAAGCGGTGGCTCTGCCGGCCCAAATCGAAATGGCCGGACTCGGCTTGGACCGGTTCCAGGACCGGGCTGGACCGGCCCGATTCTTTGGAACCCCATTCCGATGGTGGAAGAGCGGGTGTGGCGGTATTGTTGGGCCAGCGGGCAGTGGGCCCGCTGGAGGATTTTGGGTACGGGAGATGTCCGAAAAATTCCGAATAATATACGGGGATATTTGGTCATCCAAAAAATTATACGACTTAGGTTCGGGAGTATGAACTTTCGTAAATGGGAATTGAGTTTCATCAAAAATGACATGGCGATTGATTATGATTTTCTTGGAGGATAAATCAAAACACTTATAACCACGATGATTCGACGGATAACCCAAAAACACACACGGGGTAGACCGAGCCTGAAGTTTGTTAATTGTGGTGGATGGAAATAACGGATAACACAAGTACCCAAAAATCCGAAGGTGAGAATAAGAAGGGTTCTTATTAAATAGGATTTTGAGGGGGGAAGAATATGTCAGACCTTTAGACGGAATTATGTTAAGAAGATATGTGGCCATTTGTAGAGCATGATGCCAAAAATATGGAGGTATGGAGGCATGTATAAGGAGAGTTCGGACAATGTTATTTATGGAACGAATTTTGCGTTCGGCTTTCCCATTTTGTGAAGATGTATGAGGACATGAAAAATGAAAATTTATCCCATGAGTAGCACAAAACTCTCGAAACTCCCTATTGTCATATTCTTTCCCATTATCACATTGAATATTTTTTATTTCTCTTTCGAATTGAGTACGAATGAACGCTCTAAATTTTATGAAGACGGAAAACACTTGTGATTTATTCGCAATTAGAAACGTCCACAAAAATCTAGAATAATCATCTAAAAAGAGAACATAATAACGATGGCCCATTGAACTCAGAACAGGAGATGTCCATAAGTCGCTATGAATAATGTCAAATGGCATAGAAGTATGAGAATTGGAGTCTACAAATGGTAACTTAATAATTTTTCCTAATGAACAAGATCGACAAATTGGAGTACGATTTGTACCCTTACAAGAAATAAAGCTATTTTTATCTAAAGTGATAAAATAGAAGATCCCGGATGACCCGGACGAGCATGCCATATGGAAGGAGAGATGGTCGCAAAAGCCGATGGCAATTTGGACTCGATGGACTGAAACCGGGCATGATAGGATACAGATCCCCCCTACTATCACACCTCATGAGATGACTCCCCGTCTTGAAATCCTTCACAGAGAAACCGAAAGGATCAAATTCAACAGAAACAGAATTGTCATTTGTGAATTTTCGGACAGACACTAAATTTTTAATCAATTTAGGAGCATGTAAAGTATTTTTCAAGAGGAGTGGTGGATTAGGAGGAGACAATGTTTTCTAACCATACCCTAGAATTGGAATAGAACTGCCATTACCAACAATTATCCCCCGAGGGGTGCTCAAATTGGAATAAGATGAGAGAGTACCTGATTCGGAAGTCATGTGAGTAGTGGCCCCGGTGTCCATGTACCAATTTGGGTCCGGTTGAGTCAACCCCAACGTGTGCATCGCGGCCTCGATATCAGTCTGAGTGGGGCTGTCGCATGCATGATGGGCTTGCGGAGGACGGGGCCCAAGGACTCGGCCGTGCTTTGGGAACCGGGCCGTTACCGTTGTGGGGGCCGTTCTTTGGGCCACCGCCGCCGGGGCCGCCAATCCGGGTATTGGGACTCTCGCCGGACCGGCCGCCCCACCGGCCGCCGGCGTAAATCTTTGGAGAGTGCGGGTGCCACTGCCACTGGCCCCACTGCTGGGCCCACGGTGGTGGTGGCCCACTGTACCCCGAATGGGACCCACTGCCTGCTTGTTGCTCACCGGAACATCCACCAGAACCACCTCGTTTGCCCCCGCGGTTTTTATTATTTTTGTGATTATTCTTGCCGCCACCATTATTATGGTTTTGGCCCGAATTATTAACAAAACCCGAAGAACTAGGAGAGGATGCCACCATGACAACTGGGCTTGCTCCGGTAGCCGCCTTTTTAGCCAAACCGGCTTCTTCCAACGTCAGCATGGAGCGGGCTTGATGAAAGTCGGGAAGAGGGTTGCTTTGGCGAAGGAGAGTTCCAACACCATTATAGGCCTCCGAAAGCCCGGCAACCAACTGTAGAACTAGACGATTATTTGTCACTGGTGCGCCAACATAACGGAGTTGATCCGCCAATTCCTTTAGTTTCTTGCAATATGCGTAAACGTTCGGAAATACGTCCATTCGAACGAGAGAGAGAATTCTCGCTCGAGTGTGACGATACGGGAATGTTGGTTGTCTTGGAATATGTCACGCAATCTATTCCATGCAGCCATACCCGTGGTATCGGGCTCCATAATCGTCCGTAGAAGGTCCACTGAAATAGTGGCGTATATCCACCGAAGAACGGTAGCATCAAGTGTAATCCACACCTCAGGATCCTCCGCAGGAAGGGGTCTAGCGGGAGGAATTATGTGATGAAGAACTTGATAAGAGATAGCGTGAATTTTAAACAACTCCGCTCACGTTGCATATTGAACGTTTCCATCTCAAGGACAATAGGGACACTGAGCTTGATATTGGAAAGTGAGGGCGGGGGTGAAAATTGTTCTTAGACATATTTGAAAGAACAAAGAAGGAGGATAAATTTAAGAGAGGTTTTTGAGAGCGGAAGACGAGATATTTGGAGAGAAAAACCCGAGGGAGGGGGGGGGGTTCTCGGCCAAAGAGGCAAAAGTTTGAGAGAAGAAAACTTTTGGTTTAGACCTAGTCTCTTGATACCATGAAAGAAATAATCCCCTTGATTATTTTCAGTAATTGAAAGGCTATATATACAAGTTACATATTTCCATAATAGGAAAAATCCTTTTCCTATTCTACTTCTAAATCCTTATTCTACCATAATTCTAACTATACAATTATGGTAGGTGTATAACACTAATTAAGGTATCCTTTTTATTACAATATACTACAAATATATATACCATATATACAATATCTTATTGGAACAATTTTCTAGCAAATCTGGCCGGGAGGCCCAACCCACTGCTATTGTTTAACACTAAGCTCAATAGAAATTAGTATAATCAAGCCTCGATAATTATCTTTAATTGGTTCTTTTAATGGCCATTGGTTCATCTGTAGATTGCAGGCAGTGCAATGAATCACTCTTCCCAAATTTTATTTTTGTTCTCGTCTAAAAGCATAAATTATTAGGGTCTCTACTCTCTACCTACTCTGATAATATGTTGAAGTGTACGATCATCTCATCTAAAATCTTAAGTTTTAGAGAGAACACACACTATAAAAGATTAGGTAATTTGCGAAGGTTGAAAGTGCAATTCACGGATGTTAAGAATCTCCATGATTTGCTATTAATAAATACCGGAGGTTTTAACCTCGGCAAATTACCCATTTTTTTAAAGTGACACTTTTTTTTTTTTTAAATTATATTTTTTATTAGTGTCCTGTACTCGCTTTGAGGTTCGATTAATCCGGGCTCGTGTTGGAAATTTTCACTTGAGAGTAAAGTGCACTCTACCAAAGACAATATCATTAACGGGGCTTAAACACAAGATCACTATTTAAGAATGAATGAATACTTGTCACTTTCGGCCACAATCTTAATTAATGGTTAATTACTTTCTGATCTTACTCATCCATTTGATGATTATATCAAAAAGAACTTTATATGAATAAAATATCTTTTGCGAAATATTATGTATCTGTCATTGCGGAAAAGATGATAAGGACATGACAATTATCATCATAACTAAATACGATGAAGATATCTCATTTGTAATCGACGCTGAACATAGTAAGAACACTTTACTACCAAGTGATAAAAAAATATTTCCTCCTTTACTAGGTTTTCACTGTTGCAAATCCTGATTAAGCAGACCCACAATACTGGATATGAATGGATTTTTTTAAAAAAGAATCGTTATAACAATTCAATCATAATTCAAATTTGATGCTTGTGCATTCTATGATCATTCATTTGTGCTAGCTTGGAGTTAAACTCGAGCTCAAGTATTTTGCGGCATGTATTTTATACTTTAGTTGAGCTTTAAGTTTGAAACTCGATAAAAAAAAAGTTATTTAATATGTGGTCTTTTAGCTATATGCGTATATCACATTAAGTTCGTTTATTATTTTAAATATAACAGTGCGTGATATCCTCATATTGTATCTGTGGAAGAACTAATGTCATCAATCTCTACGTCGAACCAAATAATTCTTGTCGATACAAGCACGTTTAATAAAAGTTAATAAGATCTCATGAAGGTTTCAGGATCATATTCTAGCGGAGGAAAAACAATAGGTTATTTCTTTTTTATTTATCCAAACTTTTGCGACAAAATTACATGTTATCTATGTGTGCTAGTGGGAAATTGTAGGTATCTTATAAAATCAATTAAGATGCATACAAGCCGCCCCGATCACCAAATTTTTTAGAAAGAGTTAATAAAAGGAAATAGTCGTACCACTAGCCCTAACCAAATGGATCTTGATTTATGCGAATTACCATTATTTCCTTCTTCCTTCAACTTTTTTTTTCTTTGTTACCATCTAGGTAAAAAGTGTATTCGAAAGGTTAAACAAAACAAAAGTTTAGTTGAGAGATGACTCTCTGTATTTAAGATAAAATTGTCTCGTATATATGCTTTTACGGTAATGAACAATAGTCTACCAAGATAAAAGAGCAACAATCAAGAATACAAAACAAATAAGGTTGATTCTAGAATAGACTGCTTAAGAGGAGAGGATCTGTGTGTGTTTCTGTATATCCTTCTTCGAACTGAACAAAAGGGTTTTAATTTATAGGAAAGACCCGTGGCCCTAACCTGGACGGGTGGCGGCGCGCCTGTGGGGCTTAACCCCGAACCCAAGCTCACCTAGGTCCTCCCTCTTCTTAACACATGGATTACCCTTTGGAGTCTCAAACCCTTGCTCAAAACTAGAGTTTATATAATGCTCAATCCTTCCATTTTCTACCTACGTGGGAGATTTGTTATTTGGCCAAAACAATCCATCTATTCATGTCTCAGACATCTTACTTTGTGTACCAATATATCTTTCATTTCTTAACGAAATTTGACGATACTTAGCACTAATATCATCTACTTATTTAGTAGATTAGGCATGTGCGAAGAAACGATGTTTTCGATATGGAGGATTCACGTATTTAAGTTACTAAATACAGAAAAAATTCAATCTCACGTAATTAAATTTTCAACATTATGTTCTACTAACTATCAAAATAGTCATGACAAAAAGAAAACAATCGAAATAGTGAAAATGCCAATGGTACAATAAGTACATGTATAGTCTTAAAATTAGATGAGAGATTAGATGAGAGACTATCGTTTTGCTGATGTAATGAGATAAATAAGGATACCTCATGAGGTAGAAATCCTATAGAATTAATTATTCCACCTTCTATATATGGTTATTAATTCCAATTATTTTACTATAAATGGTAGAATAAAATAATCATGAGATTAATTAGTACCTATCACAAAAGGATAAAAAAACCTCATATTTTATTTCAGAATTATTATTCTTATCCCACCAACCAAACGATCCTTGATTGTTTGGTAATGAACTAGTTACTATGTCGGGATTATTTTTAAAACATGGGGCATAAATATTTAGGATATTATTTAGTGGATATATTTTTATCATTAGACATATGGTTTATTTGATTAAAATTGAGATGTAAGAGATATAATATAAAATATGTATTTATTGTACACTAGATAAATTGAATAAATTTTATTTTTTACTTTTAATCTTCAACCTTTTAAAAGACTTCGGAAGAAGAGCTTTGGAGAAGAACATGTTTGTTATTTTGGACTTTTATCCCTATATAAGTAATCACGAAATTATTATATGATATTGAATATAATATAAAAATAATTCCATTTATTATACAAATAATTTCAAAATTGCTAGTAATACCCAAATCAAAAGTTCAACCAAATATAAAATAACATACTCTAATTTTGTATTTTATTTTAAAGTATTTACTACTGTAGTACTTTCTTATCCCACAAATCAACAGACTACAATTTAACTCGAAGAGATTCAACAGGACAATATGTCATTTTCACAAACTTTTCAGCTTCCCCCCATACACAAAAAGAATCTCAATATCCATATATATTTTTGTCTAAAAGGAAACTGGTACGAGAATCCCTCCTGCTATGCTATGAGCTTGTGACCCAGTCAAAAGTATTTTCTAAAACTTAATTCAAATAAACAAAAAAAAAAAAAAAAAAAAGCAAAACGGAAAATTGGTACTACTGTACGCCTACTTTCCCCCCCTGAATCATTCGTCATTCGAAATCGATTGCTCATTTAATCTAAATTTGTATGGAATAAAGTCTATTAAAGGGAGTAAAACATTCATTACTAATACTTACATTAAAATAGATTGTCTACGTAATATTTCTTGAGTGTGATCTTCCGCCGAACCCTATATTTTGTGCACCAAGCCTACCTTTTCATTTCACATTATTTTATGGAGGCAAAAGAAAACTATACTTGCCTCTATCACAATATATGGAGAAAATGACAAAAGTGGTCCCTTGTTTTTTATAGTAAGGTCAAAATAATTTTTAAATATTATTTAAGTAGTTTTGATCTTTTATTCGTATGTGAGTACTTTGCTGTCCATCGTATATTTATCGAATTTTCATTATTAAATTTAATTGATTCTAGATAACATTTGACGAAACTTCACTTGATTGTAGTATTTTCTTCAGTTTTATATTACTTGACCACATTATTAAAAATATTCATCTCAAATTACTTTCTTTATATTTATAATTTTTTAAGAGACGTATAAAAAAAAAGTGATTAAGTAATATGAAAATTACATAATACTACTTAAATACACTACAACTCCTACTTGAGCTGACCCATATGATTTGACATAGTCCAACGCTGGGCCCACAGTACCTGTCCAATGCACGTGAGCATCTGTGGTTCATGTCGGCCCATATAAGTACTCTTCAAATATTGTGATTGGTCCGGTCCAAAGCGTGTTGTTCATGATCTTGACGCTGTGTGGAAAATTTTTGTAGATAAAAACCTGGGCCGTGAAGGTTGTTGTATTGTCTGTGTCATAGTGGGCCCATTATCCTTATGCCTTGTCTTGTCTGGGTCAGTCCTTCTTTGGTTCTGTTTCCTCTTTTGTATATTTCTAAAGTATCCTTTCTAGTCATTATTTTTTCTTACCTTCACATGTTTGATCATCGCTAATGCACCTAAAATCTAAGCACCATCTTTCCTTAGTAAATACTAGATGAATTTTCTATTGCTATGCTAGCTTTCTTGGGAATACTACTTTGCACTGGTTTAGGCAGTATCCGATCTCTTTTATAGGCAACATTTGACTTCCCCTTATTTATTGTGGTCGCTTTCAACTAGGGCTGGCCAGTGGGCCGGGACAGCCCGACCCCGACCCGAGCCCGTCCCGAGCCCGCCCCGGTCCCGCCCCGACCCCGCCAAAAAAAAAAAAAAAAATTACGGGGGCGGGACTCGAACTCGGGATGGGACGAGTTCTCGTCCCGCGAGACCCGAGCCCGCCCCGACCCCGACCCCGACCCCGCCCTTTGCAAAAATGACCGTTGCACCAACGACCATTTTAGATTATGGCCGTTGGCCAACGGCCATTTTAGCCCCCCCCCCCCCCCCAACCCCCTACCCCTTAATATTATTTTTAACCCATAAGTTATTATATTTACACTTTAACCCAATTTTTCAACTATAAATAACTCATTTTCTCTTCATCTTTCTCACAAATCTTCCTACAATCTCTCTAATTTCTCAATATATCTCTCTACAATTCTACATTGTTTGCTAAATATTCAATTTTATTTATTCATTTGGGAATTGGTAGTGAAGTTGGCAACTAGCTCGAGGATCTTCCATCAAGCAAAGTTTCAATTTTCAACCTCTCGATTACACGTCGACGTTACGTCGGCGTTTGGTACATTCGTTCCTTCATTAAATTATTATTGTCTGTTTATTTAGTTTAGATCACTTAATTTTATTGTCTTTAATTATTTATTTATTATCATAATTAAAATGGAAGGATTAAAAGGTATGTTTAAGGGTAAAGGTAAGGGTGCTTCTTCTAGTAGGGGCAACCAGGGCAAGGGTACTTCTTCTAGTCATCTTATTCCTACACGGGATGATTTTGTTGATACTCAACATTTTCCTAAAATACCATTAGATTTAGACCAGGAGCTATTTTTCGGAACTCAAGAAGACTTTAATTTAGACGATGATCTAGATGATATACCCACTAATGTTGATGACAACACACCCACTAGTGCACCTTCAACCGAAATACCTCCTATTCCCCCTAGTATGAGACGAGGTCTAGCAAAACGACCATTAAAATCGATGCATGGACATTTTTTGATAGGGACGTAGAGAATCAAGTAGCCATATGTAAAATTTGTAAAAATGTTTTAAAATTTAAAACTCGGAAAAGGTCACGGTGGGACGGGGGTTTAATTAGACACGTAGTAAGTGCTCATCCGCTAGGTATGCCCAATACCAGGCTTCAAAACCGGGTGCGCAAACGCCCGCTCCATCGGGACAAGGTTCATATACTAATATTGTCCGGACCAAGTACAAGGTCAAATTAACCCTATAACGGGGGAATTGTAGGCCCTAAATACAATAAACATAGAGATAGGGAAGCAATATCAAAATTAGTTCTTGGAGGGTTTGCCTTTTTCATTTCCTTCATCTCCGGTTTTATTCATTACATTAGAGATATATATAATCCTCGCTTTTAACGGTTTTCCTAGATCAACCGTTAAGAGAGATGTATTTAAATTCGCGCATGAATATCAACAATATTTATGTTTTTCATTATATCATTTTAATGGCAAAGTATCCATCACGTCGATATAGGTCGTAGTACTAACGGCCATGATTATTTAACTCGTAACTTGTCATTGGATAGATTATAAATGGTCTATGCAAAAACATATTTTAGCGTATAGATATATAGATGATAGGCACACTGGTACTTTTATTGCAGAAAATATTTATCAAGTGTGCGATTATTACGGAATTACCGATAAAATTATGACTATTACATTAGATAACGCTTCTAGTAACAATTACGCAATTACAATTTTAAAAAATAGTTTAACTCCGTCTTTTCCAGACCATTTTCATATAAAATGCGCGTGCCATATATATAACTTAATTGTAAAGGATGGTCTATCACTTTTTGAAGACATTCTTAGTAAAATACAATTTGCTATAAACCTTATTTTTAAAAGTAATAAAGTACAACGTAGAAAAGAATATAAAAAATTTTGTCATGATTGTGGACTACCTTTTAGAAAAATTCCACAAGAAGTATCCACTAGGTGGAATTCTTTATACGAGCAACTACTTGTTGCTTATGACTATAAATTACCTATAACTTTATTTTTTAACTCTCATAATAAAAAGCCGGTGATATGATTTTAGATAGTGATTGGGAAAAAATTTCCGAACTTATTGTATTTTTAGAGAAATTTTTTCAAGCAACAAAAGAATTTTCCGGTATATATTATCCTACTATTTCAACTATGTTATTTTATATAACTCTAATATTTTTATTACTTAGTGAATATATGGAAAAACCAAACTTATAAGGCAGCCTATTAAAAAAATGTTTGTCAAAATAAAAAAATATTTTATTCCTATTCCCTCTATTTATATTATTGGTTCTGTATTAAATCCTACTATTAAAATAGACGGTACTAAATCACTAATTGAAACTATTTACGATTGTATAGAAGTACTACCACCTCCAAGTCCCAAAAATCTAAATCACCCACCACCTATTGAACAAACTAAAGAAGAAGTATTGTCTAGCGTAGAACACCAATGCAAAAATATATATAGATTTTATCAACAAGAAAATGCTAGTAACTTAATGACTTCCATACCATCTTCTTCATCTTCAATACAACCTCACAAAAGACATCTTTTTCTGCGGCTAGTATTGAAAGCCTCGAAATAGAATGTGCGGTCGTACCTCTACTACTAACCAAATTAGCGAGTTGGATATTTTTGTTTTGCAGGGGTTTCGTACCGTATCAAGAAGTTATCAATGAAGATGGACATGAAGACTTTTTGAAATCTTGGAGGGGAATGAGAAGACCTTTCCGACACTTTCAATGATGGCTCGAGATGTTTTGAACATTCAAGCGTCGTCAATCGCGTCGAAAGCGCTTTTTCGCAGCGAGATATCAAATAGGAGACCACGAGACACTCATTAGCGGAGAGACGCTTGGAAATTGCGTATTATTCGAGAGATTGGATACGAGCGGAGCGGAGAAGGTGCGGTCAACCGGAGATCAACGAAGAAGATGATGAAAACTACAACGAAATCTTAACCGAAGGTAGTGGAAGCGACGTGGATCAATTTGACCAACAAATACCAATTCCAACCGAAGAACCACATGAAATCATCAAGCAATTAGAACAGGTTTTTTTGAGAATGTAATTTTTTTTAATTGTAATTTTATTATGTAATTTGTAACTTTTCGACAACACCACAAAGTTGCAATTTAGATTTTAGACAATTGTATTTGTATTACAAAAAAATCATATGTCTATTAAATAATATAAGAGGCACAAAAACAGCCTTGTGATGTTTTTATTACACTACCTTGTTTTGTTTATTGAGTTTTTTTTATACATATGTTATTTTTTTTAAAAAAAAAAAAAAAAAAAAAAAACCCGCCGTATCCTGACCCGAGCCCGACCCCGCCCCGAGCCCGCCCCGACCCGAGCCCGACGGGATCGGGATCGGGACGGGACTTGCTCCAGTCCCGCCAGAGCCCGCCAGACCCGACCCCGCCCCTTCTCCCGTCCCGCCCCGACCCCGACACCGCCAGACCCGAGCCCGGCCCACTGGCCACTCTTACTTTCAACTAAAGACGCAGATGATGAGCAAAAGTCTTCTTTAATAAAGTAATTTGGGGGAACCTTAAGACAGGACATCGGGGCAAAGGTATGAAGGTACGGCAATGTAGCCCAGTCTGGTCTGAAGAGAAGTGGGACTGTGAAAGCTGCAGCAATCCAACGCAAAGCGGCCTTTCATTCCCTTGTTTCGTGGTCTGTCTATCATTGTCCATGTTGGGCTGAGTCCTTTTTTTAAGCAAGAAGACCACTAGTTGAATTATTAAACTATGTTGACTAACTGAATAAAGGGTACTACTCTTCTTCCTCCACTACTTATATTGACTGGCCTGGAAGGGTGAAATTCTTGCCTTAATGAGGCTTTCTGGCAATAATAAAATCTCTCGGATAAACATCTTGTCGATGATTTATAGGTCATCGGTTGTGACGTTTATGAAGGTCAACCCCTCGGGTTTTTTAGTTCTTGGTCTCTATTCACACTTAAACATCATATGCTTGTATGGATATCTACTGAAAGGGTGTATGACACGACGAAGCTTTGCGACTATGCAATTAAAATTTTAACTCTTTTTTTTTAATTAAAGTAATGCTAAAATATTATTTTCTCATCCCTTTTTGTCATTTTGGCATGGAGAATTTGGCCAAGGGAATATTTTGAATACTAAGCTTTATTATTTGTAAATATATGATCGAAGTAATTTTAAAATACTCTTTTCTCATACTGTACCTTTTTGTCATTCAGCGTCTGCCTTGGCACTTACATATGTAACATGGTAAAAATGGGGTGAATCTATGACCCAATGACAGTGAGTAGTGTAAAGTGTAAACATAGGCCGGATTTCCCGGTTTTGGACAACTTACTAATTTATTCAATTACGGTTTGAAATAAGGGTCATATATTTGAACCTGACAGAGTTAAAAAAAAATTCTCATCTCAAATGTTTCATAAAAACCATACCTATTCACGTAATGCATAATTTTTATATTTTTATGAAATCTTTGCCTTGCGATTTTTTTACTTTACTTTGAATCCGAATCTCTGATTTCGTAGACGCGTGAATAAGGATATTTTGGCCACAAATTTTCATTAAATGAGAAGTAGGCGCAAAAATTAAAAAACCAGCAATTTAAAGGGAAAAAATTAAAGACCGGCAATTTGATGGACAAAAATTAAAGACTAGTCCATATGAAGGGAATCCACACAATTTTTGTTGAAACAACAACTCTTTAAGGTAGAAAAAAATCAAATAAAATATTTTAGCTAATTCATCGAATAATTCCAGCATATTTAATTTATAAAAGGCATTCCGGTGCACTAAGCTCCCGCTATGCGTGGGGATCGAGAAAGGGCCGGATCACAAGGGTCTATGATACGCAGTCTTACCTCACATTTCTGCAAGAGGCTGTTTCCACGGCATGAATTCATGACCTCCTGTTCACATGACAACAACTTTACCATAGCAGATTAAAATTTATAAAAATTCAGACTTCAAAAACGATATTAGAAATTAAAATAGGTATCATAACTGAAAAATGTATGGAAGCCCAAATGTATTGGGCCACTGAAAAGTGATTTTTTAATTTTTCACTCAGACTATTTTGGAGTTAAATTAATGAGGATTCGCATTGAATTTTTTTTTTTACTTTTGAGAGTAAAGCGCTCTCTATCAAATATAACTTTATTTTTTAAGGGTCGAATTGAAATTTTTTTAGTTAAGCTTTGAGAAGTACTTACCATCCGTCATTTAAGAGAAAAGTCTTGCCTATATAATTGAACTTGATACGACAATGCCACTTTTAGACATGTTGAAAAATAAGGAAGCTCAAAAAGGCATTAGGTCATGGCTTATGACATTTGTTTTATAATTAGTATTATGTCTCATTTCCAAGTAATTTTGAGTCATTTATTTTATATTATAGGAATACTGTTTTCCGATGAAAATAATTCTAACAAAAAAATACAGTTAGAGATTTGTATTCAAGTGTTTCTAGACAAGTAGGTTGTATCCGATCCGGAGACCATTTTGATTGCTCCTCTGATGCTTCACCCCTCAAAAATTTTTAAACAAACAACCATTATTCCTTTCTCTTCCTCAACCAAATTTTCACTGCCATCTCTTCCGATACTTCTATTGCCGGCGGCGCCACCACAAAGGCTTGGAGCCTGGCTCGGGGTGACTCAAACGTCTCCGTCCATAAGGTTTCAATCTTGGACTCTTTTCCATCATCAAGTAGGGTGTCGAGGAAGAAGGAATCTAGGGCTTTCTCTTCCGCTCAACAGACCGATGCCTATATTCCTGGTACCTGATCTTCTTGAAAGGATATCTGGAAGAGTTTGATCTCTATGGATTCAGAGCGATCCCGACCGGCAAGCTCATACAAATCTACTGTGATTGCTTGTTATCTAAGTTTGGTGCAGTAGACTGCGACTGGAATAACATAGAAGTGCTTCTTCCTAGGGAAGGAGAGAATATTACTTCTTATCGGCAAGGATACTCCTTCATGTATATGTACCCATTTTCCTTCCGGCTGGGCAAACTTATTGATCATGTGATCTTAGAATTCTGCCGGAAATACAACGTGTGCCTGACCTAAGTTGGTATGGCTTTTGGAGGACGGTTGTATGTCTCCGATATCTGTCTTCTTAGTTAGGGGAAGACTTTACCCTTGCCCACATAATTCACATATATTCCCCTAAAATTTGCAGAGCAGGGGTTATTCAACTATCCTACCGTGGCCAAAATGCGCTGATTGTTAGTACTAATGACAACTCCGATCGTGGGTGGATGAAGAGATATGTCATTTTCGCGACAGACGATCTAGTCAAGCCCTAGAGGCGCCTATCTCAGAGCGATGTAATTCTAATCGTAAGTACGTGGCTCAAGCTTGCCTTTATTATTTTACCTTTCCTTAACAACATATATGGCTATCCTCCTTCCTCCGTCAGCCATAGCATGGACACATATACCGTTTTGGGTTTAGCCCGATGGGCTAGAAGATCCTGGACTACACACCCTCTTCCCTCCAGACGTGGCGGAAAATCACACTAAAGCACAATTGGAAAGGGAAAATCATGGTATTCCGAATGGAGCATCAGTCCATGTGCATGCGGAGGTTTATGAAGATCCGGATGCTACTGCTACCGGCCTTTTTAGGGAAGTGAATTTGTCTGATAAGATAAACTCATGCACTCCTTGAGTCCTTGTTCCCTTGCTCCTGCCCGAGTTGATGGCACGACTCCGGGCCTTGCTCATATTCTTTGTGTCCCGTCATCATCACGGGCTCCCCCTACTCCGGTCTCTCAAAGGCGAGACCCTACATGTCATACCCCAGCCTTGTCTGTGTGTGTATGTATGTGTGTGTGTGTGTGTGTGTGGAAGGTACCAGTGTCAGAAGACCCAAGGGTACCATTATAGTATCCGAACCTTGAAACATGAAACTTGGGCCGATAAGGCCTCTAATTGACCATATACCACAAGACTGACATATGACCTACACACAGAAGAGTCTCAGCAGGATATATACATATGTTTAGATATCCAAGGTCGACGAGGCCTCAATATGAGTGTACTGATAAAGTAATGTACTGACAAGGCCACGACATACCAACATCCACTATACACCAGTTTGCAAGTCTCTACAAGTAACATTATCAACAGGTCGGGACAGGGCCCCCATACCCTAAAACCACTAGTAGCATATATAACAATACCTAAGGACTCATGTACTACAACTTTGAGAGAAGGGAGTGCGACAATCACCGCTAAACAGATCACCTACTGAGTAGGAGTGCCGCTCCGTCTACCAGTACCTGTGGGCATGAGACGTAGTGCCCCAGAAGGGGCATCAGTATGAAAGATTTACTGAATATGTGGAGCATAATCATTTGTAAATAAACATACTCTAATCAACGAAGTGAGAAGATACCACCTTGAACTCGTAATGCCAGTGCATCAACTATATAGATGTGTATAAAAATTACATATATAATGTCGTAGACCTCGGAGGGCAATATCATAAATGTCATGTATGTATAAGCTACATTTATAACGCCATAGGCCTATGAGGGAAATATGATCAATATTATGTGTGTATAAGCTGCATATATAATGCTATAAGCCTCTGAGGACAATATGAATTCATATTATATATATGTGACCCATAACTGAAGGACATGTCATGATTACCAATCCAATCAGAGTGACGTAAAGTTACACCTCCGATTAACATTTTGAGACTGACATCATTATTATTACATGACCTTATCAACTTAAGACCCATGAGTAACTTTCTAAGAGCGATACTGTATGATCATGATTCAACAAGGAGACTTCTAGTTGTCAAGAATGGAATTGTTATATAGTAGCGTCGTCTTTACATAGACCATGTCGAAAGAGGAAGGAAAGCCCTACATACCTTATCGAAGAAGTTAGCTATGTCCCATGAAGGCTTGCACTGGTTACGAATGGTTATCTATAGAAATAAAGGGTCGATATTAATATTGAATCCATATTCAATAAAGAAGCTTCATTTAGGCATCTTATCGATAACCTTAAACACAAAGGATTCTTAGGCTTATTAACAAAGGGTACTTATGTAATTTGATCCCATGATTCTCCAAAACATACTTCCTTAGGTTTGCAACACCAACAATCAATATACTAATCATTTCCAATTCATATCTTGATCAAAACAACCCATAAGGCTGTATACAATGATTTCATTGGTTTACGGGTTTTGATTACGAAAATCTTTTCACAACTTACTCCAAATCATCAATTAATCACAAACATAGATAGCAGAGGATAAATTTTACCTTGATGTGTCGACACCTTCTTAAAACAACAACATGTCCCAATATCAAAGGTTTCCAAAACTTATTCAATATAGATAAGATAGTTTCCATGATTACCACGGGGATTATCACGTTAATCTTGCATATTTCGTCTTAGATTTGATCTTGGGAGGTTGGAATACCGTAGAGAGGATTGTAGGGGTGTTCTAGGTTCTAAATCGACATGACCCGCTTTTAAACCCAATTTTTTTTCCAATGTCGTAATTTGACGGTGGGATTGACAGTTCATCAAACAGTCGATGGTCTGTCAATCGGGATCTTTGAACAGTCGACGTGTCGTCAATCTACCTCCTAAGATTAGAAAATCTCAAGCATTTTGACGGTTCACCTTGGCATTTTGACAGTCCGTCAACTCTGCCGTCAAAACACACAGTTTTTTAATTTTGTCAAAACGTACTTTCTTCGACCCATTTGACTTCATCAGTATCCATCTATGGCACGACAGGACACAAGGGCTACAGTGTGTAACATCCTCCCCCCCCTAGGAACATTCGTCCGCAAATGTTGAGGATATTCTTAACTCTTGAGGGTTCAATTTTTTTTGACAGAGTTTATTTTGTAAACAGGACTATCCAAAACCTGTTTAACAACCCAAACATATATCCAACGCCACACAGGGCAACACAATAATAAAATAATATCAACTAGGCCTCACACGACCGTCTGTATATACCAAAATCAAGAAAGTTAGCCATAACTCACCTCAACTATCTTCTGTAGTACTCTGAGCTGCACCTGCAATATCCGCTTTAACATTTACACCTAAACATGATATAAGATTTAGGAGTGTCAAATAGAATAGAAATAAAAGAATCGTATCGCACGAGTATTGATATCAACCTGAGGACTGAAAACAAGTAAGGATATCTGGATTGCATATATTCTTCGGCCTCCTAAGTCATCTCTTCTTTATTGTTATTTTTCCATAGTACCTTAATAGAGGCGACTTCCTTAGCTCTCAGCATCCGAATTTGCCGATCTAAAATGGCTAATGGAGTCTCTTCCTAAGTCAAATCTTCGGTGATTTGCACATCCTCTACAAGAGTAATACGGGAGAGACCTCCTATCTATATATGCAGCATCGACAAATGGAATACTGGGTGAACTGCTTCCAATTCTGAGGGTAGTTCAAGTTCATAAGCCACCCGGCCTATCCTGCGGATAATCTCATATGGCCCGACGTATCTGGGACTAAGTTTTTCTTTCTTGCCAAATCTTATAACCCCTTTCATTGGAGAAACCTTTAAGAATACCAATCGCCAGCTACAAATTCTAAGTCGCTGCGTCAAACATATGAATAAGATTTCTGCCAACTTTGGGCAGTCAATAAGCGCTCTTGGATCATCTTTACCTTTTCCTCTGCTTGTTGGAACAAATTGGGATCTAATAACCCAACTTCACCTACTTCAAACCAGCCAACTGGGGATCTACACTTACGTCCATATAATATCTCATACGGTGCCTACTAGATGCTGAAATGATAGCTCTTATTATAAGTTAACTCGATAACAGGCAAATGACCGTCCCAACTACCCTTTGAAATCATACACAGACTCGTAGCATGTCCTCGAGTATCTGAATTGTGCGCTAGGCCTGACTATCAATCTATGGATGAAAAGTTGTCCGAAGGTTCACTTGAGTGCATAGACGTTTTTTTTAAAGGACTTTAAAAAATGAGCCATAAACTAAGCACTCCTATCAGATATAATAGGGATTGGAACACCATGCAATCGAACTATTTCCTTAATATACAGCTTAGCGTAATCTTCAGCTGAGAATGTAGTACGAACGGGTAAGAAATGAGCCGATTTTGTTATCCTGTCGATGATAACTCAAATGGAATTAAAATTTCGATAAGAACGGGGCAAACCGGTGATAAAATCCTTATTGATCATTTCCCATTTCCAATTAGGGATTTCTATATGCTGTAACAAACCTCCAGGCTTCTGATGCTCGATCTTAACTTGATGACAATTCAGGAATTGAGCTATAAACGCTGTAATATCTTTCTTCATGTCATTTCACCAATAAACATGTCAGAGGTCATAATACATCTTTGTCAATCCAGGATGAATGGAATACCTGGATTGGCGAATCTCAGTCATAATTTTCTCTCAGAGTCCTCTTATATTTGGTACACATAGTCGATTTTGATACCGAAGTAGTCCGTCTCCTCTGAGTTCCAGTATCGGCTTCTTTTGCAGGGAAATTCCTTCTTTCATTCGGACCAACTTGGGGTCATCAAATTGTCTCACTTTCACCTCAGTTATCAATGATGACACTGCGGTATTCTGGACCACTGCTCCTCCATCATCCATATCCAACATTTTTACATTTAAACTGGCTAAGCGACGTATTTCTTTATCCATTTCCAACTTATTGGCTTCAATACCACCCAAATTCCCCATAGACTTATGACTTAATGCATCAACCACGACATTTACCTTATCGCAGTGATATAAAATGTCGACATCATAGTCCTTTAATAGTTCCAGCCACCTTCTTTGCCTTAAATTTTGCTCCTTCTGGTGAAATATGTACTGTAGGATCTTATGACCTGTGAATATGTCCACATGGACTCCATATCTATAACTCAAGGTCATGAGTCAGATAATTTACCTCATGCTTTCTTAATTGTCTTGAAGCGTATGCTATGACTTTCCCGTCTGCATCAAAACACATCCTAGGTCGACTCTGGAGGTATCACAATAAAGCACATACCCATCAGTACATTCGGAATGAGCTAACACAGGTGCAAAAACGTATATTAGCATATAGATATATTGATGAAAGACACACTGAATTTTTTATTTCAAGAAATATTCATGAAATTAGTGAATATTAAGGAATTACTGATAAAATTATGACTATTACATTAGATAATGCTTCTTCTAATGATTATGCTGTAAACATTTTAAAAACTCGATTTATTCCATCTTTTCCCCCATATTTTTCTTGTTAGATGTGCATGTCATATTTATAACTTAGTTGTAAAGGATGACCTAAAACTTTTTGAAAACATCATTGATAAAGTACAATTTGCTATCAACTTTGTTTGTATAGGTAATAAAATACAAAGACGCAAAGAGTATAAAAAGACATGTCATGATTGTGGATTACCTTATAGGAAAATTCCAGAAGAAGTTGCAACTAGGTGAAATTCTTTGTATGAACAATTACTTGTTGCTCACGAGTATAGAAGACCTATAACTTTATTATTTAACGCCCATAATTAAAATCCTTCGGATATTCTTGTAGATGATGATTGGGATAAAATTTTGGAACTTATTGTATTCTTAGAGAAATTTTATCTAGCTAATAAGAAATTTTCTGGTATTTATTATTCTACTATTTCATCTATGTTATTTTATATAGCTCTAATATTTTTGTTATTTAATGAATATATGAAAAAACTAACTTACGCTCCAGCTATTGCAAAAATGTTTGTAAAATTTAAAAAATATTTTTTTCCTAATCCTACTATTTATTCTATTGGTGCTGTATTAAATCCTACTATTAAAGTAGACGGTTGTAATGCCCTCCCTTATTGAAACGATTTATGAATGCTTAGAACTACTTCCAACAGAACAAACAGAAGAACCCACTAACGAATCAACAAAAGAAGATGTTATGTCTAACATACAAACACAATGCAAAAATATGTAATGTATTACCAAGAGCAAAGTGCAAATAATCAACTGGCTTCTGTACCATCTTCTTCTACTTCACTTCAACCTTATAAAAAACATGCGGTTTCTGCTTCAAGTATTCAAGGCATTCGAAATAGAATGTATAGTGGTTCAAGTGCTTCACAAATTAGCAAGTTTGATGTTTATGTTTTGCAGGGTGTTGTACCTTTCGGATCAATTGCTAATGAAAATGGACGTGAAGACTTGCTGAAATACTGGAAGGAGTATGAGAAGACATTTCCGACTCTATCAAAGATGGCCCGAGATGTATTGAATATTCAAGCATCATTAACAAGTTCTTAAAGCGTTTTTTCTGCTAGAATGTTTCAAATAGGAGAGCACGGACACTCATTGGCGGGAGACAGTTTGGAAATTGCAATTTTATTTAGAGACTGGATTAGAGCGGAGCGTAGAAGGTGCGGTCAACCAGAGATCAATGAAGAAGACGACTACAATTACAACGAAATCTTATTCGAGGGAGCAGGAAGTGACGTTGAACAATTTGACCAACAACTTCCAATTCCAACAAAAGATCCTCACGAGATTGTCAGAAAATTAGAAAAAGTATGGTTGCATATGTAATTTTTTTAATGCCAATTTTACTATGTGATTTGCAACTTTTAAACTACGAAACAAAGTTGCAATTTTTGAAATTGTATTACAAAAAAATTATATTTATATTAAATAATATGAGAGACAATTAACCTTTGGATGTTTTTTCACTATCTTGTTCAATTATATATATATTTTTAAAAATTCAGTGTCTAGAAAGAAAAAAAATCAATTCCCCTCAAATCCCCCTACCCGACCCGACCCGACCCATCCCCCCAAATCCCCTATGCCGGCGGGATGTGGGACAGGACGGGACCACTTCCCATCCCCCATATCCCCCCCCCCCCCCCCCAAAATCCCGTCCCGTCCCGTCCCACTGGCCACCCTTAATTATTTATAGATGATTGTAACTTGGCAAGCAAGTAAACTTGCCATCCAAGTACAAGTAGTTGGTGAACAAGTAACTTGTCATCCAAGTATTAAACCTGGACCAATAAATAACTTGCCATCCAAATTTTCATGTAACCAAAATTCTTTAAAATATCACTACACTTACTTTTCAACTGTAATGCAAAATCTGCATATAGAACTAAAGCACATTTGCACAAGAAAAATATCACTGAAGCTGACATTAAGAATATATTTCTAAATTCTACCATAGTACAATTCTAACTTGGCTCAGAAACTTACACAATCTTTATTTATAAATTAATAACATCAAGCTGCAGAAATTACCAACAATAGCAAGAAAAAAGTGCTAGGAAATAAATTCAGAGGCTAAATGTGTAAGGCATGCCTTGGACATTAACTTGATACAAATAGCTACTTTTGGGACATAACAAAGACAAAGGAAGCTGTGAAGGGCAATCAAATCGAACTCGGACACTGACATTTGTTTTGCTTTATAGTTTACAGAACACAACAAAGTATAGCATAAATAAGTGGTCATTCTAAACACATTTACATCAAGATTATATACTTCTTCATTTGTTAAACAGCATATAAACGTAAAACAAGCTCGATTTTAGTGCGACAGACAGGGCATCCCCAACTTTTGGCTTTAATCTCGTTCAAAGAAGACATGCACCCAGCCATATGACCACATGGTACACAAGCCCCCTCAATTGGGGCTTCATAGCATATGATACACGATGAAGCAGCATTAGAACTCCCTTCATCGTGTCTTTTCGATAAGTTCTCCGTTGTTGAAGAAGATGGATCCATAAAACTAGACTCAGCTGAACCAGAGTGCAACGGGGCATCATCATCTATGACCAAATTTTCAATTGGTGGTGTTGAAGGTACAACTACTTCAGGGGTAACAGGGCGTGGAATATTTAATGTCAGTCTTGAATGCCTTGTCTTAAAACAATTATGCACAAAGAAGAAACAATTGGAAGTCAATGAGCAATTTTTGCGCATAAATCATATGTTTGAATGGATACATTCTATATTGTTCTAACTCTTAAAAATATCGTTGGGAGTGTGTCAGATCCTTCAAAAGCTATGCATTTTGAAGAATTTGACATGGGTGCAACAACATTTTTGGAGGGTCCGACAACATAGCATAAATTATATGTCTTGGTAGATACATTCCATGTTGCTCAAACTCTTCAAAAGAATGGTAAGGTGTGTGTCGGATCATCCAAAAGCTATGTATTTTTGAAGGATCCGACACGGGGTGCACCAATATTTTTGGAGGGTTAACATAGCATAAATTATACTCCTCTGATTTAGTGGATACATCCTATGTAGCTCGAACTCTTCAAAGATATTGCCAAGTGCGTGTGTCAGAATCATCCAAAAATTATATATTTCGAAAGATCCGATATGAGTTTAACAACATTCTCGGAGGATCCGAGCACCATAACATAAATCATATGTTTTAGTGGATACATTCTATGTTGTTCGGACTCTTTAAAAATATTACCAGGTGTGTGTCAGGTCCTCCAAAAGCTAAGCATTTTTTTAGGATATGACACGAGTGCAACATCATTTTTGGAGAGTCCGAGCAACATAGAATATAGATCTGTCAAGAATGAAAATATAAACAAATTTCTTAAGAAAAGTTCACAATGCTTTGTTACCTGCTTATTGTCTGGCCATAAGGAAGCCATTCTACTACGAGGCGTCTGTCTAGACGATGATGCGGCGTTTAGCCGAATCTGTTCCTTCAATGCATGTACTGTTTGAAAATGAGATCTGTATGATAAGAAATGAATTGTAGAAACTAGATTAGGACGAGATGATTCTCTGTCCTTAGGATAATATTAGCCCCCACTATATTGCTGATGGGATTAACTTGCTAATTACCCGCAGGATTCCCTAATCTTAAGAACGAATTTTACAGCAACTTATTCGTTCTTCATGAACATGAATTGCTTGAAAGAAAGAAAGTTTTCTTGGTTGGAAGATATAGATTGCAAGTGATCTTTTAATCATGTGTCATTCCATATTTAAAGGAATCAAGTACCCTTTCATGAAACAATGTAATCTTTGATGAACAATTGTGACTTTTCATGAAATCAACGTTCTTCAAAACAACAAAAGATTAAATGATATTTAAGCTCATGTTCGTGCAAAAATGCTAAGTGCTAGTCTTTGATTAATAATATATTAGCATATTATTAATCCAATTATAAGCACATCCAAGCCCAATGCATGTTTGGCCCAACTAAATGAACTCTTTTCAATTTAATATACCAAGTAAAAAAGTACTTATAAACACATCAAGCTTTTTTTATTCTTTCAATGTGGGACAAACTCCCATACACATCTTCCTAACAAACACAATTGAAGACTATATACAACATGTAATCTGTTTGCTTTATTAATTTCCCGTTCAACTTCTGGTCTTAAACATTCCAGCTCACGAAGTACATCTAGTAATTTCTTAAATCACATCAGAGAACTAATGATTCAACATCCATGAGGATAAAAATACGAACTAGTGCAAGTTTCACGAATTAAATATTAGAGACAATGCTTAATTACCTTTTTGTAAGATATCTTTTCTGTATGATTTGTAGTACTGTAGTCTCGGTGGAAATGTATAGTTTCTGATACAAGACTGGAAGCAAGAGCATAAATATTTAAGAAATTGCTGGTATATAGGCGTTAAAATGCCTCAAGAAGTTATCAATATGGAAAAAGTTCGTTTACCCTGCGTATCTGAGAAGCAGAATGTAGAGATCTATGGTATTGTTCTCCTGCCGATGAGTTTTTGCCTAGAGGAAAATGAAGTACAAGTTTAACCTCAATAAAACTGGCACACTAATTAAGAGTCAATCAATGGTGTATAAACAAAGTAATATTAAATGATTTTGATTTAGAAGAGCACCATAGACTAAGGCATATAATCTTGTAAAAACTCACATAGAACTAGAGGAGCATGCATGTCTCTCCAGAAGTTATGCTAATAGCCATTTGCATTTGCATCGACAAATTAAAATCAGACAAGTGAGAACACATTAGTCAAATTATACAATTGAACATGCTCCAAGTGTGGTTGTCTTCAATCACTATGACATAAATAGTCATATATGGTAACTAATATTACTAGACAATATCCCATTACTCATACAATACTTGGTTCTTTTATTTTTGTCCAACAAGAAATCAGATTTCTTTATGTCACCCTCACCCTGATTATACCTGGTGTCCAACTCTAATTCTTGAGCTTCTATGTCTTCAATTAATTGAAAAGAATGAATTTGGCAGAGATGCTGCAATCATCTATTTTGTTCTCCCACACGTTTAATTACCAACATAGTTTGATTCAATGTCCAATTCACATGCATAGTCCATAGGAAGGTTGCCAGGGAAAGATAAAAACTACACAAATTTCCCCTTCAGCATAATAAGATCATCTCAATCTTCGACAACCAAAATCTAACGTTCTAAACTATACTTGGATCTAGCGTTAATTCGCTTATCAAGTAATCAAATATTCAGTCTTGGCCATAGAGCTCTTACCTACCCACATGGACCACCTGAAAATGCTCACATTCAGTCAGCAGTGGCCTATTTCACTACCAAATTAACTTTATATTGTTTGGTTGACAAGGAAGTGGAAGTGCTGAACTTTTGACCCTCTGAGAATTCATATGCATGATAAAGTTGTGAAAAGAACGAACTAAGAACTTCCTAACAGAAATTCATTCCTTCGGATACATAAAATACACTTATTATACAAAGGAAAATTGTTTATATCTGTTTATTTGAATTACATTGTCCTCTCAAGGAAATACATGGTCTTTCAATTAATTCTATTCCAACTTTCCAAAGGAACATATTTTCTAGTGATGTTCTTTTTAAATACAAACTAAGCATACAAACATGAAAGTAAATTCAAGTAGTATACATATTTTACTGGCAAGTAAACAGACAAGACAGAGGATTTTGAATTCGAAATCCTACTGTCGCAATGGATAAATAAAGGATATAAGAAGATTCCAAACTAAAATAATTACAGTAATATTTATCATTGTTGCGGTTCGAAGTACAAGGGTCAAACAACTTGATTTTCAGGTTGATCTCAAATACTAGTTCACTATAGCTGCGACTCAATGTCAATCTAGTTCAGGTCAAGTATATAAATCATCTGTTTGTAATCATCATAATTAGACTATATTTGCTGATGCCTAATTATGGTCAATTCATTTACATGAAAAGTAGTACTATATACGTTCAAAAAAGGCTGAATACATTGATAGCCCCTTAAACTTGCTAGTAAATTTCATTAAGACACTTGAACTACGACCTGTTTCGATTGAGCACCTGAATACATGCTAAAATATTTCTATTAGACACTTATGACTCAAGTTTTTGGCCATGTTCTCAAATCTCAAGCTCCCATTACGTAGATAAGTTTGTCACTTAAAATATGTCACATCCTTTAATTATACGCATTAGCCTAAATAAGTCATAAAACCTTAGGCCTATTCCGATTGAGGCTAATATGTATAATTAAATGAACCAGCACATTTTAAGTGGTTAACTTATCGACGTAATGGGCGCTTGAGAATACACACAAAAGATTTTTCAGAATTTGAGCCGGAAGAGTCTAATAGAAACACTTCATCATATGTTCAATTGCTCGATTGAAACATGCACTAGTTCAAAGGTCAAAATGAGATTTAATAATAAGTTTAAAGGGTTGTCGATGTATTCTGCCTAAAAAAAGACAAGTATTAGGGCATACATTAGTAGAAAGAGATATCGAGAGAGAGAATGATGGGGACCTCTTTGAGAAGATTATCAGCTATCTTATAGTAATACTGGAGTGGAATGCGATGATCAACTTCCATCTTTTTAGTAGCTTCTCTTATATTGATCGGATTCATTATAAAAATTCCAAGATTTGGTGCATTTCTCAACTTGTGCGTATGGAATTATAAGTTGTTACATTTCAAGAGCATGGCCTGCAAAATTCCCTCTGGTCAACGCCACCACCCCATCAACTAATCTTTTGACTTTTGGTGGGAAAAAAAGAGTGGCATTATCATTCTTTTCTGTTTATTATTATATTTCCTTTCTTAAAAAAAATAAACGTAATTTATACGGCCGGTAGGTTCAGGGGAATAAACTTTGAATTTCTCTTTACATAGTCAACAGAGTAGTTGAGAGAGGTTCAGATGAATAGATTGGAGATAGTATTGTTTTGAATTGTGATTTTTCAGTCCTAAATAGTCCCTTGAAAACTATTCTTTTGATAAAATTATCCAATTGGATTGATTTTTATCAAGGAACCGTCCGGATTCATGGCTGACATTCCCGCAACACGGATGAGAGGTATTAATAGACCCTTATGGTCCGGTCCTTACCCGAACTACCCTTTTTACTAGTGTACTAGCTAGTCTTCAACTCCAAGAACTCACGAAAAAAGGGTCATTGCTATTGCCCCTATTTTGTGTTGGACTTTAATTTTTGCCCGTCAAGACGAATAACTTTTTTTGCGGGGCATAAGTTTATATTTTCGCATAATAGTATATCCTACAAGTTATGTCCCATGCTCTTCAAAAACTTATGCCCGACTAGGAATAAGTTCGATTTTGAAGAGCAAAAATTAAAGATCATCCCATTTGAAGGGAAGTCGTGCAATTTCTTTACAAAACGTTAAAATTAGGTGGGAATGTGTGATGACCAATTTTCGGCCATACTATGAACTTTTAGCCATCGTTGAAAATAAATTTCGGAAAAAAATGCCCCTATTTAAAACATGAATAACTTATAAAAGTTTGAACCCAATAAATCGTTCCATTGTTTTGAACTTATTAAAGACTTGTACTCATGAATCATTCCTTTGTTTTGAACCCTATAAATTGTTCCTATATTCTGAAACTCCAACAAATTTTGAACCTCATAAATTGTTTATTAATTTTGAACTTATAAAGGTTTGAACCCTATAAAATCGTTCATTGGTTTAGAAATAACATCAAACTTTTATACTCATGAATCGTTTATTGATTTTGAACTTATAAAGGTTTAAATTTCATAAATCGTTCATTCGTTTTAAATCTCAAACAAATGCTGAACCTCATGAATCGTGTAAAAAAGTGACAGATTATTGCTAATATTTGATAGCAAGTTACGCACTTCAAAATTGTTCCATGTTTTTGTTGGGAGTATTTTGATTAAAAGAAATTCGTATAAAAAGTGATTAAAATAAATACTAATATTTCATAGCAAGTTACCCACTTCAGAATTGCTACGTGTTTTAGTTGTGAGTATTTTTAATTACAAAGAACTTATAAAAATGACTAAAATAACTGCTATATTTGATACTCCCTCCGCCTCAAATTATATGTCATGATTCTTTTTTATGCTGTTCTTAAAAAATATTAATTAGAAGATTTTTTTATACTATTTTATCCTTCATTGGTATTTGAACAATCATAACATTACCCTATAACTATTTTATCCTTCATTTATAATGGTTTAGAATTAAAGGGGGATATATATGCAATTATAATTATTATCTTTTTGGGTGGGGGAGAGGCACGTAAAACCTAACTATAAAGTAGATGAAAATTACCCAATATCCCAGACAAAACCCTAGAGAGAGCAATGGAAGTTACAGAGGATTCGCGGTTGATTTTTATGTATCTCCACGATCGGATAAAGGAGAAGGAATTGTGGTATCCAGTCGAATTGCCGATCACGACAAATGACAATAAGTTATTAGGTAAAAGGAAACGTTCAAATAATACTCCTCTGAATAATTCTCCACCAGTTGCGAAGATGTATTGTGATGCTTATGAATATTCTGGAAGTTGGGATGTTATTGGTGACGACATCTAATGGATTGGGGGATTCACTAATTATGACGAGTTAATCCTTTGTAAATATTTGCTCAAGAATAACATAACGGATTCTGACCCTACCCTGCTGAAAGTGAGAATATTCGCTAATACCTGCCTATTAAAAAGTGTTATCTTCTTCTATGAATATTTGCCGTGTCTTCCCTTTCCTCGTTTCCCTAACAACAACTAGTAGTAAAAATAAAAAGCAGCACCACCTCTGTGTATTGTCCTAACATGGTACCGAACCCACACAGGGTATGACTCAAATAATTGGAAGCAATATGGTGAGATTTACGATGTCAAAAAGAAAACTTGGAAGTGCATGGATGAGGTCAATTACATAATTGTTAGTGGCTATAATACTTTTAATTAAGTTGCTCAAGATGTTGATAAGCCAACGAAAATTCTGTTTTATTATTTGGGTGAGGGTTCTATGGTATTTTTGGATGTAACTGTTAACGGTGCCTGCTGACTTTGATTTGTGGATGCGTTCCCTTCCCCCAAAAGGTCTTTTTGATTGTGGTGACGTGTGTATACTACATCTACTTACCAGCAATGTTAGGGTCGTGTTGGCTGACAGTACATTGTATTGGTGCACCCATGATCACTTTTACTTGTATGAATTTGATACTAAGAAGGAAACATGGCTCCGCTCACCAAGTCTTAACAAACAATTTCACACAAAAGAATATGACTACGACGACGAAAGTCCTCAATACCCCATCTTGCTCGGCATGGGAAATGAAAAGTTCGTGTTGGTTGTTCCTATACATCCTGGATATTCAAAAATGGCCTTAAAAATTGTCGATAAAAGAGAAAACTCTTTAGTTGTGTCTATGAATCGTCTTCGGCATTTATATTGTCATGATGATGAATTTGTGCCCGATGATGGCAAGGCAATGTGAGTACTTTTTGTTAAGATATTTAATTTTGTTTGGTAAAAAGGTTCCATTTTTGTTTTACTCAAATTACATCAGATGTCTTGTAAGAAACCTATAACGACTCGAAAAATAACTTTGCTTGGTTTACCTAGAAATCTCTAAATTACCCTTTATGAGTCTTTGTTTGCTTGTTTGTGACTTAAGGAGATGGGTGGATCAATTTTTGAGGTGATCGGGTAGGTTTCGGACCCTTTTTTAAGAGTTTGGGAAATGCTAAATTTAGAGAATAGAGAAGTTTGACTCATAGTTGACTTTTGTGTAAATGTGCTCTTTTCGTGGTTTCGTCGGTTCCATTAGCTCCGAAATGATGTTTATGACTCTGAACCTTTGATTTGGCTTCCGAGGCAGTCGAGTGTGTTTTGAGGGTTTGATTGTGAAATTATGAAATTAGAACTTAAAAATTGACTTTAGTCAAATCCGAGCCTTAAAGATTTTTTTCGGGAAATTCGAGTGGGCGAGTAGGTCTAGAACGTGTTTTCAAAGAGGAATGCATATTTGGTTTGTACCGGGGAGGTCCCGGGAGTTTTTTGGATGTTTGACGGGGAGTTATTGGTTTTTGAACTGCTGTTGGTTTCTGGTGTTCGCACCAGCGACCACATGTCCGCTTCTGCGAGTCCGCCTCTGCGGATGTCTCGCTCACATATGCGAGATTTTACAATGTGTTGAGGGTCCACTTCGGCGGATAAGTCCCCCGCAGAGGCGAGTCCGACCCTGCGGAGTTTCCTTCGCCTCAGCGTATATCAGATACGGTAAGTGACCTCACCTCGGCGGCAACCTTTTTTGCGGAAGCGCATCCGCGCCAACGGAGTTGATTTCGCTGAAGCGGAATCATTATTCAGATTATATATGTTAATGTCCTAGAAATTATTCTCATTCTCCAAATATCCTCCTTGGGATTGGAGCTCGAGCAGTAGAGTTTTTTTTAGGATTTCAAGAGAAAGTTCATGAAATAGAGGTATAATCTCACCCTCCCCTTTAATTATTGTGTATTAGTTAAGTTCCCATCCTAAGTATGATCTTTAAATGGGGGAGGGGGGGAGTGAAGGCTTAGCTTTTTGAGAATAAGAGAGAAGACTTGGAATTTGAGGGTTGATTATTGAATTATTGTTGTTGATATTGTAAACTAGTGTTGTATTATGCTAGTGGGTGATGTTAATTGATCAATTGCATGTTAGAAACCCTTTTGGGAATTGGGGAAAAAATTCTAGTGTTAGAATTGAGGTTTTTTGCCTAAACGTGAAATTGAGAATCCAATCGAGCTTAGATATCAAATTAACTTGAGATTATGACTAGTTAGCATCTTATTAGGCTAATTAGGTAATAAAGTTCGTATTTTGTTGTTGCAGACCCGGGGTTCCTTTGTAGTTCGACTTGGGGATTCTAGACTTATTTATTATTATAGGTATCGTTAGATCCATGCTCTCACCTAGTTTATATAATTTATCAGAGTAGGTTTGTGAAGAGGCTCAGAGAAAAGGCAAGGCTGTTGCGAGATTCTTCGGCTTCGAATCAGGCAAGTTGAGACATATTAGACTCTAGTATAGTGTTATGTGTTGGTATGTTAATGAATTAATAAGAGTAGTGGGGTATTGGGGGTCACATACTAGTGAGGTAACGAGTACTAGTACAGGCACCGGTGAACTTAACTTGGGTAATTAATGAACTGGTATGATATACATGACAGATATTATGTGTTTAGCCTTTGAGTCGTGAGCACGATGCATAAATCCACTTAGATTTGGTCTGATTGCTGATTATTTTGGCTCACAGCCATGTTTGATATTCTATCCTTAATTTGACTTGTCATGTATTCATTACTCCACATCTTGTCTAGATACTTGAAAAGAAACTGATCATACTGATTGCATTGATTATGTTGATTGCATGGTGTACACATATTCATCTAATTTATATATATTATATTTGGCATTTGAATTGTTGAGATACTGCTGAAAGAGGTTTGGGAAGCCGGTTATTGAATATAGTACATGATACGAGAGTGATGACTGATGATGACACTTCAGCCACATAGCTGGTATATAATGGGATCGGATGGATATATGGACCTCATGATCACGTGATATCTACTACAACAACATGTGTATACCGGGTACATATGGCTATTGCATACATGCATATTATCAGCATTTCATTCATTCTCATTTTGATATGTACTTGATATTGTGTGTACTCGGTGTTGATTTCTGATAAACTATATGATTTTATGGCTTGATAGATGAAATATTGATACTAAAGACTTATAACTGTTGTGAGGTCGAGTTGTGAGACTTGATGGGACTAGACTCCGGTTATGGGGTTTAGGCTGACTTGGTAATACTATTGGAAACCTTAATACCACTTGTACTTTGTTGAACTATAAAAATTATTGATAGGTTGGTTAACTAAACTCTTTTATACTTAATTGACTAATTAGTGGAGAAGTATCGGAAAGTACCAACCCTCGGCACTGTTATAGCTAGGTTCGGTCGACGATATTGCTGTGTACACGTGTTTCCCGTACTCACTCTACGCTTGTTGCACTCTATGTGCAGGTACCGAGTCAAACAACGGAAGAGCAATTTAAGCAGACTCTAGCTGGTTGATTATCGGAATTCAGGGTGAGCTGCAACTTCCTTCCCGGCACTGAGACCCCCTCTTACATTTATGACTCTGTCTTTTGTTACTTTCAGACAATATTATGCATTTTCTTATTCAGACTTGTATTCCATTTAGAGCTATGTACTCATGACTATCAGATTTTGGGGAATTTTATTTCAAGCTTATGTATTAAGTCCTAAAACTTGTTAATACTTCTCTTGTTATCTCTTTATTTCGCATTTACTTATATATTCATTATGTTGGTTGATTTGGGTTCCCCTACGAGTTAGAGTAGGTGTCCTCACGCCACATTAGAATTTTGAGTCGTGACAAAACCTAGCTATAAAGTAGATCAAAATTACTCAATATCCCAGGCAAGCGAAACCCTAGAGAGAGCAATAGAAGTAACAGAGGGTTCGCATGTGGTTGTAGTGTATCTCCACAGTCGGATAAAGGAGAAGGAATTGTGGTATCGCGTCGAATTTCCGATCACGACAAATGACAATAAGTTATTAGGTAAAAGAAAAGGGAAACGCTCAAATAATTCTCATCTGAATATTTCTCCCCCAGTTGCGAACATTTATTCTGATGCTTATGATTATTCTGGAAGTTGGGATTTTACTGGTGATGACATCTACTGGATTGAGGTTTCACAAATTATGAGGAGTTAATCCTTTGTAAAAATTTGCTCAAGCATAACATAAAGGATTCTAACTCTGCCTATTGGAAAGTTTTATCTTCTTCCACGCATTTATGATGATTTAACACTATATTATGAAAATAATATTTAATTTGTTTAGTGCGATCGAAAGGATGTCTAAATTTTTCTAGCGGAGTTTGTTCAAACAAACTCGTCAGGAAAAATTCCTAGATCACCCGTAGAGAAGAACCAAAACAGAATGATTCGATCTACTCAAAACTAAGAGGGGATGGCACCTACAATTAATATTCGTCGTGTCTCCCCTTTCCTCGCTGCCCTAACAACAACTAGTACCAAAAACAAAAAGCAGCAGCACCACCTCTGTGTATTGTTCGGAAAGGGGTGCCGGACCCACACAAGTTATTACTCAAACAATTGGCCAATGTGGTGAGATTTACGATGTTAAAAAGAAAATTTGAAAGTGCACTGATGAGGTCAATTACACAACTGTTAGTGGTAGATGTGTCAAATATGACCCAAAACTTGATGGCCCGCCCTCAAAATATTTATGGGTTGGGCTCAAGATAATATATTATTGGACTAATTTTAGGCCAACCCAACATGACTCATTTTTAGAGTGATCTTCAACTTAGCCCAATTGTAACTCATTTTTAATTTACTTTAATTTAAGTTTATTTTTTAGATTTATTTCGTTTGTATTTAATAGGAAGAAAAATGTTTTCCTAAATAATTCGCGAAAAATATTTTCCTAAAAATAACTTTCATGAAAAATATTTTCTACGGAAAATGCTCTCTTTGAAAATGGGAAACAAAATTTCTTCTAAAATATTTTTCACGGAAGTTGGATCCTTCAAGAAAATTGGATCAAGTTGGGTGTTTCATGACCCAACCCATTTTTAGCCCATTTCAGCCCAAATAACTTTTTGGCCAATTTTTACCCAATCTATTTATTAACTCAACCCATTTTTCTTGGGTCAAATTTTACCCAACCCTCCCATTTGACACCCCTAGTTAGTAGCAATAAAACTTTAAATCAAATTGCTCAAGATGTTGATAAGCCAACGAAAATTTTGTTTTATTGCTTGGTTAAGGGTTCTATAATATTTTTGGATGTAAGGTGTTTCATCAAAAGGTCCTCTACACCCTGATGACTTTGATTTATGGATGTGTTTCCTTACGTGTCTATGCTACAACTTCTTACCAAGAATGTATGGGCGGTGTTGGCTGATGGTACATTATATTGGTGCATCCATGATCTCTTTCACTTGGATGGATATAATACTAAGATGGAAATATGACTCCGCTCACCAAGTCTTAAAAAACATTTTCACACAAAAAAACCTGACTACGAAGATTAAAGTCCTTAATATCTCCTCTTGCTCGAGCTAGAAAATGGAAAGTTCGTGTTGGTTGTTCCTATACATTCTGGATATTCAACAATGGACTTACTCACTGTCGACAAAAAGAGAAAACTCTTTAGCTGTGTCTAGATCGTCTTCAACATTTATAGTGTGATGATAAAAAATTTCCTGATGATGGCAAGACAATGTGAGTACTTTTTGTCAAGTTGTTTAATTTTATTTTCGATTTTGATCGGTACAAAAGTTCCATTTTTGTTTTGCTCAAATTATATCTGATGTCTTGTAAAAAAACTAACTCTAAAGTAGATAAAAATTACCCAATATCCTAGACAGGTGAAACACTAGAGACAGCAATGAAAGTAACAGAGGGTTCGTGGGTGGTTGTTGTGTATAACAATATTATTTCCAACATTTTTCCATAAATATATTCCCCATGAGAAACATTCTACTACAAAGAGGTATCTTGCCCAACAATAAAAACATCGTAGTTGGATGCATCACAAATTTTAACAATGGGTACATAAGTGAACCATTTATACTGATAAACATCACCAGCATACTAGTAACGGAATAACCAAGACATAAGGTCTCAATAAAAATAAAACTTATTCACATGAATTGTATCAATATATCTGAAATCCCAGAAACAGTTAAACTTCTCTGCATAATAAATTTACATTCTTCTCTGGGAAGAAAACCCATAAAGACAACCATAGCAGTTTGCTTCCCTTCGGAAATCTTAAACACAACTAGTAGCATATATATACGTATACAAAACTCGCAATTTCCAATAATGCAAAACTTCTGTGTATGCCTGCAAAGTGAAAAAGTATATAGCTGGTCAGCTGCTAGTAAAGGAATCTTGTAATATGATTCTACAGCATTCTCAAATGCACACAACAACCATTTTCATAGCCATCAATCAAGTCTTTCAATCAGTGATATCAGTTTAATCTAATTCATATTCAAAGGGTCTCACTCAAGAATAATAAAAAAATGAAAATGCAATCAGCAAAAATCAGAACATCTGGTAGCACTAGACATAGCTCTAAAAATTATCTTCTCGGGACAAGTCAACAGGTCTACAAATATATAAATGCACATGCTAAGCAAGGGGCATGTTCTAAGAGAATAAAAAAAAAATTGAACAGAATAAGGGAAAGACCTATCAGTTCCAAAATTGGTCATGTTTCTTGAGATGCTTTTGATGACGATGGCAAGAACTTTTATAATGTACAACTTCAGATCTAAAAACCTTTTTTCCCAAAAGCAAGCACATTTTCCTCCCTTTTCTTAGTTACCAGGAAAGCTAGAGTAATCAGGATTCCAATACAGATGGTTCAGAAAAATTTGTAGGTCGATAGGCAACAAGGGCGTAGCTCCAGTTATCATCCCTCTCCAATTTCTTCCAGTTTAATGTCTAAAACATGATGCCACCTCATGGAAAAACAATCCAACAGTGTCTTTTACCAACTGGAAAAGACCCTAAATAATAATAATAATATATTGCCTTCGCTAACAAACACAGTGTTATATACTAATAGCAGAACCCAAGATTTACTTAAACAAGAGCCAATTAGTCAAAAGTTGGAATACCCCAAAACTTGGCTATATTTCAGAAAGCAGAAATGTTACTGAGAGAGAATGACATAATTCAACAAATTCGCTTAGATATTATATCTAGTGAAACAAAGGCAATTAAGAGGACATGAGGTTCCCGGATTGCTTACATTTACTGCTTCAATCATTTGCTGCTTCAACTGTTAAACAGCATATAGCCTTATCACCTGATCTATCTTGGCACGACAAACAGGGCAGCCCCACTTCTTTACTTTTATTTCATTCAAACAAGACATGCATCCAGCCATATGGCCACAAGGGATGCAAGCTCCTTCTACTGGAGCATCTAAGCATATTATACAAGATGAAGAAGCACCATCAGGATTATTGCTTTCGTGTGCTCCAGAGTTCTGAACAGTCAAGTCAATTGGGCTGGAGTCTATCGATGGATAATGAATTGGCCCATTGTATGTTACGTCGTCCGTAAGAGCAGGAGCTGTTGGGACAGATGCAGTAACAGGATTCTCCGGCATTGCTTGGACAACAGTAGACGTATCACTCAAAACCTGGACTTGCTCCACTTGAGTGCCACTTGAACTGCCTTCCTCAACTTGACAGCCACTACTACTAGCTTTTTGGGAAGAAGCCCCTGTAAAGGAGCTATCACTATGACTGGCTGTTTCAGGATGATTCTCATGAAAGGTTGGTCTTTCTTGTGAAGCGGACTGAAGAGAGGCACTAATAGCCATCGCTAATTCCACATCCTCTGTAGTTGATGGAGCAGTTGCAGGGACCACAGGGGCTTGAGATCTGAAAGGAAATGCTGGATGCATGCCCTGAAGATGTGGTACAGCAGCTAAGATAAGTTTTTTAAATAGGCATTTACTAAGAAAAAGCACAGTTCTATCTGTTCACTGGTGCATAGTCCTTGTTATTCATGAATATAACAAATTAGTAATCAGTTGGCAAGCAGCAAGTAGATCTAGACACGAATACAAACTTAGCTTTGGAAGAGAAAGGATGTTTGATATTTCACCTGAGGAATTCCCTTGCATGCATTGCTGAAAGACTGCAATTGCTGCTTTTCGCTTTCCTGGACTGCTGTAAGTTTAATCCTTGTTTCTGCAATCAACATTTTGGAAGTGGAGAAAGTGATTCAGTTATAAAGTTGCATAATGTAAATAATGAGTTCTTTGACTTAAACAACGGAACCATGCGATAGACAGAATTATTCTGTGTCCTGCCCCCCAAAGCCAATATTCATTTCTACAAAATGGAACAGTCATTTCGAATCTTTAAACTAGAAAATGGAGTTTCTGAGAGTTTTTAACTAAAAAATTTTCTCGTGTTTGGGCCTTTGGGTTAGGTCAATTTTCATCATTTAAATATACATTTGAACACATTCATTCGTCAAGTTTGCTAAAGTTGAGCATATTTGGCCCAACTGACCATTAAAACTAACAAGTAATGATGAAACCACGTGCACTCACATGCCACCATTAAAGGGGCAGAATTGGGGAAGACGACTCAGGAAGGCCTTTCATTTAAACCATGCTCTTGTGAATGGCAAATGGTTTCACCATTAGTTCTTTGGTCCAGTAAGTATCATTCCGCTAGATGGATTAAATTTGCTCAACTTAGGGAACTTGAGGGATTATGAGCTCATGCGTATATCCAAAAAAATGAAAATAGACCTACCATAAACTTAAGGGACAGTTTTGGTTAAGACTCAAGTTTTTGAACAATGTTTTTAATTCTGAGGTGAAGGTATGTAAATAATAGTATGAGAATGAGAATGAAAGTATCATCATTTCAGACACTAGGAATAAATTTGACCAATAAGATTTAAGCCTAAATGTCAAGCACAAGCTTGGAGACAACGATCTTAGAATTGATTATTTGTTTCTCAAAAAAGAATTGATTAGAACAGCTGGCAAAATTTCTAGCTGACTTGAATAAGTCTCATCAAATCATTGCATAGTCCTATGACTAGTTTGCAAGCCCCATATATATATATATATATATACACACACTATATATATATATATATCCTTCCTGTAGAAGAATACTATGTAAATACACTAGCACATTCTGTGGTTAGAGCACTACGTTACCAGTACATTTAAGTAATAGAACTTCCTTATTGTGAGTTTCAAACTGATTAAAAATCGCACAGCCCCTGGTTACGAACTATGTCACCCCAATTCTTCTGGGGGTGGACTTTTACCAGATAAGAATACAATGTACTTACGCCTAGCTCCTTGGAGTCTACTCTTTATCACTTGGGAGGGCATTATCCCTCGCCTTCGCCTCCAGCGCCTCGGGACTATGCATGAAAATTAACAAATAATCATCTTCAAATGGAAATATTCCATTTCAGCTATAAGAACTCTGGTTAAAGAAATTACTGCTAGAAATATCGGATATGATAACTGCCGAATCAGGCTGGCTGAAATTTGGTTCTTCCATATTGGCCTTCCACAGTGCAACTATTGTGCGGGGCTGAGCATCCTGGTCAAGGTATAGCACTACATAAGTTAATAGCAAGACCATATGACTTTTCAGAACACTGTTACCTTTTTTTTTAAAAATAGAACAACAAATTGCTTTCCCTGACCCCATATGGAAAGCATATGATATGAGCAGCAATCAGGAAAGAATACATGAAAAAAAGTGGATCTTGACTTTTCTAACCAAAATGAACGCAAATGTACGGAAGAACTCTACTAGCAAAAGAAAGAGTCTCTAGACTTGCAATGTAGCAAGTGCACCTGAAGGGTTTGCCCAAAGATAATAATAATCAAACTTTGTTCTTTCACAAATGATGTGGTTTATAAAAAGTACACTTTTACGAGTACAGATGATAAATTTCTCAAGTTTTTGAGAAGCATTCCAAAGAAACCATCCAGGACTAGGACTAAGAGGTAAAAATATGAATTCAGCTCATTGCTTAACACCTGGCGCCAAGAATATGAATCTAGTTTGTCAATCTAGTATTACCTATGGTCATTAATTAAAATCAAGATATAGTACGTTAGTATATGCTTCTCTGTATAGGTCTATGACAAGAAACAGGTTAAGCACCAGGCATCGGAAAATTTAACAGTCTTAAGTTCCCAACTTATACGTTGTAAAAGATTAGAACGCGCAACTTACATGGACAGCGGAATATATAGCAAGCTCCAACTTGAAAGGCTTTCTGAGATTACGGGAACCACATGGTAAGACAACCACCCAGCTATAAAAATGTGGAATCGTCATAAGTCTATTTTGATAATAATGGTAAAAACTTAAATGAAAGGCAAGAGCAAATTATTGAACTGTAAAAAGAATCGGTAGCAGAAGAAATAAGGTACATAAATCAACACCATGCAACAATGATGCAATACGTAGGATAACAAGCCAAAAGAAGGGAAAAAACTATACGCGATGGTGTGAGACCAACTTAAGAAGTTACACACCATAGCCTAGATCTCCATTAAATATAACCACGTGAATATGCATTAGTCAAGCCTGAAGAAACACCCTACAATTGGCTCTGTTTAAAACAATTTTACTGTGAAAATAAAATGAACATTACACTCACACTTTCCGGCTAAGCAACTGTGGTGCCAATAGTTCAAGGAATCCAGGCCCGTAAAGTTCCCGTAGCCAACCAGAAAATAAGCAAATATGGCTCTAAACACATCCATGAAAAAGAAGACATTGTGTGAGAAAATTAGAACATAATCCTCGCATAAGTTGAAGGGTTGAATTAAAAACATAAAACTGAAGTGTGAACATATACCTCAATTGCACGGACAACATTGCTGAAACCTTTAATTCTGGCAACATCAAGGGGAGTTTGGCAGTCATCATTCATTATCAATGCATTTGCTTAAGACATAATCCTCGCACAAGTCAAAAAGGGGCTGATAGCAGAAAAGAATCATTCAATAAATGTACCAGTTTGAGTAGATATACCTCCATGTAAAAGGAGTAACTTAACTGTCTGCTCAAGACCTCTTTTTGCTGCATGATGTAGAGGAGTCCCAGCATGACGACCTAAAGATGTACATAAAGGTGTTAAAGAAGGATCAAATAGATATCCATAATGTACAGAACAGTTGAACAGCACTGATTATGTAAAATACAAACATTATTTCCTACATAAGAGCTGAATGTACATTATTTGGTGTGATGAAATAAATTTGGAAATTCAAACAAATGTAATATAACCATCCTGATAAATTCAGGACACTTCATCTAAATCTAGATGAAATAGAGGCTGGAAAAAATTCAAGTATTTTAATTTACTAGTAATAACCGATGTTTGATTAAACAAATGCACAATTGCTTGAATTAAAGGAATAAAAGAAAAGATTAACACCTTTCTATGATGAACGAAAAACAAAAGGATGTAAAATATGTTGAGGTGGCGGAGTATCTCTTATACAAATCAACTACCATTTCATAACATTAGAATGATCATGCTGTTATCATTCTCAAAAAAAACATTAGCATTGATCATCTTCTGATAAGATAATTTCAAGAATCAAGTGACTTAACGTGAAGTCTAACAAGTCATGTCGAAATACTCAGGTCCCAAGTCACATACACACAAATACCTGTCAATCAGCTCCATGAGTTTTCTCTTTTAATTCACTCCATTATTATACATAACTTTTCCGGTTCAGTCACTACCAAAATTTACCATCTTAGTATAGAAACACACAGAAGATCATTACCTGGACGGTAAGCATTGACATTGGCACCCAATTCTATCAAAGTTTTTGCAACATTGTAAAGCTCGGGATTCATGCACGCCACAATCAACGGTGTCTTCCCTTCCTTATCTAGCCACTGAAAACCAACCCATTATACACATTATAACCACAAATTCCTGCAATACTCTTAATCATTGTAAACACAAACACTCTATGTGAGCTTCACAAAGCATAACTAGCCCTAAACCCAAATCAAGGAGGAGCTTAGGGGTCGTTTGGTAGTTGTTTTGGAGGTGAGTTATGCCGGTATTATATCATGTATAAGTAATACTATGTTTGGTAGCTGGTCATGAGGTAGGTTATTCATGTATGAAATTAATGCGGCGTTTGGTTTGTAATTTAGAAACCTGCATAACTAATAGTGCATGTATAAGTTATGACGGAATCTATGTATTATTTTATGCAGGATAGAAAGTAGAATAACTAATACATGAATAACTCTGTATAACTACTAATGCCTGCATAAAATAATATATAGATTCTCTCGTAACTAATTCATGTATTACTAATATCTGCATAACTCTAACCATCGATATTAACTAAATTCACAGTATTTCATCACTTTAGCAACTCAATTTCAGCAAATTCAGAACCTTCTCCACTTAATTTTCCCTAAAATTCTTTTTTTTTAAAAAAAACGTAAAATCTCCAAAATAAGGATATAAAAAATTCATATTAACACAAATAAAAACATTCAGATAAGATATACATTTGAATTACATAAAAATTAAAAACACCTCAAGGCCAGCGCCTTCGCGTTGGAGAGATTTGATGCCTTCGATATTTCCATAATTAACTTGTTGATACAAAAGTTCGTCTTTCGATTGCTGTTGCCCCATCGGATAATTGAAAAATCGAAGAAAATTGGGAACTTTTTCTTTTTTGGGGGAAAATTATTGAGGAATGGGGAAGGGGGTTGAGTGATGGAAAAGGTTTTGTGAGTTTAATTTGCGTGTTAGAAAATTGTGGGGTCCAACTAATAAATATTCATGTAATTTGATTAAATATAAAATTTAAAAAATATATATATATATTTATATAATTATAAATCATTTTATTAAATTAAATTATTTCATTAAGTAAAATTTAAAGTTTTATTAAATTAAAAAACGTATTATTATTTTTAAAATAATAATAAATCGTATAAATTGGGATCCAGAGGAGCGCTAGCTGGAAATATAGAGGTTTGCTTAATTAAGAAGGGAGTGGCCAAGTAGATAAACTAATACGTCTAGACGAAGAGGATAGTTTTCCACTTCTGGTCCCTCTATTTCTTGGAAGATTCTTGGGACAGAGACTGCGTTAGTTAAGAATTTTACTTCAAATTCATCGAAATTTCTAAGAAAATTAATCTTTTATTTAGGGAAAAAAGCTAATTTATCTTTATAAGTTTGACAATAATCTAAATTACTTTTATTTTATTTTTTAACATTTAAACAAGGTGATTGGGAGATTGACGATGATACCACACATCGTATTGAAGCAGGATGTATGAAATGGAAACTCGCGTCTGGGGTGTTGTGTGATAAGAAAGTGTCGCCAAAGCTGAAAGGTAAGTTCTACAGAGCGGTGGTTAGACCAGCATTATTATATGGAGTAGAATGTTGGGCAGTCAAGAATGTCTACGTTCAGAAGATTATGGTAGCGGAGATGAGGATGTTCAGAGGATGTATGGATATAATTAGGAACAAACTTATACGGGACAAGATCGGAGTGGCCTCTGTGGAGTATAAAATAATGTGTGGTCTCATTTTTATATTTATATCAATAGTTATTATATATATATTAAATTTTGAATATCCTTAACGAACTTTTGATTGGAGTTACTTTTGCTTATCTTCTCTGCGTTTTCTTCAAAAAAAAATGGAAGATGATTTTTTGTCTTTGGATGTTGATTATCTCTGTGATTGTGACAAATCCCCTATTTTCTTTTTGGTGAATTTTGATTACATGTTAAATTTCATAGCAGAGGCTTGTTATCTTATTAGGATCGATAAGGTAAGATCTAGTCTTCCTTGTTTATATTTCTACCTTTTGAGGATTAATTTTATTATTAATAAAAAGATCGCTAGATTCACTATCTAGTGGTATAATGAGTCTAGCGGTCTAAATTTGCTTTAAAAAAAAAAGAGTAGTTGGAGTACTAAAAGAACAGAATAAATAAATTGGTGATATTAACTTTGAAAGTTACCATATTGTTTTTGTGTTGGTCTATGTTTGACTGAAAAAAGTTACTACCATATAGTTTGGAGTTTTTGCCAAAATAAAATAAAATGCGCATTGACTATTATTCGGGAAAAATGTAACTTTATTGGTGAAAGTTTTGCAAAGCAATTTACTCTCGCCCAAACACCAGTTAGGTTTGAATTTAAAATCCAAAATTTGTTTAGGTAAGTTGAAACATTTGACTAGGATTTGAACTAATGAATTTGAAACGTTTAGGGTCAATCTCAAATTCAAACAAATCGAAGTAGATTAATCTTTTGAATTATTCAAACACTATAACAAGGTAAAAGAAAAATTCTAAGATACTAAGATGCTTCTATCTTTCAATTTTTTATTTAATGTCGTGTGTTATAAGACTTTACACGATAGAAACACTCATGTATATCTTGGAACAGGTTCTAGCTTTGACATACTGTAGCATTTGAAGTCCATAATGGGATCCGAAAAAAGAAGTTGAGAAGTAATTAATACAACCTAAATTGGTTGATAAGTAATACAACCTAAATTGGATAATATGTGCAGAAGTAATACAAATTGTTAACACTCAAAAATAATTTAAGTGTTTGCCGAATTCAGTGACAGCCGAACTGCTCCAGAGCCGAATTTACTCCTAGCCCTCCACTACAAGAACTTCATCGGCTATTAAGGCATCTTAGCCGAGTTGTTAGTTAGAGGTACAACTGGGACCCACTTAGATGCAGACGCCTCAACGACCAAGTCAAAAGGGTTTTCGGACCCGTAAAAGCGATAACGGCCAACAACAGCTAAAAGAAAGGGTTATTATCCGAGCAAGAGGAGTAGAAGGCGAGAAAATTGGCACCACCTCCCCCATAGTCGGCCATTAAACTTAGTGAGTTACTTGATGGCTGACATGGGGGGATCACGTTGTACAGTTTGTTTCCTTTTTTGTACTATAAATAGGATCATTTTTTGTATATATAAACACACAATCAATCAAACAACTCAATTTTTATCTATCTTTATCCTTTACTTTTATCTTTATCCTTTACTTACTGTACTCAGCTGCATTCATGTTTCTTACCTCTTAGTTTACTCATACCATCGTCCTAACGCTTTCTGGAGTAGTTGGGGAACCCATTGTTGGAAATTAGAGAACATACTTCACAAGCATTAAATCGAATGTAATGACTCATCCTAGCGTCTTTTGAACGAACTGAAAGACCTCTCTACAACTCACGCCGAGGTTTAAATTGCCAACCAACTCTTTCGATTGCGAGTCGTTGATCAAAATGGAACTAATCTATATCTATATCTATATGTAATATAAAGTTAGGCATAGATAAGGTGATGTGGAATCTCTCTATGGCTAGCATTTTTTCCCTCCCTTTTTGAATTTATTTTGAATTTTCCATACATAATCTATTAGCTAAATGACTTTTAAAAGCCTCACAAAAACCTAGAGCCCACGTATGAATAATCAATCAGATCTTTAAGATGATTCATTAAATCCCATTTAACCACTTTCCCCCGCCCACGTTCTTGTGTTGTTTCAATTTTTCCTCTTCCATTGTATTAAATTCCTAGAATAGTTATTAGTAAGAATAAAACTAAATGAGGTCAAAGTGTCAATTAGAAAACTCAGTAACTAACTTGCAGTTAGTTACTTATAGGCATGTACTGTGCATTTCTTCATTCGATTATATATACAAAAATTATCCCCTCTACAATTCAACTTCTATAATGATCCAATGCTACAATTGAGCTGATATTCAGCTCAATTTTATATGGTATCAGAGCATACGATCGAAGGATCAATTTAGCAGATTCAAATCACAAAAACTCCATTGTTGAAGAAGCTCAAAGTTGCAATCTACAATGGAGGAAATAAATTCCTAGACAACTACAACACAAATTGATTACATGCATCCGTTGTATCTACAATCCTCATATGTGTCAGGAATCATACTAATTGGACTCAAATTGACCGGACTTGAGAACTATACACTTTGGAGTTGGTCGATGAAGCTCGCGCTACTTGGAAGGAATAAATTAGGGTTCATTGACGGTTCATGCAAGAGAAGTCCGTACAAAGATGAGCTCGCAAAGCAGCGGGATCGATGTAATGCTATAGTCCTTTCGTGAATTAGCTGCACAGTTGCACCAGAGCTCATTTCGAGTATTATATTATCCTCTAATGCACAATGCCTATGGGATGAGTTTGAGGAAAGGTTTCATAAGTCGAATCTAACTAGAATCTATCAATTGAGTAAGGAAATTGGATCATTGACTCAAGGTATAATTCAACAATTGTTTACTATTCAAAGATGAAAGATACTTGGAATGAATTAGACCTAATTTTTCCAAAATCTAAGTGGTATTGTGAGGAATCGAATGAGTATGTAGAGCATCTATGTAATCAACGACTGTTACAGTTTTTAACTGGACTTAATGAAAGTTTCAGTTATGTGAGAAGTTACATTTTACTTAAAACTCATGTGTTGACTGTTAACCAAGCATATGCAGTTGTAGTCCAAGAGGAGAGTCAAAGAATTCTATGTGTGATTGAGTCTAGGAAGGATTCAATTGGTTTGTTAGTTGGAAGAGGAAAAAATTATAAACCTAGACCAGGTGTGTACACTTTCAAACCTGCACAACCTGCAAATTTTGGATCTGTATGTGATTTGTGTGGATGCAGAGGTCATATGATGGATGATTGCTACAGAATTGTAGGCTATCCACCAGATTTCAAAAGTAAAATGAAGGCACAAGGACAATAAGCTAATACAAAGTAGTTTAATAATAAATTTGCTAATAGTACAATGCTTGAAGATGCTAATGCAGGATTTAGGCATCAAAAGGGCGGGTTTATGCCAGATGATCAGTATGAAAAGGCAATGAACTTGCTAGAGAAGGCAGGACATGGAGAAACCAGCACTAGCACAGACGATTTCCATTCCAACATGACAGGTATAACTACATTGCTATCCACTTTTAAGTCATGTAGTTGGATAGTTGATGCTGAAGCTTCTCATCATATTACACCACATAATAAAGTCTTGAGTGATCTTAAGAAGATTGATACTAAGGAGAAAAATAGAGTTCAAGTTCCTATTGGTAGTAGATGTCCAATCACACACAGAAAATGTAATAGTGCTTCAGAATTGTACACTTAAAAACGTGTTGTATGTGTCCGAATATAAATTTAGCTTGATGTCAGTATCAAAGATAACAAAGGAACTTTGTTGTTCAATGAATTTCTACCCAAAATTTTGTGAATGATCTATTTTCAAAAAAAAATCCCATGGTCGGATCTAATCCGAAAAATAGGAGAATAGAACAAATCCCTAATTCTTAAAGCAAAATTTTAAACATGTCAAAAGTTTGTGATTTTTCTTTCAAAAAATATATCCATGAATATCTAGAAAAATCATCTACTATCACATAGGAATACCTCATGCCTCCTAGACTGTCTACTTCAATTGGACCTATTAAATCCATATGCAGCAATTGAAAACAGTGAGACGTACCTGAATGTTGTCCGTAGTGTTGGACAACATTATGAGAGACACAGGTTTGCTTACATTTCATACAATCTTCACATGCAGTTTTACCTTTATGGCTAAGTTTGGGTAAGCCTTTAACCGCTTCATATGAGACCAGTTTCTCTAAATTGCGGTAGTTGACATGCCCCAACTTTTGATGCCATAGTGTTGTGTCATCGACCTTAGCATTATTGCATGTTTATTGTCTTACTACAAGATAGCAATTGTCACATGTTCTAGTACCTGTCATGACACATTCATTGGCTTCATTCGTAACCACACAAGCATTCTATTGAATTTTACCTCAAGACCGTCATCACACAGTTGGCTGATACTGAGCAAATTAGTCATTAAGCCCTCAACGTGTAATACATTTCTTAAGGCTGGAATATCAGGGACATTCAAGAACCCTTTTCCAATTATCTTATTTTTACTACCACCTTTATAAGTCACGTTTCCTCCATTGAATGACTCATAATTCTTCAAAAACCTGTAGTACCTGTCATGTGGTGAGAACATCCACTATCGAAGTACCAAGAACCTGAAATGTTAGTTTTTAATGCAGTTATACAGACATTACAAGTTAAGTCCATTTTAGGAACCCAAACTCTCTTAAAACAATTTTTATTTTTTCGCTCCGAAAAGTTGCGTCGAATGTTATTTGAAATGTTGGACAACATTTTGCTCTCAGAATGTTGAAGATTGTAACAATATGGTTTTAAGTGTCCAGGGGAGTTACAATAACTGCATACAAACTTCAGATTATTCTTTGACGTATATGAGAAACTCTTATGCATCCCCTTTTCTTTTAAAAATATATTTTCTTATTATTATCAAAGAATTTAGAGCAGCCAGTTTTAAGAGTGTTTTTGTACCCAAATCATGCATGTGAAGGTTTACTAAAGTTAAGAATCTCATTCAATTTTGAAGTCCCCGTGTTGAGCTTATGAAAGGTAGCTTTGGCTAAATCCAGTTTTGCACTGATCTTATTCAATATCCTTTTTGGTAAGTGCACCCTCTAGTCGGGTTATTGTGCCTTTTAAATTCACATTCTCACGAGTTAAAGATTTTACCTTTGTGTCAAGTTGCTTGGATTCTATGATTAAGGCTTTACAAAGATTTTGTAATTTGTTAATCATATCATCTTTGGAATTAACTTGATCGACACAATCAGTCTCACTAATATAAATAAAACCAATAAAGCAATTAACATCAGAATAGTTAAAAAATTCGTACCTCTCGTATGTCGCTAGGGATGTAGATGTCGTTGCTGATGTTGAGGCAAATGTTGTGACATTTGAGACAACATTGTCGATGATATTTTCATTGTCCGATAGAGACTGTTCAAAAATAATAGCCAGCATTGCTTGTGATTCGACTTCTTGATCTCATTCCTCTTCTCCTTCGTCGTCACTAAGAGAAACTCATAGACTCTTACCAAATTTTCCAAGCGTATTTGCACATTCATTAGCATAATGACCCCAACCCGAGCATGCATGAAATTTCACGGACTCAAGCTGTTTGAGATCAAATTTGATACGATCCGAGTTGGTTTCCTTTTTGTACATTTGAAGGAAATCTAGTGGACTTTTGATTGAAGGCTTGGTGTTAGTGCTCTTTGGTTTTAGATTTATTTTTGGCATTGTTGAACTTCCTCACCATCGAATTGTATTTTCGAGTGAGTAAGGCAACATTTGCACCTTCACCAATTTCTTCAAGATTCTCATCCTCTTATTCGATTTGACTTTCCGAGGATTGAACTTGAAGTGCCACATTCTTGCTTTTATACAATTCCTTTTGATTGTCAATGTTCATCTCATAAGTTTTGAGTATGCTCATCAAGGTATGAAGGTCCATTGTGGCAAGATTGTGAGCTTATTCAATAACACAAATCTTTAAATTGAACTTTTCAAGAAGAGAACAGAGAGCCTTTTCAACAAGTTGAGTGTTGGTTAATGGTTCACCATGCACTTGACATTCACTTTAGATGTCAATCAACTTTTCAAAATAAAATTTAATATCATCCACTTCTTCCATCCTTAAACGTTCATATTTACTCATGAGCATGTGTAGCTTTGTTCGACGAACACTTGATCTACCTTCACAATGAATTTGTAAAGTATTAATGCGTCCTTAGCCGCGGGGCAGTTTTGAATGAGTTTGAACATGTAAAGATCAACCCATCCAAAAATTGCATTTAAGACCTTTTCATTAAAGCTAGCATTATTGGTTTCTTCTGTAGTCCATTCGGATTCAGGTTTAGCAATAATGTCACCTTCCTCATCCGGTGGCAATATTGGAACAACATACTCATTGGTTATAGATCTCCATGCACAAATATCAATTAATTTGATATGCGAACGTAGGCGAATCTTACAATAGGCATAATTTGATCCATCTAAAATAGGAAATCTACCAATAGTCGAATTTGTCGGATCCATAGCTTATGACAATATGACCAAACACGTATTGTGTTAAGTGTCTGCTCTGATACCAATTGAAGGAGATACAGATCAAATAAAAATAAGATGAACAAGAATTCAATCAACTACACGTACAGTTTTCGAATGTCGGTGACAATGTTGTCCAACACCAGTGACGACACTTGATAAAACAGAAAACATTTAAGAGTAAATGTAGCGAAAAAATAAAGAACACAAAGATTTAAATTTTCATAAGTTATATATATTATATAACTTATGATGGTCAATGATCAAATGTATTGTATATGTATTATATACAAATATACAAATTCCTTTCTTTACAGATTTACAAGATAAAACATAAATGAATTAAAAGTTGAAGTCGCAGATGACTTCTGCCTGAAAATCTAACCAAGTAAACATAGACAACCTCTCATTACAATCGCTCCACACAAAACAAATCTAGAATCTAAACAATAATTGTAATGTTGGACAGAATGTTGTCGACACACTCAGGAAACACTTGTGATCCAGATTTTTGAGATGAAATCCCGAGAGTTCTCTTGATATTTTTGCAATCTGATTCTGGATATCGATTCACTGTTGTGGCCTTTCTATTTATAGTAGAGAGTCTTCCTTGAAAACCTCATCGATTGATTGTGGAAGTTGAGGGAAAGGTGGGTAGCTTGTAGAGTTTGTTGGAGACAATCAAGGAGCAAAATTCTTTAATAACTTTGACTTATTTCTCATGAAGAACAACAACCTTAACTCGTTTTTCAAACGTGTTTACCAACTCCTTTTTACTTTGTCAAGTCATATTTACCACATAGTAATTATTCCGTAAAATAAGGCAAAATTTGTCCTGAAAATGTTGGTCCGAATGTTGCACAATATTTATCCCAACATTCTTATACTGATTTGAAACAACATTCTTATACTGATTTATACATTTAAATCAATATATTAACAATTTCAACTAAATTTAGATATAGTATAATTTGAATACTAATTTTTTCATAACAACGCGGAGAGGGACCAATTTTACTAGTAAGGAAATAACTAGTGTCATAGAACTGACACGGAACTAATAAGAATATAGTAGAGTATCTACAAAGCTGAAAGTGCATTTTTATTAACTCGTCATTTAAACACAAGAACTCCCGCAGTACAAGTTCTCAAAGAGCAGACTCTCAGCCATTTTTATTCTCTCCTAAATATATTTATCATACAAGCCTAGCTAGCTTGAAACATTGCAAAACAGAAGGATAGTATTCAACATAATTGTCGAATTTTCTTCCACATTACGATACACTTAATTTCTAAGCATATTCACCCCTCCTGCTAGATCTAGACCCTGGTCCAAAAACAGTCAACTCCTCTCTATTATACTTCAAGCTTCTTGCTTCTTGCCTAGAAATCTGATAAGCATTCATCAACACTTCTTCTGGCATTGCTCTAATTGCTGATAATCTTCCAGCGAGTGGACTCGTCATGGCGTTGTCGTTAGTCTTGAACGCGATGTACTCGAGCCCTTCGTTGCCCGCTCTTTTGACTATGGCGAAGTTTTGGGGCACGATGAGTAGTTGATTCTGTCTGACTTCGTCGTCGAACACCGATCTTCCGGTGTTTCCGACTACTTGAATTCGGCCGCTTCCTCTGATGATGTAGATGATTGAGTGAGCGTTCGTGTTCCAGTGTGGTGCCACTATGGCATTCTGCAAAATCAAACAATTAACATAAGAAAATTTGTTGCTACACATTTACACTAGGCTGTTTGGTTACAACAATTAGGGGGTATCCCAGTATAAAATCTGAAATTATGTTTCGTTGTGGTATTAATTAAAACTAGAATAAAATTAATCCCCAAATCATGAAATTATAGATCCATCTCATAGAGAAAGTGAGATTATATATATGTATCTTGGTTATATTTCTGATAATAATCTTGGAATAACCTTTTTTGGAACTAAATGGTCCCTAACACAATAACACCAAATTAGGAGTAGAGTTTAAAACTCATTAACTTAAATTATTATTATTATTATTATTTGTCCTTTAAATATTTTGTACCCTTACAAATCACTTAATAGCAGTAGAATTTAAAATTCATAAACTTCAAAATAAGTAATTATTTTTTGTCCTTTCAAATTTTTGCACACCCTTAAAATAAAATCACTTAATAGTTGTAGTCGCTAAAAACCATTTGTCTAAACAACCTCTTAAACATCTCTTTTATATTTTTCTATACTACCTCCGAATGTAATAAATACTTGATTTTTTATTTATATAAAATAGCAAATATTTTAAAATAAATTAATTGGCAATTAAAAGCTATTATAGCTTGTGATGTCATATAAAAGAAAATCAGAAAAATGGTTTAATGAATTCTCGTAAATTTGAGTATATGTACCCGGTAGAGGGTTCCTCTCTCAGCGCTGAGCTGGAGCCAGTTAAGAATAGGGAGTGTGTTGCTGTTGACAGTGCTGACACGTCCTCCACGTGGATTGTACACGTCAGATCTCGAAGGATGACCGATGTTCTCCCTCAACTTCATCGTACACAATGTTTCTTCCAATCCATTCACAGGCCATCTTCCTCCTTGTTGTTGTTCTTCTGGAAGATTTAAACGGAGCTCTTCGGCTTTCACGATAACGCCTCTCTCTTCGTTCTGTCCCTGAAGTTTCCTTATGGTCTCGACGTCCACGTTGAATGCTTCGGACAAAAGTTGTGTGTCGAAGCCGTTGAAGATGTTGCCTCCAGTTGATCTCTCTTGTTCGGATCTCCTTGCTTGCATTGTTGTTTCTTGTTGCCTTCCTACGAATTGTTGTTGTACACCACGTTGTGGATTTCCAGCTAGGAAGAAGCTCTACATTATATACAATTAAAAAGTTTAGTTGAATCGAAGTTCTAATTATAATAAGGTAAAGTACACAAATAGTGGAAGTTACTTGTGGGTAGTTCGACTCGGAAAGCAAAGATAGATAGATACCTCTTGTTATTGATTTATCTAATTTTATTTGATTCTCCAAATAGTAACTTTGTTACATAAAGTAAAATAGTTGGACAAAGGGAGTACTATATAACCTAAATAAATCTAGTACTACTTTTTTCACAAGTACACAAAAAGATTTACAAATGCTGGTGTGCTTTAATTTATGCATTTTCTGAATCCATCAATTAAAGAAAAAGACCACTACCTACTTTTTGAAAATTAAGAAAAAAATTGTGTCATGCGGTTAAATCTTTTTCTACAAATTTACTATTGCAATTTTGTTTTAATTAGTTTTAACTTTTAAGCAATAATGTTCTTTGACCATTAATTTTTCAAATACTTAAATACAAGTTATATCCGAATTCACACTGAAAATTAAATAGTTTGACATCATACTCCAAATAAAGGAAACGGATATATTCTTTTACTATTGACTAATACTAATTTTAATATAATTTAAATTTATGTTACCCTGAAGCTGAGATCAAGTTGATTAGCATGGTTGGAAGTGTCAAGAAGTGAGACAGTAACGATTGGTTCCTCAGCATCATTATACATCCAGAAACTGACTCCTGCCGGCAAAGCAAGAACATCACCGGCTCTGAAACGTCTCAATTTCTGGTGCCTGTCGTTGAAACTCCGGCGTCTTTCTCCGGTCCTCGATTCTCCTGATTGAGCTTCATATGTCTCAGCACACCCCGGTATCATAGTCGAGTGGATACCTCTCCCTGCATTATTAATTAATTCATCAAACACCCCCAAATTTTAATCAATTTGTCACACGGATAATTAAAAAGAAATTGTCACCGCAGATATAAAAATAAATAAATAAATATGTCAACTCTATCTAGTAGCTTAAATATCTGTAAATTTAAAGTGACATGCTCACACACTTTAATATATGATTTTGAGTTCAACTTTTACTACCACCTTTTATAAAAGTTTTTTTTTTTAAAATGATGTGCTTCACAAAAAAAAAAAAAAAAAATCTTAAATCTGCACGTCATCGAGAACACATGTTACAAATTAAAATAAATGAGAGTAACTTTTATATAAGTCAGCTAAAAAAATAACTATAAGTAATCATAACTTTTATATAAGTCAACTAAAAAGATAACTATAAGTAATCATAAGTAACACACAAAAAAAAAGAACTATAATTAATAAGATAAGAATTTCTTTACACTTTTTAGTGTATCTATGAATTTAATCCAATAAATAAATGTCCGTTCTATCTAATTGTTCAACCTTATGGACAAAAAGTTGCATTAGTGGCGGACAAAATAAAATTGCTAAAGAACAAAAATTCGCTAATTTTGTTAGCTATGAAATTACTTATTTAATGACGGATTAGAAATAGATTAGCGATGTAAAGAGCGAAAATTCATTGCTAATTTTGCTAGCTATGAAATTAGCTGTTTAACTAAGATGATTTTTGTAGGTAATTTTTATTTTGTAGTGTTAGATTAGTGATGACATAATTCAACACAAAAAATACCAATCAAACAATTAACGAAAGAGTTGAACAAGAAAACGGTATGTTGAATTAATTACCTTGGATAATGTACATGAGCTGGGGAGTGTTGGTATAGTAAGGAAGCAAAAGCCCATTTCGCCTAATTTCATGGCGAACGGCTTGAACTCCAGCACACTCGAATTGTTCCTGAGTAGCATCCCAGAACTCAATCACACCGGCCTCAGACTCGAATTTCCGAGTGGGTTCTTGAGCATTCAAACGCTCAATTTGGCACTCGGTTTTCGACCTGAGAGCACGGTTTTGTTGCTGCTGTTGAAGCCTCTGCCACACACTCTGTTGCTCCAAGAGCTGAGCAAAACAGCCATGGGAGAGAACTAAAAAGCAAAGGCTAAAAGAAAGGAGTGATACTGAGGAATAAGTAGCCATTGTTGTGTGTTTGGAAAAAAACTGTGGTGATGGAAAGTGGAGATGAGAATTGATGGAATTTATAGGAAGGAGAAGGGGTTTTGAGGTTTGACACGTACTTGTTCTGCATGGATGAAAGTGTTGCATGCTTTACACATATTGAAGAGCATTTGAGTGTATGTGGCTAATGGATTCAGTTATTTTTGTGTTTGTATTTGCATGGCTCTTGTATTCTTATTCTAGCTACCGGTACTAGTGTAATCACTAATCAACCAGCTGAGAGTAATTTTAGTACGTGTACATGTTATGTGTTCTGTATCTTATTGCACAATGCATACTAGTGTAGGAGCACAAACAATAATATACCCCTTCTATTTTAATTTATGAGGCGAAGTTTGATTTAGCAGGAGGTTTTAAGAGCTTTTTTAAAACGTGATTCTTAAAGTATGGGTAAAATAGAGTCCTTATGTTTATATATGTAGCTTTAGTTACACTTTTGTATACTTACTTATAGCCCGTTTGGTTGGGCTTATGGGTTTTTATTTATAAATCAAAAGTCATAAGTTAAGAAATTCTAACTCATGACTTTTTGCTTATTTTTATTATTGTAGTTTTAAAACGAGTGCTTCAAAGCACTTTTTTTTTATTTTATTCAAACACTATAAAAATGCTTTAAAACGATTTTGACTTAAAAATATTTTAAATCTAAACAGGATCTTAGTAGTTCATATATGTATGTCCAAGTATCGGAGTTCAAATTGCATTAATTACCTCATCTCTTTATAGGATAGATGGTCTATCACTCAAATCTGATTAGGGAGAAGTAGCCACTTTTTTATACTCCCTCGTATCAAAGTGTAATCTTATTGGAAGATGAATATAACGTAGAAAATTTAAACTAAAACAAAAAAAAAGTATAGGTAAAATAAGAAAATTAAACGTTTTATTATTTCTAAATATAAAAAATGTCATTTGTCATGAGTCAAAAAATTGTGTCACATTAAATGAAATATAAGACATGCAATAATAAAGAAGGGGAAATAACTCATATATACATCTCAGGTTAGTTTGAAGCTGATGTAACTCATTGTATCATCGGTATAGCCGATGTAGCTAGCGCACTATATTATCGGTGTATAGATAATGTATATGTTCTGTATAGTTAATATAAACAGTAAATATTCTCTGTATATATAATGTATATTCTTCGTATACGTATAACTATATATAACAATGTATCTGCACTATTTCTACAAGCATTGGATAATGAGACTGCACAAAAGAAAACAATTAATCCAAGAAAGAGTTATGAAATGAATAGCTCGTGTGCTAACATTCTTCTTACGTTCCTTTGTAGTTAGTGTTTTATACATATGCCTGTTGTTAATACGTTTCTCATTTTAATTTTTGTTCTAGTTTTGCTTTTGTACATGAAAACTAGAGAAAAAACTGATTCATTGTCTGGTTTATTCAAATAAAAATTTGAATAGCTTTAAAAGCAGGTAACTTTTGAGATAGATCACCTAAGTGCCCAAAGTGTGTGGGTCTACCTGAAGAAAGGCTTATCGTCCTTAATGTCTTAGCTAGGATATTTAAAGTTGTTGTTGGAGATGCTGGAAGGTTAAAGAGGAAAAGATATTATCGAATGGTGAGTTGTGAAACAAAAGCTTCAAAACCTAGAAAAAAAAGCGGCAAACATGGTGAAGTGGTGGTCTGGTGCATCGATTGAGAAAGGGTATAGGCTTGGTCACGAGGGTTTTTACAAAAAAAAAAACTGGTAAAATGATAATTAAGGAGTAGTTTGGTCATATTTGGCAAAATAGATGACTGAATGGACATGGGGCTCAATTTTCCCTAGTAAAAAAGAAAAGGTTAAGAATCTAAATCCTTTTTTCATACGTTTTACAGGGAGTATTAATATTTTCTTATGGATCCTCAACATTTAACTACAGAACTTCAGTTACAGTTGAACAGAAAAATCAAAATCTGGATAAAGAAAATCAAAAGGTAGGGTGAAGCTCCGGGCTTCCTCCGTTGCTAGCTAAAATAAAAGGACCAAATGGGTACATGGTATAGATAATATTTAAGAGGAGGCATTTAACTACTGTAGCTATACTTTAAATTAATTATCTACCGTAATTATACTATGTATGTAATTACTATAGTAGCTATAATATAGTAATTATAGTTACTATGTTAGGATTTGAGTCCCAAATTCGACTTAATCAGAAAATAGAAAATAAACGAAGAATAAATAACACACACAAATTTGTAGTGATTCACTCTCAATGCGAGAGCTATGTCCACTTTGCCGCTGCAGATCTTTTATTAAGGAAGAAATATTACAAAGTGTTTACAACACTCAACCTCACAACTCCAATCCCAATTACACCCAAGAATTTTCTCACCAAAATTCTCTCAAAAGCTTCTCTTGCTTAAGATTTTCACTAAGAGTATTTCTCTTAGTTTTTTTCTCTCTTGTGTTTGGATGACGTCTACAAGAGAAAGAATGCATCTATTTATAGGGGTGAAAACTCCCCTTGATGTCATGGGTGACATCAAACTACCTCATCTGGATGTCATTGGTGACATCAAACTACCTCATCTTGATGTCATTGGTGACATCAAAAGAAAGAAAATATTTCCACATGGGCTGCCCATTATTATTGACTAACAACATAGACGTGGACGGAGGGATGATGGGGAATTCGATCCCCGAGGTGGTCTTTGTTGTTATCTGGCCAAAATTCATGGACAACCGACCGAAATTCAAGACAATCGACTTTAACATATACCCTTCTCGTTATCTTTGTTGCTACCTGACCGGAATTTATCAGATGTGAATGTATTTTTTTTTGTATTTCTCCGATCTAGCCTGATTTGAGTATATTCTTCATTTATATATATTGCATATATTTCTATATTTTGAAGGAGATTATTTTTTGTTTTTTCTCTTGTATTTTCTGAATTTTTGTTATTTGAATACAATTGAATTTAATACAGTGCAAAAGTAGCTACGAATGAATATAACTGAATAGCCCGGTATTTTTTGAATTTTTGTTGTTTGAATACAGTCGAATTGAATATAGTGTAAAAGTAGTTATAAATGAATGCAACCAAATTGAATACAATCGAATTGAATATAATGTAAAATTAGCTATAAATGAATACAGTCGAATTGAATACAACCGAATTGAATACAGTGAATTGAATATATCAGAATACACCCTATGACAAGAAATTAGTAGCTACGAGCCGTAATTAACTAAACTCGTGTATTTCTATATTTTGAAGGAGATTTTTTTTTATTTTTTCTCGTGTTTTCTGAATTTTTGTTATTTTGTCACGCCCCAAAACATGAGTCGAACGGACTATGCTCTACATGCATCTACTGTGATCTTGTAATAGGATAAATGACATAACTTGTAACACAAATAAATTATTTTGTACATGAACGTGGCCATTGGCTCATGGTATGCAATTGAATATAAAATAACTCACTTACTCTATCTATGAAGCCTCTATGAGTACCTATTATTGAATGACTAATACAAGTGTTGGGACAGGGCCCAAAGCTACCATAATCTCTAACATTTGTAATTACTAGACCTGACTCGGTCCCAGGTGAAATTGGAGCTTGCAACTCTTCCGTTGATGATCTGCACTATCTAACAAACCAGTCAGCCAACCTGTACAATTAGACATGCAATGTGAAATATAACAAATGCAGCGCCCCCGGCAAAAGGGACTCACCCCGGTATAACCCACATTTGATACAAAATATTGCTACTTCCTTCGATTTCATACTTAAACCATTTCACGTGTTATGCCGGTTTTCACCGTATACAATAATGATATTATTTTAACAAGGATACATATGGGCCTGATGATGTATTCTTCTGATTCCTAAGATTCATTAAATCTGATAACATGGCTGGCTCGGTTATCTCTTTGTCATCCACTTCCATCTCACCAGTCAGCAATTTCACCACAATCGATGGTCGACTCTTGGGTTTCGCGTGCATAGAAATGTTACTGTTATGTTTTATCCTAAAATCATAATTTTGAGTTACGACTTTAAGATCAATCAATGTGAGATTTTATTTTTTTTAGAGTCGTTACTAAGAGTCACATATTAATAATAAAACATTACTCACAATAACGAATTATACTTTAACACCATTCACGGTTAACTATTTTGCCCGTTGAATTATTTAAATAAAATAATGTCTAATACGTTACTCCGGAATACGTTTATTCTAATTTCATAAATTTTCAATAAAATATACTATTTTAATAAATTGACTTAAATAATAGCTTACTTCGGTAAAAAATTCTATAATATAATTTAGCAAACGTGGTCAGAAGGCAGAAAAAGTCGGCCGAAGTGCTTACATAGAGTACTCTGCATACATACTCAAAATTTGAGATTACCACTCAAGTTATACCCGTAGTATATAAAATTTATAAGCTTATTTATTTCAGAATAACTTTAAATTATTTTTATAAGTTTTATTTATTTTGGAATAATTTCAAATATAAATTTAGATAAAATATTTAAAATTTTATATGATAGAAGTTCAAGTAAATATGGCTAAAGGTCAATCGTTTTCGCATTAACTTCAGGCAAATATGACTGAAGTTCAGCACCATATGTGTTTGTATTCAATTATTTTTGTCTCAACTATCGTCATTCAAACATATTTATTTAAAGTTTATACACATATAGGAGTAGTTGATGTTCAGTCATTTTTATCTGAACTTCAGCCATATAAAACTTCGGACATTGTATCTCAAAACGAATAAGTGTTCAAAACATTTTAAATATTAGGTACAGACTAAATAGCAATATTCAATAAAATACCCATAATTTTTTCGAAAAAGTCACAATAAACTTTATAAAATGAGGAATATTTCCCTGAATAGATTGTAAATTGTAATGGTGGGCGTGGGTCCAGTGAGCTTTGAGAAGCTTGTAAAGGTGGGTGCAATGGGCCTCGACCTCATATGAATTGAGCTGTAAAGAGAGGTTAGAGTAAGCTAAGGGACTTGCACATTGTACGATTCTCATCTTTACAAGTCGGAATTTGCCTTTGTCACATTTTGTACACAAATTTACTAAGATGTGGACACATAACAAAATATCAATTATCTCAAATTATTGTTACACTCAACCTGAAATTTACTTGTTTATGTATAATTAAAGAGAGTACTTGGCGGATATATTATGTAATTTAGTGAAGTTTGGAAGCTGTTCAATAGTCTAAGGAGTTGGAAAACATACTATTCGATAAGAATTTAAAATTTTAATAATGGGACTTTATAATGTACTAATTAAGGACTTGGGGGGGGGGGGGGGGGGGGGGAGAGAGAAACAATTTCAGTAGTTCGTAAAATTCCTTTCTATCTCGTCCATGAAACTATAAAGAGACGCGTTTAAGCTCTAAAAGTCCTAAGTTTATCATAAGATTTTTTTTCCAAGGAATTCGATTGAATGAAGGAAAATTAATCCGGTTTTGCCATATCTTGTTTCAAATTTTGAAATAATATGTGGATATTATTTCAAAAAAGTATTTGTTTATTAGATTAGTTCATTATTTTAATTTTTAAACTTGAAACATAAATTTTGAAGTTTGAAAAAGAGGTTTTAAAATATTTCAAGTTTTTACTCACAAAACTTCTACCCTTATATATTCATATCGAAATACAATTTCAACTTTCAATTACTATTTATTCTACTTAATTTCAAATATCACTTTGTTTAAAACATCAACCAATTAATTTATCAAAATACCTACTTGTATCATCAACCTTCAATGTGCACCTTTCCTTAATGAAAGAGGGATTTGTGGGGGCAAAAAGAGCACTATACTACCTGAATTTCCATTAAGCCATTATCTAATTGACGGAAAAAAACTACCCCACATTAGCATGCCACCAATGAAATCCACTATAACCTCCTAATCAAACTTACAGGTTTTTCTTTTTTTAATTTAATTTTCTCAATAAATTAATTATAAACTTAAGACCCAAGATTTCTACAGCCATTAATTTCAAGGACTAAAACCGAAAGCTACACATGCCTAAACACACAAAAAGTACTTTTTTTTTACTTTCTTTATATTTAGGTATCCAGTCTAGTCTTTGATCCCTTTCTTAGAAAAAAGCCAAAGAAGATGATAAATGAAATCATGTGAAGAAAAGAATGAGACATTACCAAAAGGTTCAAGGAACCATCCAGCCTAACATTTCTCACATACACTTGTACACACACACACACACACAACTCCAAAATAAAATCCACATCTTCAACTTCTCTTCATCTCAATCCTCTTCTAATTCTCAAAGAGAAACAGCTCCCATTATTATTTTCCTCTCAAAACTCTAAATTGAATGTCAAATTTCAACTTAGGAAAAAAACTTCTACCATCTAAAAATGCATGGAAGAGCTTCACCAACAAATTACAATCAAGATTACACAAACTCAAGCTTTCAAAAGCTATCAAAAGTTCCAAAAACATTTGCATTAGAGCTTACAACTACATTTTCCCTATTATTACTCGAAAATTCTACTCCTTGATCAATCGTTCTTCACCACCGCGTACTCGTCGCAATTTTTACAATAGCTACTACAAATACCAACAATGTCACAAGGGTACTTCACCTATATACGTGGATCATCTCTTCCCCGAACCTATATTGAAATCGGAAAAAACACATAGTTGCAAAATATCCGCGCCTCAAGCTAAAGAATCCGTTGCTTCGAGTAGCAATGTTGATATTAATAGAAGAAGATTGGATCAAGGAGAGCAAGAGATTATTTTGAGGGCTATTGAGGAAAATACTACTTTGAAAAAAGGTAAGACCATTGAGATTGGTCCTAATTATAGAACATGTGATCATAATATTGATGAATGGAGAACTCCTCCAATGCCACATATAAATGGAGTGGATAGAAGAGCTGAAGAATTTATCTCTAAGTTTCGTGAAGTTATGGAGCTTGAGAGACAACAATCCATACTTGATTTTCAAGAAATGTTGGCTAGAGGTGCTTAAATCATTTTCGGCCATTTATAATGTTCTTGTGGTCCTACAATTTATAATGTCCAAGGAATTATATCTATATTTTATTAAATACAGAATCTTGTGTAGCATCTTCTATTTAATAGTTCTCTATTGGAAGGTTCTATTTGAGTTAAATCAGAAGATACGAAAAGAACGTAACAGGGAATAGGATGGAGCATATTTGGGCGTATTTCTTAATTTTACCTCGTAAATTTGTAAACTGTCTAGAGTCTTTTACATTATATAGACAGTTGACTCTCTTACGCTACTAAAACTCAAATCTCATCTTGGTGATTCGTGTAATTGAACTAAACTGAGATAGAAAAAACTACATAGAAAGTTCATTTCTATAAGGTTCAGTTAACAAATTGGGACATCTTTCATGTAACTTCTATCTATCTATTATTGTATACAACTATAATGCTGGTTATCTTGACCTCAATGAACCAATTATGTGACGTATTTTACCTTTCTCTGCTTTTATTCATATGTTTTTTGATACAGGATTGAGTCTTACTATTAAAGTTAAAAATGACTAATAACTTACTTGATTTATGTTTTTTTTAATGCCACTTTTATTTGAAACTTTACATGATGAACTTATTATGAGATTGTTGGTCATGGGTTTTGTTCCTCAAGAAGAGCTAATAAAGCACGATTTTTGTATATTCATGTAAAGAAAATTTGGTCTTATATTGGAGAAACTTTATTAATTTGATCTTCTCACATTTATAAACTAAGGTTTCCTTTTAGTGAACACGTGGTGTAGATAAGGTCTTTTTGTTAGAATAATTATGGGCAAATCCTATAATTATATTTATTCTCATTAATTAAGATATTGTAATTAGTTGTAAAATTAATTAGTCATCTTGTAATTAGTTGTAAAATCAATTAGTCATCATTAGGAAGATTGTAGGTAATTATTATCTTTTATTTTAGGTAAATTTAGATTAGTACTAGACCTATGATTATATATATTACCTATGATTGGAATAAGATGATTAAGGAATCATTTCCCAATATGGTATCAAGAGCCTAATGAATCCTTTGCCCTAAAAACTTTCTTTCTCTCGGTTGTCCTACCTCCAAACAGAGCAACTAAATATTCTTTTCCTTTCTGTATTACACGGCCTCACATAAGTTTGTCAAGCAACAAAATTTTCTTTTCCTTTCTTTGTTGCACGGCCTAACATAAGCAACTAAACATAAGTTTGTTTATTACCCGATTCCCTAACCTAAACAAACTTCACACACCCTAATACCTAGATCCACCCTAGCCGACACAACACCAACCTCCCACTCCTCGGCTACACACCTCTTTTCTCCAACTATTAGGGTTCCTTAGTCTACTTCCATCAAACATTTTCTCTTTTCTTGTTTGTTCTAGTGGAAACTATGGCCGAAAAACAAACTTTTCATCTTTCTCTTGCCGTAAATAACGTCAAGAACTTTATCTCCATCACTCTTGAAATGAAAAAGGTAGTATACCTCATGGGCGGAACTTTTCAAAATGCATTGCCGTGCCTATGAGGTGATTGATCATATTCTTACATCCGAGTCACCGTCAAATACCACTACGGTGGACAAGAAATTATGGTCTCGATTAGATGCTATTGTCCTTCAATGGATTTATGGCACAATTTCGAATGATCTTATTCATACCATCTTAGAACCTAATTCTACGGCTAAACAGGCATGGGAAAGATTAGAGAATATTTTTCAAGATAACAAATGTCTAGGGTCGTTTATTTTGAACACCAATTTACAAATATTAAATTGGATGATTTTTCTAACATCTCCGCCTATTGTCAAGAAATAAAAGTACTTGCGGATCAACTGTCCAACATTGGTTCGCCCATGACAAATCAAAGGTTAGTCCTTCAGTTGATTGCGGAGCTGAATGAACAATATGATGGTGTTGCTACGTTCATTCAACAAAGCAATCCGTTACCTCCCTTTTATGAGGCCCGTTCGAGGTTAATTCTCGAGGAAACGAGGAAGGCAAAGCAGGCATCATCGGGCACAACCACAGGTGGAACGACTCTCGTCTCCACCAACTTTTTTTCCACTGATTTGGAGCCCCAAAATTCTAGTTCGGGTGGCCAAAATACTCGTTAAAATAATTGGCAAAAAAGGGGGTTCAAATCGAAACAATAAAGGAAAAAATAATAGTGGAAAGGGACGTGAACGTGGCGGGGGCCAAATCGGCGGCGGCAGCAGCCAACCCGGGCAGTGGCGGGATGGCAGTGCCAGCAATTTTCCAGGCAGTAGCGGCGGCCAGTGGGGAAGTACCCACCATGGACCTGGGCCCCACAGTGGGCTGCCCCGCCGTGTCCATTTCTGATCTCTTCATGGGCCCGACCTCCTCCTTCTTCAAATCGCCAACCCGGTATTCTTGGATCTCATCCACAGCATGCGTTTGCAGCTCAGGCACCATCTTCAGTTGGATATGCACCCACAGATATTGAACAAGCCATGAGTCATAATGAATCTCAATATTCTAGATGAATCGTGGTATATGGATACAGGGGCTAGGTCACACATGACGGCATCTCAAGATAATCTTTCATCTTATTTTAATATGAGCGGTAATAAAAATATAATTGTCGGCAGTGGGCGGGAAATTCCAAATCGTGGTGTTGGTCAGGTAACACTACCCTCTCCCCATTCACCTTTATGTTTGAAAAATGTCTTACATGCACCAAAATTGATTAAAAACTTGATCTCTGTTAGACGTTTTACAACTGACAATAATATTTTTGTGAATTTTAATCCGTTTGGTTTTTCTGTGAAGAATTTTCAGACGGGGATGCCGCTCATGAGATGTAATAGCACGGGGGACTTATATCCCATCACCTCTATTTCCACTGATAGCAGGGCCAAACCATCCACCTTTTCAGCCATCTCCCAGTCTATGGCACAATAGGCTGGGGCACCCAGGAGCACCGATTTTTAGTCAATTTAGAAAGAATAATTTGTTTTCTTGTAATAGAACTTTGGACTCTTCTGTTTGCCAAATCTGTGTGTTTGGTAAACATATTAAACTTGCATTTTCTGCGTCTACTACTACTACTACTATTATGCCATTTGATATTTTGCATTGTGATTTGTGGACTTCACCCGTTTTAAGTGATGAATGTCATAAGTATTATTTGCTTATCCTTGATGATTTTTTGAATTATTTGTGGACCTTTCCCTTAGCACAAAAATCACAAACCTTTACCATTTTGAAATAATTTAGTGTGTTTATCAAAACTCAGTTTGAAAAAACCATTAAATGTTTTCAATGTGATAATGGTGGGATTTTATAAATGCCCAATTTATGGATTTTTGTCACCAAAATGGGATGTTTGTTTGTATTTCCTGTCCATATACATCTTCTCAAAATGGGAAAGCGGAAAGAAAGATTTGAACAATCAACAATATGACTCGTTCTATCCTTGTGCATTCGTCTACACCACCAAATTTTGGCACCATGTTATTCAAATGGCTATATATCTCTCTTAAATATTCTTCCTAGTAAACTTATCTCCAATGTGTCCCCCACTCATGTATTGTACAAAGGTATCCCCTTGTTTACACATTTACGGATTTTTGAGTGTTTGTGTTATCCCTTGTTTCCGTCCACCAACATTCATAAACTTCAAGCTCGATCTACTCCTTGTGTGTTTTTGGGGTACCCCCGAAATCATAGAGGATATAAATGTTTTGATATGTCAACATGAAAAATTATTATCTCTCGTCATGTCATCTTTGATGAATCAACCTTCCCGTTTGCAACATCTCGAACGACATCCTCACCTTCATATGATTTTCTGGACGACGAAATTCATCCACTTTTAAGGTATCATCTAAACTCTCAAAATAATAATTTAAGGCCATCACCAGACCCTACACCATTAAATGTCAACCCACCCCTTTCCCGTAACTCACTGGCCCAGACCAGTACCGGGCTTCCTACCTCGGTCCAAAATATCGAAACCACCTTACCCACTGTTTTGGCCCAAAATCCCAACACCACACATCCATCCAAAGGTACAACTCCTAAACGGACAATGAAAACTCGTGCTATGCATGGGATTTTTTGACCTAAATACCAATTTAGCCTAACCACCTCAGTCCAATCCTCACCAATATCGAAAAATCCCAAAGATGTCTTATTAGACCCGAATTGAAAGGCTGTTATGTTAGATGAATTTACTGCTCTTATTCATAATAAGACATGGGATTTGGTACCACGACCATCTAATGTGAACATAATTCGATCTATGTGGGTGTTTTGCCATAAAAAGAATTCTGACGGTTCTTTTGCGAGATACAAAGCTCATCTTGTTGGTGATGGCAGGTCTCAGCAGGGGGGGAGTAGATTGCGGTGAAACTTTCAGTCCGGTAGTCAAGCCTGCAACTATCAGAACTGTTCTTAGCCTGGCATTGTCCAAATCATGGTTCATTCATCAGTTAGATGTCAAGAATGTATTTTTACATGGCCATTTGCAGGAAACGGTATACATGCATCAACCATTGGGATTTCACGATCCTGCCCGTCCATATCATGTGTGCCTACTGAGAAAATCCTTATATGGTCTGAAACAAGCCCCGCGGGTATGGTATAACAGGTTTGCCAGTTTTGTTTCTACATTGGGATTCTCTCACAGCAAGTCCGATCAGTCTCTCTTTATTTATAGGAAGGGCACTGATATGTCTTATATACTTCTGTATGTTCATGACATTATACTCACTCCATCATCGACTTCACTTCGCCAGTCTATTATGTCATTTCTTACAACAGAATTTGCAATGAAGGACTTGGGCCCGTTGAATTATTTTCTTGGCATTGCTATCACTCACTATGCATGTGGTTTGTTTCTCAGTCAAAAGAAGTATGCCGAAGAGATACTTGACAAAGCAGGGATGTCTTCGTGCAAACATTTCCATACTCCGGTTGACACAAAGGCGAAGTTGAGCAACGCTTCAGGTACTCCATATAGTGACCCCACACATTACCGCAGCCTTGCAGGTGCATTGCAGTAACTGACCTTTACAAGACCTGATATTTCCTATGTGGTCCAGCAAGTTTGTTTACACATGCATGATCCGAATGATGAACATATGGGGGTCCTCAAGCGGATTCTGCGGTATGTTAAGGGTACTCTCCACTTCGGACTACATCTGTATAAGTCCTCTATCTCGAGTCTTTCAGCCTACACAGATGTAGATTGGGGTGGTTGTCCGGACACACGTCGTTCCACTTCCAGTTATTGTGTGTTTTGGGGGGACAATCTCATTTCCTGGTCGTCCAAACGACAATCCACACTGTCTCGGTCAAGTGCCGAGGCAGAATACCGAGGGGTAGCCAATGTGGTTGCTGAATCATGTTGGCTCTGTAATCTACTGTTGGAGCTACATTGCCCGATGGAAAAGGCAACAATGATATACTGTGACAATGCGAGTACAATATACTTATCAGGTAATCATGTTCACCATCAGCGCACAAAACACATTGAAATGGATATCTTATTCGTCCGAGAAAAGGTTGCTCGTGGACAAGTCCGTGTTTTACATGTACCGTCCCGCTATCAAATTGCAGATATATTTACGAAAGGTCTTCCGCGCCTACTCTTTGATAATTTTATGGACAGTCTGAGCATACGTGAACCTCCCGCTAAGACTGCGGGGACTGTTAGAAACTCTATATATCTTTTTTCTTTACAATTGATATATATATATATATATATAATTTGTTTTATACATATGTATTGTGTCTACTAAATATAATAATCCTGACTTTCGAGCTTGGGCCCAGCATCGGCCACTAGTAGTAAGTAGAGAAGTACTAATTAATACGCAAAATCTTATAAGTGCACAGAAAAGTGAACTCCTGACAATCTTCCAATTTTCTTGAGATCTCATACTCATATAATGCATTACTGAAATTAAAATAACAAATGTACAATATTGGTTGTAACAATTTGAGACCTTATATTGGCATCAAATGACTTCGGTGATCATAGCAAGGCAACCAAAAAATATTAGACTTTGGAATTTCTACATCAACACCACCACAGACTCTTACAAAGATTCTAACTGTATAATCCAAGACTATGCAAAAGGTTTGCTTAAAAAGTACTCTAAATAGGACTCCATTACAGTTTGTAAAAATAATTGTAAAAGTTGTTGTTTGGTCTGATCAGATCTACAGACTTAGTCTCACTCTCATTAGCATATTCTGTATATGTCACTTCTTTTTTACTGCTCAAATCATTTGTTATTTCACTTATGTAAGTTTGCCTTCTCTTGCAGCATTTGTTGGCATAACTACTCCTATGTTAATTAGGTATAACACTAGCTTTAGCTTGGGCACAATAATATTAAGATTTTATTCATCTCTTATTTGCAATCTTATGTATGATATAGTTAGTGTTTTGAATTTGCCTATGTTATCCAATTTCAAATTGACCTAAACATAAATAAAAGCTAGAAGATTATGCACAAATATCTCTATATCATCCTCGTATTTCCTTTTTCTCCCCTATCAAGTTACACTTGACAAGATCAGTCTGGACTCTGGAACAAGCAGAGTTCAGCCCTATCCCTGGCCCGCTTAAGTAAGTTAAAGCAATTTCTCAAAATTCGGAAAGTTCAACCTTTGTAGCCAGAACAGACTTAGCAGCTTTCCACGCTCCATCTTACACCAACATCATTAACCGACATGTACATTCCCATCACAAAATGTTTATATATATAAAGATTCATGGGTCAATTCAACCCCTTACCGTGCCTCTTAACCAGGCCCGATATCTCTCTTCCTTATGCCCCTAACCGACTCCTCCTAATCGATTTTCCCCCCATAAAGTGAAACATTATTATATGTAAAATTTCCCAAATCAGGATAAAGAAATACACACATACACATATATTAATTTTAAAACAAGATGAAAAGTGAAGAGAGACGAAGAATAACATATGAATGAAGGAAACAACTAGTTACAATCCCATTAATACCTTAAAGACATTCTCAAAGCCTTCATTAATATCAAAAGGGGAAAACCCCGTATTAAACGAGAAATTTGGATTTGAAAAGGCGGGAGCAGAATATCATCACTTACTAACTACTAAGAAATAATCAATAAAACTAATAAGAAATGTACTCGATTTTAACATTAATTAAACATAAACAATAGCAGCATGTCCAAGATGAGGATTTAACATGGACCTCAACCTTGCCAGATCACTCCTAATTTAAAAACAGATATTTTTACTGACCAAAAATACTCTTGAAACCTAACCTGACACTGATTTTTTTTTCTCTATGAGAAAAAATAGTTCGGTAAGCACGTCCAACCAAATAATAAAACATCGTTAAAAATATAACTAGTGCTTCCGAACTACTCTTAAAGCTAGAATGTCCTTGTTTTAGACCTTTGGGTTTAGGGTGTATCTTATAGTTATGTCTGAATGTTACAACACTAAAAGGCTCCTGATACAGAGATGATGGTTGGTAATTCAAACATGCCTCCAGAGATTTTTCTAGATGGATTTTTACAATTTTTTGCCAATTCCAAAAATCAACCAGATATGTTAGCGTGGCACTCCCAGGCTCAATCAAGTTGTTGAGAAACTAGCAACTTGATTAAAGTTCCAGAATAGGAAGGAGCGATATAAAGAAGGAAAGACGTGAAAAGTCACTTGCTTGACTATGTAGGGTTCGACTTTTTCCATTATTCCAAATAAGAAAATAATCTAAAGAATTTGTTTTTTCCGTCCTTTAGCACAAGGGTAGAAGAAAGCCTAGAGATCCATCTACTTACGTCTTCAATGAAGATACTGAAATGATTAAACGGGTCAAATTACTATTTAAAAATAATTAAAACGGATAAACAAAAATATTTATGTACCTTTGATCGACATGGTCGGTTTCTGTGTAGCCGTGTAGGTGAACAATTTGTCAGAATCTTTCAAATAGTGACGATAATATTTTGGGTAAGGATGAGATGGTCCATACACCCGAACAACTGTGTTAATGAGCCATTACAAGATTAAAGACATTTACCAACAATATTTTTGCTGTCATACGTTAAATGTTGATAAAAGTATATTTCTCAACAACAAAAATCAATACATGTCGTTGCAATAACCTCTTATGCAAAAAGTTTTCGTAACAATATCATATTAAATTTGTTGTCATTTACGTTTTTTATTATTGCTAAAATTTTGTTGTCAATTTTATACTTTCTTGTAATGAGGTGTGTCTGAAATTTTGAAGATCTTGTTTTAATCCAGGAATTTTGTCATCATTCTTAACAAATTTAAGCAATTGAACATTACAGTTCTCATCCATCATTACACCTCCATTAAATAAGTTGGGATTTACAAATCTCTCCCCATTTAGGATTTCCAAACTATACCCTATAACACTTGGAACAAAAAAAAAGAGTTAGAATAAAATAAAAATAATTAATTTAAAGTGAACTAAAAAATTCTCTCCCAAAAACTTTTTGAAATTCTTTCCGGACATCAATGTAGACACGTAATTTTTTAACCCTCTTTTTTGTTTTACACCGTTTTAGAGTTAAATATTTTTAGGGCTTGATCTTGATATTTGACTTTTATTTTATTCTTAGCATATATTTTTTTTGGAAAATTGAAAACAAGAAAAATATTTATGTATATTAGTTTCATTTTTTATTTACAAAAGAAAGAAAATTTTCAAAAAATATGTTTTATCTGTTTTAGTTAATTTTCAAGTTAAAGTTGTAATAAATAAATATAGCGTAACTGAGTATTTTTAATCTTGTTTTTTTAATTAGTAGTTGGTATTTTATCAATTACAAAAAAGGGAGAGAACCAATAGTGTATTGCCACATGGTAAAATTACACCTTATCTACACAAAAATCACATTTCATTTGAAAGGAAATATTCCCTTATTCCTTTCCAAGATATTTTTATCACATGGACATTTTGAGAAAAGAAGAAAAAAATAAACACACTAAAATCCTAGACCTAGATATTAGTGAATATTCTCAGAATATTCTCCGTATATTTTGTAATAATGGTAGATGTATAATTAAGGTAACTTAGGATTCTAACTGTATTAGGAATCAACCTTTGTAAGGTAAGTTAGGATTCGTACCATATTAGGAATCAACCTTGTACAGCTATATATATTGTGAATAATGAAAGGAATCCCCAAGGAAAATTATTCCATCTTTCATGGTATCAAGAGCCTAAAATCTAAATCCCTCCTCTCCTTATTCTTGGCCGAAATTAGCAATTTTTTTTTCGATTTCGAGAAAAAAAAATTCTCGCTTTCTTCCTCTCTTTCTCGGCCAAACCAGAAAATTTCCTTCCCTCGACAGACGGCAACCATGTCTTCCCCCCAAATTCCGGTTCATCCACTGGCACAATTGACAACCCCTCTCAACGTTCAGTATCTTCTTTTCATCCGGCATTCGCCGTTAACAACATCAAGAATTTTATCCCTATAATTCTTGACCAAGAAGACTGTCAATATTCCATGTGGATGGAACTATTCTACATTCATGCATGTGCATACAACGTGCTCGATCATATTGACGAATCGCTCCTCGTCCCACCGATGTTACGGACTCAATGCGGCGTCGTCTTGACGCCATCGTCAAACAATGGATCTACGGCACCATCTCCAAAGACCTGTTGTGCACTATCATGAAAACAGTGCTACAAAGACGTGAAATTTGGGTCCGCTAGAAGAAATCTTTCAGACAATAAAAATACTCGGGCCGTATATTTGGAAGAGCAATTCAATAATACCCGCCTCGAGAATGTTAACAACATGTCCGAATATTGTAAGCAACTGAAACTCATAACCGATCAACTATCCAACGTCGGGACTTCTGTTTCAGAAACCAAGATGGTGCTTCAACTTGTTGCGGGTTTACCAAAAGGTGAATATGACACACTCGCAACAATGATTCAACAAGCCGACCCTCTCCCAAATTTTCAACAAGGCACGTTCACAACTATTGTTGGAAGAAACTAGACGTGCTAAACAAGAGGAACATAATCAAAAGGCGTTAGCCGTTGACGGGATGGCAACACTGCGACCAAAGCAGCAACCAAATAGTTCAACAGCAGCGCAGCAGCGAATAGAGTGGCGGAGGTCGTGGCGGCAGAGGTCGCAACAACAAAGGCAAGGGCCGCGGAAAGGGCCAACGCACCCGGTGGATCGGGACGGCGGCCAACCGGCGGACAACAGCAGAAGCACTGCGGCAGTGGCCCAACCGGCGAGGTGGGCCTCGCCGCATGCCCGTACCCGACCGTAGGGGCCTAGTTCCAGCAGCCTTGGTCGATCGGCCTCTTGGGCCATGCCCCGGCCACCAGCGAGCCCCCGCGCGGCAGCAGCCCCCGACGATGGCGGTCCAAAGAAGCAGCAGCTACGGCGGCCAGCTGCAATCCAAAGAAGAAGAAGCACTGCGAAGCAGCGAGCAGCTGCAGCCGGCCCCGACCGATTTGGGCCAGGCATACACCACCGTGAACCTTCAACGGCCCGACGAAAATTGGTACATGGACACCGGAGCCACATCTCACCTCACCCGGTCGTCGGGTAACATATCTCAACTACGTCGGCTAAAGTGTCCTCAATTTATTACTGTCGGCAATGGTCATCGCATTCCAATTGAAGGTTACGGTAACACACACACCAAACATTCACACCCACCTTTCTCCCTAAACCACGTCCTATACACACCTAACATCATTAAAAACTTAATCTCTGTTAGAAAATTCACTAGCAATAATTCTGTGTCTGTCGAATTTGACCCTTTTGGCTTTTCTGTGAAGGAACGCAATACGGGGAAAATTCTTACACGCTGCAATAGTGTGGGAGATCTCTACCCATTCACTCAATCTTCCGCTGATAGACCGCAAGCACCTCTATCCCTTGCGGCGATCTCTCCCTCAACTTGGCACAACATACTCGGACACCCCGGAGACCCAGTTTTTACTTTTCTTAGGACTTCTAAGCGTATTCAATGTAATAATGGGAAAATTGCCCAACACTTTTTTTCTTGTCCACTAGGCAAACATACTCGTCTTCCCTTTATGTCATCAAACAGTGTTACTTTTTCTCCATTTGATATTGTTCATGCTTGATTTGTGGACATCTCCGATTGCTAGCTCTTTGGGTCATAAATTCTATCTAGTATTCTTGGATGATTTTTCACATTTTGTCTGGATTTACCCACTGAAATTCAAATCTGAGGTTTTTGCAAAATTCCTCGAGTTTCAAAAATTCATTAAGACACAATTTGAAAAACCTATTAAATCATTCCAATGTGATAATGGACGTGAATTTAATAACTCGGCATTTCACAATTTCTGTTCTAAACAAGGCATGGTTTTCCGTTTTTCTTGTCCCTATACTTCTTCCCAAAACGGAAAGGTGAAAGAATTATACGTACCATCAATAACATGGTCCGCACACTTCGTTTCATGCCTCGCCTACCACCGCCTTTTTGGGTCTATCTTTGTCAAAATGGTAGAATCCCTTCTAAATATTTTACCAACTAGCACACTCCAAAACAAAACTCCTGAAATCTTATACCGTAGGCGACCATCATATGATCACCTACGTATTTTTGGATGCTTATGCTACCCCAACATAGCCTCCACCGCACCCCACAAACTTGCCCCTCGCACTCTTCCATGTGTCTTCCTTGGTCTATCTCCTAATCATCGGGGCTACTTGTGCTATGACATTGCTACTCGCAAAATCATCGTCTCCCGTCACGTCACCTTTGACGAGACAACCTTTCCTTTTTCAAATCTCCGTAAATTTCGGACCACCGATTACATCTTTCTCGATGAACCAAGTCTGTCCCCGGTCATCCAAAATCTATACCAACGACACCCCAGCTGTTCCGACGGTCCCACCCACCTGTCCGCACCACCCCACCGACTCCCTCGCTCACCCCTACGGCCCCCGGTCGAGTCACTGCGCCACCGGCGACATCTGCGCCCACCGGTCCGAACCGGTGGACCAAAGAACTCTCGCGCCCCCGACCCACCACCACCGCCCTCACATCGCATGGAGACTCGCGCACAACACGGGATCTTCAAACCCAAGGTTCAATTCAATCTCTCCACACAAACCTTATCACCCATTCCAAAAAATCCAAAACTAGCAAAACCGGACCCAAATTGGAATGCGGCCATGTGCGAGGAATTTAACGCTTTAACCAAGCGAACACTTGGGATTTGGTACCTAGACCATTTGGTGTGAATGTTATCCGGTGTATGTGGCTATTTCGTCACAAGTTCAAAGACAGTGGTGACTTAGAGAGGTATAAGGCAAGACTAGTTGCCAATGGCACTAATCGGCAGTGAGGAGGGTATTGATTGTGGTGAGACATTCATCCGGTTGTTAAACCGCCACTATTCGGACTATTCTCGGTATTGCTATGGGCATGCATTGGCCGATTCATCACTTGATGTCAAGAATGCGTTTCTTCATGGGGATTTGAAAGAGGCGTGTACATGCATCGACCTCCGGCTTTGTTCATCCGGCGACTCCGCGATTTTGTGTGTCGTCTCGGGAAATCATTGTATGGATTGAAACAGCACCCCGCGCTTGGTATGATCGGTTCGCCAGGTATCTTCTGCAGATTGGTTTTGTATGTAGCAGGTGTGATACATCTCTCTTCACGCTTCACCGAGGTAGTAGCACTGCATATTTGCTATTATATGTCGATGACATTGTTCTTACTGCCTCATCTGACGGGTTGAAGAATGAAATCATTGCTCTACTCAAAACTGAATTTGCTATGACTGACTTGGGCAAGCTAAGTTATTTTTTGGGTGTATCGGTGACAAGATCTGCAGCCACTATGTTCCTGTGTCAGCGTAAGTATGCAGAATAGATAGTGTACAGGGCCAAGATGACAAATTGTAAAATTATGCCAACTCCGGTGGACTCAAAATCCAAGCTTAGTGCTAATGACGGTGCGCCAGTTTCTGATCCCACTCTATATCGGAGTCTAGCAGGTGCTCTTCGCATCTTACATTCACTAGGCACGATATTGCATATGCGCGTTAGCGGTGTGTCTGTTCATGCACGACCCCCGAGAGTCCCATTTTGCCGCCCTCAAACGTATTATCGGATATGTTAAGGGCACACTAGACTTTGGTTTACATCTATACACCTCTCGCCCCAACCAAGTTGCTAGCCTACACGGATGCGCAGATTAGGCGGGATGCCCCGACACACGTCGCTCCACCTCGAGTACCTTGTGTATTTCTAGGGGATAATCTTATCTCATGGTCCGCCAAGCGGCAGTCCACGCTATCCCGTTCGAGTCTTTGAAGCGAGAATATCGCGGAGTTGCTAATGTTGTCGGCGAGATCCGTTGGCTCCGAAATCTTCTTTTGGAGCTCCGGTGTCCATTGCGCAAGGCGTCTATAGTCTATTGTGACAACATATCGCTATCTATATGTCTCATAATCCAGTCCAACATCAGCGGACTAAGCATATTGAGATGGATATCCACTTTGTGCGAGAGAAGGTTGTCCGTGGTCAGGTCAAAATTTTACACGTGCCTTCCTCTTATCAGTATGCAGACATTTTCACAAAGGGACTACCGCGATGCCTCTTCACCGACTTCCGATCCGGCCTTAGCATTCGGCCTCCTCCCGCTCCGTCTGAGGGGGAGTATTAGCGAATATTCTCCGTATATTTTGTAATAATGGTAGATGTATAATTAAGGTAACTTAGGATTCTAACTGTATTAGGAATCAACCTTTGTAAGGTAAGTTAGGATTCATACCATATTAGGAATCAACCTTGTACAGCTATATATATTGTGAATAATGAAAGGAATCCCCAAGGGAAATTATTCCATCTACACCATACAAATACCTAACTATAAAAAAAGAAACCCTACACATAATCAGTCGTAGAGCTAATAGACCTAGAGGAGAAAATCTAGCAGCTAGACCATAAGGAGCGCTGCTAGACCCTACACATTAAAAATAATCACCATAGCTCCACCTTTCTTCACACAAAAGCACCATAAAATTACCATATATATTTTTTTTGCATGGGGTCATGACAGTGTTCAAATGGGATTTCTGAGTTGAGCTCGGATTTGTCAAAGTTAAATATGAGTTGGTTTCATCTGATTCTGGCGCGTTGGTTTTGTTCGAGGTAGCCGCTCGAGGCTCTGGTCGAAGTCAAGGCTTGCCGAGTATTTGTGAAGTTGTTGTTTTCACTATACACAACAAACTTTAAAATTTTCAGCAATAAAGGTCGACTCTTCTTATTCTTTTAATATCTTGCTTTAAGTTATTAAATTGATACACGATTTCTACTTGACTATTTATTTGAAATGATTACATTGAATTAGTTAATTGGCATATTCCGTTTAGTTTCATTGTTCAGTTTGAAATAAAAAGTGTTGTTGCATGTTAAGCTTTGGAGGATCTATATTTATTCAATAAATTAAAAGGTGTTACGGTCATTTTCTATTTGTTTCATGCCACTAACAGATCTTGTTTATTTGCTTTCTTTTGAAAAATAAAAAAGTAATTTAATTAGTTGGTAAATTTTGTTTCTTGGCACGATTTCACTATTTGGGGTAAACATTGTTACTGTGAAGGTTTATTAATTCTATTAGAATAGAGTTTAACATTAGGTCATTAGACATATGCTTAGGCTCGATAATAATAAGTAATTTTAGCGTTAGTCAAAGTATAAGCACGTTTAATGTATCAACCATGTGTTCATGTACGATCTTTGATATATATTTAAGTCATTTTTAATAGGTCAAGTGCGGTTACACTCTTTGAAACTTAAAGATGTACTTTGACCACGTGTTCGGTTATATCCCTTGGGTACTTAGTAAGTACGAACCAATAATTCCAAATAAGTCTCGTGTGAGGTTACTCTCCATGACACTACGAAATTGCGAGGGGGGATACAAATTTAGTTCAAAATTTGTCGTCAAATAAAAAGAAAAGAGTGAAAAGAGCATGTGTGAGGGAGTGAGGCGACTTGAAATTAATTCAAAACTCGTCGTAGAATATAAAATAGAAGAGTGCAATCATTTCAAATTTGACCATGTGTGTGGATACACTCCTTGGTCGATTCTGGTAAATAAAAGGTGTTGTGTGTGATTATGCTTCTAATCCAAAAATATAAGACACGTTTCAAAGCGAATCAATTAGGTAATTAAGCGACTAAGACAAATGTCGTTTTATTCAAGATTAATTAAGCCGAATATAAGTCGATAAAGCGACCGTGCTAGAACCGCGAAACTCGGAGAATGCGTAATACCTTCTCCCCGATCAACAGAATTCCTTACCCGGTCTTCTGTTTCGCTGACCAAAAATAAAGAGTCATTTTCTTTTAATTAAAGATTCAATAAGATGACTTGAAATACCAAAACTCAATTCTAAGTAACGACTCTGAATAAATAAATAAATAATCATTTTCAAAACGTCACTTCAATTGAAAAAACCCTTTAATAAACAAAACCATGCGTTTTCTTCAGGAGCGAAAAAAGGGCATGACAACCAAAGCAAATGGTTTCGGTAGGATCATACTTCCACATCCCTTTTTTTTTAATATTCTTCAACCACCATTTTTTGAATGAAACAAGTGGTTTAAGGAAGGCAAAACCACCACCATGTTCATATATGGTAAACATGTTTAGGTCGTCAATGCAACTCACAGCATCTTGGAATAGCTCTCGTGTTAAAACAAATGTCTTTCTAATTCTCCCTTCATATGGTAGATATCCTTCAAAAATATTGTAATCGATTCAATCACCAATTGTATAATCATCATGATATATTATTCTTTCATTTTCAATAATTTAGCACTAGAAAAACAGAAGAGAGCCAAGAGTACTGCTTCTACAAAAGGAGAAGAGAGCAAAAAAGAGTATTGCTTCTAGAAAGCAGAAGAAAGCAAATAATCTGAGTATTGCTTCTTCTTCTTTTAAAAGGGTAGCTATTCATGTAAAAAAAAATTGGCATTGCAGCATTGCCATTTTTGGTGATAGATAGATAGAGAGGCTAAGAACTGAGTACTTTTGAGTTTTGCTTAGAAGATAAAATATTTTGAAAAGCAGATAAGGTTTGAGAAGGGAAGGAATTACTTGAAGAAGCAAAAACGTTTTCTGAAAAGCCTCTCTATTTGCTATAAAGTTCAAGCCTCTCTATTCTAGCCCCTTTAGGCTCTCTTCCTTAGTCCCCTAACCGACTCTTCTTAATCGATTTTTGTTGTCCATAAAATGAAACATTATTATCATCACTTCCTCTTTTGTAAAATCACCCAAAATCAGAAAAAAGAAATACACATGTGCACATATATTAATTTAAAACAAAACGAATAGTTAAACGAAAAGTGAAGAAGAGACAAGCGATAATATATGAACAAAGGAAATAACTTGTTACAATCTCATTGATACCTTAAGGACATTCTCAAAGCGTTCATTAATATCAAAAGGAAAAACTCGGTATTATATCGAAAATTTGGATTTGAAAGGACGGGAGTAGAATATCATCACTTACTAACTACTACTTAGAAATAATCAATAAAACTAATTATAAATGTACTCGATTTCAACATAAATTAAACATAAACAATAGTAGCATGTCCAAGACGAGGAAGAATCGATAGATACATCATTTCATTTTCTGGATACATAAACAATAGTTTGGCAAAATATTGTTACATCATTTCATCTTGCCAAACTATTGTTTATGATGGATCGATAGATACATCTACTCACGTCTTCAATGAAGATAATGAAATGATTAAACATGTCAAATTACTATTCAAAAATATAACTAAAAGGACAAATAAAAATATTTATATACCTTTGATCGACATGTCATGACGATAATATTTTCGCTAATGAGATGGTTCATGCACCCGATCCAATGACCAATAGAATACTCACCATTGTTAGGTCCGGGTATGCTATGGAACTATAAAACAAACTCGAATGAACAGAAAACTTTAAAGATCAATGCAGCAGAAATTTAAAGAACACAAAGGTTTAAAATTTACATAGGTTATATAATAATATTTATATAACCTATGACGGTCAATGACCGAAAATATTGTATATATTTATTATATACAAAAATTACAAATTCCTTTCTTTACAATTTTACAAGATGAAATGGAAATGAATTAAATGTTGAAGTTGCAGATGACTTCTGCCTGAAAAATCTACCTAAATAGACATAGACAACTTCTCATTACAATTGCTCAATACAAAGCTAATTTAGAATCTAAACTGTAATAGTAATGTTGGACAGAATGTTGTCGATACGCTCAGACAACACTTGTTATCCAATTTTCTGAGATCAATTCTCGAGATCTCTCTTGATATTTTCGCAATTTATTTTTGAATATCGATTCACTCTTCAAATAGCTCAAATTTTAAAATGGATACCTTTCTAAATCTCCCTTCGTATCGTAAATATCCCTCAAAAATATTATAATCGATCCAATGACCAATTTAATACTCACCATAATATGTCATTCTTTCACCATCGTTCATTTTAAAAAACTTAGCACTAGAAAAGCAGAAGAAAGCAAAGAAAAGTATTGGTTCTAGAAAAAACAGAAGAGAGCAAAGAAGATTATTGCTCATAGAAAGAAGAAGAAGAAGAAAGCAAATAATCTGAGTGTTGCTTTTTTTTTTTTTTTTTTTTAAAGGATAGCTATTAAAAGAATTTGACATTGCAGTATTCCATTTTTGGTGGTAGATAGATAGATAGATCATAATTGAAGAACTAATATGTGAGTAGATACTTAGTAATAAAAATCTTAAATATTCAGTAAAAGGAATCAAATGATGGCCTGAGTGATTTTTTTCATCTCCTAAACTTTTGTGGGCAAATACCAAATTACCACCCTTATGAAGAAAATAAAATTAGTTAGATGCTTACTATTCATAAAATAGCCTCTCTTTCGTCCTTGAAAAGTCACAAAAACAAAGTGAAAAATAGCCAAAAAGAAAATCATTTCACTTGTTTGATAACACGCATGGTCATGGACCAGGCCCTTCTTTTTTCCTACACCACAATTTCAAATAATGCGTAATATTGCACGGTTCACGGCGCACTCTTGGGACCCCACTCCTCCAAAACAAAAATCTCACAACCCGAGGCTATCTTCACAACGATTAAAATGTCAAAAATATCCTTCATATTTGGTAATACATGCAAAATGGTACTTTAAATATACTGTTTTACTTCCTCCGTTAATAGTACGGAGTTTTAATTTGGACAGACTCCTTAAAAAAAAATTCACTTCTAAAAAGTAAAAAAAGATTTTTTACTAATTTATTCCTAAATCATGTCTTAGAAAATAAGTACTCCACTCTTTAATGATTTTTTAATTATGTAAAATTCTATTTATTTAAATAAGAGTAAAATCGGAAGAAAAAAATCAACATTTTCTTGATTTTGTAAAATATCACCTTTTAAAATAAAATTTTAAAAAAGGTAAAAACATCACTTATTATGAAACGAAGGGAGTAACAGTTTTAGTTTTTTGATTTTATCAAAACCGAGCACTTTTAATCTCTGGGTTTTATCGAAATAAGATTTATCATGAATCCATATATGGATGAGTAATATCTATATTTTTTGTTACTTTTGGTCTATTTCTGAAGTGCGATGCATCTTTTTGAAATGTAATATCTGTCTTTTCTAAAGTTATTTTTGTGTTTGGTGCAATTTCACATGTCGCAATTTCTGAGGCTTGGCGTAATTTCATAATATTTTCGGTTGACTATATTTTTTACGATTTTCATAAAATTTAACAGTCAAGTTTGTCAAATATTGCATAATCAATACTCATTTTTAATACTCCATTTATCTCAAATTATTTATCATAGTTTTCCTTTTCCCGCACATTAAATAAAATATTAATTAGGAGCGAATTTAACTATTTTATCCCTATTTATGAGTTAAGATATAATCGCTCTTCATTAAATATTAACTATATTTATGTGTCATCTCCTCGTAATTGAGGTGTTTGTACTTTGTAGTCTTCAAGAGCAATTACGACTAAAAAGGTAAAATAAAAATAAAAATTAAATTTAAATTTTTTAAATAACAAATAATTTAAGATAACTATTTTTCAAAATCACATAATTTATGATGGAGAGGGTAACTTTTAAGGCATTAAAATTATTTCCAAAGTTACAGGTTAACAACCCTGTCGGATGCTATCTTAATTCAAAACATACCCAAAACGCCTTAACGCCACCACGGCTTAGCGGGCTAAAAATAGGGCCATCAGCTTCAGATATTCTGACTGGGTTATCCTCTACCCAACCTTAGTATGTCCTCACATGGTTTTCTGCTAATTACAACATTATTACCATGAAACCCCCATAATCTAGTGCAACATAGTTCAACACAAGGTATTTAGCCTTTCATTTAGGCTAAATATGAATATAAAATTAAAAATAAAACAAAACAAAATGTAAAATTACCTTAGTTCCTGAGGTTGTGCTCAGATGAGGAAGATGTACATCAAACTTTAAACTTGTATTATAAGAGAGTTTTTTACCAAGTAGGAAGAGTGGTTTGCCAAAGCCTCCCTTCCTAACTAAACAAATGACCCTTTATACAGGGGTCAAGAGTTACAATCTTTACATTTTACTAAACTTTACAAGTGTCAGCCATTTGGCTATAAGATTGTAACTCTCGACCCCCTGTATAAAGGGTCATTTGTTTAGTTAGGAAGGCAGACTTTCGCCAACCACTTTTCCTATTTGTAAAAAACTCTCTTATAATAAAAGTTTAAAGTTTGTTGTACATCTTCCTCATCTAAGCACAATCTCAGGAATTTAGGTAATTTTATATTTTGTTTTGTTTTATTTTTAATTTTATATTCATATTTAGCCTAAATGAAAGGTTAAATTCATTGTGTTGAACTATGTTGCACTAGATTACGGGTTTGTCATGGTAATAATGCTGTAATTAGCAGAAAAACATATGAGGACATACTAAGGTTAGAAGAGGATAACCCAAACAGAATATCTAAAGCTCACACTGACGATCCTATTTTTAACCTGCTAAGCCATGATGATATTATGACATTTTGAATCTATTTTGAATTAAGATAGCTTCCATCGGGGTTGTTAACCCGTAAAAGGTTACCTTGAGTCTCCTTGGTCCGTTCCACCGAATGTGGTATTTTATGTAGTACGGAGTATACCCCAAATATAAGTGACCATTTATGTCATTTGCTCTTCAATAGTCACAACGACATCGCACTGACCTCTCATCTCAGGCCAATAAATATCACCTCATTCTCTTTGCCCTTCTCACTTTCATCAGTCTCAACTCTCGATCATTGTTTTCATCGCTATCGGAAACTTCTAGATCTTCAAACAAAATGGCCAAAGATCCAGTTCGCGTTCTCGTTACTGGTGCTGCTGGTAATCGATCTGTTCTATTTACTTCTAATTAAACCTTAAATATTTGTTTTGTTTTTGTAATTGTATGGATTACCTAACTTAGATCTGTTGTTTTACTTCATTTTGACTTGAAGTTACTATTGATTTTTAGTAGTGATGCTCATCGGATTTAACCTTAGATCTACTTGTTTACTGTTAGTGATTTTGATTTAATTTTTAATTTTGTTTGATCTTTTGTTTAATTGATTTGCGACTATGAGATGGGACATAGATGTCTCATTTCTTTTTGAATAACTATGACTTGGAGCATTTTAGACCACAAAATAACATAATTACAGTTATTTATAGTTAAAACTATATAAAAAATGTATAGCTAAGACTTGAAAAGTATCTTAAAAATATTTTGGAAAAAAATGGAAGTTAATTTGATTCTCGAATATACTCGCTTTGTCTCAAGCTATGTGATACAGTTCGGATTTTGAGAGTTAAATAAGAAAATCTTTGACCACTGATTTATTCGTATGCCTTCTAAATATTTTAAATTGTTAATTATTGTGTCTTAAACTAAACAAGATGTTTAATTCCTTTTTTGAAGAACTATGACTTGAGCATTTTAGACCACAAAATACCATAGATTACAATTATTTATAGTTAAAACTATATAAAAATGTATAGCTAAGAGTTAAAAAGTATCTTAAAAAAAATTGAAGTTAATTTGAGACTTACTTTTTTGCTATATGTGATCTGAAATTAATACTCATTTTGTTTAAAAAAGGATGAGACCGGACATAGATTTTCTAATTTCTTTTTGAAGAACTATGACTTGAGCATTTTAGATCACAAAATACCACAAGTTACAATTATTTATGGTTAAAACTATATAAAAAATGTATAGTTAAGAGTTAAAAGTATCTTAAAAATAATTTGGGAAAAAAATGGAAGTTAATTAGACTCTCCAGCATACTTGCTTTGTCTCAATTTATATGATACAGTTTGGATTTTGAGAGTTAAATAAGAAGATTTTAACTGCGATTTATTAGTATGCGTTTTAAATATTTTAACTTGTTAATTATTGCGACTTACTACTTTTATGTAGTTCTAAGTATGTATTTTTTTTTTTAAAAACTTAAAAGATTGTATGTCTGAATTCACGGTCAAAATAAAGAAGTTTGACTCTCAAATACGAATTGTATCACATAAATTGGGGACAAAGGGAGTAGTAAATAGTAAGTAACATCATGTATGATGGGATAGAAGTGGTATTATTTTGTTTGGTGTAGTTAATGTTGTTGATTCATCTCCTTGAGGTTGTTAAGCATGTTTGCTTTGATGTATTTGTTGTTTCACCAGTTAATCTTAACCATGTTAATTCGCGATGTTAGTTATACTTAAAAATGAATCACTGTGTGTTCCTTTTTTTGTGTTTTGCTTTGATTTCTGATCAGAAAATCTGTTAATTTGATTTACTTATTTTTTTATTTTTTGGGAACCTTTAGTATATTCTTAAATTACACCTGTTTTATGTTTTACTTTGATTTCTGATAAGAAAATCTGTTAATTTGATTTACTTTTTATTTTTATTTTTTGGGAACCTTAAGTATATTCTTAAATTATCAGTAAAATCAAACAGGTGTAACTAAAATCGATGTTGAGCCCCCCCCCCCCCCCTACCCCACACACAAAAAGAAAAGAAAAGGGGGGGGGGTACTTTAGGATTAAGGTTTAGTTGTTACTGATGGAGCGCGATTGGGTTGATGATTCTGAGTGGTCAAACTATTATGATGTCATGTGGATTCGTGGTTTGGCAAAACTTCTTGTGCGTTAGTCAAGCTAGATAAGTATGAAGGTTATCTTGTTAGGTACTTTTGGTAATCTGTTTTCGAGGTTTAAAGACTTTTCTTCTAAAGTTGGAAAACAGTAATCGTGACGGTAATGTTTATTGGTTCCAAAATTATGAGTTTGTTGGATGTCGTGTTAACAGGATAACACTGTTTTGTTTTTCAGGACAAATTGGATATGCCTTGGTGCCGATGATTGCCAGGGGAGTGATGTTGGGTGCTGATCAGCCTGTAATTCTCCACATGTTGGATATTCCACCAGCTGCAGAGGCACTGAATGGAGTGAAGATGGAGTTAGTGGATGCTGCCTTCCCTCTTCTTAAGGGTTGGTGCAGTTGCTTCTCATAATTTTAACGTTATGGCATATTATCACTTGATGAAAGTAAACTTGGGTTAAATGGTTTGTTCCGCTATGTACGTGTCAGGTGTTGTTGCCACAACTGATGCTGTTGAGGCATGTACTGGTGTCAACGTTGCTGTCATGGTTGGAGGTTTCCCCAGGAAAGAAGGCATGGAAAGAAAAGATGTCATGTCAAAGAATGTGTCTATTTACAAGTCCCAGGCTTCTGCTCTCGAGAAGCATGCTGCTCCCAACTGCAAGGTCAGGCAAATTATATATATCTTTGTCAATTCCTTTTAATTTTAACTTTGTCTTGTAACTTGCACCTAGTGTTCAACTTTCCATGATATTTTCCAGCTTTTGTTCAGATTATTCTTCTATTTGACTGTGGAGTTAATTGATTACTTAGCTGATAATAGATCACCTAAGTCGGTGAGAATAGTAACGGGATGTTTATTGCCAACTTTTAATGTCCCATGTGTTGACAAGTCTTTTCTGCTACAATCTGTAATGTCTGTCATTTATTGCCTTCTGTTTGTGCCAATGGAAGTATTATTGAACCATTGTCAGGATTTGATGTGCATGTTATGTGCTTTCATTTCATTTTTGGTATTAAAGTTTTTCCTTGTGCCTCTTCCAGGTGTTGGTTGTTGCTAACCCTGCCAATACAAATGCATTGATCTTGAAAGAATTTGCACCATCCATTCCTGAGAAGAACATTACCTGTCTCACAAGGTTGGACCATAACAGGGCCCTTGGTCAAGTCTCAGAGAGACTGAGTGTCCAAGTGAGTGATGTTAAAAACGTTATCATTTGGGGAAACCACTCATCAACACAGTATCCTGATGTCAACCATGCAACAGTTAAGACACCAGCTGGAGATAAGCCAGTCCGTGAACTTGTCGCTGATGATGCATGGTATAGTGAATCAGTGATTTGTTGTGAATTGATTAGCTAGCTCTTTTTCCATTTTTCCAATTAACTGATAAATGTTATTCTCCGTATTTAGGTTGAATGGTGAGTTCATTACTACTGTACAGCAGAGGGGTGCTGCCATTATCAAGGCTAGAAAGCTTTCTAGTGCCCTTTCCGCTGCTAGTTCTGCTTGTGATCACATTCGTGACTGGGTCCTTGGAACTCAAGAGGTAGATCTCTTAACTTGGGGCCTTGCTGTATTAAAATAAAACAAAGGAATTATTTATGCGTATTGTTGGTAGATTTACATTAAAAGTAGTTAACTCAATTTTTTTCTAACCAAATGTTGCAGGGTACTTTTGTTTCTATGGGTGTTTACTCTGATGGGTCATACAATGTCCCAGCTGGGCTTATTTATTCCTTCCCAGTTACATGCAAAAATGGAGAATGGTCCATTGTCCAAGGTTAGTAAATATAATTAGTTGCATTCAGATGTTGTCTTTGATTTTGAATCAATTACTTATACTATGCCATGTTAGGCTCCTATTATGTTATTGTTTTCAGGCAGTCCTCTCTTTAAATACATTTAGTCAAATTAAATTGTTAGTTTGGGATGGTTGGGGAAAGTGGATTAATATGAGTCATAAATCATGCTGTAGGGTTTCGGGATTCAGATTCCTTATGTTAGCCATCTTTAGCTTCAATGATTGTCGTAGCATGTATGTGGAAGAGCCATTTGAGGAAAATATTACTAAATCAGATGTTTATTTGCCTGACGTATTTTCATTAGAAGAAAGGCATTTATCTGTACGGCTCAACACTTTACTGAGTTTTAGCTTTAGATGTTACCTAATGATTTATCTGGAAGTTCCCATCCAAAAAAATATCTGTAAATTTTTGCTCAATATAATGCACGTTGTCTGTTTTTGAAAACTGAGCTGTTCCGATTGTCTTTGATTTGCCTCCTTTTTGATGTCTTATCATGTCGTATTTCTCCTCCATCTTTTATTAGTATCTTTTTTGTTGGTGTTGAACCTTGCTCTGAAGTTTCCTCTTTGCTCTCCTTTTCTCTTAAGATTACATTTATGTAGGAGTGTTTTTTTCCCTTGGTGATACTATAAATTCGTGTGCGCAGGTCTTCCAATTGACGAGTTCTCAAGAAAGAAGTTGGACTTGACAGCTGAGGAACTATCCGAGGAAAAAGCATTGGCATACTCCTGCCTCAACTAAATTGCCTTTTCAACATATGGGAGTGGCTTCAGTTTTGAATAAGGCTCATTGTTGATTCTTGAGGAAAGGATGATGGGGATACTGCTTTGTCAGTTGTTTACTCTTTAATGAGATACTCTGTTTTATGCCAAATGCACGAGATAGAACCGATGTTTTCGCGAATAATTAGTATATTTTGTTGGTCCCTTGGATGATGCTTTCCGTTATGAATGAGTTTTTGTTCTTGCACATCAGTTGTCATAAAATATCCGTGGTCTTAACTTTCTTGTTTTACGTAGGCTACGTTCTATCCTCATTTTTTATCCGCCTTTGGATGGCTTCAAATGCTTATATTCTGACAATTCTCCCTGATTTTGCATGTACTGGTATCTCTAGCGTGGCTTGATGTCTGGTATGTTCGATATTGTGTTTCAAACTATAAGCTGAACTGGCTATTCATGGCCAGCTTAGAATAGCTGGTGTTGCCTTATTAATTCTACCTTCATCGAATTTTTAATATTCTCATCAACTGCTAGCTGATAGTGAATAGCGGATTAGACGATTATTTGGAGCCCATGAAACTATTTTTTGAGCAAAGTACACATTAAATTAAAATGACCGAATTAGAACAATGCAGGTAGCAACAATTGGATTAAATCCTGGTTCTGCCGAGATGTTTGCCACTAGGACGTTGAATATATGCGCTCTTTTTGACAGCTCTAGAACAGATGAAACATTTGAGCCATTGCATATCCAGAAACTGCCTTGAATAGAACAAATTAAACATTTCCAAAGAAAAAACTCGAATGTACCATAAACTTTAAGAGATTATAACATTGGAATACTTTCACCTATATACAAGCTCAACCGATATTGGGCGTCATATGCCAAAACTGAGCTTTTCATGCCAATTATCGCACACAATTATCATACCAAGCCAATTTCTCATAATAATGGCTTCTCCTAGCCCAAAACTCTTTTAGATACCTGAATAACTCCGGTCCAACGTGAAATATATATATATATATATATATATATATATATATATATATATATATATATATATATATATATATATATATATATGACCTCTTTCACAGGCAAGAGTGAGACTGGAGTAACATGAATTTTTTGTCACTTACTGTAGGTCTACATTTTACCTGAATAATTCAAGAATAGTAAGCCAATTAGTAACAAGACATTTCTTATAATCTAACAAAAAATTGCATCTCTTTTCTAAATTATAATGTAGTAAATATCTCAAAAGGTCACTCAAGTTTTGAAAATTATGGAGTAAAGTCATTTTACTTTGATTTTATCAATAAAGTCATTCAACTTGTATGTTATATCGTAAAAAAACTATTTCCAAATTATGAACTAAGATCACCGAAAATCCTTGTTGGCATTTAAAATTCCAATTTATATTCCACGTGGGATGCAACCATTAACCATGTAGGCATATTTTTATAGAAAAATCCAACCGAGTAATTAACTTATGGCGTTCACATTAATTAATGCCTTTACTTGTAATTGCAAATTTCATTGAAGTTGAAAACCTGTACACGGAGTTGACACTAATTTCAACTGCATGTGTACTTGGGAAGTTTCTAATTGAATTCTCATTCTCCAACGGTGAACTGATAACACCATGGATAACTATTTTTTTTCTTGCTTAAGAAGATGTAATACATCTAGTCCAGAGCCAAGTGGTAAAATGTATTTAGGTAAAGAAAAATATTTAAAAGTTGAAGATTGAAACTTTTGAAGTAATGATTTTTTTTAACCAATTCTTGAATACGTAATTAGCCCAACTAGCACCTGTTTTCTCCAATAATTTTACTTAAATGGTTTTTATACGATATCCGTTTTGGTATTTTTTCGGGCAACTAGGTGAGTTTTACCTGTGTGATCGATTGAGTTAATTATATGGGTCTCCTGATCTCCTCTAAATAATTAGTTAGTCACTCATTTATCTTTCAATATAAAAATATATGCATGGCTACTAGTTGGGTTCCACAAGGAATATAAATTAGAATTTAAAATGCTAACAAGGATTTCCGAATCAAACTGTAGTCTAAACTTGCCAGGACGTTTTGTAAGGCAGGACGTTATTGTTGGAGGTGAATTGCTAAATCTACTTTTTTGGCTGCTGCTTGAAATGATGTCCTGTCACAGCTTGTTTAGCCATTCATGTAAATATCCACGAAAGCAGTTTATTAGGGCGGTTCAAAATCGAATCGTTATCAATAATTCAATCGTAAAACTGACTTATTGGTATTAGGTTACCGGATTAGCGGTTGGAGAACGTATTAAAATTTTATAATTAACGGCTTATCGGTGCGGGGGCGGATTACTCAATTTTCTTAATGGGTAAACCGTTAACCCGTGAAGAATTTATCATATTTATGTTTTACCTCTAAACATATAAAATATTAAATATATATTATAATTATAAACCTAAATCACTAAAGTGTAAAACTAATATAAGTGATACGCATTATTTTGAAATTGAAGGAAATTGAAGAACTTTAGTGATTTAGGTTTATATTATAATTATAAACCTAAATCAATAAAGTGTAAAACTAAAACCCCAGCCCCATTCAGTTCTTAAACTAACCCGAATTTCCCTAAAGCGCAAAGGCGATTTTCTCTTCAACAACAACAGTACTGTTCTCAATCTCTGACCCATAAATACACACACTCAAATTCACCAAAACAATTTCCTTCAATTTCAAAATAATGCGTATAAAACCCTAGTCATCAATATAGTGATTGTTTCCCCTTTAAATTTTGTGTTTTCCTGCATTCTCTTCATTAAAATAGTAGGTATTGTGAAGGTATTATAAAGTGATAGTTGTTACATAATTTAACTGATACAACGTCCGCTAACCGCTCGATAATTGCTAACCCGATACCGAACCAATTGATAGGATATCGGTTGGCTAGCGAATTAATACATTTAAAAGTCGATAATCGATAAGTCGAACCGTTAAGAGTAATAATACGCCCAATCCACCTGATAAGTAGCCCTACCGTTTATCAAATTAAAAAATATAAAACAAACAAAAAAAAGAATATCCCTTCTTTTTTGAATTATGCAGGGCATCTTACTATCGGGCAACAACAACGCTTCAACCCCAGATAAGTTGTGGTTGGATTCATGAATTGGCAACTTTTATGCTAGTTGTCAGCCTCCCGCAAGTCTTCAACCCTCCTTTTAGAAGCGGAGCTAGAGTGTAAGCAGCATGTTCGGCAGAACTAAGTAATTTTATCCAAACGCTATATTTATCTTAAGAAATTCATTTAATATGTATAAATTGTTAATTTAAAACTCATCTAGTAAATTTCAGAACCCATAAACTTTAAATCGACTCCACCTCTGCTTCTTTTATCCGGATTTGGGACCAACAATCAAATAAACTAATGTTCCTCAAATAATTTTGGAGGATAAAATTCCGGAGATTTAGATTGTTATGCATATAGAAGGGAAGAAGAGAAAGCGATGAAGTGAGTCAATGCATTGAAAGTCGTTTTAAACAGAAGTTACTTAGTATTTGGAAATGAAACCACAGGAGGAACCCGTAGGGGACACGTGTAACTAAATTAACACCCAACTGGACGGACTGAAGAGATGGGCAACTGGAGGGGAGCCGAGTCCAAGCAAAAGGAAATGATAGCAAAAGATCAAGTTTGGAGAATTATGAAATCAGGATAAAAAAGAAAAAGAAAAATGTGGGGGGGGGGGGGTGGAAAGTATAGAGATGTTGACGAGAAAATGCAAAAAATTAAGGACCAAATCCAGTGAATTTCTATTAGACTACTTAATATTTTGTGCTCGAGCCAAGGCATCATAAACAATCTCTCTACCCTATAAAAGTGAGTGTAAGATCTGCGTACATTCTAATCTTTCCAGAACCTACTTGTAAAATTACATTGAGTGTGTTATTATTGTTTTAATATTTTGTGGCCGAACGACCGTTGATGCGCTCCATTATTTGTGAAAATAATGAGAAATATGATAAGATCCAATTTTAAATTTACAAAGGGTACTTCAAGGCATTAACAATTTCACCAAGGTTGAATTGACTGCTAATGCTTTATGAAAGTCCCTTTTAATTTTTTTAATTCCTTTTTGTATACCAAATTAAAAAACGTTCTCATATTTTTGTCACGATCCAACATCCCATTGTGCCGCAAGAGAACCTATCCTATCCCGTAAGTGAACTCTACTCATACATCATAAGAACATGCGGAAATAAATGTGGAAAATTAAAGAAGTAGAAGAAAAGTAATTAACAAGTCTTTAAATTAAATACATAGTCTGAAGAAAATCCCAAATAGATCCGGTAGTCATGAGTACAAAACTCTAATATAAATACAAGTCAGAACTGAAATAGCAACACTATCTGAAAATAAATGACAAAAAGATAACGATAGATAAGGAGCTCCGGTGCCAGGAATGCATCGACGACTCACCCTGAAGTCTCCAAGCGATCTCTAATCAGAGTGCAGCAAGCGTAGAGTGAGTACGGAAAATATGTGTACTCAGAAGCATCGTCGACCGACCCTAGCTATAATGGTGGCGAGGGCTGATACTTTTGGATACCTCTCTACTGGTTAGTTACTTAGGCATGATGTAATAAGTTAACTAATCTAACAGTAAATCTATGGTTCAATAGTGTACAAGTCCTCTCCTATTCTCGAGTTCGCACATGATTCACTCTAAACCCCATAATCAGGCGTTTAGTTCCATCAAGCCTCACAACTTAACCTCCTAACAATTACAAGTTTCAAGTATCAATATTTCCTCTATCAAGTCACAAGATCAAGTAGTCTATCAGAAGTCAACACCGAGTAAACACAACATCAATTACATATCAAAATGAGGATGAATGCAATGCATATGATATGTATGTATGCAATGATGATATGTACCCGGTATACACATGCTGCTACAATAGCTGCTTCACGTGACCCATGGGGGACTCATGAGGTCCATATACCTATCCGAAATGTCCCATCGGATACCAACTCTGTGGCTGAAGTCATCAACAATCATCACTCTCGTAATCATGTACCATATCATTTAACCCGACTTCCCAAGTCGCTTCTCAATAATATATCAGTAAACCAATTTCAATGATAGAATATATGAATGATATGGATATGCGTACACCATGCAATCAACATAAATAATAATTTAGTATTTATCAGTTTCTATTCAGGTGTTCAGACGAGATGTGGAGTGATGAATGCATGACAAGTCAATCAGAATGTCATATCAACTGGTTACAAGCCCAAGTAAACAACAATCATACCAACCTAAGCGAACTCTTGCACCGCACATCGTGGCCCGAAGGCTAAACACATAAACTCCTTCACATGCATCATTCTAGTTCATTAATTACCCTATTAAGTTCACCTGGTACCCGCATTAGTGCTCGTCAACTCAGTAATACGGGATCCCCAAATCTCCATTACTCTCCTTAGTTCATTACAACACGTACCAACACGTAACGCTACACTAGAGTCTAGAAAGTCTCAACTTGCATGGATAGAGTCGAAGATGTCACACGGTAGCTTTTCCCATCCGTAGAGCCTTCTCACGATCCCACTCTGATCAATCGCGTCAATTATATCAGATTACAGTCTAGTCAACACCCATAATCCCCAAGCTAGTTTACAAAGGAACCCCGGGCCCACATTATCAAGATCCGGATGTTATTACGTAAAAAGTACCATAACATGCTAGATAGTCATAATACCAAGTTAATTTAATAACGAAGCTCAATTGGGTCCTTAATTTCAAGATAAGGAAAAATCCCCAATTCAAAACTCTAAATTTTTTCCCAACTCTTAAAAAGGGTTTAAGCATGCAATTGGTCAATTAATTAACATCTACTAGTCAAATTCATCACTAATTAACAATATCAATAACAATTGTCCAATACCTAGCCCCCAAATCTCAATTAAAGCTCTCTTATTCTCAACATAAGTCAATCCCTATTTTTCCCTTCCCAAAATATGGATTCAAGCCTATAACAATGGAATATACCAATATAAATGATTAAGATTGGGGTTTAGAAGTTACCTAGATGAAGAACCTTGAATCTACACCTTGAATGCCACAATGGTCGAGCTTCAGAACTTGAAAAATGGGAATGCGGTCTAAAAACTCGTCTAGGGCTTTTTAATACTGCTACTACAATGCCTTCTTCGCAATCGCGAAGGGTTAACTCGACCCGGTTCCGCTAGACTCATCGCAATCGCGAAACACCGTGACTCAGACCCCTCCAGGCGAGTGCCCACGCGAACGCGACCCTGACCATCGTGATCGCGAGAGCCTGGCTTCATCAAGGCTCACGGTCGCGCTCCCTCCCTCGCGATAGCGAAGAAGGAAACCAGGACAGTTGAAACCAGATTTTGTTGTTCTCTCTCCAACTTCGAATCAACCCTCGGAAATCATTTGGAAGCCAAATAACACAAACCAAACATGCATTCCTATCAGAAAACACATTCTGGACACGCTCGTGCACTCAAAATTCCCAGAAAAAATCTCTAAATCTCGAGTTTGACTAAAGTCAACTCTTAAGTTCTAATTTCACAATTTTACAACCAAACCCCCAAAACTCACTGGGCTGCCTCAAAAATCGAACCAAAGGCTCGACTAAGTCATAAATGTCGTTCCGGAGCTAATAGAACAGACGAAACTACAAACGGAACACGTTTACCCAAAAGTCAACTATAGGTCAAATTTCTATATTCTCTTAACTTGAATTTTTCTCAAACCTACCAAAACGAGTCCGAAACCTACCCGACCACCTCGAAATCGTGTAACCCCTTCCCGCAAGTCACAAGCAAGAAAATAAAGATTCAGAAAGGGTAATTTGGAAATTTCATGATAAAACAAGTAAAACAACTTTTCGAATCGTTACTCTTTTCTTTTTAATTGTTCCAGAGAATTATTTAAACAAAGCCTCGTGAATTCAACAACTAGCAATATTGGATAATTTCCTTGTCCCTCATTCTAAGTTTAGGAATTCATTTTGTAAAACTGAAAATTAATTTATTGGAAATTCTCTTAAGACATATTCCTTCCGTCCAATTTGTGTGATGATATTTGATTAGAAGAAAAGAAGAAAGTTTTTGAAATTTAAGGTCTACAACAAGCCAAAAAAATTTGTGGTCATAAATCAGCTAATCAAAGGTAAAATGTAAAATTTAGAATTAATTCGTTACAAAACATGAAAATGTATCATTTTTTAAAATAAAAAAGGGCAACCCGGTGCACTAAGCTCCCGCTATGCGTAGGGTCCGGGGAAGGCCGGACCACAAGGGTCTGTTGTACGCAGTCTTACCTCACATTTATGCAAGAGACTGTTTCCACGGCTTGAACACATGACCTCCTGATCACATGACAACAACTTTACCGGTTATTCCAAGGCTCCCTTCAAATAATGTCACATAAATAAATTGAAATAAACGAAGTACAAATATTATTCCCCCCTATAATTTCTCTCATTGAACGATCGGTTGGTCTTCCTATTTGTAGACCCAAAGACACCCATTCATGACCGGTCTTATATGTTCTTTAAGGTTATTGTCTTCCAACAGACACATACTTTCTTGAAAAGTCCCAACAATTCGAACAACACATTTTCATGAAAGAACATAATCATTCTTGAAAAAGTACGGGACTAAAAGTTGAACGTGAAGTTTCTAACAAATTGGTATGAAATTTACTAACTACAACGCTAACAAGAAATCTTACCTTATATTATAAAATTATAAAAGTTTGATCCTCACCAAATCCATCAATTCTAATTTCTTCTATAAATTGTGGCTCCCCACAGCGACCAAGAACAATAGCCAATTCCAGAAGTCTCGATGGTGGGATGGATCCTTTTATTCTTAATAAGAGATTTCGAGTTAGAGTTTTAGAAATGAAATTTTTTGGTAAGAAGCCATTTACTCAATAGTAGCCCTACCTGACCTGAATCCAGATTAATCGTGCCAATACGCTTTGGATACCATATGGTAAAACAAAGAACAGAAAAACAAAAAAAATAGCCAATCCCATCATTTTGCGCTAATGACTTGCTCCAGTTGACTAATAAGTATGCAAACTATATATTGTTGCCTTATTGACTGATCCTAAAAGATATTTCTACTACTTTTCCTAGTCCTTTTGATTCCATATTATTAGCGAATATTCTCCGTATATTTTTAGCGAATATTCTCAGAATATTCTCCGTATATTTTGTAATAATGGTAGATGTATAATTAAGGTAACTTAGGATTCTAACTGTATTAGGAATCAACCTTTGTAAGGTAAGTTAGGATTCGTACCATATTAGGAATCAACCTTGTACAACTATATATATTGTGAATAATGAAAGGAATCCCCAAGGGAAATTATTCCATCTTTCATGGTATCAAGAGCCTAAAACCTAAATCCCTCCTCTTCCTTATTCTTGGCCGAAATTAGCAATTTTTTTTTCGATTTCGCAGAAGAAAAAAAAAATTCTGCTTTCTTCCTCTCTTTCTCGGCCAAACCAGAAAATTCCCTTCCCTCGGCAGGCGGCAACCATGTCTTCCCCCCCAAATTCCGGTTCATCCACTGGCACAATTGACAACCCCTCTCAACGTTCAGTATCTTCTTTTCATCCGGCATTCGCCGTTAACAACATCAAGAATTTTATTCCTATAATTCTTGACCAAGAAGACTGTCAATATTCCATGTGGATGGAACTATTCTACATTCATGCATGTGCATACAACGTGCTCGATCATATTGACGAATCTGCTCCTCGTCCCACCGATGTTACGGACTCAAACGGCGTCGTCTTGACGCCATCGTCAAACAATGGATCTACGGCACCATCTCCAAAGACCCTGTTGTGCACTATCATGAAAACAGGTGCTACGGCACGTGAACTTTGGGTCCGGCTAGAAGAAATCTTTCAGAACAATAAAAATACTCGGGCCGTATATTTGGAAGAGCAATTCAATAATACCCGCCTCGAGAATTTTAACAACATGTCCGAATATTGTAAGCAATCGAAACTCATAACCGATCAACTATCCAACGTCGGGACTTTGTTTCGAAACCAAGATGGTGCTTCAACTTGTTGCGGGTTTACCAAAAGGTGAATATGACACACTCGCAACAATGATTCAACAAGCCGACCTTCTCCCAAGTTTCAACAAGACACGTTCACAACTATTGTTGGAAGAAACTAGACGTGCTAAACAAGAGGAACATAATCAAAAGGCGTTAGCCGTTGACGGGATGGCAACACTGCGACCGGCAACAACCAAGCGAGTTCCAAGCAGAAGACGAGAGTGGCGGAGGTCGTGGCGGCAGAGGTCGCAACAACAAAGGCAAGGGCCGCGGAAAGGGCCAACGCACCCGGTGGGACCGGACAGCAGCCCAACCACCGGACAAGAAGAAGCATCACCGCAAGAGCGTGGCCCAACCAGCGAGAACCGGGCCTCGCCGCATGCCGTACCCGACCGTAGGGGCCCGGGCCCAGCAGCCTTGGTCGATCGGCCTCTTGGGCCATGCCCCGGCCACCGACAGCCCACCAAGATCAACAACGAGCCCCGACTGATGGCAGTCCCAGAAGAAGCTAGCTACTACGGCCCCCACCGCAATCCAAAGAAGAAGAAGCGACATGCGCAGAGCCCCGGCCCGACGACCCCGACCGATTTGGGCCGGGCATACACCACCGTGAACCTTCAACAACACCCGACGAAAATTGGTACATGGACACCGGAGCCACATCTCACCTCACCCGGTCGTCGGGTAACATATCTCAACTACGTCGGCTAAAGTGTCCTCAATTTATTCTTGTCGGCAATGGTCATCGCATTGCAATTGAAGGTTACGGTAACACACACACCAAACATCCACACCCACCTTTCTCCCTAAACCACGTCCTATACACACCTAACATCATTAAAAACTTAATCTCTATTAGAAAATTCACTAGCAATAATTCGTGTCCGTCGAATTTGACCCTTTTGGCTTTTCTCGTGAAGGAACTCAATACGGGGAAAATTCTTACACGCCGCAATAGTGTGGGAGATCTCTACCCATTCACTCAATCTTCCGCCGACGGACCGCAAGCACCTCTATCCCTTGCAGCGATCTCTCCCTCAACTTTGCACAACAGACTCGGACACCCCGGAGACCCGCTTTTACTTTTCTTAGGACTTCTAAGCGTATTCAATGTAATAATGGGAAAATTGCCCAACACTGTTTTTCTTGTCCACTAGGCAAACATACTCGTCTTCCCTTTATGTCATCAAACAGTGTTACTTTTTCTCTATTTGATATTGTTCATGCTGATTTGTGGACATCTCCGATTGCTAGCTCTTTGGGTCATAAATTCTATCTAGTATTCTTGGATGATTTTTCACATTTTGTCTGGATTTACCCACTGAAATTCAAATATGAAGTTTTTGCAAAATTCCTCGAGTTTCAAAAGTTCATTAAGACACAATTTGAAAAACCTATTAAATCATTCCAATGTGATAATGGACGTGAATTTAATAACTCGGCATTTCACAATTTCTGTTCTAAACAAGGCATGGTTTTCCGTTTTTCTTGTCCCTATACTTCTTCCCAAAACGGAAAAGGTGAAAGAATTATACGTACCATCAATAACATGGTCCGCACACTTCGTTTCATGCCCGCCTACCACCGCCTTTTTGGGTATATCTTTGTCAAAATGGTAGAATCCCTTCTAAATATTTTACCAACTAGCACACTCCAAAACAAAACTCCTACGAAATCTTATACCGTAGGCGGCCATCATATGATCACCTACGTATTTTTGGATGCTTATGCTACCCCAACATAGCCTCCATCGCACCCCACAAACTTGCCCCTCGCACTCTTCCATGTGTCTTCCTTGGTCTATCTCCTAATCATCGGGGCTACTTGTGCTATGACATTGCTACTCGCAAAATCATCGTCTCCCGTCACGTCACATTTGACGAGACAACCTTTTCTTTTTCAAATCTCCGAAATTTCGGACCACCGATTACATCTTTCTCGATGAACCAAGTCGTCCCCGGTCATCAAAAATCTATACCAACAAGAGCGACCCCACCTGTTCCGACGGTCCCACCGTCCGCACCACCCCACCGACTCCCCTCGCTCGCTACCCCTACGGCCCCCGGTCGAGTCACTCGCGCCACCAAAGAACATCGCGCCCCCGGTCCGAGAACCGGTGGACCGACCAAAGAAACTCACACCCCGACCCACCACCACCGCCCTCACATCGCATGGAGACTCGTGCACAACACGGGATCTTCAAACCCAAGGTTCAATTCAATCTCTCCACACAAACCTTATCACCCATTCCAAAAAATCCAAAACTAGCAAAACCGGACCCAAATTGGAATGCGGCCATGTGCGAGGAATTTAACGCTTTAACCAAGCGAACACTTGGGATTTAGTACCTAGACCAATTTGGTGTGAATGTTATCCGGTGTATGTGGCTATTTCGTCACAAGTTCAAAGACAAGTGGTGACTTAGAGAGGTATAAGGCAAAACTAGTTGCCAATGACACTAATCATGCGGGAGGGTATTGATTGTGGTGAGACATTCAGTCCGGTTGTTAAACCGACCACTATTCAGACTATTCTCAGTATTGCTATGGGCATGCATTGGCCGATTCATCAGCTTGATGTCAAGAATGCATTTCTTCATGGGGATTTGAAAGAGCGTGTACATGCATCGCCCTCCCGGCTTTGTTCATCCGGTGACTCCGCGATTTGTGTGTCGTCTCGGGAAATCATTGTATGGATTGAAACAGCACCCCGCGCTTGGTATGATCGGTTCGCCTGTATCTTCTGCAGATTGGTTTTATATGTAGCAGGTGTGATACATCTCTCTTCACGCTTCACCGAGGTAGCAGCACTGCATATTTGCTATTATATGTCGATGACATTGTTCTTACTGCCTCATCTGACGGGTTGAAAAATGAAATCATTGCTCTACTCAAAACCGAATTTGCTATGACCGACTTGGGCAAGCTAAGTTATTTTTTGGGTATATCGGTGACAAGATCTGTGACCACTATGTTCCCGTGTCGGCGTAAGTATGCGAAGAGATAGTGTACGGGGCCAAGATGGCAAATTGTAAAATTATGCCAACTCGGTGGACTCAAAATCCAAGCTTAGTGCTAATGACGGTGCGCCGTTTCGATCCCACTCTATATCGGAGTCTAGCGGGTGCTCTTCGCATCTTACATTCACTAGTCCCGATATTGCATATGCCGTTCGGCAGTGTGTCTGTTCATGCACGACCCCGAGAGTCCCATTTTGCCGCCCTCAAACGTATTATCGGATATGTTAAGGGCACACTAGACTTTGGTTTACATCTATACACCTCTGCCCCAACCAAGTTGCTAGCTTACACGGATGCAGATTGGGCGGGATGCCCCGACACACGTCGCTCCACCTCGAGTCGTGTATTTCTAGGGGATAATCTTATCTCATGGTCCGCCAAGCGGCGAGCCATGCTATCCCGTTCGAGTCTTTGAAGCGAGAATATCGCGGAGTTGCTAATGTTGTCGCCGAGATCCGTTGGCTCCGAAATCTTCTTTTGGAGCTCCCAGTGTCCATTGCGCAAGGCGTCTATAGTCTATTGTGACAACATATACTGCTATCTATATGTCTCATAATCCGGTCCAACATCGGCGGACTAAGCATATTGAGATGGATATCCACTTTGTGCGAGAGAAGGTTGCCGTGGTCGGTCAAAATTTTACACGTGCCTTCCTCTTATCGGTATGCGACATTTTCACAAAGGGACTACGCGACGACTCTTCACCGACTTCCGATCCGGCCTTAGCATTCGGCCTCCTCCCGCTCCGTCCGAGGGGAGTATTAGCGAATATTCTCGGAATATTCTCCGTATATTTTGTAATAATGGTAGATGTATAATTAAGGTAACTTAGGATTCTAACTGTATTAGGAATCAACCTTTGTAAGGTAAGTTAGGATTCGTACCATATTAGGAATCAACCTTGTACAGCTATATATATTGTGAATAATGAAAGGAATCCCCAAGGGAAATTATTCCATCTTTCACATATAATGTGGAATTGAGTGAAAGAGTAGTCGAAATCATAAAAGACATAGATTAAGAACAAGACAAAACAAAAGACTAAGAACAATATTCTATGTATATAGGACTTCACTCTTTATAAGTTGCGGTTTTGTTTTCCAATTTCAAGATTCAACATATAAGTGATTCCATGTTGACTAGTTAGGAAGACCAGAAAAGGTCATGTGGGAATTTATAGGTTATTTTCTGGATAGTAACAAAATCTTGTAATTTTCAGTAGAAACTTTCACCTGACTCACTTAGGTCTTTGGTTTCTTTTGACTAGTAAAAACTCTCTTTTTTTTTCCACCTCCTTAATTTCTTTGTTCCTCCATTGCTTTATTACTCATACTGAGAAGAGTTTTCTCCTGTTTTGTTTCCACGTATTAAATCTTTTCTGACTCTATATATTAAGGAGTAGGCTGTCATTTAGAGTGGTATGTGAATGCATGATGCATCATGTAAATTCGTTTTTTCTATTTGTTATAAATATGAAAATAATGATCTAAATTGAATTCAATTATCAACTGCCATGTGAAATCGAACATCCATTTTTTCTATTTGTTGTAGCACTAGATATTTTAGAAATTATAGAATGAGTAAAAAAATCACAATTGTAATTAAGAAAAACGTATTTGATTGTCAAAATAGCGACATGTCATTTATCATAGACTAGAAGACGGAATAGGTTTTTGTGGTTAGGACGTCCATTTCAGTTGGCGGTCATTTACGGATATCAAAGATCAATCTAATTTTCTGAGCTCTACCATATATTTGTTTGATTTACTAGGTTCAAATCTATATTTTATACTAATTTATTACAACTTTAATATATATACAGAATTTGAGTCAAAACTACTTATCGTTCGAATGAACCCATAGCTAATATACTAGGTCTGCCCCTTGGACTCTTTCAAGTGGGTTATGCAGTAATTATGGTGGATAAATTAGGTTTGAAGTAAATGTATTTTTGCCGAATGCTATGTCGAAATATGTCAGAAAAAGGTGTAGATAACACTTTAATATGAGAGTTGAATTTTTTGGCACGAACAAATTAAATTAATCGAACATCAAAATGAGTATCGAATATCATGTGGAGAAAAAAAATATGCCCGAACAATATACACATTACACCGGCCCTATTCTACGTGGTAAATTTCCACAACATTTTCATAAAAAATAATCTCAAATTCTCAATAATAACTTCCACTTCCATGATTAACTCTGTGGTCAATTTTCAGTGTGGAAGGAAACTGTGCAACACACACTTTTATGTGATTTGGAATTGTCAAAAGTTCATATAAAGCTTTGGTAACTTTTCAGCTGAAAATTATGACACTACACCTTTTAAAATTAAATCTCCTTTGTACCATTTAAAACATGATGTGTCATTTTTATCATGGCATAGATTTGTTTGTCTGTTTAAACTTTCATGATAAAAAATTAATTTACACGTCCAATATATTTTGATTTATCAGTTATACCTGCACATCAATGTTTAAAACTAAACTGCAACCAATAATTTTTTAAAATGTTCTTCAGCCCGACAAAAGTTCTGTAAGCAACTTTAGATGCAAAAAATGAATGATTGCTACTTCACTTAAATATGCACCTCCAAATTTAACATCTATGGTAGATTAGTGACTAGTTTTTTTAATGAGAAGCGACTAAATGAAGATCAGAAAATTAAGGACGTGGTTTAATAATTAATTGTAGAAATTCACTCTCATAATAGGACAGTGAGATGCACTAAGCATGGGTCCAAACTCAAAATATAAAAGTAGATATTTTAATTAAATAAATATAATTTATGTTGGTAATGATTAAATTTCAAATAAGTATATTTTCAATATATAAAAACAAAACTTTCATTATACTCCTTTATTATTTTAACTTTCATTTGGATGAAATTACTTACTTTAAATTAGATGTGAAGCAAGAGTTTGAAGTTTATGAGTTCTGAATCTTAATTTTTGAAGTTATTTAATTATAAATTAATAATCTATACATTTTTAATGTACTTTTAAAACAAATAAAAAATTTGACCTAAAGAGCTACCGAATCCGATCAAATCCGTAGCCGACACTCTAACTCCACCCTATTTCAAACTTATTTTGTGTTTAAAATATTAATTATAATTAATCAAACAAGAGGTTTTAAAGACTATCCAATCATTTTCAACATGAATATGCAGCAGTCTATACAACAGAACAGAAATTGAGGGATGGTAAAAAGATGAAAGAGTGTTAATGGATTACAAGGCATTGGGTCACGGAGAAATCGCCGGTGACGGGATACAGTAAAACTGCAGGTACGAATATCGTAACTAACTCACCTAAAGTGAGTTGGAGCTCCGTAGTTGGCCCTATTCAACTTAAGGAGGGAAGCGGAGGAATCGCAAACAGTGAAAATTAATATTGGGCAACGGCGGTAGTCTATTACGTGCTAGGTTCGAACATTCCGCAATCAGTAATTGAAGGATTTTGTAGACCAATTTGGGGTTGACAAAGTAGCGCAAGTGAATCGTGGAGTGTTCTTAGTGAGATTTGAATCAATGGAGTCGAAGAACAGGGCATCCAAATGTTCGATCGTAAACCTATAATAGTTAAACCTTGGCAACCAAGGATGAAGTTGATGAAGGAGGAAATGCTGAAAATTCCGGTGTGGATAAGCCTAATTGGCTTTGATATCAAGTACTGGAGGCCAAAAGCACTGGCATAAATTGCAGGGCTGGTTGGCTATACGAACTGATAGTGCTACATCAATGAAGGAAAGGTTGACACATGCTAGGCTACTGGTAGAAGTACCATTGTACAAGTCCTATCCTACCAGTGTTACATTTGAAAATGAGTGTGGTTGTATGATTGAACAGGAGGTTTTCTATGAATGGAAACCAGTATTGTGTCCTGATTGTAAAAATTGTGGACATAAATTACACGAGTGTCGAAAGCATATGAAGGAGGAGGAAATAAGAAAAGGGAAAATGCAAGCACAAAGTGATCAACACGAAGGGAATGGAGCTCAAGGGCAGGACAAGGGGAAAACAAACGTTGATAATGAGGGGAGGTATAGACAAGGTCCAAATAGATATGGAAGGGGGCCTAGGAAAGGAAATAATGGGCCTAACAAGGTGATGCAGACAAATAATAGATATGGGGTTCTTGAGGAAAGGAAAGGCATTGGAGAACATGGAGAGGTGAAAACAATGAATGGAACAAGTACTGCAGCTAAAGATGTACCTAGTTTTTCTAGCCCTAGAGAAGAACAAGGTGACGGGGTGCCTATAAATAGTGTGGAGAGGGGGATGCCCTCCTTCATCATGGATAAGCTAGGATTTTGGAATATCAGAGGGTTGGATAACACTACTAAGCAGCATGAAATGCAATTGTTCATGCATAATGCTAAAGTAGGATTATTTGGCCTTCTGAAGACTAAAGTTCAGAGGGCAAAGACTCAACAAGCCTCTCTTAACCTATGTAGGGGGTGGTCTTTCAATACTAACTTGTCAGAACATCCAGAAGGTAGAATATGGATTGGAGGTAGAATATGGATCCTTTGGAAACCTCATGTTTTTGATATTGACATAAAGATGGTATCTGCTCAGATGATTCATTATGGGGTTGTGCATAAGAGGACAAGGAGCAGATTCCATGTCACTTTTGTTTATGCATATAAATATATAATGATATTGCACTTAGAAGAAGTTTGTGGGAGGATATAAGGTTGTTACATGGGCAGATGCAGGGTCCTTGAGCAATCATGGGAGATTTCAACTGTATACTGAGTAGGGAGGAAAGATTGGATAGTGCAATCACTATGGCTGAGTTGAGAGATTTTAAACAATGTGTGGAGGATTGTCACCTGGATGAATCATCAGGTGCTTATTTTACCTGGTGCGATAAACAAGGGGCAAAAAGGAGTTTATGGTAGAATTGACAAGGTCCTAATAAATAGTGAGTGGATAAGTGATTTACCTGACTCTGAGGTGTATTATATGAACCTAGGGTTATATGATCACTCACCTGGGATAATAAACTGGGAAGGGGACAATCAATGCAGAAAAGGATTTAGATATTTTAATATGTGAAGTTTGGACTCTGAATACAAGTAGACAGTGCAAGAGGGGTGGTGTACAGATAGGAGGGGAACTAGGATATATTAACTTGTGGGGAAGCTGAACAAAGTAAAAGGGAGGTTAAAAGGGCTGAACATATCTAAGTTTAGTGATGTTGACAAAAGGGCAGAACAAAGTATGAAGAAACTGTTGGAATGCCAAGCACAATTGCAGTCTAATCCTAGTGATAATGGGCTTATTAGTGAGGAGAAACGACTGGAGCAAGATTTCTAATGTGGAATAAGGCCAGGGACCAATACTTGAAACAGAAGAGCAAGGTGAATTGGATCACATAAGGTGATCAAAATATCAAGTTCTTTCATGCTGTGCTCAAAGCAAGGAGAAATGCTAATAGAGTGTTTACTATCAAAGTTTTCCAGGGGCAAGTGCACTTAGAACCTCAGCAAGTGCCTAATGCATTTATTGAATTCTATACTCAGCTACTAGGTACTAGCAAGGATGATAGAGGACATGTGTGTGCAAGCTTGGTGCAGCAGGGAAAAACAGTATCTGAGGACCATAAAGAAATGCTTGTGCAAAATGTGACTGCTGAAGAGGTAAAAACTACTTTATGATCAATATATAGGGACAAAGCACCAGGGCCTGATGGATTTAGTAATCAATTCTTCAAGGATAGCTGGGACATTGTTGGTGCAGATGTGATAGGGGTTGTACAGGATTACTTTAGAGTAGGGAAAATGTTAAGGGTCCTTAATAACACATTGATCACAATCATCCCTCAAAGTAAGCATGCAGAAGGGGTGGGTGACTTCAGACCTATAGCTTGTTGCAATACAATCTATAAGGTGATATCCAAGGTGATGTGTAATAGACTGAGGAAGGTGTTGCTTACTATAATATCAGAAAACCAAAGTGTATTTATGGAGGGTGGAACCATTGTACAAAGCATACTGATTTGCCAAGATTTGGTTAGGTTGTACAAAAGGAAAAACTCCACACAGAGTTGCCTTCTTAAGATTGATCTTAAGACATGATTCTGTGGAATGGGAGTTTATGAGGGAAATGATGGAAGCTTTAGGATTTCCTACAAAATTCACAGTCTGGATAATGCAGTGTATATCCACTCCTCAATATAGCATAACACTGAATGGAGGTGTGTATGGTAGTATTAAGGGAAGGAGAGGACTGAGACAAGGTGATCCCATATCACCTCTCCTTTTTGTCATATGTATGGAGTACCTCTCCAGGATACTTAAGAGGGTTGGGGAATTGCCAGGATTTGAATTTCATACTAAGTGCAGAAGTATATGGTTGAATCACATGTGCTTTACTGATGATATGCTTTTATTTTGTAAGGGAAATTATCAATCTGTCATGCTATTGTTAAGAGGGATGGAAACCGTTACAAATGCATCTGGACTTCAGGCAAATGCAGGGAAGTCTAACATATTCAGTGCCAATATGGATCCTCAATGCTTGGAGGATATCTGTGCTGCAACAGGTTATCAAAGAGGCAATTTACCTTTCAGGTACTTGGGTGTTCCAGTGTCTGCAAAAAGAATCAGTAATGTGGATTGTGAGATCCTTATTGATAAACTTAGTGCAATAGTAAGAGTTTGGAGTTCAAGGAAGCTGTCTTATGCAGGCAGAGTGCAACTACTTAACTATGTGTTGTTGCATATCCATTCATATTGGTCATCAATATTTATACTACATAAGGAAGTGATAAAGAGATTGACTACAATCTGTAGAAACTTTATTTGGGATGGTAAAGAGAAGACTAGGAAAGTGCCTTTGGTTTCTTTAGGGGTATGAATTGCATAGCTTGGAATGAAGCAGTAGTGCAAAATATGTGTGAAATATAGCTAAAAAAGCAGATAACCTGTGGGTCAAATGGGTGAATCATGTCTATATTATGGATGCTGACTGGTGGACATATGAGCCTCCTATTGATTGTTGTTGGTACTGAAAAAAGATTTGCAGGATTAAAGAGATATACAAAGGTGGATATGTGGGCAATGGGTGGCAAAAGGCAGATGGGTAATACTCCATCAGGAGTGGTTATTCTTGGAGGAGGGGGAATATGGACACATGGCAAGCTAGTAAATGGATATGGAGCACAATGAATATCCCAAAACACTGTTTTATTAGCTGGCTTGCAGGACATGGGAGGTTATTAACCAGGCAAAAACTCAAGAGGATAGGCATAATAGATGAGGATGACTGTGTTCTGTGTAATGAAGAGGTGAAGAATGTGGAACACTTATTGTTTGAGTGTTTCTTCTCTAAGAAGTGCTCAAGTAACCTGATGATATGAATGGGCTTGGGAGTCAAAACATAGAGTTTCTTGGGCTTTGGAGGAGCATGACAAGGTACAAGAAAGGGAGGAGTTGCAGAGACTTCATAGCAGCAGTCCTGGTAGCATTGATATACAACATTTGGGGGGCAAGAAATGATGCAGTATGAAGAATAAAGGTGCCAAGACCAGACCTGGTGTGTGAGAGAATAAAGCAAGATGTATATATTATGATGCATAGTAGGAATAGGAAGAAACTAAGTATACAGGGTAGGCAATGGATAGAGGGGCTATACATACAGAGATAGTATAGGAGTTAATTTTTGCATACTGAGACAGTGGGATGCCATGGTCTCAAATGGTAGCATAGGACTTGTATTGGTTTGTTTTGTTGGGTGATTAATAAAAGCTTTCCTTTCACCAAAAATCATAGGTAATTTACAGGTGAGTTGGACCTTCAAAGAGTGTAATGGAATATATAGGATTTTGTTCACCCTTAATCAGAAATTTGAGATAAGAAATGTTCTCTTTTATTAGATTTTGAGCTATGCGAATCTCGTCTAATTGTGTCAATAAATATCACACGTCATATAATCATTAATAAAATAAGTGAATTGGTACATTAAGGATACATAGTTCATCCAATGAAAATAGAATAAGATGAATAACAAATCATTTTTATTCTTTTTGGGTAATGTCATGTTACAAAAGATGTACTTCACTTCACATACAAATTACAATTAAGCTTAAGTTAGGAGGATGGCGACTAGAGTTACTTGAAGACTTTTCTCTAATATCTCTTTTTCCCTATCCTAATCCCAATAATAATTTTCCCATCATAATCTTTTTTTTTCCACATCACCATCCACTATGCTTTTTTCACAATTAAACTAACTAAAAAGGTTCAAAACTAAAATAGAAAAAAAAATAGGAAAAAAATAAAGAAGAATATCCCAGCTAAAAAAAAAGGTATCAACTTGGAGTGTTTTGCTGGTACTCTCAAGAACTAAAGGTCATTAAACAAACATGAATTTTCAAACTTGTCGACTCCCAAAAATCCCAAAGCACCAATAATTAGTTGTCATTCCACTACTTCAAGTTTCATAGTACAACCAAATTGACCGCTCAAAATTCTGGTAACTCTAGTAAGTCCCCAGACTTTATGAAAACATTGTACCAAAAGTCCATATCGTCCTCTAGTTTTCCTCCAACCATCTCCATACTTTCTTGCTTCATGGCATGAAATGGAAATTGAAATTGTAATTCTTCGTGGGCACCCGCCATATCCAAACTTGAATTATCGGCTGTGGATAAATCGTCCGTCCAGAAACTCTCGTCGATTTCTGGAATAAAATTTTCAGACGAGTCCATCTCATCTAATTGCTTAACCATTGTCTGATCACCGTTTGTCATGGCTGTTGCAGCCATTGAATCGGCTGTGACAGTCGACATCTCGCTAGACGACAATTGTGGCGAATTCGGGCTGGACCCGGGTCGATTAATGTCTTCTTGAATGTTGCTAAAATTGTGTGAATTTTTCAAGGTAATTTGAGAAGTACTAGGAGCTTTGGAATCATTGTTGTTTTTGGAGTGTCTTTTTGAGTTCTGAGGAGGCTGGTAGTTTTTTAGCCTTTTTTTCAAGTGAGTGTGCCATACATTTTTAATTTCATTGTCCGTTCGTCCCGGTAATCTCGCTGCTATCGCAGACCATCTGAAAAATAAATAATTAAGGGAAAATTTGTTAGTACAAATCTAAACAAATATTTTGTAATTTAATTAAGATATAAGTGCACAAGCATTCTGGTAGTGCTTGAATTTTAATTATTGTGTCACACGAACCTATGGAGATATGCACCACATGACTTGATTTGTTTAGCTTGTAATTAAATGCTATAGATTTGCAAATGGCATTAAATAATGTAACTAGAAACCTGTCCAAACGAATCTTTTCACATATAAACAAATGATTAGATATTTAACTTCTAATTTTTTTTCTCCTTTTTAGCTCTATTCGGTTTTATAACTTCTATTTGAACAAAAAGACAAAGGTTTTGTAAAGATAAATAATCAACTTGCTAGGGTAATATTTTTTTGTTTACGAAAGAACCCGCAGCCGCTACTCTTTCGAGTGCGCACAGGGTAAATCCCCGGACTGACGCAATAGCCTGCAAACCACGGCAGCCGATTAAGCACACTTGGTAAGCCATGTGTGACATGCTCAACCAAGAAGGTTTATGCAGGGGATCGAACTCGTGACTTTGCGGTCCCGCGCTCTACCGCTACACCAACTTGGCTACCCTTGCGGGTCACTTGCTAGGGTAATATTTTTTTTTTTGTTGACGAAGGAACTCGCAGCCGCTACTCTCTCGAGTGCGCACTGGGTAAACCCCGGATTAACGCAATAGCCTGCAAACCACGTCGCCCGATTAACCACACTTGGCAAGCCACGTGTGACAGGCTCAACCAAAAAAGTTTATGCAGGGGATCGAACTCGTGACCTTGCGGTCCCGCGCTCTACTGCTACACCAACTTGGCTACCCTTGCGGGTCTTGCTAGGGTAATATTGACTTTAGAAATAGGGGAACAAATAAAAAAAAAGTAAGTCTATTTAATTTCCTCCTTTTTTGTGAATAATGATTATGAGCATGCAAGGCATTTGGTGAATGTGAAAAAGACAATACTCTTGAAAAATCAGCTTTTTTAGAGCTATGATCATTATTCTTCTTGCCGTTTCTCTCTTTTTAAAAGTCCTTTAATTTATTTTGTCTTTTTGTTTAAATAAGAAAAAAAAAGTGAAGGGATAGATTATATGCATGTGAATGTGATATATCTAAAGGGAAAGAATATTCAAGGAATTAAACTGATTACTAAATTAGCAATTTTTTTATTTGGAGAAAAATTAAAGGGAATAAATGGAAAGAAATTGAAACTGACCTATTGCCAAGCATTTCATGTAATTGGATAATGCTGTCTTCTTCTTCTCTTGTGAAATTTCCCCTCTTTATATCTGGACTCAAATAATTAGCCCACCTAAGTCTGCAACTCTTCCCACATCTCAATAGTCCTGATCATTCAAAAAATGAAAAAAAATAATAAGTTTTTACTTGCAAAAAAAAAATAAGAAAATAATAACACAAAAACGGGCTTTCAAATCCTTTAAAAAGAATGCTACATTAAGTTCTAAATATTTTTCATCAACTTTCACCATTTTTCCAATCAATTGCTTGATCAGATAAAAAATGAAAAAGATTGGGCAAGGAAATGGAAAAGCTCCTGAAAAGGAGCCCGTTTTGATTCAACGGGCTTTATGCCACCCGAATTAAAATTATTCGATCGAAAATAAAAAGAAATGATTGTCCAAGAAAATGAAAAAATTCTGAATAGAGAACGTGTTTCTTTCTTAGCATTCAGGCTAGTGAGTTTTGGATAAAGGAGTCAGATCCCATTCGGGGTTTTTGTCCGGTGCGTCCCGCTTCTCGGAAAAGAAATTATAGAGTGAGAATTTGAGGTGATTAATTACCGGCTAGTTTAGGGAGGGCCCTCCAATTGCCATGACCATTTGACTGAATATAAGAGATAAGAATTTGATCTTCTTCAGGTGTCCATGGCCCTTTCTTCAACCCCATCTTCTCACAACAAGGAGCTCTCACCATTTTTGTTTTTTGCTCTTTTCCTTTCACTTGATGATATTTTCGTTAATCAAATTGATTTGATAATTCTTCAAAAAGTAGTAGTCTTTTTTAGGCTATTTGTTTCACTCTTCTCTTGCAATAAGAGAGAAATATATGTGGAAATACTCAATATCAGTGGGAGCATATGCTTTGTATGTGTGGGTATTTATGCTTTTGAGTTACTCTATTTTTTATATGAAAATAAACGAATAAGTCCAAGACCAGCGTTTCAATTTCAAGAAAGTCATTGCTTGCGATTTCCACGAAGTTGGATCAGTCTCACTCTCTTTCTATCTGTAATAAAAGGAAAACAATATGATTTGAATGTATTGTTTTTCACAAGTTGTACGACAAGTGTGTGTTACACTAAATCAATTAGTACTAGATCTCTATTTCCAACATGAATGGTATGACATTAAGAAAAGCAAAAAGGGGTTTATCAATATCTTATCGATACTTTTTTTTTCAATTGATCTAAAAAAATTATATATCTTTTAACAATTATTTAATTTAACATATTTACCCTGAATGACATGACTTATTGATATGCGCTAAATATAAAAGTTCATACTTTGTAAGAGAGAAAGTAAAAAAACATGTGAATATCTCATAATTACTCAATTAAAAGAATAATTTTGATAATTTATCTTATGTGTCAAAAGTTTTCTTTTATTCATTGAATTTATGTTCAAATCAAGCACTTTCACATAAAATATGAAGGGAGTTGAGAAATTTTCCCTTTCTACCCATTTTATATTTTTATTTTGTTTGCAAACCGAAAATTAATAAAGGGAAAAAAAGAAACTTGTTTCTTAAACAAAAGGTTAGTATCAAATTAGGCATTGGACCTAGCTCACACCTACAAAGCTAGCTCAAGGGGAGGAGGATTGCACAAGCCTTATAAGGAGCACAGGGTTTTCATTCATCACCGATGTAGTATATTTTTCTTCAACACCCCCCTCACGTCTAGATCTAAACATTCTTTTATCCGAGATTCCACTGTCCGGTCTGAAACGTGCACATTCATGAACCGGGGGCATTTCTATGCCCATCGGTCCGGGACCGGTCAATTAGTCTCGGGGAGCATTCTGCTCCCTTTTTTGGGGGCCCACATCGGATTGGGCCTGAGCCTGGCTCTAATACCATGTCAAATTAGGCATTGAGCCTAACTCACACCCCAAAAGCTAGCTCAAAGGGAGGAGGATTGTCAAAGTCTTATAAGGAGCCTAGATTTTCATCCGTTACCAATGTGGTATATTTTTCTTCAACAGTTAGTGCATATACCAAATAAAAAGTTACTCCAATTATTTTAGTTATGAGTAGGGCGACAAAATGGATAAAAAATATAGATATTCGTCCGATCCAACCCATTTAAAATGGGTTCAATATGTGTCAACTCATGTTATTCACTTAAAATATGAGTAACTTAATGGGTAAAATGGATAAAACCCACAACTTTAGTAAAACAAGTTCATTAAAAATAAGAAAAATGATTTCCTTAATAACATTAGGGAAAACAAGTCTCACAAGTGACGTTTCACCAACCACCCCACCACCACCCAACCCAACCCCCAACCACACCACACCACACCCCCACCACCACCCAACTCAAACCCTCTCCCATCCCCTCCAATTTTTTAAAAAGTTTTTAATATTTTTATTTTTGGGTTTCTATACCACTCACCCCACACCCCCACTCCACCACCCTCCAAAAAAAATATTTTTCTTTAAAACAAATTTTAAATTTTTTTTATTTGATTTTTACACCTACCTCTCCCCTACCCCAACACCCCCTCCAAAAATAATATTTTTTCTTAAAAAATTTTATTTTGATTTTCTACATCATCCACCCACCCCGCATCTCTACCCCTCTCGAATTTATGAGAAATAAAAACTTATAATGAATGAGAAATTTGAGTAAATTTGGGGTGGGATGGGTGGTGGGTTGTGATTTGGGGCGGTGTAGGGGTAAGATTTATTTTAATTTTTATAAAAATAAAATAAAATATGTGAAGTAGAAAATTTGGGAGGGGGGGTGGACGGGAGGGGGGTAGGGTAGGGGTTGAGTGGGGCGGTGATGTGGGGTGGGTGGTGGTGTGAGATAAGGATGAGTGAAGATGAAGTGCATTCGAGGATTGTGGTTGGGTGTGGGTGGGATTTGGTTGGGGAGTGGGCGGGGTGTGGAGGGTGGGTGCAATGGGGTGGGAATGGTGGGGCTTCGGTGAGTATTTTTTGAAAAATATTTTCTTGGAGGTCGTGTCATTGAAAGTTTTTGAAGTTCTATTCTTTGTGCAAATGTTGAGGTGCAACTATTTACTAGGGATTGAATTTGTGGACAAGAAGATAAATTAATTTTCTTCATTTTAGCTAAATGAAGCCAACATCTATAAAGTAACTTTAGATAATATGAATAAATATGGATATTCATATTATCTATCGGGTTAATTCATTTTTATCCGTGTTAAATATGGAGGGTCGGATAATTGATCCGTTTTTATTTAACCCATTTTTATCGCTCATATCCAACCCGACCCGCCCGTTTACCACCCCTAGTTATGATATATTAATTAGTGTTTTGCGAATCGTGTTAAACTGCCTTATGCTATGGTCGGTTTACGCGAGCTACACAGGTAAAAAAGAAAAAAAAAAGGAAAAATTAAAATGATTTGAACAAATCAAGTCAAATATTTTACGTTAAGTGTGTGGACTTTGTATAAGTGATTAGCTTTGAAATTGTATTAATTAAATTGGTAAGAATTTGTCATGAAGTGATTTGGTAAAACAACACGAGATGACTGGCGAGGGGCCCAATAAGAATGCATGGGGACAAATTGTAATCCTGCATGGAAATTCATGAATTTTATTCATATTTTGTCATTAATATTCAAATTGAATATTTTGAAAATTCTGTCGTCATTATTTTTGAAAGAAAGAAAGTAAAGAAAACTTGTCGTCACCACATGAACAATAAGACAAGTTGGGTTTTATTTTTTAATAAAAAAAATTGCTTCTGTGAAGTAGTCACATGGGTGTTGTAATTTCTTTTTTTGTTTATTCAAGGACCAAAAAATAATTAATTGTAGGAAGCTGGGTCATGGTTGCTCAAGTTTAAGAAATTTGCAACTTGGTCCCCCTTTTTACATCATTATGCGATATGAAGTTTGAGCTGTTATTTTTCTCAAAAGGAAAGTCAAATGAGAATGATCCAGAAGAAGGTACTAATCGGAGGAAGGTTGGTGGTAACAGATCAATCAGGTGGCATAGATGTGGGAAGCTTAGGTATATTCAGAGATATTGTCGTATTAATATCTCCAAAACAAATGCTGCTAGTGAAGATGATGAGCCTAAATGGGAGACAATGCGGCTTTTGAATTAGCATCAAATAAATCTCATATTAATTATGTTGATTTCAAGGAGGAGTGGATCGTTGATTCTGGCTGTTCACACCATGTGAGCGGTGACGATTCATTATTTTCAGAGCTGCGACAACATAATGGAAAAGAGTTGTAGTAATGGCTGACAACTCAACAACAATAACCCACTGAAATCCACAACGTGAGTCTGGGGAGGGTAGAGTGTACGCAAACCTTACCTTTATCTTGGTAGTTAGAGCGACTGTTTTCGAAAGACCCTCAACTCAAGACAAAGCATAAGCAAAGGCAAATTAAAAGCAAAAGCAAACTAAGAGAAATGGTCATACCCGATCGAAAAAAATTAAAACAGTATGAAAATGCTAGTAACAAAAGCGAATACATCATGATTAAGATTGGTGTTAATGATACAACAACAACAACATATCCAGTGAAATCCACAACATGGGTCTGGGGATTGGTGTTAATGATACAAACATCAAATTAAATGATGTCTATCATGTTTCAGAATTGAAGAAGAATCTAGTTTCAGTCTCTCAAATACTGATTCTGGAAAATATATTTTGTTTGGTCCAAATGATGTGAAAGTACTTGATAACATGAAAATCATTGAAGCTGATATTCTGTTTGCTGGTAAGAAGAAAGGCTCTTTATTTGTCCTGTCAGCAGGAGAGACGTATGTGAAGAAAACAAGCCAGATAGATAATGCAGCGATATGGCATGCTCGGTTAGGACATTTAGGTTATCAAATGCTACAAAATATCTCTTCAGATAAACTCTTATATGGCATGCCAACTTTAAAAAACGCACAAGAAAAAGTGATTTGTCAGGGTTGTCAATATGGCAAATCACATCGTCTTCCTTTTAAAAGTTCATCAAATCGTAGATCAACTCCATTTGAACTAGTGCACACAGACTTGATGGGACCAATAAGAACAACAAATTGTAGCGGCTATCGATATGCGATGATATTGGTAGATGACTTCTCCAAATTTACTTGGGTGTATTTTTTAAGGGAGAAAAATGAAGCACTTTCCAAGTTCATTGAATTTAATGGCATTGCAGAGAAGGAGTTAGGGCAAAAAATAAAGTGCTTGAGGAGTGACAATGGTGGTGAATTTATGTCAACTAATTTCTTTCAATTTTGTGAGGAAGATGGTATTCAAAGACAGATGACGTGTCCCAATACCCCTCAACAAAATGGGGTTGTAGAAAGGAAGTTGGCACATCTCGCTTCAGTAAGTCTTTCATGGCTACACGATAAGAACCTATCTCGCGAGCTATGGGCAGAAGCATTTCAATGTGCATGTCATAAATCGCTTACCTCCTTAGTCTGGTAAAAAAAAAGACTTCTTTTGAATTTCTATATGATCAAAAGCCAAATGTTAGCTACTTTCGGGTGTTTGGTTCTATTTGCTATGTTCATGTTCCTAAATAAAATAGAATCAAACTTGATCCGAAAGCAAAGAGCTATATTTTATTTGATTACTATTAGCGAATATTCTCCGAATATTCACAGTATATTTTGTAATTATGATAGATGTATATTTAAGGTAACTTAGGATCCTTATTGTATTAGGAATCAACCATTTAAGATAAGTTAGGATTCTTACTGTATTAAGAATCAACCTCTGTACAACTATATATATATTGTGCATAATGAAAGGAATCAACTTATGTACGACCATTTAAGATAGAATAATTTTCTTTAGGGATTCCTTTCATTATTCACAATATATATAGTTGTACAGAAGTTATTCCTAATACAATAAGAATCCTAACTTACCTTAAATGGTTGATTCCTAATACAATAAGAATCCTAAGTTACCTTAAATATACATCTATCATAATTACAAAATATACTGTGAATATTCGGATAATATTCGCTAATAATTACGACTCATGTAGAAAGGGAAGGAAGTGCATGGATACAGAAACCAAAAAGTTCGATGAAGTGTTATCTTGGTGTACACCCAAAATTCAGGTTTGGATAATATCACGCTTGATGATTATCAGAATGAGTCATTGTTCCCTGAAACTAATGCACAAGGAGTTGATGAATCACCTACTCCAGCTATGAAATTCGTCTTCAGCAAACGACGAGCAAATATCTAAAAGATCCTTGAGGGAGAAAAGGCAACCAGCTCATCTCAAAGATTATCAAGTGCAGTTAAATCAATGCACTGTGACTTCGTGCTTCTTTGCTGGAGCATTTAATGAAGAACCTACATGTTACGAGAAAGCTAAGGGCTGTCAAAAATGGGAAATAGCAATGCAAGAAGAGATTGATGCCTTGAGGAAGAATGATACATGGAAGCTTGTACCAAAGCCAGAAACCAGCAAAGCAGTCACTTGTAAGTGGGTCTATCGACTGGAAAAAAATCAGATGACACAATTGAAAGATGCAAAGCTCGTCTCGTTGCTCGTAAATTTTCTCAAAGTTATGGGCAAGACTATGAAGAAACTTTCAGTCCTGTGGCGAAAATGGTAACTGTGAGATCAATTGTCTCACTTGCTGCTTTTAGAAGTTGGAAGTTATGGCAACTTGATGTAAAGAATGCATTTATATACGGAGAGCTGGATCGTGAAGTTCTAAGAGAGCAACCTCAAGGGTTCATCTCTAAACAATTTCCCAACCATATTTGTCGATTGAAAAAGGCGTTGTATGGCCTCAAACAAGCTCCACGTGCATAAAGTTGCATAATAATTTATTTTTTGTGGATTTAAAATCTCTGATTCAGATTCTAGTTATTTGTAAAATTAGAATCACAAATCCATTTGTTGGTTTTATTATACGTGGATGATGTGGGTGATATGATAATTAATGGAAGTGATGAAGAAGAAATATCTGGCTTGAGGGATGATCTGTCGATTCGATTTGAGATGAAGAATTTGGGTGAGGTCGAATGTTTTCTTGGTTTGGAAGTAGAGAAAACACGTAAAGGGTACCGAAAGAAATAATCCCTTGATTATTTTTATTAATTGAAAGATTATTTATACAAATTACATATTTTTATAATAGGAGAACATCCCATCGGAATGTCGAGTGACAACAATCCCCAAAAAAGTAGCTCAAGGGCCCCAAGTCTTTCATAGCAAACTCATAGCTGAGCAGTGTCATGATAGACTGGCACAAGGCATCGGAAGAGGCTGTCAAAACACATATAGTATGATATAGGCCATGGATGAACCACGACGGTAGATGAATAATGAATTATCCGATCTGCTGTGAGTGAACCCAATAGTCGAAACATAGTCTGCAATCCGCGTATACCAGGCCCGTGGAGACTGCTTAAGCTCATATAAGGACTTCTTCAACAAACAGACATGATGAGGATGGTTGGGATCCCTGAATCCCAACGGCTGATGCATATAGACTGTTTCCTTGAGATCACCATGTAGAAAAGCATTATTGACATCCAACTGATAAATGTGCCATGCATTCGAAAGAGTCAAGCTAAGCACAATGTGAATGGTAGCCGGCTTGACCACCGGACTAAACGTCTCACCACAATCAACACCAACCTGTTGAGTCTTACCATCACCCACAAGCCGCGCCTTATGTCGGGCAAATGAACCATCTGAATTTTCCTTATGAGCAAAAATCTACATAGACCGAATAATATTAATACCAGATGGACAGGGTACCAACACCCACGTCTTATTATCAATAAGAGCATTAAATTCATCAGTCATAACAATTTTCCAATTCGAGTCATTTAATGCAGACACATGATTTTGGGGTAAGGGTGATTTAAGAACATTAGAATGTTAATTAAAATGTCATTTTGATTTAAAAATACCTCGTTGACTACGAGTGACCGGTTTATGACTCGAGGGAGAATTTGACGGATTTTGGGAATTTGTTGGGTTCGGGACGGACTGGCCATCAGGCAGTGGGCCTGCTGGCCCAACACGGTATCTCGAGCGGTGACGGACCCGTTCAGGTAATCGGGTTGGGACCGGCCCAATCGGTGGAACTGGTCTAGTGGTGGTACTGGTATAGGCAGGGGGCGACAGACCAGTGGGGCCAGCGGGCAGTGGGACCGCTGGAGAATTTTGGGTGCGGTATATGTCCGAAAAATGCTGAATAACATATGAGGATATATTATCATCCAAAAAATTATACGAACTAGGCACGGGAGTATTCTCCTTAGAAAATGGAAATTGGGATTCCTCAAAAATGACATGGCGATTAATGATGATTTTATTAGAGGATAAATCAAAGCATTTGTAGCCACGATGATTAGATGGAAAACCCAAAAACACACACCGAGTAGACCGGGCTTGAAATTTGTTAATTGTGGTGGATGGAAATAACGGATAATATAAACACCCAAAAACCCGAAGATGAGAATAAGAAAGAGTCTTATTATATAAAATTTGTAGGGGGGGAGAATATGTCAAACCTTTGGAAGGAATTATGTTAAGGAGATATGTAGCCATTTGAAGAACATGATGCCAAAAATATGGAGGTACAGAAGCATGAATTAATAGAGTGCGGATAATGTTATTTATGGACCAAATTTTACATTCGGCTGTCCTATTTTGTGAAGACATATGAGGACAAGAAAAATGAAAATTGATCCCATTATTAGCACAGAATTCCCGAAGCACCCCATTGTCATATTCTTTGCCATTATCACACTGAATATTTTTAATTTCTCGGTCGAATTGGGTTCTAATGAATGCTCTGAATTTTAAGAAAACGGAAAAAACTTGAGATTTTTTCGCTATCGGAAACGTCCATAAAAAGTTAGAATAATCATCCAAAAAGAGAACATAATACCGATGACCCACAGAACTAAGAACCGGAGATGTCCATAAGTCGCTATGAATAATATCAAATGACATTAAAGTATGAGAATTTGAGTCTACAAATGACAACTTAATAATTTTTCCCAAAGAACAAGACATGCAATTTGGTGTACGACTTGTACCCTTACATGAAATTATACTATTTTTATCTAAAGATGACAAAATAGATGATCCCGGATGACCAAGACGAACATGCCACAAGGAAGGAGAGATGGCTGCAAAGGCTGAAGGCAGGGCTTGACTCGATGGACCGGAACTGGGTGTGATAGGATAAAGATCTCCCTTACTATCACACCTCATGAGAGGACTCCCCGTCTTGAAATCCTTCATAGAGAAACCAAATGGATCAAATACAATAGACACAGAATTGTCAGTAATGAATTTACGGACTGAGACTAAGTTTTTAATCAATTTAGGGCGTGTAGGGTGTTTTGAAAGATAAGAGGTGGATGAGGGGGAGATAACGTCTTATGACCATAACCACGAATTTGAATGGGAATTACCATTACCAACAATTATACCGCTAGGGCTGTTCAAATTGGAATAAGACGAGAGCGTACATGAATCGTATGTCATATGGGTAGTGGCACCGGTGTTCATATACCAATTTGGGTTCAGAGGATTTAAACCAAGCATGTGCATTGCGGCTTCGATGTCGGTAGGCGTGGGTGCCGCTGCGTGATGGGCTTGCGGGGGCCGAGGTCCAAGCACCCCCTGCTTGCAGTCTCGGCCCGAGGACGCGGCGGGTCGTAGGTGGAGGTGGACCAGCCGAATTGGGCACCGGATCGCATCGGGCTGTCCACTGCCAGTTGGACTGAAACTACCGCTGGGAGGAAAACTGGCTGGGCCTAAACTGCTATTGTGGGGCCCACTGCCACTGCATAGGGGCCCACTGCCACTGCATAGGGGCCCACTGTGGGCCCCAGAACTGCTGCTGCTGACCACCGCGAGGACCCCCATCGCCGCGGTTCTTGCCATTATTTTTCTTATTTATACCCTTTTTGCCGCCACCGTTGTTGCGGTTTTGGCCCGAATTGTTGGAACCGGTAGGATACACCTTGGACTCGGTCATCATGACTACGGGACTAGTACCGATAGTCGCTCGTTTTGCCATGCCTGCTTCTTCTAGTGTAAGCATAGAACGAGCCTGATAAAATTGCAGAAGCGGATTGCTTTGCCGAAGAAGCATTCCAACACTACTATAGGCCTCAGAGAGGCCGAAAACCATTTGGAGGACCAAACGATCGTTCGAAACCGCGCGCCAACGTTGCGAAGTTGGTCCGCCAATTCCTTTAATATTTTGCAATAAGCCGAATCATTAGGGAAATCTTCCATATGGACGTGGGAGAAATTCTGCTCAAGGGTAACAACTCTAAAATTTTGATTATCTTGAAATATATTACGAGTCTATCCCATGTCGCATGTGTCGTAGCGTCAGGCTCAATAATTGTTTGCAAAATGTCGGTAGATATTGTGGAATATATCCACTGTAGGACGGTAGCATCAAGAGTCGTCCACCACTTTGGATCATCCTCGCGTTTTGACACCTCCGTATCCTTAGGAACCGCGGGGATTATGTGATGGATGACTTGATGCGATCATGCGTGAATTTTGAACAGTTCGGCCCACGTCGCATATTGGACGTTTTCTATTTCAAGAACAAGAGGGATGTTATTCTTGATGTTAGAAACTGTAAGGGTAGGATGAAACTTGTTCCGGGATGTAGACATATTGATAGAACAATATGTGATTGAGGGATTAGGGAGAAATTTTTGGAAGAAGGGGGTTCTCGTCGGCACGAAACCCGAGAGCAAGGTCTGGGATTTTGCTAGGGATTTGACGGAAAGGTGGAGAATTTGGGAGAGAAAATAAACCTAGACTGTTGATACCATGAAAGAAATAATCACTTGATTATTTTCATTAATTGAAAGACTATTTATACAAGTTACATATTTCCATAATAGGAGAATCATATTCCTATTCTACTCCTAAAACCTTATTCTACTTGGATTACATTTATGGTAATACAATTATTATGGTAGGTGTACAGTACTAATTACATTACAATATTACCTAAACTAGGAGACTAAATATTACCTAAATATATACTCTATATACAGTAATTGCAAGGGAGAAACCGAGACAATATACACAATATACACATGTATATTGTGTGTATATTGTGTATATTTAACAGGTACTTCATATGTCAAAGAAGATATGCTAAGAATTTGTTGAAGCATTTTTGTATGGGGAGGCAAAAGAAATGACATGTACAAGAAAGGGAATGAATTTATGTAGCAAGAATTTACAGACGCAGATTGAACTGGGGATGCGGCTGGTCATCGTTCAACTTCAGGGTACTGTTTCAACCTTGGATCCGCGGCTGTTTCTTGGTGTAGCAAGAAGCATCCCACTGTTGCTTTGTCCAGTACCGAAGCGGAATATATAGCAGCGACAATGGCAGCCCAAGAATGCATTTGGCTGAAATGTTTGATGGGAGATATCTTTGGCAAAATGGACTATGCTATACAAATTCAATATGATAATGAAGTTGTATATGGACTATTTGGTCGTGATGCCTGTTGTTAATTGGTGGTCGAAAACTCGAAATACATTACTTAACATGAAGTTGTATTCACGTTAATTTCTTTCCAACTAGTTATATCATATGTCAAAACGTATTACTTTACTATCTAAGAAGAGTGAATAAGCAAAAGCCTCTCCCGTCAACATGCCTGCTTAGGCTCTGAGGGCATGTTGGTCATTTCGTATTGCAAATGTGCATTATCTGGTTGTTCGTTGGGCTTTAATGCTTTCTTCTGGATATGAAATGACGAGAAAGCCATAAATATTCAGCTTACAAATCCGCAAGCCTTTTGCAATATTGGCTGGGAGGTTTTTTCATAAATTTGTTCTAATGGAACAATGTTAATTGGCCAAAAAAATTCCTTTACAGCAAGCCTCCATACAAATATTTTTGTGTCTTGACCAGTTTACCCCATTGCTTATATCATCAACATATCTTTTTACAGTACTTCACGTGGACATGTCCCCTACCCCACTATTTACTTGCGCCAAATTATGTGAAGTTATTTGATTGAATATTAAGTTTAAAATTAAAAAGATATATTAAAATTTATGATAAATATAAATAAATTTTAAATATTTATATAGTTATAAATTATATTTTTAAAATAAAAAATATAATATAAATTAAAACATAAAAATATAAATATAATATATTTTCTATGCAGAGGACCACAAACCCAAAAAAAAAAAAAAAAAAAAAAAAGATATAGACTTTAGTAGCTCCAAGTTGCAAATTTACATTCTTTCTTAAAATAATAGTGCACGTGATGGTTTGACCAAGTCAATCCACGTGCTCTGATCACTTCTATCTATAAACACATTTCTATTATTTTATAACAATTTTTTGTATTTAAATCCATGCTTTTCCTCTATTTTTCTTTTCTTATGGTTAATTGGGGGTTAATCATTTGAATATTCATAATAATGTCACTACTAAAATATTTCTTCCGGTCACGCGTCTCTCTCCTTGTACATACCCCACCGTTAGGGATATTTAAGTAAATTAAAAGATAATGATAATGCTACCCTACTACAGCCATTATATAAAATTTATATGCCTTTTGTAATAATTCACTTTCTCATACAAAATTCAAATAATTTATAATATTTTTTCATAGGTTTTCATATTTTCTTTAGCATAGTGCAAGGCAAATTACTTATTTCTTGAAATGGTACCACTTGAGTTAGAGTGAAGTGGTTTTTTAAGCAAATTTTAATTTATGGTGCGACAAAATTACTATTCAGTTTGAATAAACTTATAATTGAAACACTAACTAGAGCTAATTAATTCTAGTATAATAAGTATATAAATTTTCGTGCAACCTTGCGTATAATTAGCGGGAGTTGTTTTGATCTTATTCATGGAACAAAAATGAAAAAAATGATTAGGATCCCCCCCCCCCCCCCTCGGAAGTTAGACCCATTTTGCTTTTTTATCTAAGGGATGTCTCATTTGGGTCGAAGGAGCAATGTCAGTTGCATCATTATCAAACTGACCGCAAATCTTTTTATATTTATTTTTCATGTGATCAAAAGTTAAAAAGTAGTTAATATATTCAAGATAATTTTATATTTATAAAATATCATCTCAATTTTTTTACTGAGCTGCACGAGAAATTTTATTTTGTGAGTCACATAACTAACACTACTTATATGAGACTATCTTTTTACTTGACAAGTCGATACTTGTTATAAAACATAAAATAACGAAGGAAATTGTTATAAAATAATAATAAAGCTAGAACAATAATATTGCTGAGAAAGAGAGAAGAGAGGAGATTTCTTATTTCTCTTGATGGATGAAATACAATGAGGAAACATCTATATTTATAGGAGAAAATTGACTTGGTCCCAAAGTTATCATCCCCAATATTTCTCCTAAAACATCCACAATTTATGATAATATCTATAACACTCCCCCTTGGATATCTATTTTGATAGATAATATGCCTCATTAAAACCTTATTAGAAAAAACTAGGAGTGGCCAGTGGGCCGGGCTCGGGTCTGGCGGGCCGGGTCCGCGGTGTCGGGGTCGGGGGCCGGACGGGAGAAGGGGCGGGGTCGGGTCTGGCGGGCTCTGGCGGGGTCGGGTCTGGCGGGACTGGAGCAAGTCCCGTCCCGATCCCGATCCCGTCGGGCTCGGGTCGGGGCGGGGTCGGGCTCGGGTCGGGATACGGCGGGTTTTTTTTTTTAAATAACATATGTATAAAAAAACTCAATAAACAAAACAAGATAATGTAATAAAAATATCCCAAGGTGTTTTTGTGCCTCTTATATTATTTAATAGACATATGATTTTTTTGTAATACAAATACAATTGTCTAAAATCTAAATTGCAACTTTGTGGTGTTGTCCAAAAGTTACAAATTACATAATAAAATTACAATTAAAAAAATTACATTCTCAAAAAACCCTGTTCTAATTGCTTGATGATTTCATGTGGTTCTTCGGTTGGAATTGGTATTTGTTGGTCAAATTGATCCACGTCGCTTCCACTACCTTCGGTTAAGATTTCGTTGTAGTTTTCATCATCTTCTTCGTTGATCTCCGGTTGACCGCACCTTTCTCCGCTCCGCTCGTATCCAATCTACGAATAATACCGCAATTTCCAAGTGTCTCCGGCTAATGAGTGTACGTGGTCTCCTATTTGATATCTCTCGCTCGAGAAAAAGCGCTTTCGACGCAGATTGACGACGCTTGAATGTTCAAAACATCTCGAGCCATCATTGAAAGTGTCGGAAAGGTCTTCTCATTCCCCTCCAAGTATTTCAAACAAGTCTTCATGTCCATCTTCATTGATAACTTCTTGATACGGTACGAGAACCCCCGCAAAACAAAAATATCCAACTCGCTAATTTGGTTAGTAGTAGAGGTACGACCGCACATTCTATTTCGAGGCTTTCAATACTAGCCGCAGAAACAAGATGTCTTTTGTGAGGTTATATTGAAGATGAAGAAGATGGTATGGAAGTTTGGTAAGTTACTAGCATTTTCTTGTTGATAAAATCTATATATATTTTTGCATTGGTGTTCTACGCTAGACAATACTTCTTCTTTAGTTTGTTCAATAGGTGGTGGGTGATTTAGATTTTTGGGACTTGGAGGTGGTAGTACTTCTATACAATCGTAAATAGTTTCAATTAGTAATTTAGTACCGTCTATTTTAATAGTAGGATTTAATACTGAGAACCAATAATATAAATAGAGGGAATAGGAATAAAATATTTTTTTATTTTGACAAACATTTTTTTAATAGTTTGCCTTATAAATTTGGTTTTTCCATATATTCACTAAGTAATAAAAATATTAGAGTTATATAAAATAACATAGTTGAAATAGTAGGATAATATATACCGGAAAATTCTTTTGTTGCTTGAAAAAATTTCTCTAAAAATACAATAAGTTAGAAAAATTTTTCCCAATCACTATCTAAAATCATATCAGCTGGCTTTTTATTATGAGAGTTAAAAAATAAAGTTATAGGTAATTTATAGTCATAAGCAACAAGTAGTTGCTCGTATAAAGAATTCCACCTAGTGGATACTTCTTGTGGAATTTTTCTAAAAGGTAGTCCACAATCATGACAAATTTTTTTATATTCTTTTCTACGTTGTTCTTTATTACTTTTAACAATAAAGTTTATAGCAAATTGTATTTAATAAGAATGTCTTCAAAAAGTGATAGATCATCCTTTACAATTAAGTTATATATATGGCACGCACATTTTATATGAAAATGGTCTGGAAAAGACGGAGTTAAACTATTTTTTAAAATTGTAATTGCGTAATTGTTACTAGAAGCGTTATCTAATGTAATAGTCATAATTTTATCGGTAATTCCGTAATAATCGCACACTTGATAAATATTTTCTGCAATAAAATCGTTAAAAGCAGGATTATACATCTCTCTTAACAGTTGATCTAGGAAAACCGTTAAAAGCAGGATTATATATATCTCTAATGTAATGAATAAAACCGGGAGATGAAGGAAATGAAAAAGGCAAACCCTCCACAGCAACTAATTTTGTTATTGCTTCCCTATCTCTATGTTTATTGTATTTAGGGCCTACAATTCCCCCCGTCATAGGGTTAATTTGACATTGTACTTGGTCCAGGACAATATTAGTATGTGAACCTTGTCCTGATGGAGCGGGCGTTTGCGCCCCGGTTTTGAAGCCTGGTATTGGGCATACCTAGGCTGGATGAGCACTTACTACGTGTCTAATTAAACCCCCGTCCCACCGTGACCTTTTCCAGTTTTAAATTTTAAAACATTTTTACAAATTTTACATATGGCTACTTGATTCTCTACGTCCCTATCAAAAAATGTCCATGCATCCGATTTTAATGGTCGTTTCTTGGACCTCGTCTCATACTAGGGGGAATAGGAGGTATTTCGGTTGAAGGTGCACTAGTGGGTGTGTTGTCATCAACATTAGTGGGTATATCATCTAGATCATCGTCTAAATTAAAGTCTTCTTGAGTTCCGAGAAAATAGCTCCTGGTCTAAATCTAATGGTATTGTAGGAAAATATTGAGTATCAACAAAATCATCCCGTGTAGGAATAAGATGACTAGAAGAAGTACCCTTGCCCCTGGTTGCCCCTACTAGAAGAAGCACCCTTACCTTTACCCTTAAACATACCTTTTAATCCTTCCATTTTAATTATGATAATAAATAAATAATTAAAGACAATAAAATTAAGTGATCTAAACTAAATAAACAGACAATAATAATTTAATGAAGGAACGAATGTACCAAACGCCGACGTAACGTCGACGTGTAATCGAGAGGTTGAAAATTGAAACTTTGCTCGATGGAAGATCCTCAAGCTAGTTGCCAACTTCACTACCAATTCCCAAATGAATAAATAAAATTGAATATTTAGCAAACAATGTAGAATTGTAGAGAGATATATTGAGAAATTAGAGAGATTGTAGGAAGATTTGTGAGAAAGATGAAGAGAAAATGAGTTATTTATAGTTGAAAAATTGGGTTAAAGTGTAAATATAATAACTTATGGGTTAAAAATAAATATTAAGGGGTAGGGGGTTGGGGGAGGGGGGGGGGGCTAAAATGGCCGTTGGTGCAACGACCATTTTTGCAAAGGGCGGGGTCGGGGTCGGGGTCGGGGCGGGCTCGGGTCTCGCGGGACGAGACCTCGTCCCGTCCCGAGTTCGAGTCCCGCCCCCGTATTTTTTTTTTTTTGGCGGGGCGGGCGGGACCGGGGCGGGCTCGGGACGGGCTCGGGTCGGGGTCGGGCTGTCCCGGCCCACTGGCCAGCTTTAGAAAAAACTCAGTGAAAAAAATTATAGTGAAGGAAAAAGAGTACACATTTCTAATAATACACATTTTGATTGCCTCATTAAAAACCTTACAAGGAAAATCCAGTGGGACAAAACCTTATACGGAAAAAAGAGAGTAAAACATGTATTATCTCCCCCTGATGAAATTTAGTCCAAATGCTTGAGTCTTCGGATTCCAATCTTGTGTACCATCTTCTCGAAAGTTACAGTTGGTAGAGACTTAGTGAACAAGTCAGTCATATTATCACTTGAACGAATCTGTTGCACGTTGATATCACAATTATTTTGGAGCTCGTGTGTGAAGAACAACTTTTGTGAAATGTGCTTTGTCCTGTCTCCTTTTATGAATCATCTCTTCAATTGAGCAATACATGTTCCATTATCTTCATATAAGATTGTGGGCATTTTGTCACATTTCAAATCACATTTTTCTCGAATAAGATGTATCATTGACCTCATCCACACAATTTCTCGGTTTGCTTCATGAATTACTATTATCTTCATATAAGGTTGTGGGTGTTTTGTCACATTTCAAACCAAATTTATTTTCAAACAATTCAAATTAGTTCTAACATCAATTGAATTTATTGATATTTCTTCATTTTCTTGAGTTTGAGGCTCATTGATTTCTTCAAGAATATCAAGATTGATCAAATCTAGCATTTCTTTATGAGATTCTTTCTTAGTGTTATCTTGATCATTTTTTTCTTTTTCTAGGATTTCGATCCTTAGAATCCAATGGTCTATCACGCTTCAGGCCTGCTTTGGACTCATTTGCTATGACACTAGTAGATGGTCCTATAGGGACATCAATCTGAATTGGGACATTCTCTGCAGGGATATGTGATTTGGTAATCATTTTCAAATCTGTAAATGTGTCTGACATTTGATTTACTATTTTCTGCAAGTGAATAATCTTTTGGACCTCTTGCTCACGAATAGAAGCACGTAGATCAAGATGAGACAATGATGGATTATTCCACAAAATTTTCCTTTTTACTTCATTATTATCTCCCTCTAAAGGGTAGTCCGGTGCACTAAGCTTCCACATGCGCGGGGTCCGGAGAAGGGCTGGACCGCAAGGGTCTATTGTCTGCAGCCTTACCTTGCATTTATGTCAGAGGTTGTTTACACGGCTTGAACCGTGACCTCCTGGTCACATGAAAACAACTTTACCAGTTACTCCAAGGCTCCCCTTATTCTCTCCCTCTAATTTTGGAAAATTTTCTCATCAAATCAACAATATGCAATTAATCTTATTTCAGTATCTCCATGTAAGAAAAAATTATATCAGGCTCATAGTTATAGCAAGATAAATAAATGCATCAATTGAATAAATATATGGTACTTCAGGACCAATCTAATTTTCTCATTTCAAATTCTTTTAGCAGGTAGTCTACAGCTTTTCGAAAACTCTTCAAAAGCTCCAATAATATTCAAGTTAGCAACTTGCACAACATTATGAAAGATTTTGATTATCATAAAAGGATAAGGGTAAACAAAGTCATCTTTGTACCCCTCATCAATAATATTTATTAATGTGATTTCAGTACATCAATCTTAGTTCATTTAATCAGTTTAAAGATTACAAATTCAATAACTTGTTTATGCTTCACGCATTTTGAATCATTCAAAAAATTCATTTAAATTTTGTCACGTAAGTCATATAGGCCGAGACAATTTTCATTTAGTATTTCATTTACATGACATCTTCTGATGTCAGGACTGCAGGTCCAATAAATTTATCCTTACCAAGATGCATTTACTTGGTAATTATTTCTACATCAACATGCTTTAAGAGAGGTAGAATTCAGATCCTCATAATATTATATAATATTACGCACTATATTGTATCAACGATATCGTCGACGAGATATCATTTTGTATCGGTTTGCAATTAGACATAACTTACTGAGATCTTATCACTTCATTATTTTTCAGGTACCTGAACCTCGTATGAGGGTTTATGAAGTGTTATGTCATAGGCTTTTCAAGAGCACATTACCTCCTTATTATGATCATTTGCTCCTCTCCCTTTTCAAGGATTATCTCATTTGGAATTGATTTGTCTACCATGCTTCACACATGTTGTAAACCCTGTCCTTCAGAGACATTTAGGAGCATCTTGCAGCTGGAATATGAAATAGTTGGGTCTGCAAATGTTTCTAGCATTTGACTTGAATTATCATTTGAACGAGGATCATATTGATGATAATTCACAACAAATTTCTTAGTTGTTTATTCTCTCTCCTCTTATATTAGAAAAACTAACATACATTTCCACCTTATTTGGGAATCCATCTGTGTTCATCATGGTAGATTCATTAATCATATACCGCACAACAAAAACTATTTGATGAAAACATTTGGTTCCTGACCTTGAACCAATTATGAGGAGAGAATTTATCACACTTTATTGGTCTGAAGCATATAAACATCATTGTATGCAATATATCATATCTCATACCAACACATGAAACTTTATTCTCATATCAATGGTTTAGCTATCTAATGGACGACATTCAATGCTAAACCAGTTTGAATATCAACCAACATTATCAAGACGAATTGTCTTGATTACATAATCTGAAAATTGTGCTTTCAACTCAATTATTTTAAGCAAGCAACTTCGTAAATGTCAAACTGAGGGTTGACAATAAACGCACATGTGACCGTCTCATAGATGCATCTATTTAAGATATCACATAATAGGTGAACAAACCCATATTCACCATTTATATTTTTTAAAATGTAGGGAATTCAATCCCAACATTAGCTAGTATAATCAACTTATCATGAGAACAAGCAACACAAACAAATTTTGAAGAATCTTCTAGTTCTTCAATGTATGTCGAATACTCAATATGTACATCATATTTGAATCAGGATGGCAAAACTGCTCATGCCAACCATACTAGTAAACTTCAAGTTTATCAAGCCATGTGCTATTTATTTTAGTAAATTTCTGATATACTGTGACATGAGTTGTCTTTTGTATCAATAAATTTCTGGTTTATTGTGACATGTATTTCATCATGCTTATATTTGTGCAGTACAATTTGGAGAATAAAGAGAGTAACTTTTCACATACATATTTCTTACCCACTATGATTTTGAAGATATTTAATCCTCCAATCATTTATAGCTTCAATATGATAGTCATTTACTTTAGTAAACTTCGGGTTTACTATAACTTGTGCTTCGATCATAACAACTTTGTATAATACAATCTAGAACGCATGACATAATAGTATATAAGCTCTTCAGGAGCCTTTAATATATTCTCCATAATCACATATTGTTTGGACACTACTAATGACATGATCTTCTTGATAAATAGTTAGCTCTTCTGGAGCCCTTAATTGATTTTGTACTATCAAATATTTCTTAGACACTGCTGATGTCATGAAAGAAAAATTTAATTAGACAATGCTGGTGTCATGAAAGAAAACAGTAACCAAATAAATATTTAAAAACAATTTTAAATTCATAAAGAACGAAAAGTAAACGTTAAGTTCTAAACTTCAGTATTTTAAACATCTTCTTCAGGGAGGCTAATTAATATCTATTTTTTTTAGCAAAATGACAACTGTATAGTTATCACTTCCTTCAAGAAAAAATTTATGATTCAAGCTGGCACATGTCAAACGTTTGATTGATCCATACAGTAATTGCAGTATTGTCAAGTAACTAAAAGTTAAAGCTCTCGTCTGTGAGACTAAAGAAACAAAAGAAAGGAATTCAAATCTTAATTTAATTACTCAATCAATTTGTCATAAGGTACTCCATGGGAGAATTCAACCACATGTTATAAAATTAACCAATATATTCTTACGTACCACATGAATAATATGTATCTATCTCTCCAATAGGAAAGTGCTTGATATACAACGTTCATCTATAGCTCATTATTTTGCTCAAGCACAAGAAGATATTGCTTCAAAATATTTCTCAGATATTTTACCAATTCTTTCTTCTTCTGGAGTAAAGTTTCAGAGTTTTACGACCGTTTCGGGAGTTTCAAGATTTACTACTTCGAGAGTAAATTTCAAAGTCTTACTACTCAAGGAGTAGATTTCAAGGTCTTACTATTTCAGGACTAAATTTTAAATTTTTACTATTTCGAGAGCAGAGTTCAATGTTCTACTACTTTGGGAGAAGAGTTCAAATTTCTATTACTTCGAAAGTAAATTTTCAAGTTCTACTACTTCGGGAGTAGAGTTTAAAGTTTGCTACTTCGAGAGCAAATTTCTGAGTTTACTACTTCGGGAGTAAAGCATATAATATTCAAAATATTTCTTCTAAATTATTCTACCTCTTCTGGAGATGAGTCGTGATATCTTCACAATCAAATACACGTCCACATTTATAAGCTTTACTATATACTATCACATTCACTTCAGAGAATGAATCTATATTTATAACATTTATCAAAAGTTCTTATTCTTTAGGATGGAACATAATCATCTGAGCGTTTCCTTAACCACATTAAATTATAATAGCTTATAACCTCTTTTAAGATATCGTTAATTCAAGAACAAATTAAGGCATGCATATAAGAATAATACCACTTCAGGTGATTATAGACATATCTATTTAGTCATAACGAGCCTTTTGAAATAAACTAAAAACAACAAATAGACATTGATTTAAATGTTGCTAAAAGGCTAGACCACGTGAGAATCACTACTTAAAACTATGATTGACAAAAGAATTTTCGAGATATCACTGGATAATCATTTATCCACAAGTTACTGCCTATTACTAGCTATATGATGTTTGCCCAGTAGAGTAATATATTATTATATTACTAGGTATATTAAAAAGAAGTAACCCGTGTAATTTGGTGAAGTCAATAAACATAGAAAATAAAATATTCTTTCCATAGATTATTATATCAACTGCCACTTTTATATTGCAAACACTTTTAAGGTAAATCAACATTAGATTTTAACCTTTCAAGAACTGAGATTTGTGCGACCTGCATATAGTCCGACATAGAACACTTGACAAAAATCTCTGGTCTTCAAAGAGATTGCCTCATAACTTATTCGAACTTCGAAGATTTTGTAGTTTCATGTTTGGTAGACAATGGTTAGAGACTCGTGGTGTTATAAAATAATAATAAAGCTAGAACAAGAATATTGTTGAGAAAGAGAGAAGAGATGAGATTTTTTATTTCTCTTGAGGGATGAAATACAATGAGGGGAACATCTATATTTATAGGAAAAAATTGACTTGGTCCCAAAGTTATTAGACATCCACAATATATGATAATATCTATAACAACAATGATAAATTTTCTATTTTTCCTTAATTAAATTTCTTAGCTAGAAATAAAAATAAAAGAGATAAAAAATAAAGTTAAAATATCTTCAAACGACGATTTAGAGAATGGTAGGAAAAGTACAGTTCTTTTTAGGATTTATGATCTGCATTGTTATCTCTGGACTTGGTGGTCAAGCACCTCTATTATTAAATTAAACTCTAATTGTTTTAAAAAAAAATTCTTTTGATAAATGTTAAAAGTATATGTGGCTTTCAATTAAATAAATTTATAAATAAGAACATTTACATGATCACGAATCAATGCTAGTTTATAAACATATAGACATATTTAATTGTCTACAGTAATTGCATATTTGATCAAATAATTAAAATTGTAGAAAAATAACCTATTTTAGATCTTCAATAATTAAAATTGTGAAAGCAAAGGTTTTAGAATATTGCAATTAAAATTCTCCTAATGCCATTATCTAATCACAGATCTTAGATACATTTTCAGTCTTCTTTTCTTTGTTTTTTTTAGGTTGGCTAGTGGGTCGGGTCGGGATACTCGCCCGGCCCCGATCCCCCCCAAAAAAAAATCGGTGTCGGGGTTCGAACTCGGGACGGGACCTGGGCTCGTCCCGCCGGTCCCGATCCTGATAGGACCCGCCCCAACCCGACCCCGCCAGCCCCCTCCCCCTTTGCAAAAACAACCATTGCAACAACGACCAGATTTCAATTTTGGTCGTTGTGCAAAGATTATAATAGTCATTTTTGCCCCCCCCCCTTAATAAACCTCTCTACCCCCTTAATATTTATTTTTAACCCCTAAGTTAGTATATTTATACTTTAACCCTATTTCTAAACTATAAATACCACATTTTCTCTTCATTTTTCTCACAAATCTTCCTACCATCTCTCAATTTATCTCTCTACAATTCTACATTGCCTACTAAGTATTATATTTTTTTTGCTCATTTATATCAAAGTTCAAAAACTGAGAGTGAAGTTCGCAACTAGCTTGAGGATCATCCATCGAGCAAAGTTTCAATTTTCAACCTCGATTACACGTCGACGTTACGTCGGCGTTTGGTACATTCGTTTCTTCTTTAAATTATTATTGTTACTTAATTTTAATTATCGCACTTAATTTTATTTACTTTAATTATTTATTTGTATAATTATAATGGAATGCATTGAACGTATGATTAAGGGTAAGGGTGCTTCTTCTAGTAGGGGTAACAAGGGTAAGAGTACTTCTTCTATAATTCTATTCCTAGTCCCGATGATTTGATTGATTTCACACTTATAGATGAAACTATTTTTTTAATGATATACCATTAGATGAGGAGGTATATTCTGCATCGAATCCAGACTTTAATTTTAACGATGATGTAGATGACACACCCACTAGTGTACCTCAACCTCAAGCTCAGACTGAGTTTCAACCTCAAACTGAAACTGGAATGCCTCCTATTCCCCCTAGTATGAGTCGAGGCCCCACACAACAAAAATTAAAATAAGCTGCATGAGATTTTTTTGATAGGTACAAAGAGAATCAAGTAGTTAGATGTAAAATTTGTAAAAATGTTTATAAATTTAAAATCGGAAAAGGTCAAGGTGAGACGGGAGGTTTATTGAGACATTTACAAGGCGATCACACATCTAGGTGGAATCAATAACAGACAAAAATATTTGGTGTGCCAGCTGAGTCGGGACAAGGTTCACATAGTGTCCCCGACTAAGTACATGGTCAAATTAATCCGACGACGGGGGGAATTTTTGGTCATAAATATGATAAACACAAAGATAGGAAAAATATGGCAAAATTAGTTGCAGTGGAGGGTTTGCCTTTTTTGCATTTCCTTCCTCTTTGGTTTTATTCATTACATTAGAGAACTGTATAATCATGCTTTTAACGATCATCCTAGATCAACTGATAGAAGAGACATTTTTAAATTTGCAAATGAATATCAATAGTATTTAGTTATGCATTATAACATTTTAATGGCAAAGTGACTCTCACTTCTGATATAGACCGTAGTACTAACGGTAATGATTATTTAACCATTACATGTCATTTGATAGATCAGACTTGGTCTATGCAAAAATGTATTATAACATATAGATATATTGATGATAGGCATACTGAAACTTTTATTGTACAAAATATTCATGAAATTTGTGATTATTATGGAATAATTGATAAAATTATAACTATTATATTAGATAATGCTACTTCTAATGATTATGCTATAAGACTTTTAAAAGTTCGATTAACTCCATCTTTTCCTGATCATTTTCATATAAGATGTGTGTGTCATATTTATAACTTAGTTGTAAAGGATGGCCTAAAACGTTTTGAAAACATTCTTGATAAAATTCAATTTGCTATAATCTTTATTTTTAAATGTAATAAAATACAAAGACCCAAAGAGTATAAAAAAAAACTTGTCAAGATTGTGGATTACTTTATAGAAAAATTTATGAAGAAGTAGCGACTAGGTGGAATTCTCTATATGAACAACTACTTGTTGCTTACGATTATAGAAGACCTATAACTTTATTATTTAACGCCCATAATAAAATCTAAGGGATATGCTTGTAGATAATGATTGGTAAATTTTTTTTAGAACTTATTGGATTTTTAGAGAATTTTTTTCAAGCTACTAAAGAATTTTCTGGTATTTATTATCCTACTATTTCAACTATGTTATTTTATATAGCTCTAGTATTTTTGTTACTTAATGAATATATGAAAAAACAAACTTATAAGGCATCTATTGAAAAAATGTTTAAAAAATTAAAGAAAAATACTTTTTTTCTATTCCCACTATTTATATTAGAGGTGTTGTATTAAATCCGACTATTAAAGTAAACGGTTGTAAAACATTTGTTGAAACGATTTATGATTGTATAGAAGCACTTCCAACAGACCCAACTGAAGAACCAACTCACAAACAAACTAAAGAAGAAGTTATGTCTAGCATACACAATGAATGCAAAAAATATATATGTATTATCAACAAGAAAGTGCAAATAATCAACCGGCTTTTGTACCATCTTTTACTACTTCGCTGCAACCTTATAAAAAACATGCGGTTTCTGCTGCTAGTATTCAAGGCCTTAGAAATAAAATGTTTAGTGGTTCAACTTCTTCACAAGTTAGCGAATTTGATGTTTATGTTTTGTAGGGTGTTGTACCGTACGAATTAATTGTCAATGATGAAGGACATGAAGGCTTACCGAAATACTGGAGGGACAATAAAGAAATTTCCGACACTAGCAAAGATGGCCCGAGATGTGTTGAACATTCAAGCGTCATCAACAACGTCTGAAAGCGTTTTTTCTCCAGAAAGATTTCAAATAGGAGAGCACAAACATTCATTGGCGGGAGACACATTGAAGATTGCAGTTCTATTCAGAGATTGGATTCGAGCGGAGCGTAGAAGGTGCGGTCAACCGAAGATCAACAAAGAAGAAGACTACAACTACAATGAAATCTTGTCCGAGGGAACATGAAGCGACATCGAACAACTTAACCAACAACTTTCAATTCCAACCGAAGATCCTCAAGACATTGTGAGGAAATTAAAAAGTATGATTAACTATGTAATTTTTTTAATTACAATTTTACTACGTGATTTGCAACTTTTGAACAACACCACGAAGTTGCAATTTTAAAATTGTATTACAAAAAAATCATATTTCTATTAAATATTATAAGAGGCATAAAAAAAGCATTGGGATATTTTTATTACACTATCTTGTTCAATTTTATATATATATATATATATATATTTTAAAATTAAGTGTCTAAAAAAAACCTAAATCCCCCTAGCGACCCGACCCCGCCCCGCCCCCAACACCGGTCACCTTTTCCGGTGGGATGTGGGACGGGACGGGACATCTGCCTGTCCCGCTAATCCCATCGGAGCCCCAGTACCGACCCTTCCCTCCCGGCCCACTGACCACTCATAGTTTTTTCTAGCTAACCATTTTAATTAGGGAAGAAAACATATTGAATTTAATATTACCTTTTGTTTTATGTTTAAAAATAGCAAGTGTCCGCTTGTCAAGAAATAAAAGAGTCTCACATAAGTAGTTTTGGTTATGTGACTCACCAAATAAAATTTCTCGAGCTGCCTTTCATTTAATGTCAAGACATTTTTACTAACATATTTACATTATTATCAAGTTATGTGGTGGTAGAACGTAAATATTTTCGTTATTTCTCTCAAAGAATTATTTGATTATATAATGAATTTCATTTATTGTCAAAACTTAAGAGTATGATACTTTAGTTTTTCTGATTGTCAACTTGAGTATAAATATGGAATAAGGTCAAAATAAGATGAAACTAAATTCAATGGATAGATAGATGACAACGGATCGGATCCTACTAGATCCAGATTCAGATCCGTTTTTATATCTGGATCCAGATTCATCGGATCCACATGTAAATTTTTTTGCCCATAACCCATTCTATTATCATATGCCCATAACCCATTCTATTATCAAACCACAAAAAGATAATCTGCAACAACAACAACAACAACATACCCAGTAAAATTTCACACCGTGGGGTTTGAGGAGGGTAGAATATATATAGATCTTGTCAATAGATAATCTGTATGTACAATTATTTTATGCGATTGTTAAAAACATGAATTTTGTTCTCCAACCGCTACTATACTTTCCATGCCATATGCAATTGAAGCAAACACCCATTGGGGTAGTTGACTCTCTCTTTACCTTGAAACAAAAAAGGAAGAACAAAACTTGATCAATAGAGAAACAAAAGAGGATACATTAGTCTCCAAAGATAAATTTGACTCAAATCTCCTAAAAGACAATATAATATCCATAAAGGATTAAAATTAAGTTAACAACAAATCTCATCAACTCGACGTTATTGAACAATATCTTCATTACTTAAATTTAAATTATCCACAAGACAATCCAATTTAAGTTGGTTACTAGCTCGTCCACCATTTATTGACATTTCAAGCTCTACTTCAAGATTAACTTAGCATCTGCTTTATGATAACGTCCGATTATCACATAAATAATAGGGAGAAAATCTTAATTTGTAAGAAAATACTTATAAATTACATTTTAGGTTATAATTATATTTAATAAAAAATGGATTCACGGGTCGGATCTGGACCGGATACGGATTTCAAATATAAGATCAAGATTCGATCCTTCAGAGATTCGGGTCCGATCCGAATCCATCGGGTCCAAATTTTAAAAATTCATATCCTATAAAACGAATCGAATTCATCAAATTCAAACCGAATCCAAAATCCACTACCATATCTAAATATATCACAGTATCACACATAAAGTAGAGTGAAAGCAGTGTTATTACTATTTGACTCTGTCGTTATCAGGCTACTTCTTTTTCAGATGACAATACGTTAGACTAAAATGGGTCTATGTTTTAGAAAACAAAACAACAGTCAATATTGGAAATTAATATATTTAATAAATTTTGATTATTACGAAGGAGTAGTATTATTACCCACCAAAAGCGAAATGATTACAAATTAAATTTTAATATAAAAACAAAGAATAAACGGAAAGGTGTCCACATTCTTTTTATCACGTTTTATAATTCTATTTATTTATTATTTTATTATATCTATATGTACGTTATTTGAAAGAGAGAAAAAAGACTGCGTTCCTATTTGTTGACATGTTGTAATAGTTTTTGGATTTAATGGGTAAATTGTCAAATAAAGTTGTAGTCCTATAATTTGCAGCCAAAAACAGAATCACAAGCACTAAAATTGTCCCCCATAAAAGGAAGAAATTAGAAAAATATATTTATGTGGACTGTTACTTAAATTTTTCTCTTTTGATCAATTTCAGTGACATAAGCTTCGTTTAAAAAATATTTTAATATAATAATATTGTTCTTTTTGGTTCAATTTTGTAATATTTCTCTCAAAATGTCTTAATATTCATACACCTTATATTGTAATGTGAACTTTATTCACACACTCATTAATCTCTCTCACATTAAATTACATATGGCTAATAAGTAATAACCATGACCCTTGAGTACTCTTCCCCTCGAATTAAGTTGCACGTTTCACGTGACTCACTACCACGGTCTATTTTAAAAATTTATTGTGTGTCACTCACATCAATTGAGCATTTATGGACAACAAATAAAGTTTAAAGCTAGCTTTTTCTTGCTGTGTGTATCTCCAAGCTACTTTTGGCATGGTAAAGGTAGTACTAATCAATATTCCGTTATTTTCATACTTATCTCATCAAAATATTAGCTCTGATACGAGTTGTTGGACTAAATCAATCCAAATATACTCTTATGATGGCGTGATACTATCCGTTTTGGGGTACACCCACACAATTTTATCCAAAATGCTTCACTCAATTACTAGTATTCCTACACCTTTCTATATAAGTTCCTAATTTTTTCAACTATCAAATGAGAGACTTTGTCGCAAACTTAACACTTAGATTCACTATAAAAAATATCTATTTTCCCACAGAATTCCCATTGAAAAATGTTCAAAGGCTATTTCTCATTGAATGTCGGTGAAAAAACCTAAATAATAGTATTTTTATATGAAAAACTTATTTAAATAGGAAACCTGTTTTCCATCATGCGTTTTTCCGGTGAGCTGATTCAGTAGGAATAAGGTGACAAAATCATGTTATATAATATAAAATTTCCACTGAATGTCGATGGAAAACTTCTATTTCTAGTAGTGATTTGAAAGAAGAATAAAAAGATTTATCAAGAACAACAAGTAGTGGTGAGAACATAATATTGACCCTCTCGTAAAGGCATTTTGGTCGGTGAAAAACAGAGGGTATTTAGTAATTTTCTCGTAAATCTAGTCTAGAAAAATAAAACTTGAAAAGTTAAAAATATTGTTACATTGAGGCCTCAATGCTTATGATCACTTTGCTATAAAATTTACTCCTATTGCTATTAGTTACTGTATTCTTTTTCTCAAAGATGAGTTCAACAGTATTACTACTACTACTACTACAACTAGAGGTATAACTTCTGTCTTTAAAGTCCAACAACCTTAACCTCGTCAGTTGTTCTCTGTGTTACTTCACAAATTTCTTGATTCTACTCTCCTTTTGTCATTTTATTGATTCACTAATGTCAGGTAATTAGAAAAAGAAATCATATTATGAATCTTGACTATTCGATTAATCACAACATTAAGAAATAGCAATGTTGATAGGAAAGTCTTTTTTGGTTTCTGTTGGATTAGAGGTATACTGCGAGATGGGATAGCATATGTTTATCTTCCCCTGATTTTGTAAATATGCACTCGGTGATTAATAAAATTCTTTAATTATCAAAAAAAGATGTTGATAGAAAAATTAATCTTGGGTCTAACTATCCCCAGGCCACTTGTTCGTGATCATGACTTGGTGATTGCGATTGCAGTGCACTTAGTTAACAATATAAATCTGTAAGACTGCAACTTTCAACTTGTTCAACATGATCCTTCTCAGACATCAAAAGTGAACTTCAGAAAATTTCTTTCTCAAAACTTTATGTAACCTCTTGGATTTAATTCTTTTCTTTAATGTGGAGTATTGATTTTAACATATCATTCTTAGGGCCGTAGCATTGAAAACAACATTCCCCACACATCCAAATCTATTACTTGAGTATGAACAATATAATATAGGATGTTTTGATAAATAAACAATTGAAATAGATTTGATTTTGTTATTATAATAAGAAAATGAACTTTGAAATTAATTCAATCTAAAAAATTATCTCATGAGACGAAAATTGCCTGAAATAATATAAGAAGACAAGTTGACACATCCGTCATTAATGTGAGATACTAACAGAGTATGGCATCCTATGTTAGCTGTATTTAAGATTGTGATGTTTAAGACCTCAGTCCAATGATAGTGATTAGTGATACCTCTAATAACAGTGTTAAAAGTCTTGCAAGTGAATAAAGGATATTATATTTAATTTTAAAAAGTGGCAAAAAAATCAAATTTGTATGGAGTTGAAAAGTAATTGGATGTCCACTATGTTCTTTGAATGAAGCAAATGAAATCAAAGAGGATCCAGCTGCCTGCTTTTTCATGTCTGCTCTTCAATTCCTTGAACCCACCTAAAATTCAATAATAATTGGGTCAAAATATGATCTTTTTCTTTTTCTTTTTCTTTTTTGGATAAATATAATTTTCCAGCTGTTTGTTTAATAGTATTTCTCTTATTTGTCCAACTATTGTATATTTCTCCTTTCAACATTATTTTCTTTTAAAAAAATTAATCTTTAGTTCTCTAATTTTTCATTGTCATGTTAACACTTGATAATCTTCCGACCTTTTTTTTTTTTCTAATCGCATTTATGTTTATACTGATATACCTAGGACAATTACCACAATATGCTTATAAGTTTGTTTATAAATTTACTATTATTGTTTCTTTTCATTTTGTAGCTTTTTCACTACAATAAATGTGATATTTAGTTACGAAAATATTATCTACGACATAAAATTCCTCACTAGTTGTTCATTTTTTGTGACAAAAGTTACATTTTGTCTCTAAATACATGAGACATATACTTTAATTTCGTAGCAAAAGTTTTGTCGCCTAAAATTTCCACCAAAAAATGAATTGGCGCCATTTTTGAGTAACATTAGCCACGAATTTTTAGATTATGAGTGACACATTATTTTGTTACTAAAGAAACCAGCAAGGTCCTTAACTTAAAGTGATCTTTCCAGTAACTGTTGTTTAATTCTCCGTGTCAAGGTAATATTTTGCCATCATTCAGATCTTTAACCTCTTAATTTCTTAGAGGAATATTCGACTATGCAGTTGGTTAGTCACATGGCTAAATTTGATAGTTTATAAATTGCCTGTTAATATCGCATGATAAAAACAATATGCAGTAGGCATGGTTATATGCTATTATATCAGCCAATTATTGGTATTAAATACCAAGTGCTCCAAATGCTCAAATATTTTGATCTTCTATATATCTCACAGTTCATTACATTTTAACAGTACTTTTAATTTATTTATTAACGTGTATAACATGTACAACTAAATATAGTCCATAATTTAGTAATATTTAGTGTTGTATAATTATGACAGATATAGGATCCCTATTGTATTAGAATTCCACATTGTACACACTATATATATTTGTATTAATGAGAAAGACTTACAAGAGAGATTAATACAATCGTACATAGTATCAGAGCCAAAACCTAAAACCTTTTTTTTTTCTACCGGTAGCCGACCCCTTGGTTTAATCAATCCGCCGACTGCTTCTTTACCTGAAGCAACAATTTTCTGTCTGTCTCCCATTCTCGAAAGAAACATTTGTTTTTGCTCACATTCTCAAAAGAAACAATTATATACCAGAACTTGTTTCGGGTTTTTTCTCTCCATTACCCAAGAACCGACGCGTTTGGCTTCCTTTTCAAATAAATTGTTAGAAACCAAAAGTCTTTGTCTGTTTCTTTATTCATTGACCCAATTTTTTTTTGTCCATTTATGTCTGCTTTTTGTTTTCTCGTGTCAGAAGCACATAACCCTTATCTGCTATTTGTTTTATTTTTCCTTAATTCGAGAATTATCAGCAGTTTTGTCCTTTACCCGAGAACAAAATAAATGGCTTTCTTGACTCCTCCCAGTTCTGGCCTTCAATTTTGGGCCCATCCTCAGGCAGCCCAGCAGTCCGCTCCAGATCGGTCGATGGGCCACAACCATCCGACCCTATTTCCTGGAGCCCAACAGTCCGCTTCAGGCCGTCCCCAATCCAATTTGGGCCAGACATTCGTTACATTGACTCCTCGGCAGCCTGATAATGTGTGGTATATGGATACGTGTGTCACTTCTCACCTCACAAACAACTCTGGTAATCTTCCTCAACTGCGAAATTTAAATACTCCACAATCTATTATGGTTGGAAGTGGTCATCACATTCCGATTCAAGGGTTTGGCCACACACTAACCCCACCACCGCATCCCACTTCTCCCTAAATAACGTCCTATACGCCCCAAATATTATCAAGAACCTAATCTCCGTTAGAAAATTTACCACGGATAATTCCGTATCAATTAATTTTGATCCGTTTGGGTTTTCTGTAACGGACCTATGTACCGGGAAACTCCTTACGAGATGCAATAGTGAGGGGGACCTCTATCCTTTCCCATCCACGCTCGCTGATAGTGTCACCCCTCCCATATCTCTAACTTCCCATGTCTCTCCTCCTACCGCTTTAGTAACAATCTCTCCGTCAACTTGACACAATAGACTTGGGCACCCAGGAGATCATGTGTTTAATTTCTTCGAAACAATAATTTAATTCGTTGCAATAATGGAAAACATGCCCAACAATTCTTTTCTTGTCTTTTAGGCAAATATGTTCGCCTCCTGTTTCAGTCGTCTTTAAGTGTTACGTTTTCTCCCTTTGACATCATTCATGCAGATTTATGGACATCTTCCATCACTAGCTTATTGGGTCATAAGTTTTATCTAGTTTTATTAGATGATTTTTTCACTTTATTTGGGTTTACCCACTTAAATTTAAGTTTGAGGTTTTTGCCAGGTTTCTTGAATTTCGTGTCTTTATCAAAATACAATTTGAAAAAGTCATAAAATTGTTTCAATGTGATAATGGACGTGAATTTAATAATTCCGCCTTTCAAAAATTTTGCACTGATAATGGCATGGTTTTTTGTTTTTTCTGTCCCCACACTTCCCCCCCCCCCCCCCCCCCCAAATGGAAAAGCCAAACATATCATTCGCACCATAAATAACATGGTTCGTACTATTCTCTTCCATGCTTCTCTCTCACCTTCCTTTTGGGTGTATGCTGTCAAAATGGCCGAATATATTATTAATATTTTTCCTACACACACCCTTTAAAATCGGACACCCACCGAAATACTATTTCATTGAATCCCCTCGTATGATCATCTACGGATTTTCGGTTGCTTCTGTTGTCCAAATCTAGCATGCACAACCCCTCATAAACTGACACCTCGCACCACCCCATGTGTATTCTTAGGTTTCCCATCCAATCATAGGGGATATCTGTGTTATGACTTGTCTTCCCATAAAATCATCGTGTCTCATCATGTCACGTTTAATGAAGTAATCTTTCGTATGCAAACATCAAAATTTCTGAAACACAGATTACAATTTTCTAGACGAGTCCGAAATGTCCTCCATTGTCAGCAACTTACTCCGCCGTGACGTTATAGTTCCGTCACGGCCTACTGCCACTACTGTGTCACCATTACAGTCCGCCGCCGACATCTCTGCCCAGTCCCCCTTTCTTTCGCTGGCAACCCTCCACCCTAGCACCGTCTCCCCTACACTCTGGCCGACTAACTCGACACGCGGCAGTCGATCCGACCAACCCCGATCGCCATCAATTTCCACCTCCGAGGTTGGCAATCGACTAGAACCATCTCTGTCGCATCCCATCACAGTTCCTCCCAGCCACCGGTACCTGCAACCAAATACCGTTGTGTCTCCACCACCAAACGCCGTCATTCCAGAAACATCACTGTCACCGGACGATCTATCCAAATTTTTGACCCTTTCCAACCCTGCTTGGTCACCTGACACCACCGGCATCCTCCAGAACCCGTTGCCCAAATCCAAACCCACCCGACGCCGTCACTGTCTCCCCTACCCTGGCCCGACTCCCTACAGTCCCCCCACATCGTATGGAAACCCGTGCACAACACATGATTTTCAAACCCAAAGTCCATTTTAACCTATCCACACAAACCATCTCCCCAATTTCCAAAAGCCTAAAATTAGCCAAACAAGACCCCAATTGGAATGCGGCCATGTGTGAGAAATTTAATGCTTCAACGAATAACACACTTGGGATTTGGTTCCTAGATCGGAGGGGGTGAATGTGATCCGATGCATGTGGATTTTTCATCACAAATACAGAGACAATGGTGATTTAGAGAGATATAAGGCGAGACTTGTGGCTAATGGCACAAATCAGCATGAGGGTATTGATTGTGTGAGACGTTCAGTTCGATTGTTAAATCGGCTACTATTCGCACAATTTTGAGTATTAATATGGGTAAGCATTGGCCAATTCATCAGTTTGATGTGAAAAATGTGTTTCTACATGGGAATCTGAAAGAAACTGTTTATATGCACCAACCGCCTGGTTTGTCAATCCAGCAACCCCTCAATATGTATGTCATCTTCGTAAGTCACTTTATGGTTTGAAAAAGGCCCCTCGAACGTGGTATGATCGCTTTGCACAATACATTATGCAAATTGGGTTCGTACGCAGCAAGTGTGATAATTTTTATTTATTTTTCATCGGGGTAGTAGCATTGCTTATTTATTTTATACGTGGATGATATTGTGCTTACTACCTCATCCGATTTGTTGATAAATGAGATCATTGCACTGCTTAAAATCGAATTTGCTATGACTGACTTTGGAAAGTTGAGCTATTTTTTGGAGATATTAGTGACTCGTTCTGTAGATACTATATTTTTGTGTTTGCGCAAGTATGCAGAAGAGATAGTGTACAGGGCTAAAATGGCGAGCTGCAAGATCATGTCCACTCCGGTTGACTCTAAATCAAAGCTTAGTGATGTTGATGGTGATCCAGTGTCCAATCCTAGTCTCTACATGAGCCTGACATGTGCATTATAGTATCTTACTTTCACCAGGCTTGACATTTCTTATGCCGTTCAGCAGGTGTGCTTATTCATGCATGCCCCCAGAGAGCCTCATTTTACTGCCCTTAAGCGTATCATTCGATACGTTAGGGGCACACTTGATTATGGATTACACTTATACCCATCAGCACCGACGAGATTGTTATCATATACGAATGTTGATTGGGCAGGCTGTCCGGACACGCGACGCTCCACCTCCGGCTACTGTGTGTTTGTAGGGGATAACCTCATTTCATGGTCTACCAAGAGGCAAGCCACCTTATCCCGTTCGAGTGGACAAGCAGAGTATAAAGGTGTTGCAAATGTTGTTGCTGAGATCTGTTGGCTTCGAAACCTTCTTTTGGAGCTTCAATGTCCCTTGCGTAAGGCGTCTTAGGTTTACTGTGATAACATATCCGCCATATATTTATCTCATAATCCGGACCAGCTTCAGCGAACCAAGCACATTGAGATAGATATACATTTTGTTCGTGAGAAGGTTGCTCTCGGTCATGTTAGGGTGTTGCATGTGCCTTCTTCGTATCAGTATGCGGATATATTCACGAAAGGTCTTCCTAGACAGCTATTCCTCGACTTCAGATCCAGTCTTAGTGTCTGGCCTCCTCCCGCTCCGACTGAGGGGGTGTATTAACGTGTATAACGTGTACAACTAAATATAATCCATATATTTAGTAATATTTAGTGTTGTATAATTATGTCAGATATACGATCCCGATTGTATTAGGATTCCACATTGTACACACTATATATATTTATATTAAAGAGAAAGACTCTCAAAGGAAGATTAATACAATCTTACATTATTGTTCAAGCAATTGGTAATATGAAAGTCACGGTAAGTCACGTTTCTTTTATTATCTGTTGAATTCATTTCTTTGATCTACAAGTGATAACACATTCTGAAGAATTACTGCTTTTAAACTATCAACTCAATAGTAATCGATAATTCGTCACATAAAGTTACCTTGCAGGTAATTACAAATGACTCTTAAATATTTATAATGACACATTACAACACTAGTATGTTTGCATGATATGGATAAAAATGGAAATCATATGAATTATGTGGTCACAGTCACTTACACAATTGAAAAATAGACACAAATGAAATATGTTCACAATTTATGTGGCTTTTAAAGGTAAATATAAGACTGACATTTATGTGACATTGAATCATGATTATTGATTACATGATGCATATATGTTAACTGTAACTGCAGGAACTTATCGTGATTACATAACTCCCTAATGCATATTTAGTTTTGTGCTATTTTTATTTGCAATCTGATACATTCTGATTTATTATGATATAAACCTTAAAGCCACGTGTTTATATTAGTAATAATAGAATTTGTATATGGTAGTTAAAACATTTATAAGCCACCATTTAAATTGTGTATTTGGCTATATTTCAAAAGTCTTATTTATGCATATAATCAAGAAATGATAATATTTACAAAGGCTCGATGGTGAGTCCTAGTACACTTTAGCCTATACCATTGGTAGAGGGTAAGATGTGGATTCAAGTCCAATCGCACCAAGAGGATAAGACATCGGGTTAAACGTCTCGGTGCACCATGATAATAAAATATTGGGTTTAAGTCCTGATGCATTATATTGATAATATAATGATGATTAAGGAAAATAATGTATTTTTGATGAAAAATCATATAGTCCATCTCATTTGATGTGCTCCATTCCGTGAGTGAATGTGGTAGCAGTGCTCCATTCCATGACGTGAGTGCGCACGATCAACATTGTAACTTTTGTTTTAAAAAGTAGCAGTCGTAAAAAGAAAGGAGTTTGTCTTTAGTCACTTGTCACTTGTCACTTGGTAGCTAAAATTGCACTTAATTTTTATGGTTGTTAATATTATAGTGGAATTTGCAACTTGGTCATTAAGTTTCTCAGTTTCAACTAACTTCAATTTTCAATTGTAGTGTTCACATATTCAACTTATTGCTAACCAATGAACTATTTCAGTTTAATTTAACGGTAACAGATCATACCCAATTGCTAGCTAGCTCGTCATTGAACCTAGTTACAATTTCACAACTATGCTTATATTTGCTGTGCGAGATTGAAATTCGATAAAACATATATATGTCAGAATTACTTCTCTTAATACCCTTCCTAGAAGGTGATTTAGAAGATTGAGTGCTCTTTAGGTGTATTTATGTTTGTTTGTTAATGCTAATTTACTTGGTTATCGAATAATATATATATGTCAGAAATTAATTTGTGTGGAAATCTGAACCGGAGTCCAGTATTTGAAGCTTATGGATTATAGATTCTAATCATTTTAAGTTATTGGGTTCTAATTTAATAATTTGTACATATTCCATGAATTTTTGAGATAAATACAAAATTTGAACTAAAACAACTGTGTTTGGTTGAACCTGTAGTCAACACTCTCCCCGCCCCTAGCGGAAATCCTTCAAACCGTTCCTGTAAGCTTTAAAATGATATGATCACATACTTTATGTTATATCAAAGAAACATATGTTGTGTATTTAAATCACCGCCACCCGCTAAAAAAATCACTTGCTTGGCTCGTAAAAAAGAGAATCAACTGGCAAGTGAGGGGAGGATTAAATAAATAATTAAGTGAATAAAATGTATTCTTTTTAATAATTTAATTTTTTAGATGAGATGATCACACATTTAATTAATTTTCAACTAGAGAATAGGATGAGTCCAAAAGAAATTTTTGACTGATATAATCTTTCACAAAGGTCAATAGCTGATGTCACCAGCCCTAACTTCTTCATCTATTTGAATGCTGGGGTTTTCAGATGTTCGGGTACGCTAGAGGTGACGAAGGAACACTAGTTCTATTGACCCTTAACACACATTCTTCCTAGCAACCGAACTGATGTTAAAGAACCCGACCGAGGACCTTCTCCGTGCATCTTTTTTCTTCCTAAGAGAAAAGGCCAATGTTCGAAAATATTTTTTTAAAAATGTTTTCTTCACTAGAATACAAAATTAGCATGAGATGAAAGAATTGTTTTTCTTCACTGCTAACTATATATAGTTAGAAACCCAACAGTCTAAGATCCAAGTTCAGATAGCGGCAAATCGATTTACATGACGAAATGTTCAGCCTAATTCTGTCAGCTATACAGAGGTAGCGGATATTGAACCCGTTATCACGGCTAGAGGCAGCAAATATATACAATCAAATCTTTCTATAACAGTGTCATTTTGAGCTGTTATAATTTAAATGTTGTTATAGAGAACATATAATACAGTGACAAAATAACTGAAATTCCGAAAAAACTTAACTGTTATAATAAAATATTATTATAAATGATTACTGTTATAGATAGGTCGCTTACTGTAATATGTTGTTTATATAGAATTACATCCTTTTTATGTGAACACTTAATTTGACCTTTTTGTTCTGTCAAAGGATGGCATGCTAATTTTGGAAAGTACATTCAGTTTGTTCGTTGACTGACGATATTATGGGGTTAAAAGGTTCAATTTGATTTTCCATTTGTCACCATTAAGTATAGTGCGTAGTTAGGTCGTAGCAGACTATATACTTTTAGACTTTTCAGCGTAATAGTCAATTTTGTGTATGCCTCATTGGATACGTCTAAAGCCTCAAAACAATTTTTGACAGAAATAACATTAAAAATAGTTGTCACCCAGGCAGTGGTTAGGCTTTACTCGCTGCTAGCCAAGATCAAAGAGAAATTACGATGATTAATTACTTAAAATAAGATTTAGTGAAGTAAAAAGATTAAGAATTATTTTGGTAATCCATATTGAATTGGAATCCAGTATTCATAATTGTACATTATGATTTCAACAAAAAATGAGATCTGATTAATCTCATGACTCTTGAAACAGTCTCCAAAAATTAATGTCTTTATCACTTTGAAATAGTCTATTATACTTTTTACTTATGCAAGTTCTCAGAAAATTAAGGTGGATATCTTCTTATAGTATACCCTAGTTAAACCATTACTCTTTATCGGATCATACTGTAATAGTTTATGTACTGATCAAAATCATGAGCTTCATAAAATGTCACATTATTTCATATATATGCTACCTAATCTTGTTGACGAGGTTAACGAAATTTTCACAATGACTTCCCTTTTGTTTAAGTATTAGTTAGTGATATAAATGCCTTATATTGAGCATTAATTAGATAACAATATTGTGAATTAACTGTGTGGCTATCGGTTTTGTTAATACCATTTCAAAGCTTAGTTAGCACGTATTGACATTCTGAAACTACATCTAATCAAACTGTTGAACTCGTCGTTCGAGAATTATTACTCAATCTTTATCTTAGGCATGCAGTAAACTATTTCTTGCAAAACTTGTTATGTAATCAAAATTAAGAGCGACATGGACACAAAGGATTTATATAGCTTACCCAAATTAGTTGGGACTGAGACATACTTAGTTGTTTTGTACCTTATACAACTCAGACATGGATTCAAAATTTAAACTTTATGCGTTTGAGAGTTCGTGATTCTACCATCACTCATTTGATTTGTTAAGTTCAAAATCAATTATTTGGAATTCGAAATAAAGCTACTGAATTCGGCTAAACGTAGTTGCTACACTCTCCCAACTTTACGTGGAGGTACATTAGATTTTTTACCATATTTACTCTTGAAGTGGTCAACAAATACAAAAATAGCTCTTTGATAACCTTCCCTGAATTTATATCAGGTCGGTCTATTCTATAAAATTTATTTTTACTATTTTACATAAATAAAAAAACAGATGCTATGGGCAGCTTAAGTCCACGTTTTTAAGTACGTAATGCTAGTGAAATACAGTCACTAGAGTGACACTTTCTTACTTGATAAGAAAGTTGAATATATCAACTTATATTTTTATAAAGGCGCTAGGTAAAATGCTGCTAAGCTTTCACAACTACTGCTCTATACTTTATGTACATTTTAGTTTATCGATGTGGTGACTCCAAAATTTTACGTACTAAAAAAAATACACATTCTAAGTGAATTATTCCTAATATAAAAAAAAGAAGAAGATTGGTTGCTCAACCGGTGTCCAGTATTTGTTTTGTGAGACTAATCCGAATGCGCATAAGGCACAAGAGAGGGAAAAACACTCACTGCTAGGATTTTTTTATTTCAATGCTCGAACCCCAGTATAAAATGATCTTATCCATCTCACCACAATAATATATCAAAACTAGCTTACCCATATTCTATTTGGAAGAAAAAATAAGAGATCAATGAATAGAATCTTATAGTAATTACTATACCATTTTGAAGAAAAAATCTCTCTTTACATTGTCATATTGATACCTTAACAGAATAAACTTGATTTCACCTGTATTAAAGTGACCTCGTCCATATATGGAAGAGTCTTCGAGGGCAGGTAATATGGCTGATTCAGCGACCTCATTTGTTTCCTGTTTTGCCAGGAACCTGATCTTGTAGACTTTTTGGACTCATTTTAGCAACAACTTTATGGTATGGTGATATCCGAGTTAGCATGCGCACATCGATTATCTACTGAGTACCTGCTACCAATATAAATATTGAGTAATTCAATCCACCAAAGCATTTTAGCAACAGATTCTCAAGCACAAACTTACACCAAATAAAAAGATTTGAAGAACTAAATGAATCAATTCAGCATCTCATAATAATATGGCGAATGAGGGGTTCAAAGAATATGAACACTTGAAATCCTTTGTTCCTTGTCAAATTAAGTTACTGTATAAAATGAACCAGAGCATGTACTTCGTCTAGGCAAGTTCTTGGGCACATCCACAACCAGAACTAAAGAGACTTAGCTCGAAACTAATCTACTGCATACATAGTTGTACAATATTTGATTTAGCCGTACGTGTACAACTGAATCAGAGCATGTATTTCGTCAGCTATACAGAGGCAGCGGATATTAAACCCGTTATCATGGCTAGAGGTGGCAAATATATTCAATCAAACCTTTTTATAACAGTTTCATTTCTCGGGATATCGTTTAATTAGTTGTTACAGCGAATGTTGTTATTGGAACATATAATCACAACAAATGCAGTTCCAACGAAAAACTTAGTCGTGAAATATTATTAAAGAGGATGCCTGTTATGAAATGGTCGCTACTTCATGTAATAGGTTGTTTATATAAGATTGTATCCTATGCAAACATTTAATTTGACCATTTTGTGCTGTCAAAGGTTGTCATGCTAATTTTGGAAAGTATCTTCAGTTTGTTCATTAAACTGACGATATTTTGGGGGTTAAAAAGTTCAATTTGATTTCCCATTTGTCGCCATTAACTGTCTGTACGCGGTGTGCAATTTAAGTGCACGTAATTAGGTCGTAGAAGACTATGTATATACTTACTTTGAGCGTGATGTTGTATGTTGCAAATTTTTCGCAACATTGGAAACTGATTGTTTCCTCCAATACACACCCTCATCTCACCCCCATAGCAACAATTCCCACACCCCTACCCCCACCTCCACCCACCCGTATAATGTTTAAATATACTATATGGTAATGGTTTTGGATAAATTTTTCTGCTAACTAACTAAACATCAAAAAATAAAAATAAAATCATTTATTTTCAAGAAAAACATTTTTCGTGAAAAAACATTTTCCTTCGTACCAAACACATAAGAAAATGCAAAAACAAAGAACATTATTTCCATACTATAAATTATGGTTTCAACAATCTAATTAGATAAGAGTAATCTCATGACTCATGAAACAGTCTCCAAAATTTATATCTTAATCACTTTGAAATAATCTATCTTAAGTAGAGTATTGACTTATGTATACACGTTCTCAAAGTCAGAAAATTAAGGGGGATATCTTCTTAGATCTTAGTATATCCTAGTTAAACCATTACTCTTTATAGGATCATACTGTAATAATATATATACTTATGAAAAGGAGCTAGCTTCATAAAATGTCACATTATTTCATATATATGCTACCTAATCTTGTTGACGAGATTAACAGATTTTTTACAATGACTTATAATAATCATAAATTAGATAACAACATTGTAAACTATTTGTGTGGTTATCGGTTTTGTTAATACCATTTCAAAGCTTAGTTAGCACGTTTTGACATTCTGAAACTACATCTAATCAAACTGTGTTGAACTTGTCGATCCTGCGAGAATTATTATGTTTAATCTTAGGCTGCAGTACACAATTTCTTGCAAGAAAAATGTTACGTTACAAAGTGATGGAAGAACGACATGAACATTAAGGATTCATATACTCGGCCCCACTTGTTGGGACAGAGGCACACATAATTATTATATCTTATGATTCAGGAACATATTTAGAATTTGGACTTTATGAGATCAGGCTCGGGATTCTACCACCACTCATTTAATTTACTGCATTCAAAATTAATTAATTTAAAGTTAGGACCAGTTAAAGCTACGATGAATCCAATAGTTACACTCTACATCGTCCCTGCCTTACATGGAGGTACATTAGTACTGATGACTTATCTGAAATAGATATTTACCTTATCTACTCTTGAAGTGGTCATTTATAAAAAGGCATATATATATATATATGGACAGCTTAAAGCTTTGTTGTTAAGTAATGCCAATGAAATAGTCACTAGAGTGAAACTTCTTTACCAGTTACCTGATAGTAAGAAAGTTGAATAAATCAACTTATATTTTAAAAAGGCACTAGGTGAAATCTTACTAAGCTCTCAGAATAAAAATTATTTACATCTAGTTTATCAATGTGGTGACTCCAAAATTTTACTAATCCAGCAAGTTCAACTATGCGATTGAATGGTTCGGCGCTGAATTATTCAATGTGCAGACCCATTCTAAGTGAATTACTCCAAATAATATCAAAACCTTTTCTCGTTTCTCACCCGACAGCCAGTATTGTTTTGGGCTCCGACTAATCCTAATGCGCATAAGGCCCAATAAAGGAAAAAGCGCTATTGGCTAGGATTTTTTTTTTTCAATGCTCGAACCCGAGATCTGACTAAGTATGAATGATCATATCCATCATCCCACAACTCGTGGTCGTAATATATCAAAACTCGCTTACCCTTGTTCTATTTGGAAGAAAAAAAGAAGGGATCAATGCTTAGAATCTAATATAATTACCATTTTGAAGACAAATTAATCTCTTTACATTATCATATACATTGATATCTTAACAGAGTAAACTTGATTTCACCTGCTTTAAAGCGACCTCATCCATATATGGAAGTCTTCGAGGGCGGTAATTTGGCTGATTCAATGACCTCATTTGTTTCCTCTTTTGCCAGGAACCTGATCTGATAGACTTTTCGGACTCATTTTACCAACAAATTTTGTAACGGTGATATCCGAGCTAATATCTATACAAGTATCGGGTAACTTAATCCACCAAGGTATTCTAGCAACATATTCTCAGGCACAAACTAGCACCAAATAAAAAGATTTGAAAAACAATGAATCAATCCAACATCTCATAATAATATGGTGAATGAAGAATTCAAAGACTATGAACACTTGAAATCCTTTGTTCCTTGTCAAATTCAGTTACTGTACAAAATGATGAATCAGAGCATGTATTTTGTCTAGGGAAGTTCTTGGGCACATCCACAACCACAACTAAAGATAATTTAGTGAGCTTGAAACTAATCAACTGCATACATAGTTGTATACATTTTATTTAACCGTGTGATGATACAACACTATAGTACAACAAACTACAATACAAAGTTCTAAATAAATTTAGTGATAGCTATATCTCAAGGATGAATCTGGATCATCGTCAAGATCAAGTTGTTTGATATCCGGAACTTCTTTCCATCTCGTGGTTTTGTTCTTCCCTTCTTCTGTTTACCCATACATTTGTAGTTGCGCGAGGTGCACTCATAAACATCATGGAAGAAAAAGAACAAATATAAAACAGTTTCAAGTTTATTTTGAGAGAGCACAAATTTGCATCTTCCATCCAAGTATCTTAGGAAATAATAGCTTACCTTAAACGTTGTAACAATTCCAATAAATGCAAGATATCTTCATAAAAAGCAGAACGTAATGTCCGTTATTTGCAAATCCTTCGCCCTTAAATCGACCTTGCGTAGGATCTGGTCTTTCATCTGTGAAAAAAAGCAAACTAAATGATCAAAAACTTCTCCGGGAACAATGCACCATTGGTTATAACCTATGAGGTCTATCTAAGTTTGGCTTAGCGACATTCCCCAGAAACTGACTTGACTTTGGTTCCACCCCTCCCAAAAAATATACTTGCAAAAGTTTTATATTAGGAAGGATCGATAGATCCATGTACTTGTTGGAAATTTACTAAATGTGGAATTAAGTATATCTCATTATTTATGACTCAAACAATTGGGGGCCCGCACGTATGAAACGTCGTTTCCACACACGTGCACTCGTAGTGCCAGGTATCGCAAATTTCATCAGTGAAAGAGATATTGGTACGTATGTAACACGTTGAGACATAGAATGATGGACGGTTATTAGCCAAATAACAAAGTATTCCACGTTGGTAAACAAAAGGAAGAAGTGTACGAAATGTAAGATGAAACGAGTCGAAAATCGCCGCGGAGCCGTGAAGGGCCGCGGCGCCACACCGTCGGAGCCGCGGCGCTAATTGGTTGGCCAGTCACTGGAGCCACGACGCTAATTCACAGAGCCGCGGCGCTTCGGAAGCAGAATGCTGCGACGGGAAGTTGAAAAGTTCTGACCTTTAGGCTAGTTTTGGAGCATTGATTCTCCATTACATGGCACATGAATTCAGCCATTATTTGGCTAAATGTAGCCTCTCAATTAAGTGTCATTATTTGGCTGAATGTAACCTCTCAATTAAGTGTCATTACATGGCTATTGAAGGCCATTAGTTGGCTAGTTGAGGGGTCTTCTCCTTACACTATACATTGAGGCCTTTGGCTCAATTGAAGAACACTACACAACACTTAGAAAATACTCCAGATTTTCTGAATTCATCTTCTTCCTCTCTAGCAAAGTTACTATACTCAAAGTTATTCAAGAGTAACACTTGAGTTTCCTTTACTCATTTGTTAAGTTGTTGTTGTATCTTGGGAGACTATTGCCCAACACCGTAAAAGGAGATATACGGGGCAATCTTATCTTAAAGACAGAGTGCCATCACTCGACTCAGCAAATCACCAAGCAGTTTGTTAAGTTCTTGATTTCCAGTTTTATTGTAATATTTAGTTTATCCTTTCTTACCATTGTAATAGTTACTTACTTCCCGTTCCCTACAACAATTGTATCCCAACAATTTTAAGACAAGATTTTGTTGTAAGTACTTAGAAAGATGACTGGAAGAGAACAAATTGCTTCTAATTCTGCTGCTGCTGCTGTTCAAGGCAATCCCTCTACCTTTCCCGCCGCTCAAGGCACACCTAATGCCTTTCCGGTTTCTCAAGGCTCATCAAACGCCTTTACTGCTGCTCAAGGGAACGTTGTCGTTCCTCCTCCTGCTGGATTCCACCATGAACGCCCTGAAAAGTTCATAGGATCCAATTTCAAGAGATGGCAACAGAAGATGCTATTCTATCTGACTGTTATGGGAATGACACATTTCCTAACAGAAGATCCTCAACAAGCTGGAGATGAAATGGACCATTCACCTACTGAAACGGCTGAAGGGGGCCTAAGTATCTTATCTATATCATTAATGGCATGAATATGGTTCGTGACATAACACATACATCATATGGCTCAGTGGGATCTTCAGCTACAACCTGTTCAAGCACACTTTCTTCTATTACATCATCAATATATCCCTCAAGAGCAAGAAAGTAGTTTTTGTTCATGTCTGAGGCATGTGACTCAATATCATATTGCTTGTATTGTCCAAAAGGAAATATATCTTCATAAAAGGATACATTTCTTCTTACAAAGATAGTCGTGTTGGTCAAATTCAGTAATTTATATCCTTTTTGTCTAGAGGCATAACCAATCAATAATGACTTGATGGCTCTAACTTCAAACTTGTTATTCTTGACCAAGTTCGTGACATAACACATACATAATATGATCCTCATATGAGACAAATTAGGTGTTTTCTTGAATAGTTTTTCATAAGGTGAGGCATTCCCTATCACCACAGAAGGGATTCTATTAATCAGATATATTTCTACTTCTACACAGTCTCCTCACAATTTTGTTGGAAAGTGACTTTGGAACTTGATAGCACTGGAAATTTCAAAAATGTGCATGTGCCTCCTCTCCACCACTCCATTTTGATGTGGAGTATATGGACATGAACTCGGATGTATAATTCCAAGCTGTCTAAATAACTCATTACAAAAGTTATTAAAAAATTCTGAATCATTATCTGATCTAACACACTTAACAACCATATTAAATTGTGTTTTGATCATTACGCATAGGTTCTTGAGAATAGTAGCCACATCAGACTTAATATGCAACAGAAATATCCAAGTACATCTAGTGTAATCATCAACAACTGTGAGGAAATACCTCATACCAGTGTAAGTAGGGGTCCTATATGGCCCACATACACTAAGATAAAACAACTGAAAAGCAAAATCAATTTTACTACTGCTAACAGGAAATGGTATCCTAGTTTGCCTAGCCACATGACAAACTTCACAATGCTTTATTGTAAAATTAGACTTGTCACTAAAGCCATCTATCTTCCTTAGAACACTCATTGGTACATGTCCTAGTCTCCTATACCAGAGTCATGCTTTCAACTCAACTGTTGTAACTGAAGTTGATACATGTGTCTATGCATGTACTAGTTCAGAATGACTCCCTTTTGACCCTAGAATGTACACTCCATCTACCTCCTTACTAATCTCCTTCACCTTCCCCAGTGAAGAGATCATGTAGGACAAAGAAATCAGGAAAAAAACTTGCACAACAATTTAAATTCTTGTTAACTTTGAAACTGAAAGGAGATTAAGTTTGAAATTTGGTACACACAACACATGTTTTATGAGATCACCTCATGTAAGTCTACAATTTCCTGTCTGAGTAATTGCTGATGTATCACTAGTAGGCAATTGAACTTGTCATGCATTCTCTATTAAATCAAAATTTTCAATCATATTATTATCATTTACCATGTGGTTAGTTGTTCCTGAATCAACTATCCAAGTAGGACTACTTTCCTTATTGAATACAGGTTTACCTGCCATATGGACTTTAGGAACTGATGTACTACCATACTATACACCATCATTTGTTTTACTCTGATTCAACATTGCAAACACCTTCTCATACTTATCTGGAGTGCATGATCTCAACAAAAGATTAAGATGTTCATGTTTATCCTGAGATAGTTGTTTGAAGCCTCCTATGTTACTCTGATTTTAATATTCCATATATCCACCACTATTATGTTGTAGTGAGTTATTTCCTTCTCCATGTGAAACACCTGCCATCACTGCATTTGTCTTCTTCTTTCCTTTAAAGTCTGAAGGATAACCTATGAGTCTATAACAATTATCCCTAACATATCCCTTATTCTTGCAGGAATCACAATACATCAACTTGTAACATGTCTTCAAACAGCTAGAAAGTTTTCTAACGTGATTTTACTATGTTAGTATTACTTTTCTTTTATAAATATGGTATATTACATACTTTTAATAAGGAAAATTTTGACAATTCAAATTTTAGTTTTAAAATTCTAAATATTTTAAATTATTAATTTACAATTTGTCAAAGTGATTAGTAAATGACAATTTTGTCTATTGCATAGTCTTTTTAATGAAGGACAAAAAATCGAATCAACATTTCTAAAACCCTTCGTGTTTTTAATGTAATATAAATATATATTAGGGTTCGGCTCCGCTCCATTAGTTTTTACTTAATAGAGCTTAACCAAAAACAAAGAATAAGATAAAAATCAATCTCAACCTTTCATAATAACTAAGATACTTATCATTAATGATAATTAATGGAGCAAAAACTAATGGAGCGAAGCCGAACCCATTAAACTAGTAATCAGATGCATTAGTGTTTGCTAATCTATAGTATATCAAGATTACGTGAAATCGGATCCATATCCTTGGCTTCACGTGATCACGTCCATAAAGTTATTTTTAATTAAATATTGTAAATTGGCATCGTTAAGCTTAATTTAATTAAACATCTTAATTCATCAGTGTTTCCCTTAATGGGTTTTATCTTAAAGATTTTAAGTATTGAACTCATTGTACTGTTAAAATTATGAATTCAGATATAATTAATATTTATTGAGATTTTAGTAGATTTTTACATATATAACTTTATAAATATTCCGTATTGAAAATTATGGAGTCATCTGCCTCTGGATCCCAACAACTAATAGTATTAAGTTTTTATTTTTCTAATTTAAAAGTATGAGCAAAAGAAAATATAAGACTTATTAGTAACGAAGAGAATCTTAATAGAATTACATAGGGAAAAATAAATTTAACAGTAAGCAAATTCACATATGGAAAAAATCCAGGAGAAATGTTGAGTATTTAAAGGAGTTGAGTCTTTGCCTTACACCTAATACTCTTTCCGTTCCAATTTAAGTGTCTTATTTTTTTTTGAGATCCCAAAAAGAGTGTCTATTTTTATATTTAGTAAGTTTTGACAAGTTTAATTAAAGGACCACATATATCTTTAATTAAATACCACAAAATTCAAAAGTCTTTCTTTATTTCTTAAACTCCGTGTCTAGTCAAATTAAGACACTTAAATAGGAACGAAACGAGTAATACATTTTAAAGATGCCCGGACTTAGATCCAAAGAGAATGTTACATTTGATAGTAGAGCTACTCTGCGTCCAATTTTCATCTATGGTAGGTAGGGATGACAACGGATCGGATCTGGACCGGATCCTACTAGATCCAGATCCAGATCCATTTTTCATACATAGATCTAGATCCGAATCCAGATCCATCGGGTCCATAAAAATCATATCCAAATCCGGATCCACGGATCGGATCTGAATCCACATGTAAAATTTTTGTCTTGCTAAGATTTTTTTTTTGAACTGACAAACGATTTTACTTAGCTAACAGTTTACTGCGTTTCAATTTTGAAATGTTCATATGAGATATTTTGTTCGTTGTCTCGTTTTGATTGTGAGCTATTAATTGAAAATGTTGGACAATGACAATAGTTGTGGAAATGATAACTAGTATTTCCACAATGCAGAACTTGCATGTGCTTGGAATCTTCACAAATGAAGTGAATATAATTTTAACTAGTCTATGGAGATGTTAGTCATTCACTAATATAACATTGATTTTATTATCGAAGTTACCTCTTTATTTTTTTGTTTTTGAGTTAACGCGGGGATAAATTAAACTTGTTTTGAGAATTAAACTTGTAAGGATTTGCTTAGCAATTTTAAGAAAATACTTATAAAATTACATTCTAGGTTATGAATATATTTAATAAAAAACGGATTCACGGATCAGATCTGGACCGGATACGGATCTCAAATACAAGATCCAGATCCAGATCCGATCCGGTAGAAACGGATCCGGGTCCAATCCGGATCCGTTGGGTCCAAATTTTGAAGATCCATATCCTATAAAACGAATCTGAATCCACCGGGTCCAGAATCCACTGCCATGTCTAATGGTAGGGCATCGAAAACGTTGAGTCTCTAAAGAGGTGTATATAACACTATAAACAAATTTTACATAAGCAAAATACCAGAGAATTTAGTACTAGTGTTGAAAAAAGAAGAAACCCTTGATTCTAATGATGTATTTTAAATCCGTGCATACCTAAATCCAAGACGGATAATATATCTAATGAGTTAAGATTTTTACATAAGTATATAATTGTCGACTTTCTTCTTCAATTTTTATTTATTTAAAATTATGAATTTAACTACTCGAACAATGAATCTAACAAACTATACATAGCACCATCACAATTTTCGCTAAGGAGGTCTTTGGACGTGAGGCCCCAAGACTCAAATTTACATATAACAACATGGTCAGCAAGTTACAAATGTCTTTCAAAACTTTTGTGCAAGTGTCCTCAAACTTTTATAAAATAAAATATTAATAAATGGTACTTGTGATTTTTCTCTACTTGAGCAGAAAATTAAGACTGGGGATTCCAAATTTGAGACGTAACTGGAAAAATGGATAAAGTTTATATTGGTCAAAATCAGTTAAGAAACAATTTCTAGTTCAGCTCAAATAGGTGTTAAAATTCCTTCATATGATGGGAACTCATTATAGAAGACAAAAGGTCATTTCTCTTTGAGTCAAAGCAAAGAAACAATTGTCTTATCGAAAGCACAAGTGGTTGAGGTGACATATAAGTTTATTTATTAAAGTTTAAGTTATTATATGCATTGATGCTATAAAAATACTTACACAGCAATCAGATTAAGATAATTATAAATAAACTTTAATAAGTATTAATTGGTAATATAGTAAAGATTGTAACTAACCAATTATACATCACAAGTTAAAATTCATTAATAGTACAATTATTTATGTTATGAGTGAATATAACTTAAATCTTATTACCTAATATGTTCATAACCGATAATAGCGATACCATGTAGCTTAATGTCCCAAATTGTTAACATTGTCTAAATTTTTAAAACAATATACACAAGCTTAAGTAGGAGTAATGTTTTTTAAAAAAATCTATTTTGTAACCGAAATATATATATTTGCAAGAGTAATAGCCCTCATGTCACGAAATAATGGGTAAATTATAAAAGTTCAATGCTCATATATTCGTACGTGAAATTAACCCGTATTTACCAGCATCATGTAATCCTTTTGCAAAATAAGCATAGCACTGTGTTTGGATGTTAACACACATTAGAAGTCACAAAGTATGATCTTAAGCGAAGCAAAATCATATGTTTTCTCTGAACAAATTGTTACATAGATGAAATTGATGTTTTGTCTTAGCTTTATTAGGTCAAAAACATTACTATTAACTAAAGGATACAAAGACTCGACAAATTACGTGAAACGGGTCAACTAGTAATTGAAATGACACAATAGATTATTACTTAAATAATGGTTAACGTTGAATAAATGGTTGTACAATCTTATTAAGTAAGACTTGCGTCTTATTTTATTTTATGTCTTTGACTTTTATGTCGATAATTTACTTTAATTAATTCGAAATTATGACTATATCACGTTTTCATATTCACCGTCTTTCTTTTTGTCCAAGCCATATTCCACTAAGCTATAATTTTAACCCCACAAATCATGATTAATCATTACAAATACATTTTAATAATTTTTAGAAGTACTGTTTTTGAAAAAGTAGCAGTCGTAAAAGAAAGAAGTCTGTTGTTAGTCCCTTGTCACTTGGTAGCTAAAGTTGCACTACTTTTTCTACATTATAGTTGTTATAGTGGAATTTCGCAACGTGTACTAGTACTTAATTTAACTAACTTTAAATATCAATTGTAATGTTCACATTGCTAACCAATGACTTTGTTGAGTTTAATTTAATATTAAAGAGAGATCAATACACAATTCCTCCTCAATACCGAGCCTATAGTTACAATTACACAATCAGCCAGTTGAATTTATAAAATCAGAACACATAGAATAAATGAAAAAACACTATTAAGCTTATATTTGCTGTGCAAGCTTGATTGAAACATTGACAAAACATAGGTAAGAAATATCAATCATTTATTCATCTGCATATGAAACTAATTTGCATGGACATCTTCCAAACCGTTGATGTAAGCTTTAAAATTAGATTATCACATATTTTAACATAATATCAAACTTCAGAGTAGCAGAATTATGTGTTTGAGCCTCATCGCCACCTCATTATTAAAAATTTCATGCGCTAGGCCCTTGGAAAAAAAAGGCTCTACCAGTGAGGGATTTGTTGACGACATAATTAAGTAAAACTAATTAAACTGCACTTTTTCTAACCCTTTAAATTTTTTAATGAGATAGCTAGACGGACACTTCAAAAATCATCAACCAGAGAGCTGGATGAATTCAAAACAATAATTATTTTGACTAGCTAATTGAAAATAAAATTTAAAAGGTTCTTCACTACAATCCAAAGTTAGCATGAGATGAAAGAAAATTTTCTTCACTATTATGTACGGTTAGGATTTGAGTCCCAAATCCTGACTAATCATAAAATAAGAACAAATAATATACATAGATTTATAATGGTTCACCTCAATGCGAGAGTTACGTCCACTTTGCCGCTGCAGATTTTTTACTATAATCAAATAGAGAGTTTGAGTTTATAATTCTCTTTTTCTCTCTTGCTCGACCTCAAAGAAAAAAACGGCACCCTAGTCTATATATAGCGAAAATTAGGACGAACATAATTCAAGCCCGAAATTCTCAAAATACCTTCCACTAAACAATTTTACATTATAAAATTTTCAGGGGTTCTACACTCTGCGTAGGATCTTCATAGTATCAGCGGTGAATTAAACTCCACAACTCAACATGTACTGTAGTATATAGTTAGAAAGCCAACAGATGAAGAAAATGTTTTTCTTCACTACGATACATGTTCAGATAGCAGCAGATTGAATTACATGATAGAAATGTTTAGCTTTAGAGGTGGTAAAATTAGCCCATGAAAATATTGGCTATTCAGCTTCTATAATTAGCTATACAAAGGCGGCAGATAATATAAACACTTAATTTCACCTTATGTTATTTCAAAGATTGGTTCACTTGGCATGCTAATTTTGGAATGTGTATCTTCAGCTTGTCCGTTGAACTGACGATACTTGGGGTTAAGAAGTTCAAATTGATTTCCCATTTTAAGGGTACGTAATTAGGTCATAGCAGACTATATAATTAGACTTTTGAGCGTGATGTTGTCCATTTTAAGTTCTTCACAAGTTGGACTTAGACTCGTGTTTCGCCACCCAAATGAAAAAACGAAGACGAAATGGTGTGTTTTCTTCCCGAAAGGTTTTCCAATTTTTCTATATTTGGTTGTATTAGCGAATATTCTCAGAATATTCTCCGTATATTTTGTAATAATGGTAGATGTATAATTAAGGTAACTTAGGATTCTAACTGTATTAGGAATCAACCTTTGTAAGGTAAGTTAGGATTCGTACCATATTAGGAATCAACCTTGTACATCTATATATATTGTGAATAATGAAAGGAATCGCTAAGGGAAATTATTCCATCTTTCATGGTATCAAAGTCTAAAACCTAAATCCCTCCTCTTCCTTATTCTTGGCCGAAATTAGCAATTTTTTTTTCTGATTTCGCAGAAAAAAAAAAAAATTCTTCTGCTTTCTTCCTCTCTTTCTCGGCCAAACCAGAAAATTCCCTTCCCTCGGCAGGCGGCAACCATGTCTTCCCCCCCAAATTCCGGTTCATCCACTGGCACAATTGACAACCCCTCTCAACGTTCGTATCTTCTTTTCATCCGGCATTCGCCGTTAACAACATCAAGAATTTTATCCCTATAATTCTTGACCAAGAAGACTTGTCAATATTCCATGTGGATGGAACTATTCTACATTCATGCATGTGCATACAACGTGCTCGATCATATTGACGAATCTACTCCTCGTCCCACCGATGTTACAGACTCAATCGGCGTCGTCTTGACGCCATCGTCAAACAATGGATCTACGGCACCATCTCCAAAGACCCTGTTGTGCACTATCATGAAAACAAGTGCTACGGCACGTGAACTTTGGGTCCGGCTAGAAGAAATCTTTCAGGACAATAAAAATACTCGGGCCGTATATTTGGAAGAGCAATTCAATAATACCCGCCTCGAGAATTTTAACAACATGTCCGAATATTGTAAGCAATCGAAACTCATAACCGATCAACTATCCAACGTCGGGACTTCTGTTTCGAAACCAAGATGGTGCTTCAACTTGTTGCGGGTTTACCAAAAGGTGAATATGACACACTCGCAACAATGATTCAACAAGCCGACCCTCTCTCAAGTTTCAACAAGGCACGTTAACAACTATTGTTGGAAGAAACTAGACGTGCTAAACAAGAGGAACATAATCAAAAGGCGTTAGCCGTTGACGGATGGCAACACCGCGACAAAGAAGCAAAGCGATTCAGCTCAAAGAAGAAGAAGCGAAGAAGCAAAGAGAGTGGCGGAGGTCGTGGCGGCAGAGGTCGCAACAACAAAGGCAAGGGCCGCGGAAAGGGCCAACGCACCCGGTGGGATCGGACAACACCAACCACCGGACAAGAAGAAGAAGCGGCACTGCAGCGGACTGCAAGCAGCAGTGGCCCAACCAGCAGAACCGGGCCTCGCCGCATGCCCGTACCCGACCGTAGGGGCCCGGTTCCAGCGCAGCCTTGGTCGATCGGCCCCTTGGGCCATGCCCCGCCTACGAGCAGCCACCACTAAAGCGGCAACGAATAAAGCCCACCGATGGCGGTCCAAAGAAGAAGAAGCGCCTACAAGCAGCCCACCGCAATCCAAAGAAGAAGCATTTCAACAGCCTTGCCCCGACCGATTTGGGCCGGGCATACACCACCGTGAACCTTCAACAGCCCGACGAAAATTGGTACATGGACACCGGAGCCACATCTCACCTCACCCGGTCGTCGGGTAACATATCTCAACTACGTCGGCTAAAGTGCCCTCAATTTATTACTTGTCGGCAATGGTCATCGCATTCCAATTGAAGATTACGGTAACACACACACCAAACATCCACACCCACCTTTCTCCTTAAACCACGTCCTATACACACCTAACATCATTAAAAACTTAATCTCTGTTAGAAAATTCACTAGCAATAATTTACGTGTCCGTCGAATTTGACCCTTTTGGCTTTTCCGTGAAGGAACTCAATACGGGAAAATTCTTACACTTATTTGTAATAGTGTGGGAGATCTCTACCCATTCACTCAATCTTCCGTCGACAGCACCGCAAGCACCTCCGTCCCTTGCGGCGATCTCTCCCTCAACTTGGCACAACAGACTCGGACACCCCGGAAACCCAGTTTTTACTTTTCTTAGGACTTCTAAGCGTATTTAATATAATAATGGGAAAATTGCCCAAAACTATTTTTCTTGTCCACTAGGCAAACATACTCGTCTTCCCTTTATGTCATCAAACAGTGTTACTTTTTCTCCATTTGATATTGTTCATGCTGATTTGTGGACATCTCCGATTGCTAGCCCTTTGGGTCATAAATTCTATCTAGTATTCTTGGATGATTTTTCACATTTTGTCTGGATTTACCCACTGAAATTCAAATCTGAAGTTTTTGCAAAATTCCTCGAGTTTCAAAAATTCATTAAGACACAATTTGAAAAACCTATTAAATCATTCCAATGTGATAATGGACGTGAATTTAATAACTCGGCATTTCACAATTTCTGTTCTAAACAATGCATGGTTTTCCGTTTTTCTTGTCCCTATACTTCTTTCCAAAACGGAAAATTTGAAAGAATTATACGTACCATCAATAACATGGTCCGCACATTCGTTTCATGCCGCGCCTACCACCGCCTTTTTGGGTCTATCTTTGTCAAAATGGTAGAATCTCTTCTAAATATTTTACCAACTAGCACACTCCAAAACAAAACTCCTACAGTAAATCTTATACCGTAGGCAACCATCATATGATCACCTACGTATTTTTGGATGCTTATGCTACCCCAACATAGCCTCCATCGCACCACACAAACTTGCCCCTCGCACTCTTCCATGTGTCTTCCTTGGTCTATCTCCTAATCATCGGGGCTACTTGTGCTATGACATTGCTACTCGCAAAATCATCGTCTCCGTCACGTCACCTTTGACGAGACAACCTTTCCTTTTTCAAATCTTCGAAATTTCGACCACCGATTACATCTTTCTCGATGAACCAAGTCTCTGTCCCCGGTCATCCAAAATCTATACCAACAACAAGACGCGTTCCGACGCAAGCCCCACCGTCCCCGCACCACCACCCCCACCGACTCCCCTCGCTCACCCCTACGGCCCCTGGTCAAGTCACCGCGCCACTGGCGACGACATCGCGCCCACCGGTCCGAACCAGGTGGACCAAAGCAACCTCACGCCCCGACCCACCACCACCGCCCTCACATCGCATGGAGACTCGTACACAACACGGGATCTTCAAACCCAAGGTTCAATTCAATCTCTCCACACAAACCTTATCACCCATTCCAAAAAATCCAAAACTAGCAAAACCGGACCCAAATTGGAATGCGGCCATGTGCGAGGAATTTAACGCTTTAACCAAGCGAACACTTGGGATTTGGTACCTAGACCATTGGTGTGAATGTTATCCGGTGTATGTGGCTATTTCGTCACAAGTTCGAGACGGTGGTGACTTAGAGAGGTATAAGGCAAGACTAGTTGCCAATGGCACTAATCGGCAGGAGGGTATTGATTGTGGTGAGACATTCATCCGGTTGTTAAACCGGCCACTATTCGGACTATTCTCGTATTGCTATGGGCATGCATTGGCCGATTCATCACTTGATGTCAAGAATGCATTTCTTCATGGGGATTTGAAAGAGTCTGTACATACATGCATCACCTCCGGCTTTGTTCATCCGGCAGCTCCGCGATTTGTGTGTCGTCTCGGGAAATCATTGTATGGATTGAAACAGCACCCCGCGCTTGGTATGATTGGTTCGCGGTGTATCTTCTCGCAGATTGGTTTTGTATGTAGCAGGTGTGATACATCTCTCTTCACGCTTCACCGAGGTAGTAAAGACCTTGCATATTTGCTAATATATGTCGATGACATTGTTCTTACCGCCTCATCGACGGGTTGAAGAATGAAATCATTGCTCTACTCAAAACCGAATTTGCTATGACCGACTTGGGCAAGCTAAGTTATTTTTTGGGTACATCGGTGACAAGATCCGCACCACTATGTTCCTGTGTCGGCGTAAGTATGCGCAGAAGAGATAGTGTACGGGGCCAAGATGGCAAATTGTAAAATTATGCCAACTCCGGTGGACTCAAAATCCAAGCTTAGTGCTAATGACGGTGCACCGTTCGATCCCACTCTATATCGGAGTCTAGCGGTGCTCTTCGATATCTTACATTTACTAGGCCCGATATTGCATATGCCGTTCAACGTGTGTGTCCGTTCATGCACGACCCCCGAGAGTCCCATTTTGCCGCCTTCAAACGTATTATCGATATGTTAAGGGCACACTAGACTTTGGTTTACATCTATACACCTCTCGCCCCAACCAAGTTGCTAGCCTACACGGATGCAGATTGGGCGGGATTCCCCGACACACGTCGCTCCACCTCGAGTACCGTGTATTTCTGGGGATAATCTTATCTCATGGTCCGCCAAGCGGCAGCCACGCTATCCCGTTCGAGTGCCGAGAATATCGCGGAGTTGCTAATGTTGTCGCCGAGATCCGTTGGCTCCGAAATCTTTTTTGGAGCTCCAGTGTCCATTGCGCAAAGAGTCTATAGTCTATTGTGACAACATATCTGCTATCTATATGTCTCATAATCCGGTCCAACATCACGGGTTGGTCAAAAATTTTTAGAAAATATTTTTCAAGATTTTTTTTCTTGAAAATGAGAAAAATGACATTCTAAGTGAAAGTAGGTGTTAAGAGTCCCACATCGGATATGGAATAAGAACATGAACTCCTTATATGGACTTGGACACCCCAGGAGCTCATGTTTTTAATTTTCTTAGAGACAATAATTTAATTCGTTGTCATAATGGAAAATTTGCCCAACAATGTCTTTCTTGTCCGTTAAGCAAACATGTTTGCCTTCTGTTTCAGTCTTCTTCAAGTGTTATGTATTCTCGCCTTTGACATTGTTCATGTAGATTTATGGACATCTCCCATTACTAGCTCACTGGGTCATAAATTTTATCTCGTCTTATTAAATGACTTTTCTCACTTTGCCGGGTCTACCCGCTTAAATTCAATTGTGAAGTATCTGTCAAGTTTCTTGCATTTCATGTCTATGCCAAAACACAATTTGAAAAAGACATAAAATCGCTTCAATGTGATAACGGTCGTGAGTTCAATAATTCCGCGTTTCACAATTTTTGCTCTACTAATAGCATGGTTTTCCGATTCTCGTGTCCCCACACCTCCTCCCAAAATGGCAAGGCCGACCGAATCATTCGCACTATCAATAACATGGTTCGTACAATCTTATTTCATACCTCCCTCCACCCTCCATTTTGGGTCTATGTTGTGAAAATGGCCGAATATATTCTAAATATTTTGCCCACCCAGACTCTCCAAAATAGAACACCCACCGAAATTCTATTTTGTAGGATCCCAAATTATGAGCACTTAGAATTTTCGGCTGCCTGTGCTACCCGAATCTTGCCTCCCGCATAAACTTGCACCCCGCACCACCCCTTGTGTGTTCTTAGGCTTTCCGCTCAATCATAGGGGATATATGTGCTACGACTTGTCTTCCCGCAAAATCATCGTCTCACGTCACATCACGTTTGACGAAGCCATCTTCCCATTTGCAAATATCCAAAAATTCGAGAATTTAGATTACACATTTTTAGACGAGTCCGACACATCACCGCTTCTCCGCCTAGCTCTCGGTCGCGTTGTCACTGTTCCAGCAACAACCACAGTTTCCAATGCCTCTACTCAATCTCCTCTCGATCAATCAACCTCCACCATTGTTCCGACGACCACCCCTCCACCGTTGTCATTCCGCTTAGGCTCAATATCCATTCTTTAGATGGTATCAGAGTTAGGCCCATTTCAATTATTTGTTCACCGATGTTGGGCCCCCAAATTATATTATCCACGCTCCAGTTAACAAGGTCTGGGCATGCGGGGGAGTGTTAAGAGTCCCACATCGGATATGGAATGGAAATATGAATTCCTTATATGGACTTGGACAATCCTCACCCTACAAGCTAGCTTTTGGGGTTGAGTTAGGCTCAAAATCTATTCTTTATAGTAGGGAAAACAATTTTCGTAAGTGGCACTGTGATTGTCTCCTCTCTACCCTCCAACACTCCTCACCGCCATGCCCCACACACCACAAGCCACCTTCCCGATCTACCACCCCCACACCCCTTCCTCCACATGTTCTCTCCCCGCCATAATGTTTGAATAGATTATATGCACATGTTTTTGGGGGGAAATTTTCTGCTTACTAATTACTCAACACCAGAAAATAAATAAGGAAATCACTTATTTTGCAACAAAAATATTTCCCGTGAAAAAACATTTTCATTCACACAAAATACACACTAAAAGGAAAAGTAAAGAACATTATTGCATATATTGAATGCAATGTACATTAATGATTTAACAATACAATTAGATATGATTAATCACATGACTCTTGAAACAGTCTCCAAAATTTATGTCTTAATCGCTTTGATATAGTCTCCTTAATTAAGTAGATTTTTGGATTATTTATGTTCTCAGGAAAATGGATATTATCTGAGTAAATCCTAGTCAAACCAATACTACTATTTATAGGATCATACTGTATTTAATTATATATAATCCAAAATATCTTACAACGCTCTGGCTTATCAAGGAGCTTCATAAAATGTGACATTATTATTTCATATGCTGCCAAATCTTGTTGACGAGGTTAATGGTATAAAGTCATCGACCGACCTCATTTATAATGTTAACAAAAATTTTATAATGATGTCCCCTCGTTTAGGTATTAGTAATACGAACGCATTATAAAAAGCATTTGATTATCTAATTTCTTTTTAGTATTACGTATATAAAAAAGCAGAGTATGGGCAGCTTAGAACTAAGTCGCTTATTAAGTAATGCTAATAAAATACTGTCACTAGAGTGACACTTTCTTACCTGACAACAAAGTTGAATAAATCATCTTATATTTTTTTTAAAAACACTAGGTAAAATCCTACTAAGCTTTCAGAACTAAAAACAATATTTACATTTAGTTTATCAAATGTCGTGACTCCAAAATTTACTAATCCAGCAAATTCAACGATGCGATTCAATGGTTTGGCGCTGAATTATTCATATGTATTAGAGTATAGACACATTCCAAGTGAATTACTCCAAATATATGAAAATCCTTCTCTTTTGGCTTTTAAGTTTTAACCCAATTTCCACTACCCGCTTTGTGGCATCTCTTAAAATCTGCTTTGGGCCAATTAAAAGGAAAAGCGACCTCTATCAAATTTATTCATTCACAAGACTTGAACCTAAAATTTCTAATTAAAATGAAAGGATCATATCCATCCAACATCACCAAGTGTGATAATATATCAAAGGGAAAGGGTTATATTTACCCCTGTACTTTCAAATATTATTTATATTTATCATATGTTATACTTTCGGGTCATATATACACCGACCGTTACTAAAGTATTCTAATATACCCCTATTTTTAATGGTGCTCCAATGTAGTAGTGGACCCATTTATTAAAATGACACATGTGTATTGCCATTTTCTTATCTTTTGAAGAAATAACACAAAAATCCTTTTAACAGTCTTCTCCTTTGTTGTCCATACCTCCCATTGATGCTAATTATTCTCAATTAGGAAGATGACATGCTTGGGTAGTAATTGTCTATCAGTAACATGCCTCTAGCAAAACAATTACGTAATTGTTTTGCTAGAGGCATGTTACTGATAGACAATTACTACCCAAGCATGTAATCTTCGTATGGGCAACAAAGGAGAAGACTTTTAAAAGGATTTTTTTTGTTATTTCTTCAAGAAATAAGAAAATAGCAATACAAATGTGGCATTTTAACAAATGGGTCCACTGCCACATTGGACATCGTTAAAAATATGGGTTGATTTGGATACTTTACTAACGATAATGATATATATGACCCGAAAGTATAATAGAGGGTAAATATAGATAATATTTAAAAGTAAAGGGGGTAAATATGACCCTTTTCCCTGTATCAAAACTCGGTTGCCCTTATTCTTTTAAAACTAATTTGGAAAAAGAAGAGATCAATGCTTAGAAACTTACAATTACCATTTTGAAGATCAATTAATTTCTTTACATTGTCATATTGATATCTTTATTCCATCTGCTTTGAAGTGACCTCATCTACAGATGAAAGTCTTTGAGGGTAGATTATATGGCTGATTCAGTGACCTCACATTTGTTTCCTGTTTTTCCCGGAACCTGACCTCCTTAACTGCTTCGGCACATTTTAGCAACAACTTTTTAGAACGGCGAAATCCGAGCTAGTTTGTCCACACATCAACTATTAACCAAGTACCTGCTAGCTCTCATCAGTACAAAAGTATCGGCTAACTCGATCCACTAAGACATTTCAGCAACACGTTTTCAAGCACAAACTAGCACCAAATGAAAAGATTTGAAAAACTAAACGAAGCAATTCAACATCTCATAATAATATTGTGATGACGAATTCAAAGAATATGAACAAATAAGAGGGGTTGCTCAGATGGTAAGAGTCCTCCACTTCCAACCCGAAGGGTACGAATTCGAGTCAAGGGAGCAAAGGGGAGCTAATGGGGAAGGGATTTTTTTAAAAAAAAAAATATGAACAGATGAAACCCTTTGTTGTTTGTCAAGTTATGTTACTGTACAAATTAAATCAGAGCATGTACTCTGTCTAGGGAAGTTCTTGGGCACATCCACAACCACAGCTAAAGATAATCTAGTGAGCTCGAAACTAATCAAAATACATAGTTGTGTAGGATTTTATTTAACCGCATGATGATACAACACTATAGTACAACAAACCACAGTACAAAGTTTTTCGAATAAACTTAGTAAAGCTATCTCAAGCTTGAATCTGGATCATCATCATCAAGATCCAAATCGTTTGATATTCGGAACTTCTTTCCATCTCGTGGTCCTGTTCTTCCCTTCTTCGGTTTACCCCTACATTAGTAGTAGTTACATGAGGTATACTCATAAACAGCGTGGAAGAAAAAAAATAAATATCAAGAAGTTGCAAGATTATCTTGAAAAAGCACAAATTTGTATCGTCCATCCTCAATCCAAGTATCTTAGAAAATAATAGGCTTAAACGTTGTAACACTTCCAATAAATGCAAAATATATCTTCATAAAAAGCAGAACATACTGTCCGTTATTTGCAAAACCTCCACCTCTCATTCGACCTTGAGTAGGATCTGGTCTTCCATCTGCGGAAAAAAACAAAACAAATGATTTAAAACTTCTTCAGGAACAATGCAATATCGGTTATAACCTATAAAATCTATCTAATTTGGTTTAGTGATATTCACCAAAAGAAACCTGCAAGAGCTTTATATTAGAGTATATGGAACTAAATAGACTAACCTTCACGTCCGAGTCCAAGCTCTTCCGCCTAAACAGAAATGAATATAACAGCCGCATCAGGCATCTACTAAGACCAAAAGATGTGCTACGTTTAAAGTATACACACGGACAATGTATCAAATCAGTTGAAAGTAGAGATAGAGCAAGGTGATTCAACATAAAGATAACAAGATAGAATCAGATCTACAAATTTGCAAATACATGCATGAGATACAATTTATTTAGTAAAAAGACCAACAACATCCTGTCAGCACAACTTCAACTTCGAATTCAAGTTTCAACCATTTTTCCGTAAACCTATGTGTGCAAAAAACGTGAAATGTGAAGGAAGCTTCTTTTTCTGATAAATGAAAAATTAAGGAAGATCTGACGGCATCAGTAGAGAAAAATAGGTATTGGGATAACCGCAGGTACTTTAAATTGTTCAAGGTAAATGGTGTGAAAGTGGTATTGCAATTAAATCAATAACATTGATTAGACCCTAGAACTCTAAACCGTCTCCAACTGAAAAAGTAATATCCTAATTCCTACCAAAGGCATATGTTAGTATCATCAATACACAATCATCAAAATCTGTTGATCCAGGAGGAATGCCACTCTATGGAGATGTCTGGATTTCTACTTCACATTCATGCAATAGTACGGACGAGGATTTAAATCTCGCAAACATTTCATTACTTAATAAAACAGGAATTTGGGCTGAACCAGAAGAAGAAAAGAAAAAACAAGAACTTGGATGGCAAGAACTATTTCAATTTCTTGGTCCTTTTCTATAGGGGTGGGGGTGTAGGGCAGTTTCGTTCACAATATGAATATTTTGATTTGGATTTTCGGTTTACAAAAATTGCAATCCAAATCTAGACCAAATAAAAGCTCGGATTTGCTCCGGTAACCTCATGAACGTCAATCCTTCTTCGACAAGGGGAACATAGGAGGGAGTCAATACTTCTTCCAACAAGGGGAAGATAGGAGGGAGTACATTTCTTAAGTCCCCTAACCTAGTCCTAGTTTACTTCTCTGGGGAGGTTGGGGGGCAGGAGATTTGAATTACCTTCTCCTACCCTATAAAGTAAGAGAGGCTATCAATCTTTTAGAATTCAATTTCGGATTAACCAGTTTGTTTCTTTCAGATTTTTGGTTTGAGTCTACAAGTTGGGTTTCTTCTTCCGACAAAAAAATATGAACCTCCAAATAAAGTATTTGTGTCAAATTGCCTTAGTAATACCTCATTGCCATACAATCATCCGAAAATTTGGTAACTGTAAGTACAAAAAACAAACTCTTGATATTGGAAAAAGTATTACAAGAAAAATAAAGTAATATATAATAAGAAAAGAATGATAACTTTACTTAGTTTTAGCCATCAAAGTTAAACTTGAAAGATGAAACCCTGTCTTACTTGGTCTAATGGCCTTTCTTGATGATTTAATTTAATATCGGGTATGGGTAATGCCTGATGTGTATGCTTGGTTTTGTAGTTAACTTCTAAGGGTGAAACATAAGGAATAAAAATTTCAGATTTTCAGATATCCAGAAAATTTTCATCCCGAATCTGAAATCCAAAATTTTCACAAATTAAAACCAAACACTGAACCGTAATCTGAAAAACCGGACTAATACTCCAAAATTAGGACTTCAGTTCTGATTTCAGTTTTGCCCACACTATGCCCACCTCTAGGCAGCAGCCTATATCAGCCTCTAAATTCTCTTGCTTCGCTATTGCGTATTTTTGAAGAATCAACACTTCAAAGATCTAATCAAAATTCCAACAAACATAACTAATTTAAACCCACTGCAGAACTTGGATTGCAAGAACTACTTCTATTTCTAAGCGTTAGCAGAATCACAGGAATCTAATGATGATTCGAGTAATTCTATAGCTAGAACAGGAATTCAATGGAAGAATTCGAGTGAATAGCTCAATTCAATGGAAAAGATAGAAACGAAAGAAGAAATTAGTGTTCTTGTATTAATAATCAATAGTAATATGAATGAATGAATGAATGAATACAATAGTGGAATCTACAACCACTTATAGCTAAATCTGAACAAGCAATGCATAACCACCTCTAATTAACTTTCCCGCCACTGACTAATTCAAAATATCCCTCAACTAACTCAACTAACTGATTGCTGATCTGGACTAACTAATAGCTGACATGTACATTACTAAGTGAGCTAATATTTAATTAATTCTTCAGCTGGTAATATCTTGTATCACTAAGTCCTTCTCTGAGAACCCTATTCAGCCTCTAGAGCAAAATCTTTTTGTTTTACACTTGTGTATTTTGAAGTATCAATACTTCAGAAATCTATTCATAACATAGCTTATGCGATTAATATTATTATCATCATCCTAACAGTACGTCAATAATCGAACCTAAGGCTTACCTTGAATGCATGGTTTAAAGAACTTGTAAACAAAATTATGATATAAGATTCAGCAGGTATTATTTATCTTTATTCTTTCTGACTTCTCTTTTTATGCGATATTCCTTTCTCGGCCTTTTGGCCAAGACTAACTAAGAATTCTTTTTAGGGGGTACAGGACAGAATGGCTTGCAGAACCGGTTAATGCAATACACTTTAGGATAGGCAGTGCAAGACATGGTTTGAACACCATTTTTAATCATATTGAAACATCATAAGTATCACCAGTAAAGAACTTATCAAATCTCAGAAATCCCCAGAACAAGAAAAAGAGTCATAAAATAAAAGCTCTAGACAGCTCAAATACATACCGCTGGTGAAGTCACTGAAGACAATGAGAATAACCTGTCTTCAAGCTGAAATTTTCTTGACCTTTTGAGGCTGCCAAATGACATAAAGGTGAAAGTTTTACAAGAATAATCCTTACAAAACGTATTAAGACTAGATAATGAAACGAACATCACTTTTGGAAAAGGAAACAAAGTTCTAATTCATGAAAGCAAATGCTGGTCACTAGTGCAATTAAATCAACCCAAATATTTCGGTAACATGAAAAGTATGAACCTAAATACTGCCCCAATCTATTCACAGAATTCTATTACAGTGTAGATTTGGATCAAAGTTTGACTTAAAAGTACTCACTGGTTTTTTGAGATCTAGATAACATATTAGTCAGGTCATTGAATGTACAGTGATTGTGGTGTTCCATATCTAAAAGAAGTTTAAGGGTTATCAGAATTGAAAATCGGCTTCTGAATGTTTAGTGCATAGTGTCATCAACCATGTTTACAGGAATATTACTTAGATCTCCACAATGTTTGCTTTCTATTTGCAGGAAACATCATTAAATCTGCATGCTCTTCTTTTTTTCTTAATGGACAAACTCCAGGAAAAAAAATATTGTACCTTCAATTTATTTAGAGAGATGACTTTCTATATATAGTATCTAGAGATATGAATTGTAACTCAAGAGGATAGTAGCCTCATGGAACCAGTATATTACTTTAATTCATGTTTTGGAAAAGATTATCTAATGTTAGTAACTACGGTAATTTTTTAACTAGCCAACAAATATGGCATTTATGCGAGTACATCTACTTGCTGATCTATGCTTTACTGAATCCCGTACGGATATTCCTATCTAGATAATTTCCATTAAGGAACCTTAACACTGATTTTCATTGTGATCATTATCTCACTACCAGGTGGAATTAAGCAATTATTGAAATAAGAGCCGAATTATCATAAAATAAAACACTAATATACACACTAAGTCAATGCAACAAAATGCTGATTCGTAGAACAAAGTTTTCATGACCAATTCCATCAGCTATAATAACCGTATGGGTAGCTGATAAACCTTAATAACCATCTACGAACCTAACATTTTTCTGAAGCCAGTTCTAACCTTTCATCAAATAAAGGATATGAGATATTAAAACTTTAACTATTCCGGATGCTAAGGGGCACATGAGCAATTTTTTGTGAAAAAAATGAGACACTTTGCAAAAAGAATTAATCATCTACAATAACCATCATTTCTATTTTCCAACAACAAGAATTTTAGCAGATAAACACTGGAAAGGTGTGTACTTGGCATTCTTATTCGATGTTGATAGAAAGCCTTCGAAGCCTTTTAACGCATTCCCAAAAGTGCCCGTTTCTTGCAAATAACTCGTCTCTAGCTCATAAACCTACATCAAACCAATACCTGTATTTTAGCTTCCTATTTAAACACCAAAACGGAATAACGTGAATAAGCAACAATTCCTCATTACTCATGACATAAGCTGCAAATACTCGAAATTACAGCAAAAACTTATTACCACAATATATCAAACTACACATACAATTTTTAAAAAAAATCAGTAAATCAGCAAAATATACTAATATCCAACTAGAGAGCTTCTACAAAAACTTAAAAGGAAAAACAAAGAACTTCAAAGTCAAAATAGTAGAAGAATTCAATAAAGCTAGAGTCTTTTACTTGTTTTTTTGAATTGAAGAAAAAAACAAAGAACTTCATAATCAAAATAATTAAAGAATTCAATGAAAAAGAAATAGGTTTTGAATTCAATAAAACATAGTAGCGTGATCCAAAAGCGTGAAATCGAGGGTGGCAACTGGAGTGTCATGCATTGGTGCACAAAACTCGGAATGTATGGTGAGGAGAGTGGTGCAAACTGCTCGTAGTACCTTGGAGATTTGTTTCGGTCGGTTGAGGGCCTTGCTTGTGTGGTAGGCTTGGCAATGTCTTTGGAGTTCAATTTGAGAAGTAACAGCGACAAATCAAATTCCACACGGCGATCTTCGAAGTGATTGGAGAAGACCTCGCGTGTGCCAACGAAGCTAAAATTGTCGTCGAAATTGAAGTTGAAAAAAATCGTGAAAGCCAACAACCAACGACGACATCAAGGGATAGAGGAAAGCTGAGTGAATACCGTCTTGATTTTTTAACGCGTTTGGATGAAGATTCTCCACCTCTTTAATTTTTAATATTTTTATCAGCAAAATATACTAATATCCAACTAGAGAGCTTCTACAAGAACTTCAAAGAAAAAACAAAGAACTTCAAAGTCAAAATAATAGAAGAATTCAATAAAGTTAAGAGTCTTTTACTTGTTTTTTTTAATTGAAGAAAAAAACAAAGAACTTCATAATCAAAATAATTAAAGAATTCAATAAAGATGGAGTCTTTTATCTTTTTGCACTGATATAAAAGTTTAAACACTTACCACGAAAAAAAACAAAGAACTTCATAATCAAAATAATAGAAGAATTCAATAAAGCTAGAATCTTTTACTTGTTTTTTTTGAATTGACAAGTATGCTAATCTAAATTAAAGAAAAAATATTCAAGACTCTTCAGAAATAGAAGCTAGTATATCCAAATGCACACTAACAAACTAACACCGAAAAAGAGCCAAATAAGCAATGTCACTCGAAATACAACCAATACAGCAATGTGCACCTATCATCATCATCAACAACAACATACTCAGTGTAATCCTACGAGTGGGGTCTGGGGTGGGTGGGGTGTACGCAAATCTTACCCCTAACTTGGGAGTGGGAGGTAGAGAGGTTGTTTCCGATAGACACTCGGCTCAAAGATAAGCAAACAAAAGCGATACGGAAAAAGAAACAACAGATAATAACATAAATCAGAGTAACATAACTGTCACAAAAATTATATGCTAATCGAAGTACAAGAAACACCAAAATAATAACAGAACTCAAAGGACAACTTCATAATCAAAATAATTACAGAATTCAATAAAGCTAGAATCTTTTACCTGTTTTTTTTTTTTTGAATTGATATTAAAGTTTAAATCTTTACCACCAAAAAAAAAAAACAAAGAACATCATAATCAAAATAATTTAAAAATTCAATAAAGATATGAGTTAATTTTTTACTTGTTTTTCAACATTTCGTAGTTCTTCTTGAAGCTTTTCTCTTTTGTTCAAAAGGGTTGCAAGAACAGCCTTAGGATTTGTACCTTTGTGCCCTAACAAAAAAATAATTCCAAATTAAAGAAATAAAAAAAAATACCCAAATTTTGATAAGGAAAAGTGAAATTAGGGTTTTAATGGTTTACCATGGGGCTCCATTTTCGCGGCAATAATTTGAAGATAAGCTGTAATTTTAAAAAAATTAGTAGCCACAAGGATGACTTTATCAGTGAGATTCTTTGAGTGTTAGTTTTTGGACAAGAATAAATGTTTTAACTTTATCTTTAAACATCAACTGGAAAATGATAAATTGAAATGGGCCTTAGAGAAAATCACTTTTAAGTGGTTGGGCCGATTCAATCTGTAGGGACAAGAAAAAGAAGGATTTGAGGTCCAAAAAGCTTCTATTTGGGCCGAAAATGAAAAAGATAAGAGCCTAGAAACTTATGGGCCTATTATATTTTAATTATGAGCCAGTCGCTGCTATTTATTTGGGAAGTTGTATTCGTTTACTTTTTCTAGTAGATACTATATACGATGATTATACATTATTATAAGCATATTATACAAAATAAAGATATTTCCGGACAATAGTACGGAGAGGAAATAAGTTTGGAAAAGTACTACGAGCTTGTTTGAATTAGCTAATTATAAGTAGCTGATAGATATCAAGTGTTGAAAAATATATTTAGGTGTTAAAATTATTTTTTTGCAACAATTAAATTAATTGATATGTTTGGTAAAAAATATATTAATAAGCACTTTTTCTGTAAAAATAATTGAAATATTCTTAAAACTATTTATTACTAATATTATTTTAAATAATATTGTAATATAAACTTATATAAAATATAAATAAATAATTTAAAATTTAGTTTATGAAGTTTATTTTGAAGATTACAACTGCTATCAGAGATAAAATCATAAAAGAATTACTCAAAATAAAAATATTTACAAGCTATAAAATTATACGTCGAAATTGATAAATTTATATATTTGACTGATTTAGACTTTCCAAAAATTACTCATAAAATTAACCATGTGACGTTTTTTTTTTCTTAAAAAAGAAAAAAGTCGTTGCGTCTGCTTTTTATTCTACTTCAATTTTCTTGCTACTCTCTCTCTCTCTCTCTCTTGAATTTTGATCATTTTCACCATGTCTTTCAGAATCAGAGGAGGAGGGGTAAGTTTTTCTTTTAATTTTATAGATCTGATTTTCCTTTGCATGACCCTATTTCTTTCTTTAATTTTTGCTTTTAGTACAAAATTGCTTAATTTAATTGATGTACGAAATCTCTGTTTTCCAATTGTACTATGTTGATGATGAAGTTATATTTGCTAAGATCTTACTGATGGAATGTTAAGTTCTAACTGATTCACATACTTTGGTTGTACTGATCTTAGTTTGTACTTATCTTCTTTTTATTTGATCTGTGTTGAATTAAATTTTTCAGATTTTCTTGAATAAAGTTGGTTCTCTTATTTCAAGTTTAGCATGAATTATATGAGTAAAATAAACAAACTTAGTGGTAATGCTTGTTAAGAAAAGAAACCTTTGTGGGGGTCTGGGAGAAAATAGGTTGTTTTCAGTAGACCCACGGCTTGAAAGATAATAAAAGAAAATAAGGTATCATATATTCTGGGTGTCTCTTTTTTATTTTTATTTTTTATGATTAAGTAATGAGTTTTATTAATGCTTTTGCCTATTATTTTGGTGGGGTTTGGGAATGTTAGGATGTACGCAGACCCAAGTGGGATAGAGTATATTTCTGGGTCTTTTTTTTTTTTTTTTGATTAAGTATGAGTTCTATTAAAAAAGAGAGCATCAAGAAGATGCAGTATTACAAAAGGCAATGTTACAAGGAGCTGAAATAACAAAAAAGAGAAATTAGCCCGGCTCGTATACAGCGTGCTAGTCTAAAGTAAGGGTACTGATAAAATCCAGAAAAGATCAGTACTAAATTACAGGGGTCAGATTTGTCCAGTAAAAAAGATTAAGTAAACCTAGTGGTGGTAATGCTGGAATAGTTGTCATTTTTATTGTGGTCTCACACCAAGATTGTGGCTTTATCACAAATAATTTGAAGTTGAGCAACTATTTGGGATTCAAGTTTTTAAAAAGTTGAGCAAACTTGTGTTATTGATGTTTTTGCCTTTTATGTTTGTGGGGTTAAGGAGAGGTAGTGATTAGAGATCTATTTTGTTACAAGCTATGCAGCTCGGACTCTTTAAAACTGCCGACGGGTACGTGTTGGATCCTCTAAAAGTAGTGCATTTTTGGAGGATCAGACACGGGTGTGACAACATTTTTGGAAAGTTCTAGCAACATAGGCCACCAGTATCTGGTGTTGGAAGTGCATATTTTATGATGGGATCTGGTGGATTCCTCCATATTTTGGAACTTCATTCTTTGATTTTCTTCAGTTGACTTCTGGAGAGATTTGATGAAAAGAAGTTCAGTCGATGGCCAATCTGCTGTATATCTGTTTTCATCTCTTTAACTAGATAAACTATGAGATTGTTAAGGGAGAGCTGACTCGTACAACCTCTTACTAGCAGCGCCTTGTTAGCATTTGTGTGATTTTATTATCACTTGCATGTGGGAAAGTATTTATTGAGTTTGGTGTTAATTTTTATTCCATCATGCTTGTGGTTCTCTTTGGAGCAACTTTTTTGAATATCTGTTATGTTTCTAGACAAATGCATCCTCTGGCATGGGGGTTGCTGATCAAAGCAAAGCTACTTATATGGAACTGCAAAGGAAGAAGGTGCATCGATATGTGATATTTAAGATTGATGAGAAGAAAAATGAGGTTGTGGTTGAGAAAACTGGAGGTCCAGCTGAGAGCTATGATGATTTCACTGCAGCTCTTCCTGAGAATGACTGCCGATATGCAGTATACGATTACGATTTCGTGACAACTGATAACTGCCAAAAGAGCAAGATTTTCTTCTTTGCCTGGTAAATTATAATTTCACCCGGAACTTGCATAACTGGATTTTTATCAGAGACAGACGTGCCACCTTATATTGGAAATTTTACTGGTTTTTATACTCTTTGCATCTGCCTGCTTATGCAGTCCTCTGTGAATGTTGCTGCACTATTCAACAGTCTAAAATAGGGAAGTTGGACCATTTTCATGTTTCAGTCCCCATCACCAAACCCACCCACCCACCCCCCAGTTTATATGCGCAAGGGGCATTCTGCTCTCATTTATGAATGTTGTTTCTATTTTATCTACGATGCTGTCAAGTCACAGCAGGCACCTTTGATTTTAGTGAGTACCAAGCATTAGTGTCAAACCAATTGAGTGGGTGATTCGAGTACAATATGGAAAAGTTGATGTGAATAGACTTTCTCCTTCATGGAATATAACCTAAGTTGCGCGGACTCTTCACTTTCGATGCCGCACCCGTGTCGGATTTGGAGTATCCGACACGCACCATGCATTCGAGTACCATGATGTAAATTGCAGTTATGATGGTACCATTGTTAAGGGAGTGTCTGTGATGGCTGAAGCAGTTGATTAACCTTAGAGAGAGCAAGAGGTTGGTAGACTGTTTGTTCATTGTGTATATGGCTTAGGTTTGAAAGAAGGTTGTTTCTGAAAAGGAAGTTGTATAGCTGTAGTTAGGGATGGCAACGGATCGGATCTGGACCGGATCCTACTAGATCCAAATCCGGATCTATCGGATCCACTGGGTCCACGGATTGGATCTAGATCCACATGTAAAAAAAATTGCCTTGATAAGAATTTTTTTTTGAACTGACAAACGATTTTTACTTAGCTAACAGTTTACTGTGTTTCAATTTTGAAATGTTCATATGAGATAATTTGTTCGTTGTCTTGTTTTGATTGTGAGTTATTAATTGAAAATGTTACACAATGACAATAGTTGTAGAAAATGCTGACTAGTATTTCTACAATGTAGAACTTGCATGTGCTTGGAATCTTCACAAATGAAGTGAATATAATTTTAACTACTTGTCTATGGAGATGTTAGTCATTCACTAATATAACATTGATTTTATTATCGAAATTACCTCTTTATTTTTTGGTTTTTGAGTTAACGCGGGAATAAATTAAACTTGTTTTGTGAATTAAACTTGCAAGGATGTGCTTATCAATTTTAAGAAAATACTTATAAAATTATATTCTAGGTTATGAATATATTTAATAAAAAATGAATCCACGGTCGGATCTGGACCGGATACGGATCTCAAATACAAGATTCAGATCCAGATCCGATCCATCAGAAATGGATTCGGGTCCGATCCGGATCCGTCGGATCCAAATTTTGAAGATCCATATCCTATAAAACGGATCTGGATCCACCGGATCCAGGATCCACTGCCATCTCTAGCTGTAGTGGTCAGATACTTGAGGTATAAGTGAATGTCAGTGTCTTGATCTAATAGTCAGAATAGCCATATGAGTAAGACTACAACAACAACATACCCAGTGAAATCCCACAAGTGGGGTCTGGGGAGGATAGTGTACGCAGACCTTACCTCTACCTCGGGAGGTAGAGAAGTTGTTTACGATAGACCCTCGAGCCATATGAGTAAGACAATATTGTGAAAAGGTGTCATGAGGAACTACTATATCTTTGAAGGAAATACTTCGCAGTCAAGAAAAATCATGGCGAAAAAGAGTTGGATGCAGGGTCTTTAAGAAGATTCATATTCCCTATAACTAGTGTGTGTTGGCTCTGCCTAACTTATCACTATAAGACAATTTGTTTTCAGAGCTTAGTTAGGTATGTATCGCTCTTTCTGCAATCGAACTTAGGACCCTGCAGATTATATGTAGAAGTCTTAGGAGGGTGAAGAAAGCCCCTATGTAATGGGGTAGTATGAACAAAAGTGTGAACTTTTCAAGGATAAGTGTGTGTACAAAAGTTCATGGGACGAGGTTTGAAGATTTATGGAAATTATCCTTTGCCTTTGGGGCACTGCAGCGCGAGTATATTTCCTCCAGTAGAAGAGATTATTTATCTGGCTAATTTTGGATTTTCATTTGAGTCTTGGCATGTGTCTAAGGATTGTTTTTATGTTGGTTTCCGATTAGGCCAAGTTATATTTGAAGCTATTTATTTATTTACTTATTTCTTGTAATTTCTTGTCTGTTGTGTACTCGCAATATAATCTTCCAAAATGCATGAGATTCCACCCTTCCTAGATCCGAGAAGAAGTATTGTATCTAAAAAGGATCATTATCTTCTTTTTGCAAAGTCCTTGGACCTTCTTCTCCTTGACAAACTTAAAACATAACAAGAAACATAACAGAGATGAAGGGAAGTCTTCAGTAGGGAAAAATGTTGTCAAATTATGCTTTTTCTGTATTTTTACATTGGGTAATCATTTCATAGTATAAATTAATTGTGAAGAGATTATGCTAATCCATCTTTTTCAGGTCTCCTTCTGTTTCCCGAATCCGATCGAAGATGCTGTATGCGACATCTAAGGACAGGTTCAGGAGGGAGCTGGAAGGCATACACTATGAGATTCAGGCTACTGACCCTACTGAAGTAGAACTTGAAGTGCTCAAAGAACGCGCTTACTGATTGAAACTTCCTACTATGAAACAACCATTCATAATATTTCTGTCTAACTGCGTCTTAAAAGGCTGGATTTACTTAACTGTGGCATTAATAACTCAGCGCTTGGGTTGCTGATTACCAGACTCATGATAATGTCATCATGTTTTCTGGTTATGGGTTCGCTCATTCTCATGATGCTTCCCTGCCGAGAAGTGGATTAGATTATGTATGTGGATGATTCGAGTATCAACTATAGTATGTCTAAAGCAATGAATGTTATGTGTAATTAATATCTGTTCGATAATTTGTTGTTGCTTTCCTCTGATAATTACTCCTATCATAATTTGCTTGTCAGTCTGACGGGGGATAGTTTAATAGATCCTTAGTTGAAACTACAATGCGTTTTTGGGTTGCTACACAACCAACATACTAAGAGGATTCATCATAAATTGATCATTTCTTTGTTAGTCTTCATTTTACTATAATCTTCTTCCTTTATCCAAACTTCGGACCAATAATGTTTTACAAATTGAATAGTTGATTGATGCAATTGCAGTGTACCACGCCTGTATGTCTGTAATTTGCAGTGTTCACATGTTAGAATAGAAGTAGCTCGTTTTACAGGTCTAAGATTGATTCAGGGTGTGTTTGGACTTTGGAGGAAAACATTTTCCACCATGTTTGGTTGGTCAATTTTTTCCAGGATCCTAAAATGAAATAAAATGACTTTTCTAGTGAAAGTAAGAAAATAAGTTCTATAAGTGACATTTTTAGTCCTTCCCATCCTTCCACACCGTATTCCACCCCAACCCCGCCTCCACCACCCAACACTCCTACCTCCTATCCCCACCTCCATAGTTCATAATGTTTGTCTAGATTTTATATAAATGTTTTTGAGATAAAAAAATTTGATTACTTAAAAACACAAAAAAATAAGTAAGAAAATTACTTATTTTTTAAGAAAACATTTTCCGTTATACCAAACACACCCCAGTCTGACTTTCACAATACAAATAACTCCATGTGTGAGCTTGAAATTTTTACTAAAATGGTGTCCTTTTTGGGACAAATCCAAAAATGGGTTTGTCAGAATTTTGTTAACCAAAATGATGAAAACACACCCCTGATGGAGCACCTTCGGTGTATGATTTTCACATTAAAAAACAGACGGTCCGTTAACTATATTTACACTGAAGGTGCTCTGTTGTACATGTACATGAGTCTTCAGTGAATTTTTCAAACTTTGGAGAAAGGTTCATCCCTTCTAAAGCACCTTCAGTGTAAATTTTAAAAATTAGAGAATCTGAAAAAAATCATTTTCTGCTCCGATGTGACGAGACAGCCTTTGCAGACCTAAAGGCTCATATACCCTAAGACACCTTTAGTGAACTTACAAAAACGTCCTTGTCTAGGAGAGCCTTCATCATTATTTTCCCGTTCCACTCTATATATGGAGTTGAATACATTGTCATGTACATCATTAAGTTCACAAAATTAGTGTGCATTGTGCATAATGTACATTTCAATATGAACTTGGAGAAAAATGGTTAGTGATTTTTTCGTACTGTATTATTTTTCCCATTGAGTAAATAACTTATTGATAATTAAGGTATTTTGCACGTCTAAAAATGTCAAATGAACGTTGTGGTAGAGTTGTATTGTATTGGGGCATGTTAGGATAATATTGTATCTAGTTTGTAGTTATTTGCATTTATGTATTTATCTGTATTTATGTTGTATTTATCTCTTAGCCACAATATGTATTATATAAGTCTATGTAATGTACGTAAGAATATATTGGCTTGGAAATCTCAACTTGGTATCAAGAGCCATAACAAATTCCACGACTTCCTCTTCCCTCTCCGCTCCAATCACTCCCTCTGAAACTTCCCTTAAACTTCTGAATCCTCCCCAAACTATCTCTAACATCAAGGGTTTCATACCTATTGAACTTACGTATTTGAATTACCTGATTTGAAAGAAAGTCTTTCTCACAGTCTTGAAAAGTCATAATTTTCTTCCTTTGATCGATGGATCAATACCCTGTCCATCTCCCACACATGAAGAATATCGTTTATGGATTCAGTGTGATACTATCACTCTAAGTTGGATAAACGCCACTCTTTCGCCACCCGTTCTTGAGTCTCTCCTAAACTTCGCCTGCGAAACTTCAAAAGAAGTGTGGGATACTTTAGCCTTTCTTTATCTTGATCAAGTATCCTCTTCAGTCATTCATCTGAAATTAAAATTTCAGAATTTCAAGAAAGGCTCACTTTTCATAGAGGAATACCTTCAATAGTTGCACTCAATTTCCTGTTCTTTGAGAGCTATTGGAAAATCTGTCACAGAGGACGATCTTGTTACTGAGGCACTGCAAGAGTTACCTACTTCTTATAGTACTTTTATTTCTAGACTAAACGCCATCGGTTCACTCCCTTCCTTCATCGCCTTAAGGCCACTCTTGTTAACATAAGAAACGCATATAAATGCCACAAAACCTGATGACGCCACCAGTCAAACACCCTTGGTGGCCTATTCTAATGTTAATTCTTCATCTAATGTGTCCTCATCTCCTTCTCAATCTTGAGGGTCAAGCAATGGCCGAGTTCGTGGACGTAATAACAAAGTCTGTAATAGTAGAGGTCGTGGTCAATCTTTCCATAACTCTTCTTCGAGGATTTTCCCCTCAATGAAACGGTGTGCAAAATCCTGGTAGAACTTCTGGTGATGGCGTTCTTGGTCGTTCTCCTTTTGTTCCATCAAAACAGTGCCAGATATATTTTCACTACAACCATACTGCCTTAGAATGTCGTAACATGTTTAATCATTCTTTTGTTCCAAATACTTTTCCTAAGTCTTTTGCAGCTATGAGTGTGAAGGAGGTTCAGCCACTTCTGTGATATCCTGATTCTGGAGCTTCCGCGCATATGACTTATGATTCTGCTCTCTTGTCTTCTTCTACTTCTTATAATTGCTCATCTCAGGTCATGGTTGGTATTGGTAATCTTCTACCCATTGTCTTTATTGGTCAATCTATACTCTCTACCTTATCCCGACCCCTTTAATTAAATAGTGTTTTATATGTTCCTTCTCTCAAGAAAAATCTTTTGTTTATCCAGCGGTTATACGCTGATAATAATTGTTTCATTCAGCTACTGACATTGGTTTCTTTGTTAAGGACAAGAGGACTAATCAAGTATTGCTCCACTGTAAGAATGACGACTCTCTTTATCTGCTCTCTACATCCTTTCATCATGCATTTTAGTACCGTTTCCTCTTCTCTGTGGCATCAGCGTTTGGGACATCCTGTTCGCAGTTCATTCATCAGCCGCGTCAACATCATCTTCAAGTTGTAAAACAGATCTTTTGTTATCTCAAAGGTACCTCAGATTTTGGTTTACATCTTTTCAAGCAAACATCTTCAACGCTCACAATATTTTCCGACTCTGATTGGGCTGGGTGTGTTGCAACTAGGCATTCAACTACTGGATTTTGCATATTTCATGGTAAAATTTTGATCTCTTGATCTACTAAGAAGCAACCAACAATGGCTCGTTCCAGTACAGAAGCCGAGTACCGAGCACTCGTTGTTGCCGCGGTTGAAGCTACTTGGTTATAGTTCTTGTTACGTGATCTTGGCGTTGTTCCTCCTCCCCGGTGGTAGCTAAATACGATAACATTGGAGCAATTCACTTGGCTCATAATTCAGTTTTTCATTCTAGATCAAAGCATGTTGCTTTGGATTATCATTTTATCCGTGAGAAAGTTAGTTATGGTGATATTAACGTTTCTCATGTTCATGCATCTCAACAGTTAGCTGACATTTTTACTAAAGCTCTTCTCAGATCATGGTTCAAGTTTTTTTCTCTCCAATCTTCATGTTCGAAACTCCCATTCAGATTGAGGGAGGGCGTTAGGATAATATTGTATCTAGTTTGAAGTTATCTGTATTTAGTTTGTATTTATCTCTTAGCTACAATATGTATTATATAAGTCTATGTAATGTATGTGAGAATATATTGGCTTGGAAATCTCAACTAGGCGGCGATATAATAAATAAATCTGACACAATTAAGTATAGTTGTGGTGCTCGTGTTGTTAAACTTTCATTAAATGTTGAGTACGATCGGTTAGTTAGAAACTTGCATATTAAAATGAAAACTAATCCGAATGTGTTTTCTAATATGACAATAACAATAACGTGCATAACAATGTGTTCGGCTTCATATACACTAATTTTGAGATTTAATGATATACATGACAATGTATTCGGCTTCATATATAGAGTGGAACGGAAAAAATGTTGAAGGCACTCTAACAGAATGCTCTTTTAGACAAGAGTGTTTTTGTAAGTTCATTGAAATTGCCTTAGGATATATGAGCCTTTAGGTCTAGAAAGATTGTTTCACTTGTCTCATCGAAGCAGAAAAAATTTACCTTTTCAGATTCTCTAATTTTTAAATTTTTTATTGAATGTGCTTTAAAAGGAATAAGTCTTTCTCCAAAGTTTGAAAAATATCCACGGAAGGCTCATGAACAACAGAGCACCTTCATAGTAAATATAATTAACATACCGTTTATTTTTGATGTAAAAATCATATACCGAAGGTGCTCCGTCAGGGGTGCATGTTCACAATTTTACCATTTTAGTTAATAAAATTCTGAAAATCCATTTATTGAATTTGTATAGTGGAAATAGCTTGCTAATATTCAGTCTCCCAAATTTGTATAAAGAAATTGGTAATATTATGTACAACATGTCTGAAAAATAGTTGTGTAATGATGAATACAATTTTTGTTTCTCTAAACAGAAAATTGTCGGCTAGTTTGCTATTAGAACATAGTACATGGCTTTTGGTGAAAATATTCATGATTGAGGGGCCCAAATAGCTTACTTCCAAAATAAAATTATGTTAGCATTTGACTTCAAATTTCCGATGCGTCCATAGGTAAGTCTTATCTACTCTCTCGTTGAGTTTTATTTATTCACTATATTAAAAATAATTATTTAATTTTATTTATTTACTTTAAAAAATTAAGAGATAATTTATTATTTTTTTCTATTTTATCCTTAATATTAATAAAATAAACTTTTTAATTTCTTTTTTCAACCCTTTGAAATTATACTAGTGAAACTTGATTTTTTCCAAGGCTCTACTCTTGTCTTTTCTTTAGTTTTTTTTATGGAAAAGAGCCAAATATACCCTTGTACTATTAAAAAGGGGTTAAATATACCCCTCATTATACTTTAGATCCAAATATATCCCTTCCGTTATATTATTATATCAAATATATCTCTCATCCGATAAAATTATTCAAGGTGGACATATAAATCGACGTGTCACTGACATTTGATGAGGTGGATGACACGTGCACAACACCTTACAACTCCTCCCAATCCCTCTTTTCCAACTCCGGTCAGTCCCCCCACCCCCACCCCCACTCCCACCCCACCTTCTTATTCTTGCGGCTCTTTTTCATTTTTATTTTCAATTTGTGTTTTGTTTTTTTTGCATAAGTTCGTTGAATTTGAGAATCCCACCAAATAAGACAAAATTGATTATCTTCTTTCGTGTTTGTGTAATCTATTGGATATCTTTAGATTTATTTGTTTTAGTGTAGTCGCGCGAATTAGTGAAGATTGAATTGTAAAATTCTCCACCCCTGCGTAAAAAAATTACTAAAAGGAAAAGTTTATGTATATCATTTCTGTCGACTAATGTTTGCATACCAGAGATAAAAAGATATTTTTCTGGGTCAATGGGGTGTAGATAAAATCATGGAATTAAGCTTATTAGGTAGTGTGACCAAAATATTGCAGGTTCATCGCTCACTACTGTATAGTGTGACCATGACCAAACCTAGTTCAGTGTTATGTTAACTTGGTTTGAAGCTTAGTTTATGATAAAATCTTCAAAAAGGATCGAGGGAAAACCCTTTGTAAAGATGTCGGCAATTTGATATCTGGATAGGACATGACAGACGTGTACTTGACCACGAGCAATCTTCTCGCGAACAAAGTGAATGTCCATCTCGATATGTTTAATGCGCTGGTGCTGAACCGGATTACCAAAAAGGTAGATGGCAATAATATTATCACAATAAACCAAGGTCGCCTTCTGAATAGGACAATGGAGCTCTAACAGAAAATTACGTAACCAACATGATTCCGAGACCACATTAGCTATCCATCTATACTCGGCCTCGGCACTGGAGCGGGACAAAGTCGACTGACGTTTCGCAGACCAGGAGACCAAGTTATTTCCAAGAAACATACAATAGCCAGACGTAGACCGTCTGGTGTTCGGACAGCCACCCCAATCAACATTTGTATACGAGACAAGTGTGGACGTCGATGAATGATATAAATGCAAGTCATAGTCAAGTGTACCCTGAATATACCTACTGATGCGTTTGAGCGCATTCATGTGCTCAACCCTGGGATCATGCATAAAAAAACACACATGTTGTACGGAATACGTAACATCTGATCTCGTGAATGTGAGATAATGAAGGGCCTCTGCAAGACTGCGATAGCGGGTCGGATCCTCGTACGGAGCGCCGGCCGTAGCACCCAATTTGGGTTTAGTATCAACTGGAGTGAAAGTGGACTTACAAGATAACATCCCAGCCCTCTCAATGATCTCGACTGCATACTTCCTCTGTGATAAGAACAATCCACCTGCATGACGAGTGACAACAATTTTCAAAAAATAACTCAAGGGATTCAAGTCTTTCATAGCAAACTCATAGCTGAGCATTGTCATGATAGACTGGCGTAAGGCATCGGAAGAGGCAGTCAAAATAATATCATCCACATATAACAATATATAGGCCAAGGACGAACCACGACGATATATGAACAAGGAATTATCCGACCTGTTGTGAGTGAACCCAATAGTCGAAACATAGTCGGCAAACCTCTTATACCAGGCCCGTGGAGACTGCTTAAGCCCATATAAGGACTTCTTCAACAAACAGACATGATGAGGATGTTTGGGACCCCTAAACCCCAAAGGCTGATGCATATAGACTGTTTCCTTGAGATCCTCATGTAGGAAAGCATTCTTCACATCTAACTGATGAATGGGCCATGCTTTCGAAAGAGCCAAGCTGAGCACATTGCGAATGGTAGCCGGCTTGACCACCGGACTAAACGTCTCACCACAATCCACACCAACCTGCTGAGTCTTACCATCACCCACAAGCTGAGTCTTATGTCGTGCAAACGAATCGTCTGAATTTTCCTTATGAGCAAAAATCCACATAGACCTAATAATATTAATACCAGATGGACGGGGCACCAACTCCCACGTCTTATTATCAATAAGAGCATTATATTCATCGATCATAGTAATTTTCCAATTCGGGTCATTTAATGCAGACACGGGATTACGGGGTAAGGGCGATTTAATAACATTAGAATTTAAATTAAAATGTCTTTTTAGTTTAAAAACACCCCTTGACTACGAGTGACTGGGCGATAACTCGGGGAAGAATGGGCGGACTTTGGGAATTTTTTCGGACGGCGGATCGCGGCAGGCGGTGGGGGATCCGCGGCCCAACACAGTATGCAGGGGATGCAGGAACTGGACCAGTTCCAGTGATGGGATGGATCGGCCCAATTGCTGAAACCGGCCCAGTGGCCTGTGACGGTCTAGTGGGACCAGCGGGCAGTGGGTCCGTTGAAGGATTTGGGGTGCGGGATACGTCCGAAAAATGGTGAATAATATACTGGGATATACCATCATCCAAAAAATTATACAAACTAGGCACGGGATTACTGACTTTAGCAAACGGAAATTGGGATTCATCAAATATGACATGGCGATTAATGATGATTCTATTGGAGGATAAATAAAGCGTGTGCATTGCGGCTTCGATGTCGGTAGAAGTGGGGGCCACTGCTGCATGATGGGCCTGCAGAGGCCGAGGCCCAAGCACTCCTGCTTGCTGCCTCGGCCCAGAGGGGTTACCGAAAGTTGGCCACTGCATATTGGGCCGAGAGATGGGCTGACCAGCCCACTGGCCTGCGACTGGATACGGTGGAACTGGGGACCAGTGGCTGTTGGGCCACTGCCCACTGGTCCAGGCCCACGTCCAGTTGGCCCAAGGTTTGGACCAGTTGGGTCGTGGCCCACTGCTGCTAGAGTTGGACCCGCTGCTGCCGTTAACACTGTCGGAACCACCGCGTTTGCCGCCACAACATAACATAGTACCATCATTTTCTATTAACATAGATGTAGACTTCTCATGAAAATAACATAGATGTAGACTTCTCATTTTCCCTTCTTTTAAGGGTAATACATTCGTTATCGTAATTTTATGTTTTGTTTTTTGTTTTTGGGGGCCGTTCATTGGTTTTCCCCTAAAGGGTGTGTTATTTATTATGTGTATTTTTAAGACTTGGAGTAATCCTACCCTATGTAGAGGAGTCAGCTCATTGGACATAGTTTTTCTATCTCACAAGATTTGGTAATAAAAGAAAAGAGAACTTATTTAAAAGAATATGTCATTAAAAGAGTATTCGTGATTAAGATGTGATGTACATCCATTCATTTTAAAGGATTGTCAATACACAAATTCATATTTCACATACATATCACGTAATATAATGCAGATATTCACGTATAACTTATTCTATATGGAAGATGAAAATGAGAATCAAATATGTATAAGAATCTCATGTCATAGTATGTGCAAAGGAGTAAAGGTATAATTTCTCATGGGCAGCCATGACAATGCAACAAAAAGAACTTTATTAGATACTCTCCTATACTAAGTATGAAATGAAATTTTAAAAGTACTGCCACCGAAAAAGTGGACATGATGCTAGATACTATAATTAGTATGAAATAAAATCCTAAAGTTTGTATGACATATTGACATTAATATATGTTACTATAGCAAGATACCTAACATTTTTTTAAAAAAATTTAAACCAAAAAGGAAGTGTAATTGGGGCATATAATATTCTCCTTGAAGAACAATCAAGAATCCAAATTACTGTTAAATAAGTAGTTAATCCTTTGTTATTTTATTTATATTTATTTATTTCCATTTTCAGTAATTGGTGGTCCTGCTAGATGACATTTTTTTAGTGTATTATTCTTCGAGAGAGCTACTATTGGACTTTGTCTTGAAGCCACTCCACTTGATCACATGAAGTCTAATCTTTTACTTTACTATCTTTTTCTTTTTTGCATCTCAGCAGATTTTGATACCCCATATGGGATGTTCCCAATAGTTGTTCTTGAATTTTGTCTTATCTGATCTTCTGTCTTGGTTACACCAATCTTGCTACATAAAATTCAGTACTAAATCTCTTATTAACTCCTTATTGGTCCTCTTTCTGACACTTTCTTGTGGAATTATTTTTATGGGGTGAGATTGATTTTGGTTTCTTGAGTATTTGTATTGGTTGGCTTTAGTTGGGTTTTGGTAAAAACATGATTTTTCATCAAGTATGATGGTTTTCTTGGGAATATGATGAAAATTTGACTGAATTTGAGCAAGATTGGATTTTTATGATATTCTGAGATTTGGGTTCAAGAGCTGAACTGAAGATATTTGTTGGGGATTGTTTGGTTTTGTCAGATTTTGTTGGGATCTGTGAAAAACTTAGTTGGAAATGGAGAGCAATTCTAAGACTATTGCGTGGTTTAGGAGGGATTTGAGAATTGAGGACAATCCAGCTTTAGCTGCTGCTGCTAGAAATGGAAGTGTTTTACCAGTGTTTATATGGTGTCCTAAGGAAGAAGGGCAATTCTATCCAGGTAGAGTTTCAAGATGGTGGCTGAAGCAATCTCTTATTCACTTGGAACACTCTTTGAAATCTCTTGGGGCTGAACTTGTGTTTATCAAAGCTCAGAGTACACTTTCTGCTCTCTTGGAGTGCGTCGATGCTGTTGGAGCAACAAAAGTTGTGTATAATCATCTCTATGGTAAGTAGTAACTATCCTTTGGCTTTTACAGTTAGAGTTACTGTTATAGAATCTGTGGAGAAAAGCTCATGTTATTGATAATTTGTGTTGCACCAAAGGGTGTGGCCTAGTGGCCAATGAAGCGGGGAGAACCGGGTCTCAAATCCCAGAAACAAAGAACACTAGGTGATTTCTTTTTATTTGCCTAAACCTTGGTGAGCAGAGTTACCCGGTACCTATGCTGGTGGGAGCTAGCATGTATCCGGTGGAATTAGTCGAGGTGTACGCAAGCTAGCTCGAACACCAGCGACCAGCGTTATAAAAATAATAAAAGGATAGTTTGTATTGTGAGCTAATGTGATAGATTTAATCCATTGAACTGTCCAAAGAAACAAGTTCCAGTTAGTTCTGTTGTTCTTGTGGCATGACAGAATATGGAAGACTATAAATAGAGGGTTCATGCACAACATATATATACATATGTGTACATCTTACCCTTTCCAGAACCCATTTGTGGGATTACACCGGGTATGTTGTTGTTGTATATACATATGTGTGTGAGAGAGATTGAAGTACATATGGCTCATATGTCCAGAAATCTGTCTTCTTTAACTTTAATTATATGGAAAGAGAAAAGGGTCAAACAATTTATCAACAGGTTTGAAGCTTTACATATTTTGGAGATATTGAACTTCTGCATTTACTGAAAGAACATGATTTGCTTTCACAAAAAATAAATATCTCTTCTATGGTTTAAACATGCCTATCTTGTTAAAAATGCATTGCTTGTAAAGAGAAAAGAGCACGAGATCGAGGGCTCACGTTTTGTTTAGTTACGATGGCAATATATTACCTTCTAGAATTTTCATGTAAGAGGTGCTGCTAATGCTAACAATTTCCCCTCTTATTGGCTGGAGCTATAGAAGCATCATTTAAATTGAGGAGGAGTTACAAGTTGAATGAACACCTAGGACACTAAATGATCTGATGTGGTCTCAAGCACTTGATTTCTGGCATCAAAATTGATAGGTCTTATCTTTACTATGACACATACTGCATCTTTTAGATTTAATAGGGAATACACATTTCACTTTATTGCATAGTAGAAGCTTTCTCTGATCTGTCTCGTTTCATTTTTGTTTCTTTGGGTATTATTATAATATTTTAGTGGTCATTTTGGGTTTTCTATGAGTTGGTTTGATAATTGCCAGCCTCTCCTACCTGCGCATGCATAATCTACCTTTTTCAGTATAGTTATTGAAGCCTTAATTGTGCTATCGCTCTACATGTCTGTCCTTAAACATCAGCATGACCTTTAAGAATGTGAAAAATATGGTACCAAAATTTGAGCTGATCAGGATGATAGCTTTAAAATCTACTTTTCACTGGAATAGAGCCTAATACACATCCAAACGAATACCTAGAAGGCCAAAAGATACTTGAATATTTGAGTTCCATGTGCCCGGTATCTGATTCTGAGGGAGTACATGATCATTTTGTTGTTTGATTTAGATCCTGTTTCACTTGTTCGTGACCACAATATCAAGCAAAAGCTGGGGGAACTTGGCATATCTGTTCAGAGCTACAACGGGGACTTACTGAATGAACCTTGGGAGGTTTACAATGATGATGGAAAAGTTTTTACAACTTTTGATGCGTACTGGGAAAAGTCTTTGTGTATGCAAAACGAACCCGTTTCACACCTTCCTCCTTGGAGATTAACTCAAGCTGCAGGTACGTCTGAAAAATAGTTAATCTCATTCTACACTGAACATCACTACATTCAATGTTCTCCATTTCTTGAATGTTTTACATTAGCATGGTGAATATTGTTAATATGGGTATCGAACGATGTTTACCATTTCTTAGATGCTTTGCATTTTAAATACACATTGTATCGTATACCTATAGGAAACCTGATAATTTTCATCTCTCTCATTGACAGGATCAGTTAAAATGTGTTCAATTGAGGAACTGGGGCTGGAAAACGAGTTGGAAAAATCTAGTAATGCACTACTCGGAAAAAGATGGGCACCAGGTTGGAGCAATGCAGACAAGGCCTTAACTGAATTTGTCGAGAACAATCTGCTAGCATACTCAAAGGATAGGCTGAGGGTCAGGGGGAACTCCACATCTCTTTTGTCTCCTTATCTTCACTTCGGAGAAGTAAGTGTGAGGAAAGTTTTCAACAGTGTGCGTTTGAAGCAGATACTTTGGACCAAAGAGGGGAACTGTGTTGGAGATAAGAGTGCTAATCTTTACCTTAGAGCTATTGGTCTTCGAGAGTATTCACGCTATATCTGTTTTAATTTCCCATTTACTCATGAAAGATCATTACTGAACAACCTGAAGTTTTTCCCTTGGAATGCTAATCAAGCCCATTTTAAGGCTTGGCGACAGGGTCGGACTGGTTACCCATTAGTAGATGCAGGAATGAGAGAACTTTGGGCAACTGGGTGGGTTCATAATAAAATAAGAGTGATTGTGTCAAGTTTCTTTGTGAAATTTTTAGTTCTGCCTTGGCAATGGGGGATGAAGTACTTTTGGGATACACTCTTGGACGCGGATTTAGAAAGTGATATTATTGGTTGGCAATATATCTCTGGTAGCTTGCCAGATGGTCATGAACTTGAGCGCCTAGATAACCCAGAGGTATGTCATGTTTATGCTTATGGACATCTGTCTATCAATGCCAATATATTGTGGATGTAATAATAGGTGTTGTTTAATGGCATGTTTTGTTTTTTCTACCATTTTTATGGGAGAAGAGGTAGGAGAGGTAGAGGTAGGCCGAAGAAGAATGGGAGGAGGTGATTTAGTAAGACATGACACAACTTCAGCTGACTGAGGGTATGACCTTAGATAGGAATATATGGAGGTCTAAGATTAGAGTAGAAGGTTAGTAGTAAGTAGCTAAGTGTGAGGAGGGAGGGGGTGAGTTTTCCTCCTCTCCTCTTTTCCTTTTAGTAGTAGTTGTCAGATATCACATTGTTTTTATTTCCTTGATGGGTGTTATTATATGTTGCCATATTTATTTCATATCTTGCTATTTGCTGTCTCCTTTCATACATTTCTGCGACAGGTACTTTTCTTCTGAGCCGAGGGTCTACCGGAAACAACCTCTCTACATCACAAAGGTAGGGGTAAGGTCTGCGTACATTCTACCCTCCCCATACCCCACCTTGTGGGAACACACTCGGTTTGTTGTTTTTATGGGAGAAGAGACCAAGAGCAGAGCCACAATAGAAGTTACGGGTTTGGCAGACTCTGTAGCTTTGACTCAAACCCTGTATTTGTATTAAGAAATTTGGTTAATATATATAAATAATGTATCCCGAGCCCAATAATCAAAAAGAGTTACGGTTTAGAATCCATAAATTGAAAATCCTGGATACGACTTAAGAGAAGGAACTTTGTAAAGTACAACTACTCTAATTGAGAAAAGAACTCTCTTTTTATACCTAGCTACAAGCATGGTGTATTCTTGGGACATTTAGTTGATGAGTCGAGAGCTAATTTAGTTTCATCAACTCTTCATGCAGGTTCAAGGATTCAACTATGATCCAGAGGGTGATTACGTGAGGCATTGGCTACCCGAGCTAGCAAGAATGCCAGCTGAGTGGATCCATCATCCTTGGGATGCACCACTTACGGTGCTCAAAGCTGCAGGGGTGGAACTCGGAATTAATTATCCGAACCCTATAATTGACGTAGATGTTGCTAGGGATCGTCTAATGCAAGCTATATTTATCATGCGAGAAAAAGAAGCAGCTGTGAATGCCTCAGATGCAAATGGAACCATTGAAGTTGTATTTGATAACTCTGAAAATGTTGGAGATTCGACCAATCCAAAGGACGTTGTAAAAGGAAAGGTGCCTTGCCCGAGCAGTTCATCTTATGATCAGAGGGTGCCATCAATGGGAAATGTGTGCATGAATAAAAAGAGACCAAAGCCGGAAGAAGAAACAAAGCAGCTCAAAGATAACGGGCTTAGCTGCAAGAACGAAGGGAAAATGTCAAACGTGGACGGTGACTTGTGCTCTACTGCAGAATCCTCTTCTATGAAAAAGCAGATGACCAACAGCAGGAATTCATTTTCTGTACCTCGAGCAGTTTCCATGTCTTACGACCGAAAAACCTTTGATGATGAAGCATCATCACACGTGAAGCTGCAAAAGGAAGAAGAGATTGACACGGAAATCAATTCATGCAAAAATGGCAAGGCTCAAACACTCTAAAGTTGAGTTAATTTTGTTTGTCTAATTCCTTCATTCAAAACAGGAAAGCTTCATGTATCTCTACATAATTCTTGCATTTTCATCATGACCGGAGCCTTTCTTCTTTTCCATATGCAGGACCCATAGCACGATGATTCCCTCTCCATTTCCAAACGACTGTCTCTTTCGAAATTGTTCAATCGGAGACAGTCGAATCAGCATATGCAGTGGAATGGCGATTATGTTGAACATTTCTTCTTGTATATAACTACCTCTTAATCGTTAGCAAGGTTGTAGTTTGTTTGACATAGTAAACAATAGAACTTGTCCGTAGCATCTCAGATTCATGGTTGAATCTCTACTTTGTTAAGTTATTACATATATAGACCATGCATTTGTAATCTTGAATATGGAATTTCTCTTGTAAAAAGGACAGCCCGGTGCACTAAATTCCCGCTATGCGCGGAGTCCGGGAAAGGACTGGATCACAAGGGTCTATTGTAAAAGATGAAAGAGGTCATCCAATTTTGGGAAATGATAACACAGGCTGCTTTGGGTAGAAAGTGCTTTGGGTGAAGAATTGTTAACTATAGTTGACTCACATGTTGATTGTTTCGTTTTATGCTTTTTGGTAGAGCTCCCACCTCCCACGGCACAGGAAGCCTTAAAAAGGAACTTGCAACAGTTCATTCAGTCAATGAAGTAATAGTAGGTTATGATGATTATGTTGTTTCAAATTGTTCTTTCGAGGGTCTCCGCCACAAACACATTCTCACCATATTTAAGGTTAAGGATTACTATGGAGTTGTGGCGGATGAATGTAGACTGATCATTGTGGGTAGATTCATGAGGATATATACAACCTCAAATTGAAAATATTCTAGCTTACTCAATTGTGATGAGTCGAGGGTCTATCCGAAACAACTTCTACCTCTCAAAGTAGGGGTAAGGTCTGCATACACTCTATCATCTCTAGACTTCATTTGTGATATCACATCATTATGTTGTTGTTGTAACTATGCATTAGCATTGCTCCAAGGTTATACCAATCTGTACACATGGTCTCGGTAATACCAACATGCCAAATAAGTATATATGGAGCATTTCAAGTGAAATAATGTTCACTCACAAATTTGGGGTCTCCACAAAACCTTTTTCCAAGTAAAGATCGTGTTCAAACTTCAAACACAACTTCAATTTTTAAATATCCTTTATCAACTTTAACTTCATATATATATATATATATATTTTGTTTAAATCTCAACCAAATTATGTGCATGCCTAAAGGGATCCAACCTAGAAATCAAGGTTTCCAAAATCAGGCAACATTAAGTCTATTTTCAAACTTAATTATTTGGATAAGTACTTCCGTGGGACTTAATACGGACTTTTCTCCAAATATTTTGTTTCTTTATTTTGAAAAGAAGAAACTGTTGCTTTAAACATTGAAGTATGCCTTTTGTCGGATGAGGCTCCTCTCCATTTCCTCCAAGTTCCTACTTGAATAAGAGACATGTATCATAGTTAAGAGTTAAAGGTTGAGATTTAATTACTCAAATCAAGATCCTAATCATGGTTAGAATAATAAAAATTTCCTTAATTTACTCTAAAATATATTGGCAATCTCATAATTATAGCAAAAACATTATCTCATCCATAAATTAATACTATTTTTTTTTCTCTTTTCCTATTTTAGTACGAGCTCTTCTTTTCTCTTTGTTTTTTTGTTCTAAAATTTTCTGTCTTCCTATTTTATTAGTATCTCTTTCTTTTTCTTTTGAGCATTATTTTTTGTACAGTTCTTAATTTTTCCATCAAACATGGGAGAAATATTTATTTCTCCGAGAAATAGACATGTAATGCTTAGTGTGAACAGTAAGATCAAATTGAGTCAACATGCGACAGTAAAAATATATAAAAAAATAATAATATTTGTGACTTTTTAAATTTAAAAAGTCTTTATGATGTTACTTTTTGAAATTTTGCTATAACTCAGGATTACAAAGAATTTTAGCAACAAAAAAGGAGCAAAATGAGGCTGTTTATTTTTTCGTTGAATTAGATCATTGTAAAACTTGTCATGTTTTAATTACTTTTCATTTTGTTTAGCAATTTTCTGGCTCATGCAACTTCTTTATTTTATTCACTCACATCCCCACTAAAGTTGCGAGTAGCCGGAAGTGGACGACCTATTGCTCCGCATCCTCCATCAATTTACTAAAAATATCAAAATCAAAAGGATCAAACTACCTACTCATTATTTGGAGGTGAATCATAGAACACCAAAAGTTGTGGTATATTATGGACCTAACATAGGTCACATACCTCACGACATAAGATTGACAGATCAAAACCTTCTTCTTCGGGGCAGAAAGGAACGTGGCCAAAACATATAAAGATCGGTGTAGTCGCTCATAGGGACATATCTATCTGGATAGAGGATAGTCTAGATCCCACCAAATCATTAAACCTAGCGGCTGCTCGCTCTTTGGTCAGTGATTCACCGGCCACTAGATCGATGAAGAATCTCTCCAAAATCTCTTATTGCAGCCCACTCAATTTTCAACATCGATTACACGTCGACGTTACGTCGGCGTTTGGTACCTTCGTTCCTTCTTTAAATTATTATTGTTACTTTATTTTAATTATCGCACTTATTTCATTATCTTTAATTATTTATTTGCATAATTAAAATAGAAGGATTAAGAGGTATGTTTAAGGGTAAATGTAAGGGTAAGGCTTCTTTTAGTAGGGGTAACAAGGGCAGAGGTACTTCTTTCAGTAATCCTATTCCTAGTCCCGATGATTTCATTGATTTCACTCATATATATGAAACTGCTTTTTTTAATGATATACCATTAGATGATGAGGTAGATGAACCAAACTTTAATGTAGATGAACCACTAGATGACACACCCACTAGTGCACCTCAACCTCAGGCTCAGACCGAGTCTCAACCTGAAACTGAAATTGGAATGCCTCATATTCCCCCTAGTATGAGTCGAGGCCCCACACAACGAAAATTAAAATCAGTTACATGACATTTTTTTGATAGGGACCATGAGAATCAACTAGCTAGATGTAAAATTTGTAAAAATGTTTATAAATTTAAAACCGGAAAAGGTCAAGGTGGGATGAGAGGTTTATTGAGACATGTACAAGGCGAGCACACAGCTAGGTGGAATGAATATCAGGCTAAAAAATCGGGTGTGACCAATGCCATCTGAGTCGGGACAAGGTTCACATAGTGTCCCCGACCCAGTACAAGGTCAAATTAACCCGATGACGGGGGGGGGGGGGGGGGGGGTTGGTCATAAATATGATAAAAACAAAGATAGGGAAAATATGGAAAAATTAGTTGCGGTGGAGGATTTGCCTTTTTCATTTCCTTTCTCTCCTGATTTTATTCTTTACATTCGAGAAACATATAATCCTGCTTTTAATGGTTTTCCTAGATCAATTTTAGAAGAGATGTTTTTAAATTTGCAAGTGAATATCAACAATATTTACGTTATGTATTGTATCATTTTAATGGCAAAGTGAGTATCACTTCTGACATAGGCCATAGTACTAGTGATAATGATTATTTAACGGTAACATGTCATTGGATAGATCAAAATTGGTCTATGCAAAAACGTATTTTAGCATATAGATATATTGATGATAGACACACTGAAAGTTTTATTGCACAAAATATTAATGAAATTTGTGATTATTATGGAATAAATGATAAAATTATGACTATTACATTAGATAATGTTTCTTCTAATGATTATGCTATAAAACTTTTAAAAGTTCGATTAATTCCATGTTTTCCTAATCATTTTCATATAAGATGTGTGTGCCATATTTATAACTTATTTGTAAACGATGGCCTAAAACTTTTTGAAAGCATTCTTGAAAAAAATACAATTTTCTATTAATTTTATTTTTAAAGGTAATAAAATACAAAGACGCAAAAAATATAAAATAAAATTGTCATGATTGTGGATTACCTTATAGAAAAATTCCAGAAGAAGTTTCGACTAGGTGAAATTCGTTGTATGAGCAACTACTTGTTGCTTATGATTATAGACAACCTATAACTTTATTATTTAATGCCCATAATAAATATTCAAGGGATATGCTTGTAGATAATGATTGAGATTTTTTTTTAGAACTTAATGGATTTCGAGAGAATTTTTTTCAAGCTACTAACGAATTTTTCGATATTTATTATCCTACTATTTTAAATATGTTATTTTATATAGCTCGAATATTTTTGTTACTTAATGAATATATGCAAAAATCAACTTATAAGACATCTATTGAAAAAATGTTTTAAAAAATACTTTTTTCCTATTCCCGCTATTTATATTATTAGTGCGGTATTAAATTCGACTATTAAAGTAGACGGTTGTAAAACACTAATAGAAACGATTTATGATTGTATAGAAGTACTTCCAATAGACCCAACTCACAAACCAACTAAAGTAGAAGTTACGTATAGCATACACACTGAATGCAAAAAAGTATATATGTATTACCAACAACAAAGTGCAAATAATCAACCGGCTTCTGTACCATCTTCTACTACATCGCTGCAACCTTATAAAAAACATGCGGTTTCTGCTACTAGTATTCAGGTCTTAGAAATAAAATGTTTAGTGGTTCAACTTCTTCACAAGTTAGCTAATTTGATGTTTATGTTTTGCAGGGTGTTGTATCGTATGAATTAATTGTCAATGATGAAGGACATGAAGACTTGCTGAAATACTGGAGGCAGAATGAGAATACATTTCCGACACTAACAAAGATGACCCACGATGTTTTGAACATTCAAGCGTCATCAATAGCGTCTGAAAGCGCTTTTAATGCCGAAAGATTTCAAATAGGAGAGCACATACATTTATTGGCGGGTGACGCATTGGAGATTGCAGTTCTTTTTAGAGATTGGATTCGAGCGGAGCGTAGAAGGTGCGGTCAACCGGAGATCGACGAAGAAGAAGACAACAACTACAACGAAAGCTTTTCCGAGGGAACAGGAAGCGACGTCGAACAATTTGATCGACAAATTCCAATTCCAATCGAAGATCCTCAAGACATTGAGAGGAAATTAGAAAAAGTATGGTTAACTATGTAATTTTTTTAATTGCAAGTTTACTACGTGATTTGCAACTTTTGAACAACACCACAAAGTTGCAATTTTGAAATTGTATTACCAAAAAATCAAATTTCTATTAAATAATACAAGAGGCACAAAAATAGCCTTGAGATATTTTTATTACACTATATTGTTCAATTATTGAAGTGTTTATATATATTATTTTTTAAAATTAAATGGCAAAAAAAAGGTCAAATCCCGATCCCGACCCGTCCCCTCAAATCCCAACTCCTCTACCGGCGGGATGTGGGACGGGACCTCTTCCCGTCCCGCCTATCTCGGCCCCAGGCCTGCCGAAACTAGAGTCCCGACCCTCCCCTGTCCCGTCCCACCGGTATCCGCCCCGCCCCGCCCCGTTGGACAGCCCTAATTAATACTGAAACAGCCTTACATTAATTTGCTTTTTTAATTTATCTTAACACCAACAATTTTCCTGATGGGACAACAAGAGAAATATCTAACTGGATTTCTGGTATTATCTTCACCTAATTTTCCCAATAATTTTGTACGAGGGGCAAAATTAGTTCCTCATTATGACAACAGAAAAGGTTTTTTTTTTTTTTTTTTTACATTTATCTATTTTTCTTTTGGATATGCAATCGTACAAAGGACTATAAGTTTATTGTAAACTCATTGTTTAATAAAACAAACTTTTTAGATGTGATTATTTTAATATTTTAGTAACTATCTTTTGGAGTTTATATGCTTGGCAGACACTAGACTGAGCTGGCCGATGTTGTTTATGGAGTAATTTGTTTGGCCACCACAGTAAAATATCCAAGTCACATCATCTGTACAAATTGTTCTTCATTGCCTAATGTCAATACCCAAGAAATTATCGGGTGGAAATTATTGTTGGACAAGCAGTCGTACTATTTTTGTTTCCCATAATGATGGACTGATCTATGGTGTAGTCCAAATCAATCTATGTGCATTTCAACTATTCGACGATATAGTTAAAGTATATTTATATCCTAAAGACAATCTGTATTAGAACAAATATATTTTATACACATTCGTATTATTATTAATGTAGATTAATATTTTAGCATTTGTAAATTATTGAATTATTAATTGATTGTTTGTAATATTCTATAATATGCATTCCTGGAGGTTACACTGTTATTAATAGTGTGAGATATTAATATTATAACGTAACTATTAAATAGCCTCGACTAATGATCATCGAGAATGGGTTATCGATGGTATGTGATAAGTCGACATGTGATCTGCATCACATCCTTAGAGGATGTAGCATGTCTCACCTGCTACGAATAATGGCTACTCGTGATGGACACATGCATACTTTGGAAGTATTGGTATACCCTGCTGATATATTGTTTGTTATACTTGTCTAAAGTATGATCAGCGTGTGGGAGATAGAAGTCCTTAGACTTGAGGTCAATACGCGCCTTGTCTGCAAAGTAATGTATTTTGATCCAGTCCTAAGCTCAAATGCCTTATAGGTTGAGATACGACTTGTATTGGGTACATTACGATGTGGATTAAAGGTCGTAGTTGAGCTAAGATTAGGATTCATTCTTCGAATGTATATTCGAGAGAACACTCGGATTCTCAGTGATATTAAGTTGACTAAGTCATTGGCTAATGCAATAGACATATTTAGAATATGGTCTAGTTGTCAACTAATATAGATGAGATACAATGATTAAGCCATTTGGATAGACACTTGACAAATCCTAAGCTTGATCGGGTGTGTCGTGAATGAAAGGATTTTATCTTACCACATAAAGGTTAAGTTTACTGGATTCGCGTAAACGTACTTCACATATTGAGTTCGCCTTGCGGCGCCGTCTAGGAGTTCCGCGTAGACCTTAATTTGATTAATGTCGATATGAGAAGGCATGTAGGGTCACACTATGTCGATTGTCTGTTTCGATCTAAGGATGTATTGAGAGAGTAATTAAATGTTCGATTTAGAATCGAGACATTTAAATGAATAATGATTAATTTAATTAAGTCAAAATTGGATTTTGAATTTAATTAAGAATGCACGAGAAATAAATCAAGACAGTGCAGAAACTCATCGACCGCCATGGCGCCCATACCCTAGGGCCGCGACGCCTCTGCCTCATTTTTTGGGCCAGGCCCAAGGTCAAACCCTAATCCGATTTTAACATAATTTTCAACTATAAATAGAGGCATTCCCTTCATTATTCACACACCAATTTCAGATTATCATTCTAAGCCTTAGAGACTTAGAATTAAACTATCTTGAACCTCTGTCGGATTTTCTAGCTTTCCGAAAGAGAAATACATTGAAGCTTGGAGCTTGCAATCGGAAGGGCAACCGCGTGTCCACCTTATAATAGATAAAGACTCCAGATATTCTAACATGTAAGTTTATGCTTTATGTTACAGGTTTGATTGTTGTATAACCATACCAGAAATGTTGTTGGGGTAAGTAAGAAATAAAATCTTAAACTTTCGATGTGACTTACTTATATACTTTGAACCTAACAAAACCCTATAGTGGTATCAGAGCCCAAGCTGATTCAATGATTATATAACAATTGAATAACATAATAATAAGGGTTAAACATAAAATTGGATTAAAACGAGGTCTCTTGAAATCCTACATGTCTTGAACGAATGTTGACCTTTTGATATCACCCTAAATTATCTCCTACGCTAACTCGAGGAAGTCATTCTGCTCTAACTCGAACTAAGCCAAAAATGCATTGTCCGGCTCATTGCACGGTGCAGGCTAAGAACGGATGATGGTCGATATGGGCGTTATTGATAATGGTGGGTGATGATAAAGGACATGTGAATTGATCCCTAAATTGGATTTAGGGGTTGAACGATTTTGAAAATCAACACAGAAACGTTTGTCAGGACATCGGCACCGCGACGCTTGCTAGGGTTTCAGGGCGGCGCCGCGGCGCTAATTCTTCGTTTCAAAACTTGGACTCACTGAACAATGGGCGTCGCGACGCTAATGCATTTGTAGAAGCAGAAATGTTTCTGCCTCTGCAGCGCCGCGACTCCATGGTAGAGCGCCGCAGCGCTAATGCAATTGCAGAAGTAGAAATGTTTCTGGCCTTGCTGCGTCGCGGCTCCATAGTGAAGCGCTGCGACACTAATGCATTTTACAGGAGCCGAAAGGCTTCTGCCTCAGTGGCGCCGCGACTCTAATGATTAGCGCCGCAGCCCCACCTGTCCAATTTTTTTCCCAAAGTTCAGAATATTTAACCCAAGATTATTATTATACAGTATAATTGATAAGTATATTGTTTATGTGCTAAATGTCAAAATGTTTGTCATTTACATTTCTAGAATAGCGTCCGCTATAACTGTCTGGGCAGACGGCACCCAATATTTGATTAAACCATCTTATATCATGCATATTGGATTGACGGTTCCCAACTATATGTGTCATTAGTTTTGCATGATGTTAAGATGTCATATTGGATATGGCGTAAAAGAGTTGATCTTGGTTAAAACCCTGAATTAAAATGTTCCCCAAAACTTTAAATACAAGTCTAAATTAAAACGCGTCGTCCATTATAATTATTAGAGTGCAAAATCCTTTTCGGCGATACGAGTATTTATGCCAAAGCATTTGCTCTAAGTCTACAAGGACCCAGACTCTTTCATAGATGTGTTTAATGTGAAGGTAAACGATAAATTTTTGTGGGTATTTACACCAAAGTGTTTGCTCACAAAGGCCAAATTTGCTTAGATACATAAACGCAGTCGTGTAATGGGGTTGACTTGCTTAGACATATCTTGATGCTAAAGTGTCGGACTAATCTAAGGACGCAAGATTAAATGTAATATTTGATCAACCAAGAGTTGCAGATAAGTTTTGCAATTGGTTTAGAACCTACCAAGATGTGTTATTGAAGTTATCAGCCAAAGCAAATGCGGAGATAATATAGGCTAAATCTTGGCCCATTATGACCTCAATTGATATAGGTCCATATTCTACCATGGGGTCGTAGAAGTATGTTAAAATAGTGGGAGCTAATTAAATAAAAGGTCATGTTAATTATCCTAAATGAATGTGTAAAATTGGAAACAGATTTTGAGTTTGATTTCCAGTCTATCTAATTTTTCAGATTATTAAAGATGTCGAGCTTATCGTTGAAAATGTTGATTGAGATGAATAAACTTACTGGACCGAATTACCTTGACTGGCTAAGAAACTTGCAAATAGTGCTGAGACAAGAGAAAATAGAATACGTGTTGGACACGGTGTTCCTAACACTCCCTGCGACAGACTCTGCTGAATACGCCTCTTTTGACAATGATGCTTACCAGAAACACCTAGATGACGCCACTACAGCGCAATGCATGATGTTGTCTTCCAGCTCTATGGAACTTCAGAGACAACATGAGAACATGGGCCCCAATGAGATGCTCGAACACTTGAAGAGTCTCTATGACTCTCAATCCCAGACTATGGAATATGAGTTGCTGATAAAACTCTTTAAGTGTAAGCTCAATGAAGGGGGCCAGGTCTCGCAGCATGTGTTGAAGATGATAGGGCTGATAGAGAGGCTTGCTTCAATTGGAACGAAGCTTGAAAAGAATGTCGCTACCACCTTCATCCTGAACTCTCTCCCTCGTTCCTTTGAGAACTTCATAGTGAATTTCAATATGAATGGAACGAAGGCGACTCTGCCGGAGCTGCACAACATGCTCCAGACCTTTGATTCCTCCACTTTCAAAGGCAAAGTTGTGTTCATGGTGAGCTCTTCTAGCCTACTTAAGCCGAAAGGCAAGAAATGACACAAGAAGAAGGGCAAATCAGTCGTTGCGCCCTTAGCTATGAAGCCCAAGAGAGGTGTGAAGAAAAAGGTGAATGCGGCTAATGATGAATGCCTCAACTGCCATAGGAAGGGTCATTGGAAGAAGGACTGCACGACACCAGGAGGAGGAAAAGCACTAGGTGCTCCTGCCTTTGGTGGACAAGGTATGTACGTCATTGAAATAAATATGTCTATAAATAACTCTCATTCCTGGGTATTGGATACCGCTTGTGGCTCAGGCATTTGTACAAATGTGCAGAGGCTAATTGATAGCAGGAAGGTTGGACCAAGAGAGGTAGACCTACGCGTTGGAAACGGAGCACGAGTGGATGCTGAGCGCGTAGGGACTTATAGATTAAATTTACCTTTCGGCTATTATTTAGTGTTGAATGATTGCTTTTATGTACCCTCGTTAACGGGGAATATCATTTCTATCCCAGTTTTGGACATGGAGGGTTTTTCCTCATATATTTATAATGGCAGTCAAATACTGTCTTTTGATAATATTATATATGGAACTGCTCCTCTTGTGGATGGATTATATACACTAAACTGTAGTCGAGAGATATTCAATGTACAAAATAAATGAGCCAAGATAAGTAATAGAAACTCTACCTACCTATGGCACTGCAGACTTGGTCAGATCAATGAATCAATGATAGCAAGATTGAGGAAGTTAGACTACCTTGAACCATTTGACTTGGAGTCTTATGGTAATTGCGAATCTTGCTTGAGAGGAAAGATGACCAATAAACCACTTTCTGGAAAAGGTGTGCGAGCCAAGGAGGTGCTTGAGTTGGTCCATACTGATGTATGTGGGCCATTCTCGACTCAAGCTAAGGGAGGCTTCCCATACTTCATCACTTTTACTGACGACTTCACAAGGTATGAGTATGTGTATCTATGAGACACAAATTCGAGGCTTTTGAGAAGTTCAAGGAGTACAAGTCGGAAGTAGAGAAGCAACTTGCAACAAGTATCAAGACCCTTCGGTCAGATCGAGAAGGTGAGTACTTGAGCAAGGATTTTCTAGATTACTTAAAGCTACATGGAGTCCAATCAGAATGGACACCTCCAGGAATGCCACAAATGAATGGTGTCGCCGAAAGGAGAAACCGAACCTTATTGGATATGGTTCGATCCATTATGAGCTCCTCAGCTCTACCTACATACCTTTGGGGACATGCTATACAAACTTCATGTTCTTACATTTTTTTGTTAAATCACAACAATAAAAAGATGTTGTATGTTCAAGTTGATAAGCTTATAACTGCATACATACCGCAAATATAAGCGATGAGAAAACTGAAACGCGGCGGAAAAATGCACCAAAATTCTCCATTGTAAAAATTTCGTGAATAAAGTAACATTTCAACCTATCTTTTATATAGAACTTTTAAGAGTTTGTAATAATAGTAATAATGCATCTTAATGGGAAATTTCTTGATGAAATCAAATTTGAATAATTCATGATTATTTCTACAAATATACAACTAGAGGAGGATTTCCTTGCAAAAACAATATGAAGAATACGGGAAAACGATTAATTGTAACAATATCAATCTTCTCTATATGGTAAAATTTTATTTTTCAATCGATGTTAATTATCTTTGAACTATATATGTTTTTCAGTAATTGTAGTACATCAAATCAGTATAACGAGTTTTATATTTTTGTTGAGTCATCTAATATGTTAAGATCAATCTACCCCAAATTTATTTGACTTATCCCAGATTTATAGTCGTTTTTTTTTTTGTTTTGTTGATGAAGGAACCCGCAACCGCTACTCTCGAGTGCGCACATGGTAAACCCCGGACAGACGCAATGGCCTACAAACCACGTCAGCCGATTAACCGCACTTGGCAAGCCATGTGTGACAGGCTCAACCAAAAAGGTTTATGCAGGGGATTGAACTCGTGACCTTGCGGTTCCGCGCTCTACCGCTACACCAACTTGGCCACCCTTGACAGGCTCCCAGATTTATAGTCAGTGATATTTGTAGGAGCTTTTTATAATAGATGTGAGTTTCAATTCTCACTAGTTGCTACCCTGGCCATCCACCGCCCTCCCAAAATCAAAAGAAGTTTGTCTGAGTCAAATGGATGGGTTATGACAGACAATAGTATTATTTAGATTTATATGTGTATGCAAAAATTATACTTAATGTTTTTTAACAAATATCAAATTCAAAACTTGTAATCTTGAGAAATACAATTTGTTTAGTTGTAAAATCTTGAAAATGCATCTATCGAATTTAAATTTTGAATCAATCTCAAACTTTTTACAAAAATACAATTGATGACAAAGTGGTAAAACACTTTAAATGTGCCATGGATGGATCTGGGAGAGTTCCTGTGGGATATAAACTCAAAAACTACAAAGTTGACGTCAATGATTTTATCCTACAATAAACCATTGCATTCATTCAGTAGCGGAGTGAGGAATACATATAAGGGGATCAAGAAAATACTAATGTCACACTTACGATTATGGTTTAAGACTTAATTTTGTTTTTTGATCTCCTTTGTAACTATACAAGAATCTTTCATCATGTCAACAAAAATTTAAAATTTATATATAAATAGAAGATTATTATGCGTTTATACAATATAATTTTTGATTTATGCATCCACCAAGGTGCACCCTTTCAACTCCTTTTTTTCTCAGATTGTTTCTTTGCTATTATTAAGTCAACATAAAGAAACTTTAAGTAACACAATTTTTTCCTTGTACAACCATTAAGGAAAATATTTTTTTCTCACAACAACAGGTCTTGAAATTCCTTATCTATATTATTAACTGATATGAAATAAACCTTAGTATTAAGCTTTTCTCTCCACGCTTCTTTATTTTCATTCTTTTTAATTTATCATTCTCTAGATGGTTATTGATTACATTAAAGCCAGAGAACGGTTGCCAATTGGCACGTCTGGATGGCCAAAATGGTCCTCAACTGTTTCTACTCAATTTACAGAAGGAATTTCTAGGAAACCTTCTTGGCAATATAATGATTTTTTGCGCATAAATTTTAAATATTGGCTAAATGTATAAATAGCATGATAAAACGGATTACACCATAAATGTTTTACAGCCTATTGCCCAAAGCCCACGAATATCATGGGCTGGGCTGACATTTCAGCAACACCGATGAGGGGTATTAACATAATACTAATCATTAACTCCGAGAACTCATGAAAAAAACACCTAAAAATTAGGTGGGTTGAGCAGTTTTCAGCCATAAACTAGTTTACCTCTTATCTGAAATATGACCAAAGAACTTATAAAACTTTAAACCAAATGAATCGTTCCTTGATTTGAACTTATAAAACTTTAAACCAAATGAATCGTTCTTTGATTTGAACTTATAAAAAATTGAACCACATGAATCGTTCATTGATTTTGAACATATAAAAGTTTGAATCCCATGGACTGTTCTTTATTTTTAAATTTATAAGGTTTGAAACCCATGGAATCGTTCTTTAATTTTGAAACTCCAACAAATTTTTGATATCAATATATCATGATTCGTTCTTTTTTAGTCATACAAATTCAATTCACTGAGCCAGCAGGTAAAACAAATTCTCTTTCTATATCTTCTTTTAAAATTTATATCCAAACCAAACAAAAGAAAGCAACAAAAGTTATCCTTTCACCTTCTTCTCCAATTTTTCCCCTTCCTTGGTAAAAAGAAATTAATCTATTCACAAATACAAAAAATGAATATAGAAAGGTACTTCCATGCCTCATATATATCATTTTCTTATTTATGTGAAACACAAATCCAAATAGCCTACCAATTGGTAGAGATAATTAGCAGTGCAATTTCTAATGAATTTTTAATGTAGGACATGGGTCTTCACTGTCATAGAAGCACACACAAACAGATTTTCTTGGATCTTCTTTAACAAAATGACACTCTGAAGTAATGTAAAATCCTCCATATTTTGATTCGCAATGGACATCGCAAATTGGTTTTTCGTCAATACAAGGGAGATCGACATTAGTACGTGATTGACATTTGAAATTGGTACTAGTTGTAGAGAGAACCTGAGTCATCACCAATATGGCTGCAAAATCAAATAATAGGATAAGTGTTATAAAATAGTATTCTTGTAACTCATATTTAAAACATAACATAAAATTTAATTTCAGACAATCAAAGATGTATATTCAAGTTAAAAACCAAAAAGCATATAGTTAATACATACCACAAATGTAAGCAATGAGAAAACTGGAACGGTAGAGAGATACACCAACGTTCTCCATTGAAGAAATGTAGTGAATAAAGTAATGATATGACGTATCTTTTATACTAGAGCTAGAGCTTATGAGATTGTAATAATATAAATAGATCATCCTAATAGGACATTTATTGATGAAATCATAGTTATGAATTATGATTATGTTGACTAATATGATTTTTATGTTGACTAATGTGCCTCTCTACCCCACAAAGGTAGGAATAAGGTCTGCGTAAATTCTATACTATTCAGATCCTACTCGTGGAAATACACTGAGTATGTTGTTGTTTTGTTGTTGACTAATCTACATATCTATATTAAAGCTAGACATAGACAAGGTAATGTGACATCTCTCTACGACCATCATTCTTGTTTATCTTTTTTCTCATTTTTTTGACATTTTTTTTTCATTCATGTGCTATGTTAAAAAAAAACTCCAATTCACTCATTCAATTAACTCTTAATTATGTTAAATGTGATATGTTAATTAGCTTAGTCTTTCAGTTATGTACGTTTTTGTATTCCAATCATAGATAGAAGATAAATAGAAACAGAAAACGCATAATGGATTGGACATGATGGGCATGTTAAATTCAATTATAAATGTTGCTGATTTTTTAAGTTGTAGGTATGCTGAAAGCAATTGTCACAAACCTTCAACAAATATGTACATTGAAGACATGGAATAAGTAGTCTTTCCCAAAATGACAATTATTGTACAGGTAGTGGATATATATAATAAATAAATAATTAAGATAGAAAGTAATTGAAAGAAATAATCCCTTGATTATTTTCATTAATGAAAGAGTATATATACAATTTAAAAAATTTCATAATAGGAAAATCATATTCTTATTCTACTCCCAAAACCCTATACTAGTTGTACAAGAATTCTATAATTATGGTAAGTGTACAAGCCTAATTTAATACAATATTTACATTACAATTTGACTCCAAAACCGTGATATACACGGGCTTGTATACCGTGTATACCACTGTTTCACACTTGGTAATTTCCTTTGTGAAACCGTGATATACATGGCATACAAACCCATGTATATCACGGGTATAACTAACACACCCCCGCAATCATAGCGGACGGTCTTCGTACGCTGAGACTGTCCCTAAAATCTTCAAAGAGTACTGACGGAAGACCTTTGGTAAAGATGTCTGCAATTTGATACCTGGAAGGGATATGTAAGACGCGGACTTGCCCACGAGCTACCTTTTCGCGAACAAAATGGATGTCCATTTCAATATGTTTAGTGCGCTGATGTTGAACCAGATTGCCAGAAAGATAGACTGTACTAACATTATCAAAATAAACCAAGGTAGCTTTTTGAATGGGAAAGTAAAGCTCTAAGAGAAGATTACGTAACCAACATGGTTCAGAGACCACATTGGCCACCCCTCGATACTCGGCCTCTGTACTGGAGCGGGATAAGGTAGCCTGCCGTTTGGCAGACCATGAGACCAAGTTATCACAAAGAAATATACAGTAACCAGACGTAGAGCGTCTGGTGTCTGGACAATCACCCCAATCAGCATCTGTATAAGAGACAAGTCTAGAGACCGATGACGGATATAGATGCAATTCATAATCAAGTGTGCCCTGTAAGTATCGGATGATGCGTTTGAGCGCATTCATGTGCTTAACTCGAGGATCATGCATAAACAAACACACCTGCTGGACGGCATTGGTAATATCAAGTCTCGTGAAAGTAAGATACCGAAGTGCCCCTACAAGGATGCGATAGTGGATCGGATCCTCATACGGTGAGCCAGCAACAACACCCAACTTGGGTTTAGTATCAACTGGAGTGGAAGTAGACTTGCATGAGGACATACCATCTCGCTCAATGATCTCAGTTGCATACTTACGTTGTGATAAGAATAACCCACCTGCATGACGAGTGACAACAATCTCCAAAAAAGAACTCAAGGACCCCAAGTCTTTCATAGCAAACTCAGAACTGAGCATGGTCATGATAGACTTGCGCAACGCATCAGTAGAGGCAGTCAAGATAATATCATCCACATATAATAGAATATAAGCTAGGGAAGAACCACGATGATAAATGAACAATTAATTATCAGAACTGCTATGCGTAAACCCAGTAGAAAAAACATAGTTTGCAAATCTCTTATACCAAGCCTATGGGGCCTGCTTAAGCCAATACAAGGATTTCTTCAATAAACAGACATGATGAGGATATTTGGGGTCTAAAAAATCCAAGGGATGATGCATGTAATCGGTCTCCTTAAGATCACCATGTAAGAATGCATTCTTCACATCTAACTGATGAATGAGCCATGCTTTGGAAAGAGCAAGATTGGGAATAATGCGAATGGTAGCCGGTTTGACCACCGGACTAAACCTCTCACCACAATCTACGCCAACCTGCTGAGTCTCACCATCACCTATAAGACGAGCTTTATGTATCGCAAAAGAATCATCAGAATTATCTTTATGAGTAAAAATCCACATAGACCGAATAATATTAACACCAGAAGAATGGGGTACCAACTCCACGTCTTATTCGCAATAAGAGCATCATATTCATCGGCCATAGCCAATTTCCAATTCGGGTCATTTAAGGCGGACACTGGATTATGGGTAGGGGGATTTAAGAATATTATAATTTAAATTAAAATGTCTTTTTGGTTTAAGAATACCCCGTTGACTACGAATGACCGGTCTGTGACTCGGGGGAGAATTGGATGGATTTTGGGAAATATCGAGACAGGCGACGGACTGGCCAATAGGCAGTGGGCCTGCTGGCCCAACACTGGAAACAGGAACCGAGACCGAAGCAGTGACTGGTCCAGGGCCGGTATTGGGCTGGGCAACTTGCCCAATTATCGAAACTAGGGCTGAAACTAGACTTGAAATAGTGGGGTTAGGCGGAACAGTAGGTCTAGCGGGCAGTGGGCCCGCTGGTGGAGTTTTGGTGCGGGACATGTTCGAAAAATGGTAGATTATATATGGAGAGATGACATCATCTAAAAAATTATACGAACTAGGCACGAGACTACCCATGTTAGCAAACAGAAATTGGGTTTCATCAAAAATAACATGACGATTAATGATGAGTTTATTAGATGATAAATCAAAACATTTGTAAACACGATGATTAGACGGATAACCCAAAAACACACAAGGGGTAGAACGGGCCTGAAGTTTGTTTATTGTGGTGGACGAAAAGAGTGGATAACACAAGCACCCAAAGACCCTAAGATGTGAATACGAAGGAGTCTTATTATATAAGATGTGAAGAGGGGTTGAATATGTCAAACCTTTGGTAGGAAGTATGTTAAGAAGATATGTAGTCATTTGTAGAACATGATGCCAAAATGAAGGGGGGACGGAAGCATGAACCAATATAGTTCGGACAATGTTATTAATTATACGGATTTTGCGTTCGGCTTTCCCATTTTGTGAGGACGTATGAGGACAAGAGAAACGAAAATTTATGCTAGTAGTATCACAAAAATCCCGAAACAACCCAGTATCATATTCTTTGCCATTATCACATTGAATAGTTTTTATTTTCCGGTCGAACTGGGTACGGATGAATGCTCTAAGTTTTAAAAAGGTGGAAAACACTTGAGATTTTTTCGCTAACGAAAAAGTCCATAAAAAATTAGAATAGTCATCCAAAAATAGAACATAATAACAATGGCCCAAAGAACTAAGAACATGAGATGTCCATAAATCGCTATGAATAATATCAAATGATACATTAATTTTAAAAGATAAATAAATAAATATATGCTTTTATTATAAAATAATCCTTTGTTAATAATAGAATATAAAATATACGCTTTTCTAATATCTGAATATAAAAAATATGTTAACATTCTTTCTTTTCCAAATATCCCTTGATAACCAAAAGAAATAGTTAACATTCTTTCTTGTATACAACTGGAGGGGATTTCTTTACAAAAATGATGTGGAAATCTTATCAGTATAAAGAAAAAAATCTCATTTTTCAATAGTAATCATCTTTGAACAATATGCGCATTTAATTTCAATAATTGTAGTATATCCAATCAGTGGTGTCAATTGAATAACGGATTATCTGAACTTTTGATGAGTTATTTTCTTAAATCAAATTAATAACTAATTACAACCAATCCACCCGAAGTTTATTTGACTTGCTCCAGATTTATAGTCTAACAATATTTGTAGAAGCTTTCTCATTACCCTTGCCCCCCCCCCCCCCCCCCCCCAAATCTAAACAAGTTTGTTTGAATCAAATGGTTGGGTAAATGTAATGATAGACAATAGTATTATTTAGATTTTTATGTTTTTTATCGGTCTCATATATTCTTACAAAATACAAATGATGTCAAAGTGGCAAAACTAAAGGTGCCATGGATAGTTTTGGGAGAGTTCGTGATGGATAGTTTTGGGAGAGTTCGTGAGGGTAATAAACTCAAATGATCAATATATATATATTAAAGCTAGACATAAATAAGGTGATATGACACATCTCTATGATCACCATTTTTATTTATCTTTTTTCTCATTTTCTGAGATTTTTCTTGAATTTTTACTTCATAATCAACTAATTAAATGGCTTTAAAATGTCAGATTCACGTATCAGCCCACGTAAATCTTCCTAAAATATGTCTTAGTTTACTTCTCTCACTAATGTTATCCGCTTCATGTTGAAAATTCCTTTCACATTAGTTAAACTTTGGCCAAAGGTGCAAATATAAATCAGATATATTTTCAGTTATAAAAGTGGTGGATATATACCCCTACTGTTACAAAATGGTGCAAATATACCCTTTTTGCTGACAGATTTTTTTTTAAAATTATTTATCTATTTTTTAATTAGAAAAATATCACGGGGCTTTAAAAAAAAAATTACCCATTTTTTTAGTAGAAATATTTCTCTAAAGCCACATGGTAATTTTTTTGCCTGGTGGATTGGGTCTGATTCATTTTAAAAAATGGGTAGACTTATTTTTTGAAAGCCACAGAGATATCTTTTTAAACAAATCAGACCCGATCCACCAGAAAAAAATTACCATGTGGCATTAGAAAATTATGTCTACTAAAAACAATTGGAGACTTTTTTAAAGATATGAGATACTTTTTTAATTGAAAAATAAGCTAAATAATTTTTTAGAAAATTTTCGTCAGCGAAAAGGGTATATTTGCGCCATTTTATAACAACAGAAGTATATATACACCACTTTTATAACGAGAGGTATATCTGCTCTAAAACGCAAAATTGAGGGGTATATTTGCATCTTTTCCCTTAAATTTTTAAAGCTCTTAAATAACCGATAAGTGGATGATTCATTTCGTTTTCTCCATTATATTCTTTAGCTACATACCAAGGTAGATGTAAAATCTGTGTACATTCTATCCTCCCCAGATCCCACGTTGTGGAATTTCATTGGATATGTTGTTGTTATCTCAAATTTTCATTTTATCTATCTCTATATGAAACTAGTGAATTTGACAGCGTTTTGCGCGATTATTTCGTGAAAAAATATTAGTAATAGTATTTTCAGTTATATTAAATTTGAGAGATAATAGATGAAGAACCATGAAAATTGTTAATATCAGTAAAAAGTTTCACGTCTATTAATATCATACTAATAATAATTTAGGCAAGTAAAACATTGGAAGAAAAAAAGTACAAAATTTGTTAGCTACTTCCTTTTTGTTTAAAATTCAGTTTCTCGTGGTACACTAATAGTGTATCACCAAGCATACTTCTATAATTCTACCAAATGTGTTTTGAAGAGATTCGATGATACTCCCTGAAGTCCTAATCCACATTCTTGAATAGAAGTGAAAAACAAAAAACAAAATTGAGAAAAAATAATGTTAGGACAAAAATAAACGACTAAACACTTACATGAGTGGAGAAAGTAATTAAAACCTTTAGTCGTAATGCCAATCCTCTGCCTATCTACTCAACACACCTAATTTTCTTTCTCATCTAATTCAATTATTTTATTTTTCTATTAATATGTTGCATTACTTTCTTCTCGTTTTAAAAAATAAATTACAAAGAATACTAATGTTAAAATTCTATTAGATACTGAAGAAATAATCTCTTGATTATTTTCATTAATTGAAAGACTATATATACAATTTACATATTTCCATAATAGGAGAATCTTATTCCTATTCTACTCCTAAAATCTTATTCTACTTGGATACTAACTATACAATTATGGTAATACAACTATTATGGTAAGTGTACAATACTAATTACACCACAACATTACCTAAACTAGGAGACTAAACTTTACCTAAATTATATACTCTATATACGGTAATAAGGGGAGAAAACCCGAGAGCAATATACACATGTACATTGTGTATATTACTTTTAGAAACTTTAGAATCCCACAAAATAGATTTTAAATTAAATAACACCAATATGAAAAAAGTATTGTAAGGTAAGTGTGCAATTTAGATTTTCATAACGTTGTACTATTAACTACGATTATAAATGGGGTATAAAAGTCAGAAAATGCATAATAATAATATATTTTAAATTCTTCATATAACACTCATTACTCTCCACTTTTAATAACAAAAAGGTAATTTTTCCTCCATAAAGCACAACAAATATTTACCAAAATTCACATCAAAGAAGCATTTAAAAGTTTCTCCTTATATCTGGTTTAGGTACAAAAACATTAATGAAAATAAATGTTAAAAATATAATTAACTGACCTTGATTTCGTCAAAAGTGTTTTCTTCTTATATATGGTTATGCACAAAAGAAAATTAATAAGAATAAATGATAAAATAGAAAATTAATTGATCTTCATCCCCTTTTCACGTGAAATTATTTCTGTAGCCAAAAAAGACACTTTTTTTATCAATCAAAACTTCATCCAAAAGATAATGATCTCCTTTGTCCTAGTTTATGTGGCACAGTTCAAATTTCAAGATTCAAACTTATAAACTTTGACAGTGAATTTAGACATAGAAGCTTTAAGTTTTTTGAATTTATATATTTAAAAACTACGTAAAAATATTATATATTACAATAATTAATAACTTAAAATATTTAAAAGACATAAAAAAATCGGTAGAAAAAAATTCGTTGACTCTCGAAGTACCAGTTGTGCCACATAATTGGGACATATGGGAATATCAATTACCACTCCTTATAATAAACTTTAAGCGCTCTCTGCGTCGCAATTGCTTCAGAAAATGCCTATTAAAAACGACTTAACAATATTTAATAAACAAAATAACCCACGTACAACAAATACACATATTACTCAATCTTAAAAAAAAACACAACCAAAATTAGTGAAGTTAAAAAAAAAAGAGAAAGAAATATCATTAATTTATAACTCGCTAAGCACAATTCAAGCAATTGAAGCCGAAAAAGGCTTCAAATACAGTTCAAAAACATAATATTTTCAATTAAGACTAACAATAAAAAGTAAAGAAAATTTAAATTAGATATAAATAATAACAATTGGCACTACAATTTTCAACTGAAAAGGTCTTAAACATATATTAAGAAAATCCAAAATTCATGAATCATAGAAAAAGTAGGTAGAAGAAGAAGAAAAAAAGAATATCTGGATCAACAGTGAAGTAGATGAAGAAGGCTAGAATTTTTAAAGTAGGAATAGATATGAAACTAAGAAGGAAGAAAGAAGGATTTTAGGAGAAGAAATAATTATTAGTAATAAGGAGAGAAATAATTAGTAGTAGTTAAGGGATGTTAATTACTCATGTTACTAAAGAGGTTGGAGAAAGAATATGAAAAGGTGGTGACTTTTGAATTTTTAAAAGAACATCAAATAAATAATACTCCATAGAATAAGACCAAAATTTGAGTCTCGAATATGGATTTCCCATTCAAAGTTGTGTAATATTTAATCTTAGTGTGTCAATGGTAGAAAAAATTTACATCATCAATTGATTATGGGACATTAAAGGAGAGACTTCTAAATTTTTCAGCATATTAAGAGAGTTAATTTTTTTTTATCATAAAAAGAGAATCAAAACGCCAAGTGGTATAGAGAGAGTTAAATGTAGCATATTTAACATAATTAAGAGAGTTAAAATGAGTAGCTCTTTAGCTTTTTAAAATAGCAAACAAATGAAAAAAAATGAAAGAAAAAGGCAAAAAAAATAATAAAAAATAAATAGGAAAGAAGGTCATAGAGAGGTGACATATCACCTTATATATTTTCCAATTTTTTTTTCAAATATCCCCTTTGATAACCAATTGAGCTGCCCAAGCGGACTCATATCACCTTATATATGATTAGCTTTATATGATATATTGATGTGTGTTCAACCACTTTCACTTCTTCATGGTTTATGGAAATCCATGCAGTGAAAAACAAAAGTGAAGGCAGCATTTTTACATTTTAGAGAAAACAATTATTCTACGATGTTTCTCGGGTATCAAATTTCGTTCTCTTTAGTGTAGTATGATTTTTTTTTTTTGTGATTAAATAATCCTTCATTTTTAATGTCTACTTATATGTATTTGTAAATTAACTTGCATTGATTACCCTTTAACCTGCAGTTGGAGTATTTAGGAGAAAGGAGAATTACAGTTCTGATAAAAAGTACTCTGAATTCATTAGCTGCCTAATTTATTAACAGACTGTGTAGATAGCTAAGAAGTAAATTGCTGATGATGAATCTAAGAAAGAACAAGAGGGTAATTTGTTTTCGGCTATGAAGTTGTTGAAAATCTTAGGGAAAATACTTGATCACGAAATTTGTAGAGAACTCTTGAAAGCTTGAAGCATGTCCAAGAACCTGTAGGAATATTGTAAAGCAGTACGGGAAGTAAATAAATATTACAAGTGTTCCAAAGAGACAAATAGACCAATGTTTAGAACTGCCGCAAGCTGGTTGAGTCTTGAATCTTGATAACCTGAAATCAAGAAACACTAAATCTGGATTGTTACAACTGTGTGATGAGTCGAGTGATGACACTCTGTCCTTAAGACAAGATTACCCAGTATATATGCTTTTACGTTAAACGGGCAATAGTCTCCCAAGATAAAACAACACTTTAATCAACACTACAAAGCAAATAGGTTGACCCTGACGAAGAAAACAAATACGAATCGACTTGCTGAAGAAATGGAAAAAGAAGGAAGAGATTTTTGTTTTCGTCCCAACGTTACTGCTCACGTTTTGGAGTGTGTTTTACTCTTCTGTTTGTCTCTGTGTATATATTTCTGTCTCTCTTTACTGTGTCATTCTTCTGTATTTTCGTGTTATACAATTGAGCCAAAAGGCATCAATATATAGCATGAGGGAGGGACTCCTCAACTGTCAAAACATGGATGTTAATGGCCATTAATGAGGGCTATTAATGGCCATTAGTGAGGTTGTTTATGGTCATTGAAGGAGGGCTGATTCTCGAGGAGGATCAAAAGACTAATTCTCAGTCCCCTAAAGTTAGAAAGCTGGATAGACTGCAATCTATGCCTATGGAAAGAAAAGTCACGAAAAGGTAAATATTAAGCAATTTGGGCCGGACGGGCGGCGGCGGCGCGCGTGTGGGCTTAGCCTTGAACCCAAGCACATCTAGGTCCTCCCTCCTTTAAACACATGGGATACCCCTTGGGGTCCCAAACCCTTTGCCAATTTAGAGACTTATAAAGAGAGCAATTCTTCCTTTTCCCACCGATGTGGTAGATTTGTCCCACACCATATTTTCATGCCTCAAACACCTTACTTCGTGGACCAATATCTCTTTCATTTCTCAACGAAATTTGACGATTCTTGGCCTACGGTCATCTACTCACTTAGTAGATTATGCATGTGAGAAGGGACAAAGCCTCCACATGCGGAACACTAGTGTTTAATTCATTAAATATGGGTGAACGTACTTCCCCATCAAAGACAAATTTTCAACAAAACTATGTCCTTAAAGATATTTCACCCGGTATAAGTGTATCCCATGATGCTCTTCTAGTATAAAACTAGGAGTCAAAATATAAAAAAGATTCAATAAGAAAGAAAACCCACCGCTACAAGAAAATAAGAAAAGTTTTTCACTTTTTGTTGCCCTCTTCAACGTGAACACATAGGATTAAATATGCATAGAAGGGGACATACACTTGTAATTGTAATAAAAATAATTAAAGACCAAGTCAATGATTAGACCTTAACGTTAGAGAATTATAGATCTGTCACAACTGCACTGCAAACGTTAGAAAATAATGACTATTAATTATGATTAGTAAAGGGTAAATAATTTGTTAATATAACCATAATTAATGTTTAGTATTTGCATTAAAATAATATTAGGATCCATTAACATGACTCTAAAAATGAACCTATACAATACTTCTTTTTGAGATATTAAAAATATACATATATTTTTTAACAATCCCCCATATATCTCAAAAATAATATTAAGAAATAAAATGAAATAAGAAATTTTACTTGATTTTCACATATGAGTCTAATGCATCGAATCTGGTGTCACGTAGACTATGAACCATACCTAGATAAAATAAGATTATGCTTACAAAATAATTGGTGAAGTTCAGAACTTTTATGAACCAAGAATTCTTTTATAAGTCTAGTGTCTTAATCTATCACATTATACTCGCACAATCTTTGTCGTTATCGCGGTTTTGTACTAAGAGGTCATGCACGTATCCTGGTATTCTTGAGTGCTCTAGAATTCCGTTACAATTTCATTGGAGCGGCACCACTCCACACTCATATAGGTCCACCCATCAAGTGTATTCTGCAGAGTAATACACCACCTATAAAGGATATGGAATGAATTAAGAGTTTATAGCTCAACATCACTTTGCCTTGCAGTCTTGCACTATATTCACACACCATATGAGAGATATAATTTAATAGTGCATACTTGATCAGCTAATGACTTGTTATCACCCATATGAACCTAATTCATAAGATCTCCAATCACATAGGTTGGGTTACCATCATTGTTAATCTTCTCAAATTGACAAAAAATAATGTCATTCCCATCGATGTTTCTTATAATCTGTGAATCGGCCAAATTCACCTCAGACATCACATAATTCAAGAAAATAGTTTCATCGTCAGCAACTTCTTTCTCACATTGTGTCGACACAAAAAAAATTGAGTTTGTTCTAATTTAAGTACTCACTAAGTAGTTCTTAACCACTCAATCTCATAACCAGCCAACTCCAAAGCCTCAATTCAGATTCATTATCGATGTAGTAATTATTCTTTGTTTGGTTGATTTAGATATTATTCACCCCACGAAAGGTGAATACATAGTTGTAAGAATAATTATGGGGCAATTCCATAATTATCTCCAATCACCACTAATTAGAATATTGTAATATTGTGTAAATCAATTTGTAATTAGTTAGGATGATTAGCATCTTATAATTTAGGTAAACTTAGATTAGTACTACATTGTAATATGTATATATTTGCTATCATTGGAATAAAATACTCAAGAAATTAATCTTCCTACATGGTATCAAGAGTCAAAGATCATTCATAATACCTCTCTCTCCTTCTAACCGAATTTCTTCCTCTCCTTTCTTCTAAACCCTAAATATTTCGGCCACCTCTTCTAAAAACCCTAAACCACTTCTCCTAAACCCTAGCCGACAACCCCCCCTCCTCATCGGCTTACACATATCCGAACCCTAAGAGTTTTGTCACTTCCAAAAAAATCAACCTATACTTCTTTTCTTCTCTAGGTTTTGATTTATTGTGGCACCTATGGCCGAAAAATAACTTTTCATCCCGCTTTTGCCGTTTATAACGTCAAGAACTTTATCTATATAACATTTGAAATGGAGAAAGGACAATATACTTCTTGGGCAGAATTTTTCAAAATCCATTGCCGTGCCTATGAGGTAATCGACCACATCATACCTTTCGAGTCATCCTCAGACGCCGGTTTGGTGAACAAAAACCTATGGTCCAGGTTGGATGCTATTGTCCTTCAATGGATTTATGGCACTATATCCAACGACCTTTTATATACCATTTTGGAGCTGAATTCTACGGCTCAACAGGCGTGGGAACGTCTACAAAATATCTTTCTAGAGCAGTTTATCTTGAACACCAGTTTACGAATGTTAAACTGGATGATTTTTCCAATATTTCCTCTTATTGTCAGGAATTGAAGATGCTTGCGGACCAATTATCCAATGTTGGTTGACCCGTGACAAATCAAATGTTGGTCCTTCAGTTAATTGCAAGATATTATATTAAAATCTGAATATTAAATTCTTAACACTGTATTCTAAACATCCGAGTGTATGAAACTTGTAAGTCTGTAAAGATTAATAATCTAATAAAATATCAACAAAATATCTTAAAAGTATTATATGGTGGTTGGTGATAGTGATGTCTAGTCGTAATGGTTGTGGGTACCGATTGTGATGAGAGCTAGTGGTGGTGGTTTTAGGTAGTACGTAGCTAGTGGCGATGGTGACTGACAATGGTGGTAGTCGATGGTGGTTATCGGTAATTATGGTGAGTGATAGTGATAACTAATAGTGGCGGTGACTGACGCCGACGGTTGGTGATATGTAGTGGTAGCTGATGGTGGTGACTGTCGGTAGTAATTGATGGTAATGGTGGTTAGTATGATGACTAAAAATGGTGGTTAGTGTAGTAGTGTCAATTGATGATTAATGGTTAATGTCGACAATGTGTGTCGTGGATGAGGATCGTGGTTGTGATGGTTGATAACGATAGACAACAGTGATGGTAGTGGTAATGATAGCTAATTGCGGTGGGTGGCGGTGGCGGTTAATGGTGAAATTGGATGGAGTAGTCGTGAAAGTCATCTTTAAATAGATAGCATTTTAAAGATATTAAGACTTTGTTATAAGTTTACTCATTCAAATTCTCTATGTAATTGCAGAATAAAAAAAAAAAAAACTAAACACACTTGGTAATTGAGATAAATAATATATAGACTTAAAAATAAATACAATAACTAAGTCTGAATAAAATATCGGACTTCCATTCACCAAGCAGTTGTTGCTATCCTAACTTATTCATAGGTAAATTAGTCAAAATGAAGATGACCCAAAGAAATCAATTGCGACGAGTAGGACCAAAGAGTGTCCTTCCTTCTCAAGCAACTACATGTATGTTTTATTAGCTGTTATTTAAAGGAAAATCTTGGAGTAACAATAAAGTTTTTTTTTTTTTTTTTTTTGTGGGCGTGATTTATAGGTTGCAAGTTATCATGAAATTAATTAATGATTTTTTTCATCATAATAAGTTGTACTGAAGGAGAGTTTTGGAGTAACTGATAAAGTTGATGTCATGTGATCAGGACGTTATGAGTTCAAGCCATGGAAACAACCTTTTACACATGAAAACAACCTCTTACAGAAATGTAAGGTAAGACTGCGTAAAATAGACCCTTATGATCTGGCCCTTTTCTGGAAACCACGCATAGCGGGAACTGAGTGCATCACACTGTTTTTTTTTTTAATAAGTTGTCTACAACACCCTTTTGAAATGCAATTCTTCCCCAAATCTTACCTAAACTCGAATATTTTATGCAGAGCCGTCCCTGGGGCGGTCGAGGTGGCGTCGCCGCACAGGGCCCCCCGGCCGCGGGGCCTCCGCCCCAGAATTTTTATTTTTCTTTTATTGGTTTCAATTATTAAGATATGTATTGAAAATGCCTCCAATCTTATTAGTGAGAGCTGTAGCCTAGTGGTTGAGTGCTCCGTCGGGCTCGGGTCGGGCGGGGGTTTGATCTCCGGTTGACCGCACCTTCTCCGCTCCGCTCGTATCCAATCTACGAATAATACGCAATTTCCAAGTTGTCTCCGGCTAATGAGTGTCTCGTGGTCTCCTATTTGATATCTGCTGCGAGAAAAAGCGCTTTCGGACGCGATTGACGACGCTTGAATGTTCAAAACATCTCGAGCCATCAATGAAAGTGTCGGAAAGGTCTTCTCATTCCCCTCCAAAGTATTTCAAAGCAAGTCTTCATGTCCATCTTCATTGATAACTTCTTGATACGGTACAGAACCCCCGTAAAACAAAAATACCCAACTCGCTAATTTGGTTAGTAGTAGAGGTACGACCGCACATTCTATTTCGAGGCTTTCAATACTAGCCGCGTAAACAAAGATGTCTTTTGTGAGGTTGTATTGAAGATGAAGAAGATGGTATGGAAGTTTGGTAAGTTACTAGCATTTTCTTGTTGATAAAATCTATATATATTTTTGCATTGGTGTTCTACGCTAGACAATACTTCTTCTTTAGTTTGTTCAATAGGTGGTGGGTGATTTAGATTTTTGGGACTTGGAGGTGGTAGTACTTCTATACAATCGTAAATAGTTTCAATTAGTGATTTAGTACCGTCTATTTTAATAGTAGGATTTAATACGAGAACCAATAATATAAATAGAGGGAATAGGAATAAAATATTTTTTTATTTTGAGAAACATTTTTTTAATAGTTTGCCTTATAAGTTTGGTTTTTTCATATATTCACTAAGTAATAAAAATATTAGAGTTATATAAAATAACATAGTTGAAATAGTAGGATAATATATACCGGAAAATTCTTTTGTTGCTTGAAAAAATTTCTCTAAAAATACAATAAGTTCGGAGATTTTTTCCCAATCACTATCTAAAATCATATCGGTGGCTTTTTATTATGAGAGTTAAAAAATAAAGTTATAGGTAATTTATAGTCATAAGCAATAAGTAGTTGCTCGTATAAAGAATTCCACCTAGTGGATACTTCTTGTGGAATTTTTCTAAAAGGTAGTCCACAATCATGACAAATTTTTTTATATTCTTTTCTACGTTGTACTTTATTACTTTTAAAAATAAAGTTTATAGCAAATTGTATTTTACTAAGAATGTCTTCAAAAAGTGATAGACCATCTTTTACAATTAAGTTATATATATGGCACGCGCATTTTATATGAAAATGGTCTGGAAAAGACGGAGTTAAACTATTTTTTAAAATTGTAATTGCGTAATTGTTACTAGAAGCGTTATCTAATGTAATAGTCATAATTTTATCGGTAATTCCGTAATAATCGCACACTTGATAAATATTTTCTGCAATAAAAGTACCGGTGTGCCTATCATCTATATATCTATACGCTAAAATACGTTTTTGCATAGACCATTTATAATCTATCCAATGACAAGTTACGAGTTAAATAATCATGGCCGTTAGTACTACGACCTATATCGGACGTGATGGATACTTTGCCATTAAAATGATATAATGAAAAACGTAAATATTGTTGATATTCATGCGCGAATTTAAATACATCTCTCTTAACGAGTTGATCTAGGAAAACCGTTAAAAGCGAGGATTATATATATCTCTAATGTAATGAATAAAACCGGGAGATGAAGGAAATGAAAAAGGCAAACCCTCCAAAAGCAACTAATTTTGATATTGCTTCCCTATCTCTATGTTTATTGTATTTAGGGCCTACAATTCCCCCGTCATAGGGTTAATTTGACCTTGTACTTGGTCGGGACAATATTAGTATGTGAACCTTGTCTCGATGGAGCGGGCGTTTGCGCACCCGGTTTTGAAGCCTGGTATTGGGCATACCTAGTGGATGAGCACTTACTACGTGTCTAATTAAACCCCCGTCCCACCGTGACCTTTTCCAGTTTTAAATTTTAAAACATTTTTACAAATTTTACATATGGCTACTTGATTCTCTACGTCCCTATCAAAAAATGTCCATGCATCTGATTTTAATGGTCGTTTTTTGGACCTCGTCTCATACTAGGGGGAATAGGAGGTATTTCGGTTGAAGGTGCACTAGTGGGTGTGTTGTCATCAACATTAGTGGGTATATCATCTAGATCATCGTCTAAATTAAAGTCTTCTTGAGTTCGAGAAAATAGCTCCTGGTCTAAATCTAATGGTATTGTAGGAAAATGTTGAGTATCAACAAAATCAACCCGTGTAGGAATAAGATGACTAGAAGAAGTACCCTTGCCCTGGTTGCCCCTACTAGAAGAAGCACCCTTACCTTTACCCTTAAACATACCTTTTAATCCTTCCATTTTAATTATGATAATAAATAAATAATTAAAGACAATAAAATTAAGTGATCTAAACTAAATAAACAGACAATAATAATTTAATGAAGGAACGAATGTACCAAACGCCGACGTAACGTCGACGTGTAATCGAGAGGTTGAAAATTGAAACTTTGCTCGATGGAAGATCCTCAAGCTAGTTGCCAACTTCACTACAGTGTAAATATTCAAAAGTCATTCTCTAGTGAGAGGTTGCGTGTTCGAATCCAATGAGCAAAGAAATGAAAGGTTTTTTTTTTAAACACAAAATCAGATTTGGCCCCAAGTCTCAACTAGTCAGCCCAAAAGTCCCTAGTGAGAGGTTGCGTGTTCGAATCCAATGAGCAAAGAAATGAAAGGTTTTTTTTTAAACACAAAATCAGATTTGGCCCCCCTCCCGGCCCCCCCCCCCCCTCTTTAAACCAAAAACAAACTTTTTTTTCTTTTTTTAATTTAAACACAAAAAACAAATTTGGCGCCAAGTCCCAACCAGTCGGCCCCCCTCCCTCTTTAAACAAAAAACAAATAGCCATTGGGTTTCAAAAAAGAGAGGGCATTAAAAACACCACAAATACTATCCAAAAAAGTTCCCCCATTAATTATTATAGAAATCTCAACTTCCAAGTAAATATCTTTTTGGTAAGTTATTGTTTTGAGAATTATGTTGCTTTAGTTGTTCTAATTCACCATTAACATGGATTGATAGCATCTATGTTTATTCCATTTTGCTTAGGATTTCAAATTTCTCAAATCTCAATATTATATTTAATTTAGGGTTCTTTTTAATTTCTTTTTGAATATTTAAGTTATATTTGTTGAATTTTCACCATTAACATGATTTTTATCTATATTATTTTTTGATTCCTTAGGTTTCATTCTTTTTAATCTAAAACAAAACCCTTTTGATTTCCCCCTAAAATTTCTCTTTCTTTTTCTTTTTCTTTTTCTTTCAAAACAATCTTCTTCAATTTAATCAATTTATCATTACATTAAATTAATTGTGTTTAGCTTTAGATTTTACATTACTTTTATTGGTAATGTATCTAATGGATGACTTGTATTTTACATGATTACATTAAATTTGGTTTGTCTTTTTGTGTCAATAGGAGATTAACAAATGCCTCCTACCTGAAAATATCCGTCTAGACATGAAAAACGTAAAAAAAGAAGACACGAAGAAGAGTTCATCAAGTCTCAAAGAGGGGCTACAAAGAGGTGGGAGATTCTGATTGATAATATAACGGCTAAGGGTTTAACTCTTAAGTCATTGTCAATTACTTGATGGGAAAGTCGCATTGAAAGTGTGAAAGCAATAGTTCTTCAACCTCAACAAATTAGAGAAGCTTTACCTCAACTTGCCGAAGAAACAGATACTGACTCCAAAATAAGAACTGAAGCTAAGTCTTTGGCAATATTTGAACTAAAAAACTTTGAGTTCTTAGTGAAAGTATATATGTCCTAGAGACAATCTATATTAGGGACATAATATACTTGAACATATTCGTATTATTAATAAGATTAATATTTATGGCATTTGCAATTATTGAATTATTGTTTGATTGTTTGCAATTATTCATATATGTGCATCCCTTGAGCTTACATTGTCATTAATAGAGTGAGATATTAATGATAGAATGTAACTCTCAAAATAGCCTCGACTAATGATCATCGAGAATGGGATATCGATGATATGTTATAAGTCGACGTGTGGTCTGCATCACATTCTTGGAGAATGTAGCATGTCTCACCTGCTATGAGTAATGGTTACTCGTGATGGACACATGGATACTTTTTGAAACTATTGGTATACCCTGCTGATAAACTATTTGTTAGACATGTCTAGAGTGTTATCAGTATGTGGGATATAAAGGTCCTTTGACTTGAGGTCAATACGCACGTTGTTAACAAAGTAATGTACTTTGACCATGTCCTAAGCTTAAACTCCTTATAGTATAAGACACGGCTTGTGTTGGGTACATTATGATGTAAATTAAGGTGGTAGTTGAGCCAAGAATATGATTCATTCCTAGATTGGATATTCGAGAGAGCACTCAACTTCTTAGTGATATTAGGTCGACCAAGTCATTAGCCAATGCAAGAGACATATTTAGAATATAGTCTAGTTGTCGACTAATATAGATGAGATAAAGTGATCAAGCCATTTAGATAGACACATGGAATATCCTAAGCTTGATCGAGTGTGTCACGAATGAAAGGAATTTATCATCTCACATAAAGGTTATGTTTGTTGGATTCATGTAAACATACTTCATATATTGAGTTCGTCGTACGACGCAGTCTAGGAGTTCCGTATGGACCTTAATTGGATTAGTGTCGATATATGAAGGCCTATAAGGTCACACTATGTCGATTGTCTCTTCGATCTAAGAGTGTATTGAGAAAATATTAAATATTCGATTTGGAATCGAGATATTTAAATTGATAATAACTATGAGATAAATTCTATTAGATGAAAATTATTTAATTAAGTCAAAATTGGATTTTGGATTTAAGGTGATGAATATATATATTAAACGAAAAATGAGAAACGTTATTGATGTAAGGCGCCGCGGCGCCAACCGGCAGTGGGCCTAGTCAGACTGATCCACTGCACCTCGATTTTGGGCCAGGCTTAGAGCCCAACCCTAATTCATTTCTGACCTAATTATAACTATAAATACAGCACCAAACCATTGTTATTATATACTAACTTAGAGTCTAGGATCAAACTCTATCAAATTTCTGTCAAGATTTCATGGCTTTCCTGACAGAGGAATACACCGTAGCATTGTGCTTGCAGTCGAAAAGGGAATCGCGTGTCCACCCTTTAGTCAAGACTCCAGCTATTACAACATGTAAGTGTTCTTGTTTTATGTTACAGGTTTTGATTGTCATATAACCATGCCAGAAGAAATTGTTGGGGTAAGTAAACAAAAATTTAAACTTGCGTTGTGCCTACTTGTGTATTTTGAACCCAACAAAACCGTACACTTAGTAGGCATAGTTATTTGGTATGACATATTGTCTAAAGTTAATATTGTTAGTAAAGACTTACAATCTGAGGATATGCTTATTGATGTTGTTATGGCCAAGATTACGTGGTTAATTGCTTCTTTTGAAGAGTATAGAGAAATTGAATTCAAACAAGAAATCAATACCGCAAAAGAACTTGCTTCACCGATGGAGATTGATCCTATTTTTCCTAAAAAGAGACAAATATATAGAAATAAACATTTTGATGAGCTCTCCTGTGAGTCTTCCCAAATGCAACAAGAATATCTGGAGGAAGATTTGAGAGTTCATTACTTTTTATACATAGTTGATCAAACAATTGGTCATTGAAGAAAAGGTTTGAGGAATATGATCTTTTTGGATTTCTTTTCACAACTGATAAGTTGAGCTCATTGAATGACGAGGAATTGAAGACTCGTTGCAAGAATCTTGAAAGAAAACTACAAATGAAAGAGGGCACAAGACCAAATATTTCAGATTTGGCTGGGGATGATTTATATCAAGAATTGAAGATCATGCAACATATTCTATCACATGAAGCAAAAACAGCTAGTGCAATAATGAACTTTTTGAAAAGAATGAATTGTTTTCCCAATTCATTCATTGCATATAAGATATTGTTGACTATTCTGGTAACCGTTGCATCTGCAGAGAGATGTTTTTCTAGATTTAAGTTGTTGAAATCTTGTTTGAGATCAACCATGACGCAGGCAAGATTGAATACATTATCTTTGATTTCAATTGAGAGTGAATTTCTAGACATTCTTATTATGAAAGATTGCTTGATGACTTTGCAGATAAAAATGCAATGAATTTAATTTTCTATGTCTAATGTAATGATATATTTTCTTTTAAATATTTCATGTAATGACATTAAGATATCTCTTTCGTAGCATTATTGTACTGAAATTGAAAACATTGAATCGAATATATTGTTTACTATACATTTATTTGATATTTTGATGAATAATTTTTTTTTAATATTGATTAATTAGTTAATTTTAATTTTTAATATGAATAAAAGTGTCTTTTTTTATTTCTCGCACCGGGCCCTTAAAAATATAGGAACGACTCTGATTTTATGCATCGAACTGTACTTTTTATAAGCTCTTATTTACATTGGGTGGATTTACATTTCTTATCGTGACATTCACTAGAGAAAAATACAAAGGTTAAACATATTAAGCTACAGCCTACAAGCTAAGCTATATACGAACTTTTCCAACAACTAAGTAGAACAGAAGGGAGACATTCTCATTATAAGCAGTTTTTCCATGGAAAACTATACAAACCAAATAGTGGCAAAACATGAGCAACTAAAATGCACATAAGCAAAACAAAGAAAAATAAAAAAGCAAAAGAAAAGAAAATCAGAAGCTCCTGCATATATCTGCAAGACATACACAAAACTACAAAGCAAAAAGAACAGATGATTAATTATTCATCATAAGATATAAACAAGAACAAAGCTTATTAAAAGCCTCAACTCTTGCAGTATCTCATGATGTTTTGTTCCAAGGAAAAAAAAATTACAACTTTGATATGATTAAACTGGAATTGTTTGTGCATCTTCTCCCTTAGTTTCTGTTTCATAGTTTTCTTCTTCTCCCTCATTTTCCTTTGACATTTCCTCCAATGATTTTCCTTTGGATTCTGGCACCAAAAGTGTGAACAACATTCCAAGTAAATTAACACAACCTAGAACAATAAGTGTATTTTTCACACCTATACCAGTTGGATAACCAGCATCAACCAATTTTGGATCAGTGGATTGAGCAGCATACAAAAATCCAAATGCCCCAACAATTGCTCCAGCTTTTCCAGCTGCTGCTGATATCCCGTGGCACGTTGACCTTAGCCTAGCTGGAAAAATCTCGGCGGGTACAACAAATGTTGTAGCATTTGGACCAAAATTCGCGAAGAAAAAGGTAAGCGAGTACATGATCACAAAACCAATTCTGTTTTCCTTTTTAGTCCAGTGATTATACGGAATGGCTAATGCAAACATGAAAACCGTCATGAAGAAAAATCCCATCAATTGAATTGCAAATCGACCTATTTTATCGATGAATGCAACTGTAAACCAGTAACCAGGAACAGTACTACAAAGGGCTATAAGAGTTTGTGCCCTTGCAATCTTGAAAACCTCATCCAACGCGTTCATCGTTTCTGGATGAGGAATCCATCCAATTTTACTAAAAATGTCCTTTTGGAAAAGATTTTGGCTATAGAAAGCAATGTCTAATAAAAACCATGTACTAGTTGTTCCTAGCAAGTGAAGTCCGTGGCGATGAAGAAATTGCTTAGTAAACAAACCAAAATTGTTTCCCTTTTCTTGAACAATCTTCTCAATTTTATCTTTCTCTGCTTCAATTTCAACATTTAAAACTTTGGCCATATCAGCAGCAGCCTTTGTAGCATTTTTGGCTACTAAGGCGGTGTAACGGGCTGTCTCAGGCATCTTCATACGCCAATAATAAGTAAGCAAAGCCGGGATTGCGCCAAACATGAGAATAATTCTCCAGACTAAGTCAGCTTCAGGGGGTGTGGAGTCTTTAGCATTCACTGAATATATTGGTGAAGGGTAAGCATTTTTAAATGTACCGGCAACAACAAGCGCGACAATTCCACCTGCCAAAATACCAAAACCTTGCATAGCGAAAACCGCAGCAATAAAAGCCCCGCGTGTCTTTTTATTCGCGTATTCAGACATAATCGTGGCAGATAAAGGGTAATCGCCACCAATACCAAAACCAAGCCAAAATCGAAAAAAGCATAGTGTGGCAATAACACCATTAGGTGTCTTACCAAAAGAAAGTCCTGAGGCAATCGAGCAAATGACCATAAGCATAAGGGTCATTCCGTAAACTTTTTTCCTGCCCAATTTATCACCTAACCACCCGAAAAACAGCTGCCCCAAGAGAGTCCCACAGAACGCTACACCATTCACAGCAGCTGAGACACCAGGGGGGAGAATTCCTGGCTTAGGTGCACCATCATGATGATAGTAAATTCGACCGAGCAACTTCGTGACAAGTGAAATGCAGAAAAGGTCATAGGCATCAGTGAAAAATCCCATTCCAGCAATAACAATTGTTGTGAAATGGTACAATTGTGTTTTGGCTACATCAAGTGCATTTAGCACTTCCAATTGATTTTTAGCCATAGCTAGCTTTAGGTACTACTATTTTCTGGGGGGGAAAAATTCTATGTTCTGCTAAAACACAATGTATGGAAGGGGTTATTAATAGAATGATTGACAGAACAGGACAAGGACAATATTACAACAATTTAAAATTCTTAATAGTTCAATCAAATTATAGTATGAAAAGCTTATGGTGTGATATTTTTGCATAAAGGGGTATATTCGGCCGATTTTGCATATAAGAACAAGAAGATAGTTTTTCGATACTTCCAATATATGCAGCTAAGTTTTCTAAGTCTTTTTTTTCTTGTTAGACCTTACAAACATCTTGATCAACAGCCTGTTCCTATTGTCACAAAGTTTCATTTTTTGTAATGTCACGGTTAAGAGTCTCACATCGGATATGAAATAGAAACATGAACTCTTTATATGGATTTGAACAATCCTCACCCTACAAGCTAGCTTTTGGAGTTGAGTTAGGCCCAAGATCCATTCTTTACATGGTATCAAAGTCAAACTCATTCCAATTCTTTGTTCATCGATTGTTGGGCCCCCAAATTATATTATCCACGCTCCAGTTAACGCTCCAGTTAACAAGGTCTGGGCGTGCGGGGAGAGTGTTAAAAGTCCCACATCGGATATGGAATGAGAACATTGACTATTTATATGGTCTTAGACAATCCTCACCTTACAAACTAGCTTTTGGGATTGAGTTAGACCCAAGATCCATTTTTTACCGTCACAAACTCCTATGTCCTAATGCATGCCAAAATTTTCATTTTTTGACCAACAAGTTATTCTTGATCTACTTGACATTTTGTCAACAATAATAACGATGAACGTGTTAAACAAAACGTGAGATATGATGTAACTTAGGTCTAGGTACTTTATTTTGAGTGTGTTCGAGATAAACAAAATGATTACTTTATCTTGCATATAAGTAGTATTCAATTTTAACACTAAGGTTCTAAACTAAATATAAGCATAAACAAAGAAAATAAGAAGATTGAGGAACGAGCGTTTTCCCATTATTTTTTCATGGCAAAAGGTTATACAAGAAATCCATATACTACCAACAGAAAATCACATCCTCCAAAATCCAAAACAAGAAAATCCAAAATAAATTAAACCAATTAATATTGACTATCCATGAGCTGAACAAACTCTTTTGGTTAATTTATAGGCACATAAACTTATGGTGTTTTTGTAAGTATCTTTCCATTATTTTCATAGATAACAAATTTAAATTCAGATAAAAGTTCCTCGTTGCTACATATGCAATTATCTTGAACGTGATTGTTTCTAACTCATAACCTTATATCATGGGAATACGTGCAAAACACCTAAAAATGCAGAATATTAGGACAATTCAATCTAGCTCGATCACTTGAACAGAGCCCCCGCTCCATTCTATCCTTGATGGAGCAACTGAACAATTTTCCCATTAAAAATGGAATTCTGAACCGCTATAAAATGTAAACTTCATCAATTTCGTTAATTAACCATAAAAAAGTTTAGCTTCCTAGTAATAATGATAAAAGGATAACAAAAAATTATAATCATCACTAAATAAAAACTATTCTTCTCCTCGTGAATCTCAAATTTTCCACCGAAAAGAGGTGACAAAAGAAGGATTATAACACATCAATTTGAATATAGAAACAAAAAGTGAAAACAAAACAAGAAATGTATAGCACCATGGTTTATTTACAAGCAAGACATGGATAAGATTTTCTAATCTAATATAAGTCCTCGATGCTTAGCGCTACAGGTTGACTTTCTCAGGCTCCACTCTAACTTCAACAATAGAATAAGTTCATTTTACAAGATTAATCTATTCTCTTTCTAATATTTTTGGATTGACAAAACTAGCGTTAACGTTTGTCGTTTCTATTACAACGTTTTTTATAGTAATTAATAAATTGATCCTTCTCAGTAAAACACGACGTGTTAAAATTTAAGAGTATAGCTAATTTTACACTATAAAGGAGATCCCGCTAAGTCTAAAGGGGTGTATTCAATTAGAATTTTAAAAGACTATTTTGGAATAAACAAATCTTGTGGTATTCAATTAAGACTTTTAAATAATCTAAACAAGTCTTGTGGGATTTAATCAAGACTATTACGATTTTTTAAAGAGGGTGTGCAAATCTAGTGGTATTCAATCAGAATTTTAAACAAGTAACAAAAAATCTTTTGGTATTCAAAAACTTGCTAATTTCAAAAGAATTTTTTTCTCAATGAAATTTGTGTGACTTTTTAGTGGGAGATATAAATACCAAACCCTATAAAAAAAATCTCACCCGTTGTGGACAATTTTTTTTTTGCTATTACCCCCCCCCCCCCCCCCCCCCCCCCCAAAAAAAAATCCTTTAAGCAGCATCCCACCATTTAACGATTTTTTGCTGCAATTTTCTTCCTGCAATTGAGCTTGTATTCTATGCTCATCCATGAGATGCTGGATCTTTTCCTTATCTGCTACGAGGTCACCGTACCTTTTCTGTAAAGTACGTTCAAGCTCCTTTTGCTTCTGAACTTCTTCCCAAAGATTGTTGACCCTGTGGGATGCTGCCAGCTGCTCTTGTTTTTGTAATGCTAAGAAGCATTCAAGCTCTGTCCCTGCGCTGTCCATTTGCTTAAAGGTCGACTCTATCTACTACTAAAATTTAATGGTTGGTTAACATCATAAAAGTAAAAAATTCATGTAGTCCTTTCAAATTTTTATAAATCTTATGATAAGTCTTTTAAAATTTAAACGTAAAAAATCTTGATTGTAATTTTTTTTTTTTTTTTTAAGTCATTACATTCCTAAATAGTCTTTTAAAATCCACTGACTTATTTATTTATAAATAATCTTTTAAAATCTTAATTGAATACAGTCTCTAAGTATCAATATATATAATAAAGTTACGCATATACAATGTGTTAAGTCACATTTCTATAGCCTAGAAAACTATTTATCTTTTTTCTCTTTTTTTAACTTTTTCTCCTTCAATTATCTATTTATTTTATTTTTAATATCCAAAAATCTTTAAATTCCATTAATCAACTTTTCACCTCCCACTATAATTGTCTTCTTTATTAAATTTATTAATATGCATTTACTATCTTTCCACCTTTTCCCCTCCCCACGTTACTATAAACGCTCAAGACGTATTATAGTAGGCCAAAGCGTGATCGTAAGGGTAAATATTGAAGCACGAGTCGATCAAAGAAGCTTCCGTCAACTCGGGTACAGCCAGATAGCCGGGTAATCGGTCAGAAGAGATCGGCTTTCCAGTAACTACAAGATTTTATGAATGAAAGGAAATTAGCCTCCTCCCACGCTTCGTGAAGAAACAGGACAGTCTAAATCTAACATTTTTCCCAGGAAGCAGGGCTGTATTTGGGCCCGTGCTAGCCGTACTACTGCACAGGGTCCCGAAAAATGAAAAATTTGAGGGGCTCATTTTTTTCATTTTTTATTAAATAGTATTAGTCAGAGTTTATTGTAAAAGCCCATAATTCGAAGCTCTTAGCCCAATCAAAATAAAGTGATCCTGTATATTTACTTATATTAAGGGCTCACTTTTAAGCTAAATGCTAAATGGCGATGGACAATATCAGTCAGCCACAGACCCCCAGTTACAGGATCTAATCCTCCACGAAAAATAAGAAATTCCACATATTTTGACCAATTAAACCGACAATGAGTTTACGAAGGCTTTGAGTAGTGATAGTCTGGAAAGGGAACGCGAATCTAGCCACCACTTTCTCTATTTAAAGAAAAAGAAAGAGGGTGCGGGTCAAATCCACATCTTTGCGCCCTTTACTTACTTCAAGGGATGGTGCGTCTGATACATGATTGGTTAATGACGATTCTCAACAGCATCTGTAAGATCTTGAGGCTTACTAGAGGGAATTCGATCAAAAATGAAAACTTTGGATATTTTTCTTAGAAGGAGATGGACTACCTATAGATTTGTATGTAAGTGCACGATAGGAATTAAGGGAAAGCTGGCATCCAATCAAGAAAGAATCACTTCGGACAATTAGACTAAGCTTCCCCCCTATCTCTCTTCTTTAGCTAATGGTGAAGCTGTTGGGTTACAAGGATTTGCAGAAAACGGAAATTACAAGTAACTGCTTATGTAAGAATTGAAATTACAATTCAACTATAAAACTGAAAATACCAATATGACAACAAAGCTGAAATTACTATTTTGTTGAACACGAAAACTGAAAACTTGTTTTTGCTGAGTCGAGTGTGGCACTCTGTCCTTAAGACAATATTGCCCCGTATGTTTCCTTTATACGTCCTGGACAATTCGTCTCCCAAGATAAAACAGCAATGGAACTATTGAGCAAAGGAAACTGAAGAGCTACCGTGAAGAATATTGAATAACGAAATGATGCTTGGAAGATTAGGAAGAAGCGCTCGCTTTGTGTATTTTTCGTGTATATCAAGTGTGCCTACCAACAATGGTGTAAGGGGTGTTTATATAGGAGGAAGAGGGATTGTTTGATCGCCTCCATAACATGACCATTATTGGCTAAATAATGACCATTATGGAGGTAGTAAAGCCACCAAATAAATGGAGAAAATTGCCAACGGATTGGCCATTATAGGAGGTGTAATTCAGCCAAAATAAATGGGTGAATTGAGTGCTTTGGACGTTTATGTTCCGGACCGTCGAAATTCGACTTTACGAAAACTTCGGGGACCAAACTATACATCTTGAAACTTCGGGGACCAAACCGTACATCCGAAAGAATTCGGTCCAAACGTACATCTGAAACTCCGGGATCAAAGCGTACTTACGGCAAAGTTTTCTCGGCCCAAAAAGATAATATCGAGAAGGCCGCGGCCCGCGAACCCGGACCGGACCGGACGGGCGGGCGGCGGCGGCGCGCGTGTGGTCTTTCCTCGAACCGAAGCACATCTAGGTCTTCCCTCCTTTAAACACATGGGATACCCCTTGGGGTCCCAAACCCCAAACCAATTTCGAGTCTTATATACACAACAATTCTTTCTTCCTCTACCGATGAGGGAGAATTGATCACACACCACACTTTTCCATGCTTCAAACACCTTACTTCGTGAACCAATATCTCTTTCATTTCTCAATGAAATTTGACGATTCTTGGCCCTACGGTTATCTACGTACTTAGTACATCATGCATGTGTGAAGAACCGGATTCTCCAACATACGTAACACTAGTGTTTAAGCCGTTAAAGTTGGTCGGTCGCAACTCCCGCCAAAGGCTAATTTCCAACATAAGGAAATCCAAAAAGTTAAAGTAGTCCATGAAAGCATCTATTTTTTCCGTTCAAGAAATTGCTTATGTAAAGATGGGGTGAAGATGGGGTGAGTTATAAGATCTTCCTTTCTTCTCTTTTCTTCTATTAGTTAGCTTGGATTGAGAAAACTCCGCCCAATAGCGCTTAGCCATGTGTGTGTAGACCGAAATGGTCTTGTGAAGCCGGTCAACGGTAGCCTAAGAGCAAGTCAAAACTACGAGAAGGGCGCGAGAAGTTTTGTGAAGGTAGAGAGAGATTTTGAAATCAGACTTCAAGTTGGTGTGCCGCGTGTTAACAAGGCAGAGACCGCCCCAGGCTTAGCCCTAATTCCCATCGTTGGTTGAATAAGATTAGATTAGTCTTGTTAAATTCGTTCTCGAATGATTCATCGATGGAATTAGGCCTAGGTGTATGAAAATTTCTTGTGATTCCACTTCACTTGCTTGCAAGCGAAGGCATACACGCATAGAACAAGACCCTCAAAATGTTTGAGACGGCCTGCCAGGAAGCAAACCTAAGCAAACACACTCCAAGCATTTCCAAGGATTACGTAACTGAAGATGCAAGTGAGAAGCCAAACTAAGATTTAGATAACTCAACTTTTTAGTAAGTTAGAAGATACTTTATTATATTCGACAATGTTAGGGGGGCCATTATAAAATATCAAGACATCATTTCCATTTTGGTTAACATTCACTTTCCAGAAGTTCTTTTGGCTTTTTATATCGCTGAGGATATTCTGATTAGTAAAAAAAAATGAACCGACTGCTAAGGGACTATTCATATACCTTTTGTTCATACCTATTTGCTACCGAGCATTTCTTTTTGAGATTTAACATGAGAATTCCTTTGCCCATATTGAATACCTATTTATTTCTTTTGAGATTTGAGATGAGAATTCTTTTGCCTATATTGTGTGCAATTCAGTTGACAAAATTAATGACAATGAAAGGTAATACAATTACACCAGTTCACCTTTCATACATTTTCCAAATAAAAGGTGGAACTCCACACCCCGGTCCGACAGGTCTGTGAAGGAGGTAAATCATGGTGACTCAATTGATTTCAAAGGTTAGACCAGTACCACGCTGCGCACAAGGGGTCCTCCTTTATTTCAAGAAGTAACCCCCACACTGCCGTTGACGGGATTCGATCCTTAACCATTTTCCAAATATCCCCCTTGATAACCAATTGAGCTGCCCAAGCGGACTTCACCTTTCATACATGAATATACATAAAATTGTATCTGTTCTTCACGTAATTACTTATTTCTTGGTTTCCATACTACATGTTCTCATTTAACTTTCTTTTAAAATTTTGTTGATTACAAGTATATGTCTGAAATTTATGTATTATGCATGAAGTTTCGTTGAAAATTAAAGACATATTTTTATATCGATATAAGTGGTATAATGAAGGTGATGATGAATGTGTAGGTACGGTGCAACAGAAAGAAGACAAATTTGCACAAGGCATAAAAATACAAGTCGAATGGTCAAGAGGATTTCAAAAAAAATTGACAATTTATTTTAAATATTGATCTTAGTCATTATTGAGAAAAAATATTTTTATATTGTGTTCTCCTTTTTTGTCTTTTCGTTTTGTTAATGGAAAGTTACTGTATCATTTGTGTGTGTTTGGAATTTTGATTTTCTTAATTTTGGTATTAAGTAGATGATCAGAGCCATGCTATGAGGCTAACGACCATGTGCTATATCTTATTCACCTTTATTTTCTCTTTACTCCATATTTTTCTTCTTTTAAGTAAATCTACGGTTTTATGAGTATTAGCATGCTAACTCTATTTGTTTTCAGTATTTATATTGTAAATTTCCTTTTCTTGGTAGAAATAAATATTTATTTGCTTATCTACGATAAAAAATTTTGTATTCAATTTTTTAACTGTAAGAGAAAATATGTAAACTTTTCACTAGTTTTTCAATAATTGACAACAGACAAGTACAACAAATGTGAGCATAAAACTTGTGCTCCTTTAATTGACATTTTTGATTTTAGTAATCTCAATACGCGTCTACATGAAATTGACATAAAGGAAAATGCAGTTCGCGTATATTCTCAAGCAATCACTTCACGAGTGACATAAATTATAGAATAGTAGAGAATTACCTAGTTTTCAAGATAGTTAACATCTTATGTTTAAGGCTCCAATAGAATGTACGGGTGACTTTTCAACTCGTAAAAGAATAAAGAAGAAAATCAGCAGTTTCTTGGAATTTAATTAATACTTCCTCTCCGTTCAAATTTAAGTTTCTTTTTTGATTTGTTCCAAAAGAGTGCATCTTTCAATATTTAATAAGTTTTTCAATTTCAAAATAAACTTAAGATCACAAGATTTAAAAGACTCCACATATCTTTAATTTAAAATTATAAGATTCAAAAGTCTCTTTTTATTCTTTAAACTCCGTGTCAAATCAAACTAATTCACTTAAATTTGGACGGAGAAATAAGTAATAGTATACACGGCAAAGGGCTTTTGGTTGATATCATTGACAATGAAAATCAAGCAAAAGAACAAACGAAGTGCCATTATTTTTCCTTTGGGATGACTGCAAGTCCAGATGTCTATTTCTTGAAAATTTCCCTAGGTTATTTTAGTTTCCACTTAATGATCAGTGATTAGCTAGGCAAACAATTAACTGCTCCTCACGACAGAGCGTTGTTTATACCCTCAATGACATTTATAGAATGACATAGCATGTTTATAATTATAAGTTTCAAAAGGTATTTTAAACACATTAGTTTAAAATCCCAAAATTCAAAAGTTTTTGTTATGTTCTTATATTTCGTGCCCAATTAAACTAAGACACATAGAAAGAAGTTGGGGTATTGTATCATAACAAATTAATACTAAACTGATGTACTAAGAGAGCTCTGTCTTCACTCTTTTGAGAAAATATTTCTGCATATGCCTCAAGGATTTTTGCATTTTGCTTATCCTTTCATTTTCTTCTTAACAGATTCACATTCAAATTGATCTTGCCTTCATGGTTATACCAACATGAATTACTAGAACTTGGTATTAATTTCAAGTTCTCCATTCTTTGGTCTTTCTGATTTTGACTAGCAACCCACCTGAAAATAACATGACAGCTAGCTGCACTTTTACCCGGGGAAAGAATATTCAATGAAAATTACAAGGAGGAAAAAAGATGGAAATTTCTAAGGTTGAAATTAACAATCACATATGCTAAAGGAATCATAACCAGGGCAAAGGTCCAAATTAGCCCATATACCAGCCAAAATTGCTTAGTTATCTCCTCTGTTACATTTTAGTATTATTCATATTTTTGTCATTATCAAATCGTCTCATATTTTCCCTTTTTATTATCAGAGCTCGCTTCAGCATGAAATGGGTGTAGACTTCACATGTCCAAACTCTTAGAGAAAAAAGACCCAAGTGTTGGTACTCTATTGTACTTTATAAAGCAGTACGGGAAGTAATAACTATTACAAATGTTCGAAAGGATAAATAAATGGTCAATCTTCAAAACTGCCGCAAGTATGTTGTGTCTTGAATCTTGATCACCTTACAAAGCCAATGTTGAGAACTGACGCAAGTTTGTTGTGTCTTCAATCTTGATATCCTGAAATCAAGAAATAACTAAATCTGGATGGTTACAACGTTGTGTGTTGAGTCGAGGACATCCCTCTATCCTTAAGACAAGATTGCCCCGTATTTATGCTTTTACGTTAGCGGGCAATAGTCTCCCAAGATAAAACAACACTATAATCTCAACACTACAAAGCCAATAGGTTGAGCCTGTCGAAGAAAACAAATATGACTCGACTTGCTGAATATATGGAATAGGAAGGAAGAGTTTCTCTTTACTCTTCTCTTTTGTCTCTGTGTATATAGTGTGTCTCTATATTGTATATCTTGTGTAAACGTGAGGGTTTGGTCACTGTTTTTGACGATTTTCAGCCATGAAAGTGCGGTTATTCCGCCACTATTTTCCGGTGGTTTACCTGCTGTTTTTCGTTCGTTTTCTGGCTGTTTTTGGCTATTTTTCGGTCTGTTTTGTGGTCGTTTTTTCTGCCTGTTTTCAGCCTTTTGTGCACTCCAAAATTGAGCCAACAACTGCTCAATATATAGCATGCAAGAGGGGCTGTCCAACTGCCAAAACAAGGCTGTAATGGCCATTAAGGAGGCCATTAAAACGGCCAAGTAATGGCTATTAAGGCCATTGAAAGAGGCTGCCCAAATGCCCAAGTAATGGGCTGTTAATGGAGAGTTAATCAGTCAAGTAATGGCTGGTTAGTGCTCCAAAACGCAGTCCAACGGTAGGCAGAAAAGTCTTCAGAAATTCTAGGGACCAAACTGTAAATATTGAAACTTCAGGGACCAAACTGTACATATGAAAGAATTCAGGTCCAAACTGTACATATGAAACTCCAGGGATCAAACTGTACATCTGGCAGAGTTCTCTTGTCCAAAAAGATAATATCAGAAAGTCCCCACAGCCCACAGCCGTGATTCGAAACCCGAGCCCGAGACCGGACCGGACAGGACAAGCGGGCGGCGGCGGCGCGCGTGTGGTCTTAACCATGAACCCAAGCACATCTAGGTCCTCCCTCCTTTAAACACATGGGATACCCCTTGGGGTCCCAAACCCTTTACCAATTTGAGACATATACAGAGAGCAATTCTTCATATTCCCACCGATGTGGTAGATTTGTCCCACATCACATTTCCATGCCTTAAACACCTTACTTTGTGGACCAATATCTCTTTCATTTCGCAACAAAATTTGACGATTCTTGGCCCTACGGTCATCTACTCACTTCGTAGATCATGCATGTGCGAAGAGACAAGGTCTCTAACATGCGGAACACTAGTGTTTAATTCATCAAAGATGGGTGGACGCATCTCCCCGCCAAAGGTAAATTTCCAACACCAAGTACGTCACCCCTCAACTTTTGAATAACAACAACAACATACCCGGTGTAATCCCACAAAGTGGGGTCTAAGGAGGGTAGTATGTACGCATACATTATCTCTACCTTTGTGGGGCAGAGAGGATATTTTCAATAGACCATCGGCTCATAAAGAATGTGTCAATTCAGGATACAAGAAAATAAGACATCAAAATATCCAGATAAAAAATAAATGAAATAGTACACACATAAGAATAATACCTAAATACTACTACTAAGACAAATGGAATAATACACACATAAGAAAAGTATCGACATACTACTACTAAGCCTTCTATCCTAATCCTCGCGAAAAAATCAACTACTCGCTAACTTTCTATCCTAATTCTCGACCTCCACATCTTCCTATCTATGGTCATGACCTCAATCAGCTGAAGTTGTGTCATATCCTGTCTAATCACCTTCCCCCAGTTCTTTTTCGGTCTACCTCTACCTTTCATAACTCCTGCGAATGTCAATCTCTCGCACCTCCTAACTTGCGCATCCTCACACCTCCTCTTCACATGCCCAAACCATCTTAGTCGCGCCTCCCTCATCTTGTCCGCCACGGAGGCCACTCCAACCTTGTCTCGTATAACTTCATTTCTGATCATGTCTCTCCTCGTATGACCACACATCTATTTGAGCATCCTCATCTCCGTCACCTGCATCTTTTAAACATGACAATTCTTAAATGGTCAACACTCTTCCCCATACAACAATGCTAGTCTAACCACCACTCTGTAGAACTTACCTTTCAGCCTAGGCGACACTTTTGTATCGCATAGCACCCCGGAGGCGAGCCTTTATTTCATTCACCCTACTCTAATACGGTTTGCGATATCATCGTCAATCCCACTGTCCCCTTGTATTATGGATCTAAGGTACTTGAAGTTTCCTCTTTTAGGTATAGCTTGTGCCTCGATCTCCACTTTCATAATTGTCTCGTGCATCACATCACTGAACTTACACTCTATGTACTCCGTCTTAGTCATGCTTAACCTGAAACCTTTAGATTCTAGGGTCGTTCTCTAAACTTCCAGCCTATCGTTAACTCCATTACACGTCTTATCAATCAAAACTATGTCGTCTGCAAATAACATACACCACGGCACCTCCTCTTGAATATGCCGCATCAATTGGTCCATCACTAAGGCAAACAGAAACAGGCTATGAATTCAGTTTTGAATATGTTTTAAAATTACCTTTAAGTTGGAGCTTTATTATGGATCAAGGGCAAAAATGAGACTTTTTCTGAACGGCAGGAGTAATGTTAAACCAAGAAAGTCTAATGAATGAAAAAATTGCTCAATTTCGGATTGTGCAAGAGCAAATTAGAGGTTGAATGGATCCGAAGAAACCTAGAAATGACATGATGGCATATATATAATAACATCCTTCCATATCCTTCTTTTTAGTTTTCTTACTTTTTTGGTTGAACTGCATATATTCTACGTCTATGTCAATTTGAAGGACCCTCTTTTCTTTTTAACTTGTTTTGTATTTGGAATTTTTAACTTTCCGTTTACTTAACATGTATTTATCGCCATAGAAATGTTGTGGTTTTGCTTTAAACCACAAGCTCTGATGATTCTTTTAATATGCTTAAAGACTTTTATTCTTTCTTAAACTAGATATATTCATTCGGCACAAGTAGTCTAGCTAACCCTAACATGACGTACTTCGCCTTTGATTTCATAAAAAATAAATTGCCATTCAGTTCTTCTGAATCCGTAACCTGCGCCTAATGCACACATTACAGTTTTTATACTGAACATTTACCACTAAACCAAAGTCCGTCCATATAGGCACGTGGAACCCCATGATTACTGTAATCAAACTAATGATACCCAATTTGACGAAGGAATTACATCCTAGCTAGCTCTGTACAACATAGAAACATTACTAAGCTTCTGCCTCTTAAATCATTAATGTGCAAAATTATTCAAAATCAGAAAGAAAAAAATAACAATAACGAAAGAAAGCTACTATTAATAAATTATGTATACCTTCAATTGACATTTTATTTATAATCCGAATACGCGTTTGCATGAAACTGACATGCCATCTGCATACTAGAAAGGGAAATGTTATTAAGCCCCCCAAAAAAGAAGAGAGAAAAAAGAGAAAGGGATTCTATGCATCTATTCTCCACCAATTATCACATGAGGTGTGGAATAAATAATTGAAAATGGTACTCTCTCCGTCCCAATTTAATTATCTTACTTTTATTTTTGGTATGTCATAAAAAAAGCGTCTCTTTCTATATTTAGTAAGTCGACAATTCAAACATCGTACAAATTTATCACTACAAAATTTGAAGGATATTTTAGTACATTATACATATTTAGGACAACAATATTAAATCAAAAGTCTCTCTTTATCTCCTAAACTTCATGCTTACAAAGACACTTAAATTGGAGGGAGGGAGGGAGCATTGTAGTTAACTTTCTTCTTACGTAAAGCTAACGGATGAAAAGGTTCATAAGTCATGAATAAATAAATAAGTAAATTATTGTAAATAAATAAATTACAGAACGACGAGAATAGGAACAATGAACACGGCAAGGGGTTTCATCATGAACCTATTGTGATCTTTTTCTTTTTTATGAACTTAATTTGACCGGCTATGTTTTACAGAGTCAAAGAGCCTTTCCTTTAAAATTATTTGTAACATATTTTAATTTCTAATTAATGTGATCATAAGTGATAAGACAAACAATAAAGTGCTGCTTTGTCTTCCATTATATTGTACGGCGGAGCCGTTTGGATGATCTTTGTAAAAAGTTTTTGATATTTCTTTTTTTGCGAATCAAGAAAGTTTGTTAAAGTGAAAAAGTCTTTGGATAGTTATAATTTGTTCTTCTTTTTTGTTTTAAAGATCTGTAACTATTTTGTAATTAGTGGAAGTTTTTGAATGAAAGGTAGCTCATGCCACTTCTTTAATTTCAAGAAAAAAAAAGGATGTCAACTTAAAGAAAAAAATCGAAAAAATTCAAAGGATTGGAGCTGGCTTGTACACTAATTTTCACTAATTGTGAAAACAGTTTCACAGGTATTGAAAGATCTTATCACTTCACAATCATAAAATGCACTTTATTTACATACGCATACATTGAATTAATGATTACAGGTTCCTACTTGAGATGATGGATTGTCCACAACTACAAGTGTGTCATATTTCCAAGGAGTCAAATATGGTGACAGACAGTCTAGCAAGATTCGTATAGTCTAGCTGAAGACAATATTATATTTTGGGTCTTCCATTTCATGTTTTACTTTATCTTCGCAAAGATTATTCAGGGGTTGGATCGGCACGATTAGTTTTCTTGTGTAATACAACAACAACATATCCAATGAAATTCTACAACGTGGCTTTGGAGAGGGTAGAGTGTACCAGACCTTATCAAGATAGGTAGAGCGGTTGTTTCCGAAAAACCCTCGTATCAAGACAAAGCATAAGTAAGAGCATAGCAACAACAAAACCAGTCAAATCCGGTAAAAATAAACTCCTTTAAATTTTTTCACATTGAATCTAAATCTCTTTGACATGGGGGGGGGGGGGGGGTGTGGAGGGCAGCTACCCTTACCACGGAAGGATATTTAACCAACAATCAAGCAGAGAAGGATTTTTTCACAAAAAAGTTCATTTAAGTTTATCCATTCAATCGATATTTATGTTTGCCTCATTCTACATTGTGTTTTTCTTTTAATCTTACGTGTGGTAGATTTTGTAGAAGTGCTAGTTCTACTGTAAAACCAACACTATTTCTCCTACTAAATTAGTGGTTCAATAACCTACAATTACATGGTACTAACAACTAAAATCTTGATGCATATTCACACAATTTAATAAGATACTAATAAAGCAAGCAAAGGTCCTATGTTTAAATACTACGGCCATCCATCAATTTCCTTTATCTTATAGTACTTTGCATTCCATATCTTGTACTCCCGAATTGAAGAAAGAAGGGGAATAACAACAATTTTTCATTCACTTGAGCCTAATTCCATCAATGAATCATTCCAAGTATGAATTTTGAGAGACTAATGTTCCATCAATGAATCATTCAAGATTGAATTTGAATTTAGCGAGACTAATGTTAGCTTATTCAGGAATTAGGATGAAGCCTAAAATGGTAGGAATTTCTCATAACCCAACCATAAAAAGAAAGGGTCTCGCTGTTTCGATCCCTCTTCAAGCCGTGTTTTCATCTCCAGGCATGTGATCATTGATGAATTCTCATTTTCATTTGCTACTATCCAGTCTCCAGAACCACACTCCTTTGCATACCTACTAGAACTCTTAAACACTCGGTTAAATGAGTTACTATCATACCAAAGAGGATCAAATGACATCCAAAATATTTTCAGTTGAGTTAAATAGGTTACCTTATCGTACCGAAGAGAATCAAATGAAATAGTAATATTCACTGGGGGGGCTTTTTTTCTCGTTAGACATGAAGAAAGAACATAAGTATTAGAGACTAGAAATGAACTACACAAGAACTCTGATGCAAAAGCATTTTCTTCATAATTACAAGTCAATTCTTAATAGAAAGAAATAGACAACAAAAGAACCTCCTTTGGTTACTTGCTTTATATTATCTTAGAACTACAGAGACTTGCAAGTCCTACGATAATGTCTAATTACCATCAGACACAAACAAAAAAAAAGGTAGAGCTTATTCCATCTTAAAACATACCACAAAACAACTCTTTCATCCCAAGATGTGTTGCTCCAAAGACCACAAACAAATTCACTTAAAATGCATCATAGCATACACCAAATTTTCCAAAATTAAATAGGAACTGTCCTTCCACTAGCCCCCCTCATTTCTGTTCCAGCACTTTCCTCTTCCCCTTCATTTTCCCTTGACATTTCTTCCAATGATTTCCCATTGGATTCTGGCACCAAGAATGTGAACACCATTCCAAGGAAGTTAACACAACCTAGGACGATCAGCGAGTTCCTCACACCGATGCCAGCAGGGTAACCGGCATCAGTCTTTTCTGGATCCTGAGACTGGGCAGCGTACAAGAACCCAAATGCACCAACCATCGCTCCTGCCTTTCCAGCTGCTGCTGATATTCCATGGCACGTGGACCTAAGCCTGGCCGGGAAAATCTCTGCGGGGACCACAAATGTTGTGGCATTTGGACCGAAATTGCGAAGAAAAAGGTGAGTGAGTATATGATCACGAACCCGATTCTGTTAGCACTGAGAGTCCAGTGATGATATGGAATGGCTAAGGCAAACATGAAGACTGTCATAAAGAAGAATCCCATCAACTGAATTGCAAATCGACCAATTCTATCGATAAATGCCACCGTAAACCAGTAACCAGGAACAGTACTGCAAAGAGCAATAAGAGTTTGTGCCCTTGCAATTTTGTAAACTTCTTCCAATGCGTTCATCGTTTGTGCTGGTGGAATCCATCCAATCGCGCTGAAAATGTCCTTCTGGAAAAGGTTTTGACTGTAAAAAGCAATGTCCAACAAGAACCACGTGCTGGCAGTTCCGAGCAAGTGAAGTCCATGGCGACGGAGGAACTCCTTAGAGAACAAACCAAAGCTATTCGCACTGTCTTGAGGGTTATTCTTTACTTTCTCTGGCTCTGCTTCAATTTCGACTTGCAACACTTTTGACATGTCGTTAGCTGCCTGTTTCAAGTTCTTGGCCACCAAGGCAGTGTAACGGGCGGTTTCAGGCATCTTCATACGCCAGTAATAAGTCATTCCAGCTGGAATCGCACCGAACATGAGAATTATACGCCACACGAAATCAGCCTGAGGTACTGTTGAGGCAAGAGCATCAACCGAATATGCTGGTGCAGGGAATGCTCCCTTGAATGCTGCAGAAACAATGATTGCCACCATTCCACCAGCCAGAATTCCGAAACCTTGCATGGCAAACACCGCAGCAATGAACGCTCCACGAGTCTTTTTGTTAGCGTACTCAGACATGATGGTGGCAGAAAGAGGATAATCACCACCAATGCCAAATCCTAGCCAAAACCTGAAGAAGCAAAGTGTAGTCATAACACTCTTTGGTGTGTTACCGAATGAGAGCCCCGAGGCAATTGAACAAATGACCATAATCATAAGGGTCATTCCGTAAACTTTCTTCCTTCCAAGTTTATCTCCGAGCCACCCGAAAAACAGCTGTCCAGTAAGGGTGCCACAGAAGGCGACTCCGTTTACAGCTGATGAAACATTAGGGGGCAGAGAGCCAGGTTTCAATGCATTTTCTTGGTGGTAGTAAATGCGGCCAAGCAATTTAGTGACCATAGAAATGCAGAAAAGGTCATAAGCATCAGTAAAGAAGCCCATGCCAGCAATCACAATTGCTGTGAAGTGATATAATTGTGTCTTTGCAACATCTAATGCATTTAGCACTTGCAAATTATCGTTAGCCATAACTTTCTCAAACCTTACTTCCTGTGAAAAAATTGAACAAGAGGGTGTAAATTATAAGGATTTAACATACATCAATAACATAGTAAAAACAAAATTACAAAAATGTATATTTTAACATGTTATAACAAATAACGTACTTCTTGTTCAAGCTTATTAATCCACTGTTAGTAAACTATTGTTAAACTCAAATTACAGAACAAAACAAGAAGATATTTTGGGATTGCATTAATCAAAGCTAATCTGAATAACTAAGTTTGTAATTTGTCAAGTAGGAGGTAGATTTGACTTCTTGGTAAAAGACAAAGGTGGAGACCACAAAGTCTTTTTCCTATCTACTTATTTATTATTTTTATTTGACACACGCTAGGCATGAATGCTACTTTCCAAACTTTGTGACCATGCTGTGACATTTATGAGTATGTGGTATGTGAAAGCAATAAAGAACCTAAGCGCTTAATAGTCAACGTTGAAAAAATAAGGTTAAAAATTAATATCAGCTATAGTACTATTATAGAAATAACTATTTCCAGATAGGGACACACAGATTCCTTGAGATTCTGGTTGATGTTTTCATCACAAATACTTGGCTAAAAATAATTCATTCAAACAATTGTGGCATGATTTCATCAAAAAGACACAAAATTTACTTAAAGTACTAGATTATACGTAAGTTACAATATTTCTACATATGGAGTGGTTGATATGTAGTCAAATTAAGCTTAAAGTTGCTGTCAAAAGAGCAATAATTGAGAGAAAATAAGTACTCCTGTTTTTAGTCCATGCTATGAAGTCATGCAGAGTATTTTTTACCTTAAGGATATGATTTTTATTTTTACTTGGAAGAAGGGGAAGACTTTTCAAAAAAGAAAGCAACAGCCTAACAGATACATTTGAACCACAAATCTAGAAGACAAGTTAGTACTTTTCATGAAGAGAGTATACTAAACATTGGACCAAAAAAGTGTATGAATCCCATTTTTTTTCAACATATAACACTAGAAGAAACAAGAGCTCATGTTACATCAAGAGTTCTTTTGTACAAATTTGACCCTTTTGAATAGCTTAACAAACAAGAAACACCATAAATATCCCTCCCTAGTCTCTAGCAGCAAGGGGGGGGGGGGGGGTTGGAGAGAATGGAAAAAAAAACTTTTTTTTATTGTGGGGACATAAAAGGGGAAAATAAATCTCTATGATCCTTCAATCTATGGGGATATCCATCATTACTGTACAAAAATAAACAGAAAATGAAATGAATCTTATAAAATCAAGATTTCATCAATGTTTTAAATTCCTTTTCAAAAATGAAAACTAAACAAGGATAACTCAGTATATGTGTATGAACAGAACATATACCCATTGATCAAACCCTTCATTTTCTCCATAACAAACAACCAAAACTCTTTCTTTTTTTTTTAACTATATCTCCATCAAAACACAAATGCATGGGAGTACCAACACAAAAAAAAATAACAAAAGGGTATAGGAGGAAAGATATTTACACTAACCTTAAAGGGTTTTCTTCACCAAAGATTTCGATATCCACCAAATGCAACAAAATCAAGAAACAACCAACTCTTGAAAAAAGATTGGTTTTTTACGTTCAAAAGCTCTAAAAAGAGCTAAAAATATCAAAACTTTGGTTATTTTTGCATTTATTTAGCTTCAACTAAATCTGAACTGAGAAATAAAGAGAGAAGTATTATAACTGAGTTATGAAGAGAAGATGGTGAATTAGTGCCGTATTTAAAGGGTCTTTGATGATGGCATCTACTTAAGGGATATTCCTTCTGTTTGCCTGTTTTTAGGATTTGAAACCGTTGTGATCGTGCCACGTGGATATGCGGTCCACAGAGTGGTCTTACTATTACACGTGGCTGGATCAGAGACAGTTTGAGTTTTGTACATAGTTGTAAGTCAAAAGTCTCCTTCTTAGACACGTACTTCACCGGATCACCCTACTTCCAAGTTCCAACTATGTTTAATGTTGACCACCCTATTTATAATTATTTCTATCTATTCAAAAACAACAACTAGGGGTATGGAAGGATACAGCGGCCTTACTAGTAGTTAGAGGGTTATTTTCTAAAGATAATTATATTTTTTATATTAATCTGAATTTTCATTATTACAAAAAATAAAAGATGATACTCCTACTAAATTACTCTCCTGAAATATTCTTTGCGGTCTTAAATAATACTGTTATTTTCTGTCCCAATTTATGTGGAAAGTCCAGGTTTTGATAGTGAAACAGTTTAATTTTTATTGTGAATTCGAGTTTGGAATTTTTAAGTTTCTTGAAATAAAATTTACATATTTGAAAAGTACGTAAAAAATTTTATAAGTCGCAATAATTGATCATTCAAAATATTTAAAAAATATAAAAAATTTATGGTAAAAAAAACTTGGTTGAATCTCGAAATTCGAAATGTGCCACATAAATTGGGACGTGGAGATTAGTTGTTTTAGCAAATTGAATTTGTTTTAAAAATTTAGCTTAAAACATATAAGAATCGTTCTTTCTTTTTTTCAAATTCATTATTATTGCTCCAAATAGTTGATTAATTATGTGAAATACTTAAGAGAATGATATGATTTAATTTATGATAGATATTCTTATAATTAAAGTTATTAAATGTACAAGAAACTTAAAGATTACAAGATAATATTGGAGCTAAGGTAGCATTAACTATCAAGAGAGATAATTGTATCCAAAGTTATAATTGAGTGGTTGATGCACATGAGTAATAACTTAGAGATTGCATAATCCAATTTCTGTTAAAATATTTAAGTAAGTTCATCTATTTTAATTTTGATATATAGACTAATTTTTCACTACTTGGGCTTGTCTATTATAACGGGTTATTTGACGTGTTAATCGAGGAAGGTGATGTTATTTTAGAATCATATGATAGTAAAAGAGGAATAATCAATATTGATCTAGCGAATCTCTTAAATTTGTTATTGAATGATTATTCTATAAATTATACTCTATATGTTTGTTCACGATACTCTTACCCTAATTAAAAACCAAAAGAAGATATTTATAAGCTGATGTAGCAAATTAAAGTACGTAAACTTAAAAATTACCCATTTAATAAAAAAACTAATGTATAGTAAACTTTTTCTCAGAATAATAAAATATAGTAAATGGTTCGAAGATGGCCCTCTTTTTTTTTTTCTTTTTCTTAAATCATATGTCCCCCAAGGGACAAGATGGCATTCCCCTCTCGTAATTTTATATTTCTCAATGAAACCACAGATTTTGTCTAAAAAAACCACGGATTCAACGTAATCATATGATAAAGTCAAATTAATATTTGTGTGTAGTATAAAAAATCTTATATTATCTGTATATATAACTTAAATCTCAACTAACAATCCTAATATTTTGTTAGAAAAGTTCCAACTTGCATCATATAATTCGAGTTTCTGTTTACATTTTTCCTTAAAATTATATTGTGGCATATTTCCTAGTCACTCATTTTTTTTCTCTTGGGATATCTTTCATACCCTTTAAATTTGGGTTACTTTTATATAACCCGTGAAAAGTTCTTCGAGTATTGAGTATATTATATAATCAATTTCTGTACCTGAACCGATTAGCAAAATCACATTTTATAAGGATATGTTATATGATAGTCCTCATTTACTTCACTACTTTTATTATTTAATTTTGCAAAAGTTTCAAAACGCACTTATAAATACTTTTATATAAACCTAGTTGTACTCTTCGAAGTCAAATTAGCAACAAAGATTAGATAATTCCCCTTGATAGAGACGAAAATAATTTTTTTTTCAGGGAATGAGGTTATCATGCGTGCGAATCTTTTGTTATTGTTTTAATTCAAAGTATAATTGATGCAATTATATAAGTTATAGTAGCAGATTAATTGTGATTGGTAGGCGAAATCCAATCATTAATGTAATTTTTTTTCCAACCGTCAGATTGTATCAATTCTCTTAGGGTATCTTTCTAATTAATACAATATATATTGTACAATAGGTAGAACCCTAATACAATAAGAATCATAGTCTTACCATAATTATGCATCACTAAATATTTACATAATATACAAAATATATTCTAATTATGGTGTAGGGATATTATGGGGTTCTAATAGTACACGGCTGATACACCCCCTCAGTCTGAGCGGGAGGAGGGCGGACACTGAGACTGGATCCGAAGTCAACGAATAGCTGTCGCGGTAGGCCTTTCGTGAAGATATCGGCGTACTGATATGCAGACGGCACATGTAAGACTCTAACATAGCCAATAGCAACATTTTCACGGACAAAGTGTATGTCCATCTCGATATGTTTGGTTCGCTGATGCTGAACCGGATTGTGAGAAAGGTAGATGGCAGAAATGTTATCACAGTACACTAGAGACACCTTACGCAACGGACATTGTAGCTCCAAAAGAAGGTTTCGGAGCCAACATATCTCAGCAACAACATTAGCAACTCCCCTGTATTCCGCTTCTGCACTCGGACGAGATAATGTGGCTTGCCTCTTGGCAGACCACGAGATGAGATTATCTCCCAAAAACACACAATATCATGATGTAGAGCAACGTGTGTCAGGATAGCCAGCCCAATTTGTATCTGTGTAAGACAATAATATGTTCGACGGAGGGAAATAAGTGCAGACCATAATCAAGTGTGCCCTTAACATATCTAATGATACGCTTAAGGGCAGTAAAATGAGACTCTCTAGAGGCATGCATGAATAAGCACACCTGCTGAACGGCATATGCAATGTCAGGTCTGGTGAATGTAAGATATTGTAGTGCACCTGCCAGACTCCTGTAAAGGGTGCGGTCAGATACTAGATCATCATCAACAGCAATAAGCTTCGATTTGGAGTCAACCGGGATGGACATGATCTTGCAATTCGTCATTTTAGTCTTGTACACTATTTTCTCGGCATACTTACGCTGACACAGAAACATAGTATCTGTAGATCGAATCACTGATATACCCAAAAAATAGCTCAACTTCCCAAGTCAGTCATAGCAAATTCGGATTTGAGCAGTGTAATAATCTCATTCTTCAACACACCAGATGAGGCAGTAAGCACAATGTCATCCACATATAACAATAAATATGCAATGCTACTACCACGATGGAAAATAAACAGAGAGGTATCACACGTGCTACACACGAACCCAAGCTGCATAATATATTAGGCAAAGCGATCATACCATGCACATGAGGCTAGTTTCAGGCTATATAGTGACTTACGGATGTGGCATACATAATGTGGGGTTCTGTTGGATGAACAAAAGCAGATGGCTAATGTATATAGACAGTCTCTTTCAAATCCCTATGAAGAAACGCATTCTTTACATCAAGTTGGTGAATCAGCCAACACTTACCCATATCAATGCTCACAATTATGCGAATAGTAGCCAATTTAACAATCGGACTGAATCTCTCACCACACTCAATACCCCCTCATGTTGATTTGTGACATTATCCACTAGTCTCACCTTGTACCTTTCTAACTCACCACTATCCATGTATTTGTGAAGAAACAACCACATGCATCGGATCATGACCCCCTCCGGTCGAGGAACCAAATCCCAAGTGTGTTGTTTCGTTAAAGCACTGAATTCCTCACGCATAGCCGCATTCCAATTTGGGTCTTATTTGGTCAATTTGGGGTTTTTAGGAATTGGAGATATGATTTATGTGAATAGGTTAAATTGGACTTTGGGTTTGAAAATCCCGTGTTGGGCACGGGTTTCCATACGGTGTGATGGTATTGACTGGTTGGTTGGACTGGTTTATTGTGGGTATCGGTAATCTGGGGATGGGTGGGATCGGTGGTCCGGTGAGATGGGTTGACGGGAACAAGATGCGAAACCGGTATTTGTGGACTGATGGTGGTGATTGTGGATGGGCGTCGATTGGGTAGATGTAAGGTTGGGGAGATCGATGAGGTGGGGTATAGTATCGGTGGTGGTAGGCTACTAGGAAGTTGGTTTGGTGAGGCGGTGATTGTGGTATTGGGTGGGTTTTCGATAGTTGGTGGGTGCTAGAATGACGGTGGCGAGACAGACATGGGGATGGTGATCGGAAAAGGGATTGAAGATGATGGCCGATCGCCGGAGACTATGGCAATCGACATCGGTGAAGGTGGTGAGTCAACGAGAGACTGGGAGACCCTAGTGGGGTCAGGTGAGGCGGCAGTAGGTGGCAGACTGTGAACTGTGGTTGACAGTGGTGGACGGACACAGTTCACGAATAATGACGGGAGAGGGGTCAGTTTCATCAAGAAAATTGTAGTCCGTTTGTCAAAAATTTTGAATGTTCGAAAACGGAAACGTCGTCTCGTCGGAGGTGACGTAACGAGAGATGTGAATTTGACGTTTGGATAAGTCATACCATAAATAGCCCCTATGTTTAGGCGAAAAACCTAAGAAGACACGCGGAGTGGTTCGGGGTGCTAATTTATGTGGGGCGGTGGAGGACAAATTAGGATAGCACAGACAGTCGAATATCCGGAGGTGATCATAAGAGGGGATCCGTCTGTATAGGATTTCGGTGGGGGTCATATTATGAAGTGTGTTAGTGCGTAGAATATTAAGGACGTATTCCACCATTTTGACTGCATAGACCAAAAAAGAAGAAGGTGACGAGGCATGAAAAAGGGAAGTTCTAACCATGTTATTGATGATGCGAATGATACGTTCTACTTTACCATTTTTAGGAGAGGTGTGAGGACACGAAAAACAGAAAACCATGCCATTATTTTTGCATAATTTGTGAAATGCAAAATTATTAAATTCACGTCTGTTATCACATTGAAAAGATTTTATGGGTCGTTCAAATTGTGTTTTGATAAATTTGCAAAATTCAAGAAATTTGGAAAAGCCTTCCGATTTGAATTTTAGAGGATAAATCCATATATAGTGAGAATAATCATCTAACAAAACCAGATAATATTTATGACCCAAAGAACTAGGGATGGGATATGTCCACAAATCAGCATGAACAATATCAAAAGGAGCAAACGTAACACTAGTAGATGAATTAAATGGAAGACAGACATATTAGCCTAATTGACAAGAAGCACAGTTTGGAGCAAGTTTTCCATTACAACTGATAAAATTATTACTTCTAAGAAAATTAAAAATGGGAGCCCCTAGATGTCCAAGCCTATTGTGTCAGGTTGACGGGGAGAGAGCAGCAAGAGAAGTGTGGGGGCGGGACCGACAACGGAGGATGGTGTAAATGGATATAGACCCCTTGTGCTATTGCATCTCGTAAGAGGTATCCCCGTACGCAAATCCTTCACAGTAAAACCAAATGGGTCAAAATCAACAGACACAGAATTATGACGAGTAAACTTGCGAATTGAGATTAAGTTTTTGATGATATTTGGGGCATATAGGACATTATTCAGGGAGAAAAGTGGGTGGGGTGGCTTGGTGTGGGTGTTACCTTGGCCCTGAATTGGAATGTGGTGACCATTGCCAACTGTAATAAATTGATGAGACTTTAAACAAAATAGTTGAGAGAGATTATATGCGGACCGGGTGAGATGAGAAGTGGCTCCCGAATCCATAAACCAATTTTCATTAGGCTGCTGTAGGTTTAGACTGCTGAAAGCTTGGCCCAAATCTGTGGGGGCCAGGCCATTGGACTGTTGCGGATAGGAGGACTGCATGAGGTGCGCCTGAGGTTGCTACGGATGGGCCGGTCTGTAACCAAGAGCAGGGCCCAGCACCCCTATTGAGGATAGAGGGACTGGGCCGAAACAGTAGCCGGATAATGAGCCCAGTTCTCCTGCTGAAAATTACCGCATGGGCCTGGCCAATTGGGAATGTTGGTAGGCTGGCTCATCTGCTGCTGGAATTGTTGAGCCTGCCCGCGGTGGCCTTTCCCTCTTCCTTTGCCATCGCAGCCACCACCGCGGCCCCCGCCACCTCTGCAGTTGTTACGGGGTTGAGTATTTTCCTGCGAAGGTGGTTGGGTGGCGGTGATGTTATTTTGGACAGGCATTTTGACTGTAAGTGTTTTTTGGGTGTGTTCATCTTGTTTTGCACGTCGGGTTTCTTCCAACAAGAGTTGCGAATGAGCTTTGTTAAAACTAGCTAAGGGATCGGCCTACTGTATCATAGTGGCGAGGGTGTAATATTCACCCTTCGGGAGGCCTGCAACCAATTGTAAGACCATTCTTGTTTCAGAGACGGGTGTTCCAATGTTGGATAATTGGTCTGCCACCAGTTTCAACTGCTTGCAATATTCAGACATGTTCAAAAAAAATTCAAGACGAGTGTTATTGAATTGTTCTTCCAAATACACTGTGCGAGTGTGTTTGTTGTCTTGAAAAAATTCTTCCAAGTGTACCCATAACTCACGAGCGGAGGCACCGATTTTCATAATGGTGTGAAGTAAGTCCTTAGAGATTGTGCCATAGATCCATTGTTTAACGACGGCATCAAGACGACGCCAAGTTGTGTCATCAATTTCAGGGGGCAAGGGATAAGGGCGTCAATATGATCAAGCACGTGATATACACATGTGAATTCGAAACAGTTCCACCCATGACCAATATTGGCCATCTTCTTGGTCAAGAATTATAGGACTAAAATTCTTGATATTGGTAACTGCGAGAGCCGGATAGAATAATGGTGAAAAAGGGGTTGTGGGTGGTGTTTGAGTGATGACTGCAGAAGAAGTGGAAGTATCGGGGGAAGAGGAATCTATTAAAACCGAAAGAAGAGGTGGGGGGGGGGGGCAGTAATGCCGAGTATATGAAGTAGAAAAGATTTTAGGTTTTTAGGATTTTGGCTCTTGATACCATATTAGATTGTATCAATTCCCTTGAGGTGTTTTTTTCATTAATACAATATATAATGTACAATAGGTAGAACCCTAATACAATAAGAATCCTAGCCTTACCATAATTATACATCACTAAATATTTATAGAATATACGGGATATATATTCTAATTATAGTGTAGGAATATATTGGGGTTCTAATAGTAAACGGTTGATACTAACAAAGAATGAACTATAGGATAAAATAAAATTCATTATATGGCGTATGAATAGATAGGAGTATATGATGTGAAATGTTACTTTTTGACAAAAAAATGAACCAAGAATTGAAAGTAAATATATGTGGGCGTTCAACTTACTTTGTTTGGGGCTTGCGTTTCAGATTAAATGGTGTGAAAAAGGTGCTAAAATGGGAGGAGGAAAAGAAGAATAAAAAGATATAAATTGGATTTTGAAAATAAAATGTGGGCTATTTTGAAATCCCACGATGCAGATAAAGTTAGTATTCCTTTATTCTTACTATGAAATAAAATTTGGACCAATATCAATCACAAAAGCTAACTTATGAAATAGTAAAAAAAGCTCATGTTGGCTATACTTTAGTCAGATATTTTTTCTTTTTGATAATCCAGACACTTATATATATATATATATATATATATATATATATAAAACACTAGTTGTCTTTCATAAGTAGTTACTAAAATGTCTGCCCAAAAATATTAAATTTACAAACATTGAAGGAACTACATCAACCACCACCCTTTCAAAAAGCTTCTTCTTTACCTCTTTCATTAAGGATATGCATTCACCAATTATAGGATTGTGAGCTAGGTCTGTTGAGTCAGTCTGTTTTCCAAAACTAGTTTCAATCCCTGCAAAATAGCACTTACCAATATTTGGAATATAATTATGTACTGGTAAAAATATTCCGAAGTAAATATTATTTAATCTGACACGTGACAAGCATTGATGAAACTCATAATCAAACGACCCAAGTCAACCAGAGCCCAAATCTAAGACCGGGTTCACTGCCTTCTTATAGGTTCATATATATATTTTGGGTTATTTTAATCAAATTGTTATCTTCCTAATGAATACTTCTTTCGTTCATTTTTACTGGTTCACTATATTAAAAATAAATTCTCACTTTTAGTTGTCTACTTTAGCATATCAAGAGAATTTGTATTTTCATATTTTAACCTTAGTATTAATTACTTAATCCCGAAATTAGTTTTCAAGTCCATTATTAAGACTTTACACCAACTAATATTGGTATCATAATAGAATATGTATTTTATTTATTAATATCTCTTGAGGGAGTGCAAAGTCCATTGTGGACAAGTAAAAGTGAAGAGAGAGTAACAATTACCTCCTCCATTCTTTTTTACTTGTCTCTTGTTAACTTGATTCTTTCCTTAAAAAAATTATTTATTAGGAGTTTGTTTTACTAAAATATTTATTAATTATGAATTGAAATTTAATTTGACTACTAGTAGTACTATATATATATATATGTATATTATTTTTCACTCGATATTCGATATCCGTATTTAAACTCGATTAAATTTGGATGTACGGTGGAAAGTCCCACACCAGAGAGTAAAACACTCCCTAACAAAGGCGAGTATTTATCACACCATTACAACCCTTGTTGGTCTATATGTAGTTACTCAATGATAAGGATAATATTAAGAGAAAAATAATATTTTTCTCTTAATTTGCTGAAATGAATAAGTAAAAAGGTAAAATTTATTTTTAGTATATAAGTAAAAAGAAATGGATAAAGTAAAATTTAAAATTTAAGGATTTACAAAATATGATAGTATTTCTCTTGTCTTGGACCATAGTACCAGAAAAACTACCCGTTCAAGATGAACTTACATTTCCAAAATATAAGGATAAGATTAACAATGTGAACACAATTAAGTACCCCAAATCCCAATGTTTATTTATCAGATTATTAAAACTTGATCACACATTCACACTCAATCTTTTGTAAATTACTGTTTTCCCCTTAAATTAAGCCCATTGATCGCCGTTAATCCAATGTCCCGGTTGCATACGAAATCTGAAGCAATAATTGACAAATATCATTTTTTTGGTTTAATTTTTTGAAGTAAGCTAGGATTAAGGGTGAAGGAAATAAAATGAGATAAGATCAATAGGATACATTTTCTACGACTAAGTAGTTGACAAATAATTAGTCGACTTTATACATTTTTTTAAAATTCATATTAAAACAATTTGACTATTTCGTATCGCCGAATAACAAGCATGACAGTTTTCCATCAACATTAGTTGTAAATATAAAAAGATATTGTTTTATATTAGAAACAGCATGAACAATGCATCTTGCACACTAGGGGAGTTAATCAACGATGTATTTAAATATACATTAATCTTAAGCTTAGTAGTAGCACATCAAGTGGGCCAGCTGGTGCGTGGGGGACTCTATTATTGTAATACTATGCAGAATTTTTAGCCGGTTGTTCCTTTTTGGTAGAACTGTTTATCAAATGATATTTTAAAATATTTTTTTTGTAATTTATAAATCTTTTAGATTAATGGTTTAAAAAATTCATTTGACCAAATTAAAATCTTATTAGATAACATTAGCTCACGGTCTAAAAATTTGTTAGTTATTGCAAACAATGTTAGACAACAATCTAATATTCTGTTAGTAAGGTTGAGCAAGATTTTTAGATTGAATCTAATGTTATCTAAAAAAATAATTTTTCAAAATTTTTATTTATATAATTTTTAAAAATAAAAATAAAAACAAAAACTAAACAATACCTTAAAAATGGACATTTGCATAAATCGACCAATAGAAAATTATTATTGTGAAATTATGTAATCTCAAGTCAACGGGCCATGCTAGAATTGCAAGTAGACTGTTTGTCTTCTTTTTTTTTGTTGTTGATATCAGAACAAGATTTCGCTGCATCGGTAATTATGAAGATAGTAGTCACGATCCTTCAGCACTATTATCAGTAAATCGCGGGATGTACCTGAATGATCAGGGTTTGAGAACAGAGCAACTAATATCACTGTTTGTCCTTTTTCAATGTTATATTTATCATCATGTTAATTTCAATTATTAAAAGTAGTTTTTTTATAAAATTTTATTTCACATTTGTCATGTAACAGTTGTATGTTTTCTCTTAGAGTCAACTCTAACATAGTCTACTACTAATATCATAAATGTTTTTTTTTCAAAAAAATATATTTAGAAGTCTCTCATTTGAATTGACTCCGATAATTATTAAAGTTTGTCCACATTTGTCACTTGAAACGGCATTTATACAACCAGAAGAAACTAGTCGTGTGTCATTCCAGTTGTGGGAGTTCACGAACAACTATTAAATTAGAAAAACAAAAAAAAGGACAATTCTAGAATACAGTTTCTAATTAAAGTAAGTAACAATTTCGTAATCGTGTTTTTCTAATTTGTGTATCGACTTCAATGTCAATTTTATAAGGTTGGCTTTTTAACTAGAATTATTTTCTAATATTTTATGTACTTGTTTATTAATTCCATACAACAACATAGATTCCACTATCCTCTTTTTTCATAATATAATCATGCCAAGGTGCACAATTGGACAGGTACTGAGATCTCGACGTAAATTTCTAAAATTTCAGGTTATATTGAGTGTCGAAAGTGAGAATGATTTGTAAATGACTTAATTATACGTAGAGCATGTCTATGTCAATATATATTGGGAAATGTGTATACGAATAAGTACATCACCCTCTATGAATAACTACAACTTATACAAGAGATAAATACAAATAAATAAGAGTCCTAATATGTCCCCTCAATCTGAACGGACAGATATGCCGGACAAATTGTCACGTAAAAAACAAAATGAGATGAGGATAATCTCTTTGTAAAAATATCAGCAAACTGTAAGCGAGTGGGCACGTATTGAACAACAAGATCTACTTGAGTAACTTTATCACGACTAGGGGAGTTAATCAATGATGTAATTAAATATACATTAATTTTCCAAAAAAAAAAGGTGGAACTCCCACCCCAGGAGCCCCCACACCCCGGTCCGACAGATCTGTGAAGGAGGTAAATCATGGTGACTCAATTGATTTCAAAGGTTAGACCAGTACCACGCTGCGCACAAGGGGCCCTCCTTTATTTCAATAAATAACCCCCACACTGCCGCTGACGGGATTCGATCCTTGACCATTTTTCAAATATCCCCCTTGATAACCAATTGAGATGCCCAAGCGGACTAAATATAGATTAATCTTAAGCTTAGTAGTAGTACAACAAGTGGGCCAGTTTGTGGGTGGGGAGACTGTTATTGTGATACGATGCAGAATTTTTAGCTGGATGTTCCTTTGGTATAACTATTTAACAAATGATATTTTTAAATATTTTTTTTTTGTAATTTATAAATCTTTTAGATTAACGATCTAAAAATTTCTTTTGAGCAAATTAAAATTTTATTAGATAACATTAAATCACGGTCTAAAAATTTGTTAGTTATTACAAACAATGTTAAACAACAATCTAATATTCTGTCAGTAGGGTTGAGCAAAAATTTTAGACCAAATCTAATGTCATCTAAAAAAATAATTTTTCAAAATTTTTATTTATATAATCTTTAAAAATAAAATCTAAATAATACATTAAAAATGGACATTTGCGTAAATCGGCCGATGGGAAATTATTATTGTGAAATTATGTAATTTCAAGTCAACGGGCCATGCTAGTATTGCAAGTAGATCTGTTTGTCCTTTTTCAATGTACGTATCATCATGTTACTTTCAATTATTAAAAATAGTTTTTTTTTATAAAATAATTATTTCACATTTGTCATGTGACAGTTGTATGTTTTCTCTTAGGGTCAACTCCAACTTAGTCTACTACCAATATCATAAATGTTTTTTTTTTCAACAAAATATATTTAAAAGTCTTTCATTTTTATTGCGTCCAATATTTATTAAAGCTTGTCCACATTTGTCACTTAGAAACGGCATTTATACAACCAGAAGAAACTAGTCGTGTGTCATTCCAGTTGTGGGAGTTCACGAACAAATATTAAATTAGAAAAACAAAAAAAAGGACAATTCTAGAATACAGTTTTTAATTAAAGTAAGTAACAATTTCGTAATCGTGTTTTTCTAATTTATGTATCGACTTCAATGTCCATTTTATAAGGTTGACTTTCTAACTAGAATTATTTTCTAATATTTATATACTTATTTATTAATTCAATGATCCCAACAACATAGATTCCACTATCCTCAATGAGTTCATTTGCTTTTTCCAATGCCTCGTTATTTGCCAAGATAGATTGTAGGAGGATTTTTCTCTCCTCCTCTAATCTAGACTCCCTTTTCATGTAGGTTTGGAGCATTGCTTGAATACCTTCAAATATGGCACTTTGTCCTTCATTTGCCATGTCATTGTTCCTTGGAAAATCCTTCGACATGGTGATGTACGCGGTCGACATGATCAACCGCTCTGATGATTATATCAGAAAAGAAACTACAATATTTTATAACAGTAGAAAGAATTTTGGTTGTTATCTTCGACTCGAACTTTTCAACTTGTTCGTAGTTGGTTTGGACACGAAGGTCTCCAGAAAAATTAAAGCCCGAGGGGAGGATTTTGGAAGCAGTAGATTGTAAATCCACTCTTTGGATTGTAGGAGAAGTGGGTTCTTTACCAGGTCGATGGTTGGGAAGATTGTTGTTATCCTCAGATGAACGAGAAAGAGATGAGTTTGTAGAAGACATTGTTGAAGGAGTTGATAAAAAGGAAAGAGAGCAAAGTGATTAAGAGAAATTGCAGAAGGTATGGTTGCCTTTCGTGAAAAGATTTGGCCTGCTATTTATTGTAAAATAATATAATGTTTGGGAGGTAAAAAGATATGTATCATCATTATCACGGTCGACGATGTTTAGGCGATCAGACAATACGTATCGCCATTTCAGAAGTATTGAATGGATGTGACGCTTGAAATGACTTGCAAGTTGTTGCCTTTCAAAATTCCTGCCAAAATAAAAAGGAACGTGTAAGCCGATGATTCAAGTCCACTTCCCGGTTGCTATCGAAAAGTGCAAGGACTTATCTGTATAGGCTTATAGGGTAAAATTTGTATAAGGTAGTTGTACAAATTATGGCCTAACAGAAAGAGTATGATGCTGAGTTAGATCCACGTCAGTTTACAACACTACCGGTTTGATATGCATGGTACATGGTGCGAGGTGAGCAGAGCCGATACTGACATTGAAAAAGGCTGAGAGCCGTTTATATCATAACGGATGACGGTTAATCAATCCAATCACATGACTTCTAACAACCTTTTAATAACATTTATTGAGAGATTGATTGTCCAATTATTACAACATTCATTCTCCTGTATTTATGAGGGCATATTTTATAGACTGTGTACCCGTGTAGCTCAAGTATAAATAGGACACATTATTCTATTGTAACTCATCAGATACTTGCTTTCACAATATACTTACTGATATTCTCTTGATTTCTTTACTTACATACAAGTTATCTTCACTTTTGCTCAGAAGCTATCTCAAGACTCATGCTAATTACTGCTTACTTTGTCTTATTATTATTTATCTTAAGTATAATTCTTATCTAACATGTCACTTGAGATCCACGTGTCCTTGAACACGTATACAAATTCAAATGTACCATTTTACGGGTAAACAATTGGTGTAGACATCAAAATTTTGTAGGACTCTACAAGATGAGTCAATTTCATATTCAAACTCTAAGTCTATTAGGGTTTCTTGGAGGCTACTTTACCCTAAACCCTAACTCACACCTATATAAAGGGACATATATTCTCCTGAAAAGGAATCTCCAAAATCCACAAATTCATGGGATAGTCACAATGAGATCAAGGCATCAAATATTGCATTTATCAAACTATCCGACGTTCGTGAGATCAAATACATCAAGGAGGTCATCCTACATTCGAGAAATAAGCTACTAACGACCCTTGAATTACGGAGAAGAAAAATAGGAGAGAAGAATCAAGGGAGAAAATAGAATTGTACCCGCATTCTTTATCAATAAAATATTTCAATTTCTTCATATTTTGTTTGTGGTTGCAATTTATTTTTGCAAATCAAAATTTGTTGCAAACAAATTGGCACGCCCAGTGGAACCAAGTCTGATCTTCATCTCTTCTCTCACAAATCAAATTCGTAGTGAAAGATGGAATCTCCATTTTTATGATTACTTCAAGTCTCGTCTCTGAGTTTCGGCAAATCTACATTTCGACAAGCCTTGAAGTAGGGGGCATTTGTAGACATCGAAATTTTGTAGAATTCTACAAGACGGGCCCATTTCATGTTTAAATTCTAAGTCTGTTAGGATTTCTTGGAGGCTACCTATATAAAGGGACACATATTCCCCTAAAAATGCATCTCCAATATCTCACAAATTCATGGAATATTCACAATGAGATCAAGGCATCAAATATTGCCTTTATCAAAATGCTCGACGTTCTTGAGATCAAATACATCAAGGAGGTCATCCTACATTCAAGAAATAAGCTACTACTGACCCTAGAATTACGGAGAAGAAAAATAGGAGAGAAAAATCAAGGGAATAAACAGAATTGTATCCGCATTCTTTATCAATAAAATATACCAATTTTAAAATTTTTGTTTGTGATTGTAATTTATTTTCCGCAAATCAAAATTTATTGCAAACAATTAGAATCGTGAAAAAAATAGTGTAACAGTCCATATACTACTAGCAATTGAACTCCGAAGGTAGTTCGTTAGGTAGTTTGTTTTAAGCAAATTTAATATCGAAACGGAAGGAGAAAATTAGAAGTCATATAAGTACGAGTTCAAAATTCTAACTGATTAGACCACTTCTAGATTAAAATCTAAGAATACAAAACCGTGAGATCCGAAATAACGTTAAAATAGTTTAAAGGGATCGATAAACGAACAATATCTTGATAGTTAAGCATGGGCCGAAACAAATAATGCAAGTATAACTAAAGTAGGATAATGGGGGGAAATTGGAAAGAAAGACTAGGGAATATAATGCATGGAACTTTAGCTGAAAATAATGAAATAAATGGAGAAAAGGATGGGACAATTGAGATAAGCAAGAGATGAAACCAATGGTGTCAAAAAGTCAAGATTTATTGCTATTTGGACACAAGTAGAGAAAGACAAGCAGTAGAAAGAAGTTGTTTCCTCTTCACTCAGATTCACTCCCTTTTTTCTTTCCTTATATACTTTTTATTATAATTTATGAAAAATCAATCTTCAGATTAGTCTTTTTATATAGATAATAATGTTCCATGTGTGTCTAAACTATCATTCTAATACTTTTCGATAGAGAATTAATCTGAGATATTTATGATAAATGAACTTCTAAGATATATTGGATTCATTAAATGATTCTTTTGATAAATACATGCATACAAAGGCAGAATTTCCCCCCTTTTTGTCTTCGTTTTTGACTTTAAGTTAACTAATAATTTCAAGTTTTGAGAGGAACTAGGTATCGTAGATTATTTTTATTTTTTAAAAAAATGGCCCACTTTTTAAAATAGTCATTCATTAATCCACCATCGACATATTAATAAATGATTGATTTATAATAATATTACTTTTTACTTGATAGATCTTTTTCACAAAATGGATACAAAATTAAATCTAAGAATGGTCCCAAGATCTGCCTAAATTCCAAGGCATTTTGGCCCTGCAATGAAAGAAGAAAGATACATATAGAGATAAAGTAAAAATCGACCACTTCTTCTGTGTGTATAGAAGAAACTGGAATGAAATAATCGACCACTTCTTCTGTGTAGCCATTGGAGCTCTCATTTCCTTGTTTGTTGTTTCGATACACACAGTATATACTGGATTCAACTACTATAATTATAAGTTGTTGCAAAATTCCAAAGGCTACAAAACACAAACTATAATTATAGCAGCAATCCATTTGATAGTGATATATATTTATCACGAGTATCATTATCAAGAATACTTCAAAAGAGTAGGAAAATGAATGCACCTTTTTAAATATTTTGCTACAAGGTATATGAACATCTGCTTTTATTAAAAAGGTTACTGGGATTTTTTTTAGAAATTAATTTTATTACATAGGGGTAGGGAATTACAAGATGGAGAATTGAATCCTCACCAATAAGGTGAAAGTTTATACAACCAATCAACCAAGATATTAAATCCCCCGTAATATATTATTTTAGAACAAAAATTCCCAAATAAAATTATTTTTTATGACAATGAGAAAAGGTTAAAAATAAGAAAATCAAGTTAACACGCAAATACCATTGACTCTTGGTCTCTTCTCCCGTTTACTTCTTAATTCTTGTATCAAGATATTTTGTTGAAGACAAGAAATTATATGCATAGATTCCAAGAGTCATTAGTCAGCTGAATTAGCCAAAGTTTTTTTTTTTTGAGCGGTCCATACCTAAACCAAACGGTCCTAAAGATCCAATTAAATGGATTTTGACCCAAAACTTGATAACTATAAATCTTTTCTTGAGGTACATATGGGATTACAAGAGGGGGATCCAGAATTTTTATTCAGGAAATTCTAAAAAAAAAGTTAAACATAAAAAATAATATTGTCATGAGAATCAAAACTAGGATGTTGAAGATAATTTTGAACATCCTGTACCGTTTGAGCTAATATTTTGCATTTGTTCAAAGTATTCAAAAGTTAATATATGTACATAAACACATAAAATCTACCCTATATATATATAGTGTAAATTTTTGAATTAAATTTTCTTAATCCAAAAAATAAACGAAAAAGGGTAAAAAATATTCCTTCATGTATTAAAAGAAAAATGTCATCCTTCCACTTATTACATTAAATTTTAAGCCTAAAAATAACATTAGATGCAAATTTGATGCAACAATTGGAAGCATGATTTGAACAATTTCTAATACTTTAGGGTATCCTTTTATCCCTTTTCATTTATTTAATAAAGAAAATAGAAGACATAATAAATGAAAAATCTAAGGTGAAGAAAAAGGTAGAAAAGTTTGTGGGTGTGGGGAGATGGAGGAAATTAAACCCGTCTCCTTGAATGCTCTCCACACTTGGGTCGTTTTTCAGGACATAAATAAAAGTTGAAATATAATATCTAGAGGAAATGTATAAAGAGGAATAGAAAATGTAATTAAACTCGTCTTCTTGAATCCTCACCCATTGTCCAAGTCCATATAAAGAGTCCATGTTCTCATTCCATTTCCGATGTGGGACTCTTAACACTCCCCGCAAATCCAGACCTCGTTAACTGGAGCGTGGACAATATAATTTGAGGGCCCAACATCGGTGAACAAATAATTGAAATGAGTCTAGCTCTGATATCACGTAAAGAATGGATCTTGGGCCTGACCTTTTGGGGTTGACTTAGGCTCAAGATTCATTTTTACATGAATTTTTTTCTCAATTGTAACATTCCTAAAAGTGTGGTAATTATACCACAATTACAAACATCATCTAAGGCTAGAATTAGATAGGATAAGGCTAAGATTAGGCTAGAATTAAGCTAATTGGTTGACTAAGTTATCTTTCTACTATATTGACATTATCCTATCATTATTTAGATTATCCTATCATCAATTACAATTATTACTAGATAATTATAATTAATATTCTATTAATTACACATTATTCTATCACACCCCCGCAGTTGAAGCGGGAGGTCGGCGTATGCTGAGACTGTTCCGAAATTTTCAAATAAAATCAGCGGAAGACCTTTTGTAAAAATATCTACAATTTGATAGCGTGATGGGACATGTAAGACACGCACTTGTCCACAAGTCGACCTTTTCTAGAACAAAGTGGATATCCAGCTCAATATGCTTAGTGTGTTGGTGGTTAACGGATTCCCATAGAGATAAATAACACTAACATTATCATAGTACACCAATGTTGCCTTCGGATCGGACAATGGAGCTCTAGAAGAAGGTTCCGGATCCAACAAGATTCAGACACCACCTTGATTACACATAGGTATTCTGCTTTGGCACTGAATCCGGATAAGGTCGCTTGCCGTCTGGAGGACAAAATATCAAGTTATCACCAAGGAATATACCATAACTAGACGTGGAGCGTCTAGTGTCCGGACATCCACCCCAATCGGCATCTGCGTAGGAAACAATGGTGGACGTCGATGACAGATATAGATGCAGGTCATAATCTAGAGTGCCCTGAATATAACGCACAATGCATTTGAGTGCATGTATGTGATCCTCCATCGGGTTATACATGAATAGATAGACATGTTGTACAACATAAGAAATTTTTAGCCTCGTAAAAGTGAGATATTGCAAGTCCCCTGCAAGGCGTGGATAATGTGTCGGATCGGCATATGGCTTGCCAGAGGAAGTGCTCAACTTGGGTTTAGTATCAACCGGAGTTGCAGATGGCTTACAAGATGACATGCCAACACGTTCAACAATCTATGTTGCATACTTCTTTTGGGATAAGAATAAACCACTTGCATGACGTGTCACAACTATCCCTAAGAAGTAAGTTAGTGGCCATAGATCTTTCATAGAAAATGCAATGTCCAACAGTGACATGATGGACTTACGAAGAGCATCGGATAAGACAGTTAATAAAATATCATCTACTTATAAAAGAAAGTAAGCAATATTATTACCCTGACGGTAGATGAACAAAGAATGATTAGAACGGTTGTTAGAAAACCCAATACGCAAAACATAATCCGCAAACCTCTTGTACAGGTCCGGGAGCCTGTTTGAGCCCATATAATGATTTTTTTAGCAGGCACACATGATTTGGATAAGTGGAGTCTCGGTATCACAAAGGTTGGTACATGTATACAGTTTCATTTAGCTCTCCATTTAAGAAGGCATTTTTGACATCTAGCTAGTGAAGCGGCCATGCTTTCAAAAGAGCCAAACTAAGAACCGTTCTTATAGTTGTCGGTTTAACCACCGGACGTCTCACCACAATCACACCAACCTGTTGTGTCTTTCCGTCACCTACAAGCGGGCTTTATGCCTCTCAAAAGTACTATCATATTTTTCTTTGTGACTGAAAATCCACATAGACCGAATCACATTAGCATTAGAGGGACGGGGGACCAACTCCCACATGCTATTTTTAATAAGAGCATTAAATTCATCATCCATAGCCATTTTCCAATTCAAGTCATTAAGAGCAGACATAAGTTTACGAGGCAATGGTGATTTTATAACACGGGTGTGAATGTTATATTTTGTGTTAGGTTTGACAATATCGTGTTGACTACAAGTGACTGGCCGCTGGGGAGGAATTAGAATTACGCCAGTGGAGGGAATGGGACTGCGGCAATGGGCATAAAATTGGGCCGTGACCTAATCTACCAAGAGTTGGCCCGTGACCCAAGTCATTGCCATGTAGTGGGCTACTTTGCATTAGGCTGCCAGGCAGTGGCCCAATTTTATATTAAGTGGATGGGCTCAGCCAGTGAGGCCTAGACCACTACGCAGTGTTGGGCTGCGTTTGGGCCACTGTTTGTGGGCTCGATTTTCCCAAATTTTGTGGGATGGTCGAAACAGTGGGATTGGGACAATTAAAAAATGTTGGGCCAAATACGGGGTATGCCATCATCTAAAAAATCGTAAGTAGGTAGCCCGGACCCATGTATTTTGGTATATGGAAAATTTGTTTCATCAAGATTACGTGATGGCTCACAATGATTTTATTAGATGATAGGTCGTAATATTTGTAACCTCGATGATTGGAAGGATATCCCAAAAAAATACAATGAGTAGACCGGGGTTGAAGTTTATTGATTGTGGTGGATGGAATAAGAGAATATCATAAGCAACCGAACATCCGTAGATGAGAGTAAGTTGAGTCCCTTAGATATAAGATTTTTAGAGGGGCTTGATAGGACAAGTGTTTATTTAGAAGTATGTTAAGTAGATAGGTTGTCATTTGTAGTGCGTGATGCCAAAAGGAAGGTGGTAGAGCGGCATGGGCAAGAGATGTTCTAATAATGTTATTGATGGTTCAGATTTTTCTTTCCGCCTTTCCATTTTGAGAGGAGGTATGAGGACACGAAAGACGAAAAGTTAAACCATTTGCATTGCAAAAATTCTAAAAATACCCATTATCAAACTCCCTACCATTATCAGATTGAATATTTTTAATATCTCGTTCAAATTGATTTTGGATGAATGCTCTAAATGTGAGAAATGTGAAAAAAAACTTGTGACTTTTTAGACAACAAAAACGTTCACAAAAAATTAGAGTAATCATCTAGCAAGTGCAAATAATATTGATGACCCAAAGAGCTCAAAATGGGAGAAGTACAAATATCACAATGGATAATATCAAAAGGCATAAGAGTGCTTGAATTTGAAGAAACAAATGGCAATTGAACATGTTTTCCAAGTGGACATGAATGACACATATTTGAATTACGTGTTTGAGTACAATGAAATAAAATTATTTTGTTTAAGGGAGGGTAAAACAGGTATTCCGGATGACCCAAACGTTCAGGCCACAATGAAGGCTCTAAAAGTGGATGGTAACTTGGCTTGATGATTGAGTGTGGTGATTGGATAGAGCTCGCCCTGACTATTACATCTCATTAGACGCATCCCCGTCTGAAAATCCTTCACGGAAAATTCTACACGGTCAAAATCAACAGACACCCAATTATCAGTAGTAAACTTTCTAACTGAAACTAAGTTTTTAATAAACTATGGAGCATAAAGGACACTCTTTAAAGTTAAGGGTGAGTTTGGTGAAGACAATTTGGTAGAACCATAACCATGAATTGGAATAGAATGACCATTTTCGACAATTATACCATTATTTTTGCTCAAATTAAAATAGGATGAGAGATTACCTTGGGAGGACGTCATATGAAACGTTGCTCCGGTGTCCATATACCAATTTGCGTCTGGAGGATTAAGTCTAAGAGTGTGCATGGCAAACTCAATATCGGTTGGGCTAGCCACTGTCGAATGGGCCTACTGCCACTGATTTAGCAGTGGTACAAATGTTGCTGGACCGCGGTTGTTGTTGCTGGGCCCAAATCTAAGTGGGGGGCTAATGAGTGTGCTGCTGTGCCGGTTGCCTTGGATTGGGCCTGGACCAATTTCCTAAAGGAAACGGCAGGGTGGCACATCCCAAGCCCATTGTGGTGGTACACTTGCCCCACTGTATTCGGTGCTTCCATGGCTGGCTGGAATTATGTTGTTGGTCGCCATCTCCGCCGCAATCCCGCCGCCGAAATTTCGGTGGCCTCCATCCTTTCCACCACCACCACCACCACCATGATTTTTACCACCATTTCATTTTTTTGTCCCCGACTTGGTGGTAAATAATCAAAATTTGTAGAAGCTTCATTGGACGAGGCGCAACTATGGCGGAATTCGATACGGTTGCGGTCTTTTTGGCTAAACCCGCCTATTCAAGAATAAGAATAGAGCGGGCTTGGTCAAATGGCGGTAGAGGATTGCTTTGGCGAATGAGCGTACCTATTCCACTTTATGCGTCGGTAAGGCCATCAACCAATTGTAAAACCAATCGATTGTTAGTAATCGGTGATCCAACGTTCTTGAGTTAATTCGATAAGACTTTGAGGCGTTGACAATAAGCGAATGCATTTGGAAAGTCCGCCATATCGGTGGTGGAGAATTCTGCTAAGGGTGATGGCTTGGGAATTCTTGTTATCTTGGAAGATATCCCGTAAGCGATTCCAAGCCTCCATCGCCTTGAAATCGGGTTCCATAATTGTATGCAACAAATCGCTTGAAATAGTTGCATAAATCCACGAAAGAACCGTCGCATCAAGGGTGAGCCACATTTCTTTTTCATCATCGGTGCCCAACACCTTTTTCTTGCCTTTTTCCGATGGGATTATGTGATGAATAACCCGGTGGGGGCGGCAACAGATTTTAAAGAGCTCTGCCCACGTTGAATAATGAACATTTTCCATCTCAAGAGTGATGAAAATATGAGTTTTGATATTAGAAACAGCAAGAGCGGGATGAAAAGTGGACTTAGAGTCATACATTGTTAACGGGAAAAAAATATATGAAAATTGGTGGCCGGCCGGTTTGAGATGAGGGGGGGGGGGGGGGGAACGGTGGAGGTAGAATTTTTTTTCTTTTTAGGCTAGAATTTTTCTCTAAGCTCTTGATACCATGAAAAAATATTTTCCTCAATTGTAACATTCCCAAAAGTGTGGTAATTATACCACAATTACAAACATCATCTAATGGTAGGATAGATAGGATAAGGCTAAGATTAGGTTAGGATTAAGATAATTGGTTGACTAAGTTATCTTCCTATTATATTTACATTATCATATCATTATTTACCTTATTCTATCATTAATTACAATTATTACTAGATAATTATTATTAATATTCTATTAATTACACATTATTCTATCAAATCCTCTAGGATGTTTGCCCCTAGCTTGCTGCATTAGCCATCTCCACATTGTATCCCAATCTTGAGACCCATTTTGCCACTTCAGTATGCTGCTCCAAATATTGTAAGTACAAGCACAACCAAAGAAAATATGAGCCTTTGTTTCTGGTTCAGTTTGGCAAAACACACATAAGACTCATTCCTATATGAAAACAAAACTTCTTTAGTCCTAATCTTACCATGAAGGCATAGCCATAGCATAAAGACATGTTTAGGTTCAACAATATTCTGGCAGATCAACTTTCTCCAAGGAACATTATGCACATCACTCAAGATCTTGTAAGCACTTGATATGTGAAAATCTCCTCTCTGAATGAATCTGTTGTTATGATCCAATGTTTGTCAGTATTTCCTCATATTAATGATATTTCTAATCATCCAAGAAGTCTGTCATTGTGAAAACATCTTGTCTCTTTATGTAGTAAGTATGTACCCAAGTTATCCATAACTTCTCTTTGCGCTGGCTAAGTGCCCGTAGCAGCTTGCAAATTGTTGTCTGGTTCCAGATTCTCAAGTTCACCATATTCAAACCACCAACACCTTTAAGTAAGAAAATTTTATCCCAAGCCACCAGAGCCCTTTTAGTGATATTTGTCTATCCTGACCAGAGGTAACTTCTACATATTACCGGAAGTTGTAGGAAGAAGAAATTTCTGCTTGTGTATTTTCGTGTGTTGCCTCTACTGTTTCGTTAGCTTCTTGTTAGTGCTCAACAATGGTGTAATGGGGTGTTTATATAGGAGAGGGAGGGGGCTTTTTACTGCACTGAAACTCGCCTCCATAATAGCCAAATAATGGTCATTATGGAGGTAGTAAAGTCACCAACATAAATGGTGAAAGACCAACGGATTTGGCCATTATAGGAGGAGTAATTCAGCCAAAATAAATGGCTGAATTGAGTGCTTGGATTTTCTGTCTTGACCGTCAAAATTCGAACTTCAGGGACCAAACTCTGTACATCTTGAAACTTCGGGGACCAAACGCACATCCGAAACTTCGGGATCAAACGTACTCCGGCAAAGTTTTCTCGGCCCAAAAAGATAATATCGAAGACCCACATGACCCACGGCCCCACGGCTCACGACCGGAATTCGGAGCCGGACGGCGGCGGCGGCGCGCGTGTGGTCTTTCCTCGAACCGAAGCACATCTAGGTCCTCCTCCTTTAAACACATGGGATACCCCTTGGGGTCCCAAACCCCAAACCAATTTCGAATCTTATATACACAACAATTCTTTCTTCCTCTACCGATGAGGGAGAATTACACACAATACCACACTTTCCATGCTTCAAACACCTTACTTCGTGAACCAATATCTCTTTCATTTCTCAATGAAATTTGACGATTCTTGGCCCTACGGTTATCTACATACTTAGTAGATCATCCATGTGTGAAGAACCGGATTCTCCAACATACGTTACACTAGTGTTTAAGCCGTTAAAGTTGGTCGGTCGCAACTCCCGCCAAAGGCAAATTTCCAACAATCTTCTCCATTAGTAGTGTCATTGAAGACACATCTCCCCATGCAAACAAGAGCAGATCATATGCGAAGCACAAATGTGTTATGCCCAGTTTTTGCGACCTCGGATGAAAATTATAGTCTGGTTCCAGTTTTAGAACAACCAAACATCTATGCAAGTATTCCATCAAGCCTAGAACTTGCTTTCTTAGATTTGTTGAATTTACTTTGTCTTCACGAATTGGATTAAAACAAATATGTAGGGAGACATTGGATCCCCCTGTCTCAAACCCCTCTTGGCCTGGATGGTAACAGTAAGTCCTCCATTCACTTGAAAAGTGTAAGTGACAGTTTTTATACAGATCATAATCCAGTTAATATTTCTTCTTGGAAACCCAGCTCTTTGAGCATTTGTTCAATAAAGGGTCACTCCACAGAGTTGTATGCCTTTTGGTTTGTCATAGTTGAATTGTACAATTTCTTATTTGGGTAAAAATTATTTAGACCCCCCAATTCTTCTTTAAAACCAAATTCTCCCCTCAACTATGAACGATAGACATTCTTCCCCTTTGTTCTATGCAATGTCTGTGTTACTCTTCACATTTTCAATTCCCCATCGATGTAATACCTTTTTATATTATACTCTCTACATTTTAATTTGTGTAATTTTTTCGGAGTACGAAGGTCAAACTTTATAACTTTGACCTTAAATTTTAATGCCGATTTTTCAAGTTTGTAAAAATAAAATTTATGTATTTAGAAATTAGATTAAAAGTACTATAAGTCATGAAAAATTATAATTCAAATAATTTAGAAAAAATGTAAGAAAAACATGGTCAAAGAACCACCTCGTAGACTCCCCAAATAGTAAAGGGTTCATATAAATTGAAACATATGGAGTATATTGTATTTTTTGTAACCCATGTACTTATAGATTTTTATTTAAGTTCATTAACGTTATAAGTAGAATAATCCTTTTATGTATTTGTCACAAATTTAATAATATTATTTTTATGGTTTTCTAATATTACATGCATTAAGTATGTGTGTATATATATGCATATTTGTATGTTTAAATTTCACTTCTCTCTTATTCTCTATCATTTGTAAACAAGTTCCTATTGTCATTAATGAAATATTTTCTAAAATTTATTTACAGTATACATAGATAATGTTTCAGTGATGGTATACACATATGCCGTGTATACCGTGTATATCACGGTATACTTTCACATCCCCGCAGTCATAGTGGGCGGTTGTCGTACACTGAGACCGTCCCTAAAATATTCAAACAGAATCGAGGGAAGACCCTTAGTAAAGATGTCGGCAATTTGGTACCTAGAAGGGACATGTAAGACGTGTAATTGTCCATTGTATATCACGGTATACTTTCAGTTATCAATTATTTTCACTTATATAAATAGATATTCAAGTTTTTTTATGTTAATAATTTTTTAAAATTCTTCTTATTTATTTCATTAAGAATTTCATGATTTAAAGAAGTAAAAAAAGATAAAAGTTGATAATACAACGCAAAAGAGGCATTTAAAAAGATAATTATGATAAACTGGGATAATGCTTGTTATTCAAAGTTAAGGGGAAATTTTGATTTTTAAACCAAAATTGAGAAGTGTAAATGATTTGTACTCTTTCCAAATACATCATTTTAGAATAATAAGTCTCAAAAGGAATCTTAACTAGTACTATACTAATTCTTTTATGACAATGAGAAAATGTTCAAATTCAGAAAAGAAAGTTAATACGTAAATAAATACCATTGACACTTGCTCTCTTCTCCTGTTTAATTACTTTTTATGTCTAGACTAGTTTTTTTTTTTTTTTTTTTTGAAGACAAGAAATACATAAAATATTAAGAGTCAGAAGTCAATTGAATTAGCCAAAATTAATTAATTTTCGAGCGGGTCCATACCTAAATCAAATGGTCCTAAAGAACCAATTAAATGTATTTTAACCCAAAACTTGATAACTATAAATCGTGTGCCTGAGGTAAAAAGGCAGCTCAGTGCACTAAGCTCCCGCTATCTGCGGGGTCGGAGAAGGGCCGGATCACCATGGTCTATTGTACGTAGTCTTACCTCACATTTCTATAAGTGTGCCTGAGGTACGTATAAATTAATTTTATTAGGAATGCATTTTCATTGTTCAATCCAAATTACATTCAAGTTTCACAAACTTTAACTCGATGTTCATAGCCATGTACAGTAAAAGGTGTTTAACCGATCACCATTTATTGAAATTGTGTATATATCATATTATGTGTATACGTCAAAAATTACATTCTATTTAAATATAATAAATAATTTTGAATACGTTTAGCGAAAGTTATAGCTAGTTTCGCAATTGCTGAATGCTTATAGAAAGAGTTACCATGAAAATATTGACAACCATATTTCGGAATAAAGCTAATAAGTTTAATCTTATTTTGTATAACGTAGTTGGAATGCAAGTCTTGCAAGAAATCATTAATTAAGGTATCGTCTGAGAAATATACCCGGTCATTATCCCTTTCATAGATTTGTTTAACTAATGTCTATGCAAAGGGCAGGAAAGTCTCAAAAGAAAAACAAAATTAAAATATTAGAGGTGAATGCGAAGGCAGAATTATGCTACAAAATATTATTACGTGGAGCTACCTCAGTTATTAGTCATCAGTGTATTTATTCTCTGAACAAACGACTATTTAGAAATCCATAATTTAAGCCATAGTACTAGGAATTATTTATTTAATCTGAAGCTCTTTTTAAATGGAATTCTGGCACATGTGAAGGGAGACATTGTAGTTTTGCAAGCAATTATGGCATAGTTGACTTGAATTAATTATACTGAGTTAGGTTGCCAGTATCTTCTTCCAAGAAGAAATACTAGGATAACAAAATGTATACTACTATTTTAAATGAAAGACGATCAATAATCGATTTCCATTAGTAAACAAAAGAACAAAACATAAAACTAGCTAGGGGATTAAAATTGGTTTGTCGAAAAGTATATCCCATTGGTTAAGGTGCCTTGGGTGAAGCATACATACATAAAAGCAAGTATAAAAAATAGACGTCGAGTCTAACTTAACCTCAATTTAGCTCATTAAATGATAATTACCCAAATCATATAAGAGACAACAACTCACTATGCGGAAGACTTCTAGTCCACTACACAATATAAGGTTCTTTTTACCTTCTTCTTTTTTTATATATTTAGGTTATGGTCCAAGATTTCACTTTCAACGTTGAGATCACGAAAACGGAAAACAGTACGTACTTTTGAAATGTAAGAGTTTCATGAACTAACAAACAAGCCGAGTTTTGTTGAGCTCAACTCGATTACTATTCAAGCTGAAAGACGAACACAAGCTCAGCTCAACTCATTTCATAAAACGAGCTTGAGCTGAACATTTGTTCACAAACAGCCGACTCATTTACAACACTAAACACAAATAAAAGAGTTGAAGGGTTAGTAAATCTTTTTGCTGGTGAATTATAGAGGTCATGTTCACCAGATATTGGTTTATATTGTACACAACAATCAGAAATGGACAGATTTCCCGACTCACCTATCATGTGTAGGTATATCTTCATCTTCTGACTTTTCTTCGATGCTTCCAACCCGAGCCAAACATCTGACAAGGCTGCATGCTACAGCGCTAACTGAGGTGATAATTATGAAGTGTTCGGTTCATTTCATCCAATTCTACCCAGAAATGACTGCAAGAAATTTAGATGTTAATGACTGGCACTAATAAGAGGGTATTGTGAAATATGAATAAGCAGCAGCAAAACTGTGGCCACAAAAATGAAGTAATCACAAGGATGCCTCTGAGAAAAGGAGGAAATACAAATGAATAAAAAGAATCAACAGCAGAATGAAATTGATGCAGCCTCTATATTATTGCCTTGACTGGATTAGGAAACTGAGATCACAAGACATGCAATGTAGAAAAAAGATATATAAAACTTTAACCAGATCCTAAAGACTACTTGTGAAATTTCAGAAATAGCCTGCATGGCAATGATGCCGCGAGGATTGCGAAGTATATCCTACTGAAGAAAAGGAACTTATTTTCGAGCTATGAACTTTCAAGAGATGATGGACCAGGGCAGAGGCATATATTAATGAACAGAGATGAGATTCCAAAATTCTGGCATACTCTTCAAGGCTGATAAAATGTTATTTTGGTAAGAACAACAGAGCAGCTTTTACTTTCTTAACCTTACGTGATTTAGAAAGTTAAAACACTGGATTCAGGAGGACCAAGAAGCGCCACCTTCTCTATTTCTTCATGAAGAGGAAGACCAAAGAACTTAACGGGTTATGCAAAGATTATATAGTGATGCAAATAGATCATATATGATCAAGATCCAAACAGATCATCTTGTTGGAACAAATTCCCTTATAGGGAATATTCCCTTTAAGGGGCCTAAAACTTCAACTACATAAAGACCAAAAAGTTAACCAAACCCCAACCCAGCATCCCATATTTTACAGGTCCAAAGTGATCCAATGTCCAACTAATAAATCCTCCCTGAATTGTTTTTGATGTACTTATGCTATGACGTTATACTTAAACCTCTGAACTTTGTGTGGATGGTAATTTTCTCTTCCATAATAATAATAAAACAATTTCCTAACCAATTGGATCAATATACTAACAACACCCTGCTTTTCCCTGCATAACAAAAAGTTTACAGTACAAGAAAGGTTACCTTCATTTTGGTTAGAGAAGTTCCATTTTTTGTGGTGCTTCCAAATCCAAACTTAGGCTTCTTCTCTGCAGGCTTTAATATCTGGAAAGAGCACATCAGTGTCTCGTCCACACTCATCACGGCACCAGCATTGTCAAACTCTCCACAATAATTAGGGGCCGAGAATATAGTCACTAGCTGTCTGTCAGCGAAAAACTCGTACCCATCTTCCACAACCTATATTAAGTACAAAAGTAACCCGTAGATTTCAAAAACAAAATTCTGAAATGGAAGGAAAAAAACAACTGCTGGAAGTCGTATTCAGTTTAAACCTGGTGGGCACGGCAAATGAGATCAAGATCTTGCTTCTGAAGAAACTCGGTCACCTCATCCGGACCGAATGTGTAGGAAACACCCCTATCATTCATTCCCCACCCTTTAACATCCCTACTAGGATCTGACCATAAAAGATCACAAAGCAGTCCAGCTTCTGGAACATCAGATGGTCGGTGGAGGTTCCTTATCTGATCGAGATGGTGAAGGTCAGGGGAGAGTCCCCCATGCATGCACAATATTTTTTCATCAACCAAAGCTGCCACGGGCAGGCAGTTAAAACAATCTGTGAATATTTTCCATAATCGAACATTGAACCTTCGTTTGCACTCGTCATAGAATCCATATATACGATTAACGGAAGCACATTCATGATTTCCCCTCAAAAGGAAAAAGTTCTCGGGATACTTTATTTTATATGCAAACATAAGGCATATAGTTTCCAGACACTGCTTCCCACGATCCACATAATCGCCCAAAAATAGGTAATTGGATCTTGGAGGTAATCCACCATATTCGAATAGCCTCAGTAGATCAGAATACTGACCATGGATATCCCCTAGCCAAGTATGGCACCATGAAAAGAATTAGATAGGAAGTCTTGTTTTCTTCACCAGAAAAAAAAAAAAAAAAGGGGGGGGGGGGGGGGGGGGGGGGGGGTGAATTAGCAAGAATGTTTAATCTTTTAACGGGTTACAACCCAGAAACGTATCCAAGATTTGAAGATTATGGGTTTCTATAGCGATCTCAAATTAAAACTATCGCAAATTTACAATAAAATTGAATATAGGGAAACAAATGGGCAATCAGCATACATGCACAACTCAAAGCAAATAATACAGTGAGCTTAGAATAGATCAGTACCAAATGGAAACAACCGGTGCATATAATGCTTAAGTGATTAAGGACATTGAACCACACAGATCACCACCCCAGAATAGGTCAGTGTATTTTGTAGCTATCGTTAAAATGCGAGTTCTTTTATTTCCATTTTCAGAACAGCAAAAAAAAAAACAGTTGAATGTATGCACTTCAAATGCATTTTGTTTCTCAGATTTAGTTATTCATTTCTCACACAACTATTACTTATTTTCAAAAGGAACGTGAGTTAATTATGGAAGATCTGTTTTCCAAAGAAAGTGTAAATTATGACAATTAGCATAAGCACTTTGATTAGTTTATGAACTGATGATTGGAAAATTGGTAAATTTCAAGATGACTGATAGCACTTTGAACTCGACAAAATGTTAACATAACAATTACTTAAATTGAATTCCACATATCAATTGCATGCCCATTTGGAAGTATTTACATGCATTAAAAAGAAAGCTCAGTTTAACTAAGTACGGAAAGAACCAATAAAGGTCCAATACATCAGTCTTTGAACAATGATTTTGAAATTAAGACTAGGTTTGACTAGAGAGAAAAACTGAGAGAAGTCAAGACTGTCTGGTTCACTATAGTCTATACATGCCTGCATCCTATGTGTAATATGGAAGGAACGAAAAGATCATCGTTTTTAAGGAACATCAGTAGCTTCACACACGCTCAAATCAAATGTTTGGACCTCTTTGCTTTTTGGACTAACTTAAGAGATGTATACAATCTAGATAGAGAGTTTAAGTTCCTTCACACGCTACAAGAATCTAAAACAAAGTACATACCAGAACTCACGTAGTGCTAATTCAATAATACTTTGAGTACTTATCCCCCCAACCCCAAAAACGATAGCAAGATGAAGGGAAATTAAGAAGAGGGGTAACATATAAATTGCTTTGATCCATTGGGAAAAAGGAGAGGAGAATTAAAAATAAAAAGACATGCAGCAGCTATAAAATGAAGGGGAGCCTTGGAGTAACCGGTAAAGTTGGTGCCATGTGAGCAGAAGGTCACGAGTTCAAGCCGTGGAAACAGCCTCTTGCAGAAATGTGAGGTAAGGCTGCATACAATAGACCCTTGTGGTCCGGCCCTTCCCCGGACCCCGCACATAGCGGTAGCTTAGTGCACCGGGCTGCCCTTTTTTTTTTTATGCAGCAACTATAAAATAGCACTTGAAAACCCTCGGGAGTAAGACTTAGAGCGGAGGATACCTAATACGGAAGTGAGGTAATCAAGCAGTCTCTTGGAGAGCATTTACCTTCCCTTGGATCAAACATAGAAAATACAGACCTTCCATATGGGATCAAGTAGATAACAAGAAGCAAGGACAATTCAAGATGCTCACTTAGGGAAAGGATCATAGATAAATTGGAACAAAAAATGTTTAAAAGAGAAACATGCCAAAGGTTAATTTCAGAGTTTTTAAAACTGGTATGATTAATCTGAATGGAACTACTACCATGTACAATTAAAATTCTGATTTTTAAAACTGTATCCAGACTAAGCATATTGTGACACCCTCAAAGTAGTGGCAGAGTCAAGATTTTCACTAAAGGGGTTTAAAATATGAAGAAGTAAACACATGAAGAAACCAAAGGGGGTTCAACATTTACTGTATATACCAGTATAATTCTCTGTGGAACAGCCTCTTGCAGAAATGTGAGGTAAGGCTGCGTACAATAGACCCTTGTGGTCCGGCCTTTCCTCGAACCCCGCGCATAGTGGGAGCTTAGTGCACTGGGCTGCCCTTTTTTATAAACAGTATAATTCTTCGCCAAAGGGGTTCGGATTGGCCATACTTGGCTCCACCCCTGCCTCAAACTAATCATGAACGAAAGCTAGCACCATTTTTCAGACTAATCATGAATGAAAACTATCTCCAAATTCATGAGAATGAATAACACATCTCAATTAGCATAAAACTCATGCACCCTAGCACTAATTTAAAGTAACATAATGAGCCCTAGTTCAAAACCAAATTCCTATGAACAACCAAACAAACAACAATTACACCTCAGTTCTAAACAAGTCGGGTCGGCTATTATAATCCGCAATTCTTCATTTAAGCTCATTTCATTCATGTCAACAACCAATATTACTTTTTTAAGAAGTCTAAGAAAGAACCAAAGACTGCATCTTTATTTAAAATCACAGCAACCCATTTAAAGAAATGCATCAATAAGTCTAAACCCCACTTCAAAGAACTCAAATTCCATCAAAACCCACTTCATTCAAGATAGTGAATAATCAAAAGACTGCATCTTTATATGAAATCAAAGCAACCCACTTTAGGAAATGCATCAATACACCAAACCTACTTCAAAGAACTCAACTTCCATCAAAACACACTTTATTCAAGATAGTGAAAAAATCAAAAGACTGCATCTTTATATAAAATCAAAGCAACCCACTTCAAGAAATACAACAACAACAACATACCCAGTGAAATCCCACAAAGTAGGGTCTGGAGAGGGTAGAGTGTGCACTGACCTTAACTCTACCTTGGGAGGTAGAGAGGTTGTTTCCGGAAGACTCTCGGCATAAGGACTAGCAATTCAAAGCATTATGGAAAAAGAAATAACGAAAAATGAATAATCCATGGCAACATATTATAAAAGCATACCATTTCAAGAAATTCAAAACCACTTCAAAGACTGCATCTTTATATGAAATAAAAGTAACCCACTTCAAGAAATGCATCAATATATTCATACCCACTTCAAAGAACTCAAATTCACTTAAAACACAATTCATTCAAGATAGTGCAAAATCAAAAGAATGCACATTTATATAAAATAAAAGCAGCCCACCTTAAGATATGCATCAATAAATTCAAAACCCCACTTCAAAGACTGCATCTTTATATAAAATAAAAACAACCAACAACAACAACATACCTAGTGTAATCCCACAAAGTGGATCTGGGAGGGTAGAGTGTACGTAGAGCTTACCTCTACCTGACTTGAGAGGTAGAGAGATTGTTTTCGATAGACCCTTGGCTCGGGTAACATAGAAGTAACATCAGAATAGCAAGAAAATTAAAGCAGATAGGGCAACAAGTAACAATAGAAAGATAAGAATAAGAGATATAAAATAAAAACAACACACCTTAAGAAATGCATCAATAAATCCAAACCCCACTTCAAAGAACTCAAAATTCAATTAAAACTACACTTCATTCAAGATATTGCAAAATCAAATAAAATCTAAAAGGGGGTGCAGTAAAGTACCACATATCTTTATAGGTGCATCAAGCTCAAGAAGATTAGGCTGTTGCAAGAAAATTTCTTTAGACTTAAGACAAAGGTGTCTGATCTCAGACTCAGATAGCTGCACTTGTTTCCCTGGTCTATGACGAACTTCAAGTAAACGGTTGATTATATCATCTAAAGCTAAAGAATCCATAACCCTCCTTCTTCATATACTTACTCAGAGAAATAGAAATAGTTATACTATGCTTCAAGATTGATATAAGAAATATCATTTTTCATTAGCCTGAGTTAAAAAGCAAAAAATAACACCAATGATCAACTGTTGGCATAAATAAGTGAAATTATTAATTATTTGCATAAATGAGTGGTTTCTAATAATTCAATAGCATATTTAAGTTTTTTTTTCTAATGAGATATGGGTCAAAATAACACTTCAATTATTATTTTATATTAAGTTTTTTATCTGAACTATCATCAATTAGTTAACAAAACACATATCAACTAGTAATTATTCACTTTTTCTACCTACTAACTAGTTGGTGATAATTTAGATAGAAAACTCTCCCATCTAATAGTTCATATAGAAAAATTAATAAAAAGTAATACTTGATTTGTGTTTTTAGTCCTTAACTCTTTTGTTTACTCCCTCATTCTCAAATAACAATGTCATTATTTTTATTTTACACTCCCTTAAAAAATGTTAATTAGAAGGGGTTATTGACTAACTTTATCATTTTTTATGTCTAAGTTACAATTTATGTTCATTAAATATCTATTTTATTTATGTGTCATATGCATTAATAACAAAATTCTACTAAAAGTGAAATAAAAAATTTAATTTTACTTTGAACTTTCAAAACAATAAATAATTTGAGATAATTATTTTTAATAACTGTGATAAATAATTTGAGATGGGGAGTATTAGAGAGAAGAAAGAAAGAAAGAGGGAGGGAATTAAAGTCAAAGACAAACTTTTTAGGGGAATTAATGGTTGTGGATGAAGGGGAGTTAGTGTTTTAAAATGGCTTCTTTTTATTTTTTTAATTTGTGAAAAATGCGCCTCTATCTGAGTGGTGGTGTAGGATTTTGTTGGATTCAAACCACATAAGTAAGGCACAGTGAAAGTTTAAAGTTTTGTTTCTTACTTATCCCAATAACATTTCTGGTATGGTTATACAACAACTAAACTTGTAACATAAAGCATAAACTTACAAGTTAGAATATCTGGAGTCTTTATCTACTATAAGGTGCACACGCGGTTGCCCTTCCGATTGCAAGCTCCAAGCTTCAATGTATTTCTCTTTCGGAAAGCTAGAAAATCCGGTAGAGGTTCGAGAGAGTTTAATAATATGAAATTGATGTATGAATAATGAAGAGAATGCCTCTATTTATAGTTGAAAAATAGGTCAAAACCGAATTAGGGTTTGACCTTGGGCCTGGCCCAAAATTCGAGGCAGATGCGTCGCGGCCCTAGGGTATGGGCGCTGCGGCGCTCGACGTGCTCCTGCACTGTCTCGATTTATTTTCCGTGCATTCTTAATTAAATTCAAACTAATTTTGACTTAATTAAAATAATCATTATTCATTTAAATATCTCGATTTCAAATCGAACATTTAATTACTTTCTCAATACATTCTTAGATCGAAAAGACAATCGACATAGTGTGACCCTACAGACCTTCTCATATCGACATTAATCAAATTAAGGTCTATGCGGAGCTCCTAGACGGCGCCGGAAGACGAACTCAATATGTGAAGTACGTTTACGCGAATCCAGTAAACTTAACCTTTATGTGGTAAGATAAAATCATTTCATTCACGACACACCCGATCAAGCTTAGGATTTGTCAAGTGTCTATCCAAATGGCTTAATCACTGTATCTCATCTATATTAGTTGACAACTGGACCATATTCTAAATATGTCTATTGCGTTGGCCAACGACTTAGTCAACCTAATATCACTGAGAATCTGAGTGTTCTTTCGAATATACATTCGAGGAATGAATCCTAATCTTGGCTCAACTACCACCTTTAATCCACATAGTAATGTACCCAATACAAGCCGTATCTCAACCTATAAGGCATTTGAGCTTAGGACGGGATCAAAGTACATTACTTTGTAGACAAGGCGTGTATTGACCTCAAGTTTAAGGACTTCTATCTCCCACGCGCTGATCATACTTTAGACAAGTATAACAAACAATATATCAGCAAGGTATAGCAATACTTCCAAAGTATCCATGTGTCCATCACGAGTAGCCATTACTCGTAGCAGGTGAGACATACTACATCCTCTAAGGATGTGATGCAGACCACATGTCGACTTATCACATATCATCGATATCCCATTATCGATGATCATTAGTCGAGGCTATTTTAAGAGTTACGTTATAATATTAATATCTCACACTATTAATAACAGTGTAACCTCTAGGGATGCATATTATAGAATATTACAAACAATCAATTAATAATTCAATAATTTGCAAATGTCAAAATATTAATCTTCATTAATAATAATACGAATGTGTATAAAGTATATTTGTCCTAATACAGATTGTCTCTAGGACATAAATATACTTTCAGGCGGTGCACACGGAAAAGTGAATAGATGCCTCACTTGAGAGAGTGACCCACCTTACAGCAACAACATACCGAGTGAAATTTCACAATGTGGGTCTAGGCAGGGTAGAGTGTACACATATCTTACCTTCACTTTGAGAAATAGAGCGGTTGTTTCCGGGAGACCCTTGGCTCAAGACAAAGTATAATCACAGGCAAAGCAAAGCAAGAGAAACGGTCAGACTCAGACGAGAAATTAAAGTATTATTAACATACAAAAAATAAAATCGAAGAGAGAGCGACCCACCTTGTTATGCTAAAATATATTTACTGAATTTTAATGGAGTGAATCCCCCACTCTCTAATCAAGAGAGTCTGTAAGTTAATTAAACCTATTAACTAACAAAATGTCTCATATAGAAACGAAAACATGGTTCTTACATTACTTTTTTTATCATATAATAAGAGGTAGTTTAATTATGCTTCTAAGTTTAGTGGGTATAATTGTGAGACAACATATGAAAGAAAAGTTATCATCCAATTTGCAATAGAAAGAGCAAAAGATTTCACTAAAAAAAAATGATTCAGAATTTGGGATCTTTTGATTTATATTTAGGTGTCCAAAATTTTAGCTACTAGCTTAATATAAGATCAATTGTGGAAGTATTTGTGTGTCCTTCTCTTGTACTTTCTGACTGATAGGAATATAAAAGAAGGTATTGCAATTGATCAATCAAATTATTATTCTTCAAATTTAAAATTGCCATAAACAATTGAGTAGTTGAGAGTGCTTTTCTCCTATCCATATTTCATCTCGCATTTATAGATAACGGATGTTTACTTGTGTTTCGAAGGTGATATAAAATTTCTCCTATGTCGTTTTGTTCATTATGTTGCTTAACTGGCATAACAAGAGCGACTACTGAGATGGGCATTGTAGCAGATACTCAAAAGGGACTGGTCGATCAGAATGTGCTTGAAGAGACAAATTTCCTATATTTTGTGGGTATTGCATCAATAATATCCAGTTGTAATAGTTACCATGTGGTTTGACTGGATAGCGATAGTGTAGTAGAGTGTTTTTATGTTTTTTTTTTATAGATATTATACTATCCTACTATTCAGAGCCGTGTCCCTGGGCGGTCGAGGCGCCGCTGCCGCAAAGGACCCCCGCCGGTCGCCTCAGAATTTTTATTTTTCTTTTATTGGTTTCAAATATTAAAATATGTATTAAAAATGACTCCAATCTTATCAGTGAGAGCTATAGCCTAGTAGTTAAGGGCTCCCTTCAAAAGTCTTTTCTTAGTGAGAGGTCGTGTGTTTGAATCCAATGAACAACGAAAGACTTTTTTTAAACACAAAATCAGATTTGGCCCCAAGTCCCATCAGTCGGCCCATGTGAATAAAAAATGACCTATGTTTGTTTTCACACCGATCCTTTAAAAGTATAGGAACACCCCTGCTACTATTTATACGATGTATTAGAAAGCCGAAGGGTTATGATGGATCTATAGATGGAGCACTATCCTATTGGGACAATACCTAACATGTAGGCCCGTGCGTAGCACGAGCAACCTTTATCTAGTTATTGTATAACAATTGAATTTTAATATACTTGTAACTACATATTTGAATGCATGCCGCTAGACTAGAATCATACTAATGAATTCCTCAACATCTTAACGTCTTGGACCAATTGATTACGAATTTTTGCAGAATAGTTAGAAATATGTTTTATTTTTTAAGTTGAGGATATTAAGCGAAAAAAGATGGGAGAATTACATATAAGCACAATCCACACACATACTTTGTAACTAGGTGACTAATATTCAACTTGCAAAACTTTAGCCCAAAATTAATATGCCAAGATCCAACATCCAAGTTCTCGAAATCACTATTCAGCTTTTTTTTTTAAAAAAAGAGTTCAAGCTTCTAACTCAATTTCCGAATCAATAATTGTGACTTAAGCATTAATTCAACAAACTAAATCCATTGGGTGGTGAAAAATAAAATTTTAAGGTAATTCTCCATTGTTGAACAAGTTTAAATAAATGAGTTTAAATTTTGAATATGATTTTGTGAAAAATCTGGAGTGGATGCTATTTAGACTTGTTAGGAATAGTCTGAGAACGTTGTTTACAAAATTTGAAGTCATTTAATGGTGATTTAGACTGATTTTGAATCAGAATTGCAACTGAAAATCATTACAAGAAACTCGTCCATAGACGCTTATACATTTTTATACAATGTTATACAATTAGGGATTGTTTGGTAGAGTGTATTAGAGAAAATAATGCATGCATTCGCTTTGTGTATTATCAATACCTTGTTTGGTACACTTTTTCATCTTATGTATAACTAATACAAGTTATACAATATTAGTTAAACACCCTATTTGGTATTATCCTATGCACAACTAATACCAAGCAAACCATGGTATTAGCAAATGCAATAACTTTTTAATGCATGCATTAGCATAGTTAAAGATACAATTGCCCATGAAGTCCCTCACATAGTATAATATGGAGGGTATTTTTGTAAACAACCAATTATTTTTAAAAATTATTCAATGCATGTTATTTCTAGTACACCAAACCAAACGGCGAATAAAAAATAATTCCTACATAACTAATGTCAGTATTATTAATACCAGCATTACTAATACACTCTATTCAACATTATTCTTATACACTCTACCAAACGATCCCTTATATACAAGACATGTACATTATGTATTTAGGTGCATAATAGTGTATAAGAGGTATTTATACAATCATATGCACTATTATACATATTATACAAAGACTAACTTCGTCTTCAAATTTAAGTTTTGAACTCTCCATTGATGTTTAAATCAATTGGAACGACATCAAATCCAAACAACTAACAAACTCGAAAAACTCAAGTACTAAACAATAACTAATTGCCTTCCGACGACATAAACATCTGTCTAGACAAAAGAGAATGCATGGAAACTACAAGCACAATCCAAGACCAAGTCTCAACAAAGATTAAAAAGATATAATTGTAAGTTGTTGAAGGATTTCAACAAAAATAAACACGAACATTGGAAGCAATATACTTTATATCACGTCAAGAGAATGAGGGGTTTCCACAAAAACTGCAAATAAGAATGTAAAAATAATCTACATTCATAACTGGATTCGAAACAGATATAATAAATTAGTGATACTAACAAGAACATGGAATTAAGACCGAGTTAAAAACTTATAATCATTGTTTTTGCTCAAATTATGAATATATATGCATAGAACAACAACAATCACATCTTATTTTCGAACAAGTCGGGATCGGTTATATCACAAAATTATGTATACATATGCTAAAAATTAAAATGTAAATCTAAATTAAAGTCACTTTCATAATATTTTGCTCAAATCATATATATATAAATATATATATATGCATACAATAACAACAATCACATCTCAATATCAAACAAACCGGAATCGACTATATGATAAAATTATGTATGCATATGCAAAAAGTTACAAAGAAAATCTAAATTAAATTCACTTTCATTTTTGCTCAAGTCAGGTAGATATGCATACAATAACAATCACGTCTTAATCCCAAACAAAATTCGGGATCGACTATTTAATAAAATTATGTATGCACATGAAAAATAAAAATGTAAATAAAACTCCATTCAATTGAATTCCTCTCGAATCAAAGAAGATTTTATTGCATAAACTGATTGAGCATGTCTTCTACAGAAGACAACTGGTAGACATCTTCACTTAAATTCGTTGCATCTTTAATCATTGCTAGTGATCCGCTATAACGTGCCACTTCGCCCAACAACTTAGAATGTTTTTTGTTTTGAGAGTAGGAAGGGATTGTTTTCTCCAAGGACTGAAAATTCTCCCAAAATCCATAATCATTCCCGAAATCGAACACCACATGTACCTCAGCCGCCACCCTTTTGTATTCTTTAGTTTCTTTGGGCTGCAAATTCTTTGTACCCACTTTCTGTCTAGCAGCTTCTAATGTTGATGCCATGACAACTATATGTACCCTATTTGTGAAAAAAAAATGAAATTTTCATTAGTATATGGTTCTATATACTACTGGGATTAAAGTGTTACCGAGAAGCCTAATAAGTGAGCGTCTTAAATTGTTATATCGTGATAATCTAAAATTAATTTGTGTAATCTTTAACTCTTATTCAGTCAAAGATGTTGTAGCTAACTTATGATTAAATAAAACATGTATAGATCATCTAGACATTAATTCTAAAACTTCAGAATAATTTAATTTTACAATTTTCTTATGTGATCCTAAACATACTATAATATATTAATTCATTTAATTAAAGTTGTTGTTGTGGCTAAATGTTTAATTAAATATAATTTTATGAATCATTAGATATTAATCTAAAGTTTATCCATAATTTATTGCTAAACATTAATCATGAACCATTGATATTCTTAAGGCTTAAACTTGAGACATCAAATTAGAAATGAAAATACTTATCATTCCACCTAAACATTTAATGAGAATTTTTCTTTCTTCTTTTTTTGCTCCTTTTCTTTGTTCTCTTCGTCAGAGAATATAAATTCCTCCTATATATAATTAACTTACATATTTATGGAGTAATAATTTCGTCATTGACAAGAAATAGTCTTGACGAACTCTCTGGCTTGTGGAGTCATTGTCAACCTTTGTAAACACAAACAAAAAAATGTAAGAAAGAAAATCTTTAGTAGAGACAAGTAGACGGAAGGTTACTTTTTAGGCTTTCACAAGTCAAATCTTAACAAATAAAGACTGAGCAATAAAGAATGATAATTTGGTGGTCTATGGTGTAGTTACGGAAGCCCTTTTTATTAGTAAGGTATAGGTAGCCAATATTATAATACAAGATAATATGATAGTGACCATTATGCTGTGTACAATAATGGATAACTAATTATTATGTGAAAATGTTTTATTTAAGGAATTTTATTTCTTGAGATACCTTTTATGTTATTGTCAGTAATATGTATTTAGGGATGGCAACGGATAGGATCTGGACCGGATCCTACTAGATCCAGATCTAGATTCATTTTTCATACCTGAATCCAGATCCAGCGGATCCATAAAAATCATATCCAAATCCGGATCCACGGATCGGATCTCAATCCACATGTAAAAAAATTTACCTTGCTAAATTTTTTTTTGAACTGACAAACGATTTTTACTTAAGTAACAGTTTATTGTTTTTCAATTTTGAAATGTTCATATGAGATATTTTGTTCGTTGTCTCATTTTGATTATGAGCTATTAATTTAAAATGTTGGACAATGACAATAGTTGTGGAAAATGCTGACTAGTATTTTCACAATGCAGAACTTGCATGTGCTTGGAATATTCATAAATGAAGTGAATATAATTTTAAATACTTGTCTATGGAGATGTTAGTCATTCACTAATATAACATTGATTTTATTATCGAAGTTACCTCATTATTTTTTTATTTTTGAGTTAACGCGGGGATAAATTAAACTTGCAAGGATGTGCTTAGCAATTTTAAGAAAATACTTATAAAATTACATTCTAGGTTATGAATATATTTAATAAAAAATGGATCCACGGGTCGGATCTGGACCGGATACGGATCTCAAATACAAGATCCAGATCCAGATCCGATCCGTCATAAACGGATCCGGGTCCGATCCGGATCCGTCGGGTCCAAATTTTGAAGATCCATATCCTATAAAACGGATCTAGATACACCGGATCCGGACCGGGTCCAGTATCCATTGCCATCTCTATATGTATTATATTCCTATTCAATATTTATCTCATATAAAATATAAATAGATTTTCATATAAGTTATACATGTGTTATTTCCAAAACTTAGAATTTGACAGTGTTGATGGGGTTTCCCACACAATTATGTGAGTTCAGTTTTACTTAGAGATGGCAATGGATCCTGGATTCAGTGGATCCATATCCGTTTTATAGGATATGGATCTTTAAAATTTGGACCCGACGGATCCGGATCGGACCCGGATCCATTTCTGACGGATCGGATCTGGATCTGGATCTTGTATTTGAGATCCGTATCCGGTCCAGATCCGACCCGTGGATCTGTTTTTTATTAAATATATTCATAACCTAGAATGTAATTTTATAAGTATTTTCTTAAAATTACTAAGCACATCCTTGTAAGTTTAATTCTCAAAACAAGTTTAATTTATCCCCGCGTTAACTCAAAAACCCAAAAATAAAGAGGTAACTTCGATAATAAAATTAATGTTATATTAGTGAATGACTAACATCTCCATAGACAAGTAGTTAAAATTATATTCACTTCATTTGTGAAGATTTCAAGCACATGCAAGTTCTGCATTGTGGAAATACTAGTCAGCATTTTTCACAACTATTGTCATTATCCAACATTTTCAATTAATAGCTCACAATCAAAATGAGACAACGAACAAAATATCTCATATGAACATTTCAAAATTGAAACACAGTAAATTGTTAGCTAAGTAAAAATCGTTTGTCAGTTTTAAAAAAAATTCTTAGCAAGGTTACATTCTTAGCAAGACACATTTTTTTACATGTGGATCCAGATCCGATCCGATGGATCCGGATTTGGATCTGATTTTTATGAACCCGACGGATCTGGATTCAGGTATGAAAAACGGATCTGGATCTGGATCTAGTAGGATCCGGTCCATATCCGATCCGTTGACATCCCTAGTTTTACTGCCTCCTTTTCTGATCTGCATTGTTATTATAACGTGTACGAATCGTAGCCGATTTAATAATTGGATTGAATGTCTCCATAATCAATGCCTTCTTGCTGATTAGTACTATTTGCCACAAGCTTAGCCTTATATCTTTTTAAGTCACCACTATCTCTGTACTTGTGATGAAAAAGCCACATGCAACGGATCACATTCACCCCCTCCGATTGAGGAACCAAATCCTAAGTACGTTGTTTTGTTAAAGCATTAAACTCCTCACAAATGGCCGCATTTCAATTTGGGTCCAGTTTAGCTAATTTTGGGCTTTTGGGAATAGGGGAAATGGTTCGGGTGGACAGGTTAAATTGGACTTTGGGTTTGAAAATCATGTGTTGGGCACATGTTTTCATACGGTGTGAGGGTACTGGCTGGGTAAGGGCATCGGGTCGGGTGCACTGTTGTTGTTCGAATTCGTGGTTGGTTCACGTCTAGGGTTCGGAATATGGTGTCGGGTGAGGGAGGCGGTCTAGTTAATCGGTACAGTGACGATTAGTGGTGTGGTTGTCGATCTGGATGGGTCGAGGTCGGGAGCAATTTCTGGGTTAGGTTTGGTCACCGGTCTCGGTATATCGAGACTAGCTGGAGACGATAAAGTGGGGTACGGTGTCAGAGGTGGGAGGGGCCCGGTAATGGGGTTAGGTGGTTGGAGTGACTGCGGAGACGACATAGGCACTAGAATGGTGACCGGTGTAGTTTCTGAGACGGGGGCCAACTGCCGATAGTGGTGGCAGTCGAGGTGACGGTGACAGATATGGGGCAGGTGGTTGAGAGTGATCAGCAGTAGCGCCAGTGGTGGCAATGGTGGTATGCAGAGACGGAGATGCTTGGTCAGTGGTAGCAGGACGACTGAGTTCAGTGAGTATGACGGGGTAGATATCGGACTCGTCTAGAAAAGTATAGTCCGTATTTTGGAATTTTTGGATGTTTGCAAACGGGAATATTGTCCCGTTGAACGTAACGTGATGAGAGACATGAATTTTACGAGGGGATAAGTCATAGCATAGATAGCCCCTATGATTAGAAGGAATACCTATGAAGACACACGGGGTGGTACGAGGTGTTAATTTATGAGGAGCGGTGGAGGCAAGATTCGGGTAGCACATGCAATAAAAAATTCTAAGGTGGTCATATGAGGGGATCCGACGGTAGAGAATTTAGGTGAGGGATTTGTTGTGAAGAGTACTGGTAGGTAAAATATTAAAGATGTATTCTACCATTTTGACTGCATAGACCCAGAACGATGGGGGGGAGAGGCATGGAAAAGATAGTTACGAACCATGTTGTTGATAGTATAGAGGATTTGTTCGGCTTTTCCATTTTGGGGTGAGGTGTGGGGACATGAGAAACGGAAGACCATGCCATTATTGGTGCAAAAATTATGAAACGCGGAATTATTAAACTCACGACCGTTATCACATTAAAATGATTTGATGGATTTTTCAAATTGTGTTTTGATAAAGTTATGAAACTAAAAAAACATGGTATAGACTTCAGACTTGAACTTTAGAGGGTAAATCCATATAAAGTGAGAAAAGTCATCTAACAACACAACATAAAATTTATGACACAGTGAACTAATAACAGGAGATGTCCATAAATCTACATGAACAATATCAAACGGAGAAAATGTAACACTTAAAAAAGATTGAAAAGGAAGGCGAACATTTTTGCCTAGAGGGCAAGACAGACATTGTTGGGCAGGTTTCCCACTAGAACAACGAGTTAAATTATTGTTCGGAAGAAAATTAAAAATAGGGGCTCTAGGATGTCCAAGTCTATTGTGCCAAGTACACGGAGAGATTGTTGCAAAGGCTGTGCGAGGAGTGACTTGGGCAGTTAGAGATGTGGGAGGGGTGACACTGGCAGCGGACGTGGATATGAAAGGATAGAGGTCCCCTTCACTATTGCATCGCCTAAGGAGTTTTCCGGTACGTAGGTCCGTTACAGAAAACCCAAACGGGTCAAAATTAATTGAGATGGAATTATCTATAGCAAATTTTTTAACGGAAATTAGGTTCTTGATAATGTGTGGGGCATAGAGAACGTTATTTAGGGAGAAGTGGGGATGCGGTGGTGGGGTTAGAGTGTGGCCAAAACCTTGAATTGGAATGTGGTGACTGTTTCTAACCATAATGGATTATGGAGTATTTAAAATACGCAGTTGAGGAAGATTACATAATTATTGGTGAGGTGAGACGTAGCGCCCATATCCATATACCACGCATTATCGGGCCTCCGAGGAGTCAACGTGCTGAAAGCCTGGCCCAAACTGGATTGGGGAAGGCCCGGAGCGGACTGTTGGGCTCCAGGATAGTGGGGAAGACTGTGGCCTGTTGTTGGTGCGCCGAGATAGTTGGGCTCCAGGATAGGGGGCTGGAAGGCTGTGGCCTGTTGTTGGTGTGTCCAAACAGTTGGGCCGCTGATGGGCTACGGGCATTAGGGCCTGATGGCTGAGGCCCAGCGGTGTTGTGCCCAAGCTGTTGGGACGATGAAGCAGCCAATTTGACATGTGGGCTGCAGGCTCCGAGGAGCTGTTGGAGGCCCAGGCCCCCTGTATGTGCCCACTATTGCCATGAAATCCATCAAGGGTGGTGTCCGCCATAGGATCTGGCGGAAAAAAAAACTGTGTGGGGGGGGGGGTGTTTCGTGGCGTGGCCGACGTGGATAGAAGGCAGAATTGGCCGTATACGAGGTGTATATCAGCTTTAGGAAGGTTGTATACGGGCAGTTTCAACCGTATACGAGATGTATATCAGCTTCGAGAAGCTGTATACTAGTAGTATACGTCCTGTTGGAGATTTATTAGAGGGAGGAGGACCGTATATTGGTGATATATTAGAGGTATACTAGGTCGTGGAGGTCTAGGTTGTTGTATACGAGGTGTATATCAGCGTATATCGGCGGTATACCGATGGTAGATGGCCGGTTTGACGCCGGAAAAAGAAGAAGGGGAAGGGCGGCCGATTTAGGGGTTTAGGGTAGGAATAGAATTTTGGCTCTTTATACCATGTAATATTGTATTAATTGGAAGACATTCTCATTAATATAAATATATATAGTATACAATGTGGAACCCTAATACAATAAGAATCATAGGTTTACCATAATTATACGTCACTAAATATTTACACAATATATGGGATATATTTTAATTATGGTGTCGGGATTGTACAAGGATCCGTACATGTTAATAGTTATAGAAATTCTTTTATAAAGAAGTTATATTGGAATTAAGTATATTAATCGTGTGGATGATATATTAGCAATATATGATTTTTATACTGGAACCCGAACGTTAGTTAAGCAACACAAAAGTTTATACAAAGATTAAAATTTTTTACTCCTTAAACCAAACAGTCCTTAAATTAAATTTTTATATAACAATTGAATTTTAATCTATATCTATATTATATTAAAAACACCAATGGTCTTAAAGATGTTGATTGAACTTTTGCCCTTCATTAAAATATTCTACAATAGACAAAATAATCATTTACTTTTTCCTCAAATTATTATTTATTTTATTTATTTAGTTTTAGAATTCAATTTAGAATTAGTATTCCTTTGTACCAATTAATATTACCTACGTTATCTTTTTTTCCTTTAGGTTTAACATTCTCTTTAGGTTTCTCTACCAAAACTGCCGCACGCAGCAAAGAGAAAAATTAAGTTTATGTTTCAGTAACTAATACTATCACTTTAGGTTTAGTTTTTGTTGTGATCTTTCCTTTTGATTAATTTCTTTGTTGGTTACATTATATTGAAGCGTTTTTTTAAAGTTTTTTTCCCGCTTGATGGAAATTGATAATTATAACTCAAAGGTTCTTGATTGTAGGAATTTTTAGTACTCTTTGTGCCATGAATGTGAAATCCGACAAAATCGGATGCCAATCCGAAAGAGTAAAGAATATTACAGATAAATTCATCTATTTAATCTCATCCTCTTTACATAGATATTTTTAATTAGCTCAGTCTTTTGATATGCTAACAAAGCGAAAAATTAGGTTTATGTTTCAGTAACTAATACTACCACTTTAGGTTTAGCTTTTGTTGTGATATTTCTTTTTTCGTGCTTTATTTCTTTGAGTCAATTCCACTTTACCCCTATTATTTAAGGCTTAGAAAACGATATCCCCTCCACATATTGAATGGGAACGACAACCCCCCTCACTATATTTTTCGGTGACAATTATCTATTTTTGAATAATAATAATAATAATATTAGGGAGAAAGATATCTTATGGGATTTGATAAAATCTAGCTAAAAAGGCATAATGTAAGTTCAATTGTTGCTGTTTTATGCCTTTTATGGTTACTAGCATTCTTGTTAATCTGCATTATTTGATTCTTGTTTGAGCTAAGATTGTAGTTTGTGGAATGTTAATCTGCATCATCAGTTTACTGTCCACACGGATGACAAGGCATGGGTCACTGGTGCCCTTGGTATCGCTTTCAATCACAAGATCATGGACTCGACCATTATCACAAAACTGAGCCTTCTTGCCAAAACAGCACCAGAAGCAGCATGGTTGGCACTTTTTTTTTTGATAGCTTGTTTTCTCATATCACCAAGGAGCAAAATCATTTTCCTTTCAGAAACAACACAAACATAGAATCCTTCCAATGGCTGGAACATATCCAAACTTTGCTGAGGAAAGGTCCCAATATACATCAATTTTCCTAGAATAAGCTTCTAAAGTCTTTGACCCTTTCTTCTTAGAGAACAACCAGGGCTTAATATCAACCTTACAGAGGCACTAATTTGTATTATGAATGTCATATAGCCTGAAATTTATTTACAAATTATTCCAAGTGGTTTATGTATATTATTTTTAAAGAAATAGGTTAATGGAGCAATAATAAGAGTTAGTATACATTTTAATTAATTCTAGAAAGAAAGAGAAAAAGAATTTTTTATCCAAAAGCAAATAATTCTCACCGAAAAATATAGTGAATGGGGTTGTCGTTCCCATTCAATATATATAGGAGTACCGTTTCCCAACCCTTAAAATATTAGGGGTAAAGTGAAATTCACTCTATTTCTTTTGTAGTACTTTTAATCACATAATGCATGTGTTGATTTTGAGTTACATAACTGAATATTATTTTAAATTAATTTCTTTGTTGGTTATATTATATTGAAGCATTTTTTTTTCAGTTTTACACTTGATGGAAATTGATAATTATAACTCAAAGGTTTTTATTATAGGGATTTTTAGTACTCCTTGTATCATGAATGTGAAATCCGACTCCAATCCAAAAGATTAAAGAATATTACAAATAAATTAAGATAATAGATAAAATTATCATTTAGTAATTTTCTTATATTTAAAATTTAAAATCAGCTAAAATTTTGCCTAATAAATAAGACTCTGAGTTCAACTAAAATTTTGTCCTTGAATCTACAATGATCAAATATATGTATTCAATAAAATCTACAATGCACTAACTGTTGGGTATTCTATTGTACTTTATAGAGCAGTACGGGAAGTAATAACTATTACAAATGTTCGAAAGAATAAATAAGTGGTCAATCTTCAAACTGCCGCATGTGTGTTGTGTCTTGAATCTTGATCACCTTGCAAAGCCAATGTTGAGAACTCGCCGCAAGTTGTTGTGTCTTGAATGTTGATATCCCGAAATCAAGAAACAACTAAATGCGGATGGTTACAACGTTGTGTGTTGAGTCGAGGATAGCCCTCTATCCTTAAGACAAGATTGCCCCGTATATAAGCTTTTACGTTAGCGGGCAATAGTCTCCCAAGATAAAACAACACTTTAATCTCAACACTACAAAGCCAATAGGTTGAGCCTGGCGAAGAAAACAAATATGACTCGACTTGTCGAAGATATGGAATAGGAAGGAAGAGTTTCTCAATACTCTTCTCTTTTGTTTCGTTAATATAGTGTGTCTCGTAGTGTATATCTTGTGTATACGTGAAGGTTTGGTCATCGTTTTTCAGTCGAAAATTGCACCGATTTTCACCGAATTTCACCGATCGTTTTGTGCTATTTGTACGTTTTTCGCCTCTGTTTGCCGCCCGTTTTCACCGTTTTTTCGTCTATATTCTCGCCTGTTTCTTGCTCCTTTTTTCAGCCAAGTGAAGCTCAATATATAGCAAGAGGAGGGGTTGTCCAATAGCCACAAACAAGGCCGTAATGTCCCTTAAAGGAGGCCATTAAAATGCCCAAGTAATGGCTATTAAGGCCATTGAAAGAGGTCGCTCACCGCCCAAGTAATGGGCTGTTAATGGAGGAATTAATCAGCCAAATAATGGCTGGTTAATGCTCCAAAACGCAATCCAATATTTACGTAGAAAAAGTCTCCGTAAATTTCGGGGACCAAACTCGTAAATATTGAAACTTCGAGGACCAAACTCGTACATATGAAAGAATTTCGATCCAAATCGTACATATGAAACTTCGGGATCAAATCGTACATCCGGCGAGTTCTCGGTCCAAAAAGATAATATCAGACAGGCCCACAGCCCACAGCCCACGACCCGTGAACCCGTGAACCCGAGAACCCGGAACTCGGAACCGGACGGGACGGGCGGGCGGCGGCGGCGCGCGTGTGGGCTTAGCCTTGAACCCAAGCACATCTAGGTCTTCCCTCCTTTAAACACATGGGATACCCCTTGGGGTCCCAAACCCTTTACCAATTAGAGACTTATATAGAGAGCAATTCTTCCTATTCCCACCGATGTGGTAGATTTGTCCCACACCACATTTCCATGTCTCAAACACCTTACTTCGTGGACCAATATCTCTTTCATTTCTCAACGAAATTAGACGATTCTTGGCCCTACGGTCATCTACTCACTTCGTAGATCATGCATGTGCGAAGAGACAAGGTCTCCAACATGCGAAACACAAGTGTTTAATTCATCAAAGATGGGTGGACGCATCTCCCCACCAAAGGCTAATTTCCAACAATCCCCTCTATGAAAGAGAGATTGTGGCGCACGCACAAGGTGCCTACATTTCAGCAATCTTTCAGCGAAAAGATATTACATCAGGAGAGGTAGCTTACGCTTTGAACCTTCCCTAGTTGAATACCATCGGACTTACTTACTGCGAGGTGAACGTGATGTCTTGAACCGTCAGTGTTTAGTGTAAGCCAAGACAACGATATCAACACAATAACTCTTCTTATTCATTTTCCTTCTTACGTTTCTCGTCCGTTGTGGCCATGGACACACTTGGATTCTTAAGTGCGTTCATTTGAGTCGGCCATCCTCGCACTTAAATAGGTGATCTCCTACAAGGTATCCTGTTATACCCCACTTCACAAGTGTTAGGAATCATTAAAAGTTCCACAACTTTAACCTCAACCGTTTGAGGATCTTTTAAAAAGGTTTGGAAGCTTAACCTTTACCCACCATGCAGTGCAAAGACTTTAATGTCTATCGCGAGAATGACTTTGGATTCATGTTTCCGTACATAAATCATCATCCGAAGTGCTTCTTGCTTCCACCGAAGCGCTCAACCGAACCTTTTGCCGCTTAGTTTTCCCATTGAACCACATTCTTGGGATCTCCAATCGTATGGTGGGTTTCCACCGCAAAGGTTCGTATTGTTTGGGTTTTAAGCCAATTCCCCTAGACAGCAGAACACTTGATCTCCGGGTAGTCCCTTAGTTAGTAAACAAGGATGTGACACCCGTGATGATCAACTGCCATACGGTCTTATGTCTCCGACAGATCCTAAAAGATATGTCCAGACGCCGTCATCCGTGTCCTTCCTGAAGCCGACCGGCTAGCCACAGTGTATAACTGCTGAAGGCACGGGTTTCTCCCAATAAGGGACGTCCTCTAAAGAGTCGTGAAGTCACTCAACTTCTTTCATGCTTTGTATAAAGCGATAAACCCCGATTCCATCATGAATCGGCCGATGCAAGTTTGCTTAGAGGATTTTTCAAGAACCACCATACACATTTACTTGTGGCTTTGGTGTTCTTCATATCCGATGTCCATTTGCATCACAAAAGTTGTTCTCTCGAACCGCTGGACATCCGTAATACTATAATCCGTAGATAAGTGAATAATTCAGATATCATCATATCCGACTTAACGCCTTCTTTCGTTGATCATGTATTGAAATCATCGGTGAACCTTAGTTCAACTGATCTGTTTTGTAAGACGGTACTGTGTCGGTTGCGGTGTGTACAATACATTGAACTACACGTGACCGAGCATATCGCTCCTTGTCTATGGGTGCACCATGATTCCAATCGGTTCTATGATTCATATCTATTGGTGGCTTCAACGAGATCGTCAACTATCGACCAGTCCGTTAGATGTCTTAGAAATCCAATTCCAAAGATGTCATTTGTGATACCCATATCTTTCATATCGAGACTTTGTTTCAATATGACTTTTACTTTTAGATCGTTGATTCTCCAACCGTTGGCATTCTAACTTCGAGTCAATGTTTCGTGGTCGATTCATTGTTCCGTTTTATCCGAAACTTTCGGGACCAAAATGTAAACATTTCAGGACCAAAATGAAAGTTCGGGAAGAAGCCCAACAAGATCCGGCAAACCAAGTCGATTCTCTTCTTCCAACTCTACGGTTGGGAAGGCTAATTCAACATTCATGCCACGCAAGACCGCAATGGCCCCGGATGTGAAGCTACTCACGGGGAGCACATCTTACAACCCAAAGGTTCTTTTCCCGGAGGAAGATCAACCATTACGCAAGTATGGTTCTATATGATAGAGTCTATTTCTCTCTTTGTAGCTTCTTTCCAAAGCGGCGCTTTTGGAGATGACAATTATTTATTAATTGTCCATGGTTCGTTCTCAACCATACAAGCTAGAAGGTATGGAACAAGTCTTTGTCCCCTCTTTGCTCCTTCTCGGTTCAACATCAAGAATCCCTGAGTTCTGCAGATCCGGAATATTAAGTTCCGGATAGCCAGCAACTTTCGAGTCCTGTAGATACGGAATGTCCATTCCGGACAGTCAGCCCTCGCGGGTTCTTGTTAACCTTGAGCAATTACTCCTTTTTCCTTTTTCAAGGAAAGCTATCTTAAAAGAATTCAAAGCATTCTTTGATGCCAAGAGGCGATCAACACTATCGTTATTTACGGATCCAAGTGGATATGCAATCTACAGATCTTAGGTCGAACTTGACCTGTCTCGGTAGTCCAACTTCTACCAAGCCATCCCACATCACAACTTTTGTATGTGAGATCATTTCCATGTCTCACACGGAGAGTTATCCTTATCCTTATCCTTATGCGGAGTTCGTTGAGAATCGCATTAGCGGTAAGGATCGCCTTGCCCTACATAATTTAGGCGTACGGGTTTGCGCTTGGCTAACACCGTTAGACCGAGGTGAGTAATGAGCGTCGTTTAATGAACGATGCTTCACATTCTCCTCTCTATCACTACGAATTTCTCAATCCGTAAGCTTAGTTGATATTCAACTTCGCTTTGTAGCGCTTATCCGCTTCAACAACTTCATCTTTGCTTTTTAACAAACAAAGGATTCCATACGTTGTACCATCATCAATGAAGATCACAACGTACTTGTCTCCCCCTCTATTTTGTATAAACGTCAAATCACCCAAGTAGGTGTGACTAAGTTCTAGAGGAGCAAGTTTTTTTCGCTATTCCCTTGACGGAATTTGGAAAGGTGATTTTGCCTCTTCATCTACCTCACATTTATTTTGAGGGTTTATGTCGAAGAAGGCAACAATCTCAACATCGTTAGCTTTTGAATGACTTGCTATTTAACGTGTCTTAATCTATGATGGCACGACGCACGGATTACAAATATATCATTCATTTGGCTACGACATACTTGTACCATTCTTAGTTATCACGGCACTGTTGGACTAATCTCAAACCGGCTTGACCAACGGTCGTCCCTTAAACCAAGTTAGGAATATGTATCACCTCATCTTTGAGTGATCCCAATCCATGAAGTCCTATTGAGGACAACCTCTCCAACCCCTTCTACTTTAGAGGTGGTGTTGCTTCACATGAACAACCTCTTACCCGTGGTTAGGGCGTAACCGGATCATATGTGATCCAGATACTCTGGCCCACTCCAGTTGCTTTAGCAGACTGAGTGTCCAATTTCTTTACTGCCTTTCTTTAGGCCTTCAGATCATTAAGGCCTGGAAACTCTGGCCCACCACACTAGGTGTCCATTATTTTTCCTATGAAATGAATTCTGGCCCCACTCCAGTCGCCCGGAGGCTTTGTATGACTGAGTGTCCAATATCATCATATCAAAGGAATTTTGGCCCACTCCGCCGTCGCCGGAGGCTTTTTATGACCGAGTGTCCAATATCATCCTATGAAGGATCTTCTGCCAAGTATGACAGGTTTAACGTCTTTAGCTTTTAGACTCCTTCGTTAAGATTGGTGCCCCAGATAATTCTTGGCGCTTACTTAAAATTGGTAACAGTTTTCGCACAGTTAGTGGATCTTTCTCCATCGTATGTGCGAACAACTTTACACACTTTAACAATTACACTTAAAAGAACGGATCTTTTAAGTCATTTACAATCCAATCTTTAAACGGGAAAGAAGATAAGATTAAACTTCTGATTTTAAAGCGTAAGGAATATAAATTATTTTCATATTCCTCCTTACTTTAATTCATTTTTAATCAGACATCATTTAATCTTTATTCTTAACGAGTAAGAAAAACTACTTATCCTCTTTTCGGATTCTGGCTCACTTCAGTCACTTCATCAGACTGAGTGTCCATTTCATTCTCACCATTATTCGGATCTTTTGTCTGGGATAGATACAGGCCTTCTGCTGCAAGATAGAAGTACATCTTCAGTCTTCTCCTCTTGTCCCAGTTGACATCCTCAGGCTCTCGAGAGCGCTTGCTCCCATCGGTCTTGGTAGCGTTGACACCATGAACACGTTCATCATCATCACTCTCTTCTACCAGAAAACCATTGCCATATCCAGATTTGGTCACATAACTTTTGACCGACATCTCTCGAACACTAATAGTAATACTATACAATCTTGTCTTAAGTTGTTGGGTATTCTATTATACTTTATAGAGCAGTACGGGAAGTAATAACTATTACAAATGTTCGAAAGAATAAATAAGTGGTCAATCTTCAAACTGCCGCATGTGTGTTGTGTCTTGAATCTTGATCACCTTGCAAAGCCAATGTTGAGAACTGCCGCAAGTTTGTTGTGTCTTGAATGTTGATATCCTGAAATCAAGAAACAACTAAATCTGGATGGTTACAACGTTGTGTGTTGAGTCGAGGATAGCCCTCTATCCTTAAGACAAGATTGCCCCGTATATAAGCTTTTACGTTAGCGGGCAATAGTCTCCCAAGATAAAACAACACTTTAATCTCAACACTACAAAGCCAATAGGTTGAGCCTGGCGAAGAAAACAAATATGACTCGACTTGCTGAAGATATGGAATAGGAAGGAAGAGTTTCTCAATACTCTTCTCTTTTGTCTCTCGTGTATATAGTGTGTCTCTCGTAGTGTATATCTTGTGTATACGTGAAGGTTTGGTCATCGTTTTTTCGTCGAAAATTGCACCGATTTTCACCGAATTTCACCGATCGTTTTGTGCTATTTGTGGTACGTTTTTCGCCTCTCGTTTGCCTTTGTTTCTCACTATTCACTAACATTAGATATTCGTCTAATGAGTTCATAAAAATATTGTAGGAAATTAGTTATTTCCGTTTTTAATGGTTCTTTGTAATCATTAGAGATCAATATATGATTTGGTTTCATTACTGTGTTAACTATGTCTTCTTGATTATGCAGGAATATATGTTACGTCCAAGCTAATTTAACAGATCTTAGGTCTAATTGGTGTAAAAGTTAAAGATACTGATACCACTTCTTTTTTCTCAAGACTATAGCAATTAAATAAAAATAAAAATTATATTAATAAATCATTAATCAAATAATGAATAAATTTAAAAATTGAGCTTGAAGTATGTATTTTTATTACAGAGACTGATACTTTCAATTTGAATGACTAGATATAGACAATGTCCATCGTAGGTTGAGGGTGTGGGTCGTTAATAAAGCTGATACGATGTCTAAAAATAATTATTAATAAGCACATGACGTATCGTAACACATAATTAATGGATTCAATTAAGTCCTATATCCATTCGCCCAATCTTCCCATACATATTCATTTTATCAAACACTTTACTTTCAATATCCATTCGCCCAATCTTCCCATACATATTCATCAACTCATTTTCAACGTGAAGATGATCTCCAAAACCCATTTGTATAGTCGTAAAAAAATCAACAGCCCATTTGTTAGTCATAGAAAAATTAAGTTGAGGAAAGAAGGAAAGCTCAGTTAAGTAACCAAGATTGAAGAACATCGTGCTTTTATCACACTCACACCAATAAGAAAATAGAATCCTAGGTATCCCAAGCATAGGGGAGGATATACAAACATCACTCCACGAAGTTAACTAGTACTGAAACAAACCACACCACCAAACACCTTACAACTACAGATCACCAACACCTCATTCCTTCTTCACAAATCAAAGTTAAACCCACATTTACTATTGCCTTAGAGGCCATTCCCCCTAAAACAAAAAATTAGAGACTGAAAACTCAATCTTGATTATCAAATAGCAATAAAGTTTGAGATTTTCACCTAAATTTAAAATTCAGTAGTGATTTACGAAAGTGATGATTTAAAACCAAAGAGCTGAAATACAATATGAGATTCGTCGGTATTGGATTTTGTTATAGATTCATCGGCGTCAGTTCTCCCGGCATTGGAGTTCGCCGGAAAAGTGTGGCGGCTTCCAGTAAAGCTTGGGTGGTTATCTAGTGAGAAGGGAAAGAAATAAAGGAGAAAGTAAGAAAATAGGATCGGCCTAAATTTGTTTTTATTTTGAGCCTAAGACCTATTTCGGGTCATTTGCCTAAAATGAGTTTTTTTGGGTTTTTTTTTTTTGCTAGTAGTCGTACTATGTACTTTATAGTATTGTTGCGCCAATTGAGAATTTTTTCCAAAGGTACATGAATGAGCAGGACGAACCAAGGGGCAATTCAGGAAATGCCATTTTGGGGTGGTCTTTAATTTTGGCCCTTAAATCGCTGGCCTTTAATTTTTTCTTTCAGTACTTTAAGTAATAAAAAATAGTCAAAAATAACCCTGAATCGAAAAATAAAAAATAAAAAAAAATCTAAATTATTGGTTCGAACCCTAGTAGAGTAAAAAAAAAATTCGCAAGATAAGATTTCATAGAAACAATGTCTATTCGGTCAAAGTTGCATAGACGGTAGAAATCAAGTTATCCTACAGAACTATGTCTTAAAGCATAGTTTCTATGGACAAGATTATGCATTTTACACACCCGCAAGGGTAGCCAAGTTGGTGTAGCAGTAGAGCGCGGGACCGCAAGGTCACGAGTTCAATCCCCTGCATAAACCTTCTTGGTTGAGCCTTGTCACACATGGCTTGCCAAGTGTGGTTAATCGACTGACGTGGTTTGCAGGCTATTGCGTCAGTCCGGGGTTTACCCTGTGCGCACTCGAGAGAGTAGCGGCTGCGGGTTCCTTCGTCAACAAAAAAAAAAGATTATGCATTTTACGACTAGTTCTACGGAACTATGCCATGTAACTTTAATTGAGTAGACATAATTTTTATGAAATTTTGTCTTACAAAATTATTTTGGTTTTTATTTTACTGGAGAATGAATTCAAAATCTCTGGTTACGTGGATCAACGAATAAAAGATACTTTGACCTATAAATTTTCATTAAAGGAGAAATATGAGGAAAATTTAAATAGAAGCAATCTGAGGGACAAAAATTAAAGACAGGTCCATATGAAGGACAATCTGCGCGGGAAAAAAAAGCGAACCAATTAAATCCAAATTCAATATTGAAATTGTAGATTGCATGAATTCATATAAAGATATAATTACATTACCAAGAAGTAGATTAGTATTTTTTTATATTAACATTGTTATGGAATACATATCATTTGTATGGACGTCCATACATATTTACTAACATTTTGTATGTTATATGTACCTATTAATTTGGACACTTAATATTTGTAACCTTCATTGGGTGGTTGCCTGCACCTATTGATTTGGTCACTTAATATTTGTAACTTCCATTGGGTACTTTCATCCTATAAATTGGGATGTTATTCACTTTTGAAGCAAGTGGAACATACACTTGAAATAAAAGAAATTCTCATCCTCTTCTCTACTTCTTTGTCTACATCTCTTGTCTTATATTACTATTGTTATCATTTTATAACAAACATGTTAAATTAATAATAAATTTAAGAAAAAAAAGAAATTAATGTGGCAGTTGATTTCTTCTTTACACCACTTGGCTGCTTCTGGCGTGGTAACCAAATATCTTATTCGAATTTATTTTACTTCTAAAAATTCATTTCTTATTTGAATTGTGCAAGTAACTCAGTAAATTTAATTTTAGTGTCTTTTAAAAAACAAATTACAAATTCAAACAATATGCAATCATATTAGATTATTGATACAATTCTTTTCATAAGATATTTTAAAATAATATGCTCTTTAGAAATTAATAATGACTAGTTTTTAGTTAGATTGACAAGTAAAATTGAAAGAAAGAAGTACGCTCTACATTCACTTTCAAGAGTTCAGTATAAGAGCAATAATCAATTTTAACTCGAATTGTTTGTAAGAAAATTCTACCTTCTTTGATCCATTCGACACTTGTAATTTATTTTCTGTTGATTTAATGCTCCCCTTAAAAAGTATTTAGAAAAAAGTTTATTTTATTAAATTATTCTTGTTAATGGTAATTGGAATTTTCTATTAAAAAAAGCAATTATCATAACTTAGTAACTGTAGCCAATTACTTAATGATAAGTACACCCCTGTCCCAAAATACTTATCGCGTTTTTTCTTTTACATGCCCCTTAAAAAACATTTATAAGGATAGTATTTTAACTATTTTACCCTCTTACGTATTTTATCATGTATCTCTCCTCAATAAATATTTACTCCATCAATAATAGAACCTCTTAAATGTTGCTAATTAATGCAAGGGTAAAATGGGGAAAAAACTACTTAATTTTAATTTGGTTAAATAAAATGACGAGTATTTTGAGACAAATATTTTTAATAAGGACGACAGTATTTTGAGACGTAGAGAGTATGAAAAATAATAAATTTTTTTGATTTGTTAAAGTGACAAGTACTCCCTCCAGATCAAAAAGAGTATCCACTTAGCTATTTGGATGTCCCTTAAGAGAATTCTACTCTCTCTTCTCATTTTAAGTGTCTTACTTTCCTTTTTTGTTTGTCCCCTAAAAGAGTGTTTCTTTCCACATTTAGTAAGTTGACAATTCAAAGACCCTACATGACAAATTTATAACCATAACATTAAAGGGCATTCTAGTACATTATATACATATTTAATTTAACACCACAAGATTCAAAAGTCTCAATTTATTTCTTAAACTACGTGTTTAGTCAAACTAAGACACTTAAATTGAAACAGAGAGAGTAACTTCTAGGCAAAAATAGGTAATTTGACTAAAACATTCCTAATTAAATAGGTATTGAGATTTGATCATCTAACACTTAATAAAGGAAAATCTAGAAAAGTAAGGTTAATTTTTTTTAATTTAGTAAGTGGACACTCTTTTTGAATCAAGAAACTACACGACTTCCCTTCAAATGGGCTGGTCTTTAATTTTTGGAACTGTTGACGGAAATAAACCATTACTTAAACCAACTCACCAAAATAATATATATTTTTGAAAACTTACCGAACTAGAATAAAAGTATTTCGTTACTATTAGACATTATTTTATTTAAAAAATTCAACGGGCAAAAAGTTGATGGTTAACGGAGTTAAAGGGTTATTCATTACTGTGAGTAACGTTTTATGGCTAATACGTAACTGTAACTGAGAGTAACGACTCTAAGAAGGACAATCCTTGTACGAGATCTGACTTTGATTGATTTTAAAGTCGTAATTCACAGTTACGACTTAAGGCTAAAACGTAACTGACAATAACGTTTCTACAGAATCCAGACAACCGAATCCTGCAAATTGGGAATCTTCTGATTGATTTACCCATAAAAAGTTAATATTTCGTAGTTTCGGTAATCACCATGGTTGATAGAACTAGGGGCTCTGAAGTTGAATCTGAATGAATCGAATGGTGGGAAGTCAAATGAGATTTTCAGCCATTTTTCTTACAATATCAGTCATACAGGGTCTATTATGACTTTCATGTTTCCAGATTGTGTGAAATTAGAGTATGATCTGACTTGTCCAATTGCTTGGTAAGCAAGCACACGTAATAAAACCATGATATGAAATTCCTTTCCTTTGCTCATTTGTTCACGATTTCTAGGATATGGTCTTCATCAATCCATACACTTTAGGATGTGGGCATCTTTTCTGCAAATCTTGTGCTTGCAACTGCAGCTTCTGTGATGATATTGTTGGAAATTAGCTTTTGGCGGGAGTTGCGACCGACCAACTTTAACGGCTTAAACACTAGTGTTACGTATGTTGGAGAATCCGGTTCTTCACACATGCATGATTTACTAAGTACGTAGATAACCGTAGGGCCAAGAATCGTCAATTTTCATTGAGAAATGAAAGAGATATTGGTCCACGAAGTAAGGTGTTTGAAGCATGAAAAGTGTGGTATTGTGTTCAATTCTCCCTCATCGGTAGAGGAAGAAAGAATTGTTGTGTATATAAGACTCGAAATTGGTTTGGGGTTTGGGACCCCAAGGGGTATCCCATGTGTTTAAAGGAGGGAGGACCAAGCACTCAATTCAGCCAATTTATTTTGGCTGAATTACTCCTCCTATAAATGGCCAATCCGTTGGTCTTTCACCATTTATGTTGGTGACTTTACTACCTCCATAATGGCCATTATTTAGCTGTTATGGAGGCAGTTTCTCAGTCCCCTCCCTCACCTATATAAACACCCCCTTACACCATTGTTGAGCAACATATATGATACACGAAAATACAGAAGCATACACAAGCAAAAACAGTTCTTCCTATAACTTCCAAGCATCATTTCGTTACTCAATATTCTTCGCGGTAGCACTTGAGTTTCCTTTGCTCAAGTGTTCCATTGCTGTTTTATCTTGGGAGACAAATTGTCCAGGACGTATAAATGATACATACGGGGCAATATTGTCTTAAGGACAGAGTGCCACACTCGACTCAGCAAAAACAGTTTCCACTTTTTCTTGTGCAACAATTGTAATTTCAGATTTCTAGTTGAATTATTCAATCTTTGTTTATCCTTTCGAATACTTGTAATAGTAATATACTTCCCGTACTGCATTATAAAATAGAAAATAGAGAGTAGAATCCCCAACAGATATTCCAAGGTATTAAGGCTGCAAGTAACATGTCAAAATGTCCAGTTTGCAGAGAGGTTAGCACGGTTACATAATCTTACTCCATTTCTTTCTAGTTTTCTAGTAGATTATGTAGAAACGTTATTGTCAGTTACGTTTTAGCCTGAAGTCGTAATTCTGAGTTACGACTTTAAAATCAATTAGTGACAAAAGATTGTCCTTCTTATAAGAGTTATTATTCTCAGTTACGTATTAATCATAAAACGTTACTCACAGTAACAAATTACCCTTTAACGCAGTTAAACATCAACTTTTTGCCTGTTCAATTTTTTGAATAACATAATGCCTAATACGTTACTGTGAAATATGTTTATTCTAGTTCGGTAAGTTTTCAGAAAAATGTATTATTTTGATGAATTGGTTTAAAATAATGACTTATTTCGGTCAAAAGTTTTTAATTTTTACCCCTCAAATTGAAATTATACCTCTTTGAGGCATAAGTTTTTTTATAAGATTCGAAACAATTTGTGGCGGATCTGTAAAGTAATTAGAGGAACAAAAATTAAAGACCAGCACAAAATAGGGAAAAAGTGCAAATGACCCTTTTTAAATCAAAAAGTAAATGGTAAGTGGAGAGTGGAGGGAGTATAAAGGAAATTTGATGGCCAACTAGTTGATCAATTGATAGTACTGTTACAACACGTTAAATTCCGTGCATCTCAGACTCTTTATAGCTTCACGTGCTATTCACATAGGGCAAGATCAGCACAGTACACATAAAATTCCCTTGTCAAATACTAGTAGTACTTTCCTATTTACTAATTAATCAAAGATGGGAAGCAGGAATAGAGATGATGTAAATTATAGGAATCCATGTCTGACAATGCATCAACCATGGGCTTCTTTACTTGTCTATGGTATTAAACGCATTGAAGGAAGATCTTGGCCTTCCCCTATTAGAGGTAACATACACACATCTTTTATATTTTATGAGTTCAATTTTGTTGTTGTTTTGAAGTGAATTAGGTATCCTTTCGTTAATTCTCCTTTGTTCACTATGCCTAAGAGGGGGGGGGGTGTAAAGTTGTAAACTTTATTCAATTATCTAGTAGACTAGTTGAATTAGGTACCCTTTTGTTAATTCTTGAGTTTCCCTTTTTATTTTTTTGGTTTTTTGCTTGTTCATTATGTAGAAGAGAAAGGTTTGGGGGTGGGGGTGGTAAAGTTGTAAGCTTTATCCCATGTTATAGTTGATTTTAGTTACGTAAAAGGCTCAAATATGAATCAAACTATCGGAAATGGTTCATTTATGACACCCGTCAATAGTTGACTCATTTATGCCATCGTCAATACTTTGAAATGACCCGATATGTCATTTTTTATTAACATCAGTTTTACAATACCAGATATGACACATGACCTTCAATTAGATTATGTTTGTGGGTGGGTCGGGTGTATGAGTCAGATTTTTTATTAGTTTGGATTTAAAATTGGGCTGGTTTTATTAAACAATGTGGACCTCTAATTAGAGGTCACATGTCATAGCTGGTATTGTTCAAACATCGTTAATGAAAAATGGCATGAATGAGCCATTTTTGTAACGGTGATGGCATAAATGAACCAAACTATTGACGAGTGGCATAAATGAGCCAAACTATTGACGAGGGGCATAAATGAGCCAAACTATTGATGAGTGGCATAAATGAGCCTTTTCCGATAGTTCGATCACATATTTGAGTCTTTTCCGTTTTAGTTATAGTGATGTGTAGGAACAACTTTATTATTGCTTGTTTTTGTTTAGCATAAACTGGGCAAGTTACCCTTTTTATTTGGTTCATGTAAAGCTACAGTACAATTGTTGTCCTAAATTTGGTAAAATCACTCCTTCAGAAGTACTAACATTTTGATTGTGATGATGTCTCAAAATACTTGCTTTATGGCTAGAAATCTAAACGATATAAATGATTTTTTTTAAAATTGAGTATTTATTGTCTCTTGTTCCTTACTAGCAGTCGTATTATTTTTTTCGTAGTTTCTTGTCCTTTGATTTCTGTTATTATTTACTGTCACTTGTTCTTCACTTAGCATACTGTTTTGTTGCAGTTACTGTTTCCTTTTCCTTATTTGATATGCTTTGTTATTGTTTTATTCTGAGCCGAGGGTCTATCGAAAACAACCTCTCTACCTCTCAAGGTAGGGTAAGGTCTGCGTACACTCTATCCTTCTCAGACCCACTTGTGGGATTACACTGGGTTTGTTGTTGTTAAATCGAGTGTACAGGGTATAGCATATTTTCCCAAACCCAAAAAAAAAGAGAGAAAGTAGAGTAGGATGGTCATGAAATTTTCTTCAAATTAGAGCTTGTACATCAATTTTCGTTTCATCATTATATAATATGTATCATGTTTTTTTGATTGTTTAGTTGAAGATAATTTTATTAAGCTAGTACCAAGAAGGTACTGCAAGGTAGTGCAAAAAGAAAACTACACTAACTCCATTCCATCTAATATGTATCATGCTTTGGACGTAAAAGTACTTTCGTCTTGGGTTCTGGTTGATTTATGTGGCTACATCTTACCCACGAAGGTCGATTTTAGTATAGAGGTGAGACATTTGTTGGCTTAGGTTGTCTTTCAGCTTATGTTCAGCACATAAGGGCTTAGGTCCCATCTTTTGTATTATTGGAGTAAACTAATGTTTTACACAAAATGGACGAATGTTAGAAGTTTGCTTCCTACATAGCTAGACGGATGCTGTGTTTTCTGTATATATCTGCGTAATGTGCACAGAGGCAGATGTATGGGTTCCTCCGAACCCAGTAACTTTGGCTTGGACACTGCATATGTGTTAAAAACTCACTAAATAAGTACAAATAATCAATTTCAAGCCTATTAAATCAAGGAAGTTCAGGTAGAATTCCAAACTTGAACTCATAAAGTTCAAATCATAGATTCGCTTCTGAATGTGCACTATCGTGGTTATCTTTTAATAAATACCTTTCTCAACAAAGACAAAAGAGGAGTTGTCATAAAACCATAACGATGTAAGATTTATAATCCGTTCTCCCGTCCTCGTCCACCCTTTATTCTTAAACAGACCTTCTCATAATTGTCCTTGTGATCCACATACACCCCAGAAAATGAGATCACAATTCTCTTCTTATTGTTCCTACTTTCACTCTCTAAGGCGCCATCGACGTGGCTGCAAAATTTCTAATCTCTAAGTCTGCCATTTGGACCGCCATAGTCTCTACCTTGTCTTAGAACTCCTTGGTAATTTCTGGAAGGTGAGCCCTATTGAAACTACTTGTTGTGGACTATTTCTAAGTAGAAAATGGGTCAATATCCTAGTTCTCCAGAGTGATTTTTCCAGAACATTCCCCTTCAATGGTTCGGATGTCAGTTCTATGCATGCATCATCTCATCTTTAGGGCAAGAGATGACCTCCCAACCTGCTTTACTGCAGCCCCTCTGAAATCACACAAGAAAAAACTTAATTGTTTTGATAAGGCAAATATCACTCCATTATTTCATTATGATGCCAAAAGTATATGTGCAACGCGGGAGTGAAGGACCTGAGATATATCTTTCAATTATCTGTGCATCAGCTGACACAAGAAGTGTCTATTGATAGAAAGTTTCGCCATTCTGCCACTTCTTCAAATGCTTTCCTAATTTCGGTTGTCATCGTCCTCCTATTACATGAAGTCCTATGATCACATTATAAATATTTGATTATGACGTGGCCATATAGTAGGATTAAAGGGCAGTCCGGTGCACAAAGCATCCTGCGTTAGCAGGGTCCGGGGAAGGGCCGTACCCTAAGAGGGGTGTGATGTAGACAACCTACCCCAATGCAAGTATTAGTGGCTGCTTCCACGGCTCGAACCCGTGACCTTTAGGTCACACAGAGACAACTTCACCGTTGCTCCAAGACTCCCCTTCAGTAGGAGTATTAAGACAATAGGCAATTTTAGAGAAAGTCACCAGGGGACTTACTGGAGAATAGAAGGGAGAGAGAATATGTTGTCTAGGCATTAGAACCACCTGCACCGAATGGGACGGATGAGGAACATTTGTGGCAAATAAAGGCTCTTGCTTCAGAGGGTCAAGAGTTGAGAAACTTTTAGCTTGCAGTGCATGGCTAAAAAAGTAGGTGAGATGAAAGCCAAAAGTAATCTGCTCAATCACCTCTAGAAGCTGGTGGTAGTGTATAGGTTGCAAAGCCACGTCTAGATAGCCCTATTTGCGTTTCACATTATCATTAGCAAATGGATGTATTGCTAATAGTGGGGTATTATTGGGGCACATGACTTATAATTTCTTGGAAATATGAATTGAAGTTTCACTAAGGTGTTGATGTTAAATAAAGTGTGTAGATTGTTCGTGAGATTTTCACACTAAAGTACGTCCATTGAAAAACTTATTTTCTTTGAAAATCCACCCATAGTTCTATCTCATTTTCATCTTCGCCAAAGTAAAGGGAAGAAATGTTCGGGGAAATCAAAAGGTTTTGAATGAGATCTTAGTTGGTAACAACTCTATTTTGCGATCCAAGTAAATCATTTGCCTAAAACAATTGACAATGTGTAATATTGAAAATAGTAGGTAATTAAGCCAAATATATTTAGTAATGGGCAACAATTATACAGATTCAACAACGGAATCCTATTTTATGACCTACATTCAAGTTACTGTTCAGCAACAATTTCGCTCTCTATTTCGAGAATGCATGGAAAGTATCCTTGTTCTTTTAGATAACCTTATTTCGCGACCTACATTCAAGTAACCGTTTGCCAGCGATTTAGCCCTCTAATTCGAGAATATATGAAAAGTTACCTTTTTCTTTTAGATTTGGAAAATCTTTTTCATCTTGCCAAATACGTAGAACAAAATAAAGGGACTAGGATTCTATTTTTCTTAATTTCCTCCGCCACACTTTTTATATGATTGTGTTCACTCCAGTTTAGGTTCAGGCAGTATCCCTTTCTTAATAATTACTTGTATGAGTAATCTTATGATTTCCTGTTTCTTGTGGGAATTCAATTCCTTGTGATCTAATTATAATGTTGTTTTTTCTTTCTTTCATGAAGGTCGACTTTGGATTCATGCTGCTAGTAAGATCCCAGAACCAGAAACTATCAAAGCAATGGAGGACTTCTACAGGGAAATCTATGCAGTGAATGGCATAACGGATCTCAAGTTTCCCGAGCATTATCCAACCTCAAGACTTCTAGGTGACTAATTCCTTGCAACATAATTTTGCAAGATAATTGATTTTTTTCCTCTGGTTTGCAACTAAAATTACTTTGAGTGGAATAAAAAGTTTGGATAAGATTCCTATACTTGAGATATCGTATTTGCTTGAGTAGACCATTGAAGTGCTGGATCAATATCCTATTCAGAACTCATGCTTGATGGGTACAAACTTAATGATAACTTATTTTATGGCCGCGCATCATTGTGTCAGTCCCAGTTTTTAACTCTTCATTGGGGTGTTGTTATGTACTATATTCTGCCTTAGAAACTTCTCTTTGACATCCAGTTCTAATTATTTTAAGAGATAATATGGGAATTTCCTTTTCCTTTTCCACAATGGATATTTATGATCTGTGTTATCTAGTCACTGTCATTAAATGCATTTGCATGGTTCTTTCCTTCTTATGTCATACTAAGTTCACCAATTGTAGCTGGATAAACCTGAAATTGGTAGAGACATGTTCCTGTTAGGTTTTTGGTTTCATCTAAAAGATCTCTAACTTTCTGCATCTGCATTTTGACTTAAGTTGTGATCACTTTTATGTTTTCTTCAATGTAGAGATTACTCATACTTGATTGTCATCCGAAAATCTTTTGAATTTTTTTGTTTGTACAGGTTGTGTTGAAGTAGTTGGATGTGTCACATGTGACGAGCTAGTCAACTGGGATCAGATACCAGAAGGAGTGAGCTTCAAAAGTCCTTTAGTTCATATTCATTGATGCAACTTATTTCTCAAGTATTTTGGTCTTGTTATGTGATATATGTTCTTATTTAATTTGATACATTTTGCTTGCAGGTGAGGCTAGAGGGACAAACAAAGTTTTGCTGGCTTTGTGAGCAGCCACAGGTACTATGTTTTACTTGGAAGGCAATTATCTGTTTCCTTTGTACTATTCCCAACAAAATAATCATTGTTTTCCTTTTAACTCGGGCAGAGACTTATCATACCATTTGAGATGCGAGGGTTCCAAGGTGTTTATAACTTGGAAAGGAAGGTATTAAATTTTGAGAAGCTTTATTGTCTTTCCCCATTAAACATACTTTTGGACATTTCCACTTGTAGTCGATCTTCGTTTGAAACTCATTTTACTGTTGAATCTTTAATTGTTTTTCATTTGCATTTGTTTTCTAGATATATGAAGCTGCAATCCGAGGTATTTCTACAGTTGCGCCCCCACTCCCAGTAAAATTTCCCCTTCCAAATCCACGGGATCCTTTTTCTTTGAGACCAGGATCCGTTGCTTCTTCCCTAAGTAGCTCAAGTACATCCGAGGTAAACCGATCTGAAAATCTTGTTGCTGCAATAGCTGGTGCTCGAGTGGCTGCCACACAATTCTCTAAGAATGGTAGTTCTCAGTCCAGTACAGTCGAGGTAGGAGATGAACATATTTCCTCAAGGACAAGAAATAATTCTAGGAGACTTCAATGACGATTGAGCTGCTAGAGAGCTTGGTCAAATAACTTCATTGTAAGGTAGTCTCTAGGATATTTACTGGATAAATGCTCAATAATTATGCACTTTTTGGAGGTATAATTATTTCGGTAGGACTTTGCTATTGTGATTTTAATTTCTTTTTGAAATTATGATGTGTAAACTGCTATTCAAGGTGCTCTCGTGTATCATATTCTATTTATGTAAAACTGCTAGCCAAATTCTCATGTCATGTGTATCATATTCTTTTGTTTCGGATCTCCTTATGAGTAAATCTAAGTCTATTTACTTTTAAATTGTCGAAGAGAAATATATTCATCACAAAGAAAATAAATGGTGCAAGTTGAAAGTATCTTCCTTTTGTTTGCTTGATGCTACCCCCCCCCCCCCCCCCCCCCCCCCCAAACCCCCGCTCCGTTCCATAACTGTATAATTTTGCTTTCTTTTTAGTAGTCTTTGCGCAGACAAAATTTACTTACACTTGGTATTTATACCAAGTCTTGTATAAAAACTTTATCTTACCATGGTTAAGTGGTGTGTACTCACTCTGATTTTGTGACTTATGGTTAAATTACTTGCTAATTTGGTGTAAACTCTGGTTGTGGATAAGTATTTTTTGTCCTCGCGCCTTATTCTTCTTACATCCAAATAGTGTTTCTTAATATTAGGAAACAAAAAGATCACACAAAGTTAATGTTCCTGTCAAGGCAAGAAACTATAAAAAAAAAGACCAAACTGAACTCAGTTTAACAAACACAATAGCATTGCAAAGATGTCAATCTCCAAATGCTTGCTAGTCATGTTCCTTGGACTAATGTTCCTTACCACCTTCACATTTTCTGATCAACACTACCAACATACCAAACATGACCTTAATTCTACCACTAAGCAGCCAAACAGGAAAGATTACATAGCCATGGAACCAGCACCACCAGACTTTGAGCAACAAGGGCATTTAAATGACAACTCTACCATGGAACCAACATCAAACTATGAGCAAGTAGGTCAGAAGCAACATGATCAGGCATGAGACACTAGTATTCATACCTAAAACATAAGCTCCTAAACTTGGAGGATGTCTAATCATGTAATAATAATATGTTTGGATGGTTAAATAAAATCATTTTTGGTCCTCATAGAAGACCACCACCACCAACATACCCAGTGAAATCCCATAACATGGGGTCTGGGGAGGGTAGAGTGTACGCAGACCTTACATATACCTTGGTAGATAGAACGGTTGTTTCCGAGAGACCCTCGGCTCAAGATAGAGCATAAACACAAGCAAAGCAAGAGTAAAGAAAGCAAGAGCAATGGTTAGGAAAAATTTAAAGCAATATGAAAATTGATGGTATCAAAAGCGAATAAGTCATGATAGCGCATTCTAAAAAAGTATGCATTAACTAGCACAGGTAAATAAGCTAAACAAGGTATACTAAAGGACACATATCAGCAGAAAACCAACTACAGTTGACTATAAAACAATATTGTGCCTATTTGTATGATAGGCTAAGCAGGCCTACAATAAAAACACTACCCCTACCAGTTTGCAAACGTGAGTAGGACTAGGCTCGACTACCTACTACCCTTATACCCTAATCCGTGTCCTCCACAACCCCCTATCTAAGGTCACGTCCTCAGTAAGTTGCACCTGCGCCATATCCCGTCTAATCACCTCTCCCCAATAATTCTTTGGCCTACCTCTACCCCTCATGAACTAGTCCATAGCCAACCTCTCACACTTCCGCACTGGGGCATTTGTGTCTCTCCTCTGCACATGCCGAAACCATCTCAACCTCGCTTCCTGCATCTTATTCTCCACCGAGGTCATTCCCACTCTGTCCCGGATATCATCATTTCTAATCCTATCCCTCCTTGTATGCCCGCACATCAATCTCAGCATCCTCATCTCTGCAACTTTAATCTTTTGGATGCACGCATTCTTGACTGGCCAACACTCCGCTATATAACATAGTCGGTCTAATCACCGTCCTATAGAACTTGCCTTTAAGTTTTGGTGGCACCTTTTTGTCACACAAGACTCCAGATGCGAGCCTCTATTTCATCCACACTACCCCAATACGATGCGTAACATCGTCATCAATATCTCCATTCCCTTGGATAATAGACCCGAGGTACTTGAAGCTTCTTTTATTTGGAATGACCTGAGTACCAAGACTCACCTCCACGCCTGTCTCAGGGTCGCTCCCGTTACTGAACTTGCACTCTAAATATTCTTTCTTTGTCCTACTAAGCCTGAATACTTTAGATTCCAAAGTCTGTCTCCAAACCTCCAGCTTAGCATTCACTCCGCTGCGAGTCTCATCAATCATGACTATGTCGTCTGTGAATAACATATACCATGGAACCTCTATTTGGATTTGTCATGGCAGTCCATCTATTACCAAGGCAAATAGGAATGGGCTAAGAGTTGATCCTTGGTGCAGCCCCATCATCACTGGAAAGTGCTTTGAGTCTCCTCCTACTGTCTGTCCCTAGTCTTGGATCCATCATACATATCCTTGATCGCCCTAGTGTACGCCACAGGTACACCTCTAACCTCCAAACATCTCCATAGAACCTCTGTAGGGACTTTGTTGTATGCCTTCTCGTGGTCGATGAAAACCATATATAAGTCTCTCTTCTTCTCCCTATACTGCTCCACCAACCTCCTAATAAGATGAATGGCTTATGTGGTCAAACGCCCCGGCATGAATCTAAACTGGTTCTCGGAAATAGATACGCCTCTTCTCACCCTCATCTCCATGACCCTCTCCCATACTTTCATAGTGTGGCTTAGAAGTTTGATTCCCCTATAGTTGTTACAACTCTGGATATCACCTTTGTTCTTATACAAAGGGATCATTGTACTCCACCTCCATTCATCGGGCATTCTCGCTGTCTTAAAATGACGTTAAACAATTCAGTCAGCCACTCCAAACCTGCCCTGTCTACGCTCTTTCAAAATATAACTGGGATATCATCAGGCTCAGTCGCTCATCCCCTACGCATCCTGCTAATAGCACCATTAATCTCTTCTGCTTTAATGCATCTACAATACCCAAAATTCCGGTACCTACCAGATTGCTCCAGGTCTCTCAGCATAATGTCTTTATCTCCTTCTTCATTTAGGAGTAAGACTGCCACCTCCGCCTAATATGCGCGTCCACAACCAATACTTTGTCGTCCTCATCCTTGATACACCTCACTTGATCCAAGTCACGGGCCCTCTTCTCCCTCGCCTTGACTAGTCTGTACAACTTTTTGTCCCCGTCTTTCTCCTCTAATTCCACATACAAACGTTCAAAAGTCGTCATTTTTGCCTCCGTAACAGCAAGCTTTGCCTCCTTCCTCGCCATCTTATACAGTTCCTTATTCGTCCACTTCTCTACCTCATCATTACTTTCTACCAATTTCGCATACGCCACTTTCTTCGCTTCCACCTTCTCTTGAACTTTACCATTCCACCACTAGTCCCCTCGATGCCCATTACGGCTACCCCTCGAGACCCCACGTACTTCGCTTGCTACCTCTCGAATGCAACTAGTCGTCCTGTCCCACATACCGGTCGCATCCCCACTACTCCCCCAAGCCCCCTTGGCCATCAACCTGTCCCCCATTTTATTTGAACTAGCCATGGTCAAACTCCCCCATTTGATTCTTAACATGTCATCCACAACCCTCTTCTTCTTCTCCATCTTGATCTCCAAATCCATCACCAGAAGCTTATGTCGGGTCGTAAGATCCTCCCTCGAAATAACCTTGCAGTCTTTACAAAGACTTTTGTCAACCTTCTGAAGAAGTAAAAAATCTATCTAAGTCTTAGCCACCGAACTACGAAAAGTCACCAAGTGTTCCTCCTTCATTAGGAACCTCGAATTGGCTATCACCATCCCACAAGCTCTAGCGAATTTCAAAAGTGAGACGCCTTCCCCGTTTCTATCCCCGAACCCAAAGCCTCCATGCACGTCGTCATAACCCCTAGAAGTGACCCAATATGTCCATTGAAGTCCCTCCTGAAAATAACTTCTCAGTGAGTGGTATGCCACCCACCACCTCGTCCAAATCCTCCCAAAAGCGTCTTTTCTCCTCCTCGTCTAAGCCCACATGAGGCATGTAAGCACTAATAATGTTCATAGTAAGCCCTCCAATTACCAACTTAATCGTCATCATCCTGTCATTGACCTTCCTAACCTCTATCACCTAATACCTTAGCTCGTTGTCTACTAAAATGCCTACCCCGTTCCTATACCTCGACCTACCCGAGAACCATAACTTATACCCGTCCACATCCTTAGCCTTAGGTCCTACCCATTTGGTCTCCTGGATACAAGATATATTAATCCTTCTCTTCTTAAGAATCTTTACTAGTCTATGCTCCCCGTTAAAGTCCCAATGTTCCAAGACCCTATTTTCAGCCTAGCATCTGCCTTACCCCACTTACCCCCTCTAACCCTCGCCCCCGTCCCCGACCGAGAACATGACCCTAGTCTACCATTAGTTACCAAAGCCACTAAAGTAAATATAAAATAATAAACTACTCAAACGTTTACCCTAAAATAGGAAGGGATCAAAGCGAAAACACAAGTTAACAAAAATCTAAAGGTAAGTAAAATCACTACGCCAAGAATGCTATAAATAAAGACAATAAATGTAGATGCAAGAAGTAAAGTCATGGATCAATACAGTGAAGCGGTAAAATTTAACAAGGATAAGACAAATAAATAGATAGGGCAACCGGAGGTACCAACTCCAGTTTAATCAAACCTGTTTGCCGGCGAAAATCATTGTTCACCGGAGGTACTGTTCACCAGGATTTTCACCAAAAAGTCAGGTACCTGGTGGTCTCAAGGTAGCTCTTTTATGTTTAGGGTTGTTACTAGGTCTTCGTTTTGGGAAGCGAGTATCAGTTAAGCTGTGTAAAGCACTTGATGGTGGAATCCATGGTGTTGACACCCAATTTTGTCCCGTCTTTTTCAATTTATTTGCAATTTTTAAATATTTTTTAACACCTCAAAACAATTTTAATCTATATGCATACATGCATATATATATATATATATATATATATATATATATATATATATATATATATATATATATATATATATATATATATATATATATATATATATATATATATATATATATATATATATATATATATATATATATATATATTATTCTCTTATTATTATTATTATTCGCATTTACTATCATTTGCATTTTTATCATAATCATAAGTTTTATCCGAAAATTCTATGTTATTTTAGTCTCGCAAAATTGCATCGCATTTTCATTTTTTATTAAGCATTAAACATTTCACAAATATTATATTTTATTATTATCACATCGTTATGTTATTTTAAAAAATTCACATCTTTTACAAAACAAAATAATATTTTTAATATTAAACCCCTTTTATATTTTTAATCCATAACCCATTTTCATTTTTCCAACCCAAAACAATTCTACCCAAACAAAATTCACAAGCCCAAACCCATTCCCCTTATTCCCTTCCCCTTTATTACCCCCCAATTCCCATAGCCCACATCTGAGGCCCAATCGGCCACTCCCTAACAATACCCTAAACCCATTCCCTTTTATTTCCCTTACAACCAAAACCCAAACCAATTAAATTCCCATTTCCCCCTCTTTATTTTCGGCCCACCCGCAACAGCCCAAACTCCCCCTTCTTTTATTTTAACCAACTCCCCCATTTGTTCCCCTCACCCAAAACAAATCATCCAACCCAAGCCCACTCGGCTGGCCCAACCCATCACCACAACCCTTTTATTTCCCCCAAACCAAACATAACCCCAAAAATAAAAAAAATAAAACCCCTAACCCCTAACCCTTCAAATCGCCGCACACCCAGACCCCCCAACATCGCCGCACACACCCTACACCCCTACCCCACCACTGCCACCACGCTACCCTGACACCACCGAACCCTCACCCTTCCCCAAAAATCAGAGCAGCAGCTCTCATTTCCTCTTCTAGACAAAGCTTGTAGCTTTGTCAACCATGGAACAGAGGGTGTTGCTCCATTTTCGTGCTATGAATCACGTGAAGCCTGCAAGGCCATCAACGTCCGGATTTTTGAAGGATTTCGTTGACCCATTTCAAAATTTGAAGCTAAAAACCCCGCCCAAAAGCCCTAGAAATCCCTAAGTTCGTCCTATAAATATTGGCATGTGGAGTCCATTGAAAGGAGAGGCTTTTTTTTTGGACGAAAACTCTCGGTTCTTCAAAAGCCAAACCAAAAAAATTGATTTTTCCGTAGGTTTCTTTTTTTACTCCCATTTCTGGTTCGACAAAGACATAAAAAACATTTAGTCCCTTGTCCCTTTCAATCGCATAAACAAATAACATCTCCGAGCGGGTCGACGATTCGAAACACGCCTCGGTTTGCTACCCGGAGAAGGTCCGTAAATTCAAACTCTTCTCATTTTTTTACTTTCTGTAGTTGTGTGTTTTATCACTGATTTAGTGATAATGTAGTCTATTTGTGTTGTTGTGCTTAGAGTTTAAGTATGTCGGGTTTGTTAGTTTATTTATATTTAGAAATTTTTTGGTGGATGATTACTGTTGTTTAGGAAAATTAGGATGTTATTGTGTTTAGTTGATAATGTGAATGGTATCCTGTGTGTATCATGTTCTATAGAGCCCTACTTATTTTAAAGTGCTACATTTGACTGCTTATTTGATCATTTTTGTTTGCCTCACTTGCCTATTATATGAACTACATACTTGTGTTATCTGGATTTGGGGGGTGGGGTTATTTTGCCTAACGCATGGCGTAAAGGTGATTATATGTGTTTAAATTTAATTTGAATGGCCCTGCATCTCTGAAATGCAACTCTTGATCAGTTTATTGCTCATATATCAACTAAATTGACCATGTGTTGGCCTTGCTTGATAAAAATGTTAAAACCCCTCCAAGTTAGCATGTAAAGCCTCTTAAATTATTTTGTATCATGCCCTATCTACCAAACTGTGCCTAGTTAAATAAGCTTTTGTATCATGTTGAGTTATGGTTTAGTTACATTTCTCATGTTGACTTAGAGTCATGTTCTCATGTAGTAGCATGTCTAAGGATGGGACTAAGTGTTATGAACGTCGTAGGATGAGTAGAGGTGTTCGACTAAGTTCTTCACATGATTAATAATGTCTGCCTGTTAGTTGTTGAATCAATGTATATTAAGAATGACCCATGCCTTGCTATTTTGATTTTTAGCCCTTCATGTCATCTCTGTTGGCTAGTGTGATACCCTGCATTTATTCCGAGAAGCCTACGGTGCATAAAAATTGCATATTAAGATGTGATTTCTTGATTGTTTGCATGAACTGAGCTTGTTTCATCCAAATCATTAATTCAGATTTATTCCCCTAATAACATGAAGTATGTTATCTGATTCAATATATGTGTGTGCTCCTGCATGACTAGTGTATAGAGATTCTTGCCCTGGTTTAGGCCTAAGATTAGTTGTATTGTGGTTCCCATTTGATTTGAGAAAACCTTTTTCTGTCTCCCTATGGGTGAAATGTATTAGTTTGAGCTTTAAAGATTAGCAATACTCTAATGTTGGTTTGATATTGTCTTGAATAGCTGCTAACATTGATCAGCCTCATCTTCTTTTGCATGATTAGTTTAGCCTGGAACTAGTGAGAGATCTTACTTTTCAATTAGTGTGCTACTGTTTTAGGTTTCAACAACCATTTAGATATGCTAGAGTGTCTTGCAACCTTGATATGCAGTTGCTTAGTTCAAGTTTGTTGAGTATAATCCTGTAGTTGATCCTTGCTTCACTGTTTGGGTAGTTACTATCTTGAACCATATTATATTGATCTTGTAATGTATTAAATTGCCAGTGGCTTCATTTAGAATGCTTTGGGTTATGTATTTTTATCTATGTTTTTGTCTGAAATTAGTTGCCCTCTTATTTTTATCTACTGTTTATGCATATATTGTCATGTAGGTCAAGTATTGGACATTTATGTGAACTTCTGAACCACATCTATGCATTCTCCTAGTCTCTCATGACTATGGGATTGATTAGATATCTGCTCTCTCATATCTAAATACAAAATTCCCTTGCGTATTTTAGCTTAGCTTAACTGATTTTTGCATTCGGAAAAAATGTTGACCTGAGTGGATCCTTGGTATGGATAAATGCTTTGCTCTTTATCAAGTAGTAAATCATAGGTCTGGAATGCTTATTATATAGTGTGTCTTGGTTTCTGTTTAGTTTGTAAAGTGGCTGATGTCCAGTATGATTTTGAAATGTTGATACCATTCTGAATTTTTTTTTTCTTTTCTTTATTTGTGTCGATTGTCCTAGAATAAGAAAGTCTTTTGCTTCTTGTCAAGATGTGTATATATGTCCAAACTATCTACTTGTGAGTATGTGTTTGTATCTTGGTTTATAGATCTGTTTACGAAAGCATATATATTGTACAAGTGGTTAAGCATATGTTATGTCAGAAATAGCATAGACTTGTGTCCCTGCTGTCCAATTCCCCTCTACATGTCTAAGTATGCTAAATATGGGTTTTGCATATGTATAAATATGAATGCTTGTTGATTGGGTTTATCACATAGTGGGCTGGTTTGTCTTCCTTTAAATCTGAAATTATGTCTTGGGTTTTTTTTCCTTTGTCCGCCACTGTTTGCATCCTAAGGCCCAACAACATATTACTCATGGCTTATTTATTTACATTTCTTTCTTATGTATATATTTTCAGGTTCGTTTACTAATCCTTTTCTTTTCTTTTACTTACATGAAATGCATCGGGAGCAACGAAGAGTCTCTTTATGAGACTCATCATGGCTATTGTCAAACGAAGACCCGCATTCACATTCCTTGCATTCTCCAACCTCGGGATTTCAAAACAAATAGGGCTAGATGACATCGTCATCCGCCTTAGTTCCCCTTTCATTGTTATTCTTTAAATTCGTTATTTCTATTTGGGTCTGTAATAATTATTTAATGCTTGTGTGATTGTTAGGATATTTAGAATAATTAGGTCATGAATGGATAATTAGTAGGGTAGTTAAAGCCCGTCGCTAGCTTATTTGCTTGTAGGCTTGGTTAATTTAAATATAGAAACCCTCCGCTAGTTATTTATTTTTAGGCTCGTCATGCATATTTAAAATTTTCAAAACAAACTTGATCATCTTTATTCATTTTATTAATTGTACAACAAAAAATGATTTCCAAAATTACTCCTTTGGCATTACAAATTAATTGTTTTTCTCCTTATTATTGTCACAAATGCATACATGTACAAAATGCATCTCTTTCATTAATTATTTGCAAACATCTTTTTAAGTTTATATCTTTAAACATGCATTTTCTTACTATAATATTAACCTGAGTTTGACCGGATAACCGCAAGTTAGCGGATCTTAAAGGATGCCTAACCCCTTCCCTTTAGGAAAATAGAGAACCCTTACCTAGAATCTCATTAGTTTCGCAGACCTTAAAATCGGAGTTTACATTGCAGCATTTAGTTTAAATATTTAGGTGTCCTAATTCACCGTAAAAGATAATTAGGTGGCGACTCCTTAATCATACCCAGGAATCACCGGACACGTTGTGCTCCGCTTTGACCCGTAGAGCAGGTCAAAATAGGGCGCGACACATGGTAGTTTAGGGAGGAAAATGTTGAATAAATGACGGAGCTCGGAGAGATGGTGGTCTCCGGTGAGTTAAAGGCGGATACGAAATAATAAAAAATACATATATTTGGAAAACTAATGGAAACTTATTGAACTATTACCTTGTACCATGTTCTACCAATTATAGACATTTGCTTCTTTTTGTTTTTAATGAAGGTTTCTTTGGTCTAATTTGTATGCATCTTAAGTATTACATACATCGGATATCTGTAACCTTCCATCGGCATAATTGAAGGTAACATTGCCCACCGAGACATTTTGATTTTCTTGACCATCTTGAAGACTCGAGCTAGTATAGTTGTATCGTCGACTACCCTTTGGCCTAAAAAAGAAAAAAACTTGCTAAAAATGACCTAAATCTGCAATGAAAGGCCATCTCTTTTCACTAATTTACACACCATATTAAGCACCAAATGTCTAATAAATATACTCACATATTTGTGCTGCTCCATTCTCTAAGCTAGCCAGTGGGTCGGTCCCGCCCGGTCCCGCCCCGACACCGCCCCGAACCTGAGTAGTAAAAAAATAAAAAATTCGGTAACGTGACTCGGACCGGGACGGGACAATGTCTCGTCCCGACCCGTCCCGACCCGTCCCGCCCGCCCCAGTCCCGCTAATCCCGACCCGATCCCGCTCGTAACCCCCCATTTGCAAAAATAACTGTTGCACCAACGGCCATTTTATATTTTGACAGTTGTGCAACGGCCATTTTACATTTTGGTCGTTGTGCAACATCCATTTTTGGCCTCCCCCCTCCCCCAACCCCCTACCCCTTAATATTTATTTTTAATCCATAAGTTATTATATTTACACTTTAACTCAGTTTTTCAACTATAAATAACTCATTTTCTCTTCATCTTTCTCACAAATCTTTCTACAATCTCTCTAATCTCTCAATCTATCTCTCTACAAGTCTACATTGTTTAATAAATATTCAATTTTATTTATTCATTTGGAAATTCGGAGTGAAGTTGGCAACTAGCTTGAGGATCTTCCATCGAGCAAAGTTTCAATTTTCAACCTCTCGATTACACGTTGACGTTACATCGGCGTTTGGTACATTCGTTCCTTCATTAAATTATTATTGTCTGTTTATTTTATTTAGCGCACTTAATTTTATTATCTTTAATTATTTATTATCATAATTAAAATGGAAGGATTAAGATGTATGTTTAAGGGTAAGGGTGCTTCTTCTAGTAGGGGCAACAAGGGCAAATGTACTTCTTCTAGTCATCCTATTCCTACACAGGATGATTTTGTTGATACTGAACATTTTCCTACAATACCATTAGATTTAGATGAGGAGTTATTTTCTGAAACTCAAGAAGACTTTAATTTAGATGATGATCTAGATGATACACCCACTAATGTTGATGACAACACACCCACTAGTGCACCTTCAACTGAAATGCCTCATATTCCCCATAGTATGAGACGAGGTCCAGCAAAACGACCATTAAAATCAGATGCATGGATATTTTTTGATAGGGATGTAGAGAATCAAGTAGCTAGATGTAAAATTTATAAAGATGTTTTAAAATTTAAAATTGGAAAAGGTCACTGTGGGAAGAGGGGTTTAATGAGACACGTAGTAAGGGATCATCCAACTAGGTATGCCCAATACCAGGCTTCAAAATTGGGTGCGCAAACGCCCGCTCCATCGGGACAAGGTTCACATACTGATACTATCCCGGACCAAGTACAGTGTCAAATTAACCCTATGACGGGGGGAATTGTAGGCCCTAAATACAATAAACATAGAGATAGGGAAGCAATATCAAAATTAGTTGCTGTGGAGGGTTTGGCTTTTTCATTTCCTTCATCTCCTGGTTTTATATCATTACATTAGAGATATATGTAATCCTGCTTTTAACGGTTTTCCTAGATCAACTGTTAAGAGAGATGTATTTAAATTCGCACATGAATATCAACAATATTTACGTTATTCATTATATCATTTTAATGGCAAAGTATCTATCACGTCTGATATAGGTCGTAGTACTAACGGCCATGATTATTTAACGGTAACTTGTCATTGGATAGATTATAAATGGTCTATGCAAAAACGTATCTTAGCGTATAGATATATAGATGATAGGCACGATAGTACTTTTATTGCAGAAAATATTTATCAAGTGTGCCATTATTATGGAATAACCGATAAAATTATGACTATTACATTAGATAACGCTTCTTCTAACAATTACGCTATTACAATTCTAAAAAATAGTTTAACTCCATCTTTTCCAGATCATTTTCATATAAAATGCGCGTGCCATATATATAACTTAATTATAAAAGATGGTCTATTACTTTTTGAAGACATTCTTAGTAAAATACAATTTGCTATAAACTTTATTTTTAAAAGTAATAGAGTACAATGAAGAAAAGAATATAAAAAAACTTGTCACGATTGTGGACTACCTTATAGAAAAATTCCAGAACACCCACTAGGTGAAATTCTTTATACGAGCAACTACTTATTGCTTATGACTATAGAAAACCTATAACTTTATTTTTTAACTCTTATAATCAAAATCCAGCTGATATGGTTGTAGATAGTGATTGGGTAAAAATTTCTGAACTTATAGTATTTTTAGAAGAAAAAAATCAAGCAACAAAAGAATTTTCCGGTATATATTATCCTACTATTTCAACTATGTTGTTTTATATAACTCTAATATTTTTATTACTTAGTAAATATATGGAAAAATCAGCTTATATTGCAGCTATTAAAAAAATGTTTATCAAAATAAAAATTATTTTATTCATATTCCCACTATTTATATTATTGATGATGTATTAAATCAGACTATTAAAATAGACGGTACTAAATCACTTATTGAAACTATTTACGATTGTATAGAAGTACTACCACCTCCAAGTTCAAAAAATTCAAATCACCCATCACCTATTGAACAAACTAAAGAAGAAGTGTTGTCTAGCGTAGAAGACCAATGCAAAAAAATATATAGGTTTTACCAACAAGAAAGTGCTAGTAACCTACCGGCTTCCATACCATCTTTTTCATCTTCAACACAACCTCACAAAAGACATGCTGTTTTTGCGGCTAGTATTGAAAGCCTCAGAAATAGAATGTGCGGCCGTACCGCTACTAACCAAATTAGCGAGTTTGATATTTTTGTTTTGCAGGGTTCTGTATCGTACCAAGAAGTTCTCAATGAAGAAGGACGTGAAGACTTGCTGAAATACTGTAGGGGGAATGAGAAGACCTTTCCGACACTTTCAATGATGGCCCGAGATGTTTTGAACATTCAAACATCATCAACTGCGTCTGAAAGCGCTTTTTCTCCCAGCAGATATCAAATAGGAGACCACAGACACTCATTAGCCGGAGACAGCTTGGAAATTGCAGTATTATTAGAGATTGGATACTAGCGGAGCGGAGAAGGTGCGGTCCACCGGAGATCAACGAAGAAGAAGATGAAAACTACAACGAAATCTTATCCGAATGTGGTGGAAGCGACGTGGATCAATTTAACTAACAAATACCAATTTCAACCGAAGAACCACAAGAAATTAGAACAGGTTTTTTTCAGAATGTAATTTTTTATTTGCAATTTTATTATGTAATTTGCAACTTTTGGACAACACCACAAAGTTGCAATTTCGACAATTGTATTTGTATTACAAAAAAATCATATGTCTATTAAATAATATAAGAGGCACAAAAATAGCCTTGAGATGTTTTTATTACACTATCTTGTCTTGTTTAATTATTGAGTTTTTTTTTTATACATATGTTATTAAAAAAAAAAAAAAGGAAAAACCGCCGGAACCCGATCCCGCCCCCGCCCTGACCCGATTCTGACGGGATCGGGATCGGGATCGGGACGGGACGGGACTTCGGCAAATCCCGCCAAACCCGATCCCGCCTGACCCCGCCAGCCCCGATCCCGCCCCCTTCACCCGTCCCGCCACGACCCGACCCCGCCAGACCCGACCCGCCAGACCCGAGTCCGGCCCACTGGCCAGCTCTATTCTCTAGTGATGTTTGCTATACATATTTTCAACATGCTTATAACCAAAATCTTCACCTAGCAATTCACTTTGAGGTCCCCAGGTTTTGCATTTTATGTAATAAACATAATCATTGCTGCAACGAATTAAAAGCTGCTGATATTAAATTGATGAGAGCTAGTGGCGGCTCCCTCACCTACAATTCTGTCGGTGACTTTTAAAGGACTTAATTGAAAATCCAGCTAGATATATGTACATTTCACTGTTTTGCCTTCGTATTATGCTGTCATGTCATAAGTACTCTTTCCTTGTTCTTCATAGTCCATATTGTTTTATTAGGAGTAACAATCTATCAACATACAGGAGACCAGAAATTACTAAAGGCAGAAGATTATGTGTGATGTGTCTGTTGGGTTCAAACGGAAGTTATATGCATGTACTAGAGAAAACCTATATTAGGATAAATCTATTTTATATACGTTCGTATTATTATTAATGGAGATTAATATTTTATTATTTATAATTACTGAATTATTAGTTGATTGTTTGTAATATTCTATAATATGCATCCCTAAAGGTTACATTGTTATTAATAGTGTGAGATATTAATATTATAACGTAACTCTTAAAATAGCCTCGACTAATGATCATCGAGAATAGGATATCGATGATATGTGATAAGTCGACATATGGTCTGCATCACATCCTTAGAGGATGTAGTATGTCTCACCTGCTACGAGTAATGTCTACTCGTGATGGACACATGTATACTTTGAAAGTATTGGTATACTCTGCTGATATACTGTTTGTTATACATGTCTAAAGTATGATCAGTGTGTGGGAGATAGAAGTCCTTAGACTTGAGGTCAATACACACCTTGTCTACAGAGTAATATACTTTGATCCTGTCCTAAGCTCAAATGCCTTATAGGTTGAGATACGGCTTGTATTGGGTACATTACGATGTGGATTAAAGGTGGTAGTTGATCCAAGATTAGGATTCATTCCTCGAATGTATATTCGAGAGAACACTCAGCTTCTCAGTGATATTGGGTTGACTAAGTCGTTGGCCAATGCAATAGACATATCTAGAATATGGTCTTGTTGTCAACCAATATAGATGAGATATAATGATCAAGCCATTTGGATAGACACTTGACAAATCCCAAGCTTGATCGAGTGCATCGAGAATGAAAGGATTTTATCTTCCCACATAGAGGTTCAATTTACTAGATTCGTGTAAATATACTTCACATATTGAGTTCGCCTTACATCGCTGTCTAGGAGTTCCGTGTAGACCCTAATATGATTAGTGTCGATATGTGAAGACCTGTAGGGTAACACTATGTTAATTGTTTCTTCGATCTAAGGGTGTATTGAGAAAGTGTTAAATATTCGATTTGAAATCGAGATATTTAAATTAATAATAACTATGAGATAATTTCTATTTGATGGAAATTATTTAGTTGAGTCAAGATTGGATTTTTGATTTTAATTAAAATGTGCTGAAAATATTTTGTGAAAAGGGCGAGGTGCCCAATGGGCAAAGCCGCGACGCTAATTGGACAGCAAGCCAAATCAGATTGGCATGCTGCAATTCGTTTTGGGCCAGGCTTTTAGCCCAACCCAAAATCTGAATTTTGCCCAAATTTCACCTATATATAGAGTACATCCTCATTCATTAGTAGACACATTACTCATATATTAATCTAAGTCTTAGAGACCTAGAATAAAACTCTCTCTTGAACCTCTGACAAATTTTCTAACTGTTCGAAGGAGGTATACATCGGAGTTCTTGGAACTTGCCGACGAGGATCAATTGCGTGCGCACCCTCAGAAATTACTAAAAGACTCCAGAGTTTCCTAACCGTAAGTATTCTATCAAAGTATTACGGTTATATACATATTATGTATTGACGTGTTTTATATTACTATATAATCATCATACAGTTCGTCGCTTGTTGGGTTTGAAACACAAAATTTTCAAATTCCGCTGCGTACACGAAACCCACGAAAACCTTCACAAACAACCTAAAAATACTTTTAGCGTGGTGTGATATTGTACTCTTTGGCCGTGGGCTAGCCCCTACTCTCGTCTAGGCCTGGCCAGTGGGCCGGGCTCGGGTCTGGCGGGACTTGCTCCAGTCCTGTCCCGATCCCGATCCCATCGGAATCGGGTCGGGGCGGGGTCGGGGCGGGGTCAGGGTCGGGGTAGGGGCGGGGTCCGGCGGGTTTCCTTTTTTTTTTTTTTTTTTTTTAAATAACATATGTATAAAAAAAACTCAATAAACAAGACAAGATAGTGTAATAAAAATATCCCAAGGCTGTTTTTGTGCCTCTTATATTATTTAATAGACATATGATTTTTTTGTAATACAAATACAATTGTCTAAAAAGTAAAATCTAAATTGCAACTTTGTGGTGTTGTCCAAAAGTTGCAAATTACATAATAAAATTGCAATTAAAAAAATTACATTCTCAAAAAAACATGTTCTAATTGCTTGATGATTTCCTGTGGTTCTTCGATTGGAATTGGTATTTGTTGGTCAAATTGATCTACGTCGCTTCCACCACCTTCGGATAAGATTTTGTTGTAGTTTTCGTCTTCTTCTTCGTTGATCTCCGGTTGACCGCACCTTCTCCACTCCGCTCGTATCCAATCTCTGAATAATACTGCAATTTCCAAGTGTCTCTCGGCTAATGAGTGTACGTGGTCTCCTATTTGATATCTCGCCGGCGTGAAAAAGCGCTTTCGACGCGATTGATGACGCTTGAATGTTCAAAACATCTCGGGCCATCAATGAAAGTGTCGGAAAGGTCTTCTCATTCCCCCTCCAGTATTTCAGCAAGTCTTCATGTCCATCTTCATTGACAACTTCTTGGTACGGTACAGAACCCTGCAAAACAAAAATATCCAACTCGCTAATTTGGTTAGTAGTAGAGGTACGGCCGCACATTCTATTTCTAAGGCTTTCAATACTAGCCGCGAAACAACATGTCTTTTGTGAGGTTGTGTTGAAGATGAAGAAGATGGTATAGAAGCCGGTAAGTTACCAGCATTTTCTTGTTGATAAAATCTATATATTTTTTTGCTTTGGTGTTCTACGCTAGACAACACTTCTTCTTTAGTTTCTTCAATAGGTGGTGGGTGATTTAGATTTTTGGGACTTGGAGGTGGTAGTACTTCTATACAATCGTAAATAGTTTCAATTAGTGATTTAGTACCGTCTATTTTAATAGTAGGATTTAAAATAGAACCAATAATATAAATAGTGGGAATAGGAATAAAATATATTTTTATTTTGACAAACATTTTTTTAATAGCTGCCTTATAAACTGGTTTTTCCATATATTCACTAAGTAATAAAAATATTAGAGTTATATAAAACAACATAGTTGAAATAGTAGGATAATATATACGAGAAAATTCTTTTGTTGCTTGAAAAAATTTCTCTAAAAATACAATAAGTTCGGAAATTTTTACCCAATCACTATCTAAAATCATATCAGCTGGATTTTTATTATGAGAGTTAAAAAATAAAGTTATAGGTTTTCTATAGTCATAAGCAACAAGTAGTTGCTCGTATAAAGAATTCCACCTAGTGGATACTTCTTGTGGAATTTTTCTATAAGATAGTCCACAATCGTGACAAGTTTTTTTATATTCTTTTCTACGTTGTACTTTATTACTTTTAAAAATAAAGTTTATAGCAAATTGTATTTTACTAAGAATGTCTTCAAAAAGTGATAGACTATCCTTTAAAATTAAGTTATATATATGGCACACGCATTTTATATGAAAATGATCTGGAAAAGATGGAGTTAAACTATTTTTTAAAATTGTAATTGCATAATTGTTAGAAGAAGCGTTATCTAATGTAATAGTCATAATTTTATCGGTTATTCCGTAATAATGGCACACTTGATAAATATTATCTGCAATAAAAGTATCAGTGTGCCTATCATCTATATATCTATACGATAAAATACGTTTTTGCATAGACCATTTATAATCTATCAAATGACAAGTTACAGTTAAATAATCATGGCCGTTAGTACTACGACCTATATCAGACGTGATAGATACTTTGCCATTAAAATGATATAATGAATAACGTAGATATTGTTGATATTCATGCGCAAATTTAAATACATCTCTCTTAACAGTTGATCTAGGAAAACCGTTAAAAGCAGGATTATATATATCTCTAATGTAATGAATAAAACCGGGAGATGAAAAAGGCAAACCCTCCACAACAACTAATTTTGATACTGCTTCCCTATCTCTATGTTTATTGTATTTAGAGCCTACAATTCCACCCGTCATAGGGTTAATTTGACCCTGTACTTGGTCGGGACAGTATCAGTATGTGAACCTTGTCCCGATGGAGCGGACGTTTGCTCACCCGGTTTTGAAGCCTGGTATTGGGCATACCTAGCTGGATGAGCACTTACTACGTGTCTAATTAAACCCCCCGTCCCACCGTGACCTTTTCCAGTTTTAAATTTTAAAACATTTTTACAAATTTTACATATAGCTACTTGATTCTCTACGTCTCTATCAAAAAATGTCCATGAATCTGATTTTAATGGTCGTTTTGCTGGACCTCGTCTCATACTAGGGGGAATAGGAGATATTTCAGTTGAAGGTGCACTAGTGGGTATGTTGTCATCAACATTAGTGGGTGTATCATCTAGATCATCGTCTAAATTAAAGTCTTCTTGAGTTCCAGAAAATAGTTCCTCGTCTAAATCTAATGGTATTGTAGGAAAATGTTGAGTATCAACAAAATCATCTTGTGTAGGAATAAGATGACTAGAAGAACTACCCTTGCCCTGGTTGCCGCCCCTACTAGAAGAAGCACCCTTACCCTTACCCTTAAACATACCTCTTAATCCTTCCATTTTAATTATGATAATAAATAATTAAAGATAATAAAATTAATTGCGCTAAATAAAATAAACAGACAATAATAATTTAATGAAGGAACGAATGTACCAAACGCCGACGTAACGTCGACGTGTAATCGAGAGGTTGCAAATTGAAACTTTGCTCGATGGAAGATCCTCAAGCTAGTTGCCAACTTCACTTCCAATTTCCAAATGAATAAATAAAATTGAATATTTAGTAAACAATGTAGAGATATATTGAGAGATTAGAGAGATTGTAGGAAGATTTGTGAGAAAGATGAAAAGAAAATAAGTTATTTTATAGTTGGAAAATTGGGTTAAAGTGTAAATATAATAACTTATGGGTTAAAAATAAATATTAAGGGGTAGGGGGGAGGCCTAAAATGGCCGTTGACCAACGGCCAAAATCTAAAATGGTCGTTGGTGCAACGACCATATTTGCAAAGGGGGGACAAAGGGTGGGGTCGGGCTCGGGACGGGGTCGGGGCGGGCGGGCCTGGGGCGGGCTCGGGTCTGGCGGGACGAGACATTGTCCCGTCCCGAGTTCGAGTCCCGCTTTTTTTTTTTTTTGAGCGGGGTCGGGTCGGCCCACTGGCCACCCTTACTCTCATCTTTCCTTTTTAGTAGTGGTAATCATTATCGCGTAGTATACTATGCTTCGATGTGTATTACTATCTTTTGCTGCAATTATTTTGTATCTAGCTATTTTGATGTCTCCTTTTTTGAAACGGGGTCTTTCGGAAACACAACCTCTCTACTTCATAAAGGCGGGGATAAAGTCTGTTCCTACCCTTCCTAGGCCCCACTTGTGGGACTATAAGGGGTATGTTGTTGTTGAATGTTGAACTTTCTTCATACACCCAATAATGTTCATTACTATGTTAGGACCATTCAAGATTATTATTAATAAGGTTGTTGGATATTGCATAACATGATTGGATTTGCAATTAGATTTTTCAATAGGAGATGAAATATTGATACAAAACTTTGATGAAAGTGATCACATGTACATGTTTCCAGACAAAGAGGGAATCTGATAAGGACATTGCACTAACACCTTTTTTGTCAGCAAAATATTTTTATTTCTCTGAAGTCATAAAAAATTTTGTCAGCAAAATATTTTTATTGCACTACCCATAACTTCATTCTTTTCAAGACACAAAAGTAGAATATGAAAATAAAAGATCTATATCTTGCGTTAAAGATATGGTGATGTTGACCACTTTCTTGAAAACTTAAAAAGGAAATCAAGAGCATTAGATTCTTGAAAGTTGAAACTAATGTTGTCTGCTTTTTGCTGTACTAGTACAATATATCCAACTACATAAGTCAGATTTCTTTTACTAAAAAAATCCAAGAACTCTTGAGTGTAATAGCCAAATATCATAACAATGACAAAGGCCTCCTTGATAGTAATTACTATATTCATCACCGCTTACTTTTCTTCCTTAGTTTCTGCATATGATCTTGACCCTCTACAGGATCTATGTGTTGCTGTTCAAGATTCCAACCATTCTGGTAAGTCACTCAAGTTTGTCGATGATTTGTTGCTAAATAATCGTAGCTAACAAGATTTTTTGATAATCCGAGGTTAAATAAGATTAGTAATGGATTTTTGCTGTTTAGCAACGGAAGTTTCGGTGCTGATTCCTGTTTATTAGTGGATAGTGTAAATCTTTTACACTAAACAGTAGTTAAATTTGTGATAGCGGGTCAGGTACCACTGTTACCAAATTATCAATTACTACTTGTCATAGAGATTTACCTGTAATTACCTTATAAATGATCTGATTGTGTAAATATTTTTTTCACCGTAACACTGAACTTGCTTTATCTTGAGCCGAGTGTCTATCGAAAACAACTTCTCTACCTTCCTAGTAAGGTGTAAGGTTTGTGTACACTCTAACCTCTAAAGTTCACTTGTGGGATTACACTGGGTATGTTCTTGTTGTTGACACTGAACTTAGATTCTTCTCTAGATTGTTTGATTTAAAGCTAAGTCTATGTCTAACTTATGTTCCTAATCTTGGCCTGTTCCATTCATGTGCAGTTTTTGTGAATGGAAAGTTCTGCAAAGACCCACAGCTAGCCAGTGCAAATGATTTCTTTGCTTCAGGTTTCAATGAAAGTGGAATGCCAACACCAACAAATCTTGGTTTTGCTGTGAATGTGTTGAATGTAGCTCGAATGCCAGGACTCAACACTCTTGGCATTTCTATCGCTCGTGCTGATCTTGAACCGTTTGGACTAATCTCACCTCATATTCATCCCCGAGCAACTGAGCTAATACTCGTATTAGAGGGGACTATCTATGTTGGATTTGTTATTCCTGATTCAAAGAATCCCTTCAAATCGAGGTTATTCGCGAAAATCTTGAATCCAGGGGATGTGTTTGTGATCCCACAAAGTATGATTCACATTCAATACAATTTGGGAACCACCAATGCGACACATTTGAGTTGTTTCAACAGCCAAAATCCTGGAGTGCATATGATCCCTTATCAACTCTTTGGGTCAAATCCACCAATTCTTGATGATGTTCTTGTCAAAGGTTTTCAATTGGATAAGAAAGTGATAGAACATCTTCGAGCACAATTCTCGTAGGATATGTGCGGAAAAAGTAGTAGTTGTGAGTTGCTATTGTATTCTTTTCTGTAACTTGGTAATTTCTTTAACAAAAGGAAACATAACTTGGTGTTGTTCTTTTAAAAGTTTTGTTTTGTGTGTATGAAATCTTTGTCACACACCCAAAAAAAGGTGGACTGAATGTGCAAACACATAGAGGAAGTGGGGGGGTGAAAACAAAAATAGTTCCATGGCATGGGATCGTATATTGATCAATTACTTTCACTTTTTTTTTTACTGATATCCAACTACATAGTTCCATGATATGTGTAAAATTTCACTTTTTTTTTAATATAATCATGTTATGTCAGGAATTTATCAGCCCGATTAATTCATATTCATGTCGCATAAGGCATATTAAGGGGAAATCGCTACCTACGAAGAAGAAATTAACAAAGAGCTACTTTTTGTACCACTACTTGAAACTTGACACAATTTCAAGACTATTCAAATTTTAGCCGCTTTTAATACTAAAAGCTAAAATTCCAAAACTCTCTACATGTGAAACTTCATATTATGACTAGATGACTTTGTGATAACCGGAGTATCTGTCATTTGTAATCTTGTGGATGTTGATGATCACTTTGTAAAAGGAGCAAGGAGCCCAAAATTCATTAAGTTTGAATTTATGAGTAAATGACAATCGGAACGGCAATCTTTTAAGTTTAGCATCAACACCATAATTTATACAATCATATATAAGTTTAACCATATATATCAATTTTAGACATACGTATTTGAAATTTTATTTTGGCAAGCTAAATTTCAATCACCTACATCAAAAGTTCAGACAAAAAATTCCGAGATCGTAACTTCAAACACAAATGTTCCCATTTCAGTTGTCTATGTCTGAAGTCGCTGAACTTACAAAAAAATTATAAATTTTAATTTTGGTTAAAATGAAAATCCCAAATCTCTAAAATGGCTAAAGTATAAAATCTATAAAGTTTTGACTATGTTGTAAATAGGGATCCCCAAATGGACTATCTCTAAACTTGGCCCTTTTTTTTTTCTAACCAGTATAACCCCAAAGTGACACCATCATTTCCATACATAAAACCCTAAACCCTAAATCAAGAAAATCAGAATTGCCGCAAACCTTGAGAAAAAAAAACCCACACCACACACAACAATGGACATAATATCTCCAACCCCATTATTAAAGATTGTAGAAATACAAGGAAGAGGTAGATCACTTGTTTCAACTCAACCTTTAAAACCTGGACAAATCATCCTTAAAGACACCCCTCTACTTCTTTACCCTGCATCATCATCAAAGACCAATACTTTTTGCTCAAATTGTTATAAATTAATCATCCAATCTCCTATCCCATGCCCAAAGTGCATTTTTTCATTCTTTTGTACCTATAATTGTCATTCCATATCTTTATCATCATCCCATACACCTTTTGTTTGTCAATCTTTAACTCATTTTATAAAGAACTTATCTTTTAATAGTAATTTGCTATTAGACCAACAAGTTCAAGTCTTTTATCTTATCTCAGCTTATAACTTAGCACTCATTAATCCTTCGTCTTTTCGTGTTTTATTATCCCTTCAAGGGGATTCGTCCTTTGTATCCGAAAATGATGTTCATTTGTTACATTCTGTTGTTAGTACGATTTGCCCGTCGTCTACGAATCTTGGTGAATTTAGGTTGTCTAAAGAGCTTACTGGGGCTCTTTTAGCTAAGGATAAGGTAAATGCATTTGGGTTGATGGAACCGTTTGTTTGCGATAGAGAAAGGGGTGTTAGAGCTTATGGGATTTATCCAATGGCGTCGTTTTTTAATCATGATTGTCTTCCGAATGCGTGTAGGTTTGAGTATGTCGATAGTGATGTTAGTAGTGGGAGTAATAATACTGATATGATTGTTAGGGTGATTCATGATGTTGATGAAGGAAGAGAGATTTGCTTGAGTTATTTCCCTGTGAATTTTAAGTATTCGGAGAGGCAGCAAAGGTTGAAAGAGGATTATGGTTTTAGTTGTAGTTGTGATCGGTGTGTTGTCGAGGCTAATTGGTCTGATCAAGAGGATGATGATGCTATGGATAATGAGGGCGAAGAAATTGAAGAGGAAGAAGAGGATGAAGCAATGGAGGAAGATGTGGATGATGAAGTAATTGGAAATGGCAAGGTGGAGGAGAGGGATCAAGATTTTCCTCACGCTTATTTCTTCATTAGATACATGTGTAATAAAGAGAATTGCTGGGGTACATTGGCTCCGTTGCCTCCTTCTGATGCATCTCCATCCACTATTATGGAATGCAATGTTTGTGGTAATTTGAGCAAATCTGATGAGCTATAAGGTTGGCGCTGGGGACCGTCACATTTTCATATTAGCTAGCTTGTTTCTTAGCAATTTGAGCTCTTTCGTGATGTTTTCCGTGCTTAGATTTTATGAGTTTGGTTTGTAGCTATAATTTCTCGTTCCTCTGTATTTGGTAGCTCATCTTGGTTTTCATTTTGTTAGCTTGTGAGCAAGTGCCAAAGTATTGACTTGTTTACTCCATAATTTTCATGTATCATGTTGAGCAGTTTAATGATCAATCTATCAAATAACATTGTCTCTGTTGAGGTTGGGTTTGAATACTCTATACCATTTGCGTTCTTGTAGTTTTAACTTGGAAGATATGCTGCAGAGGATTTCGACAAACGCAAGCCCTCAACTTATGAGTATCAATTATTGGAGTGTTAATTTTGTGATAGAATTTATGATACAAATTGTGTAATGGTATCTAAGACTTGGATGAAATGTTTTATCATCAATAAACATGAATTCGCTTGTATAATATACTTCTGACATGGTTGAATTAGTTTTTATATTTGATGGCTTTTCTTTGATAGGTAAAATATGCTTTTATTGAAATACCAACAGAAAGTGGAAATCAACAATGTCATGCCTATTGTTGACCATTAGTCTAGCATTTAACCCCTTAATTATTTCATCAGTTTTTTGTTGACCCTATTGTAGCCCAATATTGATTTTCCAAAATGCAAGTAACAAATCATTCTTGTGTTACAACATCTTTAGACGTAGAGATACCTGCAGGCTGGGATGTGTCTGCAAATTAAAACAGATGAATTTTGATTCTTAGTCTCTGGTATTAGGATTAGCAGTAATAGTATTGAGTGGTATATTAGAAATTAGGGTTTTGATGGTTTTAGTGATATGATTGGAAAAATTGAAGCCCAAGTACTGGAAATTGCAAAGGGCTAAAGATGAATAATGACCTATGTTATTTGATAATTGAGTTAATGGTAAAAAATACACCTAAACTATCACCTTTTCGCTAGTCTCATACCTCAACTATCCATTGTTTCATTTATTTACCTAAACTGTCACTCCTTTTGTATTAAAACACACTTTTATATTAAAACACACCTCGATGCTGAGATGAAATCACACCTTCGATGCTGAGAGCAGTAATATTGCTATCTTGAGTGTCCAGCCAGCTTTTTGTGAAGTTCAACTTTTGATTCATACTAAGATGAGAACATTCATTTTTGTAGGAGGAGTTACAATATATTAGCAAACAAAATTAGGACTAAATGCTTAAGTTTCATTCTTGGACTCATCTCTGTTTCTCAATACAAATTCCAAAATTTTCTGCAAAATGAATCTGTTGACTAACCTGAGTTTGCGTGGTTGAAGTTAAAGGGGTCTGATCTCATCAATGACATGGTTAATCATTGCTTTTTGTACAAACAAGAAATAAATATACTGGGTCAATCATTGCTTTTTAGTTTTCAAAAGTCCAAAGCATATACATGACACTTCTCATTTTCAAATCAGGCAGGTTCTTCTTCTCTTTAGTATTTTACAGGGGTGGCCAGTGGGACGGGAGACAAAATTTGAGGGGATGGGGGTGGGGGTTGGGATTGGGACATGGCGGGCCGGGATATGGGGGACGGGAAGAGGTCCTGTCCCATCCCACATCCCGCCGGCAGAGAGGACGGGTCGGGTAGGGGGACTTGGGGACTTAATTTTTTTTTAAAATATATATTTAAACACTTAAATAATTGAACAAGATAGTGAAAAATATTTCAATGCATTGTCTCTTATATTATTTAATAAAAATATGATTTTTTTGTAATACAATTTCAAAATTGCAATTTTGTTTCATAGTTAAAAAGTTGCAAATCACATAGTAAAATTGCCATTAAAAAAATTACATATTCAACCATACTTTTTCTAATTTTCTCACAATCTCTTGAAGATCTTCTGTTGGAATTGAAAGTTGTTGGTCAAATTGTTCGACGTCGCTTCCCGCTCACTCGGATAAGATTTCGTTGTAGTTGTAGTCGTCTTCTTCGTTGATCTCTGGTTAACCGCACCTTCTATGCTCTGCTCTAATCCAATCACTGAATACAACTTAAATGTCCAAGCTGTCTCCCGCTAATGAGTGTCTGCTCTCCTATTTGAAACCTTTCAGCAAAAAAAGCGCTTTCAAAAGCTGTTGATGACGCTTGAATATTCAACACATCTCGGACCATCTTTGATAGTGTCGGAAATGTCTTCTCATTTTCCCTCTAGTATTTCAGCAAGTCTTCACGTCCATTTTTATTGGCAATTGATTCGAACGGTACAACACCCTGCAAAACATAAACATCAAACTCGCTAATTTGTGAAGAACTTGAACCACTATACATTCTATTTCTAAGGCCTTGATTACTTAAAGCAGAAACCGCATATGTTTTTCTAAGGTTGCATTGAAGTAGAAGATGGTACAGAAGCCGGTTGATTATTAGCACGACATATACATATTTTTACATTTTGTTTGTATGCTAGACATAATTTCTTCTTTAGTTGGTTCGTAAGTTGGTTATTCAGTTGGGTCGGTGGATGTATTTCTAAGCATTCATAAAATCGTTTCAATAAGGGCAGTACAACCGTTTACTTTAATAGTAGGATTTAATACAACACCAATAAAAGAAATAATGGGAATAGGAAAAAAATATTTTTTAAATTTTACAAACATTTTTGCAATAGCTGGAGTGTAAGATGGTTTTTTTATATATTTATTAAATAACAAAAATATTAGAGTTATATAAATTAGTGGGTGTGTTCCAATTTCAGCATGAGACTCAGTCTGAGCCTGAGGTGGAGGTGCACTAGTGGGTGTGTTATCTAAATTATCTTCTAATTCATTTTCTAAATTAAAGTATGTTTCAGATGCAGAATATACCTCATGATCTAATGATATATTAATATTAACACACATGAGTGAAATCATCGTAATTAGGATTACTAGAAGATGCACCCTTACCCCTGTTACCCCTAGTACCTTACCAGAAAAACGTCCACTTCGTTCCATTATAATTATGCAAATAAATGATGAAAGTTAATGAAATTAAGTACGATAATTAAAATTAAGTAACAATAATAATTTCAATAAAAGAAGGAACGAAGGTACCAAACGTCGACGTAACGTCGACGTGTAATCGAGGTTGAAAATTGAATCTTTGCTCGATGATCCTCAAGCTAGTTGTCAACTTCACTCCCAATTTTTGAACTTTGATAGAAATTAGCAAATAAAATATAATATTTAGTGTGCAATTTAGACTTGTAGAGAGAGATGGTAGGAAGATTTGTGAGAAAAATGAAGAGGAAAATGATGTATTTATAGTTGAAAAATAGGGTTAATGTGTAAATATACTAACTTAGGGGTAAAAATTAGTATTAAGGGGGTAGGGGGTTTATGGTATGCGGGGGGGGGGGGGGGGGGGGGGGGCAAAATGGCCGTTACTAGCCGTTGTCAACGGCTAAAATGGAAAGTGACCCGTTGTGCAACGACTAGTTCTTCAAAGGGGGAGAGGGGGTCGGTTTGGGGGCGGGATCGGGACATCCCGAGTTCGAACCCTGCTACCGACATTGTGTTGGAAATTTGCCTTTGGTGGGGGTTGCATCCATCTATATTTAATGACTTAAACACTAGAGTTCCGCATGTTGGAGGCTTTGTCTCTTCACTCGTGCATAATCTACTAAGTGAGTAGATGACCATAGGGCCAAAGATCGTCAAATTTCGTTAAGAAATGAAAGAGATATTGCTCCACGAAGTAAGGTGTTTGAGGCATGAAAATATGGTGTGAGACAAATCTACTACATCGGTGGGAAAAAGAAGAATTGTTCTTTTTATAAGCCTAAAAAATGGATAAGGATTTGGGACCCCAAGGGGAAACCCATGTGTTTGAAGGAGGGAGGACCTAAGGTGTGCTTGGGTTCGAGGCTAAGCCCACACGCGCGCCGCCGCCGCCCGCCAGTCCCGTCCGGGGCTGGGGTCTCGGGCTTTTTCTGATATTATCTTTTTGGAGCCAAATTGCTTAGTATTTCAGTTTGATCCCTGGAGTTTCAGAAAAGATAAAATTGGGAAGAAGCTCACGGCGGAAGGCAGAAAGTTTCTGCCTCTTGGGTTGGTTTTTGGAGTAGTGAATCTCCATTACTAGGCACTTGAATTCGATCATTATTTGGCTTATTGTAACCCCTCATTAAGTGTTATTACATGGCTATTGAAAGTCATTAGTTGGCTAGTTGAGAGGTCATCCTCCTAAACACTATATATTGAGACCTTACTCTTATTTGAGGGCAGTAGAAAGATAAGAGAGCAACAGAAACAGTAGAGAGAAAGAAAGATACAAAAACAGTAGAAACAAAAGAACAGAAACTCTTCATTTTCCTCTAAATTTTCCATTCTTCAGCAAGTCGTTTCATGTTTGTTTTCTTCATCAAAATCAACCTATTTGCTTTGTAGTGTTGATTAGTTGTTGTTTTATCTTGGGAGACTATTGCCCGCTAACGTAAAAACATATATACGGGGCAATCTTGTCTTAAAGACAGAGAGTCATCTCTCGACTCAACCACAATTGTAACAATCCAGATTTAGTGTTTCTTGATTTCAGGTTATCAAGTAACAAGACTCAACAAGCTTGCGACAATTATAATCTTCGCTGTTTGTTTATCCTTTCGAACACTTGTAATATTTATTTACTTTCCGTACTGCTTGATTCCAACAATTATATCCAACATATTGTACATTCCGATTTTTTTTGCGGGGCGGGGCGGTAACCGGTACAGGGCGGGATCGGGCCGTCCCGACCCACTGGACAACCTTAGTATTTTATAAGAAGCTAGTCAATGGGTGTCTAGAAGTCCATCTTTATAAACTTATTAAATCCATTAGGTAAGGAAGCTGATCTAATTAATTAACCACTTCTTTGGTTACTGATTATATTAATGGTTACTTCTTTGGACTCAAACCTGCATTTGAAAATGAGATAGCACCTGGACAAATTATTTCGGGTAGACGGAAAACAAGGATTAAATATGATTAAAAACGGAAACAAAGATATGAACATCGTCTAGATCAGAGTATAAGTAGTCACACCTTTCTGGTTGTTTGAATAAAGTCATAACAAGCCCAAAGAAAACTAACTTGTTTGTTTGCTAAGAAACCAAACTTTGCTATAACAATGAGGATGTGCTGGTTCATAACAACTTTAGCAATTACTGCTTTCTTTTCTTCCCCTGAGTATGCTTATGATCTCAACCCTCTACAAGACATATGTGTTGCAGTTAACGACTCTAAGGCTTCGGGTAAATCATCCCTCTATAATATTTGCTTTGAATGTCAAAATATACACGGTATAAACATACCTTGTGTATACCGTGTATATCACGGAATCGCATAACAATTGGGAAACCGTGATATACATGGTATACACAGCCGTGTATATCGTATATATGGTAAACATATTTGGATTATTTCTTTCAGAATGAGGCGTAGTTTTTGTATGTTGTATAATTTTTGTTATCTGTTAGCTCATTTTATTTTACTTGTGCAGTTTTCGTGAATGGAAAGTTTTGCAAAGATCCAAAGCTTGCAAAAGCGGATGATTTCTTTGCTTCAGGTCTTAACGTTAGTGGAAATTCAATGCCTCAATTTGGTTTTGCTGTAAATGTTGTGGATGTAAACAATATGCCTGGACTCAACACTCTTGGTATTTCTATAGTTCGTGCTGACTTGGAACCACAGGGTCTCGTTCCACTTCACACGCACCCTCGAGCTTCTGAGCTCATAACTATCTTGGAGGGTACTCTTTATGCAGGATTTCTTGCACCTGTTGCAGCAAACATCTTTAAAAGTCGTCTCTTCTCCAAAATCATGAATCCTGGCGATGTGTTTGTGATCCCACAGGGGCTTATTCACTTTCAGTATAACGTGGGACACAAAAAGGCTACTCTGCTTGCTTCTTTCAACAGTCAAAATCCTGGAACCATCATTATTCCTAGTTCAATCTTCGTTTCAGATCCACCTATTCTTGATGACGTACTTGCCAAAGGCTTCCAGCTTGATAAGAAAGTGATTGAAGAACTTCGAAAGAAATTCTCATAGGGTGTCATTAAAAATATGATTATGTTTTCTTCTGAAAGTTGTTTGTGTAGGATTTTATTGGATTCAAAACACATAAGTAAGGCACAACGGAAGTTTAAAATTTTATTTCTTACTTACCCCAACAACTTTTCTGGTATGGTTATACAACAATCAAACTTGTAACATAAAACATAATACTTACATGTTATAGTATCTGGAATCTTTATCTACTATAAGGTTGATACGCGGTTTCCCTTTCGACTGCAAGCTCTAAGCTTTAATGTACTTCTCTTTCGGGAAGCTAGGAAATCCGGCAGAGGTTCGAGAGAGTTTTGATTCTAAGTCTCTAAGCTTAGAATGATAATCTGAAATTGGTGTGTTGAATAATGAAGAGAATGCCACTATTTATAGGTGAAAATTAGGTCAAACCGGATTAGGGTTTGACCTTGGGCCTGGCCCAAAAATCGATGCAGAGGCACCGCGGCGCTAGACGTGCTCCTGCACTGTCTCGATTTATTTTCTGCGCATTCTTAATTAAATCCAAAATCCAATTTTGACTTATTTAAAATAATCATTACTCATTTAAATATCTCGATTCTAAATCAAACATTTAATTACTCTCTCAATACATTCTTAGATCGAAAGGACAATCGACATAGTGTGACCCTACATGCCTTCTCATATCGACATTAATCAAATTAAGATCTACGCGGAACTCCTAGATGGCGCCGCAAGACGAACTCAATATGTGAAGTACGTTTACGCGAATCCAGTAAACTTAACCTTTATATGGTAAGATTAAATCCTTTCATTCACGACACACCCGATCAAACTTAGGATTTGTCAAGTGTCTATCCAAATGACTTAATCATTGTATCTCATCTATATTAGTTGACAACTAGACCATATTCTAAATACGACTATTGCGTTGGTCAACGACTTAGTCAACCTAATATCATTGAGAATCCGAGTGTTCTCTCGAATATACATTCGAGGAATGAATCCTAATCTTGGCTCAACTACCACCTTTAATCCACATCGTAATGTACCCAATACAAGCCGTATCTCAACCTATAAGGCATTTGAGCTTAGGACGGAATCAAAGTACATTACTTTGTAGACAAGGCGCGTATTGACCTCAAATCTAAGGACTTCTATCTCCCACACGCTGATCATACTTTAGACAAGTATAACAAATAATATATCAGCAAGGTATACCAATACTTCCAAAGTATCCATGTGTCCATCACGAGTAGCCATTACTCGTAGCAGGTGAGACATACTACATCCTCCAAGGATGTGATGCAAACCACATGTCGACTTATCACATATCATCGATATCCTATTCTCGATGATCATTAGTCGAGGCTATTTTAAGAGTTACGTTATAATATTAATAACAGCGTAACCTCCAGGGATGCATATTATAGAATATTACAAACAATCAATTAATAATTCAATAATTTGCAAATGCCAAAATATTAATCTCCATTAATAATAATATGAATGTGTATATAGTACATTTGTCCTAATACAGATTGTCTCTAGGACATAAATATACTTTCAATCTCCCACTTGGCCTAGAGCCAATCTCCAACATATCTAATGCCCATATTCTCAAAATGACCATTATGCTTGACTAAGCTTAATGGTTTAGTGAATGGGTCAGCTAGATTATCGTCTGTCGGAACATAGTCTAATCTAATCTCTTTAGTCTCCACCATCTCCCTGAGTATGTGGTACTTCCTTGGTACATGCTTGTTTCTGTTGGTTGATCTTGGTTCCTTAGCTTGCGCAATCGCACCAGTGTTGTCACAATAAACCGTCATTGGACAAGTGGCACTTGGAACAACCCCTAGTTCCTTCGGGAACTCAGATATTGCGACAACTTCTTTACCAGCTTCTGATCGAGCAATGTACTTAGCTTCTGTTGTCGAATCAATAGTTGTAGCTTGTTTGGAACTTTTCTAGCTTACTGCTCCACCATTGAAAATGAACGCGTACCCAGATTGATATTTGTAGTCATCAACATCTGTCTGGAAGCTAGCATCAGTGTACCCAATAGCAGCTAGCTTTTCTTCCCCACCATAGACTAAGAAGTAATCTTTAGTTCGTCTAAGATACTTAAGAATACTCTTGACTGCCTTTCAGTGTTCTTCCCCAGGATTCTGCTGGAATTTACAAGTCATACTAAGTGCAAAGGCCACATCTGGCCTAGTACAGGTCATGGCATACATGATCGATCCTATAACCTAAGTATATGGGAGACGATGAGTCCTAGTGATCCTACGAAGTTGATTATTCTGTGTTTCAGTGTTTGTTGCATTCTGATTGTGAGAGGGTCTTTGTGTGTTAGACAATCCATCACCTTGAGAGCTTTCAGGAATGTCATTTTCATGTATTTCCTGAATAGAATGATGTACAACCATTGTATCATCTTCCATTGGTTGTGTATGAAAGTCTTGCATTTCTACACTATCTCTCACAACACTCCCACTGGCTGAAGGGCGTACTTTAAGTACCCAATCTTCACCAGATACTCCCACTGAATCCTTGTTTAGGTCATTCGACAAGGGTTCAACTTCTGTGTTATCTTATGGTTCTTGAATTTCTTCAAGTTCTATCTATGTGCAGCTATGTTCCTTGTAGACATATTCTTCTTCAAGGAAAGTTGTGTTCCTGGAAACAATGACCTTATGTTCTCCAGAAAGATAGAAGTAGTATCCCTTAGTTTTCTTTGGATACCCCACGAAGTAACATTTCTCACTTTTAGATTCCAACTTGTCAGTGAGCATTTTCTTAACATATGCAGGGCACCCCCAGGGTCTCATATGTTTAAGAGTTGGCTTCTTGCCACACCATATCTCATAGGGTGTCTTTTCTACTGACTTGGAAGGAACCCTGTTCAGAACATATATAAAGGTTTGTATAACATGTCCCCAAAGGTATGTGGGTAGAGCTGAAGTGCTCATCATGGATCGAACCATATCCAACAAGGTTCGGTTTCTCCTTTGGCAACACCATTCATCTGTGGTGTTCCAGGAGGTGTCCATTCTGACTGGACCCCATGTAGCTTTAAGTAATCTAGAAAATTCTTGCTCAAGTATTCACCTCCTCGATCCGATCGAAGGCTCTTGATACTTGTTGTAAGTTGCTTCTCTACTTTCGACTTGTACTCCTTGAACTTCTCAAAAGCCTCGGATTTGTGTCTCATAAGATACACATATCCATACCTTGTGAAGTCGTCAGTAAAAGTGATGAAGTATGGAAAGCCTCCTTTAGCTTGAGTCGAGAATGACCCACATACATCAATATGGACCAACTCAAGCACCTCCTTGGCTCGCACACCTTTCTTAGAAAGTGGTTTATTGGTCATCTTTCCTCTCAAGCAAGATTCACAGTTACCATAAGACTCCAAGTCAAATGGTTCGAGGTAGTCTAACTTCCTCAACCTTGCTATCCTTGATTCGTTGATATGATCAAGTCTACAGTGCCATAGGTAGGTAGAGTTTCTGTTGTCTCCCTTCTTGGCTTCATACTTGCACCAACATAACAAAAACATTTAGAAATTAAGTCAATTTTAAACATTTTTGTTACCTTGTCATCAGTGGGAATTCTGTAGTGGATGGTCCTCCATGCTATACACGACATCTTGTATGGGATGTCTTTATGCCATATCTTAGCGTCAATGGTAGCATGAACTTTTTTCTTTCCTAGCAAGTTCAAAGATGAAGCTGTAGAAAAATTCCCAATTTCAGATTCTGTCCAGAAGGGCGTGTCTTCAGCATTGTGATGCAGAACTAGTTCACATTTTCTGGAAATCTCCTTGACTTGATCATTTGGTTGGGGATTTAAGATTGTCCAGTCCCATTGCCCTTGTTTAAGCACATCTTTGATAGCAATGTGTTGGTAGATCATAGTATCATTCATTTCATCACATAGGGGTCTCTTTTTTGTCCAATTGTCAAATCAGAAATTTGTGTCCCCTTTTCCTACTTTTCATCATATTTTTTTCATCAATTTTATTCCTGATCTCTAACATGGCCTTCCAGCTGTGTTATTGACCTAGTTTCCAAATTATGGTGGTAAGGTGTTCAATTCTACAATATTTAGTTCTCAGGATTCTGGATCATAAGCAGTTGGAAGTTCTAAATTTTTACCATTGATTTGGCAGTGAAAGCTTTATAAGTATCTTCCATTTTTCTGAAATTTGAATCTCCTTCAAGTTTTCTCAAGACATCCAATGGTATTTCCCTCCTTCTTCATTACCAGTCCAGTAGAACCTGGTGAGATATGTTTCAATTAATTCAAAAGTGCTCTTTGGAGGGTGGACTGCAGCTAAAGTGTGAACATTAAAGACCATGAGGACATGTTTGATCAGAGTTGCCCTTCCCCTGAGGAAAGGATTTGAGATGTCATCCCTTGATCCTGCTTATGACCTTACTAGTCATCTCAGTAAAAATGTTAAGAGTCTTTCTTCCGGTGTAAATTGGGCACCTCGGTTATTTTAAGAGAAGGTGTTCATATCTCATTTTAAGGATTTTCCCAATTCTTCTAATGTTACTCAGGGTAGTGTTTGGGGCCATAGAGAAGGAAATCTTGCTTTTGTTGATGAACACTTTTTCATATTTTCAGTCAGAGTTTTGAGAATAAACTGCAGGAATGACTTCTTTCCACTTGAGAAAACGATGGTGTCATCTGCAAATGATAGGTGGTTAATTTGAGGACCAGGATTATCCATGGAAAAACTATTAAAAGCAGGAGTTCTATAGAGAGCATTTAATTTCTTGAAAAGTAATTCTGCTGAGGATAAATGAACTAGGAGATAGATGATCTCCCTATTTAAGTCATCTTCCAATTTAAAGAAACCTTGTCTGCTGCCATTTACTAAAAGAGAATACCAATTGTTAGAGATGAACCTGTAAATTAGACCAATCCAAGACTCAGCAAAGCCAAAGTGTCTCAACAAAAAGCACAGATAAGGCTAGAACACTCTGTCATAAGCTTTAGACATATCCAACTTAAGAATCACATTACCCCTATATTGGGCCTATTGATGTCATTTACAATCTCCAGAGTAAGTAAAATATTTGCAGAAATGAATCTACCCTTAACAAAACCACTTTGATTGTGACTAACAATTCTTGGGATAATTTTAGACAGTCTAGGGTTAATGAGTTTAGAATTTTTTTTACTAGAAGTATTGCATAAGCTAATAGGTCTAATTTCATTAAAATCTTGGGGGCAAGTAATTTTAGGTAATATAACAATACAAGTATGAGTGAAGTATTATGGAAGGATAGCACCTTGGAAAAATGATATGACTGCAGCATGGACATCTTCTGCAATGATTGGACATATTGTTTGGTAGAAGGTTGCTTGAGAACACACTTTCTTTTACCTCTTCTAACGTAGGTAAGGCAGTAAGTGAGGTATTGTCTTCATCAGAGACAACTCTATCCATCACTCTCAGACTTGCATTGTTTTCTTCAACCTCTTCTGCTTCAAATAGCTTGGTGAAAAAATTTATAGCAGCTTCAGCCACCTGAGTAGTTCCTTCCACCAAGTTTCCATCTTGGTTCTTGATTTTTTGGATGGACAACCTTTTCCTCTTGTCCTTAATGACACTCTGAAAGAATGCAGAGTTAGTATCACCCTCCTCAAGCCATTTGACCCTAGCTTTTTGGCTCAATACATTCTCTTGAATTTTCAAGTATCTGGTGAACTTAGATTGGCCTTAGAAAGATTCATCTTGTTTTCCTGAGTGTTGTTATTTATGGACTCCTCATCAAGATCTCTTATGATCCTTTCAAGCCTTTTTGGCCAAGTAATTTTAGTTGGATAACTGCCATTTTGTTTCCCTATATTGCTCTCCATCCCCCGAGTTTTTTTTTCTTTTTCAAATCTGCCTTAAACGACTAATATCATTATGTTTTACACTTGAATTGTCCTATAAAAGTGCTTATTGCTTGCCAAAAATTCTATTTCTACAATTGGTAGGTCATCATGTTATTCAAATAATTAAGTCTGTACTTTTCATGGTTTTCCATCTTACAACTTTCGTACCAATTCAATCGATCAATGGATCGGTTAAACATTTAATTAGCTAGCCTGGTCTTGAGTCTTCTGTGTGGTATTCATCATTATTCGACTGTTGGAGTCACATCAACAGTGGTTGGAACAACTCACAAAATCCAACTACTTCACTACTTCATTGCCCCTACCGTTTGTCGTACCTCTATTGAAACAAACTGAGTTTATGTTCTTACATTGATTGGTTATTCCTCTCCGTTCATATATGTTGTTTTTCAATTTTGGTCTCGATTAGTTCACAAGATTGAATGGCCAATTTTCTTCCTGAACCCTCGAATCGATTGTTTTCCAAGAATGTTGAGACGGGTATGTAAGTCATGTATCTGGGAGAAACTTAAATAAAAGAAGGGCTTTCAGTTTTTGCACTTAGTCTTGCGGTTATTTTCAAAATATATATGTAAGCTTTTTTTTTTAAAAGAAAGATTATATGTGTCCAATCTCTAGTGTAGGGGTGGGCGTATATTGGTTCGGTTCGGTTTTGTATCCGAAAAATATGAACCGAATAAAAATCATTTTTTTAAAAAAAAAAAAACGAATACAACTTTTTTTTTAAAAAAACCCAATATGTTCGGTTTATATGCCGAACGTATCAGATTATATCGGTTTTTTCTAGTGGGCCGGGCCGGGCCGGATAAGGTCGGGGAATTTTTATTTTTTTTAAAAATTGAATTTCCAAAACTGAAATTGATATTCACACCTACACTATCATGAAATTTCGACGTTGAAATCTATTGTGTATTGTGAGATTTTTTACTAAAGAAAAAGGAAAATTAGAAATCGATTTGGGGGAAAACACAATTGATTGGGAAAACGAACGTTTTTCTAAAAATTGGCTGCACCAATTGACCGGCCGCGTCTCGAAAAAATACGCAAAATCAAAAAATAAATCGGGTAAATCGGACATTCGAGCGCAGAGTTATGACCATTTAAAGTTTTATCAATTTACAACAACTTTTTCTCCCTACATTTTATGTCAATGCTTCCGTGATATATTAATCAAGTTCATGCCGCATGCGACTTCCTTAAAAGCTCATAGATTAGCTTCAATGACTATGATTCAAGAGATAGAGTAGCCTAAAATAAAAAATAATAAAAATATATATATATATATATATTTAATTCGGTTTTTCGGTTCGGTTCGTATCCAAAATTTAAAAATCGAACCGAATCACTAAATCCGGATTCGTTTCGGTTTTAAAAAAAATCAGTTTTTTTTAAAAAAAAACCAAGAAAAAACCGAACCGAAATTCGGTTCGGTTTTTCGGTTCTCCGGGTTTTTTGCCCACCCCTACTCTAGTGGTGGTTTAATGATATTGGCACATTAAAATATATGGACTTTACTCAGTGCAACAACAAAGTTACTAATAAACAGTAACTATATGATAGTAAAGTTGCAAATTAATTTTTATCTAATTAAATAACTAAATTTTATCCATTATAATTACTAAAGTTTACCTACTAGAATGACAACCTACACATGAAGCCATGAAATATAGTAGATTTTATTGTTATATTGAGTAATATATTGTGACTTTAGTGTTACAAATTTTTATATGTTTACTGTTATATTGGTAAAATTCAGTTAGTTGAACATAACTAGAGAGAGTTTTTTTGCCGTTACTGCCCCAATAAGTTAAATTCAAATTTCATTATTGTGACAAAAAATAATTTATGACTTTACTATTACTGAATAAAATCAGTGATCACACGATCATGAAATTAACTCTTCAATATTCATCAACTCTTCAATAATATTGCTGTCATTGAGTGCTGGGCTAGTTTAGGAGTTCCACATTTCACTCGTACTAGGATGAGAACATTCAGTTGTAAGCTAAGGTATGATCTTATTATGATCAGCAAACAAGAAATTACCACTACATGCTTAGATTAACAATTGATCAATCGTGGACTTTTCTCATTTTTCCAATTCAAATTCCAAAGTTTGTTAAGGCATTTGATTTCTATCATTAACCCACTTTCTTGAATACGTAATTTCACCATGTATGAATTTAAAGGCGGATTCAGAATTTTAATTTGATGAGTTTAATTTTTAAATTTTCACCACTGAATTACTTATTACACATATATAAATTATAGTTCGAAATCTATATATTTATCCAAATTTTAGTAAAATCTGGCAAATATTACTATATATACTTTGTGTCGAATACGCTGGATTCATATGAATCCATTACTTATATTGTCCATCCGCAACTGCATGTGTTGAGTTGTGAAATTGATTGTTGACCGTTTACCACTTATTAGAGTAAAAAACAGATCACAAGATTCTTGATTAATGGTTACTTCTTGAACTTGACACTGCATATTAAAATGGGAAAAATACCTTGACTTTGCTTTTTAATAAATGACTAAGATGGAAAAAAGGGATATTAAAATAGACCAGAACTATAAGTAGTTGTAACTCTAATACGAATATCAAACATCAATGAAATCAAAAAGTTCACCATGGCATGTGCAGAGAGTTGTGAATAAGTTAACTGTTGACTTTGACCACTGATTAGAGGAAAAACAGATAATTAATGATATTGATTAATGGTTACATCTCTATTAAAAAAAAAGATTAATGGTTACATCTTGAACTTAAACTTGCATTTTAAAAATGAGAAAATTACGTGGACTTTCCTCTTGACAAATGACTAAGACCACTATAAATAGTAGACATCTCTCTGGAAAAAGAAAAACAAATAACAAGCCCAATTAAGCAAAAAAAAACTTGTTTCCAAATTTAATGAAAGTAGATTTTGCTGTAACAATGAGCATGAGCTGGTTAATTACAACTTTAGCCATTTCTGCTTTCTTTTCATCCCAATTAGCTTATGCATACGATCTCAACCCTCTACAAGACCTATGTGTTGCAGTTAAAGATAACGTTTCTGGTAAATCATCCTCTTATAGTCATGAGACCTTTTTAACTAATTTGTTTTTGGTAAGTTACAATTTAACCGGTTAGCCAAAATAATACATCTGATAGCCAAATATACATAAATCATACATTAATTTATGCATATCATACACATATTATATATGTACCGGCTATTATTCTAGGTAACCGCTATACAATATTTTTTTTGCATTTAAGAACTCTTCGAGGGCCACGGCCTACGGTTCCAAAGTCGTTGGATAACAAGGACAACTGTTTAGTAAATGACCCTCTTTTAAACCAAGTTTAAAGATTTTTTGTGTTCAAATTGAAAATCTTATGAGAAACCGTTAGATCATTATCTACAATTATGCAAGTTGTTGAAAATGTGAGACGACAACCTAATGTTTTGTACATAAGGTTGTTCAGAAATATATGAGCAAACATTAGACTCAAGTCAAACGTTGTTCGAAAGGATAATTTCCTAAGCGCAATATTTACACAACTTTTAAAAATAGGAATAAAATCTTAATTGGGTCCTAAAATGGAATATTTGCATAAATCAGCCACCTACTTTATCCACTCAAGTACTAAGCTTCGTCTACAACAGATTCGAACCGTTCCATACACCCCCCCTCTTTTAACAATATGTTGTATAATTATAATTAAATTATGTCATATATATGCTAACTTCATTTTGGTTCACTTGTGCAGTTTTCGTGAATGGAATGGTTTGCAAAGACCCAAAGCTTGCAAAAACAGATGATTTCTTTGCTTCAGGTCTTAATGTCAGTGGAAAAATAGTGCGGCAAAAGTTTGGTTATTCAGTGACTATTGTGGACGTAAACAATATGCCTGGACTCAACACTCTTGGCATTTCTATAGCTCGTGCTGATTTCGAACCAAAGGGTCTTATCCCACTTCACACGCACCCTCGAGCTACTGAGCTCATAACTATCTTGGAGGGAACTGTCTATGTTGGATTTCTTGCACCCGCAGCGAACATCTTTAAGAGTCGTCTCTTCTCCAAAATCTTGAATCCTGGTGATGTCTTTGTGGTTCCACAAGGGCTTATTCACTTCCAGTATAATGTGGGACGTACGAATGCTACGGTACTCGCTACTTTCAATAGTCAAAATCCTGGATTCGTCATGATTCCTAATTCAATCTTTGCTTCGGATCCGCCTATTCTTGATGATGTTCTTGCCAAAGGTTTCCAGCTTGATAAGCAAGTGATTAAACAACTTCGAAAGAAATTCGCCTAGGATATATATGTCATTACAAATGTTATTGTGTGTTCAATAGATTCTGTTAGGATAGTATTTAAAAAACATACTCCATAATAGTTACTGTTAGTTGGTATGTTTCCAACCGTTTCTCTTCTTCCATCGTGTAAGGTCTTTTATAACTAAATAAATATTTGAAGGAAGTGTTATATAGTTTGTAATATTGGAGTAATAATATTTTAAATTGGGTAATACAATTGAAATAACTAGTTAGGGTATCATATATGAAATATGTACCATCGTTGAAAACTTGTTTTGGGTATTACTATTGAAATGGGTACCACTAGTGAAATATTTCAACGGGTATCACTGGTGAAATATTTCAACATGTTTGTTCTTCAAAAGGACACAATCTTTCGGAACAATTGTCTATTTGAACTACTTATCTTCTCTATAAATAGAGAGGTAATTGCTCCATATCTGTCACTTTTAATTTAACTGATAATAGGCTTGTTGTATCCCAAAAGAGCGTTCTTCTAACCCCATAGACATGCAATCACTCTTTTGAGACAGTAATAATATCACGCCTCAAGCTTTTCCTTCTTATTCTCTTAATCCAATTTCTAACAATTCAAAAGAGTGATTCTACTGTTATGGATATAACCAGAATTCAGGAATCTCTTTGGTGAATAAGGATTTCATCGATCTTGATAGGTTTGATGGAACAAACTTCACTCGCTGGAAGATAAAATAGTGTTTCTTCTCACTGCTCTAAAAGTTTATTATGTTTTGAATCTTGAAATCACTGCAATTCCAGAACCAACTGAAGGAGAATCTAAAATTGTGAAAGCATTAAGAAAGAAACGTGAAAAAGATGAACTAATTTGTCGTGGGCATATTCTCAATACTTTGACTGATCAATTATATGATCTTTATTCAAACTTGAAGACTCCAAACGAAATATGGGATGCGTTGGAGGAAATATATCAAAACGAAAAAAAGGGCACATATAAGTTTCTTTCTCTGCAATATTTTGAGTTTCAAATTAAAGAGAAATTATCAATCATGGATCAAATTTATAAACTGCAAGTGTTAGTTTTTAATTACGAGATCTTGATATGAAAACTCCTGATGCTCTACAAATTGGTGCAATCCTGGCCAAACTGCCTAATTCATAAAAAAATTACAGAAATAAAATTTTGCATTCTCGTGAAACTTTGACATTTGAGAAATTCAAATCTCATTTGCAAATTGAGAGTGAAACTTCATGCACGCGACTCAGAGTTACAACCTGTTTCAAAGGTTAATAATCTCAGTCACTATATTGAAAGCAAGTCAAAGTATGAAAAAGGTTGTTGGTCTTAAAACCAATAAAAATTTTTTTAAGAAAAAGACTATAAAATCAATTACTTGCTTTAATTGTGGCAAGAAAAACCATTTTGCTAGTGACAGCATGTTTAAAAGAAGGGAAAGAATTTTGGAATCTCAAAAAATTCCGAAAAGACAAACATGATTGAGGAAGTTGTTACCGATTTGATTGCTATGGTATTAAATTTGAAAATTGAAATGGTAACGGAAGTAAACATTGATGATGCCTCAAAATCAGAAGAATGGTGGCTAGATTCTGGCGCTACCATTCATGTTTGCAACAACAAAAAATAATACAAGACCTATGAAGAATGCAAGACGCTTGAAGGTGTTTTTATGGGCAATGATGTTGAAGTCAAAGTCGAAGGCAAAGGTAGCGTGGAATTAAATTTTACATCTGGACAAAAACTAACTTTGTTAAATGTTTATCATGTGCTTGAAATTAGGAAGAATTTAATTTCGGCAAGTTTGTCGTTCAAGAAAGGCTTTAAGATTTTCATAGAATTTGATAGTGTTATTATTTCTAAGAATTCTATATTTGTTGGAAAAGGATACTATTGTAATGGTTTGTTCAAGATGAGTATTAATAATATTAAAAGTTTTGCTTATATTTTTGAGTCAAATTATATGTTATGACATGCTAGATTAGGACATTTAAATTTTGGTTCTATGAAATTTATGTCAAAGATTGGGTACTTAGCATGCAATCATGAACAATTAGATAAGTGTGAAATTTGTATTCAAGCAAAGATGATAAAGAAATCTTTTTCTAGTGTTGAATAAAATTCACAATTGCTTGAACTTATACACTTTGATATATGTGAATTAAATGAAATATTAACAAGAGGAGGAAAGAGATATTTTATTACTTTCATTGATGATTATTCTAGATATTGTCATGTGTATTTAATCAAAACAAAAGATGAAGCTTTTCAGAAATTCAAGAAATTTAAAATTGTTGTGTAAAATCAAAAGGATCAAAAGATCAAAATGTTAAGAAGTGATAGGGGAGGAGAATATTTCTCCAATGAGTTTGATGAATTTTGTGAAGTTCATGAATTTATACAACAGAAAATTTCACCCTACACTCAAATTATCAATAGTAAACTTTTTAACTGAAATCAAGTTTTTAATCAATTGTGGGGCCATAAAGGACATTCTTTAAAGTTAACAGTAGGTTTGGTGGAGACAATTTGGTAGAACCATAACCACGAATTGGAATAGAATGACCATTTCCGACAATTATACCATTATTTTTGCTTAAATTAAAATAGGACGAGAGATTATTTTAGAAGGACGTCATATAAGACGTCGCTCCGGTGTCCATATACCAATTTTCTGATTTGACGATTCACTTTATAATTTATTTAGTATCATTTAGCAACATCTTAAGATGGCATAACATTAAAAATGAAGGGTCATGACTCATGACGTTCAAATGAGGGAAGGCCTATGCTGAATGCAGTGTTATAGCTAAAGTGTTAGTTATCCCTGGAGAATAGTATATTTGTAATAATGAAACTCAAAGGAATTAACACACAAGTGGAGAAGCATGTGTTTAATTTCATGCAAAGCAAATAACCTTACCAGTATTTGACGTGTCACCAATATTTTTGAAAAGAGAAGGGTGCCTTTGGAAAATGGACATAGGTGGTTTTCTTTTTTTCAAGTCCAAAAAAACTATAAAATAGATTGTTGATTCAACATTAAATAAAGCGCGTAAAATATCAATCAAATTTAAAACATCAATATCAAATCTAAATGGAAATATTTAGAACTAAAATGGTGAAAAAATATCAGATACGCTATTAGGTGTTCACAGGGAAAAACTAGTTTTCTTAGCTTCTAGAAAATAAATTCAACTACTACTTAAAAGTACTTATTATTTTCCTAAATATTTGACCAAACACCTCTAACTCTATATAAAAAAAGTTAAACACCTTTAATTTCCTAGTCACAAGATAATTATAAGGAGAGGTACTACCGAACGAATTGTTCTCCATTTTGGCAAAATAAATACTTACAGTCAATTTTTTAATACAATTGATTATTGAATGAGGCTATAAAAATTTACGCAAAATTGACTGGCAACTCTTCAAGTCTTTTCACTAACTATCTTAGGTGTGTACCCCCACCTCCCAAACCCACTTAGAGGTAAGAATATATCGAACAAGATTATCAACTCACCTAGAACTTAATTAATCTATTCTCTGCCCGCATGATATCAAGTATCAATGAAGAAGAATTGATGTTGAATTAAGGTACTATATCAACTTCCAATTTTCTTTTATTTTAAGGGAGCTAGGTAAAGTAGATGAATGAGGTTTATATGTCACAAACAAAGTTAGTATCAACGTAGCATTTTCAAGAAAGAATAGTGTATCAAATAAGTAACGACAAGAAGAATCAATTGGGATCAGGGGCGGATCAAGTCATGGCCCAGGGTGTTCACCCGAATATCCTGGGCAAAAAATTACAATGTATATTTAAGGTAAATTTTTTGTATACATGTACATATATTAATTTTAGAACACCATGAACAAATGTAAAAGGCTAGCTCAAGTGATCCAGCTATTTTTTCAAACACCCTGTGTGAAAAATCTAAATTCGTCATTGATTGGGACTACTGAAAAAAAGAAAAGAGTTCCCCGTAACGTAATTCCAAATTATGTTAAAGGCATAGGTAAGAACTAGAGAAAATAATAAAAATGGTCCTTTATATTTGAGGTAGTTTCAAAGTAGTCCTTGGAATATATATATTCTCGAGTATTTCTTTTTGATCTTCTAAATTTGTTAAAAGTGAGCATTTTTTTTGTTGTTAAATATTAAACAAACCCGTCTGTTAGAGTTGACGGAAAATATGAAAAAACGAATATTTGAAGGTGCAATTTATGTAGTTTCTGATATTTTGGGTCTATTTCAAGAGTGTGTTGCGGTTTTTAAGGGGAAACTTCTACTATTTTTTTTTTTTTTTGTCTACTTCTGGTATTTAGTGCAATTTTTTTGTGTTTTAGTTTTTAGGATTTGATTTGGTTAAATATTTTTCATAAACCAAACGTCCTCACTTTGACAAACTTAAATGAACGAAACATCTCAGAAATTTATTCAAGAGACTACTTAAACCCTAGGCTGCTCGGACTCTTCACTTTTGATGATGCACCCGTGTCGACACGACGCGGGATATGGGATCTGTACCTCATATGGTCAACCGATTTGAATACTTTGACCTAAATCGACGGAGATATTTGGGACAAATATAAATAATTTTTGCAATAAAAACAAAAGTTAATGTGAAATTGAAGAAAATTTGATACCTTGTATATAGAAATTTCTATGTCAGTCTTTTTCCTTAAATCTCCCTCGGATGGGATACCTTGTAACTTTTCCACATAATGTCTCATATTGTAGACATATAACTTTAATTTTTAGATATTTGAATTATTTTTAGCCAAATCCCCGCATCCATATCCGTACCTGGATCCATACCCCCGCATCTTAAAATTTAGATTATGAAGAATCCGATCTCTAGATCTGCACCCGTATCAGACACCTGCACCCGTGTCCGGACAACTTAGCTTAAACCTACCCAAGTATAAGGACTATTATGTCATTTTCTCGTAAAAACTACACACTTCAACATTATCTGAAGTCTGAACAAAAACAAGGCTGACAACTATATCTATAAATAGGCTCAGATTTTTCAGTATTAATTCATCAGCTCTGATCAGCTATGCATTAATCATCCCCACAAGGAAAAAGGAAGTTTTAAGCAAAGTTTGAGTTCTTTGGATCAACAATGGCTTTACACCTCCTCACAATTATCTTAGTCACCGTTGGTCTCCTTTCTTCCTTTGCTTCTTCCTTTGATCCAAGCCCTTTTCAAGACTTTTGTATTGCAGCTAGTGACTCCAAGGCTGCAGGTAAATCATTTGTTTTGTTTTTTCGGGTTACAAAATTCACTTATTATGAACAGTTATGTGTAGTTATATGATCTGTAATTTGATAGTGTAAGAATTGTTTACACTGCTAAAGGTCAATTAGTTAGAGATGAGGAAAACAATCTCAGAATAAAATGTGGGATTATCTTATCCCAATGTTTAGTTGGAATTTTCGACTTCAGGATAGGTAATTTTGAGATTATTTTATATCTTAAGTTTGGTAATACCACATTCATCTTATATCAGGAAACAATCAACAACAAAGATGCCCTTCTCCAGAAAAATATTTCTCAAAGTTCTTTAAGAAAACCAATTTGGTTAAAATTGGAACTAGAAGCTTATTCGAATTTTGTCCGGTTTCATACTAAACACATATTTTGAATTATACACCATATATATATATATATATATATATATATAATAAAACGTAATGAACACTAATACTAAATAATTCATGAATTACTAATCTCAATAGTACGACCCATGCATTATATTTCAGTAATACAATTTTCTCCACGAATCGAAGTCTCCTTAGTGTGTAGAAGTTAAACTCTTTTCCTTTTCGTTATTTCCTTTTGTTTCTGTTTTTCTTGTTCCAAGGTTTACCCTAATAGATACTCCTATTTTGTTCTACCTTGTTTTGCAGTATTCGTGAATGGAAAATTTTGCAAAGATCCAAAACTCGCCACAACAGACGATTTCTTTCTTGCAGGACTTAACGTTAGTGGAAATCCTTTACCGGGACTGGGATCCTTTGTAAATTTAGCCGATGTAAATAGTCTTCGTGGACTCAACACTCTTGGCATTTCAATGGTTCGAGCAGATTTTAGACCATATGGCCTAATTCCACCACACACCCACCCTCGTGGCACTGAGATAATTGTTGTTGTAGAAGGAACTCTTTATGTTGGATTTTTGGCACCTGACACTACAAATCCATTAAAGACTCGATCTTTTACAAAAACATTGAGTAAAGGGGATGTATTTGTGTTCCCACAAGGATTAATTCACTTTCAGTATAATATTGGGCATACTAATGCAACTGTTTTTGGTGCTTTGAATAGCCAAAATGCTGGGCTAATTGTGGTGGCTAGTGAACTGTTTGGATCAAATCCACCACTTATGGATGATGTTCTTTCCAAAGCATTTCAATTGGACAAGAAAATGGTTGCAACACTTCAAGGATTGTTCTCCTAGAATGAACAAGAAATATTTGTGTGTTAGAAAATAATAAGTACGTGTGAGTTCATTGGTTGTTTTTTTAATATGCATTTGCTATCGATTTTTGTAATGTTTGAGAGATGACTTAGGAAGGGCAGAAAAATATTGGTCAGGTGAGAACATCTGGAATAATGGCCTTGATGTTACTTTGTTACCATCCTTTGTTCTTGGAATTCATTTTGAGTTTTGAGATAATTAAATATGGAGTACTATTGTTCAAGCTCTTTGTTTCCTAGTTCCCATATTTGTGGGGTTGATTCTATAGATGAAAATTCAAATTTTACTTTGCATTAAAATTACCAAATTATTTTTTGTAATGATAAAATTACTCAATTTTATCCGAGTATCACGAAAGTCACTAACTTATTTATTGGATTCGCCTCCTGAACATCACATCGACAAAATACTCTCTTCATTGTAATTTATGTGCCTCATCGACTAACACTAATTGAGTAAAATTTCTTCTTTTGTCTCACAAGTTAGTGGACGCAAAATTTGTCAACCTTAAATTAGAAATGGGTCTGAAAGGCATTAATATAAGATCCAAGAATTTCTCAAATTCCCAAACATCTTGTTTGCCAAAAGTGGGTTAGTGAGGAACATACCTTTAACTTTAGCTCATTGTAGATATAATGATGAACAGAACTTCTTACAACATTTACTTGATGAAGACAATTGTAGAGGATACTGATAACTTAATTAACAATGTTGATTTCACCTTCTCACACTGCTATAGAGAAGCCAATAAAGTGGCTTATTATCTTGCTAAATTGGCCACAACTTTGGAAGAACATATTCTCCATCACAAGCTTGGACAATTACCAGGAGGTGCTAAAGGTCCTTATTTTTTTTGGATAGAATGTAGCTACCTAGTATAAGGATAAAGATATGATAAAGCCAACTTTTTTGTTAGCTAATTGTATAGCCTCATAGATTAGTGGAAATGTATAGCACTCACCGCTTGAATATTCTCTTTTTTGCTTGGATTGCTATGCAATAAGTGATGTATACTTGGGGTAAGGCCTAGTCCCACCCTACTTTTGTGTTCTATATGAATAATATACATCATCAGGACATCAAATCTTGAAAATTTAGAGAGAAAAAAACTCTTCTTCTTTATCGACTGTTGAGGATGTACAAGGACTTGATTGCCCTTCACGCTACAAATTATCTCATTGCAAAAAAAATTTGTTTTTTGATGGGTTGGCTTTCCTTGGAGTTGTTATTGGATTCGGTTAACACGTAAAAGGACTAAATAGAATTTAACATCAGTATCCGTGCTCCAAGTTAGATATTTTATATGCTTTTGCACCACCTAATTTGAGGGAGAGTATTGAGTCTGGAGTGTAACTTAGGTCAAAGGGCATAGTAGTCATTTTACCTTATTCAGTAGTTAGTAGCTAATTAGCCAGTTGGTTAGTTAGTTATTTTCTTTCTGTTGACAAGTGTATAAAGATCCAACTAATTAAGTGGATCATTTATATATTCTTCAATGAAACAATATCAAGTTTCTCTTATTCTCTCTGAACTTTCTTCCTCTCTCGATCCTCTTCTTCTCCATTTCCGATTTCTCAAGATTCAACATGACAACTATCTATAATTTATAAATAGGCTAGGATTTTTCAGTATAATTAATCAGTTATACATTAATCATCCTACCAGACAAAAAGAAAGTTTTCAAGAAATTAAAGCTTGAGTTGTTTGGATCCACAATGGCTTTTTGCCTCCTAACAATTATTCTAGTCATTGTTGGTCTCCTTTCATCCTTTGGTTCTTCCTTTGATCCAAGCCCTTTTCAGGACTTTTGTATTGCAGCTAGTGACTCCAATGCTGGAGGTAAATTACCGTTTCATCGATCTAACGAAGCGTATTATTAGTAAATTTTAACATATTTTAGTAGGTGATTATTCATTTGTTTTTTAGGTTGCTAATTTCACGTGTGATAAATAGTTACATATAGTTAATTATATGTTGGGTGATCTGATAACATAAAAATTCATGTACATTGTTGAGAGTTATTTAATAAACTAATTCCATGATGAAATGAAGGGTTATCTTATCCAATGTTTGGTTGGAATTTTTTATTTAATTTCGGGATAAGTAATTTCAAATTATTTTAGATCTTAATCCTGGTAATACCATATTCATCTCATACAAGGAAACAACCAAATGACGATAAACACGCCTTCTTGCGAAGCTCTTTTCTCAAGGTCCTTTAAGAAAGCCGAGGTAGAAATTCGAAACTGAAGGTTATTCAAGTTTTGTCCAGTTTCAAATCAAACACTATTTTGAATTATACACCTTCTATTTTATTTTTAACTCAATGAAAAAAACACGAATTCTAGAATAATCCATGGATTATTAATCTCAATATTATAATCCTTGCATTATTTCAGTTTAATTTTGTCCACGAACCAAATATCCCCTCAGTGTATAGAAGTTAAACTATTTTCCTTTTTGTTCTGTTTTTGGTTGTAAAGGTTTACACTAATACATACTCTTATTTTATATTTATTTTTTTGCAGTATTCATGAATGGGAAATTTTGCAAAGATCCAAAACTTGTCACAGTAGACGATTTCTTTCTTGCGGGATTTAACGTTAGTGGAAATCCTGTACCAGGAATGGGATCATTTGTAAATTTGGTAGATGTAAATCGTCTTCCTGGACTCAATACTCTTGGCATTTCTCTTGTTCGTGCTGATTTTGCACCATTTGGCCTAATTCCACTCCACACACACCCTCGTGGCACTGAAATTATTGTTGTCATAGAGGGCAATGTTTATGTTGGATTTTTGTACCCTGACACTACAAATCCATTAAACACTCGATCATTTACAAGAATATTGAATAAAGGGGATGTATTTGTGTTCCCGCAAGGATTAATTCACTTTCAGTATAATATTGGACAGTCTAATGCAACTGTATTTGGTGCTTTAAATAGCCAAAATGCTGGGTTAGCTATGGTGGCTAGTGGGCTGTTTGGATCAAATCCACCAGTTGGGGATGATGTTCTTGCAAAAGCATTCCAATTGGACAAGAAAATGGTTGAACAACTTCGAGGATTGTTCTCTTAGAATTAAACAAGAAATATTTGTGTCTTAGTAAATATTTAAGTATTTTGGGAATTATTGGTTTTTTTTAAAAAAAATATGCGCGTATTTGCTATCGATTTTGTAATGTTTGAGAGATAACTTAGAAAGGGCAGAAAAATAATGGTCAGGTGAGAACATCTGGAATAATAATGGCCTTAATGTTACGTTGTTACCATCCTTGGTTCTTGTAATCCAATTTGAGTTTTGAAGTCATAATTAAATACTATTGTTCAAGCTCTTTATTTCCTAGTTCTTATATTTGTGGGGTTAGTTTCATAGACGATCACTCAAAATTTATTTTAATATACTAAAATTATTAAGTTATTTTTTTAGAATGAAAAATCACTCAACTTTATTCAAGTATCACGAAAAGCACTAAAATATTTGTTGGATTCACTCTACCCGAACATCACATCAACAAAATACTTCATTTATTCCAACTTATGTGGATATCATTAAATCAGAATGAACATTGAAAAATAAATGAAGATTTTTAAAAATTATGATTTAAAACGTGTCATAGCATTTGTTCATAATAATAACATATGTGCTATAAAAAAAATTGAAGATTCATTTTTTATTTGTGATTGGAATTGAATGGTAATGTTCCATTGAACTTATATTGTCTATCCGTAAAAATTTAGATTAGCTTGATTGGAGAAAATTTAAAAACCCACTGTTGGATTTTGTTGAACTTGAAAAAAAATATTGAAGAAGAAAAAGTGGATCTATTAATTTTTTAAGATTTAGGTTGAACTTAACTATTGAAAGTTATTAAAAAGAGTAGTCCGGTGCACTAAGTTTTCGCTATGCGCAGGGTTTGGAGATTGCTATTATAAAGTCATAATGAAATTCGATGAAAAAAATGTGATGGTGAATTTCTATACAACAGGTATGGTGATCATCAATCAGAAATCTTGACGAATCACCGTAGCCGGTTGTTAAGGCAAATCTTTGTCAATCTCAAATGAAATATCTTGAAAATTATCTTAACTTATTGTTAAGAAAAATCTTGGTCAATCTCAAATAAAAATCATAATGAATCACCACAAGTCATCCTAACAATCACCTCCTATTTGTACAAATTACCCAAGGAACACCGTTAGGTAGGCCATGTATTCCTTTGAACATCATAGTTAACTTATAAAATAAAAATTACTTTGGTCGCTTAATGCCTTTTTTTTGTGAGAGGATTAAAAGGAGGATTAAAAAGTCAAAAGGAATATGTTTGGGCCACCAAAACTGAAAATACATGCATGCCTGTTCACATTATAGAAAACAGAGGGTACAGCAAATTAAACAACTCTAGTTTTATATTTGTTTTTTACTACTGGATTTTGATTCATTTTCTAAACCTTGTATACATTAAGGGTGACTAATTAGTTGATATAGTCCAAAATCATAGAATTAGGAGATTGAACTGAAACTTCAGGAGAAGGGGCTGGTGCAGTAGCATGCGCAGGTTCTTCAGAAGGTGGATCATGCTGATCATGTTTGTGTTTATGACCATGATGGTGCGAGTGATGATGACGCTTGTGGTGATGATGATGATGGTGGTGGTGATCATGTTTAGGAGTTGGCGGTGAAGATGGTGGAATGACCGGAGCATCTCCTGGAGGTGGTGAAATGACCGGAGCATCTCCTGGAGGTGGTGAAACAACCGGAGTTTCTCCTGGAGGTGGTGAAATGACCGGATTTTCTCCTGGAGGTGGTGAAACAACCGGAGTTTCTCCTGGAGGTGGTGAAATGACCGGAGTTTCTCCTGGAGGTGGTGAAACAACCGGAGTTTCTTCTGAAGGTGGTGAAATAACTGGAGTTTCTTCCGGAGGTGGTGAACTAAATAAGGGTTCTTCCGTAGATGGTGAAACATCCGGAGAACTTGCCACATCTGATGTTGAAGAAGTTGGTGATATAAGAGGGGCATTTGTGGGTGTAGAAGAGATATCTGGATGATCATCAACAGTAGGTACAATTTTGAAGAAATCACTTCTCAGAGAGAGAGTTGGAGTTAAAAGCAAGACAAGATCAAGGAGAAGACAAAGATGTGAATGTGAAATAATCATTTTTGTGAATTACTGAATGGTGATAATGATACTTAAATGGTGAAAAAGTACGAAGAAAACACTGGCTTATATAGTGGAAAAATGGTCTTGCGAAATTAAATTATGCTTTATCTCCTCTATGTGTTGTGGATTTTACTAGAATGTTGTTGTTGCTGTTTATCTCCTCTATGTATTGTATTTACTCAACATTACCTCAATCTTGTTAGAGCTATGCTAGCATTAAAGCATAAGTGCCATTTTTAAAAGTCTAATTCCCATTTTGTGTGATGAATTCTGGTTGGACACAAAGCTTAAAAAAATATGAAAAGACTTCTAAAACTTGTATACAAAATCATAGATATTTGTGTACGGATAAAATTGAAAACTTAAAATTAAATTATTTTTAACTATAGAAAAATATATTTTTTTAGACAGATTAAAAAGAAAAAATGCATCACATGAATTGAACAAAAAAGAGAATTTGGAAGAAATTTTAAGGCCACATAATAAGACTTCTTTTTTTGAATCTTTTAATGTTGTTAAGAAAAATACAGTTGTGATCAAGTCAGTGGAAGTTTAGTCTGAACCCATGGTAAAGACCCGATTGAAATATTTTGATGGTAATGTGAACGAGAAATAGATCAAAGCTTTAAGGTTAACGAAAAAGTAATTATCAAGACTTATAGTTTAATGATATCATTAGCTTTCCTTGATTATCTTATGTAATTAAACCTAAATAAAAAATAAAAAATTAATCTTAATAATCATGTTCCCTAACCGTTGCTCCTATATATCCCATCACCTAGATTGGTAGATAAATTATGTAATAAAATTTAAGTATTTTTATTTTATACGGATGCTTGAATAAAAAAAAAAGGGAAACATCACAAACTACCCCCTTTAGACAAACTATTTACCAAAATTTACCCCCATACATACTAATTAGTAATAATACTCATGCTGCACAAATAATTTACCCGACGTGTCCCCTATTTTGCTTTCTTTGGACCGCATAAATCTGCTGGGGCAAACACGTGCAATTAATTAAGGAAGTACTTAACTGTTGCTTCTTGCGTCTTTATCTTTTATTATAGCTTTGTCCTTTTTAAAAAAAACTAATTCTAAAAGTCAATAAAGCAACTAAATATTTTTGCTATACTAAAATCCTGTTTTTCTCTTAATTTTTTTTTTTTTTTTGGTTAGTATATCTTTTTATTGTTCCTTTCTCTATTACTATTGTAGTCTTTGGTTTTTTTCTTTTTAAAGTAAAATAAAATAAAAAGATAAAAATATTATCTAACTATTTTTAAATAAATAAATAATGAAACTACAACAAAAATACTAAGCTCACTAATTTATTTTTAAAACATAAATTAATAGAAAACATATTCTATAATTTATTTTCTTAGAAATAGAAAAATAACTATATATAACATATGACACTATTTATTTTTAAATTTTTCACAAGTAAGACTTGCTAAAAATGATATAAAAATTAAAATATCAAATTTATGTTTAAACTCTATACTATGATACCATCTCAGACCTGCATGAAGGAGGTAGTTCATGATACTCTGTTGGTATATGATATATACTTTATGAGTATTATAGAGAATTGAGATGTGCTTTTTCTTGAAGGAATAAATCAATGCTCTATTCAAAGAGAGTCATTTTATGATACTATCATGATATATAAATCTACGCAAATGGTATCATGGAGGATTGAAAAATGTCATAGAAGGAATGAAACAGTCCTCCATGATACCATCTGCGTAGATTTATATACCATAATGGTATCATGAAAGAGTCTCTTTGAATAACTGAAGCAGTCATTCATGATACCATCATGGTTTATGCAGTCCTTCATGATACCATCTCAGTATATGGTATATATCATGATGGTACCATGCAAGACTGCTGACACATGTGAAAGACTTAAGAAGTCGTCCATAATACCATCTCAGTATATTTTTTATACCATGATGGTATCACGGAGGATTGGGGACTCTTGCATTCAAGGACCTCAAAAATCCTTCATGATACCATTTGCGTAGATTTATATACCATAATGGTATCATGAAGGACTCTTTTTGAATAACTGAAACAGTCATTCATGATATCATCATGGTCTATGCAGTCCTTCATGATACCATCTCAGTATATGGTATATATCATTATGGTATCATGCAAGACTGTTGACACATGTGAAAGACTTAAGAAGTCTTCCATGATACCATCTCAGTATATCTTTTATACCATGATAGTATCATGGAGGATTGGGGACCGTTGCATTCAAGGACTTCAACAATCCTTCATGATACCATATGACTATATAATATACCATGCATGTATCATAGAGAATTGAGTAGTATTTTTTAAATGAATGAATCAACTTTCTATGATACCTTGTCAGTATATGATATATATCACGTGGGTATCAAAAAGAATTGAGTTGTGTTTTTCTTGAAAGAATGAATCAATTTTTTATGATACACTGTCAGTATACGATATATACTAGGTTCGTATCATAAAGGACTAAGTTTATTTTTAGGAATGAACAGTCAGTCCTGTGTGATACTATGTGGGTATCATGGTATATTGCAACAGTATACTTAAACTGCTATTGAAGAAGGAACAAGTAATAAAGAAATAAAAAATAAAATAAAAAAGAAAGAAATTATAATTAAATATAGAATCAGATTATGATGAAAAAGAAAATAAAATATTGCATGAAAAAAATAAATGAACAAAAAAGGAGAAAAAATGAGGAAAAAATAATAAAAGAAAGAAAAGAAGATAAGAAGTAGAGAAATAAAAAAGAAAAGAAGATAAGAAGTAGAGAAATAAAAAAGAAAAGAAGAAAAAAGAGACAATTAAATAGAAAAGAAGAAATAAATAATTAAAATAAGCAAGAAAAAAAATGAAGGGGCTAGAATTAAATATGATTAGATTATGCTGAGAAAAAAATAAAGAATACTATGATTTGAAAAAAAAATGAAACAAAAAAGAAAAAAATGAAGAAAAAAATGAGAGAAAATTGGAGAAAAGAAGAAAAGAAGTAGAGAAATAAAAAAAGGAAGGAAGAAAAAAGAGTCAATTATCTACAAAAACTATAAGGAGTACTAAAAGTAAATAGTTCGGAAGGATATGAAAAGTAAGAGGGTAAAGGCGTGTAATTAGTTTTTTTTCAGAGGTAGAAGTATAGTTTCCCCTAAAAAAAAAAAAGCTAAGTAGTCAAGAGTCCATAGCAAGATAATTAATATTGACCCGTGAGAATGTCCATAGTTCGAAAACATTTGTTTCCCACAATTTCATTTTCTTTTATTCCATATCCATTAGTTATTGTTAAATATACACAATATACATGTGTATATTGTGTATATTACTCTCGGTTTCTCCCTCTCGGTTTTACCGTATATAGAGTATATATTCAGGTAATATTTAGTATCCTAGTTTAGGTAATGTTGTAATGTAATTAGTATTGTACACTTACCATAATAATTATATTACCATAAATGTATAAGTTAATATCCAAGTAGAATAAGGTTTTAAGAATAGAATAGGAATAGGATTCTCCTATTATGGAAATATGTAACTTATATAAATAGTCTTTCAATTAATGAAAATAATCAAGGGATTATTTCTTTCATGGTATCAAGAGTCTAGATTTATTTTCTCTCCCAAATTCTCCAACTTTTTCCGTCGACTACCTTGCAAAATCCGAGACCTTGCTCTCAGGTTTCATGCCGACGAGAACCTCCTTCTTCCAAAAAATTTCTCCCTAATCCCTCAATCACATATTGTTCTATCAATATGTCTACATCCCGGAACATGTTTCATCCTGCCCTTACAGTTTCTAACATCAAGAATAACATCCCTCTTGTTCTTGAAATAGAAAACGTTCAATATGCGACGTGGGCCGAACTATTCAAAATTCACGCACGATCGCATCAAGTCATCCATCACATAATTCCCGCGGCTCCTGAGGATACGGAGGTGCCAAAACGCGAGGATGATCCTAAGTTGTAGACGACTCTTGATGCTACTGTCCTTCAGTGGATATATTCCACAATTTCTACCGACCTTTTGCAAACAATTATTGAGTCTGGCGCTACGACACATGCAACTTGGGATAGACTGCGTGACATATTCCAAGATAATCAAAATTCTAGAGCCGTTACCCTTGAGCAGGATTTCTCCCACGTCAATATGGAAGATTTCCCTAATGTTTCGGCTTATTGCAAAAGATTAAAGGAATTAGCGGATCAACTTCGCAACGTTGGCGCGCCAGTTTCGAACGATCGTTTGGTCCTCCAAATGGTTTCCGGCCTCTCTGAGGCCTATAGTAGTGTTGGAACGCTTCTTCGGCAAAGCAATCCGCTTCCGTAATTTTGTCAGACTCGTTCTATGCTTACACTAGAAGAAGCAGGCATGGAAAAACGAGCGACTACCAGTGCTAGTCCCGTAGTCATGATGACCGAGCCCACGGTGTATCCTACCAGTTCCAACAACTCGGGCCAACTCGGTGCTAGTCATTTCATTTCCGACGTGGAACTCTTAACACCATATATTGTGCATTCATAATGCTTTTGAAGTGGTTCGGTTGTAAAAAAAAAATTTTAAAAAGACATTGTTGAATGTTGTTTAGCTCGAAATTTTTTTGTTGATGAAGATAAAGTGATTTATTAATTTTTGAAGGTTTGATTGAATCTATCCGTTAAGAGTATTGAGATTGAAACTAAAATGTTGAATATAAAATTTTGAATCATTCATAGTTGATTTGAAAAATATAGGATCAATTTTAAAGCTACGTTATGAAATTTTTCAGATACTTTACGTTCGCTCATCTTTGTCTCTAATAGGACAACCCGAAAATATGTGGAAAAACCAGAAATGAAAAACAAATGTGCAATATAGAGCACACGCAAAGTAAAAATGGTATGTGAAATTTTAAATTGTCATTGGGAATAATTGTCTATTATGTTTTTGTACTTTTTAAATTCAAGAAATTATACTAGCCTCCAATATACTCTCTTCGTCCTATAATATGACATTTTTTTTATTGGACATGGGGTGACATCATTTTAATGGTTGTCTAATTTTCCTAATAAAGAAAAAATATTTAAAGACGATCGCATACATCTTTATTTGTGGTCACATTATTAGCCAGCGAGATGTCAACTTACGACTATTAAAAATAGTGGTGGAGTGATAGGTAGTTATGTATCCTTAACGAGAGACCTCAATCTAGAATAGGGTCGTCTTTCTAAGAACCACTTTGAGAAGCTAAGCTAATAAGTATATTATACTACTTTACCTAAAAGACAATTCAAGAACTATTACGAAAAATGAAAACTAACTTTCATGTTAATACATATACTTTGAGTTGGATAAATATGAATATGATCTTGTATAAGAAATTCAAGCATGATTAGTACTCCAATAGACAATAGTGTTAATGTTGGGTTTGATGTCGTGACATTTGACCCAACATATCCTCTGAAGTACCGTTGTTGAATGCATAAAATGTTGGGACAAATGTCACAACATTCAGATCAATATTTTTATATAACAGTTTTGTCTTACTTCACGTTAAGCCGTAATATTTTTACTGAGAGATAAAAGCGACTTAGGCGTGTGAATTAGGAGCTGTGTAAAACGTGGGAGAAAGAGTCAAAGCTTGGGGAAGAAGTCGAGTGAAGAACAAGTCAAAGTTGTTGAGATTTCGACTCTATGATCTTCTCCAACAAACACACTAGCAGTCCACCTTTCCCTCAACCTCATCAACTGATCGATGAGCTTTTCAAGGAAGACTCTCTACTATAAATAGAGAGGCCACAACAGTGAATCGATCATCCAGAATTAGATTGCAAAAATACCAAGAGAGTTCTCGGGATTTCAACTCAGAAATCTAGATCACAAGTGTTGATGAGTGTGTCGACAACATTCTGTCCAACATTACAATTGTTGTTTAGATTTTAGATTTATTTTGTATGGAGCGATTGTAATGAGAGGTTGTCTATGTCTACGTAGTTAGATTTTTCAGGGTCATCTGCGACTTCAACTTTTAATTTCTTTCTATTTTATATTGTAAATTTATAAAGAAAGGAATTTGTATATTTGTATATGAAATATATACAATACTTCTTGTCATTGACCATCATAAGTTATATTAACATATAACTTATGAAAATATAAACACTTGTATTCTTTATTTTTCCGCTGCATTTTACTCTTAAAAGTTTTCTGTTTTATCGAATTGTTGTCACTTGTGTCAGGCGGCATTATCGCCGACATTCGGAAACAGAATTGACATTCAATTTATTTTATCTCTTGTTTTTACTTTCAGTAGCTTTTGACACCCTTCAAATAGCCATGTAAGAAATATTCTTTCTTTATTATTTCATTAATGATTTACACTATATGTAATTGTACAAAAATATTTACTGAGAAATTTAATTCTACCTAATATAGGAGAGTTACATTTTTAAATGCAATCTAATTCTATTAAGCCATGATCCAAGAAAATTGAAAAATCTTGGGTCACTGAACTCATCTCCATATGAAAATGATTTTCATTCGAATCAATAACAATGCATTCATCTTAGAATGCAAATAAGATATATATCTTTTTCATTTTTCAAATTTTATTAATAATATTAATTTCTTTTTATATAGAGTATTCCAAAAAGAAAATAAAGTCATTCAGATTCAGGAGTTTCACTTGAAATTTCGGGAGAAGGAACTGGTGCAACTGGTTAATCATGTTCATGGTGATGGTGACCTTCATGACCATGGTGATGATGATGACATTTTTATGGTAACCTTCATAATCATGCCCGTAATGATGGTTAGGACATTTTTTTATGGTGATGGTCGTGCTCATGAGGAGCAGGAGAAGAAGCAGTACTTTGAGGAGATGGTGAAATAGTAATTTCTCCAGAAGTTAAGTGGGAAATAGGTGCAACTACTGGTGATTAAACAGTTGTTGAAGTGTTATCATTAGGAGAAGGGACAAATAGAAATATTTTCTTTAGTATTTTTCGGGAGAAAGTTCCTCACGCGGTGGAATTTTACTGGGTATGTTGTTGGAGTTGTTTTCGGGAGAAAGTTGGAGTTGAGAGAAACAAAAGACCAAGGAGAAGAGATAGGAGTAAATGTGAAGAATTGGCCATTTTTGTAAATCACTTAATTGTGATATTGTTGCAATGGTGAGAAAGTGTGAAGAAATAGTAGCTTATATAGCGGAGACATTATCTTTTGAGATTAAATTTTTATCTATCTCCTCTTTAATTTTTATTGGATTTACTTTCTAAAACTCAAGATTGCCTCATCTTACTTGAGAGTTGGTAACATAAAAAAAATCAATAATCTTTTTTATAAGTCAAACTGAAGATAAGTTTTGAAAGTTCAATATAAAAATAAATATTTTAATTGTGAACATTATTAGATTGTTCATTAATAACTAACAGAAAAAAGTTCATAAAATGATATTGATAATGCCTCGGTGTCAAAGGACGCAAGTAAAATCACTTCAAGGTGAAGAAGCTATTAAATTCTAATTTTATTAATGTAAAAAATATTTAAATTTATTGTTATAATAAGTATATTATAATTCGGTGATCATTATATTTGAAATTAATTCTTGCGTGAATCGGTTGCGTCCTTACATATGTAATTGAATAAGACAAATGTGAGTTGGGATATGAAACATAATGGGCTCAAATAGATTGCGCCTAATTCAGTTAAGTGCACTAATAATCACTTTCAAGGTTACCATTTGAAATATACTTAGTATATATTCACAATATAAAATGATGGATAGATACCCACTTCTCAAAACTTCTCATTTTTTGTTCTTCCTTCCTTCCTCCTCCTTCTTCTTCATCTTGCACTAATTATGAGTGCACAACTAAATTTTAAAAAGAATGAAATATGTATTTTAGAGAATCTTAACCCATTATTTTATTTGTAATTGAAATTGAATGAGTAAAATATCATTGACCTCAACTGCAGATAACTGATTTTGAAAGCTCAAGACGAATCCATTTTCGCTATTCATAATAATTTTGGGTGAGTTTGATTGTAAAAAAGTTGAAAACGCTATTGTTGTATTTTTGTTGAGCTTGAAAAAATATTTATTTGAAAAAGATAAAGTGGTTTATTAATTTTTGAAGGATTGAGTTGAATATAACTGTTGAGAATTATTGGGATTGGAATTAGCATGTTCGATCAATTTTAAAGCAAAAAATTGTATGTAAAATTTCTTAGATACTTAGGGGAGTTATTCAAAAAATCACCGGATATCCTTTTTGAGGTTTGGTGTTTAACTTATGACCATTTAAGAAGATTTGTGCAAAAGTAAAGTTGACATTCTATATCCGTCACAACTTCTCATTTTTGTTCTTCTCCTCCTCATTCATTTTCTCCTTCTTGTTCTTGTAATAAATTATGAGCTGACAACTAAATATGAAAAATAATGTGATATATATTGTAGAATATCTTCACTCATTGATTGAAATTGAGAGGATAAAATTCCGCTAACCTTATATTATTTATTCCTGATAATTTTGGATTGGTTTGGTCGTAAAAATTGAAAACACCATTGTTGAATTTTTGTTATGCCTGGATTTTTTTTTTTGAAGAAGATAAAGTTATCTATTTCTTTTTTATGGTTTGAAATTGAGAGAATGTTGGCTATTAAATTTGAAATCATTTAGCATTGATTTGGACAAATTTGAATCAATTTTAAAACAAAAAGTGTTGGTGAAATTTTTTCAAAAACTTTAATTTCAATCATCTTTGTCTAAAACATGACAACTCAAATATATATATATTGAAAAATAAAAAATAAAAAATTTGTACAATATAGAACACAAACAAATTTAAAAAGGTAAAATGTAATTTTAAATTGTCATTTGGAATAATAATTGTCTACTACTTTACTACTTGTACATTTTAAACTTGTGAAATGATACTCAGCCTCCAATATACTCTCTGTTTATTTTACATAACCTTAATTAAATTGGATACAAAGTTTAAAAATAAAAATATCTTATAAATTTTGTAATCTAAAACAAGTTATAGACATTTGTGTGACTATAAATTATTTTTTATTAAAGGTAAAATGTGAATTTTAAAATTAAATTATTTTTAAATATAAAATAATCTTCTTTTTTAGACAGACTAAAAAGAAATGTGTCACATAGAGTATTTTCTTATCCAACAATATAATTTCGCATATAACATCCTTTTCCTTTTTTCTCTTTCGTTGAAAAGTTTGATCTCTCTGATTAGTACTGATTGCATATAGGGTAATACAAAATTATAAGAAAGAGAAATCATCATATTCAGAAGCTTGTGCTGGTGCAGGTTCTTGAGCAGAAGGTTGACCGTGGTGTGGGTGATAACATTCAGTGTAGGGGCGATGGTGCCCTACGTTTGGATGGTGGCCCTCATCAGGATGATGGCCACATATATGCATAGAAACATGAGAATGAGAAGTAGTAGGATTTAGATTTTGGCTTCTGATACCATGATGACAATTGGTGAATCTTGAGGAGACGGTTAAATAGTAATTTCTTCATTAGGAGAAGGGGCAATTGAACTGACTGCCTTTCGTACTACTGACATTCCTTAGAGTTTCAAATGAAAATATCCTCCCAACTCCGTGGAGATCTCCCGATCGTAAGGCATTATCGCCTTCACGTTTTTCTAAAAATATTTTTCTAGAGAGAGTTGGAGTTGAAAGGAAAAAAAAGGCCAAGGAGAATAAATAGAAGTATATGCAAAAAAAGTGGTCATTTTTGTGAATAAGTACTGAATTGTGATGTTATTGCAATGGTAAGTAAGTATGAAGAAATCAGTTGCTTATATAGTCGAAATATGGTCTTGTTGGATTAAATTAGGATTTATTTTACCTGTATTTAGCAGTCAAGATTTTCTCAATCTTGCTCGAGCTTTAGCAGCATTAAAATTGTAAATTTCATAATTGCTTGTCCTTTAAACAAGGGTTGATAAACTTTTCTTTTTTACAGTTTCACGTTCTTATTTTTTTGGTTAACCACTCACAAGACACATAGCAAAAGTGGTGTGTATTAGATACACTTTGAAATGTTAGTGTCTATTCGAGTCTGAATCCATCGAATAGACTGACATACATTATGTGCTATGACACAATTTTCCCTAAATTACCCATTTACTCCCAACAAACTTTTTTACACCGAAAAAAAGGGATATGAGACAAGAAATAAGTTGATATGTATATATATGTATAAAAAATGTTGATAACTGTGGTGTTCGAGCTATTTTTGCTTGTATCTAAATTAATTTCACAAAATATTTGTTATCTTCTATCAACACAACATAACTATATTGATATCAAGTAACTCCTTTCACTGAAACTTGAACAAAGGAAAAAAATCTCGGAATGTTTTTGTCTAAGCTGCGATAATTCACATGTATAGTTATTGAAAGTGTGGAATACTATTAAATTGCATCTTTTTCGTTCCCTGTTTCTTTATTTCAGTCTATATTCATATTGCGTCATTATTAGATTTTGTTTGATTCATCTTGCAAACACCGCACATGGTCCCACTGATCTGCAAATCCTCGGAGCCCCACACCAGCAAACATTCCACACTATCATAGTACTATCGCACACAAGATGTTTTCAGGTTTAAACCTTTAAGAAAAAAGAAATTTCTCCAACCTCTTCTAATTTTGCCAAAAAAGAAAGAGTTTATGCTCTGTGTGTTGATAGTACAATTTTGTTTATATTATCAAACTTGGCAAGATAACTTCGAAAACAAAATACAATAATATGATATAAACTGTTATATTACAACAACAATAAATCCAGTGTGATCTCATAGATGGGGTCTGAGGAGAATCTACCTTTATTATAATATTACATTGATAATATAAAAAAATATTGATTAAAATACACTAATAATATAAAAGTTCCTTAACACTTTCGATATCTATAACTTGCACACAAAAAAGAGATTTGACAAACTTCTGGTCGCTACTGCTCACCGCTATCCGGCACACAAAAAGAAATTGAAAAAATAGTGATTATTTTTGGGTTCCTTTTGTGCATTCCACCAAGCATCAAAAGCCAGCAATCCCTTCTTTCAAGTTTCAACCATGTACCAAATTACACGCACGAGAAAGATTTCAATACTTGTACGTGAAATAAATAATTCCTTGATTATTTTCATTAATTGAAAGGTATATATACAAGTTACATATTTCCATAATAAGAGAATCTTATTCATATTTTACTCCTAAAACCTTATTCTACCATAATTCTAACTATACAATTATGGTAAGTGTATAAGACTAATTAATGTAACATTTACACTATAATATTACAACAATATACATACCAAATATACACCAACCCGTGATGGGCCAACCCGAGATGGGCTTGCTGCATTCCGTGTTGGGCTGTTTACCGAGAGCACCCGTGATATACACTTATGTATATCAAGTGTATATCACGGATATATACCTTTGTTTAACACACACCCCGCAGTCATAGCGGGTGGTCTTCGAACGCTGAGACTATCCCTAAAATCTTCAAACAGGACCGAAGGAAGACCCTTTGTAAAGATGTCTGCAATTTGATATCTTGACGGGATATGACAGACGCGTACCTGACCTCGAGCAACCTTTTCGCGGACAAAGTGTATGTCCATCTCGATATGCTTAGTGCGTTGGTGCTGAACCGGATTATCAGACAGGTAAATGGCACTAATATTATCGCAATAAACTAAGGTTGTCTTTTGAATTGGACAATGAAGCTCTAAAAGCAAATTACGTAACCAGCATGATTCCGAGACCACATTGGCTACCCCTCGATATTCAGCCTCGGCACTTGAGCGGGATAGAGTCGCCTGACGCTTCGCAGACTAGGAGACCAATTGTTGCCAAGGAACATACAATAGCCCGACGTAGACCGTCTGGTGTCTGGACAACCACCCCAATCAGCATATGTGTATAAGACAAGTGTGGATGTCGAGGAATGATATAAATACAAATCATAGTCCAGTGTACCCTGAATATACCGAATGATGCGTTTGAGTGTATTCATGTGCTCAATTCTGGGATCATGCGTGAATAAACACACCTGCTGGACAGCATAGGTAATAACCGGTCTTGTAAAGGTAAGATACTAAAGGGCCCCTGCAAGACTGCTATAGCGGGTCGGATCCTCGTAAGGTACGCCGGCCGCGACACCAAGTTTGGGCTTAGTATCAACTGGAGTGAAAGTGGACTTACAGGATGACATCCCAGCCCTCTCGATGATCTCAGCTGCATATTTCCATTGCGACAAGAACAACCCATCGGAATGACGAGTAACAACAATCCCCAAAAAATAATCAAGGGCCCTAAGTCTTTTATAGCAAACTCGGAGCTGAGCATGGTCATGATATACTGGCGCAAGGCATCGGAAGAGGCAGTTAAGATAATATCGTCCACATATAACAGAATGTAGGCGAAGGACGAACCACGACGGTAGATGAACAAGGAATTATCCGACCTGCTGTGGGTGAACCCAATAGTCGAAACATAGTCAGCAAACCTTGTATACCAGGTCCGGGGAGATTTCTTAAGCCCATTTAAGAACTTCTTCAATAAACGGACATGATTAGGATGATTGGGATCCCTGAATCCCAAAGGCTGATGCATATAGACTGTTTCCTTAAGATCCCCATGTAGGAAATCATTCTTTACATCTAACTGATGAATATGCCATGCCTTCGAAAGAGTCAAGCTGAGTACAGTGCGAATGGTAGCCGGCTTGACCACCGGACTAAATGTCTCACCATAATCCACCCCAACCTGCTGAGTCTTACCATCCTCCACAAGCCGTGCCATATGTCGTGCAAATGAACCATCTGAATTTTTCTTGTGAGCAAAAATCTACATAGATCTAATAATATTAATACCAGAAGGACGGGACACCAACTCCCACGTCTTATTATCAATAAGAGCATTATATTCATCGATCATAGCAATTTTCCAATTTTGGTCATTTAACGCAGATACAAGAGTATGGGGTAAAGGTGATTTAAGAACATTAGAATTTAAATTAAAATGTCTCTTTGGTTTAAAAATACTCGCTAACTACGAGTGACCGGTCTATGATTTGAGGAAGAAGCGGGCGGATTTTGGAAATTTTCTAGGTTCGGGATGGACTGGCCAGCAGGCAGTGGGCCTTCTGGCTCGAGACGGTAATCTGGCGCCGGAACTGGACCGGTTCAAAACCGGGCGGATCGCCCAATCACTGGAATTGATCCAGTGACGGTAGTGTGCGACGGACTAGTGGTGCCAGCGGGCAGTGGGCCCGCTAGAGAATTTTGGGTGCGGGACATGTCGGAAAAATGATGAGTAATATACGGGGATATACCATCATCCAAAAAAATTATACGAACTAGGCTCGGAAGTATTAACTTTAACAAATGAAAATTGAGTTTCATCAAAAATTACATGGCAATTAATGATGATTTTATTGGAGGATAAATCAAAGCATTTGTAACCACGATGATTAGACGGAAAACCCAAAAACACACACGGAATAGATCGGGCCTGAAGTTTGTTAATTGTGGTGGACGAAAATAACGGATAACACAAGCACCCAAAACCCGAAGATAAGAATAAGAAGGAATCTTATTATATAAAATTTGAAGGGGGGAAGAATATGTCAGACCTTTGGAAGGAATTATATTAAGGAGATATGTAGCAATTTGAAAAGTATGATGTCAAAAATATGGGGTATAGAAGCATGAATTAAGAGAGTGCGGACAATGTTATTTATAGAACGAATTTTGTGTTCGGCTTTTCCATTTTGTGAAGACGTGTGAGGACAAGAAAAATGAAAATTGATCCCATTATTAGCACAAAATTTCCTAAAACACCCCATTGTCATATTATTTGCCATTATCACACTGAATATTTTTTATTTCTCGTTCGAATTGGGTTCTAATGAATGCTCTAAATTTTAAGAAGACGGAAAAAACTTGAGATTTATTCGCAATTGGAAACGTCCATAAAAACTTAGAATAATCATTCAAAAAGAGAACATAATACCGATGACCCAAAGAAGTAAGAATAGGAGACGTCCACAAGTCGCTATGAATAATATCAAATGGCATTAAAGTATGAGAATTTGAGTCTACAAATGGCAACCTAATAATTTTTCCTAAAGAACAAGACTGATAATTTGGAGTACTATTCGTACCCTTACATGAAATAAAATTATTTTTATGTAATGACGACAAAATAGAAGATCCCGGATGACCAAGACGAGCATGCCACAATGAAGGAGCAAGGGATGCAAACGCTGATGGCAAGGTTTGACTCGATGGACTGAAACCGGGTGTGATAGGATAAAGATCTCTCCTACTATCACACCTCATGAGAGGACTCCCCGTCTTGAAATCGTTCACAGAGAAACCAAAAGAATTAAATTCAACAGAAATGGAATTGTTAGTGGTGAACTTTCGGACATACACTAAGTTTTTAATCAATTTGGGGGCATGTAAAGTATTTTTCAAGATAAGGGGTGGATTGGGGGGAGAAAAGTTTTATGACCATAACCTTGAATTGGAATAGAGTTTTCATTACCGACAATTATACCACGAGGGTTGCTCAAATTGGACTAAGACGAGAGAGTACATTGATCGAAAGTCATGTGTGTCGTCGTGCCGGTGTCCATGTACCAATTCAGATCCGATTGCGTCAACCCAAGCGTGTACATTGCGGCCTCAATGTCGGTGTGAGTAGGTGTGGGGCCTACTGCCGAGAATGCTTGTGTGGACCGATGCCCAAGCAATCCACCTCGCGCCCCGCCCATCTTTGAACCGAGAAGATTAAGACTGATTATTGGGCCTGAATTGGGACTGTCCAGTCCACTGACCGTTGGAAGGCCCTGAAAAATAGGGGTTGTTGGGCCACGACCCATTGCCCCAGCCCCACTGCCATAGGCCCCGACCCCCCAGGGAAGAGGCCCCACGGGCTGGGACCAGTAGGGAAGAGGCCCACTGATGACTGGACGGGGCCCACTGCCGGATTGTTGACCATCGAAACCACCGCGTTTGTCCCCGCGATTTTTTCTATTATTCTTACGATTATTTTTGCCGCCACCATAGCACGATTTTGGCCCGAATTATCAACAAAACCCGAAGAATTTGTGGAGGACGTCATCATGACTACGGGGCTTGCTCTGGTAGTCGCCTTCTTAGACAAACCGGCTTCTTCCAAAGTAAGCATGGAGCGGGCTTGATAAAAAGCGAGAAGTGGATTGCTTTTACGAATGAGAGTCCCAACGCCATTATAGGCCTCAGAAAGGCCGACAACAAATTGTAGAACCAGACGATTATTTGTCACAGGTGCACCAACGTTACGGAGTTGGTCCTCCAACTCCTTGAGTTTTTGCAATATGCCGACACGTTTAAAAATTCTTCCATGCGAACTTGAGAGAATTCCTGCTCGAGTGTGACAACACGTGAATGTTGGTTATCTTGGAATATGTCACGCAATCTATTCCAGGTAGCCATAGCCGTAGTGTCCGCTCAATGATCGTCTTGTAAGAGGTCAACCGAAATAGTGGAATAAATCCACTGAAGAACGGTAGCATCAAGAGTAATTCATAACTGAGGATCCTCCGCGGGAATAGGTGTAGCGGGAGGAATTATGAGATGGATGACTTGATGGGAGATAGCGTGAATTTTAAATAATTCTGCTCACGTCGCATAATGGACGTTTTCCATCTCAAGAACAATAGGGATGTTGTTCTTGATGTTAGAAACCATGAGGGCAGGATGAAAATTGTTCTTAGACATAACGAAAGAACAAAGGGAGATGAGGGGAAATTTGGGAAGAGTGGAGGTAAATAATATCGCGAATTCCGATGAAGGGGGATGGAAAACGGAGACGGTTGTGGCCGAGAAAGGCACAAAAAATCGAGAGCAGAGGCGGAAGCAAGACCTAGTCTCTTGATACCATGAAAGAAATAATCCCCTTGATTATTTTCATTAATTGAAAGGTTATATATACAAATTACATATTTCCATAATAGGAGAATCATATTCCTATTCTACTCCTAAAACCTTATTCTACTTGGATACTAAATATACAATTATGGTAAGTGTACAAGTCTAATTAAGGTAACATTTACACTACAATATTACATCAATATACACACATAATATACAATATACACACATAATATACAGCCCTGCCCGTAATGGGCTGATGGGCTGGACCCGTGATATACACCATGTATACCAAGTGTATATCACGGGTATATACCTTGGTTAACAGACTGAAAAGACCAAAAATGGTCAGAAGCACAACTCTTTACTTCATTTACAATTAACGCGAAAGTAACTAACTTTATTTTAGCTTCATTGCACATTTTCACTTAACAGAACTGTACAACCATGGATCCAAAAAGATCAACTAATAATAAAGATAGCTAAATATAGAACCAGAAGTTTGATAGTACTTTATATCTAGAGCCTGAAAGTCATCTCATTGAAGTGGATATTCGATATTAGTTGAGACTCAAGACTGCTTTAACACCACTCAGGCATTTTATGAACCAATAATCTAAAATAATTGTTTCAGAATCAGAAACGAATTAACGAGAAATCCAAAACAATCAGTCTGTTGCAAAAGGGTACTCCTAGAACAAAACTAGGTAAAGAAACCATATTCATTTCCTTGACAACAAGGATACAGATCAACATGTGCCAAAAACTAACTATAAAAGAAAACAAATTCACATTTTGGTAAAGTTCACTACAATTTAGCGAAGTACTTAACCTTTTAGATACCTTCTGATCACGGCTAGTTCCCTTATCTGATAAGACTGATAAAGTAGGAACCGCGAAAACACACTGTATTATCAAGACATAATCCAACTTTCATTTTTCGACCTAGAATGATTTGTTTAATTGAGCTCAAGTTGCAGAACAAACATCAAATATAGAATGCAAGCAAGCTAAGGGATTCAGCCTAGCATATTTAAAAGAAAACAGAATACAAGAAGCACAAAACACAAGATTATCCAAGTATACTCCATATCAGTAAAGCAAAGCTTAATGTCACCAGTTGACTGTAAGTAACACACACACACACAATTCTTTAACCTAAGATAGACGGTGTAACAAAGTTGGACAATATAGTTTGAAAATTACAACCAAAATGTATTGAGCAACTCACACATTAATCAAAAATAGCTAGCTTCTTGTACTCTTCACCAGAAATAGCAAGCTCCATAACATCCACAGGATTAACGATTCCACCACCCTCCAAGAACATGGTCAACAGATTCTTCGAAAACCCACTCACAAGTGCTACACCACTCTGCTTTTCCAAAACCGGAGTCGACCTTGAATCTCGAAGGTTCCAAAACACGATCTCAGGCACATTTATATATCCCTTCTCTGCAAATTTCCGTTGTATTGCCTGATAGTCCGTCTCCCATGCATTATCTGATGCCTGATCAAATTCCATATCACTGAACACAAATATCCTCTTTATCATTTTATCCTCACTTAGATTTCCTTCTACTGCCACTTCCAAAATCCTATCAAACACTCCCTGGAAGTTTGTGCTCATACCCCAGTTCATATTTCTAACAAACTCTGTCTTTTCTTTTAGAGTATCACCTTCAACTTTCTGCAGTTCAGGTGACTCACTAAACGTGATCAATTTTCCCTTCCATGGTTCCTCACTCAATTCTGAAACCAAGACACCAAGTGCCACAGAAACCTCCATCGGCGTCCCACTCATACTCCCCGAAACATCACATACCGCGATACAATCACTTAACTTTCCCTTCTTACAAAGATCATCAACCATTCTTTTCCACTGAAGTTGAGCTACTTCTCCACCATCTCCATCGCTCAACGCCCCAATTATCTCATGAGGCAACAACGCTCCGGCTGCAATTTTCACCTTCCCCGACTTCACATCCTCAAGGTATGCATTAAACCTTTCCTGATCATGCTTCACAAAGAGTACTTTATAGTTCTTCATAGCAACCGATGCCACCCTATTATAAGGCAAGGAATTCCACTTATTAGCACTCATATACACCTCGGGCAACTCTAACGCCTTGTGTAAAGGCACAAGCACTTCTTTTCTCAATCTATCTCTCACCCTATAAGCATAATGAACCTCTTCAACCCCATTGTACTCACTATAACTCTCTCTTGGAAACATCTTTTTCGCAATACTCTCACACATCAAAGTAGCCTTATCATACGACGAATCAACAGTCGGACACCATTTCGCAGCCAAGCTAATATCATTAACCTTCCCTAACTTCAACTTCTCTAAATCAACCCTCAAAAGCTCAGTAAAAAAATTCGATATCTTATCATGTAATAGCCTATAATGCTCATCAGAGTAGTATTTTTCTAACGCCTTTTTCGCCTTAGCTATCTCTTTTTCCTTCCTTAAACCCCTTGCTTTCTCTTGTTCTAACTTAAGTTCTTCCTTATATTCCTCTAAATTTTTCTTTACTTTCACTTTTTTACCCTCATTTTCCGGCCTATTTACCCTTTTAAATCTACCACGACCACCACCACGGGTTCTTGATTGTTGTCTATCTTCTTTCTCTTTTTTCCTTATAAATGGTCCTTCAAGAATTCTATAAAGAATTTCAAGAAAATCTTTAAAGTACCCAAACTCAGCAAATGCATGGATATTACATGCAAGGGTTTTAGGGTGTGTATAATGTAACCAAAACGCTGCTATATAAAACCCGTCTTTATCTGACTTACCTGCATAGGCGTATGTAGCATATTAGTTATTATGGATTTAATATATGTGTAAAAATTAACTAAAATTACAATAAACAATAAATATGAACCCAGAACTTTAAAAATATAATGAATTTGATGCTAATATTTTTTTTAAATTGAATTCATTGGGCTCGTTTGGTTGGGAAACAAGTTATTCCACCCTCAATGTGGAATAAATAACAATTTCGAAATTTTATTACAACCAAGGATAAGGACCGGACTATTTTTGCTTATTCCATGGTACCAAAAGGACGCTTGTGCTTACCTGTACCTCTAACGCCTCTAAGATTGCAAATTAACTTGAGGGTTGTTAAGGGGTTGTGGGCCCAAGCTAATTCTAGCCGTACGATTAAATCATCTGGTGACGTGTCGGGGACCACATGAAAGAAGAAATCTAAACAAGGGTTGCTTGATGATATGAAGGTGGCAGAGTCGTTTTCTGTTAAACCCCTTAAAGGAAGCTTTGAAAGATTGAGATTTGTGGTGGTTTGATTAGATAGAGTTGTGATGGGGTCTTCGTCGGAGATGGGATTAGGGGTGGGTTTGACGGTGGTGGATAACGATGGCTCATGGCGGAGGGCCGGTGGACCAACTAGGAAAGATGACATGTTCAATGTGTCACCCCGTGGAAACGGAAGACAGCTGTTTTATAGTATTCGTAGTAGTTACACGTTTGTGAGAACTGATATTTTATACGGCTATGAATTTACTTAGGCGACGCAATGAGTGGGGGTGAGAGAGAGGGGAGGGCGGTGGTTGTTTAAAATATGGGTGAGCGGGTTCGGGTACCCTAACATTTTTGAACTACTTGGATCCTATCCGATAAAAAATCAGTTTCTAAATTTACTATCCGGAACCACCCGTAGCAATCATTACCCGGAACCTACTCGAACCCTGCCGGGTAGGTTCCCGGGTACCCTGTAAATATAAAAACACAAATTAAGCAACAATTTTTAGTACCCTTATAAGAAGTTTTAGAAAACTTATTCATTGTAGTTTTTTAGCCTGCAATCGAAGTTTTTAGTACAAGAAGTTTTAGAAAACTAATTCATTGTAGAAAAGTTAATTCTGTAACCAAAACCTAAAATTGCAAGCCAAATTTGACACTCAATTAATTGAACGTGTTGATTTCAAAATAAATTTGGAAATATTTGAATTAAACTTATTTTCGTGTTCATAAGCTCTTCGATACAAAAGAAAAGCTTTATTATACTAGTAAATCCATAAATTTCATCTTCACAGCTACAAAAATATACACAAATTTTAAAAATAGATTTACATTTCAAATAAAAAAGTAATACAAATTGAAGATGAAAATCGCCTGAAATAGAACAGAAGCATAGGATATTAAAAAGAAATTGAAGAGTTAGATATGAACCCATATGTATTTTAAGAACGACATGAACACAACCAAGTGAGAGAAAGAGGCAAAGGTGAAGCTTTAACGACGACAACGATAAAAGTACCTGAAAGAAAGCTTCAACAACGGCGACGATGAAGTTCGGTGGTGTAGCTAAAACGTCATTGTTATTGAGAGAGTTTTGGGTGTTTTCTCTTAGGGCACAAAGAGCATTCTAGAATAAAGGGGTGAAAAAACTGAAATATTTGCGTCTTGGGGTGGGGAAAATCAATGTGCAGGCGTGCAACAAACAATTTTGGAGAAAGTTAAAAGTGATCCAAATATTTATAAAAAAGTAAAAATATTTAATATTTTATAGGTTCCGGGTATCGATTCTGGGTCCGGGTACCCTGTCTCTATTTGCCGGAACCGGAACCGGATCCGACATTGATTGGTTCCTAATTTTACTACCCAGACCCTACCCGTTATTATAATATATCTATCCAGAACCTACCAGTTAGTATCGGTTCCGATCGGATATCTGGGTAACTTGTACCCGTGCTCACCCCTAGTTTAAAACATATGGGTAAATTTTTTTTCCTTTTTTTAAAAGTCATAGAGATATATTTTTAAAGGTGTAAGATCTCAGATCTTATTCATTTTAACAAGAAATTAGCATGTGGCTTTAAAAATTTGGCTTTTATGCGGAACTTCAAAAAGTATCATGGGGGCTTAAAGCTGTAAACACTATAAAGAAATGAATTTTTTTTTAAATCAGAAAAAAATAATTTATTTTAATAAAAATGTGAAAATCACCTTTTTTTAAATATGAAAAAGCTGAAATTTTTTTTTTATAAAAAAATCTTGTTTTCTAGATATTTTTTTATTAAAATTTTAATTTTTTGAGAACCCCTTGCCCTTGCCAGATGAGGCCGAGTAGGTGATGCATCATTATCGGGGCATGGTCTCATTAGCTCTATTACGAAATTGCTTTTTTTTTTTTTAAAATCATATATAATACTTGGAGGGAGTGAAATGCCCGGATTTTCAAGCAATCTTATAAAGTCGCAAGGGAGCTTTTTTGCCAAATTTACGCAGAAAGAAAAGGTAGGATTTCAGTTTCCAAATTGAAGTATTCTAATTCAACCCGTGACCAACAGATATTAGCCAGAAAGGGCTCCATTCCCCTTCTTGTTGCCATAGAAGCATGAAAAAATGACAACTTTTTAGGACACTTTCTTTAAGAAAAAATCAGTTATCCAGATTTAAAAAAATATTTTTTCCAAATTTTTTAATAAAAATACAATTTCTAGGATAGAAGGTTAGGTAGAGAGACTGTTTTCGAAAGACCATCGGCTCAAGAGAAAGCATGACAAAAAGGTCAGATAAGGATTGAAGAAAGTAAAGATATCATGACAAAAATACTGTAGATAAGCATTAATGCAGAAAAGTAATAGTAAATGCATCAAACTAATATTATAATCGGAGTACAAGAAATAACAGCTAGTAACATAAATCGAAGGATAAGAACCTACAAAGCTAACATTACGCTTACTAATATGGAAGGATACACGAGACACGTACTACTACCTAACATTCTACCCTAATCAACATCCGCCACATCCTCCTATCTAAGGTCATGTCCTCGGTAAGTTGCAACGGTGTCATGTCCTGCCTAACCACTTCTCTCCAATACTTTTTCGGCCTACCTCGGCCTCTAATGAACCGTCTATAGTCAACTTTTCACGCCTCCACACCGGAGCCTCCACGCCTCTCCTATGAACATGCTCGAACCATCTCAGCTCGCTTAATTCTTGTATTTTGTCCTCCACCAAGGCCACTCCCACCCTATCTCTGATAACTTCATTTTTAATCCTATCCTTCCTAGTATGTCCACACATTCATCGCAACATCCTCATTTTCGTCATCTTCATCTTCTAGACGTGAGATTTCTTGACTGACCAACACTCAGCCCATACAACATAGTAGGTCTAACTACCACTCTATATAACTTGCCTTTGAGTTTTGGTGGCACCTTCTTATCACACAAGACTCTAGAGGCGAGCCTCATTTCATCTATCCTACCCCAATACAGTGTGTGACATCATCGTCAATCTCTCATCTCCTTGGATAATGGACAAAAGATACTTAAAACTTCCTCGCTTTTGGATGGCCTGTGTCTCGAGCCTCACTCTCACGCCCTCCTCATGTGTTACGTCGTTGAACTTGTACTTCAAGTATTGCTCCAGGGTCTATCTCCAAACCTCAAGCTTAGCATTAACTCCATCGCGAGTCTCTTCAATCAAAATTATATCGTCCGCAAATAACATACACCATGGCACCTACCCTTGAATTTTCACGTCAGTTCATCCATCACTAAGGCAAATAAAAATGGGCTAAGAACTGATCCCTGATGCAACCCCATCACCATCGAAAAGTGCTATGATCTCCTCCCGCTGTCCTTACCCAGGTCTTGGGTCCATCGTACATGTCCTTGATCGCCCTGGTATACGCCATGCGCACACCTTTAGCCTCCAAGCATCTCGAAAAATCTCCCTTGAGACTTTGTCATATGCCTTTTCCAGATCGATTGTCCTTCTTCCTCTCGTTATACTGCTTCACCAGCCTCGAACAAAATGGATGGTTTCTACGGTCGAGCGTCCCGACAAGAAAATGAACTAGTTCTCAAAAATAGACACACTCTTTCTTACCCGCAACTCCACCACCCTCTCACATACTTTCATAGTATGGCTTTAACAGCTTGATTGCCTTTACTGAGCGAGATGGTAAACAAGTCCTTTAAACAAATAATTTTTATATCATCTGAGCGAGATGGTAACATTATTATTTGTTTAAAGGAGTTGTTTGGTCGTATCGAGTTTATAGAAAAAATTTAGATGGTAACGATAATTTTTTATCCGACTATTACTTAGAATGTAGACATTGTGAGTGAAGTATGAATAACACTGGAATTGCCTTCATATTTTCTCTACTAGGACGAAAAAAAAACAAGCATACATAATAATCACTACCTGTCTTATGGTCTTGTTCTAATGTGAATCATTAATTCTTGATCTTTTTCCAGCTGTCTCCTAGACCTCAATTTTACTGTGATAAATCGATGCTGTTAAGAAAACTCAAAAGTCAAATATGTTTTGCTGTAAAAGAGTTAAGAGTGTTAAAGATGGACTACTACACACCATCAACCATGATTATTGCATATTTGTATCCTTTTTGCATTTTGATGTAAGATGATAATCTGAGGCTAGGCCTTTCTCATTTTTTCTTTCCAAATAATATTTATAAACTATATATTATTAAAACCTTACTTCTTTGTGTCATGTTTTTTTTTCAAATAATATTTGTCTTTTCCTCTTCTTTCAACTAGTGTATTGGAGTTTTACTTGTAAAAGCTTCCAACTCCAACACATTTCTTGGAGCTTTTATGTGTTTAAAAGCTAGGAGTATTTTTGTCAAACTTTTAATTCCGCCTCAAAATCTGGCTATTATTTCCAATACATTTCAAATGGAAACTAATTATTAAAAACCACTCAAAAATTGGTCTTCCCGTGCCATTTTCACTTATTTAAGATTTTTAAAATTGGGATCATTTTGGGTCGCTATTTAACTTTTGACCTTGTTTTAAAAGGGTCTGCAAAAACAACCTCATCGGCAGAAGTTGGAGTTCAATTCCTGACGTATTACCAAAAACTTGCTTATCACAACTTTTGACGGATCACAAGAATCCTGTATAAAAATTCTTGGCGGATCACTAGAAGTTCTAATGGATAGACTTGGCACAAGTTTTGGAATATCACAAATGACACGCTCTGAATCATGGCTTGAGTGGAACATGACACTAGGTGCCTGGCTGCATGTGATCAAGCGAACCACATGGCTTGCTTGTCAACATGGGCATCAAAACATACACTAAATATGACACTGAAAACATGTAAATCATAATATTGAATATAATAGTCTGAAAATATAATGCTGACATAACTGACATGATACTGGACTAGTCTATGAAACCTCTGACATAAGTCTGTAAAACTGTCTATCATTACAAGACCCTGGCATACCTCTACTACTAATGCATAATCATAAAATACTAGACTGACATCCCGAATAAGATGGGGCTTACCAAACAGCTGAGTCTGAAGAAATCTTACCGAGCAGATGCATCTCCATGAAACTCCACACATGCACCGTGAAGTGTAGGCCTCATGCAAAGGAACGCTAGTACATTTGAATTGTATTGTATGTAAAGCAACTGAAATAAATAAGCAGGCACAAGAAATAATAGGGACATTAACTGAAATTGAAACATGAACATGAACATGACTATAATATAACATGTGTAAAATCTGTAGACTATGGCCCGATGATCTAAAGGGGATAATAGACAAGGAAGGAATTGATATATAAGGGATTGAAGAATTAAAATATAATTGAAATATGCAGAAAGTAAAGTAAGATTAATTTACAAATTAAGGTTACAGTTAAGGAAACCATAATTCAAAGGATCTTCAAGAATTTAAATTAAATAGGTGGTAGAACCGGCCAATGATTTAATGCAAGAATTTAAAAAATTTAAAAGCATGAATTTATAAAGAACATGAATTTATAAAAGATTAGGAGGTAGCACCTTCCATAATCATATTTATTCAAAATATTAAAACTTACAAAGATTTAAACTTGAATATTTTCAAGGAGATTTATCTTGGGAATTTCCAGGGTATTTTGGGGAATTTCGGTTAAGGTAATTAGGATCATATGAGGGGAATTAGAATTTTATCTAACTAAGAAATTTAAGTGAGCTTAGACTTCTAGAATCTGAAATCTATGAAAGAAAAAACTTATCTAACTAAGGGAGACGGGGTCTCCTTTTATAGAAGTTTTACATGGCATTTTGGTAATAAAAAGGAATCTAACTATTCATCCGAGTGAAGAATGACATCATCCATGACATCATTAATTTCGACATTTTCTCGAATTATTGCTGGAATCTTGAGCTTTTACTTTTTCCTTTTTGAAAGTCTCTTTTTCGTGCATTTTCTTTTGTCGGATTTTGTCTTAAACTTTATTCCGGATATTTTGTCTTCTTTTGGAAATCTTTTCTTCAGAATCCATTGTTGCAAAAACTTGGATTGTCTTCAATGTCAATTTCTGGTTCTTCTTCTTATGATGAATAACTTTATTTTGATGAAGACGATGCAAACTTCAAAATTATTGCTTGCATTTCTTCTGGATTTTTGGTTGTTGTAAGCATTGAGGCCATCTGAGATTTCTGTGAAAGGAACTGGGTGTGCTCCGATGTCTGTAGTGGTGCCTATGGTATTTTTAGTGGCACCTGTACCTAGATGGATTTCTGGGTATTTAGCCATTCCTGAACTTTGTGTGGTGCGAGACTTGCTGGTATTTTAAAATTGTCCCACTATCTGATTTTGAACCTTCTTCGGATTGTTGGAATTTTATTTTAGAATAATCTACAAACCATGTGAATACTCATTGTAAATGGAATTTAGCGTGAAAATGTGTAATTTAGTGACTTGGGGTTTTTGTATTTCAAGGGTGGATCCAAATTGTTCCCACCATGAGTTCCACCATGTCGGGAATTGGGATGGAATACGTGAGTATCAAAATGAAAAAGCCAAGTATGGCGTCGTCCAGTATTTTGAACAAAAAAAGAATTGAACCAAACTTGTTGGTAATCTCAGTAATTAAACGGAATATTAAAAAATGGGGTATTTTGATGGGTATCCGAAAAGTTTAGGAGTTGAGACAATTCATTCCCCCAATCGCTTGGAGTAATTACCCCTAATATTTTACAAATAGAGTAAGAGGGATCTGGATTATTTCTATAATTATTATTTTTAATTGTTGTTGATCCTGATATTTCAAGGATAGCTTGATAAAAATATGGGATTTTTAAAATATCTCATGATTTGTAAAACCATCCTTGTCCAAAATAATAATTTTGTAATGCTAAAAAAGGGTCTTGATCAAAAAATCATTTTCAAGAGTCACAATATTTTGGAAAATTTTTTTTTGTAAAAAATTCAGAAACCGGTTTTTTGTGGACTTGTGGTACCACAAGTTGGTTTTTTGAAAATTGTTTTTGAGAGAGGCTTTTTGAAGATTCTCCTTTCTCAAATTTTGTAAAATTTTTGAGGTTTTATCCTCTTCTGAGCTTTGAACAACTTCTTGTTTAGAAATTTGAAGTTGTAACAATGCATCTACTGTAATTTTGGGAATTTTGTAAAAAGTTGCAGAAGGTTTTCAATAGTTATTTTCTGTGCGGGATTTGCTGGTGTTTTTTAAACACAGATTCTGCAGTTTCATTTTCTTCTTTCATGAATGCGTCATACTATGTTTTTTTCGGTAGGAGTTTTGGCAGGGAATTCTTCTTTTTCTTCTTTTGTTGGTTTGGAAGTTGTGGAGTTTATGGATTTTTTGGGGGCTATGGAATTTGTTTGTTGTTGTGGTGCAACAACTGGTGTATTTATTAGAGAAGTTTCATCCTTTCTCTTTTGGAGTAAGGCTCCACACATCGCGTGGTTACAGTATTGTCCGGATTCTCGCATGTCCTTCCTGGATATCTTATCCTTGTAGCCCAAACAGTGGGGCAAGGGACAGTGATAGGACATTTCTGCGTTGCAACCAATATCAGGAATTTGGGGTTTTCTCTCTTGTTTTTTAGGAAATCACGGGTTAAGAGATTTTCTTTAAAGTAAAAAATCAATTTGCAAAAAATATTTTTTAATCCAATAATAATATTGTAATTCATATTTCAAAAATTTTGTACATGCAAAGGTATCAATTAATTCGATAGAACAAATAGGATAGGTTCTAGGAGACTCGGGTGTCTGATCTAAAAAATCATTTCTCAATTCTTCTAGGTGATAGGAATATGTTTTTATCAGGTTGAGGTCCCTTGCTTTTGGTTTTGTCAAAAAATGAAATTTTAAATTATTTTTATTGAAATCAAAAGATATCAAATCGTTATCTACCTTATAAGGGGTGATAAGATTTATAAACGGTGTTCCTAAGATGACGGAATTGTGTATGTCTTTTACTAAAACAAACGATGTTGCTATAGTAATACCTTCATTAATAATTGACGTACTGGTTTGGGAATTAATCTCTAATTTAGTATTATTAGCAGATGCTAAAATTTCATGAGTTTTTTCATGGAATTCTTCTTGTATTAAATCTGTTTTTATGCAATTTAAATCTGCTCCTGTGTCAAAAAGAGCAATTGTTGTGATCCTAAAATTGCCTAGAAATTTAAGAGTTATTTTCACTAAATATTTTTTTGATGTGATTTGTCTTAAGACAATGAGGAATTCTTTTGGGATCTCTTTTAGGTGTCGGTCTTCAGAAGGTTCTTCTGAATTTTTAGAGTCAGAATTATTGGACTCAGAACTCTCCTAATATCTTTTGAAAGGATTATTTTTATTAACAGAGAATCTTGTTCTTTTTTTCCCTTAGAACTTTGATCTCTAGCTTTATTTGTTTTATCTCTTTTTGTAATTCTTGAACTGGTGTTTCTTTGGATTCTTTTGTCTCTTTACCCTTATTCAAGATATTTGTTAAGTCATACGTATTTTTGGAAGTATTAGGCAAAATCGTATTTTTATTATCTTTTTTCTCCTCTGTAAAGGATTTGAGGAGTTTATTCAAATAATCCTTTTGGTGTTGGGTATCTATGTGTTTAGCCATATCTAACATGAATTCTTGATCTTGGTTAAAACACATACATGTTTTCCCTTACCCTTTTCAGGATTTCAGATGAACTGGTTGTGAGCAATTCATCTATTTGAAGGGCTTTATTGTCTTCTGAAGACAAGGGAAAATAGTCAGGTTCTGACTTGGCGTTTGAATCGGAGGAATCTATTAGAAGATTGGAGATTTTTTTGGGTTACATCATCGTCTAATTTCAATTCTTGTAATTTTTTATTCATTTTATAGTATCTCGAAGTATGTCCCTTTTTATTGCATTTATAACATGTGATATCTTCGTATTTGAAATCAGTTTTTTTGGTATTTGGTTGATTCCTGGAATAACGAGTATTTTTATGAGGATTTTTATAATACTCTTCGTTAGTCCTGAAATCCTTCTTCTTGTAACCTCTTGATGTATTCTTATGGGATTTATAAGTCTTGCTACAGTTTTCTGTACAACTTGGAGAGGGTTTTGTGGAATTTGTATCAAATTATTTGCAAAAAGTACCTAGTTTGCACCTAGTTCTTTTTAGCTCTCATTTAAGGTGTTTCTGTAATTTTAGATCTTGACAGATCTTTAGACATTCTATGTTGAGTTATACTGACTAGTTGTCCGTATGTAAACTCACTGTAGGGTATTATCTGTTTTCCATAATTCTCTTTGATTTTATTTCTAACCTTTTCTCCTAAAAGGGTAGGTAGTCCAAGAATTTCTGTTTTAATGGTTGGTTGGAATCTTCCCTAAGCATGACTCTGGTTAAGAAAATATTCTTGTACCATTGGAAATCACTAAGTTTTTTGCATTTGAGATTTGAAAGTAACTCGGCATTTTTATCCTTCGGATGCGAAGAATCTCTTATGAAGTTTAAAGAGTTTGTGAGTATCAAGGTTGACACCGCATCTTGTAGGGGTTCACCTTGTTCATCAAGGATTGGTATTCCTTCTTCATAAGTTTTGATGGAGTTTATGATGTCTTCCTTTTGTTGATCAGTGAGATAATTATCCCACCAACCTTTTAATTGACCAGAGAATCCTGAAATTAGCAGTTCGCAATGGTCTTATCTTGTGTACCATTTTGTGTTTTATAGGCATTTGCAGACATGGTCATTTGTTGGAGAAAGCTGAGAATATTGTATTCAGTCATTCCATCTATGTTCCAATCATAAATGGAAGAGGCATTGAATCGGGATTGAGCTAGGGGTTTTACTATTCCTAGGTCTGGAGCAAGAATTATTTGTAATTGTTGTTGTACTTGTTGTACGGGTAGTTTCCAATCCATTTTATTAACAAGTGGTGTATTATTTTGGAATTGTTCGAAAGTATCACTATTATAGAAATCATACGTTAAAGTTGTTATTTTATTAGTTGATTGTGGGGTATCTGGAACAATGTATTTTGTGTTAGAACTGTTGGATGTTCCAATTTTACTCAATTGATCTTGTATAGCATGAATAAATTCAGACTTATTTTGTTGGATATTTCTAACACAATCTTTGAATACTTGAAAAGGCTTAAAGATTGGGCTTTTCAATTTCATCTCTTTGGTCTTTTCTAGGGAATCTATAGTGACCAAAGGGTGGTTTTATATATGGTTTTCTACTCGATCTAATTATTTTCCTATGGTATTTAAATTAATATTTGTGAAATTATTATGTGCGAGAATGAATTTTGTATTTGTTTTTTCATCCTCAGCAGGGTTTTTAAAAGGAATTGCTTCTACAGGTCGGCCATGAATGTTGAGCCTAATACCTTGTAGAGGAGGTGGTTGGACTGGACTTTCCTAGAATCAGCTAGGATTTCCCATTCCGGTGTTTTATTCCTAGTTGTAATGGGATTTACCATTTTGAAAAGGGGTATTCTATGGAATTTTAGGAGGAATATATTTCAAACCAGTCAAAGAATAGGATGTTTATCCTATGTTCATTTACAAAATCATAGAATTTTTCTTGTATTTTCGTCCTAGTATTTAAAAAGTTTTTGAAAAACCAAATTCTTTTTTCTAGGTTGTATTTTTCATAAAAATCTTTTTGTAGGAATTTCTTATCTACTTGGAATTCTTTTTCTAAAACTCCAATTTCGTTTACTATGTTTTTTGTTATCGAGAAAAACGTTGGACTAGTAGGTTCTTGGTCTTCTATTTTCTCTCTAACCGTGATATCATATGCGAGTCTAGGTATTTCATTGGTGTAGTCTATGTTTCTTAGATTGGGTAAATCAAAGTGATATGAACCAATCATGCGTAAACGTGGAGTCTGATCTCTATCTGATCAACTAAGTCATCTCGTACTTTGCCGGAGTACGAGACATGAATATGAACCTGATGGATCCAATTATTAATCTAAATGTATCATCCTCTAGCGGAGCGACCCTCATCCTACGTTGACATACGTAGTTTCAGACTATCTGAGCCTTCTCGGTAATCTGTGCAACTCCAAAAATATGTACTTGAAAATAGTGGCTTGAAAGCCCATGAATTTCATGAAATAACTTGAAATCATGACTTGTAATTTCATAAATTCAATATATAAAGAACTACATAATATAACTTGTATAAATCATGAAAATATATAACTTCATGAAACTGAGTAAATATAATCATAACTTCGGTTGGGGTCATATTGTGAAGGGTGCTAGTAGGTAAAATAATTAGAACGTATTCTACCATTTTGACTGCATAGACCCAGAAAGACGGAGGAAGGGAGGCATGAAATAGGAGAGTACGAACCATGTTATTTATGGTGCGGATGATTCTTTCTGCTTTTCCATTTTGAGGCGAGGTGTGGGGACACGAGAATCGGAAAATCATGCCATTATTTTTACAGAATCGGTGAAACATGGAATTATTGAATTCACGAACATTATCACACTGAAAAGATTTTATGGCTTTCTCAAACTGTGTTTTGATAAAAGTATGAAACTCGAGAAATTTGGCAAACACTTATGATTTAAATTTGAGTGGGTAGATCCATATATAATGAGAAAAATTATCTAATAAGACAAGGTAATATTTATGACCCAGTGAATAGAGATAGGAGATGTCCACAAATCAGCATGAATAATATCAAAAGAATAAAACGTAACACTTGAAGATGATTTAAAAGGAAGATAAACATGTTTGCCTAAAGAACATGAAACACCGTGCTGGACAAGTTTCTCATTATTACATTTAATAAAATTATTGCCTCTAAGAAAATTAAAAATTGGGGCTCCTGGGTGGCCAAGCCTATTATGCCACGTTGATGGAGAGATAGTTGTGAGAGATATGGGAGAGCATGAGCTGGTAGCGGAGGTGAATGAGAATGGATAGAGATCCTCCGTGCTATTGCATCTGTAAGAGGTGTCCCCGTACGAAGATCATTCATAGTAAAACCAAAAGGGTCAAAGTCAATAGAGATGGAATTATTATGAGTAAATTTTCGGACAGAAATTAAGTTCTTAATGATGTTTGGAGCATACAAGACATTTTTAAATGAAAAGGGTGGGTGAGGTGGTTGTGTGTAAGTGGTACCATAATCTTGTATTGAAATGCAATGACCATTCCCAACAGTAATATGTTAAGAATACTTTAATCGAAACAGTTTGGGAATATTACTGCAGAGCGGGTGAGGTGAGATGTGGCTCCCATGTCAATGTACCAATTGTCATCGGACTGCTGCAAGTTCAAACTGCTAAAAGCCTGGCCCAAATCAGTCGGGGTCAGACCGGAGCAAGGCTGCGGGAGTTGGGCCTACATGAAGTGGGCTTGGTGCGGCTGAAACTGGGTTGTACGAGTTCATGGAACTGGGCCCAATATTCCCTGTTGTTGGAAAGAGAATTGGGCCGAGACAGGTCCAGGAAAACTGGCCCAGTTCCCGTGCTGAATTTGATTAACTGAGTCGGTCCAGTTTGTATATGGAATGGGTTATTGCGGCTGTTGATTTTGCTACTGGCCGCAGCCCTCTTTCCCACACCCTTTGCCACCTTGTCCACCATCGCGGTTGTTACGCGTCTGATTATTTTTCGGCAGCGGAGGCTGGCCGGCGGTGATGATACTTTGAGGAGGCGTTTTGACTGCTAACGTCTTTTGATTGTGCTCGTCCTATTTTGCACGTCGGGTTTTCTCCAACAATAATTGCGAACGGGCTTTGTTGAAACGGGGTAACGGATCAGCCTGTTGTATCATTGTGGCTAAAATATCGTACTCACCTTTTGGTAGGCTTGTAACTAATTGTAGGACCATCTTTGTTTCAGAAACAGGTGTGCCGACGTTGGACAATTGGTCCGCCACTAGTTTCAACTGCTTGCAATAATCGGACATGTTAGAGAAATTTTCAAGGCGTGTATTATTAAATTATTCTTCCAAATACACAACACGAGTGTGCTTGTTATCTTGAAAATTTTCTCTAACCGAATCCATAACTTACGAGCCGAGACACATATTTTCATTATAGTGAAGAGCAAGTCATGAGAGAAAGTGTCATATATCCACTGTTTGACAACGACGTCTAGACGACACCATGTTTAGTCATCAACCTCAATGAGGTGAGGGAAGGAGTCGTCGATATGGTCAAGCACGGTATAGACACATGTATGAATACAAAAGAGTTCAACCCATGAAGAATACTGACCGTTTTCTTGATCAAGAATTATAGGAATGAAATTCTTGATGTTGGTGACAGTAAATGTTAGATGAACATAGGGTGAAAAGGATGATTTTGGTATGGCAGGGGTGATGACATATGAGGTTGAGGCTGCTGTGGGAATTGTGGGAGGAGTCATTATAGTGGATTATTATTATTGAAATAGGAGAAAGAAGACAAGGAAGAACAAAGAAAAAATTATTCTCGCCAAGGAGTGGTGAAGCCGTCGGTGGATGGGAAAACCGAGGTGGGCGGCGGACTGAGAAAAAAGGAATTAGGGTTTAGGGTTTAGGGTTTAGGGTTTGGCTCTTGATACCATGTAAAGAATGGATCTTGGCTTAACTCAACCCAAAAGCTAGCTTGTAGGGTGAGGATTGTCCAAGTCCATATAAAGAGTCCATGTTCCCATTCCATATCCGATGTGGGACTCTTAACCAATTTCATTCTCTCAATAAACTCACTCTTCTTTGATAAATTTCTGTTATTAATCTGTATTGCAAAACCGATGAAGCAGTAAAATTGATTTCTGAAAATAAACAGAATCAGTGTTGAAAATAAGAATAATTTTTCAGAATATAATCGAGCTCACTTAGTTCAAAGTGTGTCCTTAAGGAAATTATTCCCCTCACAGTACTCGAGGTTGATGGAATATTCCCTCCCAGGATAGAACGATTATCTTACCAGAATAGTAGTACTCCAAATTCAGGTAGCGGCGAACCACTCAACGGCAGTATATCACACAGAATTTATTTGTGCAGAAGAAGAAGAAGTTGTGTTGTTCAGAAAATTCGTAAGTAAAATTCTGAGGAATCAAACGAATTTATAGCCATGGAAGTACTGTTGTTGACACCCAATTTTGTCCCATCTTTTATGATTTTATTCGTAAATTTTAATATTTTTGACACTTTTAAAACAATTTTTAATATAGGCATATATGTGTAAATACCTTATTATTATCATTATTCACATTTTTTCTATCATTTGCATCTTTATCATAACCATAGTTTTATCCATAATATATTCTATGTTATTTTATTTTTTTTCCGCAAAAATGGCATCGTATTTCCGTTTTTATCAAGCATTAAACATTTCGCAAATATTATATTTTATTTTTATTATTATCACATCGTTACGTTATTTTAAATAATTCACATCTTTTACAAAAAATATATAAATATGTTTTAATATTAAGCCCCTTTTCATATTTTTAAAATCCATAACCCATTTTTATTTTCCTAACCCAAAACAATTTCTAAACCCATAACTTTTTTTTCCCCAAAACCCAAAACAATACAACTTCCCCTTTTATTTTTCAACCCAACCGGCCAGCCCAAAACCGAAGCCCAACAACCATCTTTAATCTCCCCTCACCCAAAATAAATCAAAACCCACAAAACAAAACAAACCCCCCAAACGGCCCACACCAAACAAGCCCAAAGCCAAACTCCCCAATTAAATACCCATTTCCCCTAAACCAATTCACATTCCCTTATAACCCCAACCCAACAATTACGGACCAGCCCACATCGTCCAACCCGACCTGTACCCCAATTCTTTTAACCCATCCCCCTTTTAATTCCCCCAAACCAAACAAAACCCAAAACAAAAAAATCTACAAACCTAAACCTAAAAACCCTTTAACCGCCGCCACCCTACACCCCTACCCCCACATCGCCTCCCCATACCCCTGCCACCACCAACTCCCTGCCACCAACCCTGACACCACCACACCCCTCCCATCACTTCACCATACCCATACCCCTAAAATCCGCTTCCAAAATTCAGATTTCCTTTACCTTTAATTCAAATTTCAAACTCACTTCGACGAGGTGAACGTTGGGGGAAACCCATCTATAAATATCCCCCTTGTTCTTCATTTAAAGAAAAAGAAAGAAGGATCTGTCTTTGAAGGTCCAAATCGAAATATAAAAAAAAGAGTTCGAAATTATTCAAAAATAGTCAAGAAATCAGTCCGAAAATACTCTCTGTTTTAGTTCCTAATTTCTCAATCCGAGAATCCCTTTTGTTTTCGTTTCGGGTCGGATTTCGGGTCGGGTCGGGTCGCATTCCGGTCGGATCGAACCGAAACCGATTCGTTTCGTTCCAAAAATCGAAATCGAATTCCAAAATTCGAAAAGCAAGACATTCCAAAATCGAAATCGCATCGAATTCGAAACCGCAAAAATCTGAATTCCAACTTCTCCGAGCGGGTCGACGATTCGAAACACGCCTCGGTTCGCTACCGGAGAAGGTCGGTGGGCTCGAAATTCTCAATCCCTTATGGTTTCCTTTATTTGTTGTATGTTTGCGCGATTTAATTTAACCAATTTTATGTGATTAAATGTTTAGTTTGTATAGCTTGTTTAGTTCTTAGTTAAATTAAGTTAGTGATACGCCATGTGCTAGCCTAATTAATATGTTTGTTTTAAAACTAGTAAAATCCTGTGATTAGTAAAAATGAATGGATATGATGTTTGTTTAATTCATTTATACTTAGTCTCGAAACACAATTGCTAGATTCTTCATACTTGTCACAAATATGATTAGTAATATTTATTGACGGGACCACGGTTTGATCGTCGGGAATTCGGTTTTTTTTTAGTTGACAATGTGGGCTTGAGTTCATGTTAGATCTTGTTAAGGGCTAATAATATATATATGTGTGTTTAATATAGATCGCAAGTTAGATTCACCGTGTGTAACAATTGTTTTTGTGAAGATGAATGCAAAATATGATTAGGCGAATGCCCTATGATGTTGGTTTGGCTAGATGTTTATTTATGTCCCAAGGTGTTAGGATTTGGACCAGATTCTGTAAATCTGTGTGTTGTTTACATTTAATATAGAAATATTTCCGACTAGGTTCTTGATATAGATAAAAATGTCCATGTTCTTGAATAAGATGCAACTAGACATGTCTAAGTTGCCTATTAAAGTATATGCAGTTTTTTTTGGTTCGTAACTTGGCCTACGTGAAGCATGCCTATTTGTAAACATAATGAATGAATATGTGTTGGGATAGCTTTAATTCGGGCGTGATGCTACCGTTCAAGTGTGATGTAAAACCATTCTAGACTAGTCTTTATTTCTCAAAATATGAGATTTGATTGCCTAAATCATGTTAATTATGCCATGCCTAATTTAAAGTGTTATTATGCCTAGTTGTGTAGAATGAATGTTGCTGCATATTTTTTACTTGGTGACTCCACATTTAAGGAATTGTATAAAAATGATCATATGTGCATTTCCAGGCTTCCATATTCTTCTTAAATTGACTATATATTTGTCTTTACTTGCCTAAGTGTACAATGCTTTCGTGACAACATATTATCTTTTATGGATTACTTATTTGCATTCTCTTACGTATATATTTTCATGTTCCGCCTGCTAATCCTTTTCTTTTCTTTTATTTACATGAAATGCATCGGGAGTTACGAAGAGTCTCATCATGAGACTCATCACAACTTTCTCAAACCAAGACCCGCATCCACATTCATTGCATTCTCCGGCCTCGGAATTTCTACACAAATAGGGCGGGATGACATCATCATCCTCCCCCAGTTTCCTCTTTTATTATTATTCTTTAATTTCGTTATTTCAATTCTTGGGCATGTAATAATTATTTTAATGCTTGTGTGATTGTTAGGATATTTAGAATAATTAGGCCGCGAATAGATGAATGAATAGGATAATCTAACTGCCGTTAGTTAATTTCTTAGGCTCGTTTGAATTGGAAACCATCGCTAGCTTTATTTGTTTAGGGTTGTCTCATAAGTTCCACACTTAGCCTCTTACTTTGCTATATTTTTTTTAGGTTCGTTATGCATGCTTTAATATCTTTCAAAAAATAATTTGGCAATCTATTATTCACTTTCTTTAAAAATAAGGTTTGCATTCTATCCGATTTGCAATCTTGAAAAGTTTTTTTTTTTTTTTTTGTCATAAAAAAATTGCTTCTTTTATTCGATTGCCAAATATGCATTTTCTAAATAAAAATAACTTCTGGGCAATGATGAGGCTTAAACCTTGTATTTCATCCGAGATCAACATGTTTCGTAGGCGAGGAGACTAAAATAACCAAATAGGTTATATATTCGCAGCCACGACGTGATTATAGTGATCTTTTCTTTTCATCCGAGATACCAACACGTTTAGTAGGCGAGGCAATCAAAATAACCACTTAGTCATATGTTTGCAGCCACGATGTGATTGGAATGGTCTTTTCAAATTTTAAGTCTGAGCCCTCCGTGACCAAAACATTCACTGTTTTGAATACGGATATGAAGTTATTTGTATTTAACTGTTTCTAACCGTTTGTTCTTGACAGCTTGCAGGGATTAAAGTAAATAAAGGCAGATTATTCCTCGGTGTTTATTTATTTTATTTCTTTCTTTAATTCAGCTTTTATCCCGCTTTGTATTGTAATATTATTTATCGCACTTATGTAACTATTGAAATGCTTAGAATAGGCAAACTTAGGATTAATTCATAGGGTAGTTTAAGATTTGAACCCCGTCGCTAGCTTATTTATTTGTAGGCTCGGTTAAATTCAAACTTAGAAATCCTTCGCTAGTTTATTTATTTTAGGCTCGTCACGCGTATTCAAGATTTTCAAAACAACTTTTGTCACCTTTTATTTGCTTTATTAAATCATACCGAATAAGTTTATCTTTTGTCAATTTACAATTCATTGATTTCCCAAATTTTACTTCTTTGGCATTATAAATAATTTATATCATTTGTTACAAATGCATATTTTCCAAACTTTACATGTATCTTCCTTTTTAAAATACATCATTTATTAAAAATTTGCAAACATCTTTTATCTATTATACCTTTAAAACATGCATTTTTTCTAGCAATAATTAACCTGAGTTTGACCGGATAACCGCAAGTTAGCGGATCTTAAAGGATGCCTAACCCCTTCCCTTTAGGATAATAAAGAACCCTTACCTAGAATCTCACTAGTTTCGCAGACCTTAAAATTGGAGTTTACATTGCAGGATTTAGTTAAATATTTAGGTGTCCTAATTCACCATAAAAAATAATTAGGTGGAGACTCCTCAACCCTCAATTCTTTACCCCGGAATCACCGAAATACGCCGTGCTCCGCTTTGACCTGCGAGCGGGTCGAAAATCGGGCGCGACAACTGTTTCTGAAGGTTTGCAACCCTTCTGAACAGCCACCAAAATCTGGTGGGAAATTTAAATATGGGAAAGAAACCGGGTCGTGGGTCAGACACGCGGATCCGACCGGGTCGCGGGTCAGACACGTGGATCCGGGTCACTAACAGATAGGATTGGATAAGCTAATTAATTTAATTAAATAATAATTAATTAAATAATTAAAATTAAAGAAAATTTGGTCCAAAAAGATTATCAATTAATCAGATCATCAAATCTGAATCCGAATCCTAAGTCGAAGCCCAGCCGAGCGAGCGACGACGATGGCGCGAGGGTTCCTTGCCCCCTCAACCCTTTTAGTGACTGGAGAAGGTGTAATGTAATATATACACCTCTCTTTTCCTTTTTTTTCCGATGTGGGACAAATGCTTATTTTATAAAGTAAGAGGGAACTCCCACTTTTCTTTCCACTACCGATGTGGGACAAATGCTCCATTTCCCATTCAATATATCATTTAAACCCAACAATCCCCACATGAATGGGGAATGGCTATAAGATAAAGGAATGCGCGGACAAGTGTGATATACAAGCGAGAATTGACTGCTTCTGGATAAGTAGGTTTCCCTTTGAACTTTCCGTAGTGAACTTATATCGGATATACTCGATCAATTGGTAGATTTGATATCTTTGAACCGTCGAACTTTGTCACTCACATAGTTGATTTCTAAACATGTGGTCCTATAGCCACATTATCTGTCATACACTGCCAGATTTAGATAATCATTAAAAAACCTTAATGCTTTATTATCTCATTAACAAGCCATAAGGTTTTATCCTTATTTCTGAACATTGTCTTCATCCGAGAATGGGTTGAGTTATTTGACAATGTTGAACCGTCAGTCATAACTTTGTTTGATCTCCTTGAACCTAGCTCTTGGGATCTCCAGTCTGCTAGGTCGAGTTACCGCCATGATGACTTGTCCTCGGCCTTAACCCAATTCCCATTGATGATCTACTAACTCCCTCTCTAGATAAGCCTTTTGTAAGCGGATCCGTCACATTATCTCTTGACTTTACATAGTCAATCGTGATAACGCCACTAGAGAGGAGTTGTCTAACGGTATAGTGTCTTTGTCGTATGTGATGAGATTTTCCGTTGTACATTACGCTCCCTGCCCTACCTATTGCTGCTTGACTGTCACAATGTATACATATAGTTGCCAAAGGTTTGGGCCAGAATGGAATATCTTCTAAGAAATTCCGAAGCCTTTCAGCTTCTTCACCGGCCTTGTTTAAAGCTATAAATTCAGATTCCATTGTAGAGCGGGCGATGCATGTCTGTTTTGATGATTTCCAAGACACTGCTCCTCCACCAACGGTGAAAATATATCCACTCGTGGATTTAACTTCAGATGATCCGGTGATCCAGTTTGCATCACTATATCCCTCAATTACTGCGGGATATTTATTATAATGCAAAGCATAGGTTTGGGTGTATTTTAAATACCCTAAGACTCGTTTCATTGCCATCCAATGAGTTTGATTGGGATTACTCGTGAATCGACTCAGCTTGCTTATAGCACATGCTATATCTAGTCGTGTACAATTCATAATATACATCAAACTTCCCAAAACTCGTGTGTAGTCCAATTGTGAGTCACTTTCACCTTCATTCTTTTGAAGTGCAAAACTTACATCAATTGGAGTCTTTGCAACATTGAAATTTAAATACTTAAACTTGTCAAGTACTCTTTCAATATAATGAGACTGCGATAATGCTAGACCTTGTGGAGTTTTATGAATTCTGATGCCTAAGATCAAATCAGCAACTCATAAGTCCTTCATATCAAATTTGCTAGCCAGCATACGCTTCGTAGCATTTACATCGGTAATATCTCTACTCATTATCAACATGTCATCTACATATAAACAAATAATGACTTCATGATTTGGAGTATTTTTAATGTAAACACATTTGTCACACTCATTAATCTTAAATCCATTTGCCAACATTGTTTGGTCAAATTTCGCATGCCATTGTTTGTGTGCTTGTTTAAGTCCATAAAGTGACTTAACAAATTTGCACACTTTCCTTTCTTTACCAGGAACCACAAAACCCTCAGGTTGTTCCATGTAAATTTCTTCCTCCAATTCTCCATTTTGATCCTAAAGGTTTATTTCCAGGAGAAAGATCAACTAATTCCCATGTATGATTGTTCAAAATTGATTCAATCTCACTATTGACTGCCTCTTTCCAAAATGCTGAATCAGAAGATGACATCGCTGCTTAAATGTTTGAGGCTCATTTTCAAGCAAGAATGTCACAAAATCTGGTCCAAATGAAGTAGATGTCCTTTGACGTTTGCTACGCCTTGGATCCTCTTTACTTGGTGTACTTTCCTTTGGTTCTTCCCGCGGTCTTTTAGATCTTTCACTTGACGACTCACATTCAGTTTTATACGGATAAATGTTTTCAAAGAATTTAGCGTTATCTGATTCAATTACCGTATTAACATGAATTTCGGGATTGTCCAATTTGTGAACCAAAAACCGACAAGCTTTGTTGTTTGTAGCATAGCCAATAAAAACACAATCCACAGTTTTGGTCTGATTTTTACCCTTTTGGGCAAAGGAACTTGGACCTTTGCTAAACACCCCCACACTTTGAAATATTTCAAGTTGGGTTTTCTTCCTTTCCATAGTTCATATGGAATAGATTGTGTTTTGTTGTGGGGCACCCTGTTGAGTATTCGGTTAGCTGTAAGGATAGCTTTCCCCACAAGCTTTGCGGTAAACCGGAACTTATTAGTAAGGCATTCATCATTTCCTTTAATGTTCTGTTTTTCCTTTCAGCAATTCCATTTGATTGTGGTGTGTAAGGGGCAGTAGTTTGATGAATAATTCCATATTCTAAACATATCTCTGCAAAAGGAGATTCGTACTCTCCACCCCTATCACTTCTAATCATTTTTATCTTTTTATTCAATTGATTTTCCACTTTGTTCTTGTATTGCTTAAATGCATCAATTGCTTCATCCTTACTATTAAGCAAATACACATAACAATATCGAGTGCAATCGTCAATAAAAGTTATAAAATATTTTTTCCCACCGCGAGATGGTATTGACTTTATATCACATATATCTGTGTGAATTAAGTCTAAATGATTTGAATTTCTATCAATAGACTTATATGAATGTTTAACAAACTTATATTCAACACTGATTTCACATTTAGATTTATTACACTCAAATTTAGGCAATACTTCTAAATTAATCAATTTTCGCAGGGTTTTGTAGTTGACATGTCCTAAACGAACATGCTGTCGCGCCCTATTTTGACCTGCTCGGGTCAAAACGGAGCACGGACGTATTTCGGGTGATTCCTGGGTAAATAGAGGGTTGAGGAGTCGCCACCTAATTATTTTTTACGGTGAATTATTTGTCGACCCGACCCGGATCAGTGACCCGACCCGAATCGGAACTCAACCCGAAATCAAATATTCACCAAATTCAGATAACCAATAACAAGAATATGTAATGCAAGAATTCCGGAAATATCCAAATCGGGTCGACCCGACCCGGGTCAGTGACCCGACCCGAATCTGTGATCCAAATCCGAATCAAATTTTGACACTAAATTCAGATAACCAATAACAAGAATATGTAATGCAAGAATTCCGAAAAAATATTCGCACCGGGTCGACTCGACCCGGGTCAGTGATAAAAAATCAGAGAATCAAAAGTTCACCAATTTCAGATAACCAACATAGAGAAATATGAAATGCAAGAATTCTGAAAATGTTACCCGAACCGGTCGACCCGACCGGTCGGTGACCCGACCCGAATCGGAAAACTAAAAATCAGAGAATCATAGGGGAGAACAAACCTTTTCGGACTTGATTCTTGAATAACAAGGAAGGCAAATGCTTACAATCAAGAACACAACAAAATATTTATGTATATATGGAATAATCTTCCGAAAAATCCTCCAAAAAATCTATTTTTCTCTCGAAAATCCCCTCCTCCAAAATGAAGAACAACATGGGGTATTTATAGGTGGATTTCCCCCCCAAGAACGAGTTTGAAATTCGAATTAAAGGTAAAGATTTCTGAATTTTGGAAGCGGATTTTAGGGGGTAGGGGCGTGGGTCGAAGTGACGGGAGGGGTGTGGTGGTGTCGGGGTTGGTGGGGGGAGTGGGTGGTGGCGGTGGGCGAGGTGACCGGTCGGATGGGGGGTACGGGGCGGCGGCGATTTGTGAGGGGGGGTTAGGGTTTTTGGTTTTTTTTTTTGGGGGTTTTTGATTTGGTTTGGGGGATTAAAAAATGGGGGGATGGGTTATGGGCCACGGGTTTGGGCTGGGGGTTGTGGGCCGACGGGTTTGGGGATTGGGGAATTTATTTTGGGATTGGGCTTGTGGGAATTTAATTTGGGGATTGGGCTTGGACGAAAAATGGGTTTTAGTTTAGGTTGGGTAGAAATTGCATTGGGTTGAAAAAATGAAAAATGGGGAGTTGGTTAAAATAAAAAGGAGTTTAACATTAAAATATATTTTTTGTAAAAGATGTGAATTATTTAAAATAACATACCAATGTGATAATAATAAAAATATAATATTTGCGAAATGTTTAATGCTTAATAAAAGGGAAATGCGGTGCAATTTTGCGAGAATAAAATAACATAGAATTTTCGGATAACTTATGATTATTATAAAATGCAAATGATATAAAATATGCGAATAATAATAATAATACGAAGATACACACATATATGCCTATATTTTAAATTATTTTAAAAGTGTCAAAATATTAAAAATTACGAATAAAATCATAAAAGATGGGACAAAATTGGGTGTCAACACATGCCCCTCTTTGGACGGAGACGATGAAAGAGTTTTCGGCCAAAGAAGTTGACTGAGTAGCCAATTTTGTCCCGATCATCGGGACTGCATGGTAAGAAATAGAATCCCCGGGGGGAAGTGAAGTTGCAAAAAGATGGTGCACATTCAAGCAACAATGCCCCAGTGTCGACTTAGGATGACACTGGTCGCAGATGCGAGAAACTAATGGGAAAGAGCGGATCGACGTTCGAAGTAGGTCGTTGACCAAATTGCCTCGGTTCGCCGTAAGAGATAGCTCCACGTTGTGATGAAGTTCCTGCAAATTAAAAACTCCTGCAAACTAAAGCTTAAGATAAAATTAGTGTATAACTGCTGAGGAAAATTGTAGAGAAAATAACTTGGAAATACCCGCATTAGGAGGTGGGCGCCTGACTGAAATTAAAATACCCTCGTTATAAGGTGGGCACCTGACTGAAATTAAAATACCCTCATTATAAGGTGGGCACCTGACTAAAATTAAAATACCCTCATTATAAGGTGGGCGCCTGAAATGACGTCGTTGGATCGACGTGTTGTGTTGAAGACGTCGTTGTAATGTTGTTGACGTCGCTGTTGTATAGACGTTGATGATGTCGTCGTTGTATAGACGTTGATGATGTCGTCGTTGCATAGACTTTGCTGATGTTGTTGTTGTTGTAAAGAATAGTTGTCGTGCTGCCGTAACGTCAATGACGTTGTTGTAATGTTTGTAAAAGATAGGTCGCGTTGAATACGTCATTGTAATGATGTTGACGTTGTTGTAGTGCTGTAAAAGATATTTGTTGTGCTGCAGTAACGTCGATGACGTTGTTGTAATGATGTTTGTTGTTGTAGATAGCGGTTATGCTGAAGGCGTCGTTGTAATGCTGTTGAAGATAGTTGATGTGCTGCAGTAACGTCAATGACGTTGTTATAATGCTGTAAAAGATAGTTGAATGTCTTTAAGAACGTCAATGACGTTGTTGTAATGCTGTAAAAGATAGCTGCTGCGTTGAAGACGTCATTGTAATGCTGTAAAAGATATTTATTGTGATGCAGTAACGTCGATGACGTTGTTGTAATGATGTTTGCTGTTGTAGATAGCTGTTGTTCTGAAGGCGTCGTTGTAATGTGTATTGAAGACGTCATTGTAACGTTGTTGACGTCGTTGAGATGCTGTAAAAGATAATTGTCGTGCTGCCATAACGTCGATGACGTTATTGTAATGTTGTCCTGTTGTAAGAGATGTAAGTGACGTCCTTGCCGTCAGTTTGCTGTAATAGGGTTCCACGTTGTGCTGAATCTTCTGCCGATCCAAACTCACGTGAATTGAAATGTCGTCCTGGCACGGGCGAAAATGTGATGCGACGTCTTTCCCGTCGGATTTGCCGTGTTGTCGTTCCTTGTGATTCGAAATAACATCTTTGCGCAGACATAATAGTCGGGACCCTGTAGGTCAAGATGATGTCTTCGTATAAATGCAAAACAAGAACGTAATCCTTGTAGTGAGTTGTGGTGCCGAAATTCTTTGGGGAATTGATCATAAGTGATGTGGCTTCCCGCTTTTTTAACCTTGAAGAACCTGTACTCAAAGAAAATTTTGTGAGTTTGGGGAGGGGCGGTTGATTCGCGTTGACTTTGTAGCTTCTGCTCTTGATAGTTCCATGTCCTGCTGATTCGGACCTGTAGCCCTGTCTGGTTCCCAGTCTTGGCTAACCGCTAATGGAAACATTTGTTGAAAACAATTTGTTTTATAAGAAAGTATGCTTATCATTAAAAGTTCTTGTCGATCTCTAATGAAAATATTTGTTGAAAATAATTTGCTTATAAAAAAGTATGCATATATGTAAATGTCTGTCGAGCAGTGACATGCGGTGAAACAAAGCAAACGTCTTATCCAAAATCCTCTTAGGCTGAAGACTTAGTTTGCCGATGCTTTTCCATGTTTATCGGTGTCCTCTGGCAGTGATCCCTTAAAAATGCCCCAGTTTCCGATATGTGAGAATGACGATCTTTTGAACGGACAACCGAGTCTTGTGTAGATTGCTTGCCTGCCCTATCCGGGTGATCAGATGGGTGCATTTTGTCATATGTGATATAAAGGAGAAAATATTTCCTAATGGTGGGACCGAAGCCGATTTAGGCCGCCTACGTATCCCCATGAGGGAATCAGGTCATGACGTAGTTCATTACAAGCAAATGGGATTGTAATGGTTTTTCTAAAAATGGGACCGAAGCCGATGTGGCCGCCTACGTATCCCGCCGAGGGAATCAGGTCATGACGTAGTTCATGTAGCAAACAAGAGATTTGTAAGGATTTTCTGAAAATGGGACCGAAGCCGATGTGGCCGCCTACGTATTCCGCCGAGGAAATCAGGTCATAACGTAGTTCATGTTACAAAAAAATTGTGTTTTTGGGGAAATTTGCAATCTAGGAAACGGAACCCGACATGGGTTCTTTGCGTATCCCGCCAGGGAGCGCAACTTTTACAACATAGAAAAAGTATTACATAGAGAATAACTAATCTTAGATATGGTATCTCTTCACTGCATCGGCCATTCTATTCTGATAAGGTTGCCCCGGACGATTGCGTCCATCTGCTTTCATCAATCAGTCTCTTCGTACATGATTTGGCTTCGAACGATAGGGAAATGCCCCAGTAGAAGTCATGGTCGTAGCGTGGTAGCCCAAGAGTACAAATGGCAAACGTCCGTGCCGATGCTTGTAACTTATCAACCATCCTGGTGTTTCATCCAAATCTGGCTTTGACTTATTCCAAAAAAAAAAAAAAAAAAAAAAAAAAAAAGCCCCAGTTCTTCCGGTTGTGAGTCTTCCTTATATTCGTCGAAGCCTTGCTTGTTGTTTGGGACCTTGTTTGCTTGTTTCATTATATGTCACATATTAGCGACTGATTTATTAGTTTGTGTGATGAAAAAGAAAAGAAGATTATTTAAACAAACAAATTTTTATTATTATTTTTTTTTAAATAGCAAAAGCAATGCAGATTTGTCTTTTTAAGCTTTCAAAAGGTGGAGGTAAACATATTAAATGCATATATGTGATTCAGGCCTCAATCTGAATCGCATTGTTTCATTAAACATTAACGAAATTAACTAGTCTCTGGGAGAAACAAGGCCGGGGCACATGTCCAATTTCCCAAATCATCTTCTTGCTCTGCATCCCAAATGGTTGAGTCTTTAGCGTAATCATCGAGAATCACACTGCATCTTGCTTCTTCTTCAGTAATGAAAAGACTTTTGAATCCCTCAACGAGGTTGGTCGCATTGTCCTCCTTTGATTCCCCGAGTGGCGCATGCTCGACGAATGATCGACTCGAGAGGTGGAACAGCTTTGGCAAAAGAGCATCTCTGTTCCTTCGGAGATTGGTTGATAGGACTTTTCCAAGAAAAGATGGTGCCATGACCCGCGACTTTGGAGGAAGTACTTCTACTCTGAACGGTGCCCTCAATTGGACTGTAATCATAGGGGTGACAAAGGCTGATGATTTAACCTTTTTCTTTCTCTGGACTGGCACAATAGTCCCTTCCAAGTTGTGTTCTTCATCAACCGTAATCATGTTCACATTGGCATCGTCATGGTTTGGCAAAGGGTTATCGTTTACATTAGAGGAAGATACTTTCAGTTGGATAACTCCTTCTTTGATCAATGCCTCGATTTTGTCTCTGAGAGCGTAGCAATTTTCAGTGTCGTGCCCAGGAATTCCCGAGTGGTATGCACAATGCTTAGTCTCATCATGCCATTTGGGAACAGGATTGGGGACATTTCCGGGACGGGTGGAGTATTCCCGCGGTTTTCGATCTTTCATATAACCGGGCTCGAGGTTCGGCTAAAGGTGTATAGGTTTTGGCCGGCTTTCTTTCGTGTTTTGCGCGGGGTCTGGGTGCATGGACTCGTGGCTGAGGTAAGTATGCGGGCTGATATTGTGGGGGATTCGGATAGGCTGGCGCTCGAGGCAGGCTATATATTGGTTGAGTATGGTAGACGGGGTAGGGAGCAGGTGGGTATTGATAGTAAGGTTGAGGGATTTGGACGTATGGGCAATAATGGGAAGGCCGAGGACTTTGGTTGTTTTGATTGTAGTATGGAGGTGTGGTGATGGCATTTGGTAGGTTGACATTTGATTTGGTCTATGTTTCGAATCGTCACCACAGAGGACACTCCGTCTCTCTTCCTCTTTATCGCTCCCTCAAATGAGTCCGACTGGATTGTCTCACTCGTTGCTTGCAATGCTACAAAGTTTGTAATTCTTCCTGTTCTGATTCCCTCTTCTATGAAATCTCCCATCCTTATAACTTCAAAGAAACTTCGTCCTATGACGCTTATCATTCTCTCATAGTATGTTGCATCTTTCAAAGATTGTACAAAGAGAGTGGTCATCTCACTTTCTTCTATCGGGGATTGAACTTTCGCTGCTTCGCCCTCCACTTCATGGCATATTCTCGAAGGTCTCTGTGGACTTCTTTTCCAACTTCATCGATAAAATCTGTCCAAGACCGTGTCGTTGTTGAATTTAAATCGTCCACGAAATCTTGTGCCATCGTGCCCCAATTACACCATTTTCGCGGGTTTTGGCTCGTGTACCGCCGAGTGCTTCTCCGTTAAACTCCTTACGAACAACTTCATTATGATGGCCTGGTCTTTACCTACCCCAATCGGTTTGTCACGGTATGATCTTAAATGAGCGTGAGGATTTCCTTTCCCATCAAACAAGCCAAATTTTGGCACCTTATATCCTACGTGCAATTCAATATCGGGATGCATACACGGATCTTCGTACTCAAGTCCTTCATGTCCCTTGCTGGTTTGGATATTCTTGAATGCCTCTTTTAGTGTAAATCTCTCTCGCCACACTTTCATCGGTTCGATCCTTACCCGTCGTCCATTTCTTCACACCGGCCAATTTCTGCGAAGAGTCATGTTTGGTGTTGCGGTAGTAAAAGGTTGGGCTTCCATTACATATGGCGGCACATACCGCTGCCGTGATCGGCGATGTGTGCCATCAATATGTGTTGGTCTGTAGGGTGACTTTGTGTGTAAGGGGTGTTTTGGACAAGTGGGGTAATTTGGGTATGTGGAGTTGTGAATGAGGTCGGATCATTTTGTAGCGGGCTTTGTTGTGGACTTGCTTGCGGGTTAGTATGTTGTGGATTGGTTTTGCATAGTGGAGAATTATCGGGGAGGTTTTGGGGAAATGGCGATTCAGGAGATGAAAAATTTTGTGGTGCAGTTGCATTCGTCCCTTGTTCAGGGAGTGGGGTATCGGCGCTAATGGACAGGTTGGTGAGATTTTGGAGCCGCTCTATCTCAGTCTGCATGGCTGCCATCCGTTGTAATAGTTGGGCGATGTATTTTTCTTGGACGGTAGCATTTCTATTTTCCGAAGCCTCTGGTTCATCTCTTGAAAGAGTGATAAGTTCCAGGCCAGTCTGTTCGGATGCATACGAATCGGTCATTTTTTGAAGGATTGTGCCTTTGACCTCGTGAAGTAGGGATGATCCGCCAGTTTTGTCAACGCAAATCAACCTTTGGGAAAATAATCTAGACAAAATAAAACCTTCTAAAAAAAATGAAGAAAACCAAGTTAGTATAAGGCGAGTAATTATTGCTTTAAATAATATGCACAGAGTGAAAAAGCAGGAGAAAACAGCAAAATGATTGTAAGGCAATTAAATGCGCATCCTAATATGCATGGGGCCTCCGTTATGCCGGAGGTGGGCCTAAACGCCAGATATGCGGGATTACGACAGATTTGATCCAAGCTGCTAAACTGTAATGCTTTGTCGGAAACGAGACAAAATGAATGTACATTTTCCAATTTCAGCATGTCATGATTAGTCTTGAATTAGTCTATCATTATCACGCTACACGTAATATGCCGACTGGTCGTTGGGTTGCGAGACCCGTTGACAATTTTGGTAGATTTCTTAATTGTGGAGTCGATACCAAGGATCGACCCACCTAAGGTGTACGCATGCATGACTTAAAATAAATGGTGGTATAGCTCTATTCTAAATTTTCTAAGATTTGGTTGACTAGACTCAAGGTTCCCGAGCGGACTGCTCGAGTGAGAAGGCTACGCGGCCAACCGGATGGTCCGGACGCTCCGCGCATATACCAACTCTCCTAAAAATTTGGTAATTTGAAAGAAATTTGCGGGTGCGCAAAACACACCTCGCGTGTAGTGTGTGATAGTGTCAATTTTCCAGAGTGGAAGAAATATGAGCGGAATGCCAATTTAAGAAAAGCAGTAAAACAATATAGCAATTATGCAAAATTTTCACAAATGAAACATATCAAAGCATTAAAACAAATAATGAGCAAAAAGTAAAGCACAATAATAATTAACCTGATTTGGCTATGGTCAAGAACCTGAAATATCCCCAACGGAGTCGCCATGCTGTCGCGCCCTATTTTGACCTGCTCGGGTCAAAACGGAGCACGGACGTGCTTCGGGTGATTCCTGGGTAAATAGAGGGTTGAGGAGTCGCCACCTAATTATTTTTTACGGTGAATTAGGACACCTAAATATTTAAACTAAATGCTGCAATGTAAACTCCGTTTTTAAGGTCTGCGAAACTAGCGAGATTCTAGGTAAGGGTTCTTTATTATCCTAAAGGGAAGGGGTTAGGCATCCTTTAAGATCCGCTAACTTGCGGTTATCCGGTCAAACTCAAGGTTAATTATTACTAAAAAGTATATGTTTTTACAAGTATAACGATTTAAAGATGTTTGCAAATAATTAGTAAATGATGCATTTTAAAAAGAAAGATACATGTAGAGATTTTAAAAATATGCATTTGTATGGTATTTAAAGAGAAATACATGTAGAGTTGGAAAAATATGTATTTGACAATTGATAATAAAACAAATTATTTATAATGCCAAAGAAGTAAAATTTGGGGAATCAATGAATTGTAAATTGACAAAAAAGATAAACTTATTCGGTATGATTTAATAAAGCAAATAAAAGATGACAAAAGTTGTTTTGAAAATCTTGAATACGCGTGACGAACCTAAAATAAATAAACTAGCGAAGGATTTCTAAGTTTGAATTTAACCGAGCCTACAAATAAATAAGCTAGCGACGGGTTTCAAATCTTAAACTACCCTATGAATTAATCCTAAGTTTGCCTATTCTAAGCATTTCAATAGTTACATAAGTGCGATAAATAATATTACAATACAGAGCGGGGTAAAAGCTGAAATAAAAAGAAAGTAAATGAAATAAATAACTCCGCGGAACATTTGTCTTTATTTACTTTAATCCCTGCAAGCTGTCAAGAACAAACGGTTAGAAACAGTTAAATACAAATAACTTCATATCCGTATTCAAAACAGCGAATGTTTTGATCACGGAGGGCTCAGACTTAAATTTTGAAAAGAACATTCCAATCACGTCGTGGCTGCAAACATATGACTCATGTGGTTTATTTTGATTGCCTCGCCTACTAAACGTGTTGGTCTCTCGGGTGAAATAGAAAAGATCACTATAATCACGTCGTGGCTGCGAATATATAATCCACCTCGCCTACTAAACATGTTGATCTCGGATGAAATAAAGGTTTAAGCCTCATCATTGCCCGAAGTTATATTTCCGTCCTTACAACCGTGGAGGCCTCAAAATCGACGGATATTTTTCATTGGCCAGTGTAGTATCGTGTTCAAATCAAGTAAAATTAAAATTGAAACGAGAACAAGAGGCGAGAGGCGCAAGAAGGAAAACAGAGGCAAAAAAAAAAAGACAGTTTCCAAAAATGACGCGGTGTCTAGTTTAAAACAAGAAACAAGTAATTTGGAACCGAGCAAATGAACTCGAAATAGAAAGCGATACCCGAAAAGATGCGGTATTTATTCAAAACAAGAAAATGAAGAAATGATGATATCCGTTGCACAGATGCTTAAAACAAGAATCGAAAAAACGCAGCAAAGTAGTAAGCGTAAAAACGAGAGGCAAAGAAGATAAGAGTAAAGAAAAACAAGAGAGCGATTTCCGAAGAGACGCGATGTTTAGTTTAAAACAAGAAAACGAAAATATCCAAGTTGAAGAACTGAAATAGAAAGCAAGACCGAAAAGAAGCGGTATTTATTCAAAGCGATAGGAAAACAAGTAAAAATGTGAGATATCCGTTGCCGGATAATTAAAACAAGGCAAAAAAAAATAGAGAAACAAAACGAAAGAAAAGCGCGGCTTCGAAGTTAATTTCATCGGCCTTAATGCAATATTAATAAAACAATAAGACAAGAAAAGAAACGAGCAGTGAGCAATTAAAGTATCCACCCAAATTCGAAATGTTGGAACCGGAAAGGATTAAGAAGTAATTATGGAAAAATCCGACCCAGGATCATGAACATCGACCGAATGAAATCGAAATTGATTTTTTTAGATAACCAAAGAACAGATATGAAACATGCCATAACGGAAATACGCCAAAATCGGGTCGACCGATCCGGTCGATGACCCGACCCGAATCGATTTTTTCATTTTTCGGATAACCCAATAATAACAAACAAAGACAACAATGCAAGAAATTTGGAAATTCAAACGGTCGACCCGACCCGAATAGGAGATTCAACCCGACATCAAATAATTCCATCAATTCCGATAACCAACATACAAAAATATGAAATGCAAGAATTTCGAAAATATCCAAATCGATCGACCGATCCGGGTCGTTGACCCGACCCGAATCGGTGATCCGAATCCGAAATCAAATGATCCAAACCCAAATCGATTTTAACACCAAATTCAGATAACCAATAACAAGAAAATGAAATGCAAGAATTCTGGAAATATTACCCGAACCGGGTCGACCCGACTCGGATCAGTGACCCGACCCGAATCGGAACTCAACCCGAAATCAAATATTCACCAAATTCGGATAACCAATAACAAGAATATGTAATACAAGAATTAGGAAATATCCAAATCGGTCGACCCGAGGCGGTCGTTGACCCGACCCGAATCGTGATCCAAATCCGAATCAAATTTTGACACTAAATTCAGATAACCAATAACAAGAATATGTAATGCAAGAATTCCGAAAAAATATTCGCACCGGGTCGACTCGACCCGGGTCAGTGATAAAAAATCAGAGAATCAAAAGTTCACCAATTTCAGATAACCAACATAGAGAAATATGAAATGCAAGAATTCTGAAAATGTTACCCGAACCGGGTCGACCCGACCCGGGTCAGTGACCCGACCCGAATCGGAAAACTAAAAATCAGAGAATCATAGGGGAGAACAAACCTTTTCGGACTTGATTCTTGAATAACAAGGAAGGCAAATGCTTACAATCAAGAACACAACAAAATATTTATGTATATATGGAATAATCTTCCGAAAAATCCTCCAAAAAATCTGTTTTTCTCTCGAAAATCCCCTCCTCCAAAATGAAGAACAACATGGGGTATTTATAGGTGGATTTCCCCCCCAAGAACGAGTTTGAAATTCGAATTAAAGGTAAAGATTTCTGAATTTTGGAAGCGGATTTTAGGGGGTAGGGGTGTGGGTCGAAGTGACGGGAGGGGTGTGGTGGTGTCAGGGTTGGTGGCAGGGAGTGGGTGGTGGCAGTGGGCGAGGTGACCGGTCGGATGGGGGGTACGGGGGCAGCGGCGATTTGTGAGGGGGGGGTTAGGGTTTTTGGCTTTTTTTTTTTTTTTTGGGGTTTTTGATTTGGTTTGGGGGATTAAAAAATGGGGGGATGGGTTATGGGCCACGGGTTTTGAAATTTGGGGTTGTGGGCCGACGGGTTTGGGGATTGGGGAATTTATTTTGGGATTGGGCTTGTGGGAATTTAATTTGGGGATTGGGCTTGGACGAAAAATGGGTTTTAGTTTAGGTTGGGTAGAAATTGCATTGGGTTGAAAAAATGAAAAATGGGGAGTTGGTTAAAATAAAAAGGAGTTTAACATTAAAATATATTTTTTGTAAAAGATGTGAATTATTTAAAATAACATACCAATGTGATAATAATAAAAATATAATATTTGCGAAATGTTTAATGCTTAATAAAAGGGAAATGCGGTGCAATTTTGCGAGAATAAAATAACATAGAATTTTCGGATAACTTATGATTATTATAAAATGCAAATGATATAAAATATGCGAATAATAATAATAATACGAAGATACACACATATATGCCTATATTTTAAATTATTTTAAAAGTGTCAAAATATTAAAAATTACGAATAAAATCATAAAAGATGGGACAAAATTGGGTGTCAACACATGCCATAAATCATTTGACTCCAATAAGTAAGACGAAGCTGAATTTTCATTAATACTATCAACAATCATTACATTGAGTTTGAAAAGGCCCTCGGTGAGGTAGCCCTTTCCTATGAACAAATCATTCTTATTTAATACAATTTTCTCACTAACCAACACGCACTTAAACCCGTTTTTGACGAGTAGTCCGGCTGAAACTAAATTCTTCCGAATTGTTGGAACGTGCATAACATTGTTGAAAGTCAGGACCTTGCCGGAAGTCATCTTCAGAAGTATCCTCCCATATCCTTCAACCTTGGCTGTTGTAGTATTTCCCATAAACAGTACATCTTTGGGTCCAGCAGGAGCATAGGTTGCAAATGCTTCTTTTGTAGCGCAAACATGTCGAGTGGCACCAGAATCAAGCCACCACTCATTTGGGTTTCCAACCAAATTGCACTCTGATAGCATTGCACACAGATCATCCATATAATCATTCTTTTCCACCATATTGGCTTGTCCTTTTCCCTTGTTCTTTTTCGGGAGACGACAATCTGGGACTTTGTGGCCAGCTTTCCCATAATTAAAGCAGTTGCCCTTGAACTTTTTCTTGTTGGAATCCTTCTCCTTTCCGGAAGGCCTCTTTCTTTTCTTGTTCTTGTTCAGAGCAGCATCTTCAACGATGTTTGCCCCTTCAATTGGTGAAGTCTTACGGTACCTCTTCTCGGCGATTTGTTATCTTCCTCGATCTTGAGACGAATCACAAGATCTTCCAACTTCATTTCCTTTCTTTTGTGCTTAAGATAATTCTTGAAATCTTTCCATGAGGGCGGCAACTTCTCAATCATTGCAGCCACTTGGAACGCTTTATTTACTACCATACCTTCAGCAATAAGGTCATGGAAGATAAGTTGAAGCTCTTGAACTTGGGTTCCAACGGTTTTTCCATCCACCATTTTGTAGTCTAGAAATTTGGCAACCACAAACTTCTTCAGCAAGCATCTTCGGTTTTGTACTTCTTTTCAAGTGCACTCTATAGTTCTTTGGAAGTCTCTATTACACTGTAGACGTTGTACAAGTTATCTTCTAGGGCACTCAAAATGTAGCATTTGCACAAAAAATCAGACTGTTTTCAAGAGTAACCATGAACTGTTGGTTGTCATGCATGTCGGCGGCAGGCACGGGAGGGTCCTCACTGGTGAACTTTTGCATACCAAGGGTGGTAAGCCAAAAGAACATTCTTTTTGCCATCCTTTAAAGTTGGCAGGTGAACTTCGCGGTTTTTCAGCCGGTGGCACGGTACGGGTTGTAGGAGTAACCGCTAGTGTAGTATCCGCAGAGGTAGTTCCAGTCTCAATTGTCATTATTCGTTTGTCACTGTCAAATCGACAAACTGTTTTAGTTAATAAAACCAGAATAACAATTCAATCACATACTTAAACGATGAAGATTTTATTTCTTCAAATCGCAATATAATTATGAAACTTTAGTGTTCCAACGAAGTTTTTATATCTTCGAATCAGAATACTAATATTCATATGGAGTAGAAAACTGCACAAGTTTTAATCTCCAAACCAGAATACAGCAATGATGAAGTTTTTATGTTCTTCAAATCGTTGTACAAGTATGAACTTTAATATTCCAACGAAGTTTTTATGTCTTCAAGTCAGAATATGAAATTTCATACGGAGTAGAAAACCACACAGGTTTTAGTCTCCAAAACAGAATACAGATTAATCTAAAAATGTAATTTTCTTAAGATTGTTATTAATCTGTATTGCAAAACCGATGAAGCAGTAAAATTAATTTCTGAAAATAAACAAAATCAGTGTTGAAAATAAGAATAATTTTTCAGAATATAATCGAGCCTTCTTAGTTCAAAGTGTGTCCTTAAGGAAATTATTCTTCTCACAGTACTCGAGGTTGATGGAATATCCCCTCCTAGGATAGAGCGATTATCTTACCAGAATAGTAGTACTCCAAATTCAGGTAGCGGCGAACCACTCAACGGCAGTATATCACACTGAATTATTTGTGCAGAAGAAGAAGAAGTTTGTGTTGTTCGGAAAATTCGTAAGTAAAATTCTGAGGAATCAAACGAATTTATAGCCATGGAAGTACTGTTTCTGAAGGTTTGCAACCCTTCTGAACATCCACCAAAATCTGGTGGAAAATTTAAATATGGGAAAAAAACCGGGTCGCGGGTCAGACACGCGGATCCGGGTCACTAACGGGTAGGATTGGATAAGCTAATTAATTTAATTAAATAATTAAAATTAAAGAAAATTTGGTCCAAAAAGTTTATCAATCAGATCATCCGAAGCCGAGCCGAGCGAGCGACGACGACGGTGCGAGGGGTCCTTGCCCCCTCAACCCTTTTAGTGACTGGAGAAGGTGTAATGTAATATATACACCTCTCTTTTCCTTTCTTTTTCCGATGTGGGACAAATGCTTATTTTATAAAGCAAGAGGGAACTCCCACTTTTCTTTCCACTACCGATGTGGGACAAATGCTCCATTTCCCATTCAATCCATCATTTAAACCCAACAATTTCCCCCCTTTACAATGTGAAATTCAGGATCACTGCTAAATGTAATTAGCTTCCCTTTCCACGGTTCTTCTCTAAGCTCATAAACAAGTAACCCCAAAGCCACAGAAACTTCCATTGGTATCCCAGTCATGCTACCTGATACATCACAAATAGCCATACAATTTGTTAACTTTCCCTTTTGGCTAAGTCATTAACCATTCTTTTCCATTGAAGTTCAGCAACCTCAGGCCCCGTGGAATCCTTTAATGACGCGATTATCTCGTGTGGAAGCAATGCACCAGCAGCTATTGTTGTTTTTCCATTCTTCAGACATCATCAAGATACTGCTCGAATCGTTCTTTATCATGCTTGTAAAACAATTTCTTGTACAATGTCATCGCCACAGAAGGGACGTGTTTATAAGGAAGATCTTCCCATTTATTCGCGCATATATACACCTCAATCGATCCCTCACACGATAAGCATAATGCACGTCCTCAAGATCATGATACTCAATATAATCTTCGCGAGGGAATAATTTTGTTCCAATGCTTTCGCACATTAACAACGTCTTATCATACGACGAATCAAGTGAGGGACACCATTTCGCCGCAAGGCTAAGTTCATAAAACTTCCCCTCATTGTACAATTTCATGTCCTCTCTCAATTGATCAGCAAAAAAAACTATAGACTTTATCATTCAAGAACTTAAAATTACAATCTTTATCATATCTATCTAATAATCTATTTGCCTTATCCATAACCGTTTCTAATCTAATCGTTTTAGACTTCCCTTTACTCACATAGGATATACTCCTCTTTTTTTTCTCCAAAAACCCATTTATTTTCGTTTCCATCCATTCTTCTCTATTATTCTTTCTAACATCAGGACCCTCAACAAGTCTATACAATATCTCTAAAACATCCTTAAAATACCCAAAATTAGAAATGGCAATAACATTACATGCAAGGGTTTTAGGATGGTAATACTGTAGCCATAAAGAATCAGTATAAAACCCTTCTTTTTGTGATTTTCCAGTGCCTCTAACACCCCTTAAGTTACATATAAGCTTAAGGGTTGTTAAGGCATTGAAATTCCAAGAATGTTCTAATATTTTTACTAAATCTTGATCTGGGGTGTCAGGAACAATATGGAAAAAGAAATCTAAACATGGGTTTCCAGTAGATAAAAAAGTGGCTGAGCCATTTTCTGTTAAACACATTGGAGGGAAGTTTATATTTAGTGGTTGTGGGGTCGTTAATGTTGGTTTAATTATGAGGGAATGTAGGGTGGGTGATGGGGGTGGTGGTCATAGTGGTGGAAATTCCATGAATTTCTGGTGGACCAAATAATGCTGGTGGAGGAGACATTGTTGATATACTAAGGTTGAATTTGATTAATTTTTGTTTTGAAATTTGTTTGGGAGGAATGTTATATTACGGTTCTATATATATATATTGAATATTTTACTTGGTGACCACGCACAATTGTTTACCGACTAGAATTGTTATTCTTTTGGATCATTATTTTTAACCGACTTGAGTGAAATAAGGCGGAAATTTTAACGATATAGTAGTAAGATTTTGTTTTACTTTTTTGCATTGTAAAAACTAAAAAACGTAATAGAGGAGAAACTCGACTATTGTTAAAGTTAAAGAAATTATCCGAAAATTTATTATTAAAATTATCAGAAATAGAACCGTAATATATGGTCGGTGCCACCAAGTATTTATTTAGGATCACTTAACAAGCCGGAGTGAAGCAATTATAGTTGTATTCTTTTTACAGTATTCCAAAAAAGGCTAAATTTGTATTATTGGATATTGAAGAATAAGAATTGAGAAATTTTCTCGGATCGTATAAAACTCAACTTTTACATGTATATATACAAATCTATCCCATTGTCTGTAAATGCAAATAAAATAAATTGCTAACCATATACAATTATACTAATTAATTATGTATTTTAGGACACCTAGAAATACATATTGGATTATATTTACATATACTTGTATCTCTGTATTCTAACTTCATCTTATGTAGCTGGATTTTTCTTTGTCCTGTGACCGCTGACATTTTTTGTGCGGATTGACCTTCATATGGACTGACCTTTAATTTTTGCCCCTCAAATATGTGGTTTTTAAATTTTTTTTCTTACTTATCATTTAATTAAAATTTATGGGCCAAAATATCCTTATTTGGGCATCTACAAACCAAAGATTTGGGTTCGAATCCCAGCTTAGTAAAATAAATAAACAATTTTGCAAAAGTTATGACTTAAGGCATAACTTATGTAGTCTAAGTTATGCCTTAAGGCAAAAGTTATGTCGTAAGGCATAACTTCTGTAGTTCTGGGTTCGAACCCCGACTAAGTAAAAAAATATTTTTCGCAAGGCAATGCCTTAAGGCATAACTTCTGTATAACTTGCCTGAATAGGCATAGTTTGCTCTGAAACTTTGCCTTGCGATTATTATTATTATTATTTATTTTGTTGGGTTTAAACTTAAAACCTCATGGATATTTTCATCAATTTTTTAGGCGAAAAAGAAAAAATTAAAGAATAACAATTTGAGGGGGGGGGATTAGAGACCCCCGAAATAGGGACATTTGTGCGAATGACCCTCTGCTCATAAGTTCGAAGCCCAGTATTGTGAATTTGACCCATATTGCATATCTGTACCAATATCCTTATTTGTGCCTTGATTAAACAAAAGACCACTTTGATCTCTTTCATTTGACAATTCCAACAAAACCAAATCAACCTTAGCAACACTTAGATTCTCCTGTTTTATCTTCCTTGATTCTTCTTCCTCAACCTTCAAACCATTTCTATGGAGATGCGATGATTGTTCTGATTGTTCTCCTTCTCCAACATCTCCCCTCAAATTGGAGGGAAGAAAAAAGAAATTGTTGGATATATAAAGCACGTACGAGAATAGTAAATAGTTATTACAGTGATCGAAAGGATAAACAACAAATATTACAACAACAAGTTGTCAATATCTTGATCTTGAATTGGAACTTCAAATATGGATCTTGTATTCAGAAATACAAGAACATGAGCTGCTACACTTGTGGCTTGTAGATCCGCTGAGAATCCTAACGGTTAGAGTCCTTTGAGATTCAAGTTCACACCTGAAACACTTAGCAACCAATTAGATAATCACAACACCACCGGCTGAGCCGAGAGATGGCTCTCTATTTTTAAAACAAGATTGCCCCGTATATAGGCTTTACGGAAGTGTGGACAATAGTCTCCTAAGATGAAACAACAAACTATCAAGTGTGCAAAGCCTACACAAATGATCTCAGCGAAGAACACGAATAATGAAGATTGCTAAGAGAAGGATTGATATCAAGAAAATCTGATCTCTTTGTGGTGTTGTTAACTTATTTTTCTGTTCATGGTCATATATGTTCATTTATAGAATTGAGTCAAAGGCCTCAATTTATAGGTGTGCCAGATGGCCTTTCCAATGCCCCATAATGGCATTCAATTGTCATGTAATGGATGACATTTACCCCCCAAGTAATGCAACAACATAATGGTCCAAGTAATGGTCATTATTGGGTGGATTCAATGCCTTTGAAACCACCTCAACAGCCAAACCTTTGGGATTCCATCGAGAAAACACTGCCTATGAAGCGCCGCGATGCTGCAGCATTTAGCGCCGCGGCGCTGTAGCATTTAGCGTCGCGGCTCCAGAATGCCAAACATTGAATTAGCATCGCGAAGCGCCGCCGCGACCCTTCTCAGCTCCGCGGTTCGACCTGTACCATCTTACACCTCGCACAATCCTTCATTCGCTTACCAACGTGTAACACTTGTTATTTATCCTATAACCATCCATCATTCTATGTCTCAAATATTTCACTTACGTACCAATATCTCTTTCATTAACGAAATTTATGATACTTGGCACTAAGATTGCACGTGTGTGGAAACGATATTTCCGACGTGCGGGGCCCAATAGTTCGAGTCATAAATAATGGGATAAACTTAATTCCACATTAGTAAATTTCCAATAATCCCCTCTTGAAAGAGATTTTGGCGCGCACACTACGTGCCTACTTTCAGCAATCGTTCAGCGAAAAGATATTGCATCAGGAGAGGTAGCTTCCGCTTTGAACCTTCCCTAGTTGAATACCATCGAACTTACTTACTGCGCGGTGAACGCGATGTCTTGAACCGTCAGTGTTTAATGTAATCCTAGACAACGGTACCAACACAATACCTCCCCTTTATTCGTTTCTTCTTATTATTCTGTCCGTTGTGGTCGTGGCCACACTTGGATTCTTAAGTGCGTTCACTTGAGGTGGCATGTCCTCACACTTAAATAGGTGATCTCCTGCAAGGTATCCTGCTATACCCTACTTCACAAGTGTTAGGAATCATTAAAAGTTTCCCCAACCTTTACCTTAATCGTTTGAGGATTGTTAAAGGTTTGGAAGCTTAACCTTTACTCACCATGCAGGTAGCACTTTAATGTCTATCACGGGAACGACTTTGGATTTGCGTTTCTTTACATATATTCATCCGAAGTGCTCTTGCTTCCACCGAAGCGCTCAACTGAACCTTTTGCAGCTTAGTTTTCCCATTGAACCAAATTCTTGGGGATCTCCAGTTAGTATGGTTGGGTTACCACCGCAAAGGTTCGTATTTTTTGGGTTTTAAGCCCATTCCCCTAAACAGGAAAAACACTAGATCTTCGGGTAGTCCCTTAGTTAAATGGTCAGCTATATCCTTTGATTAGTAATCAAGGAAGTAATACCAATGATAATCAAATGCCATATGGTCTTATGTCTCCGACATATCCGATAGATATGTCCAAACGCCTTCATTCGTGCCCTTCCAGAAGTCGACCGGCTAGCCACAATGTATAACTGCTGAAGGCACGAGTTTATCCCAATAAGAGACGTTCTCTAAGGAGTCGTGAAATTACTCAACTTCTTTCATGCTTTGTTTAAAGCGATAAACTCTGATTCCATCATGAATCGGCCGATGCAATTTTGCTTAGAGGATTTTTCAAGACCCATCATACACATTTACTTGTGGCATTGGTGTTTTTAAGTCTGATGTCCAATTTGCATCACTGTGTTCTCCGAACCGCTGGACATCCAGAATACCATAATCCGTAGTTAAGTGAATATTTTAGATATCATCATATCCGATTTAACGCCTTCTATCGATCATTTCCAGAATCACGAGTGAATCTTAGTTAAGTTGATCTGCTTTATAGGCCGATATCGGGTCGGTTGTAGTGTATACAATATATTGAACTACATGTGACTTACGTATATCGCTCCTTGTATATCGGTGCACCATGATTCTAATTAGTTATATGATTCATATCCATTGGTGGCTTCAACGAGACTGTTAACTATCTCACAACAGAGTTTGGAGTTAGACCGGTCCGTTAGATGTCTTAGTAATCCCAATTCCTAAGACGTCATTTGCGATACTCATATCTTTCATATCGAGACTTTTGTTTCAATATGACTTCCACTTTAAGACTGTTGGTTTTTCAACTGCTGGCTTTCTAACTTCAGAGTCAATGTTTCTGTTATCAGATTCATTATTTCTATTTTATTTGAAACTTCCAGGACCAAAATGTAAACATTTCAGGACCAAAATGAAAGTTCAGGAAGAAGCCCAACAGTCCAACAAACCAACTCTGATCCTCCACTTCCAACTCTACGGTTAGGAAGTCTGTTTCAACATCCATGTCACGAAAGACTACAATGGCCCTGGATGTTAAGTTATTCACAGGGGAGCACATGTACAAGTAGCCGAGGTATTATAGTCGTCAGTAGATCCATCTACTTTGAACTCACTTTTGAGTATCCACTTTTACAACCCAAAGGTTCTTTTCCCGGAGGAAGGTCAACCATTACACAAGTATGGTTCTATATGATGGAATCTATTTCTCTCTCTGTAGCTTCTTTCCAAAGCAGCGCTTCTGTAGATGACAATTCTTTGTTAATTGTCCATGGTTCGTTCTTAACCATACAAGCTAGAAGGCCTGAAACAAGTCTTTGTCCCCTCTTTGCTCCGTCTCGGTTCAAAATCTAGAATCTCTGAGCTCTGTAGATCTGAAATATTAAGTTTCGAATAATCAGCAACTTCCGAGTCCTGTAACTCTGGAACGTCTGGTTTCGGATAATCAGGCACTCGCGGGTTCTTGTTAACCTTGAGCAATTACTTCTTTTTCCTTCTCAATGAAGGTTATCCTCAAAGAATTCAACATTCTTTGACACCAAGAGGCGATATCCACTACTGTTATTTGCAGATCCAGTGGATATGCAATCTGCAGTCTTAGGTCCAACTTGACCTATTTCGATATTCAACTTCTACCAAGCTACCCCACATTACAACATTTGTATGTGGGATCATTTCCATATTTCACACGGAGGATTATCCTTATCCTTATGCGTAGTTCTGTTGAGAATCGCATTAGCGGTAAAGATCGCCTTGCCCCACATATCCCACATATTTTGGGCATATGGCTTTGCGTTTGGCTAACACCGTTAGACTGAGGTGAGTAATGAGCAGTCGTTTGATGAACGGTGCTTCACATTCTCCCCCTCTATCACTACGAATTCCTTAATTCGTAGGCTTAGTTGATTGTCAACTTCTGCTTTGTAGCGCTTATCCGCTTCAACAACTTCATCTTTGCTTTTCAACAAACAAATGATGCAATACGTTGTACCATCATCAATGAAGGTCACAAAGTACTTTCTCCCCCTCTATTTTGTATAAACTTTAATTCACCCATGTAGGTGTGACTAAGTTCTAGAGGAGCAATGCTTCTTTCGCTATTCGTTTGACGAAACATAGAAAGGTGATTTTGCCTCTTCGCCTACCTCATATTCATTTGAGGGTTTATGTCGACAGAATGCAACAATCTCAACTTCGTTAGCTTTTGAATGACTTTCTATTTAACGTGTCTTAATCTATGATGGCATAGATGCACGGATTACAAATATATCATTCATTTAGCTACAGAAATACTATACCATTCTTAGTTATTACAGACCTGTTAGACTAGTCTCAAACCAGCTTGACCAACATCGTCCCTTAAACCAAGTTTGGGACATGTATCACCTCCTTTTAGAGTAATCTCATTCCCTGAAGTCCTATTGAAGACAACATCTCCAACCCCTTCTACTTTAGAGGTGGCGTTGCTTCACATGAACAACCTCTTGCCCGTGGTTAGGGCATAACAAGATCACATGATCTGGATACTCTGGCCCATTCCATTTGCTTTGGCAGACTGAGTGTCTAATTTCTTTTTTTCCTTTTTTTTTTGCCTTCAGATTGTTTAAGATCTGGAAACTCTGGCCCACCTCACTAGGTGTCCATTACTTTTCTGCCTTTCTTTTGGCCTTCAGATCATTTAAGACCTGAAATTCTGACCCACCTCACTAGGTGTCCATTACTTTTCTATCCAATAAATTCTGGCCCACTCCAGTCGCCCGTAGGCTTTGTACGACTGTGTTTCCAATATCATCCCATCAAATGAAGGATCTTCTGTCAAATAGTGTGACGGGTTCAACGTCTTAAGATAAGCCATTAGCTTTTAGTCTTCTTCCTTTGAGATTGGTGCCCAGGGAAATCTTTAGCGCTTACTTAAGAGTGGTAACAGTTTTCGCACAGTCAGTGGATCTCTCTCCTTCGTATGTGCGAACATACTTTACACACTTTTAATAATTACACTCAAAAGAACGGAACTTTTAAGTTTTGTTTACAATAGTCAATCTTTAACCTGGAAGGAATGAGATTCAATATCAATGTTAGAGTGTAGGGAATATAAGTTTTTTTTAATGAAAACACTTTCATATTCCCAGCCTTGCTTTACACACTATTATTTAGATATTAACTAAACACATTATAGATAAGGAAGAATTATTAACTTAGACCTTTTGGATTCTGGCCTACTTCAGTTAGACTGAGTGTCCATGTCCTACTTACCATAATTTGGATCCTTTGTCTGGGACAGATATAAGCCTTTTTCTACATGATAGAACATCATCTCCAGTCTTCTCCTCTTGTCCCAGTTGACATCCTCAGCCTATTGTGGGCGCTTGTTTCCACCACCCTCGGGAGCGGTGACACCAACTCGTCCTTGATCTTTAGCCGTACAAGCATAACTATCAGCAGTATCTTGAAGCTCAGCATCAGATCCAGAGATCCCACCTTTGACGGAAATAGATTTGTAACTATCGTCAAAGAGAGAACCAAAATTAGGACCAGATTTGAAAGCACGGTTGTTGACAGAAACAGTGTTCGAACTGTTAACAGAACTGTCAACCGAACTATTTTCAAGAAGAAAATCACAACCAGATTTGGTCACACTTGTCGACCAACATCTTTCGAACACAAATACAGTCTTGTCTTAAAATTGTTGGATATGTAAATAACGTACGGGAATAGTAAATAACTATTATAGTGATCGAAATGATAAACAACAAGTTGTCAATATCTTGATCTTGAATTAGAACTTCAAATATGGATCTTGTATTCGGAAATACAAGAACATGAGTTGTTACACTTGTGGCTTGTAGATCCGCTGAGAATCCGAACGGTTAGAGTCTTTTGAGATTCAAGTTCACACCTGAAACACTTAGCAACCAATTAGATAATCACAACACCACTGGCTGAGTTGAGAGATGACTCCCTGTCTTTAAGACAAGATTGCCCTCGTATATAGGCTTTACGGAAGTGTGGACAATAGTCTTCCAAGATGAAACTACAAACTATCAAGTGTGCAAAGCCTACACAAATGATCTCAGCGAAGAACATGAATAATGAAGATTGCTAAGAGAACGATTGATATCAAGAAAATCTGATCTCTTTGTGGTGTTGTTAACTTATTTTTCTGTTCATGGTCATATATGTTCATCTATAGAATTGAGCCAAAGGCCTCAATTTATAGGTGTGCAAGATGACCTTTCAAATGCCCCATAATGGCATTCAATTTTCATGTAATGGATGACATTTAACCCCCAAGTAATGCAGTAACATAATGGTCCAAGTAATGGTCATTATTGAGTGGATTCAATGCCTTTGAAACCACCTCAACATCCAAACATTTGGGATTCCGTCGAGCAAACACTGTCTGGGAAGCGTCGCGACGCTGCAGCATTTAGCGATGCAGCTCCAGAATGCCAAACATTGAATTAGCGTCGCGACTCAGCTAGGGGGCGCCGCGGCCCAGTCCGGTCGGCGTCGCGGCCCTTCTCGGCTCCTCGGTTCGACCCGTACCATCTTACACCTCGCACAATCCTTCTTTGTTTACCAACGTGGAACACTTGTTATTTATCCAATAACCATCCATCATTCTATGTCTCAAACATTTCACTTACGTACCAATATCTCTTTCATTAACGAAATTTACGATACTTGGCACTAAGATTGCACGTGCGTGGAAATGATATTTTCGATGTGCGGGGCCCAATAGTTAAAGTCATAAATAATGGGATAAACTTAATTCTACATTAGTAAATTTCCAACTGAAACACCCAATTTGCTCAATTAATTGCGATAAGAAACCCCAGAAAGAGGCGTTGAGAACAAATTTGTAATTACACCAGATTGAAGTTGTTGGCGAATAAAATGACAATCAAGCTCCACATGCTTGGTTCATTCATGGAAGACGCGGTTACGAGCTATGTGTATGGCGGCTTGACTATCGGGGTGAACGGGAATCGGCAATGACGATGAAATAAAGAGATCATACTCAAATTAGATTTGTTCTTTGAATTTAAATGTAGTAGAGGAATGTCGATGTTGAAAATGGTGTACACAAGGATTTAAATGTAGTAGAGGAATGTCGATGTTGAAAATGGTGTACACAAGGAGCTCAAATATTTTTACTATCCAAAATTTGACGCGTTTTATATGAGTTTGTTGCGTTAGTCACTATATGAATTCTTTTTCATCAATTTGTTTAATATACTCGTAACGGAAAAACTTTACACACATGAACGTTAGAAACTCCTTTTAACGTGCATAATAAAACTAAAAGTTAAATGCAGATAAGGTTCGATTCTTCTATAAAGTGTCCTAGATTCCTTAACTATCATTTGTAAATTTACGATACTATTAAACAAGTGAAAATAAAAAAGTATTTCCTTTCTAGTACTGAATAACTATGTCATGAAGTTGTTTTTTTTTACTCCAAAAAAGGCTTGAGAACGTGAAAATGAGTCTAGTCAATCACCAAAATCACATAAAATTTAAATACAACCATCACCAAAAATTTTACAACAAGGTGATTTCCAACGAAAGAACAAAGAGATGAAATATCCAAAGAGGCCAGCGTGTTGGCAAAGAGTCAAATTTGTGACCTTCGGATCGCAGGTTCGATTCTCAAACTCGGCGGATATCGTCCTCCGGGGCATATACCTGTGGTAAAGCCTGGGCGCTAAAAGCCGCGCGGGCATGTTGCAGTGTGGGTTCGGTCCCCGCCAAGCCTTTGAGGGGGTCAACCTTGTAGCATTGATCCGTTTGACGCAAGCAGACACTAACCACGGGTGCACATCCCGCGATTTACCTAGTGGTGGGTGCTGAAGGACCGGTCCCATCATCCCCAGGAGCCTAGTACCGCAGTACTTGTGCAGGTACTAGCGATATGGAGGCACAAGTCGCCTCGAGACCTGAGTTATCAAAAAAAAAAAAAGATGGAATCCCACAACTCCTAAGAAAAAAAGAAACAAAAATAAAATAATAAATAAAAGCCATGGATAAATCTTTGATTTTACCATGGACTAAAGTAAGTTGCATCACAACTACTTTGATCACTTGAACTACTACTCAAAAGTGGCTCCAAGTAATCAGCCCCCAAGTCTTCAAACACAACTACATTATTTACATTTTTCATTTTCACTTCCCTCACTACTTTATTACTATTACTACTACTCTTCTTGGAACTCGAGCTCCTATTCCTCATTGAGTGGCGCTTTTTTAGCGCCATTACAGGGGAGCATTCCTGGTCCATGTGGCATTTCATGTCCCATAGCGACTGCCGGACTATCTCCACCGAAAAATTCAATGTGGCTGATATACCCCTCGTTGAAAAAGCAGCTTGATCATAAGCTAAAGCCGCTTCCTCCGCACTATCAAATGTTCCTAGCCATACTCTAACACCATTTCTAGTAGAATCCCTTATCTCCGCCGCAAATTTTCCCCATGGCCGCCTTCTAACACCTCGATACGACTTCTCTTTCGCGGGTTTTTCTTCAACTCTAACAACAACCTCGGACCTCGAACTAACTTCCTCTTCCTTAACATGGTACGAGGTAACGGTCTCTGAAGTTGTTTCTTGAGCGGCGTTAGCAAGAACACCAAAAAGAAGCATCTCTTCGGAGTCGTCAACGTTGAAAGGGAGAGAACATGAATTTAAATTGGACCATTCCCATGAAGAATAAGATGAATTTATATCAGAATTCATAGGGTATAAGAAATGAGAAGAACAAGAAGAAGTGTCCATTTTTTTTCTTTCTAGATATATACTCTGTTTTGTGGATGCTCTGTTATTTCAAGTAATAGTCCAATCCTAGGAAAATTAACTTTGGGGTGGCCTTGTTTATATACCCAAAATTGAAATCCCCCCACCACCCCACCCAACCCCCATCCCCCACTAGGAAAATCTAAATGGCCACAAAAATTTATTTAATTATTTGTAGGTGGAGCCAAAAATAATAAAAGAAAAATAGGAAATAAGGGGTAAAATAGGTAGTGAAGGGAAAATGTTAAAGATGAGTGACCAAGGAGGATGTTTTGAGAATATTATAATGTTTTCTTGTTAATTATTTTAATGACAAATTGGGCAAATGGGCCAATAGCTCACGTGTGTCAAAACAATCAAGGCGGCCAGGTCAAATAGGGATCGAATGACGTCAGCAATCTGGACGTTTTCTTGACCTCACTTATTTTCATTTAAGTTTTTTTTATGGGTGAGGAAAATAGGTGAAACAGTCTCAACTATATGTGATCCTCCAAAAAGATAAAATAAAGAAATAAAATAAAATAAACCCCAAAACACCAAATTTAGTTCAGATATTTCTAGTAGTTGGCACATATCAAATCAATATAAGTATGAAATATTTTTTGAAATATACTTGAAAAGAATAATAAGGAACAGAAAAGATGTATTGTTATTGAACTAACTAATTTAGGAGGAGAAAAGATTGAAGGGAAAATGATCAAGTTATGAAAAATGTGATTGTAAAATCATGTATGGATTTTCTTGATCAAAGTATTAAAGCTCAAGTTAAAACAGAGTTTCTTTTTTTCCCTTTTAGAATACAGGTTGCATTGTTTCGTTAAAAAATGAGATAATGTAAAAACACACCTCAAGTATTACTGATAGTTGAGGTGAGTTTTGTTAACTAGTTTAGTGATAGTTTATGTAGGAAACTCTTACACCTGATAGTTCAAGTATGAAACTCAAAAAAATGTGATACTTAGGATGTGTTTTTGACTTCTAACTCTAAAAAAAATCACATTACATAGATGGATTGGGGAACGGAAAGGCGAATGGGGTAATGCGAATCGAACTCGCGGTTAAGAGTCTCACATCAAAAATGGAATGAGAAATATGGACTTGATCAATCATCACCCTACAAATTAGCTTTTGGGATTGAGTTAGGCCCAAGATCCACTCTTTATATGGTATCAGAGCCAGATCCATTCTAATTCTTTGTTCAGCGATGTTGGGCCCCCAAATTATATTATCCACGCTCCAGTTAACGAGGTCTGGACGTGCGGGGGAGTGTTAAGAGTCTCACATCGGAAATGAAATGGGAACATGGACTCCTTATATGAACTTGGTCAATCCTCACCCTACAAGCTAACTTTTGGGGTTGAGTTATGCCCAATATCCATTCTTTACGATCGCGTATATTATGTGGGAGATTCACACATATTAAATTATAAGCCATGGTAGCAAATTTTGGATTCAAAATTGACTAGGTGTAGAGCAAAAAACAGGTGTACTAACTGACTTGAAAGTTGAAACTACACACTTGTTTTTCAAGTATAGTTGAATTTATTGACAACTGGTATAAAATAAAAAAATTTGACTATTACAGCATTAATCTAGACTATAAGCTCATTAACAAGTAAAGAAAATTAATGAGTTACATTAAGTAGTGCCACAAAAAAACTCAACATGTAGATAATATATATTGCATTTCCTTCACCAAAAATCAACACATAAGGTACGTGGATTGAAAATATAACTCACGTTCCATATGAAAACCTATATATTGATTCATTTTAATCTGTTTATTACTGATGAGTTGGTCGAATTTTGCTGCAAAAGAAATTTCAATTGTTAAAGTTTTCAAAGTAGAATATTCAAGAATTGTCTACCTCTTTAATTTCTTATTATTCCTTTTTGTGTACTTCTTTCTCTAATTAGGTTAGTTTATATTAAGGTTGGTACATAAATCGAAATGGGGTGAATATTTTGTGAGTCAATGCTGTAATAGTTATTCAATATAGGGTTTGTAATTGAAATTGTATTTTGGGAAAAAGGGGATTTTCTTTGCCTTGGAATATGTTGACCATTACTTTGGATAAAGTTTTCTCTTTCCTCGTCTTGCTTCTAGAAAAGTCGCACTTTCTGCTCGCTGCATGAATTATTTTAGAGGTAGTAGTTTGGATGATGGCGGCCGGACGAGAAGTCCAAATTTATAATTTATGAATTTTAATTTTTAATTTTTTTTTATTGAGTTTTAAATTAATAATCTATACATATGAATTAAAGCAGCTAGAGGTACATGGACCGAGTTGGTTTGAGTTATTCAAATATCAAATCAAATCAAATCAATTGTGTCTGATTTTTTAATTTATAAACCAAATCAAATCAACAAAAGTTGGGTTATACAACTTTGAATTTTCTCGGATTTTGTGGTTTTCTCGAGTTGTTCAATTTTTTCCGATAAAATCTTCATACAAAACATATAACTTGTACTTCGAATATTTCTTTAGTCTTAGTAAAATATAACTATCTAATTAAGATGTTTCCTAAGAAAATGACACATAATGTGAGATAAGTGATGATATTGTACTAAAATATTAATTCAACAAAAACAATAATGAAATCGCTAAGCAATAATGATAATGATCATAATCTAAAAGTACTAAAAGGAAAAAGTATTGCTAATTATTAATTACATGATTATATATTAAAAAAAACTAAGTCATGTTTTTTTCATTATCTAACTAATGCAAAACTAATAGCGTAGTAATAAATATCCAACATTATTGTTATTCCTAGTGTTAAAATTGCATTTCTTGTTAGCATTAGTATTGATTTGGGCTTTATTTGAGTTACTAACATCAATGAGCTATAAAACTTATTGAACCATTAAAAATCTAAATTCAAGCTTGACATAATATGTTAAAAGTCAAAAACTATGAAAAAACTTAAGAAATATTTATAAATTACATTATAAATAAATATTTGTATGTATAAAATATTTTTAAATTGTATACATGTACTTTCGGGTTTGTTTAGTTCGGATTTGACATTTTTAGTTAAAACCAAATCAAATCACTTATGGTCGAATTTTTTTCTAATACCAAACCAAGCCACTAGTCGAGTTTTTTTCTCGGTTTGACTCGAATTATCGATTTGATGCGGTTTGTCAATTTTTGTTGTACACCCTAATAGCAACCCTCTCCCTACGCCCCTTGTGTATAATTGATATTAGTATAAATTTTGCATAAAACAAAATAATATTTGATTATTTATACATAAAAAAATTATAATAGTATTCAATGCAGTGTTTGATTGGTGATATTAGATTTTAATACCGGCACTAAGTTATGCTAGATAGTGGTGGAGCCATATTTTCGCTAAAGTGATTCAATATATAATGAAATACACACACGAAGAGGTCAAAAAATTCAACATCTGCTACATATATAAATATTTTTTTATCGAAGCGGATTTAGAGAAATTCTCTTGCGTCCTCCTAGCTCTGACCCTGATGTTAACATTTATGTACTCCATTATTTTACGAAAGATAAAATATAAAATATATAAGTGATATCAAAATTAGACTATTTAAAGATAAAATTCCTAGTAGATAATTCTTGCACAATAATAATCTATTCATTATAAATCACCTTTTAACAATTTCTGTTTCCTCATTATTAATCACCACAATTTTCTTAAATGAATTTTTTTCTTCCAAATTTAGAACTTAAGGGCATTGAGGAACTTAGTCTGCTGACACTCTACGATAGTCCCTTGATTATTCTCATTAATTAAAAACTATATATAGAAATTACAATTTTCCATAATAGAAAATTTATTCTATTCTAATCCCAAAACCTTATTCTAGTAGTACAAGAATCATATAACTATGGTAAGTGTTCAAGACTAATTAAGGTAATACTTACACTAAAATATTACAACACTTTCTTTATAAAATTTCCCAACCCGTGGGCTTGCTATACAAAAATCCGAGAGCCAATATACATAAGTATACACATGTTTATTGTGTATACTTATGTATATTTAACACACCCCCGCAGTCATAGCGGGCGGTCTTCGAACGCTGAAATTGTCCCTAAAATCTTCAAAAATGACCAAGGGAAATCCTTTGTAAAGATGTCTGCAATTTGATACCTGAAATGGACATGACAGACACGTACTTGTCCACGAGCTACTTTTTCGCGAACAAAGTGAATGTCTATCTCGATATGTTTAGTGCGCTGGTGCTAAACCGGATTACCAGAAAGATAGATGACACTAACATTATCACAATAAACCAAGGTAGCTTTCTGAATAGGACAATGAAGCTCTAATAGAATATTAAGTAACCAACATGACTCAGAGACCACATTGGCTACCTCTCGATACTCGGCCTCTGCACTAGAACGTGATAACGTCGACTGACGCTTTGCAGACCATGAGACCAAGTTATTACCAAGAAACATATAATATCCAGATGTAGAACGTCTGGTGTCTGGATAGTCACCCCAATCAACATCTGTATATGAAACAAGTGTAGACATCGACGAAGGATATAAATGTAAGTCATAGTCAAGTGTCCCCTAGATGTACCGAATAATGCGTTTGAGCGCATTCATGTGCTCAACCCTGGGATCATGCATAAATAAACACACCTGATGTACGACATACGTAATATCTGATCTCGTGAATGTAAGATACTGAAGAGCCCCTGCAAGACTGCGATAGCGGATCGGATCTTCATATGGTGAGCCATCCGCAGCCCCCAACTTGGGTTTAGTATCAACCGAAATGGAGGTAGACTTGCATGATGACATACCAGCTCGCTCAATAATCTCAGTTGCATACTTCCATTGGGATAAGAACAACCCACCTGCATGACGAGTGACAACAATCCCCAAAAAGTAACTCAAGGGCCCCAAGTCTTTCATAGCAAATTCAGAACTGAGCATTGTCATGATAGACTGACGTAACATATCAGAAGAGGCAGTCAAGATAATATCATCCACATATAATAGTATATAAGCCAAGGAAGAACCACGATGATATATGAACAATGAATGATCAGACCTGCTGTGAGAGAACCCAATAGTCGAAACATAGTATGCAAATCTCTTATACCAAGCCCATGGGGACTGCTTAAGCCCATACAAGGACTTCTTCAACAAACAGACATGATGAGGATAATTGAAATCCCTAAACCCCAAGGATGATGCATATAGACTGTCTCCTTGAGATCATCATGTAAGAAAGCATTCTTGACATCTAACTGATGAATGAGCTATGTTTTTGAAAGAGCCAAGCTGAGCACAGTGCGAATGGTAGCCGGTTTGACCACCGGACTAAATGTCTCACCACAATCTACACCCACCTGCTGAATCTTACCATCACCTACAAGACGATCCTTATGGATCGCAAAAGAACCGTCATAATTTTTCTTAGGTGCAAAAATCCACATAGATCGAATAATATTAACACCAGATGGACGGGGTACCAACTCTCACGTCTTATTATCAATAAGAGCATTATATTTGTCGGGCATAGCAATTTTCCAATCCGGATCATTTAAAGCAGACACGGGATTATGGGACATGGGTGATTTAAGAACATTAGAATTGAGATTAAAATGTCATTTTGGTTTAACAATACCTCGTTGACTACAAGTGACCGGTCTATGACTCGAAGAAGAAATGGGTGGATTTTTGGAAAATTCTGGACAAGGGACAGACTGGCCAGCAGGCAGTGGCCTGCTGGTCCAAAACTGTAAATCAGAAGAGTGCCTGAAGCGAGACTAGCCCAATTTCCGTATTGGGCTGCGTAACTGGCCCAATTACGGAAACTGGGGCAGAAACCGGCCTAGTTAGTTCACCAAAAACAGTGGGCATCAACGACGCAGTGGGACAAGGGGCAGTGGGCCCGTTGGTGGATATTGGGTGAGGGACAAGTTCGAAAAATAATGAATAATATATGGGGAGACGGTTTCATCCAAAAAACTATACGAACTAGGCACGGGACTACTCACGTTAGCAAATGGAAATTGGGTTTCATAAAAAATAACATGGCAACTAATGATGATTTTATTAGACAATAAATCAAAACCTTTGTAACCAGGATGATTAGACAGATAACCCAAAAATACACAAGGGGTAGAACGAGCCTGAAGTTTGTTAATTGTGGTGGACGGAAACAACGGATAACATAAGCACCCAAAGACTCTAAGATGTGAATACGAAAGAGTCTTATTATATAAAATTTGAAGAGGGGACGAATATGCCAAATCTTTGGTAGGAAGAATGTTAAGAAGATATGTAGTCATTTGCAGAGCATGATGCCAAAAAGAGGGGGTACGGAAGCATGAATCAATAAAATGTGGACAATGTTATTAATTGTACGAATTTTGCGTTCGGCTTTCCCATTTTGTGAAGACGTACGAGGACAAGAAAAATAAAAAATGATCCCATTATTAGCACAAAACTCTCAAAATACCCCTATTATTATATTCTTTATCATTATCACATTGAATATTTTTTATTTTCCGTTCGAATTGGGTTCTAATGAATGCTCTAAATTTTAGGAAAGTAGAAAAAACTTGAGATTTTTTTGCTATCGGAAAAGTCCATAAAAAATTAGAATAGTCATCTAGAAATAGAACATAATAACGATGACCCAAAGAACTGAGAACATGAGATGTCCATAAATCATTATGAATAATATTAAATGACATTAAAGTATGAGAATTAGAGTCTACAAACAGCAATCTAATATTTTTTCCTAAAGAACAAGATTGACAATTTGGAGTACTACTACCCTTACAAGAAATAAAATTCTTTTTATCTAAGGAAAGACAAAATAGACAACCCCGGATGACCTAGACGAGCATGCCACAAGGAATGAGCAAGGGCTGCAAAAGTTGATGGCAAGGCTGGACTTAAGAGATCGGAATATGGCATGATAGGATAAATATCTCCCCTACTATCACACCTCATTAGAAGAAACTCCGTCTTGAACTCCTTCACGGAAACCCCAAACGGAAAAAATTCAACAGAAATAAAATTATCATTGGTGAATTTACGGACATACACCAAATTTTTAATCAATTTAGGGGCATGAAGGGTATTTTTCAAAATAAGGGGTGGAGTGGGGGGAGAGATAAAGTTTTATGACCGTAACCATGAATCGGAATTGAATTACCAATACCAATAATTATACCACGATTGTTGCTCAAATTGGAATAAGACGAGAGAGTACCTAGGTCAGACGTCATGTGAGTAGTGGCGCTGGTGTCCATGTACCAATTTGAGTCCGAGGGATTTATTCCAAGTGTGTGCATTGTTGCCTTAATGTCGGTCGGGGTGGGGCCCGTTGCATGATGGGCTTGAGGGGGCCGGGGCCCAAGAATACCTGCAGGTTATCCTGATCCAGTACCGCTTCGGGAGCCACTAGCCCAGTTTGGCATTGGGCCGATAGGCCTGATGTGAAGCCCACTGGCCAGTGGTTGGGATGTTGGATGAATATAGGTCGTTGGGCCACTGCCCACTGGCCCAAGCCCACGGCAAAGCGGCCCAAGGCTGGGACCAGTCGGTCGGTGGTCCACTGTAGCTGGGATGGGGCCCATCGCCACTGTTTTGGCCACCGTTACCACTACCGGAACCACCGCGTTTGCCTCGTAATTTTTGCCATTATTTTTCGACTATTTTTGTCGTCCCCTTGAGACTGGTTTTGGTTCGAATGGTCACAAAAAATTAGAAATTAGTGGAGGATGTCATCATGACCATGGGACTAGTACTCGTAGTCGCCTTTTTAGCCAAGTCGGCTTCTTCCAAAGTAAGCATGGAGCGGGCTTGATAGAACTTAGGGAGAGGATTACTTTGACAAAGTAGAGTTTCAACGTCACTATAGGCCTCGGGTAGGCCAACAACCATCTGTAGAACAAGACGATCTTCACTAACGGGCGCACCAATGTTGCGGAGTTGGTCCACCAATTCTTTCAACCTTTTGCAATATCTTGAAACGTTCGGAAAATTTTCCATATTGACGTGGGAAAATTTATGCTCAAGGGTAACAACACGAGAATTTTGATTATCTTGGAATATATCACGAACTCTATTCCACGCCGCCATCGCCGTAGCGTCTGGTTCGATAATCGTTTGCAAGAGGTCGGTAAAAATAGTGGAGTAAATCCACTGAAGAACCGTAGTATCAAGGGTTGTCCATAACTTAGGATCATCCTCGGGTTTGGGAACCTTCGTATCCGTGGGAGCTGCGGGGATAATATGATGGAGGACTTGATGCGAGCGTGCGTGAACTTTGAACAATTCTGGCCACATCGCGTATTGGATGTTTTCTATTTCAAGAATGATAGGGACGTGATTCTTGATATTAGAAACAGTGAGGGCATGGTGAAACGTGTTCTTAGCCATAATAGCAACGCAAGACGTGAGGTAGAGATTGGGAAGAGAAAATATGGGAAGAGGGGAGAGACCGTCTAGCACAAATTCCGAGAAAAAAGGCTTGGATTTTGAGGCTTACTCGACGGAAATTGGAAGAAATTTGGAGAGGATTTTAAGACCTAAGACTTTTGATACCATGAAATAAATAATCCCTTGATTATTATTATTAATGAAAAAAAGTATATATACAAATTATAATTTTCCATAATAGAAAACTTATTCCTATTCTAATCTCAAAACCTTATTCTAGTAGTACAAGAATCCTATAAACTATGGTAAGTGTACAAGACTAATTAAGGTAATACTTACACTAAAATATTACAACACTTTATTTACAAAATATACCCAATATGTGGGCTTGCTATACAAAAATCTTAGAGCCAATATACATAAGTATACGCATGTATATCATGTATATTTATGTATATTTAACAAGTTCGATTTGACATTTTTTAGTTAAAACCAAATCAAATCACTTATGGTCGAATTTTTTCCTAATACCAAACCAAGCCACTAGTCGAGTTTTTTTCTCGGTTGACTCGAATTATCGGTTTGATGCGGTTTGTCAATTTTCTTTGTACACCCTAATAGCAACCCTCTCCCTACGCCCCTTGTGTATAATTGATATTAGTATAAATTTTGCATAAAACAAAATAATATTTGATTATTTATACATAAAAAAATTATAATTGTATTCAATGCAGCGTTTGATTGGCGATATTAGATTTTATTACGGCACTAAGTTATGCTAGATAGTGGTGGAACCATATTTTCGCTAAGGGGATTCAATATATAATGAAGTACACACACGAAGAGGTCAAGAGAATTCAACATATGCTACATAAATAAAAAAAAAATTATCGAAACGGATTTAGAGAAATTCTCTTGCGTCCTCCCAGCTTTGCCCCTGATGTTAACATTTATGTACTCCATTATTTTACGAAAGATAAAATATAAAATATATAAGTGATATCAAAATTAGACTATTTAAAGATAAAATTTCTAGTAGATAATTCTTGCACAATAATAATCTATTCATTAAAATCACCTTTTAACAATTTCTGTTTCCTCACTATTAATCACCACAATTTTCTTAAATGAAAATTTTCCTTCCAAATTTAGAACTTAGGGCATTGAGGAACTTAGTCCGCTGACCCTCTACGATAGTGACAACACAATTATCAGTTAAGATTAAAAAATAGTATTACTCCTCAAAAAGATTGTCTTAATTTTACTTGATAAAGAGTTTAAGAAATAAATGAAGATTTTTAAAATATGTAATTCAAAATAAATCTTAGATATTTGTGTGGCTGTAAATAATCTTATAAAGTTAAATTATTTTTAAATATAAAAATATGTTAATTTTTTGAAATAAATTAATAAAAAAGTAAGACATTTTTTTTTTGGGACGGAAGGAGTAATTGACCGGAATAGTTAGAAATCCTAAGAAAGATACAATTGTCGTGTTGTGTCGACCATCATTTAAAAAAGAAAAAAGTATTAATTAATGAGAAAAAGGATTCCAATTTACAATGTTTGGACCATGGATATTTTGAGTCGACTAATTTACTAATGCTATTTTTTTATAAAAGATAAATGATTATCTGTAGGTCAAGATATTTTTTTAGACTATTAACGTACATGAATTAAATTCTGAATAAAACTAACGAATCATGCGAAGTGGTTAGAAAAGTGGGACAAAGACTTGTAATATAACCTTTTCTTTGTTATTTCATTTGCTTCTCGATTAGTTTGTAGAATCTAGAATGCATATAAAGTTTACCTAACAGGATTAGAAAAATAAACAAACTGTGAAATAAAATAAAGGGCCAAGTATACCTAATTAATTAGTTCTTTTTTAAACCTAATTAGTGGACATTCAGGTTATGTGATGTTAAAGAGTTGGACACTGTTATTTTTTCATTAGGTTCAAAAGACTTCAATTACTGAGAAGAATTTTCTATGGGGTTAATCATCAAATTCCAGTTGCGTGTTTTATCTTAATTTGATTTGTTACACTACTTTCTGGTCAGCATTTGCTCCCTATATGGGATTCATGTGAACTAATTTTTCTTTCAAGTTTAAAATGGTGCCAAATTCACGTTAGTTCACTAACATGCCAAGCCATGAATATGACATTTTTTAACCATGAACGGAGTATAATTTTGCTCCGATTATTTTATATTTTATCACATAGACATGGACGGATGTGAAAAATAGATTTAATATTTGAAGTTTATTGATTTTGAATTAGAAATTTATGAGTTATGAAGTTTATTATATATATATTCAGTGAGTTTTTCAACAAATATATAGGGTTTGAGCCAAACTTTATGAGTTCATGCCAAACTCATGCTTCCGTTGCTAGTTCTGTCCTTGGCGGAAGGTCATTCGAACCCAATATTTTCATTGTGGAATAGATGAACTTGTGAAAATCAACTAAAATTTTAATAAAATATTATATTTGAACTCATAATTTTAAAGGACAATGAATTTAGTGTTATTAAAACCTTTACAAACCCATTAATTTTAAATATTGAATACACAATATATGATATAAAAATAATTTAAGGAGAATATAGTAGGGTCCATTCACTCTCAACAAAATGACATTTCTCAATTAAAATAGAAACAAAATATGAAAAGGATATATGGAAATTGAAATGTCCAAATACATACACCCTTGAAATGTCACAAAAAGTCATGGAAACTTTGATATCGTTGATGTTTGAAAGTCCTCCTGAAAGAAAGGATACTGCACATTGATATTGACCTCTCCATCAAGAATGACTTCCCACTTGGCTACTAATCTTTAATTCTCCTTGGCAATTTCCTGGAAACCAATTCTATAGTTTCTTTTTACTTTTGCCACTATCCTCTCAACGTGAGACAGATTATGCTCTTTTTGTCTACAAAATATGTTTCCGCTTTTTAGGATTAATTTGATCAATAGTGAAATCGGATGCTTATTATTTTGTGACGGATTTATAATTTAAAATTTCATGAATTTCTACCACAAATATTTTTGGGTTCACGTTCGGAGCCAACCGTAGTCTTGAAAGGGCGACATGAGGCTAACAACTGATGTCTATGTGGTTAATTACTATCCGCCAACCGAAGCCCCCAACCCCCTCCCCCTCTCTACGACACTGACGATCTAATCTAGCGTACAGAGGGAGCCTTCGGTTGGCAGATAGTAACCGTACAGATTTTGATTGCACCGGCCTCACGTCAGTTGCCAGCTAACATGTCATCAAAATTGAGCATGTATGGTTTTAATTCTGTTTCCATTTGTTGAAATGATAGATGGAAAATAATGAAAGTTGAAAATTTGTATAGGTGATACCAATTAGAAGACTCAACCTTATTGGAAGATTATGTTAAAGATAATTATAGACATGATCCATAATTATCTCCATCATATCACCATATCAATTATAATATATAATTAAATCAAATTAATTATTATGTAATTAGATTTGTAAGATGATTAGAATATTCTTAGATAAGTTTTCCTAAATAGTAGTCATAGATTGATCTTACATACTTGTATATATATTGTATATTGGTATAAAATAAAGAAGGAAAAATAATTTCCTTCATGGTATCAAGAGCCACAAATTAACCCCCCATAATTCTTTTTGCCCTTCACACCGTCGGCCTCCGACCCTAGCACCGAAAAACCACCATTTTTTTGGTCTTCCAAAACCCTAGCCGAAAAACCATATTTTTTGGTACCCTAAAACCTAACCCTAACTGGGTTTTTTCTCATACCCTACCCTAGCCGACATACTACTCCCCCCCCCCCCCCAACACTTTCTCGACTTTCTGTGCGGATTTTTAGAGCTACGCAAGTATACGTATCACAATTTGTAATAATTTTCGGTAAGACCGAATATCGTCCCACAAGAGACTGAATTATCAATTACCAAATAATTAATCTCTAGTTTCTATTTGACTAACGAATCTTGATTTGTAAAGGTTAAAATAAAGAAAGCATAAACGAATGTAAAATGCAAAAATAAACTAGCAACAAAAACACACGAATTAAATTCGAGAATGAGAGCAATTAGGGATTCCAATCTCATCAACTATCCACTCTACCATTTACTAATGCAAGATTAACAGTTCTTATTCTTATTAAGATAGCAGGTTAACAAAAACGTTTTATATTCAAGTTACGACATATAAAACTCAACCTAAATGAGTTCTATATCTCTATGATAAATTTCATTAATTAGGAAGCATTAAGATCGACAACCTAAAAGCTACACAAGCAATCGTGATACTCTCGTTCAAGATTAAGCCTATGTCAATTCAACTATAGCATATTCAAATCTCACTTTTCAGATTTTGATTTAAACTCATTCAGATAAATGAAAACCAATTATCAATCAATTCTCATTCAATAACCACCCATTGAAAATACCTTAATAGATGAAGAGGACAAGATAACTTTGCATTAGTTCATGATAGAGGTTCAAGTGATTTAATTGTAAACCCTAATAGAAGAATTAGTTCATAGTCATTCTAAAATTAACACATAAACTGAAAATTAACATAAAGATAATTCAAGGCAAATAAAAATAACTTGAGGAATTGATCTCCAATGGCTCCTCCAAGGTTCAAAAACTTCTTTTCCTCCCTCTGGCGCCTCCGGATTTTCTCTCCTCCTCTCCTCTTTAAAGCAACCCCCATTTTCCCCTTGAAAAAACCTTTTTTGCCCTTGTGAAAAATGAGTTCTCGTAATCTGTACGGACACAAGCGCCACGACTCATCTGCTTCCAAAAACGTGGTCTCTCTGGAACCTCAGTGCCGCGGCTTTGTTGTAGGCGTCGTGGCTCATTCATCATTTTTTTTTCATCCAAGACACGTTCAACTGCCTCACGAACTTTCCAGGACTTCTTTGAATCGTTTCTTTGCTAAACCGACATATTTATCCTCAATATCCGTTTATTCTCTCTAAAACTGCCTCACTTCCATTCTATATCGCTTTATCCTGAAAACAAAATAAAAACAAGCGTAACACGGTACAAAACAACTTAAAGACTAACACAAGACTCCCTAAAATGCACTCTAAAATAGTACTTAAACAGACTTAACACTTCCTCCAAACAAAAACTAAGTAGGGTTCTTCATCTTAATTACTCTAACTAAACACCAAAATATCCTTTCTCTTTTTATTTTCTTGGGTAAAAATGTCCGACAAACAAAAATTCCATCCCCCTCTTTCCGTAAACAACATCAAGAACTTTATTCCAATTACTCTTGAAATGGAAAAAGGGCAATACTACTCTTGGACGGAGTTATTTAAAATCCATTGCGAGCATACGAAGTCATCGACCATATTATTCCTCACACGTCTTCAAGCATGATCACCATTTCTTAAATTCACTACTGTGTCACTAGGGAGTGTACCTTTTTGCCTTTGGTTGAGGTTGCCGAAATTTGGCTACGTTGGGACTCTAGTTGTTTGAATGAAGTGGAATGTGAAGTCACCACTTGTCCCATAGTACTCATGACATCCCTTATACTCTTCATATCATCCTTCACCTCTTTGACGAAGGTGTTGATTGATTCCACTTTTCATAATACTTTAGAAAGCATGTCCTCGATTTTTGAACTAGCGGGGTCACTTGTGTACAGTTGGTTCGATAATTGTTGGCTTCCCTTAGGTGGAACATAAGTATTGTCGCTTCGATGGTTGTTGCAATTATTGTGGTTGTAACAACATTGGTTGTTGTTCCCCAATTTGAGCCTCCTTGCTCCTTGTTCCAACTTGATTCCCTTGACCTTGCCGCCAAGTTCCTTAATTAGGACCTTGGTTGTTGGGCAAGAACCTCCCTTTGATTATTCACAAAATTTGCCTCCTCATTAAATACTTGGTAGTATTGTTGATCCGGCGAGCCCTCTTCACAAGACCCAACCGCATTAACCTTCTTCGAACCCGCTCGCATAACATGTTTCGTGAGAAAATCCATTTGCGTGATCAATTTAGCCATTATTTCATCTCTCTCTTCTTCCCTCCTAAGTGTCTCTCTAGACAACAAATTCTTGAAAGAACTTCTTCCAACCACTTCCGACTCTCTAGTATGCCAAGCTTCTCATTTGTTTTGGTTAGCTTGTTAAGAAGAGCACTCATCACATCGTATGAAGTATCCATGTCGTCCCCCTCTACTAAATTATTTGCCACCGACTTGTTGACCGAGTCAAGTGACCTATAGAATGTTTCGAGGATTACACTATCCGGCAATTCATGATTCAGACAACTTTTAACCTTCTTTTTAAACCGAGTCTAAGTCTTGTGAAGTGGCTCATTAGGGAGTTGACAAAATTTGTTGATTTCATCACGGAGTTATAACATCCAGGATGGAGGGAAATACTCCTTGAGGAATGCATTGGTCAACTCCGCCTATGTTGTGATCGAACCGGCGAGAAGATTATCTGACCAAGCGGTGGCCTCCCCCGTGAGAGAGAACTGAAAGAGCCTCAATTGGACGGCCTTGTTAGAGACGTTGGGTTGATGGTTGGTGGCACACACCCTAAGGAAGCTCTGAAGGTTTCTATTTAGGTCATCGGTTGCAGGACCACCAAATAGACCCTTGGTGTTGAGTAGGTGGAAACTTGCATTTCCTTGAAGTGGTGGGGGTTGAATAGCGGCGGCTCGTGCCCCCCCACAAACTCATCATCGGAATCAATCCGAAGCCATCACACCTACACGACAATAAACAACAAAAAGAGTGATATGAAAAATATAGACTAAAGGTAGAGAATTACACTAAAATTGCAAATTCTTAAACCGTATTCCCAGGCAACGGCGACAAAAATTGATACGCCCAAATTACAACTTCGAAAATGATGTAAAATGGTCGAATGCAAATGTAGAACTCAACAAAGACTAGGGTCGAATCCCACAGAGAATACGACAAGAAACATGCACTTTAATTGTAAGTCTAAACGCTTAGTCAATAATTCAAAGGGAAAGAAATAATTGTTTGTTTGTTTTGAACTATGATTCTATGATTAAGTAACAAGTAAGTGAATTAAGAACAATTAATTAACAAACTATCAAGTGATCAAGTTTTTAGTATCGAATTGAGAGGACTAGGGTTGTGACACATTCGGGGTAAGCATGCAATTTAGCTATTGATCAATTCAATTGAGAAATATTCATGTTCTAAATCATTGGGATAATTTGGGTACCAAGACATTTTCCAACCCAATTGATACATTTCATCCAAGATTTTCCCAAGCCCTAGAATTTGTAATTGAGAACACCCATTTAGATTTCAAGTTAACTAGTCTATTCCTAGCCCTAGCTATTAGATGAGGGTTAAATCTCCAAATCATTGCCAATAACCCTTTTCTTAATCTCTACCCACTTTCCCAACCTAGATAAAAAATTTAGGCATAATTAATGTTGGCCACCATTAATACACATTACAAAGCTAAGAGTTATTAGAGAACAATCATATAATTTCATGAATTGATTTCAAACCCAATTACATACTATAGCCCTTTGGTCCCATAACCCTAGCTAAGAGTTTAACTACTCATAATCAATATAAAACAACCAAAAGCTTTAATTAAATTCAAAGAGAACATATCCATACAATGATTAACGAGGACAAAGACAAAGGAATATCTTGAAATGGACACTCCCAAAGCTCCCTTTTCAATGCAAAAGTAATTGTTCAGAGAATAAAGTATGAAATATTCAACTCAAAAATCTATGCCTAGTATTTATATGGAAGGAACAAAAAGTACAAACTATTTGTTGATGGGTCGCTATGCTACGACAAAATGTGGCTCATAAGGAATTTGCGGTCTCATTTTGGCCGCATTCTCATGCCCAACTTTTCTCTCCGCTCGTTATGCGGCGTGTTTGCAATCGCATTCTGAAGTATGTGACATCGCATTTCTCCCTTTTTCCTTCAGCTCACTAGTTGATTTCCTCGAGAGTATGCGACCGCATCTAAGAGTTTAGGCGTTGCATACTTATTGCATGTAGCTTGATTTTGTTAATCTTTATGTTCTAGCTTGCGGTCCTGTATGCGATCACATACAGAGTATGCGACATCGCATAACCTTCACATTCAGTGCTCTTCTGGGCCTTTTTCTATTATTTTTTCCTTTTTATTCCTTGAACTTCAAATACCTGAAAACACACGAAACCACTATAACTAAAGAGTAAACTCACTTAAAAGACATCTAAATTATAAGGAGTGAGTGATAATTCAAAAACTCACGACTTATCAATATCCAGGAACAATGTGTATTAGGAGAGTAATATTTTGTAGTTGCATTTGATAACAGTAAAACACTCGAGCGGAAAAATAGCGTTATGTAATCTATATTATAAAAAAGAGAAAATACATCTTTTCACCCCTAAACTTGCACTGAAAACTTATTTTAGCAATTAAACTTTACTTGTAATTATTTACCCCTCTATTCTTGTCAATAATGTATAAAAATCCCTTTAAGTAGAGAAAGTGTATACTCACCTTCCTGAAGCAAGTGAGAAGGGAAAAAAATAAAAAATTAATTAAAAAATACACGTGTCATTTTTTTAATGGCTAATATATAATTCATACTCTTAATATTTTAGTTGATATATTAATATATATTTCTTAATTATATGAATTTTTTATTTTGAGATAAATTAAATTTGTGGGTCCCATTTTTTCTTTTAAGTTTTATATTTATCTTCTTTTTATGTATTGTCTTCCCCAAAAGACCTTCTCCTCCATCGCCATTACCCTATTTATTCCATATCCATGACCACCATTGTTGGACTAAATGTTGGAAAGAGATAAATTAATAAATTAACAACTATAAATATAATAATTTTATCGTGCAATATAATTTATGCTAGTTATGCAATCAAAAATGGATTTGACTGACCATTATTATGGTCATACAGCTTTGACCAATTAAATTTGTTTCTGCTTACTCATTATTACTGTCACTGAAAGAAATAATCCCCTTGATTATTTTCATTAATTGAAAGGCTATATATACAAGTTACATATTTCCATAATAGGAAAAATCATTTTCCTATTCTACTTTTAAATTTTATTCTACCATAATTCTAACTATACAATTATGGTAGGTGTATAACACTAATTAAGGTATCCTTTTTATTACAATATACTACAAATATATATACCATATATACAATATCTTATTGGAACAATTTTCTAGCAAATCGGCCGAGAGGCCCAATTCGCTATTGTTTAACACACCCCCGCAGTCATAGCGGGCGGCTTTCGAACTCGAGAGGCTGTCCCTAAAATCTTCAAAGAGAACCGTGGTAGACCCTTTGTAAAGATGTACGCAATTTGATAACGAGACGGGACATGGCATACGCGAACTTGACCCTTTGCAACCTTTTCACGGACAAAGTGAATGTCCATTTCGATATGTTTGGTATTTGGTGTTGAACGGGGTTACCCGAAAGGTAGATGGCACTAATGTTATCGCAATATACCAAGGTTGCCTTCGAATGGGACAATGAAGCTCCAAAAGCAAATTACGTAGCCAACATGATTCGGAGACCACATTTGCTACCCCTCGATATTCTGCCTCGGCACTTGAGCGTGATGAGTTGCCCGACGTTTTGCCGACCATGAGACCAAGTTGTTGCCAAGGAACATACAAGAGCCGAAGTCGACCGTCCGGTGTCGGGACAACCACCCCAATCGGCATACGTGTAGGAGACAAGCGTAGATGTAGCCGACGGATACAAGTGCAACCCATAGTCTAGTGTCCCCCGAATATACCGAATGATGCGTTTTATTGCATTCATGTGTTCAACTACGGGGTCATGCATGAATAAACACATCTTTGAACCGCATACGTAATATCCGGTCCGGTAAAGGTAAGATCTTGGAGAGCCCCCGCAAGGCTGCGATATCGGGTCGGGTCCTCGTATGGTGCACCCGCTTTGCGACACTTAGCTTTGGGTTTGTATCAATCGGCGTGGAAGTGGACTTACGGGATGACATCCCCCCTCTCGATGATCTCGGCAAAGCATACTTCCGTTGAGACAGAAACAACCCACCCTGAATGACGTTTGACAAGACAATTCCCAAAAAGTAACTCAAGGGCCCCAAGTCTTTCATAGCAAATTCGAACCGAGCATGGCCATGATAGACTCGACGCAAAGCATCGGAGGAGGCGGTCAAGATGATATCATCCACATATACGAGAATGTAGGCCAATGACGAACCATGCGGTAGATGAACAAAGAATTGTCGACTGCTTGTGTGTGAACCCAATAGTCGAAACAAAATCGCAAATCGTGTATACCAGGCACGTGGAGACCGCTTAAGCCCATATAAGGACTTTTTCAACAAACGAGACATGATGAGGGCGGTGGGATCCGAAACCCAACGGTTGATGCATATAGATTGTTTCCTTGAGATCTCCATGTAGAAAAGCATTCTTGACATCTAGCGATGAATTGGCCAAGTCTTTGAAAGGGCCAAGCTAAGTACCGTGCGAATGGTAGCCGGTTTGACCACCGGACTAAATGTCTCACCACAATCAATACCAACTGCCGAGTCTACCATCACCAACAAGTCGCGCCTTATGCCGAGCAAAGGACCCATCTCGAATTCTCCTTGTGAACAAAAATCCACATAGACCGATAATATTAATACCATATGGACGGGGCACCAACTCCCACGTCTTATTATCAATAAGAGCATTATATCCATCGGTCATAGCAATTTTCCAATTAGGGTCATTTAATGCGGATACGGATTGCGGGGCAAGGGGATTTAGAGACATCGAATGTAAATTAAAATGTCTTTTAGGTGTAAAAATACCCCCGCCGACTACGAGTGACCGGTCTATGACTCGAGGAAGAATTAATGGAATTTTTACGGGCTTGGGACGGAGTGGCCAAGAAGCGGTGGGCTGTTGGCCCAAATCGAAAATGGTGGACTCGGCACGGACCGGTTCCAGAAGCCGGGCTGGACCGGTCCGATTCTTTGGAACTTCCGGTGGGGAAGAGCTAGGTGTGGCGGTGCTTGTTGGCCGGCGGGCGGTGGGCCCGCATTTGGAGGATTTTGGATACGGGAGATGTCCGAAAAATTCCGAATAATATACGGGGATATTTGGTCATCCAAAAAATTATACGACTTAGGTTCGGGAGTATGAACTTTCGTAAATGGGAATTGAGTTTCATCAAAAATGACATGGCGATTGATTATGATTTTCTTGGAGGATAAATCAAAACACTTATAACCACGATGATTCGACGGATAACCCAAAAACACACACGGGGTAGACCGAGCACGAAGTTTGTTAATTGTGGTGGATGGAAATAACGGATAACACAAGCACCCAAAAATCCGAAGGTGAGAATAAGAAGGGTTCTTATTATATAGGATTTTGAGGGGGAAGAATATGTCAGACCTTTAGACGGAATTATGTTAAGAAGATATGTGGCCATTTGTAGAGCATGATGCCAAAAATATGGAGGTATGGAGGCATGTATAAGGAGAGTTCGGACAATGTTATTTATGGAGCGAATTTTGCGTTCGGCTTTCCCATTTTGTGAAGATGTATGAGGACATGAAAAATGAAAATTTATCCCATGAGTAGCACAAAACTCTCGAAACTCCCTATTGTCATATTCTTTCCCATTATCACATTGAATATTTTTTATTTCTCTTTCGAATTGAGTACGAATGAACGCTCTAAATTTTATGAAGACGGAAAACACTTGTGATTTATTCGCAATTGGAAACGTCCACAAAAATCTAGAATAATCATCTAAAAAGAGAACATAATAACGATGGCTCATTGAACTCAGAACAGGAGATGTCCATAAGTCGCTATGAATAATGTCAAATGGCATAGAAGTATGAGAATTGGAGTCTACAAATGGTAACTTAATAATTTTTCCTAATGAACAAGACCGACAAATTGGAGTACGATTTGTACCCTTACAAGAAATAAAGCTATTTTTATCTAAAGTGATAAAATAGAAGATCCCGGATGACCAGACGAGCATGCCATATGGAAGGAGAGATGGCTGCAAAAGCGATGGCAAGGCAAAATTTGGACTCGATGGATGAAACCGGGCATGATAGGATACGGATCCCCCCTACTATCACACCTCATGAGATGACTCCCCGTCTTGAAATCCTTCACAGAGAAACCGAAAGGATCAAATTCAACGAGAAACGAGTAATTGTCATTTGTGAATTTTCGGACGGACACTAAATTTTTAATCAATTTAGGAGCATGTAAAGTATTTTTCAAGAGGAGTGGTGGATTAGGAGGAGACAATGTTTTTCGACCATACCCTAGAATTGGAATAGAAGCTGCCATTACCAACAATTATCCCCGAGGGGTGCTCAAATTGGAATAAGATGAGAGAGTACCGATTCGGAAGTCATGTGAGTAGTGGCCCCGGTGTCCATGTACCAATTTGGGTCCGGTTGAGTCAACCCCAACGTGTGCATCGCGGCCTCGATATCGGTCCGAGTGGGGCCTGTTGCATGATGGGCTTGCGGAGGACGGGGCCAAGGACTCCGGCCGTCTTTGAACCCGGGTTGTTACCGTTGTGGGGGCCGTTCTTTGGGCCGCGGCCGTGGGCCGCCAATGTCGGGTATTGGGCTCTTTGGACCGGCCAGCCCCACCTGGCCGGCGTAAACCGCCTTGGAGGTGGGTGCGGGTGCCACCGCCACCGGCCCCACATTTCTTTGGGCCCACGGTGGTGGTGGCCCACCTTGTACCCCGAATGGGACCCACTTCTGCTTGTTGCTCACCGGAACCGCCACCAGAACCACCTCGTTTGCCCCCGCGATTTTTGTTATTTTTGCGATTATTCTTGCCGCCACCATTATTATGGTTTTGGCCCGAATTATTAACAAAACCCGAAGAACTAGGAGAGGATGCCACCATGACAAGCGGGCTTGCTCGGTAGCCACCTTTTTAGCCAAACCGGCTTCTTCCAACGTCGCATGGAGCGGGCTTGATGAAAGTCGGGAAGAGGGTTGCTTTGGCGAAGGAGAGTTCCAACACCATTATAGGCCTCCGAAAGCCCGCAACCAACCGTAGAACTAGACGATTATTTGTCATCGGTGCGCCAACATTACGGAGTTGATCCGCCAATTCCTTTAGTTTCTTGCAATATGCGAAACGTTCGGAAATACGTCCATTCGAACGAGAGAGAATTCTGCTCGAGTGTGACGATACGGGAATGTTGGTTGTCTTGGAATATGTCACGCAATCTATTCCATGCAGCCATAGCCGTGGTATCGGGCTCCATAATCGTCGTAGAAGGTCCACCGAAATAGTGGCGTATATCCACCGAAGAAAGGTAGCATCAAGTGTAATCCACACCTCAGGATCCTCCGCATGAAGGGGTCTAGCGGGAGGAATTATGTGATGAAGAACTTGATAAGAGATAGCGTGAATTTTAAACAACTCCGCCCACGTTGCATATTGAACGTTTTCCATCTCAAGGACAATAGGGACACCGAGCTTGATATTGGAAAGCGTGAGGGCGGGGTGAAAATTGTTCTTAGACATATTTGAAAGAACAAAGAAGGAGGATAAATTTAAGAGAGGTTTTTGAGAGCGGAAGACGAGATATTTGGAGAGAAAAAACCGAGGGAGGGGGGGGGGTTCTCGGCCAAAGAGGCAAAAGTTTGAGAGAAGAAAACTTTTGGTTTAGACCTAGTCTCTTGATACCATGAAAGAAATAATCCCCTTGATTATTTTCATTAATTGAAAGGCTATATATACAAGTTACATATTTCCATAATAGGAAAAATCCTTTTCCTATTCTAATTCTAAATCCTTATTCTACCATAATTCTAACTATACAATTATGGTAGGTGTATAACACTAATTAAGGTATCCTTTTTATTACAATATACTACAAATATATATACCATATATACAATATCTTATTGGAACAATTTTCTAGCAAATCTGGCCGAGAGGCCCAACCTACTGCTATTGTTTAACAGTCACAATTTGCAATTTGTGATGTAAAAAAAAGGGGGGGGGGTGGAAGGGCAGGAAGAAAAAAGTGGGTTTGGTGGTTGGGGATGGTGTGAGGAAGAGGGAACGGAGAATGTGGGTTTGGTTGGGGGTGAGGGCGTGAAGAAGAAGGAAAGAAATTGGGACTTTAAAAAAGAAAAAAAAAGAGTGAAAATACAGACAATAGAAAAAAAAGTAAAAATTTAAAATTTAATTGATTGTTGACGTTGCGAAAAGTGTTATATGTAGAAACGTGCTAACATTCTACACAATCCATTGTGTTATAGCAAGTATCTTATCTTATTTTCGAGATTATAAAATACAAATCTCATATCTAAGAAAGACTTACCTGCCGATATCTTTTAAATGACTTGATAGTATAAAATTTATGTACACCGACGATATATAGAAGTTGAATTATTTCCATTTATGATTGGCCAACAGGATTTTCAGTATTCCTTCACCACTATAGAATTTTCCGTCTTTGAACTCTTGAACATTATCAAGAAATTCCTAGTAGCCAAGATGCCACAAAATTCCAATAGTATTTTAAATGAATTTCAACGATCTTCCGATATCACATTATGTTTTTGTTTTTATTCTTTTGTTAACTATGTGAAAAAAGGCGGGAAATTCCGAGCTCATATATAGGTGATTTATTCTGACTGTAATATAATTCTGTTCATATATCCATTTACAAGAAAAAATCAATAAAAAACAAAACTTAACATGATAGATTTGGCATCAGTAATTCTACTTAATAAGGAAAGTTTTTTTCATTCTTAAAAAGTCTGCAGACCTGTGGATGGAACACATGAAGAGACTCCTGAACCACCAACTTATTTGTGTCATTAATTAGGTAGAGAATTGGTAGTCCTATAAACAATTGATTCCTATAACTTTCTTTTTAATTCAGATTAGTGGTCGCACTTAGCTCAAGTTGAATAATCTGTTTTTGTCAATTTTATATTTATAGGAAGCTCATTCGAAACTTCTGATTATACTTGCCTTTTCTTTAGGAAGCTCACTAGTGATGGAAAACTCTATATTTAAAGGATAGTCGGGTGTACTAAGCTAAATGACAAATGAATTAATTGCGTTAATTAACTTAAAAAATGTATATACTTTTTGAAGCTGTAACGTCCTGAGTTTAATATTGAGAGTGACATAGTATAAATTATAGCTTCATTATTCTAGGTGGAATCCAGTATTCCCACAAAGCAAAGTGGAAACTACATTCCTTAGCCTTCCTTTTTTATGTTTGTCTATTAAACAAGGAATCAATACCAAAAAGAAAAGAAAAGCGAGGATGTCCACCTTGAAATTATTATATAATATATAGGAAAAGAAGTAAGTGAAACAAAGAAAGATAGAGAGGAAATTCATTTAATTTATAATGATTTCATATTTTAAATGTCACGTAAAAGCTGTTCTATAGCATGTTTGATCAAACTTTAAAATTTTAGAATAGTGTTTTTGTCAAAAGTTTAAAAAAAATAATTGGTGAGAAACCGTTTGTGTTTGACTAATCAATTTAAAAATACTTTTGAGCAGCAATTAGTGTTTGATCAAACCTTTTAAAATTGCTTCTAAGAAAATTTTCTTAAAAGTTGGAAAAAATATTTCTTTAGCTTCTGAAAAATAGCTTTTGCTGCTCTCCAAAAAATACTTACTTTTCTCCAAATACCTTACTTTTCAAAAAAAGCACTTTAAAAAAAAAGTATTTTTGGACTTCCAAAAACTTGGCCAAACAGGATAACTCAACTTTGAATTTACCCTTTTCAATTCTATACAATTGAAGTATTTGCATATACTCCAGCATGGTAAAAAAATTTCTTGTCTAATTTTTATATTAAATTATTATGATTAAATACTCAATTTCAGTGTTTTAAAAGGTTTTTGTGGTATTCGTTTGGTGTCACTATAAAAAATTGGGTAACTTGATGTGGTTGAAGTACGAATTGCACTTTCGACCTCCGCAAATTCACCTCTGGGCCGGGCACCTGAAAATGCCTTTAGGCACATGTGTAGGGCTTCTAGAAATATATATATGAAGTTTGAGAATAATCTAAATGATGAGTGTTAGTATTGCATATTTTATGATTTACAATATCGTGAGCGTAAATATCATTTGAGTATTTCTTTTATAAAATCGATAGCAGGAATTTACATTTTCTCTTGCTATTGGTCTTCGTGTCTTAGTTGTCGATCTTTCGAAATTACCGGACTTTTATTATTTCTATTTGAAAGTAATTTTGCGTTTGTTCATGAAGAAGTATAATATTCCTATGATAACGATAACTGACGACAATAAATAAAGAGAGAAAAAAACGATATCAAAAGTCTTGATGATGAACAAATGCTAACTTTGGTTAGGCAAGATAGGATGGCAACAGATTCATGGTACATAGTCGATTACCTATATTGTTTATCCACGTATACATAGGAAACTATTACTACTTTGGTTCCCTTTTTAATGGTCAACACTTGTAACAAGTAACTACTTGCTAGTTGCTATCCCAGTTTTAAAGTAACACTACATACTATGGTCACTTTCAATCTTTATTTACTACGACAAAATTTCCAGCATTGTGTTGCTCCCGTTTCACACTCTTTTGAGGTTTTGGATTTGGTCCTATATTTGAATCTTGAGTAATTTTGGCCGCTAGAGGTGGATCTAGAGTTTGAATATTATGAGCTCGAGTTTGGAATACAACCCAACCTTTTCGATCTATTGCGTTCGAACTCTATTTGTACTTATTTAGTAGATTTGTTAATGAAAGATAGAATAATTTCCTTTGGGGATTCCTTTCATTATTCACAATATATATAGTTGTACAAGGTTGATTCCTAATATGATGCGAATCCTAACTTACCTTACAAAGATTGATTCCTAATATAATTAGAATCCTAAGTTACCTTAAATATACATATATCATAATTACAAAATATACGGAGAATATTCTGAGAATATTCGCTAATACTTCCCCTCAGACGGAGCGGGAGGAGGCCAAATGCTAAAATTTGGATCGGAAGTCGGTGAAGTCTGTCGCGGTAGTCCCTTTGTGAAAATGTCTGCATACCGATAAGAGGAAGGCACGTGTAAAAATTTGACTTGACCACGGAAACCTTTTCTCGCACAAAGTGGATATCCATTTCAATATGCTTAGTCCGCTGATGTTGGGCTGGATTATGAGACATACAGATAGAAGATATGTTGTCACAATAGACTATAGATGCCTTGCGTAATGGACACTGGAGCTCCAAAAGAAGATTTCGGAGCCAACAGATCTCAGCGACGACATTAGCAACTCCGCGATATTCTGCTTCAGCACTCGAACGGGATAGCGTGGCCTTCCGCTTGGCGGACCATGAGATAAGATTATCCCCAAGAAATACACAGTACCCTGAGGTGGAGCGACGTGTGTCGGGGCATCCTGCCAAATCTGCATCTGTGTAGGCTAGCAACTTGGTTGGGACAGAGGTGTATAGATGTAAACCAAAGTCTAGTGTGCCCTTAACATATCTGATAATATGTTTGAGGGCGGCAAAATGGGACTCTCGGGGGTCGTGCATGAACAGACACACATGCTAAACGACATATGCAATATCAGGCCTAGTGAATGTAAGATACTGAAGAGCACCTACTAGACTCCGATATAGAGTGGGATCAGAAACTGGCGCACAATCATTGGCACTAAGCTTGGATTTTGAGTCCACCGGAGTTAGCATAATTTTATAATTTGCCATCTTGGCCCTGTACACTATCTCTTCTGCATACTTACGCTGACACAGGAACATAGTGGCTGCAGATCTTGTCACCGATATACCCAAAAAATATCTTAGCTTGCCCAAGTCAGTCATAGCAAATTCAGTTTTGAGTAGAGCAATGATTTCATTCTTCAACCCGTCAGATGAGGCAGTAAGAATAATGTCATCGACATATAATAACAAATATGCAGTGCTGCTACCTCGGTGAAAAGTGAAGAGAGATGTATCACACCTGCTACATACAAAACAAATCTGCAGAAGATACCTGGCGAACCGATCATACCAAGCGCGGGGTGCCTGTTTCAATCCATACAATGACTTCCTGAGACGACACACAAACTGCGGAGCTGCCGGATGAACAAAGCCAGGAGGCTGATGCATGTACACAGTCTCTTTCAAATCCCCATGAAGAAACGCATTCTTGACATCAAGCTGATGAATCGGCCAATGCATGCCTATAGCAATACTGAGAACAGTCCGAATAGTGGCCGGTTTAACAACCGGACTGAATGTCTCACCACAATCAATACCCTCCTGCTGATTAGTGCCATTGGCAACTAGTCTTGCCTTATACCTCTCTAAGTCACCACTGTCTCTGAACTTGTGACGAAATAGCCACATACACATCGGTGGGACGAGGAACAAATTCGTCAATATGATCGAGCACGTTGTATGCACATGCATGAATGTAGAATAGTTCCATCCACATGGAATATTGATAGTCTTCTTGGTCAAGAATTATAGGGATAAAATTCTTGATGTTGTTAACGGCGAATGCCGGATGAAAAGAAGATACTGAACGTTGAGAGGGGTTGTCAAGTGTGCCAGTGGATGAACCGGAATTTGTGGGGGAAGACATGGTTGCCGTCTGCCGAGGGAAGAGAATTTTCTGGTTTGGCCGAGAAAGGGAGGAAGAAACCAGAAGAATTTTTTTTCTATGAAATCAGAAGAAAAATGCTGATTTCGGCCGAGAATGAGGAAGAGAAGGGATTTAGGTTTTAGGCTCTTGATACCATGAAAGATAGAATAATTTCCCTTGGGGATTCCTTTCATTATTCACAATATATATAGTTGTACAAGGTTGATTCCTTATATGGTACGAATCCTAACTTACCTTACAAAGGTTGATTCCTAATACAATTAGAATCCTAAGTTACCTTAAATATACATCTATCATAATTACAAAATATATGGAGAATATTCTGAGAATATTCGCTAATAGTTAACATATATATATATATATATTCAATTGAATCCGTCAATTCTTAACTACCTCCCTGAATTTTGCTGCCATATTTGTAGAAAGATTTACCACAATTTATGATGTTATTGGACAAAATCTTGTTGAACGCTATGTAGACGATTTGAGAGTTTGTAATTGTGGTAGATATCTCAGGACAAGATCGATCTTTTAAGAAAAGATATTTTTGTTCTGAATCAAGGGTGAGCTTGTAAATAAATAGACAACAGAAGGGGAACAAAAGGATTTTTGGTAAAATTTTAGCATTGCTTAAGGAATATCGGACGAGGCACGAGTTGCAGTTTTTTTTTATTTTTATATATATAACTTTTGAAAATATTTACACCATGTAGACCAATATACAATATTACATAATATTATACAACATTATATCCGGGGAAAATGCATTATACGTATCAATCTTGTATAAAGTGTATCATAGAGTATAAAAGGTGTATATACACAAATATGGTTTGAACCGGGTGTTTATACACTAAGGGTGTGTTTGGTATCTTGGAAAACAAGTGAGTTTCTTACTTATTTTTTAGTGTTTGGTACGTAACCACAAAGCATTATCCTAAGAGCATTTACATGTAATCTACCAAACTATTATGGGGTGAGATGGGTGGGAAGAGGGTGTTCGGGGGTGGGATGGTCAAGGGTGTGGGGGTTGGGGGCGTTGGGTGGGTGGAGAGGAGACAATAAACTTGAAATGTCACTTATGAATTTGTTTTCCCTACTATTAGGGAAGTTATTTTCCTCATTTTGAAGGAACTTGTAGAGAAAATTTTCTAGACATTTTGAACTACCAAACATGGAAAAATTGGAAAATTTTCCTTCATACCAAACACACCCTAAGTATGGACTACGTGACATAAATATTTTCAAAAACAATTATATAGCGTAATTTTTCCTTTATTTTTTCTTTCGAAAGGAAACAAAATTTGCCTATGTTTGTTTACCTTTAATCAAGCTATCAATATCGATTTCACTCGTGGTGGAACCAAAATTTTCACTAAGGGGTTGAAAATATAAAAAAGTAAATACATGAAGAAACTAATGAGATTCAACATCTACTAGATACACATAAAAATAATTTTAACTTTATATATACAATATAATTCTTTACTGTAAAGGGTTCGGATGAACTCCCTTGCCCATATCACCTGGCTCCGCTTAACGGGCCAAATACAATTGGAGACTCACCTAAAATTGCACGATTTTGTCTAGAGGAAATAATTGTATGTCCATTGCGAAATTAAATTGCTATTGTTTCCATTATTAGAGACTAAATCAATTTAGTCATTTGTGATTTATAGGTATAGTTTGGTTGAAAATATCTCGAAAGGAAAATGTGGTTGTTGTTGGAGATTGTCAAGTATTGCTCATTCTAATTCCATTTTATGAGATAACATTTTTTTAGTCTATTTTAAAAAAAATTACAGGCTTAATAAGAAATTTTATAATCACACAAATGTTATGATATTTTTTTTTTTTTATGACAAGGGAACCTGCAGCCACTACCCTTAGGGTGGTGTGCACAAGGTAAACCCCGCTCCTTTGCAATAGCCGCAAACTACAAAGGAGAGATAACCCGCACTAGGCAAGCCCCGTGCGACGAGCTCAACCAGATGGAAAAATCTCCTGTTGTCGTTGTTAGGATTTGAGTCCCAAATTCTACCTAATAAAAAACAGTAAATAAACGAAGAACAAAAACACACACGATTTATAGTGGTTCACCCTCAATGCGAGAGCTACATCCACTTTGTCGCTGCATATTTTACTATAATCAAATAGGGAGTATGAGTTTACAATTCTCTCTTTCTCTCTTTCTCTCTTGCTCAACCTCAAAGGAAGAAAACGGCGCCCTAGTCTATATATAGCGAAAACTAGGGCGAACATAATACAAACCTAAAATTTCCAAAAAACCCAACACTAAATAACCTTACATAGGGTCTTTATAGTGTCGGCGATGAATTAGGCTCCACAACTCAACAGTCGTAGGAAGGGGTTTTTAAACCTCAGGCCTCCATTATGAAAGCCCCAAATTCAACCAACTTAATCATCCTTGCGTGTTATAAAATATTTAATAACACAAGTTTCAAAAGTTGTTGATCACACAAATGCTATAATATGTTTAAGACAATAAATTTTTATAGTTTTCATTTCTTTCTTGAAATTTTTGCTCAATCAAATTATGCAACATAATTTAAAACAGAAAGTAATACATTTATTGTTTCATTACATAAGCTTTGTTAAATCGATATGTTTCAAAATATTATTTATTCCTATATAGGAGTATAATTTAAGTGGATAGCAGTGAATGCGGGCACACTTCTTGCAGCAACACACAACGAATGAAATAAAAAGCTAAATAGTTAAAAAAGTGCTATAAGCATTTATTTATTTTTGATTTATTATCGAATGAGAGGGTTGAAGATGCACGTTGTTCTCATAATATATATTGTGCACGAGGTAAATTGAACCGGGAACATAAGGATATTATGAATAATGAGCACACTTGTTTTTTGTTTTGTGGTCTTTTTGTCAACCTCAAATGATAGAAACAAAGCTTGGAGGGCCAATCGAACTCCACACCATAGTCTACAACTTGCATCTTAAAGTTGTCCTTATTATCACAAATTTAGGTATTCCACCGACTTCAATTGAAATATTTATATATAGACTCTAATTTGTTTCTTCATCCTCAACTATTATTAAAAATAAATAATAATATCTTCAGGGTAATCAATTAAAATATTATTTAAAAGAAAGATTCAAGATTTAAAGTAAGAAAATTTAAATGAATGTGATACACACATATGTTAAATTTATGGGGAAATGTAAAAAAACAATTTAGCAAAACTCACATTCAAAAGGTACACTTTAGGCAGTTTATGCTATTATTGGCCTATTTGTAGTCCAGTGCAATCTTTTGAGGTACAACTTCAATTATTTTTGGTTTTTAGTGTAGCTTTTGGTGTTGTAGTTATTTTCTAGGATTTGTTGGGACTTTTTTTATGTTTCTGGTTAAATATTATTTTTTCACTCGAATATAACAAATAGAATTTGTTTAAATATTCAATAGAAATCGAAAGTGCTCAATTTTACGAACTTAAAGGATCAAACCAGCTCTATAATATGTTTAAAGGATTGTTTCAACCAACCTCAAATGTAGGGGACCTTTTTTTTCATTTTTTCTTACATGAACCTGTTGTATCTTTATTACTTTTATTTTTCTCAAGCAATAGAAGTGCATTTGTAATTCCATATTTATTCGTCCAGCTAGAAGAAATCAACCGTGACACCTAAATTGGACTCATATACCCATATGGAGATAGTAGTCCCGGTCCTCAGCACTACTATCAGTAAATCGCGAGATGTGCCTGAATGATCAGGGTTTGAAAACAGAGCAACTGATATCACCTACAAGGTCCCACCCCATAAGAGAGCAAATTGCTTCCACCAGGGTTCGAACCCACGCTGCAGGCCTCTAGCTAGATTTTAAGTTCCCCTCTTTTGCCATCCAGTTATGCTCTGGGTGACTGGATACTAATATTTTAGATAGGTGCATATATTCTACTTTTGCTTACACAACTAACTCTCTAGTATATATTTATAATTTTGAAAAGATGAAGAACTTATTAACTTATTGGAATTCTTAAAATATAAAATTAGCTAATGAAGCATTTGTTGGATATTTTCAGCAAAATCAAACGTCATCATTGATGTGATGCCTCTTCAAGTTTAGGGGAAGTCTGTTAACATAGTTCATATTTACTTTGAATTTGAACAGATGCAACCTTTCCCAATAGCCACCATTGATGCCTCCTGTAGGTGTCTGTTGGTGATGAAAATGCATCTCCAATGAATGCAAAATCTCTATAAGTAGTAAAGATGTCTTCTCATTCAAAAATATAGATATATCAAAAAGAATCAAAACTTCTGTTTTTTTCTTCCCTAAGCATCATCAGAAATTTCATATTGTGTGTTCTTGGTTGGATCAACGGAGTACAAACTTTGAATTCAACATCGTTGTTAGGGCTTCATTGTATCCTGAAGGCAATATTTTTGTGACCTATTGTACTCACCAATTTATTGGGAAGAGTCGAAATAATTGTCTAAAAGAATCTGCATAAGAGCCTTGAAGTCAGAGAACAACAATTTGTGTCTGTGTTTCATCCTGTTTATACCAATTTTACAACAATTTTTAGACAATTATCGACATGGAGGGTGAAACTTCAATTGTTGCTAAATCATTGCAAGTAATGAACTAGACTTTGAATCGTTTAGAACGTTTTGATGGTGAGGGTTTCACTCGTTGGCAAGAGACTATCAAATTTTTCCTGATGGCTATCAAGTTATGGTATATCCTTGAAGATGGTTTGGAGGAAATTCCCATTGCGACTCCAATGGACAACGATGCATTGAAGGACAAACGGAAGAAACGGCAAGAGGATGATTTTATGTATTGTGGTCATATTCTGAATGTTCTAGGAGCCAATGTTTACAATGCCCATCGAAGTCTTGAAACATCAAAGGAATTGTGGACTGCGCTCGAAAATAAGTATAAAATTTCTGAAGAGAGTAACAAGAAATTTCTGATATGTAATTTCATGTACTTTAAGATGGTTGACAGTAAGTCAATTATTGCCCAGGTCAGTGAACTTTTACTCATTGTAAATCATTTTAAAGATGCTGAAATTGATCTTGTATCTTCATTCGTTGTTGGGGTTATTATTTCTCATCTTCCCCCTTCTTGAAATGATTACAAGAAAAAACTTAAGCATGATGAAACTGACTATGACTTAGAAGGTTTACAACGTCATTTTCGTATTGAAGAAGATGCTCGTAAATGAGAGATTAAGGATAGTCAGCAAATAGAAAATCATTCTAAGATTAATAGTGTGGAAGAATCGAAAAAACTGAATTTTTTGAAACCTAAGATTGATACTAGGTTTAAGAAGAAAGATCCCAACAAGAAAGATAAGAAGAAGGGAAATTGCTACTTCTGTAAGAAACCCAACCACTATGCTCATGACTGTCGTCAATGAAAGAAACAAATGAAAAATGAAGCGAATGTGATCGATGACAAAAGCAAACTTATCGATGTAGTGCAAGTTGCCAACACTATTGCAGATCATAGTAGTGGATGGTGGTACGATACTAGTGCAACCATTCATATCTGTAAAGATAGAAATCTTTACAAGACATACGAACTGGTTAGTGGAGAAGGAAACGAAGTTACTTCAGCGAACAACCAAAGCAGCAAAGTGGTTGGCAAAGGCACTGTTGATCTCCCGTTTACTTCGGAAAAGATTGTTACTCTTACTAATGTTTTTCATGTCCTTGACATTTGTAAAAACCTTGTTTCTGGAGTTCTTGTTAAGGAGGCTGGATTCAAGGTTACGTATGAGTCTGATAAGTTTGTATTGTCCAAGAACATAATGTTTGTTGGACAAGGATACTCTTGTAATGGGATGGTTAAGCTTAATTTAATAAATAATGGTTCTACTTATATTGTTGAGTCTATTGATTTATGGCATGCTAGATTAGGACATGTGAATTATGATTCTCTTAGAAATATGAAAAGATTAGGATTGATTTCTGATTGCAATTTTGATAATGTTTCTAAATGTGAAATATGTGTGCAAGAAAAGATAACTAGAACATCTTTTAAATCTGTAATAAGAAATTCTTCTTTGCTTGAATTAGTACATAGTGATGTTGGTGATCCGATAAGTCATATGACTCGTGGTGGAAACAAATACTATGTCACTTTTATTGAAGATAGTACTAGATATGCCTAGATTTACTTGATGAAATTTAAGGATGAAGCCTTTGATAATTTTAGAATTTACAAAGCAGAAGTAGAGACACAATTAGGACAGAAAATTAAGGTTTTACGTTCTGATCGTAGTGATGAATACTATCCTTCTGAATTTACTTTATTTTGTCAAAAACATGATTTAGTACATCAATTCACTGCTCCATATACACCCCAACAAAATGGGTTGCTGAAAGAAAAAATATAACTTTGATAGACATGGTTAATGCTATGTTAGCTCTGGTTTGCCAAATTCTTTGTGGGGTGAAGCTATTTTGTCTGCATGCTATATTTTGAATAGAGTTTCTTTGAAAAAGAAGAATATCTCTCCTTATGAACTTTGGTTTAAGAAAAAGCCTAACTTGAAAATACTCAAAGCATGGGGTTGTTTGGCATATGTCAGAAAGTCTGATCCTAAGAGACCAAAGTTAGGAAATATAGCTTATAAATGTGTTTTTGTAGGTTATTCACTTAACAATATTACTTACAGATTTTTAATCCTTGACACATTTGAGATTATAGAATCTATAGATATAGAATTTTTTGAAAACTTGACAAGGTCTAGTTCTCAACCACAACCTACTAAAAACTCATTGTTAATTAGTCTAGAACTTGTAGAGGCTAATGACAATGTTGAACTTTCTGCTCCTACTCACAACAATGATATTTTAGTTCCTACTGAAGATATCGAACCTAGAAGAAGTAAGAGAGCAGGAATAGAGAAAAAAATATCCAGATTTTATATAATATCTTGTAGATGGTAATAAGAATGAAGTTCTTAACATTACCAAGTATGATATACAACTTGATGATGGTCCTGAAACTTATTCTGAAGCTATGAGTTCCAGAGATGCTAATTTCTGTAAAGACCCTATCAATGATGAAAATCATTCACTTTTATCTAACGAAACTTGGGTGCTATCTGATTTACCTCCTGGTGCTAAACCTATAGGATGTAAATGTATATTCAAGAGAAAATTGAATGTTGATGGTACCATTGATAAGTTTAAAGCCAGATTGGTTGCTAAAGGTTATAAACAAAAACATAGAATTGATTACTTTGATACATATGCTCATGTTGCTTGCATCACATCTATTCATTGTTTGATAGCACTTGCTTCTATTCACAAGCTAGTTATACATCAAATGGATGTCAAAATTGCTTTTCTAAATGGTGATTTAGAAGAAGAAATATTTATGGAACAACCTGAAGGTTTCATATTACTAGGCCAAGAGAAGAAAGTTTGCAAGTTAGTGAAATCCCTCTATGGTTTGAAGCAAGCTCCCATGCAATGGCATGAGAAGTTTGACAAAGTAGCGTTGTCATATGGTTTTGTTGTTAATGATGCAAACATTTGTTAGAGAGAATGTTAAGGAGGTAGGTTGCCATTTGTAACGCATGATGCCAAAAAGATGGGGGTAATGAAACATGGGCTAGTTTGGTTCGAACAATATTATTAATGGTACAAATTTTTCTTTCGGCCTTCCCATTTTGTGAGGACGTATGAGGACAAGAAAACCGAAAAGATATGACACGAGTGTCACAAAATTCCCGAAATAGCCCATTATCATATTCCATACCATTATCACATTGAATGTATTTAATTTTCCGTTCAAATTGGGTACGGATGAAATTTCTAAATTGTAAGAATGTGGAAAAAACATGAGATTTTTTTAGACAAAGGAAAGGTCCACAAAAAATTAGAATAATCATCCAAAATTAAAACATAATAACGATGGCCTAAATACCTCAAAACGGGATATGTCCATAAATCACTATGAATAATGTCAAAGGGCATCGATGTATAAGAAGTAGAGGCGACAAACGGTAATCTAACATGTTTCACTAGAGGACAAAAAGGACAAATATGAGTACTACGCGTACTCTTACAATCAATGAAATTATTATTTTTAAGAGAAGAAATAATAGACGACCCCGGATGACACAAACGGACATGCCACAAGGAAGGAGCAAGAGCGGCAAATGTGGAAGGTGTGGCTTGACTCGTGAAAATGGTGGTGGTGGTGATTGGATAAAGCTCTCCCCAACTATTACACCTTATTAGAGGTATTCCCGTCTTGAAATCCGTTACAGAGAATCCAAAAAGGTCAAATTTAACCGAAACTCAATTACTAGTTGTGAGTTTTTGGACATACACCAAATTTTTAATTAAGTGAGGAGCATGAAGGACAGTTTTAGGACGAGAGGTGGATGTACGGGGGACAAATTTATGTGACCATAACCACGAATTGGAATTGAATTGCTATTACCATTAATTATGCCATGATTTTTGCTCAAATTGACATAAGATGAGAGATTACCTTGCGCGGACGTCATATGCAAAGTGGCTCCGGTGTCCATACACCAAAAAAAAATTCGGGAGATTTAATCCAAGTGTATGCATTGTGGCCTCGATATTCGTGGGTGTTAAAACTATTGTTGGGCCCGCAGCCGTGAAGGCCTGCTGACAAGGCCTAATAGCCGGCTAACTGGACTGGAACTAGCTGCGAATTGGGCCTTTGCTGGCTGGCCCAATTCGGCGGGTAGACTGGAAGGCCCCGGAAAGGGTAATCGGGTCGGTTGGGCCCCGCCGGCCCACTGGCCAGCGGCATTGTTGGCCCACTGCCCTGACCCAAGCTGCGGTTACCTTTGCCGGCTGCCACCCTGACCATTGTTTCCGCTACCGTTGTTGTCGCGGCTGCTGCTTAGGTTGTGGCCTCGGTCGCCGTCTTTATCGCCAGACTTCCGATTTTGACCCTGTTTTCAACCCCCATTGTTCCAATTTGGAGTGGAATTAGCCGAAGATGATGGAGAGTAGGAATTTTGTGAGGAGGCCACCATCATGGCAGAAGTTGATCCAGTTGCAGCCTTTTTAGCCAACCCTGCCTCTTTAAGGGTGAGCATAAACCAGGCTTGATAAAATAGAGGAAAAGGGCTGCTTTTATGAAGAAGAGCCCCAACACCATTATAGGCCTCGGATAGGCCGGCAACCATCTGAAGAACAAGACGATTATTGAGTTGATCCGCCAATTCCTTCAGCCTTTTACAATAAGTTGAGACATTTGGAAAATCCTCCATAGTGACATGGGAGAATTCCTGCTCAAGAGTGACGGCATGAGAATTTTTGTTATCTTGGAATATATCACGCACCCTATTCCAAGTATCTATCGTAGTGGCATCGGGTTCAATAATCGTCTGCAAAAGGTCCGTAGAGATAGTGAAATATATCCACTGGAGCACGGTAGCATCAAGAATCATCCATAACACAGGGTCATCATTGGCGGTAGGCACATTCTCTTTGCCTATATCCGTGGGGATGTTGTGGTGAAGGACTTGATGCGATCGTGCGTGAATTTTAAATAATTTTATCCACGTCGCGTATTGGACATTTTCCATCTCAAGAACGATAGGGATGTGTTTCTTGATGTTGGAGACAGTAAGGGCAGGATGAAATGTGTTCTTTGAGGTAGACATAATGAAAGAATACGAGGAGAATTAGGGATTAGGAAGAGAATTTGGGAAGATAGGAAAACTTTTAGAAGAAAAAAATGTCAGAATCGCGGATTCCGAGGGTGCTAGGCGGCGGAAGTGTAGTTGGGAAAAGGAAATTTTGCCCTAAACTTCTGATATCATGAAAGAAATAATCCCTTAATTATTTTCATTAATGAAGATGTCTATATATACAATATACAATCTCTAAATATCAAAAATATTATTCCTACTATAATACTAATATCCTAATTACACTTGTATAAGGATTCTACAAAATATGGTAAGTGACAAAAATATACATAAGTTGTCCGTGAGATACACTATTTTGGTTTCTACCAATGAGAATGAGCTCTGAGTGTAATGAGCAGAGCTATAACAATAAGGGCTTCATCCCTTTTTAATTATCTTTCTTCATTCAACAACATTTCGTAAAGCGCATCAAACGAAATATCTTCTTGACTAGATTCAATAGTAATAGAATATTTTCTGAATATTCTATCATTAATTGTATATCTCTTATTTTAGGTAGAACGGTATTCCTATTGTAATTAGATCTCCTATTTTAGGTAGAATTATATTTTCTATTGTAATTAGGTTGATTAGTTACCTAGTTTAAATATTCTTGTACTACTATATATATTGTACATTATTAATGAATAAAATCAAGGAACATATTCCTTTATGGTATCAGTAGCCTAAAAATACCTCCACCGCCGCCAACCATAGCTCTCGGCCGCTACCTCCACGGAACCATAGTGTTTTTTTCCAGTCATTCTCTCTCCCTTCTCCTCATAAATTTCATCTTCCATGGCTGACAAAACCAAATTCCATCATGCACTTGCAGTAAACAACATCAAAAACTCCATCCCTATCACCCTTGAGATGGAAAAGGGTCAATACTCCTCGTGGATGGAGCTTTTTAAGATCCATTGTCGTGATTACGAAGTTATCGACAACATCATCCCTCATACACCGAAGTCCATAGACCTACCATCGGCTTCGACTTCTGATGATGCACTATGGTCTCGTTTAGACGCAACCGTCCTCCAGTAGATATACGACACAATCTCTAATGATCTGTTGCACACTATTATTAAGACCGATGTCACACCCCTGAGATACAATAGTGTGGGGGACCTCTATCCTTTCTTATCCACATCCGCTACCATATCCCGCTCGCATACCTCCCTCGCTGCCATCTCTCCATCAACTTGGCACAATAGACTTGGACACCCAGGAGCTCCTGTTTTTAATTTTCTTAGAAGCAATAATTTCATTCGATATAATAATGGGAAACTTTACCAACATTGTTTTTCTTTCCCTTTAGGCAAACATGTTCGCCTTCCGTTTCAATTATCTTTAAGTGTTACGTTTTCTCCCTTTGATATTGTGCATGCTGACTTATGGACATCTCTCATTAATAGCTCACTGGGTCCTAAATATTATCTCGTTCTATTAGATGATTTTTCTCACTTTATTTGGGTCTACCTACTTAAATTCAAGTCTGAAGTGTTTACCAAGTTTCTTAAATTTCGTATTTATATCAAAACACAGTTTAAAAAAGCCATCAAATCATTTCAATGTAATAATGGTCGTGAGTTTAACAATTTCACTCTTCACAAATTTTGCAAAAATAATGGCATGGTTTTTCATTTTTTTCGTGTCCCCACACCTCCCCTCAAAATGGTAAGACTGAGTGAATCATCCGCATTATTAATAACATGGTTCGTACAATCCTTTTTCATACCTCTCTCCCCCCTTCTCTTTGGGTCTATATAGTCAAAATGATAGAATATATCCTTAACATTTTACCTACCCGTACTCTTCATAACAAAACCCCCACCGAAATCCTCTACCATCGGATCCCCTCGTACGATCACCTTCGGATTTTCGATTGCCTTTGCTACCTAAATCTCACCTCCATGACCCCCCATAAATTAACACCACGCACCACTCATGTGTCTTCTTAGGTTTCCCGTCTAATCATAGGGGGTATTCGTGCTATGACTACCTACACGTCAAATCCACGTCTATCATCATGTCACATTTGACGAGATAATATTCCCAATTGCAAACATCCAAAAATTCTGAAACACGGATTACACCTTTCTAGATGAGTCAGATACCTCTCATGTCATACTCACCAAACTCTAGCATGCCAACACCGCTGCCCCCACAGTTCAATCACCACCCAATCCCACTGCCACCACCAGCGATCTGTCAGACCATTCCCCGACAGTGATGACCCGACCCGCCATCGTCCCTCACTTCCGTCGGCATCCCTGGTCGACCAACCTAGTGTCTCCGCCACCTGTCGTCCCTTCTTTCGTCAACCAAAAAAGCCCATCGACTGCCCCACAGCAACCCCATCATAGTCATCCAAACCAGTCGCCGACACCAGACCCGAAATTGCGTCACCCAAATCTCATCGATCTGACCCGCTACCCAACCACACCCAACCCGTCCCAGTCACTGAAACCAAACCCCCCTCACCCCTACCTAGAGATGGCAGTGGATCCTGGACCCGATCCAGATCCGGTGGATTCAGATCCATTTTATAGGATATAGATCTTCAAAATTTGGACCCGACGGATCCGGATCGGACCCGGATCTATTTCTGACGGATCTGATCTAGATCTGGATCTTATATTTGAGATCCATATCCGGTCCAGATCCGACCCGTGGATTCATTTTTATTAAATATAATTATAACCTAGAATGTAATTTTATAAGTATTTTCTTAAAATTTTTCATAATTTATGTATTTTACATTCAGATTTGGACTTTATTTTTTAAATGGTCCATACGTTTAAGGCCATAATTCTCAAAAGTCCTAATAAAAAACTAAGCGGAAACATATCTTTAACAACAGAAACCCTACAAGTTCCAAGCCTCCAATTCTCAAAATCAAAAACCCTCATTGATTTTTCTTTCAAAATTAGAAACCCTCATTGCTATATATTTCTTGCATTTGAAAACACAGGAGTTCAATTTTCGTCCTATCTTGTGATGTTGTTAATTACTTACTTTGCTTCATCGTCTTTATTTTCTTGTGATGTTAAAACTTCGTTCGTATTTTGGAAGAATGGTGTCATGTTTGTGTAGGTTGATTGAATGAACTCAATCATTTTTTCAATCAGATTGGGTTTCATTTTGTCAAAAAAGTTTCAACAAGTGGGAATATTCTTTAAGGCAAAATATTTTACATGTGGATCCAAATCCGATCTGTGGATCCGATGGATCCTAAGGTGTTTATGGTGTACAATGATAACATATCTGCGATCTACTTATCTCATAACCCGGTTCAACATTAGAGAACCAAAGCACATTGAGATGGATATACATTTTGTTCGTGAGAAGGTTACTATAGGTCATGTTAAGGTGTTACATGTGCCTTCTTCGTATCAGTATGCAGATATCTTCCCTAAAGGACTTCCTAGACAGCTATTCCTAGACTTCAGAGCCAGTCTCAGTGTCCGGCCCCCTCCCTCTCCGACTGAGGGGGTGTATTAGCGAATATTACCATATATTGTCATATATTTTGTAATTAATAGTAGTGTATAATTATGGTAAATATAGGATCCATATTCAATTAGAATTCAACATTGTACACACTATATATTTTTATTAATGAGAAATACTCCCCAAGGAAGATTAATGCAATCTTACACGTACCAGACAGTAATGATGATCATTCAACGTATAACGTAGTGTATGATGAAATTGTTCACAAAGCTTTTATTGGAATATGTAAAGCAACAACGGAAATAGTAAATAACTATTATAGTGATCGAAAGGATAAAGAACAAATAGGACAACAACAAGTTGTCAATATCTTGATCTTTAATTGAAACTTCAAATATGGAACTTGTATTCGGAAATACAAGAACATGGAGTGCTACACTTGTGGCTTGCAGATCCGCTAAGAATACGAACGGTTAGAGTCATTCGTCTGATAAGTTAACACCTGAAACACTTAGCAACCAATTAAATAAACACAACACCATCGGTTGAGTCGAGCATCGGATGAGTCGAGAGATGGCTCTCTGTCATTAAGACAAGATTGCCCCCGTATATAGGCTTTACGGAAGTGTGGACAATAGTCTCCCAAGATGAAATAGCAAACTATCAAGTGTGCAAAGCCTACACAAATGATCTCAGCAAAGAACACGAATAATGAAGATTGCTAAGGGAAGGATTGATTATCAGGAAAATCTAATCTCTTTGTGGTGTTGTGAACTAGTTTTTCTGTTCATATATGTTCTTCTATAGAATTGAGCCAAGGCTTCAATTATAGGTGTGCAAGATGGTCTTTCAAATGCCCCATAATGGCAATCAATTGCCATGTAATGGATGACATTTAACCCCCAAGTAATGCAGCAACATAATGGTCCAAGTAATGACCATTATTGGGTGGATTCAATGCCATTGAAACCTCCTCAACAACCAAACCTTTTGGGATTCCGTCGAGCAGTCACTGCAATGAAGTGACGCGGCTCTGCCACATTATCGCCGCGACGCTAATTCAACTAGAAAACCCACGACGCTCACTGCCAGTCAGGCTCCGCGACGCTCCGGGGCCACAGCCCTTCTCGATTCCTCGGCCCTTTTCCGACCAGTACCATCTTACACTTCACACAATCCTTCCTTCGTTTACCAACGTGGAACACTTGTCTCATAACTCGCTTCAACATTAGAGAACCAATCACATTGAGATGGATATACATTTTGTTCGTGAGAAGGTTGCTATAGGTCATGTTAAGGTGTTACATGTGCCTTCTTCATATGAGTATGTAAATATCTTCCCTAAAGGACTTCCTAGACAGTTATTCCTAGACTTCAGAGCCAGTCTCAGCGTCCAGCCTCCTCCCGCTCCGGCTGAGGGGGTGTATTAGCGAATATTACCATATATTCGTCATATATTTTGTAATTAATAGTAGTGTATAATTATGGTAAATATAAGATCCGTATTCAATTAGAATTCAACATTGTACACACTATATATATTTGTATTAATGAGAAATACTCCCCAAGAGAGATTAATGCAATCTTACACGTACCAGACAGTAATGATGATCATTCAACGTATAACGTAGTGTATGATGAAATTATTCACAAAGCTTTCTCATAGCTGAGCTAACGATAACTTCGATTTTGTTAACTTTGCGAACTTTTCTCCGGAACTTTTTTGCTGCTACTGAAAAATAATGATAGTGAAAGATTCTCACCCTACAGCTCTTCGACAGTTTCAGAGAGGTAAGAGTGAATATAGACTCCGCCATGGTATGTAAAGGATTAAGTTTTATTTACCTACTTCATATAATAAACAGTGGTGTTAATTAGTGAACTTATGCTGTATTTTGGAAATATTTGTTATGCAGATCTAATGCTGCAATGCTACTTCGACTAGATTTGATAGTGCATTCGTACCTCCGCTCCAGATGAAATTTTTCTTCGAGGTTCAAGAAGCTAGAAAAGGAACCCCCACCCAATGGTGTTTTTATGACCACTTATGGGATTACACCGGGTTTGTTGTTGTTATTGTTGGACAAAAATCAGACTGAGGTTGATGGTTTTTTATATGTAGTGTGATTCATAATTTTATGTCATTGTCTGCAGAAAAACACGGGACATGTTCTTATCCAGTTGTCCATGATGAGTACGAGTACTTCCTGACGACTTTGAATGTTTACTTCAAATATAACGTCACTGTAAGTTAATTGTTATTCTATTTATTTATTCTGATTAACTTTGCCTTCTTGTATATTTTCTATAAGATTCTAACTTTGAGTTAGTTATTTGCATATATTCAGTATTGGGGCCAACAAATTGTTTGGCGTATCAGACGCAACAGCAGCTTCATAGCTCATCTTGAATAACTTGGTTTATATATTATGTCAAAACTTGAAATCACATATATTTTTAATAACCTTCCTAAGAAAATTTTTCTCTTGGCCGATGCAAACTTTTAAATGGATGATACTCTACAATATCATATATACAAGTTTGTTAAAGCATTTACAGTAGCCTGCTGGAATTTATTTCATTGCAATAACTCATTGATCATTCGAGTATCCTTTTCTCAAGAAAATATACCAATATGGTTAACAGTTGGACTTTATTATACTGAAGAAAGTGAACACTTTCTCGCGTAATGCTGAATTCTCTCTTATTAACTGCATTATAACTTTCTGAGTATGTTAAGCATTCAATTACTTGACATTCTTCGTACTATCAGTGTAGCTTCTTGGCAATTTATTTGGGTGTTTTCGCGGCTTGTTTTTTTATTTCCAAACTATGCTTTTTATTACGAGTATTTGCTTTTGCAATTTTTGGTTGTGTTCGGCTATTTTTTCCAGATTTCCCACTTCGACCGCTGCTTACTGTTGTTATAACAATCATTTAAATCATCTTAGTAAAGTTAATTGTTTCTCTCTGTTTCGCTCTAATCCCAACAGAGTAATATCGGATTTTCTCTGATTAATGGATCTTTGGTGCTGGTACTGACAGTTTCTTTTTTATATTTGTTGTTTTATAATGGCAGGGGATATTAAAAAATGGGCAATTTCCAGGATCAACTATTGAATGTGTGATCAATGACAACTTGATTATCAATATCTTCAACAGTTTGGATGAGCCCTTTCTCATTTCTTGGTGATTAATCATTCTTGTTTTGTGTTACTATATTTTTTTCCTTATGATCATTTTAAGGAATTAGAATACATTAGTTTTGGCAAGCTTATGGCTGTCTATATGGGGTAGGTATCGATTATTTCAAAGTATGCTGTTTGGACGTTATTTTCTTCTGTATGAAATTGAGTTCCTTCATATTTATGGGGCTCTTTCACGATGAGCAACGTGATCTTCATCAGCAAGAGATTAAAAGATCTGCAGAGATGCATTGTGCTACCAATTGACAGTTTCTCCTCAGAACTTTGCAGGCACAGAGCTATTTTGTTCAAGGTTAGTAAGAGACCTCTATTTCCTATTTTTCATATATTCGAAGTTTCAGTTGTCTTTTTTCACATGCTTTGCTACTAGATCTATCTCGAAATTGCTTCTCTTCCCCCCCCCCCCCCCCCCCCCCCCACTACTGGTGGTTGATAGTCATAGCAGCTTTTCATCATTTAAATTTATCTGCACATTGTTGTGAAGGTTCTATTACTTGGTTTTAGATTTCCTATTAAAGGAGCACATTAAATGTCACGCAGTAATACTTATCATTTATGCATGGGAATTGGGTGGTACAGTAGGAGAAAAATAAGAAAGATTTAACATATTGAGAACTGTTAAATCTTTCGGTCTGGAATCTGGAAAGTATTGGCTAATGTACTACAAATAAGATGAGTTGTTTTACAAATTAAGGGTTGAACTAATTATAGAATTGACTGGACAGAAGCTAGCTATAGTATGGCCATACATGGAGGTGTTTCAAGTTTGTGATTTTGGAGGGTGATCTCAATTTCTCCTTTTGGTGAATTTGTCAGTGTGATATATGTGATATATTCTTGCAAATTTAATGTGGCAACCACATTAAGGATCCAACCAAATTTTAACTCTCTCATTCATTGTTCTTCTAAGCAATAACTTGCAGTACACATTTCAAAGTTGATATTTCTGTTTTACAAAAAAAAATCTGCTACTTTCAGCTAGCTCTAATTTATCTGCATATGTGATACAGGTTAACGAAGCACAAAATGCTCAAAACACTTAAATCCTTCTAAGGCAAAAGATGACAAAGGTAGGGGGAAGAATACCGATACATGGATTATATGATTGGTTCTTAAGTTAATTTATAGAAGATATGGTATTATGCATATGGTAAATGGATACAGTGTTCTGCATTACCAACAAAGAGGTTAATGAATGGTTGGACCAAATTTTTAAGTCTTTAGAATCACCTCTCATATTCAATCTATTTAGTTTCAATAATTATGTTTTCCATCTTACTTGATTCAGAGTAGTTTTGCTGGGTTACTCAGCAGTAACTTTTGCGAGACTATCCATAAATTTATTTGGCCATCGAAATATAAACATTTATTTTGCAAAATAAAAATGAGTTCATTACATTCCTTTTTATGAGACAATACATATTTACTGTAATGAGTTCACTTTTCCCTACGAAACCAAAGCTACAAAAAAGAAAGCCAAGTACGGAAGCTTATGCAAAGTCAGGTATGTGCGACCTATTGAGGGGCTGGTTCACGGTAATGAATGGTGGTATCGGTCGGGGGCAAGCACAACACTCGTTCCCGCAGCCCTTGTTGCAGCTGATAGACTTAAAAGTAAGGGCACGAAATCTATCTTACTCTTCCTTGGACTCTTCCACGGATCGGTGGATATGAAATAGAATGAATTCAAGGAAAAGTCATGAGTTGGGATCCTTTAAGGCGGGGGCACGGGGTTATGGTCTTGTTACTTTATGTTTCAGAGTCAACTGATCCCTAGGGAATGAAAAAGGTAAATAAAGACCTTAGCCAAAAGCAAAGAATTTCCGGGCCCGAACAAGAGCTAAGACAGCAGGGCAGGTATTCTCAAAAAAGAAAGAAAGGAAAACAGGCAGGGCCTTCATTTGTAACACTCGGTTATTGTTGTAACAGATGGCAGCCGTTGAAACTGCATATGATGAGTTCCCTAACATTTTCGATACAGGCGGGGCAAAGGGTTTACCTGGAGATTCTGTCGAAAAGATCCCTAAGATTGTAATTACAAATGCTAATTATGTGGATGAAGAGTCTCCTGTTCAGCCTGCCTACAGGTAAGACACATTTACACCTTTATATGTTTTTCTACCGTCTGTTATTGAATTATTTAATTGACTCTGAATGCTGTTTTTGATTTCTATCTTTCCAGGACTTTCAACTGGGAAAGACAGCTAGATGTTCACCACAATGTTATCACATGTTTGATCTTCCTTGTACTGATACACAGTTATTGAGACATGGATAAATATAACGTGGTTATTTCTATTTCTTTATACTCGTTTGTATCCATTTCCTGGAAATATAATGTGCTCCTTGGACCTTGATTGTTGTAGTCGATTACCATCCTGTATAAAATTTGAGCAATCATAGTGTGCTCTACTTCCACAAAGTAGTACCTTTGTATTGGTGTGTCTCTGGTTTTGCAATGCAAAGCCAAGGAGGCGAATGGGGGTTATACTATATATCCAAAATTAAAATCAATTTTTATATTTATATAGTAGATGTTGGACACTCTCTCTCCCCCCTTCTCCCTACGTGGCCTCTTCGTATATATATTTTATTATATTTTGATCCCCTTTATAAAAGTCTTGACTGTGTCACTGAATCCTTTGTCTACGGTATAGCCAACACTTTAGTTGAAGTAATGAAATGAATATGTTGAAGAACAACATGACTTTGTTTATGTTGGGCCCGGGCCTTACTAGTAATATTATATAAGAGCAAATTATAAGCTATATTATAATTCTTTATATTAATGAAAATAAATTTAAAAAATATTATCAAAAAATTAAAATAAGTGAGGTAAGCGTAATATCACAAATATCAATTACAGGAGGTTAGTGTTACGAAGCGAAACCTAAGAGAGGTCTATGAAATTATCACTTTTTTTTTACAAAATACATATATACACATGCACACACATACAAAAAGTTCGTGTTGCCTTCTTTTCATACTTAATGTTTATGGTGCAGTATTCTTAAAAGCGATAAAACATTCAATTTTACATAGTGATATTATTGTTTATATTGACGAGTGTTAATACAAGTTAAAAAGATGTTGCTCATGTGTTTATAATACATTATCTTGGATGTTGTTGTAAGAAAAATTATTTTAAAAAGAATAGTTTAATTCAAGGTTATAAAATATTTCTACTATTAACGTGTACTACTACTATAATATACTCCATATATTATGTAATATTTAGTGATGTATAATTTGGATTCTTATTGTATTAGGGTTCCACATTGTATACTATATATATTTATATTAATGAGAAAGACTCCCCAAGAGAAGATTAATACAATCTAACATGATATCAGAAGCCAAAACCTAAACCCTATTATTTGTTATACCCACAGCCCCCCCCCCCCCCCGCCTCTCTCGGTTTATTCAAACCGACGGTGGCTGCATACCAATTCCAGAAAACAACTCTTTTACATTCTTTCTACCTATCAATTCTTGACGAGCATTAATTTTTTTTTCTTTCTGCTTACCAATTCCAGAAAGCAACAACTCTATTTTCTTTTTCTTCCGTTGCTAAATTAATTCCCTATTATGACTCCTCCCACAGCAGCCTCATCCTCCTCCGTCGTCACCCCCACCACACCCTCATCATCCTTTTCACCCTCCGTTCATCCAGCACTCATCGTAACCAACATTAAGAACTTCATTCATGTGCTTCTTGATCAGGAAGACGGTCAGTACTCTCCGTGGGTTGAACTTTTCCGTATTCATGCATGTGTCTATAACGTGTTTGACCACATTGACGACTCCTTCCTCACCCCATTGAGGTTGATGACCCAACATGGCATCGTCTTGACGCCGTTGTCAAACAGTGGATATATGATACTATTTCTAAGGACATGCTCCTTACCATAATGAAATCCGGCGCCACGGCTCGTGAGTTATGGATTCGGTTATAGGAGAATTTTCAGGACAATAAGCACACTCGTGTTGTCTACTTAGAAGAACAATTCAATACCACGCGTCTTGAAAATATTTCCAACATGTCTGAATATTGCAAGCAGTTGAAACTAGTGGCGGGCCAATTATCCAACGTAGGAACGCCTGTTTCTGAAACTAAGATGGTTCTCCAATTAGTTGTTGGCATACCAAAATGTGAATACGATACATTGACCACAATGATACAACAGGCCGATCCATTACCCAGTTTCAACAAGGCATGCTCGCAATTACTATTGGAAGAAGCCCGATGTGTCAAGCAGGACGAACACAATTAGAAGGCGTTAGCGATTAAAAATCCGGCGACAATCACCGCCCCCACCGTCCAGCCGTTACCGCCGGACCACCACAGTCGATGCGGAGGCAGGGGTCGCTGCAATGGTAAGGGAGGGAAGGGTCGTGGCAGGGGTAAGGGACAGCAGTCCCAAGTCACTGGCCCAGCCACTGCCCAGTTTCACCCTTGGGCCGGTCCAGTGAATTACCAGTGGCCCAACCCTCTCGGTTGGGCCCTCTACGCGAGTCAACAGTCACTGGCCCATTACCAGCAGCTAGGCATTTTAGGCCCAGTCCCAGGCCAACATTCCGGACCCAGCCAAAATCACCAGGCCCATGTCGCCCCAGGCACTATAGCAGATTTTAACCACCGGTCTGGCCCCCACAAATTTGGGTTAGGCTTTCAGCTCCTTGAATTTGTAGCAGCCCGATGAAAATTGGTACATGGATACGGGGGCCACATCACATCGCACCCGCTCTGCAGGTAATCTTCCCAAACTGTTTCATTTAAAGCATCCTCAATTTATTACTGTTGGTAATGGCCACCGCATTCCAATTCAAGGGTATGGTACAACATACACCCAACTGCCTCACCCACCCTTCTCCCTAAATAACATCCTGTATACTCCAAACATTATTAAAAACTTAATCTATGTTCAGCAATTTACTCGTAATGATTCGATCTCTGTTAACTTTAACCCTTTTGGTTTTACCGTGAAGGATCTTCGTACGGGGACACCACTTACGAGATGAAATAGCACGGGGGATCTCTATCCATTTTCATCCACCTCCGTTGCCAGCTCATGCTCTCCTATATCTCTCGCTGTTATCTCTCCGTCAACTTGGCATAATAGGCTTGGACAGCCAGGATCCCAGTTTTTAATTTTCTTAGAGGCAATGACTTTATTAAATGTAATAACGGGAAACTTGCCCAGCAGTGTGTTTCTTGCTCTTTAGGCAAACATGTTCGTCTTCCATTTAAATCATATTTAAGTATTACGTTTTTCTCCTTTTGATATTGTTCATACCGATTTGTGGACTTCTCCTATCTCGAGCTCGCTGGGTCATAAATATTATCTAGTCTTATTAGATGATTTTCTCATTTTATTTGGATTTATCCACTAAAATTTAAGTCGGAAGTGTTTTCCAAATTTCTTATTTTTATCAAAACACAATTTGAGAAAGCCATCAAATCTTTTCAGTGTGATAATGGTCGTGAATTCAATAATTCTACGTTTCACAAATTTTGCAAAAATGATGGCATGGTTTTATGATTTTTGTGTCCTCACACCTCCCCTCAAAATGGCAAAGCCAAACGAATTATCCGCACCATTAATAACACGGTTCGTTCACTACTTTTTTATGCCTCTCTCCCTCCCTCCTTTTGGGTCTACGCAGTCAAAATAGTAGAATATATCCTTAATATTTTACCTACTAGCACTCTTCATAATATGACTTCGACCAAAACCCTATACCGTCGGATTCCCTCCTATGATCATCTTCGGATTTTTGTTTGCTTGTGTTATCCAAACCTCTCCTCCACCGCCCCACATAAATTGGCTCCCCGAACCACTCCGTGTGCCTTCGTAGGTTTCCCGCCTAATAATAGGGGTTATCTGTGCTACGACCTGTCCACTCATCAAATTCACGTCTCTCATCACATCACATTTGACTAGACCACATTCCATTTTTCGAACATCCAAAAAAAATTAAAAATGGACTATACCTTTCTTGACGAGTTCGACATCTCACTCGTCATCCTCAACGAACTATGTCAGTCCACTACCGTAAATCTACATCTGCCACCTACCGCTGCCACCTCCGATAGCATGTCAGTGTCCTAGTCACCATCTCTGTCTGTGTCCCAGCTATCACTGATTGCCACCACCACCGGCAATCGGCCCAGTGTCCCTGACTCACCATCCCTACCACCCTCCAGCAACCTCAATCGATACCAAATGTGTCACTGCGACCCGCAACCAATTTAGTCGACATCCCATTCAAACAACCCACCACCGAAATAGTAACTGACCCCAAAATCTGCCCTTGTACCGACACATCAACCACGAGCCCTGCATCAGTGAACCATCACTGTACCAGTCACCACACATTGTCACCATCTTCACAACCCTATCACACCTCTCCCTACCCGTCGTCGACATTGACAACCAACTCACCAACCACAACCCACCCTTCCCGATCACTCATACCCATTCTCCACACCCCGCAGTCCATCAACCCCACCCATCAACAAATCAACACAACCACTGTCCCAAAGAACCCTACCCAACAAACTCACCAACATACCTACATTGTACCTACCTCCACACATCGGATGGAAACTCGTGCCCAACACGGGATTTTTAAACCCAAAGCTTAGTTTAACCTATCCACACAAATCATTTCCCCAATTCCCAAAAACCCAAAATTGGCAAAACTGGACCCAAATTGGAATGCGGCCATATGTGAGAAATTTAATACTTTAATGAAACAACACACTTAGAATTTGGTTCCTCGACCGGAGGGGGTGAATGTGATCTGATGCATGTGGATTTTTTATTACAAATACAGAGACAGTAGAGATCTAGAGAGATATAATGCGAGACTTGTGGCCAATGACACTAATCATCATGAGGGTATTGATTGTGGTGAGACGTTCAATCAGTTGTTAAATCGGCTACCATTCGCACAGTTCTGAGTATTGATATGGGTAAGCATTGGCAAATTCCTCAACTTGATGTGAAAAATGTGTTTCTTCATGGGGATTTGAAGGAAACTGTTTACATGCACCACCGTCCTGGTTTTGTCCATCTAGCAGCCCTTCAATATATATGTCATCTCTGTAAGTCACTGTATGACTTTAAACAGGCCCCTAGAGCGTGGTATGAACGTTTTTCACAGTATATTATGCGGATTGGGTTTTCATGGAGCAAGTGTGATAATTCTCTATTCATTTTTCATAACGGTAGTAACATTGCTTATTTGTTGTTATATGTGGATGACATTGTTCTTACTTCCTCTTTTGTTATATTGAAAAATGAGATCATTGCATTGCTCAAAATCGAATTTGCTATGACTGACTTGGGAAAGTTGAGTTATTTTTTGGGGATCTCTATGACTAGATCTCCAAACACTATGTTTCTTTGTCAGCGTAAGTATGCAGAGGAGATTGTGTACAGGGCTAAGTTGGTAAATTGCAAAATCATGTCCACTCTGGTTGACTCTAAATCAAAACTTAGTTCAGTTGATAGTGATCCAGTGGCAGATCCCACTCTTTATATGAGTCTAGTAAGTACACTTCAGGATCTGACTTTCATCAGGCATGATATTTCTTATGTTGTTCAATATGTATGCTTATTTATGCATGCCCCTAAGGAATCTCATTTTACTACTCTTAAATGTATCATTCGATATGTTAAGGGCACACTTGATTATGGATTACACTTATACCCCTCAACACCGACTAGGTTGTTATCATATCCGGATGCTGATTGGGCAGGTTGTCCGGACACGCGACGCTCCACCTCTGGCTACTATGTATTTTAGGGGATAATCTCATTTCTTGGTCTGCCAAGAGGCAAGCCACATTATCCAATTCGAGTGCAGAAGTAGAGTATAGAGGAGTTGCAAATGTTGTTGTTGAGATCTGTTGGCTCCGAAACCTTCTTTTAGAGCTTTAGTGTCCCTTGCGTAAGGCATCTTTGGTTTATTGTGATAACATATCTGCCATATTATTTATCTCATAATCCGGTTCAGCATCAGCGAACTAAGCATATTGAGATGGATATACACTTTGTTCGTGAGAAGGTTGCTCTCAGTCATGTTAAGGTGTTACATGTGCCTTTTTCATATCAGTACGCGATATCCTCACGAAAGGTCTTCCTAGACAGCTATTCCTCGACTTCAGATCCAGCCTCAACGTCCGGCCTCCTCCCGCTCCGACTGAGGGGGTGTATTAACGTGTACTACTACTATAATATACTTCATATATTGTGTAATATTTAGTGATGTATAATTATGGTAGATATATGATCCTTGTTGTATTAGGATTTCACATTGTACACTATATATATTTATTAATAAGAAAGACTCCCCAAGGGAGATTAATACAATCTAACATCTACGATTAAAAGTAAATTTATTTACTGATATATCTTTAAATATTTACTCTCACAATGATATTGTTGCATATTTTCTTGTGTATGTCGATGATCTCATGCTTACAGGGAATAACTCTTTCTCTATTGAATCCTTTGTCGACCATCTGGGCAGTATCTTTTCTATTCGAGATATCGGGTTGTTGCACTATTTCCTTGGGGTATTGGTTTGTCGCATTGCTACCGGCATGTGACTTTTTCAATACCAATACATTCATTATGTTTTGTCCAAGGCCGATATGCTTAACTCCAAGCCTCTTAGTTCTCCCATGGCAACCCATGCGAAACTATATAAAGGTGATAGCTCGCCCTTTGATGATCCAAATTATATCGGTAGATTATTGGGGCGCTCCAATATCTTACGTTAATCAACCGGATATCTCTTTTGTGGTCAACAAAGTATGTCAATATATGAATAGTTCCTCACTGAATCATTGGGTTGTGGTTAAGTGTATCCTACGTTATTTTCAACACTCCAAGTCCTTTTTGTTCTTTATTTCCCGAGCTTCGGACATCACCTTTTAGGCTTCACCGACTCTTATTGGGCTGGCAGCATTGATGATCGTAAGTCGATCGTGGGTATGCAATTTATCTTGGCTCGTCACTGATATCTTAGGCTTCCAGAAAGTGGCGCTCGGCCATCTATCGAATCGGAGTACAAAGCTTTAGCTGATGCTGCTGCCAAGTTATCATGGACACAATCATTTCTCTTCGAACTCAGGGTCTCACTCCCTGAGGCTCACATTTTATGATGTGACAATATTGGTGCTGCTTATTAATTTATCAATCAATCAAGTCTTCCATTCTCGCACAAATTCATCATTTTTGGCTCGTCGATAACTAAAGGACCGCATCAGTTACTTATCCGTTGAATTTATCGCGTAAAAATAAATTAATTAAAAATCAACGGAGTCCGTCAGATTTAATTTATTCTTAAAAAAACTTATGAAATCCGCTGATTTTTTTGTCAATTTTTTTTATTAAAAAAACTAGCAGAATTTATCGCTTTTTTCACAGCCACAACTGCAAAAAACAACAAAACATATATATTTCAATTTCAAGTACAAACCAACACTAAATGCTGCCAAAATAGTTTAAATTAGCTACAACATAAATAATATCCTAATTATCAATCAAACATATCAAATACGATATTAAACACGTCAAATACAATTTTAAAAGTCCACTAAAGTTCAAAGTTTTCAAAACATTCAACTAAAAGAACCATTACTTGTACAAAGTACCAATATAACATAAATCCGAAGTACTAAGGCATCTGATCATCCGATGTACGGTGTATGTATTCACCGTCGTCTTCCAGTTTCATGTCATCATCATGATAGGGAGGAGGGGGAGAGAGGGGCACACCAAATCGTCCACATGCAATGTGGCTCCTAACTTGTGTCTCGAGCGATTTCAGGCTCTCTTGCATCTCCATCTCTCCTTCCAATCGTTTAGTTTCAGCCACTGCTAAGTTCTTCGATTTGTTGCATCATAGCTGTGACTTGGACATCATCAACGCCCTCGCCCTGTTGGAAAGCCCCTTCACCTCGCAGTCTTGACTGGAGGCGTTGAAAGTTGTTCCTCGGGCCTAGACCGTACGTTCTACCCTTTTGTGACCCAGCTAATTTACACCACATTTCAATCTCCAATTTCGGTGGAGGCTGAGTCGACTCGCCTTTAGGCTGAGTCGACTCGCCTTCGGCTGAGTTTGTTGTACTCATGGATCACTTTTTTATACCCAACCTATATATTTAAAAAAAAATTAGTATATACCAAATATATAAAAATTAAACTTATACCATAATTATTCAAAGATTAAAATAATTACATACATAAGTGTCTTTAGCCCTGGGTTAGACCCATACATCCTCATCCGTCTTGTTGTTCTTCTTTTTTACGTGGGTCTTTAGAAAGAGCTCATCCTGACTGGGAAACACTCCCAGCTTATCTTTCTACAATAAAGAATTTATAACTTAATAATAACATATTGATCATTTATAACTTTAAAAATGTAAAATTACATACCATTTTTCTAGCTACATGCCCTTGACTTCTTGCACCCGTAGTGTGCAAGGAGCCACCTTTCCGGGATGCACGACAGCCTTTGCCTGCTCAAACTTGGCGATGAACTCAGAATTTTGTAAATATGCTTGAAGTTGCTCCCATTGTACCTTTCTGGGATGCACGACAACCTTTGCCTGCTTGGACTTGGCGATGAACTTAGGATTTTGCTAATATGCTTGAAGTTGCTCCCGTTGTCCGTCGGTTAGCCACTCGGGCTTCCTATTACATTTTTAGCCCTCAAAAATTAGTCAGACAGTCTTACATTCCCCTTCCTCTCAAAGTTCTTAGCAACCCTATCGGTGTCTTTTGAATCCCGTGTATACAACATCCTCAAACCAGTGACAAAAGTTAGATGATGTACATAACTAAATTAAAATTTTATAAAGTTAAAAATAAGTAACATACCTTAAACTCATTGAACATCGGAAGTCGAGTCTCATATGGAATCGCACTCCATGATGACTAAAAGCGATTGTCGTAAAGCCTTGGAACGACATCCATAATTGCTTTTGCAGTCTCATGATCTGGATAATACCTGCAATAAGACAATAAAAAATGTTAATATATAAAAGAGTAAGATTATAAAAACGTAATGAAAACTTAATAAAATCAGTCTTACCCCGCTTCCTCAGGCACTATCATAATCCTACCCATCATATTTGCATCTCCCGATTGTAGATCTTGACCAGATGCAAGTGTCGGTGCTGGTTCTGGTGTTGGAGCAGTAGTTATGGGTGTCGGTGTTCATGTCTGGCTCAGAGCTGGTATCGATGGCTGTGAGCCTGTCTCAAAGCTATTATCTCTAAGGCGCAAATTAGATATGCCATGACATAAAACTCGTGGAGAATGTGAAGGAGACAGGGTCATTGAGGTGAGCGGAGAGCAGCCTCGTAGGGAAATAAATATAGGTGTAGGTATAAAAGTAGGATGAATAAATGGGGGCACCTAAGGTAGTGGAACATGGTGGACATACTGGCCAGAAGGGGGTTGCATACTAGAATCAGGCATAAAATAAGGAGGCGGGGTAGAGTGAATATGTGGATCGGAAGAAATGGATTGGCTAATAGTATTATTAGAATCTATCGGTCTCTTATTTTTTTACTTAGATGGACCTCTACCTCATTTACTAGGACCTCTACCTTGATCACTACCACCTGATGACATCTGCATACAAACTTACGTTAGTATCAAAAAATATTAACAAGTATAGTATAAAATTACTTTATATATGTAAATTAAACTAACATCCTACATACTAGTCATCCTCTCATTCAACCTCCTTGCTTGATTCATTATCATCACCTAAACTTCCTCGCTTGTTTCATTTTCATCGGTCGATTCATTCTCAACATTTGTTACGACAACTACTTCATCATCTCCAACTTCTTCTAATTTGTGCTGAGGATGTTCCAGATTATTTTCCAACTCTATGTCCACCGTATGATGAACAACTGGTGGGTCATTTTGATACGCCACATCTAACACATTATCGACCTACCCACATGCTTAATCTTTATAACCACCCACCAATTAGCCTTATCCCTACGCAAAGGATATAAAGCATAATACACTTGTCAAGCATTTTGTGCAATTATAATGTGATCATAATGACCATATTTTCTCATGTGTTTGAGTTCAATTATGTTATGCTGACGATTCACCCTCGTACCTCTATGGCTTGGATCAAATCTCTTGCACTGAAATAACATTATCCTAATTCCTACAAAGACAATTCAGGGTGCCTACAATACTTATTTAAGTCCATTCTTGCCTTTGGATTATCATTTGTCTTGCCCTTAATATCCATGACGGTGTTGAATAAATTATATCAAGATTATGTAGTAGAAGATTATCCTTCCAATACGGTAACTCCCAGAATATGTTCTGTTTAGTCCAATTATGTTTAACACCATAACTAAGTAATCTATAAGGTGTAACTTCTGTAACCTTAGAAAAGTGACAAACTCTTTCTCAAATTTCCTCTCCTGACAATGTTCAAGGTGGCGAATCATTTTCTACTTTATTCTTTCTAAATGCTTGTTTCATTTTTCTGAATTCATGACCCATAGGCAAGAAGTGACGATGACAATTAAATTATGAATTTTTACGGTCAGTTTTTAAAGTGAAGGCTTTACTATTTTTCATGCAATGCGGACAAGCTAGTTTTCTAGCAGTCATCCAACCAGACAACATCTCAGACGTAAAAATCGTTAATAGTCCACATTATAGAAGCACGCAAGATAAAATTTATCTTCTTTGAAACATCATATGTCACTACACCTTCACACCATAATTATTTTAACTCATCAATCAAAATATTGTAGATAAACATCAATCAAAACTTTTGGATTACGAGGACTAGGGATAATACAATTCAAAAATATGTAGGGACTTGTCATACACATCTCAGGAAGAAAATTACACGGAGTAAGAAATATAGGCCAACAAGAATAAGGTGCAGAAGAAACAGAGAATAGTGTGAAACCATCCACACACAAACCCAAACGAATGTTCTTTGGTTCACTAGCAAAATCAGAATAAGTTTTATCAAAATGTTTCCACGCCTCTCCCTCCGATGGATGACACATAACACCAGGTGCCCTTCTATTTTCATTGTGTCATCTCATAAAGAGCGGAACTCGGGATGCGTAGAACCTCTTTAATCTAGGTATTAGAGGTAAATAATGCATCGCCTTAATTAGAACCATTTTTCACTAGGAGCCCGCCTAAAACGAGCATGTCCACATAATTTACAATGTTCTAAATCAACGTCATGCTTATAGAACAACATACATCCGTTTGGACAACAATGAATTCTATCATACGTCAATCCTAACTTGAAAACCAATCTCTTTGCCTGATAGTATTTTTTAGGTATGTCGAATTCAGTACTAACTAGCTCCCCCGCAAGCTTAATCAGAGAGTCCATAGCATCTTCAGCAACACTCCAATCTGATTTGATATTAATGATTCTTATTGCAACAGATAACTTAGAATGAGGACTTCCGACACAAAGTGGATGACTAGCCTCTTCTAATTCTTGATAGAAGCACATTGCTTCTTCATTGGGAGGTTGCTCAATAATTTATTAAGGTTCAAATCCAGAATGCATCCCAAAAGAATCATTAACCACATCATTAACTCTATCGTATTGGACATGAATATCTTCCCGCGACCTACTACTTTCACCAACAACCAAATTATAATATATACCATTAACCCCATCAACCTCTCTGTAATCAATCCAAACAAAATATCTCTCCTTAAACCCCTTAAGATATAAATGAAGCTTAACTGTTTTCGGTTTAAAATACTTAATACACTTGCAATTCAAACAAAGAAACCTAATTACCCCTTCACTTTGATAAGGATCAAGTGACATTGTATGTATGATAAACCTTTTAACACCTTCAACATATTCATCATTAACACCTACACATTCACTATTAGTCCTATTATACATCCACATACGATGATCCATCTATAAAAAAATTCACAAATATAAATATTAAATTATAAATTAGGTTGCATTATATTCATTCACAAATATAAATATTCAAATGTTAAGTTAGGTGTACATTTTCTATCAAATTCATATTCATACACATGAAAATTCAAAACTAATGAAATGTACATTCATATTGATATTGAACATAAATATAGCTGATTTCAATCAAAACAATAATCTAAAGTGATCCCTACACATCTTTTTTTTTCAAATTCAAATCCATACACATCAATAAAATTACAAATAAATAAACTAATTACATACGCATTAAACCTACAAACTAAAATTATCCAAAACAAATCAACAACAAAAGCCCTAAAAATAAACGTACACATTTTTGACAAATAAATTGTACATTTTTTTTTATCAAATTTAAGTCCATACATATCAATAGCATCACCAATATTCCATAAAAAAACTAATACATAGACATTTAACCTACAATCTAAATTCAAGAAAGAAAAATTAAAAAACTAACCTTGGTCTGCCCGATTTGGGGCTGTTTCACAGGGTGGGGTGGGACACCGGGGTGGAACGCCAGAGTGGAGGGACGCCGGAGTGGGGAGATTTTCGCCGCAGTGGGAAAATAATTTAGGGCTTTTGTGTTTTGTGGGAAATGATAAGATTATTTCTAAAACCACAGGATATGACTGATTAACTAATGTTTCAAAATTTAATGTTGGTTCATTCGAACCATATAAAGCAACACCCACTGGGTCGATTTGATTAAAATAAAAAAATCGATGGACAAAACCGATGATGTCCGTCAGTTTTTTTATAGTTGACCCACATTCATCAAAAAAAAAAAAAATTAAAAACGTAAATAAAACCGACTAAAAAATAAATTAAAAATATTTTATTTTATTAATAATTAAAAAAATGAATTAAAATTAAAAATTTATTTTATTAATTTTAAAAAATAAGCTGACGTACCACGTCGGTATTTATATATTAATTGTTATTTAATTTTAATAAAACCGACGGACGGCGTAAATTTTGATATATTTATTTTGGCATAATTTTAGGCACAAAATTCCGCGAAAATAAACTGATGTAGTCCGTCGATTTTTTAACCGACGCCGTCCATCGGTCTCTTGCCATCGATTTTTGACAATTTTTTAATAGTGTTTTCTAAGGATCAAGTGGGTGACATATTCACTAAGCCTCTTCCATTAGCTCGGTTCCAATTCTTACGAGACAAACTCAAGGTGCGCGAGCCACATTAAGTTTGCAAGGGGGTATCGAGGCATCCAGGTCCTCCTCGCTTTAGGAGTCGTCTCCTTGTTCGATTAGAATTTTATTTTCTTATGTATTTATATATGACCTATTTCTAACGTGTATTTATGTATCCTGAAACTACCGTAGAGTTAATAAGAAGCAGCGTTTTTTTTTTTTCTTCATGTTTTCTCCTTCACGTTGCTTTGCCGTGAACTGATAAGGGGAAATAGTCTCTACCATAAGTTTTCCTATCTTTCTTGAGAATGAGAAATGCTCAAAAAGTAGTTTGGGTATATTTATTCTTTAATTTATTTCTCGAGTAAGTCAGAAAGAAATATGATAAGATAAAGAAGAAAATCGATCTAATTCGAAGCAATTAATACTATGTGGATAGATTAAAATAATATATGTCCTGTCATTTTCTACAAACAAATGAACATATATATTCTTCTTTTTCACCCATAAAAAGTGATGATTAACCAAAAACTGGTACAAACATATCCAAATGAAGTAGTCCATATAACCAAATCTAAGCATAAGGAGAGCAATAATTGAGTGGAATTCACTGATAAAATTACTCATAATATTCTATAAATATACGAACAGATTTTTCTATAATAGTCATTTTATAATAACATTTCACTATAATTGTCAAACAATCTTTGAAATTGATTTTCATGTTATGTTATATTATGTTATCTATATTAACATTTCATATAATAATAATAAAAAAACTGGACAAACAACGTTGTTTTATAGAGATTTAATTATATATAAAATTCGTTAAACTTTTCTTTTCTCATGATAAAAACAAAAAAGAGAAGTATTTTCGGAATTTCCTTACAAAACATATTCTCATCATTTCCAGACTTGGATAGCTTTTCTCTAATTCTCTTGGTTAGAAAATTTCCAGTATCAATTAAAGTACTTTTAAGCAATTAAATTGTGGCTTCGAGTTTTTCTTGAACCGGTGAATAAAACCACATAGAACTTCTTTTTTGGACGATTTGACCATTCCACTTTAAAAGATAACCGAAAAAGAACTTAGATTTTGAATTTGTAGCCCCTAATCTAAATCTATGAGCGGATTCACACATGTCTATTGTTTAATGAGTACATTCGTATTGACTTTTCTGGTCCAAACTCTATAATAATACAATTAATGTTTTAAATGAAAAAGATTAAAATTATAGGAGTAGTATATTTATACAAAACTTGCCTCATTATATTGAGACAACTATGAAACCTAGAGGTATTAATGAGCGGATTGAGCTGAATTTGCGCGGTCAAAATAAGTTAGTTAATAAATGAGTGGATTGGGCAGAAATGGGCTAAAAGGCGGGTCAAATCGCAACCTGTCCAATACTTACTAAGTTTTAATTACTTAATTTGTTCTTTTATAATTTTTAATATATAATAAATTTATTTTTTTCTTTATTATGGCTACATATAACATATAAATAAAAAAATGACTTCCTAAATATTTTGTCTAAATTTGTCATGGATCAATTTAGGCTTTATTTCATCTCAATTTTTTATGGGATGAACTAATAAATGGGCGGGTCAATAACCAGCTCAAATTTGAGCGGGTTGGACTGATTATATTTTCATGAGCTAATTTTGTCACCTCTATAGAAACAGTCATTCACACAAATGCCCTTATTTTGCGGTGGTCTTTAATTTTTTCCCTTTAGTATTTTTGGCGGGGCATAATTTAGATTTCACAAGACATATTTTACGTTTAACTTTGACATATGTATCATAACATCCACACAAATTATGCCGAATAAGGCAAAACTTTCAACACAACCTAATTTGAAAATCAACATAAATTTAGATTTCGATCGACATAGTTTACGTTTAAATTCGCATATGTATCATAACATCTACACAAATTATGTCTGACAAGGCAAAACTTTCAACACTAAATAAAATCTGAAAAATACTACAAACATATGCCGCATAACTTAATTCCTACAGAATTTATGCCGAACATGAAAAAAGTTTAATTTTCGAAGATAAAAATATTACAAAAATTATGCCTTACAAAGTAGGTATGAATATTTTTATTAAAATTAGTAATAGGGGCAAAAATTAAAGACCAGTGCGTTTGAAGGCCAATCCGTACGAAAAAATGCTATAGAAATCCATTCAATTTTCTATACTTGACATTCCAAATTCAGTTATTTCAACTATGTTATTAAATAATCTTTTCACATAAATTTTATCTAATTTATTGGAATTAAAATTGATACTTAAAAATGGGATTTTTACACATCTAAGGAATATATGTGCAGATGAAATTATTATATAATATACATTGTCATCAAAAGATTTAACAATACTAAGGCAAATCTTCCCATAATAATTAGATCTTGTAAGATTGAGGAATCTTATCTATGTTTGTAATCAAATTATATGTTTCGTTGAGGTGATCTCCTCTAAATTTAAGAATACAATCACGGAAACTCGAGTTTGACACCAAAAAAATAATAATTTAATATTAATCCATAAATTAAAGTAAGAATACACATTAATCAAATATGTTTAAATGATTTTAAAAAAGCAACGTCTCTGAATTTCCTACTTTTCTAACAGGCATCCCCTATTAAAATTTGGCCGATATCACTATTAGTTTCCAAGTCAAATATATTTCGAATAACACAATTCCAATAAAAAACACTATATATGGATATAAAGTTTTAGCAGTAAAAAGCAATTTTAAATATCTCTTGAATATCACATATTAGAATCCGCTCGAACTATTGAACTTCATCATAATTTTGAAGAAACTTACTACATACAAAGGTAAATTACTTATTACCCTCTTTTTCGTGTCTTACTCCCTTTTTAGTATGTTTCAGAAAAATTATAGATTTATTTTTACATTAGTAAGTTTTTAATTCAAATATTCTCATTTTACACATAATGACACTCACTTATGGGGAACAGCGGAGCCATTAGATAGATAAGAATTAAATTGAAGTATATGCATATAATATATGTTAAATTTTCTTGACTTCTTCGTCTGGTTATTTTTTAATATTTTGATTTTTTTCAATAAAAAAATAGATTTTATCACTGCTTATAAGAATGACATGATATATTTAAAATACGAAATTTAAAAATCTTGTTTATGTTCTTAAACTTCGTCTCCAATCAAACTATAACACATAAAACAAAACCGATGGAGTACTAACATACTTACCTTCCATAAAGTTGGAAGAAGAAAAAAATAAAATTGTCCTGCTACAATCTTATATGTCACTGTCCCATAGAGCTCAATATAAATAGATATCCTTCTGTCTTTATGTTGTCAAATAAGAAAATAATTCTAACATACATAGCATGGAGGGAAATTCATCTAGAGGGAAAAAGGCCATGAAAGAGAAGGAGGAAGTAAAATACCGCGGTGTTAGGAAGCGGCCATGGGGGAAATTCGCGGCGGAGATACGTGACCCGACAAGGCCGGGCTCCCGGCAGTGGCTCGGGACGTTCGACACGGCGGAGGAGGCAGCTAGGGCTTATGATAAGGCTGCATTTAACCTAAGAGGACATCTTGCTACTTTGAATTTTCCTAATCAGTATTATAATCAACTCACTTATCCTCCTTTATATTATCGTAACTCATTTTGTTCATCAACACGTGATACTTCAAATATGGCTAGAGGAAGCTTAGAGAAAGGAAATTCATCATCATCAACAGGTAAAGCTAGAGAAATTATTGAGCTTGAGTGTCTTGATAATAGTGTTCTTGAAGAGCTTCTTGGTGCTGAAGACCCAAATACAAAAAGGAAATAAGGTTAAGTATTATAAACTTTTTATATCTTAGTTTCTTTATGCTCATTATCATAAATTATACTCCCTCCGTCCCAATATATATGAGGACTGGCTAGATTGGGAGTCAAATAGCTCTTTCTTTTACTTCGATTTTCTCGAATCCTTTTCATATATTGTGAATTCTTAATTATGCAGACTTATAGTACTTTTTATGTGATTTTTAAATATGTAAATTTTATTATAAAATACTTGAAGAATTTATATTTGAAATTGAATCAAAAAAAGAGTTGTTCGACTCTGAAAACTGGTCAATTCTTATATACATTGGGAGGGAGGGATACTATTCTTCTTTGGTTTAGAAGAGAAGATTTTTTTCTTCTTTCAGCTTCATGTCATTTACTGTTCAGTTTAAGCTTATCAATCATCATCAACATGCAAAACCTTGTATTTTACTATTAATTAATCTTCTTGGAAAGCCAGTGGGGAAGCCATATAGATCGAAGGTTGATCATTTCATGAATACCCTTAGTCGAAAAATTGAATTGTGTATATAGCTAGATCAAAAAATACTTTTTCACATATACATATTAAATCGTTAACATCCTCAACAATTTTTGGTTTTGCTACCGTGGAAAGCATATATGATTTGAGACGATTTGTTTTTTCTATTATGATTTCTACATTTCTTGATAGTTAATTTGATAACAAATTGTTGTTATGGTATTTTTGTTGAAAATGTGAAATTCTCAAATAGTAAGTTCGATATATATATATATATATATATATATAGTTTAATTTTTGACATATGAATTGAAGCAATAAGCAATATTTAATATATTCCTCGAATAAGTCAGAAAGAAATAGCATAAGATAAAGAGGATCAATGAGATGATTTTTTTTTTAAAGAAAAGTACAGTGGAAATTTGAAATAATGATATACATTTGTCCTTTCATTTACTGTAAACTGATGAGTTTTTTTTTTCATCCAAAAAAATGTTGATTGTAACCAACCAAAGGTTGGTTCAAACACACCAAATGAAGAAGTCTGGCTACAAATCCAAATATCTTAAACATACCCCAACTATTTGGTTGAACCCTATGTGAGATGATTTAATTCACTGATGAGGTCTCTAGTTCAAGTCCGGGATGATTTAGTTATGCCATGAAAAAGATTAAAAGAAGCATTTGACTATTTCATGCATGCTCCACTTGACTCGGGGAAATATAACTCAGTTGGTAGATCTCTCCTCCGCTCTTGCAATTAGGTCATCGCAAGAACGGTGTGGATATCTAACTGTCCAAACAGTAATAACAGTATCTTGTATACCTAAATCGGTGATTCACTTTTTTTTATATGATGAAAAAGATGATCGACGAATTACTGAAAAAACTGAGATAAAAGATGGTTGTCAAGAACGTATAGATTTACAGTTATCAGATCTAGTGTAGATTTAGTGAAATAACTGTGCGATAAAGAGTGACTCACTTTATGATTATTCCCCTTTGACTCATTCAAAATTCCGTAGGCCTAATTAATGAAGAATCGACAGGAAAAGAATAAAGGTCAAAATGAATACAAGGAGACGCCTTTTCAATGGTAAAAGGGAGTCAAAGTAAACAATTTGTCTCTCTGTATATGACCAATCGCAACTTCGTCGTACTATCGTAGCCATTTAATTTGTTAGAAACTTAATTCAATGATGATAACATTCGATATTTCGAATATATGGTTTTCTTTAAGAAATTCTGGCTCTTCTTTTAAGATTACGTGCATGGGAACATGGTGATACCATGATAAGGTTATGCTAAAAATGAATTTCGAATGGTATATATCTAAGTAAGACTAATTAATTAGTAAGAAACGGATTCAACGCTACCTATAATATATTTAATACTCCCTTCGTTCATTTTTACTTTTAGACTTTTCACGTCCTTAAAAAACAATGATTGATATAGACATTTGACCACAATACCCCTATTAATTGATTTAAAAACCTTAATATTGAAACCAAATTTCCATATGTAATTATTAGAGCTAGTATGAAGTTCCAAGGTTTAACATTAAGTTTTTATACATATTGGTAGCACCTTACAAGTCATCCATCTCTTTAATGAAGAGGTGTGTGTCAAATCCCAATACAAACTATTGGTTAGCTAAAATTGACTTACAATTTCAAGAAGTCTTGGTAGTAAATAAATTAAGGGTAAAACAGAAAAAAAAATTGTCTTTTCGTGACATGCTAAAAGTGACAAGTAAAAGTAAAAATTTATTTGTGGAATAGTTGACAAGTAAAAGTGAACGGAGGGAGTATAATTTAATTCTATGTTATTTCCTTTAATAAACATTGTGATTAGCATATTCGGGTCATTCGAATTAAGACAGATACCGATCAAACCAAAGGTATTAAGCAACACAGACTTTTTGTTCTTGGAGATAATTGCATTTTGATTGAGAATATCAGTGAGGGAGAGACATGTATACTTCCTTTTTTGGAACATGTTAAGCTTTACGCTCTAACTCACCTTCACAACTCCAGGTGTCGTCGCAAAGTCTTGTATTGTTTCTCTTTTTCTAACACTGTGAAGTCAGGCCCAAACTTCATGAGAACATTAAATGTAGTACAGAATTGCGACCAAGAAACTGTATAAATGGCTGCTTTCTATCTGTGCATCTACCTTTCTTGCCTCTTGGAAAGTTGAAACGGTGGGGGATTAAAAAAGAATTGAGGGTCATGAAGTTAATAGCCTACGATCATTGAGATTAGCAATTGAAACCCCATTGTCATTCGACAATTGCTTCAGATTCTCCACGAGAAAAATTCAACAAAGCCCAGTCCATCAATCTTGGGGCAATCAAACTGTGGAAATATAATTGAAGATGCGTTATATTTCAGCAGAAAATCAACACATTTGACGAAACATTAGAAAGAGGATATTTGGTGAAAGGGCACGTTGGTCACATAAAAAAAAGACAACCTGATGCACTAAGTTCTCGTTATGCGCCGGATCCGGGGAAGGGCCGGACCACAAGAGTCTATTGTATGCCGCCTTACATTGCATTTCTGCAAGAGGTTGTTTTCAGAATTTATCATATATTAGAGCACACTAGAAGTCTTGAGTTCGATTCACATCTTATCGAAAAGAATTTCTAGATAAAGAATCAAACCTACACGTTAAAGAGACGTGTTAAACCTAAAGGTGTGGTCTAGTGATCAATGAAGTGGGTTGAGCACCATGAGCTGTCAGGTTCAATTCCCAGCTGAGACAAAACACTGAGTGATTTATTCTCATCTGTTCTAACTTTGGTAAAATTAGTCGAGGTGCGCGCAAGCTGGTCCGAACACTATGATTATAAAAAATATATATAAAAAAAAACGTGTTGAAGCTATTGATCGACGGAAAAAGAAAAGATAATCAAATTCACACGTGAGGAGGTATAATGAAAAGTAAAACACATTTAAATAAATAAAAAAACGGTTTCCCTAATAACTTATGTTTCGAATGAGGTGATGGCATAGTTCAAAAATAATGCTTCAACTTGCTGAAATAAATAGAGTTGGAGACAGAGGATCGTGTTGTTTCAGAGGCAAGAAGCTAGATTGGAAGAGACCGTACATTAATTTGTCCATGACTAATAACAATAGAATAATAGTTTGCAGACAATAACCTCCGTACCATATATCAATAACGATTTCACATAAGCCAAATTGTCTATTCGGCACCTTTAACACAAGGCCCAACTTGTCTACTATACAGGGCGGCTAAACAATTTTTGTTAAGGCGGGCCAGTGGACCGGGTTGGCTCGGTCCCGACCCGACTCCGATTTGATCACCTTAAAAAAGGTGTTGGGATTCTAAATCGGGACGGGACGGGACCTGAGCTCGTCCCGCCTAGGCCCGTACAGCCCCAAACCCGCCCCGACCCTGCCCCTGACCCCCTCTTTGCAAAAATGATCGTTGCACAACAACCATTTTATATTTTGCAACGATCATTTTATATTTTTTGACCGTTGTGCAAAGGCCCCCCCCCCCCCCCCCCCCCCCCCATAAACCTCCCCGACCCACTTAATATTTATTTTTAACTCCTAAGTTACTATATTTAAACTTTAACCCAATTTTCCAACTATAAATACTTCATTTTCTCTTCATTTTAATCTCACAAATCTTCCTACAACAATCTCTCTAATCTCTCAACGCAATCTATCTCTCTACAAGTCTACAATTACATTGCCTACTAAATATTTTATTTTATTTGCTCATTTGTATAATTTTATCAAAGTTCAAAAATTGGGACTGAAGTTGGCAACTAGCTTGAGGATCATCCATCGAGCAAAGTTTTAATTTTCAACCTCGATTACAAATCGACGTTACGTCGGCGTTTGGTACCTTCGTTCCTTCTTTAAATTATTATTGTTATTTTATTTAATTATCGCACTTAATTTCATTATCTTTAATTATTTATTAGCATAATTAAAATGGAAGGATTAAGAGGTGTGTTTAAAGGTAAGGGTAAGAGTGCTTCTTCTAGCAGGGGTAACAATTGCATAGGTACTTCTTCTAGTCATCATATTCATAGACATGATGATTTGATTCGTTACACTCATATAGATGAAACATAATTTTTTAATGATATATCATTAGACGATGAAATATATTCTGCAACTCAACCAGACTTTAATTTAGAAGATAATATAGATGACACACCCACTAATCTAGATGACACACCCACTAGTGCACCTCAAACTGAAACTGAAACGCCTCATATTCCCCCTAGTATGAGACGAGGCCCCACACAACGAAAATTAAAATCTGTTGCATGAGATTTTTTTGATAGGGACTAAGAGAATCAAATAGTTAGATGCAGAATTTGTAAAAAAAATTATAAATTTAAATGAGAAAAGATCAGGGTGAGACGAGAGGTTTATTGAGACATGTACAAAGCTTTCACAAAGCTAGGTGGGATGAATACGAGGCTACAAAGTCGAGTGCGTCAATGCGCTCTCAGTCGGGACAAGGTTCACATAGTGTCCCGGACCAAGTACATGGTCAAACTAATCCGACGACTGGGGGAATTGTAGGTCCTAAATACGATAAACATAGAGATAGGAAAACAATAGCAAAATTAGTTGCGGTAGAGGGTTTGCCCTTTTCATTTCCTTTCTCCCCTGGTTTTATTCATTACATAAGAGATATGTATAATCCTGCTTTTAACGATTTTTCTAGATCAACTGTTAGAAGAGATGTTTTTAAATTGCACAAGAATATCGACAATATTTACGTTAAGCATTATATCATTTTCTTGCCAAAGTATCTATCACTCCTGGTATAACTGACAAAATAATTATTGTTACGTTAGATAATGTTTCTTCTAATAATAATGTTGTGGGACTTTTAAAAAATCTATTAACTCCATATTTTCCTAATCATTTTCATATAAAATGTGTGTGTCATATTTATAACTTAGTTGTAAATGATGGTCTATCACTTTTTGAAGATATTCTTAATAAAGTACAATTTGCTATTAACTTTATTTTTAAAAGTAATAGAGTACAAAGAAAAAATGAATATAAAAAAACTTGTCACGATTGTGGACTACCTTATAGAAAATTCCTGAAGAAGTAGCGACTAGGTGAAATTCTCTGTATGAACAACTACTTGTTGCTTACGATTATAGAAGACCTATAACTTTATTTTTAACGCCCATAATTGAAATTCAACTGATATGCTTATAGATAATGATTGGGGAAAAATCAAAAATTATTATATTTTTAGAGAAATTTTTTCAAGCAACTAAAGAATTTTCTGGTATATATTATCTTACTATTTCAACTATGTTATTTTATATAGCTCTAATATTTTTGTTCCTTAATGAATATATGGAAAACCCATCTTATAAGGCACCTAGTAAAAAATGTTTATCAAATTAAAAAAAAATTATATTCCCACTATTTATATTATTGGTGTTGTATTAAATTCGACTATTAAAATAGACGGTTGTAAATCATTTATTGAAACTATTTATGATTGTATAGTAGTACTTCCACCTCCAACTCCAAAAAATCCAAATGAACAATCACCTAAAGAACCAACTAAAGAAGAAGTTTTGTCTATCATACACGATGAATGCAAAATAGTATTTACGCATTACCAACAAGAAAGTGCTACCAATCAACCGGCTTCTATACCATCTTCTTCTTCTACAATACAACCTTATAAAAATATGTTGTTTCTGCGGCTAGTATTGAAAGCCTTAGAAATAGAATGTTTAGTGGTACCACTACTAATCAAGTTAGTGAGTTTGACGTTTTTGTTTTGCAGGGTGTTGTACCGTACCAAGCAGTTCTTAATGAAGAAGGACGTGTAGACTTGCTTAAATACTGGAGGGACAATGAGAAGACATTTCCGACACTAGCAAAGATGGCCCGAGATGTGTTGAACATTCAAGCATCATCAATAGCATCTGAAAGCGCTTTTTCTGTCGGAAGATTTCAAATAGGAGAGCACAGACACTCATTAGCGGGAAACAGCTTGGAGATTGCAATTTTATTCAAAGATTGGAAACGAGTGGAGCGTAGAAGGTGCAGTCAACCGGAGATCAACGAAGAAGACGACAAAAACTGCAACAAAATTTTGTCCGACGGAGGTAGAAGCGACATAGAGAAATTTGACCAACAAATTCCAATTCCAACCGAAGAACCACAAGACATTGTGAAGAAATTAGAAAAGGTGTTTATAAATATATAATTTTTTTAATTGCAATTTTACTATGTAATTTACAACTTTCAACACCACAAAGTTACAATTTTGAAATTGTATTACAAAAAAAATTATATTTCTATTAAATAATATAAGAGGCACAATAACAGTCTTGGGATATTTTTATTACACTATCTTGTTCAATTATTGAAGTGTTTATATATGTTATTTTTTAAAAATTAAGTGTAAAAAAAACTGATAAACCCTATCCCGCCCTGCGAAGACCGATCCTCTTTTTCCGAAGGGACCAGGAACGGGATGGGACATCGGCGGTCAGTCCCGGCCCGCCAGTCCCGCCGGAGGATCGGTGCCGCCCTCCCCCCAGTCCCGTGGGGTCCCGTTCCGCCGGGACCCTCCCCACCTAGCCCCGAACCCGACCCACTTGCCACCCCTAATTTTTGTGGCCTAAAGCGAAATTTTAATAAAAGGCTTTAAATTTATTTGAAGCTTGTTTTCTAACTTTTTAAGATTCAACGTAATTAATTGTTTCTTTCTAATATTTTTTGAGTTATGAATAATCATATTTATATTTTCGGTTGACATATTAAAATATTCTCATAAATAACAAAAAATGATATATGCATTTACGAAGAAAAAATTTAAAAGTAAAAAAATTGAATTAAAAGAAGATAACATAAAGATAAAACAATAGTATGGACGAATAACTTTTTAGAAACTATGGACAAACTCGCATTGGATAATTTGCATTATATGACCTTTTCTGAAATCACTTTTAAATTCTATCACTTGTTAAATCAATGTGCTAATATCGTTTTTAAAAGTGGTGGTTGATTTACGCAAATATCTCATATTTAGGTCATCATTAATTTTATCCCTATTTTAAAAAGTTAATGTAAATATAACCTCTGGAAACATGTTAGATTCAAGTCATATGTTAGCCCAAATATAGCTCAATTTTACGAATAAAATATTAGACTATCGTCTGACGTTTGCAATAACTAACAAACTTTAAAATTGTGATCTAACTTTTTCTCATAAAATTTTCAATATGCTCAAAAGGAATCCTTAGATCTCGGTATAAGTGGGACTTCAATTGCAAAGGGAAAAAAAACAGAAGGAGGATTATTTACTAAACAACTCTCCTAGAAAGGGACAAACTGAAAATTAATTGGATGAATTTCTTTTAGACAAATTTAACCCACTAAATAATGGGACATAATTTAAAGAATGGCCTAAAGAAAACCATGTGTGCAAACACCCAAATGGCAGTCACTCTCCGTTAAAAATTATAAATAATAATAATTTTCATTATAATAACAATTATTAAAAATAAAAATAACTATACAAATTATGTAAGGTAATTATTGGAGCCTAAACTTCTCCGGGGCCTACATAGGCCGCTTCGCTCACTTGGCCCTGGAGCCGGCCTTGCTGCTATAATCCTGTTAATTATTAGAAGTATGAGTGACAAACATGGGTAGATCTATATATTTTATATAGGCAAAAAATATGTTGAGATAAAATCTTCCAGCAAGTTAAATTTGCCAGACATGTCACAAAACCATCAGGTTCACTGGCAGTCTGGCATTTCGGATTCAAGGGCAAGACCCATTACGTGAAAATCTTCATTAGTGACCTAATTAATTATTCCACAATTGACATGCATAGCTATAGCTAGTAAAACAGCAAAAAGAAAAGAAAAAAAAAATGCAAGGAGCTACATGCGTCCATACTCCATACCGTTAAGGGATGTGATGGAATGGATAAAATCTCTTGAGTTTCACGTTTGAGCTCAGAAAATAAAGAAATTCATGGTAGGAAATGTTTCCTCTTAAATAGACCCTATAGAGGCAGAGTCAAAAAATTTAGTTAATGGGTTCTGAATCATAATTTTTTCTATATAATGATTAGTTATACATATTAAATAGATTCTTTTAAATACAAATACAGAATTTAAGTCAAAGTTAATGAATTTTACCGAAAGCATAACTCAATGGTGGCTTCTCCGTGACGCCCTACGCAATGCAAAATCTGAAATAGTCAGACCTTTGAATTCCAAATACCAAATTGTTCCAATACGCGACGTGAGTCGAGTTGTTCAAAATTCACGCTCGTTCGCATCAAGTCATCCATCACATCATCCCCGCGGCTCTTGATGATACAGAGGTGCCTAAACGCGAGGATGATCCTAAATTATGGACAACACTTGATGCCACTGTCCTTCAGTGGATATATTCTACTATTTCCATCGACCTATTGCAGACGATTATCGAGTCAGACGCTACGGCGATGGCCGCATGGGATAGACTGCGTGACATATTCCAGGATAATCAAAATTCCAGAGTTGTTACTCTTGAATAGGATTTTTCTCACGTCAACATGGAAAATTTTCCGAACGTTTCAGCATATTGCATAAGGTTGAAGGAATTGGCGGACCAACTCCGCAACGTTGGTGCGCTAGTTAGTGAAGATCGTCTGGTTTTACAGATGGTTGCTGGCCTATCCGAGGCCTATAGTGGCGTTGGAACTCTCCTTCGTCAAAGTAATCATCTTCCAATGTTCTATCAAGCCCGATCCATGCTTACCTTGGAAGAAGCCGGTTTGGCTAAAAAGGCGGCTACAAATGCTAGTCCCGTGGTCATGATGACTTCCTCCCCTAGTCCTTAAAATTTTGGTAAAAATCCAAAATCGATCACACGGGGGCAACAAGAATGGCCGGAAAAATAATGGAAAAAATTGCGGGGGCAAACGCGGTGGCTCTGGCGGCAGTCACGGTGGCCAAAGCAGTGGCAGTGGACCCCATCCAGGTTACAGTGGGCCACCGACCCACTGGTCTCAGCCTTGGGCCGTGGGCTTGGACCAGTGGACAATGGCCCTACGGCCCACCTCCACAGCAAGTTCTAGCGAGTGGCCAGTGGGCTTTCCAGCACCCCCAACGACCCACTACCCACTGGCCCAGTACGCCCAGCTCCAGCAGTTTCAGCTCAGTTCAATCGAGGTCTGGAATTCTTAGGCCTCGGCCTCCGCAAGTTCACCATGCAGCAGGCCCCACTCAGACCGATATCGAGGTCGCGATGCACACATTGGGTTTGACTCAATCGAACCCAAATTGGTATATGGACACCGGTGCCACTACCCACATGACATCCGATTCAGGTACCCTCTCATCTTATTCCAATTTGAGCAACCCTCGCAGTATAATTGTTGGTAATGGTAATTCTGTTCCAATTCGGGGTTATGGTCATAAAACATTATCTCCCCCTTATCCCCCTCTTATCTTGAAAAATACCCTACACGCCCCCAAATTGATTAAAAACTTAGTTATGTCCGTAAATTCACTACTGACAATTCTGTTTCTATTGAATTTGATCCTTTTGGTTCCTCTCTGAAGGATTTCAAGACGGTGAATCCTTTCATGAGGTGTGATAGTAGGGGAGATCTTTATCCTATCACACCCAGTCCCGGTCTATTGATTCAAGCCCTGCCATCAGCTTTTGCAGCCATCTCTCCTTCCTTAAGGCATGCTCATTTTGGTCATTCGGGGTCCTCTATTTTGTCAGCTTTAGATAAAAATAGTTTTATTTTATGTAAGGGTACGAGTCGTACTCCAATTTGTCAATCTTGTTCTTTAGGAAAAATTGTTAAGTTGCCATTTGTAGACTCAAAATCTCATACTTTAATGCCATTTGATATTATTCATAGCGACTTATGGACGTCTCGTGTTCCTAGTTCCATAGGTCATCGATATTATGTTCTTTTTTTGGATGATTATTCTAAATTTCTATGGACGTTTCCAATCGCGAAGAAATCTCAAGTTTTTTCCGTCTTCCTAAAATTTAGAGCAATCATCAGAACCCAATTCGACCGTGAAATAAAAAATATTCAATGTAATAATGGAAAAGAGTATGACAATGGGGTGTTTCGGGAATTCTGTGCTACTAATGGGATAAATTTTCGTTTCTCTTGTCCTCATACATCTTCACAAAATGGGAAAGCCAAACGTAAAATTCGTTCCATAAATAACATTATCCGCACCCTATTGATACATGCTTCCGTACCTCCATATTTTTGGCATCATGCTCTACAAATGGCCACATATCTACTTAACATAACTACTTCTAATGGTTTGACATATTCTTCTCCCTTTCAAATTTTATTTAATAAAATTCCTTCATATTCACATCTTCGTATATTTGGGTGTTTGTGTTATCTGTTATCCCCGTCCACCACAATTAACAAACTTCAGGCTCGGTCGACTCCATGTCTGTTTTTGGATTTTCCATCTAATCATCGTGGCTACAAATATTTTGATTTATCATCCAATAAAATCATCATTAATCGCCATGTAATTTTTTATGAATCCCAATTTCCATTTACTAAAAATCATACTCCCGTGCCTAGTTCGTATAATTTTTTGGATGAACAAATATCCCCGTATATTATTCGGCATTTTTCGGACATCTCCCGCACCCAAAACTCTCTAGCGGGCCCACTGCCCGTTGGTCCCACTGGCCTGTCTCGGTCATCTGCGCGATCATTCCGTTGGGCCAGTTTCAGCAATTGGGCCAGTCCAGCCCAACACTGGAATTGGTCCAGTTACCGTTCCCGACCCAATTTCTGCGTCCAGTTTTGGGCCAACAGGCCCACTGCCTGCTGGCCAGTCCGTCCCGAGCCCAACAAATTTCCAAAATCCACTCATTTCTTCCTCGAGTCATAGACCGGTCACTCGTAGTCAGCGGGGTATTTTTACACCTAAAAGACATTTTAATTTACATTCTAATGTCTCTAAATCCCCCTTGCCCCGTAATGTCGTGTCTGTCTTAAACGACCCGAATTGGAAAATTGCTATGACTGATGAATATAATGCTCTTATTGATAATAAGACGTAGGAGTTGGTGCCCCGTCCTTCTGGTATTAATGTTATCAGGTCTATGTGGATTTTTGCTCATAAGGAGAATTCAGATGGTTCATTTGCTCGAAATAAGGCGTAGCTTGTGGGTGATGGTAAGACTCGACAGGTTGGTATAGATTGTGGGGAGATATTTAGTCCGGTGGTCAACCGGCTACCATTCGCATTGTGCTTAGCTTGGCCCTTTCGAAGGCATGGCCTATTCATCAGTTGGATGTCAAGAATGCTTTCCTACATGGTGATCTCAAGGAAACAGTATATATGTATCAGCCGTTGGGATTCAGGGATCCCAAACGTCCTCATCATGTCTGTTTATTGAAGAAGTCCTTATATGGGCTTAAGCAATCGTCCCAGGCCTGGTATACAAGGTTTGCTGACTATGTTTCGACTATTGGGTTCACTCACATCAGGTTAGATAATTCCTTGTTCATCTACCATAGTGGTTCGTCCTTGGCCTACATTTTGTTGTATGTGGATGATATCATTTTGACGGCCTCTTCTGATGCCTTACGCCAGTCTATCATGACCATGCTCAGCTCTGAGTTTGCTATGAAAGACTTAGGGCCCTTTGAGTTACTTTCCGGGGATTGCCGTCAAGCGTCATTCTGATGGATTGTTCTTGTCTCAACGAAAATATGCAGCCGAGATCATCTTGAGGGATGGGATGTCATCCTGTAAGTCCACTTGCACTCCAGTTGATACTAAGCCCAAGCTTGGTGCCGCGGTCGACGTCCCTTTCGACGATCCAACCCGCTATCGCAGTCTTGCAGGGGCCCTTCAGTATCTTACCTTTACCAAACCGGATATTACGTATGATGTCCAGCATGTGTGTTTATTCATGCATGATCCCATAATTGAGCACATGAATGCACTCAAATGCATCATTCGGTAAATTCAGGGTACACTGGACTATGGTTTGCATTTGTATTCTTCATCGACATCCACACTTGTCTCCTACACAGATGCTGATTGGGGTGGGTGTCCAGACACCAGACGGTCTACGTCTGGCTACTGTATGGTCCTTGGCAACAACTTGATCTCCTGGTCTGCGAAGCGTTAGGCGACTCTATCCCGCTCCAGTGCCGATGCTGAATATCGAGGGGTAGTCAATGTGGTCTCAGAATCATGTTGGTTACGTAATTTGCTTTTAGAGCTTCATTTTCCAATTCAAAAGGCAACCTTGGTTTATTGCGATAATATTAGTTCCATTTACCTTTCTGGTAATCCGGTTCAGCACCAACGCACTAAACATATCGAGATGGACATTCACTTTGTCCGTGAAAAGGTTGCTCGGGGTCAGGTACGCGTCTGTCACGTCCCGTCAAGATATTAGATTGCAGACATCTTTACAAAGGGTCTTCCCTCTGTCATTTTTGAAGATTTTAGGGACAGTCTCAGCGTTCGAAGACCGCCCGCTATGACTGCGGGGGTGTGTTAAATATACAATATACACACAATATATTTGCTGCTCTCGGTTTAGCTGTTTTAGGTAATATAATTTATGGTAAATATTTAGTATCCTAGTTTATGTAATGTTGTAATATAATTAGTAGTGTATTACCATAAATGTATAGAATAAGGTTTTAGGAATAGGATTCTCCTATTTTGTAACTTGTATATATAGTCTTTCAAGTAATGAAAATAATCAAGGAGATTATTTATTTCACACATGATTAACCCAAAAAAAAAAAAAAAAGATGCGTTCATGAATTATCGTAAGGCAAGAAGCTAAGGAAAAGTAAATTGATCAGAACTTCATCACTTTTTTAAGTAAAAGGTGCATACAAATGTATCAGAGAAATTGATGAAGAATTACATCATTAACGGAGATGGAGTGCTTCCGCAGTTCGGTGACCTAATTATCTTATGGCAACCATGCTTACATTTCAGTATCTTACGAAAGTATGCGAGAAGGAACAGAATTTAAGCCTTACAAATAATTAAGAACCTAATTTATAATCCTTATTCAGATCTAATTAAGTTATAAATGCAGTAAGTTTTCAGGAGCTTATTTGGCTAGAGTACGTATAGAAGAAGATCGAAGAAGAAGAAAGACAAACGATAAAAGTAGGTACGAGTTCAATTCTCGCCGTCCCTTCACCCTCCCGCAGACTGGTCCCCGATGAAAATGGAAAAAAATAATTTTAGTAAATAGAGACACATTAATGATCCCTTACTATTAGGAGAAATTGTGTCCAAACATATGCAGCACGAATATGACAGGTATCGAAATTTTGGACATGGACCCAATATTATTAGGTGTCAGCTAATAATAGCCAACCCGATAGAGAAATTATCAAGGGCCACAAGCTTTTTACAATCTGTTTTTTCTGCCAGTTGCATAGCTGAACAAAAAAATTATATGAAGCGAACATCTAATATTTGTTGAGAGAAATGACAATATTTATGATGACAAAGACTTTCTTGTATTGACCTTTCACCATTTGCATTGCAAAGTGTATAGGAAAAAAATTATTTAAGAGAGTTGTAGGAATTATTGCATGACACGTGGAGTATGATGCCGAGTCAGATCCACGTCAGTTTGCAGCACTACCGGTTTGATATACGTGGTACCGAGTGCGACATGAGCAGAGCCGGTACCGATATTAAAGAAGGCTAAGAGTCGTTTCACGTTGTAGCGGACGACTATTACTCAATCCGGGCACACGACTTCCAACGACTTTTAATAACATTTATTGATAGATTGATTGTCCAATTATTATAACATTCATTCTCCTACATTTATGAGGGCATATTTCGTGGGTTGTGTACTCATGTAGCTCATGTATAAATAGGGCACATCATTACATTGTAACCCATCAGATTCTTGTTTTTCACAATATACTTACTGATATTCTCTTGATTTATGATCTTACATACAAGCTACTGTCACTTTTGCTCAGAAGTTATCTCAAGAATTAGGTTGATTATTGCTTACTTTGTCTTATTGTTATTTATCTTAGGCATAATTCTTATCTAATGTGTCACTTAAGATTCACATGTCATTGACCACGTATACATAATTAACTATACCGTTTTACGGGTAAACATTTTGGCGCCCATCGTGGAGCCTGGACAATTGTGGTGTCACAAGTGACCCTTCTACTAATTTATTTTTTCTTTAAGTCTTTTTGTTTGTTTAGACCAGACAAGATGACAGGACAAGGTGACTACAGTCGAAACATCGGGGGAAACATTGGTAATCGTGGGTCAGACTGCGTGACACCCAGAGACCCGATGAATATAGATAAGTGCCACTATTGAGGACAGTCAGACTCAACACGGAGATGATCCCACGGATGAAATGCCCGAAGAAGCCATACAGAACCTTCATGCACAGAATGCCGCAATAAGCGCAAAATTGGAGCATATGAAGCGGTTTCAAAAAGAGTTCATGTCCAGGAATACTGGCAGTACTCTGACAGGAGAACTGGCTCCTCCACCAAACACACACGGGGAAACCGATGATGGTCGAGGTATAACTAGTGATAACCAAGTCCAAGACAGATCTGTAAATGGTGGCTTAGAGAACGAGGTCCCTGAAAACTCATTCCAGGAGAAAGTCTTGAAATTCATGAAGGACATGACTAGCAAAGTTGATACCAATGCAGAGAAGGCAGAGAAAATTGCCCAAGAGTTACAGCGACATTTCAGCCAATACCGGGAGCCCCACCCGTGGATGACTATTTGGATGTGAAGAAATATATTTAGTTGGTGTATAAGCCAGAGGCTGCGCCCGAATTAATACCCAAAAGGTTCAAAATGCCTTTTGTGGCCAGTTATGACGGAACTACCGATCCCAGGAGCACGTCCTAGCTTATATTACGGATGTAAAGGGGAACGATCTACGAGAACACGAGATAGAATCGGTTCTAATTACAAAGTTTGTTGAGACACTCACTAAAGGAGCACATACATGGTATTCGCAGCTCTCTAATCATTCAATCAATTAGTTCGCCCAACTCGATGTTCATGAAGGCTCATGTAGGGGCTCGAAAGGTGAAAGCATGCAAGACGGATATCTTTCGCATTGCGCAAGGAGAATCGGAACTCCTTAGAGACTTTGTTACACGATTCAAAAAGGAGCGAATAATGTTGCAAGCGATCTCAAATGAATGGGCTGCAGAGGCTTTCACGAAAGGGTTGAATCCAGCAGGCTCAGATGCTTCCCGAAAGCTTAAAGAAAATCTATTGGAGTTCCAGGCAACCACGTGGGAGGACGTGCACAATCGGTATGAGTTCAAGATTCAGATTAAGGATGATATGCTTGGAGCTAAGGCCGGTAGTATCTTCGCAAAAGCAGAGAAAGGAAATTTCTCAAAAATCCGATATAAACCTTATCCTTCCACTAGAAAGCAAGGAGGGGGGACAGAGTTTCCGCTTTTATGACAAATCAAATAGCAAAGAAGGTTTCGGACGAAATAATCAGAAATCAGGGAATTATGAGAAAAATAACTCATCCAAGGGTATTGGGTATCCAAAGTTATCCGAATACAATTTTAGTATCCACGAAGATCAGATGGTGGCGGTAATAAGGACACATATGGCATCTCGACCTCCGAAGCTATTGCAGTCGGATTCAAGTAAAAGAAATCAGTCCATCTGGTGCGATTTTTATGGCACTCACAGACATAAAATGGTATATTGTAGGCATCTACGATAGGAGGCGGCATGAATGCTAAGAAGGGGGTATCTCCGAGATTATTTGAGTGAAAGAGCTCGGAACAATTATGAGTGAGGACCACCTACAGATGGAAAGTCTAACCCGGCTGCGCCGCCTCATATTCTAAATATGATTTATGGTGGATCAATGATTGCCGCTACATCATTCACGGCGGCTAGAAAGATGAAAATCTCTGTGACCCAAGAAAAGAGGTTTCGTGAGAAACCCAATGAACACATTATCACGTTCACCGAAGATAATGTTGTTGGTGTAATATTTTCTCACAATGATGCACTGGTAGTCACGGTGCCTATTGATTGCTTCCAGGTCAAAAGGGTTCTAATTAATCTCGAAAACTCAGCTAACATAATCAAACTGAAGGTGGTGGAAGAGATGAATATGGCAGATAAAATAGTTTCGACTGCCAGAACTCTTTATTATTTCAACATGTCAAGTAAAACCATGAAGGGGGAAGTAGATCTACCGGTGGATGCAATGGGTGTTGTCAAGATGACAAGGTTTTACGTCCTCGATGGGGATATGAGGAACAACACAATATTTAGAAAAATGTGGATCCATGATATGAAGGCGATCCCATCTACCTTGCATTTGTTGTTGAAATTTCCAACACCGGAAGAAATTCAGCAAATTCGGGGTGAACAACTTGGTGCCAGGGAAATGTTTACCATAGAGGAACCAAAAGTGACAGCAGACCCCAAATAACAAATAACAATTATCAAAAGCGAAGCCGGTACCTCAAGTGGTTCACCAAGTCCGGCCAGTAGAATTAGTAGCAGCCTATCCGAAGGAAGAGTTTTAGGACCGGTATCAAGTACCCAGATACTTTCAAGTACCGGATGAATCGGATGCCACCAAGTTCACTATAGAGGAGTTGGAACGGATTGCACAACATCTGAAAAACTCCTGATAAGAAGGTATACCTGGGCACCGGGTTAACCCCGGAGCTCAGGGATTTATTTCTTAAATATCTTATATCTAACAGTGATTGCTTTGCATGGTCTCATGAATATATAACAGACATTTCTTCAGAAGTCACAACTCATAAGTTAGGCTTGGATCTCAATTTCCCTCTGGTACAACAAAAGAAACAGTCGATAGTCAAACTCCGTAACAAGTTTGTTATGGAAGATGTAGCTAGGTTACTCAATATAAGATCAATCCGAGAGGTAAAATACCCGACTTAGTTAGAAAACGTAGTTGTGGTACCTAAAAGGGAAATAAATTTAGAACGTGCATTGATTACAAAGATTTAAATAAGGCATGCTCTAAAGACTCATTGTTGCTATGGAACATTGATCAAATGATCGATGTTGCGGTCGGGTACGAGATAATGAGTTTTCTTGATGCGTATTTCGGGTATAACAAATACGGATGCACCCAAAAGACCAAGAAAACCCATCTTTTTAACTACTTTTGGTACTTAGTGTCATAACATTATGCCTTTTGGACTAAAAAATGTCATGTCCACGTATCAAAGGTTAGTAAATAAAATATTAAAAAAAAATAGGTAAAACAATGGAAGTATATATAGACGATATGCTTGTTAAAGTTCTTAGTGCAGAACGCCATTTAAATCATTTGCATGAGACCTTTGAGGTACTGAGAAAATACAATATGAAGTTGAATCCTGAGAAGTGTGCCTTTCGGGTCGGTTTCGGTAAATTCTTGGGTTTCTTGGTTTCCTAGAGAGTGATCGAGATAAACCCTAATAAAATAAAGGCTATTTAAGATATACTAGACATACTAGAAGATGTCAAAGCAGTGCATTGGTTGACCGGTCGTGTGGCTGCCTTAAGTATATTTAGATTCTGATCCTCGGAAAAATGCCATGGGTGTTTCTCACTACTAAAGAAAAAGAATGACTTTATATGGAAACTCGAGTGCTAGCAGGCCCTAAGGGACCTGAAGACTTACTTATCTAGTCCTCCGCTTATGTCAAAGTCAAAGGACGGAGAACAACTACGAATATACTTTGCAGTCTCGAAGGTAGTGGTACGTGCAGTACTAGTACGGGAGGAAAAAGGTGCGCAATTTCACATTTATTATGTAAGTAGAGTAATGTCAGGGGCTGAGACCCCGTACCCGTTTCTTGATAGATTGGCTTTTGCTTTAGTAATGTCATCGCAAAAGCTTCAACCTTATTTTCAATGCCACCCTATTGCCGTAGTAACAACTTTTCCTTTTAAAATGTGTTGCATAAGCTCGAATTATCCGGGCGCTTAGTTAAATGGGCGGTAGAGTTTAGTGAATTTGATATTGAATATAAACCCTGAACAGCAATAAAGTCACAAGTTCTTGCAGATTTTGTAGTCGACTTCAGCCTGGGGGTAACCTCATAGGTAGAAAAAAAGGTTATCCTAGTCTCAGAGATTGCCCTGGGATCTGGACATTTCATACAGATGGTGCTTCAAATGTCAAAGGGATCGGCTTAGGTATTGTATTATGAACTCCCACCGGTGAAGTTTTAAGATAAGCTATACATAGTGTTCCATTAGCTAACAATGAAGTGGATTATGAGGCTTTGATTGCAGGTTTAGAACTAGCTTAGGGATTTGGTTCACAAATCATCAAAGTCAAACGCGACTTATTGTTGGTAGTAAGCCAAGTCCACAGAGTGTTCGAGGCCAAATAAGAACAGATGTCGAGATATCTCAAAAAGTTTTGAAGTTGATGCCCCATTTCCAAGGGTGGACGGTGGTACATATACCTCATGAGGAAAACATAAAGGCAGATACACTATCAAACTTAGGCTCCAGCACAAATTCCGAAGACTCTAAAACTGAGTCAGTTGTTCAGTTGTTACATTCAACGCTGGATCCTGTTGGATATGATGAAGTAAATTAACCAGCCTAACTTGGGATTGGAGGAATGAGTTTTTGGATTATCTCATGAATGGAAAGCTCTCGAAGGACCTGAGAGCATATAGAGCTTTGAGGACCAAGGAGGCCTGATACAATGTTGTAGATGAAAACTCTACTGTAGGTGTTTTTATGGTCTCTTAGCCCAGTACGTTGGTCCCGATAAAGCAAATTACGTGATGAGAGAAGTTCATCAAGGCATCTGTAGAAATTATTAAGGAGCGGAATCCCTAATGAGGAAGCTCATAAGGGCAGATTACTATTGGCCCCGGATCGAGGAGGATACAAAGGCGGTCATACGGAAATATGATAAGTGTCAGCGCCATGCACAACTGTTACACCAACCGGGAGAGGAGCTGCATCCGATAGTATCACCGTGGTCATTTATGAAGTGGGGGATGTACATCATCAGACCCTTGCCAGTGTCTCAAGTACAGGTATCTCAAATTATTTTTATGAGTGACTATTTTTCTAAATGGGTTGAAATTGCATCTTACGTAAAGATACGAGAGAAAGAGGTGAATAATTTCATCTGACAACATTTTATTTGTCATTTCGGCATCTCTAAACATCAAGGGGATCACCTCTACTCCCTATCATCGCATTGCAAACGGACAAGCAGAGTCAACAAATAAGACCATAATCTAGAATTTGAAGAAGAAATTGGAGGTTGCAAAAGAAAATTGGTCATCCAAGATATCAGATATTTTATGGGTGTATCAAACCACAACAAAAATGAGTACCGAAGAAACTTTTTTTTCCCTGGTCTATGGTGCAGAAGCCTTGATCCCAGTGGAAGTTCAAACTCCTAGCTTAAGATACCTCCGGGTTGAGGAGGATTCAAATGCAGAATCAATGTCCTTACACCTAGATTTGCTTGAGGAAAGTCGAGATTTGGCATACGTCCGGATGGTGGCCCGGAAGCAGAGAATTGAGCGTTACTACAATCGACGCACAAACCTCCGACACTCAGGGACTTGGTGCTCTGGAGAATCAACCAGAGTACCTTGGAGCATAATGCCAGAAAGCTATGAGCAAATTGGGAAAGACCATATATTGTAACTGACATCACCGGTAAAAGAGCTTATCAACTTGCATACCAACATGAGAATATACTTCATATCAATTGGAATGTGAGTCACTTGAAGAAGTACTATGTGTAGTAAGTCAAAGCATGTGTTGCACTCTTTTTTCCTTCGACCGATTTTTATCTCAATTGGGTATTTCCAACAAGGTTTTTAATAAGGCATCACCATGATATAAGCATGTTATTGATCTTTCTACCGAAGAAGTCTATCCAGTATTCAAGTATTCATAGCATAAAGTCTAGAATACTGGGGGCCATACACCCGAAATGGAGTGAAAAATTAAAATTTTGAATATTGGAGACTACCTGGATATTCAGCATATATGTAACTGGACTAACCAGACTAGATGGCAACTAGATTATTTTTACAATTGTCTTCACATTTGTAATTCAAAGGAATCAATAAAAATTTCCTTTTATGATTAATAAATCTTTGTCATCACGAGCATAAAAATTGCAATAGAAAAGAAATAAGGGAGGTTTGTGATGATTTTTCAATCTTTTCTACTAGGTAATCTAGGATCCTTATGCATGAAGATAATCAATTCGGTCGTTGTGGTCGGACTCTATTATGGATTTCTGACCACATTCTCCATAGGGCCCTCTTATCTCTTCCTTCTCCGAGCTCTGGTTATGGAAGAAGGAACCGAGAAGAAGGTATCAGCAACAGTTAGTTTTATTACGGGACAACTCATGATGTTCATATCGATCTATTATGCGCCTCTGCATCTAACATTGGGTAGACCTCATACAATAACTGTCCTAGCTCGTTATTATATTAAACATATAAAAAATTATGTACCATAATGAATGGGAGACATCATATTCTACAACATCATTAAAAATAAGGGTCATCTCTTATTAAAACCATAATATAAAAGTTAAGACTCCGGATAAAGAAGTACCGGGATTTTTAAATTGTTTGGAAATAAATTAAGTCTAGAACTAACTTAGGAGGCCATAAGAAACCCCGATAAAGGATGAAAAGAAAACACATATTTGAAGTTTAGTTAAGGTTATTGGAAAGTTTTTAAGTTTCAAGTCCTAACCTATTCAGATAAGGTGAACCTCAAAAAATAGGTTCCGGTTCATAAAGGTTAGGACTTGAAACTTAAAAACTTGGAGCTCAGTGATGGTATGCTCGAAAGTAAGGAGTTGTCCCTGGTCACCGGCTAAGTTGGCTGCAAGTTGGATTGTTCATCCCTGAAGGGTTGTATAGGTGGTAGTCAGGACTTGGAGAGAATTCTCCCAGTCCTTTAGAGAATCGATATTCTCTCCAAGTCCTTTAGATAATCGATTACATATTGCAAATGTAATTGGAGTGAAGCTTGAAGAGAGCTAGAAAACCTAAGATCAGCACACATGATGTTAACTTCGGCCTTGAGATGTTGAATCTTATCCTTCAACCTCTTTTCCTCATCAGAAAGGCTGATCGATTTCACCAAATCCTTAGTGGATAGAGCGGAGGCGTGACCCTGAATAAAAAATTCGTGATTGGTAAATAAGAGTAAGACAGGGAAAATGGAAGTTGGCGATGTCTTCTCACTCGGGAACCAATTCCCACCAGGGGCTCGATAACCTCGTCTTAAGACTTGCATTTCTTTGCCCGAAGCAGACTTGATGTTCGACACGGCAGTTGCGCGAGATTGTACTTTTGAGCTGAGGGGGTTCGAGTCGAAAGTCCTAGTAATAGAGGAAAAATGTTGAAAAAAGAGTTCCGATATAAAGTATGGATAGGAGGAAGAATTGAGGTTAAAAGTTTACCATGGTATTTCCCCTTTCACTAAGATGAGGGTGATACTCTTCCAAGTTGTGGTAATATCGGGGGAGGCATGAAGAAGACTTACCACCCATACAAATATTCCTCTGATCAATTGCGGCTTAACCAGAATGGCTGAAAAAGTTATAAAACTTTGAGTAAGCAAAGAGTTATCCTTTATTTGAAAAATCATGCAAATGTACCCAATAGTAGAAAAACAAACTAAATACTTACGGGAATGATTCCACTCTTTCGAAAAAGAATCTACAGAAGGCTGGTGAATTTGGTCAGTCCTATTAAAATGTAACGGGTTTGCCAGCCACGGTCGTGAATTTGGTCGGCTTCCCCGGGGCTATTAGAAAAACAAATAAATAACGGAATGTTTCGAAAAAGCCGGCCACTGGTGAATTTGGTCGTGATTAAAATGTAACGGGTTTGCCAGTCACGGTCGTGATTAACCTCTGCAGTTATGAGGCTGCGGCTTCCCCGGGGGTACAGGGTTATAATTATGCCTTGTAAAACCCTAGGGTAATATAGGAGGAGGAGATGATCGATAGTAAATGAAACATCGACGACATTGCATAACATTTAGATACAAAAGATAATTCTCCAAACTTGTGGAGCAACTTGACCTATGCAAACCCTATATCGGCGGCAGAGATCCTCAACAATCTTTGGGATGGAGAGTTTGAAACCAATGGTGAATGGATAGGTGTAGGCTATAAAAAATCCTTCAACATGGTGATGCATGCAGTCGGCAAGATCAACCACTCTGACGACCATGTCATAAGAGAAACCACAATCTTTTATAAAAACGGGAAGAACTTCAGTTGTTATCTTCGACTCAAACTTTTCAACATGTTAGTAGTTGGTTTGGACACGGAGGTCTCCAGAAAAATCAAAACCTGAGGGGAGGATTTCAGCAGTAGTAGATTGTAAATCCACTCTTTAGATTGTAGGAGAAGCGGGTTCTTTCCCATATTGACAGTTGGAAAGATTGTTGTTATCCTCGATGAACGAGAAGGTGAAGAATTTGTAGAAGACATTGTTGAAGGAGTTGGTTAAAAAGAAAGAAAACAAAGTGATTGCGAGAGATTACAGACGATATGGTTGCCTTTTGTGAAAAGATTTGGCTTCCTATTTATGGTAAAATAATATAATGCTTGGGAGGTGAAAAGATGTGTATCATCATTATTACGTTCCACGCCGTTTAGGCAATTGGATAGTGTCGTCGTTTAAGAAGCATTGAATAGATGTGATGCTTGAAATGACTTGCAAGTTGTTACTTTTTAAAATTTCTGCCAAAATAAAGAGGAACATGCAGGTGGGTGGTTCAAATCCACTTCATGATTGCACAAAGAGTTGATACCAAAAAGTGCAAGGACTATCTGTATAGGGCAATATTCGTATAAAACATATGTATGAATTATATCCTGACACGTGGAGTATGATGCTGAGTCAGATCCACATCAGTTTGCAGCACTACCGGTTTGATATACGTGGTACCGAGTGCGAAATGAGCGAGCCGGTACCGCTATTACAGAAGGCTGAGAGTCGTTCTGCATCATAATGGATGACTGTTACTCAATCCGGGCACACGACTTACACCGGCCTTTAATAGCATTTATTGAGAGATCGGTTGTCCAATTATTACAACATTCATTCTCATGCATTTATAATGGCATATTTCTTGGGCTGTGTACCCATGTAGCTCATGTATAAATAGGGCACATCATTACATTGTAACCCATCAGATTCGTGCTTTTCACAATATATGATATTCACTTTTGCTCAGAAGCTATCTCAAGACTCAGGCTAATAATTGCTTACTTTGTCTTATTGTTATTTATCTTAAACATAATTCTTATCTAACGTGTCACTTTAGATTCACGTGTTCTTAACCATGTATACAAATTCAACTGTACCATTTTACGGGTAATCACAAAGTACAGTACAATTATGTTACAAGCATTGCAGCAGCAGGTTGCTTGCTTCATTCAAATACCGAAACCCAAAAAAGGGGGGAAATAGGGTAAAATAATGAAAAGAAAATGGCATTAGCAAAAAAAAACCCATCCTAAGAATAATTTGATTTAACGCAAAAAAGGTTGGATTTTTCATATTGAAAATAGAGTATAGGATAAATAGACCAAGAACATTGATATCAGTGGCGGAGCTAGAGCTGCAGAAGAAGGTTCGGACGAACCCGTTTTGCCGAAAAATTATACTATATATATAAAGTTAAAATATTATTTTTTATGTATATATAATACCCGTATCCGCCGCTGGTTGAAATGATCTTTATTTCCTCTTGTTTGGTGGCTCTTCATCACAATCAAGAAGTTCCTCCAGCAACTTATCATCCAAGCATTCAAATTCAAGAACTTGCCTTGATGAAGAAGAAGAAGAAGAAGAAGAACCACCAGTATAAAAATGTGAAGAGGTATTAGGCAAATTATACTCCTGGGGAAAATTAAGTATAGCTAAATGACCCCTCATTGAATAAGCTGCCCTATCATAAGCTCTTGCAGCTTCTTCAGCCGTGTTATATGTCCCTAGCCATACACGTGCCCCCTGTCGTGCCGAGTCGCGTATCTCCGCCGCAAATTTCCCCCATGGCCGCCTCCGTACGCCTCGGTATTTGATCTCTCCGCCACTACCATCGCCACCGCTGCCATCGTTCGTTTTTCTTCCACGGCTAGGCTCTTGTTCCATGTTAAATTTATGGCATGGCTTAATGTACTAAAGGTGGTCAAGTGATTTGGCGCTTATAAAGGGTACAAAATTTTGGTCTTGGATTTAAAAATGGAAGGTGGAGAATAAGCCACGTGGAATATCCTAGGGTCCATAAATGTTCCCACGTGAGATAGAACCTTCTATGTAGACCAAAGTTTTAATGCAGTGTATCTGGATGTTCAAACGATGGCTAATTTGAAAAAGAATAGTCTTCTTTTTTCTTTTCATCAGCTTTTAATTTTTGCGTGCATGTGTATTGACTACATTTTTCTATTTTCAGATAGAATTAATAGAACATAGATTTGTAAAAAAGATAACCAGATATATATGATTATAAGTCTGTGGGGCCACAAAGGTTTGTAGTACACTGAATTGATGTGAGGTCATTTGCTTATGCACTTGGCTCTTACGTATAACGAAATAATAAAAACTAGTGTTTCCCTGTAGTATAATTAATTTGTAGGGGTATATATTCATTGAATAAATAATGAGCTATAATAATGCAATATATTAGTAATGCGGTAGAATTTTTATTTCTATGGGATTGTGGGATTTTATATTTTAAGATGGGAGTATGTTTAAATGAGAATACTTCCTCCGTCTTAAAATAATTATTACTTTTTGCATTAGTTCTCGAAATTTAAATTACATGAACTTTAATCAATATTAATTTAAGATGTATCTCTCATCACATTGTAGAAAATTTGTAACTTACAATATTTCTCGTATAGTTTTCGATTATTTATATTATAATTTTAAAATAGTAAATTAATCTAATTCAATTTAACTACGAAGATTATATAGTTAAATTAACTCTCAAAAAGAAAAAAAACTAAACATTAAATAGTCCCCAAGTGATCAAATATTAAGATTAGATTCTTTTTTTTTTTTTTTTGGGTTAAGAATTAAGATTAGATTCGTTCCATGTAATCTATGAAAACTTAAATATTAAACTAGTAATGCACTTCACTTCATTAAAATATATTTCAGCCACCATCTAGAATCCATTGATGGAACAGTCTTATAAGTTATTTTAGCTCTTTACATTGAATTGACATCTAATCTAATTTTATATGTTAGCTATATTTGTTTCATGATTGTATCACCATTATGTGCTTCTTTTAGGACCTATTTAGTGGGACGTATTTGAAATCATTTTATATTGAAAAAGTTACAAATTAAATCAGAAGTGTGAAAATGGAAAAGAAAACATATATAAGTTTTGTTTCCAGGTCCTAATTTGGGGTCCATCAACAACATTTTCATATAATTCATTCTAGAAAGAGAATCAAGTCGCATAAACGTGTGAACCTAATTATTTCTATTTTTCTCTTACCATTTAAGGAGATTAACACTTCATTTAACCCTGACATGGCTCAAATTCTTGTTGGAAATTAGCCTTTGGCGGGAGTTGCGACCGACCAACTTTAACGGCTTAAACACTAGTGTTACGTATGTTGGAGAATCCGGTTCTTCACACATGCATGATGTACTAAGTACGTAGATAACCGTAGGGCCAAGAATCGTCAAATTTCATTGAGAAATGAAAGAGATATTGGTTCACGAAGTAAGGTGTTTGAAGCATGGAAAAGTGTGGTGTGTGATCAATTCTCCCTCATCGGTAGAGGAAGAAAGAATTGTTGTGTATATAAGATTCGAAATTGGTTTGGGGTTTGGGACCCCCAAGGGGTATCCCATGTGTTTAAAGGAGGGAGGACCTAGATGTGCTTCGGTTCGAGGAAAGACCACACGCGCGCCGCCGCCGCCCGCCCGTCCGTGGTCCGTGTTCCGTGTTCCGTGTTGTGGGCCTTCTGATATTATCTTTTTGGGCCAGAAGTACAGTTTGATCCCAGAAGTTTCAGATGTACAGTTTGATCCCTGAAGTTTTCAGAAAGTCGAATTTCGACGGTCCGGAACGAAACGTCCAAAGACTCAATTCGGCCATTTATTTTGGCCGAATTACACCTCTATAATGGCCAATCCGTTGGCAATTTTCTCCATTTATTTGGTGGCTTTACTACCTCCATAATGGTCATTATTTGGCCAATAATGGTACATTATGGAGAAGCGATCAACGATCCCTCTTCCTCCTATATAAACACCCCTTACACCATTGTTGAGGCACACTTGATATACACGAAAAATACACAAAGCAGAAAGCAAAGCAGTTTCTTCCTAATCTTCCAAGCATCATTTCGTTATTCAATATTCTTCACGGTAGCTTTTGAGTTTCCTTTGCTCAATAGTTCCATTCTTTGTTTTATCTTGGGAGACGAATTGTCCAGGACGTATAAAGGATACATACGGGGCAATATTGTCTTAAGGACAGAGTGCCACACTCGACTCAGCAAAAACAACTTTCCAGTTTTCTTGATCAACAAAATAGTAATTTCAATTTGTTGTTATATTGTAATTTTCAGTTTTATAGTTGAATTATAATTTCAATTCTTACATAAGCAGTTACTTGTAATTTCCGTTTCCTGCAAATCCTTGTAACCCAACAATTCTCAACCTACAGCTTCTGAATTTGTAGGTGGCTACTAGGGGTCTCAATGTTTGGTTCAGCTGATTATTCAAGAAATTTATACCATATTAATTAATATATTTTAGTGTAAGTTGATAAAATTATTTGCATGAGAAATAGAGATGGTGAATATAACTATAAGGCTAGGAGCTCTTGGAGACAATACTGTCATGGCATTAGAGTTGAAGCACCCCATCAATCTTTAACCAGAATTTTCAAATTTTAGTCTTGAATATGGATTTTTTTTTATTAGGGGGCGCTTCACTCTTAATTGAGCCGCATGTGGCATCCATATTAGTTGGGGCTCTAATGCTGATACTAGACACCACCTAATGAGAAACCAAAAACAAAAATCTATTATGTTTCTGGAGTTTTTGCCTCTTACTCTATTTAGTTGCACTGAGAAAAGTAGCTACAAAAAATAAAGAGGCAATTGATGACATTCTTGAGAGTTGGAAAGAAAATGAGAAAAATATGTGTTGAGTGTCTACATTATTAATGCACAATTGTTTAGCTAAATAGTATTTGTGTAGAATTGGCTTGCTTAGAAAAGTGATTGGCCAGTTTCATGTTTGAAGTTGTAATCAGAATTACTGACCAATAAAATCTACAAATAGATACTTTTCAACTCTTGTAATTTATCTAGGGTGGGCGTATATCGGTTTATATCGGTTTTGTATCCGAAAAATATGAACCGAATAAAAATCATTTTTTAAAACAAAAAACCGAATCCAACTTAAAAAAGAAGAAGATATGTTCGGTTTATATCGCCGAACATATCGGATTATATCGATTTTTTCTAGTGGGCAGGGTCGGGTCGGGTTGAGGAATTTTTTATTTTTTTAAAAAAATTGAATTTCCAAAACTGAAATTGACATTCACACCTACACTACCATGAAATTTCGACGTTGAGATCTCTTGTGTATCGTGAGATGTTTACTAAAGAAAAAAGGAAAATTAAAAACCGATTTGGGGGAAAACACAAATTGATTGGGAAATGGACATTTTCGTAAAAATTGGTTGCGCCAAACTGCCTTGGGCTAGCCCCGTCTCAAAAAATACGCAAAATCAAAAAACAAATCGGGTAAAACGGACATCCGAGCGCAAAGTTATGACCATTTAAAGTTTCACCAATTTACAACTACTTTCTCTCCCTACATTTTATGTCAATGCTTCCGTGATATGTTAATCAAGTTCATGCCGCATTCGACTTCCATAAAAGCTTCATAGATTGGCTTCAATGGCTATGATTCAAGAGATAGTAGTAGCCTAAAATAAAAAATAAGAATAATTATATATTTAATTTGGTTTTTTTTGGTTCGGTTCGTATCCAAAATTAAAAAACCGAACCGAATCACTAAATCCCGATTTGGTTCGATTTTTCAAAAAATCAGTTTTTTTATAACAAAAAAATGAATAAAAACCGAACCGAATTTCGGTTCGGTTCGATTTTTTCGGTTCTCCGGATTTTTTTGCCCACCCCTAAATTTAGCCATATCCATTATCATAAAGTTTCCAATTTTACATGTAAAACTTTAAGACATTATTTTGAAATTCTACCGGTAGAATTTGAGACTTCATAATAATGACCATCTCTTGAAAATAGAACCAAAAGGCGACCAGTTGGTGCTATTTCTACAATTACTGACATAAATTGGGCTTAAGAGAGAATTATAGTCCAACAAGTCCTAGGCCGAAAAGTTGGCCCAAAAACAAATCTGCTCCAAACTGAAGGGCCATGGTACAACAAAATCACTGAATGCCCCGTATCTCTACTGGCCTCTTTCATGGGCTTTTCATCGGCATGGAAATATTTTGGAAAATGACCTGAAAATACAATCTGGCAAATTATTGACATTAAATAGTTAGCCCAATAACGTATATGACACAAACTATATAAATATCAATTCACATTATATGTATGTATACGACACAATCTATACAGATATCGGCCCTTGGCTAAAAAAATGCCAAAGTTACTAAGAATTTAGCCTAAAGAAGGCCAAAATATTTTTGGATTATGTCATGAGAACTTGTAAAGCATAAATATTGTGGAAGGTAAAGTGGATAGAGTGCTTGGATTTAAAACTTTCAATCGGTGCATTTTATGTCTCTAATGGCCAAAGGTTGATTTTTAAAAGAGAATGAAATGGCAACTCTTCCTAAATCAGTGAGATCCCTTCTTCAAAAGGTTTTTTTTCTTTGCGTTGGCTAATTGAGAGTTATTTCATGTGTATATATTTTGATGAAGAACCTGCACGTTTTCCTTCAAATGGGTTGGTCTTTAATTTTTTCCCTCAAATGAGTTGGTCTTTAATTTTTGTCCTTTTGAAATTTAACTCATACCTAGCGGGACATACATTCTTTAACAGCAAAAGCCATGCAAGACATAACTTGTGGGATATTATGATGCGAAAATATAAATTTATGTCTCATGGAAAATTATTTGTTATGAAGGGAAAAAATTAAAGACTAGTACAAAATAGGATATAAGTGCCAATGACCCAAAAATAGAAGGAAGGAAATGAAGTGAAAAAAAATCTTTTTTTTGCGCCGATTTCTCTTCAAAGGCACTAGTCTTTAAATTTTGCCATTCACTCAAAAATATCTTAAGGTTTCGAATTCGAATCCCTGCTCAATCAAAAATAAAATAAAATCGCAAGGTTGAGTTTAGATTCGCAAGACAGAGTTTGCCTCATGCCCCTTAAGGTAGAGTTTGAAACTCTGCCTTCCGGCATAATTTGCAGGCAAACTCTGTCTTGCGAATTCCAAATTATGTCTTTGCAAATTTAATTTTAGTTTTTGCCTGAGCGAGAATTCAAACCCCAAACCCAAAAAAATTAGATGAAAGGCAAAAATTAAAGATTCTCATTTAGAGGGACAAAAATTAAAGACCATCCCAAAATAAGGGTTCCTCCGAATTGCCCAAACAAATTTCTTCTTGTTCACCCTGTTTCAGTTAGAACAGAAAGTGTGAAACAAAGACAACTTTGAAATCATTTTTCTTCTCATTTTAACATCACAAGTGCCACATTTTACATTCCTTCCTCTCTCATGACAAAGCAAAAGAGAGGAAATTTTTCACTTTTCCCATAACCTTCCAAATATATTCCTTCCTCTTTGATAAACCAAACGAGAGTGGAAAGTGTATGAGGCTATTGGATTCATCCCGATCCGTACTTAATATTGTGTTTCCGCCCTTGTACAAAAAGATGCGATACATACTAGAAAATCATTATTTTCTCATTGAAAAATATTTAATGACTATTACCACAAATATTTCTATTGAATCAGTAAGAAAATTTCAAAAAAAAATTTTTAAATTTTTTTGTTATATTTCCCACCGAAAATCAGTGAGAATATTTGGCACAAAAAAAAAACACATAGTGTGTTACATACTGACATCAGTAGGAAAAAGTTTCAAATAAATATTTAATTATATATTTCATGGTTTCCCATTGAGAGTGGGAATTTATGTTTTATATTTTACACTTGAGTCCATTACGTTTTGCATTTGAGTCCTTGGTCAAAAAGATGCATACACCCACATTTAAGTCCTCTTTTTGAAATTACTTGAGTCGCCATATAAACCCACAAATGCATAAAAAAATGAGCTTCGACTAGGATGTCAACTGATCGGATCTGGATCGAATCCTATTAGATTCAGATTTAGATTCGTTTTTCATACTTAAATTCAAATTCATCGGGTCCATAAAAATCAGATTCAAATCCGGATTCATCGGATCGGATCGGATCGAATTCACATTCTTGAGTGTATTTTCGACGCAATAATTTGCATGCTGCACATGAAGAATTGGACGATGACATCTTTGGCCTCCTTATATTGCTGTAGACAAATGAATGTTTCCTTGATTCTATAAAGCAAAAAAAATCAGGAAGCCTCATAAAATGATAAAGACCTAATTAAATCTGAGAAACATGTACATATATTTGTAACAAAATGCATTTTTCAGTATGATAGATAGAAAATTAAATAAGTAAACAAGAGATAATTTGAGTATGTTAAAGAATGCATGATATTTAAAGAAGTTGTTTCATTTAACCATTTTGGAATACAAAGACATTAAAGTCATATTGAAGCAAACATGGAAAATATATATATTACCGCACTAATTTATATCTATAGAATAAATTAAGAGGTCTGTTAATTTATTTATTCAAGGAAATTAAGAGGTGTGAGAATGGAAGCTGAGAATGATTAGTTGAGTAATAAAATTGTTGTTTCAGCCAATTCTTTCTAAAATTTTCAATATCCATTACTCTAAACCTGAACGTAAAATATAGAAATTATGAAAAATTTTAAAAAATAATTATAAAATTACATTATACATATATTTAATAAAGAACAGATCCACGGGTCGGATCTGGATCAGATACCTATCTCAAACATGAGATCAGATCCGATCCGTCGGATTCGGGTCCGATCCAGATTTGTAAAACGGATCTGGATCCACCGCATCCGGATCGGATCCAGAATCCCCCTGCCATCTCGAGCTTCGACGAAGAGGTGTAGAAGAAGCGGCTTGTTCTAGAAGGAGGAAGAGGTGTAGACGCGGGTCGGGGAAGTGCCGGACCACAAGAGCCTGCCGTACGCACCATTTACTCCATGGCAACAACTTTACCGGTATCCTTCTTCAGTTAATCGATCAATTTCATCCTTCTGCAGAAAGAGATTTCATCATTCTTCAGTCAATTTCCGGTGATTTCAGAAGTTCGGCGGAGAATTTCTTCGCGATTTCAACAGTTCTCGTAAGTAAAATCGATTGTTGCTTCAAACTACAAACTGAAAATACATTTGAGATTGTTGTTGATTAGTTGATGATTTGTAGTGTTTTTGTAAGTATTTGGAAAATCTGGATTAGTTAACCTTGTTTGTCGCTATCTAAGGTACAGTTAGAGTTGTTATTCTGATTATTACTATACTAAGTAAGAATTGTGATGAGAGTTGTAATTAATCAGCTTTTGATGCTG